>OW052066.1:20187057-23135391 GCA_932526445.1 Phragmatobia fuliginosa | reverse complement strand
GGAGAATTAGAAATGGCAGGGTAGTTGCAAACTGCGAGACGCCAGAGGAACGGAAGGTTCTGGGAGACGCCATCAAGGCGTCAAACACGGGGCTTTCAGCCGTGGACGCCCCGAAGAGGAAGCCGCACCTCCGCCTCATTGGGGTGGCGCACCACCTGACCAATGAGAAGATAGGCGTGGCTCTGTTGAGCCAGAACGGTGGTCTCATTGCGGGAGTCCCGGAGAAGCAAAGAAGTGCCAGAGTAGTGCGCAGGGTGAAGGGGAGGACGGGCGAGAGGAGTAGTGTCATAGTGGAGGTAAGCCCACAGATATGGAAGGCCCTTCAGGGAGCTAAAGTGCGCATTGGGTACCAAATGGTACCCGCAGTAGACCAATCCCCGGTAATGCAATGTTACCAATGTCTAGGTTTTGGTCACCGAGCCACCGTTCCAGGTGATATCGGGCGAATTGCCATCCAAGGCGGCGATAGTGGTGCTTGATGACCGCCTTCGGGTGACTTCTGGCGGTGACTGTGCAGCTCATAACATGGTGGGGATCAGGGCCTCGATGGGGGACCTGGAGCTGGCGTTGGTGAGCGTGTACCTGGAGGGAGGTGCAGACTTGAGCGAGGACCTGCTTAGACTGGGAGCGATCAGAAGGAGTTTGAACACTGACCATTGCATGATTGCTGGCGACGTCAATGCAAAAAGCCCCTGGTGGGGCTGTAACATCGAGGACGGCAGGGGCGAGATGTTGGCGGATTTTGCTGCTCAAGAGTCCATGCAAATCATTAACGAGGGTACGACGCCCACTTTTTCGGTGTTCCGACAGGGTCGTCTCTACGCGAGTATTGTGGATGTAACCATGGCTTCGGACCGCCTGGCGCCGAGGATTGTTGGGTGGAGGGTGGACCCGTCCCTGTCGGACCTTTCCGACCACCGCCCAATCTCTTTCGGCGTGAGGATCGACGGTGGGCTTACTGCGATTCCGAGGCCAACCACGAGGCGGTATAATACTGGGAAAGCGGACTGGGAAAGCTTTGACGAGGAGCTGGCTCGTAGTCTGGAGGCTAGGGATCTTACCTCCGAACGGTTCGTGACGGTCTCGACGGCGGAGGAACTGGAGAAACTAGTGGCCTCGTTGACCGATTCCATTGGGGAGGCGTGCGTGGCGGCAATTCCCCCAGTGAAGAACGGAAGGAAGCAACCGGGGACCCATTGGTGGACCGCGGAGTTGAACGAGATGAGGACTACCGTGAACCGAATGAGGAGCCGCATCAGGAACGCCGATCCCCGGCGACGCCAGCATGTGGTTGACCGTTACGTGGAGTCAAAGAGAATTGTACATTCACCCAGAGCTGGAGAAAGTTTTGTGGAAGACAGGAGAAGGAGTCCATGTGGGATGGAGTCTACAGAGTTATTCGCAGGTGTGGGAAAGTGAGGACGGATGAGATGCTGAAGGACCCCGCTGCGAATGACTCTGTGTTGACTCCCTCCTCTCACGATCGACCGCCGGCTCCTGTTCAAGGAACACCTGGCTGGCGTGCGGCGAAAGGCAGTTGCCCTCTATAAGAGGGTTGCAAGAACGGCATCGGCGGGATGGGGTCTGAACTCAAACGTCATCCGAGTAATATACCAGACAGTAGTGGAACCTACCGTGTTGTACGCCGCTCCTGTCTGGGCAGAAGTGGTAAAAAAAAAATACAACCAGGTCCTGCTGAACAGGATAGCGAGAGAGTTTGCGATCCTAATTGCAAAAGCGCACAGAACCGCCTCCTTTACGTCGGCCGTTGTTCTGTCGGGGATACTCCCTCTGGACCTTAGAGCCCAAGAACAGCTCGGACTCTACGAGGTCCGGAGCGGTCAGCCTCTGGCCGAGCTGCCAGAATATAGACTGGAGAGACGCCTTAGCCCGTTTGACCTACCCCACCCCGCTCTTAGGAGGGGCCTTACCCATCGAAGGATCTCGACTGAGGAGGATCTCAGGGAACTTGACGAGGACCTTATTCAAATTCATACAGATGGCAGCAAGATAGAGGGTCGTGTCGGGGGAGGAGTTGTCTTGTGGTTGAAGGGCAAGGAAATCAATCACGCCCGCTTTAGACTCTCCAACCACTGTAGTGTCTTCCAGGCGGAACTTATGGCCATTGCCAGAGCACTCGCGATGATCCAAAAAATGGCCGGAGAGAGGCGAGTCTGCATTCTTAGCGACTCACGGTCGGCGCTTGAGACTCTGGCCGATCCTGCCTTCCTACATCCATTGACCAACCTCATCAAAACCAGAGTCACCGAACTGGAAAGAAGGGGTGGAGAGGTGCAATGGTGCTGGGTGAAGGCACACGTGGGACTTCCCGAAAATGAGAGGGCTGACGAACTGGCCAAAGAGGGTGCCCTCAAGGACAAAAGGGCCCCTATATACACCGACTTTCCACTCTCAACGGCCAAGCGCCTCATAAGATCGGCAACACTGGAGGAGTGGCAGAAGAGATACGAAAGCTCTCCCACCGGGAGGACTACGCAGATGTTTATTGGGAGCGTACTCGAAGCGTATAAATTCTTCGGAACATACAACCACCGAAACGTGCTAACGCAGTTCCTGACAGGCCACGGGGGAATCAGAGAATATCTGCATAAATTCAAACTTGCTGACTCCCCTTACTGTATATGTGATGGGATCACGGCTGAGACAGTAGAGCATCTAATTAGGCAGTGCCCTAGATTCGCGTCTCAGCGCCATGACTGCGAGCAAAGGCTGGGCATAAACCTCGAAAAGTGCGCCCTGATAGAGCTGATATGCCACAAGGAAAGCAGAGAGGCAATAATAGAATACGGCTCTACAATCATGAAGATTGCTGGTAGAGCAAACGGCTCTAGGGCGTAGTTTCTGCGGGCTGTTGAGGCTGTGCTGTCCTGTCGTACACTGAGTTCTCGTGTTAATATTATTGACTCCACCTCATCAGATAAAAAACTGATACAAGGTGCCTTAATCTCCTTAATTTGGTCTAAACTATCTGACTTAATTTATTGATGATCGATTAATTTATGGGATTTTTAGTTTTATTAAGTTTAATATTGATATTTATTACAATTGAAACTTGCCTCAATTTGTTGACTTTATGGAATTTTGTATTTACATCCTACTGTTTTATTGAATATTACTGAATTTTTTGAATTGTATTCATGTTTATTGCTTTTATTTATTGAGTTAATTGATTTTATTGAATTTATAGATTTATGGTATTTTATATTTATTTTGAATCCTATTGATTTGTTACTGATTTCATTGAATCTTATTGATTTTTACGGAACTCATTGAATTTATTGACATGGAAGTTTATACTTATATTGAAGCATATTAAATTTTGTAGACATTGCCGAACTTTTGCTGCTTCACTTGGCTTGACACGCTCAAGCCTAGATTAAGCTGTAATGTGGCAACGTAACGTAGTAATAACTGTTCAGTTGGTTGGGTTTGACTCGATCGAATCCAAATCAACCAAATCTTAAAGCAAATAAAATATAAATGAGGTTAGACCTGATAATAAGAATAATTATACATATTTAATAAAAACAGCTCTTAAAAAAAAAAAGAGGAATTTACATTTATAAGGCTCAAGTGACATCTTAAAACAAAATGTCAAACTAAGCATGCAATATAAAAAAAAAAAAAAAAAAACCTACCTACCTACCTACCTGTCAGCGTATCTTGCGTGTTGATGAAGGAACAACCTTGCAACTCTTTCTGATACATGGCAGCAGGATGGTCATGGCCACACTTGCTGCATCTCGGCTTTGATTGCAGATTGACTCCACATGCCCAAACCTACAGCATTTCCTACACTGTACATTGGGGTAAATGTATTGTTGTACTGGAAGTGAGTTGTAACAGCAGTACTCTTTTAGGTAGAACCTGGCCATCAAAAGTGAGTACGCATGTTTCCGTAGGCTTCCACTCTAATATTCCTTCAGTAAAAGATTTATCTATTAATCTATTAAGGCGGTGGGCAGCGGCGACGTGCTGTTGGCGGTGTCGTTGGACATAGCGATGGGCGTTAAAGTAACGAACTACACTCGGTTCCAAAAATAACGGGTCAGTCACATAAACCCGAATATCTCCCGAACTACGTATGCCATCCTAATGAAACGAAGACTGTTCAATTGAGAATTTAATTATACAGATAAAAAATAAAATAAAACTTAGTTACACCCACAATATTAATCTTAAATTAAAAAAAAACTAAAGTAGTCATATTTTTCTTAAGATTACATTTTTTTTATGATTGTTTTTTTGCTGTTTTTCATCACTGGAGGCTTCATCACGTGGAGGCAATACAAAGTATTAAATGAAGGAAGTGAATAATAAACAGAATTAATATGTTACACCTTGAATTCTAAATTCACGCTCATAAATATGTGGATTGAGCAGGCATTGAACCCGCAAACAGTCAAAAACTCGATGAGTGACGGCCAATTAAGTCGTCAACTCGTCCAACGAAACGCATCAAGATGTACTAAATACTGTTAACGGCTTCGACTTAAAACGTTTCAACGTCGAGTAGTTCAAGACGACTATTAGTTGAAAAAGTAACTAGTTGAAAAATTTAACTAGTTAAGGGACTAGTTGATTGTCGACTTTCAACGGTTTCGTTTCGTTTTCTATAAATACGTCAACGACACATCTCTAGTTGGACATCGCCAACGCATTCAATAGTCTGCCATTCAGCTGCATCAGGGCCGCACTCCACTACCACGGAGTGCCACAGTACCTGCGGCGGCTAGTGGCAGACTATCGTACCGGTCCGGGCCCACTTAAAGTATCTGGGTCTGGTCCTCGACGGTAGGTGGCTCTTCGACGAGCACTTTCAACAGCTTGCTCCGAAGCTGATCGGCACTGCCTCCGTCCTTGGGCGTCTTTTGCCCAGAGAACTCTGGCGGTCAGAGCCATACGGGGTTACCGCACCGTGTCGACGGAGGCGGCGTGCGCCCTGGCCGGAACACCCCCGTGGGACTTGGAGGCGGAAGTTTTCGCCGACGTTTATCGGTGAGTGGCTAACTACCGGGCGGATTTGGACCTCCGCCCGAGGACGTGCGCGAGTACTTTCCGGAGCCGCTCACCGAGCCACGATGGTTCGCTGGTCGGACCGGCTGGAGACCCCACGTGCTGGCTTCGCCACCGCGGAGGCGCTTCGGCCGGTCATCGGCGAATGGGCAGTGCGGCAGCACGGGACCCTTACCTTCCGACTGACGCAGGTTCTTTCCGGGCTTCGGAAAGTACCTGCACTCGGTCGCCAGGAGGGAACTGCAGTGAGGATTCGGCTCATCACACGCTGGCGGTCTGCCCCGCATGGGCCGGACGCCGCCTAAGAGAGGGTCGTCGTACCGAGACGGTGCCCGCATCAGGAGCGGGCAGGCGCTGGAGAAGTTTAGAAGGAGATCCCACCCTGGACTTCTCCTCCTCCTAAACGGAGAAGTGCGGACAGGGCACACTGTGTGGTTTTTAGTCGGTTCAAGTCCGACACACCACCCCGCCGTAACCCCCGGTGGGGTGACGGTCCATGATGATTTTCCACACATAGAAAGAAAAAAAAAATCTGCCAAGTGCATGTCAGGCCACGCACAGTAAAGGGTTCCTCAGTCACGTGGATTTAAAATCGTATCCAATAGATAATTATTATAGTCCAAGATCCCAGAGCCGCCAGACCTACGTCATTTGTGCAAAGCTGAAATTTTCAGGATTATTATTACAATGTCTTGTTAAGATGTATGCGTACCCATTAGCTTAAAAGCGGAGTCGGTTCTGAGGTAGCGCGAAGTACAGATGGATAAAAACCTTACTTACCTACGTTAAAGGTGCAAAGCTAGTATTTACAATTTTTTTAAGAATATTATTTAAAATTAAAATTCATTACTGCCAGACACTTTCCGTGGGCCATTACTTCTGCCAGACGTCTTGAAAGTTGTGAAAAAATTAGGTAAACTACGTTATAGTAGCAAACCTAAATTTTATACATATTATCTAAGGTAGGTACTATTTTAAGAGCCTTTGTATGCGGCCAGACCAGTCCGAAGGGCAAATCATCCCCCCAAATACCTTTAAATATTTGTAGTAATTAGGAAGCTGAGGTATATCATCTTTGGTATTATTTCAAGCTTTTGGCTTTCAAGCTAGGTTCCGAGTGATATACTTCGGAACCCTAAAAAAGGGAAGGAGTAGGTGTGGAAGGAAGGGTTACAGGACATCGTATATCCGGAGGATCGGGCGGTTTATTTCCGTTCATGTTAACCACTTACCTACGTACTTATAGTTACAAACAACACACTGTAAACAATAGGACAACACAATATAACAAAAAAAGACCCAATAGTCACTAGATCACAAATGATTTGTAAGAATTCTAGACGTACATGCTTACCAAACGAACGACGCGACAAGAATCCCTCTAAAGTCTTATAGTCGGTAAACCAACCAATAATTTTGATACTTTTTTTAGTAATCAACTTACTGTTGACTTCGCCTTAAATATTTCAAATATCGCTTCATCTTTAGTAGGAACGCATTTATTATTTAACATCAGATTCCAAATAACCCCAAAGAAGCGATAGACTTTCATTACCATAAATTTGCAATGATATATTTTCATATTATTATTAGGTATTGAAGAAGTGATGTTGAGGAAAACTCAAGACTGTCTTTCAAAGTAGGTTTTTAAATATCGCCTTATGGTTTATTTTCGAAACTGTTATAAAAAAATTGTAAATCCAAAGCAGTCAGTTCAGATACCAAATAACCCCATCAATGTTATATTTGGAACCATATATTTAAAGTAATATATCTATAGATCTATTCACAGTAAACGTACAGTTATAGTAGCTACTTTCTAAGGAGAGGCCTATATCCAGCAGTGGACTGTTAAAGGCTGTTGATGATGATGATGATGATAGTAGCTACTTAGAGACAAATATGAAAACTACCAAAACTAATATTCTAAATGTTGATACAGTAACTTTAGTTTTTGTAAACATCTGTTTCAAGAAATATATGTTCCAATTAGCCCCTATTTTGTTCTATGGAACAATAAAGTTAGAGAAACTTAATATGTAACAAGACTTAAGCTAAGGTTATAAACTTTTAAGATATGCAAAGACAATAGTATGTCTGTATTTAGTTTAGTAGGATTCTTAATTTTATAACAATGCAAAAGGTATAATTACCTATGTAAGTAAGCAGGCTAATCAATTATTTGAGATTTTAAAGTTATGGTTTTTAGTTATCTGAGTGAATTATTGTATCCTAGTTAAGTAATTGATTTAGGAAAGTCACAATAAAATTGTCTAGGCACATTAGAAGCACTTTCACAATTTTAGTTAAACAGCTTAGAAGAAAAGAAAGCTATTACCGTTTCTGAAGTTCCACGCAGACACACAAAACACATAGTGACATGCAACAGCAGTCAAGTGTAGCTGGCTGGGCACAGGCAGGTGATGTTCCGGTATGAGATGCAAGTGCAGATGTAAACATGCGATGCAGTGCAGTAGGTATACAAACTGATGCAAAGTTGAAGCGTTGAAGCGTGCTGACAAGCGTGATATGACTAAGTTTCTTAAACACACTGTAGTGGAATAGATTTCGGGCAAGGTTCTTTTTTGTCTTTGTTAAACGGTTCAGCGTATGGCACTTCTGTGTCCACGTCGGGTCACTAAATTGTGGGTTATCCGGCCTGGCCAAGGATAAAGGAAGAGTCCCACTCGCTTCCGCTCCTTTACCCGAAATCAAAGTCTTGATGGTGGTGTATGTATAATATAAATTTACTCTTACACACAGAGCAGTGTCTCCATCCAGAGTATAGTAATATGATGTAGTAAATCAAGAGTTACCGTGTTGCCAGGGTAAAAATACGGTGTTTCTTGAAAAAAATACGGTAAATATGCAAAAAGTGTACCGTGTAAATTACCGTGTAATTTTTCAAAGGAAAAAACAATATTATGAACTAATCAAGTCTAAATATTTTGTTATTATTCTAAATCAGACTCTCCTAGCACGACAGGGTCTCTTTCATAAATGGATTTATTCATTTTTGACAACATGTCGTTAGTTGGCCTGAAATCCACACAGATTTTGCATTTCTTATAATTGATTGTTGGGTGAAATGTTTCCCTTTTATTTTTTTTTGTTCGAAGTTTGTTTCTTTTTTCGTTTTGATTTCATTGACTTGGCTGAAAATGCGCTCGCAAATTTCTTTCTTTGTTATATAGAAATAAGGACGGAGTAGATTGTGTAGTGGAGATAAACTTCTAGATATTGGGGATTCCCCTTGGGATTTTACAGTGCTACCATTACAAAATTTGTTAAATTGATAGACTGAGATTCGCTTTACACAGTAAATGTAATAAAATATTTACAACAACGTTATTTCTAATGGTAATACGGTGATATTTGACACGGTAATACACTATTACCTTGACGGTAGATAGAGACCAAATTACGGTGCATCTACGGTAATTACCGTGTATATGGAGACACTGACACAGAGGTATATAATTTAAGTATTATCAGAGGTACATTAATGATGAGTTCGATATATCAAAACGTAACTTATATCGGATATGTGTTAGTTATCATACCATATCGATATCTTTAACAATGTAGCCGATATCACAAAAATTGTATCGAGTCAAAACTTCTACTAACACACGAAAACCTAAAACTTAATAACGATGTGAACACGTAAGAACAAAACGCAAACTTCACAATTCACAAACGATATCGAAATATGAACCATATTCGCTACCTCTCGTTCTAATTAAATGTTATTTTATTAGTGTAAAAGAGAAGAAGCGAATATGAAATAACTTTAGCCATGTTTGCGTGGTCATTATATCTTACTGTGCTAGCAATAAGGTTTAGTTTCCATTGTATAGTTATAGTTATGATAACGTTTCTGACGACTAGGGCTACTCGATATTAGTGAGACACTCTACAAAATGGAACTAAATTTTGAAGTGATAAGGTTGAATTTGAGTTGTTATAATATGGACACAGGTAATAATAATAATTGTTGGTGTTTCGTACCATATTTGATTTGAAAACAAATTTTGTAGGTATTGTTTGTGACTTGTGATAGTCAGATAGTCTTTAATTATTATTGCACTTCCTTCCTTGTGCACGTGTGAGATACGTAAAAGGAATTCCTTGTGTTTTTTTTAAGTTCTTGTAGTGTGTTTATACGTGTCTATACTTTGTGGATACAAAGTTACATTTAGTTTAGTATATAGATTAATAGTTAAATTATAGTTATATAAATTGATTTTTTCAAAGAAAATGTCGCGTAAAACGAGTGAGATATAAAAAAAATAAGCCCCAAGGCAATGCCCAAGAGCTATCAGAGAACTCCACATGTACCTGGACGATGAGATGCTGCCTCGTAAGAATAGCGAAGGAAAGTGGAATAGCAACTCGGAATGGTGGAGGGATCATAAAATAATTTAATCGAAAGTAATAATAATAACTAATAATAATCTTTAGTTCATAAACCAGTTATAAACAAAGTACATAGATCGATACTGCAAAAACATATTTCACTCAGAGGCGCTTACAACCGCGGTCGCCACCATGGTACGGCAAGTCCACACTCTCGCGCTAGGAGTAAACCTGTGTTACAAGTAGAGGGACTCCGACCATGGAAGCGAACTTCCAGTCGAAACAGCTAATACAATTATGATTACAGTAGATCTACTTCAATACTGGGTCCATATATTAGGCAAGCCTGTATTTGGGACCCAGCCATACTAAAAATTAAGATATACATTTAATAGAGAAAAAAAGTACAAAAATTACGAAAGTTGAGTAATTTTGTATGCATGTGTGTATGTATAAGTGTGTGCATGTAAGTGTATGTGTTTTTTACGTGGATGCGTATGTGTATGCGAGTGCGTGTGTGTGCGTGAGTGTCTTTCCATATATTTTCATTTCAAAGTTTGGAGTAGATTTTCTGTGTCCGAATAGTTTAAGAGTCTGTAGCCATGTTTTAAGAGACTGCTGTAGTTTACGTCTGTTTAGGGGATATAAGTTGAGTATTTTGTTGATTCTGTTATATAGAAAATTGCTTATTACTTTATTATATCGCTTTGCTAAGGTTGTGTTGTGACGGATTGCGGGGCACACTTTTATGTGTCGACGTGTATTTGTGTGGGAACTTGGATCGTATGTTATAGCTGAATGTTTTTTAGCAACTGTTTGATACACAAACAGCTGTCTCACTGATAAGACTGAAATATCCTTATACAAATTAGTAGTTGAGTATCGAAAATGCTTTCTAGACAAAACCTTCAGGACTGCCCTCTGGGAGATCTCCAGTGGGAGCAACGTTGTTTTTGCTGCTCCACCCCAAGAGGTGATACAGTAAGAGATTACTGATTGACTCAGCGCCTGGTAGGTCATAATAAGTGTTCTAAGGTCTGCTGAGGTTCGGAGAGTTTTAAATACATAGATCAGTTTTCTTACCCGAGATGTTAAATGATTAATGTGTAGTTTCCATTTTAGAAACTGATCCATGTAAACACCCGGGTACTTCACCTGAGAGGTCCTGGAGATAGATGAGCAGTTGCAATTTTGAATTGACTCGCTGCATGTGTGGAGTTTAACCTGATAAGTGTCCGGTGGTGGGAGCATAGAGGTGTTGTGTGCAAATGTCATAAAACAGGTCTTATTAGTATTTAGTGTTAGGAGATTTGCTGTTAACCAGGTCCGAACTTTTGCGAGTGCAACTTGAGCGTGGCGTTTTGTTTCTTCCCAAGTATCACCATTTATTACAAGAACTGTATCATCAGCATAAGCATAAATTTTGCAATTAGTGAGATTGAGCTCGCAGAGGTCGTTAACATATACGGAGAAAAACGTTGGGTTTATAATACTTCCTTGCGGAACCCCACAGTTCAAAATCTCTTCAGAACTCATATGACTTCCAATTTTGACAGCTTGAGTTCTATCTGAGAGGTAATCCGAAAACAAATTAAGAGTTATTTCACTTTCTAGTTTTCTCACAAGAATGGGGGCGGAGACGGTGTCAAACGCTTTGGACAAGTCTAAGAAAATGGCTAGGCACTTTTATTGCGTGTTTACACAACTTTCTTTTATTGTCCATATTGTCAACTAAATTATTCACTAACGTCAACACTGCATCTTCAGCTGATATCCCTTTCCTGAACCCGAATTGATTATGTGAAATTATGTGTTTTGATTCTAAATAATTAGTCAGACGTTTGTTTAGGGCCCTTTCAACCACTTTAGATATTGTAGATAGTACCAAAATTAGCCTATAATTATTGACATTATCTCCGTCACCACCCTTGTGAATAGGGTGTATTATGGCTTTTTTAAACATGTTGGGGAAAACGCCGGTTGAAAATGTTAGCTGACAAATGTGTGTAAGTAGTGGAGTAAGAATGTCAGCAGAATCTTGTATTATAGCTGCAGATATACCATCCTGGCCAACTGCACAGTCTCTGCGTAAGGAATTTATAAGGAGTCTAATTTCATTGTCATCCACGTCCAGCAGCACAAACGAGAGAGTTGATTAACTTAGCTGCCAGTTCTCGGCCTACACCAGCAAAGTATTCATTGACTGCGTTAACAGGAGATGAGGGGTTTTCCGTGATATTAAGCAGAATCTCAGCGGTTGACATTTTAGGTTTGGAGTTTATAATTGTTTTAATAGCTTTCCACGTATCCCGAATATTGTTTTGGGCAGCCTCTAGTAATTTCTGTTGATAATCGATTTTTAATTTTTTAAGCAACTTAGTAATGAAATTTCTATATCTCAGGTACGATAGCTTTAAAATTATATTAATTGGGTCCTTTCTTTGAGCTTTATGCATTCCGTCTCGATTTGGATGCATCTTATTAAGTCTGGAGTAATCCATGGCTTAATATTCCTTGTTGTACGTCCAATTTTATAACCTATAGTATTATTTTTTATTATATTGGAAACACACGTTATTAGATAGTCTGTAGCAGAGTTTACGTTGTATGAGGATAGAATTGAGGAAAAGTCTGTGCTCTGAATCGTGTCGCGTCTAAAAAAGTATATTTTTAAATGCTCCAGAGAAGTAATCTCAGTTAACAATTTTTGACGTTTACAATTCAAAAACTTTTCTGCTAGTCCTAAGCCTAGTTAAGCATGAAGGGAAACCGCCGTAGTTACAATTAGCTAATCATTCAATAACTTTGGGTAAATGCCTACACCTAAGACCTGCATCGATGTACTGATGACTGCTTAACTGTAAATGTGAGAGTTTGTGTTAGTTCGTATTCGTAGTTTGCTCATTTTAATATCAATGTTAACGTTTGAAAACTGTACTAATGATACCTATCGATTACAGAAAACCGTTTTTCATATCGATATGCAAACTGTATATCGGATACATAACCGTTTGTGGCACAAACTGAAAACGCCCATATCTCAGTACATGTGATAACATGTGCAGTCCCTATCCAGCCTAAAAACGTGTCTCTGGCTATCGAACAGTAAACGCGGGGAGATCAATAGTCTATGGCTGTCTGTCAAGAGTGACAGCTCTGTGACGTTCGGAAATGAACGCCACATACTTAATCACAGGTGACGCCTGTATTGACTTGGGGCAGGTGATGTCTGTATTGACTGGGCGCAGGTGGCGCCTGTCGCATAACTTCTAATGCAAAGTGGTACATAACTCAAACGGTGAGGTAACCAGATGATGCCTGGTAGTCCAGAAGTAAGTGACGCCTGTAAGGACTTCGTGACATAAAGTACAGGTGATGCCTATAATTATTTGATGGGATGCGAAGTATATATGTATGTAACATGGAAGTATTACACGGGTGAATTATAAACAACTTCTCGTGTTTGAGATTACCTCATTTTGAGAAAGAGTGCTTGGTGATTCTGGAGCAGTTCTATAATGATCAGTGTAGGGTTGAATACTTCGAAATATCAGTGTAGCAAAATATCGTCGTTTTGTCTGGCTCGGAGATGCTCTATAATACCGGTGGCATTCGAGTTTTTTGAGAGAGTCTGAAGTGAGTTTTTCAGTTAGGTGTAAGTTGGCGTATGGTGTGCCATGAATGACTGTCCCAAGAAGTGTTCGTCAGTTTTTGGTTAAGCCACATTTTTTACGTCTGGCGCACAGCGCTATTTGCTTTAAAAAGATGTAACACCTTTCAACAGCAAAATAAATTGTTTCGGTGGTCTCTAAATTATGATAAAAATGATTGGAATTGATCGTTTTAGTTTTGAGGCGGTGCGGATCTCGTGACATCGGCGTTTTCTTCCGATAATTAGGAAGAAAACGCCGATGACCGCATATTAGGTAAGTTCGAGTCGCTTATTTTTTTTATAAAAGTTGTATAATTAGTATGCTCATAACCAATAACAGAGTTAAAGTTCTTTTCTTGGTTTATTTTTTCTTTACATACAATTATCGCTCACAAGTATCGTTACGTGTACGCTTTCGTTGGATCGAACACGGGGCACTGGTATTCAGGCCTTCAGGGCCGTGCGCACGCGCAGCAGCAGCGCGTGGTGGTGCGCGCGCAGGCCCGCCCCGCACTCGCCCCGCGCCGTGCCCAGCAGCGAGCAGCGCGCGCGCCACGCCGTCGTCAGGTCCGCCCCGCCGGCGCCGCTGCGCTCCACCAGCGCCACGGTCTCCAGCTCGTCTGCCGGTCAGATCACAAAGAACGCATCAGTGTACCGATCGACCGGCCGTATCGCACCTGCAGTTCATCTATGATGCAGCTCTCGAGTTCAAATTCTGGAATGTACTGAGTGTTTGTAATGTTTGTATGATCTCCAGATACTTGTTTCAGAGTTTAGGTGTTTTCTATGTCTACGGTAGTCGCCGCCGATTTATCGGAGGCGGAGTGCTTTAAAATTTCGAAGAGTCTGGAGAGCATCGAAGAAGAATGAGAACAGTCCTCTCCGACTCTCTATAAAATGAGCGGTAAGATGTGCGAGATATACCGCAGAACGTGAGCCAGGGCAGGAGCGGCAGGGCGGTGCAGGCGCGCAGCTGCATGGTGACGCGGTGGAGGTGGTGTTGGTCGGAGGCGGGTGGGTGCGGAGAGGGGTCGCGCGCCTCCACCTCGCCGCGCCCGGAGCAGCGCGCGCCGCACTCGTACTCGACCGCATAGCGCCACGTCGTGTAGTTGCTGTTGTCTTCCACCACCGACCACGACCCACTGAAAACGAACAGAAAATGTTCGGCCGAGGTACGAGTGTCAGTAGATGGCGACCCGAATCGATGGACACCGACCCGATGATTTGACCCAACTTGTCGAATTGGTTTGACTCAATTCTCTGCCGTAAGGTCATTTCATCATTACATACCTAGATCTTTTAAAAATGTTGAGACGTAGAATAGAATAGAATAATCTTTATTGTACACCATTTCATTCAGTTTACATGTAGGATTCCAACGAAAGTAATTTCTAAAAAGTAAAAAGCAATTTCTTACAGGCAACCTTGGGATGGAAAAAATAGACTGAAAACGAACGAATTCACGGGCAGTTTTTGGTGCGAAAAGTAAACAAAAAAAAATACACACACACACATTCTATCCCCATTCCCACACACACACTAAACCACATACATATTTATAACAGAATTTCAATCAGTATAAAAGTAAATTAAAAAAATAGATTGATTGTAATTCACATTAATATAAGTTAATAAATCTATACATAGAAAGTTATACTTATACATCACATAAAAATACAATATTTACATTAGGCCTTAGTCGCCTTTTACGACAACCGCGGGATGAATAATTTTTTTCGACTAAGGAATAAACTACGCAAGACAACATCTATGCAAAGAGAAGGAAAACTTGAAACCAACCCTTTTTTTTTTTTTTATGTGTGGAAAATCATCATGGACCGTCACCCCACCGGGGGTTACGGCGGGGTGGTGTGTCGGACTTGAACCGACTAAAAACCACACAGTGTGCCCTCTCCGCGCTTCTCCGTTTAGGAGTAGGAGAAGTCCAGGGTGAGATCTCCATCTGAACTTCTCCAGCGCCTGCCCGCTCCTGATGCGGGCACCGTCTCGGTTTGACGACCCTCTCTTAGGCGGCGTCCGGCACACACCGACGCCGCCTCCTCGCGGCTGGCCACATAGGGCGGGTGGAGGGAAAACCCATCCCGTCCACCCACGGCCACACTCAAGGCGGCATGAGGCGCAGATGTTCGCGCCTCCGCCGCCCGAGTCGCCGGCGGCGAATCTGGTCCGATTGGATGTCGTCCTCCCGGGCCTTCTCCGCCGCCTCCTTCTGCGTGATTACGTCCTCGCAGAAGGTTGCGACCGCGGTAAATGAGCTCTCGCTGCCAGCCATGGAACGAACGACGGCCGGAAGCGAGAGATCCTCTCCGATGACTGCAGTGAGGACCCGGCGCTGCGTCTCCCATGCGGGGCAGACCGCCAGCGTGTGATGAGCCGAATCCTCACTGCAGTCGCAGTGGTGGCAGGCGGGACTCAATTCCCTCCTGGCAACCGAGTGCAGGTACTTTCCGAAGCAACCATGCCCGGAAAGAACCTGCGTCAGTCGGAAGGTAAGGGTCCCGTGCTGCCGCACTGCCCATTCGCCGATGACCGGCTGAAGCGCCTCTACGGTGGCGAGGCCAGCACGTGGAGTCTCCAGCCGGACCGACCAGCGATCCATCGTGGCTCGGTGAGCGGCTTCGCGCCACTCGCGCACGTCCTCGGGCGGAGGTCCAACTCCACCACTCTCCGCCCGGTAGTTAGCCACTCGCCGATAAACGTCGGCGAGCACTTCCGCCTCCAAATCCCACGGGGGTGTTCCGGCCAGGGCGCACGCCGCCTCCGTCGATACGGTGCGGTAACCCCGTATGGCTCTGACCGCCAGAGTTCTCTGCGGCCGCCTGAGGCGCGCCCTATTCTGCTCGGTCAGAGCCGCCGCCCACACCGGTGCACCATAGAGTGCCATAGACCGGACAACCCCCGTGTACAGCTGCCTCGTGGCGACACTGGCTCCTCCCAGATTGTGCAAAAGACGCCCAAGGAAGGAGGCAGTGCCGATCAGTTTCGGAGCGAGCTGTTGGAAGTGCTCGTCGAAGAGCCACCTACCGTCTAGGACCAGACCCAGATACTTCAAGTGGGCCCGGACCGGTACGAGGACCGAGTTGACCTCGATGGAGGCGCCGGCGGGTGGACCACGACGGGGCCCATGGAAAAGTAGGGCTTCCGTCTTTTCTAGGGCCACCCGCAAACCCAGCGCCTCAATGCGCCCGACCACCAGGGAGACTCCTGTGGTGGCCAGGCGTGCCGCCTCTTCGAAGGTCGCCCCCCGGGCTGTCACAAGAGTGTCGTCGGCGTAGCAAATTACACCGACCCCGGGGGGGAGACGCCCTCGCAGGACCCAGTCGTATCCCATGTTCCACAGGAGTGGTCCGAGGACAGACCCCTGTGGAACACCGCACGACATGGCCCGACGTCTCAAGACTCCTTCTCGGTCCTCGTACATGACAGTACGCTCCGTCAGATAGTCTGCCACTAGCCGCCTCAGGTACTGTGGCACTCCGTGGTACTGGAGTGCGGCCCTGATGCAGCTGAATGGCAGACTATTGAATGCGTTGGCGATGTTCAACGACACCGCCAACAGCACGTCGCCGCAGCCCACCGCCTGTTCGGTCGCGGCCTTCAGACGCAGAATTGCGTCGACCGTCGAAGACTTGAAACCAACCCTATACCAACCCGTCTGGCCAGCGTCGTATAGTAGGCCAAAACCTCCTTTTTAAGGAGAGGCCTATGTCCAGCAGTGGACTGTTAAAGGCTGTTGATGATGATGATGATGATGATTTACATTATCATTACAAACAAAAATAATAGGATAGAATTTTCGGTATAAAGTGGATTAAGATGACAGGTAGTGTTCTTTCACCAGTTTCTTGAAAGAAGGTAAAGATTTGGCACGCCTTACAGCCATTGGCAATGCATTCCAAAGTCGGACAGCCTGTACAGTAAACGACTTGTCATAGAACCTTGTACAGTGAGTTGGTTCTGTCAGTTCCAGAGTTTCAGATGACCTCAAGGATCTCGAATGTGTGTCACTGAGGAAAACAAAGTTTGATAGATTTTTTGAATGAGATATCCGTTTTCAAGTTATTCACTTTAGAAGGCTATTTTTTGTTAGTATTATACAATGGCGTGGGGGCTAAAAGCTAAAAGGCTAGCTCGAAAAATCTAAAAAAAATCATGATGGTAGTCCGTTTGATGAACTTTAAAGGAAAGCTATGATTGCTTATATAACTCTGGTAGTTCAGGAGTCATAGAGGCCTGAGGCCTGAGACTTGTAAAATATGTTTACTTGGAAAACTTCGTACAAAAATAAAGAAATAATAAGTAAACATAACAATTGTCTATTGGAAACGATTTTAAATCCACGCGCCATTATGGGTGACTACGGAACCCTATTCTATGCGTGGCCTGACACGCAATTTTCCGATTTTATTAATGTGCGAGATACAAACGACACTTCGTCACACGCCGTTGTGCAGTTCTGTTTTTCTTTACGTGCGCTGGTACTTTTATCAGGTCAAGTCGAGACCTGCTGCTACTTAACACGAGTTGCAACTTACATATTTGGTTGGTGTGAGAAGTCGGCGAGCAGATGAGCCAATGTGTGCGGTTGCACTCGAGGGAAGTGCTCTCGCGCCTCGAGCTCGGCGGGCCAGCGCAGGACCAGCGCCGCCAGCAGCGCCGTCGACAGTGCCAGCACCCACCAGCGCCGCCGCAGCCACGCCCGCCACACACACCACACGCGCCGCATACCCATCTCTGTAGTACCTAGTCTGCCGATAGAAAGTATCGTCCTAACATTCAACAAAGTATTGTAGGTACTTTATAAGGTGCATACACCTTATAAAGTACCTACCATTAGAATTCAGTCAGTCTGAAAAGACTGACGCTCTAACTGATATTGTTTCGAATAAAATTAGTAAATTAACATTCCTAACGGTGGCGGCGAGGTAGGTACTACGTAGGTATTATATGTATGTTCCTAGCCAGGTTTAGTCCGAACTTTCTCTTATAAGCAGGTAACTGTTCCGTCTGTGAACACAACTTTTGCTTGTATTCCTTGTCCCCTTTTGTAGAGGACATAGGAATCTATCAAAATTGTTGCAATTATCTCGACTACATAGGTACCTATTATAATAGGTCTTTACTTGTGAAATTGCCGTTTTGTATGCAATAAGCAGAGATCGGAATTAGGTGTGTGAAAATACCAAAAGTTTGCAGCGGGACATAATATGGAGCTGTTACAACCACTTAAGTTAAACCGGGTTTGAATTTTACCGGTTTAGTTTTGTTTTTTTTACATGTTCCTTACCTTTGAAACACCGAACTATAAACATTTACAAGCTGCTAATACAGTTCTAAATAAATTTTCTGCTAATACAGTTCTAAATATTTTTTTGTTTTGTACTTTTCCTGTTAAAATTCGGTCTTTTAGTCCCAATTGTTCTTTGTCGGTCAAACACAGAATTTTATATATCTGCAAAATGCTAATGCGGTTTTAATTTCTTTTTTTGATCTGTATCTTAAGTTAAAAAGTTTTGCTACTGGTTGATGCAAGAAAAACGAACATTTTCGCGTCTTTACATAGTTTTGAAGTCGGCTTTTTTTAAAATTATTAAACCTGCACTGCATAAAAAAATAAATTAAAAACATTTATTTCAATTGCAAGAACAGTGGTTGTAACAGCTCCATATTATTATTGCAAACTTACTGCAAACTTTAGGTAGTTTCACACACCCAATTCCGATCTCTGGCAATAAGTGAAAGTACTTATTTTTTCAAACTTCAAACAAACAAAAGTTAATTCCTTTCTTTAGGAAATAATCTAGTTACTAGATTACTTTTCCAACTTTTTTAAAAGTAAAGCAAGCTTGGTTTTTACTGCACTACTTATACGTTTGGTAAGCTAAGGAAGATATGTAAGTAAGGCCCGATACTGTTAACTATGCTCCTTTAATGCTTTTCGCACCATACGCTCCGTGGGGGAGACGGAGGGCGTGTGTGGGACTCCTGGTGAACCGGTCTACCCACTAAACCACGCAGCGGTCTTACCACATGACTAGGGTACATCTCAGGGGTAATCAATAAATTACCCTTGGTATAGGACGATATCGTGCCTCTCTCTGTTTTACACAATAAAAAGTGGGACACCGACCCGCCCCAAACGACACCAGCCGCACCAGGGTATCGCCTGCATTGGTCACATTTCCCCAAAATGTGGCCGCAACGACTCTTAGGCAACGAATCTTAGGCAAAGATTGGGACGAGCTGCCTCTACCGCGTCCCCTTCGCCGCCTCCTTCGAGTAGGATCGGCACTTTCACCGATCCCGCTCTGCGGACTCCTTCTGGAGCATTACGTTCTCACAGAAGGAGACCAGGTCTCTACGCTCGGACTCTCACACAGGGCAGTCTTCCAGCGTGTGCTGGGTGGAGTCCCGGTCCGACCCGCAGTGGTGGCATTGTGCCGTAACCTCTAGTCCGTTTCTATTCAGATACTCACCGAAACAACCATGTGCGGTGAGTATCTAAGTCAATCGGTAGGTGACACAGTCGGTCCTCTCTATCCAAGCTTCGATGCTTGGCAGAACGGCTCCAACAGCGCCTTGGCTGGCACAGCCCTGTGTTTCGAGCCGTGCCCTCCAAGCCCTTAGGGCTTGCGTGTGTGCGTTCTGCCGTAGCATTTCATGATCCGGTGCTGTCCCTTCGCTATTCCGACCGACAGAACAAATTTGGTCGTAGACCATCCTATCCATATCGGCCAGAATGTTGTAGGGTGGAGATTGCGCCGGGATCGTCGCTGTCTCATACGAGATCGTACGGTAGCCCCGTACGATACGAATGGCCATCAGCCGCTACAGACTCCTAAGTTGAGCCTTACAGCGGGAAGAACCTTCTCTTGGTCCCCCGAGATTAGGCAGCAGACGATGTAACGCCCCTGCTACTGGGACTAATCGCTATAAATTAATAAATATTTCGGACTTCTTACACACAACGCCATCCAGTCCTAAACTAAGCAGAATTTGTCGATCGTCTATAGGTCGGTCCGCCTCAGGGAAGTGTTGGACGCTAGCATGCCCTCCGGACGCTTCCCTGAGAGCTGGAAGAGCGGAAATTTGGTCAAACTCCAGAAGACAAGACGGTCTGCGATTCAGTCACGGCCGGTCCATCGTGTTGCTGGACGAGTTGGGTAAGCTGTTTGAGAGGGTGCTCGCTGTTTGAGAGGGTCCGGCACCTATGCGAAGTAGGCCCCGATCTGTCGGACAACCAATTTGAATTTTGGTAAGGGCGTTCGACGGTCGATGCCATATTGTGCCTGAGAGCCGTGACCGAAAAGGCAGTAAGTAGTGGCGGCGTGCTGTTGGCGGTGTCCAGGGACATCGCTAATGCATTCGATAGTCTGCCATTTAGCTGCAACAGGGAAACACTCCTCTATCACGGAGTGCCCGAGTACCTGGGGCGAGTAGTTGCAGACTATTAAGACGAGTGTACCGTCATGTACGAGTGCCAAGATGGTGTTTTGAGACATCGGGCCTAGTCGTGTTTCACAGGGGTTAATCCTCGGAAAACTCCTGTGGAACATGGTATACGACTGGGCCCTTCGAGGGCGTCTCCCCCCGGGCTGGACGCAATCTGTTACGACGATGACACTCTGGCTACAGCCACAACAGTAGTCTCTCTGGAGTTTGGGCGCATTGAGGCGTTTGACTTACTGGTGGCCCTGAATAAGACGAAGGCCCTTTTGTTCCATGGGCCCCGTCGTAGGGTACTTCCTGGCGCCTCCATCGTGGTCAAATCGGTAATTGTAGTGGTCCGGGCCCAGATGAATTATCTGGGCCTGGTCCTTAACGGTAAGTGGCTCTTCGGCGAGCACTTCCGACAGCTTGCTCAAAGCTAGTCGACACTGCCACCGCACTTAGACAACTTTTGCCCAATTTGGTTGGAGCCAATGTCGCGACGACACAACTGTACACGGGAGTTGTCTGGTCTATGGCACTGTACGGTGCACCGGTGTGGGCGGAATAACGTAATAACCTTGGACCTCTGCTATTTCAGGTGCAGAGTGGCACACTATGTAGTTTTAGTCGGTTCGATGCCGACATAAAGCCCCGTTACAAACACCGGTAGGGTGACGGCCCGAGGGGGTATCCACACGTCAAAACAGAAAGTGTTTAAATGGTCGCCACGCTGCATTCTACTTTTCACGATTCACAAATTGTTTTTCAAAGTCTGGGTGTTCTCTGTTTTCATTTTATGTATGTTTGTAAAGCCCCCCGCGACATGGGATTTATACTCCGAGTATGTATTTTTTTAAAATATTAACATTTGTGTGTCCGCAACCCTACTTTTTTCTGTACCATATTTTTTATTGGGCCATTTTGCCGCCCCCCTAATTCTGCCGCCCCAAGCTTCAGCTTTTTCAGCTTCTATGGTAAATCCGGCCCTGTGATCCGTAATCTAGTACTTTTATTGATCGAAGATTTCATAGGTAAAGACCTAATTTAAGTTTAAATTTTATAAAATTTAAATACCTAATCTGTATTTTAAGCTTGTGGAGGAGCGGGTATCGAGTTCCTCCTTCACAAAGGGAGGATGATCCTCCGACCAGAAGAGGTAATCATGCCTGGCGGGCCACTGCTCTGGTTGATGTTAGGATATTGTATATATGTTAATCGGCGCGAGAATTTTACTTTCACGATTCAGTATTAGTAGTTACTCAGCATTGATCATTCCTTATTTATCTTCGTGGCTTAGTGTTTCTTCGGTAGATGGCGCTGTTATATATAATCACTGGCGTTGTATGTAGAAGTCGCCACATCACTCCCCTCCAAGACCAGAGGTCGATATGATGAGTCAGTTGTCCAGTTGTCTGTGCTCGGTTGTGGAGCTTGCCAGTGCCAGGAGTGAGTAGTTCCAGTGAGTCGGAACAGAGTGCCGCTAATTCCTGTGAGTCGGAACTGTATGCTGCTAATCCCAGAGAGTCGGGACTGAAGTCCGCTGATCCCAGTAAGACGGGCGTGCGGTGCGCGTCGAAGTCTCTAGTGAGTCGGGGCGGTTGCTGCGTAGTGGCTGGCTGCTGCGTTGACGGGAGAGAGATGCTCTGCTTAAGTGGACTGTGTGTGCAGTGTGCTGTGCCTAGACACTGATGATTTAACCAGGGGTTTAACCAGGCTGGAGCGGTCGCTTCTTGCGTGTGGAATCCCTGTGGAGGCCGAGTTTACTGGCTGGCTGAGACTTGATTGACACACAAAAATTACTGAACGGATTTGGATGAAACTGTACAATAATATAGCTTAAATAACACATAGCCGAATAACACATAGGCTACTTTTTAGGGTTCCGAAGTTGATGACTCGGAACCCTTATAGATTCGTCATGTCCGTCTGTCCGTCCGTCCGTCCTCGACTTACCGTCCAAACGGTAAATACACGAAACTTTGCATGAATATGTGTTGTGATTACGCCGACAAAGTGCTACAATAAAATTATGAAAAATATTTTTATTTGAGGTACCTCCCCTATACGTAAAGTGGGGATGATTTTTTTTCTCGCGGCTACCCCATCGTGTGGAGTATCATTAGATAGGTCTTTTGAAAACAATAAAGGGACGATTTTTTGATTTAAGTATCCGTTCGCGGGATATTCCACTTAAAGGGCACTTTTCTGTAAAAACAGGGCGTCCCCCCCCCCCCCCCCTCTAAAAGCTAAACGGCTGGCTCAAAAAATCTGACAAAAATATAATGAACTTTGAAGGAAAACTATAAGAGATTAGATGACTTTGTTAGTTCAGGAGTTATAGAGGCTTAACTGTTAAATGCGCTCACTTGGAAAACGTCATACAAAATTAACGCATTATTACGTAAACATAAGTATTAACTATTGGATACGATTTTTTATGCTTAGGTAATTCAATGAAATCTTGCATAGCTATACTTTTCGATTCTCGAAAAAGAACATAGAACAATCTATAACCGTCATACAGGCAGTTAGAGTCACGGGCAAAAGCTAATTGATAACATTGATTTCTAAGAAGCAGTCATCTAAGTTCCTCATTTAACTACAATGTACTTACAATTATTTGACTTCATAGTTGGTCAAGTGGTTTAAGCGGTCGCCACGCCGCTTCTACAACGCCAAGTGGTGTGAGTTCGAACCTCATATGGTACCACACTTTATGTGTACAACAAATTGTTAATCTGAGGCTGGGTATTCTTTAAATCCATTTCATGTATGTTTGTAAAGTCCTCCGCTATACAAGAATGTTCCTGGTGTGGAAGTTGTTTTTAAAAAGTCCACTAAAACTATAATATCCCCAATTAGACCAGTGCCGATAATGTTTGAAAACAAAATAAATTATAGTAGGATAAAACCCATTGTAAAAGGAGGAGAATATTACAAAAATTAAAGGAAAAATAATTTACGGCCGATCTGAGGTAGGGAAGGGGGAGAGTGGGGGTTTTAAGGGAAAATATGGCTTATCTTGATTTCCGGCAAAACTACAAGTCCTATGGAAAAAAGTTGAACGGCAAAGTTGTAGGTAATAAAAAGATCTACATCTTTTGCATTCACACTGTTTTCACATAATGTCAAATTTTATGTGAAAAATTCAAAAGACGTAAATTAAAGTGTAAATTTTAATAAAGATTTCAATAACGATTAAAAAAAATCGAATTCGAGTTTTTTTATTTTTTGAATTTTCTGAGAAGATTAACTACGGAAATATATAAAAAAATTTACACCATCGGAAAGTAGAGATTTCATCGAATAGAAAACACCCCATTTTTTTTTGAAAGAAGTTGATATATTGACGGGTGAATTTTCGATTGAAAATTAGCGTGCGTTAGCAAAAAAGCAAAAAATATTGGGCCTTAGAGAGATGAAAGTATATCAGAAAATTTGTGTGTTCTAAGGAGTAATTTGTTACAAATAGCAAAATTTGTGCATGTAGTAGTTTAAAAGTTATTCGGCAAAAAGACTTTTTGCTGGAGTAACGTTTCAAACGTTACCCCAGCAAAAAAATTTTTTTTAAATCGATTCAGACCCAAACGAAATACTTGGAAAGATAGCTTTTGATACCTAGGTATTATATGTGAGCTGTGGTTCTTAAGTTATTGTCAATTTTGCTGGGGCAATATTTTGGACTTGTCTAGAACTTGAAAATGGCTGAACGCAGAAGTTTGAAAAAAATACCATCGATATACCTTCATTTGCATAAATTTGTTTAGTCATTAGTTTTTAATTTTTTTGATCAACACTGATGTAAATAAATGGTTTTCAAAATCAGAAAAAAACAGTTTTGCTAGTAAACCAGTATACTTACAATCAAATAAGACGCTGTAACATGTAGCCATGGTTTACATTTATAATGACTGTAAATTTGGATTAAGTAACTTTAAGCAATATGAAGATATAAGTAAATATTATTATTTTTGTACGGTTTACGTACACTTAGGCAACTATAACATAATTTCGCTGAATACGCAAATCGGTCGATTCCCTGCCTTTTCGCCGTAATAATGTTTGTCGACTCAGTGTGCACTTTAACTCGGTAACGTTCGCTACGTTGTAAGAATCACTCTATATTAATTGGTGTAACTAATAAACAATAAACCTTTTAATATTACGTGAAGTGTTTCTTCTCACCAGCACACTCACAACTTAACTAACTAACTAATAGTAATGTACAGTTTACGACACTGTACATTAAATGGTCCTTCGAGACGGATGCTGAGTGATCTCTGTGTCTTCTAAAGTGTGATAGCGAATCGGTTTGGCTGGCCTCCCACAAGCGGGTCTCACCAGTACAGATTGAGAGTCGAGTGTCATCACGAGGACACAGATAAACTAAGCATCATAAACTTCAGTTTTCTACGGAGCTCGCTGACAAGAAGAGTAACGAAGAAACTTTGAAACTGAAGACTAGCGGGTCTGCGGAAATATACCTACAGTCTTCTTGGTATCCAGGAAACAACTATCTTGGAACTAATTCACCTAACTTAAGGTAACTAACTACTACATACTTTTAATACATCTAACAAAAAACTACTTAACTTATCTTTATACAAACTTAACAACTTACCATGGAACTGCAACTTACCAAACAAGTCGGCGTCTTTGAAGACATCAAAACTTTGTGCACCAACTATAAAAAGGACAGCACAACCAGAAAAACTGTGGATTACCTGGAAAAACGTTTGGCTAACTTAGAGAAACTATGGGTGAACTTTGATGAACAACATCAAATACTGGAACAAAATATTGAAAACAAAAAAATCGGATATTTTAACGACTGTGTCTACGAGAAAACTAAAAACTTGTACGACTCTACAAAGAAGAAGATGTTGGATTTACTGTCCTTTCAACGGAAACAACAGCAACATCCTTTAGAGTTTGATTTAACTGGCCTTATGGACGAGGACACGGAAGATGACGTAAAAAAGCTGATAACTCAACAAGAACGTAATTTTAAAGCTTTGAACAAGGCTATGTCAAAGGTAAATATTAATTTCATCACCGAGAAGTGGGAGTTCGAAGAACATCTGACCACCTTGAAATGTAAATGGGAATTGATTGACAAAATACACTGGGAGCTAGAAGACGAACTTAAAGCTTCTAGCTTGAGCACAGATTACAACGAAAAATACGAAGCTATTGAAGAAAGGTACAATAACGTCAAACGAGAGTTAAACAGCAAAATTTGGTCTACTATACATTACCAGCATTCCACGCCGAAAATCGATGTACCAGAGTTTTCTGGAAATTACATTCACTGGATTACTTTTAAGGACATCTTTCTCGAAACTATCCACAATAACCCGAGCATTTCTAAAGCGCAGAAAATGCAGTATTTAAAAACAAAATTAAAGGGTGAAGCAGAACGTCTTGTTCAACATCTGTCTATTAGTGCGGACAACTACGACTCCTGCTGGCAGATATTATCACACCGATATAATAACCGTCGGCTTCAGTTCACATCGTTTATGAGTACCATGCAGCATTTACCTACTATTCAACAACCTAACGCCAACAACTTGAAACGCATGTATGATGTAATAAAAGAGTGCTTAAATGGCCTTAGCAACATGGGAGTTGACGTATCGAGTTGGGGACCAATAATTGTTTACAATATGTCACAAAAATTGGATTCGACCACTCTTAACGAATATACAAAGGAAACACAGAATAACAGGGAATTGCCAAACTTAGAGGAATTCCTTAGCTTCCTGGAAGTCAGTTTTCTCGCTTACGAAACTGCGAAAAGCTGTATTAAAGAATCCACTGAAAATAAAAATCAAAGGCCAAACAACAAGAACTGGAACAATAACCATAAGCCCAATAATTTTTTTAATAAACAACAAGACACGAAAAAATATAACTATTCTAAAATTTTTCATGCGTCTTATGGGCAATGCCCTCTTTGTCAAAAGGAGCACGTGTTGATGCAATGTGATAAGTTCCTCGAAATGGACATTGCGCAACGAAATAAAACAGTTGCGAAACTAAAGGTTTGCAGAAATTGTCTATACAGCCACGGCAGCGCCGCTTGTAATTCGAGGAAAACATGCCACGAATGTAATCTGAAACATCATACATTATTACATTTTAATAAACTTTTCTACAATGAACCAAATGTTAAAAGGGATCATGACCGGGATTCGAATCCAAGTCCTTCAACGTCAACTCAACCCGGCACTCACCATTTGGCGGCTGAAAGCACTGAAGTCTTATTAACTACAGTTCAGGTCAAGGTGCAATCTGCCGACGGAAACTACATAACTTTGCGGGGTCTCCTAGATCAAGGATCCCAAACAAACTTAATATCGGAAAGTGCAGCTCAACTGCTACGCTTGCCTCGAAATAAGTTTGACGCCGCTATAACTGGAATCGGATCAACGTCACGTAACTGCAAGGGTCTTCTTCATCTTAACTGCAAATCAATACACTCTGAATACATGTTCAATGTAAAAGCATTGGTCCTGACTAACTTAACTAATAAGTTGCCCGGCTGCTCCTTTCATAGCACAGGCTGGACACATCTACAAAACTTAAAGCTTGCAGATCCTAACTATAACGTGTCCAGCTCAATAGACCTCCTGCTGGGAGCTGATGTTTACGCAGATATCATCCTAGACGGAGTCTTGAGAGGTGACCAGCACTCACCCACCGCCCAGCAAACTCGTCTTGGTTGGATTTTGTGCGGTAAACTGAAAACTTTTAACTGTTACCTAACTATAGCAAACACGTCTGATCTGTCGAGATACTGGGAGAGTGAAGATATTGCTCACAGCTTACAAGACATACAACGAGATGAGCAATGTGAAATTTACTACAAGCAAACAACTAAGAGATGTTCTGACGGCAGATATATAGTAAAAATGCCTATGGTCCAGGGCTATGAGCAACAACTCGGATACTCAAAGTCAGCTGCCATTGCACAATTTTTAAAACAAGAAAAACGACTACAAAAAAATAAACAATTACTAACTATGTACAAAAGCTTTATGAATGAATACTTAGATTTACAACATATGGAGCCTACGTCTGAAACAACATCACCCCAATCTGAATATTATTTACCCCACCACGGCGTTTTACGGGACCAATCTACAACCACCAAATTACGAGTGGTGTTTAACGCGTCACAAAAAACTTCTAGTGGCAAAAGTTTAAACAGCCTAATGGAGAAAGGCCCCAACCTACAAAAGGACATACAAGCACTCATCTTAAAGTGGAGGACTTACCGATATGCATTTACGGCGGACATAGAAAAAATGTACCGCTGTTTATGGATTGATGACGACCAGAAACATCTTCAAAAAATTGTATGGAGGAATTCGCCCTCTGAAAAATTACATGAATACACTCTATGTACAGTTACATATGGTACAAAGTGCGCGCCATGGTTGGCATTACGAAGTTTGCAGCAGTTAGCGACAGACGATGGTCACTTATACCCCGAGGCCGCCAACCTATTACGCAACGAGTTCTATGTTGACGATTTGACTAGCGGGCATAACTGTCTCCAAACCGCCAAAAAACTGCAAACGGATTTGATAAAACTTTTACAACGAGGAGGTATGAACCTAAGAAAATGGTCTAGTAATTGTGTCGAACTTTTAGAACAACTGAACGAAGACCAAATTTCCAAAACTAACTTTAACTTTAAACACGAGGACTCCATGAAAACTCTTGGCCTGGGCTGGAATCCTACCTCGGATACATTTACGTTTAGCTGGAACTTCAAACCAAATGCTAAGAAAACACTAACGAAGCGATTACTACTATCGCAAATTTCACAACTATACGACCCCCTTGGCTGGTTCTCACCGGTTACTATACGTGCGAAGCTTATTTTCCAACGCATCTGGACAGAGAAACTAGCGTGGGATGAGTCATTACCCAATGACATACAGGATGAGTGGCTGAAACTGAAAAGTCAACTCGAACAACTTAAAACTATAAAAATAAGTCGCTGGATTGGGAGCACTCAAAACAACATTGAGCTACTAGCATTTAGCGACGCGAGTGAGAAGGCCTACTCATGTGTGATTTATACACGAGCTTTAAATGAATACGGTCAGCCTGTACTAAGTTTGCTCGTAGCGAAAACTAGGGTTGCCCCACTCGCACAAAAACTATCTCTGCCACGACTTGAACTAAGCGGTGCCTTACTCGTGTCGGAACTGGTTCATAAGGTCACTGAGTCTCTTCCGGCACACAACGTAACGGTGTGGGCATGGTGTGACTCAAAAGTGGTCCTAGCCTGGCTACATGGAGACGCGACCAAATACGAAAAATATGTGGAAAACCGTGTCATTAAAATCACACAAGTGGTACCAGCATCCCAGTGGTCCTACGTCGAATCGAAACTTAATCCTGCAGATTGTGCAACCAGAGGCTTATCTCCGAAACAACTTGTAAACAATCAGTTATGGTGGGCCGGTCCGGATATGCTGAAAACATTGACGAGCAAACCCGAAGAGCAACGTTGTCTATTTACAACAACGGTCGACGAAAAATGTAAAGTGCCAGCCCTAAGTCAAACAGACAATATCATAAACAATTTATTAAATAAACACAGAACGTTGAGTCAAGTTGCGCGTATTATCGCTTGGGTAACGCGATTCAGTACAAATGCACTTAATAGCGCTGCAACATTGAAGGAACTTGACACCGTCCGACAAATGTCTCACAATCACTTAACAATACGTGAACTTGACAACGCTAGGACAATAATAATAAGAAATATTCAACAATTTGAATTCAACCTAGAATACGATTTATTACTTGAAGGTTCATCTATACCTACAAAAAGTATTATTAGCAAATTATACCCTTATTTGGACGAGAAGGGCATTATGCGTGTGGGTGGGCGCTTGAACAAAACGAACAACCTTCCCCCTGGAAAGTGGGCCCTCGGGCGTGTGATCGAAGTCCACCCTGGTAGCGACGGACACGTGCGGGTTGCAACTATAAAAAAGCAAGCTAGCATATTGAAACGACCGATTACGAAATTGTCGTTACTGCCACTTGAAACCTCACAATAACTTACAAACAAATTTATAATACGAATTCATTATTAGCTCATCAATTAACAGAGATAAATTAAACATCAACTTAAACAAAAATTAGTACAACATGGTAGCAACTTCACTACTTCTTATCATTTTTTCGGCGATTGGAACATACGGCGACGCCGTGCAACGCCGTACCACCAGGATTCCTCACTTCAAGTATTCAAATAACAAGTTTTGGAGGCGATCGCCCTATATACTACGACACTATTGGGAAAGTACAACTGATTCATAACGAATGGAGACTGCTGATGTACTACAATTTATCCACCTACTAGAGTGGAGTTATCAACTTACAAAGCACCAACGTGTGAAGCCAAACTATTCAGACATCAATCAACTTTACCCTGTATCACAAAGAAAACGGAATGCGATACAACCTGGGTTGAATTACACAACACGAATACGTGGCTGGTGACGTGACGTCAGAATGCACGTCATCAATACATCATCAATTGTATCTCTGAAACAAGGTTGTCTTCTTCAAACAAGTTACTTAAAAATATACTCTCATAATCACTATTACAGCAATGTCAAACTGGATTACGATATTCAAATTCCTACCCTGGATAGAACAAACAAGGACTCGAGATGAAGCGTAGGCGACGGTTCCTGCTACTACACGTCGAAGCCTGCACTCGATGTTGATTTTTAATTTTTAACAATTTTTTGCTATGTACGGGTGATTCTTACATGGTTAGACTATCATTTTTGCTACTTTTCCCGGGTTGGGAATATGTACGGTTTACGTACACTTAGGCAACTATAACATAATTTCGCTGAATACGCAAATCGGTCGATTCCCTGCCTTTTCGCCGTAATAATGTTTGTCGACTCAGTGTGCACTTTAACTCGGTAACGTTCGCTACGTTGTAAGAATCACTCTATATTAATTGGTGTAACTAATAAACAATAAACCTTTTAATATTACGTGAAGTGTTTCTTCTCACCAGCACACTCACAACTTAACTAACTAACTAATAGTAATGTACAGTTTACGACACTGTACAATTTTTAAATGGGATATTTAAGTAATCGAATACGCAGTTCCTATTAAACAAGGAAACGTGGCAAACTCTAACAAATTTAAGTATATCATTAACAAACAAGCCTGTAAATTTCAGCTTTCAACAATGAATATTATAAAAGTTATATGTAAAAAAAGAATGTAACAACATTCTCCTATAACCCGAGCAAATTTTAAAGGTTACGTAAAAGCGAAATTGTAACAAATTAGTAGTTTTTGCGGAAATCGAGATAAGCCATTTTTTCCCTTAAAACCCCCCCTATCCCCCTTCCCGCCCTCAGATCGCCCGTAAATTATTTTTCCTTTAATTTTTGTAATATTCTCCTCCTTTTACAATAGCTTTCATCCTACTATAATTTATGTTCACTTTTTAGGGTTCCGAAGTTTATGAATTCGAACCCTTATAGATTCGTCATGTCCGTCTGTCCATCTGTCCTCGACTTACCGTCCAAACGGTAAGTGCTAGAGAGATGAAAATTTGCATGAATATGTATTGTTATTACGTCGACAAAGTGCTACAATAAAATTATGAAAAATATTTTTATTTCGGGTACCTCGACGTAAAGTGGGGATGTTTTTTGATGTGAAACATCTATAGGCGCACGTATGTGAAACACGCACGTAAAATAGATTTCTGGCCTGGCGACTGGCGACGCGTCGCCACGGCACGCTATACGATGGTATATATATACAGTCTACACACTATTGCATATAGACTACTATTTTAATAATAATAATTAGTAATATTTTATTTTATCATTATGACATATTTAAGTAGTTCCTATTACAATATGTTCTTTTCTGCATATCACTTTTACAAAATAATGGCGATGTTTCACATCTGCCAGGCGTCCCGTGACGGCTCACATTTTTTTTTTCTCGCGGCTAACCCATTATCATTAGCTAGGTCTTTTGAAAACAATAATGAGTTTCTAATAGATTTTTTTGATTTAGGTATCCGTTTGCGAGTAATTCCACTTTAAAGGCCACTTTTTTGTAAAAACAGGGCATCCCCCTCTAAAAGCTAAACGGTTGGCTCAAAAAATCTGGGAAAATTCGTGGTAGTGGTCCATATAATGAACTTTAAATGAAAACTATAACGGATTAGATGTCTTTGTTAGTTCAGGAGTTAAAGAGGCTTAACTTTTACAATGCACTTACTTGGAAAACGTCATACTAAATTAACGCATTATTATGTAAACATAACAATTATTCATTGGATACGATTTCTAATCCACGTACCATTATGGATGACTGAGGAACCCTTTCCTGTGCGTGGCCTGACACGCACTTGGCCGATTTAACTTCAATAATCGAGATACACGCGGGCGAAAGATAGTAGGTACAAAATAAATTACTATACCTAACGTATAAACACGTCACGTGCGTAATAAACAAACAACAAGTGAAAAAACAATCGACGATAGAGCGCACATAGCGAGGGCGGGGGGGTTCTCCCCGTGACATGGATGAGGTTTATGTGTAAGTAAAAATAAGGATTTGCTCACACAATTTAAGAAGATCTCATTTACAACAGACATTTGGACCGAACCAAGTTCGATTGTATTTATTTAATCTGACAGCGCATGGCATAAATGAAGATTTTAAAAGGCTAAAATCTCTCTCCTGCCACCACTTTTGACCCTGCCTCCAACTCCGCATAATCAAATTAAAAACTTCGACTCCGACTTCGGTTCCAATAAAATTATCTCCGTTACATCCGTGTTTCTAAGGAGAGGACTAAGTCCAGCAGTGGACTGTTATAGGCTGTTGATGATGATGATGATGATGACATCCGTGTTGGAAATATTCTCGGATAGAAAATTACTCCATTAGATGCTTCCATTGATTGCGCTGAATAAACTATTTATTATTTCCCAAAACAATATTTTATAGAATTGTTCCTATCTTTAAATTCAAAGAAAAGTCCGTCAAAGTAACAGCATGTATTTTTTTTAAGAGTGGCTCACTCATGAAACCATTTTTATGGTAAACAAATGTTCACTTTGTAAACTATCACACTATGCGCAAAATGAAACGGTCAATGTTGTTATACATACATGGTGCACATCTTTAAACTTTCTTATAATTTTGATGATTATGTACTTCTACTAAACAACACTACTACCAAAATCAAAAAAAATATCACAGTTAAGTATACTCACAGCGATTTTCAGTGGATAAATCACAGTCTGATAAAATGTTCAGTGAACAAAACAGAGGGAATATGTGACGATTGCGAACATGCAGTAATGTCACTGCGCTGGTCCTGGCGGCGGAACTCATCGCTACTAATCGCAGCAGAAACAGATAACCGCCGCGGGATGTTGGGAGCGATAAAGGCGCGACCGGGGGGGGGGGGGGGAGCAGGGGGGGGGATCGTCCGACATGTGGCGCGCTTTTAATAAACGTGCATTCACCCGTGTACTGGTTCACTAAACAAACAGCCACTTCGGCAATATGAAATCACAACATCGCGTCCGTACCTGTGTGTATGTCGACTCGGTACCTATTTTAGTAATATCTTTATAAATAAAAAATCGGCCAAGTGCGTGCCAGGCCATGCACAGGAAAGGGTTCCTCAGTCACCTATAATGGTACGTGAATTTAAAATCGTATCCAATAGATTATAATTAAAATTGTTTTAATGCTTTAATTTTGTATGACGTTTTTGTTTTTTAAAAAAAGTGCACTTTAAAGTGGAATTACTCACAAACGGATACCTAAATAGTCTTAGAAACCTTTTATTGTTTTTAAAAGAACTACCTATTGATATCCTACACGAGGGGGTTGCCACGAGAAAAAAAAAACATCATCGGAGCTTTGTGAATCGCAGTTTTGAGTTAATACATATTTGTTGGTAAAGACAGTAGTATTATTTCTCGCCTACGGAACCCTGATTTCGTTCACCCACTCAAATCAAATCAAACCATTTTAAAAAGAAACGTCAAGTAGTCAGTCAGTAGTCAATCGTGAAGCTAATCGTCTGTTCCAATTCGTAGATCCTATGGAGAAGAACAGACAAGAAACTCCATGGACACTCTTTTCCAACATTGTTTTTACAATTTTTGGTTACATTGTTAAAGGCATTTTATAAAATGTGAGCACAATGTAACTATGCTGATATTTACACAGGTAGAGTCCAAAAATAAATAAACAATAAATAGAAGTTGTGAGATGACTAGCTCCGACTGGCGGCGCCGATTGCCGAACTTTACGTGTAGGGGAGGTACCCCAAATAAAAAATAATTTTACACGCTTTATATTAGCTTCACCTGTATGTTTGTTTGTTTGTAACCGAATCCTTTGGGTGCGATTTTGATAAACTTCAAACGGCCAAATTTCGTTCAAACTTTGTAGATTTATCGAGGACCGATGTTAATACACATTTTTTTTAAACTAAAAAAAAAGTTTAAACAAATTAGTCTTTTTTAGCTTAGAAAAAAAAGGTGTGTGTGCTATACACACACGATAGAGAAGTGAGCTTCAGTAAATCAACAAAACGTAGCTGCACAGTGTACAGTAGTAATAGCTCACGTATTTAACGCATATACTAACACACGTTATATGCTCAAATACAAGCAAGTATTAAACAGTGTGCAATATACATACACACCGACATTTGCTCTCTCGCTCTGGCTCACTAATTTTGTATTTGTGTCTCTTACCTGTCGTTTTTCCGTTTTGAAATCACAATTCTAAACTTCTAAAGTTCCACTTCAAAGTAGTTTTAAAAAACTAAACAAACACGCTTTTAAAATAAAAGGTAGAAAATTATTTTAATGCTACAAAGCGTAGCACCTTCTGAAAATATTTCAATAATTACCGTTTGGACGATAAGTCGAGGACGAACGGACGGACGGACATGAAGAATCTTAAGGGTTCCGAGTTATAAACTTCGGAACCCTAAAAAGGAATAGGAATATTTATGTCACACATTGAAACCGTTGTCGGTAGGTAGGTCTATCGACTTGAAGGTCGTCGGTGTAAGTACAGTGGTGGCGACAAAGGAAGAGACGTCCTTGCCTCTGACACATTCTTCGACACGGACGTGCGTGTTCATGATGACATAGGCCTGAGGTAGACCTCATTCCTTACCTGACCTGAGTCCATGCAGATAGCGATATGCTACGATATCCTGAACAAACGGTTTGCCTATGGCGGCTATGGCCTTAGAGGAAAATTCTAAATAATACTAAAAAAAACTCGTTTAATCATTATATTGTCAATTTATTCTTACATTAATACATAATCAATCATGTCATATCATCATCAAACATACATTAGCATTAAATTAGAGCACATCACATGTCGACACACCGCACGGCAAGTGTTCGGAGCTGACGCACGCAGCGGGACGAGCTGCGGAGTCTTAAGGTCGGGTCAGACAGAGGGCGGGACGACACGACCAGGTCGTACTGTACAAAATGACAAGGAGAGTCGTCGCGCCAGCTGTCTACCCCGACCGTAACCATCAGTGTACATAGCGAACAGATGCAACCTAACAAACAGGATGCCGTCTATATATCACTGAAGGTAACGTCACACGCTCCAAACTGTTGCGATCACAGGTAATTACACCTAATATTTACATTCAACAAATTAATTATTAGCACACCTCACAATCATCATCGCAGTTACAAGCTTTATGCAAAACGATTCAAGATTATTTAAATTCTTTATTTACAATTAAAATGTCGTGCGTGGGTCATACCACGCGTGTCAAATTTCGACCGTTAAAATAATACATTTATTTGTTCAAATAATCATAGGACACTCTTTAGGTATCGATACTGCAGAACCAAGAAGGCTCTTTTCTCTCTCTGGCTGGTACTTATTAACAATAACATTGTTTCTCAGTTTTTTGTTCGACAAATGGAAACGCTAATGAACGGTAACTCACTGATTCCACATCGGTCACATAGTGTTAAGAACTGTTTATCGTTCATAGTTGAGGTCGAGCTCGATAGATGGCGTACTACTTACGTACTGTTATTTGAATCGCGATATGGGCTGTTACCGATTGCATTTTCAATATGTAAACATTTTTAATAAATAATGAGCATTGTGGGAGGTCTCTGAGGTTTTATTGATTCCTTAGTAGTCACAACCGGTTCAGTGCAATATAGCTCCAGAGGTCATGTCATTATCACACAGGTTCACCATTTTCTAATTTCGATTTACAAAACCATGTGGAAACAAAACCATACAAACTGACGTATCAGGCGTAGACGTACACACATACACAGCGGGAGGTTCACGACCGTCCTGTTAACCTGCCTAGTTCTCGTCTCAAAGCGTAGGGCGTCATTCGCACGTCACGCCGACTGATTAATAATACTTATAAAAATAATTCAGTGCGTCTTAAAGACGTCACACAAAAACGTCAACGGTGAAGTTTTATCGACCCACATCACAATTAAACGATCAGATGCTCAGTTCGAAACACTCGACCGTCTCGGTCCGTCTGATCGACCGTGAGTTTCAACAGGACACACCGAAATAATAAGGAGGCGAGGCACCGTGAAGCGTCGCGGCCGTTCTAGAATCGCCGGTCGTCGTGAGCCTCTCGCGGAGCACGCACAACACACGATCAAAAGGTGCAGGGGGTAGACGCCCGGGCGCGGGCGTCCGGCTCGCGCTACCGCCGGCGGCGACGCCCCTTGCGGTAGCCCTTGCCGTACCAGCCGCCGTCGTCGGGCGCGCGCGGAGGAGAGGGGCGCGCGGGCGCGGGGCAGCACGCGCACAGGTAGCGCCGCCCGCGCACGCGCCGCCACGCGCGCGCCCCCAGCGCCGGCTCGCGCGGCGCACCGTACCACAGGCAGCGCCGCGACGAGAAGTGCCGCGCGCACCACGCGCACTCCACGGGGGCCTGTGGCAGGGGCGGAGGGCGGGGGCGGGGGCGCGCGGCGGGCGAGGGCGGCGCGGCCGGCGCGATGATCGTGTGCAGGCCGGGGTACAGCGACGCGCGGCACAGCAGCACGGCGCGCCGGATGATCGCGGCCGCGAGCGAGCCGGCCGCGAGCGCCCCCGCCTCCGACTCGGACGAGTTCGACTCGTCCTTCGGTTCGAGCTTCGCCTCCGTTTTGACGGCCGCCGTCGGTTCGCTCGGCGATCGCGGCGCGATCTCGGGCGACGCCTCGACTTTCGCGATGAACCCGGCGGCCGCCTCGGCCCGTAGATCGCCCGTAGCGTCTTTGCCGTCGTCGCCGGCCTCTATTCGCGGCTCGTATCGCAGCAGACGTCGGAGTCTCGAGTCGATGTCGAGAGAGCCGTTCGCGAGACTCTGCGGCGGGCGGGGAGGCCGGGCGGCGTCGAAGCCGGGCGCGTGTCCGTTGAGCGTGGGCCGCTCCATCCTGAACCGGCGCAGGTTGGCCGTGAGCGAGGGAACCGGCGCGGGCGCGTGCTGGGCGCGCAGCAGGATCGTCGCATCGCCCGACTGCAGACTCACCTGAAACGAGAGAGCGGAACGAGCTCAGAGTACGTCCACAGAAAACAAGTGAATGAGGGGCGCGTGCGAGCCGTCGCGTCGTAGCGCTTCGACGACTATTGTTTGATTCAATTCAATATTTCATGATACAATAAAACAAGGTATGTCACTCCGAGACACGGTGATGACGTAGGTGGAGGTAAAACCACGCCATCTCCTCTATCGAAAGAAGTTGTCAAACTTTATAATTTTGGGGAATTTGGAAAATTTCTCACTCACAAGAGGCTCTCATTTTCATCATCGATGTTCCGCTCTTATCCAACCTTTCACCTGGAGGGGGCGCACAGAGAGGGAGAGAAGCTCCTCGGACTCACCTGGAAGGCACGGAGCGCTGTGGAGGGCGCGGCGGGGGTGGGAACAGGGGCGGGCGCGCGCAGGCGGTCGGCGAGGCGGCGCAGAGGCAGCTCCTCGTCCGAGTCGGAGGCGGAGGGCGAGGAGGGCTCCCAGTGGTCGGGCGCGGCGTCGTCGGGCGGGAGCGGCGCCGCGAGCGCGGGCCGGCGCGACGTGTGCTGCTCGGGCGCGGCCAGCGGCTCGGCGTGCGCCAGCACGGGGTCGGCGGCGGCGCGGTACCGCGGCACGCGCAGGCGCAGCCGCCTCGCCACCTGGCGCATCACGGCGTCACAGCGCGCGTTGATCTTGAGCGCCGCCACAGAGTCCTTGGGCGTCCACTGCAGGTTGACGATGTAGAGCGCGGGGCGATCGCGCGGTGCGCTGTCCATACGCCAGAGCCGCGGGTAGCGGCGCAGCACCTTGAGGCTGGAGCCGAGGCAAAGCACGACGTCGGCGCGCGCGGCATGGCGCAGCGCGCCGGCCCAGTTGAGCGGCCAGGCGGCTCGGCCGCGCTCACCGAAGTGCACGATGGAGTCTTGTAGCTCGGCGCCGCAGGCGTGGCAGAGGCGGCGCGTGCCGTGCTGGTGGCGCGCGGTGCGCTCGGTGGTGTCGAAGGCGCGCAGGTAGACGCGCCGGCACGCGCCGCACAGCTCCGCGAACATGTCGCCGTGCAACTCGGCCAGCGCGCGGCGCGGCATACCGGAGCGAAGGTGCAGCCCGTCGCAGTTCTGCGACACGACGAACTTGAGCGCGCCACGCGCCCACAGCGCCCGCAGCGCCATGTGCGTGAAGGTCGGCTGCGCACGCGACACCTCCACGCGCCTGCACACACCACTCACTTTATACACTCTGCACACTCATCATCATCATCGACCTATCGCAGTCCACCGCTGGAAATAGGCCACTTAGTTCGATCCTCGGCTACTCGTATCCAGCTCCTGTCGGCCGTATAACGCAACGACATCACGCCACCTGGCCTGTGGACGTCCTACACGACGTTTGTTTTTTCTGAACACTTGCGTCTATATCTATTCGCCGAGGCCCGCGGTGTTAGCCGCAGTCTTTTTTGTAAATCATGAGAGCCGCCGCGGAGCTAAAAGATACTCCTTAGGCCCGTATTACACTGTAAAATATTTTATAAAACATATTTCATAAAATATATGATAAAATATTTTATAAAATATATGATAAAATATTTGAAGAATGGTTCTTTTATAAAAGACGTGTGTGTGGCTAGAGTTTACACTACGTAAAATATACACGTAAAATGTCATTGTTGATCAAATATTGGTTTAGTTTGGTTATTATACTTGAGTATTAAAACGTCATTGAAATTGTTGTAATCAACATTATCATGGATGATGTAGCATTCTATGCTTGTTTAAGTACATTGAGTTCTATAATATTGCCTACTTTATTGAAGAAAAGGCAATGTCGCCGACGCAAGCGTGTTTAGGTTAAACCATGAATTGCAAGGCGAGGCTTTAAAGGGATTCATCATAACCTAATAAAATAATTATTAAGTGAAGACAAGTTGTTTTATAAATATCTTGCCTTTTGTTTCTATTTTTGTAGTCTTCGTGTTTTGTGTTGTTAAGCGTTTCGTGGCATTCGCAAATATTTTTAAATAAATATTGTGATAAAAATAAATAATAAAATATCATTAAACAAATAATAAATTTCAAACAATCAATACATAATTTCATTAAGCAACATTATTTTTTATAATTCTTTATAAATGTATTATCGAAAACTTCAAGTAACAAATCATTGTCTTCAGATTCTGAATTTTTAAAATCACACATTATTGACATTAAATAATTACAACATTTTTGCGGAGTTTCCCAGGTCTTTGTATATTTTTGACATAACTTTTTTTTTCATTAACTTTAGGCATTTTAACGAATGACTTACTGATAAACGTACCTACGAATTGAACAAACAAATTACTAATAACAATAACAAACAAACGTATTTGTAGTAAATATAAGCGCAGTTTAACCTTAGCCACGAATTCTTAAGAATATGTTTATATTGATTGTGTTCTCTCTGACTCTGCTCTCTTAGTAACAATCAATCGCACTAGATGTCGCTAAGGCGGTGTGTAAAAAAATGAATATGATTCGCTAGGTTGTATTATCTCAGGGCCATACCCCTTTATTTTGCTTATTTTGAAATAAAAAAAAATTGACATTATAAAAATCCCCCTAAAAATACCCCTACAAATATGATACCCCTAAAAAAACCCCATCCTACTTTTTTCCCCTCTAAATTTAGGGGGAAAACCCCTAAGTTGGGCACCCTGAGTTTATTCTTGCTACTACATGACAAAATTAACTAGCCTAATTCTACCATATTATTACACAGTTTAGGATTATTTTTTGTAAGGTGGCAACACCATTTAGTAGTTAACTTCTTTCAAATTCTGTTATAAAATGTAATGCCAACCTATTAACTTTGATAAAAGAAATTTTATAAAAGAAATACTTTATAAAATATGGCCTATTACACTATCAAAGATCTTTGTCAAATAACTTTTATAAAATATGTTTTATAAAATATTTTACAGTGGAATACGGGCTTTATGTAATCGGCCATCACAAATTGCATTTTTGATGCAAATTTCGTATTTACTTCTATACGCATTTAGAATATAACTGTTCATTGGGTGTTACATACGGACATTCCAATTTATTTGTGTGTATAAATTCCATTCCATTTATAAATTATAATAATAGTGAAATGATCCAGGCAGGCCGTTGAGCGGCGCTGAACGCACGGATAGTTATGCGAGAGGCACATACCCGACGGTCTCGCCGCGCTGCAGGCGGGTCCAGACGCCGTCGGGCCCGCGGTAGTCGGGGATGTCGGCTGCCGTGCTGATGCCGGCGCCCGTGTACACCTGCCACAACATAGCTCTTAGTACTCACCACTCACCAGCTGTTCAGTGTGCTCTAACACGCTTCAATCTTTCAATTATACATTTTGGACAGAATAAAGAATTATTAAAGCCATAATGACATTGTATCGTTTTCGTTATTTTCAGATAAGAAAGATGTGCGACACTGATTTTACCTTGATGTCTTTAATATGCAGAATCTTTCCTAAAATCATAGTATTGCTTGTTTTTAAATTTTAAAACAATCATTCAGCAAAGTTTGCCTTTATTATTAATTTAAATCAGGCAGATAATTCAGAATATTGTCAGAATAAATAATTAAAAATTATCATTTGGAACAAGCGACACACTCGCCGTCTAGCTTCAAACCGACCAAAGTTTTTACGATAACATCTATAAATTGTGGTCGATACGGTTAAATTATCCTTCAATTACTTCGCGTCAGTGATTTCCACATCGCGTGGTGCTGGCTAGCTACCAGAGCAGCAGCAGCAGGCTGATGGGTAATGCGAACTTCAAGAGAAACATCACGATGGGCGGTTACTGACTTGTTGTTGTTAATACATGTTAATTGTAACTGTGCTCATGTTCATTTTAGTTACAATATTTGGGTACTTAAATGTAACAAGGCAACAAACTTAGCAACATTTCTCATCATCACACACACTCTTTACCGTTCTGCCCACCTAGTGAGGCTCCTATTGGTGTGATATTGTACTCATTTACAAAAATACACATGCAGGAACCGTTAGGGGCCGTCCATCAATAACGTGAGGCACGAAAGTGGAGGGGAGGGGGGTGTGGCAAAAATCACGAAATATCGCAAGGGAGGACGGGTGGGTAGTATTAGTCAAACGCGCGATTTTTAAAAACGTGACTCACCGGTTTAGACTTTAAGATTCTTTGTAGATACTAAAAATTACATGTGGTGTGTGCGGGGAGGTGGGGTGGGGGGGGGGGATGATCCTAAACCTCACCACGTGCATTCGACACTGCTTGGTGGCCCGCTATCAGATTGGCTGAGGAGAAGTGCCCTGTAAACCTCCGACTATTGGTAGACAGTTACCTAAAACAAAGACGTGTAAAGGTCAGATACACTGGGGAGGAATACCAAAAAGGTGCAAGCAAACCTTTATGGTCGAAATTATTTTGATTTTTCACGGGCAAACCACTGAGGAAATCCAAAGACGTGCCAACGATGTCCTTGGATGTGTTTGTGAATGGGGAATCACAATTGACCAAGGATTGTCTTTAACAGCCATGTGAGAAATGTCTCCAAGAGGGACATTGGGGTTTATAAACATCTATCCAAGGCAACAAGAGTCAGTTGGGGCTTGCATACAGAAGTTATCTGCACACTTTATGTAGCAACCATAGAACCTATAAATGGAGCTAAATCGGAAACAGGGTACAGTATGCGCTAAGTGGAAACGGGACAATAAAACTATTTACCGATGGAAGCAAAACTGCAGGTGATGTCAAAGCTACTTTGACAACATGGACACATGAAACAGAAACCGGAACTATTATGCTTGCTCTCTCGAACTACTCGACCTACAGTATGCAATGTAATAGCATTTGGGATTTACAGTGACTCTATGACAGCTCTCCAAACCTTAAGTTCCCTACACCCACTAGCAGTTGCAGCTAGGGAGAACCTAAAAACAGCGTCTCAGGGCAACGAGAGAGCCGATAAGCTGGCCAATAGGTAGCCTAAGCGCAACCAGATTATCTGTGCCCGGTGTCATTTTTCATGAGTAGCATTGAGAATGCAACTCTTGACGTATTCTATGAAAGGTACAAAAGTGGAATAACCGCATCAATCACAAAAATATTTTTACCTGACGCAAAGATGGCGTATAGAGTGGTCAGGAAATTTGGGCCCACTATTGTTAGGACTCGGATTAAGATGGGGCACAGTGGGTTCTCTGAGTATCTGAATCGCTTCCGATGCAAGGAGGGCTCAGCATGCATCTGTTAACATCATGGTTAGCGAAACAGTGCAAAACATTCTGTTTAAGTGCCCACTGAAAAGAACAGCATGAAATTGATCACCAGTCAGGCCAACAAAATGGAAGCTAAAAACTGTAGCAACCATTATGTTTAATAAAGATATGTTGATTACTGTGTTAAAATAACAAAAACTGTAATCAAAAGAAAAAGAACAAAGTAATAGAAAATATGCTGCAATTATATACTAAGTTATTATTATTGTACTTACAACATAAAATAATTAGCCAGTAAACTAATATGTACACAGTAGTCTAAGACAAACTGTAATATATGTACTTAGAATAAGTAAAATGTTAATCAGAAATAAATAATTATAAATAATAAGAAGTAAATTAAGGCCCTATTAAATAGATGATAAGTTGATGTTATTATTTAAAATAAAATGTGCATGCACCAAGCTATACACCGATGATACAGTTGTGTTTACTACAGTAAGTAAAGGATAATCCTTTACTTACTGTTGTAAACCCCATGTATTGATAACCCCATTCTTATTGGAAATGTAAAAAGTCTCCATTTATGTTGGACTTTGGAGGAATTAGGGAAAGGCAGTAACACCCTGAGAGGGTGGATGCCTTTTTTTATACAAAAAAAAAACCTCACCACATATCACCAAGGAGGAGGGTAGGGTTAAAAAATGGAAAAAAAAATATGACATGTTACTGGACAGCCCCTTTGCTTAATTTTACATGTATATGAGTCAGAGTACGAGTACCTTTCCAATTACTGCTTTATAATATATAACTTAAGGGTTGCATGCTATATAGATATAGCATGTAACCCTTAAGACATATGTCATCATAGACTTTTGTGTAGACCTAAACAAGATACAGAATGTGTCAAGATGCAGGCCTTTATCAGTTGTTTCAACTGTCTATTTAACAAGAACTACCTGACTGTATAACAAGAATACCATACTACTATCTTGAAAAAAGGCACTGCCAAGAGAAGGAAAACTTGTCACAAACTTTATTTTATCATTAATCCCTAGTAGTATCATATCTAGCTTATCCTATCAAGTATACCAAACAAACTTTTGAACTTTAGCTGAATAATAAAGTACTAAATTATAAACAGGATTTTAAATTAATAATAATTTACTATTTGTTTATCTGTTTGAGTGCAAAAAACTTACAGCTAGAGACATCAGTGAACTGAAGTAGATGAAAGAGAAAGCCAACCGAGACACACTACATCATTCATCTACCTGTCACCATCACTCTAAACATTGCATGAGCACAACTTATTTGTTAGTTTACTGACAGACAGATGGCATACCATTCACAACGGGAGTACGATCACATCACATAGATTAGGGTGTGCGCAAGATAGCGACCGTGGTGCTAGGTATCCCATAAGAATCGACTCACCACGAGATGTTTGGCGTTCCGCAGCGCGCGGGCGAGCCGCCGGCACTTGTCGCGCAGCACGCGCGGGCTGTCCTCCACCTCGCGCGCACGCTCCAGGGCACGGGCGCGGCGCTGGGCGGCCGAGCTGGCGGCGGTGCTGGCTGCACTCGCGGCGCTGGCCGAGGCGCTGCTGGCGGCGGTTCTGGCCGCGGGCGCCGAGGGCTCGCCGCTCAGCCGCGCACTGGAGCGCACCCCTCCTCGGCCCGACATGGCCGCTTATTGCTTGCGCCCGTTCGGAGTCCTCGTGGGCTTCCTCCGATGTCGTCCGTCTACGCTCGACCCCGGGACGTCGCACATGTCGTTCAAAGATGACGGTCGACCGCGACGCTCGTAAACAATCACCGAGCCTGTCGTTGTTTCCTCGTCGGATCGATCCACAGATTAACGATTGTTCGTTGACGCTTCTGTTGACGATCTGTCAAACTAAATTTCCTCCACTGTCGATGTTTAATTCGATGATTCGATTTAATTCATCGATTTTAGCTTCATACTGTATTGCCCGGTGACGGCCGGTGGGCGGTGAGTACCGGAGAATCACCTCGATTCCTTCACTGGTAAAAATCGTCGATTGAAAAACCAGACCTTCACCGGTTAGACTCACGGTGATCGCATTACTTCTTGAAATAATCTTTAAATTTAAAAAATCAAGGACAGATTCAATCATCAATCTTTTCAATTATCTAATTATATAGTTTACAACTATTTTATAATAATATATTGAAACCCCTTTCGTACAATATTTATTATGTATTAAAACAAAGAGTAATTGAAAACTGTGCTAAAAGAACTAAAGTACAGAAATAGCGGAACTAGAAATAGTTTATTTGGATTAATTAACTAGATCGAGTTGTTCCTTAAAGTAAAAAGTAACCGAGCACCGAGCAAGCATAGTTCTCTACTGTTTTGAGAGTTCATTCATTCATAAGTTCAGATCATGTTTCAAAAACGAAGAGTTTCAGAAATTCTTATTTTTCCTAGTTTTTCGTTTTGCTGTGAAAACAGACAGACAGAGCTAGCAGTCATTTATAACATTTTACAACCTCAAGGGATTATTTCGTACATAAAACTAATGTATGTCTTTCCTTATAACAGCTTAATTTCATACCTAATTTCGTGTAAATCACTACTACTACGTAGGACTGGCAAGACACGTTGTGGCTACGTAATCTTGCGGTAAGCTCAATGTCCGTATGTTGTGTAATTTCGATATTCTAGAGGATCGGGCCAGCCTGACTTTTTCAGTCCGGCCCTAAATGCCTGTGGTAACTTTCTTACCGAAAAAGTTACTACATTTAAAAAAAAAATAAGTAAGTAGGTCCTGTATGTTTTTATCGAAAAGTATATTTAATACAAATCTTGAAACCAAATTCAGTGAGGTCGGGCCAGCCTGACGAACACCACCGTGACCATTTACGTCACATTTCCTTTCGACCGTTTTGTAAGTTTGAATGTCCCTCCCTTATTTTTCACTTTTTATTTAATATTTTCTGGGTTGAATTAAAAACCAAGTAAAAAAAACATCTGAAGTATAATGTGGAGGCAATAAAGAATCTATTAAAATAAATTTTGATGTGAAACATCTATAGCCGCACGTAAAACAGATTTCTGGCGTGGCGACGCATGCCGTGGCGACGCGTCGCCACGCTATTCGATGGTATATATATACAGTCTATATGCAGTAGTGTGTACGGTGTGGCGACGCGTCGCCACACCGTACTATTTTATTAATTAGTAATATTTTATTTTATCATTATGACATATTTAGTTCCTATTACAATATGTTCTTTTCTGCATATTACTTTTACAAAATAATGGCGATGTTTCACATCTGCCAGGCGTCCCGTGACGGCTCACATTTTTTGAGATAAATTTAAATTTTACGCATATTCCCCATTAACTTGTTAAATTTTTTATTAGTAAAATTAAAATGATTGTTTTAAGCTTAAAAACCCAGGATTCAGATTTTCATTTACTTTATGATCTGTCAAGAGAGTGAAGTGTCAGACGTCAAAGCGATTAAAGTTTCTTTTTGGAGTTTTGACAGGTGGGTTAAGTTTAAAGTGAACGAATATGTGATAAAATCCGTAAAAATCTCAAGGAATACTGATAAATTTCATGATTTGATTGGATTTAATTGTTCTGATTATAGTTAACTTCTGAATTCACTAGATATTTTATCATTTACTTTCTTTTTATTGCAGTTCCATTGCGAATACGGAACAAACTCAACATGGTAAGGAACATCATTTGTTTTTGTTTTATAAATGTATTTGAAGTAAACTTAGAAACTGAAAAATATATAAGTAATATAATTTGCTGTCGTTGTGCTCTTTCATAATAAAACATTTTTACATTTCAGCCGCGCGAAATCAAAGATATCAAAGATTTCCTGTTGAAGGCGCGTAGGAAAGACGCTAAATGTGAGTATCGTCATAAGTTACAATTTGTGTCGTCGGCCCTTAGCGGCAATAGGTAGTACTTATTGTATCGGCATCGTGCACTGGGTTGTTTGCGCGACCAGATGAACTTTTTAACTTATCCAGTGGACTTGTCGTTTATGCCCAATATTCATGTAAATGTATTAAATGTTCAATAAGTTAGTGTCAAGCTATTCCTCGGCGACAAATGTCTGTGATACAGTGCTAAGACCATCCTCAAGAATCTCAAATTGTCAAGTGCTAAGTGTTAGTAAATATTGAATGTCGCGGCTCCCTAATAACCTTTTAGTTAATGGTGATCTAGTTGCCTGTTATTGACCCAATGAATGAATGTACAGTTGTTGTGATAGTTTACTGTTTGTTAAGCATTCACCTCTGCATATTACAGCTGTGAAAATAAAGAAGAACCCTGAGAATGTGAAGTTCAAGGTGCGATGCTCGCGCTTCCTGTACACACTGGTAATCACTGACAAGGAGAAGGCAGAAAAACTAAAACAGAGTTTACCACCAGGTATGTAAGTGTGCGTGTGCACTTAAGTGGAGACATGTCTCATTCACAAGTGTTGGCTGTGATTAAACTTGTGTTGTACACTACTACTGTGAGCTATCTGAACATTATGTAAGAGATTATTCTATGTTATTCAGAGGTGATGGGAGTTAGTTAATGTATTAACTTGCTGTTGATCTCTGGAAAGCACATTTAGTGAGTAGGGTAGATGTTTGACCCGTTCAAACATTGATTTATAATATACTAGATATGTAATTGCGCATCAAGAATGTTCAAACCACAATTAAGATTCACTCTTAATCGAGGAAAACGTCAGTTTAGTGTTAAATATGGTGCCAGTCCACGCTGACGTAGTGACAGATGAAAACAAAATGACTAAATGCGTAGTGAAAGAATGCAATTCAAAGTAATAAAACTATTGTAAATCAAGGAGAAATACTTTTCACAAGAAAAGATATTGTTTATGAGTTGAAATTAAGATAAATAATGCTATAATCGAATTTAAAAAATATTAATTGCATTACATATACAGTGTTACCACAAAAACAACTTTTTTCTTTCCCAAATTAAAGGGAGTATTTGCAATTTAGGAAATAAATTGCTTTGTTCTGTTTTAAAATGTTTTATCATAGTTAGAATTAATATTGAATTACTTAGTCTTTCACACCCAATTTGATTGGTTAGTAATTAGCAGTTTAGCATTTTACAATAGCCTTGAAATTTCTTGAACGCATGAATGATATGCAATTTCATCACTTCATACTTGAACATTTTATATTAATTAACCATCTGAACCACACTAGTTGTAAGTCAAAGTCTCCTCTCCTTTTGATTATCGTCAGCTATCTGTCAGTGGAAGTTCCATTGATATCCATCCTTGTCAAGGGGAGTGCTAACCGTCTCTCCTTTCAATAGACATATCCGTTCTGGAGATTAGCCAACAGACAGAAAAATAAAAGAAATGTTACGTTTATCTCAATGAACAAAAAGGATGAACACCTCTGACCACAGACAATACAACTGTTTGTTTTTTTATTAGACTGCCTACCGCGGCTAAGGCAGTGACAGGTGACAGCAATAACTAGTAAAATGGGTAGTGAAACAATGCGATTCAAAACTTTAGAAAAACTTCAAGGAAACAAAATAAAAGAATATAACACACCCTGGGGACTATTTATTATCAATACAAGTAGATCATTCAATGAAATTGGTTTTTTTTTTGCATAATTTAATCTTTTTTTTTCTGTTTTTTATGGGTAAATTTTCATAGGGTAGTCAACACCGGTCCGAAATCATAATGTTTATGCTCTGTCTTTGTCTAATCATAGCAACGGTATACTTTTGTTATGCGTGTAAGTGAGACATATGTATGTATCCTTTCAAATGTCTAATGGTTTTAAAGCTACATCGTCATAGTTCACTAGTGGTTTCGCTTTTTGAGACGAGTGACAATGAAGTTTGCGCCTCTATACTATATATCTCAATGCGTTCAAACCTGTTCTTCATTTTTAAGCCATTTGTTTGACAAGTTCATGTAAATTTGCACTATCCTAAAAGACAATATTACAAATGCCTAAGTAACTTTGCCTGTTGTACTTTCACACCAGAACTACTGAACCAACTTAATAAAAGTATTATTGTAACCTATGTTATAATTATGGTAGAGGGTATTAGTATATTGTATAGTAGTTCATTGAGTTGATATTAGCTCTATATCTTAGTTAATTGAGGATATATCTCTTGATTTTAAAGGTAGAAAAAAAAATTCTATCAGATTGAATTGAATTATCACTGAAAAAAAGACAATAATTGTGTATACCTTGCCTAACAGCATGTCAAGCTTAAAGTAAATCGTAAAAGTAAAATTCATCCATAACATGTAAAAAAAAAGTAAATGGACCACCTTATGACCACTTGTTTTAAATTGTATTACATTTAATCTTTAGCAAAGTAGCATTTTGACAGTTTATAAAAAGTACTTTAAAATAAATAGCTCCTCATTCAACTAAGATATAGAGCTAATATCTACTCAGGAGCCTACTATTAGTACCCTAAATATTATTTTTACGGGAATTAACGTGATGACTCATTAAAAAATAATATTTATTATCATGGAGCGTGAAAGTTAAAAGTTAGTATTAGTACCCTCTACAATATACCATAAGTTACAATATAGATTCCTTTGGGGGGCAGTTTACCTATGGGAGGTTGGCTAGAGCCTTTGGCACACAGATACTTTAAATCTTATAACTGTGTTAACTGACATACACAAGACGAATATAACATTGTAATAATTAGGATCTAATTTCTAGATTTAGACTCGGTCCCTTACTCATGTTAGTGAAGTTAGCTCACTTAGCTAGTTGTCCCTAGATTCTTATAAGAAGTGCAGAAGTCTGCTGGGTTGTACAAGCTCATAGAAGTGATGTAGTATCTGGTAGGAACCTTCTTCTGGTATAAGTATTATGACCTTTGATGTTGCAACTAAAATTGATGCATGTGTTCAGATGCACTGCTTACCATTTACTGTTAGCTAAACAATTGTATATATATATATATAGATAGTGATACAATTTTTCCCTTGAATGTTAGGGAACATAATTTTTACATACATGAAAAGTCTCTGTGTAGAAATATACAAATACATTTATCAGCAGTATGGCTACCAAATCACAGGGTTTGACGGTGTTAGGATATTATTGTTACATTTGTTTGAAGGCTAGAAAGATGGTATTATTTCATGTAATAATAAATAAGCTCCATAACACGTCAGTCTGTACAGTTACACATTTTGAGTGAGTAATAATTGATTGATCTGAAATTGTTTGCTTGTTTCAGGTCTCCAAGTTAAGGAAGTTAAGTGAAGTGACTAGATTTAAAAATTAAAAACATCTAAAACCAAAACTACATTGTTTCATTTCTTAATGACAATATAACACATCAAGGTTTTAGAGTAAAGAATCACTTAGGGTGAGGTTGGGAGTGGAGCATCCATGTGATACGGAAACATGCAGTGAGGGTGGCTGCTTGCTTACTTGAATTTTTTTCTAGTTTTGTGCTTGTATATACATTTATATGATATGTATTGTATCCTAGGAGAAGGGCTTATGTCCAGCCAGGGAAGTGTTCAAAATAAAGTTTTTTAAACTACAGTCAAGTTGGGTAACTTTGAACTCTTTTTGCAGATTTTTAAGTACACTGAAAAAAATATGTATTGATTGTATTATTTTATTCAGTATGGTGTGTGTTCTTTCATAAACATATTTTGAATTATCCATCCAATATGATGTATTAATACAGAAAACGTTTAGAAATTGATGTTTAAGTGGCCATTCAAAGTTACAACGACTTTCGGGTAACTTTGAATTGAGTTATCTGGGACAATGAAAATCCTCCATAATTCACTACTTGTTTGATTTGGTTAACATTATACTTTTATTTAGAATAAAAATTATATAATGTGTCGAAATAAAGTGAGTGTCAATGACATCGAATAACCCTTCACTGGGGATGCCATTCTCCAAATATTTACTCTGAGTAGGTGGAAGCAGTTTACAGAAACACATATTTTTTTTAATAATATATGATATATTTATTAAGAATCAAAGAGATACATAAAATTATTCGCTTATTTATCTATCAAATGAGATCAATAAAAACCGATGAGATCAAAGGTTACAAGTGAGCAATATGTACCTAATTGAAAAAATCATTCACCCCATTCCATGAACAAAATATCATCATCTATGAAAAGCTTTCCATCCCTTCTTGATAATTGATGTTCTTTTAGTAGAGATAATATGTTCTGCTTCTTTACAATGCACCGTAGATTCTCGTACTTCAACTTCCGAAGTGTTTTTAAGCAAGTTAAGTTTAAGTGTTCTTCTCTCAGAAGACTACGTAACTTTCTGCCGACTGCAACTAAGACTGCACTTGCACAAGCACTTCTTCTTCCAATTCTCGACTATGCCGATGTCAGCTATCTTAACCCTTTAACGGTCATAAGGAGTGGACAGTGGAAAATGAAAACCAGTAGTGGTTAGGGCTATATAATGGAGGTAAAAACGAAATTATATATTTTTTTTATTTTTTTTTTAAATATTTCTATGGTGGGAAATATTTTCCCTTTGCCGGTCAGACTCTTTCGTTATTACCCTCTATTGCATGCTCTTTTCACTCTCTAGGCCTATTACACACTAACTTTTACATTGTTTACAGTAATTATATATAAATACTTTATTTTACATTAGGTACCTACTATTACAAATAAACAAATGTATAAAAATCAAGTTATTTATTCATTAGTAGATAGTAAACTTTACATAACTATTTCTTATGAAAATCATAAAAACATGGGATGATGCAAAGTGCGACCTGGCATTTCGCACACATTATCTTCGATCTTTTGTCATTTGTTTTAGTGCTACACATTCTGCATCGTTTGTAATGACAATGGCAATGGACATGGCATGTGATCGCCGACGTTGAATCTTATTTCATCGGCTACAGCGTTGATTGTTTTTTGACGATTTTCATTTTCCGTGAGCTTTCGTCTACAAACATATGATGGCAGACTGCCGGTCGAGCGTCGTTTTCTGCTGCTAAAACCACCTATCAGTCCTCGTGCTAAACCAACTCGTAACTCGAGATGGGAAAGAGATACATTTTTATTGCTTTTGTACAGCAAGAAAGCATTAGCTATGCTCGTGTCAATAAGGAAATAGAAAATCTGCAGCCACCATCTTTTACTTCGTCTGCCGACTGAATACGTGCCCTTCAGGTGATCAAAATGATCAAAACCACCCATTCGCTTGTTGTATTCTTTTACAACAAGTGGGCATGGCACATTCTTTTTTGAACCATCTTTCTCAGTTCGTGTTACATATGTTTGACCAGTTTTAGGGTGAAACGCGTTACTCATAAGGAGAACTTCTTTGCTATCCTGCCAGACTACAAATGCAACGTCATCAAGTAGTAAATTTACGGGATGAGGTTCATCTAAATCTTCCAGGATTTGATGAAGGCGGTTTGTACTGAAATTTGGGCATTCGTCGTCAGATTCTAAATAATCGTCTGATTGATCAGGATCTGGTAAGCCAAACATGTCTTGAAGGGCCTCCTCTACTTCGAAAGCTTTCAAGTGTCGATTCATCTCTGAAAAAAGCAAAAAAAAGAATAGCATCAAGCGAAACAAAAACCAGTGCGGCACAGACAAGTGAAAAATGCAAACGACGATAAAAATGCCCCAGACAGACAGAGGGAATATACAACCCACCACAAAAAATCTAAATTGTTCAAAAGTGCAACTAGCTGTCATGCAAATATTTACATTTATCCTTAGAATAAACTCACATAAACTGATAATAAATAAAATTACCTTATAAAATTTGAAGATCTTCTAGATAGACCCTGCTTCAAATAAGTCAAACAGAAAAGTGCACTTTCACAACTTCTCTATGCTGCCATGAAAAAAATATTTATGTCATGTGTCAAACTTGTCATTGTTATACTGTCTGTTGACTATCTTAAAAGTTGCCTGAATGTAAAAATTCGGCCAGTAGGCAAAATTTCGGCGAAAAAAAAATAAAAGACATGGTGGTGAAAATATCGCCTCTACCTTAAAAAGGGTTAATCTCACTGAAGCACAACTTGATAAGCTTGAGCGACTACAAAATTTCTGTATACGATTTGTATTTGGGCTACGAAAATACGATCATGTCTCCGAATTTCGTCAAATGCTCAAGTGGCTTCCGATTCGCTCTCGCCGGAATACTCATATCCTCACTTTGCTTTACAATATCTTATTTATTCCTAAAGCCCCCTTGTACCTCAAAGAACGCTTCAAGTTCCTTAATGACACACATGACAAATGTCTAAGGTCATCTGAAGATTTGAGACTGAAGATGCCTCTGCATCCCACAAAATTTTATGGCCAGTCTTTTACAGTTGAAGCTGTACGCTTGTGGAATGCACTACCGACGAACATTAGGAAGGCACAAACAATAAATAGCTTTAAAAAAATGATTCAGGAATTTTATACTGCATAACTGGATCAGACACAAATTTGGATATTATGTGAATGTCTTGTTATTATATATGTATGTATTTATATTATATATTATGTATGATATATGTTTAGTATAATGTAGGTACATGTATGTATATCGTTGGTATGTATGTATGTTTGTATGTATACGTATGTATCTATTTGTACACGTATGGATATATATAGTATATGCATTCCTAAGTTATATTCATGAGCGAATTATAATTTTTCAAAACTCATTGCACCGTCAACTACTGTCTTTTCAAAACATTTTATTCCATCCCAAGGTTGCCTGGAAGAGATTGCTCTTAGCAATAAGGCCGCCCTTTGTACATTAAATGTAAGTTCTGTTTTGTTTTGTGAATCTATAACACAGTGTGCAAATAAAGAGTTATCTATCTATCTATCAATATTATTGGCAATACGGCAATACGTACTTTATTGCCAATATTATTGTGTGTGTGTGGGCACCCTAACGCTTTAGGTGAAATATGCGCACTGAGGTTGTCACATATAAGCATTTTTTCCCCTCAAGACTAGAGTTACCCATAAGAATAAAACTTACAATTGGGTAACATTGAATCGTTCAAAGTTACACCATTTTCAAATAAATTTACAATGATCTGATAGACAATTAATTTTGGGCAAATAGACATTGTAAAATTACGAAATTATTAGAAAAAAGGCAAGTTGAATAAATGTATCACCTCTAGAAACAAAATACACAGTGTTTACATACCTTTTCTATATTTAATTCAGATTTCTACCACACACACTTTTTTCTTGTTGATCACCTCGAGCAGAAAAGGCGCTAAAGTTTTGAAAACTTATTGACAACTGTGAATTTTAAGACACATTTGATAATTTGAACATCTCAACGGTCCGTTTCATAGAATTATTCAAGTAATTATACAAAAAAGTGTTTAAAAAAATATATATAAATCTTCGAACAGGTTTTATTCAAAGTTACACGGAAATTCAAAGTTACCCAACTTGACATTATTGTATAGCTTTTATCGTGGGCTTTGAGCGCGGCGACCAAATCAAGAAATTCCGTATCGAAAAAACCTATCACTAAGAAAAGAATAGAGAATATGATTGTAACTCCGTTATCCGTTGCCTTGATAACATAGTCATTCTAGATTCTTCTTTCTTACTTTTCTATAATCCTACAGGGCCGTAGCTAGGGAAGGGCATTGCAGGGCAATGCCCTACCTTGAAATCAGAATGCCCTACCTTAAAAATATCAAAAACTAAGATATTTTTTATAATTGAATTATTTGTAGTTTGAGATAAAAAAAATGAAGGGATAGGACTCAAAACTTTTCTGAACATACCACAGTTTGTATATTCATTTCATATTATAATAATTCTTTGCTCTGTATATAGCATTTGAAGCGGCATCACATGAAGCAATGGGTCTATTTAATTACAATATCTGTGTAGCAGACGGTACTCCCCGTCCCATAGATTGCAATATGGGCTACATTACAGTCTATGGGAAGGGGAATCCTTTTTTAAAATAAAACTAGCGTACATGTTTTGCGTGCAAGTGCACGCGTGTCATTTTTCATATATTTATTTCAATGAATATTTTTGTGTCGTTTGCATACATTTTTTCACTTAGGACCGACGTTACGAAAAAAAGTATCCCTGTTACATTTGCGTCCGTCCTTAGACACGACCAGTACCGCTGTCGCCGAATCAAGAATAGCTGCCTGAATCTTGTCCCAACTGTCTTGAACCAATTTGCTCTCAGCTCCAGCGCACTTGTCAATGAAGGGCGAGGCGAACTTTTGAGACGTGACTTCATCAAACCGCCACCACCTGATCCGGCGTTGGCAGCGTTCTACATGTTTGTCTTTGGGCTTCACACAGAGGTCCATGACAAGGAAACGGTGTTGTGCAGTTAGACTCTCTCCGGGTATGACTTTGCAGTTGGCCACTTTGCTAATAGTGTGTGTCCAAGGCAAGATCGGTAGCCGCACATGTTCGTAAAATGTCTTTACCCTCTTTGTTGCGAATGCCATAACCGAAACCACCATGAACACGCTTAAACTCCACACAACCCTCACCCACATGCCCATTTAGATCATCAAGGAATGCCGCGAAGAACCTCCCTGAGTTGGCTCCAGAACGACATCTTTACGGTTTCGCTACAACCTGCCTGTGGCGCGTAAGCTCTTATCAGATGGGTAATAATTCCATCGATAAGCACCCTTACGACCATAAGACGGTCGCTACATCAACTCTAAAATGCCAGTCTGAAGCCACCCGGCAAGCACCACGGCCACTCCGTTCTCTCCACCAAGTGCCTCTGTGTATATCAGTTGGTAGCCATTCCCAATGAACCGGGATCTACTGCCCTTCCACCGAGTCTCCTGCAGGAACGCTACGGCTACCCTCCGCCTGGAGAGTAAATCGGCTAACTCCCTCGCACGACCGGTTAAGGTGCCAATGTTCCAGATATCAAAGCGGAGCTTACGTGTTACAAATGTTGGGCGTAACTTCTTTAACCCGCCCTGGACCGGAGTCGGGCGAAGCTCCTGCGCGCCGTTTTCCGGCGGCGCCCTATCCGTGGCACTAACAGACCTATTGATCAATGCTCATGTTCTGCTAGACAAATTATTTGTCTACGAGGAGCTATTGAATGTACATCACTGACCTAGAGGTCAGTGATATACGTGGTGCTTGATTTAGCAGCCCGAGCTTCGGAGCACATTTATTTTATTTTATTTTAAACTTAATGCGCATGTAGCACAAAGGCGGACTTAATGCCATGTGGCATTCTCTGCCAGTCAACTTTCAGGTGATGTAGGAATATGATGTGGTAGGTGCAGGCTTAGGATATAAAACCTGACAAGGTAGTTGTAAATGTAGGTATCACCTTTATTGTAAACCATTATCATTTATTCAAATTTAATAGTTGTAAGTAATATACACAAATTTACTGTTATTATTACATTAGGGTTTATAACAGTGGATGAAGATACCAGACATGTATATAAACATACGTATATATACATACACACATAAATCCACATATACACAGGCATACATAGATATACATATATAAATAAATGTAATTATAGATATTGCGTATCTAAATACTCAGTCGGGTATTATCGTTGTGATCGTTCTGTCAATTCATTCCGGAGTAAATCACGTACTTTCATTTTGAATGTGAGGCGGTTTGTGGACATCCTGATTTCAGTAGGTAGCGCATTCTGACTGCACGAAGAAGGAAGGGAAGGGAAATTAGAGGTGCGAGGGGGGTAAAGGAGAAGCATATTGTTCCTTGACCGAAGGTTTCGGTCATGGTTTGAGAATAAGAGACAAAAGTAAGGTACGAGGTACTCAGGTAACGATGGGGAGAAGAGGAAAGAAAAAAGAGAAGTGACTGCACGCAAACTGCGGCGCTGTCGAATTGGGAACCATTGCAGCTGGGAACGTAAAGCAGACACATATTTGAGAATTGAAACCAAAACGAATTGAATGCAGTTATTGAGAAGGGGTTTATTATGGAGGTAGGCAGGTCAAAATAACACATCACCATAATCGATCAGGGGATTTATTAGGGACTGCATAAGAGTAGCCTTGGTTTTAGCGGGAAGGAAGTTTTTAAGACGGTATAAAGCGCGAAGACACGAAGTAACTTTCTGGCTGACATGTGTCACTTGTGCTCGCCAATCAAGTGTAGAGTCCATATATAGCCGCAAGTTATTTACTACTGCACTCAGAGCTATCTTCTGGTTGTTGTAGACAACTGGAGGAATGACTGCCATATCCGACCTACTTAGCATTTGGTTTGGCATATGATATGTCATATGCCATTGAGAAAATGAACATTGGACTTGGTCAACATATCCTCAACACTTGACTACGTACAATCTGGCTAACTTTGATTCATTCGGGTAACATTGACAGTGTGACCATGAACTAGTTTCGATTTATTTTTCATATGATACCAATACAATTTACAAATACTTCTTACAGTTTTACATTTTTAAACTAACTCCGTAAGCGCACCTTAAAAATAAATAGGCTTTCATACAGGGGTAATGTCAAAACTTATTTCTGAAATTTGCGCCCGAGTTTATGCTATTCAAACAGTGTAAAACTTTTGGAATATTTTGTGAGAGATTTTGTAGAATCATTTGTAATGGAATTATCGTATTTTAATATAGCATTTGCCTATAATTACATCTCTTTATCTAATTACTATAACTACTAATTTTAATACAGGCTAACTTTGACAGTGTTTTGAAGTATTTTTTTACAAAATTTGACCTACATAATTGACGACGATTTGCTCTATATGGAGTGGGGTGAATAAACATTTTATGGTCAATTGTTCATAAATTATAATTTTTTTCTAATTATTTTAGCTTCTTTTCTATTTAGTTACACAAAAAATGTTGCCTTAAACGTGTTTTTAAAGGTTTTTTGATACTAATTAAAAATATGTATAAGTTATAACAATGCCAAATGTCGTAGACTGATTATTGATTATTTTATAAAATATAAGACAAAACTGGAAATTAATGGTTTTATTACGTCGGTTATACCCATTTAGAAGAAAAACATAAACCAATGTTACCCAGATTAATACAAAATATACCTAATAATTACTACTTTTCTATGAATGGTTCTATATGTGTCAAAGTTACCCATGTAATGACGGTAACTTTGACAGACTAGAAAATCAGGTTTTCCTAAGGACTGATATTTTTTTAGAGAATTTAATTAATCTTTACGGGTGAAAAGTATTATGAGAGCACTAATAAAGCTAAATACAGTCGTGTTGTATGCTTGAATTTTATAATATTGTGTAAAATGTCGCAATTATCTGTCAAAGTTACCCAGATTGACTGTACGTCAATTATGATAATTTTTTTACTTCCGCCCTACCATTAAGCAATGCTGCCCTACCTCAAATTCGACTCTAGCTACGGCCCTGTAATCCTATTGTAAAAAACTAATTACAAAATATATAATTGTTATCTACTTATCACAATACATAGCGTCCGCATCCTCCAGTACCGTCTACTTGAATATTAGTGTTTTTTATTCTGTAGAAATGCTCATATTACCATTACGTCCCCTGTTTAGTTGTCATTGTCTTTCGGATAGGTAATAGGATGTTTATATTGTTTGGCAATAATAGTGTTATGTATGTAGGTAAAAATTAAAGGATCACGTCTTTATCTCTCAAATTAAACGATGATTACTTAGATGTAAACGGATTTATTTCTTCCACAACTGTATTGTTCTACCATACAATGATGAATCTATAACTTATGCCTCGTTTTCAACGTCAAAAAACTGTTATGTCCAGTGTTGTCATATAAATAATTAATAACAATGATTTGGTAAAATTAAATAATCGATTAAATATACAAATATAATATTTCTAATAAAAAAAAATAGTGGTATAAAATTAGTAAATATTAAAACTAGTGTTTTAATATTTACTAAATTAAAAATAGTAAATATTATAATCTTAAGTACGGTTCTATAAATTAATTCTAGACAGCATTTTACAATTATTTTGGCTTATTAACTTACAAAAGACTATATTGTTTTGTAAACTTGAATTAACTACAAGAAAAAAAAAAATATTTATAATTGCGTAAGTTGATAAAAAATGCTATGCAATAGCCCAATACCGTGGCAGTCCCCGAGTGCCACACGCTTTTTATTTCAAGTATGCCATTCCAGGCACAATGGAAACATTACACATTAATGATGGTTGCCAAGGCATATTCAATCAAGCTACTAGGAATTAAAGGCTATGGGTAAGCTAACAGTATTTTAAGAAGATAAGGTAATTAGCAGACCGCCGACACTAGGTGGTACGTTTCCGCCAGGCCCGGGAACAGGCTCGGTACCGCAGACGACTCAGGCGCCGGAGGTCGCAGAACGATCTCCGTCCTCCATAAGCGCTAGCCTGGGGGTGACAGGTGATTGCCTCGCCTGTCACCCCCAGGCTAGCGCTTAAGGAGCCTTATATTTTTATATTAAATTATAACCCTAAATAACATTTCTAGAATAGAATAGGTAAAAGTGGCGTCTCTATCTGTCTCGCTCCCTCATGGCAAAGTCCACTATCCATCTCTCTTATAGTTTTTCCGTAAAACCTACCAAGAGCTTGTGCGAATAAAAAACATTTTACCTGACCCACTACGGGTTAGCAAAAATCGGGTAACTTGAGGTTTTTTTTTTATCGTGTTTTTATAGTAGTATTGTAGTATATACTATAAAAGTATATTTTATAGTGTAAGTATTGTACCATTTTACAATCCTGATTAAATGAGCCAACTTTTAATGGTACTTGCCAAGGCAATCTAGTACATTTTTTTTAAAGGAGGGCCTTCAAAGTCGACAAATTTGTTTTTCTAGAAATGTGACGACGATTGTGATTCTAGAAATGTTATTAAGGGTTACGGTTCCAAAATGATAAAAAATAACCACGATACCCGAAAAATGGTTACAGTTTGACCAAATTTCTAGGTTTTTTTTAAATGCCCATTTTTTTTTTAAATTGCATGGGATAGGTTTTTTTTTTTTTTTCTCATGATGGTTACAATCAATCCTGTCACCCCGTTTCGGCTTGACGTTGAGTTCTGGGACACCCTATATACGTTGCCAAAAATTATTACTTTTAAAAGGTTTACCGGTGGCGGCGGCGGGGGGGGTTGTTTTTCGATAGAAGTTAGAAAGGTTATTTTGTTGATTTTTGTCTAAATTTAGGAAGAGATTAGTAATTTTAGTGTTTAGCATGAATAAAATAAAGCGTAGTTAAGTAATAACATGAATGTCTCACAAGTTAAACCATCATTTTGAAAATAAATTTCGTTACCGCGGGAAAACTGTGGCGTGCGTTACCCCAGCAAAAAAGCAAAAAAAAATGGGCCTTAGAGAGATGAGAGTATAACAGAAAATTAGTGTGTTCTATGGAGTAATTTGTTACAAATAGCAAAATTTGTGCATGTAGTAGTTTAAAAGTTATTCAACAAAAACACTTTTTGCTGGAGTAACGTTTCAAACGTTACCCCAGCAAAAAATTTTTTTTTAAAACGTTTCAGACCCAAACGAAATACATGAATAGATAGCTTTTGTTCCGCATTAAATGTTAGCAATCAGCAAAATTTGTGTGAGCTGTGGTTCTAAAGTTATTAACAATTTTGCAGGGGCAATATTTTGGACTTGTCTAGAACTTGAAAATGGCTAAACGCAGAAGTTTGAAAAAAATACCATCGATAGACCTTCATTTGTTTAAATTTGTTTAGTCATTAGTTTTTAAATTTTTTGATGAACATTGATGTAAATAAATGGTTTTGAAAATCAGAAAAAAACAGTTTTGCTAGTAAACCAGTATACTTATAATCAAATAAAAAGCTGTTACATGTAGCCATGGTTTACATTTATAATGACTGTAAATTTGGATTAAGTAACTTTAAGCAATATGAAGATTTATGTAAATATTATTATTTTTAAATGGTATATTTAAGTTATCGAATACGCAGTTCCTATTAAACAAGGAAACGTGGCAAACTGTAACAAATTTAAGTATATCATTAACAAACAAGCCTGTAAATTTCAGCTATCAATTACGAATATTATAAAAGTTATATGTAAAAAACGAATGTAACAACATTCTCCTATAACGCGAGCAAATTAAAAGGTTACGTAAAAGCGACCGCGCCATACATTTACATATCTTCGTAAATTAACGGCTCAGTATCTGGTATTTTGTACAGTCAACAGAATATTTTTATCAGATTTTAATTTAAATATTTAAACCAATTTTAAAATCTTTAATTTTTTGTTTCATTCAATATAATGCTTCATTCGAATTAAAATCAATGCAAACCAAAATATCATTATCTCAGTTGGAAATAGTGTTTTATAAAACAATATAAAAATTACAAAATTTTATATAGTATGCTATATTTTTTCCTTTTTTTTCTTGTTATGAGAAAAATAATAAGTTACATTCACCTCGACACCATGGAAGCAACAGGAAGGCAACAAATGTAATTTTAAAAAGAATAATGCGTGTAAAATACTGAAGACATTTTACAACGAAAGGACACGGAAAATTTTACAAGAAAAGTTACTAAACATTGTAAATATTTATTTAATTAATTGTAAAAAGAAACAAAAAAAATCTGAGTTAGTATCTAAACATGTTGAAAATACTCAACTATCTGTGATTTTTCTAAACGTTTAAGTACTTATGTGAGTGTATAAGACTGATTTTAAATAAAATAAATTAATCACACTCAGCTCAATATTTTTGACACCCTGACCTAACTTTTTTTGTTCGTAACTGTACCATCAAAATATTCAATTATACCATTCATTTCAGATGTCAGCCGAATGTACGGCGCGGTCGCTTTTACGTAACCTTTTAATTTGGTCGGGTTATAGGAGAATGTTGTTACATTCTTGTTTTACATATAACTTCTATAATATTCGTGATTGATAGCTGAAATTTACAGGCTTGTTTGTTGATGATATACTTAAATTTGTTAGAGTTTGCCAGGTTTCCTTGTTTTATAGGAACTGCGTATTCGATGACTTAAATATACCATTTAAAATTAATAATATTTACGTATATCTTCATACTTCTTAAAGTTACTTAATCCAAATTTACAGTCATTATAAATGTAAACCATGGCTATATGTTACAGGTTTTTATTTGATTGTAAGTATAACTGGTTTCCTAGCAAAACAGTTTTTTTTTGATTTTCAAAACCATTTTATTACATCGGTGTTCATTAAATAATTTCAAAACGAATGATTAAACAAATTTAAGCAAATGAAGGTCTATCGATGGTATTTTTTTCAAACTTCTGCGTTCAGCCATTTTCAAGTTCTAGACAAGCCCAAAATATTGCCCCAGCAAAATTGTCAATAACTTAAGAACCACAGCACACACAAATTTTGCTGTTTGCTAACATTTAATGCGGAACAAAAGCTATCTATTCATGTACTTTGTTTGGGTCTGAAACGTTTTAAAAAAAATTTTTTTGCTGGGGTAACGTTTGAAACGTTACTCCAGCAAAAAGTGTTTTTGTCGAATAACTTTTAAACTACTACATGCACAAATTTTGCTATTTGTAACAAATTACTCCATAGAACACACTAATTTTCTGTTAAACTCTCATCTCTCTAAGACCCAATTTTTTTTGCTTTTTTGCTGGGGTAACGCACGCAAAACTGTGAAACGTTTGACTTGTATAATGGCCGCAAAAGCGCCAATGCTTTACATGTTTGCTGATACAATATGAAATGTGTGATAAAACTATGCCTCTCCAATGCTGTAATTGAGAAAGAAAATAGTCACTGAAATGGACATCAACGCTGATTAATTTTTTACTAGTGAACTCGGTGATGTGAAAATTAAGTGTGATTCTTCATCCCGCCCGCCGCCACTAGAACAGTTATTAAAAGACAAAAACACTTACAAACTTATATATAAATATATAAAAAATACTATCAAAACAATTTAAAAATGAAGCAAAGTGAAAGTGCTATGTTTGTTTAAATAAAATAAGACTTGACTTAAAGGTCTTAGTTACCAGGTCATTAAATTCCAAAGAAAATAAAAGGTTTACCCATACTACGCCAAAGGTTTTTTTTTTTTCCCTCCTATTTGGCAGGGAACTTGGCTCGCACTTCTGTGCATTTGCCAGCGTCAAGTTTTATTTTTGGCATTTGAACTTTGAATGACACAAAGTAAAGGTAAGGAAACAATTTATCGCGAAAAGACAATTTAACGGATATTGGAACAAAGTTATCAGGATCAGGAATTTATAAAGGGTTCTTACGAACGTATTAAAAGGCAGTGGACTGTAATGCTGATATTTTACTCGTCAAGGTATGATACAAAGAATAAAGGGAAGTCGGTCCGTCCACGGTGAATCCAAAAGGCGAGTGTCGGTCGTTGGATGCGATGTCGAACCCGTCGGGGCCGACCCCACCGCTGTCCAGTTAGTTCCGCCGCACGCCGCGGCGCTGATGCTCGCTACAGTCCTCTGTAGATGTCGCAACATGCTCCCCGGGTTGAAGGCTGGAGGCTTCAAAATATGGAAGGGGACATATATTATTAAATGCCCTGCGAATGGTGCCGCCTGACGTTTTAAGCTCCGCCACTCTGGAGATGCCGTCGCTGCCTGGATAAAGCTTGATCACTCTCCCCAGAGACCACAGAAGAGGCGGAAGGGCCTGGTTTGAGCTCTGACTTCGAAGATCTCCATTTGGTCTTCGCCTGAAGTAAAGATATGTATTCCGTCTTGAAGCGATTCCAAAAATGCTGCCTTATAAGCTCTATTCGCTTAAAGCGTTCAAGACAATTTATGTTGCTGGACACCTCTGGATGCGGAATAGCTACAAGTTGTCGTCCAATCAAGAAATGGGCGGGAGTTAAGGCGGATAAATCACAGGGATCAGAGGAAAGTGGGGTTAAGGGACGTGAGTTCAAAACTGCCTCAATTTGGGCAAGGCAAGTAGCCATTTCTTCGAAGGTGAAGTTAGTAATTTGTAGTAACCTACGAAGGTGATATTTAGTTGAACGGACAGCAGCCTCAGCTAAACCATTGAAGTGTGGACTATAGACAGGTACGAATTTGAAATGTATTCCTTCGCGTGCAACATGACCCTCAAGGTCTGATACATTTATTGAGCATAGCATGTACAATATTGGTTATAAACTAAAACAATGAACCTAAAACTAAAAACCTTAATAAAATATAATATTAGAACTAAAATATATCATTAAAAGGAGTCCCTTTAGGCATGGTTCCGATGATACTGGCAGCATTCCCCCTTTGAATTGCTAGACTAATTCTTTGTCCGAGATAACTGCCAGCTCTTCGGTCTCCTGTGATGTCGACTAATCTTTTTGCTATGTCCTTGAAAAGCTTTATAGCGCTAGGACCCCACGGCCCAAGGGTCTCGACACCGAATGGGACAAAATCATATTCGGAGCCTAGACCCCTGTATTTGGATGCTTTAGCTTTTTCAGCCGCTTCACATGCCGCACCAGCTCTGTTGTTGGTTCCATGTAGATGGGAAGGGGCCAGCGTGTCTGAACAGGTTGCATCCCATACCAGCACCCGGCCCATCTTCCATGGAATCAAACTCATACCGTCCGGTCTCTTGCCATCGTCTCTTGCAATACCAGTCGGCTCAAGTAGACTTGGCACGTTGACGGTGGCAAGGGACCGGCGTATGATATTGTTAAGTGCGGCATGTCTCGAAAAGCGGCCTGCACTTTTTTGGCAAGACAATCCGTGATGTCCTAGCTTGTCGACATCACTGCCACAGGGACATTTATGAGGAGCGCAGACCGGAACCCCAAGCCGTAGACAGGTTGCGATTCGAAGCGTGTCAGGCTCAAGAAATGTTCCTGTATTTGACGAAGGGTACGCGTGAAGCCAGTAGCCGGCTTCATGCGCACCCACGGCCAAAAGCCTAGCACGCGCTGAACCTGTACTACAGCTTAAAAGATTGTCATACGTTAATTTGCAGTATATGTCGTCCCAGCTCCTCTGTGAATTTGGCGAAACTGGAAAATTTTGACCTGGGCATGCAATTAAGAAAGCGTTCCTAGCTTCTTCCAAGCCAGCAATCTCAAAGTTTGAAGGAGATGCCCTTAAAATTTTACTTATGAGATTTGCTGAACAATGGACAGAAGAAAGGAAGGCTGGTAAAGCGACACTGGAAATTTTGCGAATCCCTAAACCACCATAACGGATGGGTAGGGAAGCTTGGTTCCAAGATTGCTCGTTCAGCTTCATATTAAGAATCGATTCTAAGTTAATTTTGATTAAATCGTCTACTTTTGACAAAAGATCTAGGTAATTCCAAAAGGAGCAGCAACGGAGCGCATACGTAAGTTTCGGGACGAAAAGACAGTATTTTAAGATGCAAAGTGCATAATGTGGACTAATTTCAAGGAGACGATCAGCAGAATTTTGAAATTTATTAATTGAATTATTAATATATTCAGAAAAAGATTCATCAAAAATTGGAGAACCTAAAAGGTAAAGGGAATTACTGTTTTAATATTTGGAGCCAAAATATTAAATTTTTGTTTAACGTCATTTAAGTTTAAGTCGCAGTTATTTATAAAAAGTTTGCATTTGCTAAAATTAAGCTCCAAGCCAATGGCTTCAAATTTATTTTTAATTAAAAAAAGGTCCGAAAATACAGTATCCACATCACCTCCTAGGGTTCCGTCGTCCAAATATGCTTCACCCGCCGAGAAACAAAACTTTTTAGGTCTGATTGTGCTAGGAATTTCGTCAATTCATTGAAGGTTCCCACAAAGTTTTTACCATTATCCGACGTGATACTAGAAGGCTTACCACGTCGTGATACAAAACGATTTAAGGCGGCTATGTAAGCTTCAGTCGATAGTGCCGTCACGAGTTCCAGTTGACAGGCCTTTACCGAGTTGCAAATTAATAAGTCTACAGCCCCTACCTTTTCGATCGGCTAGCAACACTGGCCCGGCATAATCAACAGAACAATGCAAAAAGGGGAACTCCAATTCAGTTCTGGATGTAGGTAATTGTCCCATTACGGGCTGAACATTTTCAGCTCTATATCTACAACACCGAACACATCTATGGTAAACGGCCTTAGATAGATTTCTACCACCTAAGGGCCAATATGTCAACCTTATGTTTGCTAAGAGTAGTTGTGGACCTGCATGTAAGTATTTTAAATGAAAGTAGTTAAATAGTATTTTACTAAAATGATGCTTACCACAAATCAAAATAGGATATTTAGTATCAAAACTATATGGGGAATTACTAAGTCTGCCACCGACTCTTATTATACCCTTTGAGTCTAAAAAGAGTGACAAAGAAGAGAGTCTATTCTGAGTAGGTAGTGTCTTTCCACTTTTTAAAATAACATATTCATCAGGAAACATTTCTAATTGTACTTTAGACAGTATTAAATTTAATGAATTTTGTAGTTCACTTACTGATAGATACCCCTTCAATTGTAGTTTGTTTCGACAATTATAAAAAAACCTTAGCAAATATGCTATTGATCTTTGTAAATGAGAAAAATTTGAAGTTTTATTAATTAGGTTACAAATTAAATTATTATAAGAAATGTTGTTATGTAAAACAGAACAACATTGCAACTCAGGCAATTCATGTTTCTCAATAACATTAGGTTTTTTTGGCCAATCAGCTTCATGATTTAATAAGAATTTGGGGCCGGACCACAACAATGAAGAACTACTGATAGAATCAGGCTTCACCCCCCGAGAAACAAGATCCGCCGGGTTGTCCGTCGAAGGTACGTAGCGCCACTGATGAGCTTCAGTAACATCCTGAATCCCATGAACACGATTTTTAACAAAAGTTTTTAATTGAAGTGGTGATGTCATCCAAGAACGATGGTTGAATCACGCCAAAATGTACATTTACCCAATTTACTTATGGTCAAAGAGGCTAGTACTTTAGTAAACAGCCTTGTAGCCAGTAAGGCTCCGCAAAGCTCAAGACGCGGCATCGTCGTTAGCTTTATCGGCGCTACTTTGTTTTTAGAGGTTAAGAGGTTTACAGTAACTAGTTCTGATTTATGCACAGACCGAATATATAGACAAGCACCGTATGCTCGCTCTGATGTATCACAAAAAATATGAATTTCATAACTACAAGCGTCATCACTAAGAACCCAACGCGGTATTTTCAATTCATTAAGAGAAGGTAGAATACTAGCAAAACCCATCCACCGACTTCTAATCTCAACAGATACTTCGTCATCCCATGTACATTGGTCAATCCATAACCTCTGCATTATAAGTTTCGCCTCCACTACGCACGGACCTACTAAGCCCAGTGGATCGTAAATCTGGCTTATAACGGAAATAATGTGACGTTTGGTTATTTTTTTATTTAGTTTAATATTAATTGAAAATGATAAAATATCCAAATTACAGTTCCAACATAAACCTAAAGTTTTGGACAGGATATTATCATTTGTTTCAGAAAATTCCAACAGATTATTTATTTGATCACAACTAGAGGAAATTTGTTTTAAAATTAATTTACTATTTGATCTTAATTTTCTTAAATTAAATTGTTCTGTTTGTAAAGTAGAAATTACGCCTTTACAAAGAGAAACAATACCACTAATAACACTCATTAAACGAAGAGTCAGCTAGCTGTATCCCCGAAGGAAGAGGGATATCTTCAATATTTATAAAACAAGACGGTATAGCTGTGGTGATTTGAGGTAAAATATGACAGTCGATTGTAGTTCTATAGTCGTTATGAAGAGACTTTATAGTAAGACTACAAGACTGGCTACTTTAGAAGTATGTTTGTTAATACCTGACACCGTGGCGCTTCCACTTCGACGTGACAAACCCAGCTTACCGCAAAAGGATGTAGTTATGAAGTTGGCAGTGCTGCCGTTGTCGAGCAGAACTCTGGCAACGTGCTCAACGCCACTGCAGTCATTCACCTTCACCCGCGCTGTGGAAAGCAAGACGCATGGAGGAGTATTTAACTGCTTTAAATGAGACGAATTGACAAGACTGTTAACTGGAACAGTTGGCTCATGAGGCTCTGTAGTATGTAAGTGCAAAAGCGTGTTATGCTTTTTCTTACAATATTTACATCCAGATAAATTACATTTATGTTCTATATGACCTGGTCGTAAACAATTAAGACACACTTTACAATCCTTAGCCCTTTTTATTCGTTCTCCAATAGGAAAGGATTTAAATGTGTCACAATTATATAAAAAATGATTTTGATTGCATATGGGGCAAGTTACTGATTTCTTGTAAATATTAATAGCTGATTTATTTTTATTGTAGCTAGAACCTTGGTTGTATTGTATGTCTGTAAAACAATTATTATTATGTTTATTAATTTGCGATTTTAAGATTTTACTCTCTTGTAATGTTTCTAGTAAGTCTGCTCGGTTGCTAAGAAACGTAACAAAAATTTCAAGTGTAGGTGGATCCGTGAGAATATTTCTGTGCGACTCCCACTCCCTACGAGTTGTCACATCGAGCTTTTCAGCCATCATGTGAATGATTAAGGTGTCCCAATGCTGTGTAGGCTGGTCTAATGATGATAAGGCACGTAGGTTTTTATTCGTAGTGTCTATCAGATGACGAATTGCTCGGGAGGACTCTTTTTGTATTTGTTCCACATTGAACAAGGCGTGTACGTGATTATTGACAAGTAACCTTTCATTGTCATACCTAGTGCATAACAAATTCCAGGCGTTTACATAATTATCGCTTTTTACATCTAAGCTATCAATTACCAACAAGGCGCTGCCTTTAAGAGATGCACGGAGATAATGCAACTTATTGATGTTATCCATATCAGCCCTTGAGTGGATTAAAGATATAAAGGTATCCCTATACTCTAGCCAGTGTTGATAGTGACCATTAAAGGTGGGCAATGAAATCTTTGGCAATCTAACATAATTAAATTTGGAACCACCTGCCTGTCCATCCTCGAAACTCGTCTCGTTACCGTCAACCTGAAGTTTGTGCTGGTTAGTCGGCTGCACGCCAAGTAGACTGCGGGCGTCAGCCATTAGACTGTGAAACTGGATTTCGAACTGCTCGCGCTCCTGGCACTCATTTTCTGGGTCATCCGACAAAATTTCAATGTCCAGCTGTAAATTATCAAATGTACCATATACGGCATCGATTCTATTCAATCTATCTTGTAAATCTAATAATTGCAAGCTGCTGAGTACTTTTGAGCTTTTAAGCAAAGTGATATAGTTATTAAAAATTGTTAATTTTGATTTAAGCCCGGCGCGTCTTTTTCTTAGTTTACCTATCTCCATTTCTATCATAGTAATCGAATAACTCAATCGAAATTGAACACAAACAAAACGAAACGATAAAGAAATAAACAAGTTATTATACAATATGCACCTATATCTAACAATATGCAGCGAGTTGTATAACTAACGAGAACAATAGATGACCGATCGGCCGTCGTCCGTAGATCAGCTGTTCAGGTAGCAATCTTACGGTAAACAATATAATTATGGAAACTAATATAAAGTTATAAAAGAATACGAATGTAATGCTAACCTACTCGTTAAATGAATTACAAAATTTGAAATTTTTAAATTTATTTTCCAAAATATGTAGGTAGGATTTTTTTTTGTCTTTTTAAATCTGTAAATATGTGCAGAATTAAAAGGCAGTAGGATAGGCAAAGCGTTAAAACAAGTTTGCTATAAGTAATTTACACGTTTAATTACCTTTAACTCCTAAACTTTTTAAAATTTCAAAATTATTTTATTAATGTGATATATATAGCCACAACCAAAGTAATAAGCTTGCGAAAATGTTGCTAAGTTAAGCTAAGTTTTATTGCACTTATACTTCGAAGAATATGAAGATACCTATGCGTAGGTATGCAGGATAAAAGAATATGTAGGCACTGCTATAGCGTTATTGCCTATGATGCATGGTTAAGAATAATAATAATAATTCTTTAGGTACTCAATAAATTGAGTTTATGGAAATATGTTTTTTGAAGAATATGTACCCAACGTGGAGGTATATAGAATAAAACTATATATGTACCGTTAATCTATTGTAGCTTTTATATAGCTTATGAACTGAAATAAAGCACTCGTATGCACAATAGCAATTAAGTTTAAAGGACTTGCTAAATATAGGCAATTTTGAACAAATCGGAGATATAGGGGATTAATCGAAATATAAGGAAATAAAATAAGAAAATAATTGGAACGAACTCACAAGTATTTATCCAATCCAAGGTGAATCGTTCTTCTTTTACTCCAAATAAGATGTAATTTTTTGACTCGTGGGTTTCCAAGTCCGTAATGGCGACTTCTTGATGATTTTTAGCGGGGCGGTACCTATGTGGATGCTTTGCAAATTGCTTCGAATAACGACAAGACAATCTTGCTGTGCTGAAGTCCACAATGAAGAGCTCCACAGGTCACTTCTTGACCAGGCGACGTAATCAGCACCTCGGCGAGTCTTCTTACCCTTGAAGGACCATGTATAAAGGGAAGTCGGTCCGTCCACGGTGAATCCAAAAAGCGAGTGTCGGTCGTTGGATGCGATGTCGAACCCGTCGGGGCCGATCCCACCGCTGTCCAGTTAGTTCCGCCGCACGCCGCGGCGCTGATGCTCGCTACAGTCCTCTGTAGATGTCGCAACAGGAATGTATTTTAATACTTACATACATAACATTAAATATTTTGATTAAATAGCAGGCACAGTCTGTTGTAAATAATAATTTATATATATATATATATATATATAAATATTTATACAATTTAAAGGCGAATGTTATTATTATAGATAAAATTCGAAAGAACACTATATATGGAGGGGTTAGAACACGGAGTGATATCAAGTCATTAAAAAAGGAAGTACGGCCATGGATCGGACAGGAAAGGAATATGTGGTCCAGATCCCCCAAGTCATATCCATATTCACATTGAGGACTATCTATAATATTTATTTATCAAGTAAATAATTTAGTTTTTTTAGAAACTGCACTTCTACAGTTCCATTGTATTATGTTCTGAGTTTGTATTAACATTATTAACAGGTTGAGGGTTTTTATACATATCGACTATAAGGGCAACGTTGTTCGGTATTTTTATATTAGATTGAGTTAGTGTTTGGATGAGAATTTGGATTATATCTGATGTTGACATCAATGTAGGATTTGCGGAATTGGTGTTAAAGGCACAGCCATTTTGTGACATTGGTAACCTGTATTCGTTAACTAATTGTTGATATTGTTCTCGATCGAAGCTTTTACCTAATTTGTGGGGAGGGCGACGATTGATATACACTGTTTTTTTATGGGACGTGTGTGAAGGAGAATTTAGTGTAGAAGAAGACTGCGAATTTCGGTAAGCTTAAGTACTAACCGGAGTAATAGCTACATTGGCATAAAGGTGTGTCCAAACATAGAGCGGCAATCGTGCGTGGCTGCCGCGGGCAGCTTGCCGCGTTGTGTTTGGATGTCTGCCGCGCAAACATTCGTTGTTATAGTTCAAACTAGTGCACAGCAAATTTGTGTCCCGCGAATGCCGCGCGTAGCTGCCGCTCACCTTGCACGCCGTGTTTGGACACACCTTAAGAATTATAAATAGGTGCAATCATTTTAGAAACTTCGCCATATGAAATACATTTTTCTGCCATAACACTCTTAATTTCTTTTTGGCGCAAAAATTCAGGACACAATTTAGAGGTCGCAAAGTGTTTAGCAGAGCAGTAGCAGCAAGATATATTGTCCTCCTCAACATCACAAGTATCACCAGTATGTTCCTGACCACACTTGTAACATTTAGGTTTGGATCGACACTGAATTTTTGTATGTCCAAAGCGACAACAATTGTAACATTGGATAGTGGGGTACACATACAGCTCTACAGGTAATGAGTTGTAGCACATGAATATACGTGGAGGAAGAACTTGACCATCCAGCGTAATCACTATACTCTGCGTTGGTTTCCAAACAGGAGACCCTTCTACGATAGTCTTATAGTTTATTCTCCTAACTTTAATAATTTTGCCACAGTTATCGGGTACTGAAGCATTTTCTGTGATTTCTTCGGGTGACCATTCCGATGGTACACCACGAACAAGTCCCATTCGTGTTAATTGAAATGTTGGTATAAATGCTTTTAAATTATTTTTTGATAACTCACTATTTAAAATAAATGAATTCGCATCATGAAAATTTGAGAACGCTAAAGTAATTCTATTTTTGCCAATTTTCTTAACGGATCCTTCCACAATTGTGTTTGATTGTTTTTTTTTGTTTGGACAATAGACGTACACCAAATACCCCAATTTCTATTGTTTCCACTGTTGATTATGAGCAACTTGATGATACAATATATCACATAGACTTTAGCCCAATTTTAGCTATAACCGACGCTAACATTGCTACAAATAAATTTGTGGAATTGATAAGCACTGCCATTTCTAAACACACCTTAAGCAGGAGAGTATCTGCGAGAAGTAGGATACTAAAACCTTGGATCACGATTGGACTGTTGCGCTGCATCAGAAATAGGGACGCATTGCATAGAAAGTCGAGGCAAGATCCAGAAAACGACATACTAACATTGACCTACAAGCGTTACAGGGATTTTTGTACAAAGATACTAAATAAAGCGAAACGTGATTATGACACAAAAGAACTAAACAACGCTGGTCATAATCCCAAACTACTGTGGAAAACAATAAAGAGAGTTACCTATACACAAAAACCTAACAATACTTCTACACAATTGTTAACCACCTCATCCTCACCTACAGAATGCTGTGACAAAGTGAACTCCTTCTTCGTCAATGTTGGCAAAAATCTTGCTGATAAAATCAAAACTGCAGCATTACAACGCAGTGCTGGATTTACATATTTGCCGCCCCAAAGCTTTAAAATTTTTGCCGCCCCTACTAAAGAACTAGACTCCTGAAGTTAATTACTTTTACAACTTTTGTTGTTTTTAATCTAAGCAAAGCTTGGTTTTTACTGCACTACTTATAATGTTTGGTAGGCTGAAGAAGATAGATAAGTAAGGCCGGATACTGTTAACCATGCAACTTTTATTGTTTTCGTGGGGAATGCTTTTTGCACCATACCCTGCGTGGGGCAGACAGAGGGTGTGTGTGAGACTTCCGACGAACCGGTCTACTCACTAAGTCCCGCGGCGACCTACCTTGGCAGTCGGGAGGAGCTCCAGGAACGCATCAGCGACTTCTGGATTCCCCCATGCCTTACCCCATGATTGCGGTACATCTCAGGGTGATCAATAAATCACCCTTGGGACAAGACGATATCGTGCCTCTCTCCGTATTACACAGTAAAAAGCGGGACACCGACTCGCCCCAGACCCTGTGTTTCGAGTCGTGTCCTCCAAGCCCGTACGGCTTGCGTGTGTGCGTGCTGCCGTAGCATTTCAGGCTCATGAGCCGGCACTGTCCCTTCGCCATTCCGACCGACAGAACGAATTTGGTCGTAGACCATCGCATCCATGTCGGCCAGAATGTCGAAGGGTGGAGATCGCGCCAGGATCGTCGCTGCCTCATACGAGATCGTACGGTAGCCCCGTACGATCCGAATGGTCATCAGCCGCTGCAGTCTCCTAAGTTGAGCCTTACAGCGAGAGGAACCCGCCAGGTCCTTAGGCCAGACGGGTGCCCCATAGAGGACCATGGATCGCACGACGTCCATGTAGAGGCAGCGAACTTCTTCCCTTAGTTCCCCGAGATTGGGCAGCAGACCATGTAACGCCCCTGCTACCCCTCGAACCCGGCGTCTTATCGCTCCAAATACTCTTCGAAGCTCCAGCGATTGTCCAGGATGAGGCTTGATACTTCCCGGACTTCAGTGTCACCCACTCGGAGGTGCAAGCTGGGTGGTTTCTGGCGCTTACGTAGGCCATCGAACCAAATCGCCTCTGTTTTCTGGGGTGCCAACCTTAGGCCCAGCTCACGAATCTTTTCCACAACACAAGCCACTCCCTGCTCGGCGAGCAGAAGCACTTCGTCGAAGCGTGACCCGTATTAGAGTATCGTTCGCATAGCAGACGACACTTAGGCCAGAGGGCAGACTGGTTCGAAGTACCGCATTGTATGCGAGGTTCTATAATAATGAGCCCAATGCAGCGCCCTGAAGAACCTCGCAACACACTTCCCTTCTTCGATTCTCCACCCCGTTTCAATCCACAAACTTCACCATCCTGTCGTGCAGATAGAGGCCTCTATGATCTAAACATGCACCTGTCAACGTCAATTTATTCAAGAGATGGCAGTACTTGGCGGAGTGTAGAGGACCTCCTCCACACTCCGCCAAGTACTGCCATCATTAACTGATTTTAATTGAATTATTCACTTGCTCGCGTACCTACACGAGCAAGTGAATAAAATTTAAGTTCTGCCAACCGACACAACCTAGACAGCTCCAGGTGAGTTACCAATGTCGAGTTATAGTCATAAAACTAAATCAAAATATTGCACATTCGATAAACATTAACTGATTTTAATTGAACTCAATTCAACAAAAAAATTAAAATCAATATTGAGTTGAAGTTAATAATAATAAATAAAAATTTCAGAAATCTCACACACAACGCCATCTCGTCCCAAACTAAGCAAATTTTGTCACACTGGCCACAACAGAAGTCTCCCTGGTTGCCCTGGATAAGACGAAGGCCCTTTTATTCCATGGGTCCCGTCATGGAAGGGCCGGAGACTACCCCGGTGCTTTCATCGAGGTAAACTCGGTAATTGTACTGGTCCGGGCCCAGATGAATAATCTGGGCCTGATCCTTGACGGTAGGCGGCTCTTCGACAAGCACTTCCGACAGCTTGCTCCGAAGCTGGTCGACATTGCCTCAGCACTTGGATTGAATTTGGGTGGAGCCAATGTCGCGACAAGACAACTGTACACGGGAGTTGTCTGGTCTATTGCACTGTACGGTGCACCGGTGGGGGCGGCGGCTTTGACCGCCCAAAATAGGGCACGCCTCTGGTGACCCCAGAGGATATTGGCGGTTAGAGCCATACATGGTTACCGCGGTCGCAACCTTCTGCGAAGACATCATCTATGCCATGGTCATGCTGTCCTGAATGTAGCCGCAAATGGACGGAATTCGAACGGACGCTGCATTCTACTGCGCCAAGTGTCGTAGGTTCCTATGTGGGAATTTGACTTGACTTTGTGCGATTCACAAATTGTTGTCCTAAGTTTGGGTGTTTAAGTCTCTCTGTGTTCCTTTAAGTATGTTTGTAAAGCCCCCCGCAACACAGGATTTATACTCCTAATGCGAGTATGGTCTTTTAAAAAAATAAAACATTTTTTTGTCCGCAACCTTACTTTTTTTCTGTACCAATTAATTTTTTGGGTCATTTTGCCGCCCCTCTAATTCTGCCGCCCCAAGCTTCAGCTTTTTCAGCTTCTATGGTAAATCCGGCCCTGTTACAACGACCAAACACCTCTCACGGTACGATAAGTCATATCAAGCCCAGTTCGTCTTTCGTTCTGGAGTATACCGATGATAATGAAATAATCTCAACCATAAACTCCTTACGGACCAGTGCTGCTACTGGTTGGGATGGTATCTCACCCTTTATTCTGAAAAAATACGCCCACATATTGGCTCCCATCCTAACTCATATCTTTAATGTCTGTTTTGACACTTCAGTCTTCCCTACTTCATTTAAAAGGGCCATTATTCATCCAATATTCAAGGGTGGGGACGGTACCATACCTAATAATTATCGACCCATAGCAGTTCTAAGTGCTTTGTCTAAGGTACTCGAAAAAATAATTGCTAAAAGATTGGTTGATTACTTGGAACATTACAAACTAATTTCATCTCATCAATTCGGCTTTCGCAGAAAATTATCAACATGTGATGCAGTCCACGAATTAACTAATCACGTAGTACAAAGCATAAATAATAATAAAAAGGTCTTAACTATATTTTTAGACCTTGCTAAAGCCTTCGACACGGTACCAATCTCTGCTTTATTGTTGAAACTTGAGGGAGTGGGTGTGCGAGGTGCCCAGTTGGAACTATTCAGGAGCTACCTAACTGATCGATCACAGTATGTAAGAATAAATAACTATAATAGTAATGAGCTTCCTATTCATTACGGTGTGCCCCAAGGAAGTATTTTGGGACCAACCCTTTTTCTCGTCTTTATAAACGAGCTATGTGACCTTAATACTCCTAATGCAAACATAACATCGTTCGCAGATGACACTGCGATAACTGTTGTGGCTGAAACTTGGTCCCAGCTAGAGAAAAGAGCACAAATTATTTTCAATACAGCACTAAACTGGCTCACTAATAACACACTTACACTCAATACATCTAAAACCAGCTTCCTTACTTTCTCTATCAGTATAGTCTCGCAACCACCGGTCCCAATTATTCTTAAAGCACACTCCTGTCATACTGAACCCCAAACTCTTTGTGACTGTCCATCCTTAACCGCTGTAGACTATATAAAATATTTGGGTGTAACCTTGGATAAGACCTTAAACTTTAAGTCCCATATAAACAATCTAACAGCCAGAGTCCGAAAACTTATCTACACATTTAAGACGCTTCGAAGAGTTGCTGATTATTCTATAATACGTAATGCCTATTTTGCCCTATGCCAATCTGTTATTACATATTGCATTTCATGTTGGGGTGGTGCCGCTAAAACGATTATAATGCCGTTAGAGATAGCACATAGAGCGGTACTAAAAGTAGCTACCTTTCGCCCAATCATATTTCCTACTGCTAAATTATACGGTGAATGGAATGTTCTAAATGTAAGACAACACTTTATCATGCAAGCAGTTCTTCTACAACACCAGAAAACGCTATTTGGAACTATTCATAAACGTAGAAAAGATAAAATCTGTGCTGTACCACATACGCGCTCATCTTTCGCTAAAAAATTCTTTTATTATCTTGGCCCTTCTTTGTACAACAAAGTAAATAAACACTGTCACGTTTACGGCGTAACATACAGCAACTGTAAAAAAATGATATACATATTTCTTCTCCAATATTCGTACGAAGAAACAGAAAAAATGATTATTTGAATTTTGTTAGGCACGCGAAGACTATCAATATACATGTACTCACTACATTAACACACACACACACACACACACACACACAAATACATACGCACACACACACAAATACATACGCGCACACACACACACACACATATTCACACACCAATACGCACGCACACACACATACACAAACACACACGTTCATAGTAGGTATGCTTTTGCTTCTTTCGATTTGTTTTTGTATATTTTTGTTATTATTATTTTTTTTTCTTTTATATATAGTATTTAAAATACCAGTAAAATACAAATATTATAACTGTAACCTATTTTAACTAATTGGGGGTTAGGAACTGACACTCCTTCACACAGGTTATGATGTAACCTAGTTAGGAGATCAGAACTGCATCCACAATAATTGTAATTAATTATTATTCAATGTAGAATGTATTTTACCATGTATGTACTACAATATTTGTAAAGTGTCAATAAACTTTATTATTATTATTATTCTCTTTATTTGATAATATTTACATATAAATTACATTTTTAAATATAAATATAAAAAATACATTTAAAAATATAAAAAATAGTAGACCACCGACTTCGGGTACAGGGACCAAGAAACCGGTGGTTAGGACTCCAAAGACAGGAACCTCCTCACTATACGTGCCGTGTCAAGGAGGACCGCCTTCTGCATCAGACCCTTGATCCAGCCGTCCAACGTGAGCCTCTTAAGGTGTTGGTCGAGGCTCTTGGCAATCAAACCATGAACAGAAACGACTATCGGAACAATGATCGCCGAGTCGACATTCCACATATCGACAATCTCGTGAGATAAATCCAAATATTTTATTTGTTTTTCTTTTTCAACCTTCACGAGATTCTCGTCATGAGGAACAGCGATATCGATAATCATTGCGCGGCGCTGTGATCGATCTATCATCACAATGTCAGGCTTATTGGCGACAATAGTCCTGTCTGTGATAATAGATCGATCCCAATATAATGTAGCACGACCATTCTCGAGAACTGGGTCGGGCACATACCTGTAGTATGGCACCTCCAAATTTACAAGTTGGTATTTAAGGGCAAGTTGCTGATGTACAATCCTGGCTACTTGGTTGTGTCTGTGCAAATATTCACCGTTAGCAAGACGAGAACAACCAGAAATTATATGCCTGATAGATTCCCCGGGTCGGTGACATGCCCGACATATGTCAACCGTACCGTCCTTCAGTATATATTTCCGATAGTTATTCGTCATGATAACTTCGTCCATAATTGCACAAACAAAACCTTCAGTTTCTCCAAAGAGATCACCATACCGTAGCCAGGAAGTCGATGCTTTAAAGTCTATATCGGGCCCATTCAAAGCCCGATAAAACCGACCATGAAGCTCTTTGCCCTTCCATACCTCCTTGCGATCATCAGTACTAAGTACTACAGGTTTGCGCCAATTCTCTTTAGCCAGAGCGAGTGGAGTGAGTCCGTTATCCACTGCAACTACATTGCGATGCACCCCCATGTCGGTATTAAGAAAATATTCTCTGAGATTGTATATCTCGCGATTATGTAGGGTCTTGATATTTAAAAATCCACGACCCCCAAACTTTCGCGGGATGTACAATCTCATAACCGATGAACGTGGGTGGTGCATTCGGAATGCAGTCAGTAAGGTACGAACTCTCCTGTCAAGGGCATCTAATTCGGTCTGAGTCCATCTAAGTATACCAAAGGAATACATCAGAACCGGCATGACCCAACCATTGTAGGCTCGCACCTTGTTACCCCCTGACAAAAGACTTTTAAGGACTTTTTTCAGGCGGCCGAAGAAGCGTTCCCGCAACGTTTGCTTCACATCAGATTCTGGTATTCCCAAGGATTGTGAAAAGCCTAGATATTTGTAGGTTTCGGTGGCAGAGAGAGACCTAAGTTTTGTTGAATCTGAAAGTTCTAATCCTTCAGATTCCACAATAACACCTTTCTTTACATACATGACTGCACACTTGTCCAAACCAAATTCCATTTTGATAGAATTACTAAAGTTTTCAGTAACCTTTAGTAACTCCATCAATTGCAATTTAGTGGGAGCCAGTAGTTTCAAATCATCCATGTAAAGCAGGTGTGATATAACCCGGTTACCTCTCTGCAACCTATAGCCTAACCCTGAACCCTCTAAGAGAGTGCTAAGAGGGTTCAAGGCCAGACAAAACCACAAGGGACTCAGACTGTCACCTTGAAAGATACCCCTCTCGATCTTTACAAATACGTCGCTTACCGCAGTTCGGCGGCATCCAGGATAGCAGAGGACTGTCCTCCATTGCCCCATACATGACTTCAAGAAGTTGCACAGAGTTGTATCAATTTTATACAACTCCAGCACCCTCAAAAGCCATGAATGGGGAACCGAGTCGTAAGCCTTCTTATAATCTATCCAACATGCCGCCAAACCCTTACGATTACGACGTACTTGTTGGCTAATGGTCATATCAACGATAAGGAGCTCTTTAGTGCCACGGGTCCCACTTCTACATCCATTCTGAGAAACGGAAAGTATCGAATTATTATTTACATGTGTAGTAATTTTGAGTCTCAGAATAGATGTAAGAAGTTTGTATAAAGTTGGTAAACATGTAATGGGCCTAAAGTTTTTGGGATCCATGGCACTACCAGATTTATGGAGTAAATGGGTTATACCAGTTGTTAAAAATTGTGGTAATGAACCAGAATCCAATGCTGCCTGGAATTGAGATGCCAAACACCCATGCGAGCTTCGGAACCACTTAAGCCAAAAGTTGTGCAGACCGTCCGGACCAGGTGATTTCCAATTTGGCAATGAACGGACTGCACAACTTACATCATCTTTGTCAATGATGATTGGTTCCATAGTTGTTATAGACTCACATGAGTGTCTGACATCTCGCATCCAGTCACCATCTGTATGGGTGACAGGCACCGACCAGATGCCACGCCAAAATTCATTTGTGGCATTTTCATCTGGCAAGTACCCATCGCGCTCACATGGATCTGGTTCTTCCCATTTCCGGTACACCCACTTCTCATTTCTTTGGAACATGCGATTCTGATAATACCGATTTCCACGTTTTTTGTACCGTCTTATCCTATTTGCCCATGCATACACTTTTTGCTTCAAGAAGTCTATGCGCTCTGTGACACTAGACAAGTACTGTTGAGGACTGATAGTAGTCCCCAAGAATGCCTGTTTCACAAAGCGCATGACTCTCGGCCGCGTATTACCTGCCTGGAAAGCAGTTAGTTTACCGATGAGTGTCCTAGTCTCAGTAATACGACGTTCTATTCTATACTGCCAAGCTGGCAAAGTATTTTTGGGTCGAGTAGCAATTCTGTCTTCAGCAAATTTAACACCAGCTACTCGACAAACTGCAATAGCCGCACAGTAAAGAATAGAATGTGTATCACTAAGATCTTCGCTATTATCAAAATAATCTGATAATAACGAATTCAGGGCACTCACCAGTGCTAAATTTCGTTTATGAATGGGCAAACGGGGTAACCGGGGTCTGTTATGATAATCAACATACCGGTATTTCTGAACCGCATCCTCCAAAGCGCTCCTTATTCTATCATTATATTGGGTACTCACGGATATAACTTCACTCTCCTCTTCATCAATATTATTATTATGTGGTAGAATTGGTGTACTATTCGCTCCCAAATACAGAGCATGTGACGAAGAAGGGATAGCCAAGGTATTCCGTACGTCCGAGCGTATCCTCTCAAGTACGGCCTCATCTAGCAGATGGCATCGCTGTATAGCCCGCACTTGATCCGACAATCGTTGCGCTGATACGTTGACGGCTGGCTCAAGCTCCTGAAACAGAGAGACTAGTCGAACACGGTACGCAGTAAGGTTTGTTCCCAACTCTGTAGCCCGAAAATATGCCCGCATGACGTTCTCATTTATTGTATGTGACCATTTCATGCGGCGCACACCACCACCGGTAGCGGGGACCCTTTTCGAGGTCAGTGGTCCTCGGGATCCCAAGCTGTCTGGTGGCCGGGTTCTCTCCTGCCGACGTACAGGTGTTGGCGACGTCGGCGGAGAGAAAAACTCGTCGCTCGAAGTAGAGCTCGACGCCTGTGCACTATTCGGAACTTCTATGATTTCTTCCATTGACGGCACGGCGGAGCGGAGCGACGAGTCCGGGGATGTTCGTTGTGCTCTGCTTCTAGCTCTGGTTAACATCTTTGAGAATTTCTCATTTTATCGATATTTATAATGCTTTTGACATGACGTATTAAACGTCATGTCTTTAAAAACAGATCTTTCTATGTTTATTTCATTGCGATTCATTTTATTTCTTTTAATTCATTATTTTTATAACATTGAGTTATTTAAAATATATATATTTCGTTTTTAATATGGTTCTTAATGGAAAAAATAATTTATTTTAAAAATATGTGGAAGAAATTCTGATGTCTTTGAGTGTTGCTAGATTATTATTATTATTATTATTATTACAATGTTGTGAATGACATTGGTCTTGAAAAACCTACCAAATGTGACCGGGTGTAACGTGATATTATCATTGGGCGAATTAACTTCTTTTTGGACGTGTATAACAAACGGGCCTATGTCATTGTCCTCATACGTGGTCCTAGCAACTCCAGATACTGAATCCTGGGGGGCCGAACCACTACTCGGTGTGACTTTATTATTAATATGTTCAACCGGGCTAACAGTAGGAGTAGAATCACTATTCTCACTATTATCTGCACTAGCACAACAACAACCCTTGCTCCCATCAACAGCTTGAATGTGCTTCCTTTTCTTTTTATTGCATACTTTGCATAATTTGTGCAGTCTGGTTCTTTTGTGAGAACGTTGTGCACTGGGAACATCCGTTTCCATCCCAGATTCATTAGATACAATTGTTACAAAATTAGCAGCCGGAGGTACAAAGACCCCCGGATCCGCCAAGTCAGGCGGCTCGTTCATGATTTTTTTTTTAAAAAACTTACCAAATCTGGTAAAATATACACTAACACTAATATATATACACTAAATGTAAATAATATTTACAATGTAATACAAAACTGATTCTTTTATAATGAAAAATCAAAATTAACAATTTTATCCAGAAAAAATGCACCGGTACGCTTGAAGTTTCCCGCGCTTTTCCGCCAAAGGTTTACACATTTTTTCTCTTAAATTATTACGTAGTAAATAATAAACAGGTTTCCATTCCACCTATTCCTACTTTTTTCAATTTAGGGAATGAAGGGGTCAAAACCGAGTGAAAATCTTCATAATTAATAATTGAAGGGCCCCTGAGTGGTAAATATGTATAATTATGAATTTTGGTGTTACTTGTTTAATTAGAATCAACTAGTGGCCGCTGTGTCTAGCATTTGTGGACTATGAGAAGGCCTTTGACTCGATCGAGATCTGGTCTGTTCTGGAGTCCCTGCAGCGTTGCCAAGTAGACTGGCGATACATCCAAGTGTTGAGATGTCTCTACGAGGCCGCCACCATGTCCGTCCAAGTACAGAATCAGCAAACAAGGCCCATACCATTGCATCGAGGAGTGAGACAAGGGGATGTTATTTCCCCGAAATTGTTCACAAATGCAATGGAGGACTTGTTCAAGACGCTGCACTGGAAAGGACGTGGCATAAACATCAATGGTGAACACATCTCTCACTTGCGATTTGCAGACGACATCGTCATCATGGCGGAGACGCTGCAGGACCTACAACAGATGCTAAATGACCTAGCTGACTCTTCTGTACGCATCGGCCTACGGATGAACTTGGACAAAACCAAGGTCATGTTCAACAAACATGTACTACCGGAACCGGTTGCGATACACGGTGCCGTTCTCGAAGTTGTTCAAAAATATGTGTACCTCGGGCAGACTTTGCAGTTGGGTGGAAACAACTTCGAGGACGAGGTGAACAGGAGAATTCAGCTGGGTTGGGCGGCGTTTGGGAAGCTTCGTCGGGTCTTTTCATCATCGATCCCACAGTGCCTAAAGACGAAAGTCTTCAACCAGTGCGTCCTACCCGTCATGACATACGGAGCCGAAACGTGGACACTCACGGCACGGCTGGTCCACAAATTCAAAGTCACGCAGCGAGCTATGGAGAGGGCTATGCTCGGAGTTTCTCTAAGAGATCGTGTTAGAAACGAGGTAATCCGGCAGAGAACCAAAGTTATCGACATAGCCCACAGGATTAGCAAGCTGAAGTGGCAATGGGCTGGCCATATTAGCCGCAGGACCGACATCCGTTGGGGTAAACGTGTTCTTGAGTGGAGACCGCGTCTCGGCAAACGTAGTGTAGGACGTCCACAGGCCAGGTGGAGTGATGATTTGCGCAAGACGGCTGGCAGGAGCTGGATGCGAGTCGCCGAGGATCGAACTAAGTGGCGTGCAATTGGAGAGGCCTATGTCCAGTAGTGGACTGCGATAGGCTGATGATGTGGCCGCTGAGTGCTCTAAATTCGACCTTATTCATTTTCTTTTTTTTGCTTTCTGTACTCCTCCATAAACGTAAACTGTGCCAAAGTTTATACCTTTCCATTCGCATAATTTTCGTAAAAAAGGGTACAAAGTTTTTCTTTATTAAATACAAACTTACTCATATTAGTAGGTGAGATTATACAGTTAGAGAGCTTGTTGATTTACTTTGTTGAATGCCTTTATCGTACACTATAACAAAAACTATTGTTTGAATTGAAAAAGTCAAAAAAATGTATTATACTTAGTAGCAGGATGTACGAGTATGAGCTTATATTACGCTGCCACCGATAGGATCTGGGCATCGGTGTAAATATTGTATAAGTGGTAAAAATATTTATTGGAAGACGATCACGAAGTTGCACGGGTCAGTATTAATTACTTTTTTTTTCATCGACATCTAAATCAATGACAAAACGTGTGACACATCATCAACCATTATGTAACCACCTGGTAATATGCTGGACCGCATCACGAAGTGATCAATTCACATAGCAGATGAATGTCCATTGTCCGGAGCAGCGCGGTGTCGCCGTGGCGGCGGCGGTGCTCGTCCTCGGCGGCAGTCCGCGGCAGTCTGTGCTCGGTGCTCGGCCGGTGTTGGCGGCGGACGCGACTTCGACCCGCTCGATCGGCACTTGGCTCGCCGCGCGGTATGACAGAACAGAAATAAACCAAGTTTCTCATATTTTAATATGTTGCATACAAAAATTCAAAGCTGTGCTTCGTGTAACACTTGTGTGGGCTGCTACCGCGTCACGGTGTCTCACGTATTTATTGCGAAAAGTGCTAAATTCAGCAATTGGAAAAAGTTTTGAAGTAAGTTTAGAACTTTCGGTTTGAGATATTACAACTAACTAAAAAGGACTTGCGAAGCCGTAAATACAATTCGAATTAAAACTCCGGTGAATAAAGTTTAGTTTCTTTGATTTGAGCATAATTAGAATATTTACAAATTAAATAAAATTAAGTTATATTGTTATAATTAAATACAAAATCGATCAGAGTGGTGTGCAATGGAAGAGGAATATGTCCAGCAGGGGACTGCGATGGGCTGATGATGATGATGAAGCTATTTTTAATTAATTGGTAAATACAGTACGTATATACAATAAATGGTAAATACTGACATACACACAAGGACTGTTGGTGATATATTGGGGTGCGTAATCTCTTGCAGCTCAGGCAAGTCATAATGCAACAACATAGTGACCAAGCTAAGTTTTTGGTTTAAATTAGTGTTGGTGTAACAAGTATCGCGCGACGTCTCAGCACCAATGCTCTCGGTAGCGATTCGAAATTGAGCCTTCCACCGTCTTGGACAAGTGACACCAGCGAGTGTCTTGTGGGCTTATCTTATAGCAACTGTGAACAGCCAACACAGGAAGGTGGGCCAGGAAGCCACTTGCTGTGTGATGAGCCAGTTTAAAGGTTCGGTTAAGTTGTGTAGCACATGTGTACTAAACAATTAAAATGATACCTAAAACTTTTCAACTAAAACATAGATTCATAACATAACGCTGTATAATAAAAAAGTAAATAATTCATCATGGACCTTGACAAAATGTTTTTATTTAATTAATTATTTATTTACTACTTACTAGCTGAGTCCCGCGGTGTTACCCGCGCTTGTTGTCACTCGTGAGTAACGTCGCGGAGCGAAGTTAGTCTAAACTAAAAGGCCAAGTTACTCGCTATGTGCTATGTCATCAGTTTTTTTGCAGTTTTTGTTGAAAGTTCTGAAAGAGATTACTATGAACTGGCAGACAATTTGTTTTAAAATTGATTTTTTGAAGTAATTACTGTATATAATGTACTTGCATATACAACATTAAATTAGGAAAAAACTGTTAATTACATATTACATATAAACTCTTCTATTTTATTTATATTTACAGGTATAGATTCAATAAACAATATTACATTGTGTTCAATATACAATCGTCTAATTTAATACTGTACCTACTTATTCTCTACAAGACATTTAATTATGTACTTAATATATAGTAACAAAATAATAACAATAATCACAAAACATGAATAAAACGATAAAATAATTTTAATTTTAGTCAACATTTAATTGCTAGTATATAATATCACATATCGATGTAACAATGGCTTTTGACCGATTTATCAATGTCGGTCAAAATGATTTACATTTTTTTAAACTACCATAAACATCATCAAAATCATCGACCAAATAAAAACACCCATCAATGGTCAACTCCTTATGTTTAGACTCCAAATTATTTTCAATGTAACTATGAAACTATGTAACTACGAATATGAAATAATGTCAATGTAACTATTCCAATTTTTTAAAATAAAAAAGCACATTTCTTTTTACTGAATTAAATAATAATAATTAAATATTCTGTAAACTTGAACCGCTGTCCATTCCAAAGCTGTCGGTTATAGTCGACTTAAATATGTAAAAGCTCAGTGTTGTCATCTCAAATAATTAATATTACCAAAATACTGTGCATTAAATTACTTTTACACGTAACACATAACAAACAGTATAGTGTACAATGTTATAAAGTATCTACAAATGTAGAGTTAATTGCGATAGAGTTTTATCATTTACATAAATGGTAAATCTCAGACTGAAAGCACTTGCTGAAGAAACATCACAAACACAGATATTCTATAGATATTACCGTTATCCGCGGCTCTTGTTGTAAATCGTAAGTAAAACCGCGGAGCGAAGCTAGTCTGCCAGTGAAAATTCCATCGCTACGCTTTTTTCGACGTCTGGTAAAGTTTCCCTATCTTAATGAGTTTTTAGTGCGTTTGTGTTTTTTTTTTGCCTTTAATCATATATTTGCCAATATAAGTTTATAGTTCACACGGCGATCTTTTCATCCAAATCGGTTAAAGCCCTTTAGGAGGAGTGACAGGTGACAAACACACCTACAGAAGAATTATGTATTTTACTAGACGTCACACGCAACATCTCTTATTGCCCTTAGTGGGATGTAATAACAGTGCGAACAAAATTGTTTACCATAAAATAGTACATTGTTCACCGAGGGAGGAAAGGAACCGATTACTAGCGAGGGAACAGTTTGTGGCCCGAAGGCGCAGCCTAGGGCCACAATACTCCCGAGGTAGGAATGGGACTTTCACCCGAGTGCTACACAGTGCTTTATACTACACCTGTGAGGAACATTTAAAGTATTTATAAAATAAAATCAAAACGTAAGACACCACGTAGGACACAATTTAGCTTAGAATGTGACATAATATTTAAAAACACACTTTTGTTTTTTTTTTATTCTTCACAAAAGGATGTCAGTGGCACGGAGATTCCATATTTAAATTATATGAAAACTCTTTGGGCAGGCGCGCGCCATAGATAAGATAACACATGAGAAATGAAAATTCATACAACTTTCTGTCCCGCTAAAACACGTTAGAAATGGATTTTCATACATTTTTTCCTCCCGCTTATTTAGGTCAAGGAAAAGACTAACTTTCTCTTTTAATTTTCAGGGAATATTGACTACTGTTCCGATCAGGTGTAGTATAAAGGTAATTGTTAGCTAACTTTAAAAGACATACATGGTCGCGGAGTTTTGTTTAGAAATTTTAGGGGAACAATACAATTACATTGTTTTTCTTAAACTTTGCAGTTTATGCAATGCCACAAAAAAAGCTCTGACAAGGAATGTTTTTCACAGGTGTTTGCTATATTTAAAACTGTTAGAATTATTTAAATCGGACCTGCATTTCCTGAGATTAGCGCCTGTAAACAACTAAACAAACAACTTATCAGCTTTATAATATGCCACAAACGATATGGAACACTTTTTTTTTATATTTATTTAAAATAATAGATTTACAAAAGACAATAAATTCACACACTCGCCAAGATGTTAAGCTTGTTGGTTAAGTATGATGACATTTGTAACTTTTGGTTTGCTCAGTTTGTTTTCTGATGCACTTCTTATATTATACTTTACACAAGTTGTTTGAATTTATCGCAATGGTAGTGTTCTATGCCTAACATATATTCTATCTTCTGATCTACTGGCAGAATCTTACATATAGGATAAAGATTCTCATAATCTTTGTTACACAACAATTTGTCTTGTTTGTTAACCAGATACTTTACAAGTCTCGTTTGCAGATCTATAATCTCTTTTACATAGCTTTTAAACGTTCGGCCATACACACTGAGCCCATAGCTAAATAAGGAGTCCGCAAGGGCATGATATACCACTGTTAATGTGTATTAACTATTTTGGACATCTTTTACACACAACATCATCTAGTCCCAAAGTAAGCAGAGCTTGTGTTATGGGTACTAAACAACTGATATAAATACATAAACATACTTTTTTTTTTTTGTAAATACAAACATACTATACATAGAAAAAACACCCAGATTCCGAAACAAATATTTGAGGATCACACAAATATTTGGTCTGACCCGGGAATCGAACTATACTTTTTAAAACACAAAATTTACCTTATAAATAAATAGATCTTAGTTTATTACTAACTTCATAAATATGTGATTTCCAAATAAAATGTGTATCAACCGTTAGTCCCAAATATTTTTAATTTACAACAGATTGTATCTTTTGTCAGTTACAATTTATTATATTGTTGTGTAAGCAATCGTATGTATGTCCAACTATCTCTATCTCCTCTTTGTTTATAACTTTCGCGAGCTTAATGTAGCGCAAGTACACATGCATAAATTTAGTTTTGTTTAGCTTTAAAGTCGAAGTCGTGTTTAATGTTTTTATGTGCTTGTTCACGCGTTTAACCAACCCCGTAAACAGACAACGTTTCTCGTGTGGGATACAGCATCGTTCCCATTGCTCAAATTATTGTTCCCTACCTCCCATTCCTCGAATAATGTACAAATAATTCATTCTCAATACAGACTTCGACTTACCTTTCTACAGAACACTTGTTTTATTTATCACCTAAAACGCAAAATTCAGTTCAGCACACGGGCTACCAACAACCCAATAAACAAATTTCAAGTACCGAAACAAGCCGGTACAGTGCTTCGTATACATCTTTAGATGCAAACACTATAATATAACAGGCCTTTACATCTTTTCAGATGATTTATGCAACGTTACTGTGGCAATGCAAACACTAAGCACATGTTATCAGCATACATGTACACCCTACACCTACCTAATGCGTTAGCAACACGGTTTACTGCATGTAATCAGACTACCAGATTTGTAAATTGGCCGTATGATAATCTTTTTCAAATCATCAGGATAAATCAAAATTGGTCATAATGGTTTACATAGGTATTTAATGTCCCTGGCTCTCATTCCGTCTATACCATGCGCCTTATCGCATGACAAGTTCCTAATTATTATTTCTATAACTTTTGTAAAACCCAAAACACTTTTTGGCCTGACAAGGGATTTGAACCCGAGACCTCTTGATTAGGAGTCGCATACGTTATCCACTAGACCAAGGATGCAGTAATAATATATCTTTATTGTCTCATAAAAATAATACTTGAGTTGAGGCATGTATTCTGTGGTTGAGGCCCATATTTGTCGCTTTTGATGCTTAAATTGGACAAAATTGCTTCCGTACCACCTAATTACTTAATTAGTTGGAAGTTATCACATCTTGATGGCGATTACCACTCAGAGAGAGGAAGTAGGTAGATGTTGACTATAGATGCAAAAGAAAAGGCGCGCGACCCTCACTTGCACACTCATCATTTACTCACGATTGCTCATACTCCCAACTCACCCTTATTAAAATATTCCATTCTCAGAGATTATGTTTCATTGACGGTCATCGGTCTTCATTTGATACCCAGAACTGGTTAACGGCAACAGACTTACCTGTTACGCAGTCGGGACTAAAATATAGCCGACAAAATCTGCGCATTTTCTGGTATACAGACTCCAAATAAATAAATAAAATTGAAGTCTCATTTTCAAGTTATCATCTCTTAACTAAATGTATATTGTAGTATTTTCTGTTGTGTAGCTGTTTTCTAAAATAAATAATTGCATTACATTGTTCGTTTGTTCAGGTGTGCAACGGCAAAGAGATGTGAGGTAAAGCGACTGTGAGGGTGAGCGATGCGATGGTCTGGGCGCGCGTGGTGGTGCTGCTCGTCACGGCGCTGGCGCTGGTCGCGGGCCGGAGCGGCAGTACCACGCCCTGCGCCGCTAACGGCCTGTGCTTCTGCCGCGCCGACCACTTCACCTGTAGCTATGTGCCCTTCTACAGGTTTCCCGAGACAGGTATACGACGATCTGTGACCGCTCACAGGTGCGAGTGACTCACACACTCACTTATCGTGTCTTTGTAGAGACTGATGTGTGGCACGTGTCGGTTACGGCGGCCCGGCTGGGCTCTCTCAGCGAGGCGGCACTGGACGGTCGACGTCTGCGGACGCTCGTACTCGTCGCCTCGAGCCTGCACCACATTGAGACGGGAGCGCTTGCGTATGTATGCGACATCTAAGTTTTAATTAGTTCGGCCGAAACGTATATTTTACAGTGTTGTGGTTACAGGTCTATGGTGTCGACGTTGGCCTCGCTGGATTTAGGCTATAATGAATTCACTGAAGTACCACTATCTTCTCTTCGCGAATTGAAAGTATTAAACTGGCTGAACTTGCAAAAGTAAGCATATTAACTTTGGCTACTATCGTGTCTAATCCATGAACTTATATTTTTTTCTTTTTACAGCAATCACATAAACGTTCTAGATGCAAGCATGGACTGGGGTTTTCTAGAAGAATCGCTGACGAGCTTGTCGTTGAGCAACAACCATCTGTACGCCGTTGGCGAGGGTGCATTGTCAGCGCTTCGGCGACTCGCTCAGCTAGACTTGGATGGCAACAGGTTGCACGCTTTGTCGAGTGGAGCACTGCCTCCAGGACTTGCCATCTTGCGTCTGTCTGACAATTTACTTCAACAACTACCGTGCGCTGCGAAGTTGCAACGTCTGCGTCACCTACACCTGCGCAACAACGTACTGCGACTGGCTAACAATCATACGTGTCACACCGAACACTCACGCATTGACTCGCTCGACTTGAGTCACAACGAGCTAGATGATACATTCTCTTTGCAGAAGACACATTACCAACTGCGACAGCTAATTCTTGACTTTAATTACTTCACATCCATCCCGACGTTCGTAACAGACAACGGTCATCTGGAGAAGTTATCCATTGCGTATAACAGTCTAAACCACGTGTCAGACGCGATCCTACACTCTCTACGACATGACCTCGAGCGCCTAGAACTGGATCACAATGAGTTGTTGGCCCTGCCGCTGGGCATGCGAGTGCTGGTCCACCTCCGTCATTTATCCGCCGCATATAATCACCTTACGGAGGCTGCGGTATTACCACCACGGCTGCAATCACTCTCGCTCGCCGGTAACTACTTGTCAAGTTTCCCGACGGGGTTACATGCACTGGTACCAGCTACACTAGCATATCTCGATCTCAGTTACAATCAGCTCACCTCCGTCGTTTCGACAACGTTTGATGAATGGTCGGCCGCACTGACGACGCTCAATCTCAAAGGCAATCGTATTTCGCAACTATCAAGTGATGCTTTCCCCGCAACTTTGCCTCTTCGCGAACTCACGATGAGTTTCAACGAATTGTACCACGTGGAGGAGAGCGCGTTCTCTGGCCTCCGAGTGCTCAGCGTGCTTGAGCTATCATCCACGTTGTTCAGTGGTGAGTTTCCGCTCTCGGCCCCTTTAGAGTCGCTGACATGGCTCACACTTGACAACAATAACATTCATTACGTGTCATCTAATGATATATTCAATTTCCCCTTGCTGGAATATCTCAACTTGGACTTTAATAAAATTGTGGAGTTTCCCATTGAAGTGTCTAATAAAAATTGCTCGAGTGTACTAAAAGAACTCCGTCTATCGTACAATTACATAGCTAAAATAAACTTTGAATTTCTAGTACAGTTAAGCGAGTTACAAAGTGTCGACTTGTCGTATAATCGCGTGCACAACCTGTCCGAGCATAGTTTGGGAAGTTTACTTAATGTGGTTTATATCAACTTGGCTGGAAACGGTCTCGAGTATATTGGCGAGCACGCTTTCTATGATCTGCCCAAGTTAGAGGTTCTAGACCTACAAGAGAATAACTTAGTGGAATTCTCGTCCGACTTTTTTAGAAATGTGTCAAGTAAGGATACTACACTATCAGTGAATGCGAGCTACAATATGGTGTCGACGCTCCTGGGTGGCGGGCAACATGTACACATTAATATTTTAGACTTGTCATATAACTTTCTGACGAGTTTATCGAAAGCATTTTTTGATTCCCTGGGAGCGTCCTTACGACAACTTATTTTATCGAACAATAAGCTGACCCACATAGATAACTTGACATTTGGCGCCCTTTGTTACTTGGAGATATTAAGCCTGCGCAACAACAATATTAGCGCAATGAAGCGAAGAGCTTTTACAGAACTCGGTGCACTACAGTTCCTAGACATATCGCGTAATAGGCTGGAACAGCTGTCTGTGGAGCAGTTCCACAACATGCGTCGCTTGCGTCACTTGCGACTCGGTGAGAACCTGTTGCGGTCGCTACCGCGCGACTGTTTCAAAAATACTGTACTAGAGCATCTAGACTTGAGTCACAACCAACTATACATATTTCCCGGCAGTTCACTGGCGCAGGTCGGTTTTACTTTGAGGTGCCTGGAGCTGTCATATAATCACATAGAGTACTTGGACGCGGCTATGTTCAACGCCATAGCCTTCCTGCATGAACTTAACTTAGCGCATAACGCACTCACCGTACTTTCTGATAATTCGTTTGCGGGATTGTCGCGTCTGCAGCGTCTTAACCTATCGCACAATACTATTAAAACCAACTTCAAAGAGCTGTTCCACAACGTGCCGCGTCTACGAAGCCTGGCACTCGCCTCCGCCGGTCTCAGGTTAGTGCCGCAAATCCCGGTCACAAACCTCACTGAGCTCGATCTGAGCGGTAACCATATTGCTTCTTATCGCGAGAATGAGGTGCGGCGTCTCGCTAATGTTCGCAAACTCGTGCTTGCGAGGAATAAGTTTACTTCACTGCAACCGGCGATGTGGGTGATGTTACCGAAACTCACTTCGCTCGATGTGTCAAACAACCCTATAGTGCGCATTTCAAGCGGCTCTTTCAAAGGGCTACCTTACTTGTTGCGGCTCCGAATAGATAATCTGCATCATTTGGAAGCAATAGAGCCTCGAGCGTTTCGGCCCTTAACATCATTGCGCGTACTCACGCTTGAATCACCGGCCTTCTCCGGCCGAAGTGAAGTTACGATAGCTGAAATATCAGCTTGCGTGGTGGGCTTGGAGTCCCTCGAGGTACACATCCGTGGGCAAGTATTGGACTCACAGCTGAGGGCACTGCACGTACCCAAACTTCGCGTATTGGACATACGGGGTGAAAACATTCGAAGCGTGGCGCCGACTGCGTTCTCTGCCCTGGGGCGTCAGCGAACATTATCACTGAGACTCAGCGGTACGGAGGTCACCAGGCTGCCGGCGGGACTGCTGCACCCGTTAGCGCGCGTGCCTCATCTCGCGCTCGACCTTAGTGATAATCAACTGGATAGCTTTGCACCGAGCGTACTCTACCCCAACATGACGGGTTGGACTCGGTTCGCAACCAAGATTCTCCCGGGTGAGTAATGATCTAACCCTGATTTTTATTGAGGCTATGTGTACCGTAGCTAACCGATGTATATGACTATTGTCGGCAGGCGGGCTGGTTATCTCGGGCAATCCCCTTCGGTGCGGGTGCGGCGTGCAGTGGCTCGGCGCGTGGTTGCGGCGCTGGTGCGCGGAGGTGGGGGGCGGCGCGGGGCGGGCGCTTAGGACGGCGCGCCGCTCCACGTGTCGCGCGGGCTCGGCCGCTCTGGCGCTGCCGCTGCTAGGGCTAGACTCCGACGAGGCCCAATGTCACGCCAGCGCCCTGTCCGGTCGAGCGGCGCTCTGCAAACAATCGCCGCCGAGACCGGCCCCGGTCTTGTGGATCGCGTTATTGTACTTGCTCAGCTAGTGGAAACTTATGAACGTCATTACTTGACTGATTTTCTTAGTGTTACTTGAAAGTTTAGTGAAATATGTGTAGTGATACACGTGAGGTGATTCGCGACAAGACAATATGCAAACTACATTACTGTGGAGCTATGTGAAAGGAGGACGTGTAAATATGTGGGACGTATTTGATTATGTTATTACGTATGTTTTTATACTATTCTGCGGTGCTGACGATATTTGTGTATCCAAAGTGTATAACGAATACTTGCTAGTTTCTGAAGTCTCCCCGACGTCATGAGGAGTCAACAACGAGCACTGGCTGCACAAGGCGGTAGGCGTGACTTGTTGCCATGACTTTCCATACACCACAGTGCTATACAAGAGATATTAAATATTTTTTATAAAATACAGATATTTCATTTTAAGTATCCTCACTACTTATAGATTCGTCATGTCTGTCGGTCTGTCTGTCTGTCCGTCCGTATGTCACAGCCACTTTTTTCCGAAACCATAAGAACCATACTTCTGAAACTTGGTAAGTAGATGTAATCTGTGAACCGCATTAAGATTTTCACATAAAAATAAAAAAAAAACAATACATTTTAAGGGTCCCCATACCTACTTGGAACTGAAACTCAAAAATTTTTTTTTCATCAAACCCATAAGTGTGGGGTATCTATGAATAGGTGTTCAAAAATTATGTTGAGGTTTCAAATATCATTTTTTTCTAAACTGAATAGTTTGCGCGAGAGACACTTCCAAAGTGGAAAAATGTGTGTTCCCCCCCTGTAACTTCTTAAATAAGAGAGTGATAAAACTTTAATACAAACTACTTTTTATACAAACTACCAACGAAAATTGGTTTGAGCGAGATAGAGTAAGCAGTTTTTTTGTAATACGTCATAAATCGTAAAACGCAATTTACCTTTCATTCAATCAATACACTATTATAAAAACATCGATCAAAGTTACAACGAACTGCAAGAACTTTTATATGATGTTACTTGCTGATATGGAACCCTTCATGGGCGAGTCCGACTCGCACTTGGCCACTTTTTCAGAATACAATATATGTTTGGAACCTTCATCGGGTTCCCGGTCGTAAACAAAAGATGTTCGTTAAACGAGAAACTGTGTATTTACTATTTCGGTGTGGTTTTAGTCGATCCGACTCCGACACGCCACCCCACCGCAAACTGCTGTCCGGTGACGGCGCGTGGACGTCTTCACGCTTAAAAATAAAGGTTTTCAAACATGTTAAAATCCTGATAAATACACATAGATAAACACAGAAAGCTGTTAAGATGTTAATGTTTAAAAGTCGTCTCTACAATATTACAGATATAACGGTTTGTTTGAATGCGCTAATCTCAGAAACTTCTGATCCAATTTGAAAAGTTCTTTCACGGTTAGATAGTTTATTTATCGCGGCTATAGGTTGTATATCATCACGCTACATATAGGAGCGGCGTATCATTGAACAGTGTTGCAAAAACGGGAGAAAGTTTTATTTGTTCAGAGCTTTCATTGGGTGCGCTGTGTAAACGGTTAGTTTCACAAACAAATAAAAACAAAGTATGAAAGACTTATTACTCTTCAAAAGTTCTAAAAAAAGGTTGCGACAGCATATATCTATCTTTTAAGGTTAGCTCATAATAATTTATTTTATGGTAAACCAATTTGTTTCCGCTGTAAAACATTTACATTTACTCTAGCGCAACGAAAATTTTGCGCTCATTACAAAATACGGCGTAAAAATGAAGATCCATCGATTCAATTGATTAGAAAATGGGTACAGAAGTTCGAGAGGGCAGGTTCAACAATGAATCAACCATGATCCGGCCGACCTAGAACATCAAAAGATCCCGAAAACGTCGAGCGTGTAAGAGCGTCTATTCATGAAAATTCTGGAGTTTCTACTTGAAAGCAGCCTAACAGTACAGGAATTAAGGCCTCAAGTTCGCGCTCACAGGCACCAATTTGCAAACAAAAAGTAAGAGGTTCGCCAGCTCTGCCAACATTTTTTTCTCAGACTAGACAAACACACTTCCATATAAATGGGCATGTGTATAGATAATTGCAGGCATTGGAGTGACACTAATCCTAATGTGAAGCATCAAAGACCTCTGCATTCACCCAAAGTTTCTGAAGGGTAGCTTTGTCAGCAAGAGGCATTACTGGTCCATACTTTTTGAATATCGCCGAGGAAATGCTGTAACAGAGAATACAGAGCGGTACATTGGCGCAAAATGCCTCACTCCGACGCCTCATTAAGTGCTGTGTGCGAAATTTTTGGACAAAAAGTGATATCCGAAAGAGGTGCCATTAACTGGCCACCTCGTAGCCCAATGGACTTCTTTCTTTGGGTATCCCCTTAAAAGCAAAGTTTTCAACAGCAACTAGAGGAGTTAAAGAAAAATATTCGAGAGGAAATGCAAACATTTCAAGAAACACTTGTGAGGCCGTCCTTGAAAATTCTCTCTCCAGGTTGCAGCAGTGTCAAAATAGTCAAGGATCTCATATGGATGATGTAATTTTAAAAAATTAATATCCCCATTTGTGTACTTTAATCATAATAAACAGTTTTTATCTCACATAACTGATTTCTTTTAAATCATCATTTGAAATGTAAACAAACTTTTGGTCCACCCTCTATTAAGTAGACAAAATTGCCCGAAGTTATCAGAAAGAACTTATAACTAATACGAGTAATCACAATCACGGCCGACGAAGGTAGTTTGACCACGCCGCAGCTTCCAGGTTTGCGGTAGGTCACAGAAAGGCAGTCACTTTCTTCTAAGCAACCTTTGGGTCTGACTAGGACGAGAAGAGACTGATAATACTATCAATTTAAATCTCAAGAAGTAAAAAGCCTGGAAAGAAGTAGGAATATCTACAAAAAGAACTGAGATTCCATCAAAAACATTACTTGTAAAAAACCTGTATGGACCTGTCAACTGTTTACGGTAGAAGACTGTTCTTCTTTGAACAGTTGTGAAAGGTTGAGCTCATCTTGGTTTTTTTGAAGTTATGTTTTTGTTGGCGTATAATTAACTGGGATGTAAGAAGACAAGAAGACAAATCTGGAAAACAGATTTGCTGCCATGGAAACCACAAGAGACGTTGACCAGAAACTCCATAATGTGGTTCGGATCATCAGCGAAGAAGGTTCGAGATTTTGTAAAATGCAGCGTAAGAGCGGGAAGTCAAAGCTTTCAGAGGGGACTCTTAGGTTAATGAAGGAATGACGTGAGAACCCACCTGTTACTTCGTTGGAAAAACGGACTCTGAACCGAGAGATCAGCAAGCGTGTAAGACATGACCTCCGATGCTCCAATACTCTTTTTATTGAAAGAGCAATCGAACTGAATCGGGGGTCAAAAGTGTTCGTGTAATCTCTCGGAAGAAGCCACCTGAGGAAGTTGACCATAGCAAGTGGAGTAGTCATTACTTCCAAGCCGGCCATCCTCTCGGAATTGGAAGGCTTCTATAGCGGTTTGTACGTTTCTCGACATCGTTCGTTCATCTCGACCTGATCCCGAAAATGAGGATCCTAGAGCCAAATTAACACGCCACTACACCGAAGATCTGCCAGAAGTCAGCATTGACGAAATCGAGATGCTCTTGGACAGCTGAAAAATCCACACAGTGCGGCAGATTATTCAAAAGACCGAAGAATATAATCAGCCCCTGTGTCTAGCATTTGTGGACTATGAGAAGGCCTTTGACTCGATCGAGATCTGGTCTGTTCTGGAGTCCCTGCACTGCTACCAAGTAGACTGGCGAAACATCCAAGTGTTGAGTGAGATGTCTCTACAAGGGCGCCACCATGTCCGTCCAAGTACAGAATCAGCAAACAAGGCCCATACCATTGCATCGAGGAGTGAGACAAGGGGATGTTATTTCCCCGAAATTGTTCACAAATGCAATGGAGGACTTGTTCAAGACGCTGCACTGGAAAGGACGTGGCATAAACATCAATGGTGAACACATCTCACACTTGCGATTTGCAGACGACATCTTCATCATGGCGGAGACGCTGCAGGACCTACAACAGATGCTGAATGACCTGGCTGACTCTTCTGTACGCATCGGCCTACGGATGAACTTGGAAAAAACCAAGGTCATGTTCAACGAACATGTACTACCGGAACCGGTTGCGATACACGGTGCCGTTCTCGAAGTTGTTAAATAATATGTGTACCTCGGGCAGACTTTGCAGTTGGGTGGAAACAAATTCAAGGACGAGGTGAACAGGAGAATTCAGCTGGGTTGGGCGGCGTTTGGGAAGCTTCGTCGGGTCTTCTCATCATCGATCCCACAGTGCCTAAAGACTAAAGTCTTCAACCAGTGCGTCCTACCCGTCATGACATACGGAGCCGAAACGTGGACGGCACGGCTGGTCCACAAATTCAAAGTTACGTAGCGTGCTATGGAGAGGGCTATGCTCGGAGTTTCTCTCAGAGATCGTGTTAGAAACGAGGTAATCCGGCAGAGAACTAAAGTGATCGACATAGCCCACAGGATTAGCAAGCTGAAGTGGCCAGCCGGCCATATTAGCCGCAGGACCGACAACCTTTGGGGTAAACGTGTTCTTGAGTGGAGACCGCGTCTCGGTAAACGTAGTGTAGGACGTCCACAGGCCAGGTGGAGTGATGATTTGCGCAAGACGGCTGGCAGGAGCTGGATGCGAGTAGCCGAGGATCGAACTAAGTGGCGTGCAATTGGAGAGGCCTATGTCCAGCAGTGGACTGCGATAGGCTGATGATGATGATGATGATAATTAACTGACTTCAAAAAAAAGGAGGAGGTTCTCCATTCGTCAGAATCTTTTTTTTTTTATGTATGTTCAGCGATAATTCCGTCGTTTGTGAACCGATCTCAAAAATTATTTTTGCATTGGAATGGGCGTAGCTTACAGGTGGTCCCATCGTCACCATATCGAGATTTGATGATGGGATCCCAAGGAAATCGAGGGAACTCCTCAAATATCATAGGCACAATTGTCGCGATTTGGGTACTCGGGATAGTTTTTCTTTGAAGTCGGTTTCTTTTTGTTAAAATTATTTGTATAAGTGTAAATGGATATGAGAACATATGACAAACTTAGCTGATGGTAAATAATTAAACGCTTTATCGTTACTATTATTAATTAAGGTGTTTTGAGTGTAGTTGTTAGTTTTGAAACAAGTCGATAGATGTTGCTGTATCACAAAGTGGTATCGAGCTATAGTTTGTAACAATATAAACATATGTATAAGGTTATGTGATAAATCTATTAAATTACTTAAGTTCTGGGTAATTGGTGTGTTATTACCAAGCAATTCGCGTGACGCATTTCAAATAAAATTGAATAACATTTTATTGATTATTTGATATATTTATTTAGTCCCCACTAGAGTGTTTTGCGATAGAGTAGTGTTTTCTGCCGCTTATTCCGTGTGCAGAAGTTGGATTGATAACGACAACAGCTACAAGACGAGTAATCTGATTATTGAAATTATCTAATTGTTATGATTAAATTAATTATAGATTAATTATGTATACGAGTACATAAAACGTTGTCAGAATAAATCATTACTATACGACTTAAACACTTGCTCAGAATGGTACGCGTCAGTTTACTGATGTTGTTCTGCGTGCAATTGGTGACACAAGTGGAACCTGCAAGAATATTGGGCATATTCCACATGCCATCTATCAGTCACCAGGTGGTGTACAGAGCGTTGATGTTGGAGTTAGCTAAACGTGGTCATGAACTGGTTATTATCACACCGGATCCTGCTCTGCCAAAAAACAGGCCTCCGGACAACATAACAGAAATAGATATTTCCGAAGCATATCCAGTACTCGGCCAGACATTAAAAGGACTTGGAAAACTTTTGAAAAGAGGAACTATTTTGGATATGGATGTTTTTCTTCATGACAAAGTAGTAACAGGTATGCAGGATTTATTACTTTACGAATTCAGTCTGCCACAAGTTCAAAAGTTCTTGAATGATAAGTCACAAAAGTTTGATCTCGTGTTCTTGGAAGCGATTAGCAACTACCACTTAGTAGCATCCCATATATTTAAAGCACCAGTAATACTTTTTTCCTCCTTCTATGGATTTACGGAGCATCTTGAAGCCATGGGCGCAGTCGGTATTCATCCTTTATACTATCCCAATTTCTTTAGAAATAAATTTAGAAATCTGTCATTCCTGGAAAAGATACAAGAAACATATTTGGAATATAGATCATATTACATTGAGAGGTTAAGACGACAAAAAGAAAATCAAGATTTGAAAATAAAATTTGGGCCTGATGTTCCTAGCATAGAAGAAATGCAAAAAAATGTACAAATGTTGTTTTTGAACACGCACCCAATATTTGCCAACAACCGGCCAGTGCCTCCCAGCGTGGTCTTCTTGGGAGCCCTGCACCTAAAGCCTGTTAAAGAATTACCGCAGGTAAAGAACAACACAATTAGTTTATTCCTAGTATCGCAACACAAGAAAAAGAAACAAAATGAATGAGAGTCAAAATTACTTGTTTATTATATATTAACCGTCAAGGACACTAACACTGTCCTGGGAGGAGAGCCGAGCCCAGCAGTGGGACGTTATAGGTTGTTGATGATGAAGGTTATAGCGAACTTATATCTTCAGGAATGTTCCGTTGTAGGGGTCAACAGTTATGGCGAACTTATGGGTGTATCGAATCACAATTACAGTGTACTCTTTTGCAGCCATGTTTATTAATTAAGTACTGTTAATTATTCTAACATTATATATTCTAATATATATATGTTTTGCTCTTACAGCTACATTATATATTCTAAAACCTATGGCTACAATGCATATAAACACGTCTTGATCTCAACGAGGAAATGATTGTCCGAATTCCTACGTGCTCGATAATAGGCACATATCGGAAATGCACATTTCCGATATGGTCAAGCACATTAATAAATTAAACTGTATAAATTCCATCAATTATTTTAAACCATTTGACGCAGGAATAAAGGTCATACGTACTTTTCCAGCTCCCTCGTACCTATGATACAACTCCAATTCACTTTCGAAGAGCGCCGTTTATACACCCAATCAATGTTCATGCGATTTGCCATAAAATACATCTCACTCTGCAAGGATTTTCTTTATTCAATGTTATTTAGAAACGATGGTAATAAAAAGTGACTGTTAGCTCTTTACTTTTAGGAAACGGCAAGTGCTCATGGAATAGATTCTGTTATAAACTTTGCACTATTGCTGATTGTTATAATTGTATTATGTCGTATAAAATGAGAATATATATTTACATAATATGGCAAATGCTCGTTTGTGATCGTAACCGCTTAAGAATAGTTCACCAACTTGCAGGAATTGAAGTCTTATTTAGACAGTTCTTCTCGCGGGGTGGTGTATGTGAGTCTGGGTACAAACGTTCGTCCCTCACAGATGGATCAAGACTTTTTGGATGCCTTTTTGAATGCTTTTGAAGTTCTACCATACGACATACTGTGGAAGTTTGACGGCGAAGAGCTGCCCAACATACCAAAAAATGTCAAGGTACAGAAATGGTTTCCTCAGAGAGACTTATTAGGTATGTATATGTCTATCTATTTGCATTAGTCAACTATTCTACATCCTAAATACTGCACAATTAAAGTTGATAAACTATTTGAAAAAGAAAACAATTATTTATATTATGATTTTAGATCAGTAATCTGTAATCACGGTACTGTATATAGAAGGGGCGCATAAAAATCGCAAGTTTGTTCTTAGTATACAGCACATACATACATTATCAGAAACATCACCCGACGTACATTCAGTTTATACAAGTGCAGCGTCATTCTGATCACTTAATATTTATAAATGAGTAAGTGTGTTATCAGTTGTTATGGATTTCAAGATAACGCAGATGTCTGTCTCTTATCACATATACGAGCACGATTGATAAAGAATGTTTGCCAAGGGATGTGCTCCCCCCTCTCTTTTATTCTTCCATGCTAAAACTTGCAACACACACGTGTCTCTTGAATTGGCGGTGTCCATGGGCCCCGGTATTCATCTACCACCAGGTGGAGCTCCGCCTGTACGTTTGGCAACTATGACTTAATAAATAAAAATGTACTCTAGTGGTGAAGGCGTTATTCGTATACATTTGTTTCAAATATTTAAGCCTACTAAAGTGAATTTACTCTGCCTTATGGAAAGCGTGAGTAGTATCCAGGAGTAGGGGTCAGCATCCTCATTGTGAGGGTAGGCAATGCAGCATGGTAACCCATACCATGGCGGCCAGGTCAGATATTTCTGTATCATTCTCCCGGCCTCCGGAAATCGGGAGAATGATGCAGAACGATTTGGCCTCCTCTCAAACATTTACATATAGCGCTATTCCATCTGCCGAAGACATACCGAATTACGGAGTAACTACTAATAATTTATCACGATGTAGAAATTCTCACACATATTTGCATTTATACCGCCAGGCATGATTGCAATACCTGGTCAGAAGATCCTCCTTTTATTTTCGAGTCCCTTTAAGTTAGTGGGAAATGAAGTTCGTGCTTCACAATAGAAAAGGCGTTATTAGTACACGTATCACTTTTCCATATTCCAGTTCATCCCAGATCTAGTGGATCTGCGGTCTATTGGCATACACGCATACACGTAGCGTGTAACACTTTTTTTTTGTGTTAGAGAATCAACAAAGTAACTTGTTAGGTTTGGAAGTAATTGTGTTAGCGCCACCTCTCTCTGGTATGCGGTTGTTACTTCACAACCGATTAGCATTTGCGAATTTGGTTGTTCTTACCAACGAGGCGCAAGATGGCGTTCACGCCAAAATTAATTGATTGCTTTTGTCATAGTTAGTCGATATTACAGATATTGCTTTTTAATCTGTGTAAAATTCTATTTTGTCTTTGAGAATCATACGATATGTCATAAAATGATTTGTAGGGAGGTAGGAGATAGCTTCCAGAAAAGTCCGAGTTCGGGATATAAAAGCCAGTGTTCTTCTCTGAAAGATTAATTACTGCTACGCTCTTGAACTTTAGTAGAGATATTTCTTTCTGTGTCGTTTGTCTGCCTGTGAGAATAGAACTTGTGAAAAAAAATCCACCGTCGTGGGTCCCGAGTTACTGCTGTGAAATAATCTCCAGAGTTACTGCTGAGGAATAATCCCCCAGAACATCGACCGGCAATTATCGGGCTGATCCTTGGCCCTATTTCCTGGGAGTAAAAGGAGTAGCCAGCTCCGTGCCGCTCACCCCGAAGCCTGTTACTGGAGTCACATACTGGGTTCCATTTCTTTAACATTATACTTATACCTACCTTTTGTTCACCGGTTCACCTTTGAGCGACCATCAAGGGAATACGTCCAGGTTGCCGTGTGTTCCCGTCCGTCGACTACACATCCCGGTCCGTGTGTCAAAGAGTTGGGTGGTGCAGGAATTAAAGGAAGCAACCAACCTTTTGTTCGTCAACCCTCTTAATTTTTTTTGTGTAAAGTTAATCTTAATTTTAATCTTTATTGCTCAAGGGCCTTATGTGTAATACTTTTACTAAATATATACATGTGTGAGACTGTGAAAGGGTTTCTTTGAAGTATCCCCCTACTGCCTCTAAGTACATACACCTTCTGACCTTCTATCCTTCTTGAGAACGGCGCCCTGAGATCTTTTGCTTCTATCTCTGGTTAGTCGGTGTGTAACCCTTAACATCTTAAGAGGTTATATGGCGAAGCCATAGTATTATAATAGTTTAGATCTGTACGCGGCCACGTGCTACATTAATTGTTGTACTCAGTTAACCTACGTACCGTCAAACAACAGTTAATATTGAAAATTATTAAATAAGGAAGCATAAATAATATATTGTCAATTTAGCAATTTAAGTAAACAGTAGTTCCTAGTTACCCCCACCTAAACCTGTCCGTATTACATACGTAAATATTATTGTATATAAACTTTAGTTTAAGTTAAATTGTAAAGAGTCATTATTAAATATTACAATCAACGTGTCGTCTAATTGTCTCCCTGGGTAAACACGCAATAGGTTACAAGCGTGACCAACTCTTAATTAACAAGTTGGCCATCCCCGCTTTGTATTGGAGGGCGTAGCACTAGTTCCTCCCTAGTAGACGACATCTTAGATACTCAGGCTTATATATTTCAGTTCATCCCAAGATAAAAGTGTTCGTGACCCAAGGAGGTCTGTAGTCCACGGATGAGGCCATAGACTCGGCGGTGCCTCTCGTTGGCATACCGATGCTGGGCGACCAGTGGTACAACGTGAACAAGTACGTCGAGCTCGGCATCGGCGAGGCGCTCGACTCGTACACCATGACGGCGGACGACCTGGTCACCGCAGTCAACAAAGTGATCACAAACGAAAGGTGCGTTAGCGTACTACATAGAATACATAGGTAGATGAGTAGTAATGCGGTATTATAGGGTGTGTGCGTGTGCAGCTACAAGAGGAAGGTGGAGCGGCTGAGGGAGGTGATGAGAGACCAGAAGGAGACGCCCCTGGAGCGCGGCGTGTGGTGGACGGAGCACGTGCTGCGCCACGGCGGCGCGCACCTCCGCGCCGCCTCCGCCGGCTCAACCTGGAGCGAGTACCTCATGGCCGACGTCATCGCTGTGCTGGCGGCCGCTGCGGGCCTGGCGCTGGTGCTGCTGCTGTGCGCGGTCCGAGCCCTCACCACCACAACACCACCGACAGCACCGACACCACACCACGCCACTGCTGCACTCAAACACAAACAAACCTAGCGCTCTCTACTAACAAACTCTAGTTGTTGATCCTAATAGTAGTATTAAATTGACTTTTAATGTAGAGTGTTATCTATACTAAATATAGCAACATTGTCATGTATATCTGTCCCTGGCTATAAATTATGCGAATCGACACCTAATCTTGTAATAATTTTTAAATAAGTTCAACATCAGTATTTTAATAAAATAAAACATAAAATATAGAGGATTTTTGTTTTTTAGGGTTCCGTAGCCTAATGGCAAAAAACGGAACCCTTATAGATTCGTCAAGTCTGTCTGTCTGTCTGTCTGTCTGTCTGTCCGTCCGTATGTCACAGCCAATTATTTCCGAAACTATAAGAGCTATACTGTTGAAATTTGATCAGTCGATGTATTCTGTGAACCGCATTAAGATTTTTACATAAAAAAAGAAAAAAAACAATACATTTTGGGGGTTTTTTTTTCAACAAATTTTTTTTTCATCAAACCTATACGTGTGGGATATCTATGGATAGGTGTTCAAAAATGATGTTGAGGTTTCTAATATCATTTTTTTCTAAACTGAATAGTTTGCGCGAGAGACACTTCCAAAGTGGAAAAATGTGTGTCCCCCCCCCTCTAACTTCTAAAATAAGAGAGTGATAAAACTAAAAAAAATATATGTTGTACATTAACATGCAAACTACCAACGAAAATTGGTTTGAACGAGATCTAGTGAGTAGTTTTTTTTTTAATCCCTACTTAATATTATAAATGCGAAAGTACCTCTGTCTGTCTGTCTGTTACGCTTTCACGCCTAAACCACTGTATAGATTTTGATGAAATTCGGTATGATGATAGAACTGAACTTGGGAAAGGACATAGGCTACTTTTTACTGCAATAATCGAGACACAAAGACCAAAGCTAGGTGATTATAAAAATACATAAATCGAAGATGTCAAAATGTATCACTGTTTACCTCCTGTCAAAACTTCACAGGTTGCTAGGAATAACACACTTGCATGGCAACCATAATGATAGTTTGTAAATGACATATAGACCAGTAGACCAGAGTAGATATTTTTTGAAAACAAATAAAATTATAGTAGGATGAAACCTATTGGAAAAAGAGGAGAATATTACAAAAATGAAAGGAAAAATAATTTACGGGCGATCTGAGGTCGGGAAGGGGTAGGGAGGGAGGTTTTCGGGTCCTTTAAAAAGCATCTCACTAAGCCGCCATAGTGTGGGCCGCCATACATTATTGTCCGCATTCGCAGCAAGTGTGGTAGCCCCGACCCTTGGATTTTGCTCATGCTTTCTATCAGGCAGGGTAGAGTCAGATTGGATGGGTAAATATATACAACAAAGGGTAAAAAACGGTATATCTCGATTTCCAGCAAAACTACAAGGCAAATAGTTAAATGGCAAAGTTGTAGGTAATTAAAAGATCTACAACTTTTTAAGGTTCCGAAGTTTATGACTTCGAACCCTTAAAGATATGTCATGTCCGTCTGTCCATCCGTCCGTCCGTCCGTCCTCGACTTGTCGTCCAAACAGTAAGTGCTAGAAAGATGAAACTTTGCATGAATATGTCAACGCATTAATACGTAAACATAACAATTATCACACACTTGGCCGATTTTTTATAATATCATTGATCAAAACACTATTATTAAAACATCGATCAAAGTTACAACTAACTACAAGAAATGATGGGCGCTGTCAGTATTCATCCCGTATACTATCCGACTTTTTATAGAAATAAAATAAGAAACCTTTCTTTTTTGGAAAAGATAAAACAATCATATTTAGAATATAAAATATATCACCTCGAAAGATTAAAAAGACAAAAAGAGAACGAAGCACTAAGGGAGAGATATGGTCCAGACGTGCCCACCATTGAAGAAATGCAGAAGAATGTGCAGATGTTGTTTTTAAACTCTCATCCAATATTCGCCAACAACAGGCCTGTGCCTCCCAGCGTGGCGTTCCTGGGGGCCCTGCATTTAAAGCCTGTTAAGGAATTACCGCAGGTAAGGTTATGTATGGAACAGGTTTTGTTATAAGGTTATGTATGTTGTTTAAATGATACTACAAAAAAATATCGTGTTTCTGAAAGGAACGCTAACAAGGCCTTGCTAAACGTGAACATACAGATCTGTGGTGTTTGTTTTCTCTTACTTCTAAAACATAAACATTTAATCTACAGCATACACAACATACAATATCATTGTATGGAAATAATACGGATTTTGTTGATTTTGAATCGAACATATTGTATTACATGTTTTATTGATTTTAATTTTGTTCTGAAAATATTTTCTTCTACTTTTTTCTAAATTAAAAGAATTAAAAAGTATTAGAAAATTTTGAAAGTATTAAAAAATACTTTCAAAATCGGCCTAGTCGTTTACAGATATTAGGCGGAAAAAACAGACGAACAAAAATTTTGAAAATTGTATTTTTTAAGAAAGTACACAGACACTTCCATTTAATTTAGTTGCGTAGATAAGCATAAATGCAGTTGGGAGTAATCACTTGAAGGATTAAAGTCCCGATCACATGCCTAGCACGATACAATGCTCGGTTCACCATAAAATGACTGAGGGAAAAGAAAGATTAAGGATTTAGTGATAAGTTTATTATTCACAATAAAATGTAATCTATATATGTTCATGAGCGTGAAGTGTGTTCACGAGTTTCCAAGGACAGCTAGATATTTTTTGGAGTCTTTTCCGATTGTTTGATAATGTTAAGGCTATATATATCATTTTTAAAAAGTTGTGAAATATGTAAACCCAGATGTCTATTGGTTATAACAATGGCCGGCCGTGCAGCGCTAGTTTTTATAAGACACTAAGTAAATTAATTTCAAATTTCACGTTCATTCCAATTTTTAGGTACATATATCGTTATGAAATATACTGAGCCTAGACGAATAATTGAAGCGATTTCTAATGACGATAACCAGTAAGGACAACAATACGAGTTATACTACAGTTATTAATACTCATTAAAATATTGTGAAAACCTCATTGTTAGTGATGTTTGCCATCAAGTATTACATAGGGCACCGCACTGTGTGATGATGATGATGTTTGCTGATGAATATCGTTCTTTTAATAAGTTGCACTAATTCTTGTTTCGTTGGTGGTAAACTGGAAGGATCCTGCCCTGCCCGCAGCATTGGGCCTCTGATCTCGCTCTCAGTCTCACCAATCAAATACGACAGCACGAATGCTGACATTTTAGATAGGTCTTCTTTGCGACGGTAGTACAGCCCATACAGCCCGCACAGCCCGTACAGCCCGTACAGCCCGTAAAGCCCATATAGCCCATACGGCCCGTACAGCCCAGGTCGAGCCGCCACATTCTCTATTTACCTTCTGATTTACAACCATAACAGCGCGTAACACCGCGGGACTCACCTAGTCTGAAATAAAAATAGCCTAAATGACTCTTTATATCATCAGCTATGTATCAGTGAAAGTAATATAATATATATTTGTTTATTTTCTTAATCAGATAAAAAGAGTACCGTACCTTAGGGTAGAGCTAGTACATACGAGTAATTTGAAATTACAAGCAGTTTTATTTTCCAATTTATTTATTGTTATACATTATCATCCATGGAGTGTTTCCTATTTAACTCAAAATAAGTATGACCCGCACAAATGAATAGATTCAAATATTCTCGCCACGCAATTGCTAATAAATAAAAACTAAATTAGGAGCAGTAACGTTGACATACATAGCTACCGACGTATTATCAGCACTGGCTAGTTCCTGTCCTGGCGCCTGACGGAAATGTTTCATAAAGTTGTTGATTAGATTACGATAACTTTGATCAGTTACATGTTACATCATGGAATTGATGTAGCAATATATACTACTACACAATATAATACCTTTATATCGTAACGTACAAAATTAAAACATAAAGAGTTTCTTTTATCACACAATTTATTTTTAGTTTTTTCTTCAATCTTATCTTTTTCTTTTACATTTTTTTTGTCTGTATACAAGAAGAAGAAGAGATTTAAATATTAGGTGAACGAATATCCAATAACGCAGATCTGTACATTTTGTATATTTACATTTAACAACAAGCTAATAACTTACGCGCCACAGCAGCGATAGTGTTTCTGAAATGAGTCAGGGAAACGTGATGTAACCTTCAACCTATAACACTTTGGTAGATTAAAATGCAACATTTACAAATATTTTAACTAGCTGCGATCTGGTTGACAGTAAGGTTATTTAAATTTGTGTCAATGACTGAAATCTGGTTCAGCCGGATCTCGGTGAATATAGATTTTTACAAGTTAATCTGAATAATTAATTTGTAGGACTTGAAGACATATTTAGACAGCTCTTCTCGCGGGGTGGTGTATGTGAGCCTAGGGAGCAACGTACGGCCCTCACAGATGGATAGAGACTTTCTAGATGCTTTTTTGAATGCCTTTGAAGCTTTACCCTACGAAATTCTGTGGAAGTTTGACGGTGAAGATCTGCCCAAATTGCCGACAAATGTCCGGGTACAGAAATGGTTCCCTCAGAGAGACTTATTAGGTATGTACAAGTAGTATATTTATCAACAAGTAATATTTAGACGCACTTAAAGATTGCAATAAGTATTTTCCAATAACTCTTCATCTTTCTACTTCTATCCAAGAAGTCAAGAGTCGGTCTTTGTGGAAAGTCTTAGCAAAGACCTATGTCCAGCAGTGGGCGTCTTCCGACTAAGGTGATGATAATGATATTCACATTCCTGTATGATTAACAAAAAAATATGAACCATATTTGTAAGATACATATAACGATATTGTTTTAAAAACGAATACTCCAGAATGTTGTGGGAAGAATGGCGGCAGTCTGTTCTGCGGAACAAACTCTTGTAAGTTCTGATAATAATAACTTGTGACACAGACCAACGAACCTTCCCACAATAAATGCAAGGCGAATATTGATGAGCTTGTTAACATTTCTCCGAAACGTTAAATTCGCGATATTTATTACGTTTATGCTAACATTGTTGTCAGAAACATCTAGAACATACCAGCATCTATCGCATCTCATATAAAAAGCGGCCAAGTGCGGTCGGACTCGCCCATGAAGGGTTCCGTAGCAGCAAGTAACATCATATAAAAGTTATTGTAGTTCGTGGTAACTTTGATCGATGTTTTATTAAAAGTGTATTGATTAAATGAAAAGTAAATTGCAGTTTACGATTTATGACGTAATAAAAAAATAACTAGTAACTTGATCTCTTTCAAACCAATTTTCGGCGGAAATGTGCATGATAATGTACATCATTTTTTTTTAGTTTTATCATTCTCTTATTTTAGAAGTTACAGGGGACACACATTTTACCACTTTAAAAGTGTCTCTCGAGCAAACTATTCAGTTTAGATATAAACTATATTAAAAACCTCGATATCAATTTTGACGACCTATCTATAGATGTATACACGTATGGGTTTGATGAAAAAACATTTTGAGTTTCAGTTCTAAGTATGGGGAACCCCCAAAATTATTGTTTTTTTTCTTTTTTTGTGTTAAAATCTTAATGCGGTTCACAGAATATATCTACTTCTTACCAAGTTTCAACAGTATAGTTCTTACAGTTTCGGAAAAAAGTGCCTGTTACATACGGACGGACAGACAGACAGACATGACGAATCTATAAGGGTTCCTTTTTAGGGTTCCGTAGCCAAATGGCAAAAAACGGAACCCTTATAGATTCGTCAAGTCTGTCTGTCTGTCTGTCTGTCTGTCCGTCCGTATGTCACAGCCAATTATTTCCGAAACTATAAAAGCTATACTGTTGAAATTTGGTCAGTCGATGTATTCTGTGAACCGCATTAAGATTTTTATATAAAAATAGAAAAAAAACAATACATTTTGGGGGTCCCCATACTTGCAACTGAAACTCAAAAATTTTTTTTTCATCCAACCTATACGTGTGGGGTATCTATGGATAGGTGTTCAAAAATGATGTTCAGGTTTCTAATATCATTTTTTTCTAAACTGAATAGTTTGCGCGAGAGACACTTCCAAAGTGGAAAAATGTGTGTCCCCCCCCCTCTAACTTCTAAAATAAGAGAGTGATAAAACTAAAAAAAATATATGTTGTACATTACCATGCAAACTACCAACGAAAATTGGTTTGAACGAGATCTAGTGAGTAGTTTTTTTTTATACGTCATAAATAATAACACGCTATTTCCTTTCATCCAACCAATACACTAGTATAAAAACATCAATGAAAGTTACAACAAACTACAAGAACTGTTATATGATGTTACTTTCTGATACGGAACCCTTCATGGGCGAGTCCGACTCGCACTTGGCCGATTTTATCCATTTCATTTGGCTACGGAACCCAAAAAAGCTACGGTTCCTTGCAGTTTAAGATATAGGCGATAAATATCTAATTGATATAAGCGACTAAGGCAGCGACCTCGGCCAGCATTCATGATGATTATTCTTTGCTATTGGGTGTGTACATTATAAAGTCTTTTCTATTCGTCAAATGGCTTACTTTTAAATTGTTCAAAACCCAACACGTAACAATTATGTTAGAGAGGTCTGATTCTAAATGAGTAATAAAAATGAGTAACTTGTAAACTTTGATTAAATACATGTCTATAATCAAAGCTTGTAAATTTAAGATAGCACTGATATTGTTATCACTTATATTATTACAAGTACTTACTTATATAATTATGCCATCGGTTATCTTACGTCTACAAATGATAATGATATTATATTATAAAACATCTCACACAAGGCTTTTTGGATAATGATCACGTTAGTTTCGTCCATTAGGAATAATATTTGGCCCAAAAATGTATCAATCACATCACTGTTACGTTACCAGTTAGTTATCATGTGATAACATCCATCTTGGACTAACCAAGTGAATAATTTAGTGGATCTCCGGTCTATTGTCATACACGTAACGTGACCAACTTCTTAATTAACAAGTTGGGAATCCCCGCTTTGTATTACAGGGCGTAGTACTCGTTCCTCCCTAGTACAAACGACATCTTAGATGCACGGGCTTATATATTTCAGTTCATCCCAAGATAAAAGTATTCGTGACGCAAGGAGGTCTTCAGTCCACGGACGAGGCCATAGACTCGGCGGTGCCTCTCGTCGGCATACCGTTTATGGGTGACCAGTGGTACAACGTGAACAAGTACGTCGAGCTCGGCATCGGCGAGGCGCTCGATTCGTTCACCATGACGGCGGATGACCTGGTCACCGCAGTCAACAAAGTGATCACAAACGAAAGGTGCGTTAGTGTACTACATAGAATACATAGGTAGATGAGTAGTAATACGGTATTATAGGGTGTGTGCGTGTGCAGCTACAAGAGGAAGGTGGAGCGGCTGAGGGAGGTGATGAGAGACCAGAAGGAGACGCCCCTGGAGCGCGGCGTGTGGTGGACGGAGCACGTGCTGCGCCACGGCGGCGCGCACCTCCGCGCCGCCTCCGCCGGCTCAACCTGGAGCGAGTACCTCATGGCCGACGTCATCGCTGTGCTGGCGGCCGCTGCGGGCCTGGCGCTGGTGCTGCTGCTGTGCGCGGTCCGAGCCCTCACCACCACAACACCACCGACACCACACCACGCCACTGCTGCACTCAAACACAAACAAACCTAGCGCTCTCTACTAACAAAATCTACTTCTTAATAATAATATTAAAATAACTTTAAATATAGAGGACTTATAGACATTAAATGAAATAAATCATCCTATTGAAATTGATACAAAGTCTCAGTTTCCTACTGATAATTATTTTGATATTTATATTCAAGTACAATGTATGTCAATGATAAAACAATCACGATATGAACCGTCACACATTAAGGCTGGACAAAAATGTATAAGAACATATCGACTTTTAAAGCAATTTGTTGACAAGTTGTTTAGTACCCATAATACAAGCTCTGCTTAATTTGGGACTAAATGATGTTATATTTATTTTTATTTATATATTGCAGTCCACTGCTGGACATCAATAATCAACAGCATTTAAACTGCTGGACCTTTTGACTCTCCCATTGCACGTTACTCTGATTGATTTTGGTCTTCTCGCATCCAGTCTTGTTTGCCAGTCATCCTGCGCAAGTCGTCACTCCACCTGGCTTGTGGGCGTCCGTTCTACAGTACGTTGGCCGCGAGACGCGGTCTTCTACATCAACGGCTATCAGTTCTGCAGCTAATATGGCCAGCCCACTGTCACTTGAGCTTGCTAATAAATAAATAATTTAAATATGATTTTTGTAAAACTAGTTAAATATGTAGGATAGATGAGTGGTATAGTGTATACGTATTTAAGATAATTTTAACAAAAAGGAACCGACTTCAATGAAAAACTATTCCGAGTACCCAAATTGCGACAATTGTGCCTATGATATTTGAGGAGTTCCCTTGATTTCCTTGGGATCCCATCATCAGATCCCGATATGGAGACGATGGGACCACCTGTAAGCTACGCCCATTCCAAGGCAAAAATATTTTTTGAAATCGGTTCATAAACGACGAAATTATCGCTGAACATACATAAAAAATAAAAGATTCCGACGAATTGAGAACCTCCTCCTTTTTTTTGAAGTCGGTTAAAAATTAACTTAAATAGAATATAATTCAACAGCATACGGTGACAGGTTCAGCATGCAAAGGCTTCCCAATAATTGCTCTTGGATTTGATGGTGCGCTATGTGGTCTGGAGGCGTGATTATACCGAGGCGTTTTTTTTCGAAGATGAGGCTAGAAATGCGGTAACCATGCGGTAACAGTCAATGGATCACGAGAATCTTCTTATTCTTTTATTTTGTTTCACAAAACAAAGTTCTTGTTGAAAAATCCTTTATTTGCATACCTGTCTTCTGCTCTCTTCTTACACCTCACGAGTATTTTTGATGGCCTCGTTATTTAATGTTATTTCTACTATTGATATAGATTTGCGATACTTTGACACACACTTCACTAATGCTTCTTGAGTCTTGTAAAGATTTCCATATTCCAGCATTCATGACAGCTCCTCAATTATAATGCATTGAGAAAGATTGGATAATTCAAGAGGTTTAACAGGTATGTTTATGATTCATACTCATACTAAAGTAGCTTTTTGTTTCATTCCAACCACCATAACAGCGGTGTCAACGCCACCACACAACAACCTACAAAGTATCAGTTTCTTAATGATAATTATTTTGATATCGTTTAAATTCAAGTACAATATATGGCAATGATGAAACAATCACGATATGAAGCGTCACACGTTACAGCTGGACAAAAATAAAAAAAAGAATATGTTTAACAACAACAACACATTATCGACTTTTAAAGCAATTCGTTGTCGAGCGATTGGTTATGGTGACTTTTAGAAATTTGGTTATTCGAGATTGCATAGCTACCGCGTTATGTAGCTGTTTCTAGTTAGATTATAGTGTAATTTGATGTTTTATTTTTCTAGACCCTGTAAACGCACCCGAGTATATGCGTATATGCGCGCGAAATCTCTTAAAAGTGAAAAATTGTTGATGTAAATATATGAGGATTATCTCCCATATACATTATGATTTAGGAAGTAAACGCGAGAATGAATGTAATAACAAAAAAATTATTTGTAGTAAGTTTTACAATACTGAACAAGGAAAAAGAGTAAAATTGACAGCGCAGACAACCGATAACCGAAGGTGGCGGCAGCACGCATGCGGCAAACCGCAAATAGAATAGGGAGCTGCCACAAGTACAATAGTAGTGTGCGGCGTGCGATATGTCGACATTCGAGCCAGAACGACGACAACACTAAAGCACGAGTTATCTGTGTATTAATATTATCTGAATACTGCTGTTCAATCATATTTTTATCTTGAAACAGTCGCCAATGTGAATGTCGTCGCCATATAACATAAAAAAATCGATCAGCATGTTACGTGCTAGTTTATTTATTTTACTTTTTGTACAATGGGCGCCGCAAGTGGAACCTGCAAGAATATTGGGGATATTCCCCATGCCTTCTATAAGTCACCAGGTGGTGTTCAGAGCGTTGATGTTAGAGTTAGCTAAGCGTGGTCACGAACTGGTTATCATCACACCGAACCCCGCGCTGCCTAAAAACAGGACTGCGGATAACATCACTGAAATTGATATTTCGGCGGCATATCAAGGAGTTAATCGAATACTTACAGACCTTGGAAATCTTTTAAAGCGAGGAGCCATTATAGATACGGATGCGATATTCCACGATAACGCAATAACTAATGTGATGGATATGACGTCGTATCCATTCGATCTACCAGAAGTACAGAAATTGTTGAAGGACAAATCACAAAAGTTTGACCTCGTGTTCTTGGAAGCGATGGGTAACTACCCCTTGATAACATCCCATATAATTAATGCCCCAGTAATTCTGTTTTCCTCGTTCTATGGATTTCAGGAGCATTTAGAAGCTATGGGCGCTGTCAGTATACATCCCTTATACTATCCGACTTTTTATAGAAATAAATTTAGAAATCTATCTTTTTTGGAAAAGATAAAGCAAACATATTTAGAATATAAGATATATCACATTGAAAGATCAAGACAGCAAAAAGAATACGAAGCACTAAGAGAGAGATTTGGTCCAGATGTGCCCAGCATTGAAGAAATGCAGAAAAATGTACAGATGTTGTTTTTAAACTCTCATCCAATATTCGCCAACAACCGGCCCGTGCCTCCCAGCGTGGTGTTCCTGGGGGCCCTGCACCTCCAGCCTGTTAAGGAATTACCGCAGGTAAGGTATACAGGTTTTGTGGGTACACTTTGTTTATCAGCATTCAAAAACTCGTTAAAAACAATATCGTTCTACTGATGTCTATGTCATTGTTATTGGTTTGCATTCCCTCTTTCCCCCGGAACACGAGACTGTTTGAACGTGTGTTCTACGCAGAAGTTTATTTTAATTATACGTATTTTCCTCAAGAAATCACAAATAATTAATTAGTGTACCTAGTAGTAGTACCTTTGTTTTACTGGAAATAGATGATTTGAAAGTCGATGGTTTGATAGCGAATCTCAAAACGGAATGCACCGTGGGTTTTGATAATATTTCCGGTGTATTTCTAAAGAAATTTATAATAATATTAATCCCCTACTTAACATTTTTGTGTAACCTGGCGTTTCGTACAGGGACTTTTCCGGACTCTTTTAAGCTGGCCATCGTACATCCTATTTATAAGGTAGGGAACAGGGCTCGACATGATAGCTATCGGCCTGTATCTATTTTACCCACATTATCCAAACTGCTTGCTCGATCTCAATACGGATTCCGTTCTAAAATCTCCACAAGTAATGCTGTTTTATACTTTACTAATAATGTGGTTATGAGCTTGGATGAAAAAGAAAAAGTCATTGGAATTTTCCTGGACCTGGCGAAGGCCTTTGATACAATTAAACGTAGGTAGGTATTATTTTTGTGCAAATAGAGGGAGGGGTGAGGGCATCAGAAAGTGTAGTATAGTTACAAAGTGAGAGAGAATGTTCAATAAGGGAGCACTAATCACTCAGGTCTGTGTATTATGCGTGAAACGAATAAATTGCGCTTTAGAACAGTGAAGTTATACCAGGAATGCCTCAGGGAAAAATCAAAATCAAAAATCAATCAAAGCATTTATTTCAAGCAGGCCAGTCACAGGCACTTTTGAATTGTCGAAACAAAAATGTAGCTACAGTCCCAGTCACAAGACATAAAAACTGTGAAAGTACTGTAGTTGCCCATTCCCTAGCGTAGATCTCTATGGAGAAGAACGGGCAAGAAACTCCATGGACACTCTTTTAAATCAAAATGTTTTTTACAAAATCTTGGTTACATCATTCATGTTGAGATGGTACATTATGTGAGAACGATGTAGCAAGACGTGCACGTTAAAAGTGTCCATAGTACAACAAAAATACAATTGAAAATTAAAATAATTAATTCAAATAAGCCGTGGCAACTAAGAGATGACCAGTCACAACTGACAGCGCCCGTTCACGAACATGACGCATGGATCCGCACCATTCAACTCAACCATTTTGAAGGGAATTAAATGATCCGACACACGCGCCACCATCAGCGTGACATTTGAGTGAGCATGACATACTCTCAACCGCCAGGGCAGATTCAAGTCAAGAAAAGACGTAGGTTTTCAGTGAATGATAGCTTGAATAGCTTCCTAGTACATAGTACTCACACAATATGGGCCATGCGATTATATAATACTAAAGAGATTGAATCTATACAATGCAAAGAAAGTTGTACAATCTTCAGCAGCTCCAACAATACCATTTAATGCTATCAATTTATGCGCCCCTGTCCTTGTGAAGCAGGACCAGCATTGAGCCAAGCATTTTTATCAGCGATATAATCGCTCAACTTGTAATATGCTTGCTTACATAGTGTGCGTTTAATGCATGTTTTAAATTTTGTCTCATTCAGTTCAAGAATACTTTGTGGAATTTTATTATAGCATCTCAAACAGTACCCCATAAAAGAAGAGTCTACTTTAGCGAGTCTAAAGCCTGGCTGAACTAGTTGGTCCCTATTTCTAGTACTGTAATTATGTTTGTCACCTCTTTTGCCAAAAAGATGAAGATTTTTCCTGACGTACATTATGTTTTCGTAGATGTATTGACTATGTACCGTCATGATGCCAATATTCTTAAACAGTTCCCTTAGAGAATCGCGCCTACGAAGATTATATATGGCTCTGATGGCTCTTTTTTGCAGAATAAATATAGACTCAATATCTGCAGCCCGTCCCCATAACAAGATGCCGTAAGACATTATACTATGAAAGTAGCTGAAATAGACCAGTCTAGCGGTATCTGCATCAGTAAATTGACGGATTTTTCTAATAGCATATGCTGCTGAACTTAGCCGCCCCGCAAGAGATGTTAAATGAGAACCCCATTGTAGCCCTGCATCAAGCGTAATCCCCAAGAAAACAGTTTTATCTACGAATTCAAGTTTCTCTTTATTCAATATTATATCGCAATCACTACTCCTAACATTCGGTAAAGCAAATCTTATGCATTTGGTTTTTTTTTCATTTAATACCAAATTGTTTGCTGTGAACCAATTCTGGACTTGAACTAGGGCATTATTCACGTCATCTAGATTTTGGGCCCGTCTATTTATCTTAAAAATTAAGGAAGTGTCATCAGCAAATAACACCATATTTTGAGGTTGATTTTTTAATAAATATGGTAGATCATTTATATATACTAGAAAGAGGAAGGGACCCAATATTGAGCCTTGAGGAACCCCCATTTTTACTTTTAAACCCTGTGAATTAACACCATTTATTTGCACATATTGTTGTCTATCACTCAAATAAGATTTAACCAAATTCAGTGCAAGTTCTCCTAGTCCGTAATGCTCAAGTTTCAAAAGTAATGTGTCGTGATTTACGCAATCAAATGCTTTGGAGAGGTCACAAAAAATTCCTATGGCGTCTTGGGACTCTTCCCACGCAGTAAATATATGCTTTAATAAGGTTACACCGGCGTCAGTTGTACAACGTCCCTTGGTGAAACCATACTGTTGATCATGTATGATTCTGTTGGTGTTAAAATGATCGAGCATTTGATTAAGCATTACCTTTTCAAAAACTTTGCTAAAAACTGGTAACACGGATACGGGTCTATAATTATTAGTATCTTTACTGTCCCCGGATTTGAAAAGAGGTATTACTTTACTGAATTTCATTAAATCAGGGAAAACTCCTTGGTCAACACATAAATTAAAAATTAAAGCTAAGTATGAGGCTATAGTCTCAAGTATGGATGTACAGACTTTGATAGACATTCCCCATAGATCTTCGGTCAGTTTGATTTTTATTTGCCGGAAAGCCTTAATAACTATCATAGGGTTAATGTGTTTAAATTTAAATTCAGCCAGGCAGCTAGACACATTCGCCTTTAATAAATCAATTGAGACATCAGGTGAGGAATTAAGAGCCTCAGTAGTTTTTGATGGTATATTGGTAAAGAAATTTACAAATTCTTCAGCTACTTCCTGATTTGAGCTTTTAGGACCACATGCTGTATCTAATGTGTAGCTAGTGTTACGTATTTTCTTCCTGTTAGTCTCGTTATTTATGACTTTCCAAACTGTCTTTATTTTATTTTCTGCCGATTTGATCTTGTTGCTAATGTGCAGGGCTTTAGCAACCTTGCATGTATTTCTAAAAATTTTTGAATACTTAGCAACATACTTGTTAAAAGTTTCAGAGTTTATAAAAGGCTTAAGGCCATAAAGCTCAAATAGTCTTTCCCTACTTATTCTGATACCTTTAGTTGCCCAATCACTAAATATAAATTTAGGGCAAATACTTTTTGTCTTCTTTTCAAAGTGCTGGAACCTTCAATATCCGAGAACCTATAAAACTTATGCCAGATAAAAAACTATTTTCTTGTCAATCTCTTTGTTTTGTTTTAAAAACGAAATTTCTTTCAGACAGATTTTAATGAATTTGGAAATTATTCTAAAAACTTGTCTACTTTACGACTAAGGCTCGTTTGTTAATCTTAGTCGATTTGAACAAGTTTACTAACATATTTAATTGATTTATTTGTAGGAATTGAAAACATATTTAGATAACTCTTCTCGTGGAGTGGTGTATGTGAGCCTAGGGAGTAACGTACGACCTTCAATGATGGATCGAGAATTCTTAGATGCATTTTTGAATGCTTTTGCCGCCCTTCCATATGACATTTTGTGGAAGTTTGATGGTGAAGATCTGTCTAGCGTGCCAGAAAATGTCAAGGTACAGAAGTGGTTCCCTCAGAGAGACTTATTGGGTATGTATATCATCATGCCTATTATCAAGTAGTTAGTACAAAAAGCGGTCGATAACCTTATAAAATATTATGCTCTAACTCTCGATTAAGGACTAAACTGTATAAATAGAAGAAGAATGATATGAGTCCGATGTATCGCAGGAGCCCCAAAATGTGACACATGTGTGTAGTATTTGGAACAAGTAAAGGACACATTAGCACTGGTTAGGCGATTAACACACGGCACCGCGCACTGCCGGGGTGCACGAGAGGAGCCTCCCCGAGCGACGTAAAAAAGAGAACAAGAGTCCCGACGTCCGGCGCACCCTGGACACCTAACACTCGGCATCGCAGAGTTTAGGTGACAAATCCTCTCACCACAATGGATCAACACAAGGCCAAACGCAATCCGCGTCGCCGAGCACTAGGCCAAACCCGTAAAGTGTTGCCATTGATACGATAAGAAGAAGACCGCGCACTGCCGCGGTTGGCGGTGAAGCGGATCTCATGTCGTATTGAGGTATACGAAATCCGTTGATGCTTAACACACGTACACCGACCGACGCGCGGTCCAGCTGTGTTTTCACCGCCACCGCCCAACCGCGCTGAACACCGCGCGGTTGGGCGGTGCCTCACACACGGGCCGCCGCTTAACCGCGCGGCTCATTTATTTGTTTATTGATTACACGCCAATAGTAGACATATACAACACTGAAAAAAAGCATTACAACACAATATAGTTCATATATGTAAACCAATAAAAGGCATGCATAATGCACACCAATGAAATTGTGTTCGAAGCAGTTTGAGCAGAACAATGTAGTACATAATATAACACTGTATTTGTAATTATACAGAGTAGAAATACAGTGCTTTATTTTCAATTAAAAATCATCGTCAGTGCAGGACGTGTTGCAATTTAAAAATGAAATTTGCCAACAAATAATGAAATAAAGGAGTGGAAAAAAAATGATATTCGCGTATAGTTAAAAAATGTAAGTTTATGTTGTGTCTAACTTTTATAGAATAAAATTAATGCCCTATTTAGAGTTCTGCTTCGTAAAAATGGATGAACCCAATTTCTTCTTTTTTTTTTCTAAGAAACAAAATCGCATTAAGTCCGCTGATGCATGTATTTGTGCGTAAAGTAAATAAAATAAAAGCCAGATTGCTGCCACCACTTCAGTCTATGATCAAAATGGTCAAAACCACGTTAAATCCAACTGCGCGGTAAGGCGCGAGAACCGCCTTACCGCGCGGTGCACCGCTACAAAATCCGCTCAACCGCCACCGCCCACCGGTGCGCGGTGCCGTGTGTTAATCGCCTTTGGAGCATGTGACTCTCTGCCAGACGGTCGCTATTTAGGGTTCCGTAGTTAATGACTTTTTATTTTCATAACTTTGCATGAATTTGTGTTAAAAGGCTAGAATAAAATCACGAAAAATATTTTTATTTGTGGTATTTCCCTACAGGCTACAGGTAAAGTGGGGATGCTATTTTTCTCTCATCTACCCCATCGTGTGGGGTATCATTAAATAGGTATATAAAAAATGGAGAGGTTAATCCGCTTGCGAGTTATGTCACTTTAAAAGAAGATTTTGAAAAAACAGGGCGATCCCCCTCCGTTCTAAAAGCTAATCATCATCATCAGGATGTAAAGTAAGCAACGTAAGATATCGTTCACAGCTCATAAAGCACAGTTTAATTAATTAATTGACAACACACAACATTACAACAGACGAGCTATAAGTATGTCGAAGTGCTGTGCGGTCGCTCTCAACTCTCGCGTCTGTTTCCTCCAGACAACCTTAACACGGAAATTTGTTATTTAAAATATCACTTGAATACACCATTCACTTTACTATATCTGTTATATACTGAACTCTAAAACTCTCTAAACAATCACTACTTTTTTTTTAAGTAAATGTTTTGCTAGCGTGCCTAAGATAGGATAGTTAACATCTCTTAGACCGATAGGAGCCGAACTTGATTCAAAAGAGACGCAGCGAAGTTGCGAAGTATTATCATGTACAATGTGTACCGGCTTGTGTCGGTACTTGAAATTTATTTATTGGGTTCTTGGTAGCCCGTGTGCTGAACTGAATTTTGCGATTTTTGGTGATAAATAAAACAAGTGTTCTGTAGAAAGGTAAGTCGAAGTCTGTATTGCGAATGAAATAAATTTACATAATTCGAGGAAAGTAGGGAGGTAGGGAACAATAATTTGACCAATGGGAACGATGCTGTATCACGTCATCCCCTGTTGGTCTGGTTGGTGACAAGAAATGTTGTCTGTTTACGGGGTTGGTTATACGCGTGAACACAATGTATGTAACTGGCAAGCTGTAGAATCTGCCATTCTATACAAAACCTAGGCAATGTATATCATTAAATAATAATCATAATAAGGAATATTATTAATACAAACGGTATTGAACCGAACTGATGGGGTCACCTTAAGTATAGACCTCTGATCTAAGGCTACCGCTGAGCAGAGTTGCTGCATTAGTGGTTAACACTTGATAGTAATTTCTGAGTATACACACAAACATATATACACAAAATATATATGTATGAGTATACTACTCAAATGAGTATGTAATAACTTGACCGCGTGGACGCGATACGCGCGGCATGAATCATGATACACTTCGTTGTAGGAGCTCCCCTGTATGTTAGTGGGATGTAAAGATCGTTCCTCCCTAATATAAAAGGCGTTATTGATACACGTAACATATTCCAGTTCATCCCAAGATAAAAATATTCGTGACGCAAGGAGGTCTGCAGTCCACGGATGAGGCCATAGACTCGGCAGTGCCTCTCGTTGGCATACCGTTTATGGGTGACCAGTGGTACAACGTGAACAAGTACGTCGAGCTCGGCATCGGCGAGGCGCTCGACTCTTTCACCATGACGGCGGACGACCTGGTCACCGCAGTCAACAAAGTGATCACAAATGAAAGGTGCGTTAGTGTACTACATAGAATACATAGGTAGATGAGTAGTAATGCGGTATTATAGGGTGTGTGCGTGTGCAGCTACAAGAGGAAGGTGGAGCGGCTGAGGGAGGTGATGAGAGACCAGAAGGAGACGCCCCTGGAGCGCGGCGTGTGGTGGACGGAGCACGTGCTGCGCCACGGCGGCGCGCACCTCCGCGCCGCCTCCGCCGGCTCAACCTGGAGCGAGTACCTCATGGCCGACGTCATCGCTGTGCTGGCGGCCGCTGCGGGCCTGGCGCTGGTGCTGCTGCTGTGCGCGGTCCGAGCCCTCACCACCACAACACCACCGACAGCACCGACACCACACCACGCCACTGCTGCCCTCAAACACAAACAAACCTAGCGCTCTCTACTAACAAACTCTAGTTGTTAATCCTAATAGTAATATTAAATTAACTTCGAATATTAAAAACGTATGCTTACTGTACTGTGTGTGTACATGTGTATGTATATTTGTAAGCGCTCACCAGGCTGAGTAGAGACAATCTGTGCCTGTTACTCTTAAAATTAACAAGAATAGTAAAATTAATATTATCCCAATATACAATGACGCACTCGCAGTAGCATCTTAATATGCCGACATAGGGCGACATAGTGCGACACAGTGCGACATAGTGCGACATAGTGCGACATAGTGCGAGTCACCATACTTCATCACTCCTGGATTCTACTCATGCGCACCATCGGGCAGAGTGGAGTCTACATTGGTCTGGCATTACGTCATGGAAACCGCAATATGTCGTATGTCAAAAAAATAGTTTTTTTTTATTGCACCTCTATGGCCAACTTGTTGATCTGCACAACATGTAATAGGTATTGTCAGTAAACCAATCAGAAGCTCAGTATCCCCCCCTTTCGTATGTCTACGAAAATTGAAAAAAAATCTGTACACAAAAGGTCATATGTCAACATAAATCAAATAAAGCAATACATTTAGAAAAAAAAATTACACCATTATCATTCTAAGGTAAAATAAATAATGTTTAAGCATTTAAGAAATAAATTGGAAGCATATTGACATGTTGGAACAGTTTTTTGTCCCTCCTGAAAACTTTGATTTTTGGACATACGACATATTGCGGTTTCCATGACATTTAGTTACTGCTTGTTACGTACTAGTCAAGTCACTCTGTTACTGGTTAAGAGTGTGCTGCGCGAACAAAAAACGTCGAGTTTAGGTATTTACGAGCAGAGTTGCGCGGCAGCGCCGCTAGGCAGCACCGTTGCCGCTTCCTACGTAAAAACATTTTATCTAAAATATGTAAAATAATTGTACAGAGTAGGCTCCACACAGAGTAATACATATCTTCTAAATATTCAGTCGCTATTTCTGAAAGTTTTGTTCAAAAGTAATAATTTCTAGAATCTATAAATCATCATTTTCATAATCAGCCTATCCGAAGTCCACTGCTGGACATAGGCCTCTCCAATTGCACACCACTCTGATCGATTTTGCGCTTCTCACATCCAGCTCCCGTCACTATAAATATATCATCTATACAGGGTGTCCCAGAAAGAATGGGTAATCCTAAAGCACTTAGTAGTATAGCTATCCGGCGTACAAAAAAAAACCCAAAAAAAAATCCAATTGTTGCCCAAGTTTTGAAGTTATCTTATTCCTCACAAACAATCATAATAGAAATGCAGTACATAGTATGAGTGCCTATTATACTTTTTTGGAAAAAAACAATAACATGAAATTTGATCAAAAATAAATTATTACAAAATTTGAAATTTTTGTGAAAAAAAAATGTATGAAAAACTAAGCAGCAACTATATTTAAAAAAAAATGGTATAATACATAATTTTATCCAAAGAGAGAAAATTAAAGCTTCCTTTTTAGTGTAGCAGGTCGTGTGATAATTATAATGTTATTTCGCTATTTACTACCTGAGTGTGGCCGAAGTAATTTTTTGTTAATTACGAGACAGAGATAGGTGAATATATTTAGTACTTAAGTACAGTGTAAGCGAGCGAGAGAAGAGTATAATATTATTACATTGTACCTTATCTCTCATAACAATGGCAAGTATTTGGTGCGTCGCTTCACTTGTTCGGTATCGCATGTGCCCATTCCTTTTGCAGTTCTCTGTGATTTTCAATCAGTGTTACAACGACGATTTCTGGCTAAACAGCCAGAAGTCATCGTTTTAACTAAGAGTCCAATGAAATCATTGGACTCTCAGTTTTGCTCACTGATTTGGACTTGATAGTTTGGTGATTTTACGACGACTTGGCTTGTATCTGAACTGGTTTCGTGTATCAATATGCCTCGTATTCAATATACGGCACAAGAATACGCAAACATGGACTTTATTTATGGTGAATGTAGAAGTAGCGCAAGACTGATGCATTTCTTTATAGGGAAAGATACCCTATAGCGCGTCATCCAGATTACCGCGTATTCATAAGAGTGCACAGATGTTATTCGGAAGGTAGAATGCATAGGTGGTACAAGCACTGGGAGAATAGCAAATATAAATAGAAAATAGAACAAGATCCACAATTCTTTGACAACATTCTGTGGAGAGATGAACCCACTCTTAAAAGAGATGGATATAACAACGTGCATAAACTGCGCAGCTGGCAACTCTCGAACCCGCATCTAATGCGAGAAGAAAAATCGCAATATCAGTTCAAAATAAATTATTGAACTGGTATTTCCAACGAAAAAATCGTTGGTCCATTTGAACTGTCCGGAAAGTTATCTGGCCAAAGTTATTTACATTTTTTACAAAATGATCTGCCAAATTTAATAGAAGAGGTACCTGAGGAGGTGAGGCAATCCCACTGGCTACGTGCTGCAAATGTCCGTGCCTATTTAAATGCCTCATATCTAAATGTATAGATGGGTAGTTTGACTCCTTGTGGCCTCCACGATCCCCGAACTTAAATCCACTAGATTTTTTTTACTGGGGCTGCTAAAAGAACGGATGCACTTTAGGCCCACTTCAAGTTTGGAGGAATTACGCAGTCGTGTTCAGGAGGCTGCTTCAAAAATAACTGAACGGCGCTACGCACGACTTCTTGAAAGAGCATTTATCAGAAGATGTCGAACTTGTATCACAGTTGGTGGCAGACAATTCGAACACCTCTTATAAAATAAAGATGATTTTTTCTACATCTTAAAGCTTTTTGTTATTATAATTTAAAACAAGATTTATTCATTCGAATTTGCTCTTTTTGCATCTAAATAACAATCACTGCATATTTGCGTTAAATGAAATTATGAAATTATACAAACTCTCAAATTATTCTCAAACTTTGTCATATTTTTTTTATCAAAATTCATGTTAAAAATTTTAGTTCATATTTGTCTTTCAAAAAAGTACAATAGGTACTCATACTAGTTACTGCAATTCTAATTAAAGTGTCTGTGAGGAATAAGATAACGTCAAAAACGCAACAAATTTCATTAATTTTCAATAATTTGCATTAATTTTTTTTGGGTATTTTTTTTGTACGCCAGATAGCTGTACTACTAAGTGCTCCAGGATTATCCATTATTTCTGTCTGGGACACCATGTATATACATATACTAGTTGACCCAGCGAACTTCGTACCGCCCAACTTTAAAATTCCAGAACTTGATCGCAGCGCCACCTACCGGGTCCAATTGCAAATCTAAACCATTCCCAGATCCCCTTGAACACACACAAAAAAATTCATCAAAATCGGTCCAGTCGTTTGAGAGAAGTTCAGTGACATACACACTCACAGAAGAATTATATATATAAAGATAACCTCATTCACAACGATTGATATCTTTAAAAGAGTAAGCAAATCAGAAATGAAAAACATCAATAACAATAATAATAGGTTTAATAGTTAGATTTACGATGTTTGGGTATAGTTATACTATCGTTATTTGTTATTTTTCGTTTATTTTTGACCTGTTTTTTTTAGAGCTTTCAATATATAATGTGGCTCCTTAATTTCCATTTTTCTTGATAATTCATCTAGTCTTGTACAAAAGTTTCTGAGGAGGTGGTTAGAACACTATTTTTTCGACAATAAGTGCGGCATATGGTTTGGTATCCAGAATATTTTTGTAGGTGCTGGAATCACCGTCAGCTATGAGTTTGTATATCATACATGCTCAGGTACTTCAAGTTTGCGCTTCTTAGCTCGCCCGCAGACCATAGAGTTTTTATTTTTAACAGACATGTAGAGAACTGTTTTAGTTTGTAGCCAATGATATCTGCAGCTCCTGAAAAGGTCGTATAGTTTTTCCTGTATAACCTCTTATTCCAAAACGCATCAGATACAACTGTTATCATCGGTACGTTATCTGCATTAACGTCACCATTTTTTTCAGCCAGTTCAAGTTTTTCTTTTGTTGCTTCCTCTATACTTTTTTCTTTGGCCAGTTCCCAGAGTTCACATACTTTAGCATGACATTTGGCATAAAAATGTTCTGACATGCAGGGTATATCAAGAGAAGTTGTGACTTGCTCCAGGGCACTGAATCCCATACCTACACACAATTATTCCTTGCTGTTTCTAGGTTTTCTACAATTTTCCAATCTTAATATTACCTATTTGCGTTTGTACGTTTGTATTGTGTTTCGTACATTTGTTGCTCTGCGTTCGCACTACTCTGTACAAGATTCGACTCGAAATTTGATTTTTTTCCAATTTTCTTATTTGCCAGTAAGTATAACCAATGACATATAGACATGATACACAATACAATACTGACATAAGTCTAAAAAAAACTTCAAAACAAAATCGATCTCATTAATATTAGTAATTAGATCCATTCTGCTTTGAAGTTTCAGACCTAATAATTTAATTAGAGCAATGTTTTTTTCTGCGCAATGTGCAATGTGCATCAGGCGTTTGTGTTAAAAATTGAAAAGTCTTAATATTTTTAGGTTTATACTTTCAAATTAAATTAAACACTGTCTATACCCTGCACGATGTAAATACAAATATTGTCATATGAAAATTATTGTTCTAGACGTAAAATCTACTATCTTTTCGAAGAAAAATGTTTTTAAGATTTCATCTGACACACAACATATATGTATCGTTTTTTAATTTCATATGTATCTGTTTCAAATTCCAACCCTACATAGATCTTGTGCAAGGATCGACCTAAACTATACAAATACTTTTGATGTATTTAATTAATGCAGCGCACAGTACTACTCATTTGAAAATACGTCAAATCCCACAATTTCGTGCAGTACCTTCTTAAAGATAATAATAAATTAAGTTCTTTAGAGCCAAACATTTGCGACGGTAACTTTTCCATCAATTTTCTAAACCTACGTAACTATATAATGATGCAAAATAAAAATTGAGATTGAGGTTGACGAGTTTTTTCTTTCTTGTGTTCTTCTTTCTTTTTGTGTTCTTTCTCCCTTTTCTTCAATTCTTGGTTGTGTTTTACTTACAACCTTGACAGAGACCGTCTTGTATTTAAGTTGAATAAGGAAGCGTTCACGGCCAAGTGGCCCTAGGTGATTGGAAACAATCACGGAGGGTAAGCACCGACGGCGCGGCACTACCTGGATGGGTGATCGTTTGTGGCATGAAATGATAAGAGTGTTTCTGTGATCCATAGGGCACGTTAAGCTGTCGGTCCCAGTTTTTATTATAAGATAACAGTCGTAAAGCTTAGTTGGAGGCCTTCGGGTCTCTTAAAAACATACAACGGCACGATTACGTGCCACAAGGTGTCTGCCAGTCCGCAACCCGCAATCGGCCCTCGTGGGGACGTATGACCTTGACCCTCTCCTGAGAGGAGACCCGAGCCCAGCACTGGGACGTTATGCTATATACTAGGTCGTTGATAAACGTACGAAACATAGACACATATTGTACTCGTTAAGTTTAACTACTCTATGTTTTTCTTGTACAGTTTAACATTGTAAAACAACTTATTGATTATCACTTATTTTATACTCACATACAGAGCATGTAGGAACTGCCTCGTTGGTCTAGTGGAAAGCGTATACGACTGCTAATCGAGAGGTTTCGGGTTAAAATCCCGGATCAGGCCAAAAAGCGTTTTTCGGTTTTTCTTAGGAATTTCCTAATAGCAGCCCCTAATAGCAGTCTGAAAGTTTGGCGGTGATTGACGCCTGTGCCCCGGAGAACACGTAAAGCTGTCGTTGCCGGTTGTTATGAACATCTATGGCAATCGTTATTGGGAAGTCAGTGTCCTCAAATTTACTGACAACTTCTTCAACCTACGAATTTCAGTTCTCCCTAAAGGTTGCTGAGGTCCGACGTCGATGAAAAACGGATATTCAGGTAAAACCGGTTGAACTAGTAGCCGACCACAAATAATATTGGGAATAAGGCTAGGAAGAAGACAGAGCATGTAGGATAAGCAAACAGAAGAGTGTTGGAATTATTTCTCTACGAAAGAAAAATTCAATCTTCTAATACTGTTTAAGCCCTCTCAAATGAAACTGTTAAAATTCTCTTTTATTCACTTTTTACGAGCTTGTATAAAGTTGAAGGCGTCTCGTTACGTTCTATCCCGAGGATAAAATATATTCCTCCGGATAATGGACTTTATATTGACAGTCATTTAAAACTATAACACGGCCCGGCCCACTTTATTGTACGGCCCGGCGAGCCGGCGCGGCGACTATAAATTAAGAGAGGCTGCACAATTCCCGCCATTATACAAGTGAACCACTAACTCACACAATAATTTTTCTTTCAATAAAATTTTCTTATAGGATTTGAATTATATTATAACAAAAAAATAGAACCCGTTGTTTGTGTTAGTAATATGTTTTGAGTTTAATATCATAGATGTGTACCGTTTAAGGCTATCTATGGTCCATTTACGCGTGTTACACTCAACAAAATTTAAATCAGACATTCAAAGTCATAGAAGTTCATAGAACTATTACAATTTATACTTTTTCATACTAAAATGTAAAGTAAGTCAGTATGTCTGTCTGTTACACTAAACCGCCCGCAGCACCATCAACAATGAAATTTGATAAGAAGATACTTTGATTCTCGGGGAATGACATAGGTTACTCTTTATCGCTATAAGAGACACGAGCACGCTGAGCCATCATAGGATAATCACTGAACACAAGTGTGTTGCCTTGCACACTTGTTATACGTATTCTAGCTTTGAAATAAACTACCTAATTTTGTATTAAATGAAATATATTTATATTCAAATTAAAGACTGATAAATTTAATGTATCTCGACTTGATTGTTGCTACCTAGCCAACTAGACATGGCGTACGGTTCGTGCGGCGCGCGGTGCTGCACGTCGCTCCGGCACCGGCCGCGCTCACACAACACTCATTGTCTATCGTCACGCGAGTTACGATTTCCACTGCTGTACAAGATTGCTCACATAGATAACCAAAGCTCGTTCCATTAGGCTTCGAGCCAAACGACTATTAAAATAACGAGGTACATTATGTGAACCAGCCGCATTCGTTACAGCACGATCCACTAACACAGGGCGTCAGCGGCATCCATACTGAAACATTACATACATATGTATCCATTTAAATAAATACATTCAAAGAAGGATAACCACACAAAAGTGTACTCTACACCTATGCGTATTCTATACATATAGAATGTCTAAGTACGTGTGTGTGTTTTACGACACATACACATTTAAAATGCGCATGACTCAATTCTGTATTGAGTGGATCGTGCGGCCGGAAATGTGCCGGTTATCCAATATCCACCGACAATGTAAATTTTGTCCATACAAAAATATTACAAGACCGTTCCTTTGATATACTTTGCGGGTTGATACGGCTTCGGCGGTTTCCAACAGAGAGTTAAAGATAAATATTATGTTAGACCTTACACAAATTAAAAAAAATAACAAAGTAAATTCTAAAAAACGAGAAAGAGAATACATAATATTTAAACTTATCTAAACCAAAGTAAATACGTAGGTGGTAAGCGATAGGCGAGCGTCTTCTATCTGCAGGATGTAAAGCCACGTAAAATTCTATGCATTTGGAAATAAGCTTGGTCCCCGGCGACCGTAACGCAGCCCCGGAGGCTCAACTGCGGTTGGGTAGAGCCTTCATAAATAATGCAGATAAACGCACCTTTACATACACCAAGTATTATAGAATCAACAGCTATTGTTACACTAACTTTACTGTTAAATCTACCAGTTTGTACTATTTTTCTCTGTGTTTTCTTTTTCTAATCGACCCGAACATAATATTATACAAAAGTAAACGTAAAATTAAACGCACGTTAGTAATATTTCATATATAAACACAACGCCATCTTGTCTCAAACTAAGCAGAGCTTGTATTATGGGTAGACAACTGGTATTAATATATAACCATATTTTTTTTTTATAAATACGTACATATTATACATAGAAAACACTCAAACTCCGAAACAAATATTTGCGGATCACACAAACATTTGGATTGAGATTATTTGAACACAGATATTTTTTTAACGCGACAACCTACATACAAGCGGGCGGAAGCCAGTGAAGAAATTAGTATCTAAATAAAAGCAGTCACAGACGCGTAATAAGCACTAATTGTCGATACCTTTTGCTTTGTGGTGCACAAATAAATAACACTTTGCAGGCACAACTGCAACTGCTGTTTCACTATCCAAGTATAGCCGGTTCCAAAAATAACGGGTCAGTCACATAAACCAGTAACGGGTCAGTCACATAAACCCGAATATCTCCCGAACTACGTATGCCATCCTAATGAAACGAAGACTGTTCAATTGAGAATTTAATTATACAGATAAAAAATAAAATAAAACTTAGTTACACCCACAATATTAATCTTAAATTAAAAAAAAACTAAAGTAGTCATATTTTTCTTAAGATTACATTTTTTTTATGATTGTTTTTTTGCTGTTTTTCATCACTTTCTTCATTTAATACTTTGTATTGCCTCCACGTGATGAAGCCTCCAGTGATGAAAAACAGCAAAAAAACAATCATAAAAAAAATGTAATCTTAAGAAAAATATGACTACTTTAGTTTTTTTTTAATTTAAGATTAATATTGTGGGTGTAACTAAGTTTTATTTTATTTTTTATCTGTAAAATTAAATTCTCAATTGAACAGTCTTCGTTTCATTAGGATGGCATACGTAGTTCGGGAGATATTCGGGTTTATGTGACTGACCCGTTATTTTTGGAACCGAGTGTATAATAACAAGTTTATTCAATACAATTCGTTTGTTGCACTGACAAAATACTCGTCTACATTAAATATTTTCAGTAAACCTATTGTAATATAAAATAGGCGTGTTTTGGTGCTTACTTGAGGTCCAAACATTCCGGTCGCTAATGAATGTACTTAGTTGCCGGAGGCGAGGTTACTCTTTCAGTTCAATGTAAAACCGCGAACAATGAAGGTCACCGGACACCCGGAGCATACACCGTGAAGGCAGGGCGAGAATGATGGGGTGTGTAAAACACAATCATCCCTACAAATATATTTAAAAAAAACAAATCAAATTCAAAAAAAGTTGCTGAGAACGTAATGTATTTCGTGGGAATTGCTAAACGTGTGTTGCACATAAGACAGGATTTTTTTTGTATACTGTGCTTAGGTTTTTGGCTATTTTTGTTGTTAATATTATATATGTAATCGAATATAATTGCACTAGTTCGTCTTTATTAGAGATGCAACAGAAGTCTCAAACACTACATCATCGTTCACCTTCATAGCATTAATCATTCCAAATACTATTGGGTCGGCCACCAGTTCAAACCTTTTACTTGACTATAAGTTTTTCCACGGGGCGCCTGGAGTAGGACCTCTGCTACCCCCTGAGGGTGAACTAAATTCGAAGATTAAAGAAGTTGTCAGTATAGCTGAGGGCACTGACTTCCCAGTAACAGAATTAGATGTTCATGGTAACCGGCACCGACGGCTTAACGTGCTCTCCGAGGCATGGAAATCTCAAATAATAGAATTAAATGAAATAATCCAGATAGTTTATCAGCTAAGTTAACATCTAATCTGTAGACAAATTGTCGTTAGGGGCAATTAAGGAAATATACTAATCTCAAAGCTTCTAAAAAAAGCGGCCAAGTACGTGTCGGACTCCCCCATGAAGAGTTCCGTAGCAGCAAATAACATCTCATAAAAGTTCTTGTAGTTCTTTTCTTTGTAACTTTGATCGATGTTTTCATAATAGTGTATTGATAGAATGAAAGGTAAATTTTGGTTTACGATTTATGACATATTAAAAAAAACTGCTTACTAGATCTCTTTGGTTTGGTTTTATAATTATCTTAGTTTAGAAGTTACAGGGGGGGGGGGGGGCTCATTTTACCACTTTGGAAGTGCCTCTCGTGCAAACTATTCAGTTTAGAAAAAAAATACTAGAAACCTCAATATCATTTTTGAATACCTATCCATAGATACTCCACCCCACACGTATGGGTTTGATGAAAAAAAAATATTTGCGTTTCAGTTCTGATTAATATGGGGACCCCCAAAATTTATTGCTTTTTTTTATTTTGGTGTAATAATATAATCGAAAAAAAGGGGCTGTAATATACAGCCGGAAAGACAGACAGACAGACAGACATGACGAATCTTTATGGGTTCCGTTTTTTGCCACTATAAGTAGTATACGAATCGTATACTACTTATAGGTAGTATAATCAAATCGTCGTCAAATCAAAACAAACCATTTTTTTTTTCAAATACACCAATACAACGCAACTTTTGAAACGTCAAGTAGTCAGTCAGTAGTCAGCCGTGAAGCTGATTGTCTGTTCCAATTCGTAGATCCTATGGAGAAGAACAGGCAAGAAACTCCATGGACACTCTTTTCCAAAATAGTTTTTACAATTTTTGGTTCCATTATTTTAGGCATTTTATTAAATTTAAGGACAAGGTAACGATGCTGATATTTACACTGGTAGTGTCCAAACATAATTAAAGATTAATATAATAATTTATAATATAGCAGTTGTGAGAAGACCAGCCCCGACTGGCGGATAGATTTCGTAGTTAGACTTCAGGGCATTTGAAGAACTTTGTGTTTCATAATAATATATTTTTAGTTCTCAACAGATTCTACACATTGACTGTGTTTATTCTGTGCGTGTTTTAACAACCGCATTTCGATTTCCTTAGACCTTCGCAATTTGAGCGTGATCCATAGATTAAAGCGACAACTGGCAAGACAACCGAGTACAGCCGCATCGCCCACCGCAACCTCGAGTATTGTGTGCGGCACGCAGTGGCACGGCGCGAGCACGACGAACGAAGAAGTACTGCCTACTGGCTGCTTTATACTTTTATAGATTCAACAACGAGAATGGATGTGTTTAGACTATTCGGTTTTGAGCTGAAGAATAAAAAATTCAACACGAAATAAATGATATGACGTGACTTAGAAAGCACATTCAGCGAAATTGAAAAGACATTGCATGGTAATGTCATAGGAAGGCGTGAGCGCTGGCACCGCGCCAGCCTAGCGCTGCACCTCGCTGTCGCGTACCGACCAGCCTCAACAAGCTGCTCCGCACTGAGGAGGAAGCAATACCAAATGCACTTCACATTCACAAATTATTCACTACTTTGGGTATTCTACATTCTCACTCACATTCATTTCGAATTTCAAATGCAATGGTTGTGCTTCAAAAGCACTTTTCTAAAATATATAACACACCTATTACTTACCACAGTAATAGTTTCATTAAAATTATTAGTTAGTTATTAAGTTCTAAAGCTTTATTTTACCTTACAACTTGTACTATCCAGAGTTTCTAGAGTCCTAAACTTTCTTTATTCGATATTTGCCGCACACTACAAATATATCGTGAACCGCGAGGACTTTACAAACACACATAAAATAGACACAAAGAACACCCAGTCTCAGAACAACAATTTGTCACAATAAACATTTGTACACACACAAGAGTTGTCCTATGTCGAAATCAAACTCACCCCACTTAGAGCATTTGGAAGTGACGCAGTGACCACTTAAACCTCAACATTACTCATTATTACGATCATTAACAAATCAATAAATCTGTGATTATTAGTAACAGGCATAATAGTGAAACAAGTTGTTGCATTTTAGTTGAACCTAAAAAAAATAAAGTAAATTTATGCCCAAAGATTGTAAAAAGTTTTACTTAAATAAATTCCATTATTTTTGAGATTTATGTGAATTATGTGTAAATTATTTACAAATTAAATATGTCCAAATACAATGTAAAAACCACATTTCCATACGGTTTGTGCTTTGAAGTGTTCTCATAATGCACATGAAATGGCAACCAGCCGAATAAATTTTGCCAATGTCAAATAATTAACATCTTCATTGTAAAGCCTTCTAGTCTTAGGTCGTCGTCGTAATGAATTTAATGATAAAAAAATGTGGATGAGGTGAAACGGAGGCCGTCTTCTGATCAACAAAAAGCGATCGTCTTCTCATAATGTATTCGAAGCTGCTCTCGGCGCGTCATGCCTCTGACGTTAAAAGTCATCCGCAGATTATACAAAACATTTGTGTGCACGGCAGTGTGCCGCCAAATTCTCCAAGTACAAAAGCATTATAAATTCATGCCCAAGAATCGAATAAATCTATCGAAAAGAACAACAGCTTACAATTCTTATCTTTCCCAAATATATTATTAAATATTTATAGCTGTGAAACAGTGGCAATTCTGATTTATATTATTCACTAGCCGACATATGCAACCTCGTCTACGTTAACAAATTTGTTTGAATAAAAAAAATGTTGTAGCACTATAATTACACGTACCTATACCACTTGACTATAAGATAGACATATTATGCCGTTGCGGACTTTTATTTGGATCTAAAGGAGAATAATAATTCATTTATTATAATTGTTTTCTGAAACTTTAACCGTTTACACAGCACACGCAGTTTCAAATCGAATTAGAACTCCCTGAAATTAGCTTTTTCAACCAACGAACGAACAATTAAACAAACCCTTAAGTCTTCTAACATAAACATAGATATAAATGCTATTGTAATCAATTTTAAGAGGTCATTTATAAACACGAGTGCTTTTCTATGTGGTTATGCTATAAGTGATATGAAGTTTTTTTAGGTAAACAGGCCTTTACATATAGTAAAAATGAATATGTCTATGAGTGTGATATGAACTATGTATTTAAAACCGTACGGTTAACTTTGCTGAGTTTTGGCTTAATTTCTGGTTTGTTACATCTTTCATATTCGCCATTCTACATGATGTTGTGTGTAAGATTTATTTTTACTTATTTTATTGTCCATATATTTACAACCAGTATATTTACATCAGCGGCGTGAACAGGGCGCAACTGCGATATGTAAGCAACTCATGAAATATGTTTAGTGAAATATGAGCAACATGGCGGAAATTGCAAACATGAACGTATGTATATTTGGTGAATGTCAGTTCGCTTAGAAAATATCACTTCCGCCCTACAAATATTGACCTGTCTAATCTGTAAATATAAATAATCGAGTCTAATCGGTACGAGTTTGAGTTTCTCTTAAAATAAATTCTTAATACCATTCCGGAGTATGGAATTTAGCGGTGTTTCATGTCCGTGCCTGGTCGGCCCTAGTTGTCAATATCTATGTATAACGATTTTCTGCGTTGGTCTGCGATCAACTGGTTCAACTGGTCAAAAGGGTTAAGAAGGTCCAATGCCAGCTGCGTCGTTGAGAAACCAAATATTCAGGTAAAACCGTTTGAATTTGTGTTTGAGGTGTCTAAAAAAATAAAAATTAAAATTTGTAGTCAATCCTAAAAATTCTTGGAAACAAAAAAGGCTAGGAAGATGATGATGAATAATTATTTCAAAAGTAAGAGTAATTATTTTGTGTCTACATATAGTTTACGGCAAGACACTTTTGTAACTTATGTTCATCTCAGTCTAATGTTCGAGATCAGACAGAGATGTGTTTAAGATATGTCAAGTTGTTATTATATGACAAAGAAAATTGATGTAATCAGTTGGCTTGTAAAGTGAAAACTCAAATCAAATCTTTCTCGGCTTTTCTGTTTGTGTTTCAAACTTTGTAATAGCACTTACAATCTACGGGGAGGCGTTGCAGTGTCGAGCTCACCGGGCGAGGAGCACTCTCGAATATTGTAACACATCTAGAAATTGGCGGGGTTTAATGAGTTCAGGGAATATGTGAACGATTCCGCTGAGCAAACATGTTGACGTCGAGCGGTTACCGACCACTCTCAACTAGAACTGGTAATGGCAACGCAATCACATATGCCAATTTCAAGTTATAACTAGAATAGGTCTAGGTTTTGTTTGGTTGGGGAACACCTAAGAGTAAAGATCGTGTGATCGTCCACTAACAAGATGAATAGACAACGTAAATACTCGACCATACCTCAAGTCGTGAGTGATGCGACGAATAGGAAGCAATGGAATGAGATCATCCGCTCCAAATGTAACGTTCAGATATGAGGATGATCAACAAGAGATATAATATACGCAATAATACAGATACTATGAGGTAAATATATGCTGAAATGAATGGCAAACGGCCGCTTACATAATCCTGTCGGTACAATTCATATCAAAGAACATTAAGCAGTCGTATTGTAGTGACGTCGCTGTATCGTTCCCGTGGCGCAGCGCTACTCGCAGAGCTCTTAATGCCGCTGTGTGCACTCTGTGCAGCGAGAGCAGAGATTATGCGCCGCGCTTTGTAGCATCGACATAACTAAATGTTTCATACCTAAAAACTCACTTCGCTTCTTTGGTTTTATATTGTACACAGAGACAAGAAGATTTGTGTTAGTCTGTATGTTGTTGCTCTGCCAAATAATAAATATCTTTTGTTTTTAAATGTTCTCTACTGAATTATGAGAAAATTGAGACGCAATTTATACTTCCTAACTTTCTACCGCGGTTCTGCCCGCGCCTATATAGGTTTTATCGGTAAATAGGCTAGCTATCGCGGTAGGCTATGTCTTTTCTCATGCTCTAGATTATCTATCTATCAAACTTCATTTAAATCGATTCAGTAGTGTTGGAGTGAAACAAACCGCCGCAGTTACTTTCGCATTTACTGTATTAGTTAGGATTTGTGTAATTGAAGAGTCTTATGTCCGGCAGCGAACTGCGATAGGCTTATGATGATCACTGGATGCTAAACGCTTCAAGTTAGTTATTTCCACAAAATTTGTAATTAGTCCAGGCTAAAGCACTTTTATTGTAATGAAACACCCCTCCTTATAATAGTAAGTAGGTAGTTGTTTTCAATGATTCTTATACTTTATATACCATTTCAAATCCTTCTGTATAATTACTTTAACTTACAATAACATTGGACTTTCATACAAACTACGATCCCCCATATTATCCCCATGATAGGGATGATTTCTAAAGATTCATTATTAATATACCTCCATTGATTATAGAGCACACACTTTAAAATTAAAGGTGTTAAAGTTCCTGAGGTTTCGTGATTAACAAGTGAGTGGTATTTCGCTTTTATACACGAGTATATAGATAATGCGTTTGACCCACTTTGTACTTTGTCTAGTTTTACTTCTGTTAAGTAAATTCACTTTCTTTATTCCAGAAGATAGCTAAAAGCGAAGTTGTGTCTTTTTCATGATTAATGTTGAGATATAAATGTTCTCAGAAACTTTAAACATCATTCGAACTGTACTACTATACTCCGTTTCTACTGTTCTTATTTTTGTATCTTATTTGATTTTGTTTCTTTTTTACGCATATTTTAGCACTAGCATTTCATTGTGTATGTATATAACACATAATTGTGTGTTAGTATTTGTGTGTATATGTTAGATATGGATGATATATAAACTTACGAGGACAAATTTTTAAACCTAACCTAAAAAACTTCTGTTAAATTGTTTAGTCGATTGTTATGTTCTCTTCAGAGCGAAGTTTCTATTAAGCAGAAACTTGTTATTAGCAATAAGTTCATTTGATTTTCTGTAAGATTCTTAAATAATAAATAAGTAAATAAGTCAATAATTTGTTTTCAACATTTCTCAGCCTTGTCGTACAACGAGACAACGATAAGTACTAAACTTGGTGTCAAACTATTGAGTACAAACAGACATCAATCGTCCGACTCCAACAGTTACCTAGCACTATAACTGATTGCTACTTGCCAGTCACTTTTAGTGGTTGTATTTAGTTTTACAGCGCCCTTCCGAACTAAAGTTTAGAGTAGTAACGAGCGCGATGACGAGTGCCGAGCCTAGGGGCGCAACTTCGCAGACCTCACTTATATTTAACCGTTTATATTTAGGTGCCCTAGTATTGTGCGTAGGAGCTAAATTGAGACCGTATTGAACTCCCATTTGTCTGAAATACATATAATATATATATCTACTGTATTTCCGTCATACTCTCGTGAAATTGCGTCACGGGCGGATACAGAATTATTACACGATTCAATAGAAAGTATAGAAAGGGTTGCAGTGTTATATACGAGCGTGATTGCGTGGTCGTTTTCACTTGCACGTGCAGGTCAATACAATATAGCTGATATCTGTAATAGATGTTTGAAATTGACGAAGTAACTTTTAACAAATTATTTTATTTTATGTCGCATATATTTTACTCATTATTAATGTAACATTTTTATCACAAACGAACATAAAACAGAATAACGAGTATAATGTATAGCGCAATTTCTAAAATGAAAAAGTCTTAGAAATGTGGCTGTATTTTTAACCGACTTCAAAAAAAAGGAGGAGGTTCTCAATTTTTTTTTATGTATGATCAGCGATAATTTCGTCGTTTATGAACCAATTTCAAAAATTATTTTTGCATTGGAATGAGCGTAGCTCACAGGTGGTCCCATCGTCACCATATTGGGATCTGATGATGGGATCCCAAGCAAATCGAGGGAACTCCTCAAATATCATAGGCACAATTGTCACGATTTGGGTACTCGGAATAGTTTTTCTTAGAAGTCGGTTCCTTTTTGTTAAAATTATTAGAAATATATGAGGTTACCGTAACACATTCCGGGATTAGTTAGTAGGGATAGAATTTAAAAGATATTAATAATAGATAAGGGAAATAATGTTAAAAGGGAGATTCCTTATTAGGGTTTCAAGGGAGCAGAGCCACACTGATTTCAACACGATAGGGCCGGCTCGACCGGGGCAGTACTACCCACGCATACAATACCAACCTAAAATTACATCATTTGTAGTGTTGTATTTCGTCGGTGAGTGCGAGATCGGAGGCACAGGTATCTCACCATGCTGCATTGTGTGCACTCACTATGAAAATAGTGATCACCACTCTTGGATTCTGCTCATGCTTTCCATCAGGAACAGTAGAGTCACTTTGGCAGACTCATACGAAAAAGGTTCTTGTTGACAATTGAGAAGTTATTACTATCTTTAGTGTTGTCGAAATATAAGCAGGAACTAGTGAACTCTGTGCTATGAGCTGGGTTTGTTCTATTAGCATAATGTTAATTACGTCGGTGACCCGTTTGCGCTAATGACTCAGTTATCGAAACAGTTATTGCGCATAATTACTAGTTACATTCACCGAACTTGTTAGCGCCTGTAATTGTATACTTCGCTTAATTGAAGTTTAATATTTTGGTCAAGGTTCGAGAGACTGTTTTCATTCTTCAGTAAAATGTAACTAAATATAAACCAACTTGAATTATACAGGAACCGTTTCTTAACAACCTATTTCGAAAGTACTATTTCGATTTCTTAGGGCACATCCTATTTTGTTACCTTCAAATTTATGTCAAGTTTATTACAATCTATCACGATGTAAGCACATTTAACTTGGTTGTTACTATTTAAAAGGTAATTAAATTATAATACAATACTTAAAAGTTATGTAGTTATTAATAAGTCTGCCTTAGTTACATTTGTGCATAATGTCTTACATAAAAAAAAAAGTTTGTATAGTCATGGTGATTCCAACACGAACTGACCCACAGGGGCGGTAGTTCCCCCACATAGAAGACCAACCTAAGTGAGTGCGAGACCGGAGGTCCCATGAAGCAGTAGCGTCTCACTCAACCTCCATAGTGTGGGTCACCATGCTGCATTATCTGAATTCACGATGAGGATGGTGACCACTATTGGGTTGTCGTGCGCATAAGTCAATAGATTTGTTACTCACGATTAGTGACGGTATCCGGAAATAAAAGGTCCACATATAAAAGTTCGAAATGGAAAGTATATTTAAATAATGGCACTGAAGTTACACAGGTAACGTCACAAAATAAATATAAGCGCACATAGTTTGAGACAGAACATTAATGACAAGAAATAATTATAAATTAAAATCCAAAAAATATTTTAATGATAAAAATAAATGTGATTATTTACAATACAAATTAGGTTCCGCTACAACCACTACTCTAACATTCTGCTGATGCTTTCCATCAGGCATAATAGTTATTTTGACAGACTTAAATATAAAAGAAATATTCTAATCCATGTCTTGTATACGTCAAATTTCTGAACATAATATGCTTAAATGTTATATATTTTAGAGGGAAAATGTAACTAGGCAGGTTCGACTAATTCCCGGTAGATTCCAAGTATTATAACTTTATAACTTGTGTGGAAAACTTTCTTCAACCAGACACGAAGTTTTAAGAGAACCGCGTCAGTGGTGGCGACTGTACTTGTGTGATTAACCGTCACAGGCTCACAGCTGACAACTGTACGCTCAACTCTTCAGCAAATCTTCATCTAGTCCATTGCTTTGGGAAGAATATACTATTATAATATACCATACGACTGTGTTATCTCCATGCTAACGTGTCGGGATTAAGATTTATAAGAAATAGGAAAATGCACTAGTGCATTGACCAGCTCTGTGAATGTCCACACAGCATCTATAAGGTCGGTTTCCTTGACCAGTTGCATCGACCAACCAACTGACATAAACGTTCTATTTATCTAAACACCGTTCTGCCCTTCATGTTAGTTACATTGGTTTTATGTGTAATTGTCAGCTAACTACACCCTAAGAGAACTCTAAAGAGCTTATATGTATTGGGCAGCGCTTGGCAGCAAATGAATGCAGTGGGTGGTGCGGCGTAACGACGTTGACTAATCTAGACTGCTCTGTGATTTTCAGTTAGTAAGCACGTACGGCGAGCACCTTGCCCTCCCGCGCCACTCACACACACACACACACACACACACACACACACACACCGCACACCGTCTGGTGTTTATTTAATTTACTTACTTTTATTTTGTACCTTGCTTAGTAATATAAGACTAAAACATTTTTGTTCAACGTGAAACCTTCGTATACATTATGAACTGACGTCAATAAATGTGATATTTTTAGTGATAGTTATTACAATCCAATTTATCTTTTCATCTACATATATGGGCCTTTTATTTGACAGAGTTATCTTTTCTTTTGATTTAAATATGATAAACATTTTAAAGAGTAAAAGTTTTAAATTGGAGAATGCGATTTATTACAACTACTGTTTATAATAGCTATGATGCTGTTTTTAACAGTTATTTTTTTATATGGGCAGAACCATGTACTTAGGGCCACCACTACTAATTTAAAAAAATCAACCTGTACCTGAATAATATTGATAAAAGTTATGTTATCAAGAACTACATATGGTACATGTTCACGCATTTATAGCGCAGGCATTGTGAACAAATGTGTGCACATTTATTGTAAGTACGCGGCCATTACAGCGGCGACACGTTACGTAAACACGTCAGATACAAGGCAATAAAATGGCCGCCTACAACTAGTTATTCGACAAATTGCTTTAACAAATGAATCCATCGAAGCTAATTGTGTGCCGGCCCAAATAATTGTAGCTCCTTTGCCGCTCACGCATCACACGCGACGAGGTACGACCGCGCGTCACTTCTCTTTAATAAACATTCAAATGAGGGTTGAATAAATTGTGTAAGTGTCTCTAAAACATTGCCCCAAAGGTTCTGTCGGGTGATGGAGGCTCTTGTAATTATAATAGAGGTGATAATGCATATTAGTAATAATACGTATTATGTTTTAGTACCCTTTGGAAGTTATACGAAGCTAATAAATGTTACGCAAATAACTGAAGTTTGTTTGTGTACGGTACGCAGAGCTCGTATGAGCTGATACTTAATAGGCAACTCTTTCTACTTTAAACTCTACTACTTATGATATTGTTTAGATCTTGTATATGTTTTTGTACAGACCCAACGATTTATAATATTAATAAGAATAAATCTATTTCATATCTTGTATGAAGTTTCATCTTTAGAAAAGCTGATATATTGTTCATAATGTGCACCCAGGAGCAATTAAATAAAATGTTAAATGTTTTAAAAGAATAGCATGACTTTATAATAGTCCTAACTGTACCTTATGCTGTTCTATCGTAACTCATACATGACGACACAAAAGCGGATTTCACACGGCGAGCATGTTCGCTCAGAACTAATTACAGCAACATCATTTGATGGAGGGTTGTTGCGCTGAGCTTCCCCGCTCTTGTGAACTCACTTTGTTACACAAACTTCGCTAGTTCGGTTAAACACACAAACTTGGTTGTGATGTCGCCGGTCTATAACATATTATTCAGGGAGCTACACCACAAAATATTGAGTACATTACTGTTAACGCTTGCTACGACTCAGCTACGCCGTAGACACAAGATACCTCATGCTGTTATGAAATCAATGTTTGTCTATGATTGTAAAATTTTAATAATTTAAATTAGTTTCTTGATATTCTTGTATATTTTAACTTCCTATATTCCGTGTTATATTAAACTATAATAAGGTAAACCAGGCGATTTTGAACTTCCATAGACGGTTTCGTACTTTGTTTTAACTCCCTCTGACACATGGAGGGCTGTTAGTGTGGTAACAATGGTCAGCTATACATAGAGTAGGGTGAATAGGGTTCCTTAACATTTGGTAATTTTTGGTGGTTTGTTCTTAATAAAGTGCACATCAATTTGTTATATACTTTTTTTAACTCCATCTTGTTATATAAATCGTTATAATATATATCTCAATTTAGTTCGTTTGATGCATGTTGGCTGTGATTCTCGTGGCGTGTATGGTTAAACATTGATTTAGACGTTCATACATTTTTTACATTTACACTGTTAAGTACCAAACGGTTTTTTTGTTCGCTTTTAATATCAAGTGATATAATTATTTACTGATGTTCTCGAGCACTTGTAGGTGTACAAAGATCCGGGTAGAACTGATCTATACGCTGTATAAGCTATTGAGTTAATGTTTGTATTTTGTATTGTGGTGTATGATATATGTAGGAGGCAGAAAAAGATAGAAATATATGTCTTCATGTTTTCAATAGAAGTTACCGTTATTTAAAGATTTCAAACATGCTATTCGTGACAACTTCAACAACAACACAAAGTTAGGTAAGCCACTTATAAACTGCAATGAACATTACATATTAGATCAACCGGCATGTATTCGGCTGTAAACGAGGCGCGGTGGCCTGAGGACGAGCTCTCGACGAATGTAAATGATTTTAAAAACCGCAGCGGCACAGTCGCCCGCCATTTAAATATAAAATAAGGTACCGAGCATGAACGACGCAAATGTACCTAATTTCATACATATGTATGAGTGGATTTTTCACGTACATGATAATCATATACGCCTTTGTCGGTCTCCCTTCACTACCCCACGCAGACGCCAGCACACGGCATAATATTACACTGCGATATAAAAAAAATTTTGGAGTGAAACCCAGAGCTAACCTACGGCTCGCAAATTGTCATAGCACCGCCCTGGTTCAGCGGTTTGTAGTTTTTAAATAACAATAAAGAAGGTGGTTTCTTTCACAGTCTTTAAATGGAAGTGTCACTAATGAAAATTAATACAAGAGGTGAGACTGGTAAAATAATGGAGTATAAGTAGGCTTTTATCCATGAGCAAAGGTGAAATAAACTGTGAATTTATATCGAAGGTCTTTGAACGACACGATTGCCAGCGGTTACATTCAGGTGTACCAGTGACCGAAGTACACAGATCTGATGCTGTGTACACGTGTAAAGTTGAACGATATCATACGTTGTTTATCAGCGTTTCCATATAAAAATGCGTCGATATTAAAACTTTTCAATAATATGCCAATTCATCAGTAATTAATATTAATAATAAATATATTGAATATCTTACATACAACATCATCTAGTTCCAAACTAAGCAGAGCTTGTATTATGGGTACTAGATAACTGATATAAATATACAAAAATATATTTTTTATCTTTGTGATTCCCATATATTACATGTGAAGGAGTAATGAATACCGTGAGAGATTACAACGTCAAGCTGTTTTATCCAAATTTTTATGTGCATCATCATCATCAGCCTATCGCATTCCACTGCTGGACATAGGCCTCTAAAATTGTACGAAACTTAGTTCGATCCTCGGCTACTCGCATCCAGCTCCTGCCAGCCGTCTTGCGCAAATCATTACTACACCTGGCCTGTGGACGTCCTACACTACGTTTGCCGAGACGCGGTCTCCACTCAAGAACACGTTTACCCCAATGGTTGTCGGTCCTGCGGCTAATATGCCATCTTTATGTTCGTCTGTGTAAAATGCGTAAGTTTCTTAAGTCAATGAAAACACACCGAAAATATTCTATTAACACACACATTTGAACTTTAAATTGTTATGTTCAGCAAGATGATCGTCGGCGAGAACATAATATACTCGTAACAATGGAGTGTAACGTCAGACCTGACTGTTATTATGAAGCGTTTATGTGATACCCATACGAGTATAAGTATGCCCTTAGGTTTAACTGAATCTCGTTGAAACAACATATTATTATTGATATAAAGTAAATTAATTATGTTAAACAGAACCATTATTGTTCTTTACCTGTCTTGAAATATAAAACAAAATTAATTTAACTCAAATTGAGAGGTTACAACTGTAATATGTAATTGGCCGTTGCGGTGAGGGTTGAACACAATACTTGGCTGTAGATAGGTGGATAGATTACAATATATTAGATAGACAATGTCTCCTGTGATCCAACTATGTCTAAATATAAATAGTTCAACGATGCAAGTGACTGTGGAGAGCTTAATCGAATCACATAGGAATGGTTTTACTCCTATATATTGTGTTCTATTCAATTATTAAAGGTCCTTTGAGACAAGCCTCGGTGGTATAACTCTTGGATACGCTTCGCTACATGGTCGTGCACCGCTAGATATAATAAAATAAATGTACTCTTAAATCATATCGAAGAACCGTTTCGGTGTCGGTCGGAGAGAACAAACAGACCAAATCTTTTGTATTCTTCACTTTCTTCTTTTTGCACTGAATGTTGATGTTGCACTGAACGTATTGCGTTTAAAGCAAGCGTCTGTACTTCATGTTTCGGCTAAAGAATAGCTAAAACTGTAAAAAGCGGCCAAGTAATTTGTAACTTTCATCGATGTTTTAATAATAGTGTTTTGATTTAAAGAAATTTAAATTGCGGTTTATGATTTATGACTTATTAAAAAAAAACTACTTACTAGATCTCGTTGCAGGGAACCCTAAAAATGTAGGAGGTGCACGTTGATCATTCCACGGTCACGCCCTACGCCTACCCTACAACTGTGTCAAACTTGTACATTGTATGAACTAGTTCTGTAAATGTTGACTAAACAAACTACTTAACTAAAAACAAATCATTAATTTGTAGTTGCCGCATGTAGGTTATTTAGCAGAGTATAAAATCTTAAAGTAACATCCTATTTCTTTCAGGATCCTGATTGTTTGACTCCACAGTAAAAGTAATCTTCAAAATTCATTCAAATTATAGCGAAATTGTAACCGGATTGAAAAAAGAAGAGCTATCTAGTCACTAAATATTTGTTTGTGTGTATATTAACAATGACTATGCGATTCCATGAATGTATTCTTTCTCCAAAGATGAACCTCCTTCTGACGCGTTCGGATGGATTGGCAAGTAGACTGTTAAGGGATATTTTTTTATATATTAAAACTCTATCACTGTATGCCACTACTAATGCAGATTAAAGTTATGTGTGTCGTCATCACGCGTTTGCCCTTGACTGGGGGCGACGCTTTCTATGGAAAGGGTGAGACCACTATCCCTTCATTGATTTTTGCAACGACAAAATATCAAGGTTGAACTGGAAAAATGTTAAGTCTTTGTTATAATAACATTTAATAGAATATGCATTGCTAGTAATTTACTGAGGTATGGTTGCAAGTTGAATCAACCTATTAATATAACATATGATTATAAATGACACAATGTAATTAATCAATAAAGTTAAAAGTACCACACACTCGGTTCTTAAATTCTTTCAAAATAATTAAAAATATACTCAAAATAATTTAAAATTTAAGCATGTTTTATTTATTTATTTTTCTATTAAGGGTTGTTGAATGCTCAGTTTAAAGGTTACAGTACTTTGTTCTTTGTAAAAAGTTTAACATACACAAACGGTTTTTGTATGGATTTACAAAAGGCGTCTGGCCGCTCGCCAGCACCTGGCGGCGCGCGAGGTGCGCCTTGGGCCCGCGCCAGCCCCGCAGATCTACTTTTACTAACGTTTAACAATTGCAGAGCCGCTTGATCCCACTTTAACTCCATACATATTTATGATAATATGGAGAATGGCTTTACTTGGTAAACTCATCGATACTTAAACCTGGTTTGTAAAATTGTTGGCTAGGTAGCCGAAAAAAATAATTTGGCAAATCTACAAGTAGATACCTTTGCGTCGTATCATTAAATCACATACAACGATATTTTACATAGGTATATTGATTTATTGAAAATGTCTAATATAAAAACAAATAAACTTATATTAATTTGCCAGCGTATAGATTATTTTAGCTGGCAACACTGATAAGTGTCTGAAGTTAAGACACCGACGCAACACCGAGCACTGGCGCGTGCGACCGGTGACCGTGGGGATGGAAATCATCGCCACTTTGAAATAATAATTGCGCGATTGAATGATTGATTTGAGTCGTTTACTTTCACACAATTATCATAGGTCTGTCAGGTTGTCTTGTTATTAAAGTCTCGAGAACAAAACATAAGAAGTCTCTGTCACTCTCTTAATATTGTATTCTAAAAACTCAAATTTTTGTTGTTACATTGATTTCAAGTCAATGTAACAAGTATATTTCGTCAATAATATTTTGTAACAGTATGTTTATTGTACATTAACTTAATACGTAAATTATAGTTTACAATGTTGCGTGTACAATCAGTTAAATCCACCAGTTTATCGATATACCTATTTTATTTCAAATCTGTTTGTTACTTTAAAGATTAAATAAATAAATGTAACTGGCTGCACAACTAACTAAGACTATACCGAAACTGACAATGAGTCAGCTTTTTATATTTCTTTGCTTATTCAATTAGCTAATGGATACGATTTTAAATCCACGTACCATTATGGGTGACTGAGGAACCCGTTCCTGTGCATGGCCCGAAACGCACTTGGCCGATTTTTTTTATTTAAGCCTACGAAAGTGGCTCTAATCTGATGAAAAGCATGTTGCCACAACTTGGTGACCTTTTTCCCCCCTGCCTTACCCCTAATCTGGGGTACATCTCGGGGTAACTGGACTCACCTCCGAGGACAATTTGGTGACCTAGTTATATGTTTCCACATCATTCTTAGCCTTCAGTGACCGGGAGAATGATGAAGAATGATTGTGCCTCCGGTCTCACACTCACCAACGAAGTACGACAGCATGAATGCTATCACTATAGAACAATTGTAAATGAAGGGTCCATTACAGAAACAGTTATAAAGTTATTAAGATGACAAAAGGCTCAATTTTCCAGCCAGTCATCTACTTGTCAGAGCGATTGCCTTTTCATTCAACATACTGTCAGACTCTTCTAAGTTTTTAATACGCCTCAATTTTATCCTCTCGAACACAATGAAAGTGAATGTATCTTATTTTCAAATAAATGTAAAGAATGATTTACTAAGATTGCATTGGTATAGCGCCATCTTGTAATGTTGACAATTACATTATTACAATAGCACGACACAACTCACATGTCATCTATGTATAGTTAATTGCATGTCTAAGTGTTATTTCAATTTGAGTTAGTAATACAACCAGTTAGTAATGGTACAAGTTAGTACGTGAGATGGACAGTGAGCTCGTGACGAGAGACGGCGCCTTCATCTGTACTGAGGGGGTGAGGGGGCGAGGGGGCGAGGGGGCGAGGGGTCGGATGCGTGTTGGTTATGGGGCGGAAGTTGTGCGACGCGACGACCCCTTAATATCCGCAACGGTCTTAATTTACGAACACCACTGGGTTTTATACACCATTTCCATTTGGACCTACTTCACAAAGCAACCTTTTTTAATAAATATGACTTATTTAAGAGATAAAAATGTTAGTAAGGTTAGGATAGAAATGTGGATTTTTAAGAAAAATGAAAATGCAATTTAGTAGAATATTTTTACAATGCCACTAGGCCGTTGAATGTAGAAGAGAGTATTGTTATCCAAATTAAGGTCCTAGTTAAGAATCCTAAGTTCCAAGTATGAGATCAGCTCCAAAACAAATTCACACAGTAGGTATAGGCAGTAAGTTAAAACTGAGTGAAACTGATTTGGTACATACGGTTTAATATCGGCAATATCTTCTGTGTAATATCAATATTGTCGTTTATATGACACAATTTTCTATGGCAGTAATAAGAACTAGTATTCCTTATATAACTACTTATAAAAGATCTAACGGTCGCCACGACGCTTTCTACAGTTGTGTGATTCACAAATTTTAGTCAGAGTCTGGGTGATCTTTGTGTGCCTTTCAAGTATGTTTGTAAAGTCTCCCGTGACACAGCGTTTATATTACTAATGCGGGAATTGTCTTTTAAAAATAACTAAGTAATAGTGCATGTAGAAACATAAGCAGCTTTTAAAGAATAGTTTACAGGTATGAGCAGTTAGATGTAGATTTTAATTAGTCGCGATTATAAATGGCGCGCGTGTTGCGCAACAAGTCACGAATGTTCCCTACATTCACTTGAGCGGTTATGGACGCGATCTGCCCCCCGATACACTAATTAATGGTGGTCGCTAGTGTTCGTGTACAGAAACTCGGCATCGCACTACACCACAACCACTTTCTAAGCTTACAAGTCAAAGAACTTCCTTTGGTAACGTAGGTAATTAACATAACTCTACCCACTTTTATTTTCTTTCTTTTCTTCTATTTATACTCCTGGAATACAAGTTATTACTTGTTAAAAACCGGTCAAGTTTGTGTGGGACTCGAATACACCTAATGTTCTCAACAAACTATTAGTTAAGCAAATAGTTCGTTTATCAGTAGACAGATTGAGGGACAAACTTAAATAAAATCGTAAGAAAACTGTTGGCCTTATACATTGACATAAGTAAGAGTTAGTTTACCTTGCTTGGTTTAGGATAAATGTTGAAGTGACAACTTGGCTATTTATCCAAACTAGAATATCCTCTGAGTATTCCAGGTAGGTTTTCTTACAAAAAAGGTCTTGATAGGCCCATGGGTCTTGATAGACAGACAGACAGACGAACGGACAATGATGTGATTTGATAACTTTTCGTGTTTGAAATGGAGTACAGTACCCTAAAAGGTGGATAACACTAATATCATAAAGGTTTTTCGTTTATGATATTAGTGTTATCCACCTTTTAGTGTTATCCACCATTAATGAGTGTGTTTATTTGTGTATATGTTTTCTACATGTCCGTGCTCAAATGCCTGGGACAAATGCAGTATATAAATATACAAAGGTCCATATTTCCGTTGATAAATAACTGAGCAAAGAACCGTTGTGAGGAAAAGTCTGAATTAAATTTCACGATAAAGCAGCTCTTACACAAGTACTATGAATGAAATAAAAGATGACAAAATCTCGTTCAAATGTTGTAATTAATATGACATTATATTATGATTCACGAATTGAAATGTTCTTTAGCAAGTTGTAGTGGTCGACTGTATTGCCATTCAGTTGTGGTGTACCTTGCTCAGCTGACTTTGAAGCAAAATTAGTACAGACGCAGAATACAGAGTTTTTAGATAGAATAAATTAGACCGGTCAAACTAAAAGTGGTGTTAAAACTTTGACTCGTTTCCTCGTTCTTATAATTACGTCTTTGCTTTCTAAATTATTTACTTTATATTTAGTTGAATCATTTCTTGACAAGATATGCCTTGACACTATTGCTCTTAATATGAAATGACACCTAAACAGTGAATATTGCTTGTTGTCACTTGCACTAGTTGTACTGCATACAATCAAATTATATTATTCCCAAATTTCATTGAAGTAGGTTAAAGGTTCAGCAGAGATAGAGTAACAAACGGACAGACTTAGTTACTTTCGTATCTATATAAATAAATAAAATTGGAGTGTCTATTTGTAATAAAAAAATAATCAGGTTTTTACTAAATGCATATCAATGTATTACGGTACTGACATCCAAAACTGAATTTTTTGTCTGTCTGTCTGTTTATTCCGGGTAATCTCTGGAACGGCTTTACCGATTTTAGCAGGACTTTCCCTGGCAGATGGCTAATGACATAAGGAGTAACTTAGGCTATTTTTTTTAAACTAGCTTCACTCCACGGCGTTACACATACAACACCGCGGGATTCAGCTAGTTTATAATATAAGTAGTAGCCTTCAATTGTATTAGAGGGGCTCTAAGCGTGGGACTCGACAATATAATAACTGATATGTATATGATCAACACACACGTACTTCTGTTCGTCTGTACCTTACAATTTCAACAAAAAAAATTCTCCTTTTATAAACAGTTATCTGCTTGTCTGGTGTGGTAATTGAACTCTCTACATGGAGCCGATAATGATCTGACCACCCCCACCCTACTGTCACACTTGGTGTCCATGATAAATGATTGTACAATCATTCATCACGACACACGATATTGTTGATTACACGTTGACGTGATGCAATGTCGTGGGCGGTCTGCACGCGCCCGCTCATGTCAACGATCGTGCATTTTAAAGTGAATTGCTATTAGAGAGCTTTGCACTTGTTACCTTGGGTACTCACTCGCGTGACTACCTGATGCATGATTCTTATCACTCTCATCAAGTTTTTATACCACACGATACGATACCGACACGACTAATCTAAGTAGAGAAATCGATTTTAGAAATGAATAATATTATATTGTAAATAAACGACTAAATTATTTCATTATTTATAAAAATATCAACTAAGAAAGCCACACCAAACAATAATGCTGCACCCTTAGCAACAAGTAAACCTATAAAGAACAACTTGAAAAACCTCCCTCAGAACGGAACCTCCCACCGGTCACCGCAGAGGTTGTAGACAATCACCATCCAAACATAACAACAAGGAAAAAATTCTAGAGAGAGAACTGCGGAGAAGGCTTAACTAGTTATAATAATGTCTAAAAGTGTTTGTAAAGTACAAGTGCACTGGAGGAGTGCCAATTGTACAAGTTTGTAATTTATTTAATGTGTTTGCGAAACAACTACATCACCCGATACGACATTCCTGAACGTGTCGTTGATATACCACGTGAGTTGTCGTGTGACTCGTGTGGCAGTATTCTCATGTAACAGCACCCGGCTAATAGCTCACCGCTATGTTTTATTCATTAAGGAAAATTCACCTTCGACACTCCAATTAGTTTTGTTTTACAATTACGACATCCAGTTTTTACAAATTGTGTCCGATACAGTAGTAGCTTGAGTATTTTTATTTCAGGTAATTGTTAAATGGGTATTGTTTTGCATAAATTGATTCTCATCAGATTGTGGGTGAATTTCACAGGAATAATACAATGAGATCTGCTGCCATGAAATTTATTCCTTGCTTTACACCGAGCAAGGGAGGTTTTTCTTGTTTTTGAGGAAGCATTTATAGATCGGCCTCAAAACCTCCTTTCTAAGGAGAGGTCTATATCCAGCAGTGGACTGTTAAAGGCTGTTGATGTTGATTCAAAGATCGGCAACGCTCTCTGTCTCTTTCTTGAATAGTGGTGGTGGCTTGTGTCCGGTAGGTCTGCTAAAGGCCCACTATTTTCGGTTTACAGCAAATACTAAGACCGAGTTACAGTTATGTACGCACATAAGGTGATATGTATAATTAGGTAACTTATATTTTATGTATGTATGTATGTATATATATGCAGATTTATGTACCTATATTCATTGGCTAATCAGAATCCTTCATAACTCATTGCACCATCAACTACTGTCTAAAACATTTGGATCCATCCAAAAGGTTGCCTGGAAGAGATTGCTTTTGGCAATAAGGCCGCCCTTTGTACATTATATATACTTGTCATAAGTAATAAAGTGTACAAATAAAGAGTTTTCTATCTCATTATTTCATTAATATCCATTGCAGTTGTATTTCTTAATCAATTGATGCTTTCATTTCATTTTTATTAGATTAATGGGTACGGGGAGAGAAGGCAATCACATTAGGCGTACGACCCTAAGCTATAGTTAGCAACGTTCAACAGTTCCATACGTCTGTCTGTTCATTGTGACGTAAGGGCCGTGAGTACAAAGGCTTATGTGTGTCTATTGTATAATATTTAAAGAAATATAAGTATGTTTATCAGCACTCTGCTTACGATTGGCTTCCCTTAGATTGGGAAGAGACAGTCGTGTATAGAATGTGTGACGATATTATTATTATTATTATGAACATTACTGACTGCAAGTTTGGGTTAATGGTTTAAGTGGTAGTCACGCCGCTTTCTACGTCGCCAAGTGTCGTGGCTTCAAATCCTACGTAAGACAACACTTTGCGTAACCCAGAAATTGTTGTTCTGAATCTGGGTGTTCTTTGTATACGTTTCATGTATGTTTGTAGAGTCCACCGCTACACACGATAATATACATTCCTAATGCGGGAGCTATCTTTAAAAAAATACATTATGCAACCAAAATAATTCACATACTACCATACTAAAGGGTAAATATAATCATCATCAGCCCATCGCAGTCCACTGTTGGACATAGGCCTCTCCCATTGCACACCACTTTGATCGATTTTGGGCTTCTCGCATCCAGCTCCTGCCAGCCACCCAACGCAAATCGTCACTCCACCTGGCCTGTGGACGTCCTACACTACGTTTGCCGAGTCGCGGTCTCCACTCCAGAACTTTTATACCCCAACGGTCATCAGTTGTGCGGCTAATATGCCCAGCCCACTGCTACTTCAGCTTGCTAATCCGGTGAGCTATATCGATGAACTTAGTTCTCTGATGAATAACCTAACTCCTGATACGATCCTTTATAGAAACGCCGAGCATAGCGCTTTCCATAGTACGCTGAGCAACCTTAAGCTAAATAAATTTAAAGTACCTGTGAAATCTAGCTGTAACTATTATTATTCCATCCATAACACGAAAACGCCCAGCTCAATAAATAATGGTTCAATCATAATTCATAACGGATAATCAGCGTTAAGACGGGTTCGGCTAAATACGTATTATAGGACTAGCAACACACAAAGGTAACGTATCAGGCCATACATACTAGTGACAGTTAGCGCTTAGTACTGATCGTGTTCTGAGAGCGTAATCAGACTCCAATTATATTATGACAAAGACGCACGTCACATGGACAGATTGCAGTTGTTGTTCAACTGTTACTAAAATGTACGCTTTCACCAGCGGCTCTGCCCGCATCTATGTCGGTTTATGGCGACAAAAATTAGCCCATGTCTCCTTTCTCAGGCTCTAGACTATCTGTGGGTCAAATTTCAGATTTCAGATCAGAAATTGCCCAGAACGCTACAGACAGATAGAGTTCACTTTCGCATTAATAATGTAAGTAAGTAAGGACTATTAATATTATTTTTACGGGAATTAACGCGATCACTTATTTAGGGTATTACATACCTCTGATTTGCCTGACGTTTCGACCAGGTTGCACCGGCCGTGGTCGCAGGCTGACTAAAGTCTAAAAAAGAAAGTTTAAAAAGTAAGTAAGGACTAGTTAGAAATGTATTTGTAATTAATTCATGTAACAAAGTGAGAAATGTCTGACGCCTCACGTGTTCAAACGGTACGAATGTCTCGGCTAAACACATAATGTATGCTCACAAAACCCCGGAGACAGCCGTACTGCCACTGTGGTATGTGTTCTGTATCAGACCGCCAGGCGGAGCGCTTTGTTTGGTACGACGACAACAGGATTGACAGATAAAGTTTCTTGATAAACATTATTGTTGATGTTATTGTTGATGATAAACGTTATTGTTGTTGATTATTGTTGATAAACAATGACAGTGTGGTAAGTTCTTTGTAAAGTATGTATGTATAAGTACTATAGGTACTAAACGTGTAGAAAGGCCGACAGGAATAACTGTATTGTGTTAGAGGTGACGTCATTGTACAGAAATAAAACAAAGACAAAGACAAACAGAAACAAAACAAAATAAAACATAGTTCTCCGCCGTGTCAGTCTGTCTGTTCGCAATAAACTCAAAATCCACTTCACCGATTTAAATGTTTTTTTTTACCCAGGTAGTGTAAAGTCTGAACAAGTACATAGGCTACTTTTTACCCTGATTACCGATATAAATCGGTTGCCGACAATGCACTAACTTTTAATTAACTGTGGCCGTGTATTCGCCCTTCGTAAATCGTTCTATTGTCATTTTGTAAAATTATATTCCAGCTCCAAGTGAGTCGGGGGTGAGGTGTGCGGAGGTGGTGGTGGGGGGGGAGTGCCCGGCTAGTTGTCATCGACACACCGCTGCAGCGCAGGAATGAAACGAGACAGTTTAATTAAAGTCCAATGAGCCGATACTGCTGCAGTACTGCTCGCGGAGTGTATCCGACCATGGAAGTAGACCTGCACTTTTACATTTTTACTATGTTAGGAAACCTGATGAAGGTGGAGCTGCGTATCATGTTATGTTGGTCATGTTTTTGATGACCGTTAGCTACTTATAGCTTTTGAGATTTATCGTCTTCATTAATTTATTGCTTACCTGAACTTACCACGATAGTTAATGGACAGTACAAATTGTTTTCATTTTTGCTTTTATATTTAAAAGTGTGTATGGATTCAAAGTCTCCCGCGATCCTGTGATTTATCCTCTACGAAAGTTTACCGCTAAGTATTCCCAATATTTTCTAATAAATCTTCATTGGCGTTTCTCAAGAATACCATTACCACTGTGTAAAATTAACACGCTTAAGTAATTGACTCTCGTAATTTAAGTACAGGTAACAAAAAACATCCAGTAAGTAAGGAGCTAAAGAGTTGTCACCAATTGAACCGAGCGAGCGTACCTGCCCCCCCCCCTCCCCCCGCCACACAGCACCTCGTTTATTTACTTGTTACAACTACCTTTACTGAGAAAGTTTTCTGCAGCCAATAGTACTGTGTAAACAGCCAGTCGTAGATACAGGACACCACCAACCAGTATTTGCTTTACGAAGTTCATTACGAGTAATAATATTGTTATTAAAACTCAGAATTTAACATTTTTAAAAGTAGTTGCTAGTTATACACTATATTGATGTCCATTAAAATGATTACTACTTATAGTCGTCACGATATAAGAAGCCCGTTTTGACATTTGTCATTTGACATGGCGCATGTAAGAAATTGAAAAATTAAATTCTTAATCCTATTTAATTACTATGTTACCCATACACTAACACAACGCGTATCATAAATAAGCATGAAGTTTAACTTGATATTGAAAAATTACACTCAAAAACACGAATTAATCGTATTAGTTACGCCACGATGACAAATGTCAAACCGGGCTTCTTATTTTGTGACGACTATAGGTCTATTAAGGTGAACGAACGCACGATCACAAAACAATTGAAGATGCCAACAAGTATCGTACTCATGGAATGGAGAGAGAGAGAAAGAGAGTCGTGATACTGGACAGTGAGGGCACAATTAGGAAATACGCCACATGTAAGACTTGAAAGCCAGATATTGCAAACGTATATGTATAGGTAGGTACAGAGCACATAGATATAGACTTCTATACATCATTAATATAATATTTAAGAAAAATACCCAGGTTATGGAATGATAATAAAAGTAAGTCTCTCAAGTGTACGTAAACTTGTATATAAATGTGTGTTACCTTTCTTTTATAATGTCTGGACCTATTTCGATACAAAGTTTAAGCGATATTCTATTTCTCATGGGATATCCTTTGAAGTTTGGTAGCGTTCAAATAAACATCAAACAAATATTTTTCTTTACTTTTACAATTTAACTAAAGTATGAAATAAAACTTTTTGAATGTAACATGAGCACTATCTATACTATGTCTATGGACGGTGGGGCTCGCGAGCGGGTTGGGCTAATTACGATTTTATACGGAATGTTTGAAAATGTAGATAAGCTATCTACAAAGAACTTGCTGTAGTCAAAGGTTCAAGACAAAGGGTACAAAGATAGGCTTTATAATTAAAACAATATCCTTTCAAAAGCTTCGAAACATTCCCACTTCAAGGCTCCATTTCATACGTAATTAAATAGGTATTTGATATGTAATATCTTTCGTTTCGATCTCCTACAGTCTTTGAGCGCCATTTTGTGAAAAAGGATTCTGATTATCTCATTTGATGAAAAGCAACCAAAAAAATAGCGATTATCGCTGGTTGTTTTGTTAACAAATGGTACCTATTAGTTTAGTTGGCTCTTATTCCACGGCTCATATTGACGCGTTCATGACGATTCTTAAAACATTCCACTTATGATTTTTACATAATATGATGTGCGTATGTACTTTATAGTATTAGGTAAACAGGGCACCTAACCTTATAGAGACTTCATATCAGCAAACACGCGATTAGCATCACTAAGGTGCTTCACGTGATTACGAACACATTACATTTTTTGAAGTGAAACTTCTTTAGAATCGTAGTGATTTCAAACCGGATGCAACGAGAAACGACACGTAAGAGACACAAATATGAAATTGGTGAGTCAGAGCGAGAGAGCAAATGTCAGAGTGTACAACCAATCGGTAATGACGTCATGTAAATTCATGAGAGAGATGGCATTACCAATTGAGATGTTGGTAAAAAATACCAGATGTAAAATTAAACAATATTTTATTTATGTGTATCTATTTTTTTACACTTTATACAAAGTGTAAAAAAATTACACTATAATTTTGACCTTTGAAACAGAGATAAAAGTCGCGGCAAAGATGGCGTCCAGCTGTCAAATTTAAATGATTAATAGTGTAAATAAAGAAAAATGTATTTTATTAAAAAAAAAGCGTCGTTAAAAATATTCATCTGATTCTTTTGTCGATTTGCCGAAGTTTCACTTCTATCGTGTGTGAATCCCGCACACACCTTTTTTTTATTCTGCATCTTGTGACTCGTTTGGTGTCACAGATCGTTCTTAATCCATTCACGATCTTAAAATCTATATTTACAATGATTTAAAAGGTGACCCAATTGGTCTTTGTTTAATTGTCATAGCTAGGAAAATAATTAACAATGTTCAACTAACTAACTAATTAACAAAAACATAGTCCGACATTTAATCTTATACTTACTTACCCTTAGCATACGCTCTATATAATTTGCCGTGAGACTATCTATAAGGCGCTTAAGCTGGCAGTTACAAATCTGCTTAAACACATAAGATATTAATTTATCTTCTTTTATTGATGGAATGAATAAATAAAAAAGAAAATGGTATTCACTATCCTCATTACGAAACTAACCAGTGCAGCATTGTGACACACTGAAGCAAGGCTTGGAGATACTTATTTATGAGACTTAAAAGACCAGGATTAAATTGCAGCACTTCAATTAATAATAGCTATAATGTACATCAGTGTAATAAACTCTACACTATCTACTTCGCATTCATAATTTGAAGTTTATATCGAGCGGCAGCGCGATGCACTTTACTTAAACGAAACTGTTGTAACCGGCTCAGGTCTTGAGAGTTGACGGTAAAACAATTCAGAGAGCGCCTTATTTACGCGAAACTTTCAGATCTGAAGTTCGCACTGAAACCTAGAATAATGTGTAAGGATAATTAATTACCTGCTGTTGATTACTTTACATGGGACAGCAGAAGCTTGTTTGCTCTCTCCACATTGTTACTGAGTACCTACATAGTTTTAAGAAGTATTTTTATGTTACCTAGGTCGTAAACGAGTTACCTGATGGTAAGTGGCTGCCGCCACCCGTGCAGGGTGCAGTTCCAACTTCTCCAAAAATGAATTCGCAATTAGTGTAATGAATTTTGGATTCTACCTATGCTTTTTATCAGGCAGAACAGAGTCACTTTGCCAGGCTGTATGCGACATCATGTCATCGTCAACCCACAATCTCAGGAGAGGGTTATAGCAATACGTCCCCAGGCCGAGTACGGGTTGGGGACTGGCAAGACAGGTTGTGAGAACTTAATCTTGCCGTTGGTGTTTGAAGCCGCTTGAAGGCCTCTAACTATGCTTGACGTCTGTTATGGTAACAACTTGAACCGACTGCTAAATGTGACTTCCAAATTACAGAAATGCTCATTACATATGATGCCATCAACGGTCACCCATTTAGTCGCTGACCGCGCCATCGTTGCTTACCCTCGGCGATTGTTTCCAATCACCTAAGGCCACCTCACCCACGACCCTGAGGTTAAGAGTCTCATGAGTGTGCCGGTGAGCTAGCCGGGCAAATGTAATTTGATCTGAATGTACCTCTATGGTTGTCCAGCTACTCCTAAACACTCCTCCTACTCGAGAATACATCGGAAAACTTAAAGTACGCCAGGATATGAGCTAGCCGATGCATAGCATTTTTTTATCCATATTAGTTCTGCATACAGTGTAAGCTACCTTTAATCAGCCCCTCTCGAAGTGCACCCCACTAAAGTGCAGGTCTGATCTTGGATGTTAGGGATGTCAAAGCTACTAATACTTTCAACACTATTTGGTGTCCTATGAAGTCAGATCAAAAAAACAAACTTTTTTGTTTTCTTAATCAGATTTGGTGAAACGAACACATTATAATGCTTTATTTTGCAGTAGATCTATTCCTAAATCGTTTTTGAAAATTTTACTTTAACTTTTTAATTTTACTTTAACTTTTTAATTTTACTTTAACTTTTTAATTTTACTGTAATTTTACCAATAGAAAGCCAAATTATTTGTGAGTGACTGTGACAGGTTTTATATAATTCCAAAAAAATATTACTGCGCTTTCTGACACACAAAGGAGGAGCCGCGTGTAAAAGACAGTATTACGTATTTCCGTAAAAGACAGTATTACGTATTTCCGTCTATAAAAATTATTCTTTTCTTCTAGTTTGGGTGAAATATTTCCATATATAAAACCTAAACGTTAACGTAAAAATTATACCGTACACATAGTACGCCTTTCATTGTCAGTTGTACATTGTTTTATTCCATTATTATTATATTGTTTTAGGTGCTAAAGTAATATTTGAGAGCGTCTATAGAATGTTACTTAGTGTTAGTGTATCTGAGGGTGTAGAGCGCGTCTACACTTGTATTGCGTTCGACAGACGTCGCCTCGTCGCCGCATCGCCGCGTCGTCAGCCCAAGTCAATTTGCGCCGTCTGAGAGTGCTGTCATTTCGACGAGAAATTGAATCAGTTCAAGAGAAATGACAACGTCTTGTCCACGTCTTCGATATTTTAAAATATTTTATACTTTTCCTCAAGCTTATAATGTAATGATAGGTTCTAAAGTGTTTATTTATTTATTTATTCTTTATTGAATTTACTTCTTGAAATTATTTAATAAATATGTCTTTGGGAGCTGATGATATTAAATTTACGTGTGTATTTCAAGGAAGCCCAACTAGTCGACTCCACGTCTATACTTAGATGATAAGCGCTGTTTTTAATTGGTACTATCTTCAGCGATGTATTTGAAAAATATATGTTTTATTATCAATAATGAACATTGAAAATAGAAATGTATGACAGGAACCGATTTAAGAAATAAATAGCATTTAACTGCAAATCCACATTTAACTTTTGGAAGCAGGCCAAATATAAATAGAAGAATGTGAATAGTTGGACCGCAGGTGATACAGAAAATTGTTCTGAATTCACTGAATTAGTCTAGTTATTGAATCTGAAAAGCAGGATGAATATGTGTGTAGTAACCGCACCGACTTTTACTGATATCTTCGATGCTCTCTGCCTTACTTCATGAATAATAATGTAAACTTTTTCTACGGTACAGGGGGCAAACAAGTTACTCGTGACTATAAAGTGGCGGCGTCAACAGGTAACTATAAGTGTCCAGTCTATACGTTTGTCACTTCTACTATAAACAAATAAATAAATAAATAAATAAATAAATAAATAAATAAATAAATAAATAAATAAATAAATATTTGGACAACTTACACACAACATCATTTAGTCCCAAAGTAAGCAGAGCTTGTGTTATGGGTACTAAACAACTGATATAAATACATAAACATACTTTTTTTTTTGTAAATACATACATAATATACATAGAAAAACACCCAGACTCCGAAACAAATATTTGTGGATCACACAAATATTTGGTCTGACCCGGGAATCGAACCCGAGACCTCTTGATCAGCAGCCGCATACGCTAACCACTAGACCAACAAGGCAGTCAACAGAAAGCAACATTGGATCAACAGCTTAATAGTTTGACCGATTTAGTTATGAACAATCAACATTTAAATACCAATAAATAAAAAACAATTTAAACAAAAGCTGTGTTTAGCTGTTACTTTGTTTAGTTGTAGCAGTTGCTAGTGTGTGACTGTGTAGTGGAGAACGTTAACACAATAGTGAGACGAGATGTACTAAACCGTACTGCTCCTCCGGGTGATAAGTAAATGCTGTGATACTTAAGCTTTACCGGCCACTTTCCGTGTTACGAGCACTCACTCAGGGCTAGTGAAGTTTGATATAGCTCTTGTTCGATGTACCTACGATAGCGTAAATTTTACTAATTCATTTGACAAACATGTCTTAAATCTTGTTTTTACCCCTGACCCTTTTAGTTTATTCATGTTCGTCCGTCCGTCCGTCCATCCTTGACTTACCGTCCAAACGGCGTACGCTATAAAAATGAAACTCTGCATGGATACGTGAACAAAGTGCTACTATTAGATATTTTTCAAGATTTTTCTTGCTCGAGATTTTATCTCGGTTTCAAATCCTAATTCCCGTTCTGAAACCTTCAGAGAAGAGGGGGTTGGATTTACTCGAATTCAAAAATACGGTGTCCCCTAAAACTTTCGTGAGTTTAGTGCATGTGTGTATGGCTGCCTGTTTTTGTAGTATATGTGTGTTTATATTTGTGCCTAATCTATTTATGTATCTATGTATACTTTTCGCTACTATTTGTACCTATTAATAATATAATATTCATTATAATATTATAATTAATATTTTATTTTACTTTAATAAGAATATTATAATTAATATAAAATTAAAAATAAAATTATATAGCAATAAATAAAAGCTAATAATTGTTCACATGTTAGTATCTATTACTTGTCATACTCTCTTGACAAAACCCTCACAATGAACTCAGATGAACTCATTATTAGAAGAAAATATATGTCAAATTAATTTTCTTGTTCTTGCACGAGGATACGAGAGGGTAGAGAGAAGAGAAAGTGTCATGTTTATTGGTATATAAGGCTGTATTTTGTTTATTATCCTTTGAACAGCATTAAAGCATTCAGCGCACGCACGCGCCGCACTTAGCCTAATGTGACCAAGTGCTTAGGATTGGGGGAGCGTACATCTGCTAACACACGTCACCGCGGGAACACGTTACGCCTCTTACCTTGATTACTTTTTAAAGTTAAGACTCGAACATAATCTTTGTGATATTTAGACTGTTCCCGAGTTGAAGGTCGCAATATTACTGCGGCAGCTGTACAGAGCTCGTTAGAATTTCTCCATTATCCAATCGTAACAAATGTACCTAATTCAGTTTGTGTAGAGTTGAAAACCTTGTCATTATGGATCTTTATGTATTTTCGGTCCAGATACCTCATATAAAAAGTGCAATGAATATGCTCGATGTAAGTCTGTAACTTTTTTTTTCATCCATCCGTATTCGTATTTAAATAGGTATCGATATTATAGGTAAACATAATAATTAATTACTGTACACGATTATAAATTCACGTGCCATTTTGGATGATTATGGAACCCTATTCTATGCGTGTCCTGACAAGCACTTAGCCGATTTTTGTTTATCTACCCTCACAATAATTCCATCCTCAAAGAGTTAGCATCAGACTGGTCGTCAAAAAATAGACCACATTCTTGAATTATATTAATTGTTACGACCTCAAATTACGACCATTAAAAGAACAGAAAGAACAGAAAGAGCTCAAAAGCTCAACAGCGTTTACAAATATTTAGCCTTAAAAGTGGCTACATATTATACTTAAACTTAAAGTAATAGTATTACTGTACGACAATGAGACGTGTGCGTGTGTGTCGTAAATCTCTATGTGTATGTCAGCTGTTTCACGGCGCTAACGTTAACATATTAGCCGTGTTCACGTTAGCACCTTGCTTATGTTATACGTTTATTGTGGCAGCTTGTGTGAGCATCTATTTAATTTATAAAAGTAAATTTTTCGTAAGTGCTATTAAAAAGCTTCAAAGTACTGAACATTTAAACCTTGATATATAGCCATCCAGATCAATCTGTTTTCGTGAAAACGTATGTAATACGAAATAGCTATTTAGTCCGTTGCTAACAAACTACGAAGCCCACCCCGTTTGTCTGACTACTGATCAAGAGGTCTAGGGTTCGAACTCCGGGTCGGGCTGTCGTTGAGTTTTTCTTATAATATATTTTTTTAATTTCAGCATGAATTACTCGTATGACAAATGGCGGTGTTTAACACCCATGCCTCTAAAAGCACGTAGAATCGTCGGTCCCAGATGTCATGCACAAGTATGACAATCGTTATTGGGAAGTTAGTGCCCTCAAATATATGAACAAAGAAGAATTCAGTTCGCCATCTGGATATTCAGGAAAAACTAATATTCAGGTAAACCTAAATGAACTAGTAGTCGATCCCTTATAATCTTGGGGATATTAAAGGCTAGAAGATGTACTAAGAAACCTGTTGTATGGAGATTACGTTCCTTTGTAATAAAATATTCATTTAAATGATCTACAAAAGAGTTTCATGTACATGTTTACTAATTCTATCCAAAGACACGAATCCTAAATCAGTTTTGTATACCCAAAAGAAACATGTGGCTGAATCTCAATATTGTAAAGTGAGTGATTATCACATTCATTAAGGTCAAGTAAATGTTGATTCTGATATCTACTTATCGCTAATTAGTTCTTGCGACATTTCAGAATGCGTGCTATATAATAGTTAATAAATTGCGACCAATTCAGGGGAGCTTTAATAGCACGTCGCAGTGACGGCCGTGGCGCCAACCTTGACTCGTGGCGTCACGGCCCACGGCGGGCGAACTGGAACGAGCTAGACAATTTCAAGGTAACAACATGTTGTCTACCTACACGTAATATTACTGGGCATTGAATTAGATCATGATATAGTTTTTTAAGGACTTAACAGCTGTGCCGTATTGAAGTAGGTGGCTTCTTTTTCTATTTAGTTATCACGAATGAAACTTTAAATTAAATCATACAAGAAATGCCTTTATTAACACTCTACCAGTAGCTAAAGCATATTACGCTATTGGGCCTCTAGATATTAAACTAATATGCATCTCAGTAAGCCGCCACAGTGTTGGTCACCAGACCACGCATAGAATAGATTTCCGTAGTCATATACAATGCTAAGTGATGTTCAATAGATAATTGTTATGTTTACTTATTATTTCGTTATTTTTTGTACGAAGTTTTCCAAGTAAGCGTATTTCACATGTTAGGCCTCTTAGGAGTTATTCCTGAACTAATAAAGCTATCCAACTGTTATAATTTTCTTTTAAAGTTCATCATATAAACTAGCATCATGAAATTTTCCATATTTTTTTAAAAGCCGTTTTACTTTTATAAGAGGGGACGCCCTGTTTTTACAAAAAAATGCCCTCTAAAGAGGAATAACTCGCAAACGGATACTTTAATCAAAATACCGTCTTAGAAACCTCGTAATGTTTTTGAAAGATCTATCTAAAGATACCGCATACGCTGGGGTAGATGCAAAAAGGGTACCCCAAATAAAAATATTTTTGATGGTTTAATTCTAGCAATTTATCGACTGTGATGAAAACACATATAAATACAAAGTTTTATCTTTCTAGCACTAACCGTTTCGCCGGTAAGTCGTGGACGGACGGACAGGACGAAACTATAAGGGTTCCGAGTCATGAACTTCGGAACCCTAAAAAATGAATATCTCTACGATATTGACGAAGACATTCATTTAGTTCTATCTTTTGTACTTCAAAAACTTCCTTTGCTATCATCGACCTTTCAGCGATAGTAGTTTAGTAAATATATAACTGCAGTATTCTTCACATCTTCCAGAAATTAAATCCTATACAAGGACGACTACTGCTGTAGTGACACAAGACATTTAACTACAAGTTATTTGGAGAGTTTAACCAGATCCGTGAAGCAAGCTTGTCTCGCGCCGGGGGTAGAATGGATGTGAATATTTTTTATATAATTCAATTAGCAGGGTCTGGCGGGAGGCCAACGGCTGGCGAAGATTAAGGTGGAGACGGCGAGTTGGGTCAGCGCCAACCTTCACACAAGCTTACTTTTCGATTAAACATAACTAATAGCATTCTACTTTATCATATAAATTTAAACATAATAAGTTGAGATTAAGTACAATACACTTCTTAAAACGTACAAAAAAACGGCGTAGTCGTCTCGCAAAGCACGATGTCTATTTAATAATTTAGTCATTTATTATCAGCATTTTTGGTCTAGTGGTTAGCATATGCGGCTGCTGATCAAGAGGTCTCGGGTTCGATTCCCGGGTCAGACCCGGTCTGGGTGTTTTTCTATGTATAATATGTATGTATTTACAAAAAAAAGTATGTTTATGTATTTATATCAGTTGTTTAGTACCCATAACACAAGCTCTGCTTACTTTGGGACTAGATGATGTTGTGTGTAAGATGTCCAAAAATTTATATATTTATTTATTTTAAATATTTATTTAAATATTTTTGTAATTTATATCATAAAAAGTAGCATCTCAGTACAGTTAATCAATGGTAATTTATTTACAGATATTACGCTATTGCTTAATGATGTAAAACATATGTAATTAGAATATTATTTGGTTTGTGGTGAGGCCGAAGCCAAGCAGTTATTTGGATACCTAATATTGACTTTATTGTGATAGTCAATCTCAATAATATACTGCAATAATAGAGCGCATATGTCGGCGCACGCCCGCACAGGCACAGAGCACGCCACTCTCGCGTTAGGCTGACCTATACAATATTTGTACTTTACCACAATATTGGCACGCAAAACATCACGCAATATATCGACAAAATTTAAGTATAATTGTGGTGTTGCAAAATTAACACACTTGGTATAACTACTTGCAGAAGTTTTCGGACTACAAAAGATAACTATCATTACATATGTATATTATATGTACAGGTAACGACGCGAAGCAACGCAAAAAGTACCGTGTCCTGTCTGAAAGAAGTAAAAGTTACTCCTTATGCCATCAGCTTTCTTCCAATGAAATTCTCGTCAAAATGGGTTCCGTCAGTTCTAGAGTTTAGCTCGAATAAATCACATCCATTTAGTGAAAATGAAATTATAAACAAACAGCTCAATATTATATATTTGTTTAAATTTAAGTTAATCGCAACCAAATTTTATTATGAGGATGTGGAGCACTAAAAAGCATCCACTGGGCCACCAACCTGCATTGTCTCCATTCACAGCGAGTGTGATGCGTCCTACTCTTGGATTTTACTCATGTGTTCCATCAGCCAGAGTAGAACATTTTTGTAGACCCTAGTCCCTAGTCCCTAATAAAACAAAAATACCAAAACGTCATTAAATAATAATTGGCATCATCAACAACCTATAGCAGTACACAGCGGGAAATATAAGACTCGCCTTAGAAAGAAGGTTTGTTTCTACTATGCCACGCTACTCATTTATGTCAAGTTTTCCTTCTCCCTCAGTACTCCCTTAGTGCCTCTCTTGAAACCCATGAGAGTATACAAAGAATAGGGGTGGTGACGCTTCATATTGTTAATCCGTCATCAACAAACTATTTTCTACTTTTAATTATTAAATTACTTGGTGTTCGACTCTAAAGAGCAGTGTACCCAAAAGTTGACTGGACAGTGATTTATGTCGAAGCTCAACGGCTCGCGTGACGTAACAACCGCTAAGCTGAGTAATCTATTGGACCAAGAGCCCAGAGCCGCCAGACCTACGTCATTAGTGCAAAGCTGAAATTTTCAGGATTATTAGTACAATGTCTTGTTAAGATGTATGTGTACCCATTAGCTTGAAAGCGGGGCCGTTTCTGAGATAGCGCGAAGTACAGATAGATAAAAATATTACTTACCTACGTTAAAGGTGCAAAGCTAGTATTTACATATTTTTTCAAGAATATTATTTAAAATTAAAATTCATTACTGCCAGACACTTTCCGTGGGTCATTACTTCTGCCAGACGTCTTGAAAGTTGTGAAAAAATTAGGTAAACTACGTTATAGTAGCAAACCTAAATTTTATACAATTATCTAAGGTACTATTTTAAGACCCTTTGTATGCGGCCGAAGGGCCTATCATCCCCCCAGACATATATTTGTAGTAATTAGGAAGCTGAGGTATATCATCTTTGGTATTATTTCAAGAATATAATTGTAAAATATTAAATGGTTTTTACACTCTTTGTGGATTGGTCATACAAAGGGTCTTAAAATAGCACCTTAGATAATATGTATAAAATTTAGGTTTGCTACTATAACGTAGTTTACCTAATTTTTTCACAACTTTCAAGACGTCTGGCAGAAGTAATGGCCCACGGAAAGTGTCTGGCAGTAATGAATTTTAATTTTAAATAATATTCTTGAAAAAATATGTAAATACTAGCTTTGCACCTTTAACGTAGGTAAGTAATATTTTTATCTATCTGTAGATCGCGCTATCTCAGAAACGGCCCCGCTTTCAAGCTAATGGGTACACATACATCTTAACAAGACATTGTACTAATAATCCTGAAAATTTCAGCTTTGCACTAATGACGTAGGTCTGGCGGCTCTGGGCTCTTGCTCTATATTTGAACGCGGGACATTCGCATATAAGATGTTAAGCCTCTCATGATATGTCAGTGTTATCAGGAATGATACGAGGGGTCATCACAAATGTATAGAAAGTTTCAATACATTTGTTTATATTATTGTTGAGTTTGGAGCATTGTCTAGTCATCTTGCTATGACAATAAAACATTTTTGATTTTAATTTGAATATAAAAAATATTGTCTTAATAATGTTCTAAACTTAACAAAATTGTGATATGTATTTATCTGTTTTTCTCCTAATTTGACGGCGACAGTGACGGTAGCTCCTTATTGTAATTTCAATTGTTTGTTCCCTTATTCCCTATACCACAAACTTCACCATACACCAAAACCTTGTGTTAAGGATTACTACAAGTCTTACCCTTCAACTCACTCATACTGTACGCTTCCATCATTTCATTGATATAAATATAAACGCAAAGATAAGAAATATAGGTGTCGTAAGAGTCGACCAAGAGAGCAATATATGCAAAACAATGGCTTAAAAGTAACACTGTATTAATGCATCTGGCCAGCGTGGTATAGTAAAGTAAAACCTCTTTTCTAAAGCCTCTATCCAGTAGTGGACTGCTAAAAGCTGTTGATTGATAATAATGAGACGTGAAAAAAATCTTTTGTACCTATCCTTTTCTAAAAATATGATAACAATTATAGAATTTCTACTTTGATCTCATTAGAACAAGCTGAGCTTGAGAGTTCAATAATGTGACACAAACCGAACCAGTACAATCAGCATGCTAACTCACTAGTTTCGACGTGAACAATGACAGTCGAGAAACAGTGGCATCGGCAGTTTAGCACCAGCACAGGCTTGTTGGCAAGTGGCGCGGCGACAATCACGCCCCTTCCCCAGGTGACGTCACACAATGCCTCGTTAGCAGGTCCCGCTGATGCACCGCGGTCACATTCTACACAATTGTTTGGATTCAGAGTCATTTGTTAGTTCAGACTACATTTAATGCTCACATATTCTGAAATAGGTGAGCCGAGCTAAAGATATTTATTTACTAGCATTGAGAAGTTTTCTTATTCAAATGAATAAAAGTAGGTACTCCATATCATAATATTAAAATCATCAAACGTAAAAATGTTCGTCTTAAATAAAATGTGAGGAGAATAGAAAGGGTTTTGTTATTTGCTGTGATTCATTCTGGCGAGCGTATAATGTTCATATAAATTGAATTGTACTGAAAGAAAATAAATTGTATTTTGTGGTAAAAACGTAAGATATGTTAGATGAAAATACATCACAGCTTTGAAAGAGCAATAATAATATTAATGTTTAATTTGTTCAAAAATATAAGCCATAATACAGTCTAACAAAATTTTGCTGTTAAACTATATCTGAACAAGCAGCGCCATTGATCTCAAAAACAATATAATTTTTAAGTAAGTAGAAGAAGTTAAATATTGGCTCTTCACACCAAAAAGATTATCAGACTTTGCTGTTTAGATCAATCGTTTAACATGTAACTTTGTTAGACACCTTTCATAAAATCAATTAAACACAATAAACTACAGAAAAATGCATAAAAATTACGATAAACGGATGAAGATCAAAGGCAACGAAACAACCGATAAAAAATTATATGTCACTGAAAAGCAGTAATTAAATACTATGTACATAGTACACCAGCCAGGCCTGCCCACACCATTCACGTGATCTATACACGCATTCAAATAAATAAAAGTGAAGTGTGATCATAGTCAACTTAGCATTTATTTGAAGGCAGCTACTGTACGGCGCTGTCGATTGAGCTCTTCATGCGTTAGTTTGAACGACTACCGAACACGTGACTATCCTCTATACATTTCTTTAAATCTCGTTTTCTTATTTGTCTTGACTTATTTATCGACGTAGAGCTACTACGAATGACGGACTACGTATAGTCTACGAATGAGCTACGAATAGGCTACGAACTTGAAAGTTTGACAACTGATATGTTTAATGCTGTAGAGAACTATGAAATAATTGTTGTATATTTTACCACTGTAATAGACTCAAAGTGATGAACGGTTGTATAAAAGATCACGATTTTTAAAAGCCGTTAGCAATAACCAGTTTTTTTATAAGTATGTGAACGGGTGCTACGAGTATGTGGCACCAGTGATATGAAAACAGAGTCCTTTTTGTTTGTTATTAAGAAATTATTTTAAAATGAATGTAAGATATTGAAAGTACACGAAGATGAAATTATATTTGACATTTTCTTGAAACACTAATGACGTGATAATTTGCAATATAAGTGAAATGAAATACGTAGTTACAATACATTCTTCTACTAAAGTACAATTGAAAATTACAAAATATATTGAATATCTTCAATAAACACCACCTTCGTCCACCTTCACTGTTTAACTGTAATATAAATAAATATTAAATAAATTAATAAATATTTATATACTTAACTTATTGCTACAGTGGCGTAGTGGTAGCGTATACAAGTGCTGTTCTTGATGTCTAGGGTTCGATTACCGCATCGAACTAAATATGTGTTTCGGAGTTTGGGTGTTTTCTATGTATATTTTATCATCATCATCAACAGCCTTTAACAGTCCACTGCAGGACATAGGCCTCTCCTTAGAAAGGAGGTTTTGGCCTACTATACCACGCTGGCCAATATTTAATATTCACGTTTAAGCAAAAAACAAGTCTGTTCGTTGTCTGGTAAACCATAATACAAGCTCTGCTTAGTTTGGGACTAGATGGCGTTGTGTGTAAATGTCTGAAAAAAATATTAAATGAGAAGTTTTATATTCTTCAATATGATAAAATAAATACATAAAAGGGTTCACTTCACAAATTTCCATCGTCAGGAATGGAAACTTTTCTCTAATTGAAATGTGAGCAATCTCGAGTTCAATCAGATGAATTAAAAAAATGTTTGTAATCAATCAGCTCACAAGTTGTGAAGACATCACCTAACGAACATCAAATATTGAGTCTAAGTGAACACCGGCCTGAATCAAGTTACAAAGTACTTCTGAACAATTTTCCATATTTTAAAGAGCTATACTGAAAATATGGACAATATTGATATAAACGTAATTTGTTTTTACATTTAACAGAGAAGTCTGTAGGTTGTTTGAGCTTCCAGAGAGACAATTATGATAAACAAATTATAAATTTATTCAAATAAATAAAATTAGAGTGTTTGTTTGTAGTATCAGCTGAACAGTTTGTTTTAAATTCACATGAAAATAAATACGGTACTTACTTCAAAGGAACAATTTTTCAATTTATGTCTATCAGTGTGTCCGTCTGTCAATCTAATATTTGGAACATCTGCGCCGATTTTCACGTGACTCACAGCTGATGATATAAAGACTAACTTGGGCATTTTTTTTAAGACTAGCATTGCTTCGCGGCGGTGCCAATGATTTACAAAAGATAACTGAATAACACCGATGGACTATTCATTAAAATGTTGTTAAAAATCCAAGCGCTCAGCACCTCTTCTCTACATTAAGTTAGGTATTCCATATAGCACCCGAGTTAATTCACAAAGCTTTTCTGAAAATGCGTACAAAGAATATATCTCACGTATTAATATTAAAATAATCTAAAAAACGATAATTTATGGAGTTGTAGCAGGTGACATTTGAGAGCTGAGTGCCTACTTAAATATTCGCGACCGGTGGTTGCACAGCCGTTATATAATCTCAGCATATAAATGATACATTTGAAATTCAAATGTCGTACAACTAACGAGGTCGTTTCCGTCACTTGCTTTAATATATTTAGATATAAATATATATATAGTCTGTCGGTGCGTAGAGCGGAGTGTCGTTGGAGCGATGGCGCGGCGTCTGCCGGAGACTTGAGCGAGATAATTGTGGCAGGTATGCTAACAAGCCGACCTGCGACAGACGTGCGACAACATCCTTGTTTGCTACGATAATGTATTTTTCAATCGACAAGAAATATAGTCGTATGTATAAAATCGTTAACACCTTGCATTAGACGGATTTCTTGAACTATTGTAAAACGAACTTCTATTGTATAAAAAATGTGTTCTAAATGTACTCAAATAGGTTTCTATTATTACATGTGTTTGTATCTCACAAAAATAGTACTGGACTCAACCCAAGTGATTTTTTCTTTCCTTGTCAGTTTGATTAACAAAGCTTATCCATGGTTTAGTCTTGCAGTTTTGACATTACTTTTTATGACAAAGTAGGCTTTTAAATCCCGCATTGATCGCATGGATCGGATCCGAAAGATCGTGCAACCGAAACACATCCAAAGTGTCGGCTATATTGGATTTCCTACCTATTAAATAATTTTTACGAACAGTATTTTCTTATATGAAACTGCAAAGTGACTGTACTCTATCTGATGGAAAGAATAAGCAAAATCCAAAAGTGGTGGTCACCATTCTTATGGTGACCTGGTGACCCACACTATGGCGGCCAAATGAGTTGCAACAAAGGTTATAGTCAGCATAAAAGATAGACATACGCTGTCGCGAATTCCTTTTTAGAGCTTTTCAAGAGGAACATTTTCTTTTTACGAATCTTTAATCATTTACGCAGCGCACGCAATGGAAGCTCTCGAGCAAAATATATTTTTCCCTGGTTTAAGACATATTTTATTGATTATAAATACTTATTAATCGTAGCGTGATGATAATGATCTTTTCAAATCAGAAAAGCAGCTCCTAAGGTTAACAGTTTCAAAAAAACTCTTCCACTTTATATTTAATACTATAGATTAATATCTTATATATAATATTCTCGTGTCACAATGTTCGTTCCCATACTCCTCTTAAACGGCTTGACTGATCTTTATGCAAGTTTTATGCATATTCAGTAGGTCTGAAAATCGACCAACATGTATTTTTAATACTCCTAGGGCGCGAGCAGAGCCGCGGGCATCAGCTAGTTATTTACTCTAAAATTACTTATATTAAAATTATGTTGCAAGTTTTGTGTATATTTATGTTTATTAAAATAACAATGCTGTGAGGTTCTAACCGAAGCATCTTGTACTGTAGTTGCCAGATTTCAGACTATTCAATTAAACGTCAAAGCGCGCAACATTTACTTTTTAAACGACTACTAAAGACAATAAAAACACGTGAAAATGTAGACGTTAAAAATTGTCTCGTGATTGAAAAATGAGACGTCCACCGAAGCAACGAAACGTTCCAATTGCTCTTAGCTGCACAAAATTTCCTCCACACAGTAAATGGGATGCACGAAGCACGCGATGCGAGCTATTCATCAAGTCACACCCCTTCCACGGGGGGGGGGAGGTAGCAGGTTACACTGCAGGCTATTTAAGCATTCCTCCGCTCCATAGCGCTATAACGAATAGCGTGAAATAGGGGACTTTGATTTCCCATGCACGGCCATGAAAATGGTCATGAAAATGCAACACTATTTTTTGCTCGAAACATCGGGAAGTGAGCTTGATTTCGAATAAGGAAAGAAATTAAACTAGTTCATTGTACTTGATCGTAAAGCTGTGTAAAATGCATTAGTCTAAGTGGTCGCTAATAAATGGTCACTTAGTTGTATTGTATTCATATCTCGGTATCTTGCCTACGTAAATCTAAAATATATACTTGTTAAGTTTCATAATTATATTTAAACCCATTATAAAATAAACAATGCCAGTAGTAGTTTTAATTAATTAATAATATTGTCTTGGCCGGTTACTATTTTCAATTTTTTACCCAACAGTGGTCTAAGTCTTTATATTAGTATACTTTATATGTTTATATGTTAAACCGGAGCCAATAAACTGCTGTACGGATTTTACCGAATGAATATTATCAAGTGATTTATTATCACGACCCTGGTGACATAGGATATTTACCATATATTTCGGTCGATAAAGGTTGAATAATAGATTTTAAAACTGTTTCTTGTTCTCATAGGTTTGCCTCTTTGTAAAATTAATTCCGAGTTCTGAAAATATATTTTGAATAAAACTAACTAAAAATAACTAATCGCGTTTTTAGGGTTCCGTTGCCAAATGGCAAAAAACGGAACCTTTATAGATTTGTCATGTCTGTCTGTCTGTCCATCCGTATGTCACAGCCACTTTTTTCTTAGATGTATTCTGTGAACCGCATTAATATTTTTACACAAAAATAGAAAAAAAGCAATAAATTTTGGGGGGGGACCCCCAAAATACTTAGAACTGAAACTCAAAAAATTTTTTTTCATCAAAATCATACGTCTATCTATCTATACATATCTATGGATAGGTCTTCAAAAATGATATTTAGGTTTTTAATATCATTTTTTAGGGTTCCAGTGCCAAATGGCAAAAAACGGAACCCTTATAGATTCGTCATGTCTGTCTGTCTGTCTGTCTGTATGTCCGTATGTCACAGCCATTTTTTTCCGAAACTACAAGAGCTATACTGTTGAAACTTGGTAAGTAGAGGTAATCTGTGAACCGCATTAAGATTTTTACATAAACATAGACAAAAAACAATAAATTTTGGGGGTGCCCATACTTGGAACTGAAACTCAAAAAATTTTTTTTCATCAAACTCATACGTGTGAGGTATCTGTAGATAGGTGTTCAAAAATGATGTTGAGGTTTCTAATATCATTTTTTTCTAAACTGAATAGTTTGCGCGAGAGCCACTTCCAAAGTGGTAAAATGTGTGTCCCCCCCCCTGTAACTTCTAAAATAAGAGAATGATAAAACTAAAAAATATATATGATGTACATTACCAGGCAAACTTCCAACGAAAATTGGTTTGAACGAGATCTAGTTAGTAGTTTTTTTTTAATACGTCATAAATCATATACCGCAATTTACATTTATTTCAATCAAAACACTATCATTAAAACATCGACACAAGTTACAACGAACTACAAAAACTTTTATGTGATGTTACTTCCTGCTACGGAACCCTTCATGGGCGAGTCTGACTCGCACTTGGCCGCTTTTTTATTAAACTCATGCATAATTGCAGTAATTCTAATTAGTTTGTATCCAATTTAGACATGTTATACAATAAAGTTTATGTGATAATATTTAATGGATAGTGGTTACAAATTTGGTAAATGTGACGTGCGATGTATCAACAGAACATAGAAAACCTTTCATGGGTGCGTATCGGGCGTCGGCGGAGCAGAGAACATCGATCAGCTTGAGAGTTGAGGGACGTGGGGCCAAGTACACGGCCTGCACTCACCTGTGATATCAGCATCACGAAAGCACCAGGTTTTATAAAATACTAGCTATTGCTTGAACCTTCACTTTTGTGGTTATTTTCTATTTCGTTTTTCTGACTTAAAAAATAAAAAAGAATCAGTCTCTCTTGTTTTTCAATTTCTACATATCCGTCCTCAATTGAATAAATAAAGTTTAAAAAAACTAAAAGAATCACTAACAAAAATATAAAAATAAACCTACGATAAGCTAATATAAAAACTTGTTAAAAACTGATATAAAAACTTGTTAAAAACTGATATAAAAACTTGTCAAATTTTAAGCGAATCGTTCAGTCAGAAAAAATAATTTTGAAATGTATAAATCACCATCAACACGTAGATCTTATATGTGTATATGAGTAGTAAAGAAATATTTAGCTTTATAAACAAGCTAATTATTCCACATTCCACAGCGGAGATCCATCACTGATCCGGGACTGAGTGCGGTATTGTGGACTTGTTTGACAATCTAAATGCGGAATAGATTAATGAATATTAAGACCTATATATATGAATATTACTATGTATGTACTGTATAGCAAACTTATGTCTTCATTCATGTTCAACTGTCAGGGTCACAACTATAGCGAGCTTATGGGTCGATGCGAATAGCAACCACGGTGCATTGGCACTAACTTATTACTCTAACATTACTCACTGAGGTATGATATCCTAAAACCTATCGCTAAAATGCATACCATCGTACGTCTTACTCGCAACAAGATAAAGACTGTCCGAATTCTACGTGATTGAGTTATTTCAGTTATGAGTATTTTCGAACACTATTTGACGTAGGAATATACAGCTTCAGAATGTGTCAACCTCTATAGAAGACAGCTAAAATATTGTGCGGTGATAGTTCTGTATTATTGTTGTTTTATATATATGTAAGAGTTGTCTGAGTTACTGCGACTTAGTTACAGACAAAATCATAAGAAATCTCTAAAGGGGCAAAATGGTATTGAGCAGTAGAGAGGTTGTCATAGGTCGAAAGTATTTTATTACATTCCTAACTTGAGAGACTCGTTCCAGTTTGCGCTTGAACAAATATTAATATTTGTTGTTGTATAAACGCTATGTCGAACATGTCACATTTGCAATAAATTAATTGATTAACCCGCATGTAACGTGCTCGACATAAAATCTGGTTACTGCACTACATAGCTACACAACGTTCACGCATCGGATTTAACCAACAACTTTAATATTGGACAAAATATTGCAACTATTAATAACTAAATATTGTTTCATTACGAACATGAATTCGTTTAACATAAATTCGTAAATACTATGAACTTAATAAATGCTGCATATTTCTACTGCTATATTATATACTACACAAAGCGCAACTCTAAACAGTTGTTATATTTATTGTTTTTTATTATTATTGTGGTTTTTGGTACTTTTCGGTATCAAAAATGGATAACATTACGTAGAGTTTAGAAATATAATTGTTGTCAGACAGAACAAAGAAAGTATTTGAGGAAAAGGCGTATAGGACAAAGGACAATAAGGAATAGGGTAAGAAAATGTCACAGGTGATAAGGTCATCTCTCTGTATTTATAACTGGTTATGAGTATAACCAGTTATAAGTAGTACCATTTCAAGTTATACATTTTTACATTAAAATACAAAATCAATCGGTGATAATTGTAGAAAGAAACAAGCTTAAAATAAAATCAAATAACAGAAATATAAAATCATATAAAAATCATCTTGAGAATTGACTGCACGATTGGGCTATTGGTTTAAGCAGTCGCCACACCGCTTTCTGCTGCGCCAAGTGTCGTGGGTTCAAATCCCGCGTAGGACAACACTTTGTGTGATTCACAAATTCTTGTACCGAGTCTGGGTGTTCTTTGTGTCCGTTTTATGTATGTTTGTCAACTCCCCCGCGACACAGGATTTATATTTCTAATGCGGGAGTTATCTTTATAAAAAAAACTTGAATAATAAATTGTACCTCTATCTGCTTGGTACCAAATCTACAATAGAAATAACAAACACCTACATGACATTCAAATACACAGCGAGATACATAGGCCGAGCCTCAAACAATGTTTGAGAAGCTTTTATTATTTACGTAAATACCGTGATATGATAACGTTCTGCAAACGTAATGCACATACATATATTAATAACATACACTCAGTGAACAGCTTCAAACAGTTGTTTGGCGGCGAAGTCGCTTTGTTGTGAAATGATAGACAATTACTTTCTGATAACAAAGGAGGAACAAGTGTCGGGCGAGATAACAGAGCGTATGATGTGACGGAGGCGATATTGAGCTTTGTGACAAAGCGATGTTTGTGAGTCGACACCGTTTTGTGTCGTTTAACGAAATTATTTAATGATAATATAAACATATTTTTTAAAAACCGTTAGTCTTTTTGCACGCCTGAATATCAGAATGTGTTGAATTTAGATATTGACATCAATTTCGGGTCAATTTTCTTTATAATATAATTTTCATTCTTTTGTCGGCTTAATGTGGTAAGTATAAGCACTTAATTTATTTTACTTTTGAATTATGAATGCATTGATCATGTGGCAGGCTAGCAGAAGCCCTTGACCTAGCGACTTTTTCAATTTCAAAATGGACGACGTCTGAAAGCAATTATGTTAATACAAAGGAGGGTTGTCGATAGGCAAGCGACCAGACTTCGCGTCTATAACTCACGTTGTTTAACAGTTGAACTCATTGTATGCGTAGGTTTGACAGCGATAGAATTTTCTGTGAACACAAATAACACATAAAACTACAAATAAAAGTTAGGGTATTTACATAAACCGTTTAAATTCAACCGTGTCATAGGTTATCTACGAGGGTGTGGGTGTGACGCGGGTAGTTGAGGGTGCGGCGAGGCTTCACCTGACGAGGGTCGTCAATTTGCTTTCAGCTGTCACGGGCTACCTCAGACCGACGACGCGGTGACGTCATGAATTGCTCCTTGACAAGTTACTGTCAAAGAATGGTGACGAACATACAATAAGTGAGTAAACAATAAACAGAAAATATATTGACACGGCCGCACGGGTAACTTTTTTACAAGAAAACATTTTTCATTGAAATACTTTGTACGTTTAAAGGAAAGCTTTTTAACAATAACAGTTAAAAGTTGTGCTCAAGAGTTGTCTACAAGGCTCGTTGTGACGTGTTCACTATTTTCGTCTCGCGAGTTGTCTTCCTGCACTCCGAGCTCGTTAAACTTTTACAATTTGACATTTACTGGAGAAGTTAGTAGCTGTTGGAGGCACAATATTCTTCATTGTATACTTCCACCACGTATGACTTATGAGCCAAGAAATTCTTGAACTTATTATTCATAATGACAACAGACCTGACATGTGATGCTTTTAAAAAAAATAAAACATTGAAAGAAATTTAGATTTTAGTTGTAGGTAACATTTTTAGGGTTCCGAAGTTTATGACTCAGAACCCTTATAGATTCGTCATGTCCGTCCGTCATAGACTTACCGTCCAAACGGTGTTTTTTTTTTCTTGTGGCTATCCAATCGTGTGGGGTATCGTTAGATAGGTCTTTTAAAAACAATAAAGGGTTTAAAACACGATTTTTTGATTTAGGTATCCGTTTGCGAGAAATTCCATTTTAAAGGGCACTTTTTTGAACAAACAGGGCGTCGCCTCTAAAAGCTATACGTCTGGCTCAAATAATCTGGAAATATTCATGAACTTTAAAGGAAAACTATAACGGATTAGATGACTTTGTGAGTTCAGGAGTTATAGGGGCTTAACTTGTAAAATGCGCTCACTTGGAAAGCGTCATACAAAATTAACGCATTAGTACGTAAGCATAACAATTATTTATTGGACACGTAGCATTATGGGTGACTGAGGAACCCTTTCCTAGGCGTGGCCTGACACGCACTTGGCCGATTTTTTTATATAAAATGTTTGTTGCAGAAAATATTAGATTTAATGTTATGCAGGTTCTTTTTAGTATATCAATACAGTTATATTAGCTTCCCAACACCACAAATCATCAAACCAGATCTGTGTTTCTGATAGACAAAGAACGCATTGCCAGATTAGAAACGCCAATTCAAACTTCGTTAATACATTATATATAAACGTTTATATCTACACAAATAATAATAAATAAAATTGGAGTGACTATATCTAATGTCAAATTATATTTTTTTTAATGCATATCAAAGTACGGTTGTACCGAATAATAACTAAATTTCTATCTTTATTTACTTACATCATCTCAACAACTTAATTAACCGAAGATCGGTCCTTAATTTAAAATGGTAGTCAACATAAATTTCATTACATGGCGGAATATTATTTTTATCTGTTGAATGAAGCGAGCCCCGCCAAACTTTATTTCTCCTCGTGAAACAAGAGGCAACTGTAAGCCCATAATGGAAGTATACTTAAGCGTTATACTTAGTCAAATTGAATTTCCCGGAGGACAAAAAATGAAGTTCCCGAACTTTGTGTTGTAACGATTGTAAGCTGACCGAGGCCCGAAGGGGAACACTCCATCGTGAACACTCTACAATTCCTCCAGGAGGTGGACTTGGAATTTGTAAACTGATATTTAAGGCGCTTACGAATTAATTAATTATATACCAATTTGTAACTGAATTGATATCCTAAAATACATATCACGTTCTTATAAGTAGACAAGCTGATTTTCGCGGTGTTATTGTTGTGAATCGCGAGTAACGCCGCAGAACTGAGCTAGTCTAAACAATAGCCTAAGTTATTCCTTGTGTCATCAGCCAGCTGCAAGTCCCGTCAAAATAGGTCCAGTGGTTCCAGAGATTAGCCGGAACATACAGACAGACAGACGGACAGACTTACATACATGGTGTAAATACTGTATATTATACTCTCGTATGAATTTAGTAAAAAGCTATTCATTTGATATAACATACAGACGCCTCAATGGTGCTGCTACGGTGAGCTCGTTTTATTAAATTCCTGAACTTGATTTGCTAAACTAAAGGTGCTTCAAATGTAGCTTTTCATTCACATTTTACGAATTCCTTGTATCGTTTTCAATTAAAGAAACAGATATGAACATGAGATTCAAATTCAATTTGATGAATATTTATGCAAAGTTATAATAACTACTTTGTCATCTTATACGATGTCAAGTTTGTGAAAATATTGAATACCGGCATGATATTTCCGCCTTTGATATTAAGACGATATCGAAATGATATCAAGATACAAGATCTCAAGCAGAGCAGTCCCATATGCTACAGCAGCATCTTGTGATTGATCCCTGGGTAAGACCAATTATTTGTATGATCTGCAAAAATATTGAGTTTGGATGTTTTCTATGTATAAAATAAGTAATGTATTTAAAAAAAGTATAGTGTTTGTATCATTTCTCTAAAACCCCGAGCTCAGCTTAATTTGAGACGAGATGGCGTTGCGTGTCAAGTGTACGGAATGGTTGTTTATTTAATGATAATAGAAATAATTTTGTAACATAAGTTTTTGATTATATTCAAAATTTACCACGTTAAGTTAAACTCCTTTCTGCGTGTGTTTATAAATATGAGTAGTATCCAGGAGTAGGGGTCAGCATCCTCATTGTGAGGGTAGGCAATGCAGCACGGTAACCCATGGCAGCGTGGACAGATGTTTCTACATCATTCTCCCGACCCGGCGGAGACCTGGAGAATGATCCAGAATAATTATTTTACTTACTCAAACAATATTACTTGAGATGCAAGCTCTTATAGTGAGCTAGATAAATACGGGGCGCGTATCATATTGCTGTAAACATAAAGTCACGAGAGTATTTAGTTTAGCATCTTGTGTATCTTAACAAACTAGTTCAGTTACATCTGAATAGTTCAAAGTAAATGATAAATAAATGATAAATGATATTTATTTCTGTAAGTAAATCTTTTCAGACATTTTTACAAGTCGGACTTATAGCTAGAAGGCGCCGGCATTTCCTACGACTCACTCTGGGAAGAAACGCCGAAACAAACCACAGAGGTGTCTTTTTTTTTTTTTTTAAGTCCGTGTACAACATTAAAGAGAACTATGTGAGTGCAGTATAGGGTCTGGGTTGGCCTTTTGAAGAAAGGACCATAGTTTTGAGTCGACCTGTCCATACAGACGGCATACGGGCCCCAGCCATCGTGTAGCCTAACCGATGTAGTCAGGATCCACAACCCGGAACACGACACTGCCGCCAGCAGGACATATAGCAGGAAGTGCTATATGATTGCCTTGTCGGCTGCTGATAAAGAGGTCTCGGGTTCGATTTTCGGGCCAGACCAAATATTTGCGTGATCCACAAATATTTGTTACGGAGTCTGGGTGTTTTGCTATATACATATAATAAAAATAAATAAATAAATAAATATTTTGGACATCTGACACACAAACATCATCTAGTCCCAAAATATACTTTTACATACTTTTACATAAACCATAAACATACTTTTACAAAAAAAAAGTATGTTTATGTATTTATATCAGTTGTCTAGTACCCATAACACAAGCTCTGCTTAGTTTGGGACTAGATGACGTTGTGTGTCAGATGTCCGACAAAAAAAAATTGCCTAATCACTTTTTTCTGTTCTATTTCAATTTGGATTACACTATTGTCGTCGTTCTTCACCCAACCCTCAGCTAAATGGGACCATGAATATGACTTGAGTAATAGGCTTTTTTTTTGTTATATATTAAAGCCTAGCAAAGTGAATCTACTCTGCCTGATGGAAAGCATGAGTAGGATCCAGGAGTAACAGCAGGACGACCCATACCATGGCGGCCTGGTCAGATGTTTCTGCATCATTCTTCCGGCCTCCGGAGACCGAATGATAGAGCCTCCGGTCTCACACTCACCAACGAAATACATCAGTAAGAATGCTGTCATTATTAGGATGGTCTTCTGTGTGAGGGTAGTACTGGCCGGGTCGAGCGGGACCATACTTCCTCAGCAAAGAGATTTTAACAAACAATATTAGTAAAAAGATAACCTTATCTAACCAAAACATGCTTGAGCTTTTAAACGCAACGGTAACTTCATACATAAATGTTCTGTGAAACAAGAAAACATATAAACAATCATAGTTTATTTCAACTAATTAATTTGTTTGAGTATGTAGAAAATATGAGCATGGCTTCAACAGTGAGTATCACGCGATGGAACTTTCCCAGCTAATTAACTTACCAACATGAGCCGTCACGCGGTGTAATCTAGAAGCTAACCTTGATTGATCTTCGTTATATCTATATGCGTACCAATGCACGGTTACGATAAACTTTCTTGTACGGTATATTAAAGCTAATCAAAAGTCATAATTGGTTTTAAATACTAGCTGAGTGCCGCGGTGTTACCCACAATTATTGTTGTAATCGCAATAAATAGCGGGGCGAAGCTAAGCTAAAAAGGCTTGCACAATGCTGTGTATATATGTATGTATGTATGAGTGTAAGTAATGTGTGTACATATGTGTATGTATGTAGGTGTATATCTACGGGTATTGATATATTTATGTATATTATATTTAGGAAATTAATTAATTTAGTCTCTCGTCTTACTTGTCCCCATGTCCCCTTGTCCCCTGCCACAAACAGCTTCGCAACACCAAAAGGTTTGTCTGGAAGATAATGCCTGTGGCATTAAGTCCGCCTTGTGCAATATGTTTTGCAGAAAGTTTTAATAAATAAAAAAAAACACTCATGTCATCAGCTATTTGCAAGTGAAAGTAACGATAAAATCGATTAAGCCGTTCAAGAGATTAGTCGAAACAAACAGACAAAAATATGAAAAATTGCTATCATTTATGCTTTCCTAAGCATTTATTAAGAAAAGGTTAATTTGATATTACAAACGGCACTTCATTTTATTTATTTGTATATACATATAGGAAACTGTAAACCATCGTTCTAAGCCTTGATGTTAAACGTAGTCTCAGATATCAGAACAAGCGTGATCCGTCTCATGGTAGGTGAGATGTCGGACGTTACGAGTTATATGCGACTGCCTTACGCTCGCTAGCTGTCGTACACTCTAGTTAGCATTAGCTATCAATTCAGTTCTATATGCAGTAACATGCCTGTTTTAATTTAAGATAACTTAGATAGTTCTTAAACAATATCTAGATATTATATCTATTAAACAATAGAATTTCACTAACATTCTCTGGAACAACCCAAATTAAAGCATTTTTTTTTTGCATAAAAATACAGATTCAAGATAGTTCGAGCAAATACATGAACTAAAATTGTTATTTAATATATCTTAAATTAATATGTTTAATTTAATTATTAGACATATTACATTATTATTGGATAAAACCAATCTCCTTTAGCGAGTCGGGGGCGGCAAGGCTTACAAGGCGGGGGCGGCGGGCCGAGGATATTACGGAAATATGGAGAAGTAATCTCGCACCAGCTTCGCCGCCTATTGAATATACTACAAAATGGAATTTTAGAAAATCTTTGTCAGAACCCGCTATGACTTTTTAGAGAATTTTCACATAATCAACTTGTTGGCAAGCAAGTTAAACCCTCTTACAGTATATGGCGAATAAATGTCTGATCAACGTCATTAACCTTTATTCAAAAATATTTAGTAGATATATACAAACAAGTATTAAAATGAAGTGTGTGATAATGTCAGGCTCCGAGGCAGGCGACATTAGAAGGCTATAACAATGCGTCAACTGCAGTGGGCCGGGGGGAGGGGGACACGATAAAACTTAACTTTTATGGTATTGTTACGAGGCTCTAAGTACAAAACTTTACTTATATCACCTTTTTTAACGATGGACTGGGCTCTACTGCTCGCAGAACTTGAAAATATTACTCAATTCAGAATACAAATTGAGTGGATTCATACAATAAATAACAGTAGGTACTCGTGTGAAACTTGATAGATAAATTAATACCATTACTTTATAAACTAAATTATTGAATTGGATGGATGGAATAAAACAGTGTACAACTACAAAAGGGCTAATGTAGCGACCGAAATTCTAAATACTATTTTGAAAACCGAAGAGGTTAAATGTTTGGTCACTTGATAGGACACCACGACTTCTTTAAAACTGTTGGTAGCACAGAAAACAATTAAAACCTAGATTACAGTAAAAGGAAAGCGAAATTAGAGAGAATGCATTTACTCAAAATACTGAGTGCCTATTTTCCCTCTCAGCTGATTTTTTCCTCCACTCGGTCGAACAGTCTTCGGTGCAACGGATACCGGCGAGTCTTCAAGTACACGTCTATAAATAACTTTAGTAAGCTCTTAGTTAGATGGGTTTGCAAACTACATATTTATGTCAAATATTTATTATGTCTCCGCTGAAAAGTTTGACACTTGAATACTTTGGTGTCAGATAGTTTCATATAACACATTTACAATAAGTTACGTCTGCTGGGAATCGTGACTGACTTTGAAAGAATGTAGTATAAAATATTTTAGCAAAATATTAAACCGTCAAAATAAATGCTTGTCAGGCCACACATAGGGTATAGGGTTCCAAAGTCATCCACAATGGAAGGTGGATTTAAGATCGTGTCCAATAGTCAATTGTTATGTTAATTTCGTTAATTTATTATTTCTTTCTTTTTATACGAAGTTTACCAAGTGAATGCATATTACAAGTTAGAACTCCTGATAAAAATGTTATCAAAACCTCTATAGTTTTCATTTAAAGTTCATATGGACTACTTACATAATTGTTTTCAGTCTTTTTCAACCAGCCGTTTGGCTTTTAGATGGGGGGACGCTCCGTTTTTACAAAATCAAATCAAATCAAACCATTTTGGTTCAAATAAACCATACAACGGCACTTTTGAAACGTCAAGTAGTCAGTCAGTAGTCAGTCGTGAAGCTAATCGTCTGTTCCAATTCGTAGATCCTATGGAGAAGAACAGACAAGAAACTCCATGGACACTCTTTTCCAACATTGTATTTACAATTTTTGGTTACATACAAAAAAATGCGATTTAAAGTTAAAGAACTCACAAATGGATATCTAAATCGGAAAAATAGTATGAGCAACCCCGCAATGTTTTTCAAATGCCTATCTAATGATACCCCACACGATAGGGTAAACGCGAGAAAAAATAATCATCCCCCTTTATGTGTAGGGGAGGTACCCAAATTAAAATTATTTTTCGTCATTTAATTATAGCACTTTGTCGACGTAATTACAATACATATTCTTGAAAAGTGGCAACGGACGGATGGACATGACGAATCTGTAAGGGTTCCGAGTCATAAACTACGGAACCTTAAAACAGAAAATAATTGAGGCAGCGCCAGACAATCAATGAACAAAGAAAACTAAATTACTTTAACTTGAAAGGAATAACTAAACAAATTAACAAACCAGGGCGTGTCATCACGCATTACATTACATTTACATTAATTCTTATGTCTGGCGCCGCCGCGCTGACTTAAAATTATTTTTTAAGCTTACATTAGTTTAAGAAGTTAGTTATTCTGGTTAAGTAATAGTGTATTATTTCTGGATTTAAATATTCGACCGTTTAATTTTTGGCTAAATAGTTTTATTTTGTAATTGTTTGTAGTTTTAATCTACTAATAACTACATAAAAAAATTGAACAAGTGATTTTCTTTGTAAATATTTGAGTTGTTCACTGGCTTTGTTCCTCTTTAAGCTAAAACCATCCAAATTATGCATACATCGTAAACTCCCTCACACTGTATACACAAGATATTACGGGGTCCAATTAATTAAAACAAACACCAAAGTAATACAAAACGTAAATATTTACAACACATTTATAATGCTTGCAATTGATAGCATTTAATTTCGCGTTTGATGTTTAGAAAAGATTGGGACGATTTTAAGTAGAAAAACCTACTTATATTAGTCATTTATATTTCAAGAACTAAATAAATATTTCGGACACACAACGTCATCTAGTCCCAAACTAAGCAGAGCTTGTATTATGGGTACTAAACAACTGATATAAATACATAAACATACTTTTATTTTTTGTAAATACATACATATATACTTAAAAAACACCAAGACTCCGAAATAAATATTTGTCGATCACACAAATATTTGGTCCGACCCGGGAATCGAACCCGAGACCTCTTGATCAGCAGCCGCATACGCTAACCACTAGACCAACAAGGCAGTCATTGCTTCATTGTGTATATTTCATTGACAACAAAGTTAGAAGATTAATACTTTTTGAGTAATAAGTAACTAATCTAAGTTTATATCCAAGTACTTAATTTTACTCGTAAAACATAAAACTTTATGCACAATTTTTACCAAAGGCATTTGAAAGTGTTTCAGAAGTATGACTTTTTAATAGATATTTATATATTTGTTGAACTGATTATGGAGGATGTCAGTGAGAACGTAGTTTCTGCATCTTGTAAAATGTTTCACAGATACAACAAGCATGAGCGGCTCCGCCCGGTTAGCTCCAGCTGTCGTCGGTACCTGGGCTCCCATCGCGCTCGGAGGCACTGCGCTCATCGCTCCACGCTCTCACGGCTGACACAACAAAACACTTTACAGATTCATATCTCTTTGCACTCGTTTGTTTAATTACCAGAAGGGACATGGGGTGGGGAAATCAATGGCGCTTGTGCCCTTTGTACTCCACACCAGCTGTGACACAGCACAGCTAGTATAGCGCATCGTCCACATTAATCATTTGGTGCATCAGCTGTAGTTAGTTTTTCATTTTCACTAAGTTTAGTTCAAGTCTCGTTTAAATTTGAAAATACCTGATGTGTGTATACTGTAAATAATTAAAACAGTTACGAAATTAAAATACGCTGCTTCATACTTTTTACATCATAAATACATCACAATTTAACTTAATTTAAATATCTAAACTATTCCAGCAAAATTAAAATAAATTGAAAACCGCTTTTTAGTAAAAAGCGGTTTTCAATTTATTTTAAAGCGAAAATAGGGTATACAATACATCGTTGAATACAAACTCCATATAACTGAGAGGAGTGTATTGTGATCCGTACATTTATATATCAATACGCAACAGCATGGCCCTTCGAGCCGTGACGTCATCGTATAAATCACACGTCAAGTGAATAAGTACACGTGCGCCGCGACTAAACTAACGGTCAACTGGATTTCATTTCCTGTTGTATTGAGAACACGTAAAATCACTTTACAATAAGGTAGAGATGAAAAGTAAGCAATTTATTATTACACCGACTTTAACACCACGAATACTTATATTGCGTCAAGTGTGTGTCACGTTACGCAGAGTAGAGTTCCGTTATCCTCTACAACTAGTATAACTTAACTACATCTTATAATTTTTTTGAAGTTAGCTAATACATATTAAAAGAGCTTACATCGCTTTATCTTCTTAGCCTATGCAGCAACGGATATCGCGCTAATCTAACACAAAGGGAGGATCCCCCGACCAGGCGAGGTGATCATGCCTAGTGGACCACTGCCCATCAGTTGATTTTGGTATGTTGTATATATGCTAATCGGCGCGAGAACTTCTCCATCGCGATTCAGGATTTGTGGTTACTCCGTATTGTTCGTTCCATGTTTTTCCAATGCTGAAAACAGGATGTAAATCGGTGAAGTAGTTTTTAAGTTTATCGCGTACAGACAGACGCGGCAAAGGACTTTTGTTTATAATATGTAGTGATGATAAAAGGATAAAGGTGAATGTCAATTAGATTGTTTTTATATTGTTGTTTATTTGGTGGATTCTCAGCCAGTTATGGGGAATTTCTTTTTTTTGTAAACGAAGGAAAATTAGGATTTTGTTCACACATTCATATTTGTGTTAACAAATCGTTGTACTCTTTATTAAAAGTTCTCTCACTAAAACCCACCTCTATGGCTACAAAACTGGCCGAGGGACTTTGACCAAGCTATTTTACTCTATAATACATATATTAACATTTTTTACCTCTCAGTTTTATCACAAATCAAATGCAATAGATATAAAAATAGTGGCAAGTAGCAAAAGTATAAGTTATATTTTAAAGACTAGTAATAAAACAAACAAAGAAACATAAAAAGGTACCGCCGGGTACAAACCGCACCGACACAACGACATAAACCTTGCCTCGCTGAGCACTCGCTCACAAAAATTGTTCCTCATCCAACGCATTGTTTCCTGTCCAATAAATGCCATTTTGCATCACTGAGCCCGCAGTCGAACGAACAGAAATGGTGCTGCTCAATAATTGAGCATCGCGCACGCTTTAACATACAAGTGAATAAAAGGCTTTACTCATCAGGGCTGGCGTCAAACAATCTCCTTGTCTATACGCCTGTATGTGTACATGTGTGTGTATCTATATGTACTAGCCGTCCCTTATTGGTCGAAATTCAACCAAATTATAATTTTAGCCTTCTGCACTCACACACACACACACACACTCCATATAAACTATGAAATGAGGTACAAAGTTTTTCCTTCACGTTTTAATATATAGATACATATAACATATAAAGGTTCATAATTGTGTAAATATTAAATAATATAGAATAAGGTAGAGCCATGTTGATATCAGAACAAATGGGCCGACTCGACCGGGGGGGGGGGGCAGTACTACCCTCACACAGAAGACCATCCGACATAATGACAGCATTCTTGATGTCGTATTTCGTTGGTGAGTGTGAGATCAGAAACCGAATCATTATGATGTTTCTGCATCATCACAGAATGATGCAAAAAAATCTGACCAGGCCGTCATGGTATAGATCAATATGCCGCATTGCCTACCCTCACAATGAAGATGGTGACCTCTACTCCTGGATTCTACTCATGCTTTCCACCAGGCAGCGTAGAGTCACTTTGATAAGTCTGAATTAAAAACAAAAAAAAGAACCTCTATAACCTCAGAATTGCTAAAAGTTTATTTCCAGCAAGATAGCGCTCCACCACCCAACATCCGCGTATTCGAGATATTGAATAGGCAGTTCGGGTCACAGCGAATAGGTACCTACACATGGTCCAACCAAGTGGCCACTTCGTAGCCCCGATCTAACGCCTCTCCATATTTTTCGGTGGGGCTACCTAAAAACGAAGTCTACAAAAAAAAAATACAACAGTATACAGGAGCTGAAAGATGCATTAACAAGGATTTTAAATGATATCTATCCAAGAAAATTATCGGCTGCTACTAGCTCAGTACAAAAGCGAGTGTACTTATGTATTCGTTAAAACAGCGGCATTTTGAGCAATTTATTTCGTAGATCATCTAAATGTAAGTTATGTTTGTCTGTGTCTAAAATACATATTAAAATGATTTATTTCCGTACAAATGTATGAGGAAAGTTTTTTTGCGATTTCTGACATTTCTAGTACTCAAACCTCAGTTGGTCCAGTAGAGACTTTTGATCCTTATAAGAAACAGGATCGATTGGCATCAAAAAAGTTTTTGTTTAAAATGACCATTTTCTTGCTGGCTGTACATTTTTTACACAATCTGTAAATGCCGTTCAGAATATTTTAGAAAATTATGGATAGTCTTCTAAAAGCGTTTTCCTCTAACTATAACGGCTAAGGTACCTACCCTTACTGTCCCGTCTCAAAAATTCACCCTGTATAATTACTTATTCGTACGTTTTGGTATGAAATCTTTAAAGATATTATGCCTATAATCTAACCAACTGTGTTGTATAGAACTACTAAGTAGAAGTTAGTATAAACAATATAAACATGGAGCAGGCAGACGCAAATAACTCAATCACGGCGTCGCCCCGTCTGACGGCTAATTATCAGTTGTCACTGACGGGGCTGGAGACGGCCCGTCATGAACCAATTACAGCCGATTCTATTACTAGAGTGAACATTATTTCTCAATGTGAATTGTGATGGCGTAAATAGAACGAATGGTTCGTGATCAATGTAAATGTTACCGGCAATATGTATTATACGGCATTCTATAGAATACCTAAGCATTGTATAGAACATCTGGGGCGTCCTGGCAATGTAACAAATATTATGAACATTAATGTCCATTACATACTTTACCTACATAGGTGTTGTATAAAGAATATAATACTGGTCCACCGGCAACATATCTGTAAAAGAGGAGGAAATTAAATATTATATATAATTATATATATATATATATATATATATATATATATATATATTGTTAGAGTCCAGAATTAAAAATAATAAAAATAATTATAATTCTGACCAATTTATTTCATTAATTACAAAATAATCTTAGAAATGCAATTAGACAAACAACCGTTAATTAAGTAACGAATCTAAACAAATTACAGTTAGTTATACAGCAAGGTCGGTCACATAGGGCTGTACTAGCTGTTAGACAGTTTTCCTCGCACCCACCGCAATTCAGACAGTACTAACTTGTCAAAGACAGCTTTCCACGTCTGTTAACAGAGTAGTACTAATTGTCCAAAGACAATGATCCACACTCCGCGACGCATTCGTTAGAAATGCGTCCCGATACAACAGATCACTCCTATTTATAACCAAGCGCAGTGAAGTGATGGCGCCACAAAAATGACAACTACCGCCGTTGTGGCTTATAATATATATACTAGCTGATGCCCGCGGCTCCGCTCGCGCCCTAGGAGTATAAAAAATAGATGTTGGCCGATTCTCAGACCTACTGAATATGTATATAAAGTTTCATAAAGATCGGTCAAGCCGTTTCGGAGGAGTATGGCAACGAAAACTGTGACACGAGAAGTTTATATATTAGATATATATATATATATATAACCGCACTATATATATATATATATGTGTGTATAATAATATAATGTATGTATATAATAAATCCGTGTGGTGACGGATTAAGAATACAAGTGTCACCACCCCTATTCATTCCATGGGTGTCGTAAGAGGCGACTAAAGGAACAAAATAAGCAGCTAACATCACTGCCAAGAGAAGGAAAACTTGAAACAAACCCTTTACCAACCCGTCTGGCCAGCGTGGTATAGTAGGCCAAAACCTCCTTTCAAAGGAGAGGCCTATGTCCAGCAGTGGACTGTTAAAGGCTGTTGATAATGATTGATGATATAATATATACATACATATATACATATATATATATATATATATATATATATATATATATATATATATATATATATATATATATATATATATATATATATATATATATATATATATATATATATATATATATATATATGTATGTATATTATGTTGTGCATCGTCGTCTCTGCATCGCCCTAAGGTCGACTGGTAGAAAATGCTTACGACATTAAGTCCGCCTTTGTCACATTTGTACATAAATAAAAAAAAATAAAAAATCACTATGGTGAGGTTAGCACGGTGTCAGTCTTTATTAAACGATGGGCAAATCAAACATTTTGTTCGCTTCTAATCAACTTTATTTAGAACTAGCCTCAGCTATTGGTCGAATATTTTTACCAGCTTCGCTCTGCTAGCGATTTCCAACAGTAAGGGCGGCTTACACCGCAGGACTCAGCTAATACATGTATCCTTAATATATCATAGAAGAAATGTAGAAAACTATTAACTTAACTCATAATTCATATCTAATTAAGTGTTGGAAATAATTAAAGCTAGAAAGAAGAAGAACACATCAAAATCATCAATGTTGATGTGTTCAACACAAGATAAACAAATCAAAATCAAATTTCCTTTATAACGAGGCCTGTGTTCACAGGGAACTGCTAAAGTTAGTAATGTTAAATGCAAAGCTGTGTTTCACACTGACAACATAAGTCAGGTTGGCCGAGTGGTCCAAGGCGCCAGAGTTAAGCTCGGGTCCCGAAAAGGGAGCGTGGGTTCGAATCCCACACCTGACACTTTCACATGATACAGTGCCGTTTTTCTTTTTCATTCATTTTTTAACTTTTATCTGGCAACTTTTCACTTTTTAACCGATAAAAAACGGAGGAAGTTCTGAATTCCTAAGACCGCACAAAACTTTTTACAAAATAGTTCGATTTCGATAATTCCTTTTTTATTGGAAAGTAATAATAGTTAATTTAGATTATTTTGTTGCTAAAGAGTTTTATATTGTTCACTGTGACAAATACATAAGATGGTGGTTTGAAGGAAATGTCGCTATTCTTTATTGGTATTATTTAGTATTCCGGTTCTGAAGCTTAGTAGTTAGTTATCCTGACTGCTAAACCAGTGATTAGGGGTTCAATTCGAATGTATTTATTTGTGTAGATGTATCCCACACACCACACTGGTAACATCTATACAAATCTTTATATCTTTATATATATAATTCTTCTGTGAGTGTGTATGTCACTGAACTTCTCTCAAACGACTGGACCGATTTTGATGAATTTTTTTGTGTGTGTTCAAGGGGATCTGGGAATGGTTTAAATTCGCAATTGGACCCGGTAGGTGGCGCTGCGATCAAGTTATGGAATTTTAAAGTTGGGCGGTACGAAGTTCGCTGGGTCAACTAGTAAATATATAAAATTAAAGTGTCTGTTTGTCATATCAAATTAACGGTTTTTTACATAATTCATATAAAAGTATGGATAAATTTTATTTTTACCAAAATCTCATTTTTTATATATGTATTTTTTGTCTGTCTGTTTCCGAGGTTCTGACGGGACTATCACAGGCAGAATGGAAAACTGATGACACGAGAAGTAACTTAGGTGATTTTTACACTAGCTTCGCTCCGTGGCGTTACCCGCGATGATAACAATAACCGCGGGTAACACCGCGGGTCTCAACTAGTACACACTAAACACGTGCTCCATCATTATATCGCCAACCGTCATGTAGTTTTACATGCACATGCAAAATAGGGGAAGCAGCATGTACCTATACCTATAACATACCTATTTACTAACGGGTTTACTACTCACAGTACGCTGCACTGATTTGACTGCCTCGTTGGTCTAGTGGTTAGCGTATGCGACTGCTAATCAAGAGGTCTCGGGTTCAAATCCCGGGTCGGGCCCATAAAAAGTGTTGTTGGGTTTTTCTTTGGCGGTGATTCACGCCCATGCCTCGGAGAGCACGTTAAGCCATCAGTCCCGGTTGTCATGAACATCTATGGCAATCGTTATTGGGAAGTTACATAATTTAAGGCTATTTCAAAATTGCACAAATTTAAGTGAATAAGCATCTCAGTATGTATGTATGTTTGTTACTTTTTCACGCCAAAACTACTGAACAGCTTTGGATGAAACTTTACAGTTATATAGGATTTATATCAAACCTCCTTTCAAAGGAGAGGCCTATGTCCAGCAGTGGACCGTTAAAGGCTGTTGATGATAATTAATGATCAGAATAACATATAGGCTACTTTTACTGCAATAATCAAGATAAGCGCGGTGGGAGCCGCAAGCGAAAGCTAGTTGGTTCATATTTGTGGGCACTCTCCGATTTAGTTTATCAATGTGATAGAACACGATTAAACCTGGAAAACAGAATATTTTTTGTCGTACCTGTTATTTAGTATTATCGCCAAGAAGACCCGCTGCAACTATGTTTAAAAACATAAAAGATTTTGTACAATAACCAACAGGCGATGACTGCAAATTTTTTAAATATTATTTTAATTATCTAATTCATTTTCATCCAATAAAAATTATAACGTTTTTGGTTTCATTATATTATCATAACGTTCCGAAAAATAACTCACAGTGAGGGTGGCTCCATGTCCCTTGGGGTTGATACCCCTTCGCTCACTGTTGCTGAACACTCAGATAACTTATCTACAAACAACTCAATTTAGAGAGAGGTGCCGCACAAAGACCCTTAGATAATCTTATTAAATTAAAAATATTGTTCGAAGACATCGGCCGCTTTGTTCGCACCTAACTTTTTAATTAATACCTAAGGCAGGCTTTTTAAGTATTTTACTAAAACATTGTCACCAGTAATAACTAAAATTATGAATAATTTGGATAAGCGCGGAGATGAGAGGAAAGTTGCGACTCTTTATTATACATTTACTTTCATCTTCTACCTTTTTATTGTAGGACACTTCGCTTGTGATTCATGGATTAGTTCCTTTGGCGGGACAACAAGTAATTAAAAAAATATTGGTCCTAATTTAGTCGAAATTTATATCTGTTGTAATATTCAGCTATAAACAGAATAAATACTAACACCGTAATGTTCAGCTCACCTGGACCCTGTCTCCACGTAACATTCAGTAATGATGATATCTGGATGGAAAGCATTACGATATGTTTTGCTGTGAGTAGAAGAGAAGACGACCCAACATTTAGTCCCACTTCATGTGTAGGTACATAAATTACAAGTATATGTGTAGATGATGCAGTACCTACGCGGTCGGCGGCTCGCCGCTCAATTGATTTTAAGTTAATCGCTCGTTAAACAACCGCGGGTCACGCGATCTTCGTTATTAACTAATTACTGCCACGTGTTTACATATTCTATGGAGTCTATTATTTTCAAATACGTATACATAGAGTACATGGAGTAGTGTAGTAGATTTGACGCGAGGCTTCCTCCGAGTGTATGTCAGAAGTTGTGGTAGAGAGTAGCCTATGTCATTTATAAATAATCTAAGTATATTCATGACAAATTTCATTCAAATTAAAGTGGTATAGCAGTGAAAGCACAATAGACACACAAACAGAGACAGAGAGACTGTTGGTATTTCTATTCCTAATAAAACACACTATATATATCGGTGGCGCAGTGATATTGAATGCGACTGCTTTCCTTGAGGTCTCGGGTTCGATTCTCGGGTCAGACCAAATGTTTTTGTGATCACTGTGATCCGCCAATATTTGTTTTCGAGTTTAGGTTGTTTCTATGTATAATATGTATATATTTGCAAAAAAAAAAATTAAAATTATGTAAATTGACAATTAAATTAATTTAAGCAGTAAGTCCAGTAAATAATTAATATTCTATAATTTTTAAACAACAAGTTCAATATCATACTGTCAGTTATGTACACCTTTCTTTTTGTGTGCCACACATTGGAGGAGAGCGAAGAAGAGGCGTTAACATCCTCATCACAAGGGTAGACAAGGCAGCATGGCAACCCACACCACGGCGGCCTGCTCAGATGTTTCTCCATTATTCTCGAGAAGGATTGGGCTTCCGATCTCACACTCAAAAAAGAAATACGACAGCAAGAATGCTGTCATTAATGGAATGGTCTTCTGTGCGTGGCTCTGCTGCCTATGAGATAATACGGGTAACTTCACATTGTCACGTACAAAGTGTTTTAATTACTGCGCTACAGTGCAGCTACGTGTGTTGTGTAGACCGTGTGTTCGAAAATATCTCTCAGTTCTCTTAATCTTGGACGTTGCGTTGCAATGCTTAAACTGTATTGCCTCGTTATGCACACTCGCCACTTAAAACTGCTATTTCAACTTTACATGTAAGAGATAAAAAGTTCAGCTTAAAGATTTTCATTAAAATTTTGCGGCGTTTGTATTCAGTTACATTTAGTAGTCACAACTCGCCACTAAAGAACTGAGAATGTTCCAATTTAATTTTATATTTAAAACTAAAGTAGGTTTTAATTAGAGGGTGCAGAACGTGCTATACCCACTCGTGTGGGCGCCTGCTAGCGTCTGCTACACGAACATCACGACCTTAGAGCGTCTTGAATACTTTTTGTTCGAAATGATATATGTACATCTTAAAAGCAAATAGAAGGTAATCTTATGTAGAATAAATAAGTATCTTTTAAAGGTAAAATAATTGTATGAAAGGTTTTACAGTAGAATTATCTAGGCAAGGAATTAATACATTAGAAAGAGCCTGAAAGTACTTCGAGCAAAATGTTATCACAGTATGAACATTTGTTGCAAATTGTAGAAAATAAGCTTTGATATGAAGAAGGAAGAACTGCATAAACGAGATTACGAGGAGAGGAAACAATGTAATGGTGAATACAATAGAAAAAGTAGGTAGGTAAATGTAACCGACCCGAAATAAACTTAAGCAACGGGTAGGAAGATAATTTATTGAAAAGGTTCAAGTTGACTATTAAATATATAAGAATTAAGCCATAGCTTCAATGATTGATAAGATGTGTGTCACAAATCACGTATGTAACCACCCATACGGACATGCATCAACGTCGAGCCGCGGTCCTCTCACCTAACATTACTCTCAGCTAACTTAAAAAGCCGAGGGGAGCGGAAGGCGGTGCGAGGGGAGGGGTGTTGTACCGTAAACTACATCCCACCTTCACTATAAATTCGTTTCCACAAACATTTATATCCAATTGTAGGGCAACAGGAAGAGTAACCGCCTTGACTCAGCTTTAAATAACTTTAGTGGAACTCGTCGCAGCGGCGCTCAAATTACATTGTCGCGATAAACTATCTCGTTTAGTAGATCTATACTCGTTAGTAATGCGTTGCAGTATTTTAGTGCATCGCTATTAAATTATGTCGGTGTCCAGAATGACAGATAAACTGATAGCAAAGTGCATCTTTTTCTCGGAACTTGAGGAGGGCAAGCGAAAGCATTGTGGTCAACTCCTTAGATATAAAGATGTTCCAAAGCGCCACATGGAGAAGTGCAACATGGAGCCTTCAGAAACAACATTTGCTGACCTTGGAGGTCACCATATTAGAGTGATAGACTTAAGCTCTTCAACCACATAAACGGTTCGACTTTCACTTCCATTAGCGCACGTGTTTCTCTCGCTTTCTGACCCCGAGTTCTTTAATCGGGGTGTAAAAAAGCATCTCGCTATTCGGCCATTTGGGTCATCATGTTGCGTTGTCCACATGTCCAATGGTTATGGTGAGTGGTGACCAGTCTTGGATTGGTGCTGAGACTCGTGCTTTCTATCAGACATAGCAGTCATTTTGGCAGCTACTATATAAAAACAATATTAAATATTGAGAGGACAACGTGTCAAGTGCCCGAGTGAATAAAACAACAGGACGGTAACTACGGTCATCCCCTGCACTCCGGCCGAGTTTACGGGTCACATGAAATTTTAAACTTTACCAACATTTTGTGGGTAAACTTTTCTATTGTTAAACTTAATGGTCGAATATGGTGCCCAGTATTTTGCTAAAACGGCGAAGAAACTTCGATCAGCTAATTAACTTCCTCGTTTCACAGATTTAATCTGCAGAATGGTTGCGAAGTTAGAGATTATTAACTAATTCTATAAAAAGATAATGTATATTTTAAGATAGTTTACGTAAATCTATCGTTTAGTAAATCGTCTATAAATACTTCCAATATGTCGTAATAAATACATACATATCATGCAAACATTTTCCGACTCAGAATTTGAACCCGAAACCTTAAATGCATCAGTCACACCACCACTGCCCCACCGAAGTGGCTGACACTATCACGTATACGTGTACGTATACGTATACACTATCATGTATTTAGTTGTCTAGTACCCATAATACAAGCTCTGCTTAGTTCGGGGCTAGATGGTTTAGATGGCGTTGTGTGTAAGATGTCCGAAATATTTATATTTTTTATTGAGTACATCCTTTTTAGTTCGCTTGGTAATGTTTAGACAGAATACCAATAGAGTCCATTTAATTCATCAAATATAAGCCAACTAACTCTCACAACACCAACACTCTTACAACACCAGAAAATAACAACATTTTCGGTAGACGTTGAACGCCAGGAGTGCAGTATAAAATCACAATGGCGCGCTGCCGTCCGACGGAGCCAAATAAAACGAACGTTTATAGTTAACAGAATCGCCAGTTATAAAGAAAATGGTTCCGAAGCGCGCACTGGAGTTGTCATCCAATTGAAATTCAAGTGGAGTAAGAAAATCTGCGGAATAGCCATCCTAACTACTGCCGTGAGATTTTATACTAGCTCTATGAGGCGTTGTAATATCGAACGACTGTATCTAAAGTATAAAGGGATATTAATTCAAAGATTATCTTGCAGCTAAAGGTAAGACTATGAACGAGGTATTTATATAAAGCTGTTTAGTGTCACAGTAACCTCTGCTATAACAAGGTCTGTATACGCGTCTCAGTCAGTTTCGTTATATTACATTACAAGTATTGGATACAAGACATCTAAAATCTTTTAATGTATATTAGCTCCCTGACCCCTTTGAATTTTTCTCACTCCGACTTACCTTATTTCCTTAGAACTTCATTTTCAATGGATGATTACATTTGACTGGATATTTTGCGTTAAAACGGATTGTATGTAACACTTGGGATCTGTAGGAGAGCCACAGGTGAGTCGGCTCGACTGGAATGATATCAGAGCCTCATAGAGTATCATACTGTTAAAGGTTTTGTTGCTTCTCAGAGTATTAGGGAGGTTACTGGGCTCTAAAACTTCCTTCCCCATGATTCTCGGAAGATAGCTCAAACGGCAGCAACGTACTTGGAGTTGTACGTACTCCAAGTACGTGAACGATGAAGGTATCCTATTATCAAGGGACGTGTCTTTGCACCCAGTGAAAGTTTAATTAAAAAAGAAAGAGCAGATGAAGATTCCATTTTAATATAAAACTGTTTCATTAAAATTCTCGATATCGTTCTAAAACCCAATTAAGTTTGAAAACGGTTACGTCGTCGATACGAGCCCGTTACTTACTAGTTCTAATTTAAAAAGGATAAATCTATTGGTACACGTTCCACGTACGCTGCAGGTATCGGCGTGCGGAGGTAAGCCGTGGCTCACTGTCTGGCTCGGGTCCAGGCGGCGCGTCTCGCACTACCATCGGTGCGCCCGCGTCCGGCGCTCCCTCGCACCTAACACTTTACGATGTCTGATACGAGACGATACATCGAACTTTTCAAATCAATGGCAATAGTTTGATGTCGAAAGTGATAATTGAATTGTAGCAACTGAATTTGCTGCAATTTTTAGAACTTGAAGGAGCTGAATTTGCTGAACTCACGCAACTCGTAGTCTAAAACGGAAAAATGCTCCAGGACATACAGATCACAGCGAAGTAAAGTAGGATGTGACTCGTACGTCAAGACATACCCCGACCAGCCAACTACTAAATGGTCCAGTTGTGACAGAATGTAGTGTACACAAATAGAACAGAAAAAATATTTAGTAGTAGTTATTAAATTTTTAAAGAGAACTCTTTTTACTCAAAGTGAATAAAATAAATTATTACTTTTTTGCGACACATTGATCAAGGAAATCATTTCTAGGTAGAGTGGCCGTTAGAAGCCCGGCTGGACTCAGAAATCGACAGACCGGGCACCTTACTTCATGTAGTGAACTGCAACCGGCTGATAATAATGATAGTGAATTTCAATAATGTAACAACAAGTTACGAAATTAAAATCACACATTTAATGAAGAATAGAGAATGACATTTTTCACTTTTTAGGGTTCCGTGGCCAAATGGCAAAAAACGGAACCCTTATAGATTCGTCAAGTCTGTCTGTCTGTCTGTCTGTCTGTCTGTCTGTCCGTCCGAATATCACAGTCACATTTTACCGAAACTATAAGAGCTATACTGTTGAAATGTGGTCAGTAGATGTATTCTGTGAACCGCATTAATATTTTTACACAAAAATAGAAAAAAAACAATAAATTTTGGGGGTTCCTATACTTGGAACTGTAACTCAAAAAATTTTTTTTAATCGAACCCATACGTGTTGGGTATCTATGGATAGGTCTTCCAAAATAATGTTGAGGTTTCTAAAATCATTTTTTTCTAAACTAAATAGTTTGCGCGAGAGACACTTCCAAAGTGGAAAAATGTGTCCCCCCCCCCTGTAACTTCTAAAATAAGAGAGTGATAAAACCAAAAAAAATATTTGTTGTACATTACCATGTGAACTACCAACGAAAATTGGTTTGAACGAGATCTAGTAGTTTTTTTTAATACGTCATAAATCGTAAACCGCAATTTACCTTTCATTCAATCAATACACTATTATAAGAACTTATAAATGATGTAACTTGCTGCTACGGAACCCTTCATGGGCGAGTCCGACTCGCACTTGGCAGCTTTTTTATTTGTATACCAAAATAAAAATCAGTAAAAACGATAACACAATATTCATTTGTAAAATATACAACTTAAATTTTTACTTTGGAAAACCCACCTCTATTGAAATGAGTTAACTATGCTTACTTAATTAGTGTTTTTAGGGTTCCGAAGTTCATAACTCGGAACCCTTATAGATTCGTCATGTCCGTCTGCCGTCCGTCCGTCCGTCCGTCCGTCCGTCCGTCCGTCCGTCCGTCCGTCCGTCCGTCCTCGACTTACCGTCCAAACGGTAAGTGCTAGAAAGATGAAAGTTTGCATGAATACGTGTTGTAATTACGTCGACAAAGTGCTACAATAAAATTATGAAATATAATTTTATTTGGGGTACCTCCCCTACACGTAAAGTGGGGATGATTTTTTTTTCTCGAGGCTACCCCATCGTGTGGGGTATCATTAGATAGGTCTTTTAAAAACAATAAAGGGTTTCCTAGACGATTTTTTCATTTAGGTATCCGTTTGCGAGATATTTCACTTTAAAGGGCACTTTTTTGTAAAAACAGGGCGTCCCCCCCCCTCTAAAAGCTAAACGGCTGGCTCAAAAATTTTGAAAAAAATCGTGATGCTGGTCCATTTAATGAACTTTGAAGGAAAACTATAACTGATTAGATGACTTTCTTAGTTCAGGAGTTATAAAGGCTTATATGGTAAAATGCGCTCACTTGGAAAACGTCATACAAAATTAACGTAATAATACGTAAACATAACAATTATCTATTGGATACGATTTTAAATCCACATACCATTATAGGTGACTGAGGAACCCTTTCCTGTGCGTGGCCTGACACGCACTTGGCCGATTTTATTTAAAATTCCAACCTAGAACAGGCTACTGTGAGATAAACACGACCATTTGTTCATTGTCTGAGTGTAATTTACCTGTGAAATGCATGTGTTTATTATTGGTCTGGCTTATATAGTACAAGCTCTGCATTAGGTCACTATAATTTATTCAAGAGTAAATAGTTAATATTCATAACAGAAAGCAGACAAATTGTGATGCATTAAGTACAAAACATGAAATGCAGTAATAATTGATTGTTTGACGCAGTATTTCGTCAACAAGTCGTACCACTCTATATCCGTATTGAACACTGCGACAACCATCAATCGACATCAACCGGAATTCGATTTGCTCTGAAATAATATTTATATCGGAAATCCATTAGCGAGTGCGAGTGCGAGCGACACAGCGCGTCCTCGTGCATTCATACCACTTACTGTGGGACACACGGTCATATTTCATGTGTTAACTGGTATATAATTAACGTTAACTAACCAAATATTGTTTGTTCTTATCTGAAGGAAATCACTATAACATTAAGACATGGCTACGTAAAATTTAAAGTTTGCAACACAAACAGGCTCTGCATTTATCAATGCGTAGTCAGTAACGGCAAATCAGTTTACATTAATAGATAAAAGATAAATAAAAACTGCCGTAACCGTTAACATTCTGGTTATTTTGCTTGTAAATTAATAAAATTGTCAGCGCAGCGAGTTTCCCAAAACTGTTATTTATCTGCAATTGTAAACAAGGGATCTGGGCGGGCGCACGCTCGGCCGGAGATACAGACGGGAGCGAACTACTTCAAAGAACAATAAAAGTTGGTAATGAGCGCGCTAATGGCCGACAAATTAGGCGGCGTTCAACAAACACAAATAACAAGCTACAAGTACATCACTATACTAGGGTTTGCTCATATTTATAAACAAGGGTACAATTTCAATGAGTAGTTATTTTTGAAAACATGGGAGAACACAGAAGCAATTGTACCTCTAGGTTTTATATTTGCATTACTATATTTAGCGAAAATGATTTTAAATAATAATGGAAATGAGTTAGATGACCTAAAGTTCTTAGTATGTTTATATACACATACATTAACTGGACAAAGTTTGGTCTCTTAGTGTGGTGTTGGTGCGACCACCTAATGGACTCGGACTTATTCAACAAACTACTGCAAGCTAATTAGAATAAATGCAACATGAAAGGGGTTATAAATAGAAGCTGACCTATGGTCTAGTAAAAATAGTAAAGAATAAATATTAACGAAGGTTAATGATTCTTCTGTGCGTATAAATTACTTATTTAAGTGATTTATTATATATTTAAGTGTTTCAGGTAAACTTTTATAAAAAAGCTAAGATAAGAAAATTTTGTGTGTTCTTGTTTTCATCCAAAGACTGAAATGATTTGACAGTAGAGGCGTTTAAACGAGTTCAATGATTTTACATTAACAATTGGCAGTTTTAAAATAACTAACGATTAATGAGCCGGTCGGGCAGAGCCCTATCAGAACAGAGGAGCTACTTGCTGGTTTCAGAAGTTAAGGATTGATACAATGTTATTTGCTTTTGGATATCATCAACGGCATTTAACAGTCCTCTGCTAAACATAAGCCTCTCCTTCGAGAGGTTCTGGCCGACTATGCCACGCTTTGCTTTTCAATATACTTTACTTAAATAAGAATCAAATGGATTCGAAATAAATAAGATATTTTAATTAAAATCATATATTTGTAGTAGCAATAAAATTTACAAATAATAATAATTTATTAATGCCCTTTTAGTAAAATGATAAGTTTATGTATTTTATTACAAAATTCTCAAATATGAGCTTGTCGAAGCAAACCTCAGTACGAAGTACCAGTCTCTGCATATATGTATAATCGACTAGATGACATGCAAATGTGACGCGACGTTGCAAGCGTGATCTCTCAAAGCAGGATACACTTCACGAACTACAAACGATTGAAAGCTTGTAGCCGTAGATTGTGATGGAGATGTTTATTCATGTCGGTTGCTTTAACGCTTCACGTGAATGTGCATTCCTGGCGGAGGAGCGAGAGAGATGCGGAATTGTTTGCTCAAATTGTAATTCTCTCTAAGCGCGTCTTCAGTGGAAACTGTAATACATGTGCTATAGATATATGTATAACTTAATTTTAATACCTATTATTTTTTTCAAAATCCAAGTTTTGCTGTAAGTACCGTTTATTACATATGCATTTTGTAAAAAACTAATCATTTCATGCATTCCGTGGTCATAAATTGAAAACTTGAAGTTCCAAACAGACACTTCAATTTATTTGTATAGATTGTATCGACTAGCTCTTGATTGTAAGATGCTCTGTGTATTGAACAACAGAAAGTGAACAACAATATATAATTATATATGTGTAGTAGTTTAATACGAATTGCAACAGCTATTCTGCGATTACGTTTCGGATAAATTGGGCAGAACAGGCGGATACAAAGTGCGCCACAACCGCGGACATCGGAAGCGGTTAAAGTCAAAGCCCTAGCTTCGGTCGACTCCAAATATAATAGCTGGATGTAGCCTGAGTCCTGAGTGGTAAGTTTCATTAATCAGGCTCTGTCGGCGACTGTACCGCTTAAATAGTCGGTTGAGTGGAGAGTCGAGTCTTGCTCAACACAACTCCGAATACAACTGTTCTTTGTGTTTGATTGGAAATGTTTGTGTGTTTATTTCTGAAACTGTCAGCGGTTTCAAAAACATACGAAGGTTTATTAAAAAAAAATCTAAAAAGTATAAAAACTCTTTAGTAGAGGTTTTTAGAGGTGTATGTTTTAGAGCACTCTCTGTTTAAAAGTAAAGGTAATATATAATTAACAGGCTTTGTGGGTAAACATTCGCTGTTAGTCATTAGTTGGAAACAGAACAATTATGAACTCTAGACACTTAACAAAACTCAACCAGAGCTCAGAATTAAATGCGAATCAGAACTTTATATTTAATACTCGTAGCCAGAGTCCATAATACAGTCTCGCAGAACGTCGAAGTATGGATTGAAAATAAAAATGACACGAAAACCTTAATTTTGCAATAATTCTTTTTCTTCATTTAAAATTAAGTTTTCAGTAATCAACATCTTAATGAAAAATTCATATTATTAGTAAATATATCAATTTTGAACTGACAACATAAACAGAGTAAATGCTGCCCCCTTTAGATTTGTGAAGCTCCTAAAATATTAGAAATAGTTTCGTCATTACCTCAGTAGGTAGGTAGAGCATTTTAATACACGAAAACCTTTTGGGGTGTCCCCGCCATGGATTTTGTTTAGACGATGTGTCGAAATAAAACCGACTGAAAACATACAAAGTTGCCTTTCGACGGTACATAACGAAATAGCAGCATTTTATGAGTATAATAATAAATAGAAAGAAAGTAAATATTCGAAATAAATAAATAAAGGAAATGAATATTTCGCTCATCTTACATCACCGCCATTTAATCCCAAACAAAGCAGAGCTTGTATGATGGGTACTAGACAACTGCTTTAAATACATAAACATACTTTTTTTACGCGAAATTAAACAATTCCATTTAAATGTACACGTAACACCCCCAGTTCAAGTATTTAAGAAAATATTTCGCACGTACAATACGTACATACATTGGTACATAGCGTACAAGAAGCGAGCAAGGGTATTGGGAACTAAATAGGGCAGGCTCTTGAGGTTTACCTAAGGGATGAGCACCTCTAATTAAGTATTAACCCCGCCGTCTAATATTCAATGAGGCATCCTAAGTACCGTGAATATCCCACAGGCGGTATAGTACCTGTTACTTAGAGTTTAATGTACTTGCAAACTATTTCCAATCTTCTAATAAAAAAAGTTGAATTCTTGATTTCATAAAATTGTCAAACAATTTTTTACGAAAAATAACAATCGATTTGTTACTTCTTGTTCCTATAACATAGATAGGCTAGCGAGGAATACCAGAGTGGCTTTTAATAGGTAAGAGATTGACAAACTCCTTCATTGCCACCCAATGGGTGAAGCACATCTATGAGGATTTTCCACTGCGTTAACATAAAAAGCACAGTCAACAAATTGAAATGCTCGAATAAGAAATCTTTTGAATTATCACAGTGGACGCTTGGCCGGTATAAATTGTACCTTATGTGTAGTTTCTAAAGAGCACACTTTTGGTTCACCTGTATGTTTGTTTGTTTGTAACTGACTTCTGTAAGAGTGTACTCAAAGAGCAGCTCTAAACACTATAATTACGATTAAATAACATATCCTGATCGAACCTTGGCTAATTCTGGCAATTGAAAAGATTTTAATTCCTAGTCGAGAGACAGATTTGGTATATAACACAGTAATTTATCTCTCAAATAGTTTCTTAAATTTACACAAACAAACGTACGAGTGCGGTCATTCTTCGTTAATATTACCATCGATGAATAGTACTCGTATCTTACATCGATAGTATTACGTTTGTACCTACAGCCCATGAGTATTACGTCACATTTTACATTAATCAAACCTCGCATCCTGTATTCGCTAGTTTATAAAATTGTCAACAACACATGCAAATGTAAGGCAGCACAAATTCCTACTCTTGAATTGAAATTCAAATCGTACAGCTTCTGCTCTTCACATGCACCAAGAGAATCGTTTTTGTAGTCTGTGACACAGTACTCATGTACAATATTATGATATCCAACCCTGTATATAATTTGGGAAAATCTAATTATCCCACTGCTAAGAGGACAATATACTCAACTTGACTGTTCTCTGTTATTCCTGTTTAAATGTTCAATGGTAATTTTACCATTCAAAAGTCAATCTCAAGTTTAGTGATTCCAATTAAAGTTTATAATTAGGATAAATCCCATATGATAAAAATCTAACTCTAGAGGTGTAAAAAGAAAGGACGAAATCCAACTCCTAACATTTTATCAAGAGTTAGGTTTATTGAAGTGACACACTTTTAACCGAATTGAAAATGAGGAGCTTCGATTTTTCACTGTATGTTTTGTTTTTTCATTAATGTTTTTGTATTAATAATCATCGTAAGCATATACAAAGGTATTGAATCAAAGCTACCTACACAAACTTGCTAGTATTATAATTGAGTTAGTTTATAAAGCAAACATGTTTATCAGCTCAATACCAACGACGAACAGAGCCAAACATGTGTCCATGGCACTCGAACGTATGTTGGCAAGAATCTAACACCCACAAAACATGATAAACATTAAGGACTAGTAGTCAGCAGAGACATGTCTACTTCATCAAACATTGAACAACTTCACCGACACCAGCAAGAAAACTACAAGGATCCTGTACAACCATTGTCCTTATTATTAACAATAGACAGTTATCATAATATCAGTTGAAGTTACACTGATGAATAGAAAATAACAACCATTCAAAACCTAATGAATTATTGCAGATATCTATCCATTGGGCTTCACAACCAGCGCGGCAGTGAACAGCATGCAGGGTCAGCTCCGGATTCGGAGTCTACATCTCATTTGGCATAATACGATGATAATTCTTGTGACTGAACACAATTTAATAATATTGAAGTGGAAATAAAATATTTTTACAAACGTACAAGATAATTTGTCATCAAGTATATTAACATACTTTACACAGGATAACATTTAAGAGTACTTAAAAAAAATTCACTGACACCTTGCAGGGTTGCAATACTGAAATCTTATAACATAAACAAAGAAATAACATGATTACGTTATCGAATGTTACACACAAACATTATTAACTATTACAAATGAAATCAAAAGCTGCTGTAACTAACACAACTTGTAATTAAATGTAATGTACATATATTTGCATTTGAAGTTACTTTGTGTTGACGTGTTACTCCGCACTAAAATTCAATTATAAACGTTGTGTAACCGGTTGTATCGTGGTTCAACTAAAAGGTTCTATATCTCCGCGACTCAAGTGGACGTATGCATGCAAATCGACCTCGAATAACAATATCCACTCGCTATAATCATTACATGCAAGTGTATGAATAATATATGTAGAAATAATGTCGTACATGAGCGCGGCGAATGATTTATTTCCAACAAGCTACACATTTTAAAGTTGTATTTTGAACCACATAAATTATTGTCCTAGAACTTTTTTAGGTGCTAACATAACATATTTACTGAATAGTTGTGAATTTAAATGGGCAGGCATACTATCGAGAACTGTTTGTAGTAATATTGGCAAAAGTAATATTTCTATCCCTTGAGAATTGAGAGATATACTTTTTCTTAACAAAAGGTATTCTATGTCCTCTTTTGTGTCCCTCACAATGTATTATATGTCGGAACGAGAACAGTAATGCGCTATTTGAGATTAACGATCCGGTTAATGTTACGACATCGTCTGTTTACTTATTATTTATTGTTGAAACATTTCATATTGCAGTCTTTCACTTTAAACAATGTTTTTTATTTTTACTTAAGATGATGGCTTTTTGACATCATCTTTGTTAGTATTCGACTGTTTCTTTATTACGAAATGAAACAAATAAAATGTACATACATTGGAAGCATAAAGAAACGAGCAGCTTATATTTCACAAACACACACATATTACGGCCACCTTTATAGAGATTCCAAAATGCCAAATTAAAACTTAGTGCTTTGGAATCTCACTGTTGTTTGAGACGTCAGTCGTCCAGTATGAATGTTATTTATGTCACATTAGAGATTCGTACCTATATATTACATATATCAATACCACGTTGCCTGCGCAGCGCATGTCTATACTTGCATACATTCTGTTTATTCCTTTCAGATGGCAGAGAGGATCTAACGTGACCTGTGCCTCATGCAGTCACATCTAGGATAGATCTGCGAAACGAGATACCGATCAATAACGAGGAAAAAGCTGCATGAGATTAAATTCTTTATGTAGTCACGGAGCGTCAAAGCTGCATGTTCGCACATAAAATAGTCTAACGTTTCGGCATTCAGCCTAGTTTCCATCGTAAATGACATTCCGATGTTTTAGAGAATGCGATTCAATAATTATATGGCTTCTGTTTATGACTTGTGCAGAAAGTGGCCTTAGATGATTGGAATCAATAACCGAGGGTAAGCAACGACGATCAGTAAATGGATGGGTGACCGCTTGTGGAATGATATGTTATAAGCGTTTCCGTGATTCGGAGGTGACTAAGCAGTCGTTCCCGGTTCTTGTCAGAAAATAACAGCTCGGTTGGAAGCTTTCGGGAGGCTTAAAAAATAAAAATGTTAGACAGCTACAAAAAAAAAGTATTTTTAACGCCACGACAGATCCGTACAAATAAACATTATTGTTATCAAAAAAAAGATTTATTCCAGACTTTCATGATTTTTCCTTTGCTTGTCCTATATAATATACTACAGTCGCAATTTATTGCTAACATTATCACTGTTATGTCGACTTACACTAATTTAAATATATATTATATAACAATGGTATCAAACGCACCGTGGACTTTATATATAACTTTTAATATTAAGATGAAAAATGTATTGATTTCAACGCGCTTCTACAAATAAATAAAATTTAACATAAAAACATGCACAACATTACGAAATGGCCGCTTAATTAAGACTTGTTTATCAATCGTACACCAAGATACTGTTCTATAAAATATTATATTAGTATAAATATACTTGTAATCATAATAAAGTTACAAAATTTTAACTAAATTAATAATGATTGTGACTTATTTGTTGTTGATAGAGACTCAAAGGGAACGTTAGACGTGTCAAACTTAATTAAAAGCTTCGCGTCTCATTTCTACGAGGGTAATTATTGACTGTCACTAATTATAGCCGTGAAGGCAGAACGGCTCAGGGAGAAAAGCATCCGACCTTTTCTTGTGTCTTTTAACATTAAGTATTCACTTTTAGAAAAAAAAACTTAATATTAAAAGAAAATACTCAACGAAGGTTATTATAATTGTAGGTTATTTAACATTTAGGTTTTGGAGTATATTGCGAACTTATAGGTCGATTAAAATAACAGCCACCGTGCAACAAATCATAACTAATATTTACCTAAGTGAGTAATATAGAGTAGAAACTCAGTGCTTAAGTAACAAACATGACTGCAAAAGACTACACTGACGTTGTAATTCGATTCCACCTATGAGTTCGCTATAGAGTACAATATATGATATAAATTTTGATTGTAGCAAATAATTGAAATGAAATTTTAACAAACTGAACTAAAAGGTTTCTCAAAACCTCTAGAGAATTCTGTAACAGAAGATTCTCAATAGTTTTTAAACTCCCGAATTCAATACATTGGTATATCGACGACTGGTAACGAGAAATGCGACTCATTTTATTTTCACCTGGAACTATTCTCGCACTTTTCTAAAGTTCCTCACAATAGTTTGTAGTTGTACAGTACCTGTATGTATAAGGAACGGAGAATTGTCAAAGTGCATGGCCCGCTTGGTGGACCAGCAGCAGTAAGCGACAGCCGATAATTAACCGTCGGACTACGCGAACTTTAAAGCAAGATGAACAGTGTTTAATTGAGTTACTCAGCGACCGGCGCTCGCCAACCGCCGAGTTTCTACCGAACGTTAACTGGTACTTACAATTGACAATGAGAATAATGAATTGACAATGAGAAAATGCATTTGATGACGTTATGGTCTGTGTAAGTTTGTGTTTAGTGTAACAGCACCCTGTGTATATGTTCAAGGCAAAAAAGATAGCATTTAACTAACAAGGTTTAATGTCGGCGACCTCGTACGCAGAGTGTAGCATAAAATCGTAGTGCTACGAATACTACTAGTACTACGCAAGCTACGTAGCTTGCGTAGACCTACGTTACGGTCTCAACGTAATACCGTAGCTCAATAGCAATGATAATTAAAACAAAGTTGGTAATATTTACTAGAATTTCACCTAAAATAACACAGACTTGTTACAGCATAGAGCTTATAATAATATGAAAATATACATCTCAAACTTTGTTTTTCAAATTCGGATTTTAGGTCGCCCTTAAGTTTTGAACCATACGGTTGAACTTCGAGTCTTTAAATTGAGCGACTGCCATCAGACTTCCAACCTTTAGTCCCTACTACAGAGTACCGAGAGTCTAAAAGTAGAGTCGATGTCGATTATCAAAACCGATATAGTTTTTCTTGAAAGTTTAATATTGACTACTATCCTGATTTTTTTCAGATTTTTCGAGTCAGCCGTTTGGCTCTTAGGAGGGGGGGACGCCCTGTTTTTACTGAAAAATTCGTTTTAAAGTCAAAAATGGTTTTAGTAACCTCACATTGTTTTTAAAAGACCTATCTAATAATACCCCAAACGATGGGTTAGAAGCGAGAAAAAAAACATCCCCACTTTACGTGTAGGGGAGGTACCCCAAATAAAATTATTTTTCATAATTTTATTTTGGGACTTTGTCGACGTGATTACAACACATATACATGCAAAAATTCATATTTCTAGCAACAACTGTTTGGACAGAAGGCCGAGGACGGACGGACATGGCGAATCTATAATGGTTCCGAGTCATGAACTACTGAACCCTAAAAAGGTATGTTTATGTATTTATATCAGTTGTCTAGTACTCATAATACAAGCTCTGCTTAATTTGGGACTAGATGGCGTTGTGTATTATTTTTTAATTTAACACATTATTCTCCCGTATAAAACTGATTTGCGACATCACGGCTTTAATTGGCAAGTTTACGTTATTACAACCTCCTTAGATCCCGACTCGATACATCGCAAGTGGAAATAATATTAGTTGTTGTAAAAGTAAATTAAGTTTTTATATGTTCAAGCATTGTGGTTGTGGCGACTATACTTTCAGTTATATTCAAGCAACAGAGTGCAAACTTATTGCCGGCAATTGAACTCTTTAATTATTTATAACAAGTTTTGTTAGAAACGGTATAGTATAGAAACAAGGTGTACATGTTCTTACTAAAGAAGCTTATGCACTTCAAATTTCCTTATCATCAGCCTATCGTAGTCCACTGCTGGACACCTTGACTTGACTTGAAGTATACTAAGAGAAAAGTTAACTTGAAAATAATAGGTTTTTTTTTTAGTTAATGAATAACAGGATGGCTGACAGGAGCTGGATGCAAGAAGCTCAAAATCGATCACAGTGGTGTGCAATGGGAGAGGCCTGCGATAGGTTGATGATGATAAACTTCACCATCATTGTATCGGAGTATCTCTACATCAAAGATTATTACAAACAAGACAATAGAGTGCCTTGGTAGCGCAGTGGTATGGCATGCGACTGCTGCGCCTGAAGTCTCGAATTCGATTGTAAATATTTGTATGAAATGCAGTTGTTTTAGCAGAAGCTGTATGCGAGAAGCCAAAATCGATCAGAGTGGTGTCTAATGGGAGAGCTATGTCCAGCAGTGGACTGAGATAGGCTGATGATGATGATACAGTTTTCTATGTATATAGGCATATACTCGTATATCAACTGTCTAGTTTGTAACTAAATGATGTTGTATGTTCAAATTCCGATATATTCATTTATGAATGAAAAGGTTGAGTAGCTCAGCATTATCCCGCGGGTGTCGTAAAAGGCGACTAAAGGATAAACAACGCAAGACAACATCAATGCAAAGAGAAGGAAAACTTGAAACCAACCCTATACCAACCCGTCTGGCCAGCGTGGTATAGTAGGCCAAAACCTCCTTTCTAAGGAGAGGCCTATGTCCAGCAGTGGACTGTTAAAGGCTGATGATGTCGATGACTCATGTATAACCCAAACTGTTTGTTGTACGCGACTCCCCTAACCTGCATGACATAACTATTTCTCATTACTTGATTAATAGTCGTGACGGTTATTCAAATCACTTCCTGCACTAAATTAACAATATATCCGGTTCATAATACTACAGTGGACTATTTAATTCGTAAAGATATCGAAAATAGTGTATTAGACGGTTTAGTTAAATCACAGAGGGAAATGATTGTCAACTTAAGTATTTAACTAACTGACGTTCAACGTTATTCATAGGTCTCTCTGCCTTAGAAAGGAAAGATAAGATACTACACCACGCCGAAGGAATGCTATAAGATTTGTTTTAAATTCTCATTTTTTGCTGAGATATAGTCTTGCGTAGTTCGCGTCCTTATTATATGGGATGAATTCCGTAACACGTCTCCACACAGATACTCCTTTGAATAGCTAGATGTAGGTACGTTAATATGCAATGTTAGCATCAGATTTGGGTGTGACAATCGCAGTGACCGCAAACACCTCGTAACGAGCGCATTGTTAAGCCCCTAGCCACAGTCAGTGCCTGGACGTCGTGTAAATAACGCGTGATCGTCGCTTTGTCGTTCACAAAGCGTACTCTGTTTACTGTAGACGTTACAACCACAAAGGATGGTTATTTCACATAGAACCAAACCATGTGGCAACACTGACAGCATTCGGATTAGGGCTTAACATCAGCTCAACGACGTGGCCACTAGAACTTTTCGCTATCAATGCTATCAATTTTAATATAATAGAATCGAATAGAATAGAATATACTTTATTGTACACCAATTACAATGTCGCAGTTGAATATTACATGTTGATATGTATGTACAATGGGCGGTCTTATTGCTAAATGCAATCTCTACCAGGCAACCTTTGGATGGACAAATTGACAGGAGGTAAAAATAAATAAAGGGTAGTTTCGGTGTTGCGTAGTTATGGTGGTTAATTAAGTTAATTAATTTTAATAAAGTTTTAGCCACTATCATACAAAATAAACATTTCATTATAGGGAAAGTCAGACAAAGGATTTCTAATTTTAATTCAAATTAAATGTACCTACTCTATCGAAAAATATCACAAAATTCGCTATCCCTACCAATATTATAAATGCGAAAGTAATCGGTTTGTCTGTAAAGTTTTCACGCCTAAACCGCTAAACCAATTTTGATGACTTACGACACAGAGATTGATGAAACCTTGGGAAAGGATAAAGGCAACTTTTTACCGCGATAACTGACATACACTCGGGTGGAGCCGCGGGCGAAAGTTAGTATTTAATCGGGACTAAGAGATGTTTTTCCCGACTGATTGGGGTAACCTAAAGAGAAATGAATTGGCAATATTTATATACATCTGTACCTATATGTTATATGTTACATAAATACTTACATAAATTGAAGAACCAGCGTTGAATTTGCGATTTTGAAATAACGTGTTATACAAGGTTGAGATCTTGTTTTAGTTTTAGCACCTATATTTGTTTGTTATGCTTTCTTGCATTTAATTTATCTTCAAAAATACTTTACATCTCTCATGTTCGGTAAGTAGGTTCTTATTTCCTCCAAATGGGGCTTGTAGGTGACTTATTACCGCTCTAGGGTAATAATGTAGCTAGAAAAGCCCTAGGGCGGTAAGTAATTTAAAAAAACCACTTCTTCCTTTCAAAAAGTTCGCGTACATCCGTACATCTAACCATCATACTGGCAAAGACATCATGCATTCAGCCTAAAGACCAAATAGGTCGCTTTGCTATTCAGCCTTGTCTTCGTGTGACTTTATTAGTCATCAATTTTAAATATCGAACGGTGTAGCTCAATTTCATTCTTGAAAAACAATTTAAAAATTTCTTTACATACTTGTTTCTTTATAATAAAAAGAGGCGGGAATTGAAAACTTTTAATTTAAATATTGTTTGTTTTTTTTTATAATTACGTGCTAATAAATTAGGAAAAAACATGAGTTCTTCAAGTGATGAAGATATAAGCTGCATTCCCGATTCAATGAAAATAGAAGCTGAAGATGAAATGTTTTATTCTTATAATGCCGGTTTTTTTCTACTTACCTCACAATCGAGATGTAAAGCAGAATAGTTAGCTCGGGTGTAAGCACCAATTGCACCCTCGAACTATAGGCGCCCTCGCAGCGCTCGTGCGCCTAAATATATCGGGCTGCAATTGATGCCTTACAGCCCTTGGGTACTAATCTAATTTTTACGTTGAATTATTGCACTTACATCTACATTGTTAGGAGCTTAGATGTTTGTGTCGCTTGATGTAATGGTATACGCGGTCTTCAAGTCGCTTTCTACTGCGATATGCCCTGTGAAACTTAAAACACTATGTGTGACCCATAAACTGTTTATCCGAGTCTGGGTGCTTTTTTTTGTACGTTTCATTTAATTTTCCTAATCCCCGACGATGAAGGATATATTCCTAATAAGTAATTTGTCTTTAAATAAAAAGAATACGGCTTCTTTTAATTACAAAAGTTCAGTGCTCAAAAGATATAAAATAGGTTTATTTTACTATTCCAGTTAGTTTAATGTATTTGTTTAAAGTTGTTCGTCGCGTGATCAGTCTCTGCAGGTCTTGGAAGCGCGGTGCCCGTTGGGTCAGGTAATGTGCGGCTGGCGTGCCGCACGACAACACCTGGATCTTCTCACGGACTAATTACTTTAGTTGTAACACGCCCAACTTTAATTTAAGCCAGATCTATCTGTCATCGCTACCACTGGGCGCTTTACAAGAAAACTCTTTGCTTCTAGCAACCAAACTTATTGCAACAGACGGACTGATTAGACTATCACGCCTCCAACAAAATTAATCCCTTTTAATAATCAGCAAGCCATGTTTATTGTTTAGACTTTGATTTATTACTCTTTATTACTAAGGTATGCATATTTATACCGACATACGGCTATATTATTTATCCTAAAATATATCGCTACAATGCGTATAATCACGTCTTGATCTCAACGAGTAAATGTGCACCTACCACATCTTTTCTCTGCATCGCCCAATCGGTTGACTGGCAAAGAATGCCTTAGGCATTAAGTCCGCCGATGCATGTATTTGTGCATAAAGTTAATAAATAAAAAAATAAATTACTGTCCCAATTCTACGTGCTCGATAATAGACTCATATTTGAAATATACTGGCCAAGCTTATCTCTGTATAAATTCCACCAACTACTTTAAACAATATATGACGCAGAAATAACTATAAATGTGGAAGGAACTCTGTCCGTCTGTCTATAACATTCACACGACTGAACCACTGAACTGATTTTATTGAATTTTGGTATAGAGGAACCTTCGGAGAGGACTTTTACTTACTTTTTACCGCGATAACCGACACACACGCGTGCACAAGCTACGCGGTGATATTCACTTACCATCACGTAGCCGGCCTACTCTCTTGCCTGGTATGTCATCTAAAAGACAAAGCACTGCACTGCAAGGCTTTATATAAATACTGGTAAAGCTCATCCTTGAAACAAGTAAATAAGTAATAAAAGTGTATACAACTTGCATTTTAATGTTACATTTAAAAAGAAATTCAAAGAAATATTTAATATCACGAGTAGTTCCGCGAAAGTAGTTTAATAAGCTCATGTTACTGCAACACGGCAAAATAAACATTAAGAATGAAGTTTAATATTTACATTAAGAAACAGAATTATATTCAAACTACGGATAAGGTTCACAACGGGCGGACATTTAAATAGTGACTGTTGTAACTAGGCTATAGAGTGCAATTTAACTCGTTCGACAACCGGTTCAGAATTTGAAAGGGTCGTAGGGGTCGGCGTGAGGTCTCCGGTTTCAAGTCGCTCGGTGATCTGCAACGAAATAATTCTTCTAGTCTTAATGAGCAGGTCCATAGATGCCGAAACACGAGTACTCGTATCTCAGTACTCGTTCTAGGTTCATACTACAGAACGGCCGAGTCCTGCGGGTATTGTTGTAAATCGCGAGCACCGCCGCGGGTCGAAGCTAGTGTAAAATACAATATTAGCATAATGTTTATGTCATTCCGCTATCTGCCAGTTCCGTTCAAATTGGTCCAGCCGTTGTAGAGATTAGCCAGAATGTCTGGATTAGATGGACGAAAAAATAAAACTTGCTTTTTTGATATAAGTCGTCCAGTATTTACATTGATATGCATTTTTTTGGTATTACATACAGATACTTCAATTTTATTTGTAAAAGCTTAAATCATTTCTCTTATTATTTCAAAGTGGCAATGATTTCCATCCCCACGGTCAGCGGTCGCACGCGCTAATGCTCGGTGTTGCCTCAGTGTCTTAACTTCAGACATTTAACAGTGTTGCCAGCTCAAATAATCGATACGCCTTCATATTTATTTGTATGTATAGATATATACATTCGATGAACAGATAAATAGTTGTAAGGAACGTTATACGTAAAACATTTTCTATAATTTACAGAAATCCGGATCCATTATTCAGATATGGTAACTGTACGGTTTACGTACACTTAGGCAACTATAACATTATTTCGCTGATTACGCAAATCGGTCGATTCCTTGCCTTTTCGCCGTAATAATCTTTATCGACTCAGTGTGCACTTTAACTCGGTAACGTTCGCTACGTTGTAAGAATCACTCTATATTAATTGGTGTAACTAATAAACAATAAACCTTTTAATATTACGTGAAGAGTTTCTTCTCACCAGCACACTCACAACTTAACTAACTAACTAACAGTAATGTACAGTTCTCGACACTGTACATTAAATGGTCCTTCGAGACGGATGCTGAGTGATCTCTGTGTCTTCTAAAGTGTGATAGCAAATCGGTTTGGCTGGCCTCCCACAAGCGGGTCTCACCAGTGCAGATTGAGAGTCGAGTGTCATCACGAGGGCACAGATAAACTAAGCATCATAAACTTCAGTTGTCTACGGAGCTCGCTGACAAAACGAGTAACGGAGAAACTTCGAAACTGAAGACTAGCGGGTCTGCGGAACTATACCTACAGTCTTCTTGGTATCCAGGAAACAACTATCTTGGAACTAATTCACCTAACTTAAGGTAACTAACTAGTACATACTTTTACTACATCTAACAAAAAACTACTTAACTTATCTTTATACAAACTTAACTATTTACCATGGAACTGCAACTTACCAAACAAGTCGGTGTCTTTGAAGACATCAAAACTTTGTGCACCAACTATAAAAAGGACAGCACAACCAGAAAAACTGTGGATTACCTGGAGAAACGTTTGGCTAACTTAGAGAAACTATGGGTGAACTTTGATGAACAACATCAAATACTGGAACAAAATATTGAAAACAAAAAAATCGGATATTTTAACGACTGTGTCTACGAGAAAACTAAAAACTTGTACGACTCTACAAAGAAGAATATGTTGGATTTACTGTCCTTTCAACGGAAACAACAGCAACATCCTTTAGAGTTTGATTTAACTGGCCTTATGGACGAGGACACGGAAGATGACGTAAAAAAGCTGATAACTCAACAAGAACGTTATTTTAAGGCTTTGAACAAGGCTATGTCAAAGGTGAATATTGATTTCATCACTGAGAAGTGGGAGTTCGAAGAACATCTGACCACCTTGAAATGTAAATGGGAATTGATTGACAAAATACACTGGGAGCTAGAAGACGAACTTAAAGCTTCTAGCTTGAGCACAGATTACAACGAAAAATACGAAGCTATTGAAGAAAGGTACAATAACGTCAAACGAGAGTTAAACAGCAAAATTTGGTCTACTATACATTACCAGCATTCCGCGCCGAAACTCGATGTACCAGAGTTTTCTGGAAATTACATTCACTGGATTACTTTTAAGGACATCTTTCTCGAAACTATCCACAATAACCCGAGCATTTCTAAAGCGCAGAAAATGCAGTATTTAAAAACAAAATTAAAGGGTGAAGCAGAACGTTTTGTTCAACATCTGTCTATTAGTGCGGACAACTACGACTCCTGCTGGCAGATATTATCACCCCGATATAATAACCGTCGGCTTCAGTTCACATCGTTTATGAGTACCATGCAGCATTTACCTACTATTCAACAACCTAACGCCAACCAAGGGCGGATCCAGCTTTGGCGCCAGGGGGGGGTCACATAGCTGTGATCAAGTTAGGGTTGCCCAACTTGCGGCCTATAGGCCCATCGTGTTGCTGGACGAGGCGGGTAAGTTGTTTGAGACGGTTCTCTCTGCCCGCATCGTTCGGCACCTCTGCGAGCTGGGTCCCGGGCTGTTGGAAGCCGTATTCGGTTTCCGAGAGGGGCGTTCGACGGTCAATGCCGTGTTGCGCCTTAAGGCCGTGACCGAAGAGCCAGTGACCTGCAGCGGAGTGGTGTTGGCGGTGTCCTTGGTCATCGCCAACGCCTTTATTAGTCTGCCATTCACCTGCATCAGGGAAGCGTTCCGCTATCACGGAGTGCCAGAGTACCTGAGGCGGCTTGTGGCAGACTATTTAGAGGAGCGTACCATCATGTTCGAGGACCGAGATGGTGCCTTGAGACACAGGGCCATGTCGTACGGTGTTCTGCAGGAGTCTGTCCTAAGACCACTCCTGGAACATGGGATACGACTGGGCCCTACGAGGGCGTCTCCTCCCGGGCTAACTTCCAGGAGGCGGCCCGCCTGGCCACCACTGGGGTCTCTCTGGTGGTCGGGCGCATTAAGACGCTGGGTTTACGAGTGGCCCTGGATAAGACGGGGCCCCTTTTGTTTCAGGAGCTCCGTCGTGGTTCACCCGTCGGCGCCTCCATCGAGGTCAACTCGGTCCTCGTACCGGTCCGGGCCCATATGAGGTTTCTGGGCTGGTCCTAGACGGTAGGTGGCTTTTCGACAAGCACTTCACCCTAGGGTTACTATTGCCCATATGGGCGGGGCCAGTGTTCCCACGAGGCAGCTGTACACGGGGGCTGTCTGGTCAATGGCACAGTAAGGTGCACCGGTGTGGGTTGCGGCTCTGACAGCCCAGAATAGGGCGCGCCTCTGGCGCCACCATAGGATATTGGCAGTCTGAGATTTACGTGGATACCGAGCGACGAACGAAATGCGAACCCCCGTAGGATTTGGAGGCGTAAGTGCTCGCCGAAGCTTATCGGCGGGTGGCTGACTTCCGGGCGGAGAGCGGTTTTCTCAGCTTTACGCGAGTGGCGTGAACCCGTGATGAGACCCTTTCCTTCCGACTGACGCAGGTGCTTTTCGGGCACAGTAGCTTCGGAAAGTACCTGCACTCGTTTGCTAGGAGGGGATCGAGTCCCGCCTGCCACCACTGCAACTGCAGTGAGACATCGGGCCTGCACACGTTGGCAGTTTGCACCGCATAGGCAGTGCAGCGTCGCGCCCTCACTGTAGTCATCGGAGAGGATCTCTCGCCACCGGCCGTCATAAGCTCGATGGCTGATAGTGACAGTTGTTTTAACGCGGTCGCAACCTTCTGCGAGGACGTGATCCCTCACTGGACTTAAAGGCGCAAAGAGGTCACACCGTGTGGTTTTAGTCGGTACGAGTCCAACACGTAAAAAAAACAAGGGTTGCCAACCTTACTAAATAGATAGTATTGTACTATATTTCAGGTCGGCGTACTATATGTTATTGAAAAAATATAATATAGTACTCAAAAGTACTATATTTTCACGAAAAGCTAACAAACAAATCTCCGAACGATTACTGATTTGTCTCTGGCTACGAACTTTACATTAAACATTGTTAAATTTGCAAGGATTGCAAAAATATATAGTTTTTATAAACAGGTAACAAATATATACACATTCGGTTCGGTTTTGTTAGACGTTAGACGTTCTTCTACCATTAAAGCTCTTAGCGTAACGTAGAGAAAGATCTTTCCGCGTCATCATTTGGGGTCTACTAGTTCAACCAGTTTACCTGAATCCAGTTTTTCTATGGAGCGACTGGCATCGGACCTCTGCAACCCCGAGGGAGAACAGAAATTCGAAGGTTACAGTACATTTGAGGGCACTGACTTCCCAATAAGATAACCATAGATGTTCATGACAACCGGGACCGATGGCTTAACGTGCACTCCGACCTATGGGCGTGGATCATCGCCAAACTTCCATACTCGGGCTGTTATTAAGAAATTGCTGTGAGAAAACCTAATAACACTTTTGGCCCGTCTTTAGAAATCCCAGGACTTGACCTCATGATCAGCAGTAACAGGTAATGTGGCCATAATTCACGCCACTGTCGCTATCGTATTGGACTCTACAGTCATGCTAAACATTGCCACAGAGATGCTGTTTGAATCATCTCACAGGATGTTAAGGCCTAATATAGGATATTTTTGCTGTATTAGAGCCATAATACCATACGGGTCGTACGAGGCTACCGCACGATTTTATACGAGGCGGCGACGGTCCTGGCACGATCTCCACCCTTCGACATTCTGGCCGACATGGACACGATATTCTACGACCAAATTCGTTCTGTCGGTCGGAAAGGCGAAGAGTCAGTGTTGGACCACGAGCCCGGACTGCTACTGCGGAACGCGTATAGGCAAGCTCTGCGGGCTTGGCTCGTAACTCAGAGCTGTGCTTGCTAACGCGCCGTTGGAGTCGTTCTGCAGAGCGTCGAGTAGGAGACAGATCGTACGAAACATATCACCGTCAGCATTGATCGCCGCAATGCTGGCAAGTGACGAGGAATGGGAAGTGTGGGAAGAGTGAGGACGTTATGCTCCAGAATGAGTCCGCTGAGAGGGATCGGGAAAGGGCTCGAAGGAGGCGGTGAAAGGGACGCGGTAGAGGTTGCTAGTCCCCCAATCGTCTCTTAATGGTCGCTGCAGCCACATATAGGGAAGATGTGACCGCTGCAAACGACCCGAGACAAGTGACACCCCTGACGCGGCCGGAGGGTGTCGTCTAAGGTAGGTCGGTGTTGCGGCTCTTACTGCGTAGAGCGGTGAGAGGCGCGACAGTATCCTGTCCCGGGGGTGAGACTAGTCACTCCGGGATGTACCTCAGTCGAAATGTCCGGCAGTAGGACTCCAAAAGCCGCTCAATATCGCAATTTAAAATCAGATTAGAAATCGACTGTGGAACACCGCTGCAACTTCACTATCCACAGCCGATATTCATTTACTATGACAGAAACTGGAGTAGTATCTACAAAGTAACAATGTATAAGGTTGCTAGTTGTTTCACAGTGTCAATGTTTAAATTATATTGTGATAAAAAATCTGAAATAAGAATTATTATCTCCGTTCTAAGGAGAGGCCTATGTCCAGCAGTGGACTGTTGAACGTTGTTGATGATGATGATGAAAAAATCTAAAATTATGTTTAACAGTTAATTGTTAGCTTTACACCTAAATCCCAGACCGCGCCCAGGGGGGGGTCATGACCCCCATGACCACCCCCCTGGATCCGCGCTTGACGCCAACAACTTGAAACGCATGCATGATGTACTAAAAGAGTGCTTAAATGGCCTTAGCAACATGGGAGTTGACGTATCGAGTTGGGGACCAATAATTGTTTACAATATGTCACAAAAATTGGATTCGACCACTCTTAACGAATATACCAAGGAAACGCAGAATAACATCTAAAAAATTTAAAACAAGAAAAACGACTACAAAAAAATAAACAATTACTAACTATGTACAAAAGCTTTATGAATGAATACTTAGATTTACAACATATGGAGCCTACGTCTGAAACAACATCACCCCAATCTGAATATTATTTACCCCACCACGGCGTTTTACGGGACCAATCTACAACCACCAAATTACGAGTGGTGTTTAACGCCTCACAAAAAACTTCTAGTGGCAAAAGTTTAAACAGCCTAATGGAGAAAGGCCCCAACCTACAAAAGGACATACAAGCACTCATCTTAAAGTGGAGCACTTACCGATATGCATTTACGGCGGACATAGAAAAAATGTACCGCTGTTTATGGATTGATGACGACCAGAAACATCTTCAAAAAATTGTATGGAGGAATTCGCCCTCTGAAAAATTACAAGAATACACTCTATGTACAGTTACATATGGTACAAAGTGCGCGCCATGGTTGGCATTACGAAGTTTGCAGCAGTTAGCGACAGACGATGGTCACTTATACCCCGAGGCCGCCAACCTATTACGCAACGAGTTCTATGTTGACGATTTGACTAGCGGGCATAACTGTCTCCAAACCGCCAAAAAACTGCAAACGGATTTGATAAAACTTTTACAACGAGGAGGTATGAACCTCAGAAAATGGTCTAGTAATTGTGTCGAGCTTTTAGAACAACTGAACGAAGACCAAATTTCCAAAACTAACTTTAACTTTAAACACGAGGACTCCATGAAAACTCTTGGCCTGGGCTGGAATCCTACCTCGGATACATTTACGTTTAGCTGGAACTTCAAACCAAATTCTAAGAAAACACTAACGAAGCGATTACTACTATCGCAAATTTCACAACTATACGACCCCCTTGGCTGGTTCTCACCGGTTACTATACGTGCGAAGCTTATTTTCCAACGCGTCTGGACAGAGAAACTAGCGTGGGATGAGTCATTACCCAATGACATACAGGATGAGTGGCTGAAACTGAAAAGTCAACTCGAACAACTTAAAACTATAAAAATAAGTCGCTGGATTGGGAGCACTCAAAACAACATTGAGCTACTAGCATTTAGCGACGCGAGTGAGAAGGCCTACTCATGTGTGATTTATACACGAGCTTTAAATGAATACGGTCAGCCTGTACTAAGTTTGCTCGTAGCGAAAACTAGGGTTGCCCCACTCGCACAAAAACTATCTCTGCCACGACTTGAACTAAGCGGTGCCTTACTCTTGTCGGAACTGGTTCATAAGGTCACTGAGTCTCTTCCGGCACACAACGTAACGGTGTGGGCATGGTGTGACTCAAAAGTGGTCCTAGCCTGGCTACATGGAGACGCAACCAAATACGAAAAATATGTGGAAAACCGTGTCATTAAAATCACACAAGTGGTACCAGCATCCCAGTGGTCCTACGTCGAATCGAAACTTAATCCTGCGGATTGTGCAACCAGAGGCTTATCTCCGAAACAACTTGTAAACAATCAGTTATGGTGGGCCGGTCCGGATATGCTGAAAACATTGACGAGCAAACCCGAAGAACAACGTTGTCTATTTACAACAACGGTCGACGAAAAATGTAAAGTGCCAGCCCTAAGTCAAACAGACAATATTGTAAACGATTTATTAAATAAACACAGAACGTTGAGTCAAGTTGCGCGTATTATCGCTTTCAGTAACGCGATTCAGTACAAATGCACTTAATAGCGCTGCAACATTGAAGGAACTTGACACCGTCCGACAAATGCCTCACAATCACTTAACAATACGTGAACTTGATAACGCTATGACAATAATAATAAGAAATATTCAACAATTTGAATTCAACCTAGAATACGATTTATTACTTAAAGGTTCATCTTTACCTACAAAAAGTATTATTCGTAAATTATACACTTATTTGGACGAGAAGGGCATTATGCGTGTGGATGGGCGCTTGAACAAAACGAACAACCTTCCCCCTGGAAAGTGGGCCCTCGGGCGTGTGATCGAAGTCCACCCTGGTAGCGACGGACACGTGCGAGTTGCAACTATAAAAACGCAAGCTAGCATATTGAAACGACCGATTACGAAATTGTCCTTACTGCCACTTGGAACCTCACAATAACTTATAAACAAATTTATAATATGAATTCATTATTAACTTATCATTAACAGAGACACCTTAAACATCAAATTAAACAAAAATTAGTACAACATGGTAACAACTTCACTACTTCTTTTTATTTTTTCGGCGATTGGATCATACGGCGACGCCGTACCACCAGGATTCCTCACTTCAAGTATTCAAATAACAAGTTTGGGAAGCGATCGCCCTATATACTACGATACTATTGGGAAAGTACAACTAATTCATAACGAATGGAGACTGCTGATGTACTACAATTTATCTATCTACTGGAGTGGAGTTATCAACTTACAAAGCACCAACACACCGTGTGAAGCCAAACTATTAGGACATCAATCAACTTTACCCTGTATCACAAAGAAAACGGAATGTGATACAACCTGGGTTGAATTTCACAACACGAATACGTGGCTAGTGACGTGCTGCAACTGTGTGCGAAGGTGACGTCAGAATGCACGTCATCAATACATCATCAATTGTATCTCTGAAACAAGGTTGTCTTATCCAAACAAGTTACTTAAAAATATACTCCAATAATCACTACTACAGCAATGTCAAGCTGGATTACGACATTCAAATTCCTACCCGGGATAGAACAAACAAGGACTCGAGATGAAGCGTAGGCGACGGTTCCTGCTACTACACGTCGAAGCCTGCACTCGATGTTGATTTTTAATTTTTAACTATTTTTTGCTTTGTACGGGTGATTCTTACACGGTTAGACTATCATTTTTGCTACTTTTCCCGGGTTGGGAATATGTACGGTTTACGTACACTTAGGCAACTATAACATTATTTCGCTGATTACGCAAATCGGTCGATTCCTTGCCTTTTCGCCGTAATAATCTTTATCGACTCAGTGTGCACTTTAACTCGGTAACGTTCGCTACGTTGTAAGAATCACTCTATATTAATTGGTGTAACCAATAAACAATAAACCTTTTAATATTACGTGAAGAGTTTCTTCTCACCAGCACACTCACAACTTAACTAACTAACTAATAGTAATGTACAGTTCACGACACTGTACAGTAACTTTAATATTTTAATGGAGTTTGATTAATCAAAGAGTCGCGCAGTGAAATATTTCTCGTTTATTTGCAGATAATTTTACGTATTTTAAAGTTTTATTTCATTCATATAATTTTATTGCTTGAATGCCATAAAGTTTATATTGAAACTTTTATTAGCACTTCTCATTTTCCTTACAATGCTCAACATATTGAGTGGGGGATGGTGTCGGTGTCTGTCACACTCTATTTACTAGCTCACACACCGTCGTTTTCACTCTGTCTGTATAAGTGAACTATCAAATAATGATTACCAAATATTTAGACTAAGATAGATAAGCTGTACCTCCTTTTTGAGCAAATAAATATTATTATTATTGTTTTCCAATTACCCGACTATAGCGAAGCTACAAGGAAAGACAGTTTTGGCAATCTATGTATGTTTGTATGTCCCACCGTAGTGGCTCAACTACTGAAGCCATTTTATGAATGATGTGTCAAAAGATTAGTAATAATGACCCGGTTTACGTAAGGTATAGAAATGTTATCTAAAGTTTTACGTTATAGGATTGTAGTTGTAGCTATGACATGTCTATTTATAATATCAAATGAATAGTTTTTTACTAAATGCAAATTAAGGTACCTATATGCGGTACTTACATCAAAAAAATTACTTTCTGTCTGTCTGATATTATTCCGTCTAATCCCTAGAATAGCTGGACATAAGATGACATAAGAACTTACATTCATGATTTTTTATCAATCTTCGCTCTGTGGAGTTATTTGCGATTTACTACAATGACCGCGGGCAACACCACGAGAATCAACTAGTTTACCAAACTATAAAAGTTTGACCAACTATGTAATAGGCAGGAGCATAGTAAAAGTCAAACAGTTTAGTTTATATAGTACGTGCTCCAGATACTAGAGACCACATCCTATTTAGATATAAACGTGTACCGATCTGCAGTCGATGGCTAACATAAAGTCATGTTTTACTGCTTCAGTTTTGTACTACATATCATATGAAGAACTCATAAAAGGTTGTTACAACTTTCGCAACACAGTTTACATTGAAAAGAATGCGCTGATAGTTATAGGTGGCTTTTAGTGTAAACGAGTATTCCTACGCCAACTGCAAATCTTGTATAAATTATTAATTTTTATTTCAAACTTAATGCACATGTTGTACAAAGGCGGACTTAATGCCAGGAGGCATTCTCTGCCAGTCGACCTTCAGGTGATGTAGAAATGTGATGCGGTAGGTGCAGAGAAAAAAAACCATTACTGAGAATAACTATGTAAAAAAAGATTAGCCTACTTAAATGTAATTTTTATATGCACATACTATATACGAAATATTCCTAAATGCACATACATATACACTACTACTGAATATATATGGAACTACATATACATACAATATAATAAAATTAATAAATACACACGGGTACTATCGTTGTAGTTGTACTGCCAATTCGCTTTGAAGCAATTCACGCACTTTCATTTTAAAGATAATGCGATTTGTGGACATTCTGACTACGATCGGGAGCGCATTCAATATCAGGACTGACTGCACATAAAAGGAGGATTTCATAAAGTTGGAGGTGTGGACGTGTTGTAGGTACTCAAGTAAGTCTACTATGCCTGGGGAAGCATGACTACATTCTAGGAGAATCCAGGAGTAGAGGTTACCATTCTCATTGTGAGTGCAGGCTATGCAGTATGTTGACTCACACTATGACGGTCTAATGAGATAGTTCGTATCATTGGACCTCCGGTCTCACACTCACCAACGAAATACGTCAGCACAAATGCCGTCATTTTAAATTGGTCTTCTGTTTGAGGATAGTTCTGCTTCGCTCGAACCAGTTCATTCGTATTGAAATCAACGTGCCTCTACTATCTTGGGAATTTCTCTAATTAATCATCATCGAATATAAAATCATGTATCGCGGTGTTTGTTACCGGGGATATCGGATAGGTCTGAGAATCGGTCAACATCTATTTTTCATACCCCAAGGACGTGGAGCCGCGGCATCAGCTAGTATAATTATAATATTCTGCATTTATAAGTAAATTCTGCGCCTTAAGAAAAACATGTAACGACGACAAACAGCATGTACAAATGAAGTTGCATATTGATGTAGGATCTGGCGTCGATGATGGTCGCTCTCTCACAAAATATTCTATCAATATTTAATACTAGCTGCGCCCCGCGGTGCTACCCGCATGTTTTCGGGATAAAAAGTAGTATACATATGTGATTATCCAAAACTTATTTTTAAATTGGCCATTTACAAACTCATCAACAATCATATGGTTGCTATGCAAGTGTGATATGCCTAGCAACCTGTGAAGATTTGACAGGAGATAAACAGTGATAAATTTTGACTTCTACGATTTATGTATTTTTATAATCACCTAGATTTCTCCTAGTACCTCCATTATTTCAGTAAAAAGTAGCCTATGTGTTATTCTGATATATAAGCTATTTTACCATAAAGTTTCATCCAAATACGTTCAGTAGTTTTTGCGTGAAAGAACAACAAACATACATACACACATACATACATACATACTCACAAATTTCGCGTTTATAAAATCACAAACTTTCACGTTTATAATATTAGTAGGATTCATAAGCCCACAAATATAAAGTAGTTCAAGAGTTTATTGGCCGTTCGCGTACAAAGTGGCGAATGAATATTTGTATCTGTGAATGGTTTCGAATCGCTTTTATGAGCGACTGCATAACTACATATCTACATGTTATTTAGCTCTTATTGCACCGCTTTGTGTATTGATCGTTTAACATTCTGCAGCCACAGTTACTGTGTATGTGTGTGTATGTATATATATATACAAATATGTTGTATGTATGTATGTGTTCAACTGCACAACGTACACAGGATCAGCTGTATGTTCTTTATTAATAGTTTTAATAAGAGTATTTCAAAGACAAACCTATCGTTCATAATGGCGCATATGAGAGGACCGACTGTAATAGAGATTTATTTAGTCCTTATCCATTGAGCTATGAGGTTTACTGAGACTACAGTTGTTCAAGGAAGCTAAAAGCCTTTACTGTAGTTGGCGTACCTACTAGGAAACATCGATTGACTCCAAATTTAAAGAGGAGGAAATAGTTTTTATTGGTATGTTAGAAGTTGATATTGAAAAGTTGTGATATAAATACATTTACCTAATTTCCCCTGGTAAAAATCATATTTAATTAAAGATCAAAGATCTCTTGTAATAACCCTGTGAGTTTGAGGTAGCTCGCAAATGTATTTTAACAATTTATCCTGAGCATACTTCATACAAGGCGCTGTATAATTTAACTACTACTACTTTAAATCGTAACTAGAACATTCCTAAAGCAAAAAGAAATCATCGAACGCAGACCGCTTGCCCATGCAGAACACTCTTTCTCTGTAAAACCATAGGTGCATGCACGATGCACGCTCGAGTGCACGCCACGTACAATACCTCGTTCACCGATTCAAATTCGCAGCTTAACTATTCGTTCGAACTGCAAAATTGAATTTTGGTCGTTTTGTTGCTAAAACAACTGAATCGTTTGTGCCCTGGGGAAACCGCCGCGTTCGTCGCTCATTTATTTTTAGTTGTGTTTTAGGGTCCCGTGAGGTGAAAACCGTGGTCTCTATTAATCAATATAAAATTTGCAAACGTATTTCGTTCTGCAATCGCTGATGTCTCTATTATCTTGCTTGATTGGTTAATGACACTCAGTCACACTCAGACGTGATCAAAACCAAATATTGTCTGCATTGGCAATGAGTATGGTGATCACGGCTGCTCCCTACAAATAAATAAAATGGAGGTGTCTGTTTGTCATTTCAACTATTCAGCTATGAAGGTATATACGGTACTTACACCAAAAAAGGAATTATTCAACAAAATCTCTTTCTATCGGTCTGTCTGTCTGTTTATTCCGGCTTATCTCTGGAACGAAGAACTTTAACTGGCAGATTATAATTAATGATCTAAACAGTATCTAACGATGTTGAAAGATATTTTACTTCATAATATTTATCAAGGCTCGTTCAGTAAAATAAACTAAAAAACGTTGCAAAATATCAACTAAAAAGCATTTAAAGAGTCTGCTGGGAAGCACATTGAATATTCATGGCTCGTTTACTGTAAATATAGAAACGGCCACCTAACTGGATTATGTGACCTCAAATCTGGTGCAAACGCAGAGGGAATAAATAATATCACATGAATACCACCCGTTACATAAACTGGATCATTTTGCCGACGTCCTACATAAGTCCGTGCTATCATATTTTTATAGATTATGTTTGTACCTAATACTTTGATGTCACTCGGATCAGCAAGTTTTTCATGTTATTTTCATTTTTTTTTCGACAGTATAGATCATCTCGAAATGAATAATACCCAAAACAAACAAAGTACAACACTATGGTCAAATAAATGAAGATGAAAAAGAAAGTTCACTATGACGATGGTGACCTAGGGTAGGCAATGCAGCATGGTGACCCATACCATGGCGGACTGGTCAGATGTTTCTACATCATACTCCTGACCTAGTTCATTTTTCCACCATTGAGTGTTTTGTAGCTTTAACATTAACAAATACAGATATACTTCAATTCACTACAAGTCTCTGGTTATAACGTCTTATTAATCTACGCAAATCCAAACAATGTCCTTAAAGGAGTATGACAAGTCAGTTTTCAATAGTTTCAAATCTGACTTCCAAATTTTATTCACATCATTTTATTACAGCTGAGTGTCAAGTGTTGTCGAATAGTTCACTCGTGATGGGCCATAACTCAGTTCACCCGTCACACGCGACACGCGATATAGTGCGAGAAGCTCGCCGGTGCAGCAGACGGGGATGGATGGAAGATCGCTTTTACACCCAGCCGTAGTCTATATTATATGATACTTGTACTCATTCATGAACTATGTATAGCCTAAAATACTTATTTAAAAAAAAAGTTCAGGTGAGTGATGTAAGGGAACTTAAACTAGTGGTCGCATATAATGGACAAAATTCAACCATATTTTATACTTTAGGCTTCTACACTCCTCCTCAATATAAATTTAAACTATGTCGAATTTCATACTACTCCGTTCCATAATTATAACGTAAAAAGAGGGACAAAGTTTTTGATTCAACATGCGTTTTTATAACATCATTGTCATTCGTTCTTTAACATTTTTTAGTTTTAATATTTGTGGTGGAGAATTTGATTCTATCCAGCACAAATATTGACTAACATAGGTACCTATACTTATGCATATTTATCAGCAGTCTGGTTCCCATAGGACAAGCTCTGTCTAGATTGAACTCGGACGGCGGAGTGTGAGATACATACAGTTCTATTGCTGTAGTTGAACCACATTCATTACATAAAACATATTCACCACTGAACTATACATTTATTGATCTACATTTTAAGTCTCATCATCAAACCAACTGCCTTCACCAGTCCACAAATCGGACAAAGGCCGCTTTTGGAGAGGTTAGTAAAAGGCTTGTTTCAAATGTTTGTGTGATCCACAAATATTTGTTTCAGAGTTTGGATGTTTTCTATGTATAATATTCAACAACAGCCTTTAACAGTCCACTGCTGGACATAAGCCTCTCCTTAGAAAGGAGGTATTGGCCTACTATACCACGCTGGCCAGACGAGTTGGTATAGGGTTGGTTTCAAGTTTTCCTTCTCTTTGCATTGATGTTGTCTTGCGTAGTTTATCCCTTAGTCGCCTTTTACGACACCCACGGGATGAATGGGGTGGTGACACTCTGTATTCTTAATCCGTCACCACACGGACCTCCGTCACCACACGGACCTATATAATATTATGTATGTATTTACAAAAAAAAGTAGTGTATTTTATCTATGTATATGTACTAGAGCTCTGCTTAGTTAGTAGCTCAGTACCCATAGCTAGCTATGCTTAGTTTGGGATGTTATGTGTCAGATGTCCAAAGAATATTTTAAAATATAAACATTTATATTAAATTTAAGAGGACATCAACAGGGTTGGCGACACACCCTATACATAATCCCATCCCACACGAACAATATCTTATTTATCATGACCTACATTTTGCCAACTACAATATTTAAGCCCTCTTATGTCATAAGAGATAAGTCTACTGCTATCAACTCCGAATATAAGTTCTACATAAATATTTCTAAATATCTACATTTTCTGAATAATTTAGACATTGATAAAAAAAATGCTTAACGTTAAAACACAGTATCAAAAGCAAAAAACAATGAAATATTTTGAACTATTAATAATGCAGATTTTAAATTTGAATCACTACATAGTAAATACAGTGCTAAGTTACAAGTATTCTCTGTATATATTAAACCGCATTAAGGATTGCCTTTACTCATCCCCTCCATATTCACTCCCCGCTGCAGGCCCATATCTTATTATCAGATCGCTGTTAAACTCGGAGCGCAGTTGTAAGCTTGCACATCGCTATCAGATCTGAACTTTGAAGCTTACAACAATCTCGTGCATCGATCACGATAGAGAGTACAATGAACACGGGCGGCCTCGGGTATTGGAGGGTTCCGTAGTTTCAAAGTAGTTCTAAAACAAAACAGTTTTATCATATTTAAACTCGATTTTTAATACATTATCAGAATGTCATTACAAAAACAGCTAGTACGACTAAGTTAAGGATGTACATATTATGTAGAAAATAGATCGGTAGTTGTACTGTGTACTGTAATTCCCGTGAGCACAGACGTCGAAAACTAATATTCAAATAAGATTGGAATGTAATACATGTTATGCATGAAGCAGTGGACGTCTGCACCTAATGCATAAAATTATTGTCAATATATTGGTATTGTTGGCCAACTTCTCTTGTTATTTACACTGCTTTACACAATACCTAACTTTAGTAAACTATTGTCTATCATGATAATAAATATCTAATGAACTAAATATATCCGTAATTAATAAACCTTTACCCAATATACCATAAAAATACCAACTTTTTTTTTTTTTTTTAAATATTTAAGCCTGCCAAAGTGACTCTACTCTGCCTGATGGAAAGCATGAGTAGAATCCAGGAGTAGGGATCACCATGCTTATTGTGAGGGTAGCAATGTAGCATGGTGACCCTTGCCATGGCAGCCTGGTTAGATTATTCTGCATCATTCTCCCGGCCTTCGAAGGGCGGGAGAATGATGCAGAATGATTGGGCCTCCGGTCTCACACTCACCAACGAAATACGACAGCAGGAATGCTGTCATTATTAGGATGGTCTTCTGTGTGAGGGTAGTACTGGCCGGGTCGAGCCGGACCATTCGTGCTGAAATCAGCGTGGCTGTACTACCTCAAACTGACCAAAACAGTGCCTAATGTCAAAGCGGAAAATCGCTCTACCCATTTGGATTTAAAAGGAAGGCTTTCCTTTTAATTCCAAGTCCAATTCTAGTCGGTTCTCCGAAATCAACACGCAACTAAAATCGTGTCCAATTTCTGAAACATTCAATTCCTCGGTCATTCCCTTTAAAGCACTTCCATTTTACAGTAAGTGTTATGTTCTAGACATAGTTGTGTCTCCGCTTCTAATAACTTGAGTTTCATCTGTCTCATCGCTGCGTTTATTGTTCTCCGACAGTAAAATATATCTAGTTATCTGCCAGCGCTACGAGCACAGCCATCTTGGCACAATACACCAAGATTGACAACTAATTCGACAAGGATCTTAAGACAATGAATATTTCTTGCAGCTTCGCTCTTAGAATAGTTGTATTTTGAATGTAGCTATTGTGAAGGGTTTAATGGAAATATTCGTATTATAAAACGTCTATGGCGATTATCATACATCTTAAGCCTGCAGAACTGGTTGTGTAAAACTAAGAAAATTAATGGACTGTTCTACGAAATAGTTTTATTAAATTAATATATGATTTATAGTAGGCCAAAACCTCCTTTCTAACCTAAGGCCTATGTCCAGCAGTGGACTGTGAAACGCTGTTGATGATGATGATGATTTATGGGAAAGGGTCTTAAGTTTAGTGAATTTGGTATCACATATAAAGAGTGCTTAAACGAAGATATACTGTAATGCATATAGAGTTAACTGTTATCTCAAAGTTCAAGCCATTAGAATAAGGTACGTTAATGTAAAAGTTAGACAAATAACGCATAGAAGGAGATAGGTACAGGAAACTTGACGTACCATAGTCTTAGGATATATTTAAGCCAACGTAGATCCAAGTAATATATGCATGCTCTCAACGAGCTTCCGACGATAACCATCTCGAGGGGCTATGGCTACTGGAGAATGTATAGGAGCTCACCTCGCGTTAGTGGAGAGGATTTCCGATACTGAGTGATATATGGTCGGTACCTGACTATAAATATGCAAAGACTATCTTTAAGCAGCTTCTTGTTTTTATTATATCCAAGATTTAAACAAGTGTTTAAACCGATTTTACCTGAATATCACTTTTGCCACGTAGCACCGCAACCCTGAGGGCGAACTGAATTCAAAAGTTGATCTAGTTGTCAGTATACTTATTTATGGAACCTTCCCATTAATATTGCCATAGAACTTCATGCTTAGAGACGCCTTAACGTGTTCTCCGAGGCAAGGGTGGGAAACATCGCCTAACATACACACTCCAGGCAGTTAAATATTATTAAATATTTTTCGCCAGATCCGGGAATCGAAATCGACTAGACATATGTATGTGTTAACAGTTACCAACGAAGTAGCCGTTTACAGACTTATGTTTAAATTTTATTTGTATTTTTGTTACATATATGATTATTATTAGATTATGTTACAGCATAAATAAAATAATAGAGGCGTATTAAACTCCCAAATTATGTTGATTATAATTTCAGCCCCAATTACATAATAACAAGCCGTCATACAGACTCAAATTGTTCCAATTATAAATAAACATACATATATTTATATTTTCAAACACATTTCTGATAGAAAATAGCTTCTAGAAGCCAGTGAACGTCCCACGAGGCTATTATACTTTTTTAAGGAGCCGAGAGAAGGAAATTCCGAAAAGAAATCCTACCACCAATTCTAATAATATACACCTGAGTACAATTACGCTTAAAAATCTGATTGTATTATAGAAGTGCTAGTAAAAATAATGGAAATATTCGAAGTTCGTATTTGATATGGAAATCATTCCTTGGAATGTCTTTAATAGACGGTGTTTGTAGCGGTCTTAGCTTCTAACTGATGGGCCATAAAATATTGTCATTTGTTGCGTGAGCTTGTATAAAATTTATTACATTTCAAACTTTTTTGATTTTTTTATGTAAAACAGTGGGCAATTGCGTGTCGCGCCATTCACTTCATATAGTAGTTTATTATATTATTAGTTGTTCGCGATTGTATTCTAAGTCAGTTTTTGTTTAGGGCTTTAGACTTGGTACGAAATTTGCAAGGATTTCGTTTGTATGTGTCATCACGTTTTCATTTACGTACTATCGTCAGTTAGTTAGTTTTTTCAAGGATAGATGTTGAATGCTAAAATATACAGAGTTCGCAGTTTTAGGCAGCTTAGGCTGAAGTTATTTGGCTCCAAATCTAGTGAAGAGAATTCTACCTTCTTTCTGCCCACTGAAAATTTCTGGTAATGAGAAAAGTATGGAGAAATCGACTACTGATGTACTGAACAAATGATCTCTATGATGGTGGCCAGCGGCAGGATAGTGGTGAGGACTGTAATGGGTGCTTTTACAGAAATCAATCAAACTATCCTCAGCAATGATAGGGGAGGAACAAGAAGAAGAGGGCACAGCTATACCCCACACTAAAGAGAGGGACTAGCAAAAGCTTTTGTAATCAAGTATTAGAACGTATTTTTAACGGGAGCATTCAACATACAGTCTGGTTTAATATCACAAATTAAATGCGTGCACATACATCATTGAAACTACCGAGTGCAATTAATTTAGGAGAGTGTGTGTGTCACACACAATGGCATAACAAATGTTTTGGTCTAAATACAATATGGATTATCATTTTATCTTTTATGGCCCTTTATCCGTGGCTCCGACCGGTTTCGCCGTGGTTTCGCAGTTAAAAGTATTTTATTATTATTATTTTTAATATTCAAATTAAGCAGAGCTCGTATTATGGGTACTAGACAACAAATAAATAAACATACTTTTTCTCGTAAATACATACATATTGCACAAACATTTAGTCTGACCCGAGAGTCAAACCCGAGACCTCAAGCACAGCAGTCACACGCCACTACCACTGCGCCACTGCGCCACTGAGGCGGTTTAATTAAAAGTAAAGTAAAATTAAAAGTTGTCTGTATAACTCGCTTGTATGTGTATTACGTAATGTAGCTAATACATTGTTGAAAGAATTGCAAAATTCTTTGAATGGTCTAATTAGTAAAGTTTCACAAACGCACCAACTAAATGACATTCTCAATTATCAAATAAGTTACAATTATAGGTACCTACCTTGTTTTCAGTGATTTATCTTTCTTAATTTAGTTGTCTACATTCGCAATACTTTGATTCTACTTCAGCTTTTTAAAAGGCAGAAAAATAGAATTACTTTGGTAAGCTCGTTTAAAAAAAAACAGAGACATATTCAATCATAGACTATGCAATCAGGTAAACAAAAAAAATGTAGTTTTAAAAAACTAAACAAACACGCTTTTAAACTAAAAAGTAGAAAATAATTTTGATGTAACAAAGAGTAGGGCGACGCGCCGTTATTGAAATATTTTCAAAAAGCACCCCACGCTTTGTTACATTAAAATTATTTTCTACTTTTTAGTTTAAAAGTGTGTTTGTTTAGTTTTTTAAAACTATATTTTTTTTAGACTAAAAAAGTTTTTTTTTAATCTTTTTTTTTGAATTAATGTATTGTCATCGGTCCTCGATAAATCTACAAAGTTTGAACGAAATCTGGTCGTTTAAAGTGGGTCAAAATCGCGCCCAAAGGAGTTGGTTACAAACATACAAACAAACATACAAACTTACAGGTGAAGCTAATATAAAGAGTGTAAAAACTTAAAAGTCGTGTTATATACCCTATTCATTCCATGGGTGTTGTAAGAGGCGACTAAAGGAACAAAATAAGCATCTAACATCACTGTCAGGAGAAGGAAAACTTGAAACAAACCCTTTACCAACCCGTCTGGCCACCGTGGTATAGTAGGTCAAAATCTCCTTTCAAAGGAGAGGCCTATGTCCAACAGTAGACTGTTAAAGGCTGTTGATGATGATGATGATGATGTCTTAAATACCTGTAAATAAACAAAACAATGCACTATCCATCAATCGACATCAACCGGAGTCCAAAACTACGGCAAATAATATTTCTATCGGAAATCTATTAGCCGTCGTGAGTATCGTACCTCGGGGAACGCTAGTTACGCCAATTGTATTTCAGTAGACATACTAAGTTAGATAATTGTTGATATTGAAGTACTGCCATGTAGAAAAGAACACAATACAATTATGATAACTGGATGCAATAGTCTTTTCTTAGCGCCCCGCACCCAAAGGAGTCCTTCGATGATGTATTTCTGTAACCATTATAACAACAAATACAAAAAAAACAGTATAAAATGAATAGTTAAGGGGGCTCTCATACAACAAACGTGTTTTTTTGCTCGATTTTCCTCGATAATGATAACGGCAACTGGTAGACACTTGAAATGTGTAAACAATGATATCTGGGTCAAACGATATCATGTGATTTACAGTATAACATTTATTCCTTGGACGGTTGTATCCTTAAATATACGACGTCCTACTTTGTAAACACCGAGTAGGTCCACAGCAACTTCGCTACCCATGGCCTCACCACAACTAGTTGAGAATGTATCTGCACTTTGTCTCCGTCACTCCACTCAACAGACTATGCTCTCACTAGCCTTGTCTATAGACGATATACTGAAATTCTCATCAATATCAATTATCAAATAGTAAGCATTTTAAAATTTACTTCAGTTTTAACTCATACCAGTAAGAAAAATTTCCAGGCTCAACGAAGAAAATAAAATTGAAATACAAGAAACGAGACTGATTAGATACAATAACCGTGGATTTGTATTAAACATAATTGACGAAGCTCTTTATATAAATACGAAATACTTTCTGTAATATTGAAATAGAAATACTCCAGTAATCTACCGAGTAAATAGTCCGAGTTTTTGCGCAGCTGGTGCGAAATTTTTTTAGTTGATTTCAGCAGATACACCAGACAGTCTATATACTTATAAACTAATTTCATTGTTTTTACTTTCATTCAGACCACCATTTCCCGAATATTTCCTAATTAATTTCGAGTTTTTATTGTGCCTTTGTTGTGTTATTATTGTTACGACTCAGTCTTTTTTAGATGCCTGCATCTGACAGTCTTTCAGAGCCAATATTCATAAAGTGTTTATATATCCGTAGTCTATCATCAAATTCAGTTTCAAAACAATGTAATTTCAATTGAATTAATTGCAATTGTAAATTGATAATGTGCAAACATCTACATACAGTGCGACATAACATACGTCGCCTTTTACAAACACACCGAATTACAAATCGTTTAACACGTTTAGAGATTTCCCCTTCTGATTAGCGTATATACAACTACCCAAAGTCAGCAGGAGGATCCTCCCTTGGTATTAAAGAGATATAACACACGATTCTCCGCAATAAGATAGCGACTGTTTTGGAAGGTTGTCCGACATTGTAGTTCTGTTGTATTCAAACCCCATTTCTTTTTTGCTGATGTTTGCGTATGTACCTTACACTGTACATAGTGTAGTATGAGTTGTCTTTTAGAACACAAATGTGAAACTATATCAGTATGGTATAGGTATACAAAGGTGGTTTGGATTACAGTAAGTAACCTCATCATTTTCTCTAAATATGAACCAGTTCCTGATACGTAATATTTTTTCAGTCTCTAGCAAAATGAAGCTACATTAACGTATTATAGAAATTCATACGTGACATTAAATATGCAGCACTACATCGTAAGCTGCCATAATATCTTAAGTTATAGAGAGAACGCAGTCGCGCGACAGAGATGAAGCACCTCTCTGTGTTACGTTATTTATATTACACTAGCAACACGAACTGCCTGTAGCTCGGATATTTAGGAAATTCAATATAAATTGAAGACGGAAAGTTCAAAAATTGCAAACAGATTGCATGCAAATGTCGTCGGAGTACCTTGCGGTGCGGGCAGGGTGGCGGCGTGCCAGCCGCGTGTGCAGTCATTGTATTATACTCGTAGTATCAAATTGCATTGCTGAATGGTTCTGAAGTTATAAAAGCTGTTCGCATGAACTTGTTGTTAATGCGCATATTATTCGTGGCTCTTCATCGTCTTCATGTTCTTTCCATGGTAGCACAGCAAAAGATTATGTTCATGAGTGACGGTATTCACTTATCATCAAATGACTCGTCTGTTTGTGTCCCTTATTCTATTAAAATATATTATTGAACACGGACAATGACAAGCCATACAAGTTACTTTCAAATTTTATTATTTATTTTGGATAGGTAAGCCCCACAATTCCTATTTGAATATTTACTTTATTTCTTTGCATCTATGGATATTTACATATACATATATTATTATAATCTGTATATATTAGACCAAAAAATAAGATTACTTATATATGTATGCTAATTAATTAATAGATACACTCGATAATGCCTTTTCTTCTTCTTCAATTCGCCCCTGGCGAATTGATCTAATCACAGGTTGACCATTCCAATAATTTAATGAATACTGGTATGTAAAGAAAAGCTAACTCCGAATGAAATATCTAGGTACTGAATTAGACATAGACAGAAATACATACGTTTAATCATAACAAAGTACACTGCACAAAGTGCCAAACTTAAACTAAACTTAAGGAATTTATTACCACTTTGAATTACAGGGATACAGAACAACTTACAAAATTTATAAGTTGATGAGCTACTTATACATGTGTGTATACACTCCACTCACATATAGACACTTACACACACACCCACACATATACACACACACATACACACACTCACGCATACACGCACACATATACATGCACACGCACACTAACACATACACGCACACATACATGCACTCCCTCACACACCCACGCACTGAGTATGTCAAATAGACAAAATAATTAGTACGGACAAGCAAACATAACAATGTAAGCTCTATCTAATGTGGCTGTCACTGTCACTACTTGTCACATTTATATCTCATTCTTGAAATAAACCATTATTATTATTATTCCATTGAGGAAGTTCAGTATCATTATCCTTGCCTCTGCAGTATCACGATAAAGACTTGCTTACTGTGAGGCCACCGTATTGATACCAGTAATTTTTTATTTTCTGTAGGTTTAGCAGGGCAGTCTACAATTATAAGCCACGTCGACTGCGATGACGTCAGGATTTGTCTTTGTCCACGGGACACATGCGCTCTTCTCTTTGTATTTGCTCCGTGGGTATGACACATTTTCATACTACAGGGTAGGTGATTATAACTTGTAATAGATTGTATTACAGCACTCAGCTACTTCGAAGTTATAGGTATATTTATAAATATATATTTTAAAACATCCTGGCAGTAAGTCAGAGATCGAAAAAATAACTGGTAGTTGGACTGTTCAACACATGTATTGTTACGATGGACAATATTTCACACAATTACAAAAAGAAAAACAAAGATGATTAAGGCTCCACTCGCTTACATAAATAATATTTTTGGAAAATCTTTTCATAACGTCTTCACTTCTAGTAAACAAATTTAACGTTTATTGATTACAAAAAAAATGTTTATATAAAAAAGAATATAATACAATAGTCGTATAAAATCAGATAGAATCATCATTTATTTATTTATACTGCAATATACCTAAACCATGAGAAACACTAATAAATTCTCTTTAAATAAAAAAGTTCTAACTTTTCTTTGAAATACATGACCTATTAGATGAGACGTATTTTTTCTTCTAAAGTAAAGTATTACTTCTTCTAAAACATTTTCTACTTCTTGAACATTTGGAGTGAGATATTTTCTAGCTTTTTATCAGCAAAACTCGCCAAATTTATGTGTAAAACGTACAAGTAAAACATGTTGCAGTTTGAACGCATGCGGCATAAGAAATGTTCTGAAATATCAGCAGTAGCAGGTGCGCCACGGAAATTTCCCAGGGGTGAGGTCTGGTGAGTCCGGAGGAACGCGAGTCCGAGGAAATATACCACGAGTGTGTATGGACTACTAGACCTGTTCATCATGTTAAAGGTAATTTAAAAGTCCAACCATTCGTGACAAATATACTAAACGAACAATAATGGCAAGCAAACCTAAAAGGCTTTGCTGGTGTTGTATCGGCGAGAGTCAATCAATTAAGGTCGATTGAAAACAAACTCCGTCTAACTCACTCAGCTATTCATCCCTTATAGACTATTAATTAATTATTAATTAAAGTTGAAAGAGAAACGAACAAGCCCACGCCACAGGGTTCTCTATATAACTTCATAATACTTAGCACTTTGTTATATTGATTGGTGATTAATAGAAGCGAGTTGCACTCCTTACATAATACGCTAGAGTAAATAAATATTCATCCATATCATTTTTTTGATTCGTCTGATCCTATTGCGCTATGTGTAGAATTATCACGGGAATGAGCTCATTCTTTTCAGCATTTTGACGATTGAAATAGGTTTAGTTGTAGGAAACCTCGATGTAAATATCCTATTAGTATAGGATACTAGTAGTACCTACTTTCTACTAATAATATAAAAACGAAAGTTTCCGAGCATAGATTTCTGACTAAACTAAAACTACTAACTAAACAATTTTAGAAATGAAACATCATAATAACGCATGGATTACTTATTACTGTTTAAACCGACAGCACTATTCAAACTAGTATTAGTTATCTTTAAAGCTATGGAATTTTACTGTTATAAGGATTGTTGTTCTGTAGTAAAACAAAGCATTGGGAGCAATATAGTCTCTCTAAGTCTTCGGTCAGAAGCTGAGACATGTCGGCTATGAACAATACGTAACTAGTAACTTTGGCTGTAGCCCTTTAATTTAACTTTCCGTTCATTATACTCCTAATATGTAATATTTAAAAGTCTAAAGTGCTTTTGACGGGGATAGGCTTGCGCCCTATTTCGTAAATGTTACTAAATGTATTAAATTAAAATAAAACAAAAACTAAATATTTCGGATATCTTACACACAACACCACCTAGTCCCAAACCTAAGCAGAGCTTGTATTATGGGTATTAAACAACCGATATAAATACATAAACGAACTTTTTTTGTAAATATATACATATTATATAAAGAAAACACACAAACTCCGAAACAAATATTTGCGGATCACACAAACATTTGGTCCGACCTCGGTGACCTGACACTGTGCTACCGAGGCAGTCAAGTCAATAGTGACATAATGTGACCATCTAAAACACTCCTATCTTTTCTTTCGATAACATAGACGTGATGTTTTATTCCTTACTAGCTTTCCGCCCGCGGCTTCGCCCGCGTGGAATTAGTCTTACATGATTTTATGTTTGATAATTGATAAGGATAAGGAACTTCGACACAAATTTTCGTCCCCAATTTCAAACTCTTCTTCAAAACCTTTATTTTCGCGATAAAAAATATCCTATGTCCTTTCTCAAGTTCAGTTCTATCTTCATTCCAAATTTCATCAAAATCGGTTCAGTGGTTTGGGCGTGAAAGCGTAACAGACAGACAGATAGAGTTACTTTCCCATTTATAATATTAGTAGGGATTAGAAAAAATGAAAAGTCTAAACCAACATTTCTTTACACTATGGTATTGAAAACCAAAAACCTCTAAACCAACAGGCAATTCTACGTCGAGTTAAGATGTTTTGAACAAGTAATAACTCACTTGTTTGTGTTTTCCAAAGCATCTGCACTCGAAGCTATTGAATGGTAGTTTGTGCAAACTGCGTGAAGCACCTATAGGAATTCGTTTTCAAACTGTACACTGAACAAATATAAATAGCAATACAGTTGTTTTTATCCATGAAAATTAAATGATAGATTTCTGTTCCTACCATGCTCGGGTGTAGATGTACCTGTACTTAGGTAGGCTAGGACGGTCAGAATACGAAATGCGAGTACTATAGCGCACACAATAAAGGGCATAAGATAGGGCGAATAAAGGCGAGATAGTTTGCATATGCGACAGCCGATCAAGAAATCTCCGGATTGATTTCTAGATCAAACTAAAAAGTATTATTAAGTGTTTCTGATTATAAAAATACTAAACCACAGTTCGGAGTTTGGTGCTTCAAATAAAGTCGTCGTTCCTACGTCTGATCTCTTTCCGGTCGTATCGGATAGCCGTCCAATCCTTCTTGATAAGCAGTCGCATACGATAACCGCAAGACCAACAAGGCAGTCTATATTATATATGTTTGATTGAGAAGATGAACTGATGTATATACATTGTGGTGTTGGTACGGGACTTGTTACATGTTGTAACAGAAAGATAAACCAGAATTACTTGCTCAGATGTTCAGATTGCTGTTAGACTGGTTCAACTGTTTCGTAAAGAAATATTGCAAATACAACAAAATATTATTTCTACAACGGTTATAGTATTATATTTTTAAACTTTAGTTTTTATCAGATCGACCTTTTCCATGTCGAACTAATTACAAACAGGCTTATCATGGTGATCAAAACATAACTTAAGGTGAAAAACACCATTTGTTTACAAAGATTTGTGTGATTGGTGCGTACACTGGTCTGAACAAGTTAATTACCGTTTTGTTAATAACATACATGTATTAATACACAGAAAAAGGCAACTCATCATCTTCATAGCCTTTATTACTCCTAAGATCGGGGGACGGCTACTAGGTCAACCGGAGTGACTGGCATCGGACCACCAGACCCTGAGGGCGAACTGAAATTCGAAGGTTGAACTAGTTGTCAATATATTTGAAGACACTGACTTCCCAATGACGAATTTCATAAATGTTCACAACAACCGGGTGCTCTCCGATGCACGGGCATTAAACACAGGCAAACTTCCATACTCCAAGCTATTATTCAGAATGTCTTGTGAGAAAACCCAACAACACTGTGCAGTGAAGTCGTCGTATTGGTAAAATACAGACAAATGGCTACATTAACTTAAAACTTCTCTTTAAATAATACTTGTCTTAAACGTTGAAAATGAATGCAAATTAATATTTATACAATTTAATTGTATGCTGGCTCCTCGCCAGGGCGCCGTTGGTAGGCTGCGAGAGACAGGCGGCGTTGGACAGCCGCCAGCCCGCAGACAAATATGAGCTGGACAATAAAAGGCAGGTAATGATAAAGGTAAGCTTCTCTAAATGTCTAACACATCGTTCGATTTGATACGAACCTCTTTAGAACGATGGGCAGTAAACGGTTCATATATAATTACAGTTTCTCTGTAAATATTATATCAATCAATAATTAATTACGGTATGAAGTAATCAAGCCAAGAAACAAATTAAATTGTGTTGTAAGACTTCATGTACGACATGTGTAATGTGTGTACGTATAGTAGGTACATTAATGAGAAACGCGCGGCGTGTCGCGAGTTAGTTTAATCAGGTTACAGCTCCGACATACAAATTGGATAATTATAATATTGTTGTGGATAATTACAATGTTATTAGATCGGAGAACGACTCACATAATGTGATACAGTCTCACGTACATATACTATACACTAAACTAATCAATTTGATCGCTGTCGACTCAATAACAAGTTTATATAGGGAGCAAATGAGTAGATGACATGATCATAAATGTCCACCTTATGTAATGCTGTAAGACAGTGGTACCTGTAAGGTCAAACATAAATACTCTACTGCTGGTTATTCACCTCTTCTTATCAAGAAGGTTGTGATCTGCTATATTGCGCTGGCCAGATAGATTGGTATTGGGTTAGTTTCAAGTGTTCCTTGGAGAAGGAGAGAGGAGAGGAGATACAGTGACGCTACGCTACCTACCTCTTACGATACGGGATAAATAGGGGAGGGAACACTCCGAGTTCTTAATCCGTCACCACACACCAAAAAACCTACCTAAGTTCATGCAGCCTTTATAAATATGAATAAAATAAAAGAACAGAATATATGAAACATGAAGGTAATAAAAACATTAACGTAGTGCACGATCCGGTGCGCGAACGGTCGCCGTGGGAACGCGCGGGCTGCTGCACCAAAAATTGTTATATCTCTTTACGATGCCGTGTGAGATGAGCGGGGGCGGCCGGAGGGGCGAGAGAGGCGGAGGGGTTAGCATAAACGAGCGTGATCATCGTGATCAAGTAAGAATCCACTGATACATATGTATGAGATTATTAAACGGCTTTCCCGCAGCGCCTTGTCGTCCCGACATGTATGTTATTTTATATTTAAGCTCGACTACTGCCATCTAGCTTCATACCTTTTAAGGTGTATGTGTGCAATAACAATTATTACGTTTATTAAAAAGTGTAGTGACATATATAGACACTCGGTATAAGTTTTTGATGTCAAATGAAAGCCTTAAAACATTGGAGGAACTCTTTACTGCAAAAAATAGTTTACGTTTTATTTACACGCTAAAAGTTGAATACGTTATTTATCGGCAGATTTTTAACAGAGTCTTACAACATCAATCATCATCAACAACCCATAACGTCCCACTGCTGGGCTCTGCTCTACCCTCAGGAGAAGGTTACGGCGGGTTGGGGACTGGCAAGACACGTTGTGGCTACGTAGTAATTTTGCCGTTGGATGTTTTTTAAGCCTTCCGGAGGCTTCTAACTGAGCTTCACGACTGTTAACTTCTGACAACTGGGACCGACTGCTTAAACTCGCCTCCGAATCACGGAAACGCTCATAACATATCATGCCACAAACAGTCACCCATCTAATTGCTGACCGCACCGACGTTGCTTACCCTCAGTGATTTATTCCAATCATCTAAGGCCACTTGGCTATGAGCGCTTCGAGCCTTAAACGTTGACAATTAAGTACATACGTTGTTTTTTATTTTCATTTTATTTTCCACAAACTAGCAGACGTCTGTAATTCAAGGATCCCAATTGTGTTGTCGCCATTCGAGTATACCTTTATAGCCTCAGCCCTCCTTCTTCTCCCCTTCAAGGAACGAATTGCTGAACATTAGACTGCAGTAAATTTTAGAGGCAGATTTCGAATGTAACCGCAGAGGCGACTAGAATAGAATACACATTGAAAAGACAAACAACTTCTGAACATATTCAAAACTAGCTTGTGCTGGCGACATAAAGTAGCAAATTTCCTTCTACAAGGTTCAATATTATATACTGCTATACCGAAATTCATTCAAATTCAACGATTTAGCCGTACAAGCGTAACAGTCAGTTAGTTCCCAATTAAAAACCTAATTATAGACTTTTTTTAGCCGGTCGTAAACAAATAAGACATTTTATACTTTACAAGATCTATGTACTTGTAATAACAGATTGTCTGACACAGTGACTTGTGGTACGACAAATTGGCAAGTCCATTAACTGGTCCGACAATATGCAAATGGCCGACAAGCTTCGCATAATGATACTGCACGTACTGTGTACCTGATACTACTAGAGAATCACTATTTAGATGATGTACTACTATGATAATAGTAGGTCAATAGGTTCTTTTAACATATATTTATTTAATGTACTTATTTAATGACTGCCTCGGGTTCGATTCCCGGGACCAAATGTTTGTGTGATCCGCAAATATTTGTTTCGGAGTTTGGGTATTTCTATGTATAATATGTATGTATTTACAAAAAAAAAGCATGTTTATGTATTTATATCAATAGTCTAGTACCCATAGTGACATGTTTATAATCAAAGAAACTCACCTACATATATAAATTAATAGATGAAGTGCGCTTTAAAAATCCCTCCTAAAATTGAGGATCCTCCTCAATTTTAGGAGGGGTTTAGGTAACCTCATACGAGTTTGTTCGGGGGACTTTGATTACAAAAATTGTTATTCCATGTGGAATTTAAACGCACAACACTTTGCGCAGTTGAAAGCGGCGTAGTGACCGCTTCAACCACTGCCAACAACCGTTCAGTCAAATAACTTGAAAACATCATTGGACCTCTATTATCACATTACAAGAGATATTTGAGATCTACTCGAACAAACATTACGTTTTCCATCTCCTCATTATTTCACATTCTTTGCTGTGCCGTTAGAATACACTCAATGTTGAAACGAACTTTTAACAATAACTTAATCTGTGAAATGTTGTATAGTTTCGAGCGGCTGTGCGAGAACTGAGCCAGCTCGCAGCAGCTGTCTAGCTCTGACACAAATTCACTTTTGAACTGTTTGTACTTTTAGAAATGAATTTTACAAGATGGTGTCACATGCTGTTAAAGTTGCACTTCTATGCATCTGTCTTGTCTTGAATTGAATACTTCCTCATAGTGAACTAAGTATAAAAAAGTGCTGCAAGATATATTCTTATAGATGTTTTTCTTAGAATAAACTCATAAAGGAATTCTATTCAATAAATTCGCTATTGTTTTTGAGTTTATAATGCATGCACGGCTATATTAAAACGGGCTTTGAAATATTTATTCTTTACACTACATATTACTTAAACTTAATTTTTTGTAAATTCCATAGTAAATTCCGTACTCTTTCTGCAAAGTGACATATCAGTTCTTTCATTATTCATAATTTTGCCTTAGATATTACTTTTGTAAGGAGTAGAACCACGCGGTAGTACTACTCCACCGAAGCAGTACTACCCGTCACACAGAAGACCATCCTAATAATGACAACATTCTTGCTGTCGCATTTCGTTTCTGAGTGTGAGACCGGAGGCGACCTCCGGAAGCCGGGATGATGATGTAGAAACATCTGACCAGGCCGCCATGGTACATTGTGAGGCCTGGTCAGGGTAGGCAAGATAGGCACTATAGGTCACCATGCTGCATTGCCTACCCTCACAATAAGAATGCTACTCATACTCATGCTTACCATCAGGCAGAGTAGAGTCACTTTGGTAGGCTTAATTTATAGAAGTTCCAACAACTGGTACTGTGGAGCTCCTCGAACTGATCTCACTTTGTCCTTTCCTCTATAAGAAAACATTTGCTGGCCGTGCAAGCCCACCTTTGTCAGAGTGGTAGAAGAAGTAGTGGTGGTAGAAATACGCTTTCGGACTATGTAAACATTTCACGTTTCGATTCTTCATTCCTGTGCCGAACTGTCAAGAACTGGAACTCACCACCATTGTATATATTTCCATCCCACTATGAACTGTTTCTTTGACCGAACCTTTACTCACGCTTGCCATCAGGAATCTATGTTGAAAAAAGTACCAGAACGTCGAGTCACGAGTTTTCAGTTAACCAAAAAAATGACATTCGACACGCAAAATGACACACGTTAACTATAATGGATTTCCGATATAAATATTACTTGAACAAATTCAATTCCAATTCATTCGTTGTGTTTTTGATTTGTGTGATTGATTGTTGTGTACAGTGCGCAAACAACAATATGTTGGCCACGAATAAAGCATTTAAATTTAATGGATGGATATTAATTATTGTTATTAGCTGTGTATTGCGTGACACAATTTATAATGACAATTGTAACACATAAAAATAAAATATAATGATCATACAAAAGTGTTCATCTAATATTGATCATAATTTTAATCCTTGCCTTGGACAGACTTCTCCCTCTCTCTCAATTTAAGGGTCAGGCACTTGTCTGTCTACCAATCGCCACTCCTCTCTATTTCAGCGATACGTTGGACCTCTTGATAGGTCACAAATTCTACTTTCTTATTTACTTACTTTCTACTAGAAGGAAATATGGCAGGTAAACTATATTTTCTTCTAGTATGGTTGTAAACAGATTGTCGTGTCTTATCAATTAAACAGACAGACAGGCTTCGTGTCTACAAATATATTGATACAAAAGATTAAGTTAGTGTATTACAATATGTAAAGATTGTCTGAAGTCGTGAAGCTAAGTATGATCACAGTCACGTCTGAGCAATCCTCAAATTAACGAATATCGCTGATATCAACTTGATATTCTTCGTTAAAACTTCGCCCTCAAACTTCTCCTCAGTCGAGATCATTTCCGAAGTATGTTTCACTCATTACTGTAACGTGAACGCCGTGTCATTATATCTGGTAATGAATGGACTTCCTCACGCACGCCTCCACGGCTTGATAAAGTTTGTTCAAGCCGCGTTCATTTGATAACAACTTTCGCAGATATTACTAACTGTGTACGCGCGCTCGTAATGAAGCCATGAGATTAGACTGAGTGTTAAATTATCGTGTTACTCCGAACTTAGTCTAATTATAGCCTAAATCCAGGTTTTAGAACTTGTTGTAATTCTTCCCTGATTAAATTGAGCTGAGCCAACATACGTAATATTACTTATGCGTAGATGTAGGAAGTACACCGCGTTTATGCCACACAACTGCTACAAAACATTGACTATTCAAAACAGTACAAAGTATCCACGTTTGTGATTGACTTTCAACAACAACTGCAGGTAACGCCGCAAGTGAAGCTAGTTCCAGTGAAATTCCATTCAGTGAAAAGCTGTTTAATGTAAAGTTACCAACAGATAGGTACTTCAAATTCATGTATGTGTATAGATGTCTGTAAGTAGTATACTATTATGTATTCTGTTGTAGCATCTTCTACTGGTTACGCCAACGTTTAGCTACCTACCACATATCTATGTTCTGAATGCAACTTAATATTTGGCAGGCATGCATTTGTATGAAACGTACTATGCCCAAAAAAACTGTGTAACATTGTGAGATTATTATGAAAACAAAACAGTGAACACGAATGCTCAACTTTTAAGAAACAAAAAACGTTCGAATGTCCTCAAGTGAAGGAAGTATGAAAGCGGGAACTGCTGCACCTGGTGCACTCGCGCCGTTAATAACGGAGGGACTCGGTTCACACTCCATAACTTACTTGTCGAAAACTTCGTCTTATTATTTGCACTGTAAATATACAAGGATTATTGCTTGTAGACCGAAAGATGAAAAATAAAACGTGCGAGACTTAATTTATTTTTCGTGCGCAAATCCTCACGGATAGCACCAGTTGGTGGCTATGTCGGACTCGTACCGACTAAAACCGCACGCCGTCTCGGGTACTGTGAACCAATGAACCAGGTATACCCTCGAAAGGAAGTCCCTGGAACCCCGACCTACCTCGGGCCATCTACGGCTTCTAGATAACCCCCTTCTGTGTGGGAACTCCGATATTCCCTTTTTTATTCTTAAGAGGGGCGTGGTAGCGCTCACGCCGCCACCCGGGCCTGTTCCTGCTAGGGTGGCCTCACCTATCACCCCCAGGCATGCGCTTATGGAGGGCAGAGATCGTTTTCCGATCTCCGTCGCCTGAGTCTTCTGCGCTACCTGGCCCGTTCCTGGGCCTAGCGGACCCGATGAGTTCTATACCTCTCCGGTCCCGATGTTTTATACCAAAAATTTGCCATTGTGGCAAAAAGTATTTTACAATAAAAGGAAACCTCAGGTATTATATTATTCTCTAAGAATACTACTGACTAACATTACTAAAAATAAGTATTCAATAATAAGTATTACAAACATAGATAATAAGTTTCTTTAGAGTTTTTATTTCACAAACTAGGAACACATCAAACATTTTATAATGTACATATAGGAAGCATTGAAATTATGCTAGGTTACGTTCTTCAGCCACAGAATGTCAGTTCCAATGTCAAAATCACCTACTTAGATTATTCATACTTATAGGATCGTCTAAAGTTTTGTTAGATAAGAACAAGAAAACGTCGTCATAACGCGACTCTGGTTTACGTAACACTACTGAGAAACTGAATGTAAGCGTTACAGAGAACATTCTACAGATTTTCTTACTCGACTCGAATTTCAATCGCGCAGCAATTTAGCGCCGCGTCTCCGGCAGATTTTCTTTATAACCTGCGGTCCGGCTAACTTTGTACGACTACTTTTATTTGGCTTCGATTCAAAGGAGCGTTGTCGTACTGCGGCGAATGTCTATACGCTGTTACATTTCGTCGTTTCAACTGTTTTATGTTTCAATAATGTAGTTTTGGTTCGATTCTTATTGCAGGGCTAGGGTACAAATTGATTGAGTGACCAAATATATGGACTTTCATTTTGAATGTCGTATATTCAGCTTTTTATGGTGTGAGATAGAATGGGTATACGTGACTTCACTTCGTGACAGTTGCAATTCATATTGACATAAGATCATTGCGACGCTGCTAGTGCTTCTCCTAGACCTACAGAGACATTAGGTTTCAATTAGTTAACACTGATTGTATGTGGGGAAGCCAACCTATACGTATAATATGTTTAGATCTCTTACAGGTAACCTGTATTTTTTTTTCTCCAGAAGAAGCTGATGCTTCCTGGTGTTCCTCCCGACTGCCGAGGCAGGCCACCGCGGGGTTTAGTGGGTGGACTGGTTGCTCCAGGAGTCTCACACACACCCTTTGCTTATCACTCACGAAGGGTTTGGTGTGAAAAGCATTCCCCGCGTAAAAAAAACTGTTTTTTAATTGCGATTTCTATCACCTCCTAATTTCAAATCGGTGTTGTAGGTATTTGTTTGTTCTACTTTATTCTCAAATTCTAAGTTTATAGTTTTATATCACCAGCTTTGCTCGGTCACTATATGTTGTTAAAGTGTTGCTATGTTGGAGTACCAACCACTAACCAACTAAGTATTACTGAAAGAATAATATAGATTTTGCTTTAGCTAAGTATTATATAGATTTTGCAAGCAATACGAAAGAAAAAAACCAAAACTAGAAATCTCGCGTTTTCCTATACCAAATTTCAGCGAAATCGTTAGAGTCGTCGAAATCACAAATAAAAAAATATACAAGAATTGCTCGCTTAAAGACATTAGATAGTAATTACTAGCTAAATTGATAAAGACGGCTCTATAAAAAAGCATTAGTTGTGAATTTCCAATAATACCAACCCATACTCACTCAACTCGAAATGTCAGATAAATTCTTTGATTAAATAAAGTAGTACATCGGAACAAATGCTTGTTATTAAAATGTTTACCTAATTACGCCACTTGTCTTATTTCAACATTGTCAATACCATCGAGCAGGTAGAGTTCACCCTTTTAAAATCATGACGTAAAATCGCAAACAGTTCCCCTTCACCTGATATTAATTTTTAATTTGCGCCTGAACTTCAAACGACTTAAGCCTCAGAGAGGAGGGAGCCACAATTAGACCTCTAAGCTCATGCTGTAAGAGGCGTACGATATAAATAGCCCATCGGGATGGTAAGCAGAGGTTAATCTCATGCCAATGAAGTCACGTATTAAACGTGGGCCGCCATGCTTCGATTTCTTGGATATTTTTGAAATGTTTTAAGCATACCATTATATAAGTAACAAAAATAGACTTCTATATTATAATAAGCAATGTGTATTACATTTATATGTGAAAACACATAGACGATGAATCCCAATATTCACATTCCTTACGGGCATTTAGAGCCCTTAAAAGTCTGGTGGCCCAGCTTGGTAAAGGACTTAGGGATGAGGGTAGTGAAACATTGTGTTTTTACACTCTCCTTTTTTCAGGGTTCCGTAATTTATGACTCAGAACTCTAATATATTGGCCATGTCAATTCCGTCCGTCCGTCCTCGACTTACCGTAAAAAAAAATCTTTTGGACACGATTTTAAATCGACTTGGCATTGTATATGACTACGGAACTTCTTTGAGTGGCCTGACATGCACTTGCCCAGTTTTCTTTATGGGAACATTTTTCAGTAAGAAGAAGTCTGGGTATTAAACAACAATATTTAAAATTTTCACGTCATATATATTTCTATTTAACGTCGTTTAAAGACAATATAAATAACACCCAAACACAGAATAAATGATCGTGATCGTTACACAATATTAAGATTTAGTTGGGAATTGAATCCACACAAACTGCAGCCTAGCTTAATCGTCAAGCCCCACTGAACCATAAGGCCTTACATATGTACATAATTACTCAAAACCTCATCAAACTTTTCTATAACAAGTGGGTATGCAAGGTGAGGATAATGTGATTTCCCCGGAGGCGCGGTACTCACTATATCACGGAGCTTATTAAATCGTTCGGCGGCGGGCACGTGAGCCGCGAGCACCTCCCGTAAATCGTTCACGCCGAGATCTGATAGCGAGCCCCAAGTTGTACAAGTGCGTGTCGACTTTTACAATCATCTGATAGGGAGAGTGGGGGGAAGATCGAACGGTTTTTTGATGAGTAGAACAGTACATTTTAACTTAAGCTAAAATTGTATCTATAGTGAATAAAGTACAAAGAGCATATTTTTATGTCATATCGATAAAGTTAGGTCAAAATCAAAGCAATAATACAGCAAATTGGCCATAAATAGCACTTTATGGCAAAAATACCGATACCTAGACTTCATTCTACCTAATACTTAACTAAAAAATTAAATGATGACCTCCTGAAGAGCTGAGGCCATCCACGAAGTTCTCGCATCTTTACAAAAGAAATAAACGTTTTGTTTAATTGATCAATTTTCATTATTATTTATTACTAGCTGACCCCGAGAACTTCGTACCGCCGAACAGTCGATTCAACGTCACTCAATTGTTTTGTATTCTCGGAACCCCTCCGATAAAACTTATCAGCTAATGTTTATTTTTTTTACCTAAGAACCATCCTCATACTTCAAGGTGTATTATAAAAAAATAATCAGTGAAATCGGTCCAGCCGTTTACGCGTGATGGCGTGACCAAGGGAAATAGTGATTCATTTATATATAGTACTAGCTGACCAGGCGAACTTCGTACCGCCTTAGAATATTAATTGTGACTGTCAAATAATAACAGACAATAATTAGCAATAAATTAAAATTGCGACTATAGTTTGAGATTTAAACTATCCTATCTCTCAAGTTAGATCGAACTGCACATGGTGTGCGAATTTTATTATAATCGGTTAAGTGGTTTAGAAGTCCATTGAGGACAAACATTGTGACACGAGATTTATATATATTAAGATATACTAGTTGACCCAGCGAACTTCGTACCGCCCAACTTTAAAATTCCAGAACTTGATCGCAGCGCCACCTACCGGGTCCAATTGCGAATCTAAACCATTCCCAGATCCCCTTGAACACACACAAAAAATTTCATCAAAATCGGTCCAGTCGTTTGAGAGAAGTTCAGTGACATACACACTCACAGAAGAATTATATATATAAAGATAGATTTAGTTAAAATTATTTTATCTGTCGAAAATTTCTTTAACATAAACTGCCTCGCTGGCGCAGTGGTAGCGTGATCGACTGCTGTGCTTTAAGTATCGGGTTCGATTCCCGCGTAGATTAATTCCTTATAGACTACATGCCCATGTCAAAAATGGATGGGTCATATGAACCACCAGGTGACGTATATGGGACGATATAAGAGCATAAAATAATAAGATTCAGCACTATGCCGTCACTTGTAAGCTGTCCAACTGAGTGCTGGTGAGAATTCAAAAGTGCAGGTAGAGTGAGTACATTTTGGTCATATATTTTTGTACGGCATTTTTACCATCGATAGATCCATGAAAAATAATAAGAAAGCGCACAGTGCCGTAATAAAATGGTGGTCCACAAAGTCGGTATTTTTTGTTGATTTTCTTACAATTTTCAGGGTAAATTTGGTCATTTCATTCTGTACGGCATCAGTTTCATACTGTTTCAATACAGTTTCTAATCCATTATTCTGCAATGCCATACAAAAATCATGCGACAAGGGGAAAAAATCGAAGGTTAAAACCCCCTCCTTTTCCGTGGTCCGGGGGGTGATTTGAAAAAGTACGGCTTTGGTTCCAAAACATTATCTAGCACTCAAAAGTACTATTAAAAATAATGCCGTCAATAAATTCTTGTTCATTTGAATGTATATTTATAATTATCTTAATTTCATGGTATACTTGATTTCTAAAGTTGTAACATCATTTGATTCTATACGGCAACTTTTTTTTTAACATGATATTGTAAAATACAATTGTTGTATAGTATTGCCGTTCAAAAGATACTGTTTTAAAAAAATATAGAGAACTACAAAAACTGCATTTTATAAAATTATTGCAAAACTTTAAATATTCATAGATTAATAAAATATAGCAATTTTCTACATATTTTCCTTGTTTTAAATAGTATTATGATACGAAATAAATTAGGAAAAAATGATGATACATTTTAATGCAGACCATATCTTTAAGCTGATGAAAATGACGCTACTATTATAAGGGTGTAGTACTTTATGGCCATCTGATACTGTACGGTATTAACATATTTTTGAAGAGAACAATTGATATTAAGATAAAATCATTATGACGTCTAACCGAAGTGAAAGGGTGTGTATATAATATAATATCCAAGAATGGAAACTGTAAATCCCAGTTTCAACAGTTTTGTATACTTTTTGGTTTAATATATACTCCAAACATTATTGATACATGTATTTAATTGATTTGTTTAATTGTAATAATGTGAATAAATAAGACAACAATTTTTAAATAAAAAACGAAAGGTATATTTAAAAATGATAATACAAAATAAGGTTTTTATTTAAATTATTCAGTATCAGAATCAGCTGCTGAGTTGTTATCGGAATCAACGTCTTCATCGACGTCCGAATTATCTTCTCTATCATTTTCTGAAACAATTCTCTATCATTAAAGATTTATTTATTTACCTATGACGTCATCGATTTCTTCGCCTGATACCTCATCCGGTTCCGTTATGTCACTGACATCGGTCATTTGGCCGATATATTATTTAAAACATAAATGGCATAAAATTATCTATCAAATAAATCAATCGGATGCATTTTTCATAAAAAAAAATGTGTGTTTTATTCAATTTTTAAACTAGGACGTTCTTATTGGTAGCCCCTACAACCGAATAAAATACGTTATGACTACTTAGCACACAGTACAGTAAAGGCAGGTGTAGATATATGCCTACAAATGCTAAACGTCGTAACAAAATGTCGCTCCGTAAGCGATATAAATATATGTAAATTAAATTTATATAATATTTTTATTACTTTTTTATGAATATGAACTTTCAGATTGGTACGGCATTAAATTTTTATAAATTATTGCATTAAGTACAAATAAACTATCTAAATGCCGTATAAAAAAATATCGCCATGAATTTCACCTTACATTTCATTAAATGGATTTTACTTACATTTCGTTCTATGGATTTTTCCTTGAGTTTTTTTTCCCTACAAACCTTTGGACCAACGAAAATGTACGGCATGTAGAAAAATATTATGTATGCATAAAATACTTTCAAAATAAATTAATTTTATGTTGTGTCAAATCACCCCCCGGACCACGGAAAAAGAGGGGGTTGCAACCCTCGATTTTTTCCCCTTGTTGCATGATTTTTGTACGGCGTTGCAGAATAATGGATTAGAAGCTGTATTGAAACAGAATGAAACTGATGCCGTACAGAATGAAATGACCAAATTTACCCTGAAAATTGTAAGAAAATCAACAAAAAATACTGACTTTGTGGACCACCATTTTTTTACGGCACTGTGCGCTTTCTTATTATTTTTCATGGATCTATCGATGGTAAAAATGCCGTACAAAAATATATGACCAAAATGTACTCACTCTAATTGCACTTTTGAATTCTCACCAGCACTCAGTTGGACAGCTTACAAGTGACGGCATAGTGCTGAATCTTATTATTTTATGCTCTTATATCGTCCCATATACGTCACCTGGTGGTTCATATGACCCATCCATTTTTGACATGGGCCTGTAGTCTATTACGTTTGCAAACATGTATTTATGAAAGACTATATATGTATTTATGTGAATTGTCTTGTACATATAGCAAAACCTCTGCTTTGTTTGGAATTAGATGGCGTTGTCTGGCAGATTTCCGAATATTATTATACCTATTTTGAGTGACGTACCAAATTAACTTTCGTCCAGGCGCGATTACTAGAATATGTTACCCTACGAAATAATAAATACATAATTCTCTTTCAATATCACATCTTTACAGTTCGAAGTTTTCTTTAAAAACAAATCAATAAGGTTTCAAGATACTTTATCGGTTTGTCCTTCGAATAAAACGTTTTCTTCGACAATCATTTTAAAGTATTAGCGCGACTCTTCGTAATTAATTGGAGAGCGATAATGGCTCGTAGATAAAGAAGGGAAGTGCCTCGTAATTCTTTATCACTTTAAAAGTACTATAAAATAATATATCTATAGATATTACAAAAATACCTACATTTTTAAGAGACTCATATTTTTCATTATGTTATTAGGTGAAGAAGACCTAATACTGTGTTTCCTAAGCAACTTCTACTAATCAATTCAATCGAAAATCAAATTAGGGCTTAATTTTAAAGTTGCGCCCAGCAATTTGAAATATGTATTCAAAAAAATATAGTTTTGTAACTGTCCTCAAACCTGTTTTTATGATAAATTATATGACAAGACAAGACATGACATGACAAGAGTAACATCGGAATACAACGTTGAAGTCAGTTCAACATTTATTTTTAAATTGATTATTGTGTTTACATTGTGGAGGTTGTTTAGTTCATTGTGATTAGCAACACTATTATGAAAAATATTTCAATCGTTCCACACATTCACTCGTTCATTCAAAGTACAATTTTAAACTATCTAAATACGAATAGCAGATTATTTAAAATAAATATTATTAATAAGGTCTTGGGATGAATGTGGAATAAAATTACGAATATAACTTAGTGGGATGATCGACCGGAGTGAAAGTACTCTCGTATAGATGACTAACATCAAATAACAGCATTCGTGCTCAAATGTTTCGTTGGTAAGTTCACTATTCTTGGACTATACATAAGATATCTATCAAGCAGACTAGAATCATTTTGGCAGGCTTAAATATGAAACAAATGACGGTGATTTCGATATTTCTACGAGTATCTCTGTTGTTTATAAATTTTGTGATACAGTTAGACTATCGTGGCACTGATTTACTCGACACATTTTATTTTTACACAATTCACTGTTCATATTTAGTAGACTTGGTGGCGTTGTAAAGTTAGATAAAATAGTAGTGCACGGCACTACACGCTCACGTCACAGATAACAGCTGTAGAAACTATTCTCTTGACACTGTACGACTGCAAACGCATTCTTTTATTTCAATGTAAAACATTTTTTTGCAACATAGAAAGTTATTGTTAGCCTGAGCGCCTTATATACATGTCATGGCAAAGTACTTGTAGAATTTATCATGAAATATTGCGTTAAGTAGAATTTTATTAATGTCTGTGAAGTCATATCAGTATGGAGACGGATTACAGAGAAAGAAAATTGATACGAACCCAAACCTTGAGCAATCCCGTTTGGCCAGCGTGGTATAGGAGACTAAAACCTCATTTTCAAAGAAAGGCCTCTGTCCAGCAGTGCAATATTATAGGTTGTTGATGGTGTTAATTATTAAATTAAATTATTAATTTCGCTCATATATGAATGATTTTTATAGACGATAGATTACAAAAATGGAAACCAATATTTTGATACATCAAATTCACAAGTCCAGGCAAGTCCATCTCATAGCTATCACACCCACATTCTTATAAACCTCACATTTTCAGTCAGCAATGTTCTTCTTCTTCCTAGCTTTTATTCCCAATATTATTTGGGGTCGGCTTACTGGTTCAATCGGTTTTACCCGAATTTTTAGTCTGTACCTTTATATTTAAAATGTTATCAGAATCTGTACGAAAACGGGTCAGGGTCAGGTAACTGTCAAGTTAGGATTGAAGCAGTAAATATAAAAAAAAAATGTTTTGTACGTTTAAGTAATCATTTTAAAATATTTGACAACATATTCTCAGCTTTGATCAGGTTGATTTTGAATCTTCTTTTTGAAGAAAGCATTCCACTTCAAACAGTTTGACAATAAAATCATGAATAATTCAGTTCTTGTCTTAGCTCCACGAAATCATTAAAGTCAGTGACACTGTTATAATAATATTGATTAAAATATCAATATCAGTTTAAATAAATTAACACATTTTAATTAAGATACCTTTTTACATTTGTTTTTGAACATTGGTTGTTAATGTTTTATTCGTTTTCGCACTCAAAATAGGTTTAAAAACAAAAATAAAGATTTTGAAATTACTCTAAATCATAATTTCTGTTCACGTCACTTAAGACACAATTTACATCTTAACAATATACTTCAAAGTTGTCTTTTATTCAAATAAAAATTATTAAAAAAATATTCTGCCGTATTATAATGTGAGTTATTCTCCGTTATAATAATATAATGCGAATCTTAAAAAATTTGCCTACGAAATACTTTAATGTCTTTCTCAGAATATTTTCCAGTAAGTATTCAAAAACTTTATGAATTCATTAGAAAACTCTGCAGAGGCTGACGTTACGTTCCACATGACCGCCACTCTGACAACCAAAGCCAACAAATCTGTTACAAAAGATAACACAACACACGTAAACTTTATAAAAGATTGGTTTTACTAAATAGAAAGGTTCGATTATCTGGTCTCCATAAAATGGAGAACTAAGTAGTGAGCGGTCAGCAACAACGAGACCAGTATAACTGGAAACACAACGATATCTGTTATAGAACAGAAACAAATCGAACATCGGCTTAGACAGGAGATGGCGCGGGTCTGGGTAATATTGCCGGTGGGTATACTTTATGTGGCGGTGGATAAGCCGTGGATGTGGTGGATTCTTTGGACTTTCATTTTGTTGTTTTTAGTTTTGTTCTGTAAATATTATTATATATTTTCTATTAATATATTTTAAAACATTGTGAGGTTGCTAAAATCATTTTTCGATTTAGGTATCCGTTTGCGAATTATTCAACTATAAAGTGCTTTTACTTTTAAAAAAACCCCTGGGCCCTGGCTGATTTCGACGGGACCTTCACTGGCAGATAGCTGATGATATAAAGAGTAACTTAGGCTACTTCTCTACTCTACTTTCGTTTTGCGGCGTTATTTGCGGGTTCACAAAACGCGCGGTCAACACCACGGGATTTGTGTAGTATCATAACATGTGCATTAAGTACGGTCTCCTTCCACCAAGTGACACATTTGCCCCTTACATCTAAACAAACTCATTCAGTAATAATTACAGGGGTGACGTGAGCGCGTTTGACACGGAGGGTCACCTCACCCCCCCACCCTCCGTTAAAGATTAACCCTTGTTAAATTTATAAACCCGAATATTAAACTATTAAATGTATTAATAGGTATTGAGTCTCTCTGACAGCCCACGAGATGTGAATATCATCAATACATTCAAGCGCGGATCCAGGGGGGTGGTCATGGGGGTCATGACCCCCCCCTGGGCACGGTCCGGGATTTAGGTGTAAAGCTAACAATTAATTGTTAAACATAATTTTAGATTTTTTCATCATCATCATCAACAACCTTCAACAGTCCACTGCTGGACATAGGCCTCTCCTTAGAACGGAGATAATAATTCTTATTTTAGATTTTTTTTACAATATAATTTAAACATTGACACTGTGAAACAACTAGCAACCTTATACATTGTTATTTTGTAGATACTACTCCAGTTTCTGTCATAGTAAATGAATATCGGCTGTGGATGGTGAAGTGGCAGCGGTGTTCCACAGTCGATTTCTAATCTAATTTTAAATTGCGATATTGAGCGGCTTTTGTAGTCCTCCTGCCGGACATTTCGACTGAGGTACATCCCGGAGTGACTAGTCTCACCCCCGGGACAAGATACTGTCGCGCCTCTCACCGCTCTACGCAGTAAGAGCCGCAACACCGACCTACCTTAGACGACACCCTCCGGCTTCGTTTGCAGCGGTCACATCTTCCCTATATGTGGCTGCAGCGACTATTAAGAGACGATTGGGGGACTAGCGACCCCTACCGCGTCCCTTTCACCGCCTCCTTCGAGCCCTTTCCCGATCCCTCTCTGCGGACTCATTCTGGAGCATAACGTCCTCACTCTTCTCACACTTCCTATTCCTCGTCACTTTCCAGCATTGCGGCGATCAATGCTGACCGTGATATGTTTCGTACGATCTGTCTCCTACTCGACGCTCTGCAGAACGACTCCAACGGCGCGTTAGCAAGCACAGCTCTGAGTTACGAGCCGTGCGTGCCAAGCCCGCAGAGCTTGCCTATACGCGTTCTGCAGTAGCAGTCCGGGCTCGTGGTCCAACACTGACTCTTTGCCTTTCCGACCGACAGAACGAATTTGGTCGTATAATATCGTGTCCATGTCGGCCAGAATGTCGAAGGGTGGAGATCGTGCCAGGACCGTCGCCGCCTCGTACAAAATCGTGCGGTAGCCTCGTACGACCCGTATGGTATTATGGCTCTACTAGGGGTGATTAATAAGTAATGATAATCAATATGAAACAGAACTATTAGTATAAAAAAAGTATTTGATTTTTTAACAGTCTCCTTGCAAGTTAATACATTTAGTGTATCTTTTTTCTAAGCCCATGATTCTCTTAGAAAAAAATTCTTTGTCTTGACCCTCCCAAAATGCCTCTACTGCGGCCATCACTTCACCATTGTCCGCAAATTTGTTGCTCCGGAGGTGTTCTTTGAGCCGAGGAAAGAGGTAGAAGTCACTGGGAGCTAGATCTGGCGAATAGGGAGGGTGTTCGAGCAGTTCGAACCCCGTTTCTTCAATGGTAGCCATCGCAACTGCGGCTTTGTGAACCGGGGCGTTGTCTTGGTGAAACAGCACTCCAGCGCGCAGTTTACCGCGTCTTTTTGACTTAATAGCTTCTCGCAATCTTCTTATTTGGCCTGCGTAGTAAGACCCTGTTATAGTGGCCCTTTTCCAAATATTCCACCATAATAATTCCTTCTGCATCCCAGAAAACAGACGCCATAACCTTTCCCGCTGAACTTGACACTTTGAATTTCTTCGGCGTTGGTGAGGAACCTCGTTTCCAAGTCATTGATTGTTGTTTGGTTTCGGGATCAAAGTGGTGGATCCAGGTCTTGTCCATGGTCACAAAACGCGACAAAAAATTTTCTTTATCGGCCTGGAACTTTTAAAGATTCACCCTCGAAATGTCGACTCGTTTCTTTTTTTGCTCGTCGGTTAACATTCTCGGTACCCAACGCGCAGAGACCTTTTTCATATGCATTTTGTTGACAATGATTTTTTGAACGCTGCCATAGGAGATCCCTGTGACCTCACCTCCCTGTGATATCTTCCACTTTTTTGACGTTTTCTCCAGTAAGGGACGTGGAAGGGCGTCCCTCGCGATGTTCATCTTCAGTGGAGGTTCTGCCCAGCTTAAATTCCTTTGCCCAGCGTGCGACTGTGGAATATGGAGGAGCAGACTCCCCCAATGTTTCCTCAAAGTCGCTGTGTATGTCTTTGGTAGACATTTTTTTCAGGCAGAGGTACTTGATGACCGCTCTTATTTCATTTTTCTCCATTTTGATGTTTTCTCTTCGACAGTTCGTATTCAAATGAATGTATCTCCCGGTAATGGTGTCCTATTTATACATTTTTTTGAAGCTGAATTAATGGATATATAAGCAAGCAGAAAAAAAAAATTGGGTTTTTGTGCGTTCTAGAAATACTCGATTATCATTACTTATTGATAACCCCTCGTAAGACAGCAAAAATATCCTATATTAGGCCTTCACATCCTGTGAGATGATTCAAACAGCATCTCTGTGGCAATGTTTAGCATGACTGTAGAGTCCAATACGATAGCGACAGTGGCGTGAATTATGGCCACATTACCTGTTACTGCTGATCATGAGGTCAAGTCCTGGGATTTCTAAAGACGGGCCAAAAGTGTTATTGGGTTTGTCACAGCAATTTCTTAATAACAGCCCGAGTATGGAAGTTTGGCGATGATCCACGCCCATAGGTCGGAGTGCACGTTAAGCCATCGGTCCCAGTTGTCATGAACATCTATGGTTATCTTATTGGGAAGTCAGTGCCCTCAAATGTACTGTAACCTTCGAATTTCTGTTCTCCCTCGGGGTTGCAGAGGTGCGATGCCAGTCGCTCCGTAGAAAAACTGGATTCAGGTAAACTGGTTGAACTAGTAGACCCCAAATGATGACGCGGAAAGATCTTTCTCTACGTTACGCTAAGAGCTTTAATGGTAGAAGAACGTCTAACGTCTAACAAAACCGAACCGAATGTGTATATATTTGTTACCTGTTTATAAAAACTATATATTTTTGCAATCCTTGCAATTTTAACAAAAGTTCGTAGCCAGAGACAAATCAGTAATCGTTCGGAGATTTGTTTTTTAGGTTTTCGTGAAAATATAGTACTTTTGCGTACTATATTATATTTTTTCAATAACATATAGTACGGCGACCTGAAATATAGTACAATACTATCTATTTAGTAAGGTTGGCAACCCTTGTTTTTTTTTACGTGTTGGACTCGTACCGACTAAAACCACACGGTGTGACCTTTTTGCGCCTCAATTTTAGGCTATCGGCCATCGAGCTTATGACGGCCGGTAGCGAGAGATCCTCTCCGATGACTACAGTGAGGGCGCGACGCTGCACTGCCTATGCGGTGGAAACCGCGAACGTGTGCAGGCCCGATGTCTCACTGCAGTTGCAGTGGTGGCAGGCGGGACTCGATCCCCTCCTAGCAAACGAGTGCAGGTACTTTCCGAAGTTACTGTGCCCGAAAAGCACCTGCGTCAGTCGGAAGGAAAGGGTCTCATCACGGGTTCACGCCACTCGCGTAAAGCGTGGGCGAAAACCGCTCTCCGCCCGGAAGTCAGCCACCCGCCGATAAGCTTCGGCGAGCACTTACGCCTCCATATCCTACGGGGGTTCGCATTTCGTTCGTCGCTCGGTATCCACGTAAATCTCAGACCGCCAATATCCTATGGAGGCGCCAGAGGCGCGCCCTATTCTGGGCGGTCAGAGCCGCAACCCACACCGGTGCACCTTACTGTGCCATTGACCAGACAACCCCCGTGTACAGCTGCCTCGTGGGAACACTGGCCCCGCCCAAATGGGCAATAGTAACCCTAGGGCGAAGTGCTTGTCGAAAAGCCATCTACCGTCTAGGACCAGCCCAGAAACCTCATATGGGCCCGAACCGGTACGAGGACCGAGTTGACCTCGATGGAGGCGCCGACGGGTGAACCACGACGGAGCTCCTGAAACTAAAGGGCCCCGTCTTATCCGTGGCCACCCGTAAACCCAGCGTCTTAATGCGCCCGACCACCAGAGAGACCCCTGTAGGGGCCAGGCGGGACACCTCCTGGAAGTTAGCCCGGGGGAAGACGCCCTCGTAGGGCCCAGTCGTATCCCATGTTCCAGGAGTGGTCTTAGGACAGACTCCTGCAGAACACCGTACGACATGGCCCTGTGTCTCAAGGCACCATCTCGGTCCTCGAACATGACGGTACGCTCCTCTAAATAGTCTGCCACAAGCCGCCTCAGGTACTCTGGCACTCCGTGATAGCGGAACGCTTCCCTGATGCAGGTGAATGGCAGACTATTAAAGGCGTTGGCGATGACCAAGGACACCACCAACACCACTCCGCTGCAGGTCACTGCCTCTTCGGTCACGGCCCTAAGGAGCAACACGGCATTGACCGTCGAACGCCCCTCTCGGAAACCGAATACGGCTTCCAACAGCCCGGGACCCAGCTCGCAGACGTGCCGAACGATGCGGGCAGAGAGAACCGTCTCAAACAACTTACCCGCCTCGTCCAGCAACGCGATGGGCCTATAGGCCGCAAGTTGGGCAACCCTAACTTGATCACAGCTATGTGACCCCCCCCTGGCGCCAAAGCTGGATCCGCCCTTGAATACATTGTGAATCTCTTAAAATAAAGGTATTTAATAAAATTATAGTTCAACATATCGAAACTAGATGGCGCCAGTAGTATATAAAGAAAAACTAAACCTAATTAAGACAAAATAATGACGCTAAAAAGTAAGAAACTAGATTTAAAAGACATAGTACCTACTCGTACACAGTTATCAGTGTACAGAGATACACATATTCAAGTTTGAAAAGCCGTAGTCACGCATCTTATTTGATACTGAACAGTTTATAATATATTATGTAAAAAGCGTAAAGTACTCTTTGTGTGGCTCTGTTTGTGCCGGCTAATATCTGGTAGGACCGATTTTGATGGGATTTTAGCTGATGACAGAAGTAACTTTTTAAGACTAACTTCACTCCGCGGTGCTACAATTTACAACAATATTTACGGGTAACAGCGCGGGACTCGGCTAGCACATAATTATGTAGGTTTTAACCATGACAGCTCATAATGTTAGTAGATAGCATTACATACACGTTTTTGCGTATTTTTTAATTTAATACTCACTAGTTTTAGCCCGCGGCTCCGACTGAGTGTCGTTTACCGCTACAAAAAGTATTCTATTTCCTTCTTAAAGGTCCAATCTATCTCTATACCGAAATTCATCCAAATCGAGCCAACGGTTTAGCCAGGAAAGCGTAACATAGAAATAGACATAGTACCTTTCGAATTTAAAACATTATTTAAGTATGGATAATTTTATTGTATTAAAATGAGCACAAGTATAAGATTTTCTGCGCGTCATAAATAAATACGTACGCGTAGAAATAGAAACAATTAAAATATAGTTCAACAGTGTTAATTAGAAATCAATTTACCATCCCACTTTTATAACAGAAAAAAATTGTACTAAAATAATGTAATTATTATAAAATTATTTTATCACGTTAAAATTAAAAAAAAAACTATATTTAGACACTATTAATCTATTGAGTAAATGTACAAAAAGAGCTAGTGGAAAAAATTACTCGTTTTGTCAGGTGTGGGGTTCGAACCCACGCTCCCTCTCGGGAACCAGAGCTTAAATCTGGCGCCTTAGACCACTCGGCCAACCTGACTGTTAGGAGTTGCGCTTAATTTACGCTGTATATACTACTGTATTTGTTTTTTTTACTTTTAATAAATGTGTTCTGTTGTGTTACCACAATTAATATAGAGCAAGAGCCCAGAGCCGCCAGACCTACGTCATTAGTGCAAAGCTGAAATTTTCAGGATTATTAGTACAATGTCTTGTTAAGATGTATGTGTACCCATTAGCTTGAAAGCGGGGCCGTTTCTGAGATAGCGCGAAGTACAGATAGATAAAAATATAACTTACCTACGTTAAAGGTGCAAAGCTAGTATTTACATATTTTTTCAAGAATATTATTTAAAATTAAAATTCATTACTGCCAGACACTTTCCGTGGGCCATTACTTCTGCCAGACGTCTTGAAAGTTGTGAAAAAATTAGGTAAACTACGTTCTTAGTAGCAAACCTAAATTTTATACATATTATCTAAGGTACTATTTTAAGACCCTTTGTATGACCAATCCAAAAAGCGTGTAAAAACCATTTAATATTTTACAATTATATTCTTGAAATAATACCAAAGATGATATACCTCAGCTTCCTAATTACTACAAATATATGTCTGGGGGGGTGATAGGCCCTTCGGCCGCATACAAAGGGTCTTAAAATAGTACCTTAGATAATGGTATAAAATTTAGGTTTGCTACTATAACGTAGTTTACCTAATTTTTTCACAACTTTCAAGACGTCTGGCAGAAGTAATGGCCCACGGAAAGTGTCTGGCAGTAATGAATTTTAATTTTAAATAATATTCTTGAAAAAATATGTAAATACTAGCTTTGTACCTTTAACGTAGGTAAGTAAGATTTTTATCCATCTGTACTTCGCGCTATCTCAGAAACGGCCCCGCTTTCAAGCTAATGGGTACACATACATCTTAACAAGACATTGTACTAATAATCCTGAAAATTTCAGCTTTGCACTAATGACGTAGGTCTGGCGGCTCTGGGCTCTTGGTCCAATACTATAAAACGCAAGTAACGCCACGGAACTAAGCTAGTCCAAAAAACTTGCCTAAGTCACTACTAACATATTATGTCTTCGAGTTTCTGCCACAGAGTACAAAACTATTTATTCGGTGTTGCAAGCGGGCACTTCAATTTTATTTATTAACTAGCGGATGCCCGTGACTCCGCTCACGTGTCGATTCACAGACCTAACCAATATGCACACAACATTTAATGAGAATCGGTGGAGCCATTTCGGAACACCTTAATTACAAACACCGTAATATGAGAATTTGTTATTTAAGATTTAGATGATAAGATTACATATTTTACCTTATCTTTATGATATCAACTAATTCTTGTATTGTGTATCTGTATTCGTATCTTTGCTCTTATATACTTTAACTATTTTTGTTATCTGGTATTATAAATTCGTAGTGCTTACTGAATACAAGTTTCGTAACTTCTTACATTTGGTGTCGATAGATGGCGCTGAAACCGAATTCAAATATGAACCATTTCAAACCATAAATATACATACATTTTTAGGGTTCCGTAGCCAAATGGCAAAAAACGGAACCCTTATAGATTCGTCATGTCTGTCTGTCTGTCCGTCCGTATGTCACAGCCACTTTTTCCGAAACCATAAGAGCTATACTGTTGAAACTTGGTAAGTAGATGTAATCTGTGAACCGCATTAAGATTTTCACATAAAAATAGAAAAATAACAATAGATTTTGGGGGTCCCCATACTTGGAACTGAAACTCAAAAAATTTTTTTTCATTAAACCTATTCGTGTGGGGTATCTATGGATAGGTGTTCAAAAATGATGTTGAGGTTTCTAATACCATTTTTTTCTAAACTGAATAGTTTGCGCGAGAGACACTTCCAAAGTGGAAAAAAGTGTGTCCCCCCCCTGTAACTTCTAAAATAAGAGAGTGATAAAACTAAAAGAAATATATATTATACATCACCATGCAAACTACCAACGAAAATTGGTTTGAACGAAATCTAGTAAGCAGATTTTTTTAATACGTCATAAATCGTAAATCGCAATTTATTTTTCATTCAATCAATTTACTATTATAAAAACATCGATCAAAGTTACAACGAACTACAAGATCTTTTATATGATGTTACTTGCTGATACGGAACCCTTCATGGGCGAGTCCGAATCGCACTTGGCCGCTTTTTATTTTTTGCGGGACATCGTACACACAACGTCATCTAGTCCCAAATTAAGCAGAGCTTGTATTATGGGTACTAACTACTACTAACTACTTTTTTAAAATACATACCATATTATACATAGACAACACCCAGACTCTGAAACAAATTTTGGTTCACACAAATATTTGGTCCGACCCGGGTAAACAACCCGAGACCTCATGATCAGCAACCGAATACGCAAACCACCGACCACTAGACCAACAAGGTAGTTTTGAATAATATTGATGACTCATTGTAATTTCAAATGAACAGTATATAATTATATTATAATTATATGCATTATAATATAATATTAGGAGTTTTTCTAACAGACATAACTTAATACCTATGTATAATATTAGAAATAATAGAAGTGAGAAGAATCATAGCTGAGTGGCCTTAGGTGACTGGAGACATCACTGAGGTTAAGCAATGACGGCGCGGTCAGTCCAAGAGGGTGACCGTTTGTGACATGACAATGAGCGTTTCCGTGATTCGAAGGTCACGTTAAGCAGTCGGTCCCGGTTGTTATCATATGATAGCAGTCGTGAATCTTAGTTGGAGGCCTTCGGTCGGCTTAAACACATCCAACTGTAAGATTACGTAGCCACATTGTGTCTTGTTAGTCCCCAATCCCCACTTACGTGGGGACGAATGGTCTTAACCCTCACCTGAGAGCAGACATGAGCCCTTTAGTGGGACATTATGGGTTGTTGATGATATTAGAAATTAAACTTATATCTAATACTTAAGTACCTACTTTTAATCACATATTTATAACTACGATAAAATTGCACTCTCCTTTTCGACTGAGTAATGACAACTGTACATAAAATATTCTGTTCATTAATGTAAATGAAGATCGTCGTAACACCGTCACTCATTATACATCCATTTGGTCTATGCCTTGTTTAAAGGCATATAGAAGCATGTGCAGTACATACACTATAAAAATGTAATAGTGTTTATTTGTCTGTTCCGGTTTACCTCTGGAACAGCTCTATCGATTTTACCAAGATTTCATATTAAGACAGCTGATGAAATAAAGAGTCACCTAGGTAACTTTTCACTCTTTCATTTTCCAAGCTTATGTACACTTCTTCTAATTTAAGAAAATATTTTGTTCACGTAGCTATTATTACATGGATTAAAAAGCGCAAAGAACTGGAATTGGTTGGTAAATACAAAGAAACGCCTTTGTACGCTTCGAACATTCCCGTCTGAGAATGAACTTTAATCGAAAAGTTGTGAACGTCAAGTTGAGGAGCAGCTGCACTTAGTTGGTGACGGAGCTGGGGACGTGGATGTTATAACGTATAAGATTAAGTATAGATTTAGGAATGGGTTCTATTCACATCGAGTTTCATTGGTAATTTGGAGTAACTATTCCTGATCCTAGAGTTTTTGTAATCAGCGTTTAAGCTTCATAAAAAACTAGCTTTTGCTTTAGTTCCGTCGGCGTGTGTGTCGGTTATCGCGGTAAATAGTACCTAGTCTTTTTAACCAACTTCAAAAGGTTCTCATTTCACTTCCGATCACTTCGTTACAAATTTTATCGCACGAAAAAACACCCATTGATATTACCTCAGTGTAAAAACCATGTCACCATCAACAGCCTCTAACAGTCCACTGCTGGACATAGGCATCTCTTTTGAAAGCAGGTTTTGGCCTACTATACCACGCTGGCCAGACGGGTTGATAAAGGGTTTGTTTCAAGTTTTCCTTCTCTTGGCAGTGATGTTAGCTGCTTATTTCGTTCCTTTAGTCGCCTCTTACGACACCCATGGAATGAATAGGGTTGGTGACACTTTGTATTCTTAATCCGTCACCACACGGACAAATAAAAAGGAGAGGGTTAAGTAAGGCCATTCGTCCTCACCCCCGCCGAGTGCGGGGTGAGGACTTTCAAAACAAGTTGTGACTACGTAATCTTGCTATTGGATGTTTTAAGCCCGAAGGACTGCTTAACGTGACATCCGAATTACGGAAACGCTGATAACATATCATGTCACAAGCGGACACCCATCTAGGTACTGACCGCGCCGTCGGTACTTACCCTCGGTGATTGTTTCCAATCACCTAAGAGCACTTGGCTGGCTATGATCGCTTCTGTACCTGAGATAAGTTCGTTTTATTAAGCAAGCAGACAGCTTTATAATGCTGGTATATGTAGATTTACCCGTAAGCAAATAAGCAATAATAAATAGATGTAAGGAAGGTGTATAAAATTTACCAATTATACACAGAAATCCGTTCATCACTAATATATTTCAAAGTGGAAAAGTTGAATTGCTTCGTGAACTCTCGTTCAAAGTCAAAGTAAACTATGTCTCACACTGTATAGTTTCAATTATGTTCTTTTGCTCAATAGGCGGTAGGTTGTATTTGCTGTGTACCCTTAGTTGATATAAGATAAAGATGGGGAGTAAGGAACAATCTGTGTTTCAAAATTCTATGAATAAGAAACACTTAAATTGCGATCAGTGTCGGAGCTTCATTTCTTGACTTAATCATACGGTGAGCTGTAAAAATGAAGTATATTCTTTTATAATATTATTTTGAAAAATGGAACAAAATTCAGTTTTAAAATAAGACCGTACAGAATGATCATAAATTATCTAGAAGAATGGACTTTCATAGTTGAACACGTAATGAAGATCCTCCAACCAGGCAAGATGATCATGCCCAGTGGACTGTGGCCTACTGGTTGATGGTTAAAAGTTTTACATAAACTAATCGACATTACAACTTTTCATGCGCGATGAAGCATTAAAACTTAACCCGTAATACAGTGAATTCGTTAAATGGTACATGGCATGTTTTATTTGTGTGCTTTATACGTGGAAGTCGCCACTCTTTGCAAACATTTATACCGTAGCTATATTACCCTTATATAAGTTCAATTATCAGGGTCTCTAACAGTCTAACCGCTAGAGCAATACGCCTATCACATACCTACAGCCAAAACTAATAAAGAAAAGACCTTTATCGATAACTCATATGAATAAAATGAGCCCTCTCATCATCCGCCCCCTGCCGTGTACTACCGTGCGATCCATCAGCTCGTATGATCAGTTACAGTGCCTACCTCCTATATGTGCGAGTACAGGAGCCTACGAAGCTTACCCAAGGGAAATTTCAATACGAACCAGCGCTACTGATATATCAAACACAATTTCTTATGCCGCATATTTTTAAATTGATACGTGTTCTTTATCTTGTTTTACAAATGATACAAGTAAAAATAGACTGTAATATGTGCCTTACTACTAACCAATATTGACTATTAAAGAAAGAAAAATAAAACTAATTATTTTATTTATAAGATAAAACAAGATATCTTAAGATTTATAACAAAAACTAATAATAACTGTGAGAATTTCAGAAATCTGTCGTAAATTTTTGCACGTGCTGCATAAGTTTGTCGTTAATATAAAATTACGATAACTAGTAGTCACCTTATTGTGTGTATGGTGTAATATAAACCGTGCCTATATCTGTTTGCAGTTAATGTTACATTATTTACAACACTGAGAATTGTTTGTATCTAGCTGATAAGTAGAGACTCGCATGCTTAAGATACAATCACTAACTAGCAATAGACAACAAACAGCGTTGTCTACAATTTCAGTTCAGAGAACGTACTCCCCTCCTCCAGCTTACCGTCGCGTCGGACAATCAGATAAAAGCCCCGACAGCAGTGTTATACACAACCCATGTAGGTGTGTGTCAGTGGAGCGAAGTGGAACGCCAGACGGTTGAGCAGTCAGCGTCTAAGCGATATCAGATTCACAAGGGAACATACAGAGTATATTGTCGGTGTAAGTCTGTAGGCATTTCCTTTTATATATTTAAAGAGGAGATGTAAATATGTTAAAGTGTTTAATCTAACCTTCATGAGTCCACGGACTCACTCCGCGTTCAGCCCCGAGGCAAGTGGCAAACGTTTTGGTTTTCTATTCTCTTGTTTCATTGGCTAATATTTTGTTTTGGTCGAGTGACCGAGTGACACTAGCCAATGGAACAAGAGAATTGAGAAATAAAATAGTAATATGTATTCTATGTAATAAACTAATAGCGTAGGAAGATCTACAGGATTTTTTATCAAACAGAATTCTTGCTTGTATTAATAATTATATAATAATTATAAATAATATCTGAACTAACTATCATAAAATTCTAGATAACACTACAGGAACCGCTCGATAAATTTTGTAGATTTATCCTTATTAAAAGTTCCTAAATTAATTAAAGATTGACTATTAATTACTCGTAGTGGGGTTTAATTTTCTAAAATGTAACAAAGTAGAGTAAGTTCAGAAAGTCCCTCATGTACAGCGCGTCTCTCCGTCAAACGTTTTTCGTTCTGCAATTCTGACGCCCCTATTCTCTTATTTTTCTGGCTAACTTTTATTTTGATGAAGTGACTTAGTCACGAAGGCATGTGCGAGGATTTGATTAGATAAATACATTTGTACTGTGACCCGTTCGTGGTGCTATATTGAAAAGAGGTACCGTACTGAATACATACATTTACAAATGAAATTCAATTTCACTAATTCCATCGACTAGAGAAACGCCTTGGCACGGTGAGCTACTACTTATAAAGGTCCCCGGAGCCGACACGTGTCAGAGTGGAGACCGCGATTAGGCTAACGTACTGTAAGCGATCATAGCCGAGTGGTCTTAGTAGATAGGAAACAATCACCGACGGTAAGCAACGACGGTGCGGTCGGACCTAGATGGGTGACCGTGTAGCATGATATGTTATGAGCGTTTCCGTGATTTGTACCGTCGCATAAGATAGCAGTCGTGAAGCTTAGTTGGAGGCCTTCGGGCGAATTAAAAACAACCAACGGCAAGATTACGTAGCCACCACGTATTTTGCCGTCCCCAACCCGCACTCGGCCAGCGTGGGGACGTATGGCCTTAACCCTCTCCTGAGCCTCCGCTCAGGAGAGGGTTAAGGCCATAGGTCTCGGGCTAGGGTCTCCACCCTAGCCCAGCAGTGGGACGTTATGGGTTGTTGATGATGACTGTAGGCCACCCGGTGGCACAACGGACTGACGACTTGAAGATATTGTCTATCTGCGGATGGATGCGGACTGTCAATGACTGGGCTGGTTGGCGCTCTTTAGGGGAGACCTTTGCTCAGCAGCAGCAGGGGATGGCAAAAGGCTGAACGACTTTCAATTTCATAATTTTTGTAATATCTGCAGTGATTTAATTGATGTAATTGTATTTTAGTTCTCTTTTTCTTACAGAAGCAGACGAGAAGACAGGTTCACTATCGTCTCTGCCTTTGAACGTGAACAGCTGCAAGTCAAGAAACACAAACGTTGTCCTACTTCCAAACTTAGCTAGGGATTATGGTTAATATCACTTACTCGTTAAAACGTCACGTACGAATAAATATATTATTTCAACTGACATCTATACTAATATTATAAAGAGGTACCTAAAGTTTGTCAGTTTGTTACGTTGAACTTTCACAGTCAGATAGCTGATGAGATGAGAGTAACTTAGGTTACTTTTTAGGGTTCCATAGCCAAATGGCAGAAAAGGAAACCTTATGGATTCGTAAACCACATTATGATTTTCACACAAAAATAGAAAAAAAACATAAACATACTTGGAACTGAAATTCAAAAATTTTTTTTTCATCAAACCCATACGTTTCCGAATACGTACCATTCACCAAAAATGATATTGAGATTTTTAAAATCATTTTTTTCGAAACTGAATAGTTTGCGCGAGAGGCACTTTCAAAGTGGTAATATGTGTGTGTGGTATAGGTGTGGTGACTTCTAAAATAAGAGAATGATAAAACTTAAAAAAAATATATGATGTACATTACCATGCAAACTTCCGCCGAAAATTGGTTTGAACGAGATCTAGTAACTAGTTTTTTTTTATTACGTCATAAATCGTAAACCTAATTTACCTTCCATTCAATCAAAACACTACTATTAAAACATCGATCAAAGTTACAACGAACTACAAGCACTTATAAATGATGTTACTTGGTACCTTAATGGGCGAATCCGACTCGCACTTGGCCGCTTTTTTTAAAAAATTGCTTCGCCCCGGGACGCGCTATCTACCTAGTTAGTTAATAACTTACTTTGGACTAACAATGCTTTATAACCACAACAAACTTACCACATGCACCGTATAAAAGTTATTAGGGCGATGAGATAAATATAGTCAGACAGAAAAGGCTTTTAGTGGCGCTGCTTTTATGCAAAACAACCCACAGGACGGCCGTATGACGGGTCTCCTGTGCACTGAGAATAAAGATGGCGGCGTATAACGTATAATAGTTGTTTTCCTCTTCCTGTATTCCACTCAATATACATTTTTGAAGTAAAACTTCTTTACGCAATCTTTATTTGGGGAATAAGCTGGTAAATGCGTGACGCGAGCGTTACGAATAGTGTGACCGGGCGACGCGAACGGACGTTGAGAAGGAGATATTGTTTACTAATGATAGAAAGAGGGAGAGTTACGTTTCGTATGTAACTGTTGGACAGTTGGAGCAAGAGAGAGGAATGCGCGCACACATTTTCTCATTATAAAGATAATTCTCTATCCTTCCCATAGCCAGTTCAATTTCGTATATATAAGATACGGTGCAAGCCTATTGTACTTAAGTGTTCCTTCAGTCGTGTGGTCTGAGCTCGTATTTTTTAAGATTTAAACCTACCAAAGTGTGTACATACTCTGCCTGATGGAAAGCAAGAGTAGAATCCAAGAGTATGTTACGGTTCACAATCTTTCGACATTTCACAATCTCGCGAGAATAATTGTAATCCAACGGTATTTACAATTTTAAGGTGACATACATATGTATTGATTTATTTGTATAAATTATCTATAACAAGTCTAGTGCAACAATATTATCGCAGTAACACAGATACATCTCTGCATCATAGTCCGGTCTATTTACACATTCAAGTTTACATAAATTCCCATAAAGCTGAATATTGGCATAGTTGTTCAAAACATCATTATAAAGAAAATCTCAAAAGTCCTCATCGTTCCGAGGTGTGCTAAAAATTTGGCACGGGGTCAATGGTCAAAAAAATGAGTTTTTTGCGATTTTTAGCGAAACGGTGAGTTTTTTCGCAAAATTACCCCAGTACAAAATTGTAGATCACAAAATTTTCTACAAAAAATATATCAATAATTTTTTTCCTAAAAGCCACCATTTTGGAGATATAACGTTCCGAAAAGTTGGATCAGTCGTAATCCCTCTATTTTGCACACGTTTCCACGCCACCTATGAGGTAGTGTACAAAGCGCGTTTTTTTTAACGTGGTTTCCCCAGTAGGCCTATTCCACGGGTCTGCTGAGATTTTATATGTTTTAAAACTATTGCAAAATAATATTATATATTATAGTGGGCAAAAACAACGGCGGTGTAATTAAATAAAGTACTTAAAATAAAAAGTTAGTCGTCTGATTCATAACTGTCCAAGATTTCTGTTTCTTCTTCTTCTTGATCTTCTTCTCCTTCTTCTTCCTGTTCATCCTCTTGTTGTTCTTCTTCTTCTTGTTCTATTTCACACGTAAACTGCCCTAATAGCGATTCCTGATCGGTATCAAACGAATCTTCAAGAGTTGGTGACTCAACATTCGAGCATGATCGGCCTTGACAGTGTGTGCATGCCAGGGAACAAAACAGTCCAACTTTTCTGCAACCACATTTTGCACTACACCCTTTCTTGCAGTTGCAAAATATTGTGTTGAGAAGTTTCTCAGGTGCTGGTGGAAGTAAAGTTTGAACTGGCTCTAGTGTATTGTCGATCAACTTCCAACCCCAGTCTTTAGGGTCCAGCTGATTACCAAGCCACACTTGAACTTGGTAATATACCCGAAACAGATGTTGATGAGCAGCTACTGAGGTTGGAGGAAGAGAAGCTAAGTTGACTTGTTTTTTATTACGCGTATTTTTCACGAAAGATGTGTATCGCAACTTATCTAAGCAAGTGGTTTTTTTGGGGGCTCCGTACATAGCAAGAAGAAATTGAACTCCGTTGGTGATAACATGTTGTTGAGTGGAATTACTATTTTTAAAAACTTCAGCACATTGTAGTAAATCTTTTTTTTCAAACATTTTGAAAACTGTTGTTTTTCCTCTCCTGTAAAAAGCAGATGTCGTATCGCAGCCAGTTATTGCGTGTAGAAACAATACATGATTTTGACATTTAGGAAAATTGGATAAACTGTTTGATGAATATATTTCCGATTGATTTTGGGCTTTTCCGGGTTTAAAAAAATAAATAATTTTTTCAGTTGGAGTTCGAGCAGTAAGCAAGACGAGTAAATCAACATCCTCACCAACAACAACAGTTGTATTTGTCACACTGAATTTCTTTATCGCTGTTTCAATAATCAATACATCTGCATCATCATACTGACGTACAAATTTAGGAACGGGGTTTCATTATACCTGAGATTCTCGTAGTTTAACTTATATTTTACATAAGCAAGTTACAATAAATAATAGCGAACTTATTTTAGTTCTATTACACCTTTAGTGACTTTCATATGTGGCGTACGTGTGCAAAATAGAGGGATTACGACTGATCCAACTTTTCGGAACGTTATATCTCCAAAATGGTGGCTTTTAGGAAAAAAATTATGGATATATTTTTTGTAGAGAATTTCGTGATCTACAATTTTGTACTGGAGTAATTTTGCAAAAAAACTCACCGTTTCGCTAAAAATCGCAAAAAACTCATTTTTTTGACCTTTGACCCCGTGCCAAATTTTTAGCACACCTCGGAACGATGAGGACTTTTGAGATTTTCTTTATAATGATGTTTTGAACAACTATGCCAATATTCAGCTTTATGGGAATTTATGTAACCTTCCTCCTGATTTTAGGCTTAAATAGACCGGACTATCAGTATGTATTCGTGCATGCAGCTTCAGTAAAACGAACGAGGTCAAGGATGCAGTGGACCCGAGCCAGTGAATACACGAGCGAGAGGGGGAGGGCTCCGCAAACACATTCCGCTATCAACATTACATCAACACACAAGGCGACGCTAACGATGGGACGTGGGCCGCACACGAGCTGCATACTGGACACTTGAAGACCACGCTTCATGTAAATAACAAGCTAACTCGCATATCTACGTTTTGAATCTCTTTTAAAAGGAATCAATTTTCTCTGGTTTAATGTCATTTTTCATTGAAGTTCGACCCATTAATGTACATTCCCAACACTGATACAACTTTTGAAATCTTATTCGTAGTTCTTGAGCCTAACATGTTCAAACAAATCTTCAGCTTTATACTGTAGGTGCCTATGCAAATATTATCTTCAGGAAATTACACCTACAAGAAAGAAAATATATTTTTTATATAAATATTTCGGACTTCTAACACACAACGCCATCTAGTCCAAAACTAAGCAGAGCTTGTATTGTGAGTACTAGACAACTAATATTAATACATAAACAATATAAACATACTTTTTTTAATATATACATATTGTACATAGAAAACACTCAAACTCAGAAACATATATTTGAACCGACCCGCAATTCGAACCCGAGACCTTTTGATTAGCAGCCGCACACGTCAACCACTGCGTCACCTAGGCAGTTAAACACTTTTTGTAAAATTTATTAAAACAAGCTTTCTTTTTCAGGAACGAAGCAAGGGACTGACACATTGATAGGCGGGAACAGGCACAGTCTCCCTAGCCAAGTTACAAACCTTTGTCGCTTTGCAATCGCTAACGCCTCTATTCTTTTGTTTAATTGGCTAATGTCACTCAATCACGTGATTAAAACAAACTATAAGCCAATAGGTAGGCCCACAGGAACCTATGTTTTGTACGTCCTGTAATTTGAGCAGCCACTAGAAATTGAAACTCCGTATGAGCACTACTACCTCGCCTGCTTATTTCTACCCAGTGCCCAACAAGGTTAATAATTTTGTCAAAAACCTATCAGAGAAATGGTACAACTCAAAGTCGCAAGTATGGCGAGCGCAGGCCAATGAATGTCGGCATTCATACGACCTTATTATAAGGCCGGCGGCGAGAGGGCCGAGTGCCTCCAACGACATCATTTTTACCCTCCGTCGAGACATATGTTAGCGGTTATTTATGTCCCGTAGTGATCACAAACGAATTTATACAAAGGCCAGTTAATCCAGTTAAGTGATAAGACGTACCATTCTCGTTACATTATAATAGAAACCAGCCGAGTCTCGCGTTGTTGATAATGTTGTAAATCGCAAGTAACGCTGTCGGGCGAAACTAGTCTAAATAAAATTAGTAAGTTAATCCTTATGACGTCAGCTTTTTGGCAAAGAATCTCATTCCGAATCTGAATGTCCTACCAAAATCGGTCTAGTTCCAGCTATTATCCAGAACAAATAGACAGACGGACAGTCAAATTTAAAAAGAAATGCGTTTTTTGAAGTTTTAACGTATATACTTACATATGCATTTAGTTATACTGTTATTTTGATGTTACATACAGACAGACATTTCAATTGTATTTATTTGTATAGAAGATTAACAAAGTTATGTGTATAAACATACCTTAATGCTTAATTATTAAAGGATGGCGCACCTGTGAGCCTAGTGATAAGTGATTCTGCCTGCTAAGAGAAATTACTTGGGTTCGACTCCAACTCCCACCAAGGACAAATGTTTTCTAAACCAAACTAAGCAGAGCTTGTATAGTGGGTACTAAACAACTGATATAAATACAGTTTTACTTTTTTCTGTAAATCAATGTTATACATAGAAAACACCTAAACTCCGAAACTAACCAATACCCAAGAATAGAACTCGACACCTCATGATCAGCATACGCTAACTAGGGCCAACAAGGCAATCAAGGCAAATAAAATGATTTAAGGATATAAAAAGAGGAATAAGTGTTAACAACATAATTCGTATCCGCATCGTATTGGCCGACATTAAACTAATCAGAAACACCTAGCCAGTTTACTGCCTACAATTGCCAGCCCCTTACAAGTCTCGGCTCAGTTAGCAACGAGTCGTTATAATGTCCAGTAATTAATTTCCTTCAACAGCATATTATTTATCATCAACGGAAGGTTTTTTCTATTTATTCGCTTAAACCATCAGACATTTGCCAACTGATTCAATATTTCTTTTTAAGAGTTCTTCCTATTTGACGTCATTAAAAATTTAAGAACAAATATCAAAAGCAAGATCAAAATTTAGGAACACATTGTAGTTGGTTATCCTTGTAATAGTTAATTAACATAGTCTACACTTGCTTGTTATTTTCAAGACGGACCAATTACGTGACGCCACGGTTTATGGCTGGTCATAATAATGTCCATTACCTACCTTTTTTTGTTGACGGGGTGGAATATTCCTTCGGATCTTTGGCTTCTCGGGGACTCAGGAAGAGACCCAAACCCAATCATAATGATTGATGATATTGCGACCTAGGCGCAAAATTGGGACCAGTAAGTCTTCCCCCACCGCAAGTCTCAGTAATTAATCTGATACCAGAGGTCCCACTCTTTGGCAGCTTGCGGTCTCGTCGTGTGTCCCGACGAGTCGCCGCCAACGTCCTCTAAGCTTGGGATCAGCCTCTCCCAATCTCGTTCATCTTCCATGTCCATGTCCATTACCTAGCTTTAAAAAACCTACTTGTTTTATCATACGGTGTTACCCACGGTTATTGTTGTAAATAGCGAGTAACGCCGCGGAGCGAAGCTACTCTACAATATATTGTAGACTAGCTGTGTCCCGCGGTGTTGCCCGCGGTTATTGTTGTAAATAGCGAGTAACGCCGCGGAGCGAAGCTACTCTACAATATATTGTAGACTAGCTGTGTCCCGCGGTGTTGCCCGCGGTTATTGTTGTAAATAGCGAGTAACGCCGCGGAGCGAAGCTACTCTACAATATATTGTAGACTAGCTGTGTCCCGCGGTGTTGCCCGCGGTTATTGTTGTAAATAGCGAGTAACGCCGCGGAGCGAAGCTACTCTACAATATATTGTAGACTAGCTGTGTCCCGCGGTGTTGCCCGCGGTTATTGTTGTAAATAGCGAGTAACGCCGCGGAGCGAAGCTACTCTACAATATATTGTAGACTAGCTGTGTCCCGCGGTGTTGCCCGCGGTTATTGTTGTAAATAGCGAGTAACGCCGCGGAGCGAAGCTACTCTACAATATATTGTAGACTAGCTGTGTCCCGCGGTGTTGCCCGCGGTTATTGTTGTAAATAGCGAGTAACGCCGCGGAGCGAAGCTACTCTACAATATATTGTAGACTAGCTGTGTCCCGCGGTGTTGCCCGCGGTTATTGTTGTAAATAGCGAGTAACGCCGCGGAGCGAAGCTACTCTACAATATATTGTAGACTAGCTGTGTCCCGCGGTGTTGCCCGCGGTTATTGTTGTAAATAGCGAGTAACGCCGCGGAGCGAAGCTACTCTACAATATATTGTAGACTAGCTGTGTCCCGCGGTGTTGCCCGCGGTTATTGTTGTAAATAGCGAGTAACGCCGCGGAGCGAAGCTACTCTACAATATATTGTAGACTAGCTGTGTCCCGCGGTGTTGCCCGCGGTTATTGTTGTAAATAGCGAGTAACGCCGCGGAGCGAAGCTACTCTACAATATATTGTAGACTAGCTGTGTCCCGCGGTGTTGCCCGCGGTTATTGTTGTAAATAGCGAGTAACGCCGCGGAGCGAAGCTACTCTACAATATATTGTAGACTAGCTGTGTCCCGCGGTGTTGCCCGCGGTTATTGTTGTAAATAGCGAGTAACGCCGCGGAGCGAAGCTACTCTACAATATATTGTAGACTAGCTGTGTCCCGCGGTGTTGCCCGCGGTTATTGTTGTAAATAGCGAGTAACGCCGAGGAGCGAAGCTACTCTACAATATATTGTAGACTAGCTGTGTCCCGCGGTGTTGCCCGCGGTTATTGTTGTAAATAGCGAGTAACGCCGCGGAGCGAAGCTACTCTACAATATATTGTAGACTAGCTGTGTCCCGCGGTGTTGCCCGCGGTTATTGTTGTAAATAGCGAGTAACGCCGAGGAGCGAAGCTACTCTACAATATATTGTAGACTAGCTGTGTCCCGCGGTGTTACCCACGGTTATTGTTGTAAATAGCGAGTAACGCCGCGGAGCGAAGCTACTCTACAATATATTGTAGACTAGCTGTGTCCCGCGGTGTTGCCCGCGGTTATTGTTGTAAATAGCGAGTAACGCCGCGGAGCGAAGCTACTCTACAATATATTGTAGACTAGCTGTGTCCCGCGGTGTTGCCCGCGGTTATTGTTGTAAATAGCGAGTAACGCCGCGGAGCGAAGCTACTCTACAATATATTGTAGACTAGCTGTGTCCCGCGGTGTTGCCCGCGGTTATTGTTGTAAATAGCGAGTAACGCCGCGGAGCGAAGCTACTCTACAATATATTGTAGACTAGCTGTGTCCCGCGGTGTTGCCCGCGGTTATTGTTGTAAATAGCGAGTAACGCCGCGGAGCGAAGCTACTCTACAATATATTGTAGACTAGCTGTGTCCCGCGGTGTTGCCCGCGGTTATTGTTGTAAATAGCGAGTAACGCCGCGGAGCGAAGCTACTCTACAATATATTGTAGACTAGCTGTGTCCCGCGGTGTTGCCCGCGGTTATTGTTGTAAATAGCGAGTAACGCCGCGGAGCGAAGCTACTCTACAATATATTGTAGACTAGCTGTGTCCCGCGGTGTTGCCCGCGGTTATTGTTGTAAATAGCGAGTAACGCCGCGGAGCGAAGCTACTCTACAATATATTGTAGACTAGCTGTGTCCCGCGGTGTTGCCCGCGGTTATTGTTGTAAATAGCGAGTAACGCCGAGGAGCGAAGCTACTCTACAATATATTGTAGACTAGCTGTGTCCCGCGGTGTTGCCCGCGGTTATTGTTGTAAATAGCGAGTAACGCCGCGGAGCGAAGCTACTCTACAATATATTGTAGACTAGCTGTGTCCCGCGGTGTTGCCCGCGGTTATTGTTGTAAATAGCGAGTAACGCCGCGGAGCGAAGCTACTCTACAATATATTGTAGACTAGCTGTGTCCCGCGGTGTTGCCCGCGGTTATTGTTGTAAATAGCGAGTAACGCCGCGGAGCGAAGCTACTCTACAATATATTGTAGACTAGCTGTGTCCCGCGGTGTTGCCCGCGGTTATTGTTGTAAATAGCGAGTAACGCCGCGGAGCGAAGCTACTCTACAATATATTGTAGACTAGCTGTGTCCCGCGGTGTTGCCCGCGGTTATTGTTGTAAATAGCGAGTAACGCCGCGGAGCGAAGCTACTCTACAATATATTGTAGACTAGCTGTGTCCCGCGGTGTTACCCACGGTTATTGTTGTAAATAGCGAGTAACGCCGCGGAGCGAAGCTACTCTACAATATATTGTAGACTAGCTGTGTCCCGCGGTGTTGCCCGCGGTTATTGTTGTAAATAGCGAGTAACGCCGCGGAGCGAAGCTACTCTACAATATATTGTAGACTAGCTGTGTCCCGCGGTGTTGCCCGCGGTTATTGTTGTAAATAGCGAGTAACGCCGCGGAGCGAAGCTACTCTACAATATATTGTAGACTAGCTGTGTCCCGCGGTGTTGCCCGCGGTTATTGTTGTAAATAGCGAGTAACGCCGCGGAGCGAAGCTACTCTACAATATATTGTAGACTAGCTGTGTCCCGCGGTGTTGCCCGCGGTTATTGTTGTAAATAGCGAGTAACGCCGCGGAGCGAAGCTACTCTACAATATATTGTAGACTAGCTGTGTCCCGCGGTGTTGCCCGCGGTTATTGTTGTAAATAGCGAGTAACGCCGCGGAGCGAAGCTACTCTACAATATATTGTAGACTAGCTGTGTCCCGCGGTGTTGCCCGCGGTTATTGTTGTAAATAGCGAGTAACGCCGCGGAGCGAAGCTACTCTACAATATATTGTAGACTAGCTGTGTCCCGCGGTGTTGCCCGCGGTTATTGTTGTAAATAGCGAGTAACGCCGCGGAGCGAAGCTACTCTACAATATATTGTAGACTAGCTGTGTCCCGCGGTGTTGCCCGCGGTTATTGTTGTAAATAGCGAGTAACGCCGCGGAGCGAAGCTACTCTACAATATATTGTAGACTAGCTGTGTCCCGCGGTGTTGCCCGCGGTTATTGTTGTAAATAGCGAGTAACGCCGCGGAGCGAAGCTACTCTACAATATATTGTAGACTAGCTGTGTCCCGCGGTGTTGCCCGCGGTTATTGTTGTAAATAGCGAGTAACGCCGCGGAGCGAAGCTACTCTACAATATATTGTAGACTAGCTGTGTCCCGCGGTGTTGCCCGCGGTTATTGTTGTAAATAGCGAGTAACGCCGCGGAGCGAAGCTACTCTACAATATATTGTAGACTAGCTGTGTCCCGCGGTGTTGCCCGCGGTTATTGTTGTAAATAGCGAGTAACGCCGCGGAGCGAAGCTACTCTACAATATATTGTAGACTAGCTGTGTCCCGCGGTGTTGCCCGCGGTTATTGTTGTAAATAGCGAGTAACGCCGCGGAGCGAAGCTACTCTACAATATATTGTAGACTAGCTGTGTCCCGCGGTGTTGCCCGCGGTTATTGTTGTAAATAGCGAGTAACGCCGCGGAGCGAAGCTACTCTACAATATATTGTAGACTAGCTGTGTCCCGCGGTGTTGCCCGCGGTTATTGTTGTAAATAGCGAGTAACGCCGCGGAGCGAAGCTACTCTACAATATATTGTAGACTAGCTGTGTCCCGCGGTGTTGCCCGCGGTTATTGTTGTAAATAGCGAGTAACGCCGAGGAGCGAAGCTACTCTACAATATATTGTAGACTAGCTGTGTCCCGCGGTGTTGCCCGCGGTTATTGTTGTAAATAGCGAGTAACGCCGCGGAGCGAAGCTACTCTACAATATATTGTAGACTAGCTGTGTCCCGCGGTGTTGCCCGCGGTTATTGTTGTAAATAGCGAGTAACGCCGCGGAGCGAAGCTACTCTACAATATATTGTAGACTAGCTGTGTCCCGCGGTGTTGCCCGCGGTTATTGTTGTAAATAGCGAGTAACGCCGCGGAGCGAAGCTACTCTACAATATATTGTAGACTAGCTGTGTCCCGCGGTGTTGCCCGCGGTTATTGTTGTAAATAGCGAGTAACGCCGCGGAGCGAAGCTACTCTACAATATATTGTAGACTAGCTGTGTCCCGCGGTGTTGCCCGCGGTTATTGTTGTAAATAGCGAGTAACGCCGCGGAGCGAAGCTACTCTACAATATATTGTAGACTAGCTGTGTCCCGCGGTGTTGCCCGCGGTTATTGTTGTAAATAGCGAGTAACGCCGCGGAGCGAAGCTACTCTACAATATATTGTAGACTAGCTGTGTCCCGCGGTGTTGCCCGCGGTTATTGTTGTAAATAGCGAGTAACGCCGCGGAGCGAAGCTACTCTACAATATATTGTAGACTAGCTGTGTCCCGCGGTGTTGCCCGCGGTTATTGTTGTAAATAGCGAGTAACGCCGAGGAGCGAAGCTACTCTACAATATATTACTTCGATTAAGTTTCGCATATATCTTGGGTTCACATGATAACGATTTGAATATAATGGCTAGCTAAAATTTTACCCAAGTTACTCCTTTGGTCCTAAGTTTTTTGAAAGTGAAAGTCACGTCAAAATCGGTCCAGCCGTTCCAGAGATTACCCGGAACAAACAGACAGACAGACAAAGTTTTTAAATACTGCATTTTTGATATTAGTACCGTATATACTTTGTTATGCATTTAGTTAAAAACTGATCATTTGATATTAGTAACAGACACTTAATTTTATTAATTTGTACAGATAGGTACAATATTTATTTGTTTACCCACCGTTCACATGGTCACGATGACTTTATTTGAATAGATAGCTTACAGGTAGTTTATAGATAGCTGCGCTACGTGACATCCAAGTATTGTTTGCTTAGTAAAGGAGGATATCCATCAGACGACTCGCACCGCATTGGATCGTAACCGATTTTATTCAATTTTACAGAGTCTACCTGACGTGGACAAATTTTTCTTTTCATCATCATCTTCATCAGCCTACACAGTCCACTACTGGACATAGGCCTCATTCACGTCATCATTGCACGTCACTCTGATCGATTTTTCTATTCTCAACTATTTTATTATTATTTTCTTATTCTTCTAATGCCAAGAATTAACAATTTCGTCAAGACCGTTCGTCCGTCCGTCCTCGACTTACCGCTATGTGTTATTATCACGTCGAACAAGTGGCAGAATAAAATTAAGATAAACATTTTTATTTGAATTACATAACAACACGTAAAGTGGGGATAATATTATATTTTGTGTCTAACACATCGTGTAGGGTATTAAATAACAAATGAAATTTAAAAACACTAAAAGGTTGCTAGATCATTTCTTGATTCAGATTCAACCTTGTAAGCGCATCATCTTCCTAGCCTTATTCCCAAGTTTATTTGGGGTCGGCTACTAGTTCAACCGGTTTTACCTGAATTTCAGTTTTTCCACGGAGCGACTGGCATCGGACCTCCGCAACCCTAAGGGAGAACTGAAATTCGAAGATTGAACTAGTTGTCAGTATATTTGAGGGCACTGACTTCCCGATAACGATTGCCATAGATGTTCATGACAACCGGGACCGACGGCTTTACGTGCTCTCCAAAGCACGGGCGTGAATCACCGCCAAACTTCCAAACTCCGGGCAGCTATTAGGAATTTCCTAAGAAAATCCTAAAAACACTTTTTGGCCCGACTCGGGATTTGAACCCGAGAACCTCTTGATTAGCAGTCGCATACGCTAACCACTAGACCAAATAGGCAGCAACCTTGTAAGCGCATGTTTTTGTTAAAAGAGGGCTTGAACTTTAAAGGAAAACTAGGACGGCTAGACACGCACTTGGTCAATCTTATGAAATTAAAACGCGTTTACAGGGATAGGAACTAAACTACTTATTAAACTAGACGCAGAAAAGGATACGTTCGCAAGCGACAGTACGACAATATGCGTCAATATCCTGTCGGACCGAGTCGGACACGATCGACAGCCGCTGCATCCGGTTGTATCCTTTCCGATCCGATGCGATGCGATCGTTTGATGGAAATCATCCACAAGTGAACACAATATGCGTACGGTAGGTAGGTAGTTACGTGAGCCTCCACTCACCGGTGTTTGTCGAGCCGAGCGAACATCAATCTTCGGAAGCGCCGAACGGCGATAGGTCCCGCACCGTTTATTGGAAAACTTTAAACAAATTGACTTTGTCTAACTTTTGAAAAGAAAAAACGAACATACCTGTCGTTTTTACGGATAGCTTGATAAAAGATCTCATTGATCTCTCAGCTCAGCTTATAAAGAGTGTAGCAAGGGCACGGGTTACATTTGTTTTGATATCATTTAATTTTCAGAAAAGCGATAATGGCAGGTCTACGGCTCATCAGCAATGGAATACCTGGGATCGGTTGCATTGTATTATATTCTACAGAATTGCTGGGCTGATAGGTATCGGTACACTGCATATGATGCGACTGATGGTGGAGTATAATTACACAACGATACTCCATACACTGTATCCACTTGGGATATCTCACGATAATGTTCGATACATAACTTATGAGGTATATGACATTAATGAGGTATAATTTGGTTATCAACATTTTGTACGCATACAATTCAATATAGACAGTAAAAAAGAAATAAAATTAAATATCTTCTTATTAGTCTCATCATCTCATAATTCTGTCATATAAATAAAACCCTGATCGTGAAGGATTAAGTTAGACTTCTAAATTCGAACTAATGGAATAGAAAACAGTTAGACTGTATGTTTCATTAATCTTTTATCACTGCTTTTTCGAATGTTAATTGTTCGTTGTCCTAAAAATTGTGTCTTGCAAAGCTAAGAATAGAAGACCTATGTATGTAGCAGTACCACAACATATATCAACCCATACGTAGTAGCCCTCGACGTGCGGGGCGTGCTCTGGCAGCCGATCGACCTGATCATATTTACAAAAGCAAATTATTTGCTGCTCTGCAGTATATACCGTTCAAGTGTGCTTCTCACACACGATTCTTTAGATATCATAATATATTTAAAATAAATATGCAAAAAAAAAACATGACATAACCTAAGTCTGTTATATATATAAAGAGTTTATTTATACACATTCTAGATTTATACAACAAACAGTGTTAACAATGGATCTAGATCACTCCATAATGTTACCTATAAATAACATTTAATCTTTCGAATACATCTAGGAAATAGTCAGAACATAACAGTAATATAAAAGTTAAGTTTTATTCGCGTCCACACAACCCCGGGGAGTCGCTATCAGGCAGCTCACAGCGTCACACTGACTCACACTACATGTAAAGAGAACACATATTTATAGTTTTTAGCGTTAACTGTTATGTAGGCACTTATTCTCTTCTGATAAGTGTCCTTTGGGAAACATAATTCCTGGTCTTTTGTACCCTACAGTTGCACTCCACTAAAACTGGAGCACAAGCACCAATTATTGCGTGTTATCCCAGGGAGTCAATTAGACGACACGTTGATTGTAATGTTTTATTAATGACTCTCTTATCTCTGTAAGACTCCAGCTAATTTGACTTAAACTAAAGCTTATATACAATGTAATATGTGTACAGTTTTAGGTGGGGGCTACTATGAAATATTATTTACTTAATTGCTTAATTGACATTATGTTGTTTATACTTCCTTATTTAATATTTTATAATATTGCTATTGTTTGAGGGCACGTACGTTAACTTTAGTAAAACAATTATTTAATCACGTAACCGTGTAACGATCTAAACTACTATTTTGCTATGGCTTCGCCCATAGATATTCCCCCTCTAAAGAGAAGAAACATCCTTATAGATTCCTAGCAGCTCTCTATCATAGGTAGAGTATTTTGTTTGGGCTTCACTAAATGATTTGGAGAAAAAAGCTATTGGTTCCCATTTTGTTTTTCTTCGCTGCTGTAGTACAGCGCCTGCGCATTTGAGACTAGCATCTGTCATTACCGCTATTTGTGCGTTGCTGTCCGGATATGCCAATGTAGTTAATTGTCGAATGTCCTGCTTGCAGCGTTCGAACGCGTGGTTTGATTCAGTATTCCACTGGATAACCGTCTTATCATTTTTCTTACTATTAATTAAATATTTATTTAACGGTGCCTGATGCTTTGCTGCGTGTGGAATGCTGCTTCTGTAGAAATTAATCATACCCAAAAAACGTCGTAACTCATTTACCGTTTGTGGTTTAGGGTAATTGTTTATAGCTTGAATCTTTTCCATAGTAGGAGTCAACCCTTGGCTCGTTATATGATAACCGAGGAAATCAATCTCCGACTTGGCGAATTCACATTTGCTTGTATTTATTGTTATGCCGTTTTTATGTAGGCGCTTAAACACCTCCTCTAAGTGTTCATAATGTTCCTTAAGGTTATTTTTCTTGTCAGCTATAAATATGTCGTCCACATATACAAATACGTAGTCCAAGTCTCTGAATATAGAGTCCATAAATTTTTGGAAGGACTGTGCTGCATTTCGCAACCCGAATGGCATTCTGATGAATTCAAAAAGTCCAAAAGGGGTTATTATCGCTGTTTTCTCTGGTTCAGCAACGGGCAGTATGTGAAAAGCTTTCTTTATGTCTATCTTGCTGAATATTCCTTTTCCGCTTGCTACATACGTGAAATCGAGTAGCCTTGGCAGCGGGTACCTGTCTGGTACTGTTATTTTATTTAGTGCGCGGTAATCTCCGCATGCTCTCCATTCGCCATTCTTCTTCTTGACTAAATGGAGTGGCGATGCCCATTGACTGCTTGAAGGACGGCATATTCCCATGTCCATCATATCTTGGAATTCTTGTTTTGCAATCCTGTATTTGTCAGGAGGTAATGGACGTGCTCGCGTAAATACTGGGAAACCCTTTGTTATTATTTGATGCTGTACTCGGTGTTTAGTCTGTAGATTCATTGATCTAGGCTTTGTAATATCTTCATATTTCTCTAATAATCCCTTTATTGGTTCCTGTAGAGAAGCGTTTATAGATCGCACTGATGCAATTTTTGTTCTTACTATTTTGGCAGGCGTTTTCAGACCTGTTTTTTTATCGATCAGTTTTTTTCCGTGTATATCCACTAATAACTGATAATGATTCAAAAAATCAGCTCCCAGGATTGGCATCTTGACATCGGCAATGGTAAATGTCCATTTAAAGCTTCGGCGCAGTCCTAGGTTAAGCGTTAAAGTGCGTTCCCCGTATGTATTTATAGGGGTCCCGTTTGCGGCGAATAATTGGTATTCGCATGCTTGGCTCTCCTTATTTGTGCTATTTATAACCGAAATGTTAGCACCCGTGTCGACTAAAAATCTATAACCACTGTTTGAGTCAGTTATAGTTAGACGGTTTGCTGGGTGGATAGCACAGAGGCCCGTCGTATTCTGTGCTAATTTTAGTTTTCCGATGGCCTGTTATTTTTAATTGTATTCCATGCACAAGGCTTATTGCATCTATATGAATCCTGCTTGAACCGATTATGGAAATAACATAACCCATTATGTGAGTTTCTGTGGCGCGACCTTGACCGTGAATCTGGCGTATGTCGTGTTTGGTATTTGCTGCGTTGCATAGGTCGATTCTCACGTATGCTGCGTAATGCATTTATTTCTATTCGCATGGCTTCAAGTTGTGACGTTATGTTTGTTACTAGGTTAATGTCAACCGCTGTTTCTTGAATTTTTCTTTTGTTGTAGGTCAAGTTCTCGTAAATTTTATCGGCTAACTCGCTCTAGTTGTCTAACGACATATTGTTTGTGACTGATAATATCGCTGTTAGTGAAGCGGGGAGTTGCCTTAGCCACCGCAGGCGAATAGTGTCGTCGTTTATTTTTCCACATCCAGCTTCCTTCATTTTTCGCAAGAGCTGGGAAGGCTTCTGGTCTCAAAGGTCCATTTCTGATAGTAGTCTGTGGAAACGTCGGTGTTCGCTCTCTTCGTAGCAGTTTATTAGACGTTCCTTGATGGTGGAGTACTTGTTTTTTCGCTGGGTGGGCACCCGTGTCACCTCTTGAAGGTGTTGTTGTTGGAGCCATTTTTGGGATGTGATAATTTCGTAATGCTATTGTTCTCTAGATTCACTGCTGAACACCATATAGGGTTCCGGTCGTCCCGGTATTATATCAGCACTAGAAACCAATAGATCACGTCGGGGTCACCAATTATTGCATGTTTGCCCAGGGAGTCAATTAGACGACACGTTGATTGTAATGTTTTATTAATGACTCTCTTATCTCTGTAAGACTCCGACTAATTTGACTTAAACTAAAGCTTATATACAATGTAATATGTGTACAGTTTTAGGTGGGGGCTACTATGAAATATTATTTACTTAATTGCTTAATTGACAATATGTTGTTTATACTTCCTTATTTAATATTTTATAATGTTGCTATTGTTTGAGGGCACGTACGTTAACTTTAGTAAAACAATTATTTAATCACGTAACCGTGTAAAGATCTAAACTACTATTTTGCTATGGCTTCGCCCATACTTTGCAAAACACATTTAAATAAATATTGACTCAGGTTGCACGGGCATAATGTTAAGCTGAAAGTTGTCTCTATTGCGGAGACATTTTTTCACGGTGAAGACTCGAGTCAGCTTATTATAATGCTGGCGTTTTTTCCTGTTTGGACGGCGCATCAAAAAAATTAAGTAAACAATATAAAATTTTACATCACCGTACTTCATACTACGAGACTTCTCACCACCTACCACACGGCTGACCTTCGATTTTAATGTGGAGAGCAACTGCTGTACTGCTGCGGGTTTGAACAATTTGGTACCAAGTTTACTTTTGCATAATGTGTTTGAGAATTTATCTGATATAATGATATGTAACTGTTCTGTTGAATTCGTCACGTTTTACCGTTAAAACGCTGTTGCCGTTTGATATTTTAGTTATACCAAATGAATTATATGACCTTGTAACTTCCAGCTGTCGAGGGGCTGTGTATCGTACATTGTATTAGTACGTACATAGAACAGAGTGCTTACAATCTCAAGTAATCAGCTTAGAGCGCCTTAAGTGCTGTGTTTGGGAGCGCGGTACCTCGTAAATACTTTTATTGCACTTTTACTATGAAACTGGGAAACTGTTACTGTTAAAATTTGTGTAAAGCATAAAAAGTAAATAAAAAATAGCTAAAAAACTATTTATTATACTTTTACACATTTTTTATCCTATTACTTCATATCACAAAGTTTTCCACATTTAATTTCAGTTCGTCACAGAATCTCAAGAAAAATTATAATTTAGGTAAGTAATAAATCCAAAACTCAAAAAAGGTTTTAATTCACATATTATACTGCACTTGACAATAATATTAATTGTGAATTGCTGTGCAATCTAATTTAAATTCTATTGACTGGTCGCGGCGTCGCAAAAGTTGATTTTCATTTTAATACCTATCTTTAATTATTCAGCTTTATCTTTTATCATCTTGAGTTTGTGGATGTAGGTCTGTACGGTTTACGTACACTTAGGCAACTATAACATTATTTCGCTGATTACGCAAATCGGTCGATTCCTTGCCTTTTCGCCGTAATAATGTTTGTCGACTCAGTGTGCACTTTAACTCGGTAACGTTCGCTACCATGTAAGAATCACTCTATATTAATTGGTGTAACTACTAAACAATAAACCTTTTAATATTACGTGAAGAGTTTCTTCTCACCAGCACACTCACAACTTAACTAACTAACTAATAGTAATGTACAGTTCACGACACTGTACATTAAATGGTCCTTCGAGACGGATGCTGAGTGATCTCTGTGTCTTCTAAAGTGTGATAGCGAATCGGTTTGGCTGGCCTCCCACAAGCGGGTCTCACCAGTACAGATTGAGAGTCGAGTGTCATCACGAGGGCACAGATAAACTGAGCATCATAAACTTCAGTTTTCTACGGAGCTCGCTGACAAGACGAGTAACGAAGAAACTTTGAAACTGAAGACTAGCGGGTCTGCGGAACTATACCTACAGTCTTCTTGGTATCCAGGAAACAACTATCTTGGAACTAATTCACCTAACTTAAGGTAACTAACTGGTATATACTTTTACTACATCTAACAAAAAACTACTTAACTTATCTTTATACAAACTTAACTACTTACCATGGAACTGCAACTTACCATACAAGTCGGCGTCTTTGAAGACATCAAATCTTTGTGCACCAACTATAAAAAGGACAGCACAAACAGAAAAACTGTGGATTACCTGGAGAAACGTTTGGCTAACTTAGAGAAACTATGGGTGAACTTTGATGAACAACATCAAATACTGGAACAAAATATTGAAAACAAAAAAATCGGATATTTTAACGACTGTGTCTACGAGAAAACAAAAAACTTGTACGACTCAACAAAGAAGAATATGTTGGATTTATTGTCCTTTCAACGGAAACAACAGCAACATCCTTTAGAGTTTGATTTAACTGGCCTTATGGACGAGGACACGGAAGATGACGTAAAAAAGCTGATAACTCAACAAGAACGTAATTTTAAGGCTTTGAACAAGGCTATGTCAAAGGTAAATATTAATTTCATCACCGAGAAGTGGGAGTTCGAAGAACATCTGACCACCTTGAAATGTAAATGGGAATTGATTGACAAAATACACTGGGAGCTAGAAGACGAACTTAAAGCTTCTAGCTTGAGCACAGATTACAACGAAAAATACGAAGCTATTGAAGAAAGGTACAATAACGTCAAACGAGAGTTAAACAGCAAAATTTGGTCTACTATACATTACCAGCATTCCGCGCCGAAAATCGATGTACCAGAGTTTTCTGGAAACTACATTCACTGGATTACTTTTAAGGACATCTTTCTCGAAACAATCCACAATAACCCGAGCATTTCTAAAGCGCAGAAAATGCAGTATTTAAAAACAAAATTAAAGGGTGAAGCAGAACGTCTTGTTCAACATCTGTCTATTAGTGCGGACAACTATGACTCCTGCTGGCAGATATTATCACACCGATATAATAACCGTCGGCTTCAGTTCACATCGTTTATGAATACCATGCAGCATTTACCTACTATTCAACAACCTAACGCCAACAACTTGAAACGCATGTATGATGTAATAAAAGAGTGCTTAAATGGCCTTAGCAACATGGGAGTTGACGTATCGAGTTGGGGACCAATCATTGTTTACAATATGTCACAAAAATTGGATTCGACCACTCTTAACGAATATACCAAGGAAACGCAGAATAACAGGGAATTGCCAAACTTAGAGGAATTCCTTAGCTTCCTGGAAGTCAGTTTTCTCGCTTACGAAACTGCAATAAGCTGTATTAAAGAATCTACTGAAAATAAAACTCAAAGGCTAAACAACAAGAACTGGAACAATAACCATAAGCCCAATAATTTTTTTAATAAACAACAAGACACGAAAAAATATAACTATTCTAAAATTTTCCATGCGTCTTATGGGCAATGCCCTCTTTGTCAAAAGGAGCACGTGTTGATGCAATGTGATAAGTTCCTCGAAATGGACATTGCGCAACGAAATAAAACAGTTGCGAAACTAAAAGTTTGCAGAAATTGTCTATACAGCCACGGCAGTGCCGCTTGTAATTCGAGGAAAACATGCCACGAATGTAATCTGAAACATCATACGTTATTACATTTTAATAAACTTTTCTACAATGAACCAAATGTTAAAAGGGATCATGACCGGAATTCGAATCCAAGTCCTTCAACGTCAACTCAACCCGGCGCTCACCATTTGGCGGCTGACAGCACTGAAGTCTTATTAACTACAGTTATGGTCAAGGTGCAATCTGCTGACGGAAACTACATAACTTTGCGGGGTCTCCTAGATCAAGGATCCCAAACAAACTTAATATCGGAAAGTGCAGCTCAACTGCTACGCTTGCCTCGAAACAAGTTTGATGCCGCTATAACTGGAATCGGATCAACGTCACGTAACTGCAAGGGTCTTCTTAACTGCAAATCAATACACTCTGAATACATGTTCAATGTAAAAGCATTGGTCCTGACTAACTTAACTAATAAGTTGCCTGGCTGCTCCTTTCATAGCACAGGCTGGACACATCTACAAAACTTAAAGCTTGCAGATCCTAACTATAACGTGTCCAGCTCAATAGACCTCCTGCTGGGAGCTGATGTTTACGCAGATATCATCCTAGACGGAGTCTTGAGAGGTGACCAGCACTCACCCACCGCCCAGCAAACTCGTCTTGGTTGGATTTTGTGCGGTAAACTGAAAACTTTTAACTGTTACCTAACTATAGCAAACACGTCTGATCTGTCGAGATACTGGGAGAGTGAAGATATTGCTCACAGTTTACAAGACATACAACGAGATGAGCAATGTGAAATTTACTACAAGCAAACAACTAAGAGATGTTCTGACGGCAGATATATAGTAAAAATGCCTATGGTCCAGGGCTATGAACAACAACTCGGATACTCAAAGTCAGCTGCCATTGCACAATTTTTAAAACAAGAAAAACGACTACAAAAAAATAAACAATTACTAACTATGTACAAAAGCTTTATGAATGAATACTTAGATTTACAACATATGAAGACCACGTCTGAAACAACATCACCCCAATCTGAATATTATTTACCCCACCACGGCGTTATACGAGACCAATCTACAACCACCAAATTACGAGTGGTGTTTAACGCCTCACAAAAAACTTCTAGTGGCAAAAGTTTAAACAGCCTAATGGAGAAAGGCCCCAACCTACAAAAGGACATACAAGCACTCATCTTAAAGTGGAGGACTTACCGATATGCATTTACGGCGGACATAGAAAAAATGTACCGCTGTTTACGGATTAATGACGACCAGAAACATCTTCAAAAAATTGTATGGAGGAATTCGCCCTCTGAAAAATTACAAGAATACACTCTATGTACAGTTACATATGGTACGAAGTGCGCGCCATGGTTGGCATTACGAAGTTTGCAGCAGTTGGCGACAGACGATGGTCACTTATACCCCGAGGCCGCCAACCTATTACGCAACGAGTTCTATGTTGACGATTTGACTAGCGGGCATAACTGTCTCCAAACCGCCAAAAAACTGAAAACGGATTTGATAAAACTTTTACAACGAGGAGGTATGAACCTAAGAAAATGGTCTAGTAATTGTGTCGAACTTTTAGAACAACTGAACGAAGACCAAATTTCCAAAACTAACTTTAACTTTAAACACGAGGACTCCATGAAAACTCTTGGCCTGGGCTGGAATCCTACCTCGGATACATTTACGTTTAGCTGCAACTTCAAACCAAATTCTAAGAAAACACTAACGAAGCGATTACTACTATCGCAAATTTCACAACTATACGACCCCCTTGGCTGGTTCTCACCGGTTACTATACGTGCGAAGCTTATTTTCCAACGCGTCTGGACAGAGAAACTAGCGTGGGATGAGTCATTACCCAATGACATACAGGATGAGTGGCTGAAACTGAAGAGTCAACTCGAACAACTTAAAACTATAAAAATAAGTCGCTGGATTGGGAGCACTCAAAACAACATTGAGCTACTAGCATTTAGCGACGCGAGTGAGAAGGCCTACTCATGTGTGATTTATACACGAGCTTTAAATGAATACGGTCAGCCTGTACTAAGTTTGTTCTTAGCGAAAACTAGGGTTGCCCCACTTGCACAAAAACTATCTCTGCCACGACTTGAACTAAGCGGTGCCTTACTCTTGTCGGAACTGGTTCATAAGGTCACTGAGTCTCTTCCGGCACACAACGTAACGGTGTGGGCATGGTGTGACTCAAAAGTGGTCCTAGCCTGGCTACATGGAGACGCAACCAAATACGAAAAATATGTGGAAAACCGTGTCATTAAAATCACACAAGTGGTACCAGCATCCCAGTGGTCCTACGTCGAATCGAAACTTAATCCTGCGGATTGTGCAACCAGAGGCTTATCTCCGAAACAACTTGTAAACAATCAGTTATGGTGGGCCGGTCCGGATATGCTGAAAACATTGACGAGCAAACCCGAAGAGCAACGTTGTCTATTTACAACAACGGTCGACGAAAAATGTAAAGTGCCAGCCCTAAGTCAAACAGACAATATCATAAACGATTTATTAAATAAACACAGAACGTTGAGTCAAGTTGCGCGTATTATCGCTTGGGTAACGCGATTCAGTACAAATGCACTTAATAGCGCTGCAACATTGAAGGAACTTGACACCGTCCAACAAATGCCTCACGATCACTTAACAATACGTGAACTTGACAACGCTATGACAATAATAATAAGAAATATTCAACAATTTGAATTCAACCTAGAATACGATTTATTACATAAAGGTTCATCTTTACCTACAAAAAGTATTATTCGCAAATTATACCCTTATTTGGACGAGAAGGGCATTATGCGTGTGGGTGGGCGCTTGAACAAAACGAACAACCTTCCCCCTGGAAAGTGGGCCCTCGGGCGTGTGATCGAAGTCCACCCTGGTAGCGACGGACACGTGCGAGTTGCAACTATAAAAACGCAAGCTAGCATATTGAAACGACCGATTACGAAATTGTCGTTACTGCCACTTGAAACCTCACAATAACTTACAAACAAATTTATAATATGAATTCATTATTAGCTCATCAATTAACAGAGACAAATTAAACATCAACTTAAACAAAAATTAGTACAACATGGTAGCAACTTCACTACTTCTTATCATTTTTTCGGCGATTGGAACATACGGCGACGCCGTGCAACGCCGTACCACCAGGATTCCTCACTTCAAGTATTCAAATAACAAGTTTTGGAGGCGATCGCCCTATATACTACGACACTATTGGGAAAGTACAACTGATTCATAACGAATGGAGACTGCTGATGTACTATAATTTATCCGCCTACTGGAGTGGAGTTATCAACTTACAAAGCACCAACGCACCGTGTGAAGCCAAACTATTAGGACATCACTGAACTTTATCCTGTATCACAAAGAAAACGGAATGCGATACAACCTATCTCTTCGTACACTTATACTAAGTGTACTAAAAGATAGAATCCACTTAAGTTCATTAAAATTATGTGTTTCCTTATGGAATTTTTACATTTATTACTAGATTTTGTCCGCGTAAATATGTATATATATGTATATGTATGTACTTTCTCAAGAATTAAAGTGTCCCCACGCCAAATTTAAAAAAAAACTTAAAAAAAAAAAAAAAAAAAAAAATTAAATCCGTGCAAGAGTAGCTGTGAAAGAGTAACAGACAGACAGACAGAGTATGGATTTTGTTGGTTATATGAGCTGATAATTCTTTTACAGTTGTTTTTTACTGTTTTTATAAGCTTAATTGTTTATCTGTGTTTTTTTTCTATTATTTAGGTAGTATGTCAGATGTGTCAAACTCTAGACAATTTCAGCATCGTCCACGTCTCAACGGAGACCACCAAATATGCAGGAAACAACTGTGTGAGCAACTGCAGGAGCACTCTCTGTTGCCTCATTGTCATAGTCTGATACGACAGGAGAGAGACCGATCTCATTACGTGCTCTCCGAGGCACGGGGCTTTGACCCCAAACTTACAAGCGCAGAGCTGTTATTAAGTATAACAATAGACTTAAGTATAACTTTTTAGAAAAACTTAAGAACATTTAGACCTGACTTGGGATTCGAACCTGAGATCTCTAGAAAAGCAGTTGCATGCGATATTCACTGAACCAACGATTCAGTAGATTAAATGCAAGATATAGACAATATAGAAGCCCCACGTCATGTCAATTCATCTGCCGAAGCGCGTATGACAAAGGTGTTCGCATAAACTTGACAATCCTATTACAACGCTCTTATCTTGAAATCTTCAACTAAATTTATATAGTTTGGTAAGACCAAACTAACAGACATCAAAAGAAAACTTAACTTAAATAAGTTCTATTGATGTGAAACATCTATAGCCGCACGTAAAACAGATTTCTGGCGTGGCGACGCATGCCGTGGCGACGCGTCGCCACGCTATACGATGGTATATATATATACAGTCTATATGCAGTAGTGTGTACGCGACGCGTCGCCACACCGTACTATTTTAATAATGAGTAATATTTTATTTTATCATTATGACATATTTAGTTCCTATTACAATATGTTCTTTTCTGCACAAAACAAAACTTTTACAAAATAATGGCGATGTTTCACATCTGCCAGGCGTCCCGTGACGGCTCACATTTTTTTATAATTTTATAATGACCCGGCCATAGTAACCTAGTTCTAACTGATGATGAACATAATGCGGCTCGACTTTACTAGATAATACCTAGCAACTTACTGACTTATTTCACTATCAAACCCCTGGGTCTACTGTCTACTAACGGATCAACTACGATATACCAAATGATAGTGCTGTCACCCAAACTCTGTACAATACTACATTATCACATCACTACTCATCAAGAGCCTGTACAGCCCACCCCGGACATAGGACTTAGAAATTAGGTTTTGGCCTACTACTTTGGTCAGAGGGTATAGCGTTTGTTTCAAGTTCTAATTTCTTATTTTCTTTACATTTATCTAAACATACAGTATTAACTTGATAAGAAGTTCATAAAAATTTACTTTCTAGATTAGTTTGCAAATGTTATTGCTTTGAAATGAAATTCTTGAAGGTGTTTTCTACAAAATAACACTATGTTTAAATCAAGTGGTTGGTCTGATCTGAGAAAGTACTCCGTGAAGAAGGCTACGGTAACTTCTGTGCAAAACTTCGGCAAGAGAAAAAGTAAGGTTAAATAGGTAATAGTATTATATTAGACACTTTTATATCGTTGTCGCTATGTACGAGGTGATATAGTTAAAATATTTATTCTAATTCCAATTAAAAAAATCACGAACCTCCAAATTAAAGGATTTCATTTGATTAATAATTCGACAGTGATTTTGAACTCAATTTATTTCAGGACTAGTACAGGTTTTAATAAAATTAAAACCTGTGCTAGTCCTGGATAGTAATGGAAAGGAGCTGTTGAAATATAAAACTGAGAGATAGAGTTAGAAACATAGAAATTCGGAAGGTAACCAAGTTAAAGGATGCTCTACATTTATCACAAAGCCTAAAATGGAGGTGGGCGGGTCATGTGGCGAGATATGATGACAGTCGATGGACAATCAACATCACGAAATGGAACGGACCAATAGGCGTTAGAAAGAGAGGTCACCCGTGCGCCCGGTGGTAGGACGAGATTGTGGCCTGTGGAGGAAGGGACTGGATGACCACCGCCAAAAATAGGGAATCATGGAACTCTTTGGAGGAGGCTTTTACCCTGAGGGGGTCGATTGATTTCAACTGTCTCATTTTAAATTTTAACAATTAAATTATGGTAACCATAAATAAAATTGTAATAATTTGTGGAATAAATAAAGCTATTTTATATACAGGTTTTAAATTATTCAAATCAGATATAAAATCAAACTAAACGACTATTGGAATTAAACAAGTGGTTAAAGAACCAACTTTAAAGTTAACCACCACATATTTACGCAGTTTTGTATTGTAATATATGACTTAAGTTTCCAATATATTGTTTTAAACTTTCATGGTCAGTAACATTTAACTATAAATCTGCGGGATTGCTACCATGTACCTTTTTGTTTGTGATTGCGATTGCGAAATATCGGATACTCACAAACATTAAGTTTCCAAGTAAGTACTTATATATATTTTGTCGTTATTTTACTATCTTGGATACCTTTTTTATATTTTCTACGTAATACAGTGTTCACATCTATTCTATGTGTAACCGGTAACTATACAGTCAAACCTGCCCAAGCCTATAATTTGCTGCAATATAGCTCTCCCAGGATCCTATTTAACATGCTTTACAAAGATACTTCTTTGAAGATAGTTCACAACAATCTTGAAAAGCAAGTTCGATCTCAGTAGTTTCCAATACATAATAAATGACCGTCTGTATCCGACACCACCCGGCGGAGGCCGCCAGACTCTCAAACTCGGCGCAACCACTTTAAACAATCGACTTTTACAACTCCTTTGAAAATTTAATAACTGCGCCGCACTATATTGAAAGTTAACATTCATTTACTAGAACAATAGCTCCACCGGCTACCACTTTGGTACTTGTTTAAATTATCCACAAACCGCTTTACGCGATAAACGATCAATATTTCGTTATTAATCGTGAACTATTGATGGCTTGCAATCACAAACAATATAATTCTCACAAACCCCGCCACCGAGCTTACGATAACAACTCAAGTGTATTACCCGAATTGTTCACTGCATTTTCTACTGATGTAGTTCACAATGCTCCTACATCATGTTGAGATAGCGCTGTTCGAAGTTCGAAGATAGGACATTTTATTGTCTGTGGAGAACAAATGCAGTGCGACAGAATTGACCCAACTTATTTAAAGCTAAAATACGGTGGCAGTTAGTTGCTAGGAACAGCACGACTAGCTTTAGATACTTGTTGGAGAAAACTTATAAATTTTGTAGTCTTCCAAAGGATCCCAAACTACGCAGGGCCTATACATACTGTAGTAACCAGACTACAGAGAGACATACTTACATTCTTGTTTACATACGAACAATAAATAAATGACACTCACAAAACAAAAATGATAGTGCTCATCACACAATTTTAAGCCTTAAAATTCAGCCATCAGGACTATCAGAATGATACAGAAACAAGTGACTAGGCCGCCAGGGTGTGGGTCACCATGCTGCATTGCCTACCCTCACAATGAGGATGGTGACCCCTTCTCCTCATGCTTTCCATCAGGCAGAGTAGAGTCACTTTGGTAGACTTAAATATTTAATAAAAACTTTACCGCCGCACCACAAGATCAGACATATTTGACTGCACGGTTGGCCTAGTGGCTTAAGCGGTCGCCACGCCGCTTCCTACTGCGCCAAGTGTCGTGGGTTCAAATCCCACGTAGGACAACACTTTGTGTGATTCACAACTTGTTGTTCTGAGTCTGGGTGTTCTTTGTGTCCGTTTCATGTATGTTTGTAAAGTCCCCCGCGACACAGGAATTTATATACCCAATGCGGGAGTTGCCTTTTTAAAAAAAAAAAAAAAAATATAAATCAAAAAAGTGTTTAACGACAACTATCACATACTTCCTAAAATGACCTTTATCACCCGATTTCGGGACTGAGCAATTTATTTTATTTAAAGTAATTGCGTTAATTTATCTAAGAAGATAATAAAAAATCTAAGCCTATCAGAAGCTTAATAAAAACCTTCAGAACATATTTTTATTCTATTGACTTTTGAAAACAACACTTACGTGAAAGGAAAGAATATTTCTAACTTACACATTTATTCACGGCACCTCGACATTATATTTTATATTTTTAAGGATCCAAATTAAAAGCAGTATAGTAATTTCCCTCGGGGAATTTTGCCCTCACACTTTGCTATAAAACTTTTTAATTCGTTCGAGGTAGTGATTTTGATAAATCATTGCTGTGGGTCCCGTAAATCGTTCACACCCAGATCTGATAACGAACCGAAACTTATACAACTGCGCGAGCGTTTTACAATAATCTGATTGTGAATTAAGCCGCGGTTTCACAATACGAATTGACTCGGACCGAGTGCACTCGTACGAGTCGGCTTCATACGAGTGTACTCGGATAGTGGTTTACACACGATAGGAGTGCTCTCGTATTGTGGTTATTTGTCTCCTTGCACAATCAAGATGTCGTCGACTGATTTGCTGCTGCGAGGTTTAGAAGTTGTAGCAAATGTTCTAATAGCGATTACATCAGATAAAAATCTGTCTACATCTTTATTTTTATTGTTGTTTATTTCAGTGTGTTTTTGGTTTGTTATAAATAAATATATTCCAAAAGTTGATAAACATTCCGTTTATTGTTTAGTTTCATACATACTTCAAAATATATCCAAATAAAAGAAGTACCTTTCGATTAACAAAATAGTCAGTATTCAATTTTACAATCATAATAAGAAAAATTATTCATGACTTTATACAAGGCAATTTAATTGTTTCTTTACAATATTATTATAAATTCTGTAAAAGGGAAACGATGAGCAAAATTGACATGTGGCGACAATATATTAAATAATATTACAATATATAATAATAAATAAAAATACAGTTTAATTTGATACATATTTAACATACCTTTTAAATATTCTGACTTATTTTTCTGTTCAACAAAAATCTTGCTATACAATCAACGGATTGTTGCTCAATACTTTTATATAAATAACAATTCAGAGCATATTTGTCCTTTCAATACTTCTTACGTTCTGACATGAAAAATATTAACAAAAAACTTATCGCCTTTCAATAGACATTTAAAAAAATACTTTCAAATATAGAATTATTAACTGGCTTTTAGTAAATCAATAAAGATGATTATATCAATTTTGGACTAGCGTCAATTTTATCAATTCTCAACAATAGTTCTTTAATCGCACATTCCACAACACTTCCTCCGCTTCATATAGTTCTAAAAACCTAACAGTCTCACGTTCACTCCACTGTTTTTTAGTTGTCGCCATTTTGATTTCATAAATGATCCGAGTGAGCTCGAAAAATAGAGCAGCGTCCGAGTCTACTCGGATTAGGTGCCGGCGTCCGAGTACGCTCGGATTAGGTGTTTACATAATACGAGTACCGTCCGAGTAGACATCCGAGTGCACTCGGTCCGAGTCAACTCGTATTGTGAAACCGCGGCTTTAAGGACCTTACCATAAGAGTTGGAGGCGATGTTATACGTACCTATTCATTTGTTCAGAAACACCACAGTTAGTTTATGATTTAAGGATTCTCACGACCTTAGTACTCTACTACTCTATCAGTCAACATAGCTATCCTAGTACATACAAGCTCTGCACCCCTATCCAAGTTGCAAACGTTGTCCATTTTCTATTCTATATACTCTTTAGGTATTTATTCTCTTGTTTTATTGGCTAATTTCACTCTGTCACGTGATCAAAACGAAATATTAGCCAATGAAATAAAAGAATAGAAAAATAGAATGGAGAATGAAATAGAAAACGAAAAACATTTGCAACATGTGTAGTGGGGCTACTTATTTTGAAGCTATATGGTGTTGGGTATTAATATGTCCGAAAAAAAATCATCTTAAACCTTTCTACTTAAGAATCTAGAAACTTTTGTAAAATACATAAACACAGACTTGAATCTCGTAATGTTTCTTTTAAAAATCACTTCATATGTGATTTAACGCTAAATTCCTCCATAAAGTCTATTTGCAGAAAGTGATTCATAAAACATAATAGATTTTAAACCTCGCCTTTGTGTTTATTCCTTACATCATATAGTAATTGATACAATTTATCTACAGATAAACCTGACCAGCTATCTCAGCATATTTCAGATACGAGTCTATTATGGATCACGTAGAATTCGGACCATCTTTATCTCATTGAGCTTAAAACGTGATGGCAAGCATTTTAGCGATAGGTTATATCATATATAATGTAGTTGTAAGTCGGTACCACTAGCCACACATCAGCACTTTTAAGTGAAGTGAATTAGTGAACGAGCATAGTGATAAGTTTCAGTTTACATACCGAGTAACGTGCTGACAAAGCGGATGAGTCATCTAAGCCGATAGTTACAAAGTCAGGAAGGCACGTTCGTCCGGTTGTGAGATTCAACATAATATAACCCAGTGTTTGTGGGTGGTATATCATTCGCCAGAGTGAGAAGCTGGGGGCTGACAGCTATTTTGAGTAGTGTTGAACTTAAATTATTGACTTCGGAAAGATTTGCGGATCGGCAACCAAAGTGGAAGAGAAGGAACAGACCAACATGGGACAAAACAATGTGAACACACAAGAAAACCATGAGGTCTTATTAAAAGAGCTCGCGAATCAAAAGGTATTATCTGCTGTAATGCTATGTGCTATTTTGCTGCTGGTGGTGTTCGTGATATAAGTGTCGGCAGAAGAAGTTGATGAAGGTCGTGCAAGTGCGTGTCAACACAGTGTAGGTCTGGTGGTGAAAACGGCGAGTGATAATTATGCTTGAATTATTTTGTTGACCATAGATATCGTAATATGATGATTGTGTAGTTTGTAATTTTTGCTGACACATGAAGGTCACGACCGACTTGCCATATATTTGAATTACTGTGTTTCATGTTTAATTTTATGATTGTTATTGTCATAGGTTATGTCTATACTAGGAAATTGTTAATTCAGGATGAAGATTGTCTGAATTTACTGTCGTGAACTATTCGGTGGGGAGTAGTATTCCGTCATAAAGGAGTTGATACAATTTATATACAGATAAACCTGACCAGCAATCTCAGCATATTTCAGAAACGAGTCTATTATGTACCACGTAGAATTCGGACAATCTTTATCTCGTTGTGATTAAGACGTGATGCCAAGAGGTTTTATAATATATAATATAGCTGTAAGTTGGTATCACGAACCACACATTACTTTGTAATATTAATAGTAGTGAAAAGCTTGAGTTCCTGCTTAATAAAGATTACTCTCAATGTATTCACTGTGGTTATTATTCTAATCGACCTATAAGTTCGCTATAGTGTTCAAACATGCACAGATTAGGCTAAAAACCCACAAAGATTTACAATAATTTGTGAATGACGTCCTGTTGTCCATAATGCAAATAAATCTTTTCATCGGTACCATACGTAATAATACCTAGTTCAACTACCACCTGTGCCCTTTTTAGGGTTAAGTAGCCAAATGACAAAAAACGGAACCCTTAACTTCGTTCGTCAAGTCTGTCTGTCTGTCTGTCTGTCCGTATGTCACAGTCACGTTTTTTCCGAAACCAAAAGAGCTATATGTTGAAATTTGGTCAGTAGATGTATTCTGTTTACCGCATTAATATTTTTACACAAAAATAGAAAAAAAAATGTTGGGGGTCCCCATACTTAGAACTGAAACTCAAAAAAATTATTTTCATCAAAACCATACGTCTATAGATAGGTCTTCAAAAATGATATTGAGGTTTCTAATATCATTTTTTTCTAAACTGGATAGCTTGCGCGAGAGACACTTCCAAAGTGGTAAAATGTGTCCCCCCCCCCTGTAACTTCTAAAATAAGAGAATAATAAAACTAAAAAATATATATGATGTACATTACCATGCAAACGTCCACCGAAAATTGGTTCGAACGAGATCTAGTAAGTAGTTTTTTTTAATACGTCATAAATCTTAAACCGCAATTTCCCTTTCATTAAATCAATACACTATTATTAAAACACAACGACAAAGTTACAACACACTACAAGAACTTTTATATAACGTTACTTGCTGCTACGGAACCCTTCATAGGCGAGTCCGACTCGCACTTGGCTGCTTTTTGTCAATTAATAATGGAAATCCCCTTTTCCCTAATATGATACCATCAGTTGGTAGTGGTGATGTCGGACACCTAGATTCAGTAACATTTCAACGCAACGCTATAAATTGCACATCACTTTTAAGAAATAGATTTGCGTAAAGCAAAAACATTCGGTGACCAAAGACGATAATCAAAATGCCAACCACGCTGTACCAACTCCCTAAACAATGGGAAAACACAGAAAATATGACACGTCTGATGTACCTAGTACCTACTGTGTTTGAGTAGACCGCAAAGGAAAAATAACAATTTCTGAATAGACAAAATATTTTATGAACTCGACGACAGAGGATGAATAAAGCTGAGATGGTTAAATAAAGTATTATTTCATTACAACAAGAACTTTGTACATTATACGAACAGCAGCGACAGCAGTTTATTCACGACGTACGTACATGACCATAAAATAGAAGCACTTATTATGAACGCACCATTATTTTGTTACTCAATGAAAGCGCGCCACCATTTTTAGGGTTCCGGTGCCAAATGGCAAAAAACGGAACCCTTATAGATTCGTCAAGTCTGTCTGTCTGTCTGTCCGTCCGTATGTCACAGCCACTTTTTTCCGAAACTACAAGAGCTATACTGTTGAAATTTGGTAAGTAGATGTAATCTGTGAACCGCATTAAGATTTTCACATAAACATGGACAAAAAACAATACATTTTGGGGGTCCCCATACTTGGAACTGAAACTCAAAAATTTTTTTTCATCAAACTCATACGTGTGGGGTATCTATGGATAGGTGTTCAAAAATGATGTTGAGGTTTCTATTATCATTTTTTTCTAAACTGAATAGTTTGCGCGAGAGACACTTCCAAAGTGGAAAAATGTGTGTCCCCCCCCCCCCCCTCTAACTTCTAAAATAAGAGAGTGATAAAACTAAAAAAAATATATGTTGTACATTACCATGTAAACTACCAACGAAAATTGGTTTGAACGAGATCTAGTAAGTAGTTTTTTTTTAATATGTCATAAAGCGTAAACAGCAATTTACCTTTCATTTAATCAACGAACTACAAGAACTTTTATATAATGTTACTTGTTGATACGGAACCCTTCATGGGCGAGTCCGACTCGCACTTGGCCGATTTTATGTAGTGATCACAGTCGCTCACAAAAACAATTCAAATCCAATCATAGATAAGAATATTCGTTCGTCATATTGAATATATGTATAACGATTTTAGCGTCAAATGAACACTTAATAACAGAGGTTATGAACCAATCCTCCGAGTCACTCCTCCATATTGAACGTACACCAGATATAAAAGAGCCGCCAAGAGAGAACGATGAATATGAATTCCACAATCAATGAAAACTCATTATTATACTGCTCTTATTGAATTGAGAAGGAAGATTTCTTTTAAATTTTCTCTTTGACAATCAAATCAGTTTCAATGCTTTCAATTTATACAGATTTGTACAGAAGAAATTGTGCAAGCTGTATATAGAATGTTTATTCCTCATATTAAATACATATTGTAGATGTTAGAATGCTACATTTTGTATAGAAATAAAACAAGTCAACATGGGGGTTTTTGATCCTCGCTAATACTTTATTTCAACAAATCTTCATGAATGAAGAATCTCCGACAGTACTTCATAAAATATATTATTACATAATTATATAGTTCCTCCGGAGTTGTATGTTTTAAGAAAAGATAAATTAATTTACCTTTAAGTATTATCATATTATAGCTGACCCGGCAGACTTCGTAATGCATCAATCGATAAATAGAAGACCTAAACTTTTGTATAAAATAAACTTAATACAAAGAAAAGGAATCCATCTATTTATTCAAAAAGCGGCCAAGTGCGAGTCGGACTCGCCATCGAAGGGTTCCGTAGCAGCAAGTAACATCATATAAAAGATTTTGTAGTTCGTTGTAACTTGTATCGACGTTTTAATAATAGTGTTTTCATTGAAAGAAATGTAAATTGCGGTTTATGATTTACGTCGTATTAAAAAAAAACCTATTTAATAGATCTCGTTCAAATCAATTTTCGTTGGAAGTTTGCATGGTAATGTACATCATATATTTTTTTTTAGTTTTATCGTTCTCTTATTTTAGAAGTTACAGGGGGGGGACACACATTTTTCCACTTTGGAAGTGTCTCTCGCGCAAACTATTCAGTTTGGAAAAAATGATAATAGAAACCTCAATATAATTTTTAAAAACCTATCTATAGATTTTGATGAAAAATAAATTTTTGAGTTTCAGTTCTAAGTATGGGGACCCCTAAAATTTATTGCTTTCTTTTCTATTTTTGTGTAAAAATATTAAAGCGGTTCACAGAATACATCTACTGACCAAGTTTCAACAGTATAGCTCTTATAGTTTCGAAAAGAAGTGGCTGTGACATACGGACGGACAGACAGACTGACATGACGAATCTATAAGGGTTCCGTTTTTTGCCATTTGGCAACGAACCCTAAAAATTTATTGCTGTTCGTTAGTCTCGCTAAAACTCGAGAACGGCATTAAATAGCAATTAATTTGTATATATTCACCTTTTAAACCTTCTCTGGACTTCCACAAATAATTCAAGACCAAAATTAGCCAAATCGGTCCAGCCGTTCTCGAATTTTAGCGAAACTAACGAACAGCAATTCATTTATATATATATATAAGTAGATTTACTTTTAAATATTGTTGATATAACTAATCTGTGGAAAGCACACGATATCCATTCACTTTATATTCTTTCTAAAGTAACAACATGTTGAGGTTACACATAGTTTTATGAGACTACAGCCAAATGTAACAAAATATAAAACTACAACTTTATGGTCTCTATCAAGTAAATATATTGGCACTGGTAAACGGTCATGTTTAAACACAAAAGGGTTACACGTTCGAGCCGATATAAAAGCAGAACAGCTCTAATAACTCGGGCACGTAAAATATAAACGAAATCTTTTCATTTTTATGGCTCCTTTATGGCTGGTCCAAGTTTTATAGGAAACCACAAATTCGAAAGCTGAATTTAAGATAACATTATTCATGTACAAATATTGGGAGAGTTTTATCGTTCAAAGAGGTTTACAACCATTTAATGATAAGTGTGTAACCAAAGTGTACTGAGTCAATAATTATGTTCAACCTTTAAAATACGCGACCATTAAATAATTTATCATAATAGTCTCTTTTTCTAGGCCAAATTTTATTGATAAGAAGAGACCTATGCTCAGCGGTGGGATGTCGGAGGCTGTTCATGATGAATAATTCTATCTTGTAATCTCTGTCTGTGACTTGATATAGCCCGACACAATAATAAAATTTTGTTTTATATGTAGTTCGGTTTCGAGATATATCTCTTTGTATCTGTGTCATCTGCATGAATTGAACGCAAACAATGTCAAATATCACGCTTCTTATAATACCAGCTCTTTAATGCAATAGGAAAACTTATAAAGACGTTAATTAATTCAAATAGTAATTTTATTAGTTTCAAACAACACTTATTTGAAACGGTAATACTCTGAAACCCAGTGAATAAGACGTAATGGTGCAGACTAGGAGACACAGAAATATCCACCTACAGAGGACATTATGTAGCCAATAACACTTGGATCGGTCAATTGCGACGCCCGAAATGTTCATTGAAATTAATCAAACAGTAGTGTTATTAGAACTTCAGTATTCTAGACGTGATGTATTAAGATCAAAGAAACACACACATAGAAAACTAACGAGAATGAAACAGAACAGAAAAGATAGACTGTTTCAATAGCTTGCTAAAATATTTCTTGGTTATCCCCAAATTTTAAGACCGAGTTCTTCAGCTTCTCTTGAACAATCTACAGCACTGAGCGATATACAGCACTAACTTTTTTTTTAATATAAAAGACATAGAATAAACACTGAAATTAGATACCTAAGAAGAAGCCCACAATCTTTCGTGCATATATAATGTTCAAGCTGTCTGCCACTAAGTAGTGAAACTGTCGAAAAAAATTGTGTCCAACAGGTCACCTCGATCCCTCCCCTATTTAGCCAGCTGCCCAGCAGGGGAGGGGTTTCAGGCAACGTACTCTCGTGACTCTCGTGCTAAAGGTATTCGTGGGTGATAGCAGTCCCAAGCAAATAATCCGTCAGATCCCATATTCCTTTAATAATTTCAAAGTTGAAAGTCTATATTACTCAAGTTTCTCTATTTATTTAATTAAGTCACTGGTAATTTTCATGAATTAAAATTATGTACTTGAAGCCGCAATATAAAAGAAATAATCGTTTTCTTGAGAGAAATATTTATAAATAACTCTTAATGTACATTCTGTGAATTCTCGTATAGAAAATTAATGTAGGGGTCAATCCCTTGAGACAAATATTCAAATACGATTTCAATATATGTTTATTAAGCTGAATGTTTTTTATCAATCAATCTAAAATAACTTCACAGAGAGATGGAAAACCATATAAGTTTTGAAAATAATTAGAGGCATATTTTTTATAATATATTGTAGATTTACAAATTGTAACATGCAAAATTGTTATATCAAGTCAAGAGAGCTAGACTGTATTTAAATAAAAAGCGGCCAAGTGCGAGTCGGACTCGCCCATGAAGGGTTCCGTATCAGCAAGTAACATCATATAAAAGTTCTTGTAGTTCATTGTAACTTTCATCTATGTTAGGGTTCCGTAGCCAAATGGCAAAAAACGGAACCCTTATAGATTCGTCAAGTCTGTCTGTCTGTCTGTCTGTCTGTCTGTCCGTCCGTATGTCACAGCCAATTATTTCCGAAACTATAAGAGCTATACTGTTGAAATTTGGTCAGTCGATGTATTCTGTAAACCGCATTAAGATTTTTACATAAAAATAGAAAAAAAACAATACATTTTGGGGGTCCCCATACTTGGAACTGAAACTCAACAATTTTTTTTCATCAAACCTATACGTGTCGGGTATCTATGGATAGATCTTCGAAAATGATGTTGGGGTTTCTAATATCATTTTTTTCTAAACTGAATAGTTTGCGCGAGAGACACTTCCAAAGTGGAAAAATGTGTGTCCCCCCCCTCTAACTTCTAAAATAAGAGAGTGATAAAACTAAAAAAAATATATGTTGTACATTACCATGCAAACTACGAGATCTAGTAAGTAGATTTTTTTTAATACGTCATAAATCGTAACACGCAATTTACCTTTCATCCAATCAAAACACTATTATTAAAACATCGATGAAAATTACAACGAACTACAAGAACTTTTATATGATGTTACTTGCTGATACGGAACCCTTCATGGGCGAGCCAGACTCGCACTTGGCCGCTTTTTTTAGGGTTCCGAAGTTCATAACTCGGAACCCTTATAGATTCGTCATGTCCGTCCGTCCGTCCGTCCGTCCTCGACTTACCGTCCAAACGGTAAGTGCTAGAAAGATGAAAGTTTGCATGAATACGTGTTGTAATTACGTCGACAAAGTGCTACAATAAAATTATAAAAATAATTTTATTTGGGGTACCTCCCCTACACGTAAAGTGGGGATGTTTTTTTTTTCTAGAGGCTACCCCATCGTGTGGAGTATCATTAGATAGGTCTTTTAAAAACAATAAAGGGTTTCCTAGACGATTTTTTGATTTAGGTATCCGTTTGCGAGATATTTCACTTTAAAGGGCACTTTTTTGTAAAAACAGGGCGTCCCCCCCCCCCTCTAAAAGCTAAACGGCTGGCTCAAAAAATCTGAAAAAAATCGTGATGGTGGTCCATCTAATGAACTTTGAAGGAAAACTATAACCGATTAGATGACTTTCTTAGTTCAGGAGTTATAAAGGCTTATATGGTAAAATGCGCTCACTTGGAAAACGTCATACAAAATTAACGTATTAATACGTAAACATAACAATTATCTATTGGATACGATTTTAAATCCACATACCATTATAGGTGACTGAGGAACCCTTTCCTGTGCGTGGCCTGACACGCACTTGGCCGACTTTTTCATACTAGTGTATTGATTGGATGAAAGGTAAATTGCGTGTTACGATTTATGACGTATTAAAAAAAAACTACTCACTAGATCTCGTCCAAACCAATTTTCGTTGGTAGTTTGCATGGTAATGTACAACATATATTTTTTTTAGTTTTATCACTCTCTTATTTTAGAAATTAGAGGGGGGGGGACACACATCTTTCCACTTTGGAGGTGTCTCTCGCGCAAACTATTCAGTTTAGAAAAAAATGATATTAGAAACCTCAACATCATTTTTGAACACCTATCCATAGATACCCCACAGGTATAGGTGTGATGAAAAAAAAATTGTTGACTTTCAGTTCCAAGTATGGGGACCCCCAAAATGTATTGTTTTTTTTCTATTTTCAAATAAAAATATTAATGCGGTTCACAGAATACATCGAATGACCAAATTTCAACAGTATAGCTCTTATAGTTTCGGAAATAATTGGCTGTGACATACGGACGGACAGACAGACAGACAGACAGACCGACAGACTTGACGAATCTATAAGAGTTCCGTTTTTTGCCATTTGGCTACGGAACCCTAAAAAACATCACAAAAGTAGCTCACTCCCCAACCATAGACTGTTAGTAACTTTATGTAACAAATATATTATGTTTCAAGTTCAAAATGAGCTGCTTCAACTTTACAGGTTCGAGCTTCCTTAAATGTTACGAGCGACTTTTCTTCGTTGTGTCTTCAACCACTATGACTGCTGCTGAGTAATTAATTTGCGGCAAAATCATAAACTTCGTGGTGGTAGTGGTATCATCGGCGGTAGCATCGGTCGTCTGGTCCCCAGTCGAAAGAGGGTCCAAGCACAGAAGATGATCCCGCAAGTCACTCCACCCTCCTGTTCCTTTAGACGGTAGCTTGATTCCCGAGTCCACCCTCCCAGTGCTGCTGTACACTAAAGCTGCTTTCACGGTGAGGGGGAAATAAGGAGCTCCCTTGACTTGCATGTGAATCTTCTCAACGGCCTCCCGACCCGTGGAATATAAATTAGTTGTTAACACACGCGGCGCCATCGTCGATACCATGTCAACGTGACCTCCACGGAACCTTGAAAACAAGTTGAGAAGAGAGTAACTCCAGCTGAGGTCATCGTAAGTGCAAAAATAAGAAGAGAGTGAAGCTATTTCTTTCCATACAGTTTTATTGAACGCCAATCCGTTGTCGTAAGGCGGTCGCCAGGTATCTATTACCAAAAGGTCGTATTCCAAATCTCTAAAATACGGTCTTCCGAAGACCATGACAGTGATCCCCGTGATAACGGAGAGAGATCGTTTAGAGTATCGGAGCATATATAGTAGATCTGGTAAAACGTAGTTGCTCTCGTCCAGGAATATAACAGTACCACGATATTTGTCAGACCAGTCTAGGTTATTGAAAACGAAGTAAGCTTTCCACCACCAATGATGTTTGTACTCCGTGCGGCGAGCGTCACGATTACTACACAATTTATTTGGTGACTGCAAGCTCAAGCAATCCTCAGGATCGATCCCCGGAAACTTATTCGGATTCAATTGGACAGAAAGGGGATAGAATATTTGCATGAATCTGCAGAATTTTATTTTCTTAATCATGTTATTAATTGCATCGTCAAAGTAACTATGGGAAAAGATGAGTAACGTAGTTTCTATGTAGTGGACCTGAGCTAGCGACGCAATCAGATATTGAAGTCGTTCTATGTCGGAGTGTACTTGGATTAAAAGTATCGTCGTCTCGGAGCTCACCTTGCCGAAGCGTTCCTCATTGAACACTTCTCGTTCATAGTTGACCAGCTCCACTGCCGTAGCCGCTATGTTCAAGTCGCGCGGTAATAACTTTTTAGAAGATACCTTGAAACTCTCGCTGAAGTTTAAATACTTATGCAAATGAACCGGTATATAGCTCCCTCTAAATGTGACACTGTAATACTTCACCACCGAGTATATAAACAGTAAGACAAAACAATAAATCGGAATACCGTTTAATCTTGCTTTATTTATAATTACTTTCAAGTACATTTTGTTGTTGTTCAATGTTCAAATAACAATAATAAAAAGTAATATTTCTTTGGCAGTTCCTGAAGTGTGACTCAACCATAAACTAAAATATACAAGTTCACAGAAAAAGTAAAGAGTATTTATACAGCGTGTACACTATACAAGGAGAACCTCTGGAGCTTTTTAATCTACCAAGAAACAAACATCCACCCACACAAACTTTCGCGTTTATAATATTACCAGGAAGGATTAGCAAGATTACTTCGATTTAGTTTTGAAAAACAGTTTCTCAGAGGACGTTCGCCAATCGCCTCTGTTATTCGTGACTGGCACCTGTGCTATGTAGTCATGAATAATGTTCGTACCCAGAGATTATTTAGTTAATTTCTCACATTGGCTTTTAACAGTCTTATTAAACTGTATTGAAATTAGTAGGCAAACTGATGTTGCAAGTGAATTTTAACCTACTTCTAAGGTTTCAATCGAAATATAAATTTGTTACGTAATTATTACAATTAGACATCCACCAGCTGATCTGATGTCCGTCATCGTCAGGCGATGGATAGTGTTACTGTTTAGTTTTTTCTTGTTACTAGCCTTGAGATGTGGTTATTACGATTTATTATGATAAACCTTAGATTGAGCGTGCTAACAATAGTCTCGTCAAGTCACGTGATGATAGCCAGGACTCTTTTTAGCTTATACGAGTAAATAGTTTTCTCTTTAGTCTTTTTCTAAATTTTCTTAATCTTCTTTTCCGATAGGGCTCGTACGTGCAACTTTAATTCGAAAATATAAGTAGATTCCGTATTTTTGCTCTTTAATACATAAGAAATCTTATTTAACGATAATCTATAAAACTTTGGGTGTGCCGATTCAAAACATGCAGCTAACCGAAAACCAACATGGCAGTTAAACATTTACGACAAAACGCATGGCGCGGCGTCGTTCGTCGTGTTTTGCCATAGAGTAGAGAGAAACATGAGCCACCTGCCTCTTGTCATTGGCATTGCTCCCTTAATATTCCCAGTCCCACCGGCCGTAGCCGCACCAAACAACTTTTTTAAACAGCAGATGACTCAATTTTATTTTTCCAATAACGACAAATAGGCGTATCTTTATCTCAAATAAGTTTGTCAAGAAAATCAATTTGTTATTAATGGACAATTTAAGGTCTATTATGATAATCACTCCAGCGATATCTATACGCCCGTAAATTACAAAAATATAATAAAAATGTCCTCCATTATCCAAGCGGACAACAAACTTGCAGCTAATGATTGCTCTGAACAAACTTTGGTAATAAAATTCAAATTTGTTGAACCATTATATTTAAGAAATTCAATTGAAAACGTCTGAATAATTACAAAATCAGTTTTTGTGCATGAATTCGCCTGTATTAATCCCTACTAATATCACTTGCGAAAGTAACTCTGTCTGTCTGTCTGCCTTTTACGTTTTCACGCCTAAACCACTGAACCGATTTTGATAAAACTGGTATGAAGATAGAACTGAACTTGGGAAAGGACATAGGCTACTTTTTACCGCGATAACCGACTTAAAACAGGTAGCCGTCATAGTTGTTACTGTTATATTAAAAAAAGTAGCATAGACAAACGTAGACACACCTGTAGGAAAATCTTATAACTTTAATTAATTTTAAGGCAAGACTTTCTTAGCCATCTACCCTCGTCAAGAGAATATAGAACCTCACAATTACCTGCTCGGGACGTTAGAAGCGCTTCATTATGTACATTCTTTATTAGGTATCTACTTACTAATTTAATTGGTCAACTCCTTGCGATGACAACCCATCCCGTCGTTCCTTCATTTAACGTTTACTTTATTCATTTAGGTTTACAAGTTCTTCTCTTCGTATACAACCAGGAGAAGAACACTAATTCTTTGTACTTTTCATTATATGTACATTCAAGGATTATATTAGGCTTCTATATTTTTCAACCAGTATCTAGGAATAATAATTATTCAAACTATGAGAAATAATAAAATATACATATAGGTATGCAAAAAGTTAAAAATAACCCTAGTAGGTACGTACTCCCCTCACAGCTCTGCCCTGGAAAAATTCTTCTGAAAGATTTCATATAATACTGACAAGATAAGAGTATAAACGGGTTATGGTAATTCACAAACGCTACTAACTGCTGGTATTTTAAGGTAAGATAAAGCGCTTAATAGACTTAAATAGTAAATTGACTTAGGTAATTCTAACCTAACGGCTGGTTATGTCAACTAGTCCTTATGTAATAACTGGATGAATGGAACTTATAATGCACATGGTGCTGTGAAGGCATTATGCAGGTATAGTACATTTAATTAGAAAACAATTGTATTTCCCCACGTAGCACTTGTTGACAATAAACATCGAAGCAAGCAGTTTGCGAACAAAAAGTAGTTTAATAATAATATTGTTCAGAAGTCTATCAAGGCAAGATTATGGCAGAAGAAAATATTGGCTTCAATATTTAGAAACCAAAAATTAAAATTAATAAAAAATTATTGACAAAAGCAAGACACGCAGTAATTCATGTTTATCATAACTAGAACCGCATACAAGAAATGTTATCGAGTGTAAAGTTAGTTTATAAAGAAAAGTGACTTTAATAATTATCAACATATACATATGTTTTCAACAACATCAACATCGATAGCCTTTAACAGTCCACTGCTGGACATAGGCCTCTCCATTGAAAGGAGGTTTTAGCCTACTATATTATTATATACAATATACTGGCCAGACGGGTTGGTAAAGGGTTTGTTTCAAGTTTTAATATTATTTATTTCTATCTGTAATGCATTAGCCTCAATATACCTTCATAGCATATAAAAACAAGTTTTTTACATATTGCTTTATAAGGGCATGAAAAAAATAAGTAGAGTAACACAATTCTCGCTGTTTTTTATCTAAATTATGAAAAAATGTCAGTGACTGATAGTTGGCTAAATAATTTATTTGTATCGACATCATAGAGCTACTTGTTTGATCGACATCGACATGGCGTCATAGGTAACGAAAAAACAACATGATGTTCAAGCGTTGCGTTCACAACCCATATTAAAAGTGCAAAATTTTAAAACCGTTTCAGTGCACTTATCAATAGAAAAAATATATTGGCCCTATTGATTACTTTGATATTTGATGAAAAGGGAATGGAAATAGATATTCAATATCATTAGACTTCTTTAATTTAGAGTTATGTACATAAACGAACATTAATTTTTCCTGTGAATCTATTGTGTAAACTGTAAGCTGTCTGGTAGCGCCATCTAACGGTAACTCATTTAAGATCATATCCAATTCGCTGCTGAAATGCTTTTTAGTAAGTTTACATTTCAATTTAGTTTTCAATTGCGAAAAGAACCTAGTAACTAATTTAGGCTTTTACATGTTTTTTTTATTTAAACGTTTTAATTAAAGAAAACTCTTTTTTATTTTCAATCTTAGTACTGGAACGCAAAAAGACTTGTACCCAAATACTATAGGAACTTAGAAACGTTTTTTAATTCGTGCTGAAAGTTAATAAACGACGCTCTACGCTAACAATAAACATAAACTAGTACCTTCGATATTAAAATAATGATATCCTAAGACTGTTTTTTTTTGTTAACCGTAAATGTAATATATTTTGTGAAATATATTTAAAGAACGTTTAAAATCCATAGCGTTCTACTCAGTATTCTTTATTAGTTTGAAGATTCGTTTAGAAGCGTTGTATTGAATGGCCGCCTGTCAGCTGTACATACATGTACTGTAGGTACTTTGGTTGAGAAAAGCTGTCAAATGGTGAATAGCAAAGCAGGAGCGGTAGTAAGCTTAATTTGTGATAAATATGTCTTTTTATTCGCAATATCAAAGTAATAGGTAATCGCCGCGCCTAGCCGTAAGCCTTAGCGTATATAGAAACTTATTGTAATACCGGCATCATTGTAAAATGGGTTCGAGAGATAGAGACACAAAGTCGCTTCAAGACAAGTTGAAAGTATTCTTCAAAAAAGGTGCATCAGGTGAGTATCACAGGCTGGTGCATGATAGAAATGCATGCAGGGGTAGAGGCAGGCGACAAGTAGTGACTCGTGTTGGTCGTATACAGCGCCGCTGCCGCCGCGCAATGAGCTGGTGGTGACCACGGAGATCCAGCGCGAGCTGAGCGCGGAGACGCCGCTGCACCGGCGCCTGCGGGCCATCAAGGATGTCGGCGAGAAGGCCCTCGTCGCGCGCGTCGCCGAGGTGAGCACACACTAATGTTGTACTACCTTCATTATTTGAATTCTGATGCAACAACATTTTTACACGTTTTACTTTTCTGTAACATTCCTATGATGGTGGTGAAGGGCCGCCATTTACAAACAATGTTGCATTTTAAATATAGTTATGATACTTTGTTATCAGATTATACATATCTTGTATTTTTGTGTGATTTATTTACATCTTTCTTGTTCCTTTGTTTGAGGAACCAGTAGCCTGCCATTGTTGTTGCCACAATAGTGTACTAATAAAATAGTGTAGGAGCTGCTATGAAGATTTAGTTTACAAGAATTTACATATTCTTGTTTAACGTTACAGCTGAAACCAATAATATTATCAATTTTATAATTTTCTTATTAGATATATGTCTGTATCATTTAATTTTCATCACTTATCCATTATATTTTAATGTGGAAAAAATTGTGAAATATTAAAAGATTCATAATTTTATTTAAGAATGTTTATACCGTTTATTGTGGTCTGGATTTTTTAGTTTGTGTCTGCCTTGAATAACTTTCTTGATAAATTCATAATTGTTATTAAAAGTACACATAAACAATGAAATTGCGCCTGGAAAGTGAAACTGTATATTACCGTCTAAAGTTTCAAACAAGCACATGTCCCGTCTGTGGCTATGCTGACACTGATGCTTATTGGAATTTTTTGCTTGATTGAATTCATATAAGAATCTTAATACTTAATCAAAATTGATAAGCTTTTAACTGCATTGTTAAATATGTGGTTGCTGGTCAAGAGGTCTTGGGATTGATTCCTGGGTCGGATCAAATATTTATTTCGGAGCTTTTGTTTGGGTGTTTTCTATGTATAATATATACATGCATTTACCAAAAAAAAGTATATCTATGTATTTATACCAGTTTTCTAGCCCCCATAGTTCAAGCTCTGCTTAATTTTGGAATTAGATGGCATTGTGTGTATAATGTTCCTTTATGTATTCAGGGAGGAGTGGAAAGACTATGGTCTTGTACCAGAGATCTGTTAGAAGATAGTAATGTGGAGGCCAGACATGCAGTTCTCTGGTTCCTGCAGAAGATAGCTGAAGGACAAGCAGACTACCTACAGATTATGCGCACTATATTTTTCCGCTATTTAAGAAATACACATAAGACACACTCCCCTGAAGATGAAACACTACGGTTCAAGCTACTTTACAGTCTCACAAACTCGGGCAAGAATATTGACTGTTTTGAAGAAGAGGTGAGAGAAATATCAGTTTATATTTTTTGGAAAATAAATTTGTAATGAATTCATTAGGTTTTTATGAATTCTTTAAGTATTTCATTATGTATGTTATGTATTGCAAACAAAATTGTCTTACTTGCAGAGTTTCTTTAATGAGAAATAGAACATTATTTTTAACAAAATGGGCTACTAAATAAAAAATATAAACTAGCTCCATGTACGTGTATGTCGGTTATCGCAGTGATAAGTAGGCTAAGCTCTGGACTACCTGTGTAACAAATTTCATTAAAATCGGTTCAATAGTTTACGATTCTATACACGGACATACATACGGACATACCGACAAAAAATCATTTTTATATATATAGATAATAAATTTGAAAGCAACTCTCTCTGTATGATATGCTTTCTCAGAAAATCCGCTGCATTGATTTCATTAAAATTTGTCATTGAGATACATTAGAACATAGGCTGTTATTACAGACATAAACTCCTGCAAAAGCTAGTAACTATTACTCCTTTGTTATGTCATTGTAAACTACTTGAAAAGAAGTTAGCTAGAAATATATACTAATAATATTAGCTGTCCGTGTGGTGACGGATTAAGAATACAAAGTGTAACCACCCCTATTCATTCCATGGGTGTCGTAAGAGGCGACTAAAGGAACAAGATAAGCAGCTAACATCACTGCTAAGAGAAGGAAAACTTGAAACAAACCCTTTACCAACCCGTCTGGCCAGCGTGGTATAGTAGGCCAAAGCCTCCTTTCAAAGGAGAGGCCTATGTCCAGCAATGGACTGTTAAAGGCTGTTGATGATTGATGAATATTAGAAACGCAAAAGACGCAAAAGTTTGTGAGTATGTATGTATGTTTTTGCTCTTTCATGCACAAACTACTGAACGGATTTGAATGAAACTTTATAGTAATATAGCTTATATATCAGAATAACACATAGGCTACTTCTTACTGATATAATCGAGATACACGCGGGTGGAGCCGCGGGTGAAAACTGGTATAATATATATTCTTTAATTGTCTTTACAGATTGGTTTATTCATACTGGAATGGCTGCCCACAATACATTCACCCACACTACTTGTGGACTTCCTCCAGCTCGTCATAAACGTGTTGAAATTCAATGCGGCTCACGTCGATGAAGATATTGTACTTGGAATTGTTCAGTAAGTAGCATCAGAAAACTATCCCTGTTTGAAAAAATATTGTTGTGTCATATAACTCCTTGTGGTCCTAGGCCCTTGTTTACCTACCTACCAAAGTGCCTCTAATCTGTCTGAGTAGAATCCAGGAGTGAAGGCAACCATCCTCATTGTGAATGCATAAAATCCAGCATGGTGACCCACACCATGGCGGCACCATCAGGTATCTGCTAGCGATAGTCTTGTCTGAACCGGTCTAGTCGTTCCAGAGATTAGCCAGAACAAATAGACTGACAAACAAACATAAATAAATAAACAAACAAACACATTAAATGTTAGTGCCATAAACGAGTATAAGAGTTGTTAGATGTTTATTTTAAAATTAAAAAACAGACACTATGATTTAGATATTTGTACAGAAAATTTATTTAGAACTTTTTGATTATTTGATACATTGTATTTAATAGAACATTTTTATATCTTATATATATAAAAATCTCGTATCACAATGTTAGTTACCAAACATAGCTTGACCGATTTGTAAGAAATTTTACAAATCAAGTAGTTTTGAGAATCAGTCAACATCTATTTTTCATACCTCTAGGACGCGAGCGGAGCCGCGGGCGTCAACTAGCATATACATATAAATAAGCAATCCAAAATACAATCTGTTAATTGTTATAATATGAATCATGGTGGCAACTAATTACGGTACACTTGCAGCAGAGCATGCAACCATGTTACCTTGACATTTAGAGTGCATGTCAACAATACACTTGTGTCAGTCAGACACAGTTTATTGCATAATAACCAGCTTTGGAATGTTTATGGCAAACTAGTTAAGTGCAGCGGTGTTACACGTACAACAACAGTACAAAAGTTTGTTTAAATTTTTTTGCTAAAGTTACTCCTTATCATTTGCCAGACCTGAAACAAATAGACGGACAAAATTTAAATAAATAGCTTTAGGTGTAAAGAAGTGCGTTTAGTAAATATAAGTATTACAAGTACTGAAGTGACTTCCAATTTTAGTTATTTGTATAGATAATGTTGTCCGATAGATGAGTCCATTTTGTGTGTCTGGCTTTTTGTGTTCTGGTATTTTAAAACAATTACATTATATGTTATTTCTATTTTATTCAGAAAGTCACGACAGCTAAATTACTGAATCGATTTGTATGTAAAACACGATTACAGTAAGAACTAAAATAAAAATTAACTATATAAAAAATGTTAACTTTACTTGTACTTTACAAAGAACTTTTAAAGTTGCCAGTATTATGCCACATTGCTCTCAAATTCTAAAAAGAAACTATTTTGTATACAATAAACTGTTAAGTATTTGATGAAATATTAATTCAACCAACAAACATCGACAAGAATGGTTTTTTTTTTATGACACCATGTAATGCAAACTCTATGTCTTAGACCGTACTTTTTCAAATAGGACTTTGAGTATAGGTTAAAAGGGTTTTTGTCCTTTAACTTGACATCACTTTATTACCTTTAATAATCCACTACTGGATATAAGCTTCCCCTCTGGCCACAGATTGTACAGTACTGTATGTGTGCAGGAACGCGTGCCAGCTGTGCGAGTGCAGCGCGGAGTGCTCCGTGGTGCAGGGCTCGCTGTCGCTGCTGGAGACGGTCATCTCGTACTCCATGCTGCCGCGCGGCGCGCTCCGCATCTTCGTGGAAGCACTCTGCCGCACCGTCAACGTCGAGTACTACTGTCAGCAAAGTTGGAAGGTGAGTCCGTAGTTCATGACTGAGATCCCTTATAGATTCGTCATGTCCGTCCGTCCTAACGGTTGGTGCTAGAAAGATGAAACTAGTAAAAGTAAACGTGATAGAAACACATATTCATTCACGAATATGTGTTTCTATCACGTCGACAAAGTGCTACAATAAAATTATGATAAATATGAGCGATCGTATATAATCGATTCTACAGACGATGATGATGACGATGCCGACCATGAAATATCGATTTCGGCTGAGTGATGATGCATTAGTTCCAATTTGATAAAAATATCATGTAATATTAGGTATCTAATGAAATGTAAAAATCAAGGTTTTACAATTTTTTATTTGTTGCTAATCTTTTTTCTATCAATAAAAAAATATAAAAATTTGTTCGTAATAGTAAGCGAAGTCGAATGATTGTCGAGTATCGACTATAGCGGTACTTTACTAGTACTTCACTTCAACAGCCTTCAACAGTCCACTGCTGAACATAGGCCTCTCCTTAGAAAGGAGGTTTTGGCCTACTATACCACGCTGGCCAGACGGGTTGGTATAGGGTTGTTTTCAGGTTTTCCTTCTCTTTGCATCGATGTTGTCTTGCGTAGTTTATCCCTTGGTCGCCTTTTACGACACCCGCGGGATGAATAGGGGTGGTGACACTCTGTATTCTTAATCTGTCAGCACACGGATACTAGTACTTGATTATTGACATCTGTCACATTTGACAATTCCAATTACGAAGTCCCATTGGACTTTGTAAGCGTTACGACTGTTACCTCACGAAAACAACCGGGACCGACTGCTTTAGTTTAGTTTTCCTGGGCGGTTTCCGCACTTAGTCCTAGCTATTGGACAATTGTGCGTGACGATTTTTTTTCCCAATTAATCCAACCAGCCTAGGTTGGTGCAGAAGGAAAGCAGCCTCCGAAGATTTTCGCAGGCCTCCTAGAATGTTGCCGAAGACTGTACAATTTGTGCCCGCTCGGCCACATGATGGCATGTGTTGGCGTTTCTTGGCGGGACCGGCTGCTTAACGTGACCTCTGAATCACAAAAACGTTCATGGGATACCATGGGAAACCATGAACGTTTTTGTCATGGCATGATAATGCCACAATCGGTAACGCATCTAGGTACTGACCGCGCTACCGTTCCTTAAGTATGAACGCTTTTGTCGAATAGAATGTATGTTTATGGGAAATTACAAGCTTCTAGTACTAATAGTCTTGACACAGTAATATCCATTTAATATTGTCAAATACTGAACATATAAAATATCCATTTTCAAAGGTATGATGTAATTGTTTCAGTTGATGCGCAACGTAGTAGGAGCAGACGTAGGCCACGCGGCCTTACATGAGATGGTAAACATTTTACGACGGTCTGGCAAGACCGGGCCCAGCGGGACGACCGCAGGAGTGGGGGGTGTCATCATGACCAAAGGGGCCATCGCGACCAACGCGGCCCGCGGGACGAGCGTGCCCAGCGGGACGAGCGTGCCCAGCGAGGCGAGCGTGCCCGTCGGAGCGAGCGTAACCAGCGGGGCGAGCGTGTCTAGCGGGACGAGCGTACCCAGCGGATCGAGCGTGCCCAGTGGGACGAGCGTGACCAGCGGGACGAGCGTGACCACCAGGGCGAGCGGACCCAACGCCATCGAGGAGAACGACGCGGGGCTGGTGAGGGGCGCCGTCTTCTACATCAACATGGCGCTGTGGGGCCCCAGAAGGGTCTTGACCTTAAAAGTGTCGTTTTTAGCCGTGCTACCTGCGTTTATCAAGGTATATTACATGACTTTTACTATTTCACGATAGTTGAGATATGTTAAGCGAAGCATTGCATAAACATTTCTTTCTAATGTAGGCCTTAGAACGTAATCAGCCCGTAATAACATACGAGGTAGTGGTGAGCGTGCAGAGCGTGATATCGAGGGTGCCGACCGAGCTCACTCTCCCCGCCTGGGACATTCTCCTGCCCCTGATCGCCATGATAGTACACCAAGACAGTAAGTCAAATATCATTTTGTTTCCATCGGACTTCATTTACAAGTTCCATTGAAAATGTTCAATGTTTTATAGTCATGAATAGTTTGATAAATGAAAAGTTTATTGAAATGTATTTACTCACAACATCTCATGTCTTGTGATACGGTATCAACAGAAGAATACGATCCACCGAACGAGTTGATCCACTCGCGCGTCCACGCGCTGATCACGAGCATCGAGCAGCTGTACGACGGGGGCCAGTACTGCGGCGACGTCAACAAGCTCATGGACCTCATCGACTACTGCGGACACGACCGACCCGTGAGTGCTCAAACATACTCTCCAATTTAATGAAAATAATTCCTTCGTGGTGCACAGACAGAGCGCCCAGTGGCACCGTAATACAATATTAAATCTACAGATTGTGTGTCCAACACTAGAATCCACATTGAAGATATGCACCAGAACGGGTTGTCATCTCAGTTGAATGCTGTGCGGTGACCGCGCAGAGCTGATTTTCAGATGGCAACACCCTCTACATGGCAACACAATGTTGCCGCACTAGATAAATTGTCCACTATTTGTATAAAAATGATTACTATGATCCATCGTTCATTTCATTGGTTATGTAATTATTTATATGGGTATGTGTATGTATATTTACGTACGTATTCATATATGTATGTAGGTATATGTATTCTTATGTATGTATGTCCAAATATGCAATGTAATATTAGTTATTTAATGCGAATGTTGATGCGAACCACAACTACATCTTTATATATATAATTCTTGTGTGAGTGTGTATGTCACTGAACTTCTCTCAAACGACTGGACCGATTTTGATGAAATTTTTTGTGTGTGTTCAAGGGGTTCTGGGAATGGTTTAGATTCGCAATTGGACCCGGTAGGTGGCGCTGCGATCAAGTTCTGGAATTTTAAAGTTGGGCGGTACGAAGTTCGCTGCGTCAACTAGTGTTAACATATAATATATTCTATCTGAAGTGTCTACTATGCATGTTGTTCCTTGTTGACGTCATTTTAAAAGTGGTGCTTTATAAGCTCTATTCGCTAAAAGAGCGTTTATGTTGCTAGATGACACTATTAAAAAAGCGAAATAGCTACGAGTGAGTCTAACAGATCGCAAACTGCTATATCACTGTTTTTCAGAACCCGGTCAGATGTTTCTGCAGATCATAAATGATGTAGAATGATTGGGCATCCGGTCTCACATTCGCTAACGAGGTACGACAGCAAGGATGCTGTCATTATCAGGATGTCTGTCAGTCTGTGTGAGGATAGTAGTGCCCTGGTCCAGCCGGCTCATCCGTGCAGAAATGAGCGTGGCTCTAGTACCTATAGGGTCGATATAATCGCTCCACAGTGGTAATACGTCGGGGAGAGTATAAAGTGAGCGGTGTGTGGTGTGCAGGAGGCGTCCGTCCAGCGACTGATCTCGTACCGCGCGGCGGGGCTGGTGGCGGGCGGCGCGGAGTGGCCGGGCGCGGCGCTGGCGCTGGCCGAGCGCTACCTGCGCCAGGACGCGCGCCTGGGGGTGCGCCAGCACACGCTCGAGGCCATCCTCGACTTTATCACCCGACACAGGTACCGTATAATCTCCCACCGTGGCGCGACTGCGGGTTGGGGACTGACAGACACGTTATGTTACCGTTGGATGCTTTTAAACCGTCCGAATACTTCCAATCTTGTGATAACAACCGGGACCGACTGCTTAATTATGGAAACGCTCATAACATATCATGCCACAAACTGTTATCCATCTTGGTCTGATCGCGCCCTCGTTTCTTACCCTCGATGATAGTTTCCAATCACCTAAGGCCACTCAGAGGCAATAATAAATAAATATTTTGGACATCTGACACACAACATCATCTAGTCCCAAGCTAAGCAGAGCTTGTGTTATGGGTACTAGACAACTGATATAAATACATAAACATACTTATTTTTGTAAATACATACATATTATACATAGGAAACACCCAGACCCCGAAACATATATTTGTGAATCACACAAATAATATTTGGACCGACTCGGAAATCGAACCTGAGACCTCTTGATTAGCAGCCGCATACGCTAACCACTAGACCAACGAGGCAGTCAAATGTTCCGTTAATGTAATACAGATAGAGAAAAAACAGTAAAACTCGGATTTTTTTCAAGTTTTTTTCACACACGTAATGCCTGTACCTACATTATAATTTTCTTTGTGTGACACTTTTCTCGTGTATCAAGTTACATAAAAATATATGTATTCAGTCGTAAACTACACGCTCACAATTATTAGAAAACACCCAGCTAACCGATAACACGACGGTGGACATACGCACAGGTACACATACGGCGAGGAGCTGATAGAGCTGGTGGGGGTGCCGGTGCTGGGCCCGTGCGTGACGGACGCCGAGTGCGCGCTGCGAGCTGACGCCGCGCGCGCCATCACCGACCTGGCCAAGGGCACCACCACCGACGTCTGCACCGACCTCATCGATCTACTCGAAAAGGTACTGCCCCACCCCACACGAGACACGCTGTGTACACTAATTGTTGTTTTCAATCCGAATGTTACATGTATGTTTGCGAATCCCCGCCACACAGCATTTATTTCTAATGCAATACTATAGTATATCCTTCTAAATTGTCAGCTCACAGATGCACGCGCCCACTCGCTATCGTCGTTAACAGTCGACTAAACTGGGTCACGACCGCTCGTGAGCTAGAGATGACATAATGACTATAGTACAGTGAGCGAGTGAATGAATGACTAAATGACACATACACTACAAGTACTTATAGTGTAGTGTAAAAAACCTTATTAAATACATGCTAGTGTGCTATTGAAAATGCTGCTAAATTATAATAAATTGACAAGTATGTACCTTTCCATATTTGTATCTTTTTATAAAAGATAAAGCCAGTTGATAGTCGATATTCGTTTGCAGATTTTAAACCGTAATTTCGAGATATACGTGACGGACGTGCCGCTCCCAGCTGACGCGGAAGTGTCGGACCTGTTGGCGGCCCTGGCGGGGCTGCTGGAGCTGCTGCACGACAAGTTCCTGGCTCAGCCCGCCAGCCACGCCGCGAGGTGCTTCCTCGTGCTGCTCGACCACCTCGACAACCACTACAAGAGACACACGGTCTTTCAATATCACCCTAAGATACGGATACAGGTATTCGAAACACTATTTACTAAACGCCGTAAGCTATTCAGGTTACCTTATATAATATTTACGACCATTTAAAAACTGGTATACGTAAGTTAATTTTATATTTCTTTAGTTTCTTATATAAATGAATGTAGTAATTTGTTTCAAGTGTGCTAAAGACAAATATTGAAAAAAACTTGTGTTTCTTCATGACATAATAAACAAATTAATTTTTATTCATTAATTCAGTTTTAAACTGTTGGATATCGGGAGCAATGAAACGACCAGCGTTTAGCTATGCAAGTAAGTGCGATAAAAAGAGGTTAGATTAGTGAGCGTGAGTGCGTTGCGCAGATATTCGAGATGCTATTCGGTCTCCGAGCTAACCAGTTCAACTGCGTGGGCTTCTGCTACTCTGGCAAGAACGAGCCGGTGCATGGGCCGAGTGCGCTGCGCCTGCGGCCGCTGTGCTCGCCCTACCTACTGGCCGAGCCGCCCGCGCAACGCGCCGCCCAGCCGCCCAACCACAGGGACCTGCCTCCCGTGAGTCCACCCACACACTGCATCTCTTACATCTATCACTTTGTAACCCATCTTTTGATTTCAATATCACAAAAGTATTTACCAACCAATTGGTAGGACTGACCATAAAAACAGATCATAAAAAAATGACAGGTTCGTAATTAAAATGTTATATTCTGTTTCTTTTTATTTGTAATGGTATTTATGGCCAGACTAAGTATATAAATATCCTGATTTATTGATTGCCCGAATGCGAAAAAAAACGTAAGGTCACATTCAATACTTCTTATGAATCGGTAGGTAATGTAAAAACGTTATAGAGTATTCAACCTCAACACGTTTATCAAAAGACTTCAAACAATTTATATAATTCGTTAAATCAAGTAAAACCACAAAAAAATTGCAATGTGCGAATATATGTCGTTGCGATCACGTTATTGAAATATTTCCAGGGGACTTGTCTATTGCCAGTCGGCCGGGCAGTTCGAGCGATCACGACAGCTCTAACCCGGGAGAGGGATTGGACGGTTCTACTGAAATTGCTTCGTACGCTGCCCTCATTATTACAAGCAAGAGCGTTAGTCATCGGAAGACGTGCCCAAGACCTAGACATGTTAGCCTCTACTTTGTGTTCTATGGTAAGACTTCGGATAGCCTCATTTTAATATACGTTATCACACGTTACATCAACATCATCAACTGACCACAGCGCTGGTTTTTATATATATATTTATTAAGAAAGAAAGACGAGAAGACCTAAAAAACCTAACAAGCTCTATTTGAGTTCTGAAAAAAGCTTTAGATTCATTTGATCACAATACACTAATTGTAACACTGGAGATGTGACCTTATTTCCTTGCCTACACAAGGCAATTAGATGTTTCTGAATGTTCAAGATATCTCAACATTAGAAAAAAAACTATTGATTCAAATATTTAAAAGTATAATAGTAATAAATAGAGAGAGTGCCACAAGGTAGTATACTGGGCCCTCCATTATTCACAGCGATAAGTAAATATGAGCCGATTGAGACGTCGGTGTGTATTATTTAGCCGTTGATGTGTTGGGACTGTCCCGGGGTCAGATATCGGACAGAAGCCTGAACTTCCCGGAGTGCCTGCGAGGCGGCGGGACCGGAGGCCAGAGACCGTCAATATCGGAGTTCCATAGCACCGTGCTGCCGGGCCTGGCGGCCTTGGCGCCCTACCACGCCTTCCTCGAGCCGCAGACCCAGCAGCGCATCGTGCGCTGTCTACTCAAGTACGGGATGGGTGAGTGCCTGCCCTGCCTGCCCCACACATACACTCTCTAGCTTGCAATAGAATTCAGTTAATATAGACAACGATTACCGGAAATTTAGAATCAAAGTAGGAAAAAAGGGATTAAATTGAGAAGGAAAAGAAATACTATGTTTTTTTTTATATTTCGGACATTTTACACACAACGCTATCTAGTCCCCAAACTAAGCAGAGCTTGTAATATGGGTAACTAAACAACTGATATAAATACATTAGGCAACATACTTGTTTTTGTAAATACATACATATTATACATAGAAAACACCCAAAACTCCGAAACAAATATTTACGGGAATACAAATTCAAATAAAATCTCTCCACTATAATATTCAATCATAATGTTGACAGAGAAAAATTGTTTATGTTGCAGTCCTTCGCACGCCGCAGCCCTATATTAACGCACTCACGATCTTCACGCTAGAGACTCGCGAGACTATGGTCAAGATGTTGCCAGAAGTCTTACTGGATCTATCAAAGATATCGGACACTAAAGCTATTGCCAGTCCAATGCTCGAATTCTTATCCAGTAAGTCCATTTGCAATTAATTATCTACTAATATTATAATATAAACCTTATGACTTATTTACAACACCTATTTTAAGTCAAATTACATCATTATTCTTCTTTTTTGCTTTTCATATGCTTGGTCCTTCGAGCCAATTACAATTAGTCTAACAATATCTTCTTATTCGAACAGCTCTGACGCGATTACCGAAGGTATTCGCCTCTTTCGTAGAAGACCAGTATATGTCAGTGTTCGCTATCCTGCTCCCATACACCAACCCGTCGAGGTACAACCATTATGTTGTCTCCCTCGCACACCACGTCATCGCGGCGTGGTTCCTCAAGTGTAGAATGTCGTATAGAAGAAATTTCGTCAGATTTATTATACACGTAAGTATATTTAACATTTACTAGTTTAGTGCACCTACACTATCTAAAAGCACTTATGGTCTAGTGGTTTAAGCGAACCGTTTAAGTTTGTAGGTTTTATATTTCAGATCATTTCGTGTATTCATAATCTGAATAATCTTCCTATTTAATTTGTTTCATAAATGTTGTTTTCACAGTCAACATCTTGTAAATATCGTGTGCAAGAATAGTCTTACAATAGATATTTAGATTTGAAGTTAATTATGTTTGAATGCCGCGTGGTTTGTCTCCAGGGTCTACACAATTACATAATAATGCCTTTCGAGGAGCAGCTAAATTTAAGGAACAATTGCCAAAACTCTAACGAAGACTCATCCAGCAGACAACGATCGTCCAGCTTGGTATGTGTTTCATTAACTTATATTCACCATATGTTTAATTGTGAGATTATCAATGTGTTACCTAAATAAGTTTACACTTGATGTTATAGTAAGTATCGTGTGGTATGTGTGCAGGGCTCTAGGGCGGTCTCGCGCGCGCCGGTTGGTGGTCGCGGGGCAGGCGCGTCGTCCTCGGCCTCTGCCACCTTCCACGTGGAGCTCACTGAGACCTGCCTCGACCTGCTGGCGCGCTACACCTCCACCGTCTGCAGCGTCAAGCCCAAGAGGTGATGTCCTTACACTACATATATATGCTCTCATGGTGCCATTTGTACCTGTGGTAGCCCGAGGATGATCGGCCACACACAACCTTTGTTATGGATCGGTAGATCAGGTGTTTCTGACGGACGAAGAATGCGATCGCAAACACTCGTAGCTAACATCTGTAGACAACGCGCGATGGCCGACAGCAGATGAAGTCACAAAGGATGGAGACTAAATATTCCTTAAAATCCCATTGTTATCTGCATTTTGAGAGACAAAATGGAGATAGAAAGGGAGGATTGTATGAACGTAAACCTAAATTAGATGAAATCAAATCTACCTATCCATTTTTATTTCATTATAGATAACAAATTGTACTATAACCGCATAACTTAAACTTAGTAATGTTTATATCATCTCAACAGAAGCGACACAGCTGAATTTTTATTCAATGGTGGTCAATCCATGACGTGGTTAGTGGGTCACAAACTGGTCACCATAACGACATCGGGATGTCAACAGAACTCCATCAAACAGGGGCTATGTGAGAGGTTAGTCTTATTACTTAAAGCACCTTTATATTCTCTGCACAATTTTCATTATTACATAGATTCTACATTCACAATATATTTGCTAATTGTTAAAATTCTAATACAAGTTGTAAATTTTGAGCAGATGCGCAACACTAGTAAAGCAGCACGTAGATAATGTGAACAGCCCTCTGCCGCCTCTCACTCCGCCTGTACAGCATCAAAGCTCGAACTCCAACGAGGAAAGTGACACCACTCCGGCGCCGCAGACGCCCCAAGTAAGTAAGACAGATGCCCTAGGCACCTCACAATACATGACAATAGGGGGGAGAGTCAGACTTCAGCACACACTCTGCCACGTCATCACTCACTTTTCCTACGAGAATAATATGTTGACTACAAAATTACAACAACCAAAAATCATGTGAAATCAAACATGTGCTTACAGGTCCTTCGAGCTGGGTGCGGAATTATTTAAAAAATATAATATTTAAAAAAATTAATATATAAATGGATAGAAACATTTATAAAATATTTTTGTTTTTATTATTTTAGGTCCAAGTGAATGACGAAGCAAGCGACGTCCAGACAAATACAACCAACAACCAATTAAACGTACAACCGGCGCAAGCGCAAACTCACCCGCCAGAGGTGAAACGGTAAGTCACACTAAAATGTAGTCGTACACATCAATAGAGTTTGTAGAGAGAAGTATTAGTAATATTTAATTGCACTATTGACGTTAATGAAAGTTTTTTTTTATCAATTGAAAAGAGTTTTAGTTCCAAATTACGAGTTAAGATACGTCAATAATACAATAAAAGTGAAGTGTGTGATGTGGGCACGCTTATGCGACTGCTGTCCCACGTGGGCTTGTGTTATCTAAATTATCGTGTTATTAACCTGAATTGGCTTTACTTTATATACGAACATCCCACATGTACGATACATGAACTGTTACTAACGCTTCGCTCTTGTTACTTTTTCGCTGGGTACTCGAATGATATAACGAAAGACGTTAGTTTTGTTTTTGTAGAGGGGGACAAATTTGTATTTTCCTTCCACAGAGTTAGTGGGAGAGAAGGTTTTGAGCGCTGGTTACTTTAGCCATTTGGGGAAAAGCAACAACACACCCAAGTATACGTATACCAAATCAAATAGAGATAGTTATGTTTGTTATTCTCTTGAATTCATATTTGTTGAGTCTAGAATCATGGCTTCTTACTGTAAACGTTGTACGTCAATTTTCTCTAGTGTTTGCAGTTGGGTTATCTGTTGATGAACTAACAGCGATAAAAATCCCATTACTCCTAAAATTACAGACCTAGGGGATCAAGAGATATTTTGTTTAGGAGACGTGTATATTGATTGTCAAATGTTTCACGTAAACTAAAGCTCATCAAAGTTCATATGTTTATTATGGGTCTTGAATTACAGTTTTAATTGTAGCCGCAGTGTAAACCCGCTGACAATCACCAGGATGTAACGAGACATCAGTGGAAAGGTTACCCGAGCCACGTTAAGCTCTTAGTGGACACAATACGTAGACATCATTCGAGTATCCCTATCTCGGTCATATAGACGTATAGGCAGCGTGCGTGATGTGTTGTGTATACGCCGCATACGCAGGTACAGCAAGTACTCGCTGCAGCACAGCCGCAGCACGGACACGTCGTCGTGCTCGTCTCTGTCCGTGTCCGACACCACGGCGCCCATGCTGTCGTCCTCCGGCCACACCTCCAGGTGTGGCCTCGCCTCTAGTCCCCTTAGCGTCTACACCCTTAGTGCCGCACGCTTGCACGTACGTGTGTACGTGCACGTATACGTGCATAGCCACGCATGCACGCATTATAACATTTCAGTGCACGCCATCATGCTTACACTTGGTTGCATAACGCTCTGTATTTTTCTCAAGCCAGTCTTTGTTCTGAATGAAGTTTTTTGTCATTATTTTTTGCGTAATTCGTATATATCGCTAAGTTGTTGTCTCTTGAAGTATACACGCTATTGATTTAGTTATTGTTGTGATTATAGAATCAGTATAAATTGTTGCTATTAAAGCAATTCGAATATGAATATGTATTTATTCTCACGTAAGTGTAATGTGTAAAATACAATTTCATAAGTGTCAAGTAAAACGTGTTGTGTTTTAGGCAAAATTCGTCGGAGAACAACAAGGCGAACGACCCTCTGGTCGGGTCAATGCTTAGCAAGTATGCAGAGTACTTGGATAAGGTATCCAAGGAAGTGGTAAGAAATTACATTTTTGTTTCTTTTTCTTCAAATCAAAATTAGCGTTTTGTAACGATGAACACGAGTACATGTTACTCTAGATGTTACTCTAGCAGAAGGATTTGTTAGATAATATTCATTATGCTATACTTACTGGAAACCTTCATACTAATCGTCAACTTCGCGTTACGTATTCCTATTTTTATGGTTCAAGCCGATACCTCGGTGTTACGAACGCGATCGGGAAGAAATGCAAAAAATTGACCAAACTACAACCGGTGGTTGTTTGGAATAAGTTTATTTATTCTTTGTAATGTATTAGTTTTGTTTGTTACTCAATATAAAATGGGCAATAATCTAGATACCTATATATATATAGAGATATATATATATATAGGTATCTATCTCAGTAACCTATCTGCAGTATCAGCTTCACCGCGACGTACAGAATTAGGATAACCCTAAGTTTATGCTAAAACTCGTATGTTCCACGGTTGGATATGAGATACAGAGTACAGATGTACGGTAGTGACGGTGGTGTGTGGTTGTGTCTGTGCGCAGGACTCGTACTCCGGGTCGTGGTCGCGCGTGGGCTCGCTGGCGGCGGTGGGCGCGCTGCCGTGCTTCGGCGCGCACTGGGCCGAGGTGCACGTGCGCGCGCCCACTGGCGACGTGTGCTGGGTCATGCGCATGCAGAACCAGGTACCTGCCCCACCTTACTGCACACCCCTCATTCCTCACTCCCCAGCCCTCACGCCTCACTCCACCCGTCATACTTATTCATCACTACCCACCACTCATTCCTCACTCCCTACCCCTAACTGTCCACTCCTCATGCTTCACTCCTCACCACGCATTCCTCACTCTCTACTTCTCACTTGCCACCATTCATTCTTCACTCCCTACCCCTAACTGTCCACTCCTCAGCCTTTGTTTTTCACTCCCCAGCCCTCATTCTTCACTCCCAAACTCTCACCCTTCGCTCCCCAACTCTCACCCTTCACTCCCCAACTCACATTCTTCACACCCTAACCCTGACTGTCCACTCCTCAGCCTTTGTTTTTCACTCCCCAGCCCTCATTCTTCACTCCCAAACTCTCACCCTTCGCTCCCCAACTCTCACCCTTCACTCCCCGACTCACATTCTTCACACCCTACCTATCACGCCCCACCCCTCATTATTTACTCACCACTCCTCATTATTCACTTCCCACCACTCATTCTTTACTCCCCAGCCCTCGTTTTTCACTCCCAACCCTCACATTCTTCACTCCTCAACCCTAATTCCTCACTTCTAAACCAAAATTTGCAAGAGTTCATTTCGAACCCAAATTTACCGTTTATAATAACGACACGAGTTCCTCCACTATGCAGATGAACTGGGACTACCTGCTGGAGTCGCCCCTGCAGGACGTGGCATCCCTACTGTCGGCCGGCATCGTGGGCAGCGGGGTACAGCCTCCCTCCGCACCGCCCTCCTCCGCCTCCAGCGGCATCGGAGACTCGCGACATGACGTGGTATGGATACTATTCTAGCTATACCATCGCAAATTAACCTCATTATACAAATGTTTAAAAATCATGGATCTATAAAACTCGTTATCATTAAACCCAAGGGCCTTTAATAGTCCACTGCTGACATAGGCCTCTCCTTAGAACAGAGGTTTCAGCGAGATGAATTTGTATAATGTTATATAATATGTAAGAATTTTTTAGATACTGCCTTGAAAAGTGGCGCAACATGCCATTTGTGATAGTAAAATATTGACTGACTTGTAGAATTAAAAAGAAATAAATTTAAACAAAATATACTACCTACTAAGAAAAAAAAAACGTGCTTCGTAAAGCTACAAGTGACCAGTATATTTTGACCTATCCTAGTACAAAAGCATATTATCTACAATGACTTCATTTTATACTTACGTTTTTATGTCTGAAAGTCTACTGTATACCTTGATATTACTTATAGATAGACGCACATAATTACAATATATATATCGGTGTTCCCAGGGTTCAGACAGCGACCCTCGGTCTCGTAGCGGGTCGTCGTCGTCACAAAGTCGTCCACAACCACCGCAACAAGATCTACACAAGTCTAGGTAACCAACTCAACATTTGTGAACCGATTATATTCATTCCTTTAGTTAATTATGTTGTACTGTTCTCATTTCGCATTTCCCAAATTAATTCTTTGAGGGTTGCTAGTGTAAAATTAAAAGCCTAATGTAACCTTTTTTTATTATATATTAGCGTCTGCGTTATCAAAATAAAACTTAGACTTACTCAGGTAAAAGAACTTGGGAAAAGCACCACCTTTCTGTATTTATGAGACTTGTAACTTTAAACTAAAATAATGAAATCTTTATTTTCAGTTCGGATTCAGTCGTGGGAACTGAAAAAAAGACTCCACACGCAGCTACTCACAGCATAGTTCAACCACAAAGGTATCAGCATCATACAGAAACATCTAGGTTTATAATAGAGTATAGTGCCAGGAGAATTCGATAATTGCTGGGTTCTGTTTAAATTGTTGTGGGTGATTCCGCAATGTACATGGTGTGTTTGTTGGTGTTGTCGCAGGGTGAGCACGCAGCCCATCAACATCCCCAGCTCGCCGCAGCGCCAGAGCTCGTCCAGCACAAACGACGACGACGACATGCTACTCATCGTACCTGAGGTAAATACCACTTTCGACACTTGCTAATTGAGGGATATGATTCACGATCATAGTGTGAATATAATGTTGTGGAGGAAGGGGTATCGTGACCCTCCATCACAAAGGGAGGATCCTCCGACCAGGTGAGGTGATCATGCTTGGTGGGCCACTGCTCAACGGTTGATGTTGGGGTGTTGAATATATGCCAATCGCGCGAGAATTTCTGTGTCGCGATTCAGGATTAGTAAGTACTCTGTTTAGTTGTTTCTTCGGTAGATGGCGTTCACAGATCATAGAAATATAGGAGATATGCAATTGAGGCGCGACGCTTGCGAACGCATCTGGCCTCAAAGCGGCTTGATGCCATTTTCGGACATTAGTCGAATGTCAACTTGCGACGTCTTCACTGCTCCTGATTTTTGACAAAATGCCGCGTTGTTCACTGCTTGTTTGCAAAAATAACAGCTGTATTATGAATTAAAAGAAAGATAGCATCTCATTTCATATCTAAGTACTATATTATTATAGTTTTTCCTACTGAATTCATTAAAACATTTTAGAAACATGATGAAATACGAAGACAATCCTTTTCATTGGAAACTAAATCCATTGCTTGCTTAGTACAAACCGATCAATGAATCGGCTTGTCTAATAGCGCAATGGATAAGTGTTTTATTGATACTCTCACTCACACGATAGTTTCGGGAAGCGCGGCCGCTGCCGGCTTTCTTCTTCTCCCTCATCGGAACACGAATAAATTTGTGTACAAACAAACTGTGATGGCGTTGTTGTATGTTTTCGCTGTATGTTGAAGTCGTCACAATATATGTATTTGTTGAGCTCATTGGTCCTTTGAGCCGAATTTGATTTGAAAGTTCATGGAGATACTACTCTTTGATAAAGTAATCGTGACCTCCTATCTAAAGTAGATACTTAATTGATTTACTTAAAAATTGAGATATTTATTTCATGCTTAATACTATGTTTTATAAGGAAAACTCGAAACAAACACTATATGAGACCTCTGACCAGCGCGGTATAGTAAGTAAACTTAGAGCTCCTTTCGAAGGCTGTCGATAATGTGTGTGATATATTCAGAGCAAGTCCCGGCACCCTGTGCGACGATCGAACTCCTCTCCGGAGATGTCGTCGTCGTGGAAAAGCGCCGCGCGGGACCTGCCCCGCGTCGTCTCGCGACACCTCCGCGACGACCCCAGCCGCCACCCCCGGGACGACCCCAGCCGCCACTCCCGGGACGACCCCAGCCACCAATCCCACGAAGACCCCGAGCCCAGGGACGACCTGTCCCTTGACGCAGAGGACATGATTCTTCTACCTAGCTGTGAACCAACGTGCGTAACACTCCAACTTTTAACTCTCTCAGTGCTGTTCTAACAATTGCTAAATTCACACCATCCAAAGAAATGTCTGTGTGCTATAAGTTGTATGATTATCCACATATAATAAAGCTGTGTCTATGACCCATTTAAATATTATTATAATACAAGGCGTTACAAATATTTTTAAATAATTAGTAAGTGTAAAGCGAGATGTTTGTGATGGTGCAGGACGAGTGCCAGTACATCCCTGACGATGCACGCCAGCAAGAAGGCGTCGAAGAAGTCGGACATGCGCGTGTCGTGCGAGGCCATCCCCGAGGAGATGTCGGGCACCTCGCCGCACGCCAACCATCCGCACCTCATGACATACAACTCCGATCCAGGTCAGTTTCGCCTACCTTGATCTTCCTCGCATTCATTTCAATGCGAATATTTTACTAAACAATGAAATATCTTTAGAATTTATAACTCGATTATCGTCTACGTTTAAGATGTATCTTTTGATTCTTCACAATAATTTAAAAAAATAGGATTCCTTGTGTATAGAGTTTTTCTGATTGATTGGGAAAAAAATGCAAAATAAAAAACTGGATAGTCTAGTTTTTCCCTGAGTAATCGCCGACTATCCAGTTTTTATTTTATCGAGTAACTAAATTTACTATTTTGTGAAAGCTTTATATTTACATTTACTTTGATAGAACTCTTTACTGAAGGCTTAATAGCTTCTTGAAAATAGTTCACTCCACAAACTCGAGTGTCACAGATAGATTAAGCGAGACCATAATTGTAGTGGGAGCGAATGATGGTCATGTGTGTGTGTGTGTGTCCAGCTCTAAAAGTGCATGCGTGTGCAGGCGCCGGCGCAGAGCAGGCGACAGACGCGCCCGCCCTCCCCGCGCACCCCGCACACCCCGACCAGCACAACCAACACCACCAGCTGCAAAAGGTATCATAACCTATAGGACTGTTGTACATTCTGATCTCTTGTCAGTGTCACACGTACTCTTAGTGTAAGTCGTTACTGAACTGCACTAACACTAATAACATAGTGTGTATTATTACATGTTTTTCTCTACGTTATAATAGGACTTTGAATAAGTTCTCGCTGTTTCTACAGAGATGGCAGTAGCAGTACGCCGTTCGTGGAATTTCGAATTGTAACGCACACATGCAAGGCAGTAGTGTATTGTTACTTGCGGGGAATTTTATTGCACTACTGTAAAGTATAAGTACTAAAAAGTTTAATTACAATATTATTTTTGCTGTATCAGAACCGCTATAATATTACGTGGTATACCAGAAATAAATCAATTAATAGTTTAAAGAGATAATGTATGCATACTTGTCCATTAAATGTGATCGACTGCTCATTAAATCTCAGATATAATTCCTGGGTCGGGCTAAAAAAGTTTTGCTGAGTTTTTCTAATGATAGAAATGCTTAAAAACAGAGTTTGGAAGTTGGGAGCCAAACGTGCTCTCCGACGCTAGCGTGCACTACAACAGGTAGTGTATAGTGGTGTGTTGCATGTCAGACGGCCAGCGAAGGGACAGTGCCGGCCGGCAGGGAGGTGGGGAGGGAGGGCAAGCCGCCCGCCGCCCCGCGCGCAGGGACGGGCCGGGAGCGCGACGACCTGCCGCCGCTCGCCCGCTCCAAGCGCTCCAACACCATCTCGGTCATGAGTCCTACCCGCCGACACAGGTACGCGCCCCTATCATTATTAAGGAAAGATTCGTGCAACGGTAATAGTGACGACAGAGGGGCGTCACGCGGGGAAACGGCATCAGGTTTCTTTTTGAGCCAGGTGCCATCTTAGCTCGCTCGAGTTAAACTATAACTCGTGCGAGCTAAGATGGCAGCTGACTCAAATGACAGTCGTATAAAGTACCGAGTGCCAAAAAATATGTTTAATTCTAGTTTTTTTTAATTTCAATATTTAATATGCACTAAGTAGTTTCTCATAACATACGAAAAAAAATATATAAGTAATCTTAAGTGGCACTTTACCACCTGAATTAAAAAAATACACATGCACCAATAGGAAGCAGGCCTTATTCATTATTTACCCAAATGCATTCGAAGATGGTGCAGTGATTTAAATGATATTAAGTACTGAAATATGGTTATAAAACACCATTTAAATCGTCATGCTAAGCCTTATTGTAGTCTGAGAATATAATAAGTATACATACTATCTTCTTGAAAGTATAATAATGATCTTGAAAATATAATATGTATACATACTATTCTTTAATTTAAATTATTTTTTTCGAGTGACCTTTCTTGAAACAATTGGGTTATCCAGACAAATCTAATGATATATTAAATAAATTGGAGCAGTGATTTAAATGATATTAGGTAATACCTAATAAAGTATAATTATTATGGAAAGATTCGTGCAACGGTAATAGTGATGCTAACGCTACTCGCAAGACGACAGAGGGGCGTCACGCGGGGGAACGGCATCATGTTTCGTGTTGAGCCAGGTGCCATCTTAGCTCGCACGAGTTATAGCTCTATAAATAATGTTTGACGTGAATATTTAAATTGGTATAACCTTATTATTTATAAGCCGATTGACATTAAACAAACACTAAATGTATATTATATTAGTAATATTAGCGTGCGCAAACGCACAGACAAACAGACAAAAGTTCTAACAATTATTGTTTTGGATCCTATTAGCTTTGATAAAGATCCTAAAAAACAAATCAAATATGTTCCATGTACAGAGTTCGATCCGTTACATGTTTATAATATGTATAGATATAGTCCTCGCAATACAGCTGAGTCACGCGATATTAACGTGTATCTACTTTTAAATGCATTTAGTGAAAAAAGTACCATTTAATATTACATACAGACACATCAATTTTATTTATATATATAAATGCAATACAAATATATAGATATACATATAAATTAAAATTCACAAAAAAGGGACTACTAATGTTCACGAACAAAACAATTTATATCGTACAAGTATACTTAAGTCAAGTATCTATAGATGGCGTTGTACCTTTCGTCTAAGTGGCGCTAGTGTTTACATTTTTCGGACCCTTCCAGTCAACCAGGTCATATTTACGCCAACACCATTACAAGTGTCAGAGACAAAGCTATATTTCAAGGACTATACATAGGTAATTAGCAGAGATCGGAATTGGGTGTGTGAAAATACCTAAAGTTTGCAGCGGGACATAATATGGAGCTGTTACAACCACTTAAGTTAAACCGGGTTTGAATTTTACCGGTTTAGTTTTGTTTTTTTCTACATGTTCCTTACCTTTGAAACACCGAACTATAAACATTTACAAGCTGCTAATACAGTTCTAAATAAATTTTTATTTTGTACTTTTCCGGTTAAAATTCGGTCTTTTAGTCCCAATTGTTCTTTGTCGGTCAAACACAGAATTTTATATATCTGCAAAATGCTAATGCGGTTTTAATTTCTTTTTTTGATCTGTATCATAAGTTAAAAGTTTTGCTACAGGTTGATGCAAGGAAAACGAACATTTTAGTGTCTTTACATAGTTTTGAAGTCGGCTTTTTTTTTAATTATTAAACCTGCACTGCATAAAAAAATAAATTAAAAACATTTATTTCAATTGCAAGAAAGTTGTGCGTAAACTATTTTCGACATTCAGAGTTCGGAACATGCAATAATATTAGTTTTTTTCCTAGAAATGATAAATATTGGTTTAACTTAATGGTTTAACTTAAGTGGTTGTAACAGCTCCATATTATTATTGCAAACTTCTGCAAACTTTAGGTATTTTCACACACCCAATTCCGATCTCTGGTAATTAGCTAAATGATAAAATAAATTGACACATTAATTGGACCAGAATTGATCGTCGCATATTTGAAGTGTAACATCTATCTTCTCGCTTTTCTGTACTTAATATGTTGAAATGAATTCTTAAAAGAGAGTCAGTAATAGGCCCGCTACTAAAGTCGGCTGATAGATAGTATATGAGAAGTCAGTTGTTACAATCAGATATGGCTTGAATTGTTATTCAAATATTTAGTCAATATTTTGTTACTATTTACTGCTTTATTAATCTATATGTAGTTAAAATGTCTTTGTGAGTGCTATTACTTTGCCTAGTTTACATTCGTTTAAACTATATTTTTCAAACTATTGATTGGGATTCATAAAAGTAAACACTTAAAAGAAGTGTTTACTTTCTTCTAAGTGTTAATAAAAGATTAACACTTAGAATATAAAATATATTAGGGATAAAATATTACAGCTTATTTATTATTTCTGTACATTTGAATACAAATAGTAGTTGATATGATGATATGAAAATTTGGTTTGGAATGTCTGTAGACATTTTTTTCATTTTGTTTTCTATTAAAAAAATAAATTTTGCGCACAACTCTAAATTTAAATTACACTGGTATGAGAAAGTAGCAGTCGCATAAACGAACTGGAATGCCGCTTTTGCATTCTAACACTTACTGCTATGAGCACAGAAATTTTTTGATTATTTTATAGTACTTTTGTTTGCATGTACCACACAGCATTAGTTTAACGAGACGTTCCATAATTTGTTTACCACTTATTGAGCATGACGTAGTACAACTGTTAATTTCTTTACTCATTAATTATTTTTCTTTTTTTCTGCGTACTGAGTTCGCACGCGCTTGCAGCTTGCTTATTTCCTTGTTTTCGTTCTGTTTGTTTCGGTGTGTGTCGCTGCGTGGTGCGTGACGTGTAAGTGCAGTATGTACGCGGGCAGGGCGGGCGCGAGCGTTGCGAGCGCGCTGGGAGCGGGCGGAGCGGGCGGGCCGGGGGGAGGGGGCGGGACGGGCACGGGGGGAGCAGCGGGAGGGGGAGGCATCTCGCCCAGCTTCGTGTTCCTGCAGCTGTACCACAACATGAGCACCTACCCCATCACGCCGCCGGTGCCAGGTACGTACAACTACCCCATACTATCGTAGTTCTGTTTCATAACACAATCGATTTAATAGTAAATAACATTTAAATAATATATCAGCTATATTCGATACATATATGCCGTCGAAATCGATTTCTCGATGTGATTTTACCTTGCTTTTGGTAATGACTTAGAACTTATTTACTTGACCGAATCCATCTGAATTTTCCTAATGAATCTGAAAGTAAACTCGAGAGTTAACATAACTAGAAAGATCGTCTATTTTTAAATTTATATAGATATTATTGTTTACAGCTAGTAAAATATGCCTTGCCATTAACCACAATTTCTTCCTATGATTTTCATAAAATAATATATTCGATTATGAATAACTGCTACTGAGATAATTAATTTGATAATCCTGTGGAGGAACGGCGAAGTGATCGTGCCTGGCGGGGGCCACTGCCGAATAGTTGATGTTGGGATGTTGTATATATGTTAATCGGCGTGAGAATTTCTCTATCGCGATTCAGGATTAGTAGTTACTCTGTATAGTTCATTCCGTGTTTTCTTCGTAGTTCAGTGTTTCTTCGCTAGATGGCGCAGTTGTATGTTTTACTTCGCCCTGTATGTGGAAGACGCCACAGTCTAATGATAAACAAACGCTTTCTTCAAATGTTCGGTCCATCGTGCAACATCTATCCTATCGGGGATAGTTGACACTCCTTTGGGTGAGACTGGCTCAGGGTGTGGTGGCCGTTACCTAGAGCTGCGAGACCACTAACATTGCTCATGTTACAGGAGAAACCCCAACAATACTGAACCCCCTAGCAGAGAGGCCCTTGCGGGTGACCGGTGTTCAACACGAACGCACCATCAAGAACCTAGACCTCGTGCCGCCTGTCGAAACATATAAGGTATGTGTACACTTGATACTTGAACTCATACATATTATATGAAGCTCTCCTAGCCGAGTGCCCTTAGGTGATTGGAAACAATCACCGAGGTTAAGCAACCACTGCGTTCTAGATGGGTGACCGTTTGTGGCATGATATATTATGAACGTTTCCGTGATTCGGATTCGGTCACGTTAAGCAGTCAGTCCCGGTTGTTATCAGAAGATAGCTGTTGTTAAGGTTAGTTGGAGGCGTTAGGGCGGCTTAAAACATCCAACGGCAAAATAACGAAGCCACAACGTGTCTTGCCAGTCTCCAACCCGCACTCGGCCAGCGTGTGGGTGTATGGCCTTAACCCTACGAATACTATTTAAATGCACGTGTTTTAATTAAACCATGATATGTAAGTAATGACTATTTGTCGGCAGATCGGCGTGTTATACGTTGGTCCGGGACAAGAAGAAGACGAAGTTCTAATATTGAAGAACGAATATGGCAGTGTGAGGTTAGTCCCCATGATCTCAGTCATCAATAACTTCTTATGATCTTTGATATTGGTTCCACTGGCCCGTTTGTAAAGTGGTAAGATTTCCGTCCAGGACTAGAAATTGTTTGATATGCATGTGCTAATGATACAAGTCAAGCTATTATTTGTAGATGTTTTGAATAATGAATGTGTGGTAGGTACTCTGAGTTCCTGACGCAGCTAGGCACGCTGGTGTCGTTGGAGGGGGGGGAGGACGACGAGCACCCCAACCTGTTCTTGAACCTGGAGAAAGGTGGCAAGGACGGACATTACACCTACGTTTGGAACGATGATATTATGCAGGTTTGACTCGTTTATATTTTGAAATTAGTATATAGTATGGCCTTAACCCTCTCTTGAGAAGAGACCCGAAACCAACTGTGGGACGTTATGACCTTTTCAACATCTCCTGTTACTGCATAAATGTTGTTCTCCCAGAACTATACTTACTTAATTTAGAATTTAATGCAGTACGGTAGTTTATTTTTAACTAACGTCGGTTTACTAAACTGACAGCTGTCGAATGTGACATCTGTCAGTTGGCTGGTTAATTATGTCATTTAATTATTTAGAGTTTAGTTGGTGGCTATCCAATTTCATAACATTTATTATAGCTTTTAATTGTAAAGATATACGGATTTAAGATTGAAACAAGACAATAATGTAGTTATGTAGTGGTTATATTAAGGTGAGTGTTGCAGGTATTGTTCCACGTGGCGACGGCGATGCCCACCTCGCCGAAGGACCCCACGTGCAACGAGAAGCGCAAGTACATCGGCAACGACTTCGTCTCCATCGTCTACAACGACTCCGGCGCTGATTTCAACATTTCCACCATCAAGGTATGCCACGTACATTAGTAAACCGACTGGAAGAAAACCTATTTTTTTTTCTGTTTTTAGATGGAAAGTTAGTATCATTCAGATTATTATGTAAAACACGATATGTTTGTCTGTATATCACAGGGCCAATTGAACTTCTGCATAGTGGTGGTCGAACCGTACGAGTTCGGTATGAACCGTGTGCTGATCAAGACCAAGGACGAGAAGATCCGCACCAAGTTCCTCGCGCACATCGACACGCACTGCGTGTCCGACCACAACGTGGCGCTGCTCGCCAGGCAGGTCGCACTACATTGCACCGTACGTACCTCCGCTCGTTCATTGCTCACTTTCATTTTGGTCTTTTGAGCCACAAATTTATGTACACGGCAATATGATCTTGTATTATCGGTCTATTAGTCCCGAACAGAGGTCTCAGGTTCTCTCGGGATTGTATTTGATTTCTGGTTAGTTTAGGACTAGATGATGTTGTGTGTCAGAAGTCCGAAATATAAATATAGTTTTGAATAACAGAGCGTATAGAGTCGGGGCGGCTAGAGTACAGAGGTGTGGTGTTTCAGCTCGCGTCGCACATCTCGCAGTCGCTGAAGATGGGCGGCGCGCCCTACGCGTCCAACTCGCTGGAGCGGCTGCGCCTCATCAAGCGCCTGCGCATGCGCGTGCAGGCCGAGCGTCTCGCCCTGGCCGCGCGCCAGCCGCAGCCCTACGCGCAGGCGCCGGAGCTCGCCCAGCGCGTCGCCATGGACGACTTCAACGACTACACCTAGGCGCCGCCCCACCACCCCCCACCACTCGCCGCGCGCCCGGCCCCGCCCCGACCCCGCCGACTCGCCTTCTCGCCCGCGGTTTGCACCTCTACGTCCAAATCGCTTTATGAAACTACTTTTTTTTTCTTCTCTTCTTCCCTTCTTTGGAGCGCCGTTTATTTGAAATTAACCCTTCTGTCGTTTTAAAACTGAATCGGTTTCATAATGACAAAAGTGAAAATATATAGTCATATATAGATTTATATATTTCTTATATATACATAGTGGACCGGCCGGCGAGGGCGACGCCGGGCGACTCGCCCTAGCGCGGCGACGAACGATCCTCGAGCGTCCGGGCGGCTCGACTCGTTTTTAATTTAATTTACAGACAAAATAAATGTTTCCGGAGATGTGATAGTAGCGTAACGATCGAACACTAAACCATAGAACCAGAGATATATATAAAGCCGGCAGTGTACGAGTGCGCTTCGCTTACGGGATCTCGCGAATAGTTTAGGTATACAGGGAGCGGTGGGTTCGTCCGCCGCTCCGACACGACCGACACGACCGACGGCGACAGAACGTTCGTTTATTCTGTTTATTCGATACACCCTTCTGTCTGAGTCGTCTGTGGCTTGAGTAGATTAATTTTTCTTATATAAATTTAGATTTTGAACTGAATAATGTAAAAGTAATATTAAGGATTTTAGTAAGTACACGTTTTCGATATGAGTTGTCAGTAGTGCCGGGGCGTAGCCCTACGTCCCGGACGACGCGACCTCACCGCGAGTGAGGCGCTAACAGTTGAGGCATTTCGTGTTTATATATTATATTTTATGTAGCGATTTATTTCCTGACAAAAGATTTTGTAATCAAATAAATGATGGCTATTTTTTCGCATGTTTCATTTGTCCCCCTTACCGTACGGTACCCGAAACTTCGAATACATGCGGCTTGCTGCCGCACGTCAGCCGAGCTCATTTCTGCTTGCTCCTAGTACAATATTTGCGCGTCGTTATTGTAATCAACAGTAAAACCGAAGCAAAAATAGTATTCTTATGTCGTCCATCTAAGTACCTTTTATTATCCGCCATGTCATTTTTGACAGAGCAGTTGGGCTCACACTGCGACGACCACATGGTAAAAGCAAAAAACGGCCCTTGTACAATCTCCCTCCAACTTTCGCCAGAGGCAGACTGTCTGATACACGCACCTTCCCACTGCGGATTTAAAATATTGCACATTACATCGGCATTATTAGCAAATGACATCTGCATGCCGCTAGGGGGTGCCCATTCAAAAAGCCAACTGACACTCTCTCCCAATGCTTCACCCTGTGAGTACCGAGCCTAGGTTTACAACACAAACGTTACCTATCACACAAACTTTTATATTGTTGTTTTAATGGAGAATTTCCTTTTACTTTTCCAGTCTACTAAATACTGGCCACTACTTTGTACAATAGAAAAAATATTACATCCATCATATGCATACATCAGATTTAGCGAATGTATGACACAAAATGTGGATAACAATATTATATTTGGTCCTAATAATGAGCGCCGTAAGCGAAGGTCAGTTTTTGTCGCATTTGTATGGTGAAAATGGGCACAATTATATGCTGATATGTCTGAAGGCTACGGAGAACAGGCGCGAGCGCGCTTGCCCCGGCGCTCTCCTCAACTATGACATGGTGGGCGTGAGCGCCGGTTGCCTGCAGCAGCATCCTCAGAATCGCATGGTCGCGCTCCGGCCCATCTACGGAGAACGCTGCGAAGATGTCACACATGGTGAGAAACTTTACCTACAGAACGAGTATTCCTACGTCATATAATTGATGGAATTATATAGAGCGATGTTTGTTATGTGCCTATTATCGAGCACGTAGGAATTCGGCCAATCGTTTCCTCGTTGAGAACAAGACGTGTTTAAGTGAACTATAGCGATAGGTTTTAGAATATATAATGTAGCTGTAAGAGCTAAACAAGGCATGACTAATATATACCTTAGTGAATAATATAGTGTAGTAAAACAGTGCTTAACCAATAAACATGGCTGCAAAAGACTACACTGTCGTAGGAATACGATTCCACCTACAAGTTTGCTATAACAAGTATAACTTTTTTAAATGTATAAACATGTACATTACAAAAACATTTATTTATTCAGGAAACAGTAAAGTGCAGGCACGTGAAGTGTGGGACCATTTTTACCATCCATGGATGGACTTTGCACTGGTGGTTTTGTACAGACCTTACTACAATCTGGATGTTTACCCTAACGGCACCTCTTGGACCATGCCAAGAGCATTCAGAAAACATGGGTAATAGTCATTTTTATTTGATCACAATCCTCATTACATTTGAACAGACTTAGAAATTAGAGGGTTTTTTTAGAATTAGAAAAGAATAATGTAATCAAACCAACATTCACGCAGTTCACTCAGTGTAGAACAACAAGCCATATCTATCAAGTGAGCTTGTACTGCCACTACCTAATGGGCTCACCAGTAGTAGAAGAAAATGTCGAATGGTCAAATTATTGATATTAATTTATTTTATAGTAGGACTAAATGTCCCATAGAAAACAAACAAAAAATCCACTACCTAGCAGATCACTCCCTGCTAAATGATCAGCAATATGGATTTAGGCTGAAGCTGAACCAATCTTCGTTGATGGTTTTACTTAAGTCATATACCTCTGGGTTTAGGCTATTGATAGGCATGGCAAGTCACTAGCCATCAGCCTCGACATAGCCAAGGCCTTTGATAGAGATTGGCACCATTCGTTTCTCTCAAGACTTACTGCATTCATTCTGACCTGCAAACTCTGCAATTGGTTCACCGCCTTCCTTCACCAAAGCTGCATTAAGGTCCTTTGCGATGGCGGGGTCTCTGATGTGTGGCAATATGCACTACTATGCAGACAATAGCACAGTTCACGGGTTCACCTCTTCCCAGAGGTGTATCTAGCTCGAATGCACGAAGCAGTGGTCTGGTGCCACTGCTTTAGAGGAATTGACAAACTTAACCGTTCGACTCATCCTTTCTGTGCCGGGCAGTTAAAAAATGGGACTCTACCAGTGCATGTGTTTCTCTCCCTCTATGATTGGGGATCCTACAAGCAGGTGTGAAAAGTATATCACTAGGCTGACATTTTATAGATTGCCGTGCTGTGTTGTTGGACAATGACCACTCCTGGATTCTGTTCATGCTTTACTACAGGCAGACTAGTCATTATGACAGTTAAAATAAAAGAAAACTAATGGGACTATGAAGATAGGACATAATTGGGCACGGGCGACACAAGTCTATTTCAATAAAGTAAAATTACTGTTGTATTGTTAACTTAGTTGAGATTACTATTCAGAACTTACTCCGTTAGTACACCTACGCATTCGTATGCGGCAGCGAAACAACGAAAAAACTGTCAGTAGTTTGGCAGAATTTCGCATACGCTACGTCTCACTCTAGCACTAGGCTACATGAAATAGTTGCGTCCTTGTCGGTATTGTTTCGCAAGGAACTGCGAAATCGTCGTTACACAGACGCAGATGTTTCGCTAGTGGTGTTTCGCATCGCAAGGTGTTCGCATGCATTCTGTTGTTGAGGACAGATTTTCTTACCATGGAAGCCGAAAATATTGGAATATTTTTCTTTGCGAAAAAACTGCTATGTACTAACGTTCTGCAGATATTTCGCTACCGCAGTAGTTTCGCAGTGATTCGCTGTCGCATATGAACGCATAGGTGTACTAACGGCGTTAATCACAAAAAACATTTACAGGCAGTGGAAGTGGATGAAGCTGTACATGAAGATTTCTACATCAGAACGAGCTAGATCACACCATTACAGGCACTTGACCAGAACTATGGTATCAATGCGTGCACCATTTCTCATAACTATCTTTGCTATAGTTATTCCCATACTGATATTTGTCTTAGTTTCTTTTCTTGTATTTTATGCAACTTCAGCTAAGACTCAGAGTAAAAATATGCAGTATATTAAGGATAAAGTATAAGTCAAGTATATAATACATGGATGTTTATTTAAATTGTTTTATTTACAAAAAAAATGTCACTAATGCTAATCAAAGCTATACACTATGAAAATAAATGTTTTGCTTCACTTTTCACCCCCCTTGTCGAGTGTCCGCCTCCACACTTTAACTTTACCTCTTAGTTCTCTCAACCTCTTCATTTCGTCTTTGAAGTCTTGATGCTCATCACGGAAAAGGCCGTACTCCCGGAGCTTTAACATGAGGGCGTGCGTCTCGACGTGACGAGGATAATAGTGGATAATTTCTTCATTAGAATGTAAAGGTCGCTCCGAAAACATTTTCACTACCTTCATAGATTTCGAATTGGTTGGAATAGCTACCTCGCCGAAAATCCTATTGGAAAGTCTCTGCATACGCCGGGCATAGTTGGTAGATGCTTTAATAAGTTGGGAATAAGTGGCATACTTAGTTGCCATTATTATAGTTTATTAAAATCAATTCTTAGTCTTAATTTAAGGTAATTTACGAGAATATGTTTGAACATTCAACTAAAAATAAATTAACCTAAAGCAATACTGTCTTGACATGACAGCTGACATCCCTGACACCTGACACAGTTATTGCCAATTTATTGCTTGTACGACTGTAACGGTCTCTTTGGTTTTTGTTACCATTTTGACCATAAATTACTTATTACACTATAGGTTTAATTTAATTTAACTATTCTAGGATAAATATTGCTCATCGATACCTTGACGTAACTTAGAGACACACTCCCAAAATAAAAGATGCATGCATCACAGTGATGCGTCGGTCAGCTAGTTAGAAATAAAAACAGAAAAGTCTTGACAAGTAGAAGCGGTGGCCGGCGTACAGAGGCTACAAATCTATAAAAACTCACAAACTAAAAAAGAAATAATGTCCTATCTGTTACATAGTGTTACATATACGTAGTGTTACATACTCTTTGATCTGTTATAGACAATCCCAGCGACAAATATCTGAGAAACTCTGTAGACACTGGCACTAGGCGAAACGGACTTATGTGTATATAGGTGTGTCCAAACACGGCGTGCAAGGTGCCTGGCAGCTACGCGCGGCATTCGCGGGACACCCATTTGCTGTGAGCACTTAGAAGTTAGCACCCCATCATGGAATATTGTAAAAAAACTTATATTAATCGATTGCTAGTTGAATTCTGCTTCGATTGGTTTTATTTTTGGGATAGCTAGTGGCTTAGATTTTTTATTAATAATTATATTAGGGATGGCGATTCTCTCCAAAAAAGATCGATCTTTGAATCGATTCGAATCGTAACTTAAAGAATCAATTCACAAAAAAATCAAGATCTAAAAGACAGATTTCCAAAAAATCTTTTTTCAAATTGTATTTACAACTATCTGAGCTCCGCTGTAAATAAGCAGCTAACATCAGTGCCAAGAGAAGGAAAACTTGAAACCAACCCTATACCAACCCGTCTGGCCAACGTGGTATAGTAGGCCAAAACCTAGGCAAAGCTAGTCTTAGAAAAAAGTAGCTTAAGTTACTCCTTATATCATGAGCTATCTATAGATTAGCGATTGCCCAAACAAATCAACATATGGAAAAACCATAATAAACAATCTGTGGAATCTCTGATCAGTTAAAATCAGGGATTTTTTGTTTAAGGGAATTCGATAATAGCAATTATTTTTATTACCATATCAAAATATCAGATCAGTACTTCGTTCACGAATAATTATTGAATTCGTAACGTCAATGTTCCGAGTCCACAAGATTACAACAAAGTACTACGATAGGTGGCACTTAAGCAGTTCATACACAAGTGTGTGGGCGTTTTTCAAAATTTTTCTCCGTTACGTACAGGATGTCCATTTATTTTCATAACAAAATTTTAAATAAACGATGAAATGTAGACATTGACAATGAACTAAGGTTTAAGAAAAACCATAATCAAACAATATTAAATGAGTATAATTTCTATTTAATGTATTATTATAGTGAGGGTTGCCAATACAGGGGTCTTGTACGTTACATTTTCATTCAAAGTAAATAATAACTCAATCATATCAAAGTTAATCATCTTTATTTATAATTAATCAACAACATAAAAATCTTCTAAAATTTAATACCACTTTGTGATATCTTGCCTCTTAGTGCTGTTTAAAATATAAAATATGTCTTGTACGTAACTAAATGGCACTCTGGACTATCAAACTTTGTGAATAAATAACTATTCTGAAAGACTAACATTATAGGTGAGTTTTTTTAAATACAAAAAATAACAAAAAGACATATAATATATATTAACAAAAACATAACTCCCAAAGGTTTTTTCATAAAAAAATAAAAACTATAACAGCCAAAACAGGACAGTTACGTATGTGGACAACAGTCGTTACGTTTAGGAACTCTAAAGCTATGTTTACAATGAGCACAATTTGTAGTCATTTTAGAAACAATACAATATTATTCAACATTTCAAAAACGTCGTGATGTGACATATTATTTAAGTCACATCACTTACTGTACTTATTTCTATAAAATTAGTCACATATATCATATCATATCATAACATATCACAGACTGTTTTGATTTGAGCATTTTAAAAATATATTTTACAAAAAACTTAGGGGATTCAAGTCTATCTCAGTTTCATTTTCACATTAAGTAGGTAACAATACTTCTTTACTTACAAAAAATCCAACAGATACAAAAAAATGTCAAATAAGTAGTAACAAAAATAAAATAGGGAACCAATAAGTAGGTAATTCTGCGTGATTGTTTGGTCTTCTTTTAGAGTAACTTTTTCCTTTTCCAATATCGGCGAAATCTATTTTTACTTATACTACTAATAACTTTCTTTAACCTTTCACAAGTTTTTAATGTCCTTTGATATCTTTTATAATTTCGGTAATTCAATCTCTGTTTTTTCTTCAATTTTGTATTATCTTGCATCTCTGGCACTGTCACTGGAACAGCTGGCTTAGTATTATTTACTTTTTTATTTTCCCTTTTATTCCTTTTTTGTTATCTTCAAATTTTCCGTCTTTTTTCCTTTTCTTCCTTATTTAGTTCACTTACCTTGAGTTTATGTTCTTCAGTCTTTCGACTTCTTTCTTTTGTTGTATTTTTCTTCATTTTCTTTGTTTTTGTCCATATCGCCGTTGTTTTTGTCTCTCTCGGCACCAGTCAACGGCATAATTTACCTGAGTAGGAATAAATTAATTTGTAAGGAAGTGCCGAGGATGTGAGGAATGTTAGGGTTCACCCTCTTTATCGCTAGTCTAAATAGGATATTTATAACATAATAAGGAAACCTGCTCACCATGAGGTGACTAGATCCTATAAAGGTAATGAGTTTACCTCTCTGGGTGGATTATATTTTTAATTTATATTAAATTGCACAAGACAGTATGAACGCATCTTTACGAGTCCAGTACGTAACGTTTTTAGTCCACATAGTACATCACGTCACGTCCTGGACGTTACGTATAACGCGGATTTGTCATCATATGTTTTTTTGGTATAAAAAAAGTTGATTATAGTAGTTTACTAGTACACATTCATTATCTACAACATATTTACTTATAATTTAACACGAGTAGTATATAAAATTTGTGGCTCTTACCTTTCAAAATCAATGTTCGTACCGGACAAACAAAACAGACCCGTCACGCACGTCACGGACCGCAAGTGTTGAAGATTGAATTTCTTCGGTTTTAATTCAAAGGAAAAGAACTAATGAATGATAAAAACATTGTCAATATGGCATTGCTTAAAAATAGTTAGAGCCAAATACAATGTTATTGTTATTCTTTATAAAATCATACCGTTACGTAACCGGACTGTCCGCTGTGGCCAGTTTTTTAAATCCGATAATTTCAGTATTTAAATTAGAAAAATATACTACAACCTTATTATATTTTATTTAAAAACAAATAAAATGAGTTATTTCATTCGAGTAATACTATAGATATCCAAATATAGCTTATATATTCTCCAAAATACGTAATCAAAATCCAGGATATGATGAAGGACACATAAAAAAGTAGGATAATATTTGGTATTTTATTAAATATTAAAATAAGTTTTCCGCTTATGTCTTATGTTTATCTTTTTTTTCACAGTAAGTTAAACATTTTACCCTAACATAAAATAATTTAATACTCACTTCCTACATTTTTGCCTTTTAATCAATGGTCAAACTCGTAGGACATGGCAAAATAGTCCTGAGCAAAATTTTGAAAAACGCCCATATCCCTTTTTAACCGACTTAAAAATAAGGAGGTTCTCAATTCGTCGGAATCTTTTTTTTTTGTCATTCTTAATAGGTATATGTTCAAAATATATTTTAATACCTAATCCACAATTATGTAATTCCGGTTTTAAATTCGTAAGAAAAAATAACAGCTACAACATTTGTAAGAGAAATATTAATGCTTTACACGATATAAGTTTTCTGCACATAAATACATTAAGGAAACAAAACCAACACCAAAATAAAGCGTGATATGTGTAAGTTCTCGATATCTTAGCACTTAGCAGGTAGACGTATTATCTATGGGTAGACGTAAGCTCAAAATAAATACCTACTCTTAAAACTATTTCTTGTAAATTGCACGCAAATTGCTAATGCGTCGGGACTTGTAACATTATTACGTATACGTAACGTCGTACTGATTTAAAAAGTACAGCATGCAATAAAGATGAAATAGTTAATTGAATCAGGAAAATTTATATAAATCTTGATAGTGTGTGTGTGACTGTCGTGTCTTTAATTATCGTTAAATTAGATATTTGATAAAATAATTATTTATAAATCTTATAAATAATCAAAGGGCTTATTATTTATTACATTCGACAAGGGATATTTAGTAGGTTATATCAATTATAATAATTTGTTCGTCTTAAACGTTAAGCAGGCACCACACTTCGTTATTCGCTATTCGTTATTTGTCTACGCCGTATTCGCCCGAATATTTGTTATGCGCGCAAACAACAAACACGCCACCACACTTCGTACTGGTATATCAAATAAGGCAAATATGTGTGTTGTAGAGATGTGTCATTGTCATTTTTATGGTGAACAAAACGAAACCATACGAACGAACGAAACATATTCTTTTAATTTCCTTTTTATTTTATTAAATTCACAGAAACAATACTTAAATGAAGTCTAATTATTTTGATCATATAATAAACTAATTTAATCGTTTCATCGATTTATTCTATTTCAAAAACTGTTTTATAGTCTATGGTTGTTAGTTATGCACAGGGCATTGTCATTTTTAATGGTCAATGAACGAACGAAACATATTATTTTAATTTCCTTTTTATTTTATTAAATTGATAGAAACAATACTTAAATGAAGTCAAATTATTTTGATCATAATGATCATATGATAGGTTATTTTAATCGTTTAATTGATTTATCTATTTCAAAAACTGTTTTATAGTCTATGGTTGTTAGTTATGCACAGGGCACTTCACTACCCGTCCGAAGTGTGGGCAGTCGATGCGTGTATTCGCCTTATTCGTGTCCTTTGAAGTGTGTCAAAAAACCGACAAGTCGACGTATATGCGATTCGCTATTCGATGCGTACGAATAAAGCGAATATTGGCGAATATACTCTCCACACTTCGCCGTATGCGCGCGAATAACCCGCATAACGAATAGCGAATAGCGAAGTGTGGTGCCTGCTTTAGATTATATAGAAAATATTATATTGTTTGAAAAAAATTCGGTCGTACGGTATTGCTAACGGTACTGGGTGTATTAGGTATGTCAACATGTCGAAATTACGACACCAAAATGGCGGCTAGGCGCATTAGCAATTTGCGAAGAATATAATATAATAATTTTTAGTTTTCTTGTGTTACTTACCTACCTAATTTAGTTGGTTTAACTTTTAGTCATGGGGACATACACAATTATATATTTAAGTACGTGCTTATTGTAAAAAATTGATCGATTTAAATTATTTAATGTAAAATATAGGTATATTTTTGAAATATTATTATTTAATCTAAAATCAGTTTAAACATCAACCTTAAACTTTTCATAACCAACAAACAAATTCTCTCAATATTTCTTTATAAGTCACATGCCTTACATTATATGTAAAACAGTTAATCATTTCAAATTATTGATTTATCAAAATGGATGGGTAGCTAAGGAGTCAATAAAGATATATATAGAAATGCCCTTAGTCTCTGATGGGCAGTTCGGTGTGATGTGCATTATCGCGTGTAGTAATGTAGTAGTCCGTTGTCGAGACTGCGACACACGCTGTCGGAGTCAGCCCCGTCGCGCTCCAGCACGGCGTCGGGCGAGCACAGCCAGGGGTCCCGCGTGGACCTCTGCCACTGATGCAGCCGCTCGCGGAGATCTGCTTCTACTTGCTCCAGAGATGGCTTGCCTGTCGTATTATAAAGTTTTTATACATTCATTTACAGACAAACAGTTTACGCAATAAATAATGGTATTCTGTAAATCCAGCGACTTATTGATACTATACTATAAGTACATTTAAATTGAAAAGCCATCGCATTGAAAATACTTGCAGTTTTCAGAACCATGATTTAATAAAAATTGTTTTTCTTTGACTATTAAGCATATATGCTATCTAGAGAATATAAGAAATAAATATTTTGTTCTGGCCCTATAGCCTAGCCAGTCGCGTAATACGGTCAGCACCAAAATCTATACATACCGTGCAAATTGTTCGTTTCAGCAGGGTCGGCGCGTATATCGTACAGTTCCCACTGCGGCCGGTAGTAATATTGTTTTAAAGTTTTGTACCAAGGCAGGCTCTGTTTGCTTCGTGTGCGGTTTAGTATGTCCTAAAATGTTTGCAGAAAAATCAAACCACCAAGAAAATCTAAAATTAATACATGTATTATTAAAGTAAGTTTCAAAAAAGCTAGAATTGATTGTTTGTTTGTTTAAAATAAATAGGCTCCGAAACTACGTTTGAAAGAAAAAGCCTGTAGATTTCCTTATCCAGATTCTAATTGAACGAGAAAAAATGTTGGTTTGAAGTACTGTTTTTAAATTAAACAGATTTTGAAATAACCACAACGTTGTTTTTGTTTATGTTTGATCCCCTTCACGTGGCTGATCAGGTAATCGAGTGAGTATGAAATACTTTTTACAATTAACATAATGTATGTATAGATAGAAATGTTAACATTTGAATCTATTTCCTTTTGAACCAGAGCAATGTTTGCACACGGGCGATAAGTGGCCTAGATGCGCCTCTGATTCTGCCAAAAACTCCTAATCAATTTGTAGTCTGAAAATAAGCTTCTTCATCGGTTGATTGAACGATGAAGCAAATTATGAATCTTGACAATAATATTGTAAGGCATTTATAACGTAAACGAGAGCTACTAAGTATTGGATATCAATATAGATCTAAACAAGATTTAGAGTGGTTACCTGGAAGGTGGGCGATACGTAGAGATCTTGGTCGATGGGGAATGGCATGCCGAAGTTTAGGTTATGTATGAGTTTGTATCTGCGCGTGCGCACGGCCCGCATGGGGTAGTACATCGTGATCTCGTGGTGCGTCTGCGAGAGGAATACCGCGTCGTCCACGGACACCGGGGGTTCTATCCAACAAGAAAAACATTTTCTGTTTTAGATTCGACAAGTATTAGAGAAAATATGTATTTGCATTTTCAGTTTTACCATAGTCGTAATAGGTACTATAAATATGTACTTATTTCTAACATAAGAATAGAATGGAGAAGTAAAATGCAAAAAAAATCGACACGTTTAAAAAATTGTGTAAACGACCACCCATTTTTACTCCAGCGCATAGTCAATTCGCATCTAAGAACTTTTGTAAACTATACATGTGTTCTAATACAAAATTTAAAAACAACCTTTATAAAGAGCTATGAAAGTCGCGTGCGGGTAATACCCACATGCTGCATATCGACTTAGATATCGATGACGCTAGTCGTCGACACTAGTCGTGATGCCGTACTCGGGGAGTCCCCACATACTGTTTAACGAACGAGTCCGAACGACCAATTAAAGTGAACCTTAATCTAAATCCTTACTATATAATATTATAAAATCATTTAATACTACAAAAAGTTTAAACGAAAGTTTGTGAGTATGTATGTATGTTAGTTGCTCTTTCACGCAAAAACTACTGAATGGATTTTGATGAAACTTCACAAGAATATTATGTTAGCTTACATATCGGAATAACACATAGGCTACTATTTACCGCCATGACGGGACTACACGCGGGCGGAGCCGCGGTCAAAAGCTAGTATGACATAATTTGAAAATAGTTTTAATTATTCTTTTAACAACTTACCTTTCTCTAATATAGGTAGCAAACTCTTGGGCTTGTCGGTCTGAATAACATCATTGGATTCTTCTTCCCACGGGAGGCCAAACCAGTCCAAAACAGTAGGCATTATGTCCAGCAGACTGACCATTGACCCTGAAGCTTGGTTTCTCCTAGCGGTGGGGTTGGGAGATGAGATGAGTAGAGGCTCTCTCACACCAGGATCGTAGAAGTTAGTTCGGCCGGACGGGAACGGTATCCCATTGTCAGACGTGTAGATGATCAATGTGTCATCACCGTGGCCAGCTGCTTCTAACTCTTTAAGGACTAGTGCCACACCTGTAACACAGTTTTAGGTAAATTTATTTTTCTTTCGTGATATTAATACTCTTAATACTCTACTTCGTATGTAAGTTAACAATATTCAATATTTGTTCATACTAGATGGACAGCTTCATTATCCTGATTCAAATTTAAATATGGAATATTGGATGAAAACAAAACATCATCTTCCTAGATTTTATTATTCTCAAGCATTTTTGGGTTGGCTACTAGTTCATGACAAACAGGACCGACGGTTTAAAATGCTCTCTCACGGTCGTGAAACGCTGTCAAGTTCAATACTCTGCTTGCTATTTTCTTTGAAGAAAATCAAAACAAAAATTAGTTTCATCAAAATAAAAATATATAGACTATAATATATTTAGGTATAGTGCTATATCCGCTTCGAAGCTTGCTCCGGTGGTTAGAATTCGTCAAGTTTTCGCCCAAGACGGTTCCTGATGACTCGTGATAAACAGCGTGTAGACGTGGCCTAGGAAGACCATACCCTAAAGACAACCAACGAGAACTGTCTTCAACCACAGCATCCTGCCCGTCATGATACACAGGGCAAAAACGTGGATACTCACGGTACGGCTGGTGTATAAATTCAAAGTCGCGCAGCATGCTATAGACAGGGTTATGCTGGTGTTTCACTTAGGGATTGTATTAGAAACAGAGTAATCCGACAGAAAACTAATGATCAGCAACGGGTTCTTGAGTGGATACTGCGGCTCGGCAAATGTAGTGTAGGACGTCCAGAGGCCAAGTGGAGTGATGATTTGCGAAAGGTGGCTGGCAGTATCTGCATGCGAGTAGCCGAGGATCGAACTAAGTGGCGTGCTATTGGAGAGACCTATGTCCAGCAATGGACTGCAATAACGCACGTACCTTGGTCGAGTCGAGACATAGTCGTATATTGCGCGGCGATGTCTCTTCTGGCTGCTTCTGTGTCCTGGAAATTACATAGTACAATTTAAACATACCTTATATAGAGATCGCTGCTTTGGTGCAAATTGTTTTATAATTGTTTCTTTTTTCAAGAATTTATGAAAAAAATTGTTTCTTCATTAATATTAAGCTTTTCAAACTCCAACCTAAGGGGGGGTTGAAATCAGGCATTGAATTATTGTGCCAATTTTAAATGGAGTTGCAAGAAGAGTAATAAGTTAACTGTTACAATAACCTCTTTGCTTAGGTCTATGTTCTATATCTAGCAGTGGAATATTTAAGAACTGTCGATGATAATCGTCAGTTAATATATATTGTTTATGAATATTATCCTACGTCACGGCAATTACACTGAACAAGATATGTTATTAGTCATAAGCTAATTAATTACTTGCTTTCTAAAAAGTTAGCTAATACTTTAAGATAATAATTTATTTATTTATTTATTTATTTACTTCATAGGCTCACCAACAATTGTATACACTGTTTAACAGTTAAGATACATTTAGCAGAAATTAAGGAGTGACATAGTGTAACAAATTACTTATAGGTAAGCACGACGTGCACCACAAACAACAATTTTTTAAATATACTTATGCTAAAAATACAGTACTAGACCCTTTTTCAGGTATTTATTTTTAATTCAATGATTATCTGAGTGAGAGCGTATGCAGTTAATCTATTCACCTGCACGAAGTATGGTAGTTGCACCTCATCCCACTGGTAGTACCATGGCTGCCAGTCGGGTATAGTTCCCATGCCCTCTTCGCCGGAGCCGAAACGCTCGCAAAACGGGCCGTACTGTGGCTCGCTGTGGCCGCATCGATGTGGATCGTGGAAACCAACGTACAGGAAAAATGGTCTGAAGGAAAAATATGATTATATTCCTGAATATTCGGTAGTCAAGTCTATTTAATCTTTTCGGCACGAAACACATAATATTTTTTTGGGAATCGGACCTTCAACCTTCTTCATAGCATTCAATTTGACTAACTACCTAAGTACTAGTCTAGTAGATTGGTCATAGGATGTTTGTACTTCATTTATAAATGGCTAATAGGTGGATAGGTATGTCTATATTTACTTGTTGTCCTCGTTAGCTTTAGTGAGGAACTCCCTGGTGAGCAGCTTGATGTGTGTTATGTTGCGACCGACCTGGTTGATGTGGTTGTTCATCTCGGTCTGCTCGTAGTCGAACTGGTAAACGTTCTCGGGCCCTACGTGCTTCTTGCCGATTATACCTACCAACAGTAATACATACCTATTTAATTTAACACCTTGGTTATACTTCAAATAATAACATGTCATACTTTTTTAAGGATTAATGCCTGTCATACGATTATAGTGATTCACACCAGACCGAGTCAGTTTAACGCGCGGGAAGTCCCAGGAAAAATTAAACTGTATTGCAACTTACAACGAAATTAATCACAATATTATAGTGGGGTATTCGGTAGTATACGAGTAATAAATCGATTTCAAAATAATATGTTATGTATGCGTACACGATACGGGTACGATGGCTGGTTTGATTTGACCAAAAAAATAAAAAGTTGCATCAGTTCAGTTTCGGAATTGCGTTTTATTCCAGTGTTTTAACCACGAAAAAAAAAACAAAATTATACGAAAAAAAAACAACGATGAATCGTACCCGTCATAATTCCATTTTGCCGCAACACATTGGGCAGACTGGTGATGTTTTCAAACGAGTTGAAGTGGTGTACGCCCTGGTGCAGTCCGTACATGCCATTCTGATGACTCGGGGTGCCCGTCAGTAGGGCCGCACGGCTGTTTTACAAAACATTACACATAAATTGATGCTTGCTGAAAATATTTGATTCCTTATATGTATATATTACTCATATATACGTATGTATGTATATTTATGTTGAGTATGACATTGGTGGTTTCTTTTTATAGGGTTTAAATCACATTTCATTACCTCGGTGAACAGCTGCTGACCGAAGTGAAGGCATTATTAAAGAGTAAACTGCGTCGGGCCAGAGCATCTATATTAGGGGTCTGGCATATTTTGTTCAAATACGAGCCCAGCTCGAATCCGCCGTCGTCGGCTAAAAAGGTAACACAACATTTTTATAATGATCAATCAGAGAAACTTCAATTTAATGTAGTCGTGTTTAAGATGCGTGAAATTATGTTAATTAGGTTGCTACATAATTTAATATTTACCATTGTATAAAATGAACTTGCTTCTGCTGCTGTGGAGCTGTAGGTATAGATTTATAAACTACTCGACGGATTATAATGCAGTTTTCAGCAATAGTTAGATTGACATAGGAGGATAGTTCATATGTGCAAGAGTATGCTATGTCCTTCATTAGATTCAAAGTACCTTCATGCCAAATTTCATTGAAATCAGAGCCGCGATTTAGTAGTGAAAGCGTAACAGGCAGACAAATAGTTTCTTTTGAATTTATGAAATTAGTTTGGAAGTAGGGCTGAAAGTTTTATAAAGTTTTTTCTTCATTGTTGTATAATAATATGATGAATCGTAACATTGCATACATGGAATTTTTAGTAAAATAATAATAATAATAAACTTAGTAAAATGTACTTAATTTGAAAATAAATACTATTTCTTTAAATAATATTTATTTATGTATTTTAGAACTAACATAGTGGATAATACAAAAACAAAGTAGTACGATGAAAATGTTTATAATTCAATTGGAAATAAAATTATGCTGCAAACAAAACGCGAAACTGTCAAAATTGTAGCAACTTTTAAAGATAAAATGAGGGGAAAAATGAAAGAAACAGTTATTACAATGCATATTATACATACATACCTAGTAATATCAAAACATTTCGCACTTTATCAGATAAGACGGTCTGAGATACAAATAGGCACAATAAAAACACGTAACCACAGCCGGGTGGTCTTGCCATGTTGTCTTGCCGATAAAACTGAAGTACGTATCGAAGCGACTTGATTTGACGTGTCGCTCTGTTGGAGTGAAGTGAAGTGTTGGCACTGTGCGGCTACTGCCGGTGTCCCATTTATCGACCGGTTGCGCTTTGGCTCCAAAATTCAAATTATTTTGTGCTCTATTAAAATCGACAATAGTTACGAGAATGGCCTCACGGAAGTCTACTTTATTCCTCTTTGACGTTGATGGTACCCTGACGAAGCCGCGCCAGGTGATTGCGGAGGAGTTGAAAAAGTTCTTACTTGAAAAAGTGCAACCCAAGGTCAGCGTCGGCCTCGTCAGTGGATCAGATTATGCAAAAATTGTAGAACAAATGGGCGGGGAAGACGTCGCCGCGAAGTTCGATTATGTGTTCTGTGAGAACGGTGTGATGCACTTCAGAGCCGGCAAATTGAAAAGTGAAGAAAGTATCCTCAGTCAGCTGGGAGAACAGTTGACTCAGCGCATTATTAATTTTGGTTTGGGTTATATGTCTAAAATTGAATTACCTGCAAAGAGAGGCAACTTTGTTGAGTTTAGATCAAGTATGATCAATATATGTCCTGTGGGACGATCTTGCAGTCAGGACGTGCGAGACGCGTTCGTCAAGTACGACACAGAGCATAAAATTCGCCAGAAATTTGTTGATGCTCTTAAAAAAGAATTTGCTGGTACTAAAGTAGTTTTTGCACTCGGTGGGCAAATTAGTGTAGATGTTTTTCCTGAAGGGTGGGACAAAACATACTGCCTTAACCACATAGAAGACCAGAAATTTAAGGAAATTCACTTCTTTGGAGACAAAACCACACCAGGCGGGAATGACTATGAGATATACAATGACTCCCGGACAATTGGACATGCAGTCAAATCACCTGACGACACCAAAGAACAGGTCAAAAAGTGCCTTAATATTGAATAATTTAATGTATATATGCCATAATTGTAAATTATAATTTTATACAATGATTTTTGCATTATTATAATGAAAGTAACCTTGTATGTATATACACTATACACACACTATATACACTAACTGAACTGTATATTATGGTGACTATGCAAAGTTATGATGTAATGTTAACAATATTACATCACACATTTTGTACACTAAATCAGCTAACAGATTTTGATAAATTTTGGTGTAGAGATAGACTGAATCTTGGTAAAGGACTACTATATGACACTCATCATATAATGTTTGGGGTAAAGAATGCTATAACTTTTTATTTCTTTTGCATAATTTGTAATATAAACAAAGTTAAATATTGATAATAATTTAATAAACAATAATATAATTAAAAAAATATGTACTCTCAAGATTTGTTTAAAATACTAAAAAATATATTATCGGATATGTAGCATTAAATGCAGGTTCATTTTGATATGAAAACAATTGAGGCGACAACTCTTCTTCTGAAGTTGACTTTATTTTCCTTCATAGACTGGTTTTCTCTTCTCCAAAAAAGAAATCATGCCTTCTTGTCTATCTTTAGTGGGTATATTAATCTCATAGCACTTCTGCTCCACTTCATAGCCATCCTTGATGTTCAGCTGGATACCTTCATTGATAGCTTGTTTGGCACAGCGGAGAGCAATGGGGGCATTGATATTAATTTCCCGTGCAATTTCTAAGGCCTTTTCTAAAGCGGCATTGTTGGTGCTGTTCTGTGGTACAACATGGTTCACCAAATCTGGAAATATAATTTGGAATTTTTAAGTAATATTCAGTTAGAGCTATGATAATAATATACTCTTACAGCTGGATAAAGGCCTCATAAAAATAATATAATTGGCTTATGCAATTTCAATCAATGTTAAACGTCTTCTGTATTGACACAGATAACGAATGGGCCGGCTCGACCCGGCCAGTACTACCCTCACACAGAAGACCATCCTAATAATGACAGCATTCTTGCTGTCGTATTTTGTTGATGAGTGTGAGACCGGAGGCCCAATCATTCTGCATCATTCTCCCGCCCTTCGAAGGCCGGGAGAATGATGCAGAATAATCTAACCAGGCTGCCATGGTAAGGGTCACCATGCTACATTGCCTACCCTCACAATAAGCATGGTGACTCCTACTCCTGGATTCTACTCATGCTTTCCATCAGGCAGAGTAGAGTCACTTTGGCAGGCTTAAATATAAAAAAAAAAAAAAAATAAAAAAAATAAAAAAAAAATAAAGACTACTTATCTACTGTTAGATAAAAAATCTGTATTTAATTGAAGTATTTGTAATACTGTAGGCATAACTTAAGTATGATTACAGCCTACCATAAAAACAATTGTGTTATTAGACTTGAGTCAAATTATTTCCTCTATATTTAATTTTATTTCCTATCATTTCATCAAAGGGATATCAATGATCTGGCTCTTCATAATTTTATCATGTAATTCAATGCCTTTAGACCTAACAAATTATATTAACCACCAAAATCACTACTAACTTGGTAAATAAGGTGGTATTAATGCCAACACATTTTTAAATTTATTGTTCAAAACCTAAGCTACATAAATACACATACACAGATTATCTCCCTTAAACCAAGTAGGTGTAGTTTACTTGCTATAGTGGTATGACACATTATTTTGGAGTGTGCAAGCCTTCGTAACATTCACATTTTACACCATTTAGAATGGATTTAAATTTTTGCCATCTGCAAGAAAAAGTATTTCCAACTTAACTACAATAGTAAATGGCAATTAAGTAATTACAAAATTTTATAACTTTTTAAGCTTTCCCTCAGGGCTAGTAGGTCACTATTATTCTGGGATAACTCTACAAGTTTTTAAGCACAGAAAAAAGTTTTCTAGGTATCCTAATTTACAAAAATTACTACTACATATTTATTTTGTTCAATCATATCCCTTAGATTGTGTGGAAGCATACAGGAATTCATGGCACTTTACAACAAATGCCTGAAATTTTCTAAATTACTTGGAAGAGGTTTACTACATGAATTTCATAAAAAATAAAGTTCATAATTATTATATGAGTATATACTAACTAACCTAACTCTTTAGCTTCCTTCCCGCTGATAATTCTTGAAGTAAATATTAGTTCCTTGGCAATATTGAGATTAACAACTCTGGGCAGTCTTTGAGTGCCACCAGCACCAGGAATCAGTCCTCTGCTGGTCTCCACCAAACCTAGCCTGGCGGTCTCTGATGCTATCCTTATATCACAAGCCAGGGCGAGCTCTAAGCCTCCACCAACTGCAACTCCCTCAAGGGCTGCTATAGTGGGCATAGGCATTTCTTCCATTTCAGTTAACGTAGATCTCAGTAATCTTACAAACTTGCCCACTTCATCATTTGTCATATTAAAACGCTCCTTTAAGTTTGCACCTGTAGGAATAATACATACATTTATAAATATGTATAGTGAGGATCAAATAATATCTATAGAGTAAAAAACAAAGACTTTCACATTACTTAGAGACATTTGAAGTTGACCTTGATGTGCGTCTGAACTTAATATTTTGAATAATGTAAGTAATGTAATGATTATAAATGAATAGGAATTAACAATTACCAGCACAAAATATCTTGGGTATCATGCTGTGAAGTATCACAACGGAAATCTTTCTGTCTTCTCTGATTATTTGGTTAACTTCTCTCATTGCCTCGATCATGCCGAAACTTAGAGAATTTCGGTCCTTGTTGCTGTTGAGCCCATACAGCACGATACCCTTATCGGCCCCGGTCAGCTTTTGGTAAACTACTGGCCCCGTATTGTCGGTTTGCTGTTCAGCTTGTGTGGCTAACAGCCGAGCTGAGCGCTGAATCAGCAATGAATTGAATTTATTGAGTCTTGGGATTAACATTTTCACTTAAAAAATATAGAAAGCTTGTTTCAGTGTAACTGTTGTCTTCCGACGGGAATAGTTACTGTATCTCCTCTCGTCTGACAGTTAATAATTAACTACTTTATTATCCACCAATAACGGGCTTCTAAGTTATCTTATCTCATTCATTATTTATTCAAGATCCAACACGAATCACGATACATCATATACATCTTGATTCGATTCGATTAAGTCAATATAACAGACATTACATTCAACAACTGACAATGACATTTATCATTGTGTAGCCAAGTAGCCATTAGACCACTGAAGTAGGAAATCTATGCATTAAACACTTGACCGTTATTTGAAGCTTACTATATATGAGAGTGGCGCACATTTGACTTCCGCTTTATTGCCCTCTCTTTCACTCTTTATCAGTATTTACATCTATCTCTTTCGCTCAAATGATTTCTCCCACCAGGTGGCGCTGTACAAACCAGCTTATGGTTGTTACAGTTTAACAGCTCATTGGCGTCTAAAATTCCGCACAGAGCAGTCGTTGCCTAGTCAACGTTGCAGAATTTTCGAATATATATTTTGTATTATTATTAAATATTCAATTAAAATATATGTACACTTATTAAACTTATCAAAGTAAGTAAATTTTAAATTAGATTATATTAAAAGTGGTGTGCGATCCATCCATACCCGCATCGAATAAAACCGTGAGTACTTATTTAATTTATTTAAATAAACCAAACAAGGTTGGTTGCTACAATGGGGAAAGTATTAATTTTGTTTTAAACGGTGTTACCGTTCGACTTTAGCCCCATATACAAATGTTATATTAACGTGTGTACAAGTACCCTCTCTTGTTCTAGTTCTTAAGCTTGTTTTTCAGTGTGTCAATATAACTCATAAAGGTTATCGTAATAGAATAACTTGAGTTTTGCTAAAACAGAATGGATATACCAAGTGATTTTGAGCTAAAGGAGGTGCCGTGAGTCTATTAACCTAAGAAATAAAATACCCGACTCGCGTTGACACCTACGATCGAATTCAAGTTCGACCTTGAGTTTTTCCTGTACTACTTAAAGTAACATTACCGTCATTATAAAAAAAAAAAAAAAAAAAATACACAGAAGTAATTGTGTATTATAACCTAATTAACCACAAGAAGGTAGTTAACTACCTAATGTCCTGACGATAATGACGCTGCATAACGATCAAAAAAGAAATATCACCTCATAGTTTGACAGACTACAAGTACATAAATAAATAAGGCTAAAGTCATCCATATGTAGTTGATATGACCAACGAATGAAAATAAATGAGGAATTGCTTGGATTCTTCACAACCAATTCAACACTTGACCAAAGTGAACAGAGTGCGAGCCATGTACTCGGTGAAAGAAAATCTGTAGCCACACGGTTGGTTTTTATTGTAATGTATTGGTGATTAAATTATATACGTATTAACTTTGACATTGTTAGGCGAAAGAATGTGAGATTTCATTTAAGACTTAAGAATTGATAATGTTAATTATCTCATTATGTAACGTTAAGGCATGCAAAGGTTTCGGTGATACACCGTAAGGATGTACTCCTTATCACTTTAAATAAATGCCTCGGTCTGCCATGTGACCTGTGACTCTAGCATCTAGCCGCAAGCCCTCGCAGCGATTGGCTTATTATGTACTTTCGCAATTTATTTATTTATTGCATTGACTGTCCCAACAAATATATATATACCTTTAAACAATTAAATAAATTTCGCATTAAGTATGGAGTGGTATAGTGTAACAATTACTCATGGGTAAGCACTATGTGCACAATAAACAACAATATTGTCAGATGCTTAAGCTATCCATCAAATATGCCACACCATGCCATGTGGCTCGCAGCTTTAGCAGGACTGGCACCCAGTCGCAATCCCTGACAGGGAATCGACTCACTATGTACCTTTGCAGGAAGCCTATCAGATACAACCACGCTACGCCATGGTACTCCCAGCACTAGCAGAGCTGGCACCCAGCCACAATCCCTGACAGGGAATCGGCTAATTATGTACCTTTGCAGAGTATCTACCAGATATAACCACGCTATGCCGCGTGACTCCCAGCTCTAGCAGGGCTGGTACCCAGCCGCGATCCCTGACAGGGACCGGCACATTATGTACCTTCGCAGGGTACCTATCAAATAAAGTCACGCTATGCCGTGTGACTCCCAGCTCTAGCAGGACTGGCACCCAGCCGCAATCCCTGACAGGGAATCGGCTAATTATGTACCTTTGCAGAGTATCTACCAGATATAACCACGCTATGCCGTGTGACTCCCAGCTCTAGCAGGGCTGGTACCCAGCCGCGATCCCTGACAGGGACCGGCACATTATGTACCTTCGCAGGGTACCTATCAAATAAAGTCACGCTATGCCGAGTGAGGAGAAGAGGTTACCAGAAACAAGATCTAAGATGACTCGGGAGTAAAGAATCGTGAGTTCTGATCGTCAATTTATATGTCAACATCGATGCCGATCATGGCACGGACTAGATACAGAGAAGATACTGCTTCACACATTATAAGGGTGTCACATACTTATGTCAAACAACCGTCTCTCGTGCTACGAAACGAACTTTGTTCGTTTACCATTTCATGGATGTGTGAGCAGCATGTTAGAGATGTTATAAATCAGTACACAACAACAATGTTTCTAAATCCAAGTCCGACAGCCCGGATCGGATCAATCAGTCTAACAGGTCTAATTAAAACATAGTTTGTCATCGCACCGAATCACTGCCTTTAAGAGGTTCGTGACCTTTGCACATAGTTTGGTTCCATAGCAGGTCTAATTCCTTATTGGTTAGTGTTACGATACGTTTTATATTCCGACATTACGAACGGGTTATACCGCTCGTGATCACGGGTAGAGTCTTAATCTCTTTCTACGATCGCTAATGGCTCTGGTTAATCAGGGGAAGTAACATTGAAATGTCATTACCATAGTTAGTCTCTTTGTAGAATGTCCATTAGCTTAGCCTCGATCGCAATACCTCGTTTGGATTGGCTCATTGCGTACCCCCCAAGGGTACCCATCAGACATGCTATATGCTGTGTGCTTTCTAGCCCTAGCAGGGATAGCTACAAGAACAGCTCACGCAGAGCTCGCGTACAATGTAGCCTTATTTCAACTTGGCCTTAGTCTTACAGACGATGCCTAATCTGATTAACACACATATGCTGATCAAATGATGATTCAGGAAGTATGAAGTCACCTGAGCACTACATTACTGATTTAGTAGTCGCCATGTGGCATGTGCTGTGACAACTAATAAATTATATTAGAAACATATCATACGCTGGTAAAAGAACTTGTTTTTTGAGGGCTCCAAGTGAAAGACCAGATTGAAAGAGAGATTTAAAAAAAAAAAAAAAAAAGAAAAAAGAAAAATATTTAAAAACTTACACAAGCGTGTTGAAAATTTTGTAACTACTACAAAGAGGTGTAGGCGTATTGAAATGTGTAAGCCGTACCGGAAGGTAGGCAGTATCATTTTCGGGATACTCTCGTATTCCTAAATGAGGAAGGTAAAGGAAACTATTCTAATCTGAACTAGTGGATCATTAGTCAGCGATGGCTGATATGTCATTCCTGTTAACGAGCGCCATTTTTTTGGGGCTTGTCAGTTCACAATTATTACAGCAAATATGGTCAGACTATGATCAGTCGTCTGTTATCGCACAACTCCAAATAGCTTACTTATTGTAAACCATACCTACATTTTAAAAGAGCATCCAAGAAGTTCTTGCTGGATCTTTTTCCATGAAGATTAGGCTGTTTTTGGAACTAGTAACTAGAATCGCTCTCATCTCTAGTATGGTCATGACTACTCATAAGTGCCTAAAATTATCTATAGGTATAAAAATATTTTAAATTTGGTTACTGAACCTTCCTTAATTACCTTATTTGAGTACAGGTGGGATACTTGATTTGATATCCCGTAATCGTCAGGGAGACAAAGTGAAGACCTTCATTACACAGAAGGCAATAAAAAGAAGTCCGTTTTTTGTACATGTCTCACGTACTAATTCAATTCGTGCTAAGCCTATTACTGTGTATTAGTAAAACTAAGGGGGGGACCGGGTTCACCCCATTACAACTAACAACTACTGTAAGCCGAAAACGCAAAGATTCGTGATAGACCTATGTCCGTTGCAACAGGAAAAAGTAGTAGCGTAATACGTTTCTCTGATCTGGACAGCAGGCATTTGTGAATTTAATTGACGGTCAATACCGTCGCCTGAAATGTGATTGTCAGATCTGGGCCTCCTCACTATATTGCTTTTGTTCCTAAGGTTGTGGTACCTCAACTTAGCCTCGTGTATATGTTTTCTATTAGTGCCGAAGTGGAAAAGTTGATAATGGAGAACAGACGTAATAGCTTGTGTTCTAGTAACCTGTGACCTAGTAACTGAGTAATTAATCTGTAACCTAGCTAAGAAGATATCTAATGTGGATAATGAACCATGGGACATGTGCCTTTCAATCCACTAACCAGAACTTAGCTCGTTTTTCTGAAGGATCGATATAAGCTAAAAGGACTTGCTATACTCAGATCTTTGCTGCTCAGGTCCCTTGTTGTACCTTACGCAGCTGTTATGATGTCGGTACATTAAATTTTTCGCAACTTATTCGCTCATATACTAAGACCATTGCTCAGAGAAAGCCACTGCCTAAGAAACCTTCAATTTGGGATCTAAAAGAACTAGGCCTATACCTAGAAATTTATGACATAGATGGAATAATGTATTTGTATTTAGAAGACATACTGCGACATTAGTGCCTTTCTGTTTAGCCAGGGGTATTCATAACTTCACCTACTGGCAATTGATACAGCACACTTGTCCTAGTCTAACAACTGTCCTTATGTATGTTCAGCGTTCCAATTTAAAACGAATAGGTATGATAACTACAACCAGTTAAGGCAGGAACTAATCACGAAATTTAAATATTCTTAAGGTAATTCAATAATTTCTAATGGGCCTGTATTACTATTCTACAGACTGTAAATCTCTTTGTTTTGACTGAACCTAAGGTCGCTTTTATGTAAAAGCTGGCATAGACAGTGCAGCGCCAAGATCTGCAATAGCATCTTAGTATCATATCTAGATCAAATTTATCATTTTGATAGGCTAGTTAATAACTAGCTGTAAGTAATAGGTAACTGTAAGTCTCGAAATACCTTTACCCGTTATTACTGTAAACAAGTGGTGCCAACCATACCAAAAAGACCTACTGGTAAATTAACAACTACATTTTCTCCAATTCCTTAAATTGTAATTGTGTATTGTAGCAATCTCATGATACCTTTCATTAGGTATTATTAGCCTTATTCAGATATTGATATCACATTGGCGTCCTCTTTCCTCCACCAGGTGATAACAAACACGTCTCATATATAGTAAGCTTCAAATAACGGTCAAGTGTTTAATAGCAGTGTTTTACCTGAAATAAAACACAGATTAAATACTTACCTTATTTGAAGCTTACATTCCAGTACTACCTGGTGTATATTATCGACTCAATGAGCTGTTAAACTGTAACAACCATAAGCTGGTTTGTACAGCGCCACCTGGTGGGAGAAATCATTTGAGCGAAAGAGATAGATGTAAATACTGATAAAGAGTGAAAGAGAGGGCAATAAAGCGGAAGTCAAATGTGCGCCACTCTCATATATAGTAAGCTTCAAATAAGGTAAGTATTTAATCTGTGTTTTATTTCAGGTAAAACACTGCTATTAAACCCATTAATCCAGTCCTGCCCTGTCCTGCCTTTCGCCGGTCGGCTATTAGATAGACAATTCTTTTATTTCTGAGTTACAACTATTTAATAATTTCATTAAAGATAACTAATAAAAGAATTATTCATATTGGCCATGATAATAAAATAACATCTCTGATCCCACATACGCAGTACAAACTGTACAAATGGCAACATTTCAATCAGAATTTCTACCAAAACATAACCTATACTCGTGTTTCAATATGTCAAAAGAATTTATGAAATAAAGGTGTATTACTTATTTTTTGGCAGTGTATTGTGGTAAGAATAAGACATAACCAATCTATATAATATTACATCGCACGCCCATTCAAAACTATAAAAAATGACAACGGAGCCTTACATCGTTCAACTAGATGCTGAAACCAAAGCTTCATTAAAAATGTATTTGTTTAAAAACGTCCACAATGTAAAAACGATACGGAATAACGTTGTCAACGGAACCTGGAGTTGTGCTGTTATCGAGCCTAGTTTAATTCTGGACCCTTTCCAAGTTGCCGTCGCAGTTAATAAGGCTGTGGTAGCTGAGAAACTGAATGCTATGGTGACAAGGACGGTTTTTGCAGAAATTTTGTATAATTTATCTATTAAAAAAAATATAACACAGAGCTTAAAAACGTTTGGTATTGACAAAAATGAGAACTTATTAGTGTGTTTTATAGCTACCGAGGACAAGGATCCCAGCAGTGAGATAGTACCACAAATAGAAGGTAATGTTTGTCCCATGAGCGAACTGAAAGACTTGACTGATATGAAACGTTTGAAAAATGCCTACCAGGTGGAGGATTTAGCAACTGAAAACGATTTACTTAATGTAATTGTAAACAGAATGGTTACAAAACAATTTATATCATATTAAATTTTAAAACTAACCTGTGTTGTTTTATAAATGTAAATAAATATTTATCCACCTATCTAAACTTATTACAATTGTCTCAATGCTGACATAAATACATATATATATTTGGCAATGAAGAATGAATGAAATAACCCTGGGTATTTTGTTAAATTTTTTAGCTGAACCATAATAAATACTCCCACTAGAGATCAGGATGGCTACCAGCCGTTCCACTGGATTTGTTGACGGAGTCATCAGAAAATCATGTATGTGTATATTCTATTGAGATATTTATAATCAAACTAGCTGAACCGACAGACTTTGTACTCAATGTATGTATGCCTCAAATAAAAAAAAGAAAATAAATAAATAGAAGACCTAAACTTTTATGAAATAAACTTAAAACAAAACAAAAGGAATCCGTAATTAATAAAAAAAACAATTCATATTTATATATTCACCTTTTAAACCCTCTGGGCTTCCACAAATTATTCAATACCAAAATTAGCCAAATCGGTCTAGCCATTCTCGAGTTTTAGCGAGACTAAGTAACAGTAATTCATTTTTATATATATAGATTTAAATGGTATCAGTGTACCCAGTATGTATTTATATGTATTTGTGTTGTGTATGAAGATATATGTATGTAAATAAACATATTTATTTGTGTATACATTCTTAGTAGCCGACCCCAAATAAACTTGGGAATAAAGGCTAGGAAGAAGAACATTCTTAGAAATTTGTTGACTGGCGGTTGTGAGTATGTCATGCTCGCTCAAAAGTCCTGCTGGCGGTGGCGTGTGTAGCGGGTCGTTCGGCTCCCTACGATATGGTTGAACTGGACGATGGCTGGTGCATGGGTCATGCTCGTGATACGGGCGCCGCCAGTCGGGGCTGGTCATCTCACAACTTCTATTTATTGTTTAATTGTTTTTGGACACTACATGTGTAAATATCAGAATCGTTACATTGTCCTCACATTTAATAAAATGCCTTAAACAATGTAACCAAAAATTGTAAAAACAATGTTGGAAAAGAGTGTCCATGGAGTTTCTTGTCTGTTCTTCTCCATAGGATCAACGAATTGGAACAGACGATTAGCTTCACTACTGACTGACTACTTGACGTTTCAAAAGTGCCGTTGTATGGTTTATTTGAAATAAAATGGTTTGATTTGAACTCTGTAATATTTATTTTACCATTTTTTTGGCTATCATATTGCTTCTTTTAAATAACTGCCTTACATACTTTTGCAACACCCAAAGGTTTGATTGGAAGAGAATGCCTGTGGCATTAAATCCGCCTTGTGCAACATGTTTGCAAAAAGTTTAAATAAATAAATACTAAAATGTAATTTAAATCATACAGTTCTGTGAGGTAACTCATTAAGAATATGGAGAGGCAACACCTCTATTCATCCCATGAGTGACCTAAGGGGTGACTGAGGTAGCTATGCAGTTTACATCACTGCAAAGAGAAAACTTGAAAAGACCCCTTTTTTTTACGTGTGGAAATCCCCTCGGTCGGACCATCATCCCGAGGGGGTTTTCTATTCGGGGGGGCGGTGTGTCGGAATCGAACTGACTAAATACCACACGGTATGCCCTCTTTGCGCTTCTCTTTTACGATGAGGAAGTTCAGGGTGAAATCTAATTGTGGACTCCTCCCAGCGCCTGCCCGCTCCTATTGAGGACCCTCTCTTAGGAACTTGAAAGAAACCCTATGTTAACCCACCTGGCCAGTGTGGTAAAGCAGGTCAAAACTTCTCTAAAGAGGGGCCTATGTGCAGCAGTGGACTGTTAAAGGCTGCAGATGTGATGTGCCAGTCTGCCCCCATTGTCAGGCATATATTAGGTTGTGTTACTAACTATATTCACATATATTAAGCTATTTCAACTGCTTGGTTGGCCTAGAGGTTTAAGCGGTCGTCACGTCGCTTTCTACTGCGCCACGTGTTGTGGGTACAAATTTCATATGGGATAACACTTTCTGTCATCAACAAATTGCTGTTTTAAGTCTTTTTTGTAAAGTCCCCTCGATACAGGATGTATATTCATAATGTAGATGTCTTTTTAACCTTTTGACCGCCAGGGTCACATATGTGTGACAAGCGAAAACTGTCCCTGTACGCCAACGTCACAAATATGTGACAAAAAAGCGGTACACCGAAATACGAAATAAAGCATTTAAACATTACTTTTATGCCTTTAAATTTATATAAGTACCTTAAGAAGAAGCTCTAACTCTTATCTATTTCCATAAAACTATTTAAATTGCTTTATAATATTAAGAAATTTTACTCTAAAAACAAAGAAATAAACTCTTAAAAAAGAATGTCCTCACACGCCAGAGTCACAAATATGTGACCACTAGTGATGTAGGGCACGTTAGGTGATATCGTAAGTTTATATTAAAATTTCGTTAGACTGTTTTATTTTTGTTGTTAAGTTTTGTTATTATACTTATTCTGTTAAAATGAGTAAGAAAGTAATTAACAGCCGTGCTCGTGATATGATAATTAAAGTAGACAATTATTTTGTAAAGAAGAAAGAGGACTCTTAGTTATTGATACAAAATATAAGCAGTGCCCTAAAAAATGCTTCGTACACTACTGAGGTTTAAATGAAATAAATAAAAGTTTTAAAATGTCCATCACAAGTTGCTTTGCTATTTTTTTTCAAAATTCTACTTCTTACTTTTTATGCCAGGTTTATAGAAGCTAGTATTTAAAGGCTATAAACGTACATACTGTTTTACATTTTGTTAAATTTTTCTATTTTTATATAGTTGATTATATACTTAACCTATTTGAATAGTGTATTTTTTTTAATGTCTCCTTCAACGGAATTATAGAAATCTAATTTAAAACACGTGATTTAATTATTATTAGTTAATATTATACTCGATAAGCGAGATAGTACGTTGCTACATCCTTATTTGGGAAGCGCAATATTCATAAAAATGACGTACCGTCCACGCCAGGGTCACAATATCAAGACAACAGATCAAGAATAGTGTTGTACCTATAGTTATTATATTTAATTATATTGTCGTCTCAATTCTGTTATTACGGTATTAAACAACTCTGTTAATAGTGTATAACTATTACTAGAGTAGGAAGAAGTGTAATGTTGAAATAAATTCAGTGTTTTATGGACATATATTTTGAAATTGTAGACGAAAATAAAAATACAATTCATGTTATCGATAAAGTTTTGGAATGCTTATTTTTTTCGTAGGTATTTGCGCTAAATTTGTGGTCTGGCGCTGAGGGCAAGTTGATGAGTTTTTGCTCTGGCGTTCAAAAGGTTAAAAGGAGAAAAAAATATGTTAACCTCACTAGTTGTGGGGGAACGGGTTTCGTGTTCGTGTCTGGCGAGGTGATCGTGCCTAGCGAGCCACGGCCCAACAGTTTTTGTTAGACTGTTGTATGTATGGTAATCGGTGCGATAATTTCTATATCGCGATTCAAGATTAGTAGTTACTCCGTGATTCAATGTTTCTTCGGTAGATGGCGCTGTTGTATATTTTCGCTCGTGCTGTATGAGGAAGTCGCAGTCAGTTCTGCAATCGTTATCGCAAGTTTAACAATGTAATATATGCACTAATAGTTATGGCACATATTTTATCATTGTTACAAAAACATATCATCCGTCTCCGTCTGTACTCGTTCGAAAAATACCGTGCAAAATATATCGTAATATGTCTTACTATATGTATATGGTAGCCTACCATATACATGCGCCATCGAGCCTACCATTGGTAGGCTCAGTGGCGCAACGGCGCGTGCTACTGCTGCTCGAGATCTGGAGTTCATTTTCAGGTGGGACCAAATGTTTCTAAAACTAGATGGCGTTGTATGTTAAATGCCCAAAATTATTTTTATGTTATGAATAACTTAAGTTCATATTTATGAATGAGCTGTAGATTTTTATTCACGGACCAACAAAATCGTAAACATGATTTAAATTGTAAAATATGATACGAAGCTATCTTGTTAATAACAATGACAACTCATTTGTCGTAGGCAGCCGTTAGGGCCTACTTTAGTGTAGCCTATATAAATCAATGAAAAAGAAACCTTTATAAATAAACACAAAAAGTCAGAATTCCATCATGTTTTATTTTAACAACAACAATATTATTTATTATGTAAAATGTACATTAAATTACATACATAATTAAAAGCATAAATGAACCACTTGAAATGCAAGTTTCAATATACGCAACAACCAATTGGCAACATGTCCATTTGTTCGTCGTACTGACTGGTGAAGCCGAGGCCTGGCCAGCCTCGACAACTATCTATAGGTTGCTATGGCCACGCGTTTCATAAGTGAACTCAGATTTGCATATCCAATCATTAACAGGTATTTGTTCATTTTTAATCAAAACAATCATATTCATTACAAACTATCATCATTACAATTAAATGCTCATTAAATCACTTAATGCTATAGCTACCGGCATCCCTCATTTCAATGCTTTAAAAAATAATTAATTAATTAAAAAAACATTAAGAAACAACACATCGACATAATTTGTTTCGTGCAAATCTAAATTATACATGAACACAAAGTCTATAACTTAATACGTAATAAACAAAAACTTACATAATTTTAATAAAATGGCAGCTAGTAATTATGAGTCTTAGGAACTTTATATAAATCACAAGACAAAAATCATTTGGAACGAAAAATAAACCATACAACTGGGTTGCGCTTGCGTCTCACCAGTAAATACGCTTAACAATATGTACAAGTGTCGTACTCGTGCGCAATGCACAGTACGCGTGATCACTTTACAACTTATATATAACTTGTATGACTACATTGTGCTTAGCACCTCTTGAACACAAGGATGAGACGTGCTACCTCGCCACCGCCGGCCTCCTCTCCACATTACAATAAACCTCGGTATATCCTAACTTTCTATTACAATCGATAAGTTATGTGCCGATCGAGCGGGTGACGCTTCTACGTGGGAGGCTCGCATACCTACAAACGCTTACATTACTAAATAAATGATATTGCATTATCGGTACACTATGTATATGTATTATAATCTAAGAGCTTAGTCGACGTATAGCTTAGGCTCGGTGGCTCGACCTACTTGACTCCACAAGTCCACAACAGTATAGGTGGTCGACTGGTACTGGTGACCTCGGTACTAACTACTTAAAGCCGTTATGTTTGTCTAGTTATACTTCTCTTAATACTACGTGTATTGATACTAGCCAATCCGTGGCGAGCATGCGTCGCTCGTCACATCTCATACAATAAGTCATCTTGATAGATAAATGAAAAAAAAAAAAACAATATTAAGTATTAATTTAGAACTGGATGATAATTTATACAATATGATATGCCGACACACTGGTTACAAAATGTTCCGTTGCTACTAAATAAATTATGCCTTTAATTTTAAAAGTCAATAATAAATTCCTTGGAGGGACTAAAACAGTAATTAAAATCACGCGATTATAAACGTGAACCGGCTCCAAAACGTCACCAACAAGCTGACAGCTGTCAATATACGTCATATTTTCTACTTTTATTGATCTGTGTTGAACTGTCAGTCACATAATTGGTCAGTGACGAATTCAAATGTAGTGTTTTAGCGGACAATTCATTTATTCCAATAGGATATTACGTGTGGAACTATTTGTCAACAATCATATATTGTCTGGATACAGAATATAAGTATATCTGAAAGTCAGTGACCGACGTGACACCCTGGCTCGTATCGCGTGTCACAAGGGGACCCAACATTACTCGTTTCGATTTCAGGCTATACTTGCCTTAACTAACACAATATCGACACATATATATTAATTCCCTGCGCAGCGTAACAGTAACATTTTCCAATACAAAATTACAAAAACTATATAAATACACAACTCGAGTTACCGCTACGCATATAAAATGCTAACAATTAACTTCATACACACGAGAACTAACGACGATTTGTTCTAAAATAATTAGTCTAGATTTTAGATTTGGCTAACTCCGCCTTGTGAGGTCCGCCTTCACTATGTACAGTCGCGTAGTGGCGCCACCGTCGCCACACCTCACGCTCGTATTTCATGCCAATTCATTAATATAATAACATCGGTATAACGTAGCACCAAATCTTTTTACTAGGCACGTCCGAGTTCACACACGACACAGTATTTTGTCGTAAAAGAAAAAAAAACATTTGCAAAGTATTTTTTCACGTTTCAATTTTTAATCTATTTTATTGAGTATTTTCACTGGTAACTTATAGTCGCCTGTCGTGTGAGCTCGAGCGCGTTAGATCTATATATATATTATATCTCACGGGTTCCGCGCGGACCGTTCACCGAGCCGACGCCTGGTCGCCAGTCACGGGCAGCGACGGCGTCACCTCGGTGACCACCTCATATATCTATCTTTCTATACACTAAATAAGTATTCATCGACATATCGTTTAATAAAATAAAATCTAAAAAAATATAATTTAACCACCCGATCAAGGAGTCGCAACGTCGTAAGCGGTGCGCTCCGAGACTAGATAAAGCGTTCGCGTATATACGTCGCGCGATTCCGTTCATAGCGAGGACTGCCGGCATGTCAGTGAATAGATACTCGTATATAGGCTATGTACACTTATACGTATAGAGGGCCGCGCCGGAGTCGTTCCGCTGTCACGTCACATCTGCAACAAACGTTTACTAGTAGGATGGGTCTTTCGAGCCGTCGGGGGCGAGTGAAAAGTGGCAGGTGTGGGTGGATACTTGCCTGCGCGAGGTGGTGGGGCGATGGGGGGTTTCACTGCGAGAAGGGCAGCGGCAGCGCGCGGCACAGCGACGGTCACCGGCGCGCCTCCGACACGTACACCGACATCGACGAGTCCTTCGAGCCGACGCCCATCGCACACCTGATTAAATCAATACTTTTGTTAGTGATGCGTATACCAACCGCCTTCTTATTTTTAAACTTAAAAACAGTTTGATATACCTACTTAAAACTTAACTTTTATGAAAATATTAGGTATAACTCGTGCGACCTAAGATGGCACCTGACTCAAATGTCAGTCGTTTAAAGAACTGAGTGCAAGAAAAATATAATTTATTCTAGTTTTTTAAATTTCAACATTTATTTTGCTTTAAATAGTTTCTCATAATATACTACTTTATCTTAAGTGGTGCTTTACAATTACTACCTGAGTTAAATACATTTGCATACCAATAGGAAGCAGGCCTCATTCATTATTTACCCGAATGCATTCTTCGTGCAGTGATTTAAATAATATTAGGTAATACCTAATATCATTTTAAATGAAATTAGGAACTGAAATGTGGTTATAAAATACAATTTTAAATCATCATAATAAGCCTTTTCGTAGTCTTTAAATATCATATGTATATGGATATTCTTTATTTGAAACTATTGCATCATGCCGTCATGCTGGTTTTTTTCGAGTCAAATCTTAAAACAATTGGGTTATCCAGACGAATCTAATGATATTTAAAAAAAAAAAAATTCGTGGAGTGACTTATGTGACATTAGGTAATACCTAATAAACTAAAATTATTATGGAAAGATTCGTGTAACGGTAATAGTGATGCTAACGCAACTCGCAAGACGACAGAGGGGTATCACGCGGGGGAACGGCATCATGTTTCGTTTTGAGCCAGGTGCCATCTTAGCTCGCACGAGTTATACTGACTTGTGGTTTTGAGTTTGTACTGACCCTAACCTTTAAAACAAGGAGTCAACCTTCCAAATTGTGGTCCAGTACCCTGGAAAGCCAAGTGTTAATTAGTGTACAATCGTGGGTGTAGTTACCTGAGCGGATGGAAGGTGAGGCAGGAGACGGGTCCGATGCGAGCACCCATAAACCCTTCGTGGAACTTGATCGTGTTCAGTAGTGTGCCCTTCAGGTCGTAAATGCTGATGGATTGGTTCACCGAACCGCTGTGTTATACAAATAAATAGCTGGTATTATAACAGTAAATTGGACTGTTTGAATATATGATTTTATATTTAAATAGTTTAAATTTGAGATGGAATGGGTTTGTATTGTATCAAAGTTGTATTTTAAGTTAATATTCCATTCGGTTACTCACATCATCTGACTTATTATTACAGATTAACCGATTTACTGTAGAAAAAAATGTGGACTGGATTGATATTTATATGTTGTGAGCTCATACCTCGAACGAAACGCTTAAGCGCCATTAAATTTTCACTAATTTTAGAGTTTACTTCTTAACAAATTATTTCCATATTTAGCCCGCACTGCAGTGTGAAAATTTTATAACAAGTAAAATTGAGCGTTGTCTAAAAGTAATGTATCACGCTTTTAATTGAAAATGATAAAATGTGAAAAGATAAAAAAAACTTTCTCATCATTATATTTCTCATCAAATTTCATTTCAAAAATTTTTCACAATTCATGTTAAATATTGAAATGATTAAATAAATTTACTGGATTTAAATATGTAAAAGTATAAATATTAATAAGAAGTATTATTGTGTGTGTGTGTGTTTGTTTGTGTGTGTGTGTTTGTGGGACTGGTGTGTGATGAGGAGGGTGGTGTAGGTGGTGAGGAGGGTGGTGTGTGGGTACGCACCAGGCGACGAGGTTGCAGAGCGGGTGCACGTCGATGGCGGCGAGCGGGGCGGGCGCGCGCACGGTCTCGCCCACCTGCGACATGGTGCGAGAGTCGTACATGCGCACCGACCCGTCCATGCTGCAATATACAAACATATTACATGTATTCCTTACATACGTTTCACAGATTTCTCTTTCTCTTTTTATACAACTCCCGCATTAGGAATATGAATTCCTGTGTCGCGGGGCATTTTACAAACATACATGAAACGGACACCAAGAACACTCAGACTCAGAACGACAATTTGTGAATCACACAAAGTGTTATCCCACGTGGGATTTGAACCCACGACACTTGGCGCAGTAGAGAGCGGCGTGGCGACCGCTTAAGCGGACTAGGCCAACCGTGCAGTCAGGTACTTAATACAATACGATAGTGTAGCCATAGAAACATTATTACATATAAAAAATCAATGAACGCTTTTTAAAAAAGTTTAAAGTTACGTTAAGAAATATATGATCGCGTAAGATATTCTTTATTTTTTTATTCGTTTAACCAATAACTGCATTCGACGTTGGATGTCAATCGTAATACATATGTAAGTATTCTAAAATATAATGTTTCGCCGAGGAATTTACAAATACATTTTAAACGATTCCGAATAGTAAATTTGCATTTTCCAAATATTAGTTTGAACTTACAGCACCCAGTGTATCACGGTATGGTCACTATCACTAAACTACGACATTCGTATTGTCGTATTTGGTGGGTGAGTGCGAAACCAAAGATCCGATGATGTAGAAGCATTTCAATGAGCTGCCATATTGTGGGTTGTTATGAGAGTAGTGTCAGTTCGGCGAGGTGCATGTGTACGGTGGTTACCAGCCGGTGATGAGCGTGTAGAGGTCGGGGCGGTGCAGCGCGGCCAGCACGGGCGCGTGGTGGTCGTGCAGGCGGAAGATGGGCCGCGGCGCGTCGCGCTCGTCCCAGGCGCGCACGGCGCCGTCGCTGAAGCCGCCCACCAGCTGCTGCGCCACGCCGCCCGAGCCCCAGCACCCGTCGCCGCGCCACAGCGACGTCACCGCCGCCTCGCACTCTGCGACACATTACACCCGCTATAGTCATCTACACCCGAGATGAGTAGCTGCTGTAAATACACGACTGCGAGAATCACTAAATATCGGTGCTGATGACGAGCAGCAGGGTCAGCGATAAAGATTCTTAACACTGCTAACCGCTTACCGAGCATGGTGACTATAGTATAGTAGGGTACTACTGTGTTTGGAGACGTACAACAGAAGCACTCTGCGTCTAAACGCCTAGCAAAAATAGAAGCGAAAGTGACCCGCATAAATTAGCATATTCTAGGGCTATCAGAAGTTCGAAGACAGGGAAAAGATACAAGTCCTAGATTCCGACCACCTCGGTCCATAAATAACTCAGAGACAGCGTATGAGGAATTTGACATTGTGTCATATTTGACATTGTATCCAGACTAGGAGTTTGTAATCACATACAAAGACAAAGCTGAGGCTTTGTTTCGTGCCAACACTTCGCACACGTACAAGAACAACACTTCGCACACATACAAGAATATGGCGAATCCAAAGTAGGACCATTCGGTTATGGGCGTGAAAACCACCGAAGTTAAATGCTCAAATAATTCCTCGAAGCCCAGGGGCTCTACCTGATAAACGCTTTTTTTCAGAAGAAGGCCTAAAGGAAGTGGACCTGGCAAAGCCTAGATAGTGTGACAAAAAACGAGACCAACTTCATCATACAAACAAACGCCAACAGATCTGTGATCTGTGATCAACAGACTTAATACCGGAGGTGATCATCAACTCGTAAGAAACATCCTGAATTTATTAATTAGAACAGAACGAACGTGCCTAATAAAATTTTAACCATTTTCGACTAAAGAGCCCTTGACGAAGCTCACCAGTGCAACTGGATCTTATGAAGAAAAGAGGAGAAGCAATAAACGCCAAACCATCTGAGCGGCAGACATTAAATAGGCAGATAAATGAACGATTGCTTGGAATTGAGACCCAGAAGTTTTTGCCAAGCCGTGCTGTCATCTATCCAAGCTCCAACCTTGCTCCAATGAGGCACCACGGTCACCTCTAAAATAGAGATTCACGGTGAAGTCGAAAGATTTTATGAAGACTTGAACACTTAACGAACTTACCCATCAGACACACAGGTTTTCGCCATCAATCTGGGAGAGATTAGAAATGGTACTCTGACAACTCCACAACAGGAAAGCTCCGGGTGAAGACGCAGTTACAAGAGAGTTCCTAAAAGTCAGCAGAACTATTTTTTATTTTCAGTCAACCTCTTGATCTTGTGCGCTATTGACAAGTTTTGCTTGAAGTGATGGTTTGAGGCGCATGGGATGCAGTTGGAGCTATTTTAATAATACCTCACAAACGGCGATCTGATCCCAAACTGGACAAAGTTTGTGCTGTACTAATCAGACTGCTGCATAAACATATTTGTATACTAAATATATACATTATTTAGATAAATTACATTCAAATACAAGAAATGATCGTGCCTCAGCACACAACTATATCTCACTACCCACTAGAGCGAGGCGCGAGCACGAGTAGGGCCACGATGGTTTCAGCACGAATGAGCCGGCTCGCCCGGGGCAGTACTACCCTCACACAGAAAACCATCCTAACAATAATAGCATTCTCGCTGTCGTATTCGTTGGTACCGGTGTGAGACCGGAGGCCCAATCATTTTGCATCATTCTCCTGACCGCCACGGTATAGGTCACATTGCTGTATTGCCTACCACATGAGGTAATGTAACATGGTGACTTCTACTCACAGTGGGGTCCTTGTGACTTGTGGGGGTAGGGTTGTGAGAGGTGCGTCAGTAACTCACCCGTGTCGATGTCGGTGAGCAGCAGCTCGGTGTGCGCGTCCCAGAGGCGTATGATGGGCGCCCGGCCGGCCACCGCCAGCGTCCTGCGTCGCCCGCACCAGCGCACCAGCGTGGGCGCGGGCTGCGGGCTGTAGCCGCCCGACGACCCGCCGCCGCCCACTGCCACACCACACACAACACTTACACTATACACTCTATACGGGACTGTGGCGGACCAAATGTACACGGTGTGTTCTTCTTATATTCATACGTTAAAGCTAAGGTCCTGCGCTCGATCGAACCTGAGACCTCTTGATCATCAGCCGGCTAATCACTAGACCAACAAGGCAATGAGAGTACACCTGTATTAATACACTATAGTATCTCTGGCAAGGAGGTGGCCAGAAATTTTTACCCGAATAAAAGCATCCTTATAACTATTAGCAAAAAACACACCGCGGACATTTTGTTCACCACTGCCATGTACAGAGGACCTATAAAATACTAAATATAGTAATAAGAGATATGTAAGTAACACTTGCACTATCTACGCTAATATATCCTCATCCTGTGTTTAATAAATGCTACAGCAGATTATTATAAAAAACTAAGAGTAATTAAATAAACAAATACTATGGACACCTGAATTTCGACGCTGCCAAGCCTCAAAAGTAAACAGATTGACTGATATTATATTTATATACAGAAATTACCTTAAAAATAAATACACATATTTATCAAATTAATTATTTATGTACGATGAAGATGTGTAACAAAAACCCAGGGAATGTTGGAGGAAATAACACGCAATGACTGTAAAACTATTATTATTTCTTACCCGACTGCGGCGAAACCAAAAAGAAGATAGATTTTTAAGGTTTATGTCTGCCTAAGTGACTCAACTCTGCTGATGGAAAGCATGAGTAGGATTCAGGAGTAGGGGTCACCATGCTCATTGTGAGGGTAGGCAATGCAGCATGGTGACCCATACCATGGCAGCCTGGTCAGAAAATTCTACATAATCTACCGGCCTCCTGAATGTATGAATGAATATATGTTCGGCGGCAGCGTCTAAACTATTGAACCGCTTTTAATAATTGAAGTGTCCATAGATTTGTAACAATCGGCCGAGTGATGCACTGCTGTATACATTTTATCAGTTTTTATTTCATAAAAAAAAATACTTAATGTTACTTTACGATCTAAATTATCAAAGATAAAAAGCAATACATTATGTATAAACAAATAAATAAATAACCTCATATACTTATAGTTATAATAAATCAGTGCGTTCAATGAATTGAGTATGGAAGCGCATGCAGTACTGCAGAGGATAGTTAATGGTTATCGACGTGATGAGTGCACCACGAGGAGCATGCCAGCGAGTAGGCTAGGTGTGGGGGAGGAGACTCACGGTTGGGGTCCGAGTGTTTCTTGGCGGCGGCCTGCTTGTCCTCCGCAGACGAGAACTGGTCCGACACCAGCTGGGCCAGACCTGCACCGCCGCCACACACACGTACATACAATGGATGATACGACAATCGCAATTTAGACAAACACATCTACTCCAAGTGAAAGTATTTTTTTTTTTTTAATTTTTTTTTTGGAAATTTTAGCAAAAAACATAATTAATTGCACCTATCGTAGGTCAAGTCCAACTGTGACTACGGTAGGTAACCAATTTAGTTTAATCGTTTAAATAGATATTTAAATAGATAATGGTAAAACATTGAAGTCCAATTACAATTGTCAATACACATGTTAAATGAGAATTATAATTGTGTGAACATGGGGGCAATGGTTCATGAATTTCATGAGAATGTATTTGTTATAATGATAATGAACATTGTAATATGGACTCGGTTTTCTGTCGAGACTGAAAAGAAAATTATTTATGAATAAATAATATTTAGAGAAGTCTTGACAGTAGCCGACGCCATATTACTTAGTTTTATGAACTTTGAATAATGTTCTCAGTTTTAGTCGTCAAGCCATTCCATACGATGAGTTAAAACACCAAACACAATCAATGAAATGTGTCAATTTTATATGAAAGTGTGTTTTAATGCTATCTTAAAACCTGACAAGCTATATCTTTAGGAAGACAGTATTTAAAAATGTACCCTTTGGACGTAACGTCAATGAAAAGCTCGAATATTTATATAAACAGGTTTTTCAAACACTTTTGCAAGCTATGACTGTTATTGAAGACAGCCAAATAATTTCTTATGACTAACCATGAGAAGAATTGTGTGTGCGGTGTGTGTGTGTGTGTGTGTGTGTGTGCGAGTGTGTGTGTGTGTGTGTGTGTGTGTAGGTGTGCGAGTGTGTGTGGATGGGTGTGTGTGTGTGTGGGTGTGTGTGGGTGGGGGGAGTGAGTGTGTGTGGGTAGGTGTGAGTGCGTTTGGGTGGGTGTGAGTGTGTGTGGGTGGGTCTGAGTGTGTGTGGGTGGGTCTGAGTGTGTGTGGGTGGGTGTCAGTGTGTTTGAGTGGGTGTGAGTGTGTGTGGGTGGGTTTGAGTGGGTGGGTGTGAGTCTGGGTGGGTCCGGGGAAGGAGCGTGAGTAGATACTGACTGTAGACGGGGTGCGCGGGCGGCGGGCGGTAGTCATTGGCGGGACGCACGGGGAGCGCGCGCCAGGCGGCCAGCAGCGCGGGCTCGAGCGCAGAGCGTGCGGGCCGGTAGATGGCAAGCTGGCCCGTGTGCGAGCCCACGGCCAGCAGCGCGTGCTCGTGCGCGTTGAGGTAGGCCAGCGCCGTGATGCGCCCCCAGGGCCGCCGCCACGCGCCCACGCACAGCTTGGCAGCCGTGCCCCAGTCCCAGATGCTGAGGGAAACATTATATATATCGGCTCTCTTCTTTCATTCTACACGAGAAATATTACATCCAATGCTTGCTTTTTAAGTATTACTTCTTTTGAGTAAATTCTACCTAAAAAATAATCTTAATGTACCTAAATAATATTTAGCATGGTAAAATGAATATAGATAATATGTAATTTTATGCTATGTCGCTAATGAATATGGAAAAAAAAGTTGCCAGAATTGTACCTTGGGACACACTTGGGAAACCGTGTATGTTAAAAATTCTGAATGGCTTTTTATTTTCGTTTCGTTTTAAGTATTCGTTGATGATTTTTAAAATGGGATAAAAATATTTTTATGCACAGCCCACGATACTGATTTCAGTTACATTTGAAGTAAAAATCCTTTAGCCATACTATCAAAGGCTTTTTATAACTCGATAATTACTACCAAAGGTATTCACTATTTGAATTATTTTTATTTTTCATAGTAAATATACTATTAACGTACAATTATCCCATTGTTTGTCAAACAGATAATAGCAGTAAATGTTAATTCTAATTAATATTCAAGAGTATTTCAATTATGAAATTATCAAAAAAACCATTTAGCGATAGTTTTTTGAACCTGTACACTAAACAGGAAAATAATATTGTTGATATTCAAGATGTTAATTTAATAGGCTACTAAGTGTTGTAATCAGAAACTGATGACATACCCAAAGTTGTCCTTGGAGGCGACGGCGGCGTGTTGCTCGTAGGGGTGGAACAGCACCACGGCGGGCGGCAGCGGGCAGCGCGAGTGGAACACCTGTGACTCCAGCCGCGTCACGCGCGCCTTCCGCAGACCTAAGCACACCAGCCTTGCTTACACCGAGCACCACACACCCACACTACACGCACCACACTTTTAATTTTCAAAGTGTGTTATGGACATACCGACATAATATCCATATATCCAAAAGATCATACTTGTATGTGGGTATTTTTTATTTTATATAATTTTGTGGTATTTAATTCTGGATATACTATTGTATGATACATAAATGTTCCTTAGAACATAACCTAAATGATGGTGAAAAATCCATTGGGGACTTGGAAAGATCTAAGTGCACATGAAAAAAGTAATTCGATTTAATGACAAGAACTCTCTAAGAACGGATTTTCTGGTTTAATGCCAGACGCTTCGGCCTAGGAAGTATTTCAAGTTTTCCAGTGATTTCCTGCGTTTTTTGCTTTCTTAATGGCTACAATATAATCTAGATCTACAAGGAGAACTTCATTTATTAGCATGTAATAAATAGATAGGTGTGCTAGCACGTACCGGCGGCTTCAGTCCGGAGGCTGTGGTTGCGCGCGTACCGCCAGGCGCGCTCGTGGTGCAGGCGGCTCTCGCAATCATCGCGCCACCCCTCGCCCTCGCCCCCAACCTCCGCTCCCTCCCCGCCCTCGCCCACCTCCGCGCGCGCAAACATCGACGACGCCCACTCCACGTACGACGACTTCACTATCGGTTTCTTTATCTGTTGACCTGGACGTTATTTACTGGTTATTTTTCGGCGCCTTTAGCGTAGGCACTCGTTTTGTTTCCAAACTCACAAAACCGGCCGAGTTCTATGTCACGCATTTGTCGCGGTCGCAGTTATCACTCGTAAACTATGCGAGCGAATCGTGAAACGTACGATTCCAAGACAGATGACAATAACGACAAGTTGGATTCCATACTGCGATGGAAACACACTAGAATAAAGCTATTAGCTATATCAAGATTCTGGGTGCAATCACTGATTCATTCAAGATACAGATCGCTATGAATCATGTAGGACAGAAAAAAAAATTAAAGAACTTTCGAATGTCCATAGTCCATAATCCATGTCAAAGCTCAAAGAAGAGCACTCGCGTGGTACTATTGATATAGTATGTAAGACTAACTTGAATTTGATGAGGTAGACTCTCGTTCCCGATCGCGGAGCGCCACTGAATCTTCAGAGATCGTATGCGGCAAACCCTTGGCTCTTCGATTGCCTGAAGATAAATAAATATCTGAAATTTGCTGGCCAAGCTTATCTATGTCATTGATATATAAAAACCCTAGATGCACCGTCTCAAACAAAAGCGGCATACGAAACTGTCCCACTTAGTCATTGATGTATAAAAATATCAATGTGGGTAGTTTTAGTTATGCTATAAACATATCTTTTGCAAATTCAACCTTACGCGCATTGGTTAAAGTTTTTATTACAAAGCAGTGTACCATGACCAATCAAATTTTACTACCAAAGTTTTGAATAAGAACAGGGTCGTTTGGATTATGCTACTAAAATAAAAGGTTGTTTAATAGTCGTTCTCACACTGAAAAAGCGGCCATTGAAATTTGTCGTATTATACTTGGACCGTTGAGTAAAGTTTTAGACAAATTAAATCAAAATCACATGTTGCTTCCGATATTTAGTCACAAAAACAACAAAAACAAATTAACAAACTCTTTTACTTACCGAAAATACGATATCCCATCCTTTTTTAACGTTCTTGACGTAATATTTTTACAATTCCTCACGGACACTTCAGTATTTTTAACGTGCGCACAGAGACGCGAGCGACGCGAGACTATTTGAAAAAGGAGCAATTGTGCTCGTATTTTATGAGGACGGTTTTGAGACGCTGAGTGTGTATCTTGGGTTTTTTAATACATCAATGATCTATGTATTTAAAATTTTCTAATAATTACTTAAAACAATATACTTTAGTCATACCTGATGGTAAGGTCCTGGTGTGTTCGTGCGCGTTGATGGGCGAGCTGCGAGTGTTCGGCGAGGGTGGCAGCGACGACGAGTTGCTGCGAATCAGCTCGAGCTCACGACCCACGCTGTCCACCTAAATATACATTACAGTGATATTTCGTTCATATTCGATAAGATAACCTCATCTTCCTAGTCTTTAGATTGTTCTGGATCAGTTACTAGTTCAACCAATTTTACTTGAACATCAATATTTCCAACTGAACAGAATTAGTTATCAAGACATTTTAGTGCACTGACTATCCAATTACGATTGCCATAGATGTTCATGCCAACCGGGACTGACTGACTACTTTCCGAACACCAGATCTTCATACTCCCGAGCTGTTATTAAAAATATTGTTGAAAGAAAATTCTAACAACACTTTAGTTCCGACCCGGGAATCGAACCCGAGACTTCTTGATTGGCAGTCGCATACGACGAATACGCTCTAATCTAATACGAATCAAAGTTATTTTACGATATAGGAGTAAAGACAATGAAAAGATCATCCGATGAAAAATCAACACCGCAACTTGAGTAAATCATCCAAAACATATATTCCAAAAGCTTTTCTTAAAGGTTTAGACTCCCTAAACCTTTAAGAATCCAAATCGATACAACCTCTAGCAAGCAGTTCGTACCAGAAATACCACAAAACACAATTTCTACAACAGATGAATAAAGCGCGGCAAAAAAAATGGTGAAAATATGTAAATGTATGAAATGTAAATGACGGTTGTATTGAAAGGAGAACTACATATTCTGTACTGCCAGCAATATAATATGATCTATGGTTATAAGAATGTACCGTGTATGAAGTTGCACATCCTATTTGATACAATTATGTATTATATTTTCTGAACTTTTCTAAAACAATTGACATTCTTTCCACTAAAAATTACACTTGCAATAACATAATATTGGTGTTGTCACCAAAACGCATTTCTGCGTTTTCTAAATTTATAGTTTCAATCTATCGCCTCCCCTAGGAACGCCAACCATCCCGGTGTTGGGCAGTCCGAATCCATCCGCCGCCAGCCACCCTCCTCAAATCGTCAGTCCATCGTGCCGCAGGTCGCCCCACACTACGTTTGCCTTTTCGGCACCTTTCGGCTCCAGCGTCCACCAATCCGTCCGGAGACATGTCCGGCACACTTCCACTTTCTAAACTTGCCATGCCTAAATTGTCCTTAGTTAGAAACTAGATGTTGTGTTGTAAAATATAAGTTACATGAGACTATATTTTTAAATCAATATTTATGAATGAGATCAACGTATTTTAACAAATTTATATTTCATAACAATTTATTATTATAATATTTTAAAACACCACGCCTTCTAACTCAGAAAGAATATAAGTTTAGAAAATGCAGAAAAACGTTTTGTTGACAACACGAAAGTTTAGTTATTATAACTGTAACAATTTTTGACAATAATTTAAATTCTTTAAACAGTTTTAAAAATATGACTACCTAATTAACTTTTTAAACGGTACAGGTCTCATAATCATCCGTATATATGAATAGGTCTATACGATCTGATGTTCTCCTTTCAATAGAACCAATACTCAGTACAATACTAGGAACCAAGTTGGCTACACAGCATAGCCCAAAGATAGACACGATAGCTTTAGGTCGACCTGAGCCAAGTAGTTATAGTCACTTCTGTGAGAGCACAAGTCACTATAAATTGCTTGACACAGATGGACCTAAAACTATATTAGGACAGTTCCCCGGAGTTCTTACAGTAGCAGTGTTCGTTAATTTTGAAGTTCGCGTACATGTTGGTACTCCACAGACACACATATTGTTGTATGCCTCAGACTGTAACATATTTAAGAAGTTGGTTAGTTTCTCGAAGTCTCACGAGTTGCAACCGATGCCCTGAAGCAGGAATTTAATAAAGAGAATACATGCTCGAGACTGTCATTGATTGTAACCATACTGAAACAGAAATTCTGAAACAATGACACAAGGCGATTGAAACGTCACTTCTCGTGATTTCAAACAAGAGCTATTCTACTGACGGTTATTGAACGATGGCGATTGAACTGTAGACCAAGATATTACTAAAGGTACAAACTACTGCTGAGTAAACATTTCCACAACCTGAAATGAGAGAAACCAGAAAATGTGCTATATAAATCTACAGAAATAACATCAACTGGTAAGGACGAAATTATCGCTGAAGAAATGAAGTGACTTGAAAACATAGGCATGTTAAAGTCACTCAGTTTGTGCAAGCAGGTATAGAAAACAGGCTAATGGATCAATAACTGGAAACAGCATCTTGTAAAAAAATCCACAGGCCTTGCAGAACAGTTGCTCACATACTTCATGTTAGCTAAGTATCCATTGAATGAATCAAATCAAATCAAACCATTTTTATTTCAAATAAACCAATACAACGGCACTTTTGAAACGTCAAGTAGTCCGTCGTGAAACTAATTGTCTGTTCCAATTCGTAGATCCTATGGAGAAGAACAGACAAGAAACGCCATGGATGAATGAAATGAATGTGGATGAAATACTACTTTGCAATGGCACATGCCGAATTAACAGAATCACAACCAGGGTATCGACAACATGCTGCCAGAGATTCTCGAAAAGTTTACAGTAGGTAGAGTAAAGGAGAAAAGATCTCTGAAAGGAAAGTCCCACCGCTGGCAGGATCAAATCAAATTAATCTTGAGAATGTATTTTCTGTTTGACATCGATTAACAAGCAGTGACAGTCAATTGTTGTACACCTCCAACCTGATAGAGGTCTCACGCTGGCATGCTATTGATGGACGCTGGCATGCATCTCATGCTGACATGCATTGACAGACATTGTCATGGAAAAAAATCCTTTATAAAAAAGCATAACTTTTTTTTAACTTATCTAGTAAAAGTGAATATTAAATGGTACGTACCTGATTAGCTATGTAGCTAATAATGTCATTGGCCATTTGAGATATTTCTGGGTGTGGTTCCCGAGCCATCGTCGTTAGTGTGTTCCATAGTTTTATGTACACCGAGCCGAACCCTGGAATAATATCATTATTTTAGGATATTCTGAATATATTATATCGTCGTCACCCACACTTCTCTTTATTATTATCAATCAATATAGTTCTTGGGTCGTTATATATTTCATAGTTTTTAAAATTTTTGATTTCAACTATATGAAACATGAACATTATTTAGAAATAAAAATGATGTAATCACTTCCATAATGATCAGTGACAAGTCGAGGTCACTTGTCGCAACGTTGCATTAAACGTTACGTGTATGGTCACACTTTATCTGTCAATCTTTTGTCAAAAAATAATAATACATAAAATTATTTACTATATTAAAAAAAAGTCGTGTGGCACTCGGGGACTGCCGCGGTAAAGCTATTGCATAACATTTATTATCAACATATGCAATTATAATTATTTAGTTATTTTTTACTTATGCAGTATTTTTTTCTTTGATATTAATTCAACTTTACAAAACATACATTCTAATAATATTATTGCCAAGCAATATAATCATCTCATTAACCGAAAGAGAATGACTACTAAACAGAGAACATAATAGTTATATGAGCATATCTATGGAATAAAAACCGATATAAAAAAGAAGAATTTAGAATGACTGTGTTGTCCAGGCAACGGACAACAGCCGGTAGCGGCAGCACGCATGCGCTAATCTGCCTATAGAGCACGGAGCCGCCAAATTCTATTCTATTATTATTCTATTAATTCTATTAAAATAAAGACAACTCCCGCATTAGGAATATAAATTCCTGTGTCGCGGGGGACTTTACAAACATACATGAAACGGACACAAAGGACACCCAGACTCAGAACAACAAATTGCGAATCACGCAAAGTGTTGTCCTACGTGGGATTTGAACCCACGACACTTGGCGTAGTAGGAAGCGGCGTGGCGACCGCTTAAGCCACTAGGCCAACCGTGCAGTTAAAATCCTTGTCGCACTGCAGTTACAATCATATTCTCTATCCTTTTTTTAGGGTGTTAGGTTTTTTCGTTAGGGAATTTCTTGATTCGGTCGCCGCGCTTAAAGACCGCGATAAAAGCTATACAATAGCTTAAAAGATAGGTAGTTAGTAAGGTAGACATACCAATGGTTGGCAAGGAGAGCGCCGCGGCGTTCCTGACAATGACGTGCGAGTGAGTATTGTTGGGCACCGGCCTCGCGTCCGACAGCGGGTCCCAGCCCTGGTCCACGTCCCCGGCCCGACCCACGGGCTGCCTGCACACACGCACGAGGTATATACACAGGTAATACGTATTATACTCCTGTCACTCATCAAAATTATCGACCCCACTCACCTATCGCTTTTGCGTGTTCTTTCTTGGACGTATACAGAGATGAAATGTTGCTCGAAAATCATCACCAACCATTGGAGAGCTGTAAATAATACAAATTTTATCTACCTAAACTAAATATTTGTATTGATCTTACTTCACAATTAACGTTAAAATTTGTATGCTAGAGTTAAGAGCGAATTTAGTCTGTTTCACAAAGCCTGTTTCTATTTTTATTTTTTTTTTATTTTTATTTTATTTATTGGAACAAAAAACAGATACATGTTAGATTATAGCTAGATACAAATGTGTACATCAAATTTATAAACATGTAACCCACACCATTGTTCACAGGTTAGCAACAAGAATAATAGGTCATGTTACTCGTTAAATTTTAAGTTTACAGATTATACTAAAACAAACAAAGAAAAAAAAACAAACATTTATAGGACAGTCAGCTGGTCAATTTATGATTAATCAGCGTTGACAAATCCTAGTGAGAAACACGCAGAAGTTCAATGGCTTGCTTTTTAAATTGATAGCTAGTAAGAGCGAATATGTCGAGGGCATAAAAATGTTCATTGTAACCATCCACAATGCGATGAAAGGGTGCACGGACACCAGCGTTAGTTCTGCAGATGCCTGCATAGAATAGCTTAGGAACTCGATTTCCCCGCCGGCAGACAGTACGAGGCACTATGTAACATAATTTACTAGTAATTACACTACTGTCAACTCTGTTATTGCAAAATCCATGCAGCGTCATGACATCCAGTAGTAAACGTCTAGATTCTAAGGAGATGATATTAAATTTTTTTAAAAGTTCAGGGTAGCCGGCACGAGGATGCCTGCACCTGTAATTTACGGTTCGCAGAAACTTCTTTTGAACCATCTCTAGACTGTGTATATACTTAATATAGTATGGACTCCAGACTGAAACGGCATATTCTAATTGTGATCTTATTATAGTTTTGTACAAAATCAGAAGTGTAGAGGGTCGCACAAAGTCCCGTGAAGCTCTTACGACAAATCCAAACATCTTGTAGGCCTTGTTAATAATGCTGTCAATATGTTTATCGAGATGCAAGGCAGAATCCAGTAAAACACCTAGATCACGGACTACATTTACATTGGCTAATGTATAATTATTGAATGAATAATTGAAAATAAGTTTATTTTTGTTTTTAGTGAAAGAGATTGTGTGGCATTTTGGGAGATTTAGATAGAGTTTATTTTCATTACAATAATCGTATAGTCTGTTAAGATCTTCCTGGAGAGAGAAGCAATCTTGAATGGTTTTACAAGGCATATAAATTTTCATGTCGTCTGCGTACATTAAGAAGTTAGAGTTTATAAAGCACTTTTTAATATCATTAACAAAGATTGTGAAGAGAAGGGGACCCAGTATGGATCCTTGTGGTACACCAGATTTAACCACTATAGACTCAGATTTAAAGCCATTAACTACAACTCTTTGAGTTCGATTAAAAATGTATGAGGTGAACCATCGAAGCAAGTTACCCCGTATCCCATTAAAAGCAATCTTGTCTAGAAGCAATGAGTGATCTACCTTATCGAATGCCTTTTGAAAGTCAGTATAGATGGCGTCTACTTGAACTTGCTTGTCAAGATTTTCAAACAAATGATCAACAAAAATCATTAGATTGGTACAAGTTGATCTGTTCTTGACGAAACCATGTTGTTCTGGTATTATAATTTGATGAATGTAAGGATACAATGCGTCATGTATTAACCTCTCAAAAAGCTTTGACAGAGCCGAAAGAATTGATATGGGGCGATAATTCCCTATTTCACTTCTGTCACCACATTTGTATATTGGAGTCACAAATGCATGCTTCCAAACTGATGGGAACACGCCTTCCTGTAAACACTTATTGAATATAATATATAAGGCTTTGTAAATATTGTCAGATGTTTTTACAATGAAGTATGGCGGTATTCCATCTGGTCCAGCTCCCTTAGTTGTATCAAGAGATTTTGTAGCTTTGTGTACAGAGTGATCATTTAGGTAGAGATCAGCTATGCAGGTGGCTCGATCTGAAAACTCTCTGGGAGGCACCCATGTAACTGGATCTAAGCTAGAAGGTTCATGTACTGAACAGAAAAAAGTTGAAAACATACTGCATATCTCTGTAGGACTGTTAGAAGAGACACCTTCTAAACGCATAGTACTGGGAAAGTTACTCCTACTTTTCTTATTTGTTATAAATGACCAAAAATTTTTAACATTCCTTGGTATACTATCTTCTACAGATTCGATATAACGTTTAAAACAGGCTTCCATTTCCTTATGTAGCAGTTTCCGATAATTAGAAAAATGGTTATAGTCGGTGAAGTTTTTGTAGGTCTTCCATTTGAGCCAGGCGCGTTCTTTATTTTTAAAAATACGAATCAGTGAAGGAGAAAACCATATGGGGAATCTCGAGCACTTTGTACGTGTCAATGGAACATGTGTCCTTATTACGCCGTATAAGTTATCGTAAAATACAGATACAGCTCGGTCAGCGTTTAAGTCAGAAAGTGTTTTATACCAGTCTACTTTGGCAAGCTCGTAATTAATATGGTCATAATTGGCTTTATAGTAGTTATGTTTAGGGGCTGAGAGACGCTTCATTGGTGTAAATAGAGTGGATAAGGTAGTCATCAGGGAGAATGGGGGATGATGGTTATCAGGGTTTAATAGTGCATTACAAACTACAGCCTCACAGTCCATGTTAGAAATAAACAAGTCAAGAATCCTGTCCGTGGTGTTTTTAAAAGTGTTGAATTGCGTTCCATTAATTAACGAAATTAAATGTAGTAGTTGTCGACTTGCCGAGGTATTCATAGATGAATTTGAACTTACTACGGTACAATTTCCCTGTACTAGCCAGTTAATATCAGGTAAATTAAAGTCGCCTGTAATAAAGAATGAATCTACTGACTGATCATTGACTAAATTCTGTAACATTTCAAAGTATTGCCCATATACTTCGTCAGAGGTTCGGGGTGGTATGTATGCAGCACAAATGATATGGCGTTTACTAGTTTGAGATGCAGGAAGCTGCACCACTAGTTGCTCAATAGTGACACAATCAAATTGCGTATTTACCATAATGGGCTGCAGTTCTCGACGGATAGCAACGAGGACACCCCCTCCGTCACTTTTTTTAGTAGCCAACCTATTTCTATCACACCTGAATACGATATAGCGTTCATCCATTAACTCTGAGTCCTGAATGTCTGGAACAAGCCATGTCTCAGTAAGTATTAAGACATCATACGCACTTGATACAATACTCATATACAATGTATGCAGCTTAGTGCGAAGTCCCCTACAATTCTGATAGTACATAACAATGTGATTTGAAGTCATTTAAAACAACTGAACAGCCATTGAATGTTTATCATGTAAAGTGTTATAGAATATGAATTTAATAACTCAGTCCGGAATCCCACTAAGATCAGCAAGTAAAGTAAATTCACAAAGCAATGGAAATTAATTTCTACATCAGCACATACAATGATATAGTCCAAATATGATTCATAAGCGAAGACAACATACAACAGAGGCAATATTAGGATAATAGAAGTTTTAAATTTACAAATTGTAGTGAACAGAAATGTTACAAATATCCGCAATTCTAGATACATCTCTAATAGAAATATACTTAGTACACAAACGCACACCACACCAAAGATACGCATCGGTACACAAGACATCTCACTTACTATCACAGATTGTTTATATTTATTTTTCTTATGGTGACACGTTCCCTCGCTGGCCGCCCTCCACGGTCCCTTTACTGATGAATTTGGTGAGATCATTTTCCGTACGGACAGCAAAAGCCGGAGACCCGTCACTTTCACGTAATAATATTGTTGCGTTTTTAATCCACACATATTTGTATCCCTTTTTACGAGCGGCTTCTCGAGTTTTACGAAACAAAGTCTTATTTTTCAAAGTAAGATGTTCATTCATGTAGATAGGAACTGAGGCGCCTGCTATTCCAATCTGATCCGACTTAACACTCTTAACTTTTTTGTAGGCGCTAAGTAAGTTGTCACGCATTACCCGTGATTTTAGTTTGACAATTATGTTTTTGGGTTTACCATCACCCTGCTGCGCGTGCGGGACCCTGTGGATGGATATTATGTCATTTGGTGTCACAGGACTATTTATTTGCATACCCATGGTCTCCATTAATGAGAGAAGATTTTCATTTCTCTTCTCCGGTACATTACAAATCTCAATGTTACACTGGCGTGCCTGCTGCTCCATTAAGTCAATTTTGGCTTCAAGGACAGCTACTTCTTCACCGTTGCCTCTGTTCGCTATTTCGAGCAAGCGCCCCCTGATATCCCTTTGGTCTCTTTCCAGTGTCTCGACACGGTTCCGCATGTCCTCATAGCCCTTACTTATAAACGAGATGGATTCCTCTATCTCCAAGTTGGTATTCTGTATAGCGATGCTCTGCTGCTTCAACTCGGATACTTCGGATATTAATTTATTAAGTGTAACGTTTTGCTCGGCTTTCCAAGCCTCCAACATAATTTTTAACTGTTCAAATTTGTCGGTCTCAGAATAGTTATCATTACCACGAAGTCGTTTACCGGGCCTCATTGTCACGTTTAGTGAGTCACAGGTCTTTAGTTCAAAAGTAGAGGTAGCACCGACACTCGTAATATCCGGCTCCGACTGAGTTTCCTGCAATGATTTACTCGGCGTGTTTTTCGGCGGCGAACACCTAGTGCGGGGCATTATTGCAACAGCCAATAAGTCTCAGCAATATGAATAAAGATCAAAACAATTCCAAGTTCCACAAAAGATCGCTAGAGAACGGCAAATTCGAGTCAATGCGCAGTTGATAGTATGGCGCCACGCACAATCCACGCGTCATCAACCACGACGGCCCCGGTTCGCGCCTCAACACAGAAAGTTCTTTTTGAGATTTTTAATCTTAATATATATAAATCTCGTGTCACAATGTTTGTCCTCAATGGACTTCTAAACCACTTAACCGATTATAATAAAATTCGCACACCATGTGCAGTTCGATCTAACTTGAGAGATAGGATAGTTTAAATCTCAAATTATAGTCGCAATTTTAATAATCGCGGGTAACACCGCGGGATTCAGCTAGTAATTTATAAAGACTTATTAATAGTAGTGTTAAACTTCAAATGCACACCAGTAACCAGAGAGTAAGCCCCAGAGAAATAGTGTCGTCCCGCTCAAGCTCCTCCCACTGGGCGTAAATCACTCATAAACACTCCACAGGAGTAACAAGGATTCAAAAAACCGATGCAGGGCCAATCACAAATCCACAGGTTCACAAACTACAAAATTACACAACGCAAAGAGTAACACGTCCGACCACTATCAAATAAGAAGACTGACTCGCTGGTCGAGCGCGTTGTGTGTGCGTGGGTGTGTGTGAGTGAGGGGGGTTAGGTACCGGCGAGTAGCTCGTGTCGCACGAGCGGCGAGGCGTCGAGCGGGAGGCGCGCGGCGAGCTGCACGCCCACCTGCTGGTCGAGCGCGTTAGCGTGTTCGGTGCGCGAGCTGCTACCGCCCCACGCTATGAACGTGCCCAGCGCGAACGTGCACGCCGCCCGCACCTGCAGCGACACAACCCACCTTACTATTGCGAATCATAATTGACAACGGCCTAATGGATTTAGGCGTCTGTATAAAAAGGAAGCTTAGGCCTGCTGTTTGTATTAAATTTTCCTTCTCTTTGCAGTGATTTAATAATAATTTGCAGTGATTTAGTAATAATAATAGTAAATACTAGTTATATGTTAAAAAAATTGTTAGTGTTTGTTGTTGTATTTAATTATTGTTATTTTGTTTTTTATAAGAGTGGTGAATGATGGAGCCACATCCAAGTACGTCGAGTAATAAATCAACAGATCTTACTTCTCAAAAAAGAAACATCCAAAGATATGCACCACTGCTGTTTTGTTTACATTTAGTATCGCTTCTCGTTGGCCGTACTTTAGACTACCTTCTTTATTCTCAATAATGACAATTGTCTCTAGAATACACTAGTCACTACTGTAGTACTATACTCTAGCCGTCAATACACGGCGATAAACAACATAATATGTAACTCAGATATTTTATTACTGGTTGTAACCGGTGGTAACCATTAAAAGTTGTTTGACAAGTAACCTCTGGATGTGGATGACTCAGTAGAGGGTAGAGCTTTTCATGAGCCAAATCTCGAACCCCGGACCAGCGCGCGGCGTCGTACCCGCGCCACAGTTGGCCCAGCGCGATGCAGGCCCACTGAGCCAGGCGGTCGCTCCCGTCGTTCAGCTGCTCCAAGCATATGGAGATCATTGAACCCTGCATACAAACACAAGGGATCAAGCCATTTAAACCTAACCAGTAATTATCAGGCGGGTGATTCCGGTATCACCACCGAAGAAGCTACCAAAAACAGCGCTTTTTGTCAACCAGCTTCGAACGGACTATGAACGAGGTAAACATCCTTGCTGGAAAGCGCTGGATTAAATGAAAGTCGGATTGCAACTGTCACAAATACTCTATAATACAATGTTTTAATTCGCATATACATATATATGACGGTGTAACACAGCCATAGTGACATTTCTTTTGGTATAACGCCATCTATAGAGCGCACTGACAACTTTCGCAACAAAATTAGGTTAAAACCAACACTTTCATATATAATCCAAACTTTGTACACACATATCTATCTATTCTAATATTTTTAGTTTGTTCAACTTTCAAATTCAGTTGGCCCTCAGGGGTACACTCTATGGAAAAACGGATATTCAGGTAATACTGGTTGAACTAGTAGCCGACCCCAAATATTCTCGGGAATAATAATGGCTGGGAACATGATGAAGAGTTTGTTTGTTCAGTCTAAGCCGCTAATGGTTCGAATTAAAAAATATTGAATTATTTAACATAACATTACCACCATTAAGAGTTAAGTTTCATTATAAAATTAAACAGCAGTTAGTCATACACATGATACTCACTTGTAGTGCAGCTTCTTGTCCTGCGGGATAATTGTCAACTATTCCAGCCAACACATAGGCTGCTAACGTTCTGTGTTCACTCTGTAACATATTAATACATTTTTAAGGAATAATCTCAAATAGTGATTAACTATTACACTTTAACAGAACCTGAATTAGACTTATTGACATTTAGATTTTAAGATATCTCGCATTCCTGGTAGATTATTTACCAGAAGTCATCACTCTTCTCCAATGTATGGGTTCTTCTTAGACTGCCTCGTTGGTCTAGTGGTTAGCGTGCTAATCGACTACTATTGCGACTGCTAATCAAGAGGTCTCCGGCTCAAATCCCGGGTCGTACCAAAAGTGTTGTTGGGTCTTTCTTAATGACCCGGAGGTCGGAAGTTTGGCGGTGATTCAAAGGTGAAGTGTGTCGGTGCCGGTTGTCATGAACGTCTATGGCAATCGTTATTGGGAAATCTGTGCCCTCAAATATACTGAAAACTAGTTCAACCTTCGAATTTCAATTCTCTCTTAGGGGTGCAGAGGTCCGATGCCAGTCGCTCCGTGGAAACACAAATATTCAGATAAAACCAGTTGAACTAGTAACCAACCCCAAATAATATTGGGAATAAAGCCAGGAAGAAGAAGTTCACTCCTCTCATATGATGATATTGTTCTTCATCTGTCGATAATTTTGTATTACTATGCCTTAATGAAGGTATCATAGGTATCTTAAACTCGATTATATTAAATATCGATAACAAATAAATGAAATAGTAAAAACATGCCTTTATAACTCCATTAAACATGGGTATACAATTAGATTCTTTGATTTAGAGCTTTCTAACAAGAACTTTACTTATCAAACAAGAATTTTATCATAATTCAATCAACAAGTCATAAAACCCAGTGCTGAGCTCGGGTTTTCTCTCAAGAAAGGATTATTTTTGTTTTAATGTAGCAATTTCTTTATTAAAACTTTAAAAGTTATTTAAAAATATATTACTTACGTCGACCGAGGGATCTTGTAGCACCGCCAAGAAATACTTGTGACCTTTGGCATTTACTAAATCCACTTGACAACTCTGTAATAAACAATAAATGAATAAATATTTCTGACATCTGACATACAACATCATCTAATCCCAAACTAAGCTGAGATTGAACTATAGGTTATCTAGACAACTGATATAAATAAATCTATTGTTTTTTCAAAAACCGATAACCTCTCACTGTTGGGCTCAGGTCTGCTCTCAGAAGAGGGTTAAGGCCATAGTTCCCACGCTGGCCCTGGGACTGGCAAGATACGTTGTGGCTACTGCCGTTGGATGTATTTAAGCCGCCCGAAGACCTCCTACTAAGCTTCACGACAACAATCGGGACCGACTGCCTAACGTGAGTTCCGAATCACGGAAACGCTCACAACACATACGGCCACCCATCTAGGTCTGACGACACCGTCGGTGATTGTTTCCTATCTACTAAGGCCACTCGGCTATGAGCGCTTCAATATATTATACATAAAATGTAACTTAATGTAATTTATTTATTTCACTAAAATTGTACATTGTTCACCGAGGGAGGAAAGGAACCGATTACTAGCGAGGGAGCAGTTTGTGGCCCGAAGGCGCAGCCTAGGGCCACAATACTCTCGAGGTAGGAATGGGACTTTCACCCGAGTGCTACACAGTGCTTTATACTACACCTGTGAGGAACATCTAAAGTATTTATAAAATAAAATCAAAACGTAAGACACCATGTAAGACACAATTACGCTTAGAATTTGACATAATATTTATAAATATTTCGCGCTTCTTTTGTTTTTTTTTATTCTTCACAAAACGATGTCAGTGGCACGGAGATTCCATATTTAAATTATATGAAAACTCTTTGAGAGGAGACCTGAGCCCAGCAGTGGGACATTAAGAGTTGTTGATGAAAACTCTTTGGGCAGGCGCGCGCCATAGATCAGATAACACATGAGAAATGAAAATTCATACAACTTTCTCTCCCGCTAAAACACGTTACAAATGAATTTTCATACATTTTTTCCTCCCGCTTATTTAGGTCAAGGAAAAGACTAACTTTCTCTTTTCATTTTCAGGGAATAATGAATACTGTTCCGATCAGGTGTAGTATAAAAGTATTTTAGCTTGGTATAGTCTAATTCTCTACAGAATTTGTTACAGGGCTAGGTTTAATGTCGGATAACTTTACTATTTTTTTTTAAAGTAATGAAAGAACTGCTAAAAACAGTTTTCCTATAATGCCACTCTTCATTTTGCTTGAGCCCGGCCATGTGTGTTGAAGAATGGCTTTCTTACAGTTATATTATAATACAGCAATGTGTTACTATGTGTAGTAGTAATACCCAGGCAAAGGTGTATTGTAAATTTACATTTTGCTGGGTATATTTTAGATTTTATAATTACGAATTAGCGTGGTGAAGGATTAAGAATACAGAGTGTCACACACAGAATACAATTTGTGTAATGTGTCAGTCATTCATTCAATCGCTCACTTGATTCATTCACACATATGTGAATGAACGAGAAGGAAGCATTAGGTAGACGATAACGAATGCTGATAATATAGAAGGTATGTATGAAAGAATGCACTGACCGGGTCGAGCGCTTGTATCTTGGCCCAGATGTAGACCATGGTGGGGCGCAGGTCGGGCGCGGAGGCTTGCAGCAGCTTGAGCATGTAGGGGAAGATGCCCACGTTGAGCACCGCGCGCGTGGCCCAGGCACCCAGCGCCAGGAAGCGGCACAGCAGGCGCAGCGCGCGCACGCGGTGCAGCGTGCTCAGCAGCACCTGCAGCACCATGGGCAGCTGCGCGGGCGGCGCGCGCCACGACCACCCTGCACGCAACACCACGTCACACCACACACGTCACACCATCGAGTCTACATTGCATTCCCTACCATCAACTTTATCCATGTCAAATTTCATACTCCTCCGTCAGAGAAATTAACGTAAAAAGGGGTACAAAGTTTTTGCTTCACATATTAATATATCTGTATATCATTCGACATTCAAATTACGATTGACGATATAAAAACGTTCGTCATTCAAATACATTGTATAAACATATAGATGCACTAGCTGATAGAGGTCCTAGGGGTATAAAAAATAGATGTTGGCCGATTCTCAGACCTACTGAATATGCATATAAAGTTTCATAAAGATCCGTCAAGCCGTTTCGGAGGAGTATGGCAACGAAAACTGTGACGCGAGAATTCTATATATTTGATATTCGTTAAAAGAGAGAAAAACAAGATCGATTATTGTGGAGAGCCTTAGCCTTCGGGGTATGTGCAACCCTGAACAGTTTTTAACTGATGGTGACATTTGATCAGACTGGGGAATCGAACATATACGTACATTTGCCCAGGTCGAGCCACACTTGGAAGGCAGTCAGTTGATCGCGGAAAAATGGCGAGTGAGTGTACTCCAGAGGGTCCGGGCGCAGCAGGTTGGGCAGCTGCGCCAGCGCCAGGTCCAGGGTGTGTTCCCACGCCGCCCACAGGGGGTGCGCGGCTAGGGAGGGGAGGGCCGGCGACGAAACTGGGGTGCAATTGTACGACCTACAAATAAACTAAGCATGTTAATAATATACAAACATCTGCCTTGAAACACGGCTAATGCTATTTGAATCTTTTAATGCTTCATGGAGTATTTAGGTAAAATACTTTATTTTAGGCCAACACTTTACTTACAACATCGTCATTTAAATATTCAAGGTAATTTTTAAATACACAATCGAATGGCATATTATGAACATCGCTATCTATACATATAGTTTTATTTTGTATAGCGGGACTTTTTCGCGATTAAATTATTTAGGAGACTACGATACTTTCTATTCCCGACGTTTCGAACGGGTCACGCAGCTCGCAGTCACTAACAGATTAGGGAAGGCATCGAAGGTAAGAATATATTTTTTTTTAACATAAAATCTCACGCATACATGAAACAGACACAAAGAACACCCAGACTCAGAATAACAATTTGTGGATCACACAAAGTGTTTTCCGGTGTAGGATTTGAACCCACAACACTTAGTGGCAGAAAGCGGCGTGGCAACCACTAAAACCACTAGGCCAATCGTGTACTCAACTTTATCCTGCTATATAAACAACTGTATGTACATATAATCTAGTTAACTCCAATTTAATAAGTCTTATTAAGTCATTTAATCTGCCTAAAGACAACTTACCTCATAATTCTATCGGCTAACAGAAAGTTTCTGCACAAGGAAGCGGTGAGGAGATCAGCTCGGAACAGCTGTTGGAACAGCTCGGGCGGCAGCGAGCTCCAAGCTATCGTGTCCGTGATGGCTGTGAAGATCCAGTTCAGTTCGCCGAGCATTGTGCGACGGTCTGTCACTTGGCCTGGGATCCTGGACAACAATGATTTAAATATTTTTTGGAATCTTTATAACAATCAACAACAGACTGTTATGACCTTATTTGTAGAACCAGGGTTTTAATAACATAGTACAACAATACTATGATGTACAAAGGGTGGTGTGATGGTAGTAGTAGCCTGCCTTCATGTGTTTTTTTTTATATATATAAGCCAACCAAAGTGACTCTGCTCTTTCTGATGGAAAGCATGAGTAGAATCCAAGAGTAGGGGATCACCACATACCTACTGTGAGTGAAGGCAATGAATCATGGTGACCCACACCATGGTCCACCTGGTCAGATGTTTCTGCATCATTATCTTGACTTCGGAAGCCAGACTAATATTTTTACTCAACTACTTCAAAGATAGAAATAAAAATAAATTACTTGTCAATAAGATCATTGACGTCTTGAGGCGCAACCCTGGTCCTTGAGCGCAGCACGAACCACTTCATGGCCATCTTGACGGGCGTGGTGAGGCAGGCCGTGAACAGGTCGGCCGGCAGCTCCGGGTTCATGGGGAGGCTTTGCCCCTCCGCACACGCGGCCAGCTGGATGCAGTTCTTGAAAGATACGTTCGGAATTGGGCCACTTGTGGCGCCTTCGGGTTTCGCGTTCACTTGTGCCTAATTAACAATATATTTTGGTAAAGTGTATTTTACCATTGCAATTAAAATCATGTATGTATAAAGGACTCACGCTGACTTCAGCACGAATGGGCCATCTCATCGGGGTAGTACTACCCTTACACAGACGACTAACCGAAAAATGACAGCATCCTTATTGTGAGTGTAGGCAATGCAGCATGGTAACCCATACCATGGTGGCCTGGTCAGAAAATTCTGCATCATTCTCTCGGCCCCCTAAGGCCCCTAAGGTTAAATGATTATTGGGCCTCCGGTCTCACACTCACTAACGAAATACGACAGCAAGAATACTGTCATTATTAGGATGGTCTTCTGTGTGACGGTAGTACTGCCCCGGTTGATACGGCCCATTCGAGCTGACATCAGCGTGGCTCTACTACCTACAAATGGTATGCTTTCGATGCTTTCCATCAGCCGGTATAGCCAATTTGGTGGGCCTAACTATATATATATAAATAAAAAAAATGCACGTACCTCATACTCTTTCTCGTGTTGTTCAGCGAATGTTTTGAAGTTATCAACGATGACGCCTGCATTGGAACAGTCGTACACGTAGAGCGACGGCGCACCCATCCACGTCTGCAGGTCGTACATCGACAGGGGGATGTATTGTGTGTAAGCCTGGATTATTAAACGTTATGTCAATTGAAAATTAAGAGCGTCATCATTTATTGTAGATAATTGTGAAAATTAATAATAATAAAGAGAGTTTTGCACCATATCTACAGTTAGTAACTTAATTTTTTTATTATTTTTTTATGACATTTAACACACAACGCCAACTAGTTTCAAATTAAGCATAGCTTGTATTAAGAAAACTAAATTGACTGATAAAATACGATTTACTTTTTTGTAAATACATACATATTTTACATAAAAAACAGCCAAACTCCGAAACAAATATTTGCGGATCACACAAATATTTGGTCCGACCCAGGATTCGAACCCGAGACCTCAAGCACAACAGTCGCGTACACTACCACTGCGCCACTGACTACTACAACTAAATAAAACTTACCCTGTTGAAGACCCATATTTCGCCTTGTGAGGTGGGCTTCGGCACGCCATGGCCGTTATAGTGGAACAACACTCGCTCGTCTTTAGCGTTGCGCCGCAGAGAACAGCAAAGCTTTTTAACCTGATAGTATAAGAGAAGAAATTTAGACGGTTGTAAGAAATTAATGGGGGTTTCCACCAGAGTCCACTAAAGTGAAGGCGCCATTTAGAGAGACTTGGGTGAACATTTTATTTCACGCGGGTAATACTTTTCGCTCCCTTTGTGAGGTTAACAAAGGGACTTAGGTAAACCTTAGTGATATTTTCGTTTTGACCAATCATTTGTCCATTAGCATACAAATAGCCCATTTATCAAGAAAGGCTAGGTATAATATATCATGAAGAATGTTACAAGATCAGGGTGTTTATTTCCTCTGGAGAGCTTCCGCTGCGTGTGCTGCGTAAAAGGTTCAAGTTTCGCAAAAATCATGTATGACAAAATTGTTTCCCTTTAAAAGTTCTAGTCCGCGACACCATAATGTCTATATTTTAAGGTTGGCTCACTATAACCATTTTTATGGGAAACAAATTTGCTTCCGCAGTATAACATCACGTCACGGGCTGTGTGGGGCAGCTAGTGTATTATAAAGCTGAAGAGTTTTCTTGATTTGGTTGAACGCACTAATCTCAAGAAGATCTGGCCTGATTTGCAAAATATTTTAGTATTGAATGGCCCAGTCCAGGTAATAGGCAAAAAAGGGGGAAAATTATGTTAACACAAAAACAATATATAAATCATCATCATCATCAACAGCCTTTAACAGTCCACTGCTGGACATAGGCCTCTCCTTTGAAAGGAAGTTTTGGCCTACTATACCACGCTGGCCAGACGGATTGGTAAAGGGTTTGTTTCAAGTTTTCCTTCTCTTGGCAGGATGTTAGCTGCTTATTTTGTTCCTTTAGTCGCCTCTTACGACACCCATGGAATGAATAGGGGTGGTGACACTTTGTATTCTTAATCCGTCACCACACAAATGTTCCCCTTTAAAAGTTCTAAACAAAAGCTTCTCGACACCATATTATTGTTATCAAAGTTCAAGTTGTACATCACGCTACGGGTATTAGGGCACGCATACGGAACTGCTTGTGTCAGCTAGTGTTATATATCCATATAAGTAGGCGTGTGGCTACCGCACGGCGTATACATGGTGTGTATGGCGACAATTATAACAAGGTCGCGCCGCCGTCACCCCCCCCGCCCTCCAATAATTACTGCGTTAATTTATACCCACGCTATTCCGTCCCCAAAACACACCTCGTCGTAATTGTGGCCTAATTTTTTGAACTCTAGTATTAATCCTGCTCAAGCATTGAAGCATTGTAAAACTGCTATTCTTAAATCTTTCTCGTCTGGTTGAATAGAATACTTATATACGTGCAACCTCGATATAAAAAAACCGGAAGGGAACATGTAAATATTCGTTACAACAAGTAATTCGTTACACTGAGGTTTATTAAATTGAGGTTAGGTTGGTCTAAAATTTGTTATTAAGAGGTAAAAAAATATGTTTCGCTTTTCTACGACTGTTATGGAACACATTTTTCGTTATATGGAGATTTTGAATTGACGAAAATCGTTAATTAGAGGGATTTACACTTTTTTGATAATTAAATTTTCGTTATAAAGAGGTTGTGCGCAAAAAATAAATGTAAAGGTTTTTTTTACATTGAGTCTTATAAACAATTCAAGGGGATTATAAAGAATTCGTTAAATCAAGGAAGTCGTTATATTAAGGTTGCGCTGTACTTTTTTTGTAAATACATAAATACAACACGCAAACTCCGAAACAAATATCTGTACAACTTACAAATAATGTATTTGGTCCGACCCAGGGTTTGAAGCCAAGCAGTCACACATGTACACTATCAATGCGGTACTTACATCAAGTAAGAAAACAGTTTCTTTGTTCCAGCTGTCTGTCTGTTTGTTCCAGCTTATTCCAGACCGATTATGACGAGACTTTCATTAGCAGATAGATGATGATTTAATTACAAACTTAAGCTAACTTTTCAAAACTAGTTTCTCTCCGCGGCATTTCATCTACAACCGTGGTACTCAACTCGTGTGAATATATGCATCTGATATGATTATTGGCTCGTTAAAGTCGAGTAGTCTGTACAATAGTAGTCTCAATATATTAACATTACGATGTTATAGGAACTTTCTGTCGTTGGAATGCGGTCGGAATGTACGACAGTCCAAAGTTGATCTGTTGCTGCTGACCCGTGTAATGTAGACAGTGTTTATAACTAATTAGTAGTGTACCATACAAAATGTACATATACAGTTGTGTTTTTTTGATGTGAAACATCTATAGCCGCACGTAAAACAGATTTCTGGCGTGGCGACGCATGCCGTGGCGACGCGTCGCCACGCTATACGATGGTATATATATATACAGTCTATATGCAGTAGTGTGTACGGTGTGGCGACGATTTTAATAATTAGTAATATTTTATTTTATCATTATGACATATTTAGTTCCTATTACAATATGTTCTTTTCTGCATATTACTTTTACAAAATAATGGCGATGTTTCACATCTGCCAGGCGTCCCGTGACGGCTCACATTTTTTTTTTTTACTTTTAAAGGTAAACCATTAACCATTTACGCATCACAGGCAAGGGAAGCTTTCAAAATTTGAATTTTTATACTTTTAGAACATTTTAATTGATATTCTACTGGTTAGTATAGATAGTGACCGATTTTTTTTATCATCTACAACTTAAATTGTAATTAATGGTTTCTCTGTGGAAATCAGTATTTTCTTATTTTACATTAAAACGGGTCGTATCTTGACCAGCACTGAATGGTCTATCGTGTAAGAGTTGTGGTGGTGGGGTAGCTTACCTCATCGCTGGTGGGATCCAGGCTCTGCTTGTATCGGGCGCGCGGCTGCCACCGCTCGTACTGCGACTGAAGCGCGTGCCCGATGCTCTCCAACGCTTTCGTCGGTGACAGTGACTGTGGGTCTGTGGAAACACTAAATATTAATATTCTGAGAGCAACAATGTTCTTTTAACCTTTTGACCGCCAGGGTCACATATGTGTGACAAGCGAAAACTGTCCCTGTACGCCAACGTCACAAATATGTGACAAAAAAGCGGTACACCGAAATACGAAATAAAGCATTTAAACATTACTTTTATGCCTTTAAATTTATATAAGTACCTTAAGAAGAAGCTCTAACTCTTATCTATTTCCATAAAACTATTTAAATTGCTTTATAATATTAAGAAATTTTACTCTAAAAACAAAAAAATAAACTCTTAAAAAAGAATGTCCTCACACGCCAGAGTCACAAATATGTGACCACTAGTGATGTAGGGCACGTTAGGTGATATCGTAAGTTTATATTAAAATTTCGTTAGACTGTTTTATTTTTGTTGTTAAGTTTTGTTATTATACTTATTCTGTTAAAATGAGTAAGAAAGTAATTAACAGCCGTGCTCGTGTTAAGATAATTAAAGTAGACAATTATTTTGTAAAGAAGAAAGAGGACTCTTAGTTATTGATACAAAATATAAGCAGTGCCCTAAAAAATGCTTCGTACACTACTGAGGTTTAAATGAAATAAATAAAAGTTTTAAAATGTCCATCACAAGTTGCTTTGCTTTTTTTTTCAAAATTCTACTTCTTACTTTTTATGCCAGGTTTATAGAAGCTAGTATTTAAAGGCTTTAAACGTACATACTGTTTTACATTTTGTTAAATTTTTCTATTTTTATATAGTTGATTATATACTTAACCTATTTGAATCGTGTATTTTTTTTAATATCTCCTTCAACGGAATTATAGAAATCTAATTTAAAATACGTGTTTTAATTATTATTAGTTAATATTATACTCGATAAGCGAGATAGTACGTTGCTACATCCTTATTTGAGAAGCGCAAAATTCATAAAAATGACGTACCGTCCACGCCAGGGTCACAATATCAAGACAACAGATCAAGAATAGTGTTGTACCTATAGTTATTATATTTAATTATATTGTCGTCTCAATTCTGTTATTATGGTATTAAACAACTCTGTTAATAGTGTTTAACTATTACTAGAGTAGGAAGAAGTGTAATGTTGAAATAAATTCAGTGTTTTATGGACATATATTTTGAAATTGTAGACGAAAATAAAAATACAATTCATGTTATCGATAAAGTTTTGGAATGCTTATTTTTTTCGTAGGTATTTGCGCTAAATTTTTGGTCTGGCGCTGAGGGCAAGTTGATGAGTTTTTGCTCTGGCGTTCAAAAGGTTAAGGACCTCTACCAGCTTCGCACATGTAACAAAAAAGTCCTTTGATGATAAGGGGTCATCCATAAATTACGTCACACGAATTTCATGATTTTTTTGCCCCTCCCCCCTCCTTGTCACAGCTGGTCACATTTGTGAGACTCCCCCCCTCCCTAGTGTGACGTCACATAATTTGCAAATTTACATTTAGAAATCATTCTATGAAAACAGGTTCCGAAATCAGTTTTATTTCCGTTTAAATTATTTTTAATAAAATTAACATAAAAACAAAAATTTATTAATTATATAAATTAAAGAAAATAATAAAACAAAAAATTTTCAAAGTGCGTGTCATATGGACTACTATCATGATTTTTTTTGATTTTTTGAGCCATCTGTTTAGCTTTTAGCGGGGGCTTTTTTCTGCCCTGTTTTTACAAAAAAATGCGTTTTAAAGTTGAATAACTCGCAAACGGATACCTTAATCGATAAATTGTTGTAACAAATCCGCAATGTTTTTAAAAGACCTATCTAATAATATCCCACACTATGGGTAGCCTCGAGAAAAAGAAAACATCACCACTTTACGGATAGGGGAGGTACCCTAAATAAAAATATATTTCATATTTTTATTATATGTAGCACATTTCCGACGTAATTACGACACATATTCAAGCAGTTTCATCTTTCTAGCACCAACCGTTTGGGGGGTAGGATGGACGGAAAGATATGACGAATGTATAAGAATCCGAGTCAAGAACTACGGAACCCTAAAAACTATTGACTATGTTAATTATAGAAATTAACAAAATAAAAAAAAGAAGCCAAGTTTTATACTTTATTGTACACCAAATACAGTCTTTGCAGTTGAAAGTTTCTGTAAGATATGTACAATGGGCGGCCTTATTGCTAAAACCAATCTCTTCCAGGCAACCCTTGGATGGACTATTCGACAGAAGGAAAAGGTGATTTAATCACAAAATAGTTAAACTAAGAACGACGTTGTTTCATCCGCGAAAGACAGTGGTCAAATGAAATAGAAACAAAGAAAACAAATCACCGATAGACGCAATCAAAGGGCGCCGAGGGCCTAGGCGGTCGGCGCGTAATACTAGTAGAGCGAGTGGTCACCAAAACAATTGGTATCTTATATTTACACAGATATAGTTGTATATGTTTTTGAGGTTTTCGTAAAGTAATAGTTTAAAGTTCGTGTTTTAAGACTTAGATTACAATAGATTTTGAAATGTGACGTCACATAATTTAGGACCCCTCCCACCCCCTTGTCACACAATGTCACACTTCGTCGACCCCCTCCCTCCCCCTTAAGGTGTGACGTAATTTATGGATGGCCCCTAATGATTGTCTTATAAGATAATCAAAATTGGATTTATCGTTGAACATTGTAACTCATAGATTTTTAGGGTTCCGTAGTTTATGACTCGGACTTCGTCACGTCCGTCCGTGCTGGACTTACCGTCTAAACGGTTAGGTAGTGCTAGAAAGATGAAACTTGAAAAATATGTTTATTTGGGGTACCTCCTCTGTACATGTAAAGTTGGGATAATGTACTCCATCGTGTGGGGTATCATTATGTAGGTCTTTTAAAAACATTAAGAGGTTTATTAAAAACATTTAGAAGAACAACCGCGTGGCGAAACTAATCAAAATATTCCTTATATGAATAACTGTCTGCCCGTAATTCTCATCAAAATTGGTCCAGCTGTCCCTGAGATTAGCTGGGAGAAAAAGACTGTCAAAATAAAAATATATTTTGGTGTAGATATGCACTAAGTAAGAAGTTGTTACTTTGAAATTACAAACCGGCACTTCAATTTTATTTATTTGTTTAGATTTTTCAATTTGAATGCAGTTACTTGTTAAGATTAATATACAATGCGGTCACCACAGCGTCTTGGAGCTACTGAAGTTTCGCCTGTGACAGCTTTTTCACTCCTAGCAACCTCCAATTACTTGCTTCCTTTGTTTGGTTTGATATTAATTACACTTCAAAACGTGTGCATCTCGACAGTGGCCGATTCCAAAAGCCAGAACCATCTGCCATGCTTTAAGTCTTAATGTCCAGACTCCTTGCAGACGCTATAACAACAGTGCAGGACCTAGGAGAATGTGCGCAATTTAAGCTACAAACGAAGATCACCTCCATTTTTGCTTTCGCTTGCAATTTTGAAAACTAATAGATACTTCTTAAGATTTCAAGTTCAAATCGTTTTAAAATGTAATCTTCTCTTGGTATCACGTGAACCATATTTATCAGTGAACACTTATTTAATCACGTTCAGGTTATCAAGTGTTATGTAGGCCACGTACGAGCAGGACACTGGAGAACATTTTGCTATCTAAGAATTTATATACGTAAACTATCTTCTTATGCAATTTCAAATATTCATGTTTTTAAGTGGTTGATTGGATGCCGTGGCTTTCTTTATGAGTTCTTTTGATCGTATGCCCACGGTGCAATCTTCGCAAAGATCGGATAAAACGGTGTACCTATTACTTTATGGCGTATATTTCACCACAAGTTAAAATGTTTATTTATCTCTGGCTTCCTCCCTCACGAAATCTCTCCCAAAAGAAGAATCCTTTCGATAGAGATTTCGTCATCATCATCATCGAGAGATTTCGTAAAGAGATCTTTCCTGTCTACATAGCGATGTATGTAATGTATGGTCCTGCTAATTTTGACGATTTATAGATATATACTAGTTAACATATATCTGTGGCATACTGTATTTTATTTTATTGTATATGTATGCTGGTGTAATGTCTGTAAAAGCTTTTATGGATGTAAGTTTTTAAGTCAATCACACGAAATAGATAATAGTGTGGACTAGTAAGCAGTGAGCGAAATGCAGTATTTAAATGAGTACTATGAGGTAACTTGTTCAAAGAACTCATTTTGAGCTGTTTCACGATTAATTTATACAAATGCATCGTATTCTCAACGCTGCAATAAAATATGAGCGACACCGACCTCGGACAATGTCATCTAAAGTCACGTTACTGGTAGAGGAAACAGATTAGTTTTACTACTGCTCATCGTAATAAAACGTGTGGAAAATTTTAAATAATTTGTGTAATTGTGTCGGTGCAAATAAAGGTCCGTTTCATAGTTTCAAGAGCACGTACCACCGTCGATACTGAAACTCATCAAATATATCATCGGTTTATGTGAGTGAGGTAACAGAAAGTGCACCTCTATTTGCGTACACACTTGTGCACTATAATTTATCTCCGATGGCGCCCGTCGAGGTCGAATGTCGCCTGGCTCTTATTGGTCTGATCGTCACCTTAGGCATGTCAGCACAAAACATATTTTATAATAAACATGAAAAGAAGTTAAGTTAGTTTCGGAGTTCATCGTGAGCGACAATAAATTATCAGCATTTGGTCACCATAGTAGAGGCTCTGCCTTGGCAGCCGTGTGTGGGACCTTTGTGTTCTGCCAATGTTTTATTTCATACGAAACTTGAATTCTTATCCTGAAACTATAGGATGAATACAAAGAAGCTTTGTATAGCAAAAACCCTATTTCTATACGAATTGTTTGTTATGTGTGTATTACATATAACAACACAAAATGTAGTAGTAAAGAAATAATACACCTTCTAGTACATACATTTTTGAGTATGGATTAAACGAGCGGACGAGTCACCTGCCCCGCTAGACAAGTTACAAACGTGTTTACCAAAATCTATGACACAAAGAACTCATGAGAGAGGGGGGTGGGCAGTGCTGGATTTACACATTTGCCGCCCCAAAGCTTTAAAAGTTTTGCCGCCCCTACTGAATTCTAAAATTAGATACACTGTTCACAATAAAGGTATTTCTTTTTGCACGCAAAGAATGCTTCTCGCATGGCGAACCGGTCTAACCACTAAGCCCCGCGACAGTCGGGAGGAGCTCCAGGGACGCATAAGCGATTTCTGGATTTCCCCCTGCCTTGTCTCATGACTGGGGTACCTCTCAGGTTAATCAATAAATTACCCTTGGGACAGAACGATATCGTGCCTCTCGCCGTTTTACACAGTAAACGGCGGAACACCGACCTGCCCCAGATGACACCCCCCGGCTGCACCGGGGTGTCGCCTTCTCGGGTCGCTTGCAGATGTCATATTTCCCCAAGATGTGGCCGCAACGACCCTTAGGTAACGATTGGGGACTAGCTGCCTCTACCACGTCCCCTTCGTCGCCTCCTTCGAGCGGGATCGGCCCTTACCCGATCCCACTCTGCGGACTCCTTCTGGAGCATTACGTTCTCACACAAGGAGACTGCGGCCTCCCATCCTTCATCACTCGCTAGCGTTGCCGCGATCAATGCTGACGGTGACAGGGTTCGTCCGATCTGCCCGACAAGGTTTCGACGCTCGGACTCCCACGCAGGGCAGACCTCCAGCGTGTGCTGGGCGGAGTCCCGGTCGGACCCTCAGTGGTGGCATTGTGCCGTAACTACACGTCGGATTCTATTCAGATACTAACCGAAACAACAATGTCCGATGAATACCTGAGTAGGTGACATAGTCGGTCCTCTCAATCTAAGCTTCGAAGCTTGGCAAAACAGCTGCAAGAGCGCGTTGGCTGGCACAGCCCTGTGTTTCAAGCCGTGTCCTCCAAGGCTTGCGTGTGTGCGTGCTGCCGTAGCATTTCAGGCTCATGATCCGGCGCTGTCCCGTCGACATTCCGACCGACAGAACTAATTTGGTCGTAGACCATCGTATCCATGTCGGCCAGAATGTCAGAGGATCAGCCGCTGCAGACTCCTAAGTTGAGCCTTACAGCGGGAGGAACCCGCCAGGTCCTTACGACAGACGGGTGCCCCATAGAGTACCATGAACTTCTTCCCTTGGTCCCCCGAGATTGGGCAGCAGACGTTGTAACTGCCCCTGCAGCGATAACCCCTGCTACCCCTCGAACTCGGCGAACTAATCGACCGAATTGCTCTTCGAAGCTCCACCGACTGTCCAGATTGAGGCTAGGTACTTTATGTTCTGGCCCACCCGGACTTCAGTATCACCCAATCGGAGGCGCGAGATGGTAGTTCCCGGCGCTTACGTAGGCCATGGGACCAAATCGCCTCAGTTTTCTGAGGCGACACCTTTAGACCCAGCTCATGAATCTTTTCCACAACACAAGCCACTCCCTGCTCGGTGAACAGAAGCACTTCGTCGAAGCGTGACCCTCTGACCAATATTAGGGTATAGTCCGCATAGCAGACGACACTTAGGTCAGAGGGCAGAACGGACCGCATCGTATGCGAGGTTCCATAATAATACCTGGCCCAATACAGAGCCCTGAGAAACCCTGCAACACACTTCCCTTCGATTCTCCACCCCGTTCCGAACCACAAACTTCACAGTCCTGTCGCGCAGATAGGCCTCTATGATCTAACCATGCACCTGTCAACGTCAATAATAATAATAATAATAATAATAATGGTTTATTCACAAACTTTTTTACATATATCCTATGAAGTCCCTGACTTCTGAGCTAGGTAGAAACCTGTGATACAGAAGTCAGTGCCCTCTCCCATTTTGGTTGAGACAAATTGTGAATAAGACAATTTCAATTAGTGATAGGTTAAATTTTAGTATGTATATGTGTGTGTGTTGTGTGTGTGTGTGTGTGTGTGTGTGTGTGTGTGTGTGTGTGTGTGTGTGGGTGGGTGTGCGCGTGTGTGTGTGCGTGTGTGTGTGTGTGGGTGTATGTGTGTGTTTATAAGATACAGGGGATATTAATTGCTAACCAATAGCATTTCTGTTTGCTCGTAGTTTAGTTGAAGCAACCAGTTTTTAATTTTGATTTTAGTTTCTCGCATAGTAAGAGGATGTATGTTAATTTTTTTATTAATTCTATTATATAAGTAAGACAACCTAAAAGACTGCTGTCGTCTAGCCGTAGCTGTCCGACATTTTACAGGTAGGCACACATTATTGATAACACGTTTTCTCTTATACTCATTTTCATTGTAGGGTGTTAGTGCATGTTGTTTCGTTAGAATTTGGAATATATACAATTGTCTAATTGTTAGAAGTTGGCAATTTTCATAGAGTTGTTTAGTTGGATATCTATACGTTTTGAAAGTCATTACCTTCAGTAAAGACCTCTGAGCCCTTTCCAGTTGCATCATATGGGATTTGCAAGCACCACCCCAGACCCCCACACAGTATCCCAGTATGGATTGAGCTAAAGCATAATATATATTACGGAGGAGAGGAAGCTCCGCAGCATGTCTGAGTTTTTTGAAAACCCATATCAACTTCCTAGTGCGACCAGCAATAAGATTTATATGTGGTTCCCAAGACAGTCTCTCATCTAAGATAACACCCAAATACTTGACATGTGAGACCTTATTAATAAAAAGACAAGCGCAACTAGTACTATTGGGATGATTGCAAGAATGGACTTTAATATTTATATTTTTAAGGCTAGTTTTAGAAAAAGAGAATTGTATAAATGACGTTTTTGCAATGTTGAGAGTTAGAAGGTTGGCACTGAGCCATTGGCTAAGTTGATGGAGGCCATTTTCGGCAATGCAGCGCACCTCCTCCCAAGTCCCTCCATGGAATACTACGGCAGTGTCGTCTGCATATGTAAATATTTTGCCGTTGTATAGTGTTTGAAGACATAAATCATTGATGTATACCAGGAAGAGACTTGGTCCGAGGATACTTCCCTGAGGAACGCCGTAGACAACATTTGTAGCGGAACTAATATGTTTGCCAATCTTTATCTGTTGTTTACGGTCACATAAAAAGTCCTTGAACAGTTTCAGAGCCGTTCCTCTCACGCCAATAACATCCAGTTTGTTAACGAGTGCAGGAATCGGGACCGTGTCGAATGCTTTGGCCAAATCAAGAAAAACACCTATGCACTTTTCATTTCCATCAACCCTAGTAGATACAAAATCAGTAAGCTGACTAACTGCATCATCTGTACTTTTTGACGCTCTAAATCCAAATTGTGTGGTTGCCAAAATATTATTATGTTCAAGAAATTTAATGAGTCTATTATTAAGTGTTTTTTCTAGAAGTTTTGAAATTGATGACAGTACAGAGATTGGCCTATAATTCGACGCCTCTTCCCGATCCCCACTCTTGTGCACAGGTGTAATGAGAGCTCTCTTGAACACTTTCGGAAATACACCTTGATCATAACAAAGTCCAAAGAGGTAAGTGAGGGGAGGCACTACAGTCTTTTTACAAAATTTGAGTAACTGAACTGGAATAGAGTCCCAGCCAGTAGCACAGTAATTTTTAAGGTTTGATATCAATGCTTCAATTTCTGCTTCATCCGGGGGTAAGAGGACAATTGAATTAAGGTTGCGCGGGATCTCAAAATTATATCTAGGTGTATGTGTAATAGTTATGGTATCAGCAAGCCGCTTACCCACCTCCGCAAAATAACTATTAATTGTATTTATATTGTTTGAATTTGATTTCAATAACTCATCAGCAACTGTTTTATCTTCAGTGTAATTTATAATGGATTTTATTGCTGTCCATGAATCTTTGGGAGTTTTGGCGTTTCGTAATAAAGACTTTTCATAATTTATTTTTAGTTTTCTTAATAGAGAGTTACAATAGTTCCGATACCGTTTATACGTAATTTCTAGCATATAATTATTAGGACTCTTTTTGTGTTCTTTATGTAGTCTATCCCTATGTCTAATACAACGTAGAAGCCCACTCGTAATCCATGGTTTTAAAATCCTTTTCTTATTTGTAATTTGGTAAGCTTTAGTATTCACTTTAATAATTTCTGATAGTTTATGTACAAAAACCGTGGCGGCCTCGTTCGCATCCGAAATGGACTCAATAAAGGAGAAATCGAGAGCCTCTATTTGATCTATACATGTTTTTATGTCTAATTTATTAACACTAAATTTTTTGGATGTCATCCCATTTTTGGACATACATAATGAAACTATCACCGGAACGTGGTCCGTTATAAAAGAGTCAAGAACGCATACTGTTGCAGGATATATACTTTTTATCAAGATGTGGTCGAGGCAGTTGAGCATTCTGGTTGGATAAGTATGAGCAGGTAGCAAACCAAGTTCCGCCATCAGATTCAAGTATAATGTACTATGTCTGTCTGTGCTATCAACTTTAATGTCAATATTAATATCGCCGACAAGCAATATATTTTTATTATTATTTATTGGCCGCAAAATATGTTCTAATGAGTCTAAGAAACTGTCTATACAAGAGTTGGCAGTACTCGGTCGGCGGTGTCGGGGTGTGGAGGAGGTACGCGAGCGAGTGAATAAAACTCAAGTTCTGCCAAAATACATGACCTAAACAGCTCCAGGTGCATAGTTACGTAAGTAAGAGTAAGAGAGAGTAAGAGTCTTAAGCCTGCTAAATTAAAATATTGCACATTCGATAAACGTTATTAGCAACTACAGTACTTTCACAGTTTTTATGTCTTGTGACTGGGACTGTAGATACATTTTTGTTTCGACAATTCAAAAGTGCCTGTAACTGGCCTACTTGAAATAAATGCTTTGAGTTTGAGTTTGACTGATTTTAATTGAACTCAATTTAACAAACATTTTAAAGACAATACTGAATTGAAGTTAATAATAATAAATAAATATTTCGGACATCTTACACAATACGCCATCTAGTCCCAAATTAAGCAGAATTTGTAAGTCGTCCATAGGTCGGTCCGCCTCAGGGAGGTGTTGGACGCTAGTATGCCGTCCGGACGCTTCAGTCACGGCCTATAGGTCCATTGTGTAGCTGGACGAGTTAGGTAAGCTGTTTGAGAGGGTGCTCTTTGCCCGCATCGTCCGGCACCTATGCGAGATGGGCCATGATCTTTCAGACACAAAATTCGGATTTTAGGAAGGGCGTTCGACGGTCGATGCTATATTGCGCCTGAGAGCCGTGACCGAAGAGGCAGTAAGCACTGGCGGCGTGCTGTGTCTATGGACATCGCCAACGCATTTGATAGTCTACCATTCAGCTGTAACAGGGAAACACTCCTCTATCACGGAGTGCCCGAGTACCTGAGGCGACTAGAGGCAGACTATTTAGACGAGCGTACCTTCATGTACGAGGGCCAAGATGGTGTTTTGAGACGTCGGGCCTAGTCGTGTTTAGCAGGGGTCTGTCCTCGGACCATTCCTGTGGAACTGGGCCCTTCGAGGGCGTCTCCCCCCGATTACTGTTACAATGATGACACTCTGGCTACAACCAGGGGGCGAGGGTGAACTTTCAGGCTGGCCACACTGGCCACAACAGTAGTCTCCCTGGTGGTTGGGCGCATGAGGCGTTAGGCTTACTGATGGCCCTGGATAAGACGAGGCCTTTTTGTTTCATGGGCCCCGTCGTACGCTACTCTCCGGCGCCTCTATCGTGGTCAACTCGGTAATTGTACTAGTCCGGGCCCAGATGAATTATCTGGGCCTGATCCTTGACGGTAGGTGGCTCTTTGACGAGCACTTTTGCCCAATTGGAGTGGAGCCAATGTCGCGACGAGACATTGTCACTGTACACGGGAGTTGTCTGGTCTATGGCTCTGTACGGTGCACCGGTCTGGGCGGCCGCAAATGTACGGAACGGATTTTCCCCTCCATCCACTTTAGTGGCCTTCGGGCTTCAGAGGAAGCGACGTCCGCGTGTGGCGTACGTCGCCAAGGAGATATAAGCAATTGATGGCGCATGCTTTAGTGAGAGGAGGCACTGGGAGGAGTTCAGAGGGCGTAATAACGGGTTCCTCAGACCCCTGCTACTTCAGGTGTAAAGTGGCACACCATGTGGTTTTAGTCGGTTCGATGCCGACATACAGCTCCGTTGCAAACTCCGGTAGGGTGACGGCCCGAGGGGGTTTTCACAGTGTTTTAAGTGGTCGCCAATCTCCATTCTACCGCGCCAAGTGCCGTGGGTTCCTACGTGGGAAAACACTTTATGCGATTCACAAATTGTTGTACTAAGTCTGGGTGTTCTCTGTGTTCCTTTAAGTATATTTGTAAAGCCCCCCGCAATGCAGGATTTATACTCCCAATGTGAGTATGGTCTTTTTAAAAAATATAAATAGTTGTGTGTCCGCAACTTTACTTTTTTTCTGTACCAATTTATTTTTTGGGCCATTTTGCCGCCCCCCTAATTCTGCCGCCCCAAGCTTCAGCTTTTTCAGCTTCTATGGTAAATCCGGCCCTGGGGGTGGGTATGTGCACCAGTACCTAGATTCTCCTTGAAAGGATTCGAAGAAGTCGTGATAACACCGTATTTCCGTGAGTTGATGGATTGAGAATACAGAGAGTCAGATTTCGTCACCTTTATTCATACCATGGGTGTCGTAAGAGTCGATCATGAAGGACAGCTTCACTGCAATGAGAAGGAAGTCGATACAAACTAACGTGTGGCAACTCTGCCGCCGTCACCTCACAGGGCACAGGGGCTGTGTGGCGTAATCGGACTGATCCACACAGTGTGTCACTTTACGCCTGAGATAGGAGGGATCCGGATCGCAATGACAACTTAAACGTCAGACTATTGAAGGCGTTGGCGATTTCCAACTACACTGTAAAACAGCACGCCGCTACAATATGTCTGTTACACCATTTTTTATAATTAAGCCTACCACGGTGACTCTACTCTGCCTGATGGAAAGCATGAGTAGAATCCAGGAGTGGGATCACCACCTTCAATGTAAGGGTAGGCAATGCAGCATGGTCACCCATACCATGGCGGTCTGGACAAATGTTTCTGCGTCATTCTTCAGGCCTCCGGAAGCAGAGAGAATGATGCACAATGATAAGGCCTCCGGTCTCACACTCACCAACGAAATACGACAGCAATTATATTAAGGTGTCTTCTGTGTGGGTAGTACTGCCCTTGTCGAGCCGACCCATTCCTGCTGAAATTAGCGTGGTATTACTATCTTTAGCCTACTAGAAAGGAGGTCAAACCTCCTTTTCAGCTTTGGACTATTAAAAGCCTGTGATATGTGTTCACATTCCGAACGAGGTAGCCCACTTGTGCAGAGTATGCTTCTCCGACGATACATTCTACATTCCGATAGTTTCTATGTAACATTATAATTTATCTCTATTATTTACTTGTTTATACCCATAACTAATGTAAGTATATAACACATATAATGAGGACAATTTCGCATGACTATTGGTGACACAATCAGCTGTTTGTACTGTGTCTGGTAATTGACCTCTAAATGATTACACACCACTGACTCATCGCTTAGCGGGCTGGCAGACGCTTTTGGCATCGACTATAAATAGACGATAATTATAGGGTTGGAGCATAACATTAGTCATTGAACGGATCTTTTATGTTTTTCGAGGTATAAAAATAATTTCTCAATCAGTAATAGCAATAGTTTTATGATTTAAAACAGTGTATTGATCGGCATTCGAGTTGACAGTTCACGTGATGGTGTTCGTGTAATGCTGCTAGTAAAGGGTTTTTCAACAAGAACTTTGTTTTCTAAAACAAAATAAATCAAAGAATTTATATGAAGATGATTCAAATTTTTATTGTAATACAAAGAGAAAAGTTTGGCAATTATGAATGAAAAATGTTATCTGTTGATACACATGCACCAAAGTCAGCGTGCTCGTGGTGGGACATCATTTTTCATTCATTATTGCCAAACTTTTCTCTTCGTAATAGAATAATTGAATATTTGAAATTAAAAATTTGAATCTACTTGATATAAATGCTTTTTTTAGAAAAAAAAATCTGGATGAAAAACCCTGTATTAGGGAAATGTCAGAATTAAACACAAGAAAAAATAAACGTGCTCATCAAACAATATTTAAGTACTAGGTTTTCACAGGCCCAAAGTTGGCTGGTATAGAATGCTCAGGACAGATCTTTACAAATAAATAAAATTGGAGTGTCTGTATGTCTTATTATCAAATGAACAGTTTTTTACTAAATATCCATGTATATACGTGTGTACACACATAAAAAAAAATCGGCCAAGTGCGTGTCAGGCCACGCACAGGAAAGGGTTCCTCAGTCACCTATAATGGTATGTGGATTTAAAATCGTATCCAATAGATAATTGTTATGTTTACGTATTAATACGTTAATTTTGTATGACGTTTTCCAAGTGAGCACATTTTACCATATAAGCCTTTATAACTCCTGAACTAAGAAAGTCATCTAATCGGTTATAGTTTTCCTTCAAAGTTCATTAAATGGACCACCATCACGATTTTTTTCAGATTTTTTGAGCCAGCCGTTTAGCTTTTAGAGGGGGGGGGACGCCCTGTTTTTACAAAAAAGTGCCCTTTAAAGTGAAATATCTCGCAAACGGATACCTAAAACAAAAAATCGTCTAGGAAACCCTTTATTGTTTTTAAAAGACCTATCTAATGATACCCCACACGATGGGGTAGCCTCGAGAAAAAAAAATCATCCCCACTTTACGTGTAGGGGAGGTACCCCAAATAAAATTATTATTCATAATTTTATTGTAGCACTTTGTCGACGTAATTACAACACGTATTCATGCAAACTTTCATCTTTCTAGCACTTACCGTTTGGACGGTAAGTCGAGGACGGACGGACGGACGGACGGACGGACGGACGGACGGACGGACGGACGGACGGACGGACGGACAGACGGACATGACGAATCTATAAGGGTTCCGAGTTATGAACTTCGGAACCCTAAAAACAATTTTTATTTTTTTTGTCTGTTTGTTCCAGACAATCTCTGAAACGGCCGGACCAATTTTGATTGGACTTTCACGGGCAGAAAGCTGATGACTTAAGCGATTTTTGTGCGGACTAGCTTCGCTCTGCGGCGTTACTCGCGATATACGACCATAACACTGCGCTACCCAGCTAGTCATAAATAAATTTGAATTCATTGGTTCATGGAACCAACAGGCCCGACAAAGATGTAGTTGTGACGATTATTTCTAGCCAACCTGACCTTACTACTTACTAGCGGTTTGTACTCACACACAATGTAACATACATACCTACATATATACATATCTGCGTACGGTACGGTCACGTGACGCGTGCATGCCGAGAGCGTAGATCCCGATGAGATCACCCCGCCATGTCAGTGTGTCGTTACACATTCAATGTGCCTTGTTTATATCCGAGTGCTGAGGTATTGGACGACCGCCCGTTCATTTCAATAGACAGAACGCGACCATAGAGGAAGAACTATTTTTTTTCGTGTCTTTAGTAGGTATGTTGATATATAATTTTAACAAAAAGGAACCGACTTCAATGAAAACTATTCCGAGTACCCAAATCGCGACAATTGTGCCTATGATATTTGAGGAGTTCCCTCGATTTCCTTGGGATCCCATCATCAGATCTCGATATGGTGATGATGGGACCACCTGTGAGCTACGCCCATTCCAATGCAAAAAGAATTTTTGAAATCGGTTCATAAATGACGAAATTATCGCTGAACATACATAAAAAAAAAAAAAAAAGATTCCGACGAATTGATAACCTCCTCCTTTTTTTGAAGCGCGATAACCGAAAAACACGCGGGCGGCCCGCTCCGCCCTGGCAAAAGGTAGTTAGAGAGTTATGTATAAAATTAGAAAGCCTCTTCTTAACTGTACAGTAGGAATTCTGTTCTTATAAAGATCGGTCAACTTACCGATCCAGCACTCGTGTCTGGCGCAGGGCTGTGTCTTCACCACGTCAGGTGGGTCCACTCCAACGTTGAGACAAAGGACGAGGGCCACGCAATGAGTCTTGTACTGTATTAAGAAAATAAGAACAATTTACGGACAGGTTCAATTCATTTTCAACACGTGTAATTATGATTTAAATAAGTATGTTTGTCACCGCTGTCAGGGGGGTGTCACTCCGCAGTTTAGGTATAGTCGGCCGGCTGCCTGCCGGGTCCGACACGCCGGTCGAACAGACATCGTCAGAACAGTTAAGAGTTACACGATAGAAAGAGACGCAATTGTAGGTAAATATAATCGTAGTGATTCGGCGCTGTGCGATCTGAATTGAACTTAATCTTTTGACACCGAGGGTATCTATAACTTTAATTTACTTTTCGGAGTGAGGCTTCTGTACTGGTACTATTAAGTATTCTGTGCCGCTGTTTCTGACAACCACTTTTGGTGTAGGGTTGACAAAGAAATGACTAAGAGATGTTATATTTCGAAGGAGTATTTTTCAGTACTGTGTTAGTTTAGTATAACAACCACCTCCTATGACATCTCTGAGTACCAAATAATGGTGTAGTAGTCTCAATTGTATAGTTGGTAGAAAAAGATCGCAGTTTTGCCTCTCTATTAAGTTAATGTTAAGCTTCAAATTATCTCTCAATTTAATTTTGTACGCCAAAGAAATAGTAATAAAAATTAAACCTTTAAATAGCAGAGTGAACTTGCTTACAAACATCACATTAGTTCAAACGGCGAATACTTTTCTCCACAATTTTCCGATGCAAACAGCTTCACCTATATAGAACATAAACCAAAATCAAGTACTCCCGGAGGCTTCCTAAAGTAGTATGACCAATAAAGCAGTCTCCAGCATTGCCGTGACGGATCCTAGGCACAAGGAGCAAAGACGTAGAAACAACCAACCAGCGCTGAATGCTTGTGGACGCATCTCATTCTATGATAGGGCGCAAGTACAGAAGCGATCAGCATCAGAAACGATGTCTAGTGAGCCTGCTTGACTGCTTGACCAGCAGTGAGAAGACTATTCTGACAAACCGGATTCTTGAAACATTCTATCCCTCACCTCGGAACTGCCGAGAACAGATTACTTACCTGCATATTTATTTCTGAAAAACAAATAGGGCTAGGGTCTGGGGACTGTAGGGACATATGGTTTAGGGTTTATAGGTACAAGGCGTAGATGTGGACCACACAGTACCACAGTTGTACTATGCTAGTAGGCATTTTACTGCTAGGTGTCGCGACTTCCACATACAATGAAAAAAAAAGAATACTTCAGAGTCATCTGCCGAAGACACACCGTACAACGGAGTAACTGCTGTATCGCGATATAAAGTTGTCACGATGTTTAGTATGTACATAATTTCCAAACGTCAACCGTTAAGACTCGACGTAAACGTAGAGATTAAAATGGAAATAGGTCTCTAGCTGGCAAGGAAGGCTGCCGTCTTATTTCTTTAGACAGACGTTCTTGATGGGCTTTATCGCTTAAATTAAGCGGAATTCGTTGACGGAACACGTTTCATCACCGTCTGAGGCCTGGTTCTGTTAAGGTTACGATCAGCCTCTCCTCACATGTCTTCGTGACGGTAGAGTGGCCTATTCCATTCCTTTTTTTTCCACGGGCATTAGTTCCTCACCAAAACAAGTGGCGAAATCCCACACTCACTTTGGGCCATGGCCAAACATTTGCAACGTCTGTGCCAACCGCGAGGTCACTGAGGAGATTGCAGTGATAACACGCAACGTGGACTCCTGATCCCGTCAATAAAAGTACTTTCTAAACAGTCGTGGTCAATTAGTAACCGTGCCAGTCGGTAGGTGAGGTAGGTTATGGTTCTGCCTTTTCAATCTTCCATGATAAGCCATACTAGATGGCGTGATAAGGACGCAGTGTTAAGCATGGCAATTTCGCTGCTTTTCACCGAGAGCATTATATTCCCTTTTGAAGTGTCTCCCCCAGAACCAAGGAGAGGAGAACTCAAAAGGCTGGCAACGTGCTGATGACGTGCGTTTCAGATCTCTTGTGACGAAGGTCGTCAGTTACCATTAGGTGACAGTGCCCCATTTGGCATAAAAACGTGCACTTTTAGGCAATTGGAAACTTCAAGAAAATTGGTGTAATCACCAATAAGAGTGACAATACGGACATGGATAATTTGTATAGAATTACAGATGTAACTGTTTCAATTGCATTTTAACAAATACTGGTTGTGAATTTGTATGGGAAATTTTATAATAAATAAAATATTTATGTTGATGTATGATATTTTCGAGACAAATTCGAAAAACTGCATCAATGTCTTTGGGGTGGTGGGGCTCCCCTCGAACACCCAACGCCAACTGGCCGCCAGGCAACGGTTAATGACATAGCATCTGGTGGCCAGGCGTTAAAGATAAGATTTGTATAGAGTGCACAATCTGTGTGGTATGGTCTACTAAACTCTGTGTGTAAATTGATTTTCAAGAGACTGTGGACTGTTGGACTAGTGAAATTATTTCTATGAAGGTAGAAATAATTTATACTTGTTTGGTCATCACATTTGATTTGTAAGTTTTGTTGGTTTAAAACAACAGAACTCTGATTCTGAGTAATGGACTACATAAATTCGGACATTTCCCAAGATAAAGAGAGTGACAACCGTGTCACCAAGTAGATTTTAAATATTATCTAAGAGCTGGTAATTTAGATTGTTTATTATGAGAATAAACTTTGTAGATACTTCAATTTACAAATGATCATTTTTAATTTGTATACATTTGTGACAGAAATAGAATACACTGTGCACTGTTTACCCCACGCATCTACACATCTGTTTCGAAGTGAGGGATACAATCATGAATCATGGATAGTAATGCAAACCACAGTTACTGACAGTAGATTATGCAAAGATTTAAGACATGACATAGTGGTGATATGACTGCATTGGTTAATTCCAGACCTATAAGTCTCACCAGTGCCATTTGTATCAAGAAGATTATTTGGTCATTCAAACATTATACATATTTGTAAATCAATATGGCTTTCTTGAAAAGACATTCAGTGACAGACAGACTGAAATGTGTAGATGAATGGTGAAATTAAATTAGACAAAAAAATATGGATGTCATTTTTCTAGTTTTGCATGTGTATATTTTTTTTATCTTACAGAGAAGTCCTAATCCCCAAACTAAGCAGAGCTTGTATTATGGGTACTAGACAACTGATATAAATACATAAACATAATTATTTTTTTTAAATACATACATATTATTTATATGAAAACACCCAAACTCCGAAACAAATATTTGCAGAACACACTAACATTTGGTGCGACCCAGGAATCTAACCCAACACCTCTTGATCAGCAGTCACACATACTAACCATCCATGATGCCATCATTATTTTTTTGAGGTTGTATTGTTGAAACTGAAGCATTTTGGTATTCATGGAGCTCTTCTAAAATAGCTCAAAAACTACTTACTGTAACATACCAGTACTGTACAATCAGACTTGGTAACATTAAATAAGTGTATGTCATGTCTCACCAATAAAGTAAGAAAGAGAGAAAAAATAACAAAAGGAAAAGAAAAAAAAAATTTTGCCAACAGAAGAAAAAAATACATGCAACAATTACTTTTGCAGTGCCAAAATAGTAGCGTCAGACAAAAAACTGATGCTGGTTTTCAATGCAGGAAAGTTTTGGTAGTAGTTTAGTAGTAGGTTTTTGGTAGTTCATCATACGGTCATGACAATCAGTTTTATATAACTTACAAGACTGGAAACCTGTAAGATATGAAGCTCAAGATATAACCAAAGAATGAGAAGAATTTGTAAGATGTTTATGGGCCCAACAAAAAATATACCCATTACAGAAACATCAATAATACCCATCTACGAAGAAGCCAAAAGGAAACGATTGAACCAATTGTAATGAATAAGATCTCAATAGAGTTGTTATAATGGCTAGGGTGTCATAGGTCATATTAATTAATATAAAAGTAATCATTTAATTGGTTTTAAAAAAAATACTATTTAGTAGAAACTGCCAGAAAGTGAACTTCCAAATTGGTAAACCATTTTAAGTATCAACCTATGAAACGGTTGGAAATCATGACCATTGAGCAGAACAATAGTTTTAGTGTATACACTTGAACTTCTACGCAACAGACACTACTCAGTGCTGTGGACATATCAGCATGTTTGCTGTGAGAGAGGTATATTTTGATTTGTAGCCTTTGTGTGAGAACACAGTATCACAGAAAATTGATGTATAGCAATAATCTTGCTACTTATTACCGAGTGGGTTAGTCAACACAATCTCAAAACTCTACCCCACTCTGAGGGAGAAGGATAGATACATCTCTATCTTCTTTTCGTTAGGTCCGGGGCTGGGTGTAGCTACTTACCACGTGTAGACTCTTTTCATCCTATAACATGAAAAATAAAAAAAGGAGATGTTAGACATACATACTTTTATTCATGCATTCTGAGCCATAGACATCATACATTACAATACTTCTGTCATGCCAATCCATTTGAAATTGAATGCCAACACCTCTACTACCTACATAAAATCTAAAAATAAAAAACATCCTAATAATACAAATGTTACGAGATTTGTTTATCTAAAGAATAGTATATTTTGAGTTTGAACTAATTTTCTAATCTCTAGTTTAAAAAATCTACGGAAAATTCCGTAAAACATTCATATACCTTCAGTTATACATAATAATAAACTTAATCAGTAATGGCACCAGGTCAAATATCAATGACATTTATATAATATCATGACGAATGTTGGTAAACAAACTTATGATACAGACACTTGTCAAAATTATTTTTGTTGAAATACAAGTCATAAAACATTGCAATCGATATTTGTATTTAATATTATCTTCATCGAAATAAATAAATATGAAAAACACGAGGAAAACATGCAAATACTACATGCTTCATTCAGTAATAGCGTGCAACTTTACTACAAAAACAAAGTAGTATTTTTTTGTAAATCGACACAGACGCTGGTAACGACGCAGTCATTCAATCAACCATGTGCGTTTGTTTTCATCGCAATAACGCTTTATTGCTACGCAATTACTCACGATACTCTTCTACACTGAAAGAAGTACATGTACCTTTTCTTTAACCCGCCATGTGTGCTCCACTCGGTCGGCACCTTTGATAGGCTCAAGGTGCCTAGGTTTATTAAAACTCAAAGGTAAATCCCAGTCGTCGACGTCTTTACTAATATCAATTTGGGCCCTATCACTGTTTTTCTCGTCATCTTTGACCGCGAGATAGGGCGGCATATCTGTCATCTTTACACAGCACTTTTTCACATTAACGTCACTGTAATTGCTCAACGTACACGAACATTAACGCAAAACATTTTCAAAACCTCACAGAATCATGTGCGCGTCCATTTTTCCACCACATGGGAATAAACAATAAATTCCTATTCCGTTTCACGGTTCACGTCATGCTCAAGTTTACGTTTTTCCATTTTCCGTCGTTAACAGAAGTTATTATATTGGACTTTGAATCTTAAATGCACTGAACAATTATTATTTTTTAGAGGAATATTTTTATTTAAGTTTATTGTAGCTTATATATAGTAAATTTTATTTCATGAAGGAATAACTTTATCTCTCAATCTCATACATTCCTCAGTTTTTTCATAAGTAAAGTAAGGAACGTAATTATGATGCATTCTCATTCATGTAAAATGTTTTGAATGGGTAAAAAAAATGTTTAACCGTTGAATTTAGTTCAGAGTATTTAAATTTTTTTACCTGCTGTATTTAGAAATGTTCCAAATCGAACACTGTTTGCAAGCTTAAATTTTGTACCCTCCACTTTTTTTCTTAATTATTATCAGAACAGAAAATTGACCCTCTTTTACTTTTTGATCTAATCTACTCGAAGGGGCAGATCAGATTTGCTCCTCAGTTGCCGCGCGCGGGATCTGCTGCCCCAAGCCTCCGCGCCTAGGCACGTCGCCAATGTGTGAATCGCCTTAAGTAACAGAGGCGTCTCCAGAACATATTATGGCTCCCGTGTGCAATCAGTACTTTAGCACCCGTGTGCAATCAGTACCTACGCTTACGCTCTTTATTTGTTTTGTTTGAGCGCCCTTTGTTACATTTTTGGCTTACTGAAAAATAAAACTTAATTCCTTTCAAATCTTTCTTTTAAAATTACGGTGTAGCGGAGCCCTAGACCTCAGTACACCTCACAGATACACCTCTTTTACATGGGGTGAAATTATAACGCCCAACATCATAGCACGAGCGCAGTTTCATTGAAATGCGAAGTGCGCCGCGGCGCCCGTGTGCATTGCATACGCTGCACTACAGGTGAAGACGCCCCTGATAAGCAACATAACATTTATACACTAGTAATCTAATTTCCAGTACTTTATTTGTTATCACTATTCTGCTTTACAACCGAGATGCTATAGGTATATATCATCATTATGATAAAAGTGAGGCAACTTAGGCACTTACTTTCTTAAGCCCTGTGACACCAACCTCTCATCTGCACATAGTATAGCCTAACGAATAGCAAACGCAACTTATGGTGGTTCAGCCACACTACTGTAAAAACCATCAAATTGCGATACTGGGCAGGACAGGGCTTCCCTTCAGGAACCGGGATGATAAGACCGTAGGCTAAATCCATCTGTATTTCCTATCCTCAACTACCGATTCTTATACATTTGTCTTTAGATTAGTTTTAATGAATATAACTATTAAATCCTACTGATATTATAGTGTCACAATAATATAGTTTACATATCGGAATAACACATAGGCCATTATTTACCGCCATGACGGATCTTCAAGCGGAGCCGCGGGCAAAAGCTAGTATATTATAAAGAGATAACGTTTCGTTCTCTTCTTTAACACTTTGAATTATTAACGGCTACTACTAATAAATGATTTAAATATCTATAAATATTAGCCTGACAGTTCTTTTTCCTTTTACCTAAGTATGAATATCTTGATGTTACTTATTCTCTGCTACCCTTTACTACAAATCAATTTTTCGTGGGATGGTCGAGTGTCTCCATTAATGGTTCGGCATTATTGGAGACACTCGACCGGCGTGATAACAAGAATCTCTTTCTGTGAGACTCTGTAAATTTTTTTTTTCGTCGACAAAGTGAGGTTCCCCAAACCCAAACTTACATTATACGTGACAGTATTAGACGACCATTCTTATGGCATGGAAAACAACATATGTATAATCACTTTACTTGACAAAATAAAGCTTTTCGAGGGCAGTTGATGTTCAATTCTGTTGATGGCAGTGTTAAGCTATTCTTTCGTTGCTTTTCAATGAGCGAGATTCCCGGAGCTCAAAGCCCAGTTCTACCCCCCTACCTCTGAGTAACTTCAGGGCAGTAACCTTACTGCACTGCAGTTACTGCAATACTAGTTAATACAATACTGCTATTACAAGCACCTGCTTGTCAATTCAGTTGCGAGGCCATGGGTGGATGTTTTGGGTAGGGTTAATTTAACAGAATTAGTATGTTTTTAACCCTTCTACGAATGCATTAAAATAGATGTTAAGGAGTTAAGTATTAACAGGAATAGCCTACAGAGTGATTCGATAACCGTTTACAAAGCATACCGTCAGGGCCGGATTTACCATAGAAGCTGAAAAAGCTGAAGCTTGGGGCGGCAAAATTAGAGGGGCGGCCGATTGGCCCAAAAAAAATATGGTACAGAAAAAAGTAAGGTTGCGGACACAAATGTTTTTTTGTAAAGACCACTCTCGAATTAGGAATATAAATCCTGTGCCGCGGGGGGCTTTTCAATTTTTGTATCGCACAAAGTATTTTTCCACGTAGGATTTGGACCCACGACACTTAGAGCAGTAGAAAGCAGCGTCGCGACCACTTAAAACACTTTTTTTGAACGTGTGGACACCCCCTCGTGGAAACACCCTACCGGGGCTTGCGGCGGGGCGGTATGTCAGAATCGAACCAACTAAAACCACACGGTGTGTCACTCTGCGCCTGAAATAGGATGGGTCCAGGAAACCTGTTTTTATGCCATGTGAACCCCTCCCAGTGCCTTCTCTCAGTGAAGTGGGCGCTGTGAATTGCTTAACTCTCTATGGCGACATACGGCACATGCGGATGTCACCTCCTCACGGCTGGCCACTGAAGCGGATGACGGCCGGTAACGAGAGAGATCTCCTCCGATGACTGCAGTGAGACCCGAAGCTGCGCCGCCCATGCGCGACAAAACTCCAGCGTGTGCTGGGCTGAGTCCTGGGAGTGTGCCGGCCAAGGTGCACACCGCCTTGGTCGACACGTTGCGGTAACCGTGTATGACTCTAACCGCCAAAATCCTTTGGGGTCAACATATGGTGTGCCCTTTTAGGGCGGTCAGAGCCGCCGCCCACACGGGTGCATCGTACAGTGCCATAAACCGGACAACTCTGGTGTACAGTTGTCTCGTAGCGATACTGGCTCCACCCAAACTGGGCAAAAGACGTCCAAGAGCGGAGGCAGCATCAACCAGCTTTGGGGCAAGCTGACGGAAGTGCTTGACGAAGAGCCACTTACCGTCCAGGATCAGGCCTCGAAGCCCTCGAAGGGTCCAGTCGTATCACATGTTCCACAGGAGTTGTTCGAGGACAGACCCCTGCGGAACACGACTAAGCCCGTCGTCTCAAAACACCATCTCCGTCCTCGTATATGACGGTACGCTCCTCTAAATAGTCTGCTTCTAGCCCCTCAGGTCCTCTGGCACTCCATGATAGAGGAGTGCTTCCCTAATGCAGCTAAATGGCGGACTATTGAATACGTCACGGCCACTGCACGCCGCCATTTCTAACTGCCTCTTCTATCACGGCCCTCAAGCGCACTATGGCATCGACCGTCGAACGCCCCCCCCCCCCCCAAAATTTGGGCGTCTAACAGATCGGGGCCCACCTCGCATAGGTGCCGGACGATGCGGACTGAGAGCACCCTCTTAAACAGCTTAACCCACCTCGTGTAGCAACACAATGGACCTATAGGCCGTGACCAAATCGGCAGATCGTACTGACTTCTGGAGTAGGACCAGCTTTTCGCTCTTCCAGCTCTCAGGGAAGCGTCCGGACGGCATGCTAGCGTCCAACACATCCCTGAGGTGGTCCGACATATAGTCGAGAGCTCGGGTCAGTACTCGAGCTGGTACCCCATCCGGCACGGAGGCGGTGTTTTTGTACCAGATCCGTAGAACAGCCGCCCCTACCTCCGATTTCCTGACGGGCGTAATATCACCCTCGCTCTCACTACCACTTAAACCACTAGGCCAACCGTGCAGTCAAATAGAGATTGATAGTAACGTACTTAAGTTTTATTTTCTGTATATTAAGTATGTATTTACAAATAAAAATAATGTTTATGTATTTATGTCAGTTGTCTAATACCATAATACAACTATACAAGTTCTGCTTAGTTTGGGACTAGATGGCGTAATATGTAAGATGACCGAAATATTTATTTATTATCATTAATATCAATTCAATATTATTTTTAAAATTTGTGTTAAATTAAGTGCAATAAAATAACGTTTCTCGAATGAGCAATATCTTGATTTAGCAGTTTTAAGACTATAGGTATAACTCGACATTGGTAACTGTGAAGACGACGACTTAAACAGCTCACTTACTTACCTATCTTCCTTGGCCCACCACATCTTATAAGTAGTTCAGTAAAAACAAAACTTGGCTTTTCTTAGCTTAAAAATAAAAAAAAAAGTTGTATAAAGAATCTAGTAACTAGAGTATTTCCTAAAAAAGGGAATTAACTTTATAGTCAACAGTGTATCTTATTATAGAAGTCAGTAGGGGCGGCAAAAATTATATAGCTTTGGGGCGGCAAATGTGTAAATCCAGCACTGCATACCGTTATGAATGGGTTTTCCGATCCCTGGTATCGGCTGAAGAACATCCAATGGCAAGATTACGTAACGTGTCTTACCAGTTCCCAACCCACACTCGGCCAGTGTGCGGACGTATGGCCTTAACCCTCTCCTGAGAGGAGACTCAAGCCCAGCAGTGGGACGTTATGGGTGGTTGATTATGGTGAGTGGCGGTAATAACTTACCATCAAGTGAATCGTCTGTTCATTTGCCCTTGCCATAAGAATATTTAAAAAAAGACGTCTTGAATTAAGATATTTTGGGGGCTTTATGAACATGTGAGAAATGGACACAAAGAACATACAGAATTATAACAATTTGTGGATCACAACTGGTTTTCCCCTGTGGTGTTTGAAGAGAGCGGCGTGGCAACCGCTTACATCACTACACCATCCATGCAATTAAAGAAATCGTTTATCCTGTTTCTATTGTTTTTTTTTGCCCCGATTACTTTCTTATTTCAGCCTTAGGCTTTTACTGCATAAGGCGAACCATAGTCATTTGGGCTAATAAATTGCTATCATACCTTCATAATTGATTTAAGTGTATTGTGCTTGTTTGGGATTATCTAAATCACTACATAGTATAAAACAAAGTCGTTTTCTCTGTCCCTTTGTATGCTTAAATCTTTAAAACTACACAACGGATTTTTATGAAATTTTCTTTAATAGGTAGAGTGATTCAAGAGGAAGGTTTTTATGTATAATACATGCATAATATAGTAGATAATAATTTCAGTATTGTACATCTTAAAAGGTCTACAAAAAAGTCCGCGATGGTATATGTCTATCTGTTAGGGATAACCCACAATAACCATTTTTTTTTTCTTGTTACGAGAAATACTTAATGGTTTTTTTACGAAGCGATTATAGGCAACACGGTATTAATCCTTATCCAATTAAATACCTTAAATACATTTACAGTATGTAATTTAAATTAATACTTTTGAAGATATTACAGATTTAAAATGCAGAATTAAAGCAATTCTGGCGGAACCGGCCGGGGCGTGTTAGTTGGCGCTGCTGTCGATTTGTCACTATCAGTTAATAACTAAACACAACTTTATTATGAATTAATATTGTAAGGCGGTACGAAGTTCGCCGGGTCAGCTAGTCTACATTAAATAATTCCATCTGGATGTGGTATTTTATATATTATTGGTACCCCAGTTATCTCAGAGGAAAAATAATACAAGCCGTTTCATTATAAAAGCACCAAACATTGATAAAAATTAATTGATTATCATAATTATACAGTTGGTAATGGAAAAATATTGTTTAATATATACAGTATCTAACTAGACATTGAGCTTTAATATGCCGATCACATTTTGACGGCACTGCACACTGCACAGTTCTGGTACTCATCACTGTCCGGAATACACTTTTTATGGAACGAATGCCGGCAGTTGTACACCATTAGATCGAAAGCGTTCGACAAGTCTCTAATAATGATCCGGCCCTGACACACACAACACAAGAAGTCATCGGTGACAGATATCCCTCGCTGCTGACTCATGATCAACTTTTCGTGCAGATCGAAATAGTTCCGTAATGTGATCTCTTTACATGCTTCCTGCACCGAGAGCTGAAGGTGATAGTCGCACATCATCTTGGCTAAAGAATCTTTCAAGTCTTTTATTTCGCAACCTGATTGTATGTTCTGTATTAACATACGAGGGTCGACATAGTTTCCTATTCTCTTGAGGAGTAATGTTACGTACTCTGGTCTGTCGACAGTTCGTTTGATCAGATCTGTCCAAAGTTCTTTGTCGTTGTGCTCTTGACAGAAATTGATGGCTTGGTTTATATCGTTCAATTGTTTAATTATTATTTGTAGGGCTTCTCTGGTGTTGCCGATACGTCCCAGCAGGAACACCATTTCTGGATAAAATTCGTTACTTTGGCAAACATCTAGCGCTTCCTGGATGGGATAATTATCGCTACATTTTAAAAAGGGAAGAAGTTTTTCTCTCGCGTACTTGGCGTATAGTCTAACCAGTTTGCCATGGTATTTGCCGTTAGGCTCTACTTTGCTGTAAGCGTCTAAATACCTAAAGAGGAACACATCGTTATTGGCAAGTTGTTCTTCTACTACCTCTACTGGTACTTTTGTTTTGTCGAGAAGTACAGCTAGAGCTTTATCACAGTCGAGGGTCATCAGATCAAGTATTTTGTCATGAATCACGTTATACATTTTGTGTTCGGTGATCAATGTGAACACGTCTTTATGCTGCAGCTTTAAGTATGCTGACAAAGCTTTGTCATATTTTTTCTGATGGCAATAAAGCAGTGCTAATGCCTCTAAATAAATATTATTGTTAGCTTGTTTCGAATCAGCATCTGGAGCAGTGAGTAAGTTGTCAGCCGAAGTCAACAAATATTCTAAAACTGCTTTAATAACTACGCCGATCTTGTACAAAGCAGGATTCCATTCCTGAACTAGTTTTAAAAATGCCTGTGGATCTGCTTTTAGATACTCGTATAATATTGATTCATATATGTGTGAGTTTAGTGCTTGTTCTGGAGTTTTAGGCACGTATGGACATATAGTTCGTAGCTGTTGCATAGCTTGGAACTTCATAATTTGAGTTTCCCATAACATTTTGTCATTTTTGCAAATCCTGGCACAAAGTATTGCTGCCTCCTGATACAGGTGTTCTGACAGTAAGTGATCTAAGTATTGCACCCCTACTGTCACCACTGAGTGTTTATTTGTCTTCCCGCCTACTTCTTCAAGAACAGTTATTGCTTTTTCGAAGCGACTGTGCTCTGTGAGCCAGCTGACCCTGTCATCGATATCGTAAGGACAGGCGACAACAATATCTTTAGGTGATACGATAAAAAATCTATTTTCTTCAATGAGCATTTCCAAATAATAGTCATTACAGGAATACTCTTCGTACCCACGAATATTGAGGGTATCTGAGGATATTTCACAGAATTCACAGTCTTTGTAGTCAGCAACAACGAGCACGGGTCGCTGCGCCTTACCAGTTTCCGGATCACATTCTTTGGGCACTCCCAGTAACACTAATTGATCATCTAAAGGTCCTAAGCCACTGATAAAGTAGTCAGTCTGAAAAGTGTAGATAGGATCCACTAAATACTCTGTAACATCTCTCGTTTGAAGTTCGATTTGGCTACGCTTTCGGATAACACATATCCTAATAGTATCCACCCAGCCAATCATGAGGGTTTTTGAGGCGGACCAGAGAAGATTGCACCGATAATCTTCTATGGATCTGTTGGGACTTTTCTCCCATTGGATGAGACCCAGGGAACACCGTGCGACGAGGTCGTAGACACGTACGCCCACTTCACTGGCCCAGGCCACGAAGCGATCGTGCCACGACATGGACTGCACGTAGCCTTCGCATTCACACAGAACGGTGCTGCGAAGGCGGTTGAGAAATGTCTTCTCATATAACACTAATTTGTTGTCACCTGGAAAATAACAAAAACAATAATTTAATTGTACATTTTTATAATTTTTTTATGTGTCTTGGTTTGTGAATAGGATTCCGCAGCGTGTGCTGCTGGAAGACTGGTCTGCGATTGACTTAGAGCATCAAGTTCTGGTCGGACAGATCCGACGCAACCTGCCAACGCCAGAATTGATCGGGGAAATACTTGGCGAGGGATGGGAAGCCGCGGTCTCCAGAAGCTCCAGGTGTCCGCAAAGCGGGGTTGGGAAAGGGCCGATCCCGCTCGAAGGAGACGGGGAAGGTGGAAAAAAGAAATAAATGAATAAGATGTTACAATGGGAATGCAACAATTTGAATTGCATTGCATTCCAGGAAGACTTTACGAGAATCGACATCTGAATTATAATACTATTTATTAATGGACAAAAACAATATGAAAAAGAAAAAAACTATAAAGTATTATGACCAATTTTATGTTTGAAGTTATAAGTAAACATTAAAAAAAAACAATGGCATTGTGCAATCAAGTATATTAAGTTCTTCATTGTACAAAAACCTTAAAGTAAGGAAATGTGTTACAAATTTAAACATATCGACAACACTGACTAACACCTGTGTTAATAAAAAATTGTTTTAACAAAGATATACAGTAAATAGACTGTATATGTACTGTTCTATTCCACTTACACTTTTATTATTGGTATCATCAACAGCCTTTGACAGTCCACTGCTGGACATAAACAGCATACATAAATAATTATTTTTGGAGCTCTTATGACACCTATGGGATAAATAGGGGTGGTGACACTACATATTTTTAATCTGACACCTTTTCTTTTAATATTTAAGTCTACCAAAGTGACTTTCCTCTGTCTGATGCAAAGCATAAGTAGAATCTAGGAGAAGGTGACACCATTCTCTTTCTGAGTGTATGCAATGCAGCATCATTCTCATTCATCTGGCCTCCGGAGACTAGATGAATGGTTGATCTTCTGTGTACTGCTCCAATCGAGTCAGCCCATTCATGCTGAAATCAGTGTGGCTTTACTACCTATGTATATGCTGCAATTAACCAGTAAGCAGGTCAATATTTAAACATGTCTACCTACAATCAAATACCTGTGACCTAGAACTACTAGATCACAGGTTGAACATAATTATTATTATTATTTTTTTTATAAAAGACAACTCCCGCATTAGGAATATAAATTCCTGTGTCGCGGGGGGCTTTACAAACATACATGAAACGGACACAAATAACACCCAGACTCAGAACAACAAATTGTGAATCACACAAAGTGTTATCCTACGTGGGATTTGAACCCACGACACTTGGCGCAGTAGGAAGCAGTGTGGCGACCGCTTAAGCCACTAGGCCAACCGTGCAGTCTTTATGTTATGTTATTATGTTACAAGAGAAATAGCTGATCTGCGCGAAATGTTTTTTTTTACAGTTTTTGCAACATTTTTCATTGATACACCATTCCTATTGGTTTTAGGATGTTTTATGGCCTATAACCATCCTCGTTAAATAAGCTACACTAACTCTAAAATAATCATTGGAATTAGCCAAGCCGTTCATACCTGATGCGGTGACCAAGAGAAATAGATTCATTTAGTACATAGGTGTATATAGATAAGCATAATTAGTGGCAGTTAAGCCAATGTTTAATTATACTACAGTATTTATTTAAATACATGAGTCATAACTGAACTGTATTATTCTAAGCTACTTTTTCCTTAAACTCATCAGACTTTTTTATTATATATTGATACTTAAACATTAATTGTAATTACTATGTCTATAGAATTAGAAATATTTTGGGCTGACAAATTTTCTTTTTGGTATAAATATTTTACATTTTAATCCCTACTAATATTATAAATGCGAAAGTAACTCTGTCTGTCTGTTACGCTTTCACACCTAAACCACTGAACCGATTTTGTTGAAATTTGCTATGAAGATAGAACTGAACTTGGGAAAGGACATAGGCTACCCTTCACAGCAACAACCGACATACAGCGGGCGAAAGCTAGTATGTAATAAGTAGATAGACACCGCATTCCTTTTCTTTTATAGAGATGGACTTTTGTTGTGAACATGAATAGGTATGGTTAAAAAAAATGGATACTTATTAATTTTCAATTTAAAAACAATCACCAGAATCCCAATAAGATGTATTTGGCCAAGAAAAAATTGAATGAGCTCCAACTCTATAATCATAGTAATTAAAACAATAAAGTGTGCATTTAAAATGGATTACCTGTTAAAAAACGTCTCCCTGAGCCCGACTTGAAGTAACAAGGATCTAGAGCTATAGACTTGACGACTCTGCCCAGAGATAGCTCATGAGTATTCTCGTCCGTGTACAAACCGTACACCAACACCTTCCCATCGTCCGAGCAGCTTGCGATATAGTCTCCATTCAAATCTACCGAGATCCTGTTTACAGCGATGGCATGAGCCTGCAATTCCTTGTTCTTGCCGTCCTGCGACAGAGGCACAGTGTTCCCCTCGTGGTCCAACAAATGTATCACTCCCCATTGTGTCCCTAAACAAATAAACTTGGTGTGCACACAGATACAGCTCACTGCGTCTTTCAATAAAATGTCTTGTACATCATTAGCGAGTCTGTCGTATTTTAACTTAGGTTCGACGTCGGGAGGCAAGCTGTCACAGCTCTCTAAATTTACTGCCATTTTTAAGTTTACATATCACAGAAAATTCTCTTATGATATTAAATATAAAAAACAACAAAAATTACAGAATTTTCCTTCCTTTACAATTTGTGATCTAAAATCATGACTTTTATTGTGTTGTGAGTGACATTTCGGTACAGTGCTACCAATGCTAAAAAAATAAATAATAAAACTTTGTAAAAACACACCCACCCACTGATGAGTGGCTAATGCAATCCAGTAATTCATAGTTGTACTTTGTTATGCATAATTGCCTAGTTAAACAGAATGTTCATCAGAATTATGCAAGTGTAAGGTATTGTGCAATTTTATTGTTTATTGACTGCCTCGGTGGGTGGTGCAGTAGTAGCGTATGCGACTGCTGTGTTTGAGGTCTCGGCTTCGATTCTTATGTTAGGTTCAAGTGTTGTTTGGGTTCTAACAAGTAATTTTTAATAACTACTTGACTGCCTTGTTGGTCTAGTTCTAGTGGTTATATTATGCGGTTGCTTGATCACCAGATCAAGAGAAGACCAGGTTCGATTCCCGGGTCGGAATAAATGTTTGTGTGATCCGCAATTATTTGTTTCGGAGTTTGTGCGTTTTTTTATATAACATGTTTCATACATGTTATTTAATGTTATATAATATGTTTATAAAATAAAAGTATGTTGATTTAGACAATTAAAATAAATATCTACTATTTATTTTAATTGTCTAAATTTAATACAAGTTGTGCTTAGTTTGGGACTAGATGACGTTATGTATAAGATGTCCGAAATATTGTAAAAGTAAAACTTCAATGATAACCTTAAAAAGTTGATTTACCCAACTACGGGAGAGTCAAAGGGATATTATAACAATTATGTTACCAACATCTAACCTGCCTGTACTAAATTAGCTATACCTATATCAAATATTAAAAAAAACAACGTATAAATTTGGCGCCTTTAGGCGCGCATTTCAAAATATAATTTTTCACGATCATGATGGAACGGAACAAATATTTATGCATGAACCCTCAAAAATGTGAACAATTATTATCATCTTTTGGAAAACAAGTATTAAGCGAGCTTATAAAACAACACACTAAAGGTAATCATGCAAATTTTGTAGTATTTTAAAAGTCTAATGAACACTAAATTAACAATACTTGTTTAATATGTTCCGTAGAAATTTTTCTGATTTAGTACAGTTTTGATTTAAGAAGATTTAACCAAATTGTCACATAAGTGTTATTAAAATTGTTTTAAGACTTTCGCGAATTTTACTTAAACACATAGTTTTTGTGGTGTCTACAGTTTATCAGTGACCATGAGTGGTATAACCTTTTAATAATTTTAGTGCGTACACCTTATATTGCTGTACATTACTGTGCTTATATGCTGTACAATGATCTAATAAAACATTTTATGGACAAAATAAACTCTCGATTTTCTTGTGATACCATCATCAGTTGGTATGGCATGGTGACGATAGATATAATGGGATACCTTGGAATTAATGCAAAAATATTTTATTAAATTAAACGAACACACAAAAAGAAGATTCCGACGAATTGACAACCTCCACCTTTTTTGAAGTCGGTTAAAAATAAATAACATTCTCAAACTTGTGAGTCCTGAGCCTAAATGTTCACTGTTTCTTTAAATTATTGTATACTAACTTAGTAGTTACCTACAAAACACAAGGCTACTATTTTTTTATATTGAATCCTACCAAAGTGACTCGACTCAATCTGATGGAAAGCATGAGTAGAATCCAGGAGAAGGGTTCACCAGCCTCATTAATAGTCAATAAGACTATTGACAATGACGCACGATGACCCACACCATGGCAGCCTAGTGAGATGTTTCTGCATAATCCTCATTCATCTGGCCTACGGAGACCGGATGAATGGTTGATCTTCTGTATGAGGGTCGAACTGGCCCATTCGTGCTGAAATCAGCGTCGCTCTTGATTAGTTGTTTATTGTTGACTATGCCCTTGAATCAAATGCAATGCTACTTTTTACCCATTCTCATTTTTAGAACGAAGTAAAATAAGTGTCCCCAGTAAAAAACGTCATTGCTCGCCAACGAAAAAGTTTTTAAAGTAAGTTAACTTGTGTATAAATAAGTAATTAGGTTAGAACAAACTTCATTTTTTCGTTGTTTTGATTCCGATTCTACATTTTTTTATTACAAACGAGCAGATGGGTTACCTGATAGATATATCGGAAGGATGGGAGGTTAGAACTCGGATAACTTCACTAAGATGGTGAAAACCACGAAAGAGATGCAGTTGTGCCAGCTAAAAGTCCTGGAGAAGGTTCCCTTAACTCTTTAATTATTGTATTTTTTCTATATTTTAAATTTACTTATATTGTATTCGTTTTGTCTAGCTAGACAATAAAATGAAATTATTTGTTTAAGCTTTAACAACGATGCTCTGCACGTTTCATCATCAATGCCTTCTACGTTGCCACCAGATCTAGAAATTCACAATACGGAATTACCCATTAATTTAAATTTAATTGAGGGAAGTGTATCTGAAATCCCGACATCTGTAGAATTAACTAAAACATTAGACATACCTCATAACGATGTTGATCAGTTTATACATCCAACTATTGTCAGTAGGAATGTTGTGTATGAAACTTTAGATTTTGATGATCAACCAAAAAGTGTATCATCAAAAGAATTGAATGAAATAGCTAACAAGAATGATAGTAGGGAAACGAATGACGTGAATTGGGATAATATGTTTGATTCCGAGTTATTTGGTGATGTAATAGGCAAATCTATTGATAACGAAGTTTATGGTGAGCCAAATATGTCTGGTGCTATTTTGCAAAAAGAACATATCAATGAAATTGCTAAAATGGATTTTAATGAAAATGGTTTTAAAAACTATGATCAAGGGCCACAGTTATTTGGTCTTGTAAGAGAAAATGCTCATAATAAAGAAGTTCATAGCAAATCCAATATTCCTGATGTCACTGCTCTAATCCAACATAACAAGAGCTTTACTAAAACAGATGTAACTGAAGAGAGTTATGATAATTTTAATAAAAAGCGAAAGACTAAGAACACGGTGTCAACTAGAACGACAAAGAAAGCCAAGTATCAAAATGTTAACCTTGTTGAAACAATTGGAAAATCTAACAAAATAACAGAAGCAGCCCCAAAAAATAATTACCGTAAGCAAAAATATACTAAAACAGTAAAACAATGGCTTGACGATGTTGAGTTATATAATCCTATTGTTAAAGATACTGATATAGAAAATAGTGAAACTATAAAACCAAACACCAATAAACAGGACACAGCCGTTATATATAATAAACCAAAGATTATAATAGATAAATCTACAAAAAGTTCTAATAAGAAAGTGATACAAGCACAGTTAGCTAATAAAGACGGTATTATGAAATTTTCCAAGCCCAGAACTGAAGCTGTGGAAACTGGAAAGGAAATAGCTGATCCCAAAGTAGTAACAGACAAGAAAACTAAAGTGCCTAAGAAATTCGTTCCGCCAATAAAATCGCAGATCCCTGTTAAAGATATTGAATACGAAATAATAACTGTTGATGATAGTAATATCGATAAATATGTTAAGGAATTTAATGTTCTAGGAGAAAGTGAATTAATTGCGGTCTTGATTTATAGGTAAATTGTTAACCAGTTTCGTTAGCCTTAATTTTTTTTTTACCGCCTGTCGAGGTGTCTTCACTATGCCTGATGGAAAGCATAAGTAAAATCCAAAAGTAGGGGTCACCATATTCACATGCAAGCAATATGGCGACCAACATTATGGCGGCCTAGTGAGATGCTTTTACACGCCCCGCTTAAAGGACCCGGGATCATAGTAGGAGGGAAAATCATGAGCTGGCAGTGAGTTCCAGTTTTCAACTGCTCGGCCCAAGAAGGAAGATCCACACCACTTAGTTCTGGAGCGTATATCTTCCACTCTGAAGGGTGATTTCCAAGGCCAGCACGAGTTGTTCTGTAGAAGAGCTCTTCAGAACAGTCTCCATGGTAAAGGCGATTTTATGTGCTCTTGACACCATGTATTTATTAACCTACTATCTGAGTCCCGCTGTTATTGTTGTAATTGCGAGTGACGCCGCGGAGCAAAGCTACTCCAAAAAAAGATTTTACTAGTTACTCCTTGGGTCATCAGCTTTCTGAAAGTGAAAGTAAGAAATAAAATTGGAGTGTGTGTATGTAATATCTTTACATTTTTTTATTAAATGCATATCAAAGTATACTTATACGGTAGGTATTGACATCAAAACAGTCAATTTTTAAAGTTTTGTCTGTCTGTCTGTTTCGGCTAATCTCTGGAACGGATGGGCCGATTAGGGCTTTAACTGGTAGAAAGCACGCCGCACATTGGCAGAAATTGTCTCTTTTCCACCGTCTATTATTTTTCAGCAATGGTTTCTGTCAGGTGAATAGCCAGTTCACTGATGGCACGTGCGTCGTTGAGGGCCTCCTCCTCAGTGCTGGAGATGTGTTCTACTATTTCAAAGGCTACAATCGGAGCATCAAGTAAGTGACAATACGCAATATCTTTTGAATTATCTTTTCAGACATATTTTCCGTATTCCACGTGTATTAGAATTGACTCCGTGTCTCTTTTCACGAAGAGATAAGTCTTGTCATGACTGTTATATTAAAGCCTAATGGAAAGTCGAAAGACAACTCATGCATTAGGATATATTCCTGTGTCGCGGGGCCTTTACGAACATTCAAAAAACGGACATAAAGAACACACAGACTCAGAACAAGAATTTGAGAATTACACAAATCGTTTTCCCGTGTAGGATTTAAGCCCACAATACTTGGCGCAGTAGGAGGCGACGTGGCGACCGCTTAAACCACTAGGCAAACTATTCAGTCAAATTTGATTTTATTGTTTGGATTTTCGATCGAAATTTAGATCGTAGTCAGGGGGCGATTGAATTCGAAGTCAGCCCCCCTAGCCAAGTTACAAAAGTTTTTCGTTTTTTAATCTATTTCTCTATTCTCTTGTTTCATTGGCTAATGTCACTCAGTCACGTGATTAAAATCAAAATTTAGTTTAATGAAGCAAGAAATAAGGCTAGGGGGCTGGACCACAGAATACATAATAGTACCAGCACAGAAGACTCACTCCGAAAAGTAAATTAAAGTTATAGATACCCTCGGTGTCAAAAGATTATGTTCAATTCAGATCGCACAGCGCCGAATCACTACGATTATATTTACCTACAATTGCGTCTCTTTCTATCGTGTAACTCTGAACTGTTCTGACGATGTCTGTTCGACCGGCGTGTCTGACCCGGCAGGCAGCCGACCGACTATACCTAAACTGCGGAGTGACACCCCCCTGGCTGGACTGCGTGATCAATGCCCGCCGCCAGCAATACTTAACTTATTCCAATAATGAAGGTATTAGCATATTTTCACTTTTATTTCAGAAATACATTACTGAATATATTCACCAAAAACACAATAACTAGTTATGAAGCGCGAAGCATTCTTATTTACTTCGCATCACATTTACAAATGGATATCTATAACGTCAAGATGTTTGATGCTAAGGTAATCGAAGATATTTTTTATTTTGCTATTTCGGTCTAGAAATAAGGAATTTCTTCCCTTTGATTTTTCTAATTTTGCGGAAAGCCTGGATTGGCGTACAAACAGCAATTACAGGAGAAAGTAAAGGAGTCGTGGCTTGTCAAGAGGTCAAACGAATTGTAGAAATTAGACAGGAGTCGCGATTGCTTTAATTGAGAAAATATCAGTCTAGATAATAAGAAGAAAAGAGAGAACCTTTTGTTCCTAGGTTAGAGTTTTCACTCGCTTTTGGAACAATTGTAAAAGCCTTATCCTAATTTAATCATCTGTTTTCGTAGAACAAGACCCCTTTTTTAGGAGCTTTTACGGGTACTTTTACTTCGCTTTGTCCAGTCTTCATTGTAGAAAAGACTTTGCAAGTTTTTTATATTTAATCCTATCAAGGTGGCTTTATTTTGCCTGATGGAAAGCATGACTAGAATCCAAGAGAGGGGTCACCATCCTCATTGTGGCTGCCTACAGCATGGTGACCCATACCATGGTGGCCTAGTCAGTTCTTTCTGCATCATTCTCCCGGCCGACCGGCATTCACTTCAGAATGATGCAGAATAATTAGGCCTCGGGTCTCATACTCACCAACGAAATACGACAACAAAGCAAAGCAAAGACATCTCACTAAGCCGCCATAGTGTGGGCCGCCATACATTATTATCTGCATTCGCAGCAAGTGTGTTGGCCCCCACTTTTGGATTTTGCTCATGCTTTCCATCAGGCAGGGTAGAGTACATTTTACAATATTTTTATTACCAGTAGGTGTATCCACCAATGATTAATATGTACTGCAGTGGTAACAGTGTAGAGAATGTTAAATGGCTTTTTTTCATTTTAAATATTGTCCTATTTATTATTAGGGATACCCAGATTAAGTCTTATATTTATGTGTATTAGGAACTCAGTTATAAAACTTTCAGACTACAGAATAAATAAAACCATGTCTTCATATAGATCGGCGCCAGCTTGTTAGATCCAGACAACCCTCCGGAAAACTTCAGCGATCTCCAGAAGCTTTTGTCTTTCACTGCTCCGTACACGATCGCCACTGAATGTATCCAGCAAAAGGCTTCCTGGTACGCGTCACTATTAAGGGAGTGCTGGGTTAAGCTGAAAGAGATGCTCTTCGATAATCAGCTGTGGCATGTGTTCGTAGAGATTGAGATGAAGTTGTTGCCGATTATTTCAGGTATTTACTTCATAAGTTTGTGTACTATTCTTGTCACTTCTTTTGCGTTCAATTAACTTATAAGTTGATATTCAATAAATTACACATCTGTGCTTCTTCAAAGTAGCTAGGGATTATTTTACATACCTAATAGAGATATTGGACAATTGACATTGAGACATGCTTCACAGGTGTATTTATTTGTCCTGAGTTCCTGACTAATTCATCAACACAGAACACGTTGTTTATGATCGTTTTTTTTTTATACTGACTGATTAACTACTGCACCTGGTCTACTCTTTACCACAATAACCGGCATACACGCGAACGGTAAAAGGTAGTAAGAAATAATGACGCCACCGATTCGGCTGACTTAGCTCGTAGTTTCCGTATATCTAAACGTAATTTAGTGTTCATTAAAGAAGCTTAGGTTTCTCCATTCTAAGGAGAGGCCCATCTCCAGCATTGTACTGTTTACAATTGTTGATGATGATGATTGATGAAAGATGTTTATTATAATCTATAATGGTGTATGCAGAAATGGAGTGTCGTGGAGTATCAATAGACTTGTCCAAACTGAAGTCCTTGGAGGCCCTTCTCGTGGCCAGAATGCAGCAGATAGAACAAAAGTGCTACAAGGCAGCCGGCAAAGTGTTCCAGATCAACTCCACTGTGCAAGTGAGGAGTATATTGTACGACGAACTGAGATTGGACTCCAAGTGTAATGTTAAGATAAGGGAGACTTTGTCTGGAGGGCTGAAGTCTACATCGGAAACCATGGTGAGTTTATCCTGTATTTCGTTTTAATTGGGTATCGTCATATTCCGTTTGAAATGTTCCTGTCTTGACTTTGACTATACGTTGATCTGGCTAGCCCTGACTGGATGGCAGTAGTGACTAGCTTTGACTGCTGGATCTGGTTGCGAGTTCAATTTTCAATTAAAATTGTTCGATGAGCACGATAATTTCTTGTATCTAGATGTAATTTAATTTCAAAATGTTGATAATTGGTAGCTTTTGGTATTATGGTTTTAAGCAGGCTATATAGGAAATTTAGGATAGAGGAATTAGGAAATTTTACCACTTTTTATCCTGTACAGAAATCCCCCCGGATGCCACCAGTTGATGGCTATCTCGGGCTCGAACCGATTAAAATCGCATGATTTCTCGATTACTACAAGCCGAGGAACCAGGTGTACCCTCGAAAGGAAGTCCCTGGATCCTCGACGTACCCCGGCTCTCCTATGTGGGAACCGCCAAAGCGGATAAAAAAGGGGATTAATGGTTGAATAGAATCTCGCTATTTGAAAAGCTAGGAATCGCAGACAATAGTCAGTTATTTATATTCTTAACGGTATACAACCGCAGTTACGCAGTCTGATGTCAGTACACGAACTGCCCAAGCTAATATTGGAGTACCGGCACTTGCACAAGGCCCACGCTACGTTCCTGGCTGGCATCGCACAACACGTCAACGACAATGTGGTCAGACCGAATTGGTACGTACCTATATTAAAAGTAAAAACTGGAAACAGATGCAGAAACATCTCACCAGGCCGCCATGGTATGGGTCACCATGCTGCATTGCTGATTGAAAATTGTTTATTGCTTTCAATGGATTCTACTCATGCTTGCCATCAGGCAGAGTAGAGTCACTACATATATAATTTAGTCTCTCGTCTTACTTGTCCTAATACTTATACCTGCCACAAACAGCTACGTAACACCCAACGATTTGTCTGGAAGATAACGCCTGTGGCATTAAGTCCGCCTTGTGCAATATGTTTTGATGAGGATGATTTATTAAATAAATAAAGTTGTGATGGTGTGTTTAGGTTACAAACAGCGGCAGCGACTGGCCGCATCGCCTCCAGCAATCCAAACCTGCAGGCCATACCGAAGGTGCCTTTCAATCTTGTCATGTTCCCTGGAGCTGATGACACCGGTACGATTGATACCACTGTTTCTATCCGATCTTACTTTCTCCCCTAGCCAAGTTGCAAACGTGTTTCGTTTTCTATTCCATTCTCTATTCTCTTGTTTCATTGGATCACTCAGTCACGTGATCAAAATAAAATATGAACCCAATGAAACACGAGAATTGAGATATAGAATGGAGAATAAAATTGAAAACGAAAAACGTTTGCAACTAATCTATTAACTATCTCTTTCCTCTTTCCATCTTTTGTGTTTGTCGTAATGTCTCGGTCTCCCGTAAAAAAAATGTTAGGATCAAGACGGGTTTGCCAAAATTCGGGCAGCCAGTTTAATAATAATAATGTTTCATTCCCTTTTGGAACGCGCTCGTTGCCTTTTATTAAGAGTGGTTAATGATGAAGCCACAACCAAATACGTCGAGTTACAAATCAACAGATTTTACATCTCCAAAAAAAAAAACGTTCAGAGGTTACGCACCCTTGCTATTCTGTTTAAATTTAGAAACGCTTCTCGTTGGCTGTACTTTAGTTTTAAAATAAGACGAGGGATATTCATTATGAGGATGAACTATTGAGTGTAGGTAATCAATAGCACCATATAAGAATATCGCATCTTTAACTAATGAAGATTACTTTCTATTCCTATTTCTTAGATAGGTTTTATTTTATGTACATACCGCTCACTTCTTTGAACCTTTCCAAAGCTAATGTGGAGTTGAAGTTCCGTTCATTGTACGTGAGTCGCGCCGGTTATTCTCTGCTGGCCGCCGACTTCAAGCACATCGAGTGTCGCGTGTTCGCCCACCTGGCGGCCGACAGCGCGCTCGGACGTGCGCTTGCGCATCATCACGACTTCTTCACCGTACTCGCCGCACTCTGGTGTAGTAACTATTCAGTAATCTGTGCTCTGGTTACCTCTTATTATTATCTAATCCAATTCTTCTAAATTTGTTTATATATTCGTGATTTCGGAAGCGATTTTGCAGAAATTTGGTCTCGAGTTTTCATGTTTTCAAATATACACGAATTGCTTGTTATTTCTAATAAAATATTAGACTATCATCTAAAAATCACGATTATTACAATAAATAGTAGTAACGCCCAGGTACTTAAATATTAATTAATGTCAAGTGACTGGAACTCACTCACATGTTTCCCTTCCAAAAAAAGGGCGTGAAAAAGCATCTCAGTAGGACGCTATACTTTACCTTACCCTTGTAATTAAATTACTCCTATAAAATGCAGCATGTATAGGCCTGTATAGGCTATACTGCAATGTTTGCGTTCACAATAGTCTCGATTCTTGAATTCTATTCATGCCTTCGAGAGAAGGTATTTTAGTGTGCTTTAAAATAAAAGTTTTATCATGCTGCATTTTATAGGAGTAATTTAATTACAAGGGACGGAAGTGAGTTACAGGAAGCATAACTTATGAAACAACACATTATGATCCTTCTGCAAGTGATCACAAGTTCGAAACTCACAGCGGGGAAACGGTTACCACTAACAATGATATAGCTAACATAGTTAAATATACCAATATTATTATAAATTATCACAATATCAGATAAAAAATCTAGTAGTATATTTATTATCAGGTGGTAGAACCACGCTGATTTCAGCACGAATGGGCCTGCTCGACCTGGGCAGTGCTACCCTCACACCTAAGTACAACCTAATAACCTTGCTCTCACAATGAAGATGGTGACCCTACTCTCGGATTCTACTCATGCTTTCCATCAGGCAGAGTAGTCACTTTGGTAGGCTTAAATATATATATACAAATAGCCTTAAAGCCCTTTGACTTGTTCAATGTGAAGGTTAAACAAACCTGAAGACACGGTGACTCCAGCAGAACGGGAACGGACGAAGCGTCTGGTGTACGCCAGTTTGTATGGAGCGGGCACTCGTAAACTGATGGAGATCCTCGACGTCACTTACGAACAAGCTCTGCAAGTCGCTGCTAGCTTTAACAGTAAGCTCTCAGTAGGCCTCAATCTCACTTTTCAGAAATTTCCAGACAACAAAATTTCGTTGGTGTGTGTGTCGGAGTCCCAATTATTCTGCATCATTCGCCCGGCTTCCAGAGGCTGAGGGAATGATGCAGAAATATCCGACCAGGACGCCAGTGTATGATTCACCATTCTGCATTGCTTATTCTCAATGAGGATGGTGACCCCTACTCCTGGATGCTGGATGCCTGATTGAAAACATTCCATCAGGCAGAGTAGAGTCACTTTGCTCAGCTTAAATATTTATAATAAAAAAAAACTATCATAAATTGGAACGAATATAAATTTCGATTTTGGCCCCTACCGTCTAGCATAACTTTATGAATTCTGCTATAGGGCGAACTTATTTATCACTATTTTCGAAACCAGTAAGCTTTCGAATGACTTATTTGGCTTTACGTCTTGTCAGTGTTCTACCAATCAATTTAAAAACAACAATTGTAATGTGGCAGGAACATTTCCATCGTTGAAGTCGTTTGGTCGCGAAGTGGTGTCGAAGTGCTGTCAGTCCGGGGCTCGGCTCTCGACGCTGTGCGGCCGAGTGCGACACTTCACCAACATCACCAGCGCTGACTTCAACCTCAGGTCTCACGCCGAACGCCAGGCCGTCAACTTCGTCGTTCAGGGTACAAGCAACTTTTTAACCAGAATGTACAACCACTGTTGGGCTTGGGTCTCCTCTCAGGAGGGAGTTAAGGTAATACATCCTCACGTTGGCCGAGTGCTGGTTCGGGACTGGCACGACACGTAGTGGCTGCGTAATCTTGCCGTTGGATGTTTTTAAGCCACCCAAAGGCCACAAACTAAACTTCACGACTGCTATCTTATAAGAGCAGTCGCGAAGGTTAACGTGACCCCCGAATTATCATCAAATGCTCATGACATATCATGCCGCAAACGGTCACCCATCTAGGTCTGACCACGCCGTCGTTGCTTACCCTAGATGATTGTTTCCAATCCAAAAAAGACACTCGGCATTACACATGTACAAGAGCACCTGCAAACCGGCTACAGCTTACTAAAAATAATTTACTTCAGGTTCTGCAGCAGACTTGTGCAAGCGAGCGATGATATTGACAGAAGAACAGCTCCGGAGCTGTTCCCCACCCGTAGAGGCTCATCTGCTGCTGCAGATACACGACGAACTGGTGTGGGAGGTCAAACAAGACCATATACCGATTGCTGCTGGTAACTATGTACTCTATTGTTCACTTCTAAACAACATTTTTAAGACTGAGACAACAAAGAAATCAGACCTGGTGTATATTCTCGACACGAAAATTTTGTATTACCAATAATTGCATCACGAAATAAAAATTCTTTCACAATGCCTAATGTTGAAAACGCGACCGTGGAATTTAGAGCATATCATTTTTATCAGACCTCTCGCTCACACTTGTAGGCATATCGGATCACTCGTTCACACTTCTAGTGTTGTGTGAGCGAGAGATCCGAAAATAATTTATGATTCATTCGCACGTTTGTAATGGCCCAAGTATAACTATATTTGTTGTGTGCTTACCCTCTTGTCAGGTATAATAAAGCAAGTGATGGAGGGGTGCGGGTCCCAGTGCGGCATGTCTGCGCTGCTTCCTGTCGCCATCACCGTGGGGGACAACTGGGGGGACATGACCCCCTACCACTTACCCAACTGACACCACCAAACTCACATTTAGGTACCTATATAAAAAGGTAACGTCACATTCTCATTGTTATAAAAATAAACAATTTAAACAAAACAAAGTGAACTTTATTAAAATAAATTGAATAAATAAAAATTATTTTAAATTTACACAATATTTTGAATATACAATTAACGATTCGTAATATAGTTCATTAAAAACAAAAAGCTTTGAAAATTCAACAAGCGACACCTAATGTTTTAGAAAGAGTATACATTACTCTGTAAGTACTCTGAAGCTTTAACAAGTTGTAGTAAAAATAAAAAGAAAAAACTTAAAACTTGAGTTATATGCAAATAACATTAAAAACATGTCACACTTGTTTGTGCATTCAGACGAATTCTTGAAAAAAAACGACTCTAAAGAATTCATCTCTTCTGAATGTCTTGCTCTCATCAAAGATCATTACTGAATGTAACCCTGAAAGAAATCCCTGGCACTCTAACGGATTCTGGGACATCTATGGCTCATAAATAGCATCCTCGTGTAGCGAACTCCTCTTTCTCGTTTCTCTTAGCCTCGTATGACAACTACACATTAAACCATAATAATATTCATACATTTAACAATTATATTCTATAGAATGTTATAAAATACTGTTTTACTTACATATTACATTGTTTATCACATCTTTAGCGAATAATCCATAGGTATTTCGAGATCGTCACTAGCAATAGAGCTAGCCAATGCCTCCATTTGTAAATTTAAGTACATTACATATATTGAAAATGAACAATTTCATACAATTCCCTCATATGACGTTCCCTCATCCAAGGTAGTGTGACCGCTACAATCATAAGTTAACTTGGATAAGTGTGAACATCTTGTGGTTCTTGACCCTGGCGGTGTGGAAGGGAATGGCGTTGATTCCATCTGTACCAACTTTATGTTCGTTCTCAGTAATGATGTTGTAACGCTGGGAGTTCTTAGGCTCCGGTCGATGTAACAGCATTGTGTACCGGGACATCTCGCGTGGGAACCTGCAACAGGGATATGAATAATAATAATATAGAACTTTATTTGTTACTTGTATCTATTTACAAAAGAAAAAAGTATGTTTATGTATTTATATCAGTTGTCTAGTACCCATAATACAAGCTCTGCTTAGTTTGGGACTATGTGGCGTTGTGTGTAAAATGTCCGAAATATTTATTTGTCTGAAATATTTATTACTTTAGGTATTTCAGTTTATATCACTACTAGCCTGTTACCTGACCCGGCTTCACACGGAAGTATTTAAATCCTTGGATTTCTTCTACTACAATATGCATGCATAACACTATGAACCTTCCTCTTAAATCACTTTAGTGCTAAAAACTGAATTCAAATATGTAGACTGCGAACTGACAGCAGAAGTGACTTCATTTTATCTAAGCATGTAAGGATTTATCATTGATATCCAAACACAACTCTTCAGCATTATATATAGATTAAACAAAAAAAAATTATAATTTATTACCTGACTACATTAAGGTTATGTGAAGACAGCCTGAATGCAAAATCATCATCCTCACCCCCCCATCCTTCAAATCTGCTCGAGAACCCATTGACTGCTATGTACTGATCAGCTTTAATGGCCAGCACTCCTCCAACTAAGAAGTCATAGATGAGAACATAACGCAGCTTGTCGATACTAGCGCTCAAGTGGCGAGGGTCATGTGTGCAGACATAGAGATTGCTAGCATCTAAAGGCAGTAAGTCCACATCATGGAGTATGAGACAGGGGAACTTGTCATTGATGGCTTGCTTTGCACCGATGTTGTACAACACACCCTTGTTGAATTGCTTGTTGTCTTGTTGTTCAATTAGATAGATTCTGGAAATTTATATTTAGAAATGCAATAGATTTTCCCCAATTTTTGTTGATGTCTGGATCCTATAAGCTGGATATTGTACTAACAGAATTATTATTAATTAAATAATGAGTTTTACATTCAAGATCAATTTTCTGCAGAAATAACTAAACTTAAATAACAAAATCTCTTCAGGTGTATTACATTACAGTATGGTGTAGATAATATAACTGGTTGAATATATAAATAGGTTTAAACATATGTGTCTACATACAATTTTATTTCAATACTCACTTGTAATGTATGTTTTGTTTTCTAAGAAAATTGTGTATGTATGGTAGAAATACATCCAGTTGTTTCTGCCTGTTCCTGTATGTCACCAGTATAGCAACGCTGAACAAAGGATTACAGTGTGCAGGCACATAGCTCCCATTCTCTACACCTTTAGCGCTAAAGTGTTCAATCTCCTTTGATACATGCCACGGGGTTACCGTTTCTTTACTGTTTAAAAGTTCTTCATATTTACAATCGGGTTTAGTTTTCTGAAGATGTAATTTCGGTGTTATCTGTTTGTATAATTGGCTATCTATAACCTCTGGAGCCAAGTGTGAGTAGTTGTAGACGCCGTACGATATGAAGAATTGGACAAATGCTATCACACATAGTATCGCACACACACACGTACTTACACGTAGTTGTAATATCCTGCACAAAACAACGTAATTTACTTATAAATAAAATTATATGGTGTAATAAAAGAGTTTTGATTAATTAATATATTGCTCAAGATAATCTTACCGGCTGAGGAGCGACCATTTGGACATTTTATAATAATTGTAAGATATATTTTATTGATGTTTTGATTACTACGCATTCCAAATAAAATGGTAAACTCTTTTAGTATTAAAAGACATGAAAGTCTCGAAATCTAGAAAAGTTTACACATAATCGTATTGACATATTTCATTTTTTGACAATCCGCCAGTGAGTGATGCCAACTAAACGAATAATCGATTATATGGCATATATAATCGATTATTCGTTTAGAAGCCAATTATTCGAATGCTTTTGTTTGACTTAAATAAACTGCAAATAGGCGTCGTTTCACTCAATACAAACAAATGTGTTAAAACAGTAACTCACTAATGGACTAAAAAATGCGAAGGATGAAAACAGTACACAGATCATTTCAGTTTACTGCATGATACGAAGCTGGAACATTCGCTTATCACTGGGTAAGCAAATGATCTTGCGGTTTGAGTGGAGACGATTTTATGAGTCACATTCTGTGAGACTATTTACTAAATGAGAAACTGAGGAGCAAGTTGCTGAACGGGACCAAACGCAAGCAAAATGCAATACGAAAGTTCTCAATCTAGTTCTTTAAGATATATCTAAACTAGGCAACTATGTGATTGGCACAAGAATCGAAATTCATCGGGAGGCAAACAGTACTTCTAGAAACGCTGACGTCAAACTCACATTAATGATCCTATTAACGAGAATAATACAAAATACATTTCTAATACATTGACATACCACAGAATAATAAGTTTGGAGACTTATGTAAGATTAGTTAAACAGCTATGAATCCTTACTTGCTTGTTTTTACTCTTAAAGAGGCCCAAACACCGTAATAGAGCTGGCAGGACTTAGGGTGGCATATAATCTGTAGGTAACTATCGAGTTGTAGGTGTACAGTGCCCAGGTGAGACGACGCAGCAGTTTTACTGTTAGGCAGCTCACTAAGAGAGAAAACTACACATGACAACAGCACGGCAAAGAGAAGGATAACTTGATTCTAAGATTGATTCTGAGAACCTCCATTCTAAGGACAGCACTATATCCATCAGTGGACTACTGAGACTTCAAAATAGCTCATAATACCTACTGACTAGAGTCACGAAGGAGCCCTTTTTCTAAACAAAGGGCAATTGTGTTTATTTACAATTTTAGAAACTAGAAACCAGAGCATTTTTAGTTGTGACACTTCACAACAATGACAATTAATAGAACAAACCTTATCAAGCCTGCTCTACTTTACTATTTGTTTATCATATTTAGGTCGTAATAATCACATAGAAATACTAGTTCATAGGTAGGTATATACGTTCTAATCATTTAATAATTATTTTTCGTCCTAGATTTAATATTGTTCTATTTACATCAATTAAGCAATGAAATAGTAAAGCAGTCTATAGCCCTCCCAATAAAATTATTTAATTGTAAGTACTCTACAATGGAATAAGTTTGTATCTTAAGGGTTTCGAAATTCTGATTTGCAGCCATCAAAAAACGAAACCACAAGAATTATCACCTAAATTAATATGTTGACTTTTATGCCTATTACATTTTATACACAACACGGCACTTAATCATTAAATATTTTATATTTTTGCTAGAATATATCCTAGACAAACAGGAAAACTTTAACGAAAATAACATTTGATTGGGAGCTGAAAGGGCTTTAACGAAATTGTATCTAATTGCAGGTGTTTGTGGGCCCGGGGGCCACTTACCATCACGTAATCTGTCTGCGCATTTGTCAACTATTCCAACATCATTTTAACAGTTTTAAATAGCCCACTGCTGGACATACGTCTTTTATTAGAGAAGAGACTTTGATCTGAAATAGGTACCATTCTGGCCACACGTGTTGGTATAGGATTTATTTCAAGTTTTCCTTCTCTTTGTAGTTATGTTGTCCCGCGTAGTTCGCTCCTTACAACAGCCTGTTTTGTTCGGATATCAACTATTCCATTACTACAATTTATTATTTCCTTGTGTGACGTTTTAAAACATTATTCTTCAGCTATCTGAGCTCCGCGGTGTTTATTGTACCTTTACAAAAACAACCGCGAGGCGAAACCAGTTAAAAAAAGTAGCTTAATCAAAATCTGTCCACCCGTTCCAGAGATAAGCCGGCACAAACAACCAAAGATTTTCAATGTTTTTTCTGAAAGTAGGTACCATAATCATATACGTTTCAAATTTATTTATTAGTATGGATTGAGTGAGCTTATACGACTGCCAATGGAGAGGTCTTGGGTCCGATTCTTTTGTTAGGCCAAAAGTGTTGTTTATATGTTTTAACAAGGAATTCTTAGTAACAGCCCCGTAGTATGGAAGTTTGGCGCAGCTACACGCTCGTACCTCGGAGAGCACGCTGAGCCAAGTCTGTTTGTCATGAACATCTATGGCAGTCGTTATTAGGCGGTGAGGGCCCTCAAATATACTGACAACTATACTACTTAAACTTTAGAATTCAGTTCGCCCTTAGGGTTGCGGAGGTCCGATGCTTGTCGCTTCGTGGAATAACTGATATAAAGGTAAAACCAGTTGAACTAGTAGCCGACTCACCCGACAGGTTGTGCACAGGGTTCTGAGCGCACTCTTAAAGAACAGCGACCGATGAGTGACGGTCACAACGGAGACGTGATCCGTTTTGGGTGAGATGGGTCCATGCCTGTCGGGGGAGGCGGAAGAATGCAACTGCGATTCTTTTTCTACCGACTATTGCAAAGCAGAGGAACACCGGGGTGGTTCTATGTTCTATGGTATGTAGGTCGGTTTCCGCACTCAGTACTTTAAGTGGACCATTGTACGTGAGGGCGGCCATCACTCCAGCCAGCCCACCTCACTGAATTCCGACCGGAGGTCGCAACGCGTTCTAACGCGTTGTGACTCTCCAATATAAGTTTCGAAGTTACATGGGTTTTATTGAGGGATTTAAGTACCGATGCACTATCAGAGACTATACGGATGTGTGAGTCCGTAATTTTCCTTGTCTCTATAGCGTGGGCCGCCAGGATAATACCCACGCATTCCGCTTGGAATACAGTGTTGAATCTACCTAGCGGCTTCGATACCCTGATGTTAAGTTCGTCTGAGAATACACCTGCTGCGGTACCTGAGTTGGTTTTGGAGCCATCGGTGTATATTCTGAGTTCTTTGGTATCTGATTTGTAGTGTGGTTCTTCTTCTATAGGTATGTATATTATAGTGCTTTTGAAAATTAAATTTCTTCAGCATCCTATCGTTGGGTGATGTTAACATGGGTTGATGTGTGATCGCTCGTTCTCTTATGCGTGTGTGTTTGATTCTGGAGTCCTTTCCCAGTGTGCCGGCATTATGGAGTCTAAACGCTGCTAGTGCTGCTTCCTCTTTAACAACTAAGTGCAAGGGTAGCAGCCCCAGCATAGTTTGCAGTGCGGCTGTTGGTGTGGTTCTCATGCTACTAGTGATAGCCACGCAGGCGTATCATTGTAGTTTTTCTAGGGTTTTTTGGCAAGTAACCGAGTCTGTCCTTGGTCACCAGACTATGGAGCCATATGTTATAGTTGGTCGAATAACTGTAGTGTATAACCAGTAAGTGGCCTTGGGACTGATGCCCCAATTTCTGCCAAGCAGTTGCTTGCATTGCCACAGTGATATACTGGCTTGTAGTGATGTAGTCAGTATGTTTAGCCCAAAACAGTTGTTTGTCCAAATAGACGCCCAGGTATTTGGTCTCTGATGTCAGGTTTAGGGTAGATCCGTAAAATCGTGGCAGTTGTAGTTTTGCCAGCTTCCTCTTTTTGGCAAAGAGGACCAGTTCTGTTTTTGTGGGGTTGACTGTTTATGCTCTTTGCAACAGTCCTCTACAATTTTCAAGGCTTGACGCAAGAGGTTACACAGTGTGTTTTCGTGAGTGCCATTTAATTATGGTTATGTCATCGGCATATCCTACGGTGAAGTAGCCTTTGTCGTTTAAGCCATTTAGGAGGCAGTTCACGACGAGGTTCCATAATAGGGGCGAGAGGACACCTCCTTGTGGGCATCCCTTCGCCACAATGGCTCTTGGGTGTCTCATTCACCGTGACTTGTATGGCCCTTCGCTTGAGCATGTTGGTTATCCAACTGCACAAGGTTGGGGCTACACTATGTATTTTAAGGGCTATGTCGATGCTGTGGAACATTCTTTTATCAAAGGCGCCTTCTATGTCTATGAAGGCAGCCAGTGCTGAACCTTTGTGGCCTATATTGCATTCAATCTTGGAGATCACGCTATGCAAAGCGGATTCTGTTGATTTTCCTATTGAGTATGCATGCTATTGTTTGTGTAGCGGTACACCGGGGTGGTTTTTAGTCGATAGAAGTCCGACAGACCCCTTCGCTCTCCTTCCAGTGGTCGAAGTAACCGACCCAAATAATCTTGGGAATAAGAAATCTCTATCCGAAAGTTTACAAAATATCATACCATATGACATCATATGACATGATTTTTAAATCTAATTTGAGGTACAATGTGTGGTTTTATCCGTGATAACGATCTACTTGAATACCTGATAACCTTTACATGAACTTAGCCTCAGGCAAATGACTGATACTAGCGGAGATAAGTACTTATAGTACTTACGAGTGTGTAGATACCACATCTAAATAGATCATCACGATTTGAGTGGCAGATAAAGAACTAGTTATGCAATTTTGTAACGAATACCTTGCAAGCATTATTGAATGCATCTATCGTGAGAGACTTGCAGTCCACTGAATATATGTAGGCCTCGCCTATTGCACACCGACACCACTCATGAGAGCCATGCTTTGGGACAAATCTAAAGGTATTAGAGTCACGCTGACTTCAGCACAAATAGGCCGACTCGATTGGAACAGTACTTTGTTTCACGCCAGTCACGTTACGCCTCAGTTATCAAGAATATCTTAGGGAAGTCAGTGCCCTTAAAAATATACTGACAACTAGTTCAATCTTCGAATTAGAGTAGTCGGGGTTGCGTAAATGTGATGCAAAAGTTGCAAAACTGATATTCAGGTAAAATTGGTTGATCTATTGACCCCAAATATTATTGGGAATAATAAAGGCTAGGAATTTTTAGCTTCAGTTTACTACATGGTAAAATTCTTAGAAAATTAATGAAATGATGTCAACTTAACGCATCGAGATTCTCGATGTCTTAACGCTTAGTCACGTCAAAACAAATTATTAACCAGCGATATAAGATACTAGAGGCGACAGCGATTGTAGAAATGGATTCGCTGCGAAATACATCCATCTTGGCTAAGGGGGCAGCGCAGACGGATTTAACTTGCTCCCTGAACTCGTAGGCGTCTCAATGTAATAACAATGGTCCCAACATGAATCCATGCATGTTTAACCGGGGTAAGATTTCTGAACTTTGCTATGTGCTAATGTGTATTTCTTGTGTAGCGACTTCTACATAGCGCAAACTAATCACAACAGCGCCATCTACTGAATAAACACTGAACCACGGAGTAACCTATCCTAAATCACGATATAAAAATTCTTGCCGCGATTAGTATATACCTACAGACAGGCCCAAAATCAACTGTTGGGCCGTGGCCCGCCTGGCATAATTACCGCACCTGGTCGGAGGATCCTCCCTTTGTTTTGGAGTAACACGATATCCTCCACACTGGAAAGTTACGACCTTCTTGAAAAGAAGGTACTTCTTCCTTAAAGGCGGATACCGCGCTAGTGATTCCTGTTGCAGGCATTCATGGGCAGTAGAAATCTCTTTCCATGAGATGACTTATATGCCTGCTGTCAATGACCAAAACTTAGCATATGCTACTGCTAATCAAGAGGTTTCAGGTTCAAATCCCGGGTGTTTTCTCTGTATTTATAAAGAAAAGTATGTTTGTGTATTTATAATAAAAAATGGTGCAGTGGTAGCATATGTGACTTCTGTGCTTGAGGTCTTTGGTATGATTCCTTGTTCAGACCAAATGTTTGTGTGATATGCAAATATTACCTAATCATTTTTGATATCTCTTCAGTCACTTTCTCTGTCGCAGTTCAAATTAGTTGCAATGTTACTTCGATCTATAATAAATTTGGGGCAAGGAAATGATATTTTTAACATTGTGTGGCACAAGGGTGTATTGTATCCCTATTTAACTTGCATTTGTAGTCACAGAGTTTTTTGTTTTTTATGGCTTAACAATTAAGATCTTGCCAGATTTTATGAATAATATTATTGTCAGTTCTTGGGCAGTTCTTCCAAACATATCTCAATGAAGCAGCATACAAGAGGTATATGTTCAGCAGTAAACTATCAAATGCTTAAAATTAAGATGGAGAATTTTGTTGGTTCTTCTCAATAAGAATGACATTTTGGAACCTCACAACTAGAGAGAGACAGATACAGATTTCTAGTTATTATTTAATAAAGTCTTTAATATAGCGCTTTGAAAGTGCCTGAAAAGCCCTACCTGAAATGAAAGGTGTTATATTTTGATTTTAAACGGTGTTAGGTATATTACAGTCTGGACCAACTTTTATAAACTTAAAGTTTTCCTGACCTTCAGTAGTAGAATGACTATTAGAAGATTTAAGAAAAATACATACATACATTGTGTATGCGACAAAACCTAGATGGTGTGTGATGGTGGCCCCCACTCTTGGATTCCATTCATGCTTACCATCAGGCAGAGTGGAGTCACATTGGTAGGCATCAAATAAAAAAAAAATAAAAAAACTAAGAATAAAAAAACAGATCAAATATACAGAAATTGCTTGTATTTGTATAAATAAATATATACATTGCTTGTTAGTGTGATAAGTGCAATAATTTAGTACATCCCTATTTAATCTTCTGGATAAACTCTCCATGTGGTGACAGAATAAGAAACAAGAGCATCAGCACCCCTAAAGTCTTAAGTATCACATTCAATATGCACAGGACATCACTGAAAAGCGAAGGAAAATTTAAAACAAAGCTTATACCTGCCTTTCTGGCCAGTGAGGTGTAGTAGGCCCAAGCTTCCTTAAAAGTAGAATGCCTAGGTCCAGGCTGTTGATAACAAATTAATAAGAATATATTCAAATGTTGTTTTCCCACATTCTGTACTGTACCTACCTGTTTAGTTTTGACGTACTTATATCCTCGTAGCGGAAAATTATAAGGCAATCCTTGACATATATTGGTTATATCTTTTATGTACTTACTGTAACATCGCAGCAATATAGCTTGTTTAAATATTGTTATGCTGTTATCACCCGCCATTGCATATGCATTTTGACAAACAATTGTCAAGTTGACGTCTGACAGACAGGACGTAAACAAACAGTTTTCAATGTACTAGATTTTCACTATTTATTATTGAAATATAAATGGATAAAAGCAATTAACCGTAATAAAAACTGTGTAGCGTAGTAATGGTTCATGTACAGTGTTCTAGAAATACCGTGGTTCCAGAATGACTACAAGAGAAACAGCTCGGAGAAGAAGGAGATTCGCCAGAGATGCACTAACCTGTAAACCATTAGAGGGTCTGGATGAGATAAGGTCGTTTTTAGATAGCCCACCTCCTTGGCGAACTTTATGTAAAGAATTAACACCGCATAGTAAGTTTGTCATACGGAATATCGAGCACAGAAAACATTGTGAACCTGAACTTGAATCACCAGAAACTTTCTGTCATTTTGATCCGGATGCGGACGATCCAGTTCGTTATGACGTATCTGTAAAAAAATTACCGAAGACTTTGGTATGCCATGATATGGCCAATGGATATCACGACGACAGGTGACAATATTTTGAATTTTTCTACAACGTAAGATGCAACAATTTTCAATTCTAGTTTACAGTTGTCTTGTCTATGCAATCATTGCAATCTATGGATTTAAGGATGTATTCGTTCATTTCATTTTGTTCATAAATGCACATTTTTTCATTGTTTAAAAAAATGTGTTATGAACTTATTGGTTAGGACAATAAATGAGCAGTAATAATATTCCATATCGACAATTTTTGACATTATATTGATGACAGGACATTGGCTGCTTTGGCTGTTACAAATTAACTTTAGTGTTATCGAAAGTCGTAAGAAATCGGATTACGTGATTTCATTCCGTTAATACGTTCTTTGCAGAAATATTATATAATCGACGCTTGTATATAAATATTCTATAAGCAACTCTTAATTTGCCGTTCACTGGTGTAAATCCTGACTAATATTACAAATGCGAAAGTATCTCTTTTCTGTCTTTCACGCCACAACTACTGAACCGATATATGAAATTTGGTACACTGATAGTCTAGAGCCTGAGAAAGGACATAGGTTACTTTTTACCGCCATAACTTACATACACGCTAACGTAGTTGCGGGCGAAAGCTAGTTAGGTATATTTCGTTTCGAGACACTCTAAAATTGGTTTCTCAATAGCGGTGACTAAATTAACTTACACACAGCGTATTTTAAACGCTCAGATGACGTACGTGCGTACCTTACGTAGACGCACTTCAAACGAGATTGGAACGCAACCTTGTATCCTAAGCACACGGGGCGGTCGTAAAAAGAGCGTCTACTACGCGTATATGCTCAAATAAAGCAATACAGATGTGCTATAGTCGCTCGTAGCTTCCGCGTTCTGGTCATACACCAATTTTTTTTTTTTATAATATCATTGTCATACACTCCTCGTTTCAAACAAAAATACAACGCAGCGCACAATAAAATATTGCAAATGCGTCAGAGCAGTGGCGTGAGCGCGCGCCCTCTACCCCTTTCTATGCGTTGCTATTTTATTACGCGTTTTAAGCGCGTTTGAAAAAAAAAATATGCAAAAATTGACATCTACGACGTAGAAAATGCGCGTTCCTGAAACGCGTCGTCTGTGCCATGTACTAGGGGCCAAAGTGCTTATATTTACAAAATCCTTGTGATTCAAATTTAACGTCTTTTTTGTTTTTCAGTAAGATAGAAGGCACGCAAAACTATGACGCGTACACATTCTACAATTGGGCTGGAATTGACATTTTCTGTTATTTTAGTCATCATTTTATCACAATCCCACCCGTGAGCTGGATCAACGTGGGACACGCACATGGTGTCAAGGTCATTGGTTAGTATAACTTTATAACACATCGGAGTTTGGAAGTTGCGAATCTTTAGCCCCGTGCTTTCGGAGAGCACGTAAAAAAGTATTTAGGCTTCTCATAATATTCCGTTTTGTTATCAAGTGTACAAATGAGATACATTTATGCATTACTTGTTTGTATCTGGAGTGGGTACGTACACACTGTTCACTTAAATTACGGAGCTGAATTCACAAGTGGATAGTGACCACATCTCTTTGCATTCTATTCTTGGTTTCCACCAGGCAGAGTAGAGTTATTTAGACAGGTTTCATTTTTTTTATTAGTTTTGAAGTATTATACTTTGTACATTTTTACTAAAGATTGCTTGGCGGTCAAATACATATAATTATAATGAAATCTTACAAAATGCTAAAAAACAATTGAGGCGTCTGGTAGACTGGTGGAAAATATCAAAATTATTCTGTATCTAATAACTAGTGTAATAGCTAGTATCAAAGAAATAATTAAAGCAAGTCACAAAATAATGTCGATCTTTTTACTACAACATGGCGATGCGCGCTACGCCAACAGCCGAAGCTTTCCTTAGATGTGTCACATTAGAAATAATTTTCTACTAGATATTATAATAACAAGAAAATAAGGCGAAAACTGTATTGTAAAACCTTAATTATGTACATATGAAGAACAAACAAAATACTTTTATGACAATAGGGACAATAATAACGGAATGGGCGGAAGGCTCAAAATTATGGGAAGTGATCCTGAGTTCAGAATCTGCGTATCGAGAATTCGCCTGCGCAGTGGTAGCCATTGCAAAGACAATGAAGTTCGACGGATGGCTTTTAAACATCGAAAACAAGGTTTTTTTTTTAATTTTTTATCCAACAATAAATACTCGATTATTTTGTCTCGGTGGCGCAGTGATAGCGGATGCGACTGCTGTGATTTAGGTCTCAGGTTCGATTCCCGGGTCGGACCCAATGTTTGTGTGATCCGCAAATATTCGTTTCGGCGTTTGCGTGTTTTTTGTATGTATAAATAACAAAAAAGTTATGCTTATGTATCTATATCAGTTATCTAGTACCCATAATAGAAGCTGCTTAGTTTGGGACTAGATGGTGTTGTGTGTGAGATGTCCGAAATAATTCATTTATTTAATGAACTGATAATAATTTAGCAAATAATACTCGTAATAGGCCACTAAATCTCTTGTTGTGTTGCTAGATATCGAATCCCGAGACGTTACTGGAATTTATTCGCTACCTGCACAAAATATTACACGAGGAGTTGGTTGACCCCTTGCTGATATGGTATGACAGCGTCACTATCACTGGTAATCTCAACTGGCAGAATGCACTCAATGCCAAGAACAGGTTCGTGGATTTAATTTTCTATTTTAATTGGGGAATACTGGGTACGAATAAGACGATTTGTTATATTTCTAAATGGCAGGTTTTTCTAATTGTATTATTTTTTTCCGCCCAAGGCTAAGCCAAAATGGAGGGTAATTGTTTTGGCTGTCCATCCTTATCCTTACTTATATTGTAAACGCGAGTTTGTGAGTATGTATGTTTGTTGCTGTTTCACGCAAAAACTACTGAACGGATTTGGATAAAACTTTACAGTAATGTAGCTTATATATCAGAATAACACATAGGCCACTTTGAGACACGCGGGCGGGGCCGCGGGTGGAAGCTAGTATATATAATATTTTTCCATCATTATGCTTAAAATACTGAACCAAATTCAATGGATTCGTAATAATGGCCAGAGTGACAAATGCTATATTTTCATTAAAAAATTTACGTAGCCAAGTCAGCTTAAAATGTATCTTGTTAAAATGCTGAATGAGTGCCAAAAGCTGAGAAACAATTATCTATTCTACGGAAACTTCTTTAAAATGCAATTGCACAGATCATACACATCACCAGCCTCTAATAGTTAACTGCTGGACATAGGCTTCTCATTCGAAAGATGGTTTTGGCATACAGTGCCATGCTGCCTGGGTTGGTTTTCATGTTTAGCCCCAAATTAACGGGACGAATTTTACCTTTCATCCGCTTCAGTAGCCTGTCGCGAGGAGGCGACGTCCGCGTGAGTTGTACGTCGCCTGCGAGCTGACTGTGAGGGATCCGGATGTCTCTTTCAAGATTACTTACTCTTTGCAGTGCTATCTATACAAATAAATAAAACTGGAGTATCTGTATGTAATAAGTCAGTCAGTCAGTTTTTTGTTAAATGCATATGTTTTTTTTTTTAATTTGTCTCTCAGTCTGTGTGTTCAGGGTAATCTCTGGAACGGCTGGTCCGGCAGAAAGATGATGAATTAAGAAGTAGCTTAGGCTAGACTACCTTCGTTCCGTGGTCTTACTACGGGTACCACCGCGGGACAGAGCTAGTTTTTTTTATTAAGAGTATTTATCTTTTTAAGAGCCTACTTCGACGCATGTGACGGTTTCTTCACGAACTATTCGTGGACGGTGAAGAATGTAGAAGAAACCGCGAAGGAGGCGGGGGACCGCATCACCGACGTGTTCATTGGTATCGACGTGTGGGGGCGGAACTTCTATGGCGGTGGACAATTCAATGTGCAGGAGGTCAGGAATGGTTTTTATGTTTAATGTAACGATACTATCGATTTTTAACAATAACATTGTGTTTTATTGAAGCCTACCAAAGTGACTCCAGCCTGCTTGATGTAATGCATGAGCGGAATCCAAAAGTAGAGGTCACCATACTCGTTACGAGCAATGGGCCACCCACAATATGGCAGCTTAGTGAGAAGCTTCTGCATTACTAGGTCTCCGGTCTTACACTCACCAACGAAATACAACAACACAAAATACTGTAATTTTTAGGTTGGCTTCTATGTGGTTTTAGGGATTACCTGATATCCTCCAACCTAAAATGACCGCAATTTTTGCTGTCGTCTTTCGTTGGTGAGTGTGAGACCGTAGGTCCAATTATGAGGACAGGCCACCACGACTCACACGGTCACCACTCTGCATTATCTCCATTTACAATAAAAATGGTGGCAACGACTCTGGAAGTCTACGCATACTTTACATCAGGCAGAGTCACTTTGGCAGACTTGAAATTAAAAAAAAAATGATAATGCCGATCTGTCAGGGTAAGCAAGCACGAAGACCTCCAGCGTGCGCCTATTAGCGTTTTAGCGTAACAAAACTTTTGATCACAGGCAGTGAAAATAGCTCACGGAGTGGGCTGCTCTCTGGCGATCTTCGCTCCGGCGTGGACACATGAAGCAATACTCGATGGAGGAGGCAGTCTCATCATGCCTGAACCCCTCAGCGTCTTCGAACAGTTCATGCTACGTGATCGCGCGCTGTGGGGCAGTCTGTGGCCCTACCTCAACACTCATGTGCCATGTCAATTGCCTTTCCAGACCTCTTTCTGCACAGGACAGGGGATGAAGAGATGGATGTACGGCGAGGTAATTCTGAGTAATAGTCTTTATACGTTGTGAGTGCCTAAGGGTAATAAGCTGTTATTTTACGGGGGCTAGGATACACAACCGTAGTCTTGATAAAATCCTGTGTGTCTGGTTTTTGGTTTTTATTGAATGAATACTTCCCTCTATCTATTAATATTAATTAATTCAAAGAACTGTAGGTATTTATTTAACACACCTTGCAGATATTATTGTAATAATAAAAATACGTCTTAATACCAAAATGTATGTTGGATTAAAGTTTATATTGGTTGCAGGTGATTTCTCCGGGCCCCTGGTACAACCTGCGTCACCAGCAATACCAGCCGAACTCGGCTCACGGGCCACACGGCTACCTCCTATCTTCAGTAGACAAGCTCATGGAAGTGGCATGGGGCAGGAGAGATAAAAATGGAATTCTCAAATACCGTAAAGATTTAGATACTTACACATCTACATCCGGAATAGAACCGACGACTTCCTCAGATGGTGGCAAAGATGACAGTGATTCTAGTATAGACGATAGACAGGCTTTAAATATTAAAGAGTCTTTTATAAGATTTGAAGAGAAGCCGAGTAAAGAAAAAGCCCCTGAAGTCGTCACGCAGGTCGCGGAGGTAGCAGGTCCTGTAAATACGACTGCTGATCAAAGACCATCGTCAAAATTATCGTCTTCCGATTCGCAAGCCAAACAATCAGGTTTCAAAAAATTTATATATCGACTTAAAACGATCTTTAAAAAAAACAAGTCTAATGAAGAAACCTACTCAAGTGAAGCTTCTACTTCAGCTAATCAAGAAGTTCCTGCAAGTGCACCACCAGCAGCACTGGCAACACCGAAAGTAATAGATAATAAAGAAGACGATATCAATGCAGTGCGAACTCGGGAGTCTATGATCGCGGTCTCCGTCAATTTGAACCTGAACACAAACGAGGGCAAAACCCGCTGGGCGCTGGCACACGTCCCTTTGGAGCGGCAATGCCTCAGGGTTTATCTCAAGGATGCCTTCACCGGCGGTTCGTGTCTCAAGATCAGTCCTTCTGACAAGATCAGTACCGAACACCGGACAAATAGGCTGTTTCACTGCGACTTCAAATGTCAGGACACTTTGATTTTCTGCATCGTTACTAAAACAATGATGCAGTATGTCGATCAGAGTCTTAATATAAAGTTGACCATGAAGAATGCCAAGGGCGATGACTTGAAAGTGATACTGATGGGGAAAAATCTGGGACTAACGGCCTCGCTAACGAAGGAGTCGGTCGGCTTCACCTATTCTTATCCATTGAATTCGGAAACTCAGTCACAATTTCAAGAAATCCGACAATATTTGTTGTTGAATGAGCCCGGATTCTACGTCCCTCTGGAGAACCCTTATGGTTGGGATGTGAGGTTCGTATGCGTTTTGCTAATTTAAATCGATTATCGTTGGTCGTAGGTTCGCTTCCTATCCTATCCAATATTTTGCCGTCTCAGTAAATATTTCAATATCAACTGGACGTGCTTCGTCGTCATGACAGATTCAAAATGTTACTGAAGGTGTAATATTACTCCCGTCAGTCAGCACAACAGGACGATTGCACACCCTGAGAGGTAAATAATCTGAGCCCATGGGCAATGCAATGGGATGAATAGATAGTGAACTATTATTACCGGCTCACTGAAAATATGCTCCGCAGACGTTGCAGTATCACCGCGGCTCCGAATGACGATTGCAAATACGAGGTTTTTAACCGCAAAAAAAATTGTAAACGCTTTTGGTGCAACAGACTTGCCAATTAATTTTTTCCCATTAAAATATTTAAAGTGTACTTCGATTACGAGGCCTCTAAGGGCCCTGTATAGTTATTTTTCGTCACCACCGTATGCCAGGAGTGGATGTGCTAATTTTATTGATTTTTAATTTTGACAGATATTCTTAAGGTATCTAATAATATGTGACATACATACAGAAATAATGTCAATACAATACTTGATATTATTTCTGTAATGAACTAATATCCAGATCATCATGTTGTGATTGTTTTTGCCTCCAGGTACCACGAGGTGAACGTGCCAGAGTCGCGTTTGTTAGAGGTCAACTGTCGCACTTCGAGGCACGAGGGAGGTATACTTCTCGGACATATTGGAATTTGTCACAAACAAACGAACGTGGTAAGGATTTTGCGATTTTTGGGATGTTGGTAGACAGTAGTGGTTTTATTTATTTTGGCAAGAGATTGTATAATGTGTCAAAGTTCTATCACAATTAGTGCAGAATGGCGCAAGCAGATAATTACTAAAAATATTTTAGTCTGTAGTGATGGGATAATAGATTCAAATAATACTCGGTATTGTTTATGATTAGGTATTAATGGCAATTTTTTTGAGTAAGTCAAGGAGAAAAGAACATCTACTTAAATATTATAATCAATTTTTTTTTGCAGGTCAGCAAGTAATTTACACGAGATTAGTTTCTGACTTCGCTCTCATTAGAACCATGGAGTATTATATCAAACTTCTTTGACAATAGACTATATTAACACTGTTACAGATGTCTGTTGCCCTAAAATGGGGTTATGTTAGCTCATTTATAATGATATTTATCTGTTATATTTAAAATATTATTCGCATATTAATGGATACTTGTAATTATATTCTAAACTTGTTATAATTTTACTCTAATTTGATTTTGATAATTTTCTCTTCAGTCAAATAACTGTTTACGGGATGGAATGACCAAAGAACATATAGAGTGTATAATTCATGTTCGTTCATTCACTTGAACAGTTAGTACTTTTTCTTGACAATTATTGATTGGTTCGAAGTTTGACTATGTACTATTGTATTAAAAATAATTATTATTTAAAAATGTCAAAATTAAGGCTATCAGTATAAGTTAAAAATGGTTGCTCAACTATGTTTCTGATACAGTCTGTTATTTGTTCAATCAGTAATTGCGAGCTGCCTTTCGCTGTAATGTTTATCTTGTTCAGACAGTGTGTCGTACCCACTAATGAGGTTAATTAATTAAGTTGTCATATGTCGATTAAGTAAATATATTCATTGTGTACGTATATTTTTTACTCAATTGCATTTAGCAACTTGTATTAGGAGCAGTGTATGTCCGCGCGCTAAGGGTAGCGATTGTTATCAGCTAATTGGCCTAAAGCGGGAATATCATAATTTTGCAATCCGAATGTTTGTTATAGAAAATGTTGAGTGACCAAAATCTTAATTATTATGTTGGTATATTTAAAGGTACAATATCAAAGCTAAAATATACGTCAGTTGTTTGGTTGACAATTCTATTTTAAAGAATGTTTTCTTAGGCAGAACGTTGTACTTTTTTCAAAATAAAATTATGTATAAGAATTATAAAGACCAATTAATAACAATTACTATTAAAATTATAAAAATGATTTTTTTTAAAAGAATCGTTACTAATACAGAGTGGAACAAATACTATATTAGGTATATAACATTTGTACTGGTGCTTTTATCTAATATATTTTTATTTATTTGCCAAACGTATGGTATTTCTATGATAAATGATAAATGTACATGAATTAGTACTACACAACAGAGAATCCGCAACAATAAAAACCATGCAACTTTCCATAAATTCTCGAATCTCAGTCACGTACAAAATAGCGCGTCCTGCAGAGTTTTTTTTTCTCTATTGCCATGTTGTCTGAAATGAAATTAATATTTATTTTCAAAAATTTACAAGCCAATAATAGTTTTGTATTCTTTTCCAATACCAGGATTTTAGTGAAATTGATTTTTCGTTGCGTATAAAAATAGACATAAAAATGGAAGACTTTTTTACAAAAAGATTGACACTAACATTTTTTTTGGGTTTAAAAAAATATAATAAGGGTTTCCTTTTTTTTTGACGTTAAGAGGGAATGGAATGGTATGTTTATATTTTATTATGTATAATATATATATATTATGTATAATAATATCGAGGAAATGTCTTAGTGATAAATGCGTTCTTAAAACTGAAAATAGTACAATCGGAAAGAGTACACAGAAACAAACACAAGCCGTTTTGACTAATGTAATAATTACTACAATTATGATATCTATATTTAAAACGCATAATTTAATTTCTCATAACATCAGATAATTTGATAAACTTGTGTATTATAACTCCGACTAAAATTCAATTTAATTAAATACGCTTGATACTGGTGTTCTCAAGACATTTTGTATTTTATTTGAACTTGGCGCCCAATTGTCTATGACTTGTCACAATGCATCTATTTAATTAGGCAAATAAATAAAATTAAAGTATGTAATATCAAATGAACCATTTTTTTACTAAATGCATATGAAAGTATATACGGTATCTATAACAGAAAAACAATAAGTATTTACAATTTTTGGCTTTCATCTGTCTTTCTGTTTGTATGTTCCGGGTAATCTGTGGAACGGCTGGACCTTATGACGGGACTTTCACTGGCAGAGATGACATCAGGAGTAACTTATGCAATTTTTTCAGACAAGCTTCGCTCCGCGTCTTTACTCGTGATTGTACAATAACCTTGATTGAACCGCGGGACTCGGCTAGTTACAAATATGAATTAAATATACTTGATTATCATTTTTTTTGTTTTATTTAACCGAACCCCTTCAAAAAACTAATTACCTCGACCTTAGACTATAGCAAATAATATTATGGTAAAACTAAGGGAGTTGAAGAACAGTTTTAATTTAGAAATAACTCTATTTGTATTTTTAATATTTTTTATTTTAATAGTACTCTGCTTGATGCGTAGAATCCAAGAATAAATCAAATCAAATCAAACCATTTTATTTCCAATAAACCATACAACGGCACTTTTGAAACGTCAAGTAGTCAGTCGTGAAGCTAATTGTCTGTTCCAATTCGTAGATCCTATATAGAAGAACAGACAAGAAACTCCATGGACATTCTTTTCCAACATTGTTTTTACAATTTTTGGTTACATTCTTTTAGGCATTTTATTATATGTGAGTCTAGGAGGAAGTATACTAGTAATAGGAGTCACCGACCTCATTGTGAGTTCAAACTATGTAACATGGTGGCCCAAATTATTGTGGCTTCTGCATGATTGGGCCTCTGCCCCCCTCTGTTTTGTTTTTCGTTTTCTATTCTATTTCTCTATTCTCTTGTTTCATTGGCTAATATTTTCTTTTAATCACGTGACCGAGTGACATTAGCCAATGGAACAAGAGAATACAATAGAACGAAAAACGTTTGCAACTTCACTAGGGAAGCTGGTCTCATACTCACCAACGAAATACGACAACACGATAGCTTTGATATTTAGGTTGGTTTTTTTATGATGAGGTCAAATGGATGTTATATGCAAGGACACACTGTTAACAAATACTGTGAGTTATCTCAATACACTGGTTTTTAGATAATGGCGCTTATCGGTCCATACCTCTGTATAAGAGTGCATCTGCTACTACCAGTAGTTTAGAAGGTATTTACTCGTTCAAGAATAGGATACAATCTTTATGTGATAGTTCGTAACTGCTGGCAGGTTATTATAAAGGTAACATTTTTTTATATTTCCTCAGAGCCTTTTCTTTCTAAAGTTTTTGGGTCTGACGTCAGACTCGAGGTCGAAAATTATATCGAGGTTCATTAGAAACACTGTTTTCCGTTCGATTAACATGCTCTCTCAATTACGGTTTTAATCCTTATTTCATAGCAAACGTACATATTTTTTTTAATTTTTATTTAAAATTATTTCTTTATCATTAATTTTATTATAAATCAATATTATGAAGAAAGAATAATTGTGATTTATTTTTATGATTAACTTTTCATTTAATTTTTTTTTTCACAATGTGTATGAAATAAAATAAATAAATAAAAGCTATGAAAGGATAATTATTGTTGCGCTGCAATGGCCCTTTCCCTCTTTCAGTATGTATGTTAAATATGTCTATATAATCCTTAAACTGTTAGTTTGTTCTAGATGTTATTACAAAGTTATGAAGCTATACCTAACAGTCTGATTGAGCAAGTGAGAATAAGCTTAACTTAAATTTTTTATCTTAGTTGCATCCAGTTGTTAGTGACTCTGTTAGCTCAGACAGAACGTCTGTTCGATTCTCCCGGAGGACAAATAATTGAGGGACTAGTAAGATTTATTGATGTAAAATGCTTGTATTTAGAAATAATTAAGGATGATTAACAGTAGTTTGAGAGCTTTTTTCTCAGCTGTGTTTGTACTATTATTCTACTTTTATTATATTATTAAGTTCATAAGCAATGCCACAAGAAAATTAACACATTCTAAAAGATCTTCATTGAAATTTAAAGCATTTTTTTGTAACACGCATATGAAAAGACAGTAAACTAAATATATGAATGACTTCTCCGTAAGACCTATACTTACCAGAGGCTTTGCCATTGAGTCACTGAGCGTACAAGTACACCTACAGGTGTAGGAATCAATTTCAGAATGAAAGACTTTACTATTATTATATATTTCGTACAGTTTAAATTAACACGAAGGAGGAATGCAGGAAGCTAAAAAATCTAATTTTCTATGGTTGAATTTCGACCACTGAGCGACCACTAGTTGATAATAATAGATAATTAGGCATAGACAAGAATTGAACAAAGTAATTTAAGCCAGCTAATTTAAAGCCAGTTTATTTTACGCAATTTAGTTTTCGTTTCATGGTATTATGGAGTCACTTTAATTTACCTTACTGTTTACAAAATGATGTAGATACCTACCACATACGCCGTGATTTGATGTATGTAGTATTTTCTTCATGCTTTCCGTCTCATTGCAGTGATGTTCGCCTGCATAGTTCACTTCCTATGCGGGAAAAGCGAAGTGTTCGATTCATTGGTCGGACCAAATGTTTGTGTGATTTGTAAATATTTGTTTCGGAGTTTGGGTGTATTCTATATAAAATGAATGTATTTACAAGTATGTTTATGTATTTGTATCATTTGTCTAGTACCCATAATACAAATTCTGCTCAGTTTAGGGCTAGATGGCGTTGTGTGTAATATATCCGAAATATTTATTATTATTATTTTTTTTTTTTTTTTATTTAAAGCTGCCAAAATGACTCTGCTCAGCCTGATGGAAAGCTCAAGCAGAATCCACGAGTGGTGGCCACCGTCCTCATTACCAATGTGGACAATGCAACACGGTGACCCACACTATGGCGGCCTAGTCAGATGCTTCTTCACGCCCCGCTTGAAGGACCCGGGATGGTAGGGAGTTCCAGTTTTTGATTGCTCGGCACAGGAAGGAAGAGCCGAACCGCTTAGTTCTAGTGCGTATTGGTTCCACTCTAAAGCGGTGACTCCCAAGGCCAGCACGCGTAGTCCTGTAGAGGAAAGGAGAAGGTGGGATCAGTTGGAAGAGCTCTTCAGAACACTCTCCATGGTAAAGGCGATAGAGGACTGCCATAGAGGCAACATCTCTTCGCAACTGCAAGGGCTCAAGGAACTCGGTGGCTTCGGGACTATCAATTATGCGGATTGCTCGCCTCTGCAACCTATCGAGAGCGTCAAGCAAGTACTGCGCGGATCCATCGCAAAGATGAGAACAATACTCCACGCAGGAACGGACCTGGGTCTTATAAAGAAGACACAGATGCTCCGGCGCGAAGAACCGTCTCACCTTGTTAAGCACACCCAGTTTACGCGAGGCCGCCTTTGTGACGCTCTCAATATACTCCCGTAGGTTGAGATCCCGGCAAATATCCATACCCAGGATACCGAGCTTATCCTGTAGTGGCAGTGGAGTGTTCTGAAAAGCAGGAAGAGGAAGGAATGGAGACCTTTTAGTAGTGAGCGCGCACACCTGTGTTTTTTTGGCGTTGAATTCAACCAGATTCTCATCACCCCATTCAGAAATACGGCTCAGAGCCCGGTCGAGCCCAGCGACAAGTTCCTGTCGTTTTTCCTCAATGTCTGACGACTTAGCTGTAGGATGTCCTAAGTATCGCCCGTGAACTGTGCTATCATCTGCATAGCAATGTATGTTGCCAAGGGCTAACATATCATTGATATGCAGAAGAAACAGTGTGGGCGACAGGACGGAGCCCTGAGGTACACCGGCGTTTACCTGTCGAAAATCTGAGGCCGCGCCGTCGCAAAGGACCCTAATGCGGCGTTGGTGCAGGAAGGCGGCGACCCAGTTACAGAGTTTTGGGGGCAGTCCGAATGCGGGAAGTTTGGAGAGAAGCGAACGGTGCCAGACCCTGTCGAAGGCTTTGGCCATATCGAGGCTGATGGCCAAGGACTCACCGTGCCTATCAATAGCCTCACCCCAAATGTGTGTTACGTACGCCAAAAGATCACCCGTGGATCGGTTTGGCCTAAATCCATATTGCCGATCATTTAGCAAGGAGTGATCTTCCAGGTAGTGGACCAATTGCTTGTTAATGATCCGTTCTAGAACCTTGCAGAGAATTGAGGTGATGGCTATAGGTCGGTAATTGGCTGGATTGGAGCGCTCGCCTTTCTTGGGGATGGGTTGAACATTCGCCTCTCTCCAGACCTCCGGAACGATTCCTGAGGAATATGACAGGCGATACAAGCGCGTCAGTACGGGAGACAACTCTGGTGCGCAGTTCTTGAGAACCACCGCTGGAATACCGTTGGGTCCACTGGCTTTCCGAACATCGAGTGACCGTAGCTCCGCACGGACATCACTCTGCCGGATACGGATATCTCGCATTGTGGAGTCACAGGATGGAATCGTAGGCGGATGCTTGCCACGGTCATCGACTCGGGAGTTAGACGCAAAGAGGTTAACAAGCAAGTTTGCTTTCTCCTGCGGCTGATGAGCAAGCGTTCCGTCGGGATATTTCAACGGTGGTAGCGAGGGCTGGCAGTGGTTTGATTGCACAGCTTTAGCCAGTCGCCAGAACTTACGGCTACCCGTTGGATGAGCAGCGAGTTCCTGGCCAATCCGCGCAATGCGCTGGGCATCCGCTCTTTTGTAGGCCCTCTTGCATTCCCTTGTGGCTTTGTTATACGCTGCTTTTAGGCGATCAATGTCGGGGTCGCCGTGAGTGCGGGCCCTGGCCCAGGCGCGGTAAGCTGATTGCTTAAGTGCAACGGCATTGGTGCACTCGCGATTGAACCAGGGACGGCTCTTCATGCTGGCGACATCACTGTGAGGAATATAATATTCCATACCGACAGTGATCTCGTCAACTACGGCAGAAACACTCTGCGACAGATCCCTATCTTTGAAGCAGCGCTGAGCCCACGGAATGGATGCAAAGTAATCTCGCATTCCATCCCAATCTGCTGACGAATAGTGCCGTAGTCGTCGTCTTGCTGTCACAGGTCGTGGCGGAGCAGTAAGGGGCACCGTGGTGGACACCAGGCAGTGATCGGAGGATCCCAGAGGGGCGAGAACCGATGTACTATACTGCGCTGGGTAATTCGTCAGCAGAAGGTCAAGCAAGGAGGGGGCCTGACCCAGTATGTCTGGTATCCTGGTGGGCTGGAGTACCAATTGGGTGAGGTCATGTGTGAGAGCGAATGCATGGGCGGTTCGACCAGCGTGGTCTGTTCTGGGAGATCCCAACCAGGACTCATGGTGGGCGTTAAAGTCTCCCAAAAGTACCAGTTCGTCGGTAGGGAACCGCTCCTGCGCACCATCCACTGCCATGCTCAGATGGTCAAAAAGGCGTGTTGTCTCGGAGTCTCCAGTATGAGAACGGTAGAGGCACACGTATTTTCGGCTCGTAGAGCCTAATTCCACGTGCACCCCGAGGATGGAGAAGGATGGATCCTCAAGGCAGCGCAGACGGCGACAACAAACATCCGCCCTGACAAAAAGACACACTCCAGCCTTCGCGAGGAAGCATTCTTCGAGCTGGTAACCGGGATAATGGAGATATGTCGTGTCGGCAGGGCGGCGTATCTGTGTCTCCGTTAAAAAGAGCATAGCCGGCCGTGCCGTCTCAAGGTGCTGGTGAACGGCATTGAGGTTTGCATGGAGTCCACGAATGTTCGTGAACTCCACCTCAAATAGCGGGTTGGTGGGAGAGGAGGGTGCCGCTGTTGAACTCTTATGCTTTCTTGTTTGCGCTGCCATGGTGTGTCTGATTGGAGTTTAAGGGGACGTAAAAGGCATAACAGTTATCGCGGCAGTGAAAGGACCGAGACTCTGGAGGCTGTATCATCGTATGGAACAAAAGAAGAAGGCGGTGACCGAACCGACGGACGGAAGGGCCCCCGTACCCTCCCGGAAGTGGTCGCCGGGTCCCACCGTCCGGTCACCAACCGGCACGACGAGCCACTCCGAGATTATGCGCGACCTGACGGGGCAGCCTCCCTTGGTGGTTAGCCGTGGTTGGGCCCCTCTCTATGCCGCGGGCGGCCAGCGGCACCACCGTTTCTACGGGTCTCCCTGGCCGACGGATCGATCCACGCCACCCTCACGTACGAGTCTACTAGCATTCCATCGCTCGCACACATACCGCGATAACTGTTACCCCTGCATCAACGGGCCTCCGGTCTCTCACTCGCCAACGAAAGGCGACATTACTGTCACTTTAGGATGGTCTTCTGTGAGAGGGTAGTACTGCCCCGGTCGAGCCGGCCCATTCGTGCTGTAATCAGCGTGGCTCTACTACCTATATTTAATCACCGAGGGTAGGCAACAGTGGCGCGGTCAGTACCTAGTTGGGTACCTGTTCGTGGCATAATATGTTTAGGTCGGTCAGTCGGTCCCGGTAAGGTAATTGTCTTGAAGCTTAGTTGCAGGCCTTCGGGCAGCTTAAAAGCATCCAACGGTAAGGTTTACCTAGCCACAACGTGTCTTGCCAGTCCCTAACCTGCACTCAGTCAGCGTGGACACAGGGCCTTAACCCTCTCTTGAGAGGAGGCTCGTGCCCAGCAGTGGGACGTTATGGGTTGTTGATGCATAATTCACTTCCTTAGTCTTATATCACCCATTTGATGAATAGGGGAGGTGACTCTTTACGAACCACACGTCATTGCACGTCTTCACACGAATGACGGATGTATTTCTTGAGAAGTTATTTACAGATTTGTTACAGTAATTCACATAATATCAATTCACGAGGTTTAATATCTTAAAAAAAGTTTTTCATGTCAACTGAATGGATGTGTAACGTATCTATATCTCAGGTTATCGACCGCAATATCTGATTAAGTTACAAATTTGGGTGGGTACGGCAGGCAATAAGCCAATCAATCTGTTTGACACGTTAATCTCAGCTTTTTGATTTGAGTATTCACGTAATCGTAATAGTGGAAACAATGAACTACAAATATCATTGTTATATCTATATTATCTATTTCATAGTACGAAATAAAGTATTGAATTTATATTTAGTGTTTTACCTTAAACGAACAATACGTTTATCAATCAAAACTTGATGTTTGTAAGTACTTCTTGAATTGTGATGGAATAAAAAAAGCGGCGTGGTGTTTTGTCTATGACTTCCGACTGTAATCATACATAATGTGCCCGTTTACATTTTTTGTGAGTCCTGCGTATAATTTGTGTAAAATGTGTATGTTTTACTACTATAGTTAAGTATGTTTATCACCGCTCTGGTTACAATAGCACTAACCTTACCTATTTTTAAATTCAAACTTCAATGTTATGTGAGATGTGAGCATATAGTGATTTCCTTAATTTCCAAAAAAATTAAAATTTTCATCACGGATTTTTTTCTCTACGTTTTTTTTTTCAATTTCACACTTTATTTAGCTGCAGAGTGCGATCGCAGAAGTATATCAGCAACCCTAGCCAAGTTGCAAGCGTTTTTCGATTTCTATTCTATTCTCTATTCTATCTTATTATTTCATTGGCTATTGTCACTAAGCCACGTGATCAAAACAAAATATTAACCAATGAAACATGAGACTAGAGAAGTAGGATAGAGAATAAAATAGAAAACGAAAAACGTTTGCAACTTTTATGGCAGGAAATAATGGTGATCACTGATACAGATTAAATACTTAGGTATACGATTTAGAAAAACTCGTTATGTATTTATTTCATATTTTCTGATAAGTACTACCTAAGTATAAAATGTTTTTCATAGTTTTCTTACATTCACTTGTAGTTATAGTTTTCAGTAATTTACACATTAGAGAAAACGCTTTTACAACTGGTACAATAAAAAAATGTTATTGCCAGCATAGTGCAGGACACCACATTGCATCGTCTGCATTTGCACTGTGTGACCACCAATCCTGGATTCTACTTACGCTTCCGATCAAGCAGAGTAGTCACCTAGGCAGGCTCTAAAAAAAACTAGACATCTCACGCACTAGAAATACATTCTGTATAGCCAATGATTTCACAAACATATATGAGATAGATAGAACTCGAAGAAAGACTCAGAAATAACATTATGTGGATCCCGCAATTTTATCTGATGTGGGATTCGAACTTATAACATCGCATCGTAGTAGGAAGCAGCAAGGTGACCACTTAAGCCATTACGCCAAGTCGCCAGTGCGTGCAGTTGTAGTTTTTACAACGAGTACAAAGTTACATAAGATTGAAAAAACGTTAATGATAAAAACCATGTCGTTTTGAAGGCTGAAGTTCTAAAAACAAGTGATTGCTTTATCTTGACTTGTGTATTGACTCTGAAATGTACAATATATATATATATATTACCACATGTCACATTGATGCATGTCACAAGTGTAAGGTTATTGACCCACAATGATAATGCACAAGGCCGTAGTATTGAATACACGGTAAGCACATAGAGGTGTCATGCGGAACAAATTGAGGATTGTCTTTGAAATAAAATAAACATACCTTAACCTTAGATATATTATAGATATATTTCAGACGTACACTCGAACGGTAGTGTTATTTTACACAAAAGTAACGTGAAATATTGTGTTATCTATTACAACAATTTTTTAAATGTATTATTTGTTCGAGATCTAAAATTTATAGTTGTCAGTGAGTGTTCAGTATCGATTTGGCGGTCATCTGTTACTTTGTAACACTGGTAACTAGCTTATTACGGAAATGACGATTATTACGCGGTTGTATAAAGTACTGGCAATTTCGTGCGTTTAATTTTGAAATTTAGAAAAAGTTGCTTAAAAATACATTTCCTTTTGGGATTTTAGAATTTTGATATTATCATATGAAGTGATAGAGTTTAGGAATACTTAGTTGATAAATATTATAATAATATTTATGGGAACACTTGGAAAGTCGGAATACTAATACTGTACCTTTGCAAAATACGTAACTGAACGCAAGTCTATCGGAGTCGCAAAATATTCCGCGTTTCTATTAAACAGTCACGCGATAGAAAAGAATGGTTGAACCGTGCAAGTTTATTTGCGCTGATGTCACACTTGTCGACGAAAAACCACAAGTGGCGATTCAAATGCGCAGTAATTAAACATCTTACTGGTTCCTTGTAAAACTTGACTTCTTCATTCTAAAATCTTATTGTTATTGCTCATACTAGAATTTTTATTGTAAAACTTTGGGATCATCTTAAGCCTATGGTAGTTAACTGCTTGATATAGGCCATTCGACTTCTAATATCGCTTGGTTCGATCCTTGGCTTCTCGTATCCAGTTCCTGCCAGCCTGTGTAAATTATCACTCCACTTGTCCCTTTCTTTTACGCGGGGAATGCTTTTTCACCATACCCTTCGTGGGGTAAACGAAGGGCGTGTGTGTTTGTGTGTGTCTGCAAACTAAACCCTGCGGCGGCCAACTCGGCAGTCGGGAGAAAGACCAGGAACGCATCAGTGGCTTCTGGTGTCTCCTCTACCGTACCCGACAGCTGGGGTACATATCAGGGTGATTAAACTCACCCTCGGGACAGGACGCTGTTACATCGACCCGCCTACTCCACCTGTCTCGTGGTGGTCACCTTGAGTGTAGATCGCATGTGTGCAAAGATAGTGTAAAAATATTGAATAGAAGATCAAAATTAATTGTTTAGTTTTTAATTTATTTTGTTCGGAATACTAACAGCACAAATAATATATGGTAAAAATTAAAGAAAGCTAACAACAAAACCATTTATAAATTTACTCACAAATAGATACAAGACAAAAACAACCCTGCGAATAGTATAATAAAATAGATAAAAGAAAAGTGCTTAGGAAACGTAACCAAACATAATGGATTGTTACCGGAGAAAGACGAAACTTAGCATAGAGTTAGGTTATCGACTGGACCAAAGTTTAGACCAAGTACTTTTTATCAATGAATTGGGAATGAAGCCGCTATTTATCACTGTTTGACAGAGAGAGAGAGAGTTAGTTCCGAACAGGAACTTTTTCATATGTTATGTTCTTGAGGCTGGTGCTGGTAATAAGGCTGTTTGGGAAAATCAAATGATAATTTGTCCTTTATTTCTAGAACACGTGGGTTAGTGAGATGACGTGTGCGTTTGGTGTATGTAACAGCGGCGGTGGGACAGCTGCAAATACCGTCACAGCAGCTCTGCAGTTCTTCGCAGCTACACAATGCTTGATAGGAGAACAGTGGCCAATGAGCGCGTCTGTTGCAGGTCAGGGAAGAGCCTATTATTCACAGAAATTTTAATCACCTCCTTGGAGCGGTTACAGCGGTAGCGTATGCAACTGTTGTGCTGAGATCTCTGATTCGATTCCATCAAATTTCAAGATTTTGTTACAGAGTTTGAATGTTTAATATGTATGTTTTTACAATCAGTCAATTTAGCTTTCATAGTACAAGCTCTGCTTAGTTAGAAACTAAATGGCGTTGTGGGTTGTATCTAAAAAATATTACTTTTTTAGTGACAAAATTAGAGGTTCCCGAATGTAAAATTTAAGAAAAACATATTTTCCAGATGGTTCCCATTTTGATTTCATCATCGTTGGCGCGGGCACGGCTGGATCTACATTGGCAGCTCGCCTGGCAGAAGTGCCACAATACAAAGTGTTGCTTCTTGAAGCTGGAGGACCACCACCAGATGAAGCAATTGTAAGTGAACCTGTTTGAATATGTGCGTAAACGGAAACTATTTTCACAAGAAAATAGTTTTTGTTTATGCACATTTGCACAGGACCATAAAAAGTTTTTTATGGTCCTCTGCAAATGGAGACCATGTCACGATCGACTGGTAGACGTCCGACATCGTAAAAGCTTACTATGTATGTACTATTCGATATTAACGATATACTACTTTAACATCGTAGAAGTAACTATGTGTTTTAAAATATTACCACAGAAAATAACGAACTTTCCTACAAAACCACCCTGCATTTGGCACTCCAGTGGGTGTAACTTTTTACAGCTAATCTTTTCTTAGTCTACATCTGCTTTACTTAAGCAATATTTTTTTTAATTACCTGCGCCCAATCCCCTGCCGGTTAGAGAAATAATCTGTCCGTTTCCTCTTTTTCTTCTCCATATTCATTTATTTTTTATCTTTCTGCACTTCTCCATACAAACTTTAACTGTGGCAATTTCATACTCGACCGATTAAATAATGTTGATAAAAACAGATACAAAGTTGAACATTTAAGTAATGTCAATAGAAATAAGGTTCTTAGTTTGACACAAGTATGACCGTTTGTCTGACTTAACTTTCTTAGTAAAATGAGGATAAATGTGTTTACAGGAAGCTTATAAATCATATAATATCAAACAGGTATTACTAACTTGACCATACACGGTACATACATACATAATATAACAAATAAACATACCTTGACTACTGCGAAAATTGTTAACTATATGTTATGTCGATTGTAGATAGTTATGGTAAAATGCATTTTCAGATACCAGGCTTCAGAGATTCGATGAAAAACAGTCCCTACGATTGGAACTTCACAACAGTTAACGATGGCTTCTCCAGTCAAGGTCTTAGAGGCGGCTCGCAGGTGCAGCCACGAGGCAAGATGCTAGGCGGCACTGGCTCCATCAATGATATGGTGTATGCCAGGGGAAATCCTTTAGACTACTATGAATGGGCTGATATCGTCGGAAGCGTATGGAACTGGACGAATGTGCTCGAATATTTTAAGAAGACTGAACGTATGACCGATGAGAATATCGTCAACAATAGTGACCTGATGCAGTTGCACGGCTGCTGTGGCGAAATAGAAGTATCAGGACCTACAGAACCTACCCACACGACCAACAAGTTCTTAGAGGCATTTAACGAATTGGGCCATGAAATTGTTAACGACATGACAAATCCCCACACAATAGGAACAGGTAGATTTTCTCACACAATTAGAAATGGACGTCGAGATAGCAGTTTGACCGCGCTACTTAATAAAATGCACACTGACAATTTGCAAGTGGTGGATCATACTTTAGTGAAAAAGATTTTGTTTAAAAATCGCAGAGCTGTAGGTGTAGCAGCGATAGTGAACGGAAAAGAAGTGGAATACTACGCGGATAAAGAAGTCTTATTATCTGCAGGCACTTTCAACACTCCTAAACTAATGATGCTCTCTGGGTTAGGGCCCAAAGATCACCTACAAGAACTTGGAATAGAAGTCATCAAAGAAATACCTGTTGGCAAGAACCTCCACGATCATATGATGGTTTTAAACTATTTGGTCGTCAAAAACGGAACTTGTACTGTTGAAAAAAGTCAACAATATTATGAAGTGATCAAATATCTTTATAATTTTTCTGGAATCTTCTCTCAATCTGACAGCATGGGTGTTTATTTGCCGAAGAAAAATGATGAATCTAAAGCTCCTTACTTTGCTATTTATCCTAATTGTATGCCGCAAAGTTATCTCACTATGGCAAGTTGCTTAAATATTTTAGGATATGACGAAACCGTGTGTGAGAAGCTGATTACGGCAAACCAGGAACATGAACTGATAGTGCTGCCTGTTGTACTTTTGAAGCCTCAGTCGAGGGGTGAAGTTCTTCTGAAGTCCGTAGACCCATTTGAAGACCCTTTGATATACTCCGGTGCTTTTAAAAATCTTGCTGATTACGATGGCTACACGGATGCGATACGAGCAGCCTTGTCTTTGGTAAATACAACTTATTTCAAATCTCAAGAGGCTTATGTGTTGGATTTCGTTTGGAGCAAGTGTTCCGATTTGGAGGACGAGGAAAGTAGACTCCATTGTTTGGTGAGGGACTACGCGATGCCGGCGTGGCATGCAGTTGGTACTGCTGCTATGGGCTCCGTGGTAGATGCAAAGTTAAAGGTGTTGGGCATGCGAGGTCTGCGGGTGGTGGATGCGAGTGTGATGCCCGTTGTCATCCGCGGTAACACTAACGCACCTGTTGTGATGATCGCTGAAAAAGCTGCTGACTTCATCAAGGATGCTTACAAAGTTGTTTGCAATTCACGAAAATAGGAAGAATTTTTACAACATTTCGTTAATTTGTTTCACGATGTTAATATTTAAACCGGCAAATGATTGTACTTAATTGAAATTGTTTTAGTTGAATTCAAGAATTTGAATAATTTTATTTAATATTAGTATTATTATTTTAAAGTTTAATAATTTATTTGTTTTATAGATTACTTCTTATAATATATTTAATATTCATAAAAGGGCAACAACTTAATTAATATGTATGGTTAGAAAATGTCTGCTTAAGCCCGGAGTTACTAAACACTGCCAAAAAAATTGTGTCAAAAAACTGTTGAATAAACATGTGGCAAAAAGCAGAATATTTATTTATACTATTCAAAAATAAATTTAAAGACAACTCCCGCACCAGGACTTTTTAAACAAACGCCAATTTTACACACAAATACCCAGACGCAGAAAAATAATTTGTAATTAACACAAACTGATGCCCTGTGAGGAAAGATCCTACAGAATTCATACGCAGCAGGAAGCGGTGTGACTTCTGCTTAAACATTCAATTCCGTATTCTTTCAAACTAAAAGAAAATTGTGCTACATGTTGAACTTATCATGAGCAAACATCACTTGCTCTGTGTTATTATGAAGGTGTAATTTATATTTATAGGTCTATTGTCAAGGTCAAAGCGAAGACTAAAAGTTCATCAATACCTTAATCTTCCTGCACTTGGCACAACTTTCCTAGAGATGGGTAAGTCATCTAAGGCAATAGTTATTAGGAAATCGAACCTCAAAATACTGACAACTACTTAGACCGCCGCCGGAGGTCCGATGCCTGTCGCGGGAAAACTGATTTTCAGATAAAACCGTTTGAGCTAAAGCTCAAAATATCTCGGGATTAAGAAAGACTAGTAAGTTGGATAAGTCAGGAATAGTACTAAATTGCGATTCACTGAAATGTCTTATTTAGAAGTGACGCCTGATTAAATAAAATAAATTATTCACTAAACGCGACTTGCTATGTCTATTTCTGATTACCTACTGAATGAGCCACAGAGTACCATTTGGCGTTATAGGTAAACAAGTAGGCGGGTTACATGATGGCAAGTGAGTGACTACCGTTGCCCATAGAGTTACAAGTAAACGTAAGTTTGCGTTACCGGCCTGTCAGTTCTTACCTCCAGAATCAGGGGAGAAGGAGTATTTTGGTTGGTTACCTCACTTAGAAAAGGAATGAGACTGCTATTTAACATTGATTCTGACTTTGAGATTTCATTGTTATTACTGTATTATCACTGTTTAGTCTTTATAAGCTTAAGAAACCAACTTAAAAACAAAATATTAATGTTACTGTGTCGATTTAGGGAGTTAAACGAAATCACTGCCACTATTTTAATGTGCGTAATATTATTCTATTACACATTATCAATGAAAAAGGAAATGAAAGAATATTGTGATTTAGTTATACGTAGACGCTGAAATTGTTCGTTGGCATGACAAAAATAAAACAAAAATACAATTATAAATTGTCAGCGAAATGCGTTTGTTGTTGTAAATTGCCAGTAACGTAGTAGTAGTAGCATAAAGTAGCTTTCTACCAGTGACAGTCCCATCAAATCGGTACAGCCGATCCAGAGATTATCCGAAACAAACAGACAGATATATAAACACGTCATTCAGCCTATAACCAGCGGACGATTAAGACGCTTCTAGCGATACCTCATTTGACCACTTCTAATAAGTAGTTGAGGAGCTTTGAGAGAACAGATGATGGAAAATATGTACATAGCCTGTCAAAATCATAACCCTCTTTTTACTTTGCAGTAGTCGGGCAAATAAAAGATATACATAGCTGATTATTCATCATTGTTCATACCCCTGTTTCAACAACTAATTATTTGAATATTCAAACACTATCATATATGCCAGATTGACAATTTAGGGCATCGTTTCACCCCATCAATGGTGTTGTAGTTGTACGTAACGCAACGTAACGTTAACGTAACCCGACGCGTTATGGTTCTGTGACGTGAATGAATTACGAGTGTCATCATTGGAAATACAGTCATCAAGTGGTATATTACAGTATATGGAGGTTAAGCTCTTCGATCTGTGGCCTTCGCTGTCCCGCACTCTAGCCTAAATGTGTACTAAGTGCTTAGTTAGTGGTCTTGACTAACTGGCTTGTTGGTCTAGTGGTTAGAGTATGACTGCTGATCAAAAAGTTTCAAATCCCGAGTCGGACAAAAAGTATTGTTGGGTTTTTCTCACAGGAAAATTCTTAATAACAAAGCGGAGTTTGGAAGTTTGGTGGTGATTCACGCCCGTGGGTCGGAGAGCACGTTAAGCCGTCGGTCCCGGTTGTCATGCATATCTATTTCAATCGTTATTAGGAAGTCAGTATCCTCAAATATACTGACAACTGGTTCAACTACCGAATTTCGGTCCTTCCTCAGGGTTGCGGAGGTCCGATGCCAGTCGCCCTGTAGAAAAACTGATATTCAGGTCAAACCGGTTGAACTAGTAACCGACCCCAATCTTGGGAATAAAGGCTAGGAAGAAGAAGAAGAAGAAAAGCTCGCCGACCTTTGGTCTTCGCTGTCTAGCACTCAGAGCCTATTTGGTTAGTAGTTTGCCTAAAAGAAAAACAAATTATAAAAACCATAAATCCATATTCCCAGAGCAGTATAACTAGGTCGTACATACTAGGGCAATCGTTCAATTAAAATAAGAAAATAAACAAACCACCAAGTAGCGTACAGCGACATATTTGTTGCCTTTCTACTGCGCACGTCGAACTGCGCGGGCATGTCTCGGCGCACGCGCAGGTGCGGGCACGCGCCCCTCGTCTTGTATTACTGTTTCCGGCTCACTGGTGCTGGCTGAGAGGATGCGGAAGTAGAGGAATGAGGGAACAGGTGTTTTATAAAAGTATTTTTTATAACATTTAACTATTATATGGTTCGTAACATTCGACCGTCAACCGCGATTCTACTCACACACGTTATTACTCACCTGTGAAAGTTATTATTATAACTGTGTCTCAGTTTGTGTTTGTTGTGGACTATACGCAATTATCATTTGTAAAAGTGTTTTCCATCGACCTTATCAGTGTGTGAACCGATACACAGTGCCAAACATTCAATATTAGACAATTTGAACTTACGCTTAAAACTGCACCCACCGTCATTAACTTATATTGTGCGAGTGTTTCGTTACAACGCGTAAGCGACGCGTTATTCACGGCGCTTACGACATTCTTGTCGCGAACTCGAACTTTCTCAGCTATTTGAACTTTTATTAGCGACTACAAGGATTTCTTGATCTATATTTTTTAAATACAAGCATTACACAGATATCGAGGGCTCGTCAGTTTGTCTGTTCCGACTTTCTCCAGAACTTAGCTTTTAACTCATAATCAGTATGAAGTGTGCCGGGTGTATGAAAACTATCAAGGAACCCCACCTGGTTAGATGTATGTCTACTGTCTGTGAAAAAAGTTTTTGTACGTTATGTATCAACGTTACAACTCTGTCTGCCGACCGCAAGAAGCAATGGAGGTGTCCTGATTGCTGTGCCACGCAAAAAAAGGGTGGAGACAATAGTCTTACACCAGTTCGAGTTACATCTGACAATGTCACTGTACGGAAAAAGACTGAACTAGCTCCAGAATCTACGGAATCTGATGTAACCAAGCTCACCGATCAGCTACGAACAATGACTGAGGCTTTACCGCCCTTAAGACACAATTAGAGGATGTGACAGTTTCTCTGTCCCACTCATATGAGCGATTGGATGAACTGGTACTAAAACTCGGTGCTGCTGACGAGCGGTTGAAATATCTGGAGAAGCGAGAGGCAGAGGTTGTGTTTTTGCGGACTACGGTAACCCAATTACAATCTGAATTAAATGCACAAGCGCAGTCCAATCTTCGCAATGAAGTCGAGATAGTTGGTATACCGGAGACTGCCAACGAAAATGTACAGCACATAGTGCTCGTTGCAGCTAAGAAGATAGGGATTGAGCTCGAGGATAGGGACCTTGATTGGGTATCACGTGTTGGGCCACGCCGCCCTCCTGTGACCACGTCGCTGCCAGAAGACGGAACCAGAATGCCAAGACCAATAGTTGTCAGATTTTTACGCCGATCGATGCGTGATGGATTCCTCAGGGCTACTAAGTCACGGAGGAGGCTCAGCAGTTCTGATCTGGGCGTGTGCAGTACGCAAACGGAGAGAGTATTCTTCAACGAGAGGCTTACAAAAGAAAACAGAGTTTTGTTTCGATCTGCTAGGATACGTGCAAAGCAGCTCGGTTACGCTTTCTGCTGGTGCAGTCAGGGTGCAATATACGTCAGGCGAAAGGAGGGCCGCCCAGCAGTCCAAATACGATCACCATCAGACTTGGAGCGTATTCTCGCACTTTCTGTGGCGACTGAGGGGACTGAGAGAGAAGAAACGATTTCGACGGTTGCTGCGAGTATCCCCTAAACTTTTTTTTCTAGCCTTAATTCAAAATATTTTTTCTATTTACCGTAAAAAGCAATGTCTCCTGCAAAATGAGTTTACTAAAGTCCAAATTTGTAACAACGGCTCAATAATGAGTTGTGGTTTAACGATCATACTTATTTTTAGTGCTATGTTATTGTTTGTTATGTCAATATACCATTTTAATAAAATTTTATCGATATCACACTCACAATTACACACATTACCTAAACTCACTACTTTAAAACTATTTTTGGTAGACATTATCAGATTATGGTCGGTTTTTTGGAACAGATGTTATAAAGGGATATGTTATACACGTTTGTTATTAAGTTCTAGTAACCATTACTTTTTCTCTGTAATGACTAAATGTAAAGAAATGTATTTCGGTGTCCATATATGCACATTAATACTTCACTATCACCTACACATACCATACGCTATCTACACTACATTCATACTAATCGTAAACTACTACAATAAACACTACATACAAACTCGTTCTATTTGTATAATTAACAAAACATATTATAAACACATTATTCATGATTCCGTTGTTTATGTAACTACCCACTATGGGAAAATTATTAATTTTCTAAGATGTTTTAACAATATTTTAAGTATAAATTTGAATGATACCAAAGGTCTACTAAGGATATTATATTTTCAAACTACCCCCTTATTACTACTAAATCGTAACTTGATATTATTTATAAACAAAATTTAATCAGCTACATACTAAATTAGCAAATGACGTTGACAATGAAACCATTGAATGTAAGAGATTAAATGAGCCTTCAGACTGTTTACAGTTGATATCCTACTCTAAAAATAATTCCTTATTGATTCTTACTGTAAATATACGAAGTATAAGTGCAAATTTCGATATTTTTCTAATGTTTCTTACTAAGTTTAACGTAAAGATGGATGTTTTAGTGTTGACAGAATGTTGGACAAATGAACACTATACACCGCCATCTATTAATGATTATAAAATGTTTAGATCGAAAATATCCCTAAATCAAAATGACGGAGTTGTTGTGTACGTTCGGGAAATCTTTGAAGCATCGTGTACGGAACCGGTTTGTCCTGAGGGCAATTGTATTCTGGTAAGTCTTTCGAATAGCGTATATATTGTCTGTACATACCGCCCACCTAGTTTTAAAAATCCGCTTAGCTATATATACTCTTTAAATTGCATTTTAAATACATTAAGCAAAATTAAAACTGTTATTGTGACTGGTGATTTGAATCTAGACATTATGCCTGATAATATAAGTACCAATTCTGCTATATATTTGAACTTAATGGCTAATCACGGGCTTAAGCAAGGGATACACTGTCCCACTAGACAAACTACGTGCCTCGATCATTTCATGATTAGAACCACTTCTAAAGTCCAAACGTATGTATTTGATGAATTGACTGATCACTCACCTATACTATTGCACATTGATAGTACATCTGTGCCCAAGCAAACGTTATATACAGGTAAAGTTATCATTGACTTCGATGCTATGGGTGAGTGTTTGGAGAAGGAATCATGGAGTGATTTGTATTCTACAACCGATGTCAATCACGCTGCAGTAATATTAACAACTAAATTAAGAGATATTATTAATGTCAACACTATAGAAAGAAAAATTACTAAGAAATATAGACCTTTAAAACCTTGGATTACTGTAGGGGTAATTAAATCAATACGAAAACGAGACAAAATGTTTAAAAAAACAAAAACAAATAGTAATTTAAATAATACAAATACGTTTATTAACTACAGAAATACATTAAAGAAAATCATAAGAAATTTAAAACAAAATTATTACAAAGATAAATTAAACAAAAATAAGGGTAATATAAAGGAAACATGGAATATTATAAAGGAATTATGTAACATGAACAAATCAAACGCATCAGCATCGGAATTACTCAACATTGAAGTGACTGCTGCTGATTCTCTTGATAAAGTTAATAGGTTTTTTACATCTATTGGTCCAAGTCTTGCAAAACAAACATTAGAAAAATTAAATACAAAAGAGACAGCACTGGCACAAAAAGCTAAAATATCGGATTCGCCTCTAAAGTCGATGGCACTGTACCTAACAGACCCTGTTGAGGTTAATGAAGTGATCATTAGCTTGAGAAAACATAGCGCTCCTGGTATAGATAAAATCACAGCGTATATTCTACAGAAATTTCGTCATTGTCTTGTGCGGCCCATATGTCATCTAATTAATTTAAGTTTTGAGCAGGGTGTCTTCCCTGATATATGTAAACGCGCCGTTGTTTCTCCTATATATAAATCAGGTGACAAATCACTACCAACAAATTATCGCCCAATTTCTCTTTTAAGTACTATATCTAAAGTTATAGAAAAGGTAATGAACAAGCGATTAATTGCGTACCTAGAAAATAATAACATTCTTTCGGAAAATCAGTACGGGTTTCGCCGCAATCGGTCTACTGACGACGCTGTTCTACACCTGACTTCTAAAATCACAACATACCTAGACCAAAAGAACAAATGCATAGGCGTTTTCCTGGACCTACAGAAGGCGTTCGACACCGTATCGACCAAAATCCTAATTACCCGCCTGGAGAACATAGGAATCAGAGGAAACGCTCTTCTGTGGTTCAGGGACTACCTTACGGATAGAGGGCAATGTGTGAGAGTTGACAATCATACCAGTGACTACGACACGGTGACGTATGGGGTTCCGCAGGGCAGTACCCTCGGTCCAACTCTTTTTTTGGCGTATATCAATGATTTATGCAAGTACCAGATAAGGGGCGCTGATATACAAATGTTTGCAGATGACACTGTCTTGCTTTTTCACGGTGACTCATGGTGCCTTGTGCGACAACTAGCAGAAGAAGGCATGTCTATTATCACAGCATGGCTTGAAGATAGTTTACTATCGTTAAATACCACCAAAACCAAGTTTCTCTGCTTTAGCAAGACATCGGCCTCAGCGCCTAACATTTGTCAGCTTCGTGTCCATTGCTATCCATGTAACCGAACTAAAGCTTTGCCTTCGATTTGTTGCTGTCCAACGTTAACAAGAGATACTGACGTTAAGTATTTGGGAGTAAGCATCGATGACAAATTGAATTGGAAGAAGCACATAACTGTGGTTAGTAATAGACTAAGAAAACTCATATATATATTCAGAGACTTGAGACTGATCCAGGATGCTGCACTTTTAATTCAAACTTACAAAGCACTAGCTGAATGTGTAGTTAGCTATTGTATATGCTCATGGGGTTCAGCGGCTAAGACACATATAATTGAACTTGAAAGGGCACAACGCGTCGTCCTTAAAGTACTTCTACAGCTACCGTTTCGCCACCCTACACATTTAGTCTATAAGAATGCTAATGTTCTTACTGTACGAAAACTATTTGTATATCAGACAATACGCAGATATCATAAAACTATTGTTCCACATCTAAAACCATCGGGAAAAAGGATAGACAAATGTCCGGTTTCAAGGGTAGCAAGTAAATTTGCCCAACAGCATTTTAATAACCTTGCACCAAGGCTTTATAATAAATTAAATGTAACTTATAAAACTAGAAACTTATCAAACTATAAAATAAAACAAATCGTAAAATTGTGGCTTATAGATCTGGAATTTGATGATGTAGAAAGCCTACTACAAATAGTTAAATAATAAAAGGATGAAAACCTTGAATAATGTTACACACACAAACATACAACAAACCATATTCAATCACACACAACACACCACATCACATCGACACACAAACATAACTAACTATACAAACTAAATGTCTAATATTGTAACTATTGTTTTGTTTATTTGCCTTTGATAAGGAACTGACTCCCAACACACGGCTAGCGCTTTTTTGGGAGTCAGGGCTGTACAGTGTTATGTTAACCACTTTGTTGCAATAAAGATTATTATTATGTCTATGTTTCTTAGCTGTGACGCTAGTAAATGCAAACCTATCACGGGCTTACGCCAAGTGGGTTGGTTCGTTATCAACTACTGTTGGTGTTTGTGTAGTGCATGTGAGGAATCGTCGAACTATGGAACATGTGTCGATTACAACGGACCTTTGCAGTGAGATGTAAGAATTTCTATGTACTCCTATTTCTTTCAGTGAAGTGTGTAATGATTTTGGAATGAGCCCTGTTGATGAGATGATGATTGGTATGATTTTAACAGTGTGTTGTTGCCACATCTGTCGGATTTCATCTGCGAGGGGTATGTACTTTTGTATTTTTTCTGTGTATTTCTTTTTTAAATTATCTGTATTTGGGATTGAAATATCTATTAAATATGTAATTTTTTGATTTTTTAATGTGAGAGTGATATCTGGTCTATTCTGTGGTGTAGATTTATCGGTAATTATATCTCGATCCCAATACAGTTTTACAGAATCGTTGTTTAGGATACTATTTGGTTTATATTTATAATATGGTTCTACCTTCTCAATAAATTTGTATTTAGCTGCTAATAAACTATGTATTTGTTTTGCAACATTATTATGTCTCTCTGTGTATTGTTTGTTTGCTAAAAATGGGCATCCTCCTGTAATATGGTCTATGGTTTCTTGATTGGTGTTACATAATCTACATCTATCTGATACTACTTTTGGGTCTTTCATGATATATTTTTGATAGTTTTTAGTTTTAATTATCTGATCCTGTATAGCCACCATTAATCCTTCTGTTTCTTTGTATAGATTTCCTTTACATAACCATGCATTAGAAGCTTCTTCATCTACATGATCTTGTTGTAATTGATTCGGGTATTTTCCATGAAGACTCTTTTGTTTCCAACTTGTGATTCTCTGCTCGTCTGTTATGTGTTCGTGTATGGGGGCTGTATTTGTTTCGTTGAGTTTTAATGGTGTGCCTGATGTAGTTATGGATGTAAGAGCCTTGTGTATAGGGCTATCAATGGCTTTGTTAAGCATGTATGTGCGAATGTGTTGTACCTGGTTGTTGTGTAAGTTTTTTATATCTATCAGTCCTCTACCTCCTAAGTTTCTCTTAATATTAAACCTTTCTGTAGCAGAATGGATATGGTGTATATGGTGTTTATAAAATGTGGTACGTGTAAGCCTATTGAGACGATCTAAATCTGTGTTTGTCCATTTGATAATTCCAAAAGAATATGTTAACACGGGTACCGCATATGTATTCACAGCTTTCACCGTGTTTCTACCTGATAATTCTGTTTTTACTATTTTAGTTAACCTACTTGTATATTTAGTAATAAGCTCTTCCTTTATTTTACCGTGATCTAATCCGGTGCTCTGTGAATATCCCAAGTATTTGTACGTATCATCTTGGCCCATTTTATCGATTAGTGCGTTTTGTTGTGTGTGTAAAATATAAGAGTCTGTTACATTATGTTTACCTTTAATAATACTGTTTACCTTGCATTTGTCTATTCCGAATTTCATTTTGATGTCTGTGCTAAAAAGTTCAGTAGCTGTTAAAAGACTATTCATCTGTTGTTTGTTACCAGAGTAGAGTTTAATATCATCCATATAGAGTAAATGTGTAATTTTTGTATTACTTTCTCTGTGTAGTGAATATCCTAGTTGAGTTTTATTTAGTAATGTGGATAACGGATTCAATGACATACAAAACCATAAAGGACTTAGTGAATCTCCTTGGAATATACCTCGTCCTATCTGTATTGGGTTCGACTTTATCTCTCCTGAGACTGTATTAACGTTTAAAATTGTGGTCCATCTCTTCATAGTTTGGTGTAGAAACTCCGTCAAAGACTTATCTATTTTATAAATGTTTAGGATCTGTAATAACCATGAATGTGGGACGCTGTCGTAAGCTTTTTGATAGTCTATGTAGGAATAATAAAGATTTCTGTGTGATTGTTTAACCTGGTTATGTATTTCTGTGTCTATTACTAATTGTTCTTTACATCCTTGTGTTCCTTTTTTGCAGCCTTTTTGTTCTTCAGCTATTATATTGTATTTTGTTAAATGATTATTTATTTTGTTTGCTATTATTGATGTAAGTAATTTATATAGTGTTGGGAGACATGTTATTGGTCTGTATTTGGCTGGGTTTTGTGTGTCTGTGTCTTTAGGTTTAAGATAAGTGTTACCTTGTGTGAAAAATTTAGGCATGGTGCTGGGTTCTTTAATCAGTTTACTAAAGGCAATTGCAATATAATTATGTGTAGTAGTGAAATATTTTATCCAGTAGTTATGTATTTTGTCAGGTCCAGGAGTTTTCCAGTTTAAAGTTCTCTTTACGGCGGTTTGAACATCTAATTTTTGTATGATAATTTCGTCCATAGGTTCTATGTTTTGCATTCGATCCACTTCATCTTTTATCCATTGTGCTTCAGTATTATGTACTACCGGTTCTGACCATATGTTTTTCCAAAAATTTTCTATTTCATTGATATTAGGAGGGTCTTCTACTGTTATTTGTGTGCTAAGCTTTCTATAGAATAATTTTTGGTTGCTATTAAATGTAACGTTGTCCCTATGTCTCTGATTTGATATTTTATACCTACGTAGCCTCTTGGACAAAGCCTGCAACTTTTGAGTTTTTGTATCCATGTCTTCTATTGCTGCTGTTTTATTTGTATATATTCTGCTAAGTTTTATCTGATTTCTTCTTGACATATTTTCTTTTATGAACTGAGAAAGTCTTCCTATTTCTTTTCTTAACCGTGCTATTTTATTTTCTATTCGCCTCTCCCACGCTGGTTTACTATGGCTCCTTCTCTCGCCTTCGTCTTGTTTTGGTGGGTTTTTATTAAATATTGATGTAGCTGTTATTGCTGCGCAATATATTAAGTCTTGTATTTCTTCTATACATGTATCTGTGTTGTTAAATAGTTGTTCCCCTATTAATCGATTTAGTATATCAACAGCTGCTTTAGATGACCAGGTTATTTTCAATTTGGGTAGACTTGGGCGTAATGTTGGATCTGTTCCTCTATATTTAGTTAAATTTTAAAAAAATATAGGTTTTATATGCTGTAATAAATCTTCAGTATCGTTTGTTTCCATTTCTGTATGAGAAGTTTGTGTATATTGTGTGCCCGATGAAACTGTATATCTATTTATTGGAATTTGTTCATTATTTGTCATAGACGATACTGTTGATTGTGTTTGTAGAGAATTATCTATCATATCATTCGTCTGCGAGGATGGGTGATTCTGTGTGTGAATATTCTCATTTTGTTCAACTATATGTTGTGTGGTTTCATGGGGGCTAGATTGATATGTAGGTTGTGTTGGAATTGTGTTACTATTAACTAAGTTTTGTTCTATTTCTTTTTTTATTATTTCTCGTTCAGTAGCTGGGATTCTGTTGTTGCGATGTATGACTCGTATTTGATCTACTAATCTTTGTTCTGTGAGGATATGAAGTTCTGGATATATGTTAATGAATTTAGAGTAAAGGCATGTACGATATCCTGTTAAGTCTGTTTCGCATTTTGTTATAGTGTAGTAGCAGCGGAGTAATTGTCGATTAACTTCATCTGTCCATTTCATCCGCTGCCTAGTTTTACCAGCAAGGGTGGTTGCAGGCAACATGTCCTGCAAAACACTTCTAGCTGTATTATGTGGAGTGTATGTTGTAGTTGTGTTGTTTGTTTCGGCTGTAGTAGGTTGTGTGGCCGTGACCCGCCTGTTCAATCTACGACCACTGGCGGTCCGCATGCTGCCACGTCCAGCGCCAGCTCCAGACGTGCCCTGGCGATCCCCAGGCAGCGGCCCTATACGTATATTTCTTTCTCTAGTCTCCATTTTAGATGGGTTTCCAGAGCCGTGTTAGCCGCGCCAGTAACATTTAATCGCGTGTCCGCCCCCCACGTGAGTCTGGTGTTCGACTCGGACGTACGGTTGGATTATAGTATTATTATTATTATTATTATTTAAAAAAGTTTCTTACGAAGCCACAACGTTGTCTTGACAGTCCCCAACCCGTACTCGACCAGCGTGTGGACGTTATGGGTTGTTCATGATTGATGATACGAGTATACAAACCCGTCCGGGTTTGTATACTATATATATATACAATATATATATGTATATGTAAAGTAGGACAAAACTTCCTTACTAAGGAGAGGCTTATGTCAGTGAATTATTAAAGTCGGTTCATGATGATGACTCTCATACACATTCAAATGTATATAACTAGCTACACCCCGCGGTGTTACCCACGATAGTTGTTGTGGCGACTTTACAACAACAAACGCGCGTAACGCAGCGAGACGTGGTTAGTTAAAAAGAAGTCTAAGTATCATCAGACATCTGCCAGTGAAGCTCCCGTCGTAGTCGGTACAGCTGTTCCAGAGATTTGCTGGAATAAACAGACAGACGAACAAAAATGTAACTGGATCTTTTTAAGAAACTACCGTATATAATAATATGTACTTTCAGACACATTTAGTGAGAAGCTGTTATTTTGTAATTTCAAACAGACTCTTTAATATTATCTGTATAGTGGTTAGCGTATGCGACTGCTAATCAAAAGGTCTCGGGTTCAAATCCCAAAAAGTGTTTTTGGATTTTCTTAGGAAATTCCTAATAGCTGCCCGGAGTTTGGAAGTTTGGCAGTGATTCACGCCCGTGCCTCTGAGAGCACGTAAAGGCGTCGGTCCCGGTTGTCATGAACATCTATGTCAATCGTTATTGGGAAGTTAGTGCCCTCAAATATATTGACAACTAGTTCAATCTTCGAATTTCAGTTCTAGGATTGCGGATGTCCGATGCCAGTCGCTCCGTGGAAAAACTGAAATTCAGGTAAAACCGGTTGAACTAGTTGCCGACCCCAAATAAACTTGGGAATAATGACTAGGAGGATGACTTTAATATTATCTGTATAGATTGTAAGGGTATGCACGGATATTAAGCTGTTGATATATGTCGTACCACAGCAATGATCTTATGACTGAATAAAATAAAGTGCTCTTAGAATCCGTCATCGTTTCTTTCAACAAAGAAAATTGATGAGGTATTGTAAAGTAAATTCACTTAAGTAATCAGTCGACATTTATTCATTGTTAAGCGCAACATGATGACATCTCCCGTAACAACAATTCAACTTAGTGTAGCGTAACGTTAGCTAAGCGACTAAGTATTTTCGCTAATTAACCTTAATTTCATCAGAAGAAATTACAACATGGATATTGCATATTTGACAATTAGACATGTTACATTTCTGTCAAGGTTAGATGTACATACGTGTAGGAAAGTAAAGTTCAATAGAATATTTAAACAAATAAATATAATATTAACACGGTATTAAATAAATATAACAATGCCATCTAGTTCAAAACTAAGCAGAGCTTGTATTATGGGTACTAGACAACTGATATAAATACATAAACATACCCTTTTTTTGTAAATACATACATATTAAACATAGAAAACATCCAAAGTACGAAACAAATATTTGCAAATCATACAAATATTTGGTCCGACTCGGGAATCGAACGGTAGACGTCTTGATCACCAGCCGCATATACCAACCACTAGACCAAGAAAGTAGTCGAAGGAAAGTTTATGTTTAGACTGCTTCGTTGGTCTAGTGGTTAGCGTATGCGACTGCTGATCAAGAGGTCTCGGGATCGATTCCCGGGTCGGACCAAACGTTAGTGTGATCCGCAAATATTTGTTTCGGAGTTTGGGTATTTTCTATGTATAATATGTATGTATTTTCAAAAAAAGGTATGTTTATGGATTTATATCACTTGTCTAGTACCCACAGCGCAAGCTCTGCTTAGTTTGGAACTTGATGATGTGTGTCTGATGTCCAAAAATATTTATTAATTTATTTATAGTATATACTGTTGTGAGATGTATCGGTAGAGTCTTGCGGAGGTCGTCGTGGCTGCGCAGGCGCGCGTGTTCCGCGAGAGTCGGACGCTTTCACCACACGCCCGCGGCTATCATCCTCCTTCGTAATTACTATAACTCACTACCATGTATGCGGTCTAGCGTTTAGTAATCATGAATTTGCGTTCTCATCACATCTATAGAAAAACTTGGATCATTAACTGAGCTTATTTACATGAAGTAAAGACAATTGTGTTATAGTTTGATGACTATTTATGTAATCGAACGCTTTAGAGGAGATCTTCTGGGTGTAAGAAGAGACACATTTATACAATTGAAGATTTGGAATTTAGAAAGAAGCCCTTTTAAGTTTATTTACCTACTTAATTACCGCGGCACAGCTGTACGGATTCTTGTAAAAGATGCAGAGATGGATTATAGCACAAAGGCTATTTTATCCTGGAACATAGGGAGCGCTCACAGCCAAGTAGCCTTAGGTGATTAGAAACAATCAGCGAGGGTAAGCAACGACGACGCGGTCTGTAACTAGATGGGTAACCGTTTGTCGCATGATATGTTATGCGCGTTTCCGTGATTTACGTTACGCCGTCGATCCCGGTTGTTATCATAATATGCTGTTGTGAAGCTTAGTTGGAGGCCTTCGGGTGGCTTAAGAATATCCTACAGCAAGATTACGTAGCCACAACGTGTTCTGCCAGTCCGCAACCCGCACTAGCTTAGCGTGGGGACGTATGACCTCTCCTGACAAGTGACTCGAGCCAAGCAATGGGACGTTAAGGATTGTTGATGATCCTGGAACATGGATAAGCGAAGGCTAAGACTAGTGTTGATAAAATCGAGTACACTGCTGATAAACATACATCTATATTTAGAAATATAGATGATAGTATACACAGAAAAATTATGGTCATCACATAAATTGTCTGTCCTGGGTGCGAAACCTTGACCTTATAACTGCAGGATTGCAAAGCAAAGTTACCTAATCCTTTAAAGTATCATCAATCATCATCAACAGCCTTTAACAGTCCACTGCTGGACATAGGCCTCTCCTTTAAAAGGAGGTTTTGGCCTACTATACCACGCTGGCCAGACGGGCTGGTAAAGGGTTTATTTCAAGTTTTCCTTCTCTTGGCAGTGATGTAAGCTGCTTATTTCGTTCCTTTAGTCGCCTCTTACGACACCCATGGAATGAATAGGGGTGGTGACACTTTGTATTCTTAATCCGTCACCACACGGACAAGTAGTACACACTTATTTAAAATCACAATATTATGTGAATCACACAGTGTTGTTGTATGTGGGGTTCGAACCCGATTCAAAGCGGGCTGGTGACAGTTTAAACCTATACACCATATACACTATACACCACGTGCAGTTGCGTTGCTAAAAATTTGAAAAGGTGCTCAAGATGTCTTTTTAAGTATTTTTCTAAATATCGTTTTATATAAATAACTAGCTGCGCCCCGCGGTGTTACCCGCGTATATCATTATGGTTACTATGCAAGTTTGTTATGCCTAGCAACCTGTGAAGTTTTGACAGGAGATAAACAGTGATACATTTTGACATCTACGATTTAATATATTTTTATAATAACCTAGCTTTGCCCGTTTATCTCGATTATTGCAGTAAAAAGTAGCCTATGTGTTATTCTGATATATAAGCTATAATACTGTAAAGTTTCATCCAAATCCGTTCAGTAGTTTCTGCGTGAAAGAGCAACAAACATACACACATACACACATACTCACAAACTTTCACGTTTATAATATTAGTAGGATATAAATATAGTTTTGTGATCATCTGATCTATTGTAAATTCTGAGAAAGTAACATTCTAAACTATACTCGTAGACCTTAAATTATCCGGAACAAAAACAAATCTTCTGGATGTTCGGCTTGGAACAATACAATATCGCACTACAATCTTGTTATCAATGTGCGCGTCAAAACAACAGGTGGTAAGTCGGTGCGGGTGCAACTTTCACCGGTCGCGCTCGGCGTGGAGCGGCTCCGAGCGGCAGTGTGTACCTCACCGCGCACGCAAGCGCCGCCTCAGTGATGAACCGCGATGTCCGCGCCGCGAATCGACGACCCCGCGTACGACGCACGACAAACCGCAACCGTCTCCAGTCTCAAGTCAGAGAACTCCACCGAACAACTCATATGTAAAACGCCGCAGAAGAAAAACAAAAAAGTTAAAGATGACAAAGTGAAAGATAAACAGAGTGTCAGTTCGAAGAGTGTCGAGGCCGGTAGTGATGAGCCTAGTGCGCCGAGGAGGCTGGTGGTGTTCCTGGGGCTGGCGCAGGTGGTGCTCGGCGCGCTGCTGGTCGGCAGCGGTGCCCTGGCCGTGGTGAAGGGCGCGGCCCTAGCGCGGGTGGGCGCCGGCCTTTGGGCAGGCTGCGTCGCCGTAGTCACCGGGGTTGTTGGAGTACTCGCCGGTATCAACGACTGCTATGGATTGAATGGAGGAACCAATGGGTACGTCTTTAGCGTTTTATATTCTAAGTGTAGTCACTGTCTTTTCAGAACTATGAAACATAATTATCCAAATGATAAAAACTTCGTGAACGTTATTGATACAAAAAACTCATTAGAGATTGTTAAAAATCATTGTACACTGAATATTATGAGTGCTTTCCATAAAAAATATTTGTAGTTTCTTAAATTTATAAATGTAGTAGGTCTTTCTTGTTGGAAAGTTACAGAAAAATAACGGTCATTTAATTGTTAAAGAATTAATAAATACACGTGTATTCTGTATGTATTTACTTTCTCACAATTATCAAAACAATTTGTACAAGTTGTAATTGTCGTATTGTTTAGGTAAACCGAAAAATGTTTAATGTATTTGAAGCGGACAGTGTCTACACACCTAGAGCATTGAGATTATATCGCAATGTTCGGCTCCTACTGCTGATGCTAATCAAAGTGAAAGTGATCTGCCAGGAATAAACATACAGGACACAGATTTACATAAAGTCCACAATTGATAGGCTTTAACGTCTAGACGCAGAAAGGCGTTTGGTGTCGATATTCCCAAGTAAGGTTATTGTCAGTTGATCAGCCCGCCAAAAACTTAAGAACCAATGAATTTTGAGATTACCGTTACTGTAATTGGAAAAACGTTGCGGAAATATGATGTTGAATTGTTGCTGTTTCCATTAATTTGACTATATAATGTAGAAATTACTAATTTCTACTGTTACTATCACGCGAATGGCTATACTGACTCCTTAGTGCAACGGATACGTGTGTTCACTAATGTGTTCAAACTCTATTTGTACACCAAAGAGGAAATTAGTATCCGAACATACATATAAATGTTCTGTAACAGTAATAAAGATTCAATTAATGACAAAAAATAAGAATTATAGTTTCGTATTTCTTTATCATTTTCTTCTATCCATAGAACTTGAATTAATGTATGAAAGAAAGTAATTGAGCTTCAGTTTTGGTTTAGGCGTCTAGGAACTAAATGACTTCATTATCTCAATACATGTTTTAGGTTCTTTATAAGTGTAAAAGTTCTTTAAAAACTATGGTATTGTTGAAATTTAGACAAATAATAGACAATAGAATATTATAACTAAAACATGATATATTGTATTCATCATCAGCCTATTACAGTCCACTACTGGCCGACATAGGTCTCCCATGCACTCGGCTCGACCCTCGGCAGATGTGATCATAAAATGATTACATATACTCAAAAACAGTAGCCTTATAGTTTATTGCAATAAAATAGGTTTTCTTTGTTTTAAACGTCCATATTTTGTTGTTGTTCATATGAAATAATAAATTGTGACATCATGCTTCGCTAACGTCAATGGCGGCTAACGTGATTTACTTTAAAATTGTAACAATTATAAAAAATATATAGCAATATTTTTTCACTATGTTTAATAACTTTATTTATTTGTTTCATAACGGAATTAAAATTATTTTTAGGAGCAAGAGATATTATAGTGCACAAGTGTGTGCGGAAACACACTGTCTGTACCCTGACTCTTGTAATCCGATGGGAGGACTATGGGAGAGATCAGGCGTAGCACCAACGGGTTTATTTATGTGCTCTCTAACACACGGGTTTATCTATAAATCTATTTTTATAAATCTGGACAGACTCAAGAAAGATAGCATAAGTATAAACCTTGGTGATTTTAAGTTGCTATTATTGTATATCTCATGTAATTATTATTGTAAACATAAATAAAATAAAAAAAATAAAAAAAAATAAAGTCAAAAAACAATGCAGTAATCTTTAACATTGTTCATCTTTTTAGGGTTCCGAAGTTCATAACTCGAAACCCTTATAGATTCGTCATGTCCGTCCGTCCGTCCGTCCGTCCGTCCGTCCTCGACTTACCGTCCAAACGGTAAGTGCTAGAAAGATGAAAGTTTGCATGAATACGTGTTGTAATTACGTCGACAAAGTGCTACAATAAAATTATGAAAAATAATTTTATTTGGGGTACCTCCCCTACACGTAAAGTGGGGATGATTTTTTTTTCTCGAGGCTACCCCATCGTGTGGGGTATCATTAGATAGGTCTTTTAAAAACAATACAGGGTTTCCTAGACGATTTTTTGATTTAGGTATCCGTTTGCGAGATATTTCACTTTAAAGGGCACTTTTTTGTAAAAACAGGGCGTCCCCCCCCCTCTAAAAGCTAAACGGCTGGCTCAAAAAATCTGAAAAAAATCGTGATGGTGGTCCATCTAATGAACTTTGAAGGAAAACTATGATCGATTAGATGACTTTCTTAGTTCAGGAGTTATAAAGGCTTATATGGTAAAATGCGCTCACTTGGAAAACGTCATACAAAATTAACGTATTAATACGTAAACATAACAATTATCTATTGGATACGATTTTAAATCCACATACCATTATAGGTGACTGAGGAACCCTTTCCTGTGCGTGGCCTGACACGCACTTGGCCGATTTTTTACGTAACGGATAGCAGTAATAGTTTAGACGGTCACTTCGCCGCTTCCAACGGTGTTATGGGTTTGAACCACTAATGAATTATGAAAATTGTTTTGTTGTTCAATTTCCAAATTGAACAACAAAACATTGAAAAATCAATTTTAATAATTCAAACTATTTAATTCAAAAGTATAAGAAGTTGATAAATTGATTCTTGAACTGAGTTTGGAGTTACTGTAAGTGTACAGGAACTCATAATTTTTCAAAAGACAAAACCGCTAAGAAACTAATATTGTTCAAGTACACATTTCTTATATATCAAAAGCCTCGTTGTACTATAGGTTAGACTATGGAACTGCCGATCAAGAGGTCTCAGGTTCGAGTCCCAGGTCGGACCAAAAAAGTGTTCCAGAACTTTTCTGATAATAGAAATACTTAATAACAACCCAATCCGTGTGTTAGAGAGCACATATATAACCCGTCGGTCCTACGCCAAATCTCTCGTCCCATCGGATTACAAAGGTTGGGGTACAGACCGTGCACCTGTGTTTGCGCACATACTTGCGCACTATAATATCTCCTGCGGAGTTTGCAGTAGTTGGTAGTCAAATACGGATCATGTCTGGCCATCGTATGTCTGACTGGTAGTCAGAATCTTATCGACGATAACAGCCTTTATACAGAACCTCAATATCACCAAATACTTGGGTCGTGGAGCTCTGAAGACAATCGCACCACATAAAATATCGAAGAATCTTCTCTAAACTAGTTTGGCCAAATAGGCTCATAAAAAGAAAATATCTAATGCAAAATATTAAATAAACTAGCTATTGCCAAGCTGCTTCGCTCGCGTAATGATTTTTATTATAAACACAATTTTAGGTTACGTAAACTTTTGGCAAGTACATAAGTAACCCAAACTTAAAGTACGCCAAACTTCTCTGGGTTGACAGAAAGAAAAAGGTTTAAAAAAAAAGTAAGTCATGAGCTAAATCATCTGCGCAAGTTATTATATTTCAAATATTTGATGGCTCATAAAAACGTGTTGAACAAAAAAACCGCTACTAAACTGATATTATACAGTTGAATTCCGTAGTCTAACAAGGAATCCTTAAAGTTTATAGATGTTCACATGCCTGATCATCTGTGCTTGGCCTAAAGTTTAGTACTTTTGAGAAAGATGTATGATTTGGAAAGGTTTACTGATTCAAAGTATAGCCCAAAAAATATATGTAAAAGCAAGAAAAAGTTTAAATTACATTTGCACCAATAATTTAATTATAATAGTACAAATGTAATTTATCACCTTATCATTATCAAACCTTATCAACTTGCCAATTAAACTAAATTTCTTTCTTTTCTTTCTTTAGAAAAATATTATAACTCTAGTACATACTCGTAGACTGCCAAAACTATAACAATCTGTTAGACTTCGCAGTAAGCGGTTGTAAAATACGAAATCTTCAAAAGTAAACTGCCCCCTAGCCAAATTGCAAAACGGTTTTCGTTTTCGTTTTCTATTCTCTACTAAATTATTTCATTAAGTAATGTCACTCAGTCACATGATCAAAACAAATATTAACCAATGAAACAAAAGAATAGAGAAATATTATAGAGAATGGAATTGAAAACGAAAAACGTTTGCAACTTGGCTAAAAGGGCCACTTGCTTAGACAAAGTTAGTTGTAAAACAGGTGGAAGAAACCTACGGAATCCTACAGTGCACGGGGCCAACATGTTCTTCGTGATTTTTTATGTTCCGGAGTCGCCGCTAAACATACTTAGGTACATAACAGTCTACATAAAAATATCGACAAAAATGCAAATCATTACTTCACGTAGATTCATTAGAGATGAAAACTTTCGTTATTGTTTGTTTATTTAAGAATGAGTCATTCATCAATAGCGTTTAATGGACCACAGCTGGACATAGGCCTTTCGTTAGAAAGGAGGTTACAGCCTTCAATATCACGCACTGGGCAAATGGGCCGGTATGGTGTTTGTGTCAAGTTTTCCTTCTCTTTGCATCGCTGCTGTTTTGTATTTGGCTGCTGTAGTCGGTTCTAACGATTCCTATAGGATTAATAGGGGTGATGGCACTCCGTGTTTTCAATACTACATTAGAAAACATAGAATGATGAAATTTCGATTGTTTTTACCGTCTTTTTTTCCTAATCTAATATTATAAATGCGAAAGTAACTCTGTCTGTCTGTCTGTTACGCCTAAACCGCTTAACCAATTTTGATGAATTTTGGTATAAAAATAGATGAAACCTTAGGAAACGATATAGGCTACTAACCGACATACACGCGGGTGGAGCTGCGGGCAAAAGCTAGCCAAATATAATAAGCTTCTGTACATCATATTAAGTGTTTATAAAATAGTTAATAGAACTGATTTATATTAAGGACTGCCAAGCCCTAATTAAGCCAATAATATTGTAACATTTACACCTATGGATGCTTAGTGATTTTGTGGGTTCAAACACTTTATGTGATCCATTAATCCTTGTGTCCGTTTCATGTATTTTGTTAAGTTATCAATGCAAATGTCAATGTTTGCATGTGCTTTAGCTACTCTATCATCAAAATCTGTTTCTTTTCCGGTTTCGTAGTTTATGAATACAATGTCATAAATTATATTAGCCGATGGCAGTAAAAGTTAATAATAAGGTTTTCTTTCTATATTTCCATATCTTTTAATACGAAACGATTATAGAGTCATTATTTAAGTGAAAATTATGTAATCCCTTGACCATGCCTGATAAGATAACAATTGTGAGAACAGATAATTTATTTCTGGTGTTGTAAAAGTACCTAACAATTAAACTTATCGATTTATTTACGAAACTTGTTTGGTGGTCACGTAACAGCTCTCCGAGGAACGAAGGCACGCGCCGCCGGAGATGTTCCCACCTACTTCCGTGACGCTCAGCTTACGCCGTGTCACACAATAAACACAATTACATGCACTAACTAACCGTAACTATAGTATTTTCATGGTTTTGGGGTTCCGTTTCTCGAAAGAAAGTTCGTGTAATAGACACAAATGTCGAATAAACGTTTTGCGAGTGTTTGTAAGACATAATATGTTGCTAGTTATAGATTTTAGTTAAATAACTTATTTTTTATAGAGAAAGTGAAATTCAGTTAAATTTAAAAGTGGGTTCTTAAGCCTGATTCTTTAAAGACGGAAAGAAGGAAGTTTTGTTTTTCTTCTGTGTAGTCAATTTATTCAAAAGCCTCACTCTATTTACACTTTGGCTGACCCGCAGACTTCGTCTGCACTTGTCAAAAGAACCTGTGTAATCTTCCCTGATAAATGGGCTACCCAATACTCAAAGATTTTTTCCATTTGAACCAGTAATTCTTGAGAATAGTTAGAACCAAAAAAACTATTTCGACTCCTATGTAAGTCAGAACTGAACAGCAAATAGAGAAATGGAATGGAATATAGAATAGAAAAGGATAAACGTTTGCAACTTGGCTAGGGGGCAGTTTTCTTTCATCAACATCATCATCAGCCTGTCTTAGTCCACTGCTGGACATAGGCCTCTCCCATTGCACACCACAGTTTTCTTTTGATGATTTCGTAATTTACAACCGCTTACTGCTAAGTCAAACGGAATGGTTATAGTTTTGGCAGTCTACCTGTATGTGTCTGATTGTAGCGCCTAATCTAATGAACCGATTTTGATGAATTGAATGTCAATAGATTCATAATTATAAGTCATTCCGGCCATAAACTATTTGTACAGGTTTGAAATATAGTTCAAGACGTCAGCAGTTTGGATCACTGACTAACAGCCTGTTAAAATAACACCTACTTATTACATTTCAATGCAAATCGCATTCTTGACTAGATTAAAGGTTAAATGTGAGCAAAGATTTGCTAATCTTAACCCTTCACGGGCTGTCTCTGTGACCTTTCGGCCAACGGACAAGTGCTGTCGGACAGAATGTACACGATTTGTGGGTACGCCAACATTTACCACCATACCACAGATAAGGTTCGAATTGCGTTACGATATTTCAAATTTGAATTCTAACTAACACTACCTACACATTCTAAAAATCTCGTACTACGGTAAAAATTAACCGTTTATTTCCCAACCCGCACTCGGCCAGTGTGGGGACGGCAGTGGGACATTAAGGGTTGTAGATGATGATGAATTGGAAGTTTTGCCAACACTTCGTAAATTTTAAGATTGGCGTCAATATATGGTAAATGACATCTTAATGTCACAACAAAATTGGTATTGGATCATGTAGGCTATTGTAAAGCTACTTTTTAAATATTTGTAGGTAATTAGGTAATACCTAGAATTTCGGTATTGCGTGAAAGAGTGACAAACATCCTTACAAACTTGTATTAGTAGGATTTTGATCCAAAACTCTTTATGAAGAGTAAACAAGTAGATGCGATAGAATACATTGAACGGATGCGAATGCCTGTTCAATTGTTACCTTCTATTGGTTTATTGCTTCGATGAGTTGGCGTAAAGCCGGTTGAAATTATTGTGAGTAATCGGTTAATTGAACAGTAACGACATTGCGCTTGATGACGCGGTGGTTGTGTGGTTAGCCATCTCAGGAGTCAGCTCCTAAACCAGAGGTCATGTGGTGAACCTTGAACCTCCTATTCAGAAAAATAATTATGTGATAATCACGATCATAATATTTTCGGAATCTAAGTGTAACTTATCTATCTCATGAATGTATTATATTTTTATTATTTTTACAGTTTCTTTTTATTGGAAGGAGAATATAATGACAGATTTACCAGCAGTCTGGTTACCATAGTATACAGTCTTACACAGTGATTTTATTATTATTACTAGCTGGCTCACACAGCCAAGTACTACGAATATCTATTGCCCGTAGTGTTACGTTATTCCAAAAAATCGTATCCCAAAAAATCATTATAGTGTGTCAACCTTAAAAAATAGACATATCCACCGTTCGCGGACTTTTTTTAGAGCTTTCATTAATCCTTACTAATATTATAAATGCGAAAGTAACTCTGTCTGTCTGTCTGTTACAATATATAAGCGACATACACGCGGGCGGAGCCGCGGGCAAAAGCTAGTATAAATATAATTCTAAACCATTTAGGCAGCGGACGCAATGGAAGCGCTCAAAAGAAATAATATTCCCCCGCTTTTGAAGCATTTTTCATTGATACTCCGTTCCTATTGGTCGTAGCGTTATGATATATAGCCTACAGGAATCTGCGATAACTGGGCTATCTACTGTTTTTTTTTCAAACCTCAGTTTTAAAATATTTGTTTAGATTATTGTTACTATCTGTAACCGCACACTATAATGATAAAACAATTTAATCCAAACCTTCATTGCTAAAGTGTACAACCGACTGTATCGATACCAGCTTTCATTGGATCTAAGCGCGGATAAATTCCGACGTCTTCCGCAGACATAAATCCTTCGCCGAGGAAATGTGAAATCAATCGTGTGCCATTCCGCGAATCTGCACAACCTCGCTAGTAGGGCTACCATCTGTCTCTACTTGCGTGGACTGTCTGGGTTATAAACTTTCTAACAACATGTTTGTTTATTTATGACATAGCCGACAAACGAGAGGATAAGACAGAATGTGTGAAGGATTTTTTCTTAACTATGACGAAGACAAAAGAATTGGTACGTGCCACCGTAGCGCTTAAAATACTGAATCGATTTTGAAAAATGAGATGTCAATAGATATGTCACTAAGGCCAATTTTACAAATATTGTTCTAAGTGACATATGCATTTTTTTTTTAAGTTTTGGTTTTATGTTTAGCGTGTGTCAACATGTTTGTCCTCCTATCTTGTTCACAAAAAAGCTTTAAGAGAAACAATAAATGTGTAAATAAATAAACGATGTTCATTTTTTCAACAGCCTATGACAGTCCACAGCTGGACATAGGGCGATTTTTAGAAAATCTTTAAATGTTGTTATCTACATATAATTTGGATCATATGTTTAACTGTACTTATTTATTAACAAATTTGAGATTATTGCACATAAAACAAATACATAAATATGCATTTTAAAAACTCGAAAGCCTGAACATAAAACTACAAAAATCCTGTAAATTTAATACCATAACTTGGCAACCCTATAGCCCAATATGGCAACTAGACGGTACACAACATACAAGTGTTGCCAGTACAGCGCGTATGTGATGAAAGCTGTGCTTTCTCTCGACGATTACTTGGTTATCCGGCACACCGGTGTGTTCTTGCATAACGCTGTATAAAGGTCGCGAGGAAATTGTTCCGGTGATTACCACTTGATTATCAATTATTGATTAGAGATGTGCGGTTAATCAATCAATACCTAATTACTGTATTGCTAGTATGTACAATTGTTAAAGGTGTATTTTGTGTGTATGCCCATGTTTTTCCTTTATGTCATAGAAGCAGTGATATGTTGACGGACCTCTTGCTCTAATAGTTAGTGCTGTCTTATTGAATATTAAAGAATTCTTTGTATCATGAATACGATTATTTCATCCGTGTCTGGGTGGAATTTATCCATACCTAAGTATTTATAAATATAGCTACAAGACGTTGAAATGGGTTAGACAATTTTGGAGTTTATCGTGAGCTACAATGTTCCACAAGAAATACATATATTAGATACTAATCGGCATTCTGTTTGCCAAGTAGGCACTGGGCCTAGTTTGAGACCATTAGATCTTATTTAGGCTGTTTTCTAAATCTAACTAACCGGATTTTAAACATATTTTGTTGGAATGCATTTGAAAGAGTTGTATGCAAATTTCTTTAAAAAATATTCGAATGAAATATGAATATAAAGTTAGGAGAAATCCTTTAATAGAATGAAGTAAGATGTTATATCCAGTAGTGGACTGCGATAGGCTGATGATAATGATGATGATGATGATGAAGATTTAAAGATGACTTTAATCCTTTGCAGGTTACATAATCTTATTTTTCGCGCCTTCAGTAATAGGATATATGTATTCATTATGATAAATCATTTTATATCAATAATATAAATAATTTTGTGAATATATGTAGTAGTGTACAAGATAGAAAACAAGTTTTTCGTGAGTTTGTGTTGATGTGTGTGTCTCTATAATCTATAATAGTATATCTTTCGATTAACTATATCGCTTTATTGTAAAATAATTTTATGTAAATAATAAAAATTGAATTTACGTACATACGCTCGATTGTCAGCTATAACTATGATTAAAAAAGTAAACTAGGAATTATGTAGATACAATTTATATTAATTTGCACGCGCCTTTTAGACACATTTATTTGAACAGTGATTTGTAAACTTCTACACGCACATAAATCACGATATATCGATAACAAAAGTGTGCTCGACCTGCGTGCGCGCACACCGGAACACGTAGCGCTCCAGTGAACACTTCTTACTGACTCTTAGAGAACCAGGAAATGTGCAGTAACCAAGAAAACTCTATTTAATATTTAAGCCTTCCAAAGTGACTACTCTGTGTGAGTGTGATTGAGTGGAAGCATGAGTAGAATCCATAAGAGTATGATGGAGAGATTAAGAGATGCAGAATGATTGGACCTCTGGTCTCACACTCACCAACAAAATACGACATCAAAAATGCTGTCATTATTAGGATGGTCTTCTGTATGAGGGTAGTACTGCACCGGTCGATTCGGCCCATTCGTGATGAAATCAGCGTGGCTCTGTTACCTTTGCTGGCGCAACTGGGTGCAACTGGCTTGACACATAATTATGTCCGTCTAGATATAAATTTTAGAGATATACAGAGATTTGTATTTCGTGACCAAAGTGTTTTCAATTGGAAAACACACAATTTACAACGGTACTTAGTTTGCACATGCTTCGTTCGTTCATTGAAGCGTGGAGTCTTAGCACACTTTGTATATAACGTGTCTTCAACTGTGTAATTGTTTGTCGGGAACCCAGGAAATGTATGGTGTGAGTGTTTTAAGTTTCTTGGGAGCTATATGCAGATGTCGCCTCTGTACTTCTACAGTTAGCAGGAAATTGTTTCCGTGTGTGGTGTCGCTATGGTTTATGGCTATTTGTTTGTTTAACAGTTACAATGTAAAGCTTGGAGTTTATTTAACTAAGTTTGCAGTTATGCCTGTACATAAATTTAGAATTTTACAGTTTAATAGATTTAGATAAGTATCTGTTGGTTATGTGCACTATGCTCTGTAGCATAGTATTAAACATCCAATGTTTGTAAACATAACTGTAATGTTGTATTACCGTATAACGAACGAAATATGCATCGGTTGAGTGTTAGTAATTCTTTAGTATTTTGTAACGAAAACACCTCTTGTGATGTTAGTGAGATTATGAATTGATCATAATTGACATTGTACTTATTTTTTTTACGGGATTTGATATTAGTTCCCCAACTCATCCTATAGGTACAAAATTAGATGAAGTTTTTTTAGGGACCGTTTTGGAAAAGTAAATCACCTTATTTTATGTGTTTTTGTACACGTAACACTCGTAGAGAATGAGTGTTACGTATGTGTTTGTGAAGCTTTTTGCATTTTTTGATGGGTATACTTAATACAACAGTTACGCAAGATACGTTTTAAGTAAATTACATTAGAAACGGAGTATCAATTTAAAATTATGATATTTGTAGATACTGGCATGATACAGCGTATTTTAGTTATGGATTTCAGTGGTCTGATAGTGGGAATATTCTCATAAGAACTTGGTTAACATACACCTTTTATGATTGTATTACTTTTACTAATTTTTATTTTGTGTTTCAGTTACTTATAGAGATAAAAATAATACATACCATTATTGACGCACTGATTTATTTAATAGGTGACCATTTTATTTCGAATATCAGAAAAGAATATAAGGTGATCCTGTGTAGGTTGATAGAATGTAGTTGTGTATCTCTGAATTTGCATAGTATCAACTAGGGTGGCAGACTAGCAAGGCGACGATACACAAAAGAAAAGAGTTAGAAATAAATGTCTTGTATCATAGATAAGTCGATAAAAAACTCCATTACATTACAATGTGTTTTGCTGTGTATGTCTCTATTTTCATTATATTCGTTCCTCGTCTCATTCTTAAGTAGTCCAGCCCCGGATCTACGATTGTTTCGAACCGGGGCAAAACCTTGAAAGTGGCGCCCCCTCCCTGCAGTATTTGACAAAAACTGCCAATGTTTTGCATTTTCGTGATACCACTACGTTTTGCGTTCTTAAATCACTTAGTATGTGTTCATAAACTAACGGGGCGTTTGGAAACAGAAAAGTTTGCATCCCTTAGATCCAGAGCTACAAAGTACGCATGACTGTGGTCTGTGCCTTTACGTTTCTCTACTATCCGCTATTTACTCAGTGATTGCTGAGAGAAAACTCAATTTTTGGTTAAGCTCGCCTTTGTACGTAACTATTTCCTTATACATTTTTATATTTATGTGTTTGGTGTGTATAATAAAGTAAAATAAATAAATAAATGAAAAGCTTTTTGGATCACCCACGTACATTTAACATATTGCTAAAGTATGTATTAGGTTTACAATAAAATCTAGTTATTTCGCTTCCTTAGTTATATTATATTACAGGAGACTCCACCATGCCAAACACCCACCTAATTCAAAAAACGCAGACGAAATTGCGTGGTTCAGCTAGTATTAGATAACAGTATAAATAACATAAAGAAACATATGCATCCTCCAAATGACCGCCATAAAGTATTTACCTACTTTACCTCTTTACAAGAATAGCAAGCAGAAATCATTTTGTGATTAAATTGCGTTTATGGCGACGGACGGACAAATAAACATAAAAGTTCTAACTTAGCAATTGTTTATAGCGTCTGTTGTTTGAAATCATCACTAGCTTGCAAATAATTTGATCTGCAGTTAAATTTCAATGTATCTCTTACGGTAATGTAAGAAATAGTAATCTTTCTGAGATGGCGCCAACAGCCTATCTGTCTTTTCATTTTATTTTCTTCCTTGTTTTTTTCTTTCATAGATAAATGAAATAAAGGGTTCTCTTTTATGAATCATATGTGATAATATATAATATAATATATATATGTCACGTATTTTATAACAATAAAACAAGGTAAAATTTCAAACGTTACTATATCTATTTTAGCGAATAACAAATATTGGTGCGTTAACTCACTTTTTATATAAATTTAGCCATTTGATATTAATTACTACTACTATTATACATTTTGTGTTAAACTCTCACCACTCTAAAGTGCAAAAATCAAATTTGTTGCGGTAACGTGCATGAAGATAACGATATATTATCCCTTATGGAAATTATATTATTTTCTAAAAAACTACGTAATGCAATAGTTCGTTTTAAATAATTATGTATGTGAGTATAGTGTAGTATTATTGGAACTGGATGCGAGTAGCCGAGGATCGAACTGATGTACTTTGATAATCAAAGGTCCAGCAGTGGACTGCGATAGGCTGATGATGATGAATTATGTATTTAAAGTATAACTACGACAGTTTACAGTAATTCAGTTTGTCTGTAATAATGGTTGAGAATAGCCTCGGGAAGTCAGTTATTAGTGTTATTAGCGCTCATTAGTGCGCATAGCGGAGACAGCCATTACTCTTGTAATGACACCTGTCATGAACCTCTTCAGATTTGTTTTAAGAATAAAAAAAAAACAATAAAATAAGTTAGATATATTGAGGTATTATAAAACTACATTCTCATTTAATTGGGGTCTAATAACAATACATTCTTATTGGTGTATGATCTGCAGTTTTAAAGTCAGTATGATTTTTATACAATGGTTTATTTTGCTTTGTTTCACACATTATTTTTGCTCACAGAAAACCGATAAAAACAGTGATGGTGGCTGTTTAAGAGATCTCTTGACTAAATAAACCTTCAATGTATATCCAAATTGATTGATAAAATCAGCAGCATTTTAAACGAAGCCGCGGGCAAAAGCTTCTTAGAAGAACACTAAGAAATTTTTGTACGCGGCTTCCCGATGTTTGCCTGAGGTTTTGGCCTACTGTAAGTACTGTACCAAACTGGGTGATAAAGAATTTGTTTCGATTATCACTTTTCGTTTCAGTGCTGTTGATATGCATTTTGTTCTATAGGTAGTCAGCTCTTACGGATAAAAGAGGTGATGACACTCCATGGTATTAATCCGTCACGTTATAACAACTGTTTATAGTCACATATCTGTCAATAATATAAGTGTTTACTGCGCTCATTAGAAGCAAAGCTCATCACACATGCTTTCACTTAAATATAGACTTATATTCTACCAACATTGTGTCATAACATCACGGTATTAAAGTTCATAATAAAATAGCACAGTACAAAGAAAATTAATTAGGAACATATCGCCCAAAGGCAGGTAGATCTGTGATGGATGGTCGAAGAATTGAGATAAATCTATAAAATTAATAGTTTCAGATATAAGTACAAGATCTTAGTAATCACAGCTTTCTTGACAGTTGTGGAATGCGAGACATTGTCTTTGTCTTTCTAATTGTGTGGTGAAATATAGCATACAGTAAAATATTTGACTAAATTCGTTACGTAATTAATATCGGAAATTACATCGCCTCGTTGGTCTAACGGTTAGCGTATGCGACTGCTGATCTAGAAGTCTCGGAAGGGTTCGATTTTCTGGGACTGCTGTTTGGTTTTTCTTAACAGAAATTTTTAAATTTGGCGGTATTTTACGTCCTCGGAGAGCACGTTAAGCTGTCTTCAAACTAATTCAAACTTCGAAGTTCAGCCTCAGGGTCACGGAGGCCTGATGCTAGTCGCTCCGTGGAACAACTGATATTCAGGTACAAATCTTTGAACCAGTAGCCGATCTCTAACAGTCAAAGATTAGGAAGAAGATTTCTTAATTTATATGACGGAACTTAGCTTCTAAAACCATGGACTTGTTTAACCTTGGGCTTCTTGACAAAAAATGTGATACCACGGTTATATACATATGTACAGTTACGCTGATTTCAGCACGCATATGCCAAATGACGTCTTTCTTTGGTGAGTGTGAGATCGGAGGCAAAATCATTCTGCATCATTTTCAGAATGATGCAGAAACATCTCACTAAGCCGCCATGCACTCACGATGAGGATAGCGACCCCTACTAGGTAGGATTAAATATAAAAAATGATATGACAAGCTTAAGGCACTCATAACGCAACTATATTTTTGAAATCATAATCATTAATCATATACTCTAAGTAATACTCTACTACTGGATTTGGACCTGTCCTTAGAAATGAGGTTTTAGTCACGCTGACGAGACGGGTTGGTAGGTAGAGGGTTTGTGTCAAGTTTTCCTTTTCTTTTCAACCACCCTAGCCAAGTTGCAAATGTTTTTAGTTTTCTGTTCTAGCCAATGATACAACAGAATAGATAAATGGAATAGAGAATAGAATAGGAAACGAAAAACGTTTGCAATTTGGCTAGAGGGGCAAAGCTATTCAGCTTACTACATTGACGGGGTGAATAGGGGTGGTGACTCTTTGTATTCTATTACACGAAAAAGCTACATTTTTAAAGATCACTCCTAACATACAATCATAGGTTATTCACCTTGTCATGACGTCATCGGCTAGTGAGGGCTGTTCTCACGGCGGCGCCCGCGCACCTTCTTGATTGCATACCTACTAATCGAATGTTATCTACACTTTACTTTCACTACGGTTTATTATAAACAACTTTTAAATTGATGGTTATAACCGTGACCTGGATTCGAAAAGAAGTTTGTTAAAATATTTGCGTGTCGATAAAAGTTATAGAACTAGGTAGGTAAGCATGTAGCAACGTATGTATATAGTTTTTTAGGGAAATGATTGAATAGATAAAATATACCAGTTGACCTACGCAGTTCCATCTTTTATTTCTAGTTCGTAGCATGATGTTTTACAATGGAAAAAAATAGGTTCAGCACAAAACAGGTTATTGTGAGCTTATCTATAGACCTGCTGTCGCGGACTTTTTTTGAAACTTGTAAGCGGAACATTTCTTTATTTCATTATTTACACGAATCTCTAATAATTTATGCTGCGTACGCAATGAAAGTTCAGTAAATATTTTTTTTTTTCCCGTATTCGATAATTTTTTCTTTGATACTTCGCTCTTATTGGACCTACATTGTCTATCTTTAGCCTTTCTCCAATGATATTATAAAAAACATTGCCTTTCTCAATGATATTATCATTGGCCTTTCTCGATAAATGGGCTATCTAAAACTGTTTTTTTTTTTAAATCAGACTAGTAGTTCCTAAAATTAGCGCGTTCTATCAAACAAACTATTCAGCTTTATAATATTAGTAAAGATAGCAGATTTTGTTTAAAAGATTTTACTTTTTTTTACATACTGTACTGACTCCTTGGTGAATAGGCTAGCGTTTTGCTTCGAATCTTTTCCTACAATCGCTAACGATACTATTCGCTTGAAAATATACTAGCTAAAATAAGTTTAGACCTCTCATGACGACGTCTCATGTTAGTTAGTTTTCTATTATCGCTTACAAGAATGTTTCAAGAATGTCAACTTGGCTAGCTGATTGGCTATTAGGACAAGCTAAATGGTGTAATCAAACAACGTTACTTTTGTATAACATAATACACATTATGTTACATTAAACGTTACATCAAAATTGTTACAAGAAATTATGAAGCCATCGACCGGTGATAATAACGTTATCACCGATGGTTACCGATAAAGTATGTTTTAATATAGGCTTGGTACCTCTTCCGTTATTACGAGTATTTCATTATGTAACTTATTTTCCCTCTTGAATGGTTCAGTCATTTAAAGTCTAGTCTAAGGATTAGTTACAAATATAAATAACTTTTAAAAAAATAATTCGTATACATTATTATTGTTTCGACAGTTTATTTTTTATAACTCTCAAAAAATCACTGCACCGATGTAAATGAAATTTTATCCAGATAGTCTAAAGCCTTAGAAAGGACATCATCATCAACAGCCTTCAACAGTCCACTGCTGGACATAGGCGAGAGGCCTATGTCCAGAAAGTAGGTTTTGGCCTCATATACCACGCTGGCCAGACGGGCTGGTATAGGGTTGGTTTCAAGTTTTCCTTCTCTTTGCATTGATTTTGTTTTGCGTAGTTTATCCTTTAGTCACATTTTACGACACCCGCGGAATGAATAGGAGTGGTGACACTCTGTATTCTTAATTCGTCACCACACGAAAGGACATAGGCTTATATTATACTTGCTGAGTGTATCAGGAGACCCCGCTTTTAGACAACGAGACACTAAGTCTCTGTTTAGGATAGTAGGGAGAGGCGGGGGAGCGGGGAGGGGGAGACAGGTGCAGGTTATCTAAATATGTATGTTTAACTATGTGTGAACATGTAAGTGCGCATGTGCGTGCGTGTCTGTGTGAAGGAGTGAATGAATGATTTACATTTTCTTTTCATGTATCTACTTATCACATGTACCTTATTGTATACTTAGTAGCGGATGAATTGGGGTGGTCCTAAAGGGTCCCAATGCGTATTCTTGATCCGTCACCACACAGACATAAACAATACACCTTGGAATAAACAAGGCTTGTTTTTGGGCGACATACTAATGTTTTTTCATTATCTTGTTTCAGAAGTCCGCTGCTCACCGCGTTCTTGGCGCTGTCTCTGCTATGCTTGGCTTGCGGGAACAGCGCGGCAGTCCTCGCTGCGACAGGCCTCCAGCGAGACACGCAGCGGCAACCCACAGCACCGACTACCTTCGAAGTAAGTTTCATTTGTACACCTGAATACTATTATTTTTGTCATTACTAGTATTTTTGTAAATACATATTTGAGTTATGTAAATTACTGCAATACAAATGGGTTCTACTGCATGCTTAGTTGTTTAGTTCTTCACATAACTCCTCATTGTTTTATTTTATTGTAATAACAGTTTTATTGGATAGCATTTACCCACACAATATGTTCTGACAAAATCTTTCTTACATACTCAACAAGCTAACAACAGTAACGAAATAACAGTCGTGGAGTTTAGTTGGAGCTCATCGGGCGGCTTAAAAACATCCAAAAGCAAGATTTACGTAGCCACAATGTGTCTTGCTAGTCCCCAACCGGCACTAGGCCAGTGTGGGGACGTTTGGCCTTAACCCTCTCCTGAGAGGAGACCAGACCCCAGCAGTGGGACGTAATCAGTTGTTGTTTTGTGTTGTATTATTTAAATTTACTTGAGTGACCCTTTTGAGCTACAGAACACAAATAAAGAAACTTTAGTTTAAATGTATTAAGTACAGATAGTTGGATTTTTGTTTAATTTTATATAATCTCACTTCCTAACTTCTCGGAAGTCAAGTATTGAGTGCACCGGCCGTCACGGGTCTTGAACACAAACGTTACTTCATTTTACTACATTGAAGTGAGGTTATCGCACATTTATCATTCAATTAAATAAATATTTATTAAAAAACACAAAAGAACTAGCTTCAACAGGAACATATAATACTTGAATTGAATAGGGGATGATTTAAATATTTACACGATTTTCCTGAGCGAACTCTCGTTAAGGGTACGTTAATTGTACTTTGAAATTTGTAGTCAGTTGATGCAAAAGGAAATTATTTTATATTAGCTTTCACCCGCGACCCTGCTCGCGTCTATTTCAGTTATCGCGGTAAAAAAAAATCGTAAAAATATTATTTTTTTCACAAAAAGTATCATATGTTACTTCTAATACGTATAATAATAATACACAAAACGTCGACACTAATCAAGATGACTTCCTCGTGGTTATACTAGTTCATAGCCTTGTGAGACGTTTTTAGGGTTCCGTAGCTAGATGGCAAAAAACGGAACCCTTATAAATTCGTCAAGTCTGTCTGTCTGTCCGTCCGTATGTCACAGCCACTTTTTTCCGAAACTATAAGAGCTATACTGTTGAAATTTGGTCAGTAGATGAATTCTGTGAACCGCATTAATATTTTAACTTAAAAAAAAAAAAACAATAAATTTTGGGGGTCCCCATTACTTTAAAAATTTTTTTTTAATCAAAACTATACGTGTAGGATATCTATGGATAGGTCTTCGAAAATGATATTGAGGTTTCTAATATCATTTTTTTCTAAACTGAATAGTTTGCTCGAGAGTCGCTACCAAAGTGGAAAAATGTGTCCCCCCCCCCTGTAACTTCTAAAATAAGAGAGTTATGAAATTAAAAAAAATATATGTTGTACATTACCATGTAAACTACCAACGAAAATTGGTTTCAACGAGATCTAGTGAGTAGTTTTTTTAATACGTCATAAAGCGTAAACCGCAATTTAGTTTTCATTCAATCAATACACTATTATTAAAACATCGATCAAAGTTACAACGAACTACAAGAACTTTTATATGATGTTACTTGCTGCTATGGAACCCTTCATGGGCGAGTCCGACTCGCACTTGGCCGCTTTTTTTTTACATACTTCAGTGTTTGCCTTAAGCTGATCTGTTCGATGTAATTGACAATCGTTTTACAATTGTATTAAACTTTTTGTCACTTATTCCTGCGTCATATATTGTATAAAGTAAATGATGGAATTTATACACAGATAAGCTTGACCAGCATATTTCAGATATGAGTCTATTATCGAGCACGTAGAATTCGGGCAGCCATTTCCTCGTTAAGATCAAGGCGTGATTATATGCATTGTAGTAGCGATATGTTTTAGGATAAATAATGTAGCCGTATGTAGGTATAAATATGCATACCTTAGTTAGTAATAAAGAGTAGTAAAACAGTGCTTAAATAATAAACATGTCTACTATCATATATACTGTAATTGTGATTCGCTATCCACCAATAAGTTCGCCAAGTTGAACCCTACGACGGAACAAGCATGAAGATATAAGTAGTAGCACAGATTAATAAATAGTTACTACGTAAGTAGTAATACTTATTCGAATCTTTACTGAAATACTTAAAAATACTATCTTAATATATATAATTCTTGTGTGAGTGTGTATGTCACTGAACTTCTCTCAAACGACTGGACCCGATTTTGAGGAAATTTTTTGTGTGTGTTCAAGGGGATCTGGGAATGGTTTAGATTTTCAATTGGACCCGGTAGGTGGTGCTGCGATCAAGTTCTGGAATTTTAAAGTTGGGCGGTACGAAGTTCGCTGGGTCAACTAGTTTATAAATAAAAACAGAGCTAGGGCGAAGGTCAGTCCAGAAAACGTACGAAAACCAGGCGCTATCTCCGAAGATAAGAATCTAGTTTAACCAGTTTCAATGTTATCTTTGTAGTTCAATATTTTACCAAGTCTAGATATCTCACAATTTGCTTCTTAACTTACGTCACTAATAGTTCTTAGATTTAAGTAGTGGCTTATTACTTAATACACGTTACAAAACAAAGATGTAATGTTTTGGAAAGAATTTAGACCAATGTAACAATTACATTAATGAATTATAAGTATATTCTGGTGATGTGTTAGATAGATCTTCGGATTCTTTGAAGTATAATCAGTTTATTCCACTACTGTTAATATCATTGCAAAATAGGGCAACACGGCAGTGAGGTGCCATAGTCCCCTCTGTAAAAAATAAGCCCATATAAGCATATGCATTTATCATCATCATCAGCCTATCGCTGTCCACTGCTCCAGCAGTATACATAAGCCTCTTAAATCGCACGCCACTTAGTTCGATCCTCGGCTACTCGCATTCAGCTCCTACCAGTCTCGCGCAAATCATCACTCCACCTGGCCTGTGGACGTCCTACACTACGTTTGCCGAGACGCGGTCTCCACTCAAGAACACATTTACCCCAACGGTTGTCGGTTATATGCATTTAATTATTTTTAATACTAACACTGGATTCATTCACTGTAACTGTAACACTGTAAACTGTAACACAATACGGATTCAGAATCCGAAATAAATAATTTGAATTACACTATCATGATACAGAATGTGTTAATGTCTCTGTAAATTTTTCATTTTATTTTTTCTTTACAATTGTTATACGCAAGGTCGTAGCGAGAGGCGATTGTTTTTACATTAGAGTCTCGAAGATTGTAATGGAAAAATACGCTATTTCTCTCTGCAGATCTGATCCGTGGGCCTTGCGTAGCTCTATCTAAGTAGATAATACGGTATTCAAGAGTGATCTTTGTAAGTTAATTGTCAATATTCAACTATAATGATTTATTGGTTTAATTTTCTAAAATTACTAGTGTAACTACATGTCTTATATATTATTTATAATAGCTCGTTATGAAGTTAAGACTACATTTAACGATATAACGGTAATTATCGAAGATGTAGTTTAAAGCAATTTGTTCTGAAATCTCTGTAAAGTATCGTTATTTACGTATCTTAGTGGTTACAGGAAGTAGTAATGATATATAAATATAGATTATCTGTTAATTACTCCGATGGTACTCCATTTTATGATGCTGTTACTGCTAAGTGCAAACTTTAATTTGTATATACATATAAATATGAATTATATGTACAATATACAATTTTATTCAATTGGAATTTATAAATATATAAATTCTTCAAAATTTCTTTTGTCTCGTTGGTTGCCTTTAGCGTATGTGACTTCCGATCAAGAGGTCTCGAGATCGATGCTCAGGTTGGGTCTTAAAGTGTTATTGAGTATTTATATTTATATAAATGCCTAATAACAACCTGATGTTGGAAAATTATGTTCTTAACTTCCAAACCACGGAGAACACGTGCAGCCACTTCGCTATTCTCTGGTAAAACTCTCTCACTTGAAGCTCTCCTATAAGAAGTGCATCAAGCTGTAAATTAGAGAAAAGAACAAAAATAATGACATCGAAATGGTCACTTCCTATTTACTTATTCATAATTTGTTACGAGGCTAACGGGTTAGCAGTGCCTAAATGACGGAATGTGCGTAGCAATGATAGAATCTCAAGGATACTAGCATTAGGGTATGTAGACATACATTTATTGAAATTAAATTAAAAAAATAGGTTCAAAAGCATTTAGAACTAATCAATCTGGTTTTAGTCTCCGATTGGGAATGTAGGACTGCAGTATCACGAATATGGTCTTGTTGTATGTATTTCCGTCTTGTTGTTGAAGAGGTGACCAGCCGTGGGAGATCATGCTCGATGGGAGGGTGACTATGGCCAATTATAGACACCAGCAACTCTAAAGTTTAGCAGTCCAAGAGTGGTGGTCACCATACTCGTGGTGAATTGGGGTAATGAAGCACGGTGAGATGCTATTTCACGTTCCGCTAAAAGACCAGGGATCATAGTTGAAGGGAAACAAGTGTGCTGGTAGCGAGTACCAGATTTTGACTGCTTGGCACTGGAAGAGTCATACGAGTTTCCTTCTTTTAAGTGAAAGGGAAGGGGTTACTGCTCCGGTAGCCGTACTTACTCGGTCAAAAGTAACGAGAGAATTGCTTAATTTGTGTTGTTTTATCACTCCAGTTTACCACTCATTATAGCTCTCTCAGAGTTGAGAAAAGGCCTTCATCGCTTCAACATCATCTTCATCAGGTTATCGTAGTCTGTTGCTGGTCATAGGCCTCTATAATTGCACGCCATTTAATTATTTTTTTATTTTCCGCCTCTCATATCGAAATCCTGCCGGCCGTCTTGCGCAAATCATCACTCCACGTGGCCTGTGAATGTCCTACACTATGTTTGCCGAGACACGGTCTCCACTCTAGAACCTGCTTATCCTAATGGTTATCGGCTCTCTCTCTTTCTCTCCATCACTTATTAACCTGTAATGCAATAGGGTTACCAGTAAAATTCAAATGGTATTTTGGTTTCTATTTTGGTCACATTGCCACAACATCTACTTCTTTCGATGAAATGGCAAGCAGGTGCAAAATAATAGCTATTTCTGCCAATGTCATTGCCAATGTCATCATGCTAATAATGTTCTTAATTCGGCAGTTCAGAAGTTATGCTCATAATTAAACAAAGGAAGAAAGGTTCATTGCACTCTATGATATCACCCAAATTATCTATGTGTTCCTTGCACAAACTTTTTTTTTAAATTACCGTTAGCCACAAATTAAAACACCAATAACATTAATGACATTAGTCAGTTTCGCGCGTCCGCTATTTGATGATAAAAAGAAATAAATCGTGTTTATTCCAAAAATTATTGTAAATTTAAAGAGTTTTAAAAGCAATGAATTTTTACAAACTGTATTAACTAATTTGGATTACAATCTACACTAATTAAATGAAATTTTGATAAAAAATGTGTTATTGTTTAATTAACTAAGTTTATTTCTAGCACTATCAATCAGATTTGAATCATTTTTTTTGTAGGTATTTGGTTAAAAATTAACGCAGAACGATTTTAGATTGTGTTCATCACGACACAACCTTAAAAAGCAGAGCAGTAACCATAAACGCAACAAAACCGCTAAGGGAAGCTTAAACTATTATTTATCTCCGAAAAAGTATAATTCTCATAATTTGTATTTAGTTAGTAACTCATAAAAGTACTTTTTCTTGGTTAATTAATTTTTACATGTTACGTTTACGTAACGTGTTTTAACGTTAACTACGTAATTAAACTACATATTACGTGTTCTTTAGATGGGTAATAGATTCACTTGATATCATTCGAGAGGGTGACCAGATCGATATAACAGCTCTGTCCCATTTTGCTCTTCAGTCGAGTATATATTATACACAACAAAATTCAAATTTGTACGTACTTCAGATTACTGCCGTCATCTGCTGAACGAAGGAATCTGATATGTTTGGTAGAATTGTCAGTAACATTCGTCATTGATTGTAATTAATTGAATGATGCAGAAACATACGACCAGGCCGCCAAGGTAGGTCACCATGTTGCGTTGCTTACCCTCACAATGCGGATGGTGACCCTTACTCCTGAATTCACTTTGGTAGGCTTAAATATATAAAAAAGGTCAAATAATCAAACAATGGAGGAACGGTACTTTCTGCCAACACAAAAGGCGAATCCTCCAACCAGGCGAGGTGATTATACCTGTTGAGCTACGGCCCAACGTTTGTTTTCGGGATGTCGTGTATGATTAGTAATTGCTCCATTTAGTTCCTGCGTAGCTCATTGTATATTTGATTTGATGGAACTTTAGTGTGTTACTTCGGTTTAGCTTTAAGTAGAAGTTGCAACAGAACGTTTAGCCTCGTGCTCAGTCGTGGTACATTACTTTTTCTGTCCATGGACGGCTTTGATTCAAGTTTTATAACTACTAGCCTTTGAGATGTGAGTACTCTCTATTATTTAAGGTCTAGAAGTCATACCAGTTTAGAAAATGCCACAGGAGACGGTAGAGTGGAGTGCCTGGTATCCAAAATATAGTGACGTATTTATTTAATTAATAGTTCAATGTAGGAATTTTAAGTCATTCATTCACAATACGTGGATTTCTTTATTAATTATTGATCAACACTGACAATACTCAAACACTGGGTTGAAAGCGCTTTTGGTTTGAGGTCACCCGACCTTAGTCAGGCGCGTTGACCTCAAGCCGTTTCGATAATTGTGTACCCATCATCAATTGATAATTGATAAAGATTAAAGGTAAAATTGTTAGTTATAGTGGTTTGAATATGTGTGACACCGTTTTGTAGGACTGCTTTTCAACTTCACCTTTACTTTATTTTCATTGATTTATCTACTACAGGGAATAGTCTACACGTAAAATTAATGGTTCCTGTGTGAGTAAATGAGTGTAAAATCACGGCTTTATCTCCAACGGTGTAGGCAGAATATCAAACAGCGTACGTAACATTCACAATCTAGCTTCGTCTGTTTTTTACACATATTTTCTTGAAGTTATTTCAAACTTATTTTTCCTGAGTCCATTACATTTTAACGGCATTTACAATAATTTGACCCGAAAAAAACTAAGTTCTAAGACTTTTTTAGGTTCGGACTTTTAAGTTCTGAAGTAATGAATGACGTTCATTTTACGAACGAACTAATAAAGCTAGCTTTTAGCCCAATTTACTCTTGAAAGTCTTCTACAAATGCCATAAATCATAGACAATACAATTACATTATATACTTTTGAACGGACGGTCGTTGCAAAGGGGAATTGAACGCCTCGTCAGTTTCATATTCGGTGCCCATTCTATTCAAGATAAAAACTCATATGACTCATGAATATTTGTCCAGACACTTGATAAAACTTGAAAAAACGAACCAACCACTAACAGTATTCTCTTCACCAGGATGAAATGGAAGCATGGACCCCAGTTCTCACCAACATCGCACTGCTCATCATCGCTACGGTCCACTGTTTCGTGTGCATCATCACCATCTACCATCTATCGAAGCGTATCTGCCCCTGCTTTAGACCGAAACAGGCTTTCGACCACAACCAGTTTGATCCGACCTTCAAGCCGGTACAGCAGTTCGTGGTGAACGTTGACGAGGTCAAGAAGGCCCATGATATGGAGAGGGTCAGGAACCACGAGCTGTGTAAAGACCTGGAGACGAAGCTACAGGGGGGCACACTTAAGAAGAAAAAGGTGCGATTGTTTTACTTTAAAAGTTTTTTTTTATGTTAATTATTTGATATCATATTATCGTTAATAATTAAACATAAGTTATAGAATTATAATATTTTCACCAAAGGAGGATGAAGATTTGTATTCCAAATTTACTCAAAATTAAAATAATTTTATATGAGTACAAAAGAGTTGTTAACATACTGTTATTATTACTATTATTAAATTAATAATAAATAAAGAATAAAGGTCGCCTTTGTAAGGCGACCTTTATGCTTTAATAATAAAATAACATTTATTTTAAAGAAATTTTCCGTGCAAAGTTTTTTTTTATAGTAAAATTCAATAAAAAATAGTTAAGGAATAGAGTCGATTTATAAATGGCTAGATCATCAATATGCACCTTCAATAAAATGTTCCTTCAAATCCAATGAAATGTGTTTAAAATGAGCCCGTGGATGTCAAGTAATCAGTGTCTAATGTTCGACAGGAGGAGCCGGAGTACGGTAGCGCAAACAGCAAGGAAAAGTTGGTGACGCGGTGGCTGGGGCGACAAGGAGCTCAGCCAGCGACCACAGGGCGGCGTCGCGGGGTTCGCAAGCCCAGGCCGAAGCCACCGCATGCGCCTCTGGTACTCATGCCTGCGCATCCAGCTAGCACGGTGAGTCCTTGCAGACATCTGATATTTGTTATACCTGATCTTTTATTTAAAAAACTGACACCAATGACAGATTGATGACAAATGTCTTTTAATTAAGGCAATTTATGTATGTTATCTTTGCACCTATCCTATTTCTACATCAGCTGAAGGTTGACTGGTTGAGAATGCCTCGGGGCATTAAGCCCGCCTTTGTACAACATTTGCATTACGTTTAAATAAGTTTCAATTAGAACTATAAAAATTAAGGATTTATTTTTAATTGGTACATTTATTAGTACTTGGTATGTAAGTTCTTGAATGTGCTCACATTGTGAGACAATTTTTTTGATGGTCACCTCTCCATTTTACCGTTCGTAAATTTTCGTAATCGGAATGTACAAAAAAGTGACTATAGGATTATTAAAGATAACTAAAGAATAGGCCATTACTACATCTGATTTTGTCATTTAAAAATAACCACCACCACCACAGGACAGGAAATAAGCTATTCTCTATTCAGTTGTTAACACAATTTTATTAGGATATTGTATTAAAATAATATATCTTCTTCTTCTTCCTAGCCTTATTCCCAATATTATTTGTGGTCGGCTACTAGTTCAACCGGTTTTACCTGAATATCAGTTTTTCCACGGAGCGACTGGCATCGAGCCTCCACAACCCTAAGGGAGAACTGAATTTTGATGGTTGAACTAGTTGTCAGTAAATTTGAGGGCACTGACTTGACTTCCCAATAACGATTGACCGACCCGGGATTTGAATCCAAAACCTCTTTATTAGCAGTCGCATACCCTATCCACTAGACCTACGAGGCAGTTTAATAATATTTATCTGATTTCAATAATAAATTAATCGTCACAAAATATCTTCGGCATGATCTAAAAAGGTGTAAAAAAAAAAAATAAGCTTGTTAATAACTGTTGGTACCTATGTACAATAAAAAACTCGTAGGTAAATAATTTTGAAATTTAAATGGAAACTTACCACATTTAATTAGCTGTAATTTCTTTTGTAAAGGATGATGAATTCATTGTGTGAACGTTAATTATATAGACGTTATATATAAATACATACAAATAAATACGCGTTAAATAGACCGACTAACATTGTGTAAAATTGTTACATCTCAATACCTATGCATTTTTATGTCTATTATGATGACGTGTTCGTGACTTTGTTGACGCGTTACTAAAATGATATTGTTTCTTATTTGTATCCAATTTTCCCGCGGCGTTAATGTTTGTACAGGTTAATCTTCCAAACAGTAATTACTAAGCTTGAGGATTGATTATATAGTTTTGAGATAATTTGCGGGTAAAAGGACACCATTGGCGTTTAGAAGTTACAGGCTTATATCAAAATTGGGACATTTTGTTTTTTTCTTTTTTATTATATTTTGAAATTAAGGCACTGACAGCAATCTAACGAGGCATCAGTAAAAACATACAATGGTCAGATTTTAAGAATTCAGTTTGGATATGGCCTTTGGAATGGATATAAAGGCAAGTTGAGTGATAAGAAAAATAAATTAAGTAGGATAAAGTATGTAAAATGCAAAACTAAACATGAGTTTCAGAGAGAAGACTATATTTCCAGTAAGAATTTCGACTCTGCTGCATTCTTAACAAAATATATTTTATCGAATCACACACAAAATGTCAAAGAAAGGCACAAAGAATTGTATAATGATAGGTTACTATGTCCAAAATAACAAAAAAATATATATAATGGAGATTACGTGACTAAAGACGCGTGATGGTGGCTTCGCGCCCAGCGCTGGGGTCGTGGGTCACGTTGCCCAACACGATCACGGCACGACGTAACTTAACATTATTCGTAGTAATTGTTTTTTAAACGGAATTGGGAACTGATCACAGCTGGGTGTGGGAAAATAACTCTTTGTAGTAACTATGATGACCAAGATTGGTGTGAATGGATCGAAACTTGATGAAATTAGATAAGTTTAATGTGACGTCAGCGTCATCATTAGATACTTTGTTTTCATTTTATTTGCTGGATGATGGCAACACAGGATCAGTTGTTTTAGCAAACCTTGTGAGAGGCCTATGTTTAAAGTGGTCATCTCGCAGAAGGAGGTGGCGGAGAAGGCCCGGGAGGACGAACTCCACTAGGACCAGATCCGCCGCCGACGTACCGGGCGATACTCGATCTCACCCGAGAAGCAGATATCACCTTGGACTTGGCCTCCTCCTAAAAGAGAAACGCAAAGAGAGCACACCGTGTGGTTTTTAGTCGGTTCGAGTCCGACACACCGCCCCGTCGAATCGAAAACAGCGGTCCGTGGGATTTTCTACTCGAAAAAAAAGGCCCATGTTTAAAGTGGTCTTCCTTTGGCTGAGATATTACAAATGCTTGATGTTATTAATGCGATACCTGCCGTCGCACAAACAGAGTGTATCAAATCAAATCAAATCAAACCATTTATTTCAAGTAAACCATACAACGGCACTTTTGAAACGTCAAGTAGTCAGTCAGTAGTCAGTCGTGAAGCTAATCGTCTGTTCCAATTCGTAGATCCTATGGAGAAGAACAGACAAGAAACTCCATGGACACTCTTTTCCAACATTGTTTTCACATTTTTAAATTACACGCCTTAAACAATGTAACCATACATTGTTTAAGGCATTTTATTAAATGTGAGCACAATGTAACGATGCTGATATTTACACAGGTCGTGTCCAAAAATAATTAAACAATAAATAGAAGTTGTGAGATGATCAGCCCCGACTGGCGGCGCCCGTATCACGAGCATGACCTATGCACCAGCCATCGTCCAGCTCAACCATATCGTAGGGAGCCGAACGACCCGCCACACACGCCACCGCCAGCAGGGCTTTCGAGCGAGCATGACATACTCACAACCGCCAGTCAACAAACAAACATATGCTACTAGTGACAACAAAGTGCTCACATGTACAATTCAAAATCCAATGTCAAAAAAAAAAAGAGAAATATAAGAATGTCAGTCATTATGATTCTAAATAATTTGAGAATTAATCAAGTTGTGGTTACACTCTTCCACAAAGCCATTAACCAAAAGTCAAGTCAAGTCGAGAATTAATCATGTGGCTGTGGAGCAGGACCAGCATTAAGCCAAGCATTCTTGTCGGCAATGTAATCCTCTAATTTGTAATAAGCTTGCTTACATAGTGTGCTTTTTACAACATTTTTAAAACGTTTCTCTGTTAAATCTAGTATCTTTTGAGGTATTTTATTATAAAATTTAATACAGTACCCCATAAAAGATGTATGCACTTTTGAGAGCCTAAAACGTGGTTGAATTAATTTATCCTTATTCCTAGTATTATACCCATGTCTATCACATCTTTGATTGAAGAGATGTAAATTTTTTCGAACATATATTATGTTTTCATAGATGTACTGACAAGGAACTGTCATGATATTGATCTCCTTAAAAAGGCCCCTAACAGAATCGCGACTGCGGAGACTATATATAGCTCTAATGGCTCTTTTTTGCAGAATAAAAATTGACTCAGTTTCTGCCGCACGTCCCCAAAGCAAGATGCCGTATGACATGATGCTATGAAAGTAACTAAAATAAACTAATCGTGCGGTTTCCACATCCGTTAGTTGCCGAACTTTTCTAACAGCATATGCCGCTGAGCTAAGCCGCCCAGCAAGTGATTTTACATGAGGACCCCATGGTAATTTTGTGTCTAGCGTGATTCTCAAGAAAACAGCTTGGTCTACCAATTCTAGCTTCTCTTTGTTCACTAAAATGTCACAATTACTGCTTTTAACATTTGGCAAAGAAAATCTTATGCATTTGGTTTTCTTTCCATTTAGCAATAAGTTATTAGCAGTGAACCAATGATCCCCATGTACTTAGATCTATCTTCATATATATTATGTACTCCCAAATTTGTCATGTGAATTCATAAAACACCAGGGTTGAAACAATCAGTTTATTGCATATTTACGCAAGTGGGGCTAAATACTTTTAAAGCTAGTGTAATGGTATTTACCGTGTCTAATAATGTTTCTATTGCGTATCTTCAATTAAAAATAAACAGAGCAAAAAAGCATAATAAAAATTGTTTTCGACATTATTTTGCTTTCACAATATACCTAATAAACTTTGATCACACTTGCTAACAATTCATTCATTTATAAAACTTAGCTAATGATTGTTTCATAATTTTCTTAATAATAACAAAAAAATTAATGTGACCTCTTATTTTTAATTAATATAATAAATTAAGATATTTATTTTATAATTGAAGATAATTGTGTTGATTTAATTTTTTTGACGAAACCTGTCATATTGATAGTAAAGCAATGCATACATAAAAAAATAGTTTAAAAAATTTATGTTTTTTCGAAAGGTGGTCCCCATTTCTTCTCATCCCCCTTTTTATCATTAAATTCATTACGACGACGACTCGAAGACTAGAAAACTTTTGACATTGGCAGAAATAGCTGATATTTGGTTGGTTGCCATCTCATCAAAAGAAGAAGAATATTATTATATATTTTCAAATTGAGAAGTATTAATTCCTTTGCCCATTTTCACTAGCCTTGTATTTTTTTACAATGGCAACTATTGTTTTGTACGTTTCGTTAAACGCTGAACACATTATTTAACATTACTATTATGAAGTATGGTTGAAGTCCCTTTACAAAAGAAAGCTGACACGCCCATTAACCCGTAGTTGTTAAAATTAATAGCGGTACTATTTACTTAAATATTAAAATAGTTATAGTATTTCTTCACGGTAACAGTACTGTATGTGCTAACTAGGTGTCAATAAACTTAACGCAATTGTAATTACATATAGTATTTGGTATGCGTATTATAATTTGGGGGCAAAGGGGCCCTAAGATTTTGTTTGTTAGTTGACTTTATATACAAACAGTTAAATAATGATGTTAATAGCGTGTAGTTTTATGGTTATTATTTTTAAAATGCACTTTATGAGGTCCGTTTGATATAGTTCATTGACATTTCTTTTTAATATGTTTTTTCCTCTTTCTTCCTTCCTTCTTCCACGATTATCCATGGGTTTGCACATTTTCAAGTTGCATATGAAATTTACTTACCAGTTTCAATATCTTTTATTTAAACTAACATGTTCCGGTCGATTCAGTTTTAAATTTAACACTACTATTCATCATCATCATCATCAACAGGCTTCAACAGTCCACTGCTGGACATAGGCCTCTTCTTAGAAAGGAGGTTTTGGCCTACTATACCACGCTGGCCAGACGGGTTGGTAAAGGGTTTGTTTTAAGTGTTCCTTCTCTTGGCAGTTATGTTAGCTGCTTATTTTGTTCCTTTAGTCGCCTCTTATGACACCCGCGGGATGAATAGGGGTGGTGACACTTTGTATTCTTAATCTTAATTTAATTTCTCTTGGAATTTTCTTTCATAGAATATTCAAAACCTAGTAGAAGAAAATTATACAGAAGTCTGAAAATAATTTGCTCACCTAAATTAAAGCATACTGCGACGGAAGTACGTACAAAGTTTTTGAATTTCGAATGTCTTATTTCTAATGCATTTTGGATAGTTTGACATTCCAAATCGATGCTTAAAAGTTTAAGCAGGTTATAAAGCAGGGATTGTATATTGTGTGGCTTTGGACACTACTTTGCCCTGTCTATAAAATAAAGTAAACATCTACTATAAGAAAAACCACCAAAAAAACTTTCAGAGGTCGGGAGAATGATGCAGAAATATCCGACCAGGCCGTCATGGTAAGGGTCACCATGCTGCATTGCTTACCCTCACAATACGGATGGTGACTCCGACTCCTGGAAACTGCTAAGGCTTTCTATTAGGTAGAGTAGAGTGACTTTGATAGGCATAAATATAAAAAATCGGCCAAGTGCGTGTCAGGTCACGCACAGGAAAGGGTTCCTCAGTCACCCATAATGGTACGTGGATTAAAAATCGTATCCAGTGGATAATTGTTATGTTTACGTATTAATGCGTTGATTTTGTATGACGTTTCCTAAGTAAGCACATTGTAAAAGTTAAGCCTCTATAACTCCTGAACTAACAAAGTCATCGAATCCGTTATAGTTTTCTTTAAAGTTCATTATATGGACCACTATCTGTAATTTTTCCAGATTTTTTGAGAAAGCCGTTTAGCTTTTAGAGGGGGGGGACGCCCTGTTTTTACAAAATAGTGCCCTATAAAGTGGAATTTCTCGCAAACGGATACCTAAATCAAAAAATCGTCTTAGGAACTCTTTATTGTTTTTAAAAGACCTATCTAATGATACCCCACATGATGGGGTAGTTCCGAGAAAAAAAAAACATCGCCACTTTACGTGTAGGGGAGGTACCCTAAATAAAAAAATTCATAATTTTATTGTAGCACTTTGTCTTTTAAGTGTCACCACCCCTATTCATTCCATGGGTGTCGTAAGAGGCGACTAAAGGAACAAAATAAGCTGCTAACATCACTGCCAAGAGAAGGAAAACTTGAAACAAACCCTTTATCAACCCGTCTGGCCAGCGTGGTATAGTAGGCCAAAACCTCCTTTCAAAGGAGAGGCCTATGTCCAGCAGTGGACTGTTAAAGGCTGTTGATGATTGATGATGATGATGACTTTGTCGACGTAATTACAATACATATTCATGCAAAGTTAAATCCTTCTAGCACTTACCGTTTGGACGGTAAGTCGAGGACGGACGGACAGACGGACATGACGAATCTATAAGGGTTCGAAGTCATAAACTTCGGAATCCATAAAAAACCGTAATTGGTAAGGAAGAGCACGTACAGATTTTGTCACGGTAACTTTTTGTTTTAGCGACTTTTTCACGGTGGCTTTTTTAACTCTGTCTTTTTCTATCACGTCAACTTTTTGTTACCGTTGCCTTGTGTTGTTCTTATTTTGTCTAAGGAAATATATTGAATGTCATGTCACTGTCAAACTAAAATACTACCGACATAATATATGCAAATAATCAATATCTATGCAATGTTCAATAGAATTAGATCATAAAATTGTGGTAATTTATGATCGCGGCTGCGTTAAATTTCAGTTACCTTTTTAATTTTGTTTAATTATACTTACTCTCATTGTAATAATAAGGTACATTTCTAAATTGAATAATATATGAATTACTTAAAGACCTAAAGATTTTTTTGTTTTGATATCTTCAAACCAACCGAACAATTTGACAATAACTGCGTATGAAGTAACGCCATAGTACTTCAGACAAGTATGCATATGCGTCGTTTTGACGTATAATGAAAATACACATGATTTGACTTAGCAGTCATCTAACATGGGTTAGATGACTGCTAAGTATTCAGCATAGTAAAAGAAAGATGGCCGATGCGAATATAGAGTTCTGGAGTGACAACCTCATACTGGAAGCGTTCGTAGACCCTCTATATGATGGTACGATGATCTGAAGTAGGTCGCGGGAAACCATTAGATGTAGGCAGCACAAGATCGGTTGTGGAGAGCTTTTGGGGAGGATCCAGCAGTGGACATCTTACGGGTGGGATGATAAATAAAATAAATATTTTCGGACATCTTACACACAACGCCATCTAATACCAAACTAAGCAGAGCTTGTATTCTGGTTACTAGACAACTGATATAAATACATAAACATAATTTTTTTTAAATACAGGCATATTATACATAGAAAACACCCAAACTCCGAAACAAATATTTGCAGATCGTATAAACATTTGGTCCGACCCGGGGATAGAAGCCGAGACCTCTTGATTAGTAGCCGCATACGGTAACCACTAGACCAACAAGGCAGTCGTTGACTCTTGACAGAGTGGTCGTGGTTGACAGTGCTGTATTTTCGTATGCGAAGGAGGCTCCCGCGATGTGCCTACAGTGAAATTAAAATTCCTATACATGTATCTGATCTTCTTCTTATCGTATCAATGGCAACACTTTACATGGTTTTGGCCTAGTGCTCGGCAACGCGGATTGCGTTTGGCCTTGTGTTGATCCATTGTGGTGAGAGGATTTGTCACCTAAACACTGCGATACCGAGTGTTAGGTGTCCAGGGTGCGCCGGACGTCGGGACTCTTGTTCTCTTTTTTACGTCGCTCGGGGAGGCTCCTCTCGTGCACCACCCTGATGGCCACTTGACAAAAAAAAACTAATGCCAAACAAAGTTTAGTTCCATTTCCTTCATTACAAAAGCCTAAATCACATACATATAAAAAAAGCCGTGCCACAGCTATATTTATTCGGTCACGATTCTCCTATTAACAAGCGAAATATTTTTGCGCCAAGTGTTTTAACCCGTTTAACACCGGCATCAGTTTTTGCCAAGCACAAAAACTGATCGAACAAGAAGCTGTTAAAAACTATAACGGTTGGGTTATGCGATCTATTCCGCATACCGAATCCTTGCTTCTACGATTTTTTTTGGATACATAGTTTCTGAATACGTGTTTTAGAAAAACTGTATTTTTGGTAATTACTTCTAAAATCATAAGTTGAAGTTTGTCATCGCCCTTAGGGTTGCGAGGGCCGATGCCAGTAGCTCCGTGGAAAACTTGATATTCAAGTTAAACAGCTTGAACCTCAAATAATCTTAGGATAAATAAAAGCTAGAAAGATGAAGTGTGTCTTCATCATCATCTTCAAGTGCGTTCTTTTTAACCGTTTTGAAAATTGTTTTTTCTTTTAATTAGATGCGAAAAATTTGGTTCTGAGCTGAACTATTTGAGACCTTCTGAGTTTTTAGTGAGTGTTTACACCATGACATGAATCAGCTCTTACTTCAAGTTTGTAATTCCAACAGTTTACTCCGCGTTAAAAAATCGGTCAGTCACTTAGAGCAAGTAATTTTATATATACAGATAAGATAACTTTTCTCAGTCCACTACTACTCTAGTGAGATGACTTCTGTCTCCAAGCTAACTGTATAAGTCCGTTAGATTACTCAATCATAACTACAATGACACAGCAGGCGCTGGCCCAACATACAAACATTTGTTCAAATTAATTGCTCATCTCAATAGGAATACGGTACTCTTCTGACAGGCCTTTGACGAACGGACACCTCCCCATGTCAATTATTAATTTAATTTATAATAAAAAGCAATAATAAAATGAAGTCGGAACTTCGATAATAAAGAGTCTTGGTGGCTTTTTATCAATTATGTTAGTGCTATTTTATTCTCATCCAAGTAATGATAAATATGCTTCAATACAAAACTTATTTCGTTCTCGAAACTTCGAGGCTTAATTAATAATATATTAACAATTTACAAAAACCGTTGGGACGAGGCCTACCGGCACCCGGCTTGGCAAATTAGCCAAATTTATGGTACTTTATTTATGGTATACATCATCTCAACGCCAAGGTATGTGATCAAAACAAAATATTAGGAAATAATACAAGGGAACAGGTCGTTAGAGATTGTAGTAAGAGAACCGATGGTCTATGACCGTGCCTGCTCGGAGGAGTTTCTACAATATCGTGTAATCTCGCTATACAAAAGTTACCCCAATGAAATCCTTGGTAAGGTTTTCCACAGGATCAAAGTATAGGGTTCATGGAAAATTAAATGTAGATACAGATTTTTAAAGGTAAGCAACGCGGAACATGATCTTAACCTTCGACCCATAGCAAAGAGAATAAATGTTTGATCTTCGCTTCAGCTTATTTTAATCAGTGTCTGGCAATTCCAGGTTGCTTGAGATGTAGCAACACACACAGTCGTTGTTGTCGTTTTTCATGAGATGACCAATTTACTTCTTATGCTCAGTGTGCCATAAAAATCAAACTCTGAAATCGATGAGTTCGTCCGTCCTTCTTACATATTGTAATCGATTATTTTCTTTGCTATAGACTCTTAAATTACCTCACAGCAGTCGGCGATGAACCTCCCTTTGCTGCGTATGATTAAAATGAAAGAACTCAAGATGAACGGATCCGTTATTAAAAGTAAACGGTTCGTGATTTCTAACGTCTAACAATTCATAAGATTATTTATTGTGTACGTGCAAATAGTAATATATTGATGACCCGGATTTCTATTCAATTCTGATATTTTTTCCCGTGTTGTATTTTAGGACCTAACCTCCTGTCTAAAAGAGAACTATGTGCAGTTTTGAACTATTATAGGTTGATTGTGTGTAAGGCTAAACGAACAAACAGGTTACCTTACAGTAAGTCACTACCCCTTCACTGGGCAACCTAATCCCAAGAGTTAAAAGATTCGAGCGAGAGATTTAGCCCGAATTTAATTTCGGGAATTGCTTAGTATGGGTTTTCTATAAAGTAGTTGTAAAACCCTGGTCGATACGCCCAATAATTGTCCCTAGGATTAGGATGGTCACTTTTTTCCAACAATAATTTTGTAATATAATTTGTACTCGATGAGACCCTCGGTTATATTTGTAAATCGCGGATGATGCTGCGGAGCAAAGCTGGTCTAAAAAAAAATGGCCTAAGTTACTCCTTAGGTCATCAGCTATGTGCCAGTGAAAGTCCCGTCGAAACTGGTCTAGGCGTCCCAAAGATGGCCCGGAACAAACAGACACAGACAGACAAAAAGAAATCAAATTGCTTTTTGGTGGAAGCAACGTTTAACATAAAAAAATTGTTAATTTTTTATTATTTATTTATATTTTTATTTAATTATATACCTATCAGTTATCGTGGTCAAAAGTAGCTTAGCTAGTCACTGATAATTCAGCTTTCCATTGGTTGAATGAATTTTTAAAATTAATATATTAAAAACCTTAACTTTGTGGCGACTTCTGTTCCACATACAGCGCGACGACATACGACAGCGCCCGCGAAGATTGCCGATGGCAGAGCGAGCGGCGCGCGCAGATCTGGTCGTGGTAGCAACCATGATTGTTGATTTTTACGTTTTACATTTTTCGCAAGATAAATATTTTAATATTTTATCATTTACATTTTGAACCATGCCTAAAGGGACTCCTTTTAATGATATACTTTAGTTATAATATTATATTTTATTAAGGTTTTTAGTTTTAGGTTCATTGTTTTAGTTTATAACCAATATTGTACATACTATTTAATAAATACAACATATTTTGTGCATTTATTATTACAATAAATAAAAATAGTTAATACACACTTCAACTTGATATCACATTTATTATATTGACTATAATAATTTGATAATATTTTTATTAAAAACATTTAAGAGAGATCGTCTCTACAGTTAGTTAAACACTAGATAAATTAACTACAGTAATGACTAAAAACTAATACATTAATCAGAAACGGTTGTTGAATCACCAAGATATTTTTACAACTGATGAAGAATTCGCATTTGTGTATGAGAGCGGAACGCTAACAAAAACGACGCCGCTATGCGCCTGCGCACCCGACGCGGAACACGGCAGAATTAATTAGCGCTTCGATTGATCGCAACTGATCATGGAATTATTGTGTTCATGGCGTTTATTTATGCCGAGAATTTAGTTCAATATATTTTTCTCTCTTTCTTTCTTTTTATTTTTGGTAGATATTTGATTTTATTGCTATTAGTTACTACTGAGAAAGTTCTGATGCATGTTCGTGATCCAGAAGCCTCGCCAGAAGGGTAAACTACTCTGTAGAATATTTAAAATTGTGGTATTATCACCAAGTAAGTAAGTAAGTATTCTTATCACCAGCTTTTAATAGGTTCACTGCGCGACATAGGTCTTATTTTATATTTTCATGACTATATTTTGCCCGCAGCTCCGCCCGCGTCTATGTCGGTTATCGCGCTAAAAAGTAGCCTATGTCCTTTCTCGGGTCTTAGACCATCTGGGTAAAAAAAAAAATCATTTCAATCGGTGCAGTGGTTTTTGAGTTTATCGCGAACGGACAGACGGACCTTTTATAATATGTAGTGATATTAGGCCGAATGAAATGCTACTTCTAATTTATTTATTTTTGTAAAATCTAAACGTATGATATTTAGAATTTCAATGCTTAATCTAGCTACTAAAAAACTAGTTCTATTGAGAGTAACATTTCCTAACTTTTACAATTTATTCTAGAAAACATATAAAACCTGGTAACCCACAAAATATCTAAATATTCTAATCAATGCTGCGTCCTACATTGCATTAATCAAAACCTACAAGTTGATTTATTGTCTACTATTAGTTAATTTTATCAATCACATGTCTGTGTTGGCACATTTACATATCTAGTAAGTTTCAATTTCGAATATAAAGTAGCAATCGAATTTGCGACATTGGCAACACATTTGTGAAATGTCAGTAATGGCTAATGGCATAGCGACAGCGTTGTTAGCTGGATTTCGAAAACAAATTTATTAAATTCAGGTCAATAAATTGTACCTAATATGTACAGTTTATATTCTAAGATAAATGCAGACGTTCTTAATCTACATTAGTAGTAGTATGATACTAGTTAACTCCCGCGGCTATTGTTGAAATCACGAGTAACGTCTAAAAGAAGTTAGCCTGAGTCAGTTAATTTAGTCCTTGTGCAATCATCGGTCCAACCTTTCCAGATATTAGCCGAACAGCAGACAGACAGACTTTTTTGATGTAAATATCGCGTATACCTTAAAACAGAATAAAAGAAAGATGTAGGCTAGTTGTACTTATTTTGTATATGCATACATTTAGGTTTACCTCCCCGGAGGAGTATAAAGAGACAAATTATCAGAGCCCTTTAGGAATTACATGAAAACGACGGCCTGACTTGCCCTAAGTTAGTGGCTATTTCGAAGTTACATATATATACAACTATTAATTGCCTCATTTATAACATTCCGATACGTCTACATCATATTATTAAAACTAACAGTAATTTTCTAAAAAATTGTTTAAATTTGACACAATTTGCAAATATTTAGGTTAATTTGCAAGACGTTGACTCACCAATGGAGGTCGTGACATATCACGTTTGATGTTGAACTGTAATAAATTCTAATCAATAAATTATTTTTACCATATACTACTCTTGGTATATACATAGTTTAGTTGATTCTGTGCCGTCTCAGAAAAGTGCAGAATTGAAAACCTCACAAAGAGCCGGTGTTCCGACCTTCATCTCTTCATTTCATGGCAGTCTTGCCAGCCCCTAACCCGCAGTCGACCAGTGTGAGGACGGCCTTAGCCCTCTACTGAGAGGAGGCAAGAGCCGTGGGATGTTGTGGTTTGACGACTTTTGAGATTCAGCTCTGGATGAGTTATTTAAGTTACTTGGTAACACACATGTTCTGTCATTAGTTTTTCTTTTACATCATCAGAACGTCTTAGAAACTGGTATGTACTGTTTGTTTCTCTTGTTAGTTACTCCTTGGAAACTTAACGTTGAAGAAATGGATTTTTTTTAATATTTTTCCTTGTCTACGATCCGTTATCCTGACTGCTAAAACCCTCGTCATGGTAGATTCCATATAAACCCAAAGAAATTAAATTTATACGATGAGCAAAAAAAAAACATATATTATATCCGATTCCGGTCTAACAACGATTAAAATTCAACCTTTGTGGCATCCTCACATTCTACTTTCTTATTCTTTACAACGTGATCTCAATAAATAAATTCAAAATTGGCACTATCACGAGAATATTTACACACTACACACACGCTCTTAGGACTAGTTTATCGTCAAACTAATGGAGTGTAACGTCCATCCTTGGCCCACAAACGGCGCAGGCGCATTCCACCGCGCGGGGCAGGTGTGGCGCGGCCTTTACAATACCTTGCCAGCTACAGGCTGTTCAGACAAGTGTTTATTGAACGACAACTAACGCTATCAATCATTAGAAGTATGCAAGTGATTGTACTGATTGTTTGTTTATAATTTAATACTGGAATAAATCTATACAACCAAATAAAATTGAAGTTACTGTTTGTAAATTCAAATTATCTAACAGTTTTTACTAAATGCATATGAAAGTATACCCGGTACTGTCTGTCTGTCTGTTTGTTCCGGCTTGGAGCGTTTTTGACGGGACTTTCACTGGTAGATGTCAATAATATTTTTTTTTTGTCTAGGCATTACTCGCGATTTTAATAATAAACGCAGTTATCATCAATTATTCCATTAAGTTTCAGTAATTTGGTGGAACTGTTCCTCTAACATAAAATGAGGTAGTATATATGGGCAAAGGCAAATCTTTTGGTAATGGTCACATTACTGTATTAAATATAACGCTCTTCTAATCTTGACATAGCGGTTCAAACGCGTGCAATTCAAACACACACACATTGTCGTAACGAAGAAAACAGAATGCAAAACCGGTAAAAGATATTTTATAGTTTATCGCGTTTATTTAGGTATTATCGCGAAACTTTGCTGGTTTTCAAATTAAGATGATTTTCTAAATATGTTTACAAATAATGTTGTTCTAATGTTATAAATTAAAAAAAAATACATTTGAAAAGAGAACTGGCCCCCTTTTTTGTCATTTAAAAACGAATAAAATTTCTAAGCTTTGTTAGTACACAAATACACAAAGCCTCAGGCCTATAGTCAATTTATAATTGACATAATTTCAGATACTCATAATTTAGTTTCAAATAGTCAGATTGATATAATTTAGTTTTAGATAGTCATTATTTTTACGACATTTTACTTTGCATTGCGTTGCATTGCGATTGACAACGTCATTGCGTTTTGAAGTCGCAATCTATTTCAGTATGATTACAGTCGTGTTGCGGGTCATATGTTATAATTAATTGTCTGAAACTAAACAATTGCGTTATGAGAGTGACACAATGGGCATATTTCACAGAAGACCCACTTCTATTGTGTGTGTAATGTTATTTATTCCCAGCTTAAAAAACAATTGTTAAAAACCGCTGTTTTTTTATTATATACGCAAGGTTTATCTCAGAAAACGCACAAACACATATTTATAAACATGATCAAACCCAAAACTGCGGGCCTTTTAAACACAGCTAAGATAATTCAGAAGAGAAGCTTCAGACTTCATCAGAAACCATTTCGAGTAACAATAATTGATACGAGTAAAAGATGTATGACGGCACCTTAAATGATTTTTAGTAGATGTCACTATGACATATATCAAGGAAAAGAAATTGTGTGGGTACGCAGAACATCATACATAGATGGTTGATGAGAACAGCGCTCTCAAACAATGCTATCGTTTCTTTCGTTTAATATTTATTGAATGAATGAGTTTACAGGAGACAAAACCCCCTGTACCATTGATTCCGTGAAGATTCATACGATTTTGACAATTCTACTTGTACTACGATTCTAATTAATAAAAGATATCAATATTTCTAAAGTTCTAGCCTGACCCTTAAATCTATTCTTCAATATCTGGACATTTTTATGCTCTTGCCTATCCCTTCAACGATATCGGCGTGAATGTATTGCTGTATGTGTTGGTAATTAAAATAATGAAGTCTACAACAGCTAGGCACTAGATTATAAAGCGTGAACGCCATTGCAAAGATTGTAATCTCACACAGACATATCAAAATACACTTTATCTCAAAAACAATACGATTCATTATTGAGTAATGTTAAAAAATATTTGCTGTTAGTGTACTACACAGAATATTGAACCTTATGTAATGAGTTGGTGGTATAATTTGCTTTGTTCGTTTTGGTTCGATAGTAGTCGCGATAAGTGGAGCGAGGATACTGAATTTAAAAGAAATATGCTTCTCGAGAGATGCGTATGAATAGATCGTATCTCAGTGTTGTCAGATATATAGAAAGCTCCTAGGTAAGCCAGTTAGAAGTCACCATCATATGATACAAGAGTCCAGGACTTCTTTATTTGCCTAAATTACAGCAACTTGACGTAGAGAAATGTTGCAAAAAAAGTCTTTTTACAAGACAAAACATTTTGATAGAAACTGAAAAGAAGTGCGTGTCAGGATACGCATAAAATAGGGTTCCTTAGTTATTATCCTCGTTGGGAATTGAACTCAAGACCTTCAGCTAAGCATTCAGGGCCATTAACCACAGGTTCAAAAGGCGATACCATATTCAGTAAACTCAGATCTGCATTATACATTCTTTCCGATAATATCATTCACTAGCCGTCCGCTTTGTGGGAGGTTAATATCGCAGATAAACTACTATCCCAGCTTCCTGAATAAACTCATAAATCTGATCACCATATGCCCCGTAAATCTCAATCCTCGTTCTTAAGACTCCGCCTGTCCATCATACGTCTGTGGTCTCCGACATCCGCATAAATGCATAAACAAAATTTATTATATGTTAAAATCGGGAAGGTCCTGCTTTCTACACTATTTGAAAGTATAATTGTACATCTTAATTTAGCTGTATAGTGCTTTCTCAGGGTACGCATGCAATGATTTATGGAGGAATTGTGAAGCAATGTTTGGTTACAAGGGAAACTTTTTACTCCGTGAACTTAAATAAAAATTTAACATAAAGTTTATACATTCTCTACTTGATGGACTCTACTCTGCTTCATGGAAAGTGTGAGCTGAATCCAAGAGTAGCGTCACCATAGTCATGGCAATAATTCAACATGGTCACCCACACTATAATCCGGTGGGCTATGTCGATGACTTTAGTTCTCTGACGGATAACTTTATTTCTGATACGATCCCTCAGAGAAACGCCGAGCATAGCCCTTTCCATAGCACACTGAGCAACTTCGATTACCGGATTAGCTAGCTGAAGTGGCAGTGGGCTGACCATACTAGCCGCAGAACTTATGACCGTTGTGGTAGAAAAGTTCTGGAGTGGAGACCGCGTCTCGGCAAAACGTAGTGTAGGACGCCCACAGGTCAGGTGGAGATTTTGCGCAAGATGGCTGACAGGAGCTGGATGCGAGAAGCCCAAAATCGATCAAAGTGGTGTGCAATGGGAGAATATAATACCTTAATATGATGTAGAATGCGTTAGGTATAATTTCTCTTACCTTAAAGAGCAAGCCGTCATGCCAGACTTTGTCAAAAGCTTGATGTCTAGGAAGACAAAGGAACAGTATTGTTCGCTGTCTAGTGTTCTGTTTACAGTGACCACAACGCGATGTATCTGTTCTACAGTACCATGATGTTCTCGGAACCCAAATTGGTAGTCCGGAATTACGTCTTTGAGGTGAGGCTTTATTCTGTTTAACAGAATTCTCTCAAAGAGTTTTCCAGTGACCGATAAGAGACTTATGGGTCTGTACGAAGTAACATCCAGTGGCGGTTTACCAGGCTTGGGTACCATTACAATTTGCGCTATCTTCCAGTGTGCAGGGAAATATGAGAGTCTGAGGCAGGCGTTGAATATCTTCACTATTTGCATAATTTTAGGCTTATGTCCAGCAGTGGACTGAGATAGGCTGATGATGACCCACACTGTAAGACGTATTGAGATGCTTCTACTTCTGCATCATCGGGACTCTGGTCTCACACTCACCAACGAAATACGACAGCTCAATTGCTGTCATTTTAGTCTTCTGTGAGTAGTCCGGACCATTCGTGTTGATATCAGCGTGGCCCTACTACCTTGAAAGAGTAGATATAAGATACAACAATGTAACTAGTGTGGTCACGGTGTACTAATATGTAATCTCACCATCTCAATTCATCCCGTGGGTGTCTTGATAGCCAAGTAAAGGAGACTGCCTCGTTGGTCTAGTGGTTAGCTTAAGCGACTGTTAATCAAGAGGTCTCGATTACGGGGTCGGACCAAATATTTTGTGTGATCCACAAATATTTGTTTCGGAAGTTTGGGTGTTTGTCTATGTATAATATGTATGTATATACCAAAAAAAGTATGTTTACACATTTATATCAGTTGTCTAGTACCCATAATTCAAGCTCTGCTTAGTTAGAGTCTAGATGGCGTTGTGTGTAAGATGTCTAAAATATTTTAACTATGCAGAAAACTGCAAACAGAAGGAAAACTTATCACGAACCTTATATATAGGGTTCGTTATCGTCAGACAAAACCTCCTTTCTACCTATGTCCAGCTGTGGACTGCTAAAGGCCGTTGATGATGAAGTAAGTAGAATTAAATATATGTCCGCGATTTATTCGCCTCAGTCATTCCTTCGTTAATAGAAGACATGTTTAGTTACATTCACAACGAATTAAATAACATAGTCATAAAGTTATGATAATATACGCGTTACTATGTAATATTATACCTTATTATATCAGTTATGTTATAGAAATATGTATGTATATATGTACATATATACTAACTTAAAGTAGAAAAGTAAAGTACCTTCATTTTAATATCACACAAGTTGCGTTGAGATGCGTGAGAGCGTAGAAAATAAACAAACACATTTGCGTGTATGTAATTATTATCACTAATTACTATTAATGCGATTTGTTTTAGTTAAATTACAAGAACAAAATTTCAACAAAATTATACCCCAAGGAAATTGCGTTCCCATAGTCCTATTACGAAACACCTGTGGTCGATTTCATCAATGTCACCAAAAATTAGAGGGCCTTTTAGAGAGTTGGTAACCCTGAGTGATATTTTCACAAACTTTAAAGGCGCACCTAAGTGCTATCTCTAAGTGCTAAATATTTAGTAGCTACCTACCTATCTACCTAATGTATCTACCTGGACGAGACGGTTTAAGCGTAGTTAGTATAAACGGACATTATACTTACGTAGTTTTATTGTCAGTATCCCTGTCTGTCCATTAGTCATACTCTGTTAGATTAGAAAACCATGCCAGACTTTGTCAAAAGCTTGATGTCTAGGAAGACAAAGGAACAGTATTGTTCGCTGTCTAGTGTTCTGTTTACAGTGACCACAACGCGATGTATCTGTTCTACAGTACCATGATGTTCTCGGAACCCAAATTGGTAGTCCGGAATTACGTCTTTGAGGTGAGGCTTTATTCTGTTTAACAGAATTCTCTCAAAGAGTTTTCCAGTGACCGATAAGAGACTTATGGGTCTGTACGAAGTAACATCCAGTGGCGGTTTACCAGGCTTGGGTACCATTACAATTTGCGCTATCTTCCAGTGTGCAGGGAAATATGAGAGTCTGAGGCAGGCGTTGAATATCTTCACTATTTGCATAATTTTAGGCTTATGTCCAGCAGTGGACTGAGATAGGCTGATGATGACCCACACTGTAAGACGTATTGAGATGCTTCTACTTCTGCATCATCGGGACTCTGGTCTCACACTCACCAACGAAATACGACAGCTCAATTGCTGTCATTTTAGTCTTCTGTGAGTAGTCCGGACCATTCGTGTTGATATCAGCGTGGCCCTACTACCTTGAAAGAGTAGATATAAGATACAACAATGTAACTAGTGTGGTCACGGTGTACTAATATGTAATCTCACCATCTCAATTCATCCCGTGGGTGTCTTGATAGCCAAGTAAAGGAGACTGCCTCGTTGGTCTAGTGGTTAGCTTAAGCGACTGTTAATCAAGAGGTCTCGATTACGGGGTCGGACCAAATATTTTGTGTGATCCACAAATATTTGTTTCGGAAGTTTGGGTGTTTGTCTATGTATAATATGTATGTATATACCAAAAAAAGTATGTTTACACATTTATATCAGTTGTCTAGTACCCATAATTCAAGCTCTGCTTAGTTAGAGTCTAGATGGCGTTGTGTGTAAGATGTCTAAAATATTTTAACTATGCAGAAAACTGCAAACAGAAGGAAAACTTATCACGAACCTTATATATAGGGTTCGTTATCGTCAGACAAAACCTCCTTTCTACCTATGTCCAGCTGTGGACTGCTAAAGGCCGTTGATGATGAAGTAAGTAGAATTAAATATATGTCCGCGATTTATTCGCCTCAGTCATTCCTTCGTTAATAGAAGACATGTTTAGTTACATTCACAACGAATTAAATAACATAGTCATAAAGTTATGATAATATACGCGTTACTATGTAATATTATACCTTATTATATCAGTTATGTTATAGAAATATGTATGTATATATGTACATATATACTAACTTAAAGTAGAAAAGTAAAGTACCTTCATTTTAATATCACACAAGTTGCGTTGAGATGCGTGAGAGCGTAGAAAATAAACAAACACATTTGCGTGTATGTAATTATTATCACTAATTACTATTAATGCGATTTGTTTTAGTTAAATTACAAGAACAAAATTTCAACAAAATTATACCCCAAGGAAATTGCGTTCCCATAGTCCTATTACGAAACACCTGTGGTCGATTTCATCAATGTCACCAAAAATTAGAGGGCCTTTTAGAGAGTTGGTAACCCTGAGTGATATTTTCACAAACTTTAAAGGCGCACCTAAGTGCTATCTCTAAGTGCTAAATATTTAGTAGCTACCTACCTATCTACCTAATGTATCTACCTGGACGAGACGGTTTAAGCGTAGTTAGTATAAACGGACATTATACTTACGTAGTTTTATTGTCAGTATCCCTGTCTGTCCATTAGTCATACTCTGTTAGATTAGAAAACATTTTTCTCTGACACAAAGTCAGAAAAATAAATCTTAAAAATATATTTATTAGGTTTAAGGGAACACCTGAAGTGGGTATGATTTTTACTTCTGTTGGCGTATAATTTTGCGCGTGACTTCGGCCGCGTGCGTGCCCACTGTCGCTTTAAAGAGTAGCCTAGTCCTTCCTCAAGAATCAAAGTATCACCATGCCAAATTTCATGGAAAGCGGTTCAGCGGTTTATCCGTGAAAGCGTTACAGACAGACAGAGTTACTTTCAAAATTATAACTCTGGTATGGACATCAGGACACTTAACGAAAAAATTATAATATTTGTTTCATCTAATTTTATTATCTTTTAATTTAATTAAAATTGCAAAAATTAAAGTGTATAACCTGCTTCAAATTTGCACTGACACGGTTTTAAAGTATAACAAGCTTCTAATATTATCTTCTTTACTCGTTTTATTGCTGTCGTTAAACTATTCATTTAAATGGACAAACTTGATTCTAAGGAAGTAAAATTTTATGTTAATTTCTAAATGTATTTAGCTTTATACTTAAATACTAGTTGAGCCCCGCGGCGTTACCCGCGTTTATAAGCTAGTCTAGTCTAGTCAAAAAATATTAGTCTAAGTTATTTATTACTATCTGCGCCCCGCGGTGCTACCCGCGTATTTTCGGGATAAAAAGTAGCCTACTTAAAGTGATTATCCAGAACTCATTTTTAAATTAGCCATTTACAAACTATCACTATGGTTGCTATGCGAGTGTGTTATGCATAGCAACCGTTGAAGTTTTGACAAGAGATAAACAGTGATACATTTGACATCTACGATTGTATTTTTATAATCACGTAGCTTTCGCCCGTGTATCGCAATTATAGCAGTAAAAGCTCTGCTTAGTTTGGGACTAGATGACGTTGTGTGTATGATATCCGAAACATTTATTTATTTAACATTACAAACAGACTTTTCAATTTTTTATTATTATTATATTGTCATTTCTAACATAAATTATAAAGGATCTTATAGGTAGATGCCTCCATTCAATAATGGTAGTAGAAACGTTTATAATTAAGCACTTTCTTAGTTGATATGGAAACTATACAATTATATCCACGACTAGTCATGTGTGGCCCTTGGTCTCTGTACAGTGCATTTCTAAAAGGTTTCATTGGGCCAAGTACCTATGCAAGGTATATGAAATCCTATTACTGCTGTTTAGAAGATCTCTTAAAGCTTATTATAGCACGATATTTTAGCAACGAAATGTTCTTCTTCTTCTTTGAAATTAATTTCAAGATTATTTGAGGTCAGCTTAATCAGTTTTATCTGAATGTGGCGACTTCCACATAGAGCGCAAGCGAATAACATACAACAGCGCTATCTACCGAAGAATCAGTGAACCACGAAGATAACACGGAACGATACATACAGAGTAACTACTAATCCTGGATCGCGAAAGAGAAGTTCTCGCACCGATTAACATATATACAACATACATTTGACTGCCTTGTTGGTCTAGTGGTTAGCGTATGCGGCTGCTGATCAAGAGGTCTCGGGTTCGATTCCCGGGTCTGACCAAATATTTGTGTGATTCACAAATATTTGTTTCGGAGTCTGGGTGTTTTTCTATGTATAATATGTATGTATTTACAAAAAAAAAGTATGTTTATGTATTTATATCAGTTGTTTAGTACCCATAACACAAGCTCTGCTTACTTTGGGACTAGATGATGTTGTGTGTAAGATGTCCGAAATATTTATTTTTATTTATTTATTTATCCCAACATCAACCGTTGGGCAGTGGCCCGCCAGGGATGATCACCTCACCTGGTCCGAGGTTCGTCCCTTTGTATTGGAGGAACAAATACCCGTTCCTCTAGTTTTCCACGAAGCCACTGACTTCGGACCTCCGCAATCCTCATAGAGAGCTAAATAATATATGATGGTACTTTCCAATAACGATGGACTTAGATGTTCATGACGACTGGGACTGACGGCTTAGCTGCTGCTTATCCAAGAATAAGTATGAACTACTAAAACAGTTTTGGTAATATGTGGATTTTGCTATATTTGATATCGCATCGTATTGTAAGAGTGGGTGAACAGAGAGTGCACCAGTCTTTGGGCAACGAATGTGCACTATACAGGGTGAATTTTTGAGACGGGCATTAAGGGCAGGTACCTTAACCGTTATAGTTACAGGAAAACGCTATTCTGTCCCGTCTTAAAAATTCACTCTGTATATGTCCTACGTAATTGGCTGGTCTCTGTTGAGTGACCACTAGACCCACAAGCCATATTATGACTTAACCTTTCCATTATATTTTATTTATTTTCACTTTCAATTCAATTAAAGTACATTGATATCGTGCATTTCGTAATCGGTTACGTAATAAATCTATTTGTGTTCGGACAACACTATTAATTCGTCAAGTGTCAGGAGGTACAGTCAGCGCCAGATACTAAGAGACTTAATCAAAGAGAGTTGTCGGTAACTACGAATGATATAGTAAATGTAATGTTGCGTCATCTCACACAACACTAAACGTACCGCAAACGTGACTTGTTGCCATCGGGAACAGATAATTTCTATGTAGGTACAGTCAACTAAAGAAAGTGTTTTGTATGAGATTCTTAACATATACAAGTTTAGATAACTACGAATTGATGTAAGATTTTTAATAGAGGTGTCAGACAAACCCAAAGATAGCTGTGGAGACACTAGATTTCAGACTAGAATAAGAAGAACCAATAGAACCAAATACTTTAATGTGTAATGTATACTTTACTTGTTTAAGAATGTATAGCCTCAGTGCGCTTACCTCACGAAATTACTACACCTCTCAAAGGTTGACTAGTTGAGATTGCCCTGGGCACTAAATCCGCTGAAGTACAAAAGTGCGTATTTTAAAGGTACAAATAAATAAATGTGTTTCTGCGTATTCAAATTCACACGTCAAGGCAAACTAAGTGCTTATTAAGGCAAATAAACCAACAATTAAACTTGCCAATATTTTCCCAACTATTCATAGTTTTTGACACAATGCTTCACAAGCGCATAAGGGCACGTATTAGTGACATCATTCTTTTATTGATAAGTATTGATGGGGTACAATAGGACAAAAACACGTGTGATGTAATGTACCATGATACTTATTCGAAGGCTTCAAGGACTTTGTAAGGCTTGACATACTTATTAAGTAGTATTTACTGACAGTACTTATTGAAGTACGTACAAAAGAGGTAATTTTATTTATACCTATAAAACATACTAAATAGCGGCAATAAATAGCGTCAATACCCTACTCCAGTTATTAGATATTTTTGATGATGAAGTGACATTTAAAAGACAGGAAGGTAATAGTTCATCATCATCAGCCTGTTGCAGTCCACTGTTGGACATAAAGTATAGTTTATTATCAACATTAAGATTCTAAAGAATTCTGTTTCCGGAACAATACAGATAACTTCATCCTGTAATTGATAGTCAGGGTAGAATTAAATGGTTAAGGATGTTATATGTACAAACTAGCTAATGTTATATGAATGAGTAAATAAAGGATATACAATTGGAGACTTAGTACTTAACATTTTCTTTGTTCTAACTGTACTTTCTATTGGTTCTAAAACACTACACAAGTGTGTATTTATTTCGCACTACGCACTAATATTCAGTAGTAGTAGAAAAAAATACATGACAATTGACAAAATAATACGTTAAAAATTGTAAAATGTTGAAAATTTCTTATCGTATGAAAGTTACTGTAACAAGGAAATAGATTTAGCATTTGCTTTAGATGTAGAGAAACTAAATTTCCCATAAATTTACTTTAATGAGGCTTGTACAAAACAAATAATCGCTATTACCATCTATGTTACAAGGTTAATCCATGCTAAGTCCGTGAGAAAAGCTCATTCACTGGATTATGTAGTTCAAATAATAAACGAAACTTCAAAAAACAATACATAAGATCTCATCAACAGTGAATTAAAGAAAAAAGATAATTACAATAAGTAGGAACCTTTTCTAAATAGTTTTATTTAAATGCGAGGTTTTTGACATTTTAACTATAAGTGTCAATATGCACACTCTGTTGTCTGTGGTGAACGCCGACAACACACGCGGGAAAGTTTTATTACACATGAAATACACTCAAAACAAATGAGTATCAAACTTTCTCATACAGTATTATGACAATATAGATAAATGGCATCATCAAAAATTATATAAACATTGCATATTTGACTTTAAACTACTATCCGCATACAATCGTTTTAGTTAATAACTCATAACCACATACGTCTGCGTTAAGCATTCGGATAAAGTCTTCAAAAGTCTACAATTATTTGCATAACCAATGTTCATTGTTGAAGTGATTGTCCATTTTCCAGCAGATCATCGCCATGACTAAACTCATTTAATATTTTTGCATAATAATTAATTGAATGCGGAATATTGCGGAACGAATGACACTCCATCCTGCTACTTTGACATAACCGCTACCGCCATATTGTCATGACGGCCATCTTATAATTTGTTTACGGTACTGTATTTAATTTGAACAATAAATTGCTCTTTCTATTGTTTTAAATGTAACATTATGGTTTTATTGTGCAGTCGTTCTAGTTCCCTTTAATTTTGTCATCAAGTACGTAGCTAGCTACTACTTACGATTTTTTTTACGTTGACTAATTTTATATCTTGATCTTGATCTGCTGTGGCAGATTTTTATTGTTTTAGTGTAAATATTACCTCAGGAATTGCCGTAGCGTGTGCAAAGATCAATGAGATACCATATTTCATGTTTATCAGTGGATCGTTTAATTAAAATTAACAAACTGAAGCAAAGATGTCGGGAGTGTTTCATTAGACATTCACTTCGTAGTTATTAGAAAACGTAATAAAGATAAGTTTATCTACATAATAATTATAACAGACATTAATCTTGTAGTTAGCCATATTTATTATATTCTAAGTTTGGTTTTCTAGAAGTTCCCAGTTTTTTTATAGAACTACCTGAGTAAAATATTAGAAACGTACATTAATAACGCACGTTAAAAAATAGCTCCACAAGTGATATTCCTACTGCCTTTCCTTTTTATGTGATCGGATGACACAATATATCAATATTTGCTTTTGTTATTCAATTTTGTTATACAATAATATACTTTCACCACTTGATGCATAAACGGATATGGCTGTCATAAAGCATACAATATGTGAACTGTTGAATAGTAGCGATACCTACATCTTATGTATGATATTGATTTGGCTTATCTGCTACTACCGTGGGTTGGTTGTTGAATCTTAAATCATTCAGAATCTCAAAATGGCAGATTATTTTTATTAAATCTGAATGATTTGTTCAAAAATTGCAATACATATAGATAGAAGTGAAAAGTGTTTTTTTTTTAAACTTTGCGCATTTAACATTGCTATGTTTTAACTCATTAAACGATCGCCATTCTGGTCGCCTTTCGACTGAATATTTGCTGATTTTTACTGAAGACATTTCGTTTTGCCGTCAAAACAAGATGCTTCTTACACTCCAAACTATAGAGTACATAAACCTCTGTTGTGATATCCTCTACCTCCGGGTCGGGAGCGGCGGGAGGTCAGGCATGTCACCCGACCGCTTTCAGTTTCTACGGCGCCGGTAGTGAGAGTGCCGTAACCTGTCTACGCGTAAATCAGCTCGCACTCGTGAGTGTCATCCGGAAAGCGGGCTTTTTGACAGTTACGTCAGTACAGTTATACACAGTATCTATGTGCCTAACTGTACTGACGTGTTAATGTCATAAATGTCAAACAATCTGTCAAGCTGTTGCTAGTATGCGGTGCATTTATTTTTTCGTCTTCGAGTTATTCAACTTTAAAGAATTTTTTTTCCCGTCCCTACTAAAAGCTAAACAGCGGGCTGAAAAATCTGAAAAAAATCATGATCGTAGTCCATATATTGAACCTTAAAGAAAAACTATAGCGGTTTCGATAACTATTTTATTTCAGGAGTTATAGGGTTCTTACTTGTAAAATGCACTCACTTGGAAAACTTCGTACAAAAATAAAGAAATAATCAGTAAACATAACAATTATCTATTGGACACGATTTTAAATCCACTTACCACTATGGGTGACTACGGAACCCTATTCTATGTGTGGTCTGTACACGCACTTGACTAATTGTTATATTTGTTTAAACTAATAAAAAAATGTTTTTTTCCAGGTAAGTGAAATAAAGCTCGTTAAGAATTATGCCTGTTGGTAAGTGTCTTGAGTAAGTAAATTATGTTGTGAATGGATGTAATAGATTTCAATACTCTAGAAACTCTATTCTAAAAGTAACCTATATATGAAAATTAAATATTTTATTCAAAACCTACGCTTAGATTTGTTTCCAAAAAATGACATTACCGCCTAACGTCGCTGTGAGAACAGACTCCTAGGCTAAGTTGCAAACGTTTAACGTTTAACGTTCTTTATTCCATTCTATTTCTCTATTCTCTTGTTTGATTGGCTAGTATTTTGTTTTGATCACATGACTGAGTAAATTAGCCAATGAAACGAGAGAATAAAATGGAATATAGAATAGAAAACTGTGTTGCAACTTGGCTAGGGAACTGTTCTCTAAATTATACTTATAGTATCGACTACACAAAATATAATTAAAGAAGGTTGTTTTCTATATGCCATGTTCGTTTATTGCTGTATGTTTTTTACTAGCAAAACTAGCATTGATGCACTTTTAAAATTGAGAAAATATTCATATAGCTTTTAATTAAACCCATACTAAGTAGTTATCAGTGTTTGCCCAATTATTTAGTAAATAAGGAAATAGGTATTAATATTACTCTTACATTGGAATGCAGACTATATTTAAATGCTGTATTGTGGCTACAAGAATTGATTGCACGTCAAATCGTTTCATGGAAAATTGCACCGGCAACACCTAACAATGAAATCAAGCGTTCACGATAGCAATATTTCTACATACGTATACAGGCCTATTTATCGCGTATTGCGACGAATATTGCCAAACAAACCCACAGGAAATGTATGTTAAAAAAAGTGCAGTTTCGTCAAGTTTCTGCACACGATTACGTAAAGGTAAAAACCGCTCGCAGTGCTAACAGCGCTCCCACAAACCATGAGCAATCTAACGATTAGATACAATCTTAAAACAAACTATTAATGTCGATGGTACATTTACTTCTTTTTATCTATGGAATAAAACTTCCTTACATTTTATCTTCTTAGCCTCTCTTATTCCCAAGTTAATTTGAGGTCGAGTTCCAGTTCAACCGATTTTACTTGAATATCAGTTTTCAGACTATCAGCCACTCAGGCATCTGACCTCCGAAACCCTGACGGCGAACTGAATTCTAAGTTTGAATTAATCCTCGTTATATTTGAGGGAACTGACTTACATAATAACGATTGCCATAGATGTTCATGACAACCGAAACTGACGGCTTAAAGTACATATGTTACGTTGGTCCACATATTTAAAAATAAAAAAATAAACTGACTCCAATAAACCAACTAAAATACAATAAAAATACTCTGCCTTATTTGATCTTAAATTACTAAGTGACAATTCTTGTCTATAACCTAAATTAATAATCTATTTATTTAAATAAACTAGTATTAAAATGCATTCTAGATATCTAAAACCCTATTCAAGATTTTTATTTAATTCATAAACGATTAAAATATCACTGAACAAAGGAATTTATTATTATCACCTCCAATTTTAGGCCTTATTTTACCTTCTCAGTATAAAAAGTTTCAGTTGCCATAACTTCAAATGTGTAACCCCAGTTTAAACCACTGGCTTTGCTGTTAAAACACAGACAACCAAGGCAAATTATTTCATATATGTAGATTTTGCTAATTAAGCTAAATAATGCCTTTAAAATTGTACCACCATTTTTTTATAGAATTTTAGATATAATATAGTAGATATACAGGGTGTCCCAAAATTCGACGTCAAGCCGAAACGGAGTGACAGGATTGATTGTAACAAAATTTTAATTTTATTTTAAAAAAAAACCTAGAAATTTGGTCAAACTGTAACCATTTTTCGGTTATTGTGGTTAATTTTTATTATTATTGTTCATTTAAACTTTGGAACCGTAACCCTAAATAATATTTCTAGAATCACAATCAAAAATAATTACACAGTTGCTCCAACTTTCCTAGAATTAAGACCATTTGTTATACTATAATATAATTGGGGGCGCCAGCGCTTACCTCGTTTATCGAAGCCGCCTGGACATCCTCCGTTTTGCGGTTTTCTGTGACAATTCTTTCTGGACACGATAACGTTTAGCGGTATTCTTGATCAACACAGTCACTGCACTTTTGGAGTTAAAAATTGTCACAAATTTATAGTCTTTTGCGTAATTTTCAAATATTGTTCGCGCGCGCGGTTGAGTTCATTCGAAGTTCTTTTTGTCAACTGTCGCTGGCGCCATTTTGGGAGGGAGGGAAAGGTGTTGCCAGGTATGTGTGTGTTGCGTTATGAAGCGTATATAGATGCGATGATTTATGAAATATAATGTGTTGACACAAATTAATATGAGTGTATAAAAATAACAAATTGTGGCGCAGCCAACTTCGGGGGGCCTAGAGGTTTCCTCTACATTGCGTTAAAACTAAATGAGAATTGAATTACATTTTGAGAAAAAAACTTAAAATTAATACATTTGAGTTAAACTTATTGCGTAGGTAACGGGCAGAGCCGAGTAACTGGACGTATATAAGTTCCAGAACAAGTCTTTACTTTAGCGACGCGGATAATACTATCTTTTCCGGGGAAAACCTCTATGACAACAGCGAGAGGCCAAAACATAGGATGCGAGTTATCATCTTTTATTATGACTATTGTTCCCACACTCAAAGGCTTAGAAGGAGAGTTCCATTTTTCGCGTTGTTGAAGTGAAGAAAGATACTCCATGCTCCAACGTTTCCAATAACTTTGGACTATTCTGTTTAACAACTGATAGCGAGTGAGTCTATTCTCTGAGATAGTGAGATCAATATTTTCTGCGGGCAAATATTTTAAAGGAGTTACATTTAAGAAATGATTCGGAGTTAATGCGGATGGATCAGAAGGATCTGATGAAAGAACGCAAATTGGACGGCTATTCAACAGGCCTTCAATCTGTACTAAAATTGTATTAAATTCCTCATATGTGAGAATTTGAGTTCCGATAGCTTTGAATAAATGAGCCTTTGTGGATTTAATATTTGTCTCACTCAAACCATTGAAGTTAGGTCCGTAAGGCGGGCTGTGTTGAAATTGAATTTTATGTTGAGTGAGATAATGACTCAAATAATTTTGATAATCAGTGGACTGTATTAATTGGTAAATTTCGTTTAATTTGCGCTTTGCACCAATAAAATTAGTGCCTCCGTCGCTATACAGGATCGAAACAGGACCTCTGCGTGAGATAAAGCGTTTGAACGCCGCGAGGAATAAGTCTGAACTTAGGTCAGAGACCAACTCTAAGTGGAGCGCTTTAGTCGTGAGACAAACGAATAGGCAAATATAAGCTTTATGGCTTTTTACTCCTCGGCGTCGTATGTGCGTAATATAAAAGGGTCCTGCGTAATCGACAGCAGTATGCACGAATGATTTAACTTGCGAAACTCTAATCGAGGGAAGATCGCCCATCTGGGGGATCGTACTATGCGGTTTAAGCTTAAAGCATGAATTGCATTTATGCACTCTTTGGCGAATTAAATTTCTGGCAGAGAGAATCCAATATTTTTGGCGCGTTAGAGATAATACTAATGCGGGACCAGTATGTAAATTTGATGCGTGATAATGATCGACTAGAAGGGACACTATTCGACCTTTAGCCGAGAGCAAAATTTGGTGTTTTTGGTCAAAATCTAAGTGGGAGTGGGTAAGCCTACCACCTACTCTTAGTATGCCTTTATCGTCGAGAAAAGGGTTAAGTTTTAACACGGCTTTACTTGGACAAGGTTTATTCATTTTAAGCGCATTAATTTCTTGGGAAAGATATTCCGATTGTGCGTAGCGTAATGCGTAATTTTCTGCGTGTTCCAAATCATTTGTAGTTATAGAATCGCGAGACTTCAATATTTTTAAAAAGCGAAGTACGTATACGAGCGAGCGAATGAGTTTCGTCCAAGTCGAGCAGCGTTCGGCCAGATCGCGAATGGGGTGAGTAGTTTCTGCCAGAGCAGAAGTTTGTACGTGGAGAGAGGTACTTTTAGTTTCTTGAGATTCCGTATTTTCATTGTGATTAATTTTGTATTCTTTTACAGGCCAGGTATTTACAGGAGCGGATAACCACTGCGGACCATGGAACCAGAGAGTGTTATTTATTAATCCTGTTGGTGTTACAGGGCGCGAGACTATATCAGCGGGATTTTCTACACCACGAACGTGAAACCAGTGGGGAGCGGGTAAGTATTCATTTATCTGAGCGATGCGGTTAGCTACGAACGTATGAAATTTATGCGCGGGCGAATGAATCCAGGTAAGAGTCACTGTAGAATCCGAGAATGCGTATATTTTATTTATTTTACAGCGTTTACTGAAGACAGAGCGGACCGAGTCTATTAACTTTGCGAGTAGAACTGCGGCGCAGAGTTCTAAGCGTGCGAGAGTTTTGTTCGGAGTGGAGTTTTGTTTGACTTTGGATTTAGCGGTAAGTAATTTTACAGACTGAGCGGTTGCGTTTTCTATATCTGAATTTATTGCGATTGAGAACATGCGGAGATTGAGAAGTAGATCAAAGATAACTTGCGAAACTACGAGTAAGTCATTAAGTGACTTGCCTGAAGTGGTCTTACATCCAGCGTCTAAGACTACGCGATTTTTTGACGTTTCCTTTTCAGGGCGATACACAGCTCTATGCGGCATATAATAAACTTGCGTGTCTTGAAAATTATTTGATACCTTGGACAGGTAGCCTTGATCAATATACGTTTGAATTGTCGCATTATAATCGGCGCGTAAATTATGTGAGTCGAGTTTCTTTTCTAGATTTAAAAAACGACACTTGGCTATAGAGTAAGAATGCCCCAACTCGGAGGGCGAGTGTTTGAACGGGAGATCTACCGTGTATCTACCGGTATAGTCGCGCGAATACGTAGATTGAAATATTTTTTCACATGCTTCGTCATCGGGACTAAAGTGTTTTTTATCGGGGACCGATTCTATCTCCCAAAAGCGTTGCGTTAATTGACCGAGAGAGACCGCTTCTGTTTGACAGAAGAAAATCTTTTTAGAGTTATGAGCGTTAGACGTAACAGAAGTATTCTGCGCGAGAGAAGCATGAGCGTTAACATTTGGCGTGAGCGAGTGCGAGCGACATTGGGCCTTTCCCATGGCGACATATCCGAGAGTGGTTTGTATACCTACGACCGAGGAAGTCGGCGAGGTCGATTTATGCGAACCGAGTAAAAGTGGGAATAATTCGTTGCCTATCAAACAATCGATTTCACTGGGAGCGTAATAAAGGTCGTCAGCCATTGGCAAATCTTGCAGATGAGTTAATTCCGTCGTATTAATTTCAACGTTGGGCAAGAAGTCCGTTATCGTATCAATAACACGAGCGCAAACCGTGTAAACACAGCGCGAGTCGAAGCGGGAATGCATTTTAAATTGCGTGATTCCGAGAGAATAGTTTTCTATTTGACCAATACCTCTGACCACAGAGGGCGCAGGCGTTATTGTTAAATTTAAGCGTTCGCAACAAGCTTTTGTAATGAAATTACTCATAGAACCCGTGTCCAAGAATAAGCGTACGCGATGAGCTTTATTATTATTATACACGTATACAGACGCGGTAGGTAACAATACTGTAGTATTATTGTTTGAAATACACGCGGGAACAGTGACTGACATCGCGAAGTTATTGTTTTCAGCGTTTGAATTAGCGCGCGAAGTGGACGACTGCGGCTCTGATACGGGAGTGTCATAAGTGCGAGCAGAGTTCACGAGCGGCGGGCGCGGCGCAGGCGGCGGCTGCGAGAGCGAGTGAGACGGACGATTAGTGCCGTCGATCGGCGCTTGGGCGGAGCGGTCGCGCTGCGCTGTGGCTACGCGTTGATAACTTGGCACGTTGCTATCATTGTTATCATTATAATCAGCGCGCGGGAATCGAGATGCGTTTGAATTATTGTTGTAGTTGTCATAGTGTAATAGCGAATGATGCTTGCGATTGCAGATCGAACATCTGTTGTTAGATTTGCATATATTTATGTGATGAAAGCCTAAGCAATTTATACAGAACGAGTGTTGACGAACAATGTCGTTGCGAGTTTGCGTGTTTTGTTTCAAAAAATGTTCACATTTAAACAGCGGGTGCGAATACACAGAGTTGCACACTTTGCAAGGAGATTGAAAACTCTTTGAAGTTTGAGGAGGAGCGTTTTGAACACAGAATGATTTTGTTTTATACATTTGCGGTGCGGATTTATTATATTGAGTGCGGTTATTCGAATTATATTGAGAATGAGAAGTCGATGGAGCGTGGAGTGCATTGAGCTTACTTTGTTGGGTTAGAAATTTTTTCAGGTCTGAAAATTTGGGAATTTCTATGTCTCTATTAGACTGTTCAAATAAGTCAAGCATAGGTTTGCTAAGCTTGCTTAAAGCGATGTGAGTTATAATGAAATCTGACAAGTTGTCAATTTTCAAGCGATTCAAAGCGGCTTCGGCTGAACAAAAGTTTTCAAGAATAGTGTCAGCTGATTGGCCGGGCTTTAATTGTAACATTTGTTCTAGATAACCCGAGGCTTGTACCCTAATATCATGGTATTTTGCTAGAAGAGCTTTCCATATGATTTCATAATTTTCAGAGGTAGCGGTTATGCCAGCACATACATTGAGAGCTTTACCGGAGAGGGCACCGGTCAAATACTGAACTTTTTCAGCGAGTGTGAGATGAGTATTGGTGTGTATGACACTGAGGAAATTTTCATAGAATACTGGCCACTTATTGGGCGTACCATCAAAACTTACAAGTTGAAGCGGGGGTAATTTTGTATTAAAGCTATTATTTTTATTTCTAACCTCAAGCTCCTGTCTCAGAGTGATTTCCGTTTGTTTTATGAAACAATACAACTCATCAAAGGTATTATAAATGCTATAACTCGGCTGAGCCTCAGGATTTATTTTAAGTTTCTCAATCATAAGTTTATCTACAGTTTCTATGTAATCTGAGCGCGTTTTGTCAACAGACTGAGCCCTAGACAGGAATAACGTGCGTGTAACATCGTCGGAAACCTTTAGACTTAAGTTATAGACATCTTGAATTATTTGAAACAAACATTGTTGTTTTTGTTCTAAAAAGATTAACATAACATCTTCGTTACTTGTTTTATCAATTTTAGGAGGCATATTGGAAAGAGTATTTGTAGTTAATTATGCGTATTTAAGTAATTTGAGTCGAAAAAATGATTATTCGTAAAATAAATGACAATTACTAAATTTGGCGGTGAAATGATAATTCAATATAGCGGGTCGGTTGGTATTTGCGTGAGCGGCGAACAATATTATAAGAATGATTTTCTGAAATTTGCAATATATACCAAAAATATTACTTGAATCTTAGAGAATGAGTATGATAATTGAGTTTTAGAGTATAATAATTGTAAAATAACAATATATATGTGTAATGCGAATGAGTAAAGTTTGAGCGTGGCGGTGCGTAGCGTATTTTATAATAGATTTTTGCGTAAATGATATTTGAGTGTGAGTAATTAGCGTGAATATATATAATAAAGGGATAAATGGGGGATTAGACTTGGAGATACGGATCGTAAGGACCAGACCTGGGGGCGCCAGCGCTTACCTCGTTTATCGAAGCCGCCTGGACATCCTCCGTTTTGCGGTTTTCTGTGACAATTCTTTCTGGACACGATAACGTTTAGCGGTATTCTTGATCAACACAGTCACTGCACTTTTGGAGTTAAAAATTGTCACAAATTTATAGTCTTTTGCGTAATTTTCAAATATTGTTCGCGCGCGCGGTTGAGTTCATTCGAAGTTCTTTTTGTCAACTGTCGCTGGCGCCATTTTGGGAGGGAGGGAAAGGTGTTGCCAGGTATGTGTGTGTTGCGTTATGAAGCGTATATAGATGCGATGATTTATGAAATATAATGTGTTGACACAAATTAATATGAGTGTATAAAAATAACAAATTGTGGCGCAGCCAATAATAATAAATCATTTATTATTTGTGTCCATTTTTTGTTAATTACAATTAACTTAATATTATGGTTAATAAAATTATTAAAATAACCAGAATAAAAATCATAAATAAAATTAATTAAAATACATGAATTCAAAATTTTTAAAATTTGTCGACTTTGCACAAGCTCTTGGTATGCATGGGATAGATTTTTTTTTATTTTTCTCATGATGGTTACAATCAATCCTTTCACCCCGTTTCGGCTTGACGTTGAGTTCTGGGACACAAAATAGAATATTAGTTTCTCAATAAACTAAAAATATTGCAATAAAGTAATTTAGTTATCTTAAAAAACACTAACTGACGCATCATTAAATTAATAATAGATTTGGCCATACAACTCTTAGATAAGCTCCGTGTATGTCTATTGCTGCCGAATTTTCTACCATGATCGTTTAGTGCTAAAGTTCTTTTTACACTGCACACGGCTGGAAGTCGGTTCATTTGCAAAGATATTAACGAAAATGTCAATGATTTGAATGGTATTACCTATTATTATAACTGTTTTCGCGTGTGTAAAAATTTACTAGTTTTGAATTTGGGACGACTATCGGTGGAAGTAACTGTGATATTCAGGCTTTTTCTATACAAATGTTGTTCGAGTTATCAAATCAAAAACCTATAACGTTTGAGTCTCCTCTCAGGATAGGGTTAAGGTCATACGTGTCCACGCTGGCCGAGTGCGGGTTGGGGACTGGCACGACACGTTTGTGGCTACGTAAATCTTCCCTTTGAATGTTTTGAAGCCGCCCGAAGGCCTCCAACTAAGCTTCACAACTGTTATCTTATGATAACAACCGGGACCGACTGCTTAACGTGACCTCCTCGGTTTACCCTCTGTGATAGTTTTAAGGCCTCTTGGCTATAGCTGTTTGAGCTGTGAGTAATTGTTAGGAAAGCTCGCAAATTGACTTCCTATAACTGTATACTTGGTTAGGTTACAAATTGGACTTGGTTCCACTTCAAAGATTCGAAGTGCATTAGTCTGTAACACGACCGCGATACAGTATATAAAGACTCCTTTTTTGCTGACGATGTAGAAGTCACTTCAAGTCTTGGTTCCTAGAAGAGACGAGAGCCAGGAGTACTAAGTGTTTCCACTAAAAACCACCCTGACGACCTTCCGATTTCAAATCCTCCACAGAAAAAAAAATTACTACTAGTCCTAAAGTTGTTTTAAAATGTAAAATACCACTATTTTCAAATGATATCAGTAAGGATTTGAAACTTTATTTATTTTATGGTAGCATATAGAACTAATATATAATTTTACGAATGGGACTTCTAATCAATTTAAGAAATATTTTAGAAAGACGCACCAAAACAATCAACCTCTCCTCCTATTTGCTTGTGTTGAATGTTGCGCACGCGCCGATTGCGAGCTTCAACTGACGTTGCAGATGAGACGTGTTGATGAGGACATTGCATTGTTAACAATAGTATGACATTTTGTACCCAACTTCACTTACCCAAAAGTAACTTATAACCCATGTCAAATTAACAGAAAATTACTCAATTCCTTTTGTTTCCTTTTAATTCTCTCTGGAAGAGATAGATTGATTTTAAAGGGGATTTTTTTGGCAGATAACTATTGATATCTGTATATAAGGAGTAAGAACTCTGCGAACACCGCCACGCTGAATCTGAGGGGTTACACCACAATTTCGTGTTTGTGTCTCCAGGTGAAATATTTAGACATGGCGGGACTTTCATCACTCGGTGCCGCAACTGATCTAGGCTAATGTCACTGACGCCTCTGGTCTTCAGAGGTTCCACGCGTTTTAACAATTAGACATGGTTTCGTCAACCCGACTCATGTTAAACACGAAACGCTTACGGTTTGTGTCAATATTTATAAATGGACAACGGTTTTGTAACTGTACATAGTACATGAATATTGTTTTTGTTAGAAAATGGTGAGGTCATGTAAATTGTGTTTGTCATGCTTTCACGCGTGTATGATTTACAATAACACCTTTCCTTCCCACTATGATCCGGGGTCCTCTAAGCGGGGCGTGAAAAAGCATCTCACTAAGCAGGCATAGTGTGGACCGCCATACTTTATGGTCTGCATTCGCGGCAATGGTGTGTGGTTTCTCCCACTCTTGGATTCCGCTCGTGCGTTTCATCAGGCAAAGTAGTCACTTTGGTAGTCTAAATATTAAAAAAAAAATAAGTTTAATGTCAAAAGAGTCAATTCATTTAATAAATTGCGGCTGTTGTTCTAAAGGTACAAAGGTAGAGAGAACGCCGCGAGGCGAAACTAGTCTTAAAAAAGTAGTCCTAGTCACTCCTTATATCTTCTGCTATCTGCTAGTGAAGGTCCCGTCAAAATAGGTTCAGCCATTTCAGAGATTAGTTGGAACAAGCGGACAGACATACATATTGTCAGACAGACAAACATTATTATTTTGGTGTAACATGCAATAAGTAAAAAGCTTTGAATTATTGCCTTTATCAATCTAAATCTGCTCTTATTCAGGGGGTTGCGAGTCTAACAATAATAAATATTTCGGACATCTCACACACCACGCTATCTAGTCATAAACTACTATTTATTAATATGTGACTAAGCAGAGCTTGTATTGTGGGTACTAGACAACTGATATAAATACATAAACATTCTTTTTTTTGTAAATACATACATATTATTATACATAGAAAACACCCAAACTTCGAATCAAATATTTGCGGATCACACAAACATTAGGTCCAACCCGGGATCCAGCCCGAGACCTCTTGATCATTAGCCGCATACGCAAACCATTAGACCAACGAGGCAGTAATGAAGAATAGATAATCTATCTCTCACTCTCATCTAGATCATATTTGTGCATATTCGGCTGCACGGTGGTTTAAAACTTCGAAAACTTAGTGGTTTAAATGGTTGCCAATCTGCTCCCCACGGTGCCAAGTGTGGTGAGTTCAAATCCCAATGGAATAACACTTTGTGAGATCCACAATCGAATTAAGAATCCCTACATTTATGCAGTCGGTTTTAACATTTAATTCTCTTTGTATGCATTCTTGACATAATACCTGTCGAGATCGTTAAACCTTTGAAGGGTGCGTGTTCCCAGTAGCCACTTATGAGCTATTTAAGTTCTCAGCAGTTTGCTGTTAAGTTTATTTAAGTGTAAAATAAAGTTGGTTAACGAGAGCGGTTGGTGCTTGTGAAACATGCGCAATGCGCTGCACCGACTCGTGCAGTCACGACCTTAGGAATGACGACACCAATAATCTTTTACACATTTTTACAACTTTATTTTGAAGATTAAAAAGAGCCTATAAATAAATAAAAGTAAAATGTTTGTTTTTATTTTAAAATTAATAGCTTTTTTAATTAATAAAGCTACGATACCGGTCTTAACATACATACATAGAGAAACATATTTTTAACATTTTTATCTGTCTGTCTATCCATTTGTCTCTCTGTTTGTACCGTCTAATCTCTGAAACAGCTACTTGGTTGAAAGCTAATGATGTAATGAGTAACATAAGCTTAGAATAGTTTCGAACGCTGTAAAAGTGCAAAAACAACAGCTGGTAACAGCGTTTCTCAGTTAATTTTACATATTTTTGGAGACTATCTGCAGACTATCCTGGTTACAATAGTGTGGGATCAGAATGCCTTGTGACGTTACAGCTTATAAAAAAAAAGTATCCCACTTTCTCTCAGAAACCTAATAATTTACATTTTCCATGTAAATCAATTCAACATACCTTTTTAATATATGTATACGTAGGGACAGCTGAATGTAGTTTTTCCTTAACACATCAGGTTTATTTTCCTTTATGAAATACATATTACCATGTTTAGACACAGCACTTTACCTCGGACCTGTACATGGGAGTACGCGTCCAATGTAGGCGCGGTTGCCTTAGGGCCGTCCCTTTCACCTGAGCGCGCTATAAATTACATTCTAGAACAATCTTTAGACCGCTTAGCACTGGTTCCATGGAGATGAATAAAGGTCACTGTTATGATTTAGTTATTAATTTAGTCATCTAATAAATAAAATTGAAAGATCTGTGTGTATCGCTTGTAGAGATATGTCAATTTAACTAAGCACAAGATTGATATAATTTCGTAGTCAAAATTGTTTTGCTTTGAAACGTGAATTTAAGAGTAATTATGACTAAAAGCATAATTTTATATAATTATACTAATTCTTAGTTTTATGGCTATTCAGTATATAACTTAATAAACCTTAACAAGACATAATCTGTGTCAATATTTGTCATTCACGAACGATCTTACGTATAAATCGATTTACGCATGATTGTTTTACATTCGATATAAAAGTTCAGTTTTATCGATTCGAGATTACGCATTCCATACAACACTTTGATACAAATTGTATTTATTTTATCGAGTTAGAATCGTTCTAGTCACTAGAAGGAAACTGCGTAGGACAACTGCAGTGCAAAAGGCAAACTTGACACAATCCCTAAAACCAACTCGTGTGGTCAGCGTGCGATTGTAGGCAATAACTTCTTTCAACGACAACGCCCATATCCTGCAGAGACTATTAAAGGCAAAACTGGCCCACAGTCATACAGAAAACCTTGATTAAATAATACTCACGTTGTGTCCAATTGAAACAGTGCACAGCCGAAACTTGTGGGCGCTGGAAGCTGGAATCAAGCATGGGCGTAGGCGAGCACTAAGAGAGAATTTTGAAAAAATCCACTCCTAAGGGGATGAAAAAGGCAAGCAAAGTTATACATCAGAATAAAACGTACGCGAAGATGCGGGCAAAAGCTAGTGATTTTATAAGAGTCCCAAGCCCCTCCCCTCTTGCCCTCATTTCAGGGATAAATTCATTAAACTTTCTTGAGTTCCTTGTCAACTGTCTTCTTTGAATAACATGTCTAGATAGAGAGTTCGAGCGTCTAAACGTCCAAAAAAATAGTCTCTAACTATTAAATACTAAGTTCTGTATATAATCAAAGACTGTCTTATTTATTGTGGCATTATGGTCCTTCCCTAACTACGGAGAACGCATTTTATATTTCATCACATCCAAAGTTAGTCGTCAGAACCTACCTTCAAGATTATTTAGAAACCCCCCGAAGCAAACAGGTTGTTCTCCTTCACCGTGTTACTGATCAATGACCATTAAGTACAATAAACGACCAATCAGGGAGCGATAAAGAGGTTTGTATCTAAACTGCGCGAGTGCATAGTGTGCGGGGAGAGGGGAGGGATTGTAGTACAAATATTTCTCACGCGCACAACACAGTAGGTACGGTTAGACAAAAAGTCTTGTTGATACTTGTTGATTGTGATTATGAAAGTGTGCATTTTTTGCTGGGTACCGTACGTAGTAAAGAATTAGAAGTGTTAAGTATTGCTATGAAATTGTGGGTGTAATAAGCTGTATTACGATGACAAGTTAATAAGTTACGTACCAACGTAGATAACGGTCTAAGAGTGCATTAGAAGATCTTAGAAATAATTGTCCCACTAGTGCAGTTCCTATCGCTACCGAATATTCTGGATTGGCTGAAGTGTCAACATGGCAGTCTTTCACGCTTTGTTACTGAAGGATAAAGACACTACACTGTTGTAAAGCAGTCAGTAAGAATGTCACAGCACTGTGACATTAGAGACAGTTCTAACTATGGTCTATTATGACAGTGCAGAATCGGACACAAAAGAACAGGAAGCGTGCACACTAACGGGTTAGATATAGACAACCAAGCTAATACAAACACATATACATACAAAATGTTAATGTGTACAAATATTTGGACTAAATGGCAATTTAAACACAGTCAAGCTTTCCGCCATGACATCATCTAAAAAAGATCACCGTAAAAGAAAGTTCTTAAAACATTCAATTTGAATAAATAACGGATTATGTTTGAATAAAAATGAATCTGTATCGAGAACGCCTTAATTTTTAACCAAATAGAATAAATTATAATGTATTTAAGTTGCCATATGTAAATAGTGCTATATTTGGCACACTGAATGTAACGGAATGCAAAATTAATTGAACTTTTGTTTTGTCAGGCTAATCAATCTCGTTTTGACAATACTTTAAAATATAATCATCCTCTTTATTACGTTTAATGGGCTATACAAGTAAAAGTTATTATTTAAGAAAAGGATTATTAGAATAAAGCAAACAATACTTTCTAGACGATTGAATTTTCCCATTATATTAATTATTGTAGGTAGTAGAGCCACGCTGATTTCAGCACGAATGGGCCGGCTCGACCCGGCCAGTACTACCCTCACACAGAAGACCATCCTAATAATGACAGCATTCTTGCTGTCGTATTTCGTTGGTGAGTGTGAGACCGGAGGCCCAATCATTCTGCATTATTCTCCCGCCCTTCGAAGGCCGGAAGAATGATGCAGAATAATCTAACCAAGCTGCCATGGTAAGGGTCACCACGCTACATTGCCTACCCTCACAATAAGCATGGTGACCCCTACTCCTGGATTCTACTCATGCTTTCCATCAGGCAGAGTAGAGTCACTTTGGCAGGCTTAAATATAAAAAAAAAAAAAAAAAAAATGTGAATCAAATTTCATTTCGTTTTAAAGTTTTACAGAGTTTTCTAAAGTTATAATAAAAACTCAATTACGTTATTTATGCCTATTAATTTTTTTCAGTTTAGGACATATTCGAACGGTTTGACTAAACACTTAGCGCTAAAAAGCTGCCATTTTGCACTTTTAACATGACATGTGTATGTGATGCACTCGAAATGAGAATTAATCGAACTTAAAACTTATGAAAATCGATTTAAAAATTAGAAGAAAACATAAGCTAATACTCTCGCCGTAAAAAAAACTGACTTATTTTCTCTTATATGAATAGTTCCTTTGTATTAAATACTAGATGTTGCCAGCGGCTTAGCCCGTCCGTATAACGGTTATCGCGGTAATAAGTAGCTTTAGTTCTTTGATTATATATATGTTTATAATCAAAGCTTTAGTCCTTCCTCAACAATCCACGTATATCTATCTACATGCCATATTTTCACTTAACCGTAAAAGACAGACGAATCGAATCAATCCTATTGTCTTTGTTGACAGTACTTTAGTAGTATTTGTTCAAGTATCTGCCATATATTTGGTAATAGTTTATTGTACCGACAACAAAAGGTCGCCACCAGCGGAACCAATCACATACTTCGGTACATACCACAATTGTTTATGGAGTAAGATTAAGTTTGTTGGACCATCGTGCTGATGGCTGTAGTGACGCAATATTTGTTGAGGTCTAGAGGTCAGGAGGGGACCTCAGTTTCATTCAAAACAATTATGCCTAAATGTCATGGGCAGTTTGGATAATTAAGATAATATTAGATGGGAAAATATGAGACTAGAATGTGTTTAGAATTAAATTAAGTGTCATGTTCATATAATGTGTTTTAATGGTGTCAACTAGGCAACACCTCTTTCTACTACGCCTAGTGTTGTGGGTTCAAATCCTGGTAATAATACTGCGTGCGATTCACAAATTGTTATTCTGTCTGTGTGTTCGTTGTGTCCGTTTGTTGCATTTTTGTTGCTAATGCGGGTTTTATCTTTTTAAAGATAAAATTCACTTAAATTTAATTTCTTTATATACGTATAAAAATAAATGTTGTGATACAGTTATTGTTCTGGGTAGGAATCGGACCCACTTCTTTTGGCTCTGCAGTCAATTTAGGGATTCCAATACAGGATTGTAAATGAATCTCTTTTTCTTCTTTATAGCATTTATTTCCAATAATATTTGTGGTCGGCTACTAGTTCAACCGGTTTCACCTGAATATCAGTTTTTCCACGGAGCGACTGGCATCGGACCTCCGCAAACCTGAGGGAGATCATAACAGTTATCATCAACAACCCATAACGTCCCGCTGCTGGGGTCGGGTCTCCTCCCAGGAGAGGGTTAAGGCCATATGTCCCCACGCTGACCGAGTGCGGGTTGGGAACTGGCAAGACACGTTGTGCCTACGTAATCTTGCTGTTGGATGTTTCTAAGCCGCCCGAAGGCCTCCAACTAAGCTTCACGATTGCTATCTTATGATAAAGTGACCTCCGAATCACGGAAACGCTCATTACATAAAATGCCACAAACGGTCACCCATCTAGGTCCGACCGCGCCATCGTTGCTTACCCTTGGTAATTGTTTCCAATCACATATGGCCACTCGGCTATGAGGGCTTCAATTTTCTTCGTAGCAGTAAATGAATGTAAATGCTTAATAAACTATGTACCCTTTGAGAGATACGGCTTGTACGCAGTATGCTAGATATATATTTAACATCATTGCTTTGTCCATCGATCTATCGATTGCAGTAAAGGTGTCACTTTCTCGCGAACGTCCGAGAGAAAGTCCGTCGTTTACTTGTTTTGTTTTAATCATATAATACTTTTCTTTGTTGTTCCGTCCGTTTCGATAACCATATTGATTATTGAGGCGTAGACTGATCGAGTGAGCGTGACGCTATATCCTAAAATTGGTAGGTATAATGTGAAAAATTCGGCTAAGTGCGAGTTGGTTTCGCGTTGAGAGGGTTCTGTACGCTGATTTGTAACATTTTTTATTTACGCCTACCAAAGTGAATCTACTCTGCCTGATGGAAAGTATGAGTAGAATCCAGGAGTATAGGTCACCATCCTCTTTAAGATACGAACAGGGGGGCTGGGCTTTTTAGATCATATTTTATTGAAATTGAGCAACTTCTTGTTAAATGTTAATTTTTAAATCAACATCAGGCTTTATCCGTTTTCATTTATAATACCATATTCCTATTTATGTACTCTGAATTCAGATACCTCGTTAATATGTATATGACAATAACTAGCATACCAACACAGCTCCGTCTATTGCCCGTAGCGTGATACCACAGAAGCAAAACTTGTTTCAAATTAAAAAGGTTTATATCTCAGACTTTTTTGTAGAACTTTTAAAGGGGAACAATTTTATCGTACTCACGCGATTTTTGCATAACTTTAACCGTTTACGCAGCGCACGCAGCAGAGGCTCTCAAGAGGAAAAAATACCCCGATTTTGAAACATTCTTCATTGCTGCTCTGCTCCTAATCGTCTTAGCGTGATGAAATCTAGCCTTTCTCGATAAATAGGCTATCTAACACTGAAATATTTTTTCAAATCGGACCAGTTGCTTTTTTTTTATTTTAAATGTGAAACATTAACACCTGTACTTATGTTTTTGAACATTGTATCACAGGTGCCAGCGCCTTCCACTGTTCTTGGAACAATTCCCTAGTACATGTGATAGCAAATACTATAAAAAAAGTTCATTCTTTTAAAAAGTTCCTGAGATTAGCGCGTTCAACTAAAAAAAAAGAAACTTCAACTTTATTTTAATAATAAATATAAATTACCTGTATTTCCGTTGCACACAACTATTTTTGGTCACATTCGGTCACTCAAATTTTTTCAACGGAATCCTAAAGCTAAATTAACAATCCTAACATAAAAGGTTCTGCTTCTAAAAAAACAAATTAGTTTCTTTTGTGAAAGTTGATCCAATCATTTATATAATAAGTTTTCTTCGCAATTTAAGTAGGTATATATGGACATTGAAACTTAATACTTCGATGATTAAAACCTCTTTAAAAGAAATCTCATTTAGAACATAGGATTGTGTAAAAAGCACATTTTTATGTGTCTGAATGTAAACTATTTATAATAAAATTGATGTGTCTGTATATAATATCAAAGGAATAGTTTTTTTACTACATAAGTACATACATATGAAAGTTAATACTGTACTTACATTAATTAAGCAATTTTAATATTTTGTCTGTCTGTCTGGCCAACTGTTTGTTCCGGCTAATCTCTGGAACGACTTGTCCGATTTTGACGGGACTTTCACTGGCAGATAGCTGATGACATAAAGAGTAATTTAGACTAGCTTAGCTCCGCTGCATTACTCACATTTTACAACTATGAACGCGGGTAACACCGCACGTACGAACATAATATGTATATATTTAGTAGTATAGTAGCTGAGCCCCGCAATATTACCTTTACGATAACAACCGCGAGTAACGCTGCGAGGGGCAGCTAATCTATAAAATTTAAGTTACTATATCATGGGCTATCTGCCCGTAAAAGTCCCATCAAAATCGATCTGTCCGTTCTAAAGATTACACGGAGCAAACAGACAGACATTTTTGTTTTAAACAATTTTTTTGATGTAGGTACCATTAATATTAGAGTGAAAAGTTGTGAATATGAAGTTACAAACAGACCATTCAATTTTATTTATTTATATATATTTTTTTATACTCAAACAATCATTAGGTACGGATTTCCTCATAATCTTTATCGTTTCCATCAAGATATGGTTATAATGACTTTCATTATACGTTACATTGTAACATTTCAAACACGCAATGTTTATAACATTACTGTGTGCTTTTGTTACATAAATCTTCATCGCTATGAAGTCGAAGCAATGTATTGTCGACATGATGACACCTTCATATTAATATATTAGTAGGAAATATGTTATTAGCAGAATGTACCGTGTTCAATGTTTGTTTGTATGTATTTGTATGACAGGTTTTTATTTCGTTAGTTGTTATTCGTAAGTGATACTTTTCGCAACACACCCTTCGTGGGGTAAACGAATCGCATGTGTGGGACTCCCAGAGCTACCGGTCTACCCACTAACTACATCGGCGGTCGGGAGGAGCGCTTCTGGAGTCTTTCCTGCCGTACCCCACTACTGAGGTACATCCCGCGGTGACTGGATTCACCTAAATATGTCGGTCCTACGCCTGAACTCTCCCCGCTCGTGTCTTATAGCCGTCGGAACAGTGGGTGCATCTGTGTGCGCACACACACTTATACACTGGAACATCTCGTGCATAGTTGGCTGGTATTCGTTGAGACTGATGCAAAACTGATTGACATCGACTAGGAGTTAACATACATACCTATATCTCTTAATGAATAAGAAAATGTTGCCTAAAGTTAAGCGCTTAGAGAGCTTACATGCAACGTTCATAGCCAAAATTCCCAATGTTATTAGAAACAATCACCGAGGGCAATCAACGACAGTACCTGGGTGACCGTTAGGGGCATGATTCGCAGGTCACGTTAAGCAGTTGGTCCCGGTTGTTATCATAAGATAGCAGTCGTAAAACTTAGTTGGAGGCCTTTGGGCGGCTTAAAAACATCCAAACGGCCAAATTACGTAGCCACAACGTGTCTTGCCAGTCCTCAAACCGCACACGGCCGGCGTGGAGACGTATGGCCTTAACCCTCTCCTGAGAGAAGACTCGAGCCCAGCAGTGGGACATGCTGTTGATGATGTTGATGATTATACCGCACTTATTGTTTCAAGTTTTCGATGACAAATGAAACTTAATCCCAGTTTTCTTTTAGACTACAAATAAGAGTAACCTACAAACAAATAATAAATAAATATATCGGACATCTTACACACAACGCCATCTAGTCCAAAACTAAGCAGAACTTATATTATGGGTGCTAGACAACTGACATAAATACTTCAAATTACTTTTTTCTGTAAATAAATACATATTATGAATAGAAAACACCCAGACTCCGAAACAAATATTTGCGAATCACACAAATATTTGGACCGACTCGGGAATTACCCGCCACCTCTAGCCCAGCACCGAAGCAATCAAATGAAACTTAATTCCAACTTTCTTCTAGACACTACACAAACATAGTTATATGAATGTTGCGCAAACGCATGGCCTGCGGTTGTCCGCGGTTATCAGCAACCAGTAACTGTACAGTAACCATATATTGGTTACGTAATATGACCAGTTATGGACGCCGGTCACCACACTTATAATTTTGACAGTCATACACCAACATAGTCATAGAGCTTTTTATCATTTTTATTGTACTGCTGATTACATATTGCGGATGTTAGGACTTTTCACCTGTCATTTTGTGTATGACCAGTATGTTTTTTTAACTGCACGTTTGGTCTAGTGGTTCAAGCGTAACACCGTTTTCTACTGTGTCAAGTGTCGTGGATTCAAATCCCACGTGGGACTACACTTTGTGTGATTCACAGATTCTTGTTCCTAGTCTGGGTGTTCTTTGTGTCTGTTTTATGTATGTTTGTAAAGGCCCCCACTACACAAGATTTATATTCCTAATTGCGAGAGTTGTCTTTTCAAACCGAAATATTAATTAAACGAATAATTTTCAAACAAAATTGTTTTTAACAGCTACCAGATAATGAGTTCGGAGTGTCCTTTTCAATCCAATGTTATAGTAAGAGTAAACTAATTGAGCAAATTATGCTGACAACAACAACGCAAAAAATCAGTCAAGTGTGTATCAGGCCACGCGTGTGACGCGTGGGATAGGGTTCCGCAGTCACCTACAAAGGCAAGTGGAATAAAAATCGTGTCCAATGGATAACTTTTATATTTACTTATTATTTCGTTATTTTTGTACGAAGCTTTCCAAGTACGCGTTAATTTTTAAGTCATGTACGCGTGCGGTAGCGCACGTGAACACTCGAGGATTTCATAGTTAGTCAGATACTACCTGTTTTAGATACATACATTTATACCTAAATTATATTACGGGCAGACTAAACTTCCGCATTTTTGCAACTAAACTTTTAGTTGCATTTACTGAAAAGGGGCAAACCTAATGCCGGTAAGTGGATACTTTATAAATTAGATTAGAAAGTTGGGAGTGCTTTTAAAGGAAAGTTACATGAATAAGGAAAGGCATTAGGAGAAAAAGTATTTTACTTGTACAGAAGAATGTAAGGAATTTTACCAGTATCTGTAACCTAGTTTGATTTGTACCGATAATCTGAATCTTGTAACACATTATAAGCAAGGAATCACTGTATTAAACTAATTTTAAACAGTTTTTCAAGAAGATACATTTTAAAAATTGATCAAATATTACTCGTAAGAAACAGACTTAGCAATGATACTCTTCCTGCAAACTTTAATAGCCTCCAGATTATATCAGAAAACCTCTCCATTCACTTTATGATACATAGCTGCAACAAATTGAACATAAAACATAATTAAATTACAGAATATTTAATATTAACTCCGATATACAGTAGGAATCTTCGCACAGATAAAAATTAATGTGCATAGATTAAAAAAGAATTCATTTTAAACAGTCCATAAAGTTCTGTTGAGTAATCATGGAGTCTATGGTCATTAGTTACTTTGTTACTTTTAATTTGGCATAAGAAACACCCACGCGGCCTGTAGTGCCATTTGCCTTTGCTTCGAAACGCGAAAGTTACTGAAACTACTTATATTATGCTTAATGGACTTTTAATATCTTTATGAGACTTTTATTCATATGAGCTACCTTAATTTATTCGCATTTTAACTATAACGAATGTCAATTGGAACATAAATGATAACGATTGTTAAAAAACATATGACATAATCAACAATGATGTGCTTGAACGGAAGTCGTCATGTAATATGTTTTGACTAGCTGTTATTGATATAGCTTAGAAAGTATTATGAAATTATATAAAACTAGCTGTATCCAGTGTAATATAATCCAGCCAGTGTAAATTATCGAAACGTACACAAACCAGTTTATGCAGAATTAAGCTCACTGTCAGACTGGACTCTTTGGTGTTCCTTGGGAGAGGCCTATATCCAGCAGTTGGCTGCATCCAACAGGTTGATGATGATGATAAAAACAAATTTAGCAGTGCTTCTGCCGTTGTAGAACTATGCTCGACCGGAATACCCTCCCACAAAACCGTTACAAAGCAGTCCTATCGTTGCTTTTCACCGATTTGCTGGCTACTAAGGCCCAAACCCCTCTCTCCATATTATTCAGAGAGGACACAAGCTTTAAGATTTCAAAAGGCATGCCAAAGGGCGGGAATACACTGCTGACTCTCGATATTCAGGTGTCTATGGAAGGCACTTTAGTAGTATCGTACCATCAGTTGACCCCTTCAACCCAACTTCATAAAAAAATAACAGTAAATTCAAGGTAGTCTACTAAGAAACATCAATAGAAACAATACCACAAAATCAAGTACCTATGTATTATTAACAGATGTACTAGGCCTCACCTACACAGGGTTCATTGACCCCTCCAAGCCCTTCATTTATACCTAAACCTAGTGATGCGGTCATGCACGTATATCTGCGCAATGTGCCGATGCGTTTGCGATGCGCCGCTTTACGAACGGTTGCGCAAGCGCAGCCGACCGGCCGACCTCCTGCGGTGATGCAACACCATTTACCCACTCTCGATAATTATTTTATACATATATTTACTAATCAATGCGGCTTAGCCTGGGGGCATACAATTTAATTACACATATACATTAAGCGGCAACCCATGTTTGCTATGTTGAACTGTTCTAAAGAATCTCTAATCATAAATCATTTCAAACTTTAAAAATCAGCTAAGTGCGTGTCAGGCCACACATAGAATAGGATTCCGTAGTTACCCATAATAACTTTCGTCGTGTCCAATAGTTAATTGTTATGTTTAATTATTATTTCGTTATTTCTGTACGAATATTTCCATGTAAGTGTATCCTACAAGTTAGGCCTCTATAACTCCTAAACTAAAAAAATACGTAAATCGTAATAGTTTTTCTTTAGAGTTCATCACAAGGGCTAATTTCCCCTTAGGTGTAAATTTTAAATTGGATAAAAATGTTTTCTTGGTGCTTACGACATGAAAACTATCAACTCACTAACAATTATTTGAAGCGATTTAGGTTCTGCGTTAATGCACTAGTCAGTCAAAACAAGTAATATAATTTAAATAAGTATAGATATTCGTTTTATTGGGGTCAATCCAACCATACCGTTTTAATATGGTCGGCATTTAAACTAATAGCAGTATTTAGCCATTGCATTGAGAATCTAATTCACTATTGTGTCAAGTTATTCATGCTTCTGCAATTTCATAAAAAGCTAGTAAAAATAAAGCACTTATGTTTAAGTTGGGTAAATCAATATCATTTTAAATTTTATAACGGCCCGTAGCACCATATTTTTTTCCGTCCGCTTCTTATGGCCAGGACTCGACCCTCGAATTCCTAGGCAGAACCGTCCTCCAGCGTGTGTTAGATGGAGTCGCGATCGAACCTGCAGTGGTGGCTTCGTGCTGCAGTGCACTCACCACCTCACGAGTGATAATATATGTACCTACTTATGACTCCTATGACCTTCGTTGAATGGTTACTCCCATATTCCACTAACAAATTATCTATTATGTAGACAGAATTTGCCAACCAACAGATTTATTTAAAATCATTCAACTGTTTTATGTTTCAAAGTAATCAGCATTCCATAGAATGCTCTTCAAAGAGATAGCAACACCATTCACAGTTTACAACGTGGGTGGCAACACTGACAACACATGAACAATCCCGTTAAACGCGATGTAAGTTCACGCTGTACCCGCTAGGGGGCGGTCCACCCAAGATTTATGTCCTGGACTTCGTACAGTATAGCGATATAGGAATGATTACAGATTCTGTTAGTTTTACGGCTAAAACACTATTGTAAACATAGCTTATCAAGTAAGGTTTGATGCTTACGTTGTTTATGGTGTAATGTAATGTCATGGCTTAATTGAACCTTTAGTTTTGTATCTTTATTCAAAGGGTAAACTTTTGATAGACAAATACACTCTTGTTTGTACAAAAAAATACAAATAAAAATCAAAAAAAGATATAAACAATAACCTACAAGCATCTTGTCGGAAAATCCATTAGTAACCAATGTTTGAAACAAACTCTGTCGACCAAATATGGTCATTCAAAACTCGAATGTCAGAGCCTCATCAACCATTATTGTTGCCCTCGTGGGACACTGGCCCCGTTTCCTCAGAGTACCATTCATAACCTGTAAACGAGATGTTTGTATGACCTTGTGACTTCACACGCCGAATTGTCGGAAAGCCTCCGAAAGTGAAAAGAAAGTTGGTTTCTACAAGTATCCATTTACCATAGGCTTTATAATTAATGGGTACGTTTAAAAAGAAACACGAAAAAATTGTCGTTATCTCAGTTCTTATAAACTCTCAAGGTTGGATGGTTTAAATACGGTTGTAAAACTTTTTAAATGCTTTTTTTCATGTAGTTGTTTTATATATTTTCGCTGACTTGTCTGTAATATTTGATGATTTGAACGTAACCGATTGAAAAGGGACGAAACTGTGTAACAGGAGGTGGTTGAAGCTGTTTGAAATGACCAATGAGCGAACGGAGATATTAGATGGTCCTTCTTTTCATAATACAGACCTAGGGCTATACCCTCACACAGAAGACAGAATGACTACATTCGGTGAGTGTGAGACCAGCGTCCCGATCATTCTGCATCATTCCCCGGCCTCCGGAGGCTGAAAGAATTGTGCAGAAACATTTCACAAACCTGCCATGGTGGGAGAGTCACTTTGGTAGGCTTAAAAAAATATCATTGTGTGTCAAAAGCTTCCATCCGAATTAGAACCACAATTTAGTAGGCTAGTCGTTGTTATCGCACAAGTGACTTACTCCAAACGCATTCAAGAATTAATCCGGTCGCCTCCCACGCTGTGCAACTCACAACAAACACAATGGCACCTGACAACATACTTACAGAGATTATGCTATGAGCTAACAATGGAACCTGTCTAACATGTAGTACGCCTGGCGCTTCATGTATACAAGACATATTAGGAACTAGCGGAAAGCAAAGCTACTCTAATAAAACTAGCCTAAGCTATTGTTTATATCATCAGCTATCTACTAGTAGTTCTGTGAAAATGATTCCAGCCGTTCCATAGATTAGCCGGAACAAACAGACAGACAACATTTTTAAAACATTGCTTTTTTGATGTAAATAGGTACCATATTTGTATATACTTTCATATACATTTATTAAAAAACTGTTATTTTAATTTTACATACAGACATTTTAATTTTCTATATTTGTATAGATTTCCGTGATTTTTTTGAAGCTGCTAATCTATATACGAGTATATAAAATTCTCTTAAATATAAAATACTCCTCCGCAACGGCTTGATCGATTCTTATGGAACTTAGAGGGTTTAGTCAGCAGGTCTGAGAATAGGACGTAAACTATTTTACGTACTCCTATTTTATTACCTAAATAAAGGTTGAAATGAACGCAAGCGGAGTCGCGGGCATCAGCTGGTACTCTTTATAAAGTTTAATAGATAATACTTAAGTTAATTTACTCATATGTATGATTTAAAAAAAAACTGAACTGAAGAGGAAGGAAAGCTCCTGCTTTTAATCCTTTGCATTGGATTGTAGGTTATTATGATAGCTTTTTTTTACGGTAAATAAATTGAGGAAGCATAGATTTTTCCCAAGGAAAAGCATCAACTTATAACCTTCAGACCCTTGGGATCAAACATGCCTTAAGTCTAGTTTATCACCTAGATAGGCTATTACCATATTATTATCAAGATCAACAGGAAATGTTCACAGTTTGATATGCATACTATTAACATAACATTTAATTCAGTTTAAAAGTATTCTGTCACGACAAAAGGCATATCTGTAACAAAGGTGCGGAATTATATATTACTTGCATAAATATTCATGTCTGCATGTATATTTATTTTATTTGACATTCCAAAGAGAGCGACTAAAATCTGGTAGTGTACACAATCACCTGGAAACTACCGTACTGGAAAGCAAGAGTAGACAAAGTCCTCATGTAATTAAAAACATGTTAAGTAATAAGTTGTTATGAACATAAGTAATTACCAACAGCACAATCTAAACATATAATGGGAGCAATGAAATATTTATGGTTGGGCATGTATGTATGTATTTTGAGTGAAAAATTATTTAAAAAAAAAACACACATTTCACACACGGCCATCTTGCATTACGGAAATCATTCATATTTCTAAATACATACGTAAAAGTAAATTAGACACAGAATAAAATGATCGTGCTCATCACATAAATTTCGGTTTTAAGTAGGAATCGAACCCATTACCTCTGTCTTAGCAGACAGGGTCATTAGCCTCTAAACCAACACTAAAAGAAAATACCACTATGTAATAAACTGTTTTCTTTTTAAAGCTAGTAATAAAAAAAAACAACAAATATTTTAACCTCTAGCAACACAGTGCGGCAAGTTGCACAGGATTTACAAGTAAAAGTTAGCTACAATTATTTTTTATGAGCGCAATCTACTCTGAGGTCGACCACATTCCGTTCCTGCGGTTAGAATAAAAACTTTATTTGACCGATTAGTACTATATTATAAATATATATTTATAATAATGTTACACATTATGCAACGTTTCCGTCTGAGCTACTTACACACAAATAATATGGGTACAGAAAGTTTTTGAAACAATTTTTAGTTGAAGTTCAAAATTGATTATTTTGTTCTTTATCGAATAAGTATTATAATAGGGAAGTTATTGTTTTTAAGTTTATAATGTTAGCTTATTCTTAGTAATAACAAGATGATCACTCTCCTAGTTAAACACCTACAGATGCTGTACTAAAGTGTCAATCTTGCAGTCGTTTTTCGGTTTATATTCTATTCTCGATTCTGTTTCTCACTCAGTCACATGATCAAAACAAAATATTAGCCAATGAAACAAGAGAATAGAAAAATATAAAAGAGAATAGAATATAAAATGAAAAACGTTTGTAACTTGGCTAAAGGAGCAGTTAAGTTTCAGTCAGGTTAAGAAAATTATTTGCTGTGAGCTACTAATTCAACCGGTTTTACCTAAATACCAGTATTTATACGGAGCAATAGCAAACAGCTACCCTCAGTGCGAACTGAATTCGAAGTAGGATCTGGTTTTCAATATATTTGAAGGCACTGACTTCCCATTTAACGATTGCCATCTGCCCTGCCATCTGACCATTACAACGGGAGGCTTAGATCAAGTCATAGTTACGATTTGAAAGCCGGAAACCTAAAGAAATAAATGATCTAGGTTCATTAAATTGAATCTAGGTCTCAAGTACATTAGTATATTTACGTCACACTTGATATTTTCGCTATCTAATTTGCAATGTTTAAAAGTTATTGGGAGATTATTTTTTATTTTTTCGGAAAACGGTCCCCGTTTCATCTCATTCACATTTTATTATCATTACATTCAATACGACGACGACCTGAAGACTAGAAGGCTTAAGAATTGAAGATGTTAAATACTTGACATTATCAGAAATAGCTGAAATTATTCGGCTGGTTGCCATCTCATCAAAAGAAGAAGAAGAAAGTAATATATTCTTAAACATACTAATACACTTTTGACCTAAGTAGATTACCTAGAAATTACTTATTCGGTATGAGTTCGATCGAACGCGTAGTTGTTGCAAAACGCTCTCGTTAGGCGGATTTCGATATCCTATTTCCTTTGAGTGCATGTACCAAGACGTCAAGTAGGGTTGCCAACTATATTATTATTGAAAAAAAAAACTATATTTTCATTAGATTCCAGATAATATTTATAACATAGGAAGTGCTAGTCTGGAGAGTATGACGAAAAGGTTCAATACATCTGAAATAAAAGGTGTAATTTTATTTAACTTGCTATATGGAAGCTCCAAATGCTAATATTTTATGTAAATATATGAAGCAATAAGCTTTTTATGTTTTGAACGTTTTTGTCAGCCTCTAGGCTAACACTTACTATGGTTGTATAAAACCATACTAAAAATAAATGGTGCATTTTTTAAATAGACTATTAATTATTCTCTTCTCACTTCTTTCTAAACACTCAAAATATCTTTTACTTCTTTTAAGAGCGTTATACAATTATCTTCTTATTAAAGGTAAGAACCGACCATTTTTTTGCTTGGACAAGGTAATCTATATGGATTCCTATAATCCTATAAATAATTTAAATGACCTGATGATTTGATTATATTCTTATTTGATTAGTAAACTGTTATCATAATTCATATTGTTACTTGAGTCATAGCTTATATTCCTTTAGGTATGTTCTTGTATTACAAGCCGTTTTATCTTTTCGGTCAACCCCTTCGGGAATACAAACGTGTCCATGTAGTGATGTTTATACAATAACTTAGCTATTCCATACAAATAACATAAATTCCAAAGTAACTGTCTGATTCTCTGTCTGTTAAGCAGGCACCACACTTCGTTATGCGCTATTCGTTATGTGTCTACGCCGTATTCGCCCAAATATTAGTTATGCGCGCAAACAGCAAACATGCCATCCACACTTCGAACTGGTATGCCAAATAAGCATCAAATAAGGCAAATATATGTGTTGTAGAGATGTGTCATTGTCATTTTTATGGTGAACGAAACGAATATACTCTCCACACTTCGCCGTATGCGCGCGAATAACCCGCATAACGAATAGCGCATAGCGAAGTGTGGTGCCTGCTTTAGGTACTCTTTCACGGCTAATCTGCTGCACCAATTTCAATGAAATTTGCCATAGAGGTACTTCGATTCTTGAGGAAGAACACAGACTACTCTTTGCCGCAAAAACCTACATACTCGCAGGCATAGCTGCGGGCTAAAGTTACTATTCCATTATATAAGTACTTAAGTGAATGACACATTAAAATTTCGGATTCAGTTTCGGATGAAAAGATTGGAACTAAAAATTAACCATGTTATACTCTCTGTGTTTTATTAAATTTAGTTTATTTTCAATATTAACTTATATAACATTTACACACAAGCGTCAAAAAATTCTCCCGCATCATCACTTACTGGTAGCGTTCCCAAAAGACTAGCATCATTGCCACGTTGAATGGCAATGCCGATTCTCAGAGCTAGAAAAAGACCAATAAAATATGTTCAAAAACAACGTTATTTTGTCTACAAGAATCGTGCGCCGTCTGGCGCGCTTTTTGCGACTGCTCTTACCGCAAAACTCTTTTTACATTTCAAGTGAAAACATTTAGGTAACGTAAAATTTGTAAATAACTTAGAACAATAGAATCGGTCGTTCTAACTTAGTAGTCAATCTGTTTACGGTACACGATGTGAATAATTCAGCATGTCTGTACGCTCTGTGTCAGTGTGTTAAGGAACCAGTGTGATTACTGCTATTGTGTTCAGACATAAAGACTTTACAACTTAGTTAAAACAACCCATAACGTCCCACTGATGGGATTGGGTCTCCTCTTAAGAGAGGGTTAAGGCCATACGTCCCCACGCTGGCCGAGTGCGGGTTGGGGACTGGCAAGACACGTTGTGGCTACGTAATCTTACCGTTGGATGTTTTTAAGTTGCCCGAAGATCTCCAACTAAGCTTCAAGACTGCTATCTAACATATATAAATAAATAATAAATAAATATTTCCGACATCTTACACACAACGTCATCTATTCCCAAACAACTGATATAAATACATAAACATACTTTTTTTTGTAAATACATATAATACATAGAAAACACCTAGACTCCGAAACAAATATTTGTGGATCACACAAATATTTGGTCCAACCCGGGAATCGAAACCGAGACCTCTTGATCAGCAGGCGCATACGCAAACCACTAGACCAAGAAGGCAGTCTATATATATATGTTAGAACTGATTGCTTAACGTGATTTCTGAATCACGGAAAACTCATAAATTATCTCGCCACAAACGGTCATCCATCTAGATCTGACCGCGTCGTCGTTGAGCAACAATTAACTCCTCATAACATTTATATATATTTTCAGTATAAAGCTTCGGAAAGTGCGTTAAAGCTATTGTACGCATACAAAGAGATGTTATATCAATGATTAAGACCGTGTATGTTTGTTTTTCCGCAGCTGAGTCGCGTTCCGCCCGGGTGTGTGAGCGTGGTGATGCCGCCGCGGTACGCGACGCTCCCGTTGCAGCCGCCGACGCATTACGGTCCGCTATACTACCCGATACATGACGCGGTAAGTACCATCAACATCTTGTCCTTATTCCATGTTTATTTTTAGTTAATGCAAGCTGGTGCCTTCCATGTGGTCCTATGATAAGGAAACCAGGATCTGATGATAGGATCCTGGAGAAGGGAACTCCTCAAATATCAAAGGCATGCCTGTCGCCGTTTGGGTAGATGCTTGGAATAGTTTTTCTTTGAAGTCGTTTTTTTTTTAATTAAAATTATATTTTATTTGTCATGCTGATTCACACTTTTATGTCTCTGCGTTTTATTTAAGCTTTAAGAAATCTAGAATGGAAAACCACTGAATAGGAAACAATGATAACATAATAATCAAATCAAATAATTTGTGGAGTTCCAGACAAAAAAGTACATTCAGATTTTTATTAGACCTCACAAGAAAGTTACAGATAGAATGAAGACATATAATTAGACAATATTAGTGTAATAGGTACTTAATTATCTTAAAATAAATGTTTAATTGGTTTTCAGCGCATGCGCCGTCGTCGTTCGCCGCGCGCGACCACTGAGCGGCGTCGGCGAGAACCTCGAGAGCGCGACACACAGCTCGCGCGCTCGCTGGAGCGTATCCACCGCAAAAGAAGAGCTGAACGCGACCACATCACCGACGCTGACCTCAAGCAGACATACACAGGACTCGACAGGTAACGTGAAATGTCTGATACGGATAAAGCAATCAATTACCCTTTTAATAACCTTAACAGATCACCAAGCATGAGATTGCTAGCTATAGCTTATAATACGTATTCACAAAAGCTATAATGCAAATCATGTTTGTATTTCGCTTCATCTAAATAACATTAGAATGCCTGGTTGGTCAAGAGGTTCAATTCCCGGGTCGGACCAAATATTTGTTTCGGAGTCTGCATATTTCCTATGTATAATATGTATGTATTTACAAAAAAAGTATGTATATGTATTTATATCAGTTATTTAGTACCCATAATACAAGCTCTGCTTAGTTTGGGACTAGATGATGTTGTGTGTAAAAGATGTCCGAAATATTTATTTATTAATAAAGATATTAAGCACTGTGCCGGAAATAACAACCTTTTTGATACGAAGAAGATTTCGATAACTTTATCAAATGATGTAGGTACCTCAATAATTGTCTTCATCATTATCAGCCCCTCGCAGTCCAATCATTGTCATAATATTTATGAAAAAATGATACATTTCAGGGCATACGCTGAGCAGTTCATAGCAGTGTGCGATGAGAGTCGTCACGCAGCAGAGCAACATGACTCCCTAGTGTCAACATCAGCTACAAGTGACACAAGCCAGTCCCACGAGTTAGCCTAGCACCACCACCTGACATGCCATCAACCGATGAGGATCCTTCAACTAATACTGACCTTGTTTATTCCAAGCCTAACGAAGGAAGTTCAGGATTCCTGATCTATCTGGATAAACTGTAGGCAGTTCACTCTTCATTACTATCTCAAAAGCATTTGGGGCTGTCTATTAATCACGTGAGGCTCCAAGCGGGGAGGGGGGGGTCTACAATAAAGGGGGAAGGGGGGGGGTATTTCACGTGTATTAATTTTTTCGGCAAATTTTCGCATTCCTTTAATTTTTACGTGTCTGCAAACTGCAAACAACCTGCACCCTTTATTGTAGTCTTAAATTTTCTTTAAAAAAAATTAGCTGATGAACACGTGATTAATGGTCGGCCCCTTTAAAAATGGTGCTATTCAAGCCTAATACAATAAATCTTAAGATGTTTTCTTATGATCTTTAGAAAACCGTAAATTATTTGTCAAATTCGTCTTAAATGTTGGTTTAAGTATTATAAAATAGTGTGAGGTAAATTATTTGTGTTCATAAATGAAAACAAATAGAATATTAGTTTAGAAAACTAAAACTTTACACTAATTTCAAATGTAAACTATCTAAGCATATGATACCAAACTTAACGAGCTAGCTCTGTAAGTCACAATACTTTAGAATAAGTGTACAGTATACCTATTAGCTTTAAGATCTAACACTTTAATTATTTTACTAACATCCCCGAATACATTTGTAAACGTTGAGAACGATTGGATATCATCAAATCAAAATTGTCACAGTATCCAAGTACGTCTTTAATTCTAATTATAAGAAACTGGCAATAGCTTGTTTCCCTCAATATATTTTTCAAAATAAGGCCAGTTTCAGAATTTTGGCAGAAAATTATTAGTATATCTAGAAAATTCATGATGTATTTCGACGATGGTCTAGTGGCTGATCTAGTGAGGTTTCGGGTTCAAAACCCCGGTCAGGCCAAAAGTGTAGTTGGATTTTTAATCCTTAATAGCAGCCCGGAATCTAGAAGTTTTGCGGTGATTCACACTCGTGCCTTGGAGAGCACGTTAAGCCGTCGGTCCCGGTTGTCATGAACATCTATGGCAATCGTTATTGGGAAGTCAGTGCCCTCAAGTATATTGACAACTAGTTCAATCACAGAATTTCAGTTCTCCTTCAGTTTGTGGAGGTCCGATGCCAGTCGCTTCTTGGAAAAACTGATATTCAGGTAAAACCGGTTGAACTAGTAGCCGACCCCAAATAATCTTGAGAATAAAGGCTAGGAAGATAAGTTGTTAAATAGATCAAGACCATATTTCAACGAGTTGTGCTGATACAACAGAGCTAATACACAATTTTGTGCAGGAGTGCCAACATTCTCTTCACTTTACTAATATTTTACTAACAATATTTTGTAAAGAAATGTTTGTATCGTCAAATATCTGTGTTAAACTCTATTTTAAGCTTTATCTAGAATTAATAGAGTGCCGTCTATGGAGATATTTCTGATTTCCTAACGACCTTGTAAGAAATTGGCTTAAGAATAATCTGTTGTTCCGTTATATTCTTGGGTAAACTATAGTTATTTAAATTATGGAAATCTCTGTGCATGCACTATTTAGATAGTACGTAGATATTATTGTCGAATGATTGTACATATACAATGAAAGTCCAATGTACCTAAATGGTGCCAAATTACGAACCCTACGATTGGTGTAAATATTAACATCAAAATTTTGCTCAATTTTATTTTGTAGCTTCATTTTAAAATAAAATGCTTTGTATTTTCAGCTAAGGTTTTATTTTATCGTTATCTAGGTTAAGATTATTGTTAACTTTGTATTGTCCCTACATCTAAGTCGTCTTCTATAGAATTAGTTCTCCAACTTTGTTAACATATCATTTTCAAAACCTATTTTTACAAAAGCAAAACGTGCGTTTAGTATAACTAGTCCTAGTTCTAGTGACATTGAGACAAAGAACGTGACAAATGACGAATCCTCTGCTGAATAACTTAAGCAAAAATTTGAAGCACGTATTCTTGGTACATGTTTTTGTTTCTTGAATAGCTATTTAGTACATTGTTGAAACTGAATTACTCTTGTACATCTATATTTAACTAGCCGACCCACCTAACTCTGACACTTCTATTACCCGTAGCCTGATATTATACCATCATCATCATCTTCCTACCCTCTTCCCAAATTTATTTGGGGTCGGTGCAATAAATTTTCTTCTTCCATTCTTCTCTATTACTCGTCAGTTCACTGTTTAATCCTTTTTTGGACATCTCCTCTTTCACGCAGTCCATCCATTTCTTTTCTGGTCGCCCTCTACTCCTATATCCGTCAACTTTTATACTTAAAACTTTCTTCACTACATTTTGCTCATCTCTACGCGTCACATGTCCATACCAGGATAATCTCTTACTTCTCAATTTTTCATCTATTGGTGCTATTTTCAGGCTTCCTCTAATGAACTCATTCTTCACCTTGCCCATTCTGGTCACACCACACATGCATCTCAACATTCGTTCCCATAAAAAAGGTTATAGTAAGCCAATGATAAGATAGACATTTTTCTGAAAGGTGAACAATTTTGTCATACATGACTTTTGCGAAACTTTAACCGTTTACTCAGCGCACATAGCGGTAGCTCTCAAGAGGGAATAAAAACACCGATTTTGAAACATTCTCCATTGGTGCTCCGCTCCCATTGGTCTTAGCGTGATGATATATAGCTTAAAACCTTCCTCGATAAATGGACTATCTAACATTGAAAGAACTTTTCAAATCGTACCAGTAGCTCCTGAGATTTGCGAGTTCAACCAAACAAAGAAACTTTTCAGCTTAACGTGTTAGTTATCTATAGATTCTGATCCCATCTTGAATAGAATAAGATCATAATTATTGTTTATTGTATAATAAACTAACTACTTGACTAAATCGCGCGCTTTTCTTTGAGAACAATTAGTTTGTAAGACTTCTTTAGAGATTACTAATATAAATATAACTTGGTATAAGACTATAATATTTCTCGTTTATATTTTAATACTTATTGTAAATTACTTAGAGACTGTAAAGATTTTATACTAATTTGTAAATAACGTATTTCTTAGTTCGTGTATATTGTAAATGTATTTTCTACGGTGGAATGTATTGTGACTGCTTATGCCTTTACGGCTCATGTCGGGTTATTTATTACGGAAATTGCTAAGATGATGAGATGAATAAATAAATATTTTTGTAATACAGTATTGTTTCATTACTATTACTTTTCCTTCCAAAAGTATTGTGATCTTATAAAAGAGAACGAACTGATACATTTTATTTAAGTCATACTGTACAAATGGATCCTAAGGGGCCGTAAAATCAAACAACTGTTAACCAGTTTAACCACTAGTTTTATTTCTCACTAGGTAAAACAATATACAATAGTTGATAGAATGTTCAAAAATAAATAAATAAATCCATTCACTTTATATTACATGCGGTAACCAAACGATAGTGCGATCTACCCACATCAAACAGCGCCATCTATCGAACGTTGCGCGGTGTAATAATCAACTTGACGTGGACAGATACTAATACTATAAATTCGAAATTAAGTATGTCTGTTTGTCTGTAAAACTTTAACGTATTAGCCGTTAAACAGTTTTCAATGAAATTTAGCATGCAGATACTATGATTCTAGAGGATGGAGAAAAACTCTACTGTAACCGACACAAATCATCGTCATCATCAACAGCACACAACAACAACCTTTAACAGTCCACTGCTGGACATATGCCTCTCCTTAGAAAGGAGGTTTTGGCCTACTACACCACGCTGGCCAGACGGGTTGGTATAGGGTTGGTTTCAAGTTTTCCTTCTCTTGGCAGTGATGTTAGCTGCTTATTTTGTTCCTTTAGTCGCCTCTTACGACACCCATGGAATGAATTAGTGGTGACACCGACACAAATGCTTCCTGCTATTGTCTTGCGTTTGTAAAGATGTGTGGAAGGTTGTTACACTTTCATGAAATAACCACGAACGAATTTAGATGAAACTTTACAGTTATATAGCTTACATTAGGTTAATACTTGTGCTGGTAACTACGGCAATAACCTTTATTTTATAATTTTTTTTTTTGTATATTTCTCGGACAACTTACACACAACGCCATCTAGTCCCACACTAAGCAGAGCTTGTACTATGGGTACTAGACAACTGATATAAATACACAAACATACTTTTTTTTGTAAATACATATTATACATAGAAAACACCCAAACTCCGAAAAAAATATTTGTGGATCACACAAACATTTGGTCCGACCCGGGAATCGAACCCGAGACCTCTTGATCAGCAGCCACATACGCTAACAACTAGACCAACAAGGCAGTGGAGAAAAAGCTATTATGATAAAATATGATTTATGAATACCACTTTGGTAATTTCAACACAGTATAACATATTAAATCAATAACAGAATTTTTGTCCCTATACCATAATTCAAAACATATTTTTTACAATTTAGGTTTATGTTGATTAATAGTTAAAATACAGGAAAAATTAAAACTAAGCACGTAACTGTTTAAAAGGATATTTTATTTTTGTCGAACATTACTCGGAAACGTAACAATAAACTTTCCAAATATACCCTAAAACTCGTTGTCACTGAGTGCGGACACTCTTCCTGGCGCTGCGCTGGGTCTGGCACTCGTTAGCCTCAGTTCACTCTCCGAGGAACTCCCAAGAGAGTCACCTGCATCGCCACCTTCCACACCTGAACAAGAGTGGTACTAATTAACTAGCTTTGTCATACCTTCATCATATTCAGCCTATCGCAGTTCACTGCTGGACAAGCTGATACTTTACTTATTTGTGGTAGTAGTAGTAGGTAGTGGTAGCCCCAAAATCATAATTTTCATCATAATTTATCTCTCTATTTCCTAATATTATTTATGGGTTGCGATTGATCGCCTCGGTGGCACAGCACACAAACTAAGCAGAGCTTATATTATGAATGAAATGAAATCAAATCAAATCATTCATTCGGCAATTAGGTTACATGAACACTTTGGCAAGTTCAACTTTTTTTTTTTGAGCATATGAGTCCGGCCTTTCCTAACTGGACTAGCCCTGAGAAGAAAGGACGAAACAAACTCAGGGATCACGGTCTCTATGGGTACTAGACAACTGACATAAATACAATACAATACAATAAAAAATTATACATAGAAAACACCCAAATTCCGAAAAAAATATTTTGCGGGTCACACAAACATTCGGTCCGACCCGGGAATCGAAACCGAGACCTCTTGATCAGCAGCCACATACGCTAACCACTAGCCTAACAAGGCAGTGCAGAGATTACATTACACGTGGCAAATAATAATGAAAAGCTAAAAATAATGGTGTAAAGTGAGTACCTTCAATGAGGTCTGCGAACTCATCGTCACCGGTCGCTGTGAGGGTTCGTGTCGCGGGACGAGGTCGAGCCCGGGACCAACGGGAGGGCACATCCCCACCACCTTTGTAACCAGAAATAATTAACATTCTATTAATGACATTAGACGCATTTAAATTTGACAAATTTCCGTACGTTCAATGAAATTGTTGTGGATCGCGAGTAACGCCACGGAGTTAAGTTAGTCTAAAATAAACTAGCCTAAGTTGCTCCTTATGTCATCAGCCATCTGCCAGTGAAAGTCCCGTTGAAATCGGTCCAGCCGTTCCAGAGATTACTCGAACAAACAGACAGACAAAATTTTTCAAAATTGCATTTTTCATGTATATACCGTATATACAGACACTTTAATTTTATTTATCATATCATATTCCTTGGGACCTATGATTAAAGTATTTTTTAATTTGAACGTGTAGTTAAAGTAAAAAAAAAAAAATTTAAGCTCAAGCCTACTAAACTGAGTCTACTCTGCCTGATGGAGAGCATGAGTAGAATCCAAGAGTAGGGACCACCATGCTCACTGAAAGTACAAACAATGAAACATCATCCTCCTAGCCATTATTCCCAAGTTTATTTCATTAATCCCAAGTTATTCAACCGGTTTTACCTGAATTTCAGTTTTTCCACGGAGCGACTGACATCGGACCTACGCAACCCTAAGGGAGAACTGAAATTCTAAGATTGAACTAGTTTTCAGTATATTTGAGGGCACTGACTTCCCAATGACGATTGCCATAGATGTTCATGACAACCGGGACCGACGGCTTTACGTGCTCTCCGAGGCACGGGCGTGAATCACCGCCAAACTTCCATTTTTGGCCCGACCCGGGATTTGAACCCGAGACCTCTTGATTAGCAGTCGCATACGCTAACCACTAGACCAACGAGGCAGTACAAACAATGAAACATGGTGATCCAACACCATGCTGCTGGGCACGATACGAATGCTGTAATTTTAGGTTGGCCTATCTTCGTATTACAATATTTCCTACAATGTTAATAGTTTCTAACATTATTAGGTTTAATGTTGAATAGTGTATCACTGACCATAGAGTTGTGTGTCGGAGAAGTCGGAGTCAGAGCGTGAGTCGTCCTCGTCTCGTATCTCGTCGAGCGAGTCCCGCGCCGCCATGCTGCCGAACGCTCGACGGGCTTCTGCCGCTGGACCTCCTGACAGAATACATTACTTGTAATAATAATATCACTTTATTGTACAGTACTTAAAAGTATTGTAAATGCAACCTGGTACATTAGAATGAACGACCTCCATCGGGACCTTGATGTTGAACTCGTCGCAGACATCGTGTCCACGGTCTCTGTTTTAGGGTTCCGAAGTTTATGACTCGGAACCCTTATAGATTAGTCATGTTCGTCCGTCCCTCCGTCCTCGACTTACCGTCCAAACGGTAAGTGCTTGTAACTTTACCTGAATATGTGTTGTAATTAAATTGACAAAGTGCTACAATAAAATTATGAAAAATATTTTTATTTGGGGTACCTCCTCCCATACATGTAAAGTGGGGATGTTTTTTTTCTTGCGGCTACCCCATCGATATCATTAGATATGTCTTTTATAGACATTAAAGGGTTTCTAAGACGATTTTTTGATTTAGGTATCCGTTTGGGAGAAATTCCATTTTAATGGTACTTTTTTTGTAAGAACAGGGCGTCCCCCCCCCCTCGAAAAGCTAAACGGCTGGCTTAAAAAAATATAATGTACTTTAAAGGAAAACTATAACGGATTAGATGACTTTGTTAGTTCAGGAGTTATAGAGGCTTAACTTGTAAAATGCGCTTCCTTGGAAAACGTCATACAAAATTAATAAGTAAACATAACAATTATCTATTGGATACGATTTTAAATCCACGTACCAATATGGGTGACTGAGGAACCCTTTCCTGTGCGTGGCCTGACACGCACTTTGCCGATTTTTACTTTTTAATTTAGTTTCATTTATATTGAAGAGTGTTTTCAGTGGTTAAAATGATAACAGCTACACGTTTAGGCGGGTTTTATATTTTATCGTTTAATTGTGTTAAAAAAAAGGCGTGTCAAAATAAACGGTCAAATTTGTCCATTCTTTAAAATTAATAATTCAAAAAGGTTTTGTAAGACATACCTGCAGTTTTAATTCTGAGTCGAGTTTTTGGTCTCGTCGCAGGCCTTGGTTGTTTTACCTCACTCAGATCCCTATCATCGTCACTTGAATCCGGTTCCTCTACAAATTTAAATCTCAAATTATTTTACACAAAATTATGCACACACTTGATAGAAATACTGAGTGTTTCATAAATACCAGAATCGCTTAATTTCCCGAGAACATCTTCAGCTTCATACTTGTGAATAAGCTGCATGATAGCAGCCTGCTGTTCTTCGGCTGCCTGTTCAAAATATAAAGTCCTATAGTTATCTCTTTTTTCTTTTCTTTTTTTTTAAAAGAAAACTCCCGCATTAGGAATATAAATTCCTGTATCGCTGGGGACTTTACAAACATACATAAAACGGACATAAAGAACACCCAGACTCAGAACAACAAATTGTGAACCACATAAAGTGTTATCCCACGTGGGATTTGAAACCCACGACACTTGGCGCAGTAGGAAGCGGCGTGGCGACCGCTTAAACCACTATCACTTAAACCACATAGTTTTTTCTTTTTCTACAGACAACTCCTGCATTGGTTATATATCCTGTATCCCAAGGGACTTTACAGACATACCAACATGAAACGGACACGAAGGACATACGAAGTTAAAACAAAAATGTAGGGATCACACAAAGTGACCAAACTTAGAACACAATACTCTTTATCAAACTTCCAAGAATTCCTACTGAAATCGTTCAATAGTTTAAATAAATAATAAATAAATATTTCGGACATCTTATACACAACGCCATCTAGTCCCAAACTAAGCAAAGCTTATATTATGGGTACTAGACTACTGATATAAATACTAAAGATACTTTTTTTTGTAAACACCCAAACTCGGAAACAAATATTTGCGAATCACACAAACATTTGGTCCAATCTGGAAATCGAACCCGAGTCCTCTAACACAGTAGTCGCACAAGCTCCCACTACGCCACTGAGGCGGTTAGTCTTTAGCAGAAGAATGTGGGAAATCTTACTTCGGCCTGAGCACTCTCCAGCATGCTCAACTGTTGCTTGAGAGCTTCTACGCATCGATATCTCAGCACGTACTGGTCCCATAGCTGTTCTATTTCAGTCTCCAGAGCCGTCAGCTCACCTTGGTAGGCTGGCCTGGAAATATTATATTTCATAGTACATTTCCCAATCAACTCAAAAACAGTAAATTGCTTGTTTTTGTAAAACTCACTTGATTTTCTGCACAGTATGCAACCTTTTCTCAGCCCTGAGCAACTCGGCCCTCTTCCTCTCAAGTTTAGCATCTAACGCGGCCTCGCTCGCGGCCACGTTGTCGATCTGCTCCCTCCCTGATATTACCTTCGTGGAGACCACATCGAGAGCGCGGCGTAAACTAGCTTCCATGGCTGACATGTCCAGAGGACGGGCCAGGGCTTGTTCACGATGTTCCTAGTGGCATAGATAATGTTTTTTTATTTAAATTCATCTGTATCTCAAAAAAGGAGATTTTTTTCCTAATTTTTCGTAAAATTTTCAATAATTATTGGCTCTTATTGGTCGTAGCGTAATGTCAATTACCTATTATCTTCACCGCTATAAGATTACATGTAAGACATTCATCAGTTTAAAAGCTACGCGTCATCAATGCATGATAATGATAAATCATTAAATCAGTGCAAAAGATGGACTTACCTTATTCTCTGGTTCCTTTGCAAGAAGGTCGTAGAGGAAAGCCCCTTGGCCAGTGATGTCAGTTGCCAGAGCCCTCGCTTGCTTTATATCACCCAACTGTTACGAACAAAAGACATTAACCACAATTTTCTCCATTTAATCTTCCCAAAACGTTTGAAGGGCGAATGCCCTCCCAAAAATGTAAGACGTAAATTGCAATTCATTGGAGCTTTATTAAAATTATCTGTTCTTACTTGTATATGTTCGAGAATTTACATTGCGCGATGCAGAATCATTAATTTGTGTGCAATTTGCAAGATGTTTTATAACTACTAAAAAATGTGATGTTTTCTCCTACCCGGTTTGTAAAATCATAACTAAGAGCAGTGTCAGGATGCTGGTCGTCATTGACGGGTGCCTCCAGAGCAGAACGCAGCAATGTGGCCACTTTCATCAGCTCGCGTACTGCCCAGCCGTCTGCTCCATAGATCTTCTTGCCGTTGAGTTTTATATTTGCGCGGGAATGCTGTGGAATGAGCAATATTAATAAATCTAGGTATCTCCATTACTAAAAAAGTTATAAGGCAAACATTTTAGTAATAATAATAATTTTTACCTAATCGTCGACAATTAGACCCAATCTATTCGCAATTCAATTCCATTTTTTTTATAATTTCTTACTTCAGGACCTATCTATCATAGTTTGCCATAGTTTGGGTCGGCATCGCCATACTTCCCAGCAGTCTGGTGGCCCCCACTCTTGGATTCTATTCATGCTTACCATCAGGCAGAATGGAGTCACATTGGTGGGCATCAAAAAAATAAAATAAACAGAGTATTATTCATTCATTATTTTCTCCAGGAATATGGAAGGTCAAATGTCAAAGTGCTTACATTCTAAACCTCTTAAAAACACAAGTTATTAGTTACGTACAAACAGCGCAATAGCATGGGTCACTAGCGCGACCCTTTGTTCCACTGAGTCCTTCCCTGCCCCTCTGCCAGCTAATTCTGCATCAGGTTCCACTCTGGCTGCCAGCCACCGAAGACACTCTTCCATCAAATCCCAGTTAGGGATCCTGAAACTCTCCAGAGATATCGGCTTTGGGAAGCCGAGGACCCGCATAGCTTCGCTGAAATCTATGTTTGGAATAAAGGTATGATAAATTAGACCTTTAATAACAAGAAAAAACTAGAAAACATCAGTCTAAATATAGTAAAATTAATTGTATAGATTTTTCCTGTTATTATTGGTATGACACAAAAGTTAATAACCACTTACTTCTTAAATCACGGTAAGACATGATAATCGTTTATATTTTCTTCTAATTTCTTCTGAACTTTTAGCACAAACCCGCAATAAAATCGAAGAGACAATTATTGCGATGTTTTTGTTTACACGAATGGTTGTCATGACAACGCATGTTTTAAACAGTTGCCATTTTTACAAAATTACCTACTTACTACTTAACTATATAGGTCGATTTGGTAGGTAGTCAATTTGTTACATTCTTGTTTCGTATTCTTAGTAAGATATTTCTTATATTTTATAACATTTCTTTTATACCATGTTTTTACGCTGGTCTAGTGGTTAGCGTATGCGACTGCTAATCAAGAGGTCTCGGGTTCAAATCCCGGGTCGGGCCAAAAAGTGTTTTTGGGTTTTTCTTAGGAAATTCCTAACAGCAGCCCGGAGTTTGGAAGTTTGGAGGTGATTCACGCCCGTGCCTCGGAGAGCACGTTAAGCCGTCGGTCCCGGTTGTCATGAACATCTTTGGCAATCGTTACTGGGAAGTCAGTGCCCTCAAATATACTGACAACTAGTTTAATCTTCGAATTTCAGTTCTCCCTTAGGGTTGTGGAGGTCCGATGTCAGTCGCTTCGTGTAAAACTGATATTCAGGTAAAACCGGTTGAACTAGTAGCCGACCCAAATAAACTTGGGAATAAAGGTTAGGAAGATACCATGTCAGATCACAATGTATTTTGGATTTTTTTTTATTTATATCTCCAACAAAGGCTATACACAACTATAACACAAAATGAAAAAAAAACAGTAATCATAGTAAAATAAATAAGTAGGCCTGGTCGGGTGTTCCCGCATCATTCTTTCGGCCTCTGGAAGAATGATGCAATTAACTATTGTTTTAAATTAAAAGAGTTCCAACCTCATTTTCTAGGCAATGCTGATGTTCCACTCCTTATATTTTAATCTCATTCTCTGTATAACCTTACTTCCTTTAGTTTCTAGACTTCAGGCAAATTGAAACTCTCAATCAGATGAATAATTCTTTATTACCACAGTATACATAACAACGATTACAATTGTACAATATTAACTACTATAGACGTTGAACTTAATAAATCGTTATAGAATAATCACAATGAAAAGATCTTGAGAAACTACTCAAACATTATTTTACGAAGCGAGTTAACTACATTAAGGTCTTCACAATCGCACACACAGCCGTCTGATCAGACAGTGCCTTTACTATGATAAATACATTGCTGATAAACATACATACATACTGTGGTGGCGCAGTGGTATTGTCGGTCGGGTCGGACCAAAAGTATGTGTGATCCACTAATATTTGTTTCGGAGTTTGGTTGCTTTCTAGAAATATATAAATATTTCGGACATCTTACACAGAAGGCCGCCTGGTCCATAACAAAGCAGAGCTTGTAATATGGGTACTAGACCACTGATATAAATACATAAACATATTTTATTTTGTAAATACATACATATTTATATATAGGTCCAACGATAATACATATATGAAGGTTTTACACCTAGCTCGGGCTCATGACGGGCAGAGATATAGTCTCTGCGCGTCTATGAACTTCTTGGTGAAAAGGTAAGAAAAAGTATAATAAAACACATGCGATTGTGTTAGCGAGCCAGGGTAAAAGAATCAATTAAATACATACACAATAAGTACGTTATATAGAGCTCAATAAATTTATATTATGAATACATCTCACCCAGACTTAGAAAAATGCTTATGCTCACAATAAAACCATTTGTCCCGGGTGGGAATCGAAACTACGACACCCGGTTTATCACTTAGGTAAGACTTGACCTGTAAGCCAATTCTATGCTAAGTTATTAGAACCTGTATATATCCTTTATTGATACTGCTACCTACCTGAACTGATCTTACCAGACCAGTGAAACTAAAAAACATGCCATACTATACCCATGCAACTATATTTATAATTTTTTTTTGATGTGCAAATGGACTGGCATTTAATAGTACCTAAATGACACTTGCGAGTCACGAGCAACAAGTTTGTTGCCTTGCTTTTAATCCTCCCACGCCCTTTTATATAATAGTTGAGAGAGTTATTAGGGGGGAGGGTATAATTTTATTCTTGGGGTCATAGGCTACTTTTTACCTCGTAAACCGCCTTACACGCAAGCGGAGACGCCGGTAAGAGCTAATGCTATAATCCTTACTAATATTATTAATTCGAAAGCAACTTTCGCGCTTTTACGCCAAAGCTACTTAATTGATTTATATGATATTTGGTACTCAGAGTCTCTAGACTAAGAAAAAATATAAGAAGCTACTTTTTACCACGAAAGCCAACATACATGCGGGCGAAGCATACCTAATATAAATCTAATATTATCTATAACTATCATTATATTATTGTGTAATAGCATCATTGCTATTACTAAATTGGGCATACGAAACATTCATACAAACATTAATGTATTTGTATGAATGCAGATTAACTGTTTATAGATAGATCTGCAAAAATAAAAAGGGTTTTTTTTCTCTTTTAGAAGTTGCAAGAAACAATTTTGCTCACATAACTTGAGCAGGCGCTGTAATTTCTGATTTCATCAGGCAAAATGGAGTCACTTTGGCAGAGCCCAGAATATTTAAAAAAAAATGTATAAAATAATTTAAAAAGCCAGAAGAAATACTATATTTTATCAATGCTTTCAAATTCCATGCAATAATTAGGAACTTAATACGTTTCAGAATGCCTTTTAAACGTTTGAACATAATGAACGTTTTAAAAATGCTATCCAACTAATAAATTGAATACCATAATGGTGTGTAATATATATTTTAGTTTATAAAAATCTCAATTTCTGTAGTTGAAATACTATAGCATTTATTTATGACAAGATTCAATAAGAGAAATTAAAAAATACTTTTCTCAAAATTAACTTGTTTTGATGCCAAAGAACTATCTTTGGTAGATAACTGATGTCTTGAAGATTAACTAGGCCTTATTATGATTAAGCAACAGGGGTCCAGTATAAGCATGTTCATGCAAGTAAAGCCAGTTGATTTGCTAAAGAAATAAATAACACAAAAAAAATAAAAAACCAAAACGAACTAAATAAACTAATATAATATAAAGTACATAACTATAAACAGTCAACCTCAGCGGCTGAGTTAATTTGAGGAAACAACATGGACCTCTTTTTAGTTTACATACCAAACTTTTTTATTTATTATTTCTTGTTAACACAATAAATAATAACCACAAATTTAGGCTTTGTCATCTTGGATCCCCTGGAGGATTCATTTGGAATTTTCGTCCACTGATGACTGATCTCCTGGGGGATTTGTTTGGATTTCAATTCCATTTTGATTCCTCGGGGGATTCATTTGGAGGCCAGAGAACGAGCCAGCTACGACTCGGGCACCGAAGATCGGGAAACTATATCCATTCGTTAATATTTGGCGTAAGTACTTTCATACTGCGATACAGGATTTATAATTACGTCGTAGTGCGCAGTATTTTCGCTAGATGGCACTGAGATACGTTTTTATTAATTGTACAACAAAATAATAATTTTTACTTGCCTAAAAATAGGTTGGAGGGCTTGTATTTGTCTATATCCACTCCTATACAATATCGATCCGTATCTAGATAAATCTTTAAATGTTTAATTGTGGCGACTTCACATACAGCGAATAAAAACAGGGAATGAGCTATACGGAGTAACTAATAATCCTGAATCGCGGTAGCGAAATTCTCATGCCAATTAGCATATTAACATCTCAACATCAACCGGTGACCGACACGATCACCTCGCCTGGTCGGAGAATCCTCCCTTTGTGTTGGAGGAACACGACACCCTTTCCTCCACATTACTAACAAAAATAAATTGATATGTGTATAAAAAGAGGTCCAAGACACACAAATACTCCTTGTTTCCTCAAATTTCAGTTAGAACTCAGCCGGTACATGTATGCCCAATTTAATAGAAAAATCATAAGTCTATGTCTCTAGGCGGGCGAGCCATCTCGCGCTTCAGAGACTCTGAGCGCTTTACAGCCACTCGCATGCGAGCTGCCTTCAGGTGCCTGGAAGAGATTAATCATATATTGATAAGGTCAATCAGAAAAAAGGTAAAAAAAACTATATTTATATATGTGAGATAAAAACTTCCTCAGTCTTTTTGCCAAAAGAGGCTGAAGTTTCATTTCTTATTAGACCTCCACAAACAAGGTGAATGAAGTGCTATAAAATATGTGAATTAGTGAATACCTTTGTCTGATTCTCTCAACAGTTTCGGGAGCAGCTTCTCTCTTAGTGACACAAGCATCTCTGATCATGTTACGTAGCTTCTGCATACAGTCAGCCAGGTTAATGGTCTGTGAACGTGTTGTATCTGATCTGATGATAAGGTACCCATCTTTTGAAAGTCTGCTTCTATGCTGTAAAAGAGAACGAGTAAAAGTGACAGAAAGCAATAGCCTTATAAGGAAACAAGCTTTGGACCGCGGCTTCGTCCGCGTCTATGTATCGCGTTAAAAAGTAGCTTATCCTCTCTCTGACTTCAGACTATCTGGGTTTAAATTTCATTATAATTGGTGCAATGGTTTTTGAGTTTATTGCAAACAGACAGACAAACAGTCCGGCGGAGGACTTTATTTTATATTATGTAGTGATAAAAAAATTATGGAAGACCTTTAAACATATTTTGTGATGGCAATTTGCAAGATAATATTTTAAAAAGAAATAAAATCGGCCAAGTGCGTGTCAGGCCACGCACAGGATAGGGTTCCAATAACCCATAATGTACATGGATTACAAATCGTATCTAATGGTTAATTGTTATGTTCACGTATTAATGCGTTAATTTTGTATGACTTTTTCCAAGTAAGCGCATTTTAAAAGTTAAGCCTCTAGAACTCCTGAACCAAGAAAGTCATCTAATCCGTTATAGTTTTCCTTTAAAGTTCATTATATGGACCACTATCACGAATTTTTCCAGAATTTTTCTGCCAGCCGTTTAGCTTTTAGAGGGGGGGGGACGCCCTGTATTCACAAAAAAGTGGCCTTTAAAGTGGAATTTCTCGCAAACGGATACCTAAATCAGAAAATCGTCTTAGAAACCCTTTATTGTTTTTAAAAGACCTATCTAATGATACTCCACATGATGGGGTAGTCGCGAGAAAAAAAACATGCCCACTTTACGTGTAGGGGAGGTACCCCAAATAAAAACATTTTTTATAATTTTTTTGTAGCACTTTGTCGACGTAATTACAATACATATTCTTGCAAAGTTTCATCTTTCTAACACTTACCGTTTGCACGGTAAGTCGAGGACGGACGGACGGACAGACGGACATGACGAATCTATAAGGGTTCGAAGTTATAAACTTCGGAACCCTAAAAATGGAGAAATGTAAAATGCTATGAATAAAAAACAAAATTTTCAGTCTGAAGTTTGAGCCTTGCCAACGTAAGAAGGCAAACCTTTTGCAAACATTTGGGCGCACATTTTTCTTTACAAACATACATAAGAGAGACACAAACATATTCTAGAAGAGTTTTCTAGATAAAAGTATGTTCTTTCTCTTTCTCTGATTTCAGCATGAATGGGCCGGCTCCACCGGCGCAGTACTACCCTCACACAGAAGACCATCCTACCATTTGCATTTTTGCTGTCGTATTTCATTGGTGTGTGTGAAACCGGAGGCCCAATCATTCTGCATCATTGATTTGTTTTATTCATTGAGAATGATGTAGAATTATCTAACCAGGACGCCATAGTATGGGTCACCCAGCCCATCCTCACCATGAGGATGGTGACCATTAATCCTGATTTCCACTCATGCTTTTCACTTTGATAGGCTTAAATATAAAAAAAACTAGATTCTTGAATCTAAAACTAGATAAATTAAAACTACTTTTGACTTGAAAGTGAACTTTCAAGACTTACGATTTCCAACAACTTGGCTTTTACTTCAGGGTGCAGCCAGTCCGCCTCTCTAGGTTTAAACCTCAGATCCACTTTAGTGTGTACCTGAAAGATAATATCACACTAATTATAATCTTGCTGTCAAGAATATTACTTTCTTAAATATAAAAAAACCAACGACAACAATGGTGAATGATCAGAATGATTACAAGCAGGTTGACAATCACAGAGGTCTCGGGTTCAAATCTTACGTTAGGCCAGAAGTTTTGTTGATTTTTTCTTAATAGGAATTCTTAATAGCAACCAGATGTATCAAAGTTTTTGGATTGAGTTTGCCCTCAGGGTTGTGGAGATCCAATGCCAGTGTTAAAACAGATATTTAGATAAATCCGATTGAACTAGTAGCCAAGCTTTTAATCTTGCGAATAATAATAAAGGCTAGGAAGGTTGAAGATTGAATCTTATAATAAGATATTTTTTCAAATTGGACAAGTACTTCTTTTTATTAACCAGTCCTGAGATAAGCACATTCAAGCAAAAATATTTCGGGCATCAAACATCTTACACACAACATCATTTAATTCTAAAATAAGCATTATGGGTACTAGACAACTGATATAAATACATAAAAATACTTATTTTGTAAATCCATATATATTACACGAGGGGTATAGATTCATAACAGCTTCTATCCACTTTTTATTTTTTTCCAGAATAATCCTAAAACCATTTATTGTACTACTACTTATTATTAAAAACATATTTGAATAGAATAAAGTGGTGATAGAGGCAATTTTGCACGTATTTTATTCAGTGAAACCAAAGAGAAGTAGAATATCATTGCCAGCAGTTGAAAAAACTAAAAAATAAAAGCTTGAAATGGGATAGAGGCGCTTTTGAATCTATAGCCCTCACATATAGAAAACACCCTAACTCCGAAACAAATATATGTGGATCTAACAAATATTTATTCCGCCCCGGGAATCGAATCTGAGACCTCTTAATCAGCAGCCGCATACGCTAATCACTAGACCAACAAGGCAGTACAAAGTAGGACCAGTACTTCATTTTATCAACCAATCTTGTGATTAACACATTCAATCAAACAACCTCTTCAGCTTTGTTATAATAGTATAGATTTCATTTTTTCATTCATTCATTCATCCTCAGCATATTTGCATCCACTGTATCGTCCAACCATCTGGCAGCTGGTCTGCCAACACTTAAGTATAGCTTAAAAACTATAAAATAGATCACAGCTGAATATAGTATTAATGACACTGTGCAGTTTCATATAAGCAAATAGCTTTATAATTTTGGTGTGTTCTTCAACTTAGTGGCAGTCATTTTATTTATTTATTTATTAATACCACACATATGTCTACCATTTTGACTGTCTCGTTGGTCTAGTGGTTAGCATATGCGAGTGCTGATCAAGAGGTCTCGGATTCAATTCTCGGCTCGGACCAAATATTTGTGTGATCCACAAATATTTGTTTTGCAGTCTTGAGTGTTTTCTATGTATAATATGTATGTATTTACAAAAAAAAGTATGTATATGTATTTGTATCAGTTGTCTAGTTACCCATAATACAAGCTCTACTTAGTTTGGGGACTAGATGGCGTTGTGTGTAAAATGTTCGAAATATTTATTATTTGTTTATTTACAGATATGTAAAATCCGATGTGGTTTACATAGACAATTGGTTTAAATCAAATTAACTCACAAGTTCACAGTAGCTGACCCTTACTTACTTTGTTAACATTTTGTCCACCAGGGCCTGAACTAGCACTGTACGTTATTTCCAACTTATTTACTGGTATATGTCCATTGAACTTTTCGTTTGTATCTGCAGCCTGTAAGTTTTAAACAAAATTATTAAAAAAATAACAAATTAAAAACATACATAGCATAGACTTTGTACTTACAAGAGCAGGTGTTGAAAGCTTTAGAGAACTATTAGGATATAAATTTTCTAGTGCTTGGGCACTTTTATACGACATAGGGCGATTCGTTAAAGTCATATAAGATGCCGTTTGCACCATTTTGCGAATACCAACTCGCAAAGATGCGAAAGCCATGATTACTGCTTATTGTACTAATAGAGAATTAGATGTTATTTTATGTCACAATCAGTTCATAACAAGTATTTGTTTAAGCAACTTGCAAGTTTTTGTATAACCTCAAATTATTAGTAGGTAATGTAGGTATTCTTAGTTTCTTGACACAATTGACTTTGACGAGTTTGACGTAGGGCTGCCAGTAATAATATATGAAACTTATTTTCTGTATGAGGGCGGTTTTCAAAATTTTGCTCAGGACTATTTTGCCGTGTCCTACGAGTTTGACCATTGATTAAAAGGCAAAAATGTAGGAAGTGGGTATCAAATTATTTTACGTTAGGGTAAAATGTTTAACTTACTGTAAAAAAAAAGATAAACTTAAGACTTAAACGGAAAACATATTTTAATATTTATTAAAATACCAAATATTATCCTACTTTTTTATGTGTCCTTCATCATATCCTGGATTTTGATTACGTATTTTGGAGAATTTATAAGCTATATTTGGATATCTTTAGTATTACTCGAATTAAATAACTCATTTTTTTTGTTTTTAAATAAAATATAACAAGGTTGTAGTATATTTTTCTAATATAAATACTGACATTATCGGATTTAAAAAACTGGCCACAGCGGACAGTCCTGTACGTAACGGTATGATTTTATAAAGAATAACAATAACATTGTCTTTGGCTCTAACTATTTTTAAGCAATGCCATATTAACGATGTTTTTATCATTCCTTGGTTCTTTTCCTTTGAATTAAAACTGAAGAAATTCAATCGTCAACACTTGCGGTCCGTGACGTGCGTGACGGGTCTGTTTTGTTTGTCCGGTACGAACATTGATTTTGAAAGGTAATGCGGGCTACACACCTTCAGTTTTAACTGTGCGATTTAACTGTACAGTCGAACTGTACAGTTAAATCGTTAGGTGTGTAGAACAAACAGTTGAACTGTACAGTTTTAACTGAATCTAATCAAAATATGAATAGATAAATCTGTACAGATAGAACTGTACAGTTAAAACTGAGAGTGAGTAGTCGGAACTGCACAGTTTTGTCAATTTTGTCACAGCGAGCGTGAAGTGAACACGTATCGACCTTGTTATCTGCCTTTGCGAAAACTTATCGACCATTTTTATTAATGGTGTCACTAATCTAATGACAGCAGATGCAAATATGTATCTTCATTCATTCTCAAATAATTATTGAAATCTTTTGGAGTAATTTTTTTTTTCTTCTACACCACAATTCACGTTTGTTTCGTTTTCTTCTATTTTCTTTTAACACACACATTAGTCCTACGATCGCCAAAGCGTCGTCTATGGAGGCCATGATGATAAAAACTGAAAGATCGTATATTTTTACTTGAACGTGTGTGGGCTGTAGGGACGTACGATTTATCTGTACAGTTAAACTGCACAGTTTTATCGCACAGATAAAACTGAAGGTGTGTAGCCCCCTTAAGACCCACAAATTTTATATACTACTCGTGTTAAATTATAAGTAAATATGTTGTAGATAATGAATGTGTACTAGTAAACTACTATAATCAACTTTTTTTATACCAAAAATACATATGATGACAAGTCCGCGTTATACGTAACGTCCAGGACGTGACGTGATGTATTATGTGGACTAAAAACGTTACGTACTGGACTCGTAAAGATGCGTTCATACTGTCTTGTGCAATTTAATATAAATTAAAAATATAATCCACCCAGAGAGGTAAACTCATTACCTTTATAGGATCTAGTCACCTCATGGTGAGCAGGTTTCCTTATTATGTTATAAATATCCTATTTAGACTAGCGATATAGAGGGTGAACCCTAACATTCCTCACATCCTCGGCACTTTCTTACAAATTAATTTATTCCTACTCAGGTAAATTATGCCGTTGACTGGTGCCGAGAGGGACAAAAACAACGGCGATATGGACAAAAACAAAGAAAATGAAGAAAAATACAACAAATATAAAAAGAAAGAAGTCGAAAGACTGAAGAACATAAACTCAAGGTAAGTGAACTAAATAAAGAAGAAAAGGAAAAAAGACGGAAAATTTGGAGATAACAAAAAAGGAATAAAAGGGAAAATAAAAAAGTAAATAATACTAAGCCAGCTGTTCCAGTGACAGTGCCAGAGATGCAAGATAATACAAAATAATAAAAAAGATATCAAAGGACATTAAAAACTTGTGAAAGGTTAAAGAAAGTTATTAGTAGTTTAAGTAAAAATAGATTTCGCCTAGAGACTAAACACAAAAAGATGATTGAGCTATTGGAAAATGAAAAAGTTACTCTAAAAGAAGACCAAACAATCACGCAGAATTACCTACTTATTGGTTCCCTATTTTATTTTTGTTACTACTTATTTGACATTTTTTTGTATCTGTTGGATTTTTTTGTAAGTTAAGAAGTATTTTTACCTACATAATGTGAAAATGAAACTGAGATAGACTTGAATCCCCTAAGTTTTTTGTAAAATATATTTTTAAAATGCTCATATCAAAACAGTCTGTGATATTGACTAATTTTATAGAAATAAGTACAGTAAGTGATGTGACTTAAATAATATGTCACATCACGAGGTTTTTGAAATGTTGAATAATATTGTATTGTTTCTAAAATGACTAGAAATTGTGCTCGTTGTAAACATAGCTTTAGAGTTCCTAAACGTAACGACTGTTGTCCACATACGTAACTGTCCTGTTTTGGCTGTTATAGTTTTTATTTTTTTATGAAAAAACCTTTGGGAGTTATGTTTTTGTTAATATATATTAAATGTCTTTTTGTTATTTTTTGTATTTAAAAAAACTTACCTATAATGTTAGTCTTTCAGAATAGTTATTTATTCACAAAGTTTGATAGTCCAGAGTGCCATTTAGTTACGTACAAGACATATTTTATATTTTAAACAGCACTAAGAGGCAAGATATCACAAAGTGGTATTAAATTTTAGAAGATTTTTATGTTGTTGATTAATTATAAATAAAGCTGATTAACTTTGATATCATTGAGTTATTATTACTTTAGTACTTTGAATGAAAATGTAACGTACAAGACCCCTGTATTGGCAACCCTCACTATAATAATACATTAAATAGAAATTATACTCATATAACATTGTTTGATTATGGTTTTTCTTAAACCTTAGTTCATTGTCAATGTCTACATTTCATCGTTTATTTAAAATTTTGTTATGAAAATAAATGGACATCCTGTACGTAACGGAGCAAAATTTTGAAAAACGCCCATGAAGACTTGTAACAGGTTTGCTGGTTATCTTTGTGTTCTAAAATGAATTAAAAACATATTCCTATTGTACTTATTGTTGCTGAAATGATGATATACATAATAATGTAATATGGCTTTTACAAAAAACAAAATGTTAAACAATCATAATTTTACTTCAATGCTTCATGATCAATGAAAAGGTGATTTTATACAACAGTTTCATATTGAATAAACGTACATATGTACATAAACATCGTTCAGAATCACTTAAGCTAAATAATTAATACTTATTATAAGATCTCACTACAGTTATTACCTGGTACTGGTACGTGAAAATTAAGCTACATACATTAAAAAAATGTAAATTTCTCTAAATGCAAATTGTTGTAAAATGATATAAGTACCGAATAATTATGCGCCATGCAAACAAAACGGATTTAGAAAGTTTGAAAATAAAAACCCTAGTATGTAAAATACATCTATATGAACTTCCATAATAGTTTTTATTTTTATACTGAGTTAACAAAATTGCTAGGTAGTTTTAATTCTCGGTCAGAAAACATGAGGCATAAAACGCGCGCGCATTGTTACGCTCCAGATAATTTAATTAGGATCCCGTTCCGCTTTGCGGCTCCCTCTAACGTTTCTACAAGAATATTTAGATAAATAACAATATTTTCTCCAATTTTGACATTACCGTTCTTAACTTAATCTTATAAAGAAAGTCGGGAAAACCACTTAAATTTTATTATAATCAGCGGACTATACCAATATTTAAGTGATTAACTGACATAAATATTGAACTTTATTTTATTAATAGGAGGATGATGTCCTCCTATTCATCATCATCATCATCATCATCAACAGCCTTTAACAGTCCACTGCTGGACATAGGCCTCTCCTTTGAAAGGAGGTTTTGGCCTACTATACCACGCTGGCCAGACGGGTTATTTCAAATATAATATAGTCATAGTCAAATATAATCAAATATCAACAAATAAAAATAAAGGGTTTATTTCAAGTTGGCAGTGATTTTAGCTGCTTATTTCCTCCTATTAATAAAATAAAATTGAAATTCATAGATACCCAAATACTAGAATATGAAACAATAAATCTAGTAAATACGTCAGCCTCCTCCAGTATCCAGAGATAGTACTCAAATGATTTACTTGAAGTACCTACCTCACTTAGTTATATAATGTCATGCCATGCATTGCATTACCATTAATGATAAACTTGAAAATTTTAGTGCATGCCGCACGGTCACTACACCACTTGCTAATTACTCCGAGAGTTATAAGGCCAAACCCTTAAATGGGTGTTTCAAAAAGGTAAGTAGGTACAATTTATAAAAAAAAGCGGCCAAGTGCGAGTCGGACTCGCCCATGAAGGGTTCAGTATCAGCAAGCAACATCATATAAAAGTTCGTTGTAACTTAGATCGATGTTTTTATACTACTGTATTGATTGAATTATAGGTAAATTTCGTTTTGCGATTTATGACGTATTAAAAAAAACTACTTACTAGATCTCATTCAAACCAAGTTTGCATGGTGATGTACAACATATTTTTTTTTAGTTTTATCACTCTCATATTTTAGAAGTTACAGGGGGGACACACATATTTTTTCACTTTGGAAGTGTCTCTCGCGCTAACTATTCAGTTTAGAATAAAATGATATTAGAAACCTCAACATCATTTTTGAACACCTATCCATAGATTCCCCACACGTATGGGTTTGATGAAAAAAAATTTTTAGAGTTTAAGTTCCAAGTATGGGGAACCCCAAAATGTATTGTTTTTTTTCTATTTTTATGTAAAAACCTTAATGCGGTTCACAGAATACATCGACTGACCAAATTTCAACAGTATAGCTCCTATAGTTTCGGAAAAAATTGGCTGTGACATACGGACGGACAGACAGACAGACATGACGAATCTATAAGGGTTCCGTTTTTTGCCATTTGGCTACGGAACCCTAAAAAGGTACAATAAAGATGGAGTCATTCTCGTTCTTTTGTGAGAGACTGTTGTCTGCAGTGGAAATATCCTGTGTCACATATCACCAGGCTTGAAATGCTCTAGATTTTGTATTCAAATATTATGCGTTTTACCAATCTGTGAAAATATATATAAAGGTCCGTAAAACTCGCGTCAAACATCCTTCGCATCACTTTTTCTTCCTAGCCTTTATTCCCAAGGTTATTTGGGGTCGACCACTAGTGAAACCAGTTTTACCTGAATATCAATTTTTCCACAGAGCGACTGGCATCGGACCTCCGCAACCCCGAGTGAGAAATGAAATTCGTTAGTTAAACTAAAAATGTCAGTATATTTGAGGGTACTGACTTCCCAATCACGATTGCCATAGACGTTCATGACAACCGGGACGGAGGCTTAACGCGCTTTTCGAGGTACGGGCGTGGAACACCGCCAAACTTAGATACTAAGGGCTGTTATTAAGAATTTCCTGTCAGAAAAACCCAACAACACTTTAGGCCCGACACGAGATTTGAACTCGAGACCTCTTGATCAGCAGTCCGATACGCTAACCACTAGACCAACGAGGCATCACTTGGGAGGTATTAACGGATAAACTAAATGACACACACTTAAAGTGCCTCGGTTTTATACTTCGTAAAGATTATCATGATACAAAAAATGAGCGCTATAGAGTTACGGTAGTGATTTCATCAATTATGATAATACGATACATGCACGAGAAACCGCCGGCTTTCCTAATTCCGCCGCACTGCGCTCTTGCGATTATCGATGATTGTCATCGTAAATTTGTTCTTAATCTGATTGTAATTGTTTGAGACTTATCGTAGATGGTGTTAATTGCTATGAAGATCGGCTTTAATTAAGCGTAAAATATATGTGGATATTTTGAACACTGATTGATTTATACTTAGATAAACCTAGTCTACATATTGAAATGGCGTAGAATATACCTATGGCGTTATATTTATTGAGAGTGCAGGACAAGATTATCCGTTGTGCCATATGAACAAATCTGTCGTTTATCTTGTATGTATAGGTTCTAAATATGTACTTTATGCAAACTGATCTAAATATGTATTTTATGCAAACTGTCTAGAAAACTGTTCCCGTACTATACTATACGTAAGACACGAACCTGTAGCTAGATCAATTACTAATATTCACTAGAGATATAAAATATTTGATAGATGGTTTAAGTATTTTAAAATCTTTAAGTTTTTTTAACACAAGTAAATATGAATGTCACCGCTCTACATAACATTTGACATGAATCATATCAGGTACTAGCTGAGTCCCGTATTGTTACACGCGGTTAAGGTTATAAATAGGGAGTAACGCTGCGAAACGAAGCTAGTCTAAAAAAAATACCCTAAGATACTCCTTAACCTTCTGCTAGTGAAAGACCCCTCAAAATCGGTCCAGCTATTCCTGAGATTACCCGGAACAAACAGACAGACAGACAACAATCATAAAATTTGCTTTTTAGATGTTCGTACCGTACATACTTTGATATGCATTTAGAAAAAAACTGGTTATTTGTTATTACAAACAGACACTACAATTTTATTTATTTTTATTGATTTATAATAAAAATAAAAGAGCAGACAAATAATGAACACTCAACATTTTTAATTAAACGCAACACAAACCGAAATGGTTGCAGCTTCACGCTCCTTTTCTTTAATGGTAAGAAACGTATGCATTGGTAGACGACTGAAAATACTTTATACCTCACAAATACACTTACTTGTTACCGCGAAAGAGTTCAAGTTATACTGGCCTCTTAATTGACGAGAAATGAGAACATTTCGCGAGTTAACGGGACCTACCTAACAGCCGATGTAATTAGTGGTTTATAAAGACGTTTACTATCTCACTGCGCTACTGACTGCATTCAACAGAGAATATTAATAAAAACTATCTTTTACAAAGTTGAATTTGAGTTTGAAAAAGATAATATGTTATCTTAATACGTTTATGGGAAATTAAAATGAAAAATGACAAAAGCATCTGACTAGGCTCAGACACTTTTGCAGGCGTATGTAATAAAAATTAACAAAAAGGCTGGCGTTGGATGGATGCAGACTGCCCAAGACCGGGAGAATTGGCGCTTTTTGGGGGCCTTCGTTCAACCGTGGATGGCAGAAGTTTGAAAAAAAAATTAAAAAATTAAAACTTCTAATAATGACCATAGACCAGAAAAAGTAGGTCTAATATAAGATGACGTCTCATAACAAACAATAAAAAAGCACGAATTTTGAAATAGTTTTTTCAGAATAGACTTATAGCTTAAAGTGTAGCTATTTTACTATTTTTCAGAATCTCTTTTATCAATCATTTCCTCTGACTCATATTTTATGATCAAAAGTGAGAACAATATTTATCATTTTGTTACTTAAGTAAATTTTTTAATATTAAATAAGTACAATAAATTATTAATAATTAAAAAACCTCAGCAGAGATTGATTAATTACTAAATTTGTCACGTGACAGTTAATTTTACCATATGAAAATTAGATTTTGATAGATATCACGATTCGTTTTTACTTTTATGGCAAGTAGTTTTTACTGACTGCTAAAATCGATACAATAAGTAAAAACAAAAAATTTTGCGTTATCACGTCGCCTTTGTGTGCTGCGGACAGTTCATTGGCTGTGGCATAAGGGCGAAGGTAAAAGAACACGATTCCCTCAACCCGTTCTCCCCATCACGCCCCTTAGTTTCAGTCGATTACTCGAGGAGCGTCTACGTGAGTTTGTGCGTCAGCGCAACATTGAAGTTTTATCAGTTTTTTTAAATATTGGTGATTGAAACCCCAAAAGTGGCTATGGCAGCGTCATGTTCAGGTATGTATTGTATTATTTGGCATTATATTTATCCTTAAATATTTGTTTTGATGGGTGAAATTGTGAGTCAATGATTGCACAAAAAAATGTAAAAAGAATTTAAAAAATAATAAAACAACTAGGAACTTAGTTGTGTTCCGGAACCGATCCGGCTTACATTCCGATTTTTTTAAGTACCAGCAACTGTTATTGTTACGATTGTATTTTAGTTTTTTGCCCATATTTGCCCCATTTTAAATAATATGATATTGTAAACGAGTCGCTGTATAAAAAGTAACCCATTCTTACTGTTCAATTACATATTTTGTTACTTTTTTACACAGGTACGGACTCGAATACCTTATTTATGACAAGACGAGAGTTGTTTATGATCATGAAGAATTCCGGTCATAAAAAACTTCAAGATCAGATGGATTCACTTCAGAAGGAAATTGAAAAAAGAACTGAAAGAGACGGTCGCTCTCGGATAGCTTTTTCGCAAACGCTAAATCGTTTTAAATCTGACTCTAAGTCACGATGGGAAGCAGCGCATCGTATGGAAGATAGGTTTTGTGATAAAAATAAGACTTGGCTAGATACATCACTTTCCTTTGCTACCTTAAAATAAAACGAAGCATTCCCGGTCGTCCAGCAAAACCTTTTGAGCAAAGCACAAACAGGATGAAGCGGCAAAAGACATTCGAGTTGAGAAAGAGTACGCCTTTACCTGAGCTGGTTTATGCCACACAAGTAAAACTGAGAGCTTCAGGACAGGGTGCGGCTTCAAGAGTTATCAAAGATATTTTATCGGATCCATAGCCTAGTGAATATTCAAAAGCCTATAAACAATCACTTGATGTAGATATGATGTCAGGAGAAGATAGTCTAGCACTTATAGTTTAACGAACTTATCTCGTCATCAATACAATTTAATAAGATCGAAATCTCCTAAAATCTACCCGTCCTATAAAGTCAAACAGACTGTAAAAAAACAATGTTACCCAGAGCCAAATAAAATCATTATTAGTGAAACTTCTGTACATGTTGATTTGCAGACAATGCTGGATCTTACCACTGAACGTTTGGCCTTAGTTCAGAAAGACGTGTTGCTTACACAGTCTGAGTTTCAAAATATGTGTTTATTTTCAAAATGGGGATTCGATGGTAGTAGCGGCCACAGCTCTTATAAACAGGCTTTTTATGGTCCCGAAGCCAGTGATGCAGCAGTTTTTATCGTATGTTTCGTACCCCTACGTTTGACATCTGGATCGAAAGTGATTTGGCAAAACCCTAGACCAAGTTCAACGAGGTATTGCAGACCCTTAAAAATAGAATTTGTCAAGGAAAGTACCGCAGTTTCCAAGGAAGAAAAAAAAAAGTTGACCTCGAAATAAAAAATCTACGACCAACTTTTGTTCAACTAGCTGGACATACAATGAAAATCGAACATAACTTGATGTTTGTGATGATTGATGGAAAAGTCTGTAATGCGGTTACGAACACAACTTCAACACAAATGTGTTACATATGTGGAGCTTCATGTGAAGACTTCAACGACTTAGCCAAAATGATTACTAGACCTGTAAAACCAGAACATTTGTAATTTGGTATTTCAGTTTTGCACAGATGGATACGTTTCTTTGAATGTCTTCTCCACCTGGCATACAGACTGCCTATTAAAAAAAAGCAAGCTCGGAAAAATAACAAAAATGATACAGGAGTTTCAGACAAGGAAAAGGTTGAAGAAACCAAGAGGACTATTCAGGCTCAATTCAGAGACAGACTAGGTTTGATAGTGGACAAGCCCAAACCTGGATTTGGAAACAGTAATGATGGGAATACTGCGAGGAGTTTTTTTAAAAACGCCGCAGTATCTGCAGAAATAACACAGTTGGACATACAATTTATACAGAAAATGCATATTATATTAATTGTCATGTCATCTGGCTATGAAATCGATGTGGAAAAATTCCGCTCATATGCAATTGACACTGCTAAATACTTTGTGCAACTGTACCCGTGGTATAACATGCCACCCACTGTATACAAGTTTTTTATTCACGGGCCAGAAATAATAAAGGCTGCGCTGTTGCCGATAGGCCAATTATCAGAAGAGGTCCAAGAAGCCCGGAATGAAGATTTTAAGAAATTCAGGGATCATCACTCTCGAAAATGTAGTATTGAGAAATCCAACTGTGATATTTTCAATCTGTTACTGATATCATCAGATCCTGTAATAACAAGCAAAAGGAAACTGCCCAAAAAAAACTAACTTCTGATACCTCCATCATTACAGCTGACTACTGAAACTTCCATAGATGATGATGCACAAATTGGTTCTGACCATAACGATGCCGATGATACTGATTGTAGCGATAGTGATTAGTTTTGTTATGACTTGGTTGTTTCCCCAGGGTAGTTTTAAAGTACCATAACATGTAACATAATTTTAACCTTCATGGTTTGTTACTAAAAATGTAGCATCATATATACTATGTAATGGACATAAAGCTTACACAAACAAATCAGTTTTATATTTATGCCAAACCTACCTTGTCACATCAAAATATCCACTCCAAATCATCATTATGAATTAACGACACTTTTTAATAATCCTGCCCCACTGTGCGCCGTCCACTGCTGGACGAAGGTCTTCCCCAAGGAACGCTAACCATCCCGGTCTTGGGCAGTCCGCATCCATACGCCGCCAGCCACCTTCCTCAAATCATCGGTCCATCGTGCCGCAGGGCGCCCTCCCTACACTACGTTTGACTATTCGCGGTCTCCACTCTAGCACCTTTTGCCTCCAGCGTCCATCAGTCCGTCTGGAGACATGTCCGGCACACTTCCACTTCAGCGTGCTAATTTTCATTGCGATGTCGGTAACTCTAGTTCTCTGTCGAATAATCTCGTTACGTATTTACGGACTTTTTATTAAAACATTTTTATTTATATTCCAATTTGAATTTCTTTCATTTATTTTGTTTCAGTATATAACTAACTCCTGTTTAGGGTAAAACGGGATCCTATTACTAAGACTCCGCTGTCTGTCTGTCACCAGGCCGTGTTGTCTCATGAACCAAGTGTTAGAAAGTTAAAATTTTCACAGATGATTTATTTCCCTTGCCGCTATAATAACAAATACTAAAAAATAGAATAAAATAATTATTTAAGAATGCCATACCAGAAACGAGTTTTTTTTCAAAATCTTACAAAAAACAATAATTATTTCCTGTTTCAGACGGCTTCCGAATTAGTCTGGGCTCTGATGACTCAATCTTACGAATCCAGTATATGTAGTTTCTACTAATTAAAAAACAAAGAAGTATTACGTCATAACAGTTCTTTTTTCTCAGAAAGAGGAATTTATACAATAAAAAAAATATTAAAAAATGTAACACAGATCGGTACTTTATGTAATGTGAACGTTTTTAAACAATTGGAAAGAGTTGTTTTGGGTGACGAGTGTTCTCACACATTTCTTCTGTAATTTTGGAAGCAATTTGTATAAATACATACCTTTTAGTAAGTTTAACTACTTATTATAATCTCTAATTAAGATTGGAAGACGTTGTGTTAAAGTTTAAGTTGTTGTACGAAATATTTCTCGTTTATAGAAGACATGCTCTCCAAAGAAATGAGACATTTTAAATTGTATAACTTCAATCTACCATATTTACGTATGGAGTAGATGAGGATCGAACTAAGGGACGTGGAATTGAAGAGGTCTATGTCCAGCAGTGGACTACGATAGGGTGAAGATGATTATGACATATCATTACTAGCTAACATACGCAACTTTGTCTGCTTTTACTATTGTCCGTCGCGTGATGTTATATAGCATGTACAATATGAACATATAGGTTTACCATAAAAACAGGCATAGTCTGCCAACCTTAATAGACATAGGTATGTATTATGTTGTCTCATTTTTAATTTACTTTTAAAGGGGAACAATTATTTTATACATTGTTTTTGTAAAACTGTAACTGTTTACGCTGCGCACGAGTGTTAGTTCTGCAAATAAATCTTCTTCTTTCTAGCCTTACCTTGTAGGTCTAGTGGTGAGCGTTTCCGACTGCTGATCAAGAGGTCTCGGGTTCGATTCCTGGGTCGGTCCAAATGTTGGATGTTTATGTATTTATATCAGTTCCCTAGTACCCAATGCACAAGCTCAGCTGAGTTTGGGATTAGACTACCAGTTTTACCCTAATATCAGTTTTTACTCGGAGCGACTGGCATCCACCAGCAAGGCACGACTGACCACCGCAACCCTGAGCGAGAACTAAGAGTAATTCGAAGATTGAACTAGTTGACAGTAAATTCGAGGTCTGCAAAGAAATGTTTTTACCTATTTTTGCTTACTTTTTTTGTTGATTCTGCGTCGAATGCCGTAATATATAGCCTATAATCTTCCTCGATAACTGGGCTATTTAATACTAGTTTTTCAAACGGACTCTTCCGCTTTCTAATTTTAGTATGGATAATAACATGTACTATATAATGTATAAATTCAACCGGCGAGCGACTACTCGTAGATGCAAAAAGCAGCAGACCTGAAGTCTGTGGTATGTCTTGGGAGAGGTCTACATCCAGCAGAGAACTACAACGAGCTGATGATGACGATATTGTTCTAAATTTCATAACAAACTCACCAAAATAATTATAAAAACAAAAGAGTTTAATTTAGAACAGGCAATTTAGAACATTTATTTTTCTGGCCACACTGTTTGAAAAAAACATAATTAAAAAATAATATTTAAGTATACGTATGAGTCATTGCTACATTTAATATGTTCAGCGACCTCATTACTTTGTCTAGTCTTTTATCAATGGCACCATCACTTGAGATGCGTGCTATCAGCCATCTTTCCGGTGCTCGCCACGTGGCGATGGTATCTAAAGAATTAACGCACCATAGACAATAGAAATCTGATTCTGTGTACACTTAGCCTTGTAAGCTGTAGTTTTGTGTCATAAAAGTGAGAAGAAAATAATATTATCTCGAGTGTTATTTTGAACTAACTGAGTTATTGTTGTCGCTGCAGAGCGCATATAGTGTAAAAAATGGCCTAAGTTACTGTCAAGTTTACCCATTTGAGGCTTCCAGTACCGTTTATTTATCCAGTACCGTTAATCTCTGTCCGTTTATCTTACCCTTTAATTACCATCTTCCTTCAACCCAGCTGAAAACTTTGCATCATTAGAATGGTTAGCATTACACAGGCAAAATAACAGAACCAAAATCGATTTTAATCATCATCATCAGCCTATCGCAGTCCACTGCTGGACATATGCCTCTCCAATTGCACGCCACTTAATTCGATCCTCGGCTACTCGCATCCAGCTCCTACCAGCCGTCTTGCGCAAATCATCACTCCACCTGGCCTGTGGACGTCCTACACTACGTTTGCCGTTTCGGTTTCGGTTTCGGTTCTGCGGCTAATATGGCCAGCCCATTGCCACTTCAGCTTGCTAATCCTGTGGGCTATAAATAAATAAATAAATATTTCGGACATCTTACACACAACGTCATCTAGTCCCAAACTAAGCAGAGCTTGTATTAAGGGTACTAAACAACTGATATAAATACATAAACATACTTTTTTTTTGTAAATACATACATATTATACATAGAAAAACACCCAGACTTCGAAACAAATATTTGTGGATCACACAAATATTTGGTCTGACCCGGGAATCGAACCCGAGACCTCTTGATCAGCAGCCGCATACGCTAACCACTAGACCAACAAGGCAGTCAAATGGCAGGCTATGTTGATAAATTTAGTTCTCTGCCGGATTACCTCGTTTCTATTACGATCCCTTAGAGAAACGCCGAGCATAGCCCTCTCCATAGCACGCTGCGCGACTTTGAATTTGTGGACCAGCCGTGCCGTGAGTGTCCACGTTTCGGCTCCGCATATCATGAGGGATAGGAAATCGATTTTATAGATTTACATTTATTCCGTTTTCTATATTTCTTGACGTTAGATAAATAACTCAAAGCAATACGTAATGAAATCTGTCTGTTGGAATATATGTATAGTTGCCGAGAAACTTGCTCTTCGGTTAACACGATGTTACGTGACGATTACGAGCCGTGACGGCGACGATTGATAGCCGATCATCTTTGATTAATATCACAAATGTTCAGTTAGACAATATACATATTTCTTTTGGCACGAAACACAGCACTCAGTTCTGGATCCGTCATATATTTCTTTGTTCTAAAAGCTTTCAAGTTAAGACTAAATTTCTTTTTCAATATAGTTGGCAAGCTGACAATTTAACCGTTACCAGTACTTTAATAACTAGCCCTATTCCGTCAGTTGCCTTGAATGTTAGAAACAATCACCAAGGGTTTTTTTTTTTTTTTTTTTTATTTGTTGCCTACCAATGTGACTCCACTCTGCCTGATGGTAAGCATGAATGGAATCCAAGAGTGGGGGCCACCACACCTCCCGCGATGCAGGAAGTATGGTGATGCTGACCCAGACTATGGCGGCTTTGTGAGATGCTTCTTCACACCCCTCTTAAAGGACCCGGGATCATAATGGGAAGGAAAGAAACACGTGGGATGGTAGCGAGTTGCAGTTTTTAACCGCTCGGCACAGGAAGGAAGAGCCAAACCGTTTAGTTCTAGTGCGTATTTCTACCACTCTAAAGCGGTGACTTCCAAGGCCAGCACGTGTGTTCCTGTAAAGGAAGGGAGAAGGTGGGATCAGTTCGAAGAGCTCATCAGAACACTCCCCGTGGTAAAGGCGATAGAGGACTGCCGTAGTAGCGATATCTCTTCGCAGCTGCAAAAGGCTCGAGGAACTCGGTGGCTTCAGGGCTATCAATGATGCGGACCGCTCGCCGCTGCAACCGATCGAGAGCGTCGAGCAAGTACTGCGCGGATCCATTGCAGAGATGGGAACAGTACTCCACGCAGGAGCGAACCTGGGTCTTGTAAAGAAGACACAGATGCTCCGGCGAGAAGAACCGTCTCACCTTGTTTAATATGCCCAGCTTCCGCGAGGCCGCCTTTGTGACGCTCTCAAGAGGTAAACGCCAATGTCGGCCCGGATCGGTGCTCGTTAGTGGTTTGATACCATGAGCGTCTCCGTGACTCGGAGGTCACGTTAGGCAATCGATCCCCATAGTCGTGAAGCTTAGGTGGGCTTCGGGCGGCTTAAAAACGTTCAACGGCAAGATTACGAGTCCAGCAGTTGGACGTTATGAGTTTTTGATGATCTTTTTATACGAATAAATAATCTTAAAATTGGCAATAACAGATTTTTTACTTGCGGTAACATTAAGTAATATATAGATTTAATCGTGGGCCTCTAAAGCCACGCCTCGTCACGTATTGCCTGGTTCGACTGGAGAGATACAATCGCCTCACAGAAAAGTCGTGTTAGCATTTCTTTTGTTGCTATTGAGTAAAATAGAAGTTCAAGTCATCTCCGTCATCTTCCTTCTTGGCCTTTAATATACCCAACATTGTTTGAAGTCGCCTACTAGTTCAACCGGTTTCATTCGAATGCCAGTTTTAAAAGTAACGACTGGTATCGGACCGTCTCAACCCACAGGGTAAACGGAATTCAAAGGTTCAAACCACCTGCGTCCACTCTAAATTCTAGCGAAAGTAAAAAGTAATTATTATTCATTAGATAACACTCATATTGTGAAAAAGATTGGCAGTTAAATAAAAGTAAACTTAAAATCACATCCTCACAGAAATCGAAAATCTTTTAATGCAGGATTTCCTTATTGAAGCCTTAAAAGTAATAACTACTCTTGAAATAAGTGATAACAAATTATAAAAGAAGCAAACTGCCATCCTAAAGGCAACATTTTAGTGGTGTGTGTCAAGTGTCAACGGTGTGTTTCCGCTAAGTACCGCAAGAGGCACTGTCAGTATTGGTTCATTAGGCCAATATCTCAGTATGGTATGTATCGTGAATGATTAAATAATGATACCATATGCAATTATCGCAGAGGTAGATTTTTCCTTGGGTCCATATGTTCATGGGTGGTGGTAGGCATTTACCATCCATGCGTCTGAATATCCCCTTTTATCATCATCGTCATCATCAGCCTATCCCAGTCTGTTGTTGGACATAGGTCTTTCTATTTTTAAGCCATTTTGATCTTCGGCTTCTCGCATCCAGCTTTGTCAGCCATCAAATCCCTTTCCAGCTTTATTAGATTATTGCACTTCGTTACAGGCTGGTCTTTTAGAACTTGTACTATGGTACCTAATTAACTAACAAAAAAACTGTCTACAAGCAAATTGGCACTAGCTCCATGAAATAGATGACTGTACAATTCCGGATGCGACTCGAGGCATACAACCGCCGCGCCGTAACTATGGATTTTCGTTTTTTATATATTTATGCCTACCAAAGTGGAGAGAGAGGATAGCTCTGTCTGATGGAAAGCATGCGTAGAATCCAGGAGTAGGAGCCACCATCTTCTTTGTGGGTGCATACAATGCAGCATGGTGACCCACACTATGGCGGCTTAGTGAGATGTTTCTGCATCATTTCCCCGGTTTCCGTAGTTTAGGGTAGTACTGCCCCGGTCGAGCGGAAAGTTAATATTATAATTTACCTAACTAGAACTAGAGAATACAAGAAACTGAATAATTAAGATTATAAATAAACCATTGTCTATGATATTCAATCGCTTTTCTATTTTTAATCGATGGAGCAGTGTTGACGACATACGGCATTAAAATATCTTTTTTGGTTATTATCTTTCGTTTTAGTATAGAGGTTAGTAAACAACATCTCCTTGAATGCTCTGATGGTACCTATTATCAACAGAAGATAGCAACCTATAGACAATATTTGCTTGATGACATAATCTTAAATTGCGAGTTACGAATATTCGGCAATTTTTCACACATAAATTTATAGAATTTCAACTCACTTAAATGGTAATTGACATTTTTTTTGCAAGTAAATCTTTAACAGATACTTTACATGTCGGACTTTACAGCTAGAATGCGCCGGCATTTCCTAAGACTCACTCTTGCTTGGGAAAAATGCCGAAGCAAACCACAGAGGTGTCCCCTTTCTTTAAATCTATGAACAATGATTGAATAATAAACTATGCGAGTATGTACAGTATATGGTTTGGGTTGACCTTCTAAAGAAAAGACTATAGGTTAGAGTCAGAATATCCATTCAGACGACTTAAGAGCACCAGCCATTGTGGTGGTATATGGGTGGTAATAATCAAGAATAACAACCCGAAACACGACACTACCGCCAGCAGAACATTTGGGTAGGTTATGAAAACTCTTAAAACCATCAGAAAGATGTTAAATACATATGTATGTTGCAGATTACCGTTGAAATTGCACTTATTTCAAAATATTTTATTTGCAATTCACAGATTGTGGAACATAAGTTAAATTATTGACGTCTGATGCATTATTTGTTGGTGCGTCTGTAAAAAAAAACTGTAGTCATAAGCCATAAACTATCGCTATGAATATAGGAATATCGAAACGCAACTATAATCATTATTATAAACAATTACTTGCAGATGTTTTATTACAAATACAATTCTTAATCAGCAGGTTTAATCAGCTACTAACGTAACGTACGCGGAAGTTCAAAAAGCATTAATTCTTTCGTTTCTCTGAACATCTTCAGAGAAAAAGCGTGAAGTCATAAAACGTTTCGCTAGCAACTGGTAAACATATGCGACTAACGAATTAGAGACGTCTTATTGGCCTTTCCAAAGTTGCGGCGCGCGAAAGCCTTATTTCATGCGTGACGATGTATCTTACTTAACAAGATGTGTTTATTATTTATTTTATATCTTATCTACCATGTTTTTTGGCATTCATAATGTAACTCCTTTCACTGTTTTGTATTCGCTTGTAATTTTTGATTATTGATATGATAATTATATGAAAATAGTAGACAGTCAAAACTGTGAAAGCGGGAAAAAATTGTGTTCAAGAGTTAGGCATTGTGGCACTAAATCTAGATATATAATGATCTAAGGTTTAAGATTTTTATGACCTGCGAATCAAGAATGTCTAGCCAACCTTTCTAGAAGGCATGAACGGTCGATTTTTTTCTTTATTAACTAACGAAGATAGATAAGTTTTTACTGTAATAAACGTTTAGTTTAAGGTATCCGGTAGAATAAGCGTAATCTGAAACACACCTGTCTTGACAAACGTAGTCTGAAGCACAGGTCAAAGATTAGGTTGATAATGCAAAAAGAAACATAACGGGGTCTGTGGTGTGGTCCATTTGTTCAACAGTGGACTGCTAGGGGTTGGTGATGATGAACAAAATTCGTAAATAAATAAATTTATATGAATATTCCATTCAAGAGTACGACGCGAGATTTGGGGCATTCAAATCTTTTTATTTTAATTAAATACTTGTAAAAAATTAAAATATTTCATAATTATTAAATTTTATTATTGATAAGTATTTTTTATTACCATATTTTAAAACAGTGATTTCCAAGTAAGTCTATTATTTATTAAAAACTGACCTTTATTTATCATTTAATATATACTAGCTGCGCCCCGCGGTGTTACCGGCGTATTTTCGTTAAAAAAGTAGCCTACTTATGTGATTATCCAGAACTTATGGTGCCATGCAAGTGTGTTATGCATAGCAACTTGTGAAGTTTTGACAGGAGATAAACAGTGATACATTTTGACATCTACGATTTATGTATTTTTATAATCACCTAGTTTTCACCCGTGTATCTCGATTATTGCAGTAAAAAGTAGCCTATGTGTTATTCTGAAATATAAGCTATATTACTGTAAAGTTTCGCTTAAATCCATTCAGTAGTTTTTGCGTGAAAGAGCAACAAACATACATACGCATATACAAACTTTCACGTTTATAATATCAGTAGGATCTCATTGAATAAAAAAGTACATGTGTCAAATTTATTATTTTGAATTTTTGGAACTGTATTACCAATTGCATTTTTTAATTTTATGAGAAGACTGCATACTACGAATTATAAACCAGTGCTTTTAATGTTTGAAAACAAAAATAAATTATAGTAGGATGAAACCCATTGTAAAAGGAGGAGAATAGTACAAAAATTAAAGGAAAAATAAATTACGGGCGATCTGAGGTCGGGAAGGGGGAGAGGGGGGGGAGGTTTAAGGGAAAAAAATGGCTTATCTCAATTTCCTGCAAAACTACAAGTCCTATGGAAAAAAAATTAAATAGCAAAGTTGTAGGTAATAAAAAGATCTACATCTTTTGCATTTACACTCTTTTCACATAACCTCAAATTTTATGTGAAAAATTCAAAACACCAAGTTTTTGGTTTTTTATTTTTATCTTTTACAAATAAAATTATTTTTTAACAAAATTTTGTGAAAACTTAGCTTTTCATGTCTTGAATATACCGTAATTTATTTGATTTGAAATATCTATTTTTTCACCTTATTTTGACTGAATACCGAAAAAATTTTCAATCGAAAATTCGTCCGTCAAAATATCAACTTTTTTCACAAAAATTGGGTGTTTTCTATTCGATGAGATCTCTACTTTCCGATGGTATAAAAATATATTTATTATCATAGTAAATCTTCTCAGAAAATGCATAAAATGAAAAAACTAGAATTTGATTTTTTTTAATCGTTATTGAGATATTTATTAAAATTTACACTTTTCAGGTTTCATCCTACTATAATTTATGTTCACTTTTTGTTATTTTAAGAGGCTTTTACCCTGGTCTATTATGGCATGTCTGGGTTTGGTTTTATACATTAACACGAGCCTAATTCATTTGTATATAACTGTATGGTTTGTATGTACATTAAAATTATTTTCTACTTTTTAGTTTAAAAGCGTGTTTGTTTAGTTTTTTAAAACAATTTTTTTGTTCCAAAAACGATTTTATGAGTTTATTAATATCATGTTTTTCGTTACATACTAGACATTGCCTTCTTTTATGATAATTACATATAACCATCGAATCCAAACTTATATTCTTAGTATGACTGACTGACATTTTTTTACTATAATTATAATGTAACAAAGTGTGGGTGCTTTCTGAAAATATTTCAATAACGTCGCCCCATGCCTTGTTACATTAAAATCATTTTCTACTTTTTAGTTTAAAAGCGTGTTTGTTTAGTTTTTTTAACTATTTTTTTAGAAAGACTAAAATAAACTATTTGTTATTTTTTTTTAATCTAAGTGTATTGTCATCGGTCCTGGATAAATCTACAAAGTTTGAACGCAATCTGGCCGTTTAAAGTGGGTCAAAGTCAAAATCGCACAATAAGGAGTCGGTTACAAACATACAAACAAACATACAGGCGAAGCTAATGTATAGCGTTTTTAAAAAAAAAAAAAATCTCACACATGCACAGAATATCTACTAAAAAACTTAACAATCTTGTTAGAAATCGGTTAACTGCTAAATGTTTCTGAATACATAATAACTTAATTTTACCGTACGTATCTCGGTCTGAATTATGATCTATATAATTAAAACGTGAATAATGATGAGCCAGCCTTTTTGAACTTTCACGGGCTAAATCTAAGTGAAAAAGCTCTCCAAATCTATTGGATGGTAACAGTCATAATGGATTCTTATTGGTTAGATTTCTAACGGGCTTCCCGCAGCTGCATTCACTCCGCGTCACTCGACCGCACGCCCGGCGCCATCTTCAAACCATTTAGTACGCCGCGAACTGTCGTGGGGTTAACGTCGTCGTTGCTACGATAAACAAAAATTACTTATCCGGACTAATCCTACCGGTATTTAACATATTTATTTAGATTAGCTATTATAATAAAAAAACAGTGTCAAGTTAATTTATTAAGTGGTAGATCAAGTTCGCGATAATAGTGCTACCTGTGATTTGATCTCGCGATCTACCTGACTGCATATCTTTGGTGGTGTGAATCTGCTGAAGTGTAAAAAGGTTAGTTTTTTTCATGTTATAGTCTGTAGAATGTGCCGGTCGGGTGGTTGGCCGGGCGCGTCGTTGGGGGAGTTCGCGACTCCCGCAAATCGATTATCCCGGACTGGCGGTTCGTCTCTGGTACTGTATAGGTACACCTATAGCTAAGTGCGAACAGTCGCCGGGGCTGAACAGAACACACCCTCACTCTTTCCCGCCCGCTACATGTAGTATTTGTCGTCTCACTTTGTGATCTTGAACTAGACGCACTACAGCGGTTCTGTTTTCTATAAATTATTTATAAACATTATTCTATCCAAGCTTTTGTTATTTCAGCTGCAACCAGGTGGGTATGGTTTGTGTTCATGCCGAGAAATATTATATTCACACTACAATAATGTTACTAATTTACTCTACCCTCAAATATTAAAACAGCGAAAAGGTTACCTTATTTTTTAAATTTCCCCATTCCATTTTAAGTTTTGACGTAGGTAGCCAAAATAACGGTATTCAAGCCAGTATATAGATAAATACCTACTTATCTCTCGGTATACCAGGTGCTCAATATTTTAGAAAAAACAATGTAAAATTGGGATTTCTACTCCAAAGTCACTTCTTTCACTTCTATTGTTTCAAAACAGACAACATATAAAAATAAACGTTCATATTTCTCAAAACAATGACAAGTTGTTGACATTTTCCTGTAATAAACCAGGCAATGACAACAGTACACCCATAGACTAATTTTCCTTCCTTCCGTTTAAAGATAAAGCATTAATTAAAATTATTTGTAAATACGCTTTAATTAAACAGGTCAATGTAATAATATTATAATAAACTACAACATTTTGAAAATCTAAACTAGACTAGACCGGTATCAACATAGTTTAATTGTTCCATGCTGGAGATGGCTTCTCCTTCGAAAGGAGGTTTAGGCGATAAACTAAAATAAATACAAATAGTCACCACACATTTATTGTGCGATCTCAAATCTATAGTGATGTTTGTTTGAACGCGCTAATCGCAGGAAGTATTGATCTGATTTAAAAAAATCTATCTCTGTTAAATAGTCCATTTATCGAGAAAATCTTTAGGGCAATATAAAATTATTTCGTTTGAGATTCCATGGCATGCGCTGCGTACATGGTTAGAGTATCGCAAAAATAATCTGTGCAAGAATTGTTCCTTTTATATCCACACGTCTTATGTTTTAAGTGGTGCTCACTTTAAGCTTTTTTATGGGAAATTTGATTCCGCGGTATACCACCAAGCTACGGACAGGAGACTGAGACGGGGATCCGTGGGTCGTCTAGTATGATATAAACCAAAATACTTGAGGAGGGTATTTAGAGATTTGGTTGCCATGTCATGCCTTGTTTGTTCGTTGTATTTGCGAAAAACCAAATTTCCAATCCAATAGGCCGAATTAAAAAGATACCCGAAAAATCTTATATGCTAAAAAGAAACTTATTATCAGTAGTATCAGTTATACGGAATAAATAGTGTAATGGCTGACTATATTAATAAAATTACTTAAAGCATTGAATATTAATGTCATTTCCTCGGAGCTGTTCATATTACATACTTTCAATGCTGAATAATTCATAAACCATATCTGAATATCTCCAATTTTGGACGTGACATCTGAAATAGATTGTATGCTTAAGTTATATTGAAGGAGAACAATTGTTTATTGAAACAATTGACGGCAATGACTTTGACGATTGTCTGTCCTTTTCAATAATAATATAAATGGTATGGTTGGAGAACAGTTTTGTAGTAAATCGAAAACAGCGAGCTCTCTTGCAAACTCTTCTTATATCTTAAACAAGCCTAAAGTTTCTGGGAACGTATTGCAAGTCTCAAATGTAAAACCAATAAACTAATTTGCTTAAAAACGTATACCGCCAATTTTAATATAAAAATTTTCTAAAAATATAAAAATGTCATAAAAATGTCATAAAAATGTCTAAGACTAATATGATGACACCAATCCAATAAGATGTGATGACCACAGAACGTGTCAAGGACCAGACAATTTACAAGGTAGTGGAGCTTCGCTGATTTCAGCAAGAAGGGGCCGGCTCGACCGAATCGTAACGACCCTCTCACAGGAGATCAACCTAAAATGGCAGTGGTCGTGCCGTCGTATTTCCTTTCAGTGCAATGACTTTTAACTTCTTGGATTCTACTCGAGTAAAATCCAAGAGAGGCATCCAAATGGCACAGTGGAGTCACTTTAGAAGGCTCATACAGAAAATAGACACTCTCAAAACACACGCTCCTGGCGTAATCAGAGAAAAGACCCACATTCTTATATAGTCACTAGATGACCCAGCGAACTTCGTATCGCCCAACTTTAAAATTCCATAACTTGATCGCAGCGCCACCTACCGGGTCCAATTGCGAATCTAAACCATTCCCAGATCCCCTTGAACACACACAAAAAATTTCATCAAAATCGGTCCAGTCGTTTGAGAGAAGTTTAGTGACATACACACTCACAGAAGAATTATATATATAAAGATGGTTACTATTGATCGTATTAAAAACACAAAGAAATATGTCAAAAACAGAGCTTAGAACATCTTTTTGTAAATGAAGAAGCTAAAATCTGCCTTAATTACGTAACAGAGAGCATTTATTGCAATATTTTTTCTTAATAATAACTGTAAAACTACTCAGATTAGTGAGTGACTCATTAGGAGTTTTTTAACACTCGGTCTGTGTTAATAAAACTCCTAATAAATTGCTGTGGAAATTAAGCGTTAGGAAACCAACGCACTGCACTGGCATGTGATTTACTGCGCGAGTGCAGCAAGCAGAATGAGATCACGGCGCGTGTCCTCCTCTAATAGATCAAATGTCTAACTCACAGATGTTCACACATCATTAACTTGTGTCGTTATTAGTACTATAAATTAGCGCACTATCTTCGAGATTTTTTTACTCGAAGATTTATCATTCTACTTCACATTTCATTGATTAGAAGAGACTACCGGAATTTCCTGCATATATTATCTGTTGTCTCTGTTTTATGTACTCTTCAAAAACTCGAAAAGTTTTGCATCAATCGAGCTCAACTTTAAACGTAATATACAATCAACCCACTTATTCTTCTGATGATATGAAAATCAGCCGAATAATGACAATTTGTGCCAATGTCAAGTGTTTCAAGAAGTTCAAGTCTTCAAAATTAAAAACGATCCAGCCTTTTTTGTTATTTCTCATCACAGATTATCCCCTAGGAGCAATCTGTGTCTCATCAATACAACCATAGACAGACAATACAGCTACTTATATTATTTAATTGTTATAGCAGATCCACTTCAATTTTTGAATGTCTTAATAAAAACTGTTCAAGGATTCCTCCCCTTTAAGGCGCAGTATGCATCCCTATGGGGTGAGGGTAAGAGAGATTCCAGAAAAAACCACTTACACATGCTTTCTGGTAAATAATGGAGTTTTTACTTAACTGCACTGAAGTCAATGTGAAATTGACTCGCTCTTTGGTTTATTGGTGGATAATTTTGACTGCAAAACGCGAAGACTTTCATTTATATCGTATGACACGCATATTTGCATTTCTATTTTACTATATCATTCTCAACGTCAGAAATTTAATTTCGATTAGAACATTATTATAACTCGTGAACCAACTCCATTTGGGTTTCAGTTAATATATTAGAAATAACGAGAATACAAAGCGCAGTTTAGTCTAGACAGTATAATTTAATACCGCACTTGCAGAGAGCACTTTCACCCTATAAAATAGAACGAGTGAGCATATAGAAATATCTATTAAATATATTATCTAATTATGAAAAAGAAACGTCAAATCATTTATATATATATATATTATGGTTATTTACGCTTAAAAATTTAAAAGTTTTGCACCAATTGAACTCAAATTTGGTCATGATATACAACACGCTTTAAAGATGATTCGTTTTCATTTTTAGCAACCAAAATGTTCAACAGAATAGCGTGGCAGGCTTCTGCTAGTACCTAACATTGTTCTTTAAAAAAAAAACTAGCAAAAATTAAAAAAAAAAGTAAACTGACAGTTACAGAAATTATCGGGCATAAAGGAACACGGACAGGATACGATTTAAAACCTTGTCAAGACTAGGTTAAGTGTTAATTCAAATGAATGTAGAAAAGTCTTCAGTAGTTAATCTGACGGTTTGAAATGCTTTGTAATTATATTAGTCATCACTGACACTATTATTCGCAACGTGAAAGTCCGGTAATAATTTTAAATAAAATGTTTTGTATTAAGTTAAGAATGCGTTCGAACATCATTGCTATACTTTCCCAAATCCGCGATAGAAACGGCATCGCGGCTACTTTCCAACATCGTCGATGTTATCTGTTTCATAAAAATGAGGCTCGTTTAGCTCTCGAGCAGCAGATATGTGGCCATTTTAGTAATTAAGTGTGCTTTGGTTTAATTATTCTGTTACGCGGACACCGGAACCGTGTATCCGAACGAAACCGCCATGCTAGGCGTTCTAAATTCAGAATTTTAAATTGCGTTTTGTGTATATGGCCTGATAATTTTGCTACGTTTTCTTTTTAATTGAAATATTTTAAATATTGTAGTATCATATTATACTTAACGTTTTATTATTCCTCTTTACATATTTCTTTTTAAGATGACATCTAATTTTAAAAATATTAAACCTTTATCTCTGCCAATTGACAATATCTGTTTACGTGATAAGATATTTACCTATTTCGATGTAAAACTTATTTATTTGGTTCATATCCAGTTGTACATCATCGTTTTTTTCCCACCACTCGCGGTATCATATAGACACGTTATCGCTAGTCTATCAGATGAAATATTACCTCGCATATTAGCATTTTGGAGAGGCTTTCACTTAGTACATTCGTATATTTATGATGTTATCAAACCATAGATATCGTTACAATGTTTTTTTGCCTATCTGTCGTGTATTTCGGTGAATTTGGTGGCGCAAAAACACCTGTTTAGTTTTTTGTGGATTAATATTCTAATATAGAATTGTTTTTATGGTTTCTTGTATATTTTTTGGAAAAGTTATACGAATGCGAAATAATACCAAGTTGCATTTACAAACAAAACAATTATTTTTAATCAGTTTTTAAATTATTTAAGTTCTGAGCAATTTTTAAACATTTGAGAAATACGAGTACATTGAATGTCCTCTTATTTTGAAGTAAATAAAAAATTATGACTTATGATATCTTATCTGATTTATAAACATTTTCTATCTAATCCTTTTAATTTTAACTTTCTCATAAATTAAATACTTCCTAAATATCTAAATGGTAACATTCATATACTCAATTACTTATAAATCACCTCTTAAAGTAACATTTCGGCGCCTAAGTTCCTCCATTACTCTATGGGCCTAATATTCAAACACGTAGCAACTGATGACAATACCTGCGTGATTACTGTCAGACTTCCGTCCATTGTGAGATGCTTACGTATGCTTCGAGAGTACTCGAGAGTGTGTAAGGACATGTCTTTGACTCCATAAAATATGAACGCTAAAACAATTACTGGTTCTAATAAAGTAGTTGTAGATCATAGACTAGATAGACTTTTTTGATTTATGAAGCTCTCAGACTAGGTGTGCTTGTGTTGTAATAGAGGGTAACTTTGTATGGTTGATTTCTTTTTTCGAAATTATGTACTTGATATCTGGATTTGAGATTTAAGTAAATTCAATTTTTTTCATTTAAGTGTGTGGCTACTCTGCCTGTTGAGAAGCATATCTAAGTAGAATCTAAGAGGAGATGCCTCCACACTTGCTGCGAATGCATTCAATTCAATTAAAAAAGTTAATGCCATTGCTGATTTTATTACTTTGACATTTAAAACGAGTATAATAATATATCCACGAGACAATATAATTACCTGCGGGGTTGCCTTAGTGTCAGACGTCCAATAAATAACCAGCGTCTATTATTTATTGTTTCTATTCCCTACTTTAATAAATCTTTAAAGTCTTTAATAATCCCCTAGGCTTGTTTTTCCTCATCAGTGTGCTGGTACCTTAATCCGAGAACTGTATATGTACAGTATTTGTCTTTATTAATAATCCTGTTTTATCATGTTATTAGTAGAGCTTACTAATCCAGCTTTAAAGCTTAAGTGCTAACACGTGTTATAATTGCTTCATTATTTTTCTCTTTCTATCTTCTCTCGTTCTCTTCTCTCTTATTTTATTACCGTGATGTCTAACAATTAGTCTTTCGACCCGAGTGGGACACGGCGACGGACACCTGATAGTCAGTGACTACCACCGCCGATGGACGACTGCAACTCAAAGTCTCAAGTGCGTTAACATCTTTTTTTCTTTTTCTCAGAATTTAAAAGCGAATCAAATCAAATCGTATTTCTTTCTCGCAAAAAGTTCATGATCTTATAACAATACATAATAGCTGGAGTCTGCACTAGGTTCTTGACCTATATAACGGATCTTCAGGCTCTCACCCTCCGATGGTATACAAGCATTGCCAAAATTATAGATACTGTACATATTTTAACTAAATTTGTTTACTAAGTATGAGAGAAAGGGTGACGTAAAAATAAAATGAAATAAACAGCAAGAATAAATCCGATAATACTATTTAAAAACTTTATGTAAAACAAAATCTTAAGTGTAACGTACTCTAAAAGGAGTACAGTCATTTGTATTAAATAACTCATTACAATCCTTACGAAGTCATCAATATGGACCGTATTAGCATATTATCCATTGTATCGCCGTTGTTGTTTACTCAAGTGAGACGCGTCGCCGGTCGCAATCGTGCTGCACATACACGATCATATTCTCCTGTTTACTCAGTAATATTATTTGAAGTGGTTACTAATAATTAATTCAGAAATATGATACTAATTTGTGCGTGTTAGTACGCCGATTGAGATAATTACTTCGTAAAAAAACTGTCAAATTACATAAAGAAATAAAGAGTAACCATAAAAGGTATTTTATTTCTCTGTCCCTATTCTAATTTACGCCTACTATTTACTGTCAAGACGAGAATAGTACAAATAGCCATTTACGGAGTTTAAAAATCGAACAAGAATAGATAATAACTACACCCTTATCTAGACTATGCCTTTAAAAGTAAAACAAAACACTGGACACGCACTGATTGGTGCAGTTGCGTTTAAATATAGAACAGACTATGGCCCTGGATTGCGCGGTTTTCCTTTTACAGACTGCCATCTTGCATTCTTGTTTATTTATTTAATTAAAGCTAAAAGTGTCAATTTCGATATTATTATTAGTAGACTTTATTATAAGATTACCTTCTTTTTAAGGAGAGGTCTTATTCAAAACATTGTAATATTTATTTATATAGAAATTAAAATTTCTATGCTAAAAAATTAGAGGCTAATTGTTCTATCGGGCATTTCATAACTCAAGTTTAATCCTCACTCAAAATTCCGCCAACACAAATTCTTATTAGCATAAACCGCCCTTAACAAGTTATTATTAAAAAACTTTAAGAGATGCCACATGGCTTAAAAAAAGCAAACACAAAACACTTGTCTGCGTGTGTCTCCCTGATCTTCTATCTCGCTCACATACTGACAATGCTGCATTTAGCATGAATGCCTTCATTGTAATGCAGGCGTCATTGTGGGACGGGATGGAATACGACAAGCTTTTAATGTCTGGCTGCTCAAAAAACGATGTGTCATAAAAGCTGCACAGTGGAGATTTAAACATACCTGACCTGAAAGAACTCTGTAAAAATGTCAATTGAGTCTGCCAGCATATAGAATTTATAAGTCGGACTCTAGTAGACACCTAAATAGAAGTAGATTAATAAACCAAAATACCAATTCGATCGATTCTCGGTGTGGTTTTAGAATAAGGAGTGTCACCTCTATTAATTTCGGGGGTCGTATTGAAAGAGCCAACTTAGGGAGAAAATTACACAGGAAAAGTGGGAAAAACTTGACCATGTTCCAAACCGGTTTGACAAAAGTGGTATTGCAGCCCACAATCTTTTAAAGTAGAGCTCTATTTTCCGGCAGTTGATGATGAATTGCGGATGAAGTGATGTTAAGACTCATTTCGGGGTTCACGAAAGATAATATATCTCTTTATTGTACATCAGAATAGTAACATAAAACGGTAGCTTATACTAGGAGCCTTATCGCCCGAAGGCAATCTCTTACAGGCAACCATGAGCTAAGCCAGGCTAAATGCTCTTTTAAAATATGTAAGTACCTACATCTAATCAAAGTACAACGTGGTTATTATATTAGGAAGATTCGTGGCATTTGCATTATAATGATAATCGTCACGAAACAACATGGCCGACATTTCGAATCGCTCGCATTTCATTATAAAATTCCATAGAATAAGCGAAAGTTTGTCAGTAATCATATCCGCATTTTCACCCATATAGGTATGTTTATAATGTCAAATTAAACTGACAGACAGATTGTTATTTATGATTATTATTTGGAGTTTTTTTCCGTTCTGTACGAAGTCAATAGGAGGCAAAATGTTTTTAATACATACTTAAATTTATTCTTATTCGAAAGTGGACATTCTAGCATTTAAAAAACACCTCTCGCACAGACATAACTTTCGTTTTCTTAATTTGTGTTTCAAGCGAATCGATGATTTACAGATGACAAATGTTATTTTGAAATGTCACTACACACTTAACCTAAACTTTTGCTAACTTTTGACGTCCACATATAAAATTAAAAAGAAATATAATTTTTCAAGTAAATTTAGCGCTTTATCTAATAATCATAACTAGTTAGTAAGAAGTGTAAAACGGATAAACTTAGTAATAAGTCACTTATACTCTGTCCATTCCTTTATTATCTTTTTGACATTTCAACAAATTTCGAAAATAGTGACGCCCTCACACGTCACCGATTCGATTTGAAATCAAAATCAATCGATATAAATTTCTTTAAGTCAGTATTGTAAATTAATAAAATGTGCACTATTATGATATGTAATTGACCCAGACCAAAGAAACCTTCCAAACACAGTCACTTGAAGGTCGGTTTAGTAAGTATTATGTGATTTTTCAAATGTACTTTCTCATAACTTTTGATTTAAACGTTATTAACCACGCGTTTCAAAGTTAAATTTTACTAACACGTGCATAGTTACATTTTAAGTCAGTGGTCAAATCAAATCAAATCAATAATAAATTAATTAATGCACAGAGTAATTGTTCTTTATTCTAAGTTTGAAGTTAAATTTCAAAATTTCGACTTATTTCCTTGCAAATAATCAATCTTGAAGGCATACTATTTTAATTTCCTTTTTATTTTATTAAATTTACAGAAACAACACTTACATGAAGTCAAATTATTTCGATCATAATAATATGATAGATTATTTTAATCGTTTAATCGATTTATCGTATTTCAAGAACTGTTTTATATGTTGTTTTTAGCTATGCACACTGCCCACTTCCCTACCCGTCTATAAAGTACGACATTACTGTAGTACATTATTACGAAAAAAGTACCGGTAATTTATAGGCGTGACCTGTCAAAAAGATATTAAACGAATGGACAAGGTATAGACAACACCATTCGAATACTAAACTAGACGCATTTGACGCACCACGGCTTGATGTCATTGTCAAGCGACAAGGTCATGGGCGCATGCGTGCAGCGCCCTCGTTCTTGTTTGGGATTTTATTTTTAAATGTCGAACGCAGCTGCACTCTTCACTTCCATGTTTTATTAATAGGTTTATTCTGAGGTTAGTCATGGCCTAAACTTGTCAAATATAGATAATTTATAAAGTTAAAAACGAATTTTTATATTTAAATATGACTAATGGTAGTTTTCACCAAATTCCCCTAAAGTTAAGGGGTGACTTAGAGAGACGTAACCTAAGTAATATTTTCGTTTTCACCAACCTTTAGGTGCTTAGATTTCTCGTAAAATTTAGGGAATACCTTATTACCTGTTAAGGAGCTCTTAGTAAGGAGACAGTTAAGTATAGTTGGTGATAACGGGCATCAGTGGATATGCCAAAAGTTGAAATGTCTTGTTTATAACATCGTAATCATATCGTAGTAATAATTATTACAGCAGTAGTATGTTAATTGGTCACCATAAAGACAAAGTGACATCTGTCGTCCATACCTTCTCATGAACACCGTTACCGTTTATTGAAATCGTACATTCAATTACCAATTAACATCTGCAAAATGTAATACCTAAGTAATTACTAGTCTGAACTAGAATATCAACTTAAATTGTAAACAAGATGAACCTGTTTTTGAGCTAACTTTTATTGATAGGCGACATACCCGTACCAAACCATAAAAGTAGTAAAAACTTTTTAAAATACGTAACCAAAGAAATGTGTCAAGTAAAAATAACAATTTACTATTGTCAATAATAATTATTTGTGACTACTTTGTACTTACTTAATAAAATTCGTCTGTCACAAATAAACCACAAACATAATTTAATTTGTCTTCGCGCTCCGAAACTGTCAACTGTCACGTTAACTAGAATATCTGTGCTTGGTATAGTTTTTTTTTTAATATTTGAAACATCATCTGTATTCTTTTTATCTATTTTAGGCGCGACTTTGATAATGATTAATGAGGTTTATTTAAAGAAGTTATTTGGGTTAAACTAGTATTTATTAATTTAGGAACATATGTAAAAGTCAAATTATATTTTAAAATTTGTTTAACACAAATGAATTCATCTTAGTTGTTTAAAACATTGATTGTTTTAGCGAACTTATGGGTCGTAGCGAATAAAAACTTACACGATGGGAGTTTACACGATGGGAGCCATATTTATTATTCTTAGTTATCGCTCTAAGATCGCTTGATATGATATGCTTCACTAAAATGCATGCCATCACGTCTCAATCTCAACCAGATAAAAACTGGCCGAATTTTACGTACTTACGGCCATGCATATCTATGGATATAGAATATTTGTCATACACTTGCCCCCTGGTATAACAATCATCTTTTATTTATTGTAGTATGAAAGTAAAAAATCTTAGATTACATAAAAAAAATTACTTGCCCTTTTTAGGGTTCCGTAGCCAAATGGCAAAAAACGGAACCCTTATAGATTCGTCAAGTCTGTCTGTCTGTCTGTCTGTCTGTCTGTCTGTCTGTCTGTCCGTCCGTATGTCACAGCCAATTATTTCCGAAACTATAAGAGCTATACTGCTGAAATTTAGTCAGTCGATGTATTCTGTGAACCGCATTAAGATTTTTACATAAAAATAGAAAAAAAACAATACATTTTGGGGGTCCCCATACTTGGAACTGAAACTAAAAAAAATTATTTTCATCAAACCTATACGTGTGGGGTATCTATGGATAGGTCTTCAAAAATGATGTTGAGGTTTCTAATATCATTTTTTTCTAAACTGAATAGTTTGCGCGAGAGACACTTCCAAAGTGGAAAAATGTGTGTCCCCCCCCCTCTAACTTCTAAAATAAGAGAGTGATAAAACTAAAAAAAATATATATTGTACATTACCATGTAAACTACCAACGAAAATTGGTTTGAACGAGATCTAGTGAGTAGTTTTTTTTTAATAAATCATAAATCGTAACACGCAATATACCTTTCATCCAATCAATACACTAGTATAAAAACATCGATGAAAGTTACTTGCTGGTACGGAACCCTTCATGGGCGAGTCCGACTCGCACTTGGCCGCTTTTTGACTGATTTGTTGATTGATTAGTCATGGCAGGGTCTAAGCCTCAGGTACTAATAACTTAAACTTTAACAGCTGATACTTTTTATGTTGGAAATACCCTTAGAGTATACATAAGCTAGAAATACCCAATTAGAAATATTTTTTAAGAAATTTCACTCTTGAGAGGGTAAAACAAGAAACAAACGATTGTATGGTAGTTGTAATATTCTAATATATTATGGAATCATGAAATCTATATAAATAAATAAAATTAAAGTGTCAGTATATAATATCAAATGAACAGGTTTTTTTAAGTGCATAAAAAAGTATACACGATACTTACATCAAAAAATGAATTTTAAACATTTTTGTTTGTCTGTTTGTTTCGAGAAATGTCTGGGACGGCTGGACCGATTTGGACCGGACTTTCACTGACGATCTATAGAGTAACTAAGGCTACTTTTTTGACTAGCTTCTCCCCGCGGCATTACAACAACCTCGGTTAACATCAGTGGCTTTAGTTAGTAAGAAATAATCACGTCAGTGAAGCTGTAGGCAATAACTAACATAATTCCACCGACAAACACGCGATGTATACGTGTAAGTGATATATTTTTAACAGTTGAAGCTTTTTTTGAGCAAAAGGCATTGACCAAGAGCCATTTGTGTTTATTAATCCAGAAATATTGTTTTGCAAGTATACTGCTCTTTTTGTTCGTGTGTAACGAGCGAGACGGAGCATCTGTTGTCACGCGCCGGTGACTCCGTGTCGATGCTGGTCACTTATAGGAATTTGGGTCTCTTAAAAGAGTTGTAAGTCATACTTGGAACAGAATTTAGGTTAGAAAACGGCAAAATGTAAAGGTTGAATCTCTTACAAATGAGATGTTTCATTTTTATTTGTTCGGATGATGAAAATTAACATGATTCATCATATAATTGAAGTTTAGTATCAAAAGTTTTAAATCCGAATCGCTTTGTATTTTACTCGAATGTTTGGATGGGGATTTATAATGGATATTATAGAGTACCTACCAATTACACCGAAATGCAGCGCATAGACTGGGTACGTTTTGCTGAACTTATTGACATCGACAATCTCTTCTTCTTCTTCCTACCCTTGTTCTCAATATTATCATACCTGAATATCAGTTTTTCCACGGAACGACTGGCATCGGACCTCCGCAACCCTAAGGAAGAACTGAAATTCGAAGGTTGAACTAGTTGTCAGTAAATTTGAGGGCAATGACTTCCCAAAAACGATTGCCATAGATGTTCACGACAACCGGAAATCATAATAATAATCGACAATAATGTTAAGAAAATCGTAGACAAAAACTATTAACATGTACCTATACAAGAACGGCTGGACCGATTGTGATTGGACTATCACCGGTTGAAAGCTGATGACACAATGAGTAACCTAGGCTAACTTTTTTCACTACCTTCGCTTCGCGGCGTTACTCACGATTTACAACACTAATCGCGGCAATAAATAAGACTCAATATAACCGGCTGCTGAAATTAACCAAAACTAAACAAGTACTATCTCTTCATAAACCACTTGACACTTCACTCTATTTGTCTATGGTTACTACCATGTACGAAACCTAGTCTTTCTAATACTTAACCTTATAAATAATGCCAGATCATCGGAGTGCATCTCTCCCCGCTCATCCGTTATGGCGGACCGAACCGGGTCAACGAACCGATCTAACGGTGCTTCATATTCGCGTGATCGCCTTCTCGAGCCACGCTCTGGGACAATACTAGCCATATTGTATATAGAACTGAAGCTGCAAGGCTGCTACTGATCAGAACACCGGGAGTACAACTGTCCTTGACCTCCCTCAAAAGCCTCAAGTGAAGAAACCTCTACAGAGTTGTCCTTCCCTCCTAGACAAGTTTTTCGTTTTCTATTCTATTTCTATATTCTCTTGTTTCTTTGGCAAATGTTTATCATTCACGTGTTCTAAACAAAATATTAGCCAATAAATAAATAATTTCGGCGTCTTACACACAACGTCCCAAACTAAGCAGAGCTTGTATTATGGGTACTAAACAACTGATATAAATACATAAACATACTTTTTTTTTTGTAAATACCTACATAGATATTAGAAAAACACCCAGACTCCGAAACAAATATTTGTGGATCACACAAATATTCGTTAGACACGGGAATCGAACCCAAAACCTCTTAATCAGCCGCATACGCTAACCACTAGACCAACAAGGCAGTCAATGAGAATAGGGAAATAGCGTAGACTAAATTCGCTCCGTGGCGTTACTCTCGATTTACAACAAAACCGCGGGGCACAGCTAGTCTATTATTATTTTTGATGGAGACATTTTGTTGATGATACACAACGAAGAAGTATATTTGAAGTAGGTTAGACATTCACATAACAGTTAAATGCCGAACACAAAGAGATGTGACTTTCACTGTTCATTCTCACTTTAAATTGATGCCGTTTTAGGGTTCCGCTGTCGATACTAGTCGCAGAACTCATCATAATAATTTATTTGCCAGAATGTTGGTGTACAGAGTATGGTCTTAAAAATTTAACATTTCTCATTTACATCCCACCAGTATACATGGTGTCGTACACTTTAAATGAAATTAATTGTATAGCATTAAATAAATCAAATATCTTATCCAAAATGTTAATTAGATATGTCCACAAATGAAATTAAAAAACATAGTTTGTACGCACTTATTATCTAAAAAGTGCGTAAGCAAATACATACACACTTAATTACAATCATGTTTTTGTCAGTGCGCTTTTTAAATAAGTGCATTGCACATTTTATTATTTATAAATATATTATATTAGCTGAGTCCCGCGGTGTTGCCCGCATTTATTGTTGTTAATCGCGAGTAACGCCACGTAGCGAAGCTAGTTTATAAAAAAAAATGCCTAAGTCTACCAGTGAAAGTCCCGTCAACATTGGTCTTGCCGTCCTAGAGATTACCAGGAACAAACTGATACACAAATGACCAAACCGAAACGAAAATATCTTTGAAGGTTTTTGTACATTGTGCTAAAAGAGTCCAATCCGTGCAGAACTTATTGAGTTTTTGAAGCGTAAACAGCATTCTTATGATAGATTGTGTGTGTCCTATCGTCACAGTGTTGTATTCTATATAAAGCTTAAATGTAAACAAACGGACGTTATCTTGACGCTGTCTTCCTGTCTCGGAACTAGGGACTTCGCGTTGACAAGGGTCGCGATAGTCCTTTCTAGATAATATTAAATAGCTGGCGAAAAGATACATTTTATCAAAATGTGTCACTCCGACTGTAGAATTTTCAGTCTCCTTCTCCCAAAGAAATAAGAATTCATTACATATTGTGGTAATTTCTACATATACTTCGTTCATGAATGAATGAAATAAAAACGGGGATTTTGGCACAATTTTTTTTTGATGATAGCCGAGTCCTGCGGTGTGATCAGAGATTATTGTCGCCGCTGAGCGAAGTTAGTCTGAAAAATTTCTTTGCCTAAGTTACTTCTTATGTCATCATCAGTCACCTGCCAGTGAAAGTCCCGTTAAATTGGACCAGCCGTTCCAGGGATTTCCCGAAACAAACGGACAGATAGACAAAAATGTTAAAAATAGCTTTTTTGACATAAGTACCGTATATACTTTCATAACTTTTACATCAAAATGCTTTTTTTATGAATTACTAGCTTTTGCCCGCGGCTCCGTCCCCGTGTACCTCGATTATTGCAGTAAAAAGTTGCATATATGTTATGTTGAAATATAAAGCTATATTACTGTAAAGTTTAAAGTAGTGTTTGCGTGAAAGAGCAACAAACATACGTACATACTCACAAACTTTCGCGTTTATAATATTAGTAGGATTGTCTTCTTAAAAGATTTCTCTTCTCATATTTATGGAAATAGTCAATATGTCCATATACGGAACTATATACGGCTTGAATGAATGACAAATAATTAAAATACGGAACTGTAATATATTCTGTATTTTTCTAACTTAGTATTGTATTTTTATAATATACTTAGTTTTATAGGATACTTAGGTAAATGTTCTCGTTAAATTAGGTAGCTAACTGTGCATTCAGTGCTGTTTCTTTTGTAAAAAGAAATATTTAAATATTTCGGACATCTGACACACAACATCATTTAGTCCCAAGCTAAGCAGAGCTTGTTTAACGGGTCACGGGTACTAGACAACTGAAATAAATACATAAACATACTTTTTTTTGTATACTTACATATTATACATAGAAAACCTAACTCCGAAACTAATATTTGCAGATCATACTAACATTTGATCCGACCCGGGAATCGAACCTCTTGATCAGCAGCCGCATACGCTAACCACTAGACCAACAAGGCAGTCAAGAAAAAATAATTAGAATATATCCTGCTGAGACATTTTAAAGCTACTTTAACTGCTTTGACTATTTCGCTTTTTTATTGCTAGTAGCAAAATATGTTTAACGTGAATGAGTCTATAGCTTCGTGGTTTTTAGGCTAAGGTAGCTACACGATTTGACCTCAAATGTCTTTTATACTGTGGCAACATTGTTTGTTAAAGACTAGTCCGCCGTCACACTTGGTTAGCCACCGTTTCTGTAGGACGCTTCTTGAAATAAAAACGTCATTTGGACATCGAAAAAAAAAGTTAGAACTAAAACCCAACTATGTCAAAAAATGGCGCTGAAAAGTATTAAATAAGATTCTCAGGACAGAATCATTAGTGCAATTATCATGCAAATATTCAAGTTTGAAAGTGGTAGTCACACGTTACATAGAAACGTATTTTTAAATTTTAAAACCCCTTCTTTGCTTTGCCGTAGTCATAATCATTTATTTTATTCTGTCAAAATACCTATTTTTTTTTCCTCATTAAGGATTTCTTGGCTATGGCAGAAATCTTTAATGAGTGTATTAGTACCTATTAAGGTATTGTTGTATGATTTTACAATATTTTTAACCAAATTATGTAGGTATATAATATATATATATTTATATATACACATATACAGGCACGTAGTCTCACCTAACCTTAGACAATAAATAACAAATCAACAAGGTCAAACTACCGTATATTATTAAACCTGATAACTCCCGGGTTCCCATCGCCAAGCCATATGGCCGCTCAACCAACTTATGTTCGCTTCAAACAGGTTTATTGATTGATAAAGTCCGCACGGAATGTGAACTTGATCTTTCTTTTTCAGATTTAATAGCCTCACCAATATAATAATTAAAAAATATACACACAACGTCATCTATTCCCAAACTAAGCAGTGCTTGCAGTTATTATGGGTACCTACTAGACAACTGATTGAATACATAAACATACTTACTTTTTTGTAAATACATACATATTATGACTGCCTTGTTGGTCTAGTGGTTAGCGTATGCGGCTGCTGATTAAGAAGTCTCGGGTTCGATTCCCGGGTCGGACTAAGTATTTGTGTGATCAACAAATATTTGTTTCGGAGTCTGGGTGTTTTCTATGTATAATATGTATGTATTTACAAAAAAAGACAGTATGTTTATGTATTTATATCAGTTGTTTAGTACCCATAATACAAGCTCTGCTTAATTTGGTACTAGATGATTTTGTCTGGAAGATGTCCGAAATATTTATTTATTGATAATACTTAGAGAAGAACACCCAGACTCGGAAACAAACATTTGGTCCGACTCGGGAATCGAACCCAGGTGAATAAAACTTACTAGTTCTCACTCTCCAAGTGTACAAGCACATTCATCATCATCAACAGTCAATAATAGTCCACGCGGTCTAACACTATTCTTAGAAAGGAGATTTTAGCCTTATATACTACGCTGCCCAGATAAGTTGGTATAAGGTGTGTTTCAAGTTTTCCTTTTCTTTGTGGTGCTGTAACGGCACCCACACAGAGAACAGAGATGATTACACTTCGTAATCTTAATCACACACACGTAAACATCTTTAGGTATGCGTGCGATTATAAAAGTAATGTCACCATAAAACAAACTACCCACTAAACGAAAAGAGGTTTTAAAGCCTACAAAAAAAACAACAAACAGGTTTTAAATGGGTTCAGTTCCGGTTGTCATGTTATAGTTCATTCAGGTTATTTCACGCGAACTTGTAAGAAAGTGAAGTTGAACTGGAGGCCTTGGCATGCCGACCCACACGCACAGACCAACGTGCACTTTGTTTATTTATATATAATGTTGATTTATGTCCTGGCTGCAAGTTTACGCGGCCAAAGACCTTTGAACCAAGCTCTCAACTTCATTGATAAGCTTATTTATAAATGTTAAAGCATTTATTGGTTCCGATGCGTTCCGTAATCGTCAACTTAATAAAACAGCTAATTATAAAAAAAATATTCACGACTTCGAAACGCCAACGTAATGATAATGAATTTCATAACAGCAGTTTTTATTTCTAATTATTCACCCTTAGGTACCTATACCATTTCTTCTTCTTCTAACTAATCGGGTAGTCCAGTAAGTAAGTAGGTACCCCCCCAAATATAAAATAAAAAGTAATGAGCTCTAAAATTAGACAGAAAACTACATATCTTACCTAATTGAGACTTGTTTATACAAAGTAAACCGCAACTATTCCATTGGAATAGTTTTTATATACATACTTACATTCTGCGAAAGTTTTGGAATAAACCAGTAACATTACGTAAATTATACTTTTACCTTTCTACTTATTTATTAAGCTATGTTATTATAATTTCAAACTACTGTATTAGCATAGTGACAAAAATTCTACGAACCAGTATATTCTACATTAAAAAAAAAAAATACAGAAAATTTTTCTACAGATGAGTCTCACAACAAACCAGAGACAATTAAAAAGTTAGGCATCAAATATGTAATTATAATAGCGCGAAAAATAAATTATTGTTCACGATGCAATATTTACGTGATTTATACAAATTAAATTAATTACGAATGTATTATTAGATGTTATCAGTATTATTACTCAATTTCAATCTTTATTGCATTTCATAATGATGCAATAGGCTTTAAAAGCCAGGTATGGTAATATGATAAATCAATTTTACCGACGCCAAAAGTATGGAACTAAAAAGTAACTCGTGTAAGTATGTATTCATTAAAATAATAATTCAATCTATAATGGTGAAGTATACCACGCTTATGAAAGTCTATAGAATTGATACTGCATTATAAAACCTGTTTTAATTTATGATTAAATATATCTTTCTCTTCAGTATCTATGCGTGACATGTAATTTATTGTAGATTTTATAGACGTGGCGTTGAGACTGTTTGAATGCATTTTATATTAAAGATCGGCCATATTGGTCTGACATGTTCTTCTATGTTAGGGATCAGGTCAACGAACGCGGGCCATGTTCAGCCCCCTGCAAAGGTGACCTAACAAGGCATTGTTATTGTTTTATGACTGTTGAACTTTTTACTCGTACATATGGTTTTTTTTATTAAACGTTTAATTGTTATAATTAAAACGCCCCACACGTGGCTTTAGTAATAAAAAGAGTAAATAAGGTATACCATTGTTGTTTTCAAATACTAATGCCAGTTTTCACGAACAATACTTAAGCCGTCTCCTTACTGGGATTCCTCTAGATTTTTAAGGTGCCCCCTAAAGTTTTGTGTAAATGAAAAACTAAGTGGACTAAGGCGACTTAGAAAAAAAAACCGTCATATATGTACTTCTTCAACGGGATAAAGAAATGCATGAACGAAGCAAGATAATATTTTTTCTATCCATATTTATCTCCTACTCGAAGACGTTCGAGGATAAGATAAGGTTCTGACAGCTGTCCGTCAGATGACATCACCTTTTGATAATTCTGACCTGAGCGTAGTTCCATCTTGGAAGATGATTCTTCATTGGCGAGAAGACGCTTGTATCTTCTCTTCTTTTTTATATTTAAGCCTGCCTAAATGATTATATTCTACCTGATGGAAAGCATGAGTAGAATCCAAAGGCAGTTGTCACCATTCATGGCGGCCTAGTGAGATAGTACTGCATCATATGGCCTACGGTTTCGCACTCGACAGCCAAATAACAGCGCGAATTTTAGTTTGGTCTTCTAAGGTAGTCCTACCCCAATCGCGCCTACCTATTTGTGCTAAAATTATTATGACGCTGCTTTGAAAAGAAAAGGAAATAATATTCAGGGGAAACTTGATCTCAAGTACTCCGGGTTCTTTATAGATAAGGGAGGCCCTGATATCTAAAAGATGATGACGATTTGCTAAAGATGAAAGGCATCCTGTCTGATAGTAACTTGTACAGAGCCGTAGTTATTGTTTTCTGATCGTATCGTAAGATAATTGTTTATCAAATATTAATGTTCGTTAGAACAACTTTGGTTAATATGTGCCAGCTGAACGTTACATTGGAAATATCAATATTTTCATACATAGGCGTGACATACACTTCGTCTGAACATCATCATCAACAGCCTTTGAGTCCACTACTGGACATAGGCCTCTTTATAAATTTAAATAATTGAACATTATTATGGTGGTTTTTGAAAATGTAATATACTTTTTTCTAACAAAGTACCTATAATAGGAACGATTAAATGTATCTATGACTTAATAACTAGAAGCTGAGTGCTCCATTTCAGTTGTATTAATAATTATAATTATCTGAGCCCTGCGGTGTGCAGGGCGAGGTTTGTCTAAAAAAATGAGTCTTAAGTTATTCCTTACATCGTCAGCTATCTGTTAGCTAAACTTCATTCAAAATCAGTATAGTCGTTCCATAGGTTAGCCAGCACAGATGGACAGACAGACAAAAATGTTACAAATTGTTTTTTGATGTAAATACGTTTAAGTAAGTAACAGATACTTCAATTTTATTAATTTGTATAAATAAAAGCTGAGTGCTCCATTTCATTTATATTAATATAATTATACCGTTAATAGCAGAATGCCAAAAAAGCAGAACGAAACGCTTTAATTTTAACCGCGTTATTTAGTGATTATAACGTTATTATAAATTGTCTAGACGTTGTAAAAACTGCACTAGAAAATAACGCTTGAAACGTTTACTAACCAATTTGTTTTTAATTGTTCATGGTATCATCACAACTAATAATTTACTAACTTCAAATTTAATCGGTCTTGTTTTTTTATATGTCTCTATAAAAATATCTTCGAAAATACGTCAATTAACTTTTTAAACTGTAGGTTCTTAGAAAAATCTAGATAAGATACTCAATTGGTAGAAACTTAAATATTTCAAAATAGAATTAAAAAAAAAAACCACGCTAGGCTGATAATATCTTAAGTTATAGACAGCTCGCGTGGTCGCTAAAGGCCTGATATACATCACGTATTGTGATTTTCTTGGAACGACACTAAACTATTACATAAAGAATACATACTAGTTTTTGCACGCACCTTCGTCAACGTATATGTCGATTATCGCTTTAAAGAGTATGCCATGTCCTTCCTCAAGAATTAAAGTATTTGATGGCAAATTTAAATCGCTGCAGCGGTTTTGTGGTGAAAACGTAACAGTGCTTTCGATTAGTCAGAAAGAAAATAGCTAACTATTAACGCTGAATTTTTAATTAAACTAACACTACGTAAATAAATATACATGTTCAATATAGTCTTCATTAACGATCCATAACGTCCAACTGATGGGCTCTGGTGTTCTCTCAGAAGGTTAAGACCATACGTCCCCACGCTGGCCGAGTGCAAGTTGGCAAGACAACATTCTAGTTTTTTTTCTATTTATTTTTTTGAAGGAAATTTTACCATTATAGGGTATGCCAGTCCTATAAGGCCTTAATTTATACAAACATTAATTATCTATGATACGCTAGACTATAATATACATATACAAATAGATGTCAATGTTGTCTAAACAAGAAATAAAAATAATTGAGTTTAAAGCTGATTGTAATTTTACCTCGCTCACTTGTATGTCTTGATTGCTAACAAAAATAGCAAAATCATCAACATATTGTGTAAATGTGATGACAAATCTTGTATAGCTATATTAAATAATAAGGGAGCTAAAGGATCCCCTTTAGCTGTGATTTTGACTTTGTATCTGATTACACAATAGTAGTAATACAGTAGTCCAGACTCGGTCTCTTTTGGGGCCAGAAGCTCTTATATTTGAAGCTCTTATTAATATTAGCCCCCCCTTAAACTGCAAGACTGTACATAAAGATGACTTATCTTCAATGAATCATGCCTCATATCGTCGAGATCAAGTTACCAAACATCTCGCCGTTGTGGTCTTACTTACCTCTTGTTTATGTCTCCACACATAGATTAGCTGACCTGGTAGTCAGATAAAAGAAACGTGTTCGATGACGTAAGCTAACGTTATTGTTAAAAAAATAACGCGTTATTTATTTTAACGTTATAAATGTCGCACATCACTAATATTCTGCAGTTAAATCATGTTTATATTTTGTATCTTATTTATTTTGAAACGACGAACTTTCATACAACTGTCCATACATTATTTTACTTCCTTTGGGGTGTAAATGCCAAAAATTAAATGTCTCAGAGGACGCTTATAAATATAAAAAGCACCGTCTCCCAAAATTTTTGATTTATAGCCCGGTTAAAACTCTGCATAATTGCCTGCCAAAATAAATTAGTCAGTCAAGGCGAGTAATTTTGTTAGTTTAGATTTTTAACTTGCAACTGACAATATATTACTTTATTTTCTTTTTTGAACGATAACTACCGCATTATACATCCTGAGTCGTGTGATACTTTACAAATATACATAAAAATGGACACAAAGTACCCAGACACAGGACAATAATTTCTGGATCACACAAAGTATTGTCCTTCCCACGACATTTCGCGCAGTAGAGACCGCGTGTGGCGACCGCTTAAACCACTGGGCCAACCGTGCAATCAAGTATATTACGAGTACCGAATCATATAAGTGTCCTAATTGCGAATCAGCTATCAATTTGCAATAATATTATTACTACTAACTGTTAACTGATACGCACTTCCCCTAGTATTGATGTCAGGAGGATGTTAGTATATAATGATATGCTATTTCTAATGTAACTTGTTTTACTCTCATTGGAAATTGTGATTTTTAACTCGCTGGTTTCTTTTCAAACCATCTTATCAACTATCCACAAAGATGACAAACATGTCAAAGGTTGGTGAAGCCGAAAATATCACTACAGGTTATCTAACACTCTCTTCATTCATGTGTCGCGGGGGACTTTACAAACATACATAAAACGGACACAAAGAACACCCAGACTCGAAACAACAATTTGTGAATCACACAAAGTGTTATCCCGTGGGATTTGAACCCACGACACTTGGCGCAGTAGAGAGCGGCGTGGCGACCGCTTAAACCACTAGGCCAACCGTGCAGTCTATATATTATACTCTAAGTGGCCCCTTAGATTTAGGAGACGTTAGTGAAAACGGCCATAAAACCTTTCTGAGTATAAAATCATTTCGAACACGACAACAGAATGATATAAAGACGGAGCCCCTTTTTATGCGGCAATCCTTCTCCCGTTGGTTGATCCCGCGGATTCGAACTGATAACAAGCCTTTTCATTTAATACCCATGTTGTAGAAGTGCATTAAAAGAATAACTAGTCCGCCATCTTGGATATGCCGCTATGTTGGATTTAGAATGATGCTACAAAGTTAACCATGCATTATCAACCAATTGAACTTGTTTACAAAATTTCAGCTCAATTGGTTGAAGATGAGAATGCTGACCCCTACTCCTGAATTCTACTCATGCTTTCCATCACGCAGAGTAGAGTCACTTTGGTAGGCTTAAAGATATATCTGCTTCAAAATTCAGTTGCATAATTACATTGCAAGTTAAATACAAGCTTGTAAAACCGTACATCGTCTTGGGTATTAGAAGCCGGGGAACCACGTGTACCCTAGAACTGTGACGTACCTAGGTCCACCTAGGGCTTTTAGATAGTCCCTCCTGTGTTGTGTTCCCTTACTGTCCCCGTGTGTATCGCTCGTACCACCACATTGTCCGGCTTCCTTCTCATCTACCACCTTCAGATTTGCGCTTATGAAGGACGGAGAACTTTCTGCGATATCCGGTGCTTGATTCGGAAATTTAGTGATTGGGGCAGGTGTCACAGCTAATGAGCATCTTATCCCTCCGAGATGAGATCTTATAAGTATTATTATCTCGTGACTGGAGTGGCGTGAAGTCAAGGTTTTGTCTATAATGTCTCAAGACATTCAAAGCACAATTCATATTCCGAGGCTGCGTACACAAAAATTACAGTTCCACTAAAGGCCGGATGTACATAATTACTTCGCACGACAACTGTCATAAGAAAAACAACAAACGTAAATTTTCTTTAAAAATACCAAACCAGATGATACAGATGTCAAAGTTAAATGACGAAATCGAAAATGAACTCTGGTGACACTCTGTGATCTTAATCTCTCAAAACACGGAGAAACAATTTTAGGGTACAGGATAATAGACTTGCTGACGGTTCACTCAGCAGCAAATCTATCAAATTATATTCCATTATGATGGAAGTTATCTCGCATTGAGTATTTCATTTAGTTTCGAAGCTAATTCAGCAAGTTTGAAGGCCTTGTGTGGCTAGGCTTGGCTCACACACCTCAAAGCCAGGCCCACGGTAACATTGTGAAGATTTATTTGACAGCTATTATATTGCGACGACAAAATGGCTATTATGTAAGTAATAAACTGACGAAGCTATTGTGTGACGGGACTTACGAAGATAAATTTAAGTAGGAATTAAAAGTAAAGTAATGATTTATTAAGTTATATTATTTACCGTTCCTTTATAATTGTTTTACCGTTTTTGCAGTACGGTTATGGAATGCATCGCCATCGAAAGATAGTAAAGCTCAGAAGATAGTTTTGAAATTCATCGATAAAAATATTTATGATCATAATCCTATCATTAAGCGATTACTTAATGGTATTCTCTAACGAGTAGACCGGTCATCTGATAAGCTATGGCTACCTCCGTTGATGGACATCTGCAACTTACAACTCCAGGCTTTATCGCAGCTTCTCGTTCCCAGAAATAGATGTATGGTTTTTGAGCTTAGGTATCCTCATGTACCGTCATCTCCCACTCATTCCTGATACTAAATAAACCAAAAGGTTGTTTGTTAGAGATCGCTTTCAACGATAATTCGTTAACCCACAATGCCCAACAGTATCTTAAATTTAAGATCGGCATTATCTTTAAAGAATTTATCTATTAGGAGTATATCTCTCTTTTATCTCTACTACAACCAATACTAATAAAACTGAAAAAAAATATGTTTAAACGTTTTAATCTCTGGAACTATCGTTCAGATCTCAATAATTATTTTCGTACTAGATAGAATATTCTTTTTGAGAAAAGTGTTATGGACTGTATTAATCCCATGTAACGGTTTTAAAAAGCACTGTAAAGAGGTACAGCATGTCAAAACCTCATTTCTAAGGAAAATCCTATATCTAGCAGTACACTAATAAATGCTAATGATGAGATTTAATTTAAAAACTTAACAATAACTCCACAAAAATATTGCACAATCAAATAAACCAATACACCATACCATCATTACGACATCATACTATTGTACAGTACAACTGAATAGCTACATCAACAAAGTTAATAAAGTTGCGAGTAACATGTCAATCACATCTTGATTGGTGGACTGCGTGTGCGCATGTAACATTATACGCGAGAGGCGCGGTGGCTTTGACCCAGTCAGACCTTGGGCTTCCACCGTGACGGTTGCATCCTGCCCTAGCTGGTACCACACTGTAGGTATCTAATTTATTAATCATAGTGCTTTTTTTTGTTTTTATTTGGTTCGTTCACGGTGTGGGAATTCGGTGTTTTAGCTTCTGATGATAAGTCGTAAAATAATTAAATTTTAGAATATTAAAAGGATTGTGTTTTTGCTCAAACTTAGTGAGAAGAATAAAATCCATATATAAAGTTAATATTTTTTAAAATATTTTGCTAATAATAGACATTTTACCTTGTTTGTCTACGCTTCAAAAACTCAAAATATATTTATTGAGGCACGTTATACTGTCTCGGTCTTCTCGATGACTGGGCTCTATTTAACATTGAAATATTTTTTCAAATTAGACCATTACTGCCTAAGATTAGCGTGTTCAACCAATCAAACAAACTTTTCAGATCTCTCTCTCATTAAATCTATCAGCTCTCTTATTAAATCCAGTAATCCAGTCAGGGCCGGACGCTGGCTATCATAAATCAGAACGGTAGTAACTGAATGGGGCAACTGCTTGTCTAGACTGTCCGCTGATGATCCTAGCGATAACCCACATAGAATAACTATAATTATATTAAACGGCTACTTTTCGTTTTAGTTTATTTTGCTATTGTATTGGAATTGTCTGTCTGGTTATCGTCTGTTACCCAGGCTACATTATAATCTATATAAATATAATAAATTGAAGTGTCTGTATGTAATAAATACTTTACTAAACGTATATTAAAGTATAAAATGCATTTTTTTATTTTTTGTGTCTGTCTGTTTGTTGCGACTAAATCTCTGCACCGGTTTAACCGGTTTTTAGGGGACTCATTGGTGGGTAGCTGATTAAATAAGGAGTAACAAACAACAATAATATTTTATTGCTCAAGCTACAATTTAACCCGTAATCTTCTTCCACAGACATAATGAACGGCCACAGCAACGGAGACATGAACGGAGCTGGAGACATCATCACCCAGAACCAGCAGCGCGGCTGGTGGACTATCGGGCTCATCAACTCGCAGTACCGCTACCTCACCGCCGAAACCTTCGGTTTCAAGATCAACGCCAACGGCACCAGCCTTAAGAAGAAGCAGATCTGGACTCTGGAGCCTGCTTCAGGAAATGCTAACGACAGTAAGTTTATCTTATATATAAAATTCTCGTGTCTAATGTGCGTTCCCATACTCCTCCGAAATGGTTACACCGATCTTTATGAAATTTAATATGCATATTCAGTAAGTCTGAGAATCGGTGAACATCTATTTTTCATACTCCGAGGGCGCGAGCGGAGCCGCGGGCATCAGCTAGTAAAATATATAACAATCCCACACACGGACCCGGACGGCTGAACCCGACGTTGTCGCTCACTATGAACTCCAAAATTTTCAGTGTTTTAAGGAGCTAACATCATCATCCTAGCCATTATTCCCAAGTTTTATTTGGGGTCGGCTTCTAGTTCAACCGGTTTTACCTGAATTTCAGTTTTTCCACAGAAAAAATCATCTAGTCCCAAACTAGGCAGAGCTTCTACTACGGATACTAGTCAACTGGTGCAAATACATAAACATACTTTTTTTTTTGTATATTCATACATATTATATATAGGAAACACCCACACTCCGAAACAAATATTTAGTTCGACCCTGGAATCGAACCCGAGACCTCTTGATCAGCAACCGCATACGCTAACCACTAGACCAACAAGGCAGTCAAGTATACAAGTGACACCTGATCAGAGAAGAAATGATCATCACTTGTAAGGCACTCATTTGTTCTACCGCATGTAGGTAGGAATTAAAACCCATGATCTCACCACTAGACCAATGGGATATTACAAAGCTAGAACTGGTAGCCATTAGGGCCACCGCACACTAGCTTCTTTTAGCATCGGCGATCAGCAACTAGTCGCTTTTTAGAAGCTAAATACGGCGACCGAACGCTCCACACCGCACACTTAAAAACGCCAAACGCGGCGATCGAGTCGCTTTTTAGAAGCGCGACACAGCAGCTGAATGCTACTCTCCGCACTATTTCGGATGCCGGTAGCAGCGACTTGGCATCTGAGCAGTCGCTAAAACGCGCGTTTCCGATATCGCGATCGAACGCAGGAAGTCGCTAAAACGCGATGCAGCATCGATGCAGTCGCCAAATCGCCGATCGCCGATGCTAAAAGTAGCTAGTCTGCAGGTCCTTAATTCCGAATCCGCTAATTTTAAAGCAAATCCAATCTCAATCAAATCAAATCATTTATTCTGCAATTAGGTTACATGAACACTTTTGCAAGTTACACTTTTTTTTTTGAGCAGATGAGTTCGGCCTTTCCTAACTGGACTAGCCCTGAGAAGAAAGGACGAAACAAACTCAGGGATCACAGTCTCTTTTAAAGTCCAGACAATATTCTTAAATGCAAAAGACACATATAAAAGTGATAATTACAATTTGAGTCACAACTATAATAATTAAAGATAATAATTTAAAAAATATCAACAATGGCAACAATTTAAAATAAATTAAACATTCAAAATAAACAGCATGTGCAGAATGGGCAGCTCAATCCCAGGCGTTTTTATCATTAATATATTCTGCTATGGTGTAATACCCCTTTGCGGATAACTTAGATTTAATAGTATTCTTAAATTTCCGCAATGGCAAATCCCTAATAGCTCTAAGTGTAAAGTACTAAGTGTACGTTGATCCTAAAATTCCCAAAAATATGACTAAAATTAATAATTGACTGCACGGTTGTCCCAGTGGTTTAAGCGGCCGCCACGTTGCTCTTTACAGCACTAAGTGTCGTAGGTTCAAATCCCATGTCGGCCAATACTTTTTGTGATCCAGAAATTATTGTCCTGAGTCTGGGTGTTCTTTGTGTCCGTTTCATGTATATTTGTAAATTCCACCACAACACAGGATGTTAGTTGAGGTCCTAATGCGGGAGTAGGTAATCTTTTAAAAGAAATAAAAAAAATCGGCCAAGTGCGTGTCAGGCCACTCATAGAATAGGGTTCCGTAGTCATCCACAATGTCATGTGGATTTCAAATTAAGCCCAATAGATATTTGTTATGTTTACTTATTACTTCTTTATTTTTGTACGAAGTTTTCCAAGTGAGTGCATTTCACAAGTTAGGCCCTATAACTCCTGAAATAAAAAAGTTATCAAAACCGCTATAGTTTTCCTTGAAAGTTCAATAGATGGACTATTATAGTGAATTTATACCTAAATCGAAAAATAGTTTTAGAAACCTCATAATGTTTTTAAAAGACCTATCTAATGATACCCCACACGATGGGGTAGACATGAGAACAAAAAAAACATCCCCACTTTACGTGTAGGGGAGGTACCCCAAATAAAAATGATTTTCAAAATTTTATTGTAGCACTTTGTCGATGTAGTTACAACACATATCCATGCAAAGTTTCATATATCTAGCACCAACTGCTTGGGCAGTAGGCTGAGGACGGACGGACAGACGGATATGACGAATCTATAAGGGTTCCGAGTTATGAACTCCGGAACCCTAAAAAGAATAACGTTGATTGTTATCACTATCACAATGCAAATATATATATATTGTTACATCGTTTGTATTACTGAATTAACATACATATATTGAAGAGTTTAATAAGTACATTGTCCGCGGTAATCTATGTGGATAAATTTAGACAGATAAGTAAACAAAACTGCATAGTCAAACCTGAAGCAAGTGAGATCAATCTCTTTTCGAGTTTTAGTCTTGTTTTCGTTCGTGTAAAATGAAGGATATAGATAGATTCAGTGACGATGGACATAGACAGAGAAGATTACTGGCATCTGCTCTCCATCATTAGATCTATCAATAGAATGATTAAGAACATTCCATTGACGGATAGCTGTCAGCATGTAGACTTACGCAGTTGGAACCTGTAAATTGGAGTATTAAAAAATAAATCATGTTTATGATATGAGGTTGTTTGGAAGAATTTGTTTTTAAACTATCTTCTGTTATAGATCGTATTATCAATTATTGCTATTGCTATGTAAAAAGTGATTTCACCTTATATTGAACGATTACTTTCTGTTATATGGATTGTAATTTTTACTGAGGCTGTGTTATTCACAGATTGTTATTCCTAGTCTGTTTGCCATTTGTGTCAATTTCATAAAAGTTTGAAACTCACGACACAACATTATATTCTTTGTGCAAGAGTTTAAAAAGAAAAAAAAAAGGTTTTTGATTTATACTCTTATTGTCGTGGGATATTTTGTGTGCCAACTAAGCTATTATGGCAATTTGCAATATTGTAAAGACAATTCATATTCGTTTCGTGATACGCTTGTAAATGCGGTGATGCCTGATCAAACTGGCTGACGAGGTAGCCATTTTTTTAACTACAGTTCGTAAGTTGAAATTTTGATCGAACGTTTCGTGCTCAAAAGACAATGTTTCGAATTAGGAGCTTTTTAGTTATGCCATGTGATATGACCTGATAGTCTGTGCATTGGGACATAGTATGCATGCACATAGTAGCTGACTGAATTGGTCGAAAGTAATAGTGCTCTCCTATTAGTCAAGAACTGTCACTGTGTGTGATATAGTCACTATAACACTTCGCACAACAACATAATCGAGTTAGTATATTTGTGTTTTTCTGTGTAACTCCATACATTCATACATAGATACTTAAAAATCGTTGGCGTTGTTGAATATTCTATTCAACCATTTTTGTTGCTGTGCTATCGGACCAAATGTAATTGTATTTATCCGTTTTCTAGTACCACTAATAAAAGCTCTGATTAGTTAGGGATTAGGCGTTGTATATCAGATGTCCGAAAAAAATATTTATTATATATCCTTTTCCTATTTATAACAAAATAATAAATATTTCCTGTGACAGTATTCACCGAATAGGTACTATATCGATCAGGTGTAGCACAGCTGTGAAACCTTGACAATGGGGTAGCCACCCTCTGATTGGATCGGAATTGTATATCAGTGGGGAGGGTCGACGCACTACACATCGCTGACTTCGAGTACGAACACACGTAATGAGCTTTTGATGTAGTACGTTGTATTGTGTGAGTTATTTTCCAACCTGAGAAGTATAAAAAATCGGATTGTTTGGCCGTGTAGGTTTCAAAAACTAGTAGACCAGTCAGTTTTTTTACAGATTAAGCTGCTCTTCCTTTATATCCATACGTGGTCAGTTTATGTCCATGTGATAAGGACCTAGAGAGGTCCTTATCACATATAGTAAGAGTACTATAGGACCGAAACAACCTTGGCCTTAACCCTCTCCTGAGAGGTTACCCGAGCCCAGAAGTGGGACGTTATGGGTTGTTGATGATGATGATTATGAACCTTGGTCTTGGTCAGTCTTCCTTCACTTACGATATCACTAGCTCCCTCTCCAATGATAACACTGGTTCGAGGGTTTATCACAACTTTAAACCGAAATCTTCTTGAAAAGTTTCATCTTAGACTAGACAGTCGGGGCGGAAGAGAAATGCGGGGCGGAAAAGGTATGCATACGAAATTACGAAGAGGGTAGGCCGACAACAAAGGCCTACCCTTAGAGGCCTTAGAGATATACATACGCCTGTAACTGCCTGTATCTGACTGCCTTGTTGGTCTAGTGGTTAGCGTATGCGGCTGCTGATCAAGAGGTCTCGGATTCGAGTCCCGGGTCCCCATGGAGACCAAATATTTGTGTGATTCACAAACATTTATTTCGGAGTCTGGGTGTTTTCCTATGTTTAATACATATATATTTAGAAATAAAAAGTATGTTTATATATTTATATCAGTTGTTTAGTACCCATAATACAAGCTCTGCTTAGCTAGGGACTAGGCGACGTTGTTGAAATATTAATTATTATAACTAAACTACATATTATATGCCGCAAGGAATATAAAACTCCCTTATTGCTATCTTTAGACATAACTAAAATGAAAGAACTAAAATTAATTACCCAATTTCGGATATATTTCAAAGCAAAAATACTAATTAACATTTTTGTTTGAAAGGACATTTATTAGATAAATTTATTGCATGTAAATAGACGGGTTTATTGGCGATAGATTTAATCAACGACTGTTATGTTGTTGTGACATTCTGCACATATTAATTATTCACATAACAATAATTGTAATAAATGTGAGATATTTAATCAAGTTTGCAGTTTTTTTGTTAATTTTTTTTTTTTTTTATCACGTTTGCAATACACGTATTGATAAAAAAAAATATCAGGCTTGTAATAAATGTAAATTTTTTTCGTGATGACCCAGGTACTCGGTACTCTGCTTATTTTAGATCTGTATAGATAGAGTACTACTACATACAATATTTTGGCAGTCACCCCTCAAATACCGTAACCCTACGCCCTCAAGTTTAATTAAGGGCGCATGTGGGGAACGTTTTTGCGACAATTAGTGAGTGAAGGGGACAACGCGACAAATATGTTGTTGTCAATTTAAACACAGTTTTTGTGCTTATTTTTAGTACACATGCTAATGACGATTCCTATTTCAATCCTCAGATGCATTCCTTTAAAAATATTTGCAGTTGGGTGTTTTAATTTCGAGGTGTAAATTTGATCAGTTCTCCTGATATTTTAATTGTGATGTCTCCAGACGAAAGAGATTGAAATCAGGAGAATCATACAACCTTGAGAACTCCATTTACCGAATCTCATAATAAGATGCAAATGTAATCGGAGGGTCTTCGCCTCACATAAATGGCCAGTCATACCAACAAACTCAGAAATCCAGTGTTTTAGCAATTTCTTCTAGAGACACAAAGCCATCCCGTGAAATAAGAGGGAGGAAAATTTTAAAGATAACACACATATAAATAATACCCTTTTTATTGCAAATGCTAGAAACCCATCTTCAACGTAACTTAATATGTAATACAAAAACATCGTACAACCCGACCTTAACCGTAATTAAAACCTCATAAATCTACTTTTATAGTAACAAAGCCTTAGAATAACAAATATTAACTTTTTTTATTAAAAAAACGACATTTCATCATAAGAAACATAAACCTTAATTGGTTATTATTTATGAGTGTAGAATAAACCCAGTACATATGACTTCCTTCCGGCCAGTAATTGGCGGCAAAGACTTTTAGAGTCTAGACCATAGAGAGACAGGAAATTGTTTTTAAGGAGGCAAAGACGTGCGTCATAACAGACAATAAATACCAGCAGCCATAGATCAATGTAGAATAATATAATTGTTTGAGTTGTTAACCTCTGTAGAGGCCAAAGGGTGGTAAATGTAACAAACCCGGGCCTGGGGATGAATTATGTTTTTTAAGAAAGGGTGACTGTAGGGTGGTTACGATTGGCAAGGCAAGTATAGAAAGTGGTGTACCCTACAGAAAGGCTTTTACTTCAAGGGGATCTGTACCAAAATCTCTTTATTAAATTTAATTTGAGAAACCTATTCCAAACGTTAAAATTTTGTTTGTTTATTCTATGTTAGATGTTGTACACCTGAACGTAGTGCTGTCATTTAGGCTACGCATGAAGCTAAATACAGTAACATGTTAGAACAGCCCTCCTAGCCAAATTTTCCGTTTTCTATTCTATTTTTAACCGACTTCAAAAAAAAGGAGGAGGTTCTCAATTCGTCGGAATCTTTTTTTGTTTATGAACCGATTTCAAATATCACACACAAATGGCACAATTGCCGCGATTTGGGTACTCGGAATAGTTTTTCTATGAAGTCGGTTCCTTTTTGTTAAAATTATCTATTATATTCTCTCTGTTTCATTGGCTTATGTAACTCAGTCACGTGATCATAACAAAATATTAGAACACCTGGCTAGGTTCGAAGTAAATGAGAAATCAGTAAGAGTAATAAGGGCACACATTACACACACGGCCAGTTGATCTAAAATTATGAAGCCTAAATCACATCTTCTTCCACAGGCATGATCTACCTGAGGTCGCACCTCGACAAGTACTTGGCCGTCGACTCTTTCGGAAACGTCACATGCGAGTCTGAAGAGAAAGAGCCTGGCAGCAAGTTCCACATCAGGTAAATATTGCTTCTACTAACTTTACTTACCTCCAACTTGGTCTTATTGAAAGGGGATCCTAATGACATGACGAGTTCATTGATATCCACTATAGGATCCTGGTGGACGAAGTCATCTTCAACACGCCTTGTAATTGACATCCAGTTCAGAAGTTCTGATCTGTTGATTTGTTTTCATACTTAATCTTTACATACTATAAAATGAAGTCGCTACCGTTGTCTGTTCGCTTAGATCTATTAAACTACTGAACGGATTTTGAGGCAGTTTTCAGCAATAGATAGGGTGATTCAAGACGAAGGTTTAAATATTATGTAATACATGCATATAGCAAAGGACAGAGAGCCGTGTTGCTAAATATATATTAAAACTTATTTAGTTTATAAAGCAAATGAAGATTTTCAAAGAAAAACTTTTTTAAAACTTCGTGAATGTTTACAAAAAAGTATGATGAATGAAAGACACAGTTCACGGCACGTTCAAAGAAACCATACAACACAACCCTTGCAGCATACTAATCCCTGAGTCACCGGAACTCTTCGACTCTCATATTTATGTTGGTTTTTTCGCATTGCATGCCGTCCGTGTTGTCGCCGACAGTGACTACGTTTCAGACGATTTATGACCGATACAAGCCGGCGTCGAGTCTTCAATATTCTTGAGACATTTTGTGAATTATAAATTGAGGATATTTCAACCATTTCACGTCTAATAGTCGTACAGGTTTAGATTTGTGTATTAGCATATTAAAGACCAGATAAAAGTGTTGTAATTTATTAGAAAGAAACCATCAAAATCTTTAACGAGTTGGAATCAAGCATATGACTCGTCCATGTTCATTTGTTTCATCTGGCCAATGGGTAACGGATTATTCATCCAACGCGGGTCAACACCCGCGTTGGATGCAGAGCCTGCAGAGTGAACGAAAACCTGAAACAAACTATACCAACCCGTCTGGTTAGCATGGTATAGGAGGACTTTTCTAAAAGAGTCTTATATCCAGCAGTGAAGTTTTAAAGACTGTTGATACTTATTGATGATGATCTTCCTCGTATTTTATATCAGTAGGTAATAGAGCCACGCTGATTTCAGCACGAATGGGCAGACTCGTATGGGGCAGTACACAGAAGCCCATCCTAATAATGACAGTGTTCTTGCTGTCGTATTTCGTTGTTGTGAGGCCGGAGGCCCAATTATTCTGCATCATTGAAGAACTGAAACTCAAAGATTGTTCAACCTTCGAGTTTCAGTTCTTGTATTTGTTGTCAGTAAATTTGAGAGCACTGACTTCCCAATAACGATTGCCATAGATGTTCATGCCAACCGGGACCCACGGCTTTACGTGCTCTCCGAAGCACGGGCGTGAAACACCGCCAAACTTCCAAACTCCAGGCTGCTATTAGGAATATCCTAAGAAAAACACTTTTTGCCCGATCCGGGATTTGAACCCGTTTATTAAACTGGTTTACGAATATCGAAAATACCGAATAATAATATATTAAAGAAGATCTGCCATAAGTATCGATTAGATTATAGACTGCCATAAGTATCGATTAGATGCCACATATTCCTTCAGTCTGAGAAATACGACCCTGAGTCATATTGCGAAGCCTTCAAAACAGGGATGACACTGAGTCAGGCATGAATCACTCTCTTTTAAATAACTAATGGATTGTTTACTCGACAGGACTGCTGAAACTTTCTTTTTATTTTCATTCATAATTGTCACCGTCTAAAACGAAGTGAAGAGGGAGAACCGAATTAAGATTTTAGTGGCTCTAAAATTAAAAGTATTGGTGTAGTGAGGTTTCGTACTCTTCAATCCGACACTACGTAACTATTTTCATTCTAATTTGAAATTGTAATTGGATTCGTATTAGATTGGGATTGAATTGAAGAGTAATGTCGCTGGTCCTTGAAGTTTATTTAAACAATTTTCTATTGAGAACACCTAAAATCTTTAATTACCATGTAAATCTTAAATTTTTCCCCATATCTTGTAACATTTCTCATTGATGCTCAGATTGCATCGTGGTAATGTTGTTACACACATATATCCTGCTTCGATAAATGAACTATCCAACACTGTAAGAACTTTAAAATCAATTTTGTTATTCATGAGAACCTCAAATATACTGACAACTAGTTCAATCTTCGAATTTCAGTTCTCCCTTAGGGTTGCGGAGGTCTGATGCCAGTCGCTCCGTGTAAAAACTGATATTCATGTAAAACCGGTTGATCTAGTAGCCGACCCCAAATAAAAACTTGGGAATAAGGCTAGGAAGATGAATAATTCATGAGGGCACACAAACAAACAACTTTTTAAAATATGTGTATGGATTCAACAATTTTGAATTGAACTAAATTCCAAAACAAAACACAGGATCCAAAAATATTAACCCAAACATAAATAATTTAACATAGTCATGTTATCGTTTCGAAACGTAGGTAGTCGAAATTATTGATCCTGTACTAAACAGATCTGAAAAGGGGAGTGTATGCAGGGGTTGTTCACTCCACACACGACATTAAACCTTAAATTTATTCTGTTATAGCTCAATTTAGTCTGCCCTTTTCAAGACTAGATTAACGTCCCTTGTTTAAAGGATATTGAACTTTATATTTGAAACAATGGAATATATTTTTGGGGGGTGGGTTTAAAGGGTAGTTAAAGGTTAAACTGGTGAGGAAACGTGCCGAAGTACCATCTTTATTGTTTTAAGGGGTCTCATAACTATTATTATGGAAATCATTATGCGTTTATTTCAGGGGGTTTGTTGACTTCAACAAGGAGATGGTATTTAAGGAAAAGTCCGTAATGACATTTTCAAACGCAAATGTTAACCATATTTTTAACCGACTTCAAAAAAAAGGAGGAGGTTCTCATTTCGTCGGAATCTTTTTTTATGTATGTTCAGCGATAGTTTCGTCGTTTATGAACCGATTTCAAAAAATTTTATTGCATTGGAATAGGCGTATCTTGCAGGTGGTCCCATCATCACTATATCGGGATCTGATGATGCGATCCCAAGGAAATTGAGGGCACTCCTCAAATATCATAGGCACAATTGTCGCGATTTGGGTTCTCGTAATAATTTTTCTTTGAAGTCGCTTTCTTTTTGTTAAAATTATTGACTCAACATTTAAAAACTTTTTGTCTAGTTTCGTTTGAGTATTTAATGATATTCTTTGATGTCGCTGATAGACAAACAAAACTATTTAAAATTGTTGTTGAATTTGCTCAAAAAGTCCAGAAATGTCTTGCATTTATACATATTATGGTGAATACTTCAACAGTTTATTTAGTCCAATGGTGTACAACTAAAATGGCTTGTCATGAATATAGAATCTTTGGAACTGCAGATTTGGTTTATTTATTGAACTATCAATTGAAGCTTGAAACCAACATGATGTGACACATGAAACCAAATCAGACGCAAGGAAACCGCGGGGAATTTTTACCAAGCGAACGTTTCTAAGAGAGAAAATTTACATAAACCTCATAAATATTTGACGCGTAACATTTTCTAAACGAACAAAACAAGTCTGCAAGTCACTGCCGTTTCGTTTCCTCCATAGGTGTGCCCGACGAAACCACAATATACCTCCATGAATGCTTTTCAGAGATGAATTCTCAATACAACTTGAAATCGTCTATATTCATATGTAAATGCGGGTAGTTGGTTGGTTTGCTGAGTAATATTGTAGGATTCTTTAGTGTTGGCATCTAAAATCAAATATGCTAGGTTGAATGCTAGCTATTGTAAGTATATACTAGCCCACCACGCAACTTTGTCTGCGTTTCAAAAGGAAAATTTTCTTCGTTGCTTTTCGTTGATGTTTAACTCCTATTGGTTGTAGTAAATTCACACTACTATTAAAAACTCAAAGTAACTGTCAGGTACTTTATATTTGTACAGGCATTATATATATATATTTAAGGCTACCATAGTAACTTTACTCCAGGAGTAGGGGTCACCATCCTCATTATGAAGGTAGGCAGCATGGTGACCAATACCATGGCGGCCTGGTCAGATGTTTCTGCATCATTCTCCCGGCCTCTGTAAGCCTCCAGTCTCACACATCTTCATTATCAGCCTGCTGGACATAGGCCTCTCCACTCTGATCGATTTTGATCAATTCGATCGGCCCATTCGTGCTGAAATCAGCGTGGCTCTGTAATCTGCTGCAGCAATTTCAATAACATTGAATAATTGATTGGCCTTCAGATACTTTGATTCTTGAGCAAGGATAAAGTTGGCTACACGGACGAAACTAAATATAAAATAAATTACATTTTATGAGTTGAGCAACTCTTGAACCAACAGAGCCGTGATAGTTGTCTTTCTAACTCCGTTATATTTACAACAAACATTAGCACTTCAATAAACTTTAAAGTGTTAAGTTTTGTATGTATGTATATGTCGGCAACGTGTTACTTAATTGTCATAACTTGTAATAGTATTTACTTCGTTTTTAAAAGAGTTCCTATATTTTATACGTGGAGGATGTTCGAAATTTGAAACGTGACTAAAAAATAACAGGAAAATTTATAAATCAATATAAATAAATAAAATTGAAGTGTCTTAAAATTTTGTCTGTTTGTTCCGGTGTATTTATGGAACGGCTCGACCGATTTTGACGGGACTTTTACTGGCAAAAAGCTGATAATATAAGGAGTAACTTTTTTAAGACTTGCTTCGCTTCGCGGCGTTACTCGCGATTTAGAACTATAACCGCGGGTACCACTGCGTGACTCGGCTGGTACATTATAAATTTAATCACAGAATATTGTTTAATGGTTATATCTATGTCATATTTTTGTAGATTGAGATCATGAGTTTTTATCAGTATCTTATTTTGATCATCATCATCATCATCAACAGTCCACTACTGGACATATGCATCTCCTTAGAAAGGAGGTTTTGGCCTACTATACCACGCTGGCCAGACGGGTTGGTATAGGGTTGGTTTCAAGTTTTTGGACGCTTCCCTGAGCGTTGGAAGTGCGGGAAGCTAGTTTTGATCCAAAAGCATGGACGACCTGCCGATTCGGTCGCGGCCTACAGGCCCATCGTGTTGCTGGACGAGGCGGGTAAGTTGTTCGAGAGGATTCTCTCTGCCCGCATCGTCCGGCACCTCAGCGAGGTGGGGCCCGACCTGTCGGACGCCCAATTCGGCTTCCGAGAAGGGCGTTCGACGGTCGACGCGATCTTGCGCCTGGGGGCCGTGACCGAAGAGGCGGTGAGAGGCGGCGGAGTGGTGTTGGCGGTGTCATTGGACATCGCCAACGCCTTTAATAGTCTGCCATTCGGCTGCATCAGGGCCGCACTCCAATACCACGGAGTGCCAGGGTACCTGAGGCGGCTGGTGGCAGACTATTTAGAGGAGCGTACCGTCGAGTATGAGGACCGAGATGGCGCCTTGAGACGCAGGGCCATGTCGTGCGGTGTTCCACAGGGGTCTGTCCTAGGACCACTCCTGTGGAACATGGGATACGACTGGGCCCTACGAGGGCGTCTCCCCCCCGGGCTGGGTGTAATCTGTTACGCAGACGACACCCTGGTCACGGCCCGGGGGGCAAACTTTGAGGAGGCGGCGCGCCTGGCCACCACGGGAGTCTCCCGGGTGGTCGGGCGCATCGAGGCGTTGGGTCTGCGGGTGGCTCTGGAGAAGACGGAGGCCCTGCTATTTCATGGGCCCCGTCGCGGCCCGCCCGCCGGCGCCTCGATCGAGGTCAACTCGGTCCTCGTACCGGTCCGGGCCCAGATGAGGTACCTGGGTCTGGTCCTCGACGGTAGGTGGCTCTTCGACGAGCACTTCCGACAGCTTGGACCTAAATTGGTGGGCACTGCCTCCGCCCTAGGGCGACTTCTGCCCAACTTGGGCGGGGCCAGTGTCCCCACTAGGCAGCTGTACACGGGGGTTGTCCGGTCAATGGCACTTTACGGTGCACCGGTGTGGGCGGCGGCTCTGTCCGCCCAGAACAGGGCGCGCCTCTGGCGCCCCCAGCGGATACTGGCGGTCAGAGCCATACGTGGATACCGCACGGTGTCCACAGAGGCGGCGTGTGCCTTGGCCGGAACACCCCCGTGGGATTTGGAGGCGGAAGTGCTCGCCGAAGTTTATCGGCGAGTGGCTGACTTCCGGGCGGAGAGCGGATTTCGCCCTCCGCCCGAGGACGTGCGCGAGTGGCGCGAAGCCGCTCGCCGAGCCACCATGCTGAGATGGTCGCTCCGGCTGGAGACCCCACGCGCTGGCTTCGCCGCCGTGGAGGCTCTTCAGCCGGTCATCGAGGAGTGGGCAGGGCGGCAGCACGGGACCCTTTCCTTCCGGCTGACGCAGGTACTTTCCGGGCACGGTTGCTTCGGAAAGTACCTGCACTCGGTCGCTAGGAGGGAACCGAGTCCCGCCTGCCACCACTGCGACTGCAGTGAGGACACGGCCCAGCACACGCTGGCGGTCTGCCCCGCCTAGGCGGCGCAGCGCCGGGTCCTCACTGCAGTCATCGGAGGGGATCTCTCGCTGCCGGCCGTCATAAGATCGATGGTCGGCAGCGACAGTTGTTTTACCGCGGTCGCAACCTTCTGCGAGGACATAATCTTGCAGAAGGAGGTGGCGGAGAAGGCCCGGGAGGATGCCATCCAATCGGACCCGATCCGCCGCCGGCGCCCCGGGCGGCGGAGGCGCGCATACCTGCGTCTCATGCCGCCCTGAGAGTGGCCGCGGATGGGCGGGACGGGTTTCCCGTCCGTCCGCAGTAGAGGCCAACCGCGAGGGGGCGACGTCCGCGTGTGACCGGACGTTGCCCAACTAGAGAGTCGAGCGAAGAGTTGGTGCCCGCAACAGTGCGGGCAGGCGCCGGTTGGAGTCCAGAAGGAAATCCCCTCCCTGGACTCCTTCCAATACAAAGGCGCAGAGAGGGTCACACCGTGTGGTTTTAGTCGGTTCGAGTCCGACACACCACCCCGCCGTAACCCCCGACGGGGTGACGGTCCGCGGGGATTTCCACACGTTAAAAAAATTGGTTTCAAGTTTTCCTTCTCGTTGCATTGATGTTGTCTTGCGTAGTTATCCCTTAGTCGCCTTTTACGACACCCACGGGATGAATAGGGCTGGTGACACTCTATATTCTTAATCCGTCACCACACATACTTATTTTGATACTTAATATAATATATATGCGAAACATACGCTTATCTCAATCAGCAATTTGTTTTGATAATATGCAATATTGTTCTTTACTCCTCTGAGCCATAAACCTTAAACCGTTGTTTAACAATCTGTTACTTAGCACTGATTAAAAAGCTCTGACAAACAATCACTTAGCGAGACTTGTCGCTCAATAATCTAAGTTAAGATACGCTCCCTGCAGTTCAGATAAAGTCGGGCGATGAGTCACAAGCACCAGACACACATCTCCAGGCAATGGACACAAAACATTATCAACTGTCTGTTTTAGCAGCCATTTTGTCTGTCATTTCTGTTTTTTGGAAAATAAAAACGGATGCCTTATGGATTCGTAATGTTTTTTGTTCATATATTTACACACTCCGTTAACTTATTTTTCAATAGTCGAGGTTTTTAGATCACATAATTGTAGAACCCTATTCTTTGCAGGGCCTGAGACGCACTTGGCCAATTTTATTATTGATTTAAGTTGACAATAGACGTAACAAGTTTATACTCAACCAATGTTCAATTTTAACTTACCTATACTTAATAGCTATAAGCGAGCTCCCGACGAGTTCAATTTCAAATGCCGACGAAACTCGAAAGCAATTAATTAATTAGTTGAATAAACAAACATTTATTGGTGCTGAAAGCCTTTCATTGTGATTGAATGTAGCAATTATTTTTTTACCCTATATTTAGGTAATGTTGGCCATATTTGACTTTTAAACAAATATTTGTTGAGCAATATTCATTCTTTTACTTACTACATGTTAATATTTTTACTGGTGGTGCAGTGGTAGCGTATGCGACTGTTGTCTTTGAGAACTTGGGCTCGATTCCCGGGTTGGACCAAATGTTTTAATGATCTGCAAAAGAGTGTTTTCTATGTATAATATGTATGTATGTATTTACAAAAAAAATATTAATGTCAGTTGTCTTAGTACCCATAGTACAAGCTCTGATTCGTTTGGGGTTAGATGGCTTGTGTGTCAGATGTCCGAAATATTTATGTATTTTTCCATTTGGCAAGCCTAATATAAAGCCCAGCCCCAGCAGGGGGACGTTATGGGTTGTTGATGAAACGTAATACAATAGGCCACAACCTTCTTATTTTGAAGAGGTCTACATCAAGTCACTGTGGACTATTAAAGACTTTGATGATGGGTGATGATTTCAACTACCTCCTGTCAATGGCTTCAAAATCGGTCGGTCTTTTTGTCTGTCTTTCGCACTTTCACGCCAAAACCATAGAACTGATTTAAATGAAATTCGGCACACAGATGGTCTAGACTCTATTCATCATCATCAACAGCCTTTAACAGTCCACTGCTGGACATGAGCCTCTATTGAATCCTTTATTAAATTTGATCAAAGCTTTTGTGATATTCAAAGGTCAGGTAATTATATCTTTGTCTAACTATTCGTTATTGTTACAGCGTATCAGATGATAACAGCGGACGCTGGGCGCTCCGCAACGTCGAACGTGGCTACTACCTGGGCTCCAGCTCCGACAAACTGACCTGCACCGCTAAGGTCCCTGGTGATGCTGAACTGTGGCATGTACACCTGGCTGCCAGACCACAGGTGAGAATGATCTCTTCATCACTATCCAACTGAATGGTGATGAAGAATGTGACTGCACGGTTGGCCTAGTGGTTTAAACAGTCGTCACGCCGTTTTCTACTCCGCCAAGTGTCGTGGGTTCAAATCCCACATAGGATTACACTTTGTATGATTCACAAATTGTTATTCTGAGTTTGGGTGTTCTTTGTGTCCGTTTCATGTATGTTTGTAAAGTCAAATGCGACACAGGATTTATATTCCTAATGCGGGAGGGAGTTGAGTTTTAAAAAAAAAGAAATAAAAAATTCTAGGCAAATAAAAAAAAAAAATCAAAATAGATTAGCCACCTACGCTGAAGATATTATAGTGCTCAAGTGTGTGTGTGGCTCTTCCTTCCTGTGCCGAGCAATCAAAAACTGGAACTCCCTACCAGCTCATGTGTTTCCTTCCTACTATGATCCCGGGTCCTTCAAGCGGGGCGTGAAGAAGCATCTGACTAGGCCGCCATAGTGTGGGCCACCGTGTTGCATTGTCCACATTGGTAATGAGGACGGTGGCCACCTGGTGGCAAGCTCAAGCAGAATCGTGGATTCTGCTTGAGCTTTCCATCAGGCTGAGCAGAGTCATTTTGGCAGCGTTATATAAAAAAAAAAACACAGGTGCACTCTTTGTTCCCTCACTCATATTCCTTAGGATATTTTTTTCTCGCATCTAACCCATCGTGTGCGGTGTCTAGGTATATATTGCGAGTTATTCAACTTTAAAGCGTATTCTTTCATATATTTAAAATGACACAGGTACTTCAATTTATATATTTGTATCGATAGATAAGGAAAGCTTAACAACGTTATAAGTAAACCAATACAAAGAGCTGTCTCAGAATACTAAATTACAGTTAAAAGTACTTAAGTAAAGATTAATCCGACATTCACGGTACAAGAAGACTTTAGTCTAGATTACCCTACATTTACAAGTACCGTACATCGAGTCGATCGACTCGATACACCACGAAATCGATTTAAAGACATTTCTCCCAGTTAACGTTATTTTACAGTTATTATTAAGATTGTGGATCTCAGTGATGCTGTTTTAGATGTCGTTTGATGTGTAACTGTGCTGTTTGCAATATTGTGTGTTGTTAGAAAATCGGACAAGTGTAAGTCGGACTCGCAAAGAAATGAAATTGTAATATCAAATAAACCGGTTTTTTTAATTATATACGATACTTACATACAAAAAGCATTTTTTTTTAATTTTTGTTCCGGGTAATCTCTGAAATGTTTGAATATATTTTGACGGGACTTTCAATACCGTAAAGCTGAAGACATAAGAAGTAACTTAGGGTTTTTTTTTACGATATTCGATACTCGCTATTTACAACAATAACTGGTGACACCGCAGGACTTAGCTAGTTATTTTTATAATATATTTCAAACGTCTACATGTTGTCGTTATTAATATCAAAATCGAATCAATCAAAAATGAGCAAAATAAATCACGTTTTTTTGTATCGGGGCTCCCTTAAATATTTATATTATTCTGTTTTTAATATTTTTTGTTATAGCGGCAAAATAAATACATCATCCGTGAAAATTTCAACTTTCTAACTAACACGGTTCATGAGAAACACTCTGTTAACATACATACATACAGCGGAGTTTTGTAATAGTTAGCATGTAGGGATCAGAACTCAATTAAAATTAAAAAGATAACTGTCACTTGTCAATTTGGTTTATAATAGATAACACTTACCTCCTTTCGAAGAAGAAGCCATGTCCAGCATGGAACAATTAAACCATGTTGATGATACAGGTCTAATCTACTTTACATTTTCGAAATTTTGTAGTTCGTTTTAGTATTACATTGACCTGTTTCATTAAAGCGTAATCACAAATAATGTTAACTAATGCTTTATTTTTAGACGGAAGGAAGGAAAATTAGTCTATGGGTGTACTGTTGTCATTGCCTGGTTTATTACAGGAAAATGTCAACAACTTGTCATTGTTTTGAGAAATATGAACCTGTTTTTATTGTACTCTGTGGTCGTTCTGTCGGTTGCATTGTAGACTCTGGAATAAAACGATTTTAAAAAAGATAACTTTTTTAATTAGAATTTTGCCTCGCCATCCCCCACAAAATCAGGTCACGTTTTACCTTTTGGGTACGGAACCCTACTAAATAGATTGGTCACATCAATGATCTATAAGCTAATGGCTACAATAAAGTGATATCTACATAATCTATAGAAGCTTTGTTCAAATAAATATACAAAGCGATAAATATTAATTTATTACCTATTCAAAGTTAGGCATTTCACGCATGTTTTGTATATCTAAAACGTCATCTCTCATCCAATCTGTAATAAATTCTAATGTAACTTTATCTGTTTGTCTGTTACGCAGACTAAACCGTTGCAACGATTTTAAGTGGACATACTTTTATTTTTTTTTAGATTTTCTCGAAACCGACATACACGAGAACGGAGCCACGAGCAAAAGCTAGTGGTCAATAAAGGCCTACCTTCGAAGCTTAGGATTTTGTATTATTTATTAGTTATTAAGGAGTCTAATATAATATTGGGGGAGTCGTTTTAAATCATTCTAACAACGATCTGCTATTCAAAGATCTTTTTAGGGTTCCGTAGCCAAATGGCAAAAAACGCAACCCTTATAGATTCTAAAAAACATATATGATGTACATTACCATGCAAACTTCCACCGAAAATTGGTTTGAACGAGATCTAGTAAGTAGTTTTTTTTAATACGCCATAAATCGTAAACGCTATTTACCTTTCATTCAATCAATACACTATTATTAAAACATCGATCAAAGTTACAACGAACTACAAGAACTTTTATATGATGTTACTTGCTGATACGGAACCCTTCATGGGCAAGTCGAATCGCACTTGGCCGCTTCTTATATATAAGCCTGCCAAAGTGACTGCCTGATAGTCACCATCCTGGTGATGGCATGGTGACCCACACCGTGGCGTCCTAGTGAGAAGCTTTTGCATGATTGGGCCTCCGGTCTCACCCTCACCAACAAAATACAACAGCACGATGCTCTCATTTTTATATTGGTCTTCTATGCGAGAGTCTGTCTCGGTCGATTGGTGTTAAAATCCACCGATAATGTAAAACTTCAGAATCCTTAACTAAACCTCATCTTTGTCCCCAGGTGAACCTGAGATCCATCGGCCGCAAGCGTTTCGCGCATCTGTCTGAATCCCTGGACGAGATCCACGTGGACGCCAACGTACCCTGGGGTGAAGACACCCTCTTCACTTTGGAGTTCAGAGCTGATGAAGGCGGAAAATACGCGTTGCACACGTGTAATAATAAATACTTGAGCGCTGGTGGAAAGGTGAGTTAATTTTGACTTTACTAGTCCACGGCTGGACATATACTATTTTTTAGAAAGCAGAATTTGGTTTACTACACCACGATTGCCAAACGGATTGGTATACGGTTTCTTCCTTGCAGTGAGATCTAAAGTATGTTAAGTGACCCAGACTTCTAAATCTACGAGAGCTTGTATGAACAATCTATAAATATATATAAATGGATCCCTAAATCCCTTGGTTACGACATCAATCGTGAACCAATTACAATCATTCTTTTAGTTTTGACTAGCTAATTTATCTAGGAAGGTATAAGACAACACGCCAATAGAAGTCACGCCCAAAACCGGTATAAAATATTACTTTTATGTGATGCATACAAAGTTGCGTGAGTCAACTAGTTATAAATAAAATATCTTGTTTATCTTTACGTTCTAGGATGCATTAAGTTGAGTAAAAAAACGTATTTTAAAAGCTCATTTTAAACATAAACTCGTACAGATGTTTTACATTGTAAATATAAGTTTTCCAATCCGACAAATTATCCGCTGTTTACAAAGCGAATTTCATTACCATATTTGTAGAAAATTACCTTTTGCAGGGCGAAGTCCCGCCTCAGCGCAGCAATTGCTGACTGTATAAGCGTGAATACAATTGAAATACAAATGAATTGATATGTAAGACAGGCCGAGCACTGACACTTTAGTTTACAATGTCACACAACTTCCCGCCAAATGTTCACTAGGGTTGCCAAACCTAAAAAATCAACGGCCTTTAATAATCCACTGCTAGACATAGCTACTATTAACCGGCAAGACCTCCTAACTGACATGATAACGCACATATACTTATGTGGAGGGAGCGGATTTTGTATCCATCCAACACATAGGGAGGATTCTCCGACCAGGCGACAAGATTACGCCTGGCGGGCCAGAGCACAACGAATGATGTTGGAATCGATGCGAGAATATCTATATCGCGATTCAGGATAAATACACACATCAAAAGTGTCTAGGGATCAACATATATTTTTGCAATAACTTTTCTCCTGATTGATATTAATTAAAAATTTCTTTAAGGATTCATCAAATAAAGTGTTTTCGTTTGTCACAGTAACGATAAACCAAGTCACCTTTGCATTAGTAAAGAAATTTGCCATTTTCCTAATAAAGGGATTTTTGACATTTGAACCACTAACATTAAAGTTCGAAAAAAAGACTGAAATAACAGTTTTCTTTAAAATTTTATTAGGTAACTTAAACAATTAATAATCCGTGTTTCTACCGCGAACACTAACAACACAAGAACATCGGTTTGGCATACTCAAAATGAGTTCATCCAAATCACGCTGTGGAATGGCCGCCCATGTTCGTTGCAACAACAAAAAAAGGTCTTCTTGCGACTGGATACCCTCCATATTCGGCAGAGCTCTTCTCTGTAGCATATCCCATGCATGCTCAATCGGGTTCAAGTCTGGCGACTGAGCAGGCCAGGGCAGGACATTGATGTTAGCTGCGGCGAGAGTCTGTCTTACAACTCTTGCGGTGTGCGGTCGTGCATTATCATGCATTAACTGAAATAAGGGACCGATTTGCACTTGTAGAGGAACGATGACGTCTGATACAATCTTCTCAGCATAAATTTGAGCGTTGAGGTTGCCTCTGATCCAAATCAACTCAGTTCTTCCGCCGATCCAAATACCCGCCCATACCATGATGGTTCCACCACTATAAGGATGGACTTCCTGGCAGGATTTTAATCGCTGTTGGCGTCCAGGGGTTCTCCAGTGTCGTATACGTCTTGTATCCGGTCTCATACCAAAACGAGACTCATCAGAAAAGCACACGAAACGCCATTGTTCTTCTGCCCAATTTCTGTGTTCAAGAGCCCATTGATATCGAATCCTACGATTGTGCATTGCTATAGGTGGTACCCGTAGCGGTCTTCGGGAATGAAGGTTCACTTCATGCAAGCGGTTTCTGACTGTTTGGTCGCTAATTAAGTTCCCTGAAGAGTGATGAAGCCTCACGGCTAACATCATGGCGGTTATTGTTGGAGCTCTTCGAGTTAAGATTTGAATGTATCGGTCTTGTCTCCGTGTGGTGCAGCGATACCGTCCTCCATGGCGCTCAGCCACGGTACCAGTGCTTCGGTAACGTGTCCAAAGTCGACTGATAACACTCTGACTTGTATTCAGAGCTAAAGCCACAGTACGTTGCCGGGAACCAGCTTCTATCATTCCCACGGCTCTGAGCATTTCTTCCCTGCTTAAATGACGTCGCCGCTCCATAATAACGTTGGTTTTAATCAGTAGTAGGGAAACAGTAGCACTAATAATTTCTTCAATGCGTTGTATGTTTTTATAGGGAAAATATTGGCAGCTGATTTTCATCTTTTACTCGAATTTGATTGACAGTTCCTGATTCAAATTATGAAATGCACCAAAAAGGATCCATATAAATTTATAAAATCATAAATTTATTACAAAGCCACATCTCAATCTCAAGAAATCCGCATAAAAATGCTTGATCCCTAGACACTTTTGATGTGTGTAGTCCGCTTAATGCGTTACTTCGAACTTCGGTGTATCTTCCGTAGATGGCGCTGTTGTATGAATTGTCTTGAGCTTTATATGGAAGTCGCCACACTTAAAAGAAGGTCTTGATGATTCAGGAGGTTTTGGTCATCTAATCTCTATCTTTAAAGTAATCACATCTCACAACCTGATACCCAAAAAACAAAACCTTTTTACATGTAGCTCAGTACCTCTAGCGACAGCCCTATCATCTACCCAGTTCACAAGTTTTGCAAACAATAGATGTAGAGGCCGTTTCCCATCGGATCCACATACCAATACCACGGCGCGTACATCGCCACCCAGACGTGGGAACTCACTGTCGATATTAGAATCATGATGCGTGGGACCTACAATAATCTCCTTTGGCTATAATTACTGAATGTATCGTGTCTGTCCGTAGGCGTCAGTAGTAAACGTTGCTGTCAGCTTTATAACTGACAGCAATGGTATAATATAGTAGCATTTTGCTCTCGGCTCCGTCCGCTTGTTAGTTAGATATGCCTAGCGGTAGTCTCTCCACTGTAGCGGTAGCCTGGTTTAGCGGTCGCCACGCCGCTCTCTACTGCGCCAAGTCTCGTGGGTTCAAATCCTACGTAGGACAGCACTGTGTGATTCACAAATTGTTGTTCTGAGTCTGGGTGTCCTTTGTGTCCGTTTCATTTTTTTGGGTGAATATATTCAAAAAGTATGTGGCTTTCTAGATAGTTTTTGAAATCCAAAGAATACCCCTACAACCTCACAAACTTTATTAAAGTTCGATAATATAAGTATAGATCAATGCTATTTATATACCATACAACATCACGCTGTCACCTGTAAGAGCCAAGCATTAATGAAAAAACTTCCAAAAAGTGATTCAAAGAGAAGACGTAAGGTCTAGAAGTTAATCACGAATGGATTTTATTGAGACATATAAAGCGTGCCTAAATTATGTCACCCTCTTTCTCTATACTAAAACAATGCTTGAAGAGTTTGTTTGTTTGAAGGCGCTAATCTCAGGAACTACTAGACCGATTTGAAAAATTATTATAAGATAGTCCAGTTCTCGAGGAACGCTATTGGCTATGTATCAGACCAAATTTGAATGTGCGTATTATCCCTACAGCTTCAAGACGAGTGTACATCAACGTGCCTGTTCAGCGCGGAGTACCACGCCGGAGCCCTAGCCCTCCGCGATAGCTCTGGAGCGTACCTCGCCCCCATCGGCTCCAAGGCGGTGCTGAAGACTCGCTCCACAGCTGTCACGAGGGACGAGCTGTTCTCGCTGGAGGACAGCCTCCCACAGGCTGCGTTTGTGGCTGCACTTAACGAGAAATATGTGTCGGTGAAGCAAGGTAAGTTATCGCACTAATATTGTAAGAACAAGAATTTGTATGTTTGTTATGTTTAGGAAGGAAAAACGGGAATGGTGTTCCTACAACACATGGTGAATATTCTCCGACCAGGCTAAGTAATCGTGCCTGGCGGCCACTGCCCAATGGTTGACGTTGGGATGTTGTATATATGTTAATTGGCGCGAGAATTTCTCTATCGCGATTCAGGATTAGTAGTTACATAAGTTTCTTCGTGGTCCAGTGTTCATTCGGTAGATGGCGGTGTTTTATGCATTTCGTTTTGCGATGTATGTGGAAGTCGCCACATCACATTCAAATAGCGGCACCAATTTTGAAAACATTTGTTACGGAAGTTGCTGACACTATGTGATGTTCCCTTTTGAATTAATTAAATGACTTGAATACTAGGGGTAATATATAGTAGCCGACACCCAAATAATATTAGGAATAAGGCTAGGAAGAAGTTTTTACTAGGGTTAATAGTTGTCGCGGATGGGCTTTGTGAACATACTTCAAACTACACAGAAAACTGGCTCAAAGCAACAATTTGTGTATCGTATCACATTCAGTGTTTTTTAATAAGGGATCGAATCCACTTAATAACGCAATAGGATGATGTGCTATCGACAAACTTGTACCATGACATTTTTTTAACCTCCCCTCCCCCTTGGTGGTACATGGTGAGGTTTATATTTTTCTGATATTTCTGACATCTTACACACAACTTCATATAATCCCAAACTAAGCAGAGCTTGTATATATGTGGTGGTTAGCGTATGCGACTGCTAATCAAGAGGTCTCGGGTTTAAATCCCAGGTCGGGCCAAATAAAAAAGTGTTGTTGGGTTTTTCTAACAGGAAATTCTTAATAACAGCCCGGAGTCTGGAAGTTTGACGGTGATTCACGCTCGTGCCTCGGTGAGAACGCTATGCCGTCGGTCCCGATTGTCATGAACATCTATGGCAATCGTTATTAGGTAGTCAGGGGTTGCGGAGGTCCGATCCCAGTCGCTACGTGGAAAAACTGAGATGCAGGCACAGAATACTTAATAGTACCAGTACAGAAGACTCACTGCGTAAAGTAAATTAAAGTTACCTATTATAGATACCCTCGGTGTCAAAAGATTAAGTTCAATTCAGATCGCACAACGCCGAATCACTACGATTATATTTACCTACAATTGCGTCTCTTTCTATCGTGTAACTCTTAACTGTTCTGACGATGTCTGTTCGACCGGCGTGTCTGACCCGACAGGCAGCCGGCCGACTATACCTAAACTGCGGAGTGACACCCCCCTGATGCAGGTAAAACCGGTTGAAGCCGACCCCAAATAAATTTGGAAATAAAGGCTAGGAAGAAGAAGAAGAGTCGACCTAATTGTATTCGAATGTCTGTAAGAAAGTGAGCTTATGTTGGGTTATGATTTAAATTTATCGATGGTACATTTACTTAATTGTCAGCAAACCACAATTGAAAATATATGAGTTATGAAATGTTGAAACACCTCGCCATAAATATGATATGTGTGCAATAAGGGTCAACAATCTATAGCGTATTGGCAACACAATGGCGAATTCTCCGAACTGTGTGTGTAATGTGTACACCATATAATAGGCACGCATTTCGATGAGACAGCATCTATGCTCTTATGACATGGTCCAGTGATGAATTGTGCTGGAAAACCATACTAGTAATAAACAAACGTTCAAATAGATACACAATTATATGAATACTATACATTTTTACACGCTTTTTATTAGCTTCGCCTGTATGTTTGTTTGTTTGTAACCGACTCCTTTGGGTGCGATTTTGAGCCAATTTAAACGGCCAGTTTTAGTTCAAACTTTGTAGATTTATTGAGGACCGATGACAATGCACGAATTTGAAAAAAAAACTAAAAGAAAAAAAAGAATAGTTTTGGTCTGGAAAAAAATAAAAGTTTTAAAAAACTAATGAAACACTCTTTTAAACTAAAAAGTAGAAAATGATTTTAATGTCAATTTACAAATATTTGTTTCGGAGTTTGCGTGTTTACAAAAAAAAAGTATTTATATCAGTTATGTGCAAGCTCCGCTTAGTTTGTCACTGGATGGCGTTGTGTAAGATGTTCGAAATATTTAGTTATTTATGTGTAGGTATATATGTGCAATTACAGCTGCGATTCTAGTGGAGGTAATGAGGAAGTGAAACTCCCGTTGAGTCAGAATCACGTACGTACCAAGCGAGCTGGACCGTTGGAGACCACAGCCTCCTAACGGCTTGTGCATCATTTATCTCACATGATAACTTTTACAGCTTTATACGAGACTTACCTACGTCTAAAATCACGTAATTATTGTTAGAACTTATATAATATAGCCTACTTGCTTTCGCCCGCGGCTTTGCCCGCGTGTGTGTCGGTTATTCATATTAAATACTCGTAACACAAGATTATTTGTCATATTCCTCCTAAACGGCTCGATCGATTCTTATGAAATTTGTTTGTTTATTCAGTAGGTCTGAGAATAGGACGCGAACTATTTTGTATCATCATCATCAGCCCATCTCAGTCCACTGCTGGACATAGGCCTCGCCCATTGCACACCATTTGATCGATTTTGGGCTTCTCAGATACAGCAAATCGTCACTCCACCTGGCCTGTGGGCGTCCTACACCACGTAAAAATGAACAGTTTCCTGGTCTATTTTGTATACCCCTAGGTGATAAAATATGAAGCGGACGAGAGCGAAGCCACGGACATCAGCTAGTATGGCTATAAAAAACAAACAGATCAAATTATATGACTCATTTTTATGTTATTTGTACGAAATTTCCCCTAATTTTCATGTACAAATGATTCATTTGGGACTAGAATATCTAGAAGAAAATATGACTGGTATTGGCTGTGCTGCTTTTAGTGTGACTCATTCGTTTAAGATATTTTCATTAGGAAATATAAAACGCCAATATACTTTCGGCATCTTACACACAACGTCATTTAGTCCCAAAGTAAGCAGAGCTTGTATTAAGGAGACTAAACAACTGATATAAATACATAAACATACTTTTTCTTTTGTAAATACTAACATATTATACCTACACAGAAAACACCCAGACTCCGAAAGATATTTGGTCCGACCTGGGAATCGAACCCGAAACTTCTTAATCTGCAGCCGCATACGCTAACCGCTAGACTAACAAGGCAGTCCAATATTATTATTAACTAGCTAAGTCATGCGGTTTTACCTGCAGTTATTGTTGTAAATTGTGAGTAAAGTCGCGAAGCTAAGCTAGTATAAAAAAAATAACTTAAGATACTCCTTGTGTCATCAGCTTTCTACTAGAGTAAGTCTCGTCAAAATCGGTTCAGTTGTTCCAGAGATTAACCGTAACAGACAGACACAAAAGACAAAAAAAAATTGCCTTTTTATGTTAATACCATAATAATATACATATACTCTGATATGCATTAAGTTATTTTTTTTTATAAATAAATAAATATTTTGGACATCTGACACACAACATCATCTAGTCCCAAGCTAAGCAGAGCTTGTGTTATGGGTACTAGACAACTGATATAAATACATAAACATACTTTTCTTTTTGTAAATACATACATATTATACATAGAAAACACCCAGACTCCGAAACAAATATTTGTGAATCACACAAATAATATTTGGTCCGACCCGGGAATCGAACCCGAGACCTCTTGATCAGCAGCCGCATACGCTAACCACTAGACCAACGAGGCAGTAGTGGCAGTTAAAAAAGTAATAATAATAATAATAATAAAGATTTATTTCTTAATAAATGAACAAAATACATATACAAAGTCAAAAATACATGACACATAATAATATATAAGATTACGATGAACTCTGGTACCCAGAATAAGATTAAACTTGTGTTTAGGGTACCAGTGTCCTCGCGTACAATACAAACATACGTTACTTGAATGAACACAGCATTTAACAAAAAGCAAAATATATATACCACAGAAATAAATACTGCAGTGAAAAAATAAAATAAAAACACAGACAAAATAATATCTACACTCACTACCTCAGTTGCTACGTTATGAAATCACATCAGTAGTATAGAAAGTGAATTGTTAGTGAGTATATATGTGTGAATGTGAGTATGTGTGGGTGTATGTATGTATGTATGTGTGTGTGTGTGTGTGTGTGTGTGTGTGTGTGTATTTGTTTGTGTGTGTATGCATTAATGTTTGAGTTGGTAATATGTAAAGGTGATGGTGTGGTATTTCTTAGGTTTTGCGTCCTATTAAGTTCTCAGTCTGTCCATAGTCAAGTGACAACAACCATTTAGAAACAGTAGCTTTACACTTGTTGCGAGACATGGGTGCAATGGTACATACTTTATTTACTTTGTTATACAGATAATTCGATATATGGGTATAATTAAACTGTGCGATCCTCGTTCTACACCTTTGCTGTGTTGGGCATATACTAAAAAATCTGCGTTTGTTGGCAGTATCAGAGCCATGTGGTACAGTCGGGTGCTTACGGAGGATAGTACTGAGAACAAAGAGCTGTCTCACAGTCAGTACTTGACACTCACTATAAAGATCCGTAGTTGGATACCGGAATGGCTTTGAGGTCATGACTTTGAGGACAGCTCTTTGGGCCCGCTCCAATGAAAGGAGGGAAGTTTTAGGTGCACCACCCCATACGACAATGCAGTAACTCACAATAGACTGACACAATGCAAAATAGACAGTTTTGATTAACTCAGAATCCGCAAAATATCTGAGCTTTTTAAAAACAAACATACACTTGCGAACCCGACCTGTAAGTTTGTTGATGTGGGGCTTCCAGCTTAAACCACTGTCTATCTCAACACCAAGATATTTAAAATCTTCAGACCTAGTTATTTGTGGACAGTCGCATTGTGCAGAGGTTAGATTGAGAGGGCAAGTGTGAGCTCTAAGGGATATAAAATCAGCAGGAGGAAGGTTATTGGATCGTAATGAAAAAGGTAAGTAGACCGTTTTTTCCGCATTTAAAGTGAGAGCATTTTCCGATAGCCATTCCATCACAGACCTGAGAGAATGCTCTGCATTTTCCATAGCTTCGGGCCAGTTTCTACCCTGGATAACCAGTGCTGTATCATCTGCATATGCAAACAATGAGCAGTGAGGTATGAACATATTACATAGATTATTAATATAGATGAGGAAAAGAGTTGGGCCTAAGATTGAACCTTGAGGGACTCCATAGTTTAATGCTACACTGTCACTAACAATACCTTCAATGTTTACACACTGAGTTCTGTCACATAAATAGTCTTTGAAGATCCCAAAAGCATCTCCACGGATTCCAGTTGCTTCCAACTTGCGTAATAGGAGTGGAACAGACACAGTGTCAAATGCCTTAGAAAGGTCTAGAAAGATGGCAAGACATTTCAGTTTGTTATCTAATTTTGTCACAACATCATTTACCAGAGCGGAGACTGCATCCTCAGTAGATCTACCGGCCCTGAAACCATACTGATTATTACTTAAAATTTTATATTTTTCAAGGAAGTTAACCAATCTATTGTTTAAAATTTTCTCCAAGATCTTCGATATAGCAGGCAGAACTGAGATTGGTCTATAGTTATTGACGCTGTGCCTGTCCCCACTCTTGAATATAGGATGAACAATTGCCTTTTTAAAGGCTTTAGGAAAACAGCCCGTTGAAAGTGAGAGATTGCAAATGTGAACAATTATTGGCACAAAGACAGATAGACAAGACTTTAAAAGTCGGGGCGAAATACCATCCCAGCCCACGGAAGCGTCTGCCCTTAATCCATTAATCAGATCGGTGACTTCTACTTCATCAGTGGGAAGAAGAACCAGCGAGTTGCATGTCACCGTATCACAGCATGTTTTTAACTTGCTTGTACGATTTCCAAATTTTTCAGCCAATTTTCTGCCCACACCCGCAAAAAAATGGTTGACAGCATTAACCGAAGACCCCTCATCATAAGACAACTTTAACAATTCTTTTGGAGCGGTGTTATTGACAGCTATCCCGGTAACACTCCTAATGATTTTCCACGTAGCTTTATGGTTATTTTTGGTCTTATGAAACTGTTCTTTGACGTAAGCTGCTTTGATGTTTTTGAGAAGCTTATTACAAAAATTTCGATATCTTATATATGTGATCTTAAAGGTATAGTTGTCAGGGTTCTTCTTGAGAGTACGGGCCATATTATCCCTATTTCGGATGCATCTCAGCAATCCAGCTGTGATCCAGGGTTTGAGGATTCTTCGTTTAGACGCTGTAGGAACCAACATAGAGTGCTTAGCTGTAATGGCATTAACAACAGAGATTAAGGAATCTGTAGCAATGTTGGCGTCCTGAACACCCATTATACTCCCAAAATCAAATGAGGATATTTCTGCCATTACAGCCGAGTGATCGACTATTTTACGTGTGCTTTGAGATGTAGGCAAGGACTTGACGTGTTGCAAGTTAACTATCGTAGGCCTGTGATCGGTGATATAAGTGTCGACGATCAGAGTAGTGATTTTGAGATTAGACTTAATCATTACATGGTCAATGCAAGAGTCTCCACGAGTAGGCAGAAGATGACCAGGAAGAAGGCCATGTGTAGCAATAAGGTTTAAATACTGATTGGCAGATTGACACATGACATTTGGAGTAATATTGATATTAATGTCACCCAAAATAACAATACTCCTGAAGCCTGACATCCGATTAAGAATGGTGTCCAATTCGTCAACAAAATTATCAATGATCCGAACAGAGGGAGAACGGTACAACGCTATAATTGAAATATTGTGAAACTTTAAATTACACAACAAACAGCTGGCATCAGACATTGAAGGTTCCGTAATACTATGAGGGAGATCTAATTTTATGTAAATAATAATGCCATCATTTTGGTTTTTAAGCTTAGTAGTATGATAGGATGTGTATCCTTCCAGTACCGGTACTGTTGAAACACTTAACCAACACTCTGATAAAATTATAATGTCAAAAGAAATATTAATACTGACAAGGAAAGCTTGAAAACAATCAAAATTACGGTTCACACTACGTATATTTAAATGTACTATGTTCAGGGACTTTAAACTATTATCAATAAAATTTATGCATGCATCCGGTTCGCAAATAAATGAGTCTTTTTTACCAAAAGAATCAAATTCATCAAAATTGTCTAAATCGAAAATTAATTAATAGATGCAATTGCACATTGTTTACTACCTTAGAGTTAGAAATGCAACAATGAGTCCTAGTTATGATATATAGGCGGATGCTGCAATTGTAAAATGGTAGAAACAATATAAAGTGTAAAACATTAGTGTGGACATGTGTATTTGTTAGAGTAAGTGATAAATCAAAAGTTGACATACCGATTTTCAGTAGGTAAAACAGTTGGAGACGGTTTTTATTTGTTATGATTATAATGTAAGTTGAAAAATGTGTGACTGTAGTGAAGAGGTGATTGTGTATAAATTCCTTTCTATACTGTGGAATAAACAAAGTAAAAAACAGATTTAAAGTAAAAATAATATTAGAAACAAAATAAAAAGTAAAAATATTTTGAGCTACTATATCATAAAAAAATGTAATAATATATGTATTTGAAATTTTAGGCTTACATACGAAGTTGATTTTAATATTCCTATACTTGTTGTTTAGATACAAGTAGTTTATCGAGACAGGAAGTCGATCTAATGATGACAGAGTCCATACCCTCTCGTTCGCGCAGAAAGATTTTACTATTTTGAGCCCAACAAAAGTTGTATTTGTTTTTCTTCGCAAAAGCTCGAGCCTCAAAAAACAGTTGTCTGAAGGATAGTGGCATGTGTTCAGCAACATAAATCGGCTTCACTTCGCCAGGGATACCAATGTGTCCCGTATTTAATTTTTCAGCAGTAGGTAAACCCTTGTTGAAAGTTCGGCATGCATCCAGAATTTGTTTTTTTATAGGAACAGTAAGGAACTCCGCAATTATAGGTCTAGATGAACCCTTCTGGCCAGGTAGACGGTACACATCGCGTAGCAGGGGGGGTGGGCTCGATGGCTGTATAATACCACAAGTTTTGTGGACTATAGTTGTCAGGTCGCTGCTGGTTTCCTTGTCGTTTGGCGGGACATTCCTAATTTCTATAGACGAAGAACGCGAGGTGAGTTGTAAATCCATTACTTTCTTTTCAAGGTCCTTAATATAATTGCGTTGTTCACTATTTTCCTTCTCCAGGCTCTGTATAGACTTCTTAAGCGATTCATAGTCAGCGCTTAAGAATTCGATTGATTTTAATACATCAACATTAGTTTTTTTGATGTCCACATTTTGAAGCTTAATTGCAGTTATTTCAGATGTCAATTTCTCAAGCAGAACATCCTGACCCTCCTTCCACAAGGTAAGCATGCTCATCATCTTTTCTTCGAAGGATCTCAGTTCACATTCCGGTGAAAAATCAGGCCGAAAGCGTTTTGTTCGTGTTTCACGGTCATTAGTGTTCTGGTATACCTCCGGAGTTGAAAAAACAGGCTGCACATTCACATCCGGCGCGGGAGTAGATGGTGGTGAGCGCTCAACTCTTGGCATAATGTTAATTTATTGGTACCGCACAAATTCCGATAAAAGTTCAAAGCAAGTAAAAGGTGCGGAGGCGTCACTAATCTAGATCACTGCAAGCTGGAGTGATATTCCAACTTAGGACCGCCTCTGTCGCTTAGAGGTCACGAGTTGTCGTAGGTCAGTTTTTTGTATTGAGTGTAGGGTAATAATTTATATTGATGCTTGTGAATTATTGCAATTTTTTGCTTATTTGGAATCAAACTGATTATATTTTTATCACAAACTATGCACTGATACTAACACAACAATATGCCGTCACAGAAACAAGTATAGGTTTGGTTATTACTCGTATATTAATTTATTTTACGGATCAATAAACTTAAACGTCTGTGTTGTCAAAGATCGACCGAGCGAGAATGAAAGTTAAAGAATATTACATACAGACAATCCAATTTTATTTATTTGTATATGTGAATGTGCTAAATACCACAATTTTCTTGGTCCAAATCTGCACGAATAGTTTAGTGGTTGTAAAGGTCACCTTGCTTCTTACTACTGAGTTTGATCCTAGCTAGCTAGCACTAGCTTAGACCCACAGATTTCTGTTTCGAAGTCTGAATTCTCCAAAGACCAAAAAAAAAAAAAATTTTAATATAGTAAAGATCAGTGTTACCCGTTTTCCAAAATTCGATGACATGAACAAAAGTTTATGTGAGAAATAATCTTTTCATCTATACATAGAACGCTACTTCATTAAAAAAAAAACCTGTCTGTCTGTTTGTTCGGGCTTCTATGGGCTTCTTTTTTATACTAGCGTCGCACCGCGGCGTTACTCGCGAGGAACAGCAATGGAAGATTTCAGATATTTAAAAAAAAAAGAACATATTTTCATTCTGTACTTTGATGAAAAAACTATCAACATCGTTACGAGACTAACAAAAACTAATATTTTCATTCGCAACTCTTTCATAAAAATAGTAATTACCAGTAATTACGGTAAATTTCTTGTCTCTAAATGCCATTTTTTACCGTCTTTTATAACCGGTTATAGTAAATTCCCTCTTAAAACCTCCAAGTATAAAGGCATTATTCAAATAGCACGGCGCGATCGTTCAAACTAATGAACCAAAGTCTGTTTTATGCTAATATTTCATTGTCTACTTTCAAAAGACTGTCCAATTAAAAAGCTACAAAGAATTCCCCGTCGACATCTTCTTTTAAAGAAATGACTGTTTTTTTTTGCTTTTTAAGTCTTATTTTAAACTAGGTTATTGTAATTATATATCGTAAGTAATGCCGCGGAGTGAAGCTAGTGTAAAAAAAATAGCCTGAGTTACCCTTATGTCTCGGCAAACGTAGTGTAGGACGCCCACAGGCGAGGTGGAGTGACGCCTTGCGCAAGATGGCTGACAGGAGCTGGATGCGAAAAGCCCAAAATCGTTCAGAGTGGTGTGCAATGTGAGAGGCCTATGTCCAGCTGTGGACTGCGATGGCCTGGTAATGATGATGATGATGATGACTCTTTATGTTATCAGCAGCATCAGCCGTTTCCAGAGATTACTTGGTAAAAGAGTAACAAATATTTCAAAAATTGCATTTTGAATGTCAGTATAGTACTTTGATACACATATAGTAAATAACTGTAGTAAAAATGTCCGTGTGGTGACGGAATAAGAATACAGAGTGTCACCACCACTAATTATCCCGCGGGTGTCGTAAAAGGCGACTGAAGGATAAACTACGCAAAACAAAATCAATGTATTTATGTTTATTTATTTGTATGTATAAAAAAAAATATGCATACTCGAGTCTCAACTTGGGGGGGGGAGTCTGATCTCCCGTCGGCACACGTGAAGCTATTTCTCATTCCGAGGGACTGAGTACATATCACGGCACTCTCTGGATTTGTATATTCGAGTACAACGACACCATAACCAATGATTTGATCTAGTCAAAGTGGCCCCTAGTTGCTACCCACGGTTTTCCTTGTACCTTTACTCATAAAATACTTGTATCAGTTTCGTCTTCTCCATATTTTATTACAGAAAAAAACCGTATGCTATAATTAAAACGCATACAGGCTAAATAACGGTTAATGTTTTTCCGTTAAAAGTAATTAAATGAAATACTGTGAATTTAATCTGTATATTATAACTATAAAAATAATGTATCCACGCTTCAGATATCATAACCTGAAAAAAAATACATTTTATTATGTAGATGTTCTGATTTCCAAAAAGCATAGTGTTCTTTTCACAGGTTTAAGTATTAGGTGTATTAGGTGGTTAGTGCCGAGACAGATGGTCAGCAAGCATTACGCGTTACTAATTGAGTGCAATCTAAATTTCAAATGTAATAAGGCGAGGTGCAAAGACCGTATAAAACTTTAATACAATGCAAACTAATATCATAAATATTCATTAACCAACAAATTATCTACTTGCAAATTAACTGTATCATATATTATTTTTATAAATAAATGCACAAATGAAAACTAAAAATAAAATCACTAGATCTTAAACCAACCATAAAGAAATAAAATATCTTATTCGAATAATGTAATATTTTAATTAGACTTTTACCAACTATATATAAGTTATTTAACTTACGCCCGCGGCTTTGCATACGTGGTATGTCGGCTATCGAATCCTTCTAGCTCTGGAACCAAAATATCTCATTATGACAAATTGTGGAGCGGTTTAGCCTAAAAGCGTAACATTACAAGGTTTGTAATCATTCGATGGTTTTCGATTGATTTGCAATATTTGCATTCCTGACATCTGATGATGGAAACAAGTTATCATCATCAACATCAGCCTGTCGCAGTCCACTGCTGGACATAGGTCTCTCCCATTGCACACCACTGTGATCGATTTTGGGCTTCTCGCATCCATAAACAAGTTTATAATCACCCTAAAATAATCTGACAGAGCCTGACTTTTTAAATGCTGTGCATCAGCACGGATTTATAGTGAAAGACAATAAATAAAATAAAATAATTCCGACATCTTACACACAACGTCATCTAGTCCCAAACTAAGCAGAGCTTGTATTATGGGTAGTAAACAACTGATATAAATGCATAAACATACTTTTTTTTTATAAATACATACATCCATAATATATAGGAAACACCCAGACTCCTAAACAAATATTTGTGAATCACACAAATATTTGGTCCGACCCTGGAATCGAACCTGAGATCCTCCTCTTGATCAGCAGCCGCATACGCTATCCACTAGACCAACAAGGCATTCAAATAAAACAATAGATGAAAGAAATATTCTTGAATGTATGTCTACTTTAACATAAATTAATCTGAAACTAAAATCCCAAGAGGTCTCAAGACAAATACGAGTATTTGGATAATTAACCCAGCTTTACTAAGGCCCCAAGATATCTGTTACACCTGATACTAATCCACATTCAACCAATATTTGTAAGGTACATTATCCAATTAGCTGGAATTCAACCGTCAAATTGTCAATGATGGCATTATTGCGAACGCACAGAGTTATTCCGAACAGAAAAACTTAAGATGCTTTCTAACTTTTCTACGTCACGGATGCCTGCGTGCTGTCTCGTGTGATCGATCTCACTGCGATTCCGCAACATCACTAAACTTTAATTAATTTAACCGTTATCCGCTCACTATAACAAGTTTCGTTTCGTTATTAACGTGTTAATAGCAATTAAATTTTGACCACTTCAGTTTGAACAGTAGTTTTATTGTAATTATGTGTTGGTTATAATTTGTTTGATAGGATCATTTATTTGTGTTTTCATTGCGTCAATCATGTGGATGTTACTGGATTATAGCTTACCATATTACACACTTCTGTGAAAGTCAGCATTTATAATGCTATAGATATAGATTATAGTCGATGTCCTTTATTTTGAAGTCTCTTGAATTACAAGACAGACATACAGGCAAGAGAAATTTGTATTTTCTGGCTACTAGAGTCTCATCCCCTTTCCCATCCGAGGGTTCTGATATCTCATATAACCATTGAAAACAAAATTACATTTTCAAAGCGTCGACGGTCATCGCAGACAAACCAAATCAATAAATATAAAACTGACTAACTGACTAACTGCCTTGTTGGTCTAGTGGTTAGCGTACGCGGCTGCTGATCAAAAGGCTCCGGTTTCGATTCCCGGGTTGGACCATATATTTGTGTAATCCACAAATGTTTGTTTCGGAGTCTGGGTGTTTTCTATGTATAATATGTGTGTATTTACAAAAAAAAAGTATGTCTATGTATTTATATCAGTTTTTAGTACCCATAATACAAACTCTGCTTAGTTTGGGACTAGTGTAAAAAAAATGTATGTACATAGATATATTTCTTCATAGTAACTAGAAGTATATAATTTAGTTCCTTCCATGGGTCATAAAACATTTGCCTGATAACTGCAGTTAAACCCAAGATCCGTAACATATTTCTAATAGTGCAAATCGTCAACAATCATTACTGTAATCTCTCAAGTAATGTTTCTTCCCAATGTCAAAACAAAACAATAATATCAATGTTCAACGCGGTCTCAATTTGCACGCGAAACGTTCTCACGCGAAAACTTGAACGATTGATGACGTTTATTAACTGTGAAACGACCACTGGCTGGAAACTGGAGACGAATATTATAATTTACTGAATACTTCTATAGTTTATGGTCATTGTAACTGTTGACTGTCACTGACATCTGAATAAGCTTGAGTTTCACTATCATTTTATTCTGGATTAGTTGACAATCGGTTCGGAGATTTCGTTTTTTGGGAAGACGGTCCACGGTCCACATTCCATTAACAATTCACCAATCCACAATTCATTACGACGACTACTTGACATTGAAAGCAATAGCTGATATTATTCGGCTGGTTGCCATCTCATCAAAAGAAGAAGAAGACAATCGTTCAAATCGGTTCGACTGCACGGTTTAAGTGGTCACCACGCCGCTTTCTACTTCGCCAAGTGTCGTGGGTTCAAATCCTATGTGTGAATCACAAATTGTTGTTCTGAGTCTGGGTGTTCTTTGTGTCCGTTTAGTATGTTTGTAAAGTCCCCCGCGATACAGTATTTATATTCCTAATGCCGGAGTTGTCTTTAAAAAAAAAAACAAACAAATCAGCTCTTTTTAACACAATTTATAAAGTTGCAGGTTCTGAACGGAATTTAATATACGTATTAATACATGCATTTGTTTCCTTTAATATGACTGGCAAGGCTGACATCAAATCTTTTTATTATTATTTATTATTATTCCTTTTTTTACTTAATATTCTTAGTTCAACTGTATCGTTGGTTTCGTGTGACTGTTGATCAAATCCTTGGCGGTCTCGGGTCAAATCCAAGGTGGAGCCAAAAATGTTGTTGGGTGTTTTCATATAAGAAATTCTTAGTAACACAGCCCAGAGTGTGAAAGTTCGGAGTCTTAACCCCCGTGCCTCGGAGAGCATGGTAATCTATAGGTCCCGGGTATAATGAACATATCGCAGTCGGTATTGTGAAGTCAGTGACCTTGAATATACGAGTACTGACAACTAGTTCAACCATTGAATTTCAGTTTGCCCTCATGGCTGCGGAGGTCCTATGCGAGTCGCTCTGTGTAACAACTGATATTCAAGTAAAACTGCTTGAAATAGTAACCGACACAAAAATAATCTTGGTAATAAAAGCTAGGAAGACGATTATTAGCTTAGGGAAAATAAGTCGGGAATTTTTCTTCTTCGTTCTCGATATTGAATATTGTACATTATTGACAGTATTCGATACACAATTTGAGCAGAAAATACATCGGCTATACTTCCGTTAGTTATACAGGGGCTATTGCATCTATCTGAGAGTTGCTAGCGGTATTGCGCACGCGCCGGTCGACGCCCGATCGAGCACGAAGCGCTGTAGGGTTGCCAATTCGCCACGGCTGTTGTTTACTAGTTTACATGTTTAATAGTTTTTGAACCCCTCTTTCCTCTAAATTAGAAAAACTAAGAAACTAAGAAAAAGTCCCTTAAATAAACAAACATAGACAGACCCCTCTCGCCCCGTTTCTAATATTTATTACGTAAATATGTAAAGAAAAAAATAAATATAGCTATAGCTGGTTTTGATATATGTCTATATATTTAAGAGTCAAGTAATTATTTTAACAAAGTTTCTAATCACGCTGAATGGAATCATTTGGAAATCACTTCTTTTAACTTTGCATGTTTTGTAATCTTACTTTTGAACTTCTCTAGACTCCCTCCCACCCCCTTGTAAAGAAAAATAAGTCACTGTAAAACGGTCCCGGTTGTCATGAACATCTATGGCAATCGTTATTGGGAAGTCGGTGCCTTCAAATCTACTGACAGCTAGTTCAACTTTATAATTTCAGTTCTCTCTTAGTGTTGCGGGGGTCCGATGCCAGACGCTTCGTCCAAAAACTGATATTCAGGTAAAACCGGTTCAACTAGCAGCAGACCCCAAATAATTTTGGGAATAAGGCTAGGAAAAAGAAAACCCCCTCCTCCCTTAAATCATCTTAGGGAATAAATAATCGTCCCCTAGGAACAATTACAATATTCGATGTCGAATCCTGGTAGCCCTGTACATCGTCGTGCACGATTGCGCACCGTTCGCGCGGCAAATGTTAAGCCGAGACGCTGCGCCTCGCCGATGCGCTTCCTGACTCGAGACCTACCTACCGCCTTGATGTTTTACGGCCTACCACACTGAGATATTACCTCCAGAACCTCATTGTTCCTCTTTACTACCGACAGATGACAACAAGCTATACTAGAAAATAAAATTGAGTGTCAGTTTGTAACATCAAATGAAAACTTTTTTACTAAATGCGTATCAATGTAACTCCAATACTTACAACAAAAAGCTATTTTTAAAATTTGTGTGTTCTGGTTTATCTCTAGAACGGCTGGACCAACTTCGACAGGACTTTCACTGACATAAAGCTACAACAAGGAGTAACTTTGACTATTTTTTTTACTAACTCTGTTACTCGCGGTTCACAACAAGAAACGCGGGTAACAACGCGGGACTCAGCTAGTTCTAATAATAATAACCACTTAGATTTTAATATTTCAAGAGTAGAAAGTTCACCATGCGGTCGCATATTTAATTTGTTACCTTAAAACTCTGTCTATATCTAGGAAATTATACAGTTCAAGACCATTCATCATATTGTAGACATATTAAAATCAGTGATTGAAATTTTACCTGCGATTGTGCAGCAAGCCAAAAGCATTACCAGAAAAAACTTTCTCAAACACGCTCAAAATCGCTGACACATTGTACTAATAGCTCTAACCAATAATAAAAGTCTTGTAATGTCATCTCAAGTGTATTTCTCGAGCGCTCATTTACTGATGTGACTCCATTTGCTCGAGTCAAGAGGCCACTTGATGCTCACCAGTTCTATGCACTATCACAAAAAATTGACTGTGGCAACATTTATTTTTGTATCATTTGAGATGTGCAACATTTTCCTTAAGCTTTTTTGTAGAGTGGGGAGGGAGGGAAGTATGTATTAGGAAGTCTCGAAACGCGTGATATTAGATTTCAATAGAGTTCGCTCATCTGTTACTCGTGCTTTTAATAATAATTATTGTTGTAATCTTGCTATTTTTCATTCATTATGATAATACACGTAACGGTTGACGCAAATGCCAAAGTTGCAATGTACATGATTTAAAAAAATATGTTTAGCGTTTATAGTCATTAGAAGTGCTTGATTATACGCAATAATTGACAATTGTGTACATAAGTAACACAGTGACATTTTGACTTCTCAATTTTCCTCTTATAGATTTCGCGTGTCTTACGCACCACCAGCCATAATAATTTAAGCCACTTGATAATAATTTGTCAACACAAATTTAACTTCAATTTATTCCTTCCGAGTTTAAAAAAAACCTTCTAAGCTACACGCACACGTATAATAATTTAAAAATCGTAATAATTCGATATAACTCCTTACCGAAATCGTTATATAAGGTAAACCTAAATTCACTGGTTAACGACTTATTAAAACTAAATAAACAAAAAATACGTAATTCTAACGTAAATATCAATTCTTCCAAAATACTAAACAGCATCTCATTTCTTTCCAGGTGTTGACGTGACAGCCAACCAGGATGAAATTTCGTCCCACGAGACCTTCCAACTGGAGTTCGACTGGGCCACCAAGCGCTGGTACATTCGCACCATGCAGGACCGCTACTGGACCTTAGAAGCTGGTCACGGCATCCAGGCGAGCAGTGATAACAAGTACGTCATAATTTTAACTAATTTAACGGTCCATAATGGTGATCCAGTCTCTAGAAACGCTCTTCCAAGAGCCAGGCAACTTATACGTTTGTTCTCTGAATCAGTTAGACACCGGGGTGAGAGGAGAGGATTCCAAATCCCTTTCTCGTAATTCTGAGGGTAGCTATACAAATTCAAATTCAAAATTCTTGATTCACTTAGGATGCAATACATCTCTTGTGACAGGTCAAGATTCTACATGTACATTTATGCCAAGAAAAGAACATGGCAATAAAAACTCGCGGCCACTCCTTTCAAATCGCCAATGTTTACATAGTTTTAATGTTTATAAACCTGATATGGGGGTAAGGTGCTGCCACTAATATACTATACACCATGTTAGAGGACTGATGCAAATTATAGTGATTAAAAATTAGAACTTATGCTAATTTAAAAAAAAAAAAAAAAAAAAGGCGGCAACAAGCTTGTGTCCTTTTCGTTGCGTGTATCTAGGAACAGAGGTAGACTTGACATCAGGTAACTTCTCTTGGAGGATGTTGAGGAAGAAGGACAGTTAGAAGTAAAAGCAGCTAAAAGAAATGAATATTGTTTTCGTAAGATAGTAACTTGACAGTTTGATTAGAAATATAATCCAGTTGTGACACCGGTAAAAGAACGGACCGTCTTGTTAACGTCTAACCTTGTAACAATAAGCCACACTTCTTGGGACTGTTGTTTTTTTATATATATTTAAACCTACTAAAGTGACTTTACTCAGCCTCATGGAAAGCATGAGTAGAATCCAGGAGTAGGGGTCACGATCCTCATTGAGAGGACAGATGTGGCGGCCTGTTCAGATGTTTCCGTCTTCTAGAGGCCGGGAGAATGATGCAGAATGATTGGGCCTCAGGTCTCACACTCACCAACGAAATACGACAGCAAGAATGCTGTCATTATTAGGATGGTCTTCTGTGTGATGGTAGTACTGCCCCGGTCGATCCGGCCCATTCGTTCTGAAATCAGCGTGGTTCTACTACTTATAATCTTGGTTTTCAAAATCCACTGCAGACCTATACAAATTAAAGAAGTATTCAACATATATGTATTGTCTCAGATCGTCGAACGCCCTATTCGAGCTGGAGTGGCAGGGTGACGGAGCCGTGGCGTTCCGCGCCAACAACGGCAAGTACCTGATGACCAAGCGCTCCGGACACCTGTACGCCAACGCCGACTCCATCGACGACAACTGCAAATACTACTTCTATCTCATCAACAGGTATGTGACTTGAACGAGAGTTTTATTATGTTTCAACAAATATTTTTAAAAAACACGTTTACAAACAAAAATACAGGTAAAGTAGAAAAAAATGTGTAAAATCGTAATAAAATAAGGTGCTTCGTTACTGCTGGACCCTGAGAGCTAAGTAGAGCAGAAAATGAAATCCAAAAGAAAAAAGTTACCAGAAGCTTGTCCATTAACTTGTGTTTTAACTGAATTGCGTATAATTACCCAATTTTTTTACCAGAAATTGACAAATTGCATAATCCAATTTTTAGCAGAACCTGAATTTTTTTTTGTGTTTGCAGCATAAACTCTTGTGATTAGTTGCAATAATACATGTTTATTTCCAGGCCTATCCTTGTGTTGAAATGTGAGCAAGGCTTCGTGGGTCCTAAGGGCGTGCGAATGGAGTGCAACAAGGCCAACTACCAAACCATACAAGTTATACGCGGACCCAAGGGAGCCGTTTACTTCAAAGGTACGTTATCAATAGGCTATGTACTTAGTGAGCAACTGTTAGTGGAAGGTCTGTCATTTTCTTTCAATCTTTTTCATTTTTTGCTGTGACACATCCAGGACTTTACTAGAGATTATTTTTATTTATTAGTTTGTCAATGTGTACCGACATATCTGGAATAGAATACAAGATCAGGCAATACAACGTGGTGACTCAGACTATGATACTTTAAGATATTTCTGTAGCCCAGTGAGGCTGCAGATTTTAATAATCATTTAAATACTAATTTTGCCACCTTTTTTCAAAACTCTTTGACAGATACTACGTCTCCATTCTCTCATCTCAATCTCCAATTTTAACCTCATCACCAATTTTCACCTTTTCCGAACAGGACAAAACGGCAAATACTGGTACGCGGACAACGAGAAGGTGACTTGCGACAGTGACTCTCCGCAAGGCTTCCACCTCGAGCTGCGCGAACCCACGCGCCTTGCCATCCGCGCACAGGTAGAGAAGCAATACCTCGCCGCTGCCAAGAACGGGAACTTCCGTCTCGTCGGACCAGACCTATCGCAGGCCACACACTGGGAGTACTAAACACCCCCCAACACCCCCCTACAGACAGATCCTTTACACATCCACACACCCTCGACCGTTTTATAACTTCTATACCTCTCGATTCATCGAACGCTTCGTTAACAGATAATGTATCGAACATAAAAACACTGTATTGTATTGAGACTGAATTTGTACAACGTCGTCGAGTAAAGGATCTCATATCTTATTCGCATACTCTTCCATTATCGATAATGAAGTGCACGTCCGTTCTGTTCGACGGCTGCACTGGCGTGGGACTTAACTTTCATATCGATGTCAGGGCGCCTTCACTCGACGCCATTTTGGTTCCCACTAGCCGCCATTTTGTGTACGTGGCGGCAACGAACGACCAATCGACTGATTCTGAGACAGAAACTGCCGCCGATGGTATTTTAAATAAAAACGATTGAAAAAAAACGGGAATGTTAGTCAATGCCGATGCATTGATGTTACACATTTCGCTTATTAAAAAAATATTTGAATTAAGAAATGGGTCTAGTGTAAGGCGCTTAGTTTTTGCATTTAGTACGATTTAAAGATACGCGCGTTACGGCGCGAACGTGATCATTGAATTAAATCGCTTCTCCTAATAATTGTAATCATAGATTATTTTATTATAACTGGTCAGATCTGCCGCCACGTCGCTTATATCAAATTATATTTTTTTATATTATTTTCATAATTTCGTGACCGTCACTAGTAACGCTTCGATTATTTATTCTAGATGTATGGGTATATAAGTATGGAGACATTTTGAAATTTTTTCGAAAAATATTTATTGGATATTGTAGTGTCTAGTCGATGGTTTTTATACAATTTTTTATCAGGCCCAGTGTGCTAACACTGAAGTACTATCGTGTAGGTTAGTGCCGACGTGAACATCATGAGACTGATGCCTACAGACAGTAACATTGCAGTAACTACCGTAATTAATTTAAGTTAAACAGGGATGACGCAATACCAGACGTGAGGATGGAGTCCGAGCCCTCACAGACGCAAGTCTCAACATTAACTCTGCACATCACAGACATGTACTAAAATGCACTGCATACAAACTCTCGTGCAGTCTACTAAACTCAACAAGTTGTGCACAGTTAATTTTGACGGACTCAAAATCTTACACAATAGTGACTAAAAAAGAACTGCGATTAGTCACAAGTGTGTATGAACACTTCGCACTGAGTCTGGCTTCTTAATAATGAGCATTTAATGTAGGTAAGGTATTGTAAGAATCACCTTAGGGTAAGCTTGTCCGCTTCAGAATATTTACCCGTTCATTCCATGCTTTAGAATTACGTCATGGGATAACAAAGATTTTTTTATTATTTTTTTACATGAAAACGTGGATTTTTGTAACTGGTGCGTATTTCTTGTATATAAGCGATCTGCATCATGTCGTTTGGAAATACACCATTTTGTAATGAACAAATCGATGGAATGTTTTTTTTTTATGAGGATATTTTGTATGCAATGCTGATTCAGAAATATTTGTACGATAATGTCTTTGTAAACTATTAATAAATAAATTATAATCATATTGTAAGATGGTGTTTTATTTGGAGAGTCCAAGTCTTTTATTAAACCTGAACCTGATTGAGATGAAGTATATAATATGTCTGTATCCGTGTGGTAAATAATATTACAATGAAGTGTCACCACTGCCTTGTTGGTCTAGTGGTTAGCGTATGCGGCTGCTGATCAACAAGTCTCGGGTTCGATTCCTGGGTCTGAAACAAATTTTTGTGTGATCCACAAATGTTTGTTTTAGTAGTTTCTTGTCTGTACTTCTCCATAGGATCTACGAATTGAAACAATCAGCTTCACGACTGACTACTTGACGTTTCAAAAGTTCCGTTGTATTGGTTTATTTGAAATAAAAATATTTGATTTGATATAGAAACAAAATGTTATCTACTTGCAGAGTTTTATAAGACTTTCAGCAATTTAAACTATAACTGTAAACACAAATCGCGTTGACTACTACCGTCAAGTACCGAATCCAACCAGCAAAAGAATATTTTTTTTATGAGTGCACCGCCTTTTATAGAAATAGTCTTATGGTAGGAATGAGTTCCCTAAATATATATTATCTCACACGACCAATAGGAGCGGAGTACCGGTGAATATGTTTCAAAAACGAGGGAAAATTATTTCTTCTGAGAGCTTCCGCGGACAGGCCACTATAGAGAAGTACTTTGAGCACTAAAGTGTCTGAGTTCGAAAGGCAACGGAGAGATGAGCTCGATAGGTACCAAAGGAACTGAGCTCAAGGCCCAACCCGCGGCGGCCATTACTATAATTATATTGGGTGCTGACTTGCAGTGAATGTAGACGTACGTTCACTGCGAAAATCGGATATATCAGCCACCTGAGAGCACATCAACGAAGCTCACGCTGATCAGTTCCAAGTCGCCGTGGCCCAATACGGTCTGGATAGTAGTAGTATGTCTATCTTGTAAGGTTGGCTCACTACAACCTTTTTTTATGGGAAATAAATTTGTACCCGCTGTTCATCACGCTACGGGCAATAAAAGAAATAATATTCAGAGCATAATCCATTGAGATCGTCGCCACATCGTCATATAAGTTACATAAATATATAATACTACTAGCTTTAGCCCGCGGCTCCGCCCGCGTGTATGTCGGTTATCGCGGTAAAACGTAGCCTATGTCCTTTCCAAAATCGGTTCAGTGGTTTAGGCGTGAAAGCGTAACAGACAGACAGACTGACAGAGTTACTTTCGCATTTATAATATTAGTAGGGATTTCATAACGTGGCGACTGCATTAGATGTTGTTTGCTGTAATACTACAGCAAGTCAATAAATTATAATGTAGCTGAATATGGACCGGGTTCTTGAGCGAGGTAAATAGTACACGGGTTATATTAACAACACAAATATTGCCAACAGAGGTCACTACAATTCGCTATTACACTTGTGTATTAAATTAACGGGTAAGTGTAGCGAAATAATATTGCGATCTAATTTAGCATCAACGCCATCTATTGACTCAAGACATAACAACAAATATTGTATACCCGAGTTCGATACCGAACAGTGGCTTTTTTATATATTATTTAAGCCTACCAAAGTGACTCTACTCCTCCTGATGGAAAGCACGAGCAGAATCCAGGAGTAGGAGCCACCATACAATGTAGCATGGTGACCCACACCGTGACGGTACATTTGTACATGGTCATTCCGTTGATTATTATATTATTTTATATAAACCATTAACTGGTGTACAAGAAAATTAATTATATTCTTTAAGGGCAGTATAGTTGGTATGTCAAAAGAAACAAGGTCTGTTGAAAAACTTATGTATTTTAATTAAATAGTTACATTAATCTTTACAGTTTTTCCCTAGCTAGTGACACGTTGTAATAGCATCCATGCATTTTATTGGTCAGGAAATAATATTAAAAATAATAATTTATCTAAATAACGGATAAACAATAACCACATCAACCAGATAGTTTGAAAGCAAATAAAAACAACAACCGCATGTGTTGCCAACGAGAAATAACGCAGTTATAAAAATGGTAGTAATTATAAAAAAAAATGCTATTTTTCAACTGGCAAGGTATGTATTAAAATACTTTCTCCACCTGGCAACACAGGTGGCTTGAACTTATCATAGGTACATTAATTTATCTAATACGTTGAATACTTTACATTAATGAGGATAGTATATAATAACATAATATATATATTTGTTATACAACAACTCATTTTAAATGAATTCCTGGTTCGTGACGTGAAACGCATCTGAATTGACTGGACGTTAGTTTTTCATAGTATTTATGAACTGAAAACGAATTAGGAGAAAATACCACGCTAAATTAATACAATTATATAAATTTATAACGAAATTAAATATTTTTTCTATCCAATCGAGCCACACTATAAAATTATATATATTTTTAGTACAGCCAAGCGCCCATTTTTCAAACATTTATTACATTTCTGCTTGACTGCGGATTTTATATTAAATCAACCTATTTATATAACACCAGTTTCTTTAAAGTCGCTTCGGGACGAGAAGCGGAACATACAAATAACACAAGAAATCTAAGGATCTGTTTCATAAGTTCCTGATAAAGTTTCAGATAGTTAACTACCATATAACACTATTACACAGATAATATTTACTGATATATATATATATACATGTGTTTCTGACATATGTCTTTTCCCAAAACCGAAAACTAGTTATAGTTTATTAGATACTTTATCAGCAATTAATGAAACTGAACCACGATCTCGTAGTCACAGTTACTCATGATTTTCTTCAAAAACAAGAATGTATTGTTTTATTACAAGAAAGTGGGACGGTTAATCTTTTTTGCAATGTCTAGCTTAACAAATTGACAATGTATATATAGAAGTGAGAAGCAGGCCTACATACACAGTTGTAAGAGAAAGAGATAGAGTATGAGCGACATACAATACATTTAGTACAAAAACTTACTAAGGCACGATTAACAACTAGCCACTTTAGTCGTCGCCACACCTTGAACCGTCTCACACTTGACATTATAAGACATATTTTGTCGCACACTTCAAATATTAGCTTAAACATATCCTGCCTTATGTGAATACTTTCTGGAATAAAATATAGCCTAAACTCTATTCTAGACTATGTATCTGCTAAATTTTATCCAGATCCATTCAGGCGTTTACATTAACTTTAATTAGATTAATTTTATTTTTATTTTTTTACAATTAGTTAATACCTTCATAAGTTCTTAGTACCCTATTTATAAATGTAGGATAGTAAAATTTATTTAATTTTATAAAGTGTTTCAAAATTATATAGTCATATTTTATAATACTTGGCATAATTTGAAAGCAATTCTGTACCTCAGAGGTATACAATAGTAACTCTACATTTTATCGAAATTACGTTTATTATACCATTGAATTCTCAATAACCAGTTCTACATAATGATATAAAGCATAAAGTCCTACGTCGCCTATGAAAAGAGATATACAATGCACAAATATTTACAGAAGAGATCATCATCAACAGCCTTTAACAGTCCACTGCTGGACATAGGCCTCTCCTTAGAAAGGAGGTTTTGGGATACTATACCACGCTGGCCAGACGGGTTGGTATAGGGTTGGTTTCAAGTTTTCCTTCTGTTTGCATTGATGTTGTCTTGCGTCTTGTCTTTACAGAAGAGATATACATATACACATATACAGGGTATAGGATCTCAAATGATGTTAGATAATAGATAGATTTATCGTAATTATGTGTAATTCATGAAACCTCCCTCTATTTATTATAAAAATACAGCTAAGGTAATTATTCTGCCTTCATTATAACTATCTCAAAATTATATTCAAAATTTTACTACGCACATTTTTGGCTCTCCTGTAAAATTTGACTTTAGCCACTTAATGTTGTATACCTCTAAGGTACAGAATTTATTTTGAACCTGTTTATCACAAGTTAATGCTGTTCCTTATACACATATTCTAATGTCATAGAATTTTTTAGTTTCTTATGTGTATGTGTATACATACATCTTAATAAAATATATTATAATTTAAGACTCATAAAAAAATATTTCTATATTATTAGCTTACATTTTTAGCACCTTAAAATATGACCACACATTTTTGAACACTCACATCAATGACAAGATTTCATTTAGTAAATTTCTTCAATTAATTTTTATACATTATTATTTATAAGTTTATTTAATTTATAAAATTGCATGTCTTATAACAATCAGAGTGTGAAACTCTACAAGTACAATACCCAAAACCATTTCAATTCCGTTTCTTTTATGGGCACTAAACAATTCACAATATACGTAATTAAAATATTCTTTCTTTCTATTATATAAGGGGCCGACCATTAAACACGTGAGACTCGAAGGGGGGGTTCGACAAAAATCTCGAAATAGAAAGGGGTATAGTATAAGATATATATCACGAGTATTTATTTTTTCGTCAAGCGCGCGACTTGTAAAACGAAAACGGGCGCAGTGTCCCCTTGGCTCGCCGTTTCCAGGCGAAATTTTAAGATTTTTTGAAGGTAGTAAAAACTACACGTGATTTTGGTAGGTGGAAGGTTGTCCTAAATCTCACCACGTAGCACTAGAGGGGAGGAAGGGGTTAAAAAAGGGCTAAAAACATCACGTGGTAAATGGACGGCCCCTAAAGTATCACTAAAAATATTTTTTATAGGTAAAAACAGATATCTTTGTCTTCCTACCCTCTAATAATCTCGGTTTTTTCTTCGTCAGAAATCTTGAGTATAAATAAATTCAAATTTAGTTTTGTACATATCTTGATATTTATTTTATTATGCAAATAATGCATATAATATTGTATAATGTAGATATGTATAGTATTAAAAAACTCACGAATTCTGACTGAATTAATATTGGAAGTATTTTTTTATAAGCTGAAGTATTACAAAATTAATTCTCCTTCTTGTTTGTTTGTTTGAACGTGCAAATCTCAGTAACCAACGTTGAAATCGAAAATTTCTTATCTAAAGTAAAAAGTCACATAACATGGCGCTGCACCCAATAGAAAAACAATGAAACAACAAAAATGGGGAAAATTTATTCTTTGTTATGAGTTTTAATATTAAGTATAAATTTATTCCTATTATTAATGCTTTTTTAAATACATATAATTGAATTTGAAATTAAATATTTTAGTTACGTATATTGTGAATTTAGACGACTAAAATTTACATCATAGTTCGTTGTCATAACACTGACAATCTTGGGTCAATCCCCGTTAGTTAACTGTCGGCTGGCCCCAAGCCCGTAAAACTATTGACGCTAGATAACTACGCTAAGTTCTACTAATATTGTGTGTTTGTGTGCACGAATGTATAGCATATAAATTTTTCACATGAATTTCATGAACTAAAATTTTAGTTTGACAACTAATGTTTTAGTTATAGAATTTGAAGTTACTTGGGATGCTAGTTATTGATTATATATTGCATTGAAATTTATAACCAAACTGTAAGGTATTTTTTTTAAATGTACATATTTCTGTGCATTTATATGTCGATTAGTCTATGACTGTCATTATTAGTCTGTATGTTTGTGTAACGTGATAATTGTATATATATATATATTTGGATTATAAAACCAAAAGCTACAACAAATAATATAGGTTTAATATGTACACATATCACAACTTACAATCATTCCAACAGAAGCGATGTGTTAAGCAAATTGATTTTAATATCGTGTCATTATTATTATATTTTTCTATAAAAAGACAAGTAGAACGTATTGAAATATATTCCCGAGATTAAACATATAAGAAACGGACACAAAGAAGACCCAAACTCAGAATAACAATTTGAGAATCACACAAAGAGTGTTATCCCGTATAGGATTTGTATCCACAACATTTGGCGTAGTTAGTAGCACTAAGCCAACCGTTTATTCTTTATTCCTTCTTTCCTAACTTATTCCGCACTTATTGATTACAGCTCGTGACAAATATAAACATTTATATCAATACTTGAAATTTCGTCCCCTATTTCTTGTTCGTTTATAAAAGTATGAAAAACTTCAACGTACATTACCGTTACGGTAGATACAATCGCACACACAAACACACGACCACCGTCAGATATATTATAACACGACAACTCACAGCGATATCCAGTCTATTTATAAAACATTTGACATTACATTAAGTAATACAGCTCTGTGGGTATCGACGATCGTACATGGTTTAGCAATAAAACGAAAGAAAAAATGCTAAAAAAAAATTTTTTTTGTGAGGTATTTCGTGATTGGAAAAATAAATTGTCACCTTACAACTGTAAGTTGGCGATTTTAATACCAAAATAATATATTTTTAATACATATAATTCATTTTATTTGTGACTAAAAACACAAGTCGTCAAAATTTATTATAACTAGTCTATTCGCTTTAAGAAAATAGTGATGTAATGTGCAAGTCTCGTCTTCCGATTCTCATTTCAGTCAAAAGACCTACACTGCTGGACTTCACTTCTCCAGATATTCCCAGACAATAGCCAGCTGTATCTGCATCCAAAAGCATCCCTCGACCTTAATAAAAAATTCCGGCAAAATCGTACGAAAGCTTGTAACCGATTGATACGTCACTATTTTCTTAACACGAACGGGCCATAATTACCAATAAAGTATAAATAAAAACATAATTATTAACGATATACCCGGCTCCTAACATTGTTGCCTCCGTACAGTTGTGAGGTAAAATATAAAACAGATATATAAGCCACATGTGTCGACACTCAGTTACCTTCCCCCACCACTATATTTGAAACCGTCATCGACTCCACACAAACACACTCCATACCTAATGTATATATACATATATTTATATATTAATTTGGTAATCATACATTCGTGTTTGGGGACATGTACCTTCTAATCTCAATACATTTTTTTAAAACTGATAAATGATATTCGATAATGGAGGAAGACGGTCAAGTTTAATTTTAATGGAATTATATGAAAATGAAGTTTATTATAATTCTTTACAAATTTGTAGTAGTAAAAACTTATTATTGTGATAATTTATTGTTCAAAACGTCAAAAGACAAGTAAGTTCAACAAACAAACATTGATTTGGTTTCTTATGAAATATTGTTCACATGTCATTAATAACTTGAAAGAAACCCTATCCTACCTACTCTAACCCGCCCATATAGCAAGGTTTGAAGAGAAGCTTATATCAATCAATCGTTGGTTAATAAATAGATCATCAACAACCCTTAATGTCCCTCTCAGGAGAGGGTTAATAAATGAATACCTTTAGGTAAATGTTGGAGTGGTCGAGTCCCTGTATTGAGATTAGATGTGGTGGCGTGTGGTGGTGGGGGGTGTGGTAGGGTGTGGGGGGAGGCGGTGGTGTGACGTCAGCTGCCGGGCCGCGCCCGCCCCGAGCGTCGCGCGCTGAGAGCGACACGTTACCTGCCGCCCTGGGGAAGAGAAACGATTTATTATTATTTTAATGACAGTGAAATATTGCATGATATTAGAAACAGTTTAAGTATCTTAAAATATTATTACATTATTAATGTGACATTAAAGATACTAAAGGGAAAAGAGAGTGAATGCTGGATGTGGCGACTTCCACATACAGCGCAAGCGAAAACATACAACAGCGCTATCTACCGAAGACACACAGAACCACGAAGACGGAGACTACTAATCCTGAATCGCAAAAACGAATTCTCGAACCGATTAGCATAGATACAACATCAACCGTTGTGCAGTGGCTCACCAGGCATGATCACTTCGCATGATTTGGAGGATTCTCCCTTTGTGACTCTCACTAAATTACATTTTTAGCTGTCGTTTTGGGAGTTTTTAGATTAAAAAAGGCAAGACCAAATTATTCTCATGCAAATAATGTAACAATTCTTTTTAAAAATTGATATTATACAAAACTCTTTAAATCATTGTAGTATATCTTTCTATATTGTCGGCTCACAGACGCACGCGCCCACTCGCTATCGTCGCTAACAGTCGACTGAACTGTGTCACGACCGCACGTAAGCTGGAGATAAAATAATGCTTCCTTCTCACTCATTAACAGTGAACGAGTGAATGAATAACTTAGTGACACATACACTACAATCATCATCATTATCAGCTTATCGCAGTCCAGCCCTAGAGACCTTCCTTTTTGATTGCAAGTCACTGATAGATTTTGTTACATGACGTGATGTATATAAATACAAGGTACCTGAGATATAAGCGGCTAGGAGAGGAAGGGATTCGGCGTGTGACGTTGGTGCGGCGGCGACCAGGGTGAGCTGGCGCGGGCGTCCACCCCCGCGCTGGCCCCGAGCGAGCCCAGGGGCGGCCCCAGCGCTGGGGCGGGGCCGGCGGGCGCCCAGGGGTCGGCGGGAGCCAGGAGGGGCGGGGCCACGAGCGCGGGGGCGGGCGCGCCGAAGGCCGGGGACGTGCTGGGGAACGACAGCCCTTGGAGACCCATCTGTTGTTGTTTAAGCTCGTTCATCGTTAGTCGGGCCTGGAATTACACATTAGAGGTAATATTAGCGATTCTGTTCCGGCTTCACATGAGAGCGATATAAACCTATCTATTGAATCAGCAAATATAAAGTTTTAAGCGTAGAAGAACGAAAAGCTATTTCAGTTTAAATAATGTTGAGACATAGAATCTACATAAGTGAGGCGTAACATTCATTCCTTTACAGCAGATTAGCTGTTTTCTGCAGTTGTAAGGGCCTAGTGTGAGTTTTATCAATTACCATAAACAGCCTATAACAATTCACCGCTGGACATAGAACTCTCCTTAGACTGGCGGTTTTGGTCTCCAATACAAGGCCGATCAGTCAGGTTGGTCAGTCCTGCATGTTTTGCTCCCTTTGTCAGTTCTGTCGCTACATACTCGATGAATAGAGATTGTGATACTGTAATCTGTCGCCACACTGACGGGCGTTATGTGTTAAGGTTACCAATATTCCCTTAGTGTAAGGGGACTTTTAAAGAGTTAGGTAGCTCTTACTGATATTTTCACTTTCATTAATCTTTAGAGACATCCGAGTAGTGCTTAGATGTCTCTCCAAATTTAGGGGTTACCTATTTTAAGGGGCTCTTAGTAAGGAAACGGTGAAAACGGCATCGTTCCTTTAATCTATACAAATAAAAAAATTGAGTGTCTGTTTGTCATTTTAAATTAACAGCTATTTATTAAGTTTATAATATGAAAGTATTTTATATATAATAAAAAAATACTGTTTGTAAAATCAGTTCATCAGACCGATTTTGACGGTCCTTTCACTAATAGATAGAGGATGTTACAAGGAGTAACTTAGACTAGCTGTGTTTCGCAACATTACTCGCCGATACACATTCACTGGCCGGGTTGTTGTGTAAAGAAAAAAATCGTAAAATGTGTAACTAACCGGTGGCGGTTGCGCGAACATCTGTGCGGGGCGAGGTTGTTGCGGTGCGAGGGGTGCGAGGGGCTGGTCGAGGGCGGCGAAGGGGTTGGGCGCGGAGGGCGCGGGGGCGGGCGCGGGCGCGGGCGGCTGCAGCAGACGCTCCAGGTTCACCAGCGACGAGTTCTCCCCCAGGAACGCAGACGGAGACTTCTTCACCGCGCCCGTCGTCTGCGCCGGAGACGATACCGGACTCAGGTTCTCACCTGGACACGACACTTAGCATTATACATGCTTGCTAATAATGCTTGTTTTTAAATCAAAGAGGAAGGAGAGTCGTGGCCTATAAAGAGGTTAGACAGTGCAGAAAACAGAGAAAGGTATTGAATTGAGAGGGAGGTTAATAAATGCGACGAAAAAACTTTAAAGTATTATCTTTTCGCAGAAATGTCCACACTATAACAGCTTAGTAACTGATGCTTTTTCACGCCCATTACGACACGAGATTATGTAAACCCAATTTATCTATTATCTTTAACCAAGAAATTCTTGTATATTTATTTGTGATCTCGGCTCGGCTCTATGGATTTCGTTGAAATTTAGTATTCGAGTTTTCGAGGATATAGGTTAGTCTTATGTTTGAAGAAACGCAAGTTTTACGGTTTTCATGCGATATTCCTTCGCGATAAGTACTCTTAGCATTGAGACATCTAAATTACTATTTTAGTAACACTTAGTTGCTTAGCGTTACAGCAACTCTACAGCTACTTAATAAATATTAGTAACCGAGCGAAGCTCAGTCGCTCAAGTACTAACCTTAGATGTCGACATTGTCTTCTCTGTATTAGAAACTTTTAATATATATATTTTTTTATAATCTGTGTGTTAAATGTCCTACATAAATTATAAACCCGAAAGTTTGTAAATATGTATGTTTGTTGCTCTTTCACGCAAAACTACTGAATGGATTTTGATGAAACTTCACAATAATATAGCTTACATATCAGAATAACACATAGGCTTCTATTTACGACGATAACCTACACGCGGGCGGAGCAGTGGGCAAAAACTAGTACAGTTATATTTTCAAAAAATTCAATTATATTCTTCAGACCGAAAATTAAAAGTAAATAAAGACGTTACAACTCACCAAGGCCGGTGAGGTCGAAGGGGTCGGAGTCTGCGTGGTTGTTGTTAAGGTTGTTATTGGGATGGGTGCGCGGTCGCTGCGACAGCGCGTCGAACTGCTCCAGGTCTGAGGACGAGGGCGAGGACAGCACCGACACCGGAGACTTGTTCATCATTTGTAACTGTATTAAATAACACACAGCCAGTTTTGAACTATGTACTCAAAGGAACATGTATTTCTATGAATGTGTATGAACACATCGATAACATATATTTGACAAAATGTACAGAAGTTATGAAAATAATCGACGATTATATATTACTATTTAAATTATTAGCAGTAAAAAAAACTTGCTTTTTTAGGGTTCCGTAGGCAAATGGCAAAAAACGGAACCCTTATAGATTCGTCATGTCTGTCTGTCTGTACGTCCGTATGTCACAGCCGCTTTTTTCCGAAACCATAAGAGCTATACTGTTGAAACTTGGTCAGTAGATGTATTCTGTGAACCGCATTAATATTTTTACACAAAAATTGAACAAAAACAATTAATTTTTGGTGAACCCCAATACTTAGAACAGAAACTCAACAATTTATTTTTCATCAAAACCATACGAGTGGGGTATTTATGAATAGGTCTTCAAAAATAATATTGAGGTTTTTAATATAATTTTTTTAAACTGAACAGTTTGCGCGAGAGACACTTCCAAAGTGGTAAAGAGTGTCTTTGCCCTGTAACTTCTAAAATATGAGAATGATAAAAGTAAAAAAAATATATGATGTACATTACCATGCAAACTTCCACCGAAAATTGGTTTGAACGGGATCTAGTAAGTAGTTTTAATATGTCATAAATCGTAAACTGCAATTTCCCTTTCATTCAATTAATACACTATTATTAAAACATCGATCAAAGTTACAACGAACTACAAGAACTTTTAAAGGATATAACTTGCTGCTACGGAACCCTTCATGGGTGAGTCCGACTCGCACTTGGCCGCTTCTTTATAACAACAATTATAGCCGAATCGTCTACTTACATGTGAAAGGGGGGCCCAGGGGTCCGGGGGGGCCGCGGCGGGGGCCCAGGGGTCCCGCGCCGGGCTGCCCACGGCTGACCACGCGTCCGACGATGTTTCCTGGACAAATGCACCATGTCTCATTACAACAATTCATTGACAAACTAAAAATACAAAAAACCTTTCTAGCCGATCAGTTTAGACCTACACATAGTACACATACAAACCTTTTTTCTGAATTTACGACCGTCCGATAATAATATTCTGACAATACATAGGTGATCGTCCCCTTTGATCCTGAATTTAGCAAAGCAAATGGTGACTTAACTGTTGATAAGCACACATAAAAAAAAAAACAGAATTTCCAGTATTAACATATTGCACTGGCTAGCACTTTATTACAATCGTAATTGATTGTAATACAATTAATCAATTTAGCAGGATACAAAAACTTTAGCATCTAGCAAAACTACATCTTCAGCAATAATATGACTGCCTTGTTGGTGTAGCTAGTGGTTAGTGTTTACGGCTGCTAATCAAAAAGTCTCGGGTTCGATTTCCGGGTCGGATCAAATATTTGTATGACCTGCAAATGTTTGTTTCGGAGTTTGGGTATTTTTTATGTATAATATCTATGTATTTACAAAAACATAATCCTACTAATATTATAAACGTGAAAGTTTGTGAGTATGTGTGTATGTGTGTCTGTGTGTATGTTTGTTGCTCTTTCACGCAAAAACTACTGAACGGATTTGGATGAAACTTTACAGTAATATAGCTTATATATCAGAATAACACATAGGCTACTTTTTACTGCAATAATAGAGATAAACGGGCGAAAGCTAGGTGATTATAAAAATATATTAAATCATAGATTTCAAAATGTATCACTGTTTATCTCCTGTCAAAACTTCACAGGTTGCCTAGCAACCATAATAATACGCGGGTAACACCGCGGGGCGCAGCTAGTAATAAATATGTATGTATATCAGTTGTCTAGTACCCATAGTACAAACTTTGCTTAGTTTAGGACTAGATGATGTTTTGTGAAAGTTGTTCGAAATATTTATTATTTATGATATTTATAATGCCCGCCATTTACAAACTGTATTTTTGTTTCTTAATGTTATTGTAAAATAAAGAGTTATTTCATTATCAAACATTTCACTAGCATCAATACATTCCTAGCCACTACAATCAATGTAACCTTCTTACCATAGAATCACCAAAAATACCATAATCCATATAGGTTGAAGGCTGAGACAAAATTATGATATGAAAAACTAATCTTGAGTTATTTAAAGCGGGTTTGTTTATCAGAATCTTAATATGTAAGTCAGTTAGATAGTTATCTGTCGTTTGAAAGCTATTTAACAGATGAACGTTGCTGATATTAAATTCAATATATGACAATGTCTTTAGAGCTGCCTCATAGGCCTAGCGGTTAGTGTCAATGCCGATCAAATGGTCTCGGGTTCAATTCCTGGGTCGGGACAAAGTGTTGTTTGAGTTTTTCAATAACAGAATAGAGTGAAAATTGGCAAAATGTCTGTGGTAAGCCATGGATCCCTGTTGTTAACAGTATACATACGTCAGCACTCTGCAATATACTGTCAATTTTGTTGTGCCACTCGGTGTCTGAAATCGGAGGGGTCCAGGAACACCTGTTATTACGACATCTGGAGTCATGCCTACTGACAACTAGTTCAACCTTCGAAATAAGTTCGCCCTCAAGGCAACTCCATGAAAAAACTGCCATTTTGGTAAAACAATTTTTATTAGTAGTCGAGTGTAAAGAAGAAGTATAACAAACAAAACATACCTGCTTAGCTTCCCTGCTCCAGGGTTCTGGAACTGTGGCGGCGTGTGAGGGCGGACTGCTGAGGTTTACGTCCAGTAGGTCCAGGAGGTGAGACTGCTGCGAAGGCTCAGCTGCTGTCTTAGAAGGCGCAGGTTCTACGCCCGTCCTATAATGTTTTAAACATCATATTATATACCACTAGCTTTTGCCCGCGACTCCGCCCGCGTGTATGTCGATTATCGCGGTAGCCTATGTCCTTTTCAAAAGTTCCATTTATCTCTGTGCCAAAATTCATCGAAATCGGTTCAGTGTAAATATTTTGGACATTTTATACACAACGCCACCTAGTCCCAAACTAAGCAGAGCTTGTATTATGGGTACTAGACAACTGATATAAATACATAAACATACTTTTTTTTGTAAATACACACACATTATACATAGAAAACACCCAGACTCCGAAAAACATATTTGTAGATTACACAAATATTTTGTCCGACCCGGGAATCGAACCCGAGACCTCCTGATCAGCAGTCGCATACGCTAACCACTAGACCAACAAGGCAGTCAAAATAGTTACTTTCCTTTTTAAAATTTCTAATCTTTAAAAATATTCCTTTCTCACATATATTCACAGGTGTACACACACCTCAATATAGATTACTATTTCAAGATCTATACTAATAAATAAAATTGAGGTGTCTGTATGTGATGTATATGAAAGTCTATATGGTACAAAATAATTGTCTGTCTGTTTGTACCGGCTAATGTCTGGATAGGTTAAGCCAATTTTGAGGGGATTTGTACTGGCAGGTAGCTGATGACATAAGGGGTAACTCGGGCTTAACTCTGCGTCGTTAACCGCAGGTAACACCGCGGAACTCAGTAGTAGTATATATATTTCTTGTTGGGTCTAATTAGAATTATATAATTTAAGTATATTATATAACATATTCTACTATTTTCACAATAAATATTTTCTATTATACAATACTATGTAACAATTATACACAAAATACCCAACTATATTAAGCAAAGTATTATTAAACTAATTTTAATGTCTAACTGTTAACTATTTGTACCTTTAACAAAGTATGTTATGTTATTAAAACTAATATAATTTTCAAGATCACCCTGTATAAAGACCATGTGGCTACTAAGATCAACATGTATAATGACCTCGTGGCTACTAAGAACAACCTGTATAATGACCACGTGGCTACTAAGATCAACCTGTATAATGACCATGTGTCTACTAAGAACAACCTGTATACTGACCACGTGGCTACTTAGATCATTCTGTACAGTGACCACGTGTCTACTTAGATCACCCTGTATAATGAACACGTGGCTACTAAGATCAACCTGTCTAAAGACCACGTGTCTACTTAGATCACCCTGTATAATGAACACGTGGCTACTAAGATCAACCTGTATAATGACCATGTGTCTACTAAGAACAACCTGTATACTGACCACGTGGCTACTTAGATCATTCTGTACAGTGACCACGTGTCTACTTAGATCACCCTGTATAATGAACACGTGGCTACTAAGATCAACCTGTATAATGACCATGTGTCTACTAAGAACAACCTGTATACTGACCACGTGGCTACTTAGATCATTCTGTACAGTGACCACGTGTCTACTTAGATCACCCTGTATAATGAACACGTGGCTACTAAGATCAACCTGTCTAAAGACCACGTGTCTACTTAGATCACCCTGTATAATGAACACGTGGCTACTAAGATCAACCTGTCTAAAGACCACGTGTCTACTTAGATCACCCTGTATAATGAACACGTGTCTACTAAGATCACCCTGTACAGTGACCACGTGTCAACTAATATCAACTTATACGCATGTACTATGATCGAACAACAAGGGGCACTGACAACGTATTACATTCGCTCAGCGAGAGGCCAGTGCAGGCAGGAGTAGAGCCAGCAGCGCGGCGAGACTTCGCCCTCGGCCTCCGCCCCCCAGCGACGGAACTGCGACAGGCGCAGTGCCTCCTCCTGGAGGTACGCCTCTAGTCTACAGGGTGGGTCGTGTGTTAGGGTGGCTACAACCTAGGTTATCTACGGGGACTATTGACTGAAGTTCATCCATGTTATTAGTTGATGGCATGATGGCAAAATTGGTGTAGTTGAAAACGTTGATGATTCTGTTGTTAACATCACTAAACTAAAATTCAATAAAATCTGTTTTGTGAATTATATACTTTAATCTCATTTGCCTACAGCCCATTTTTCAATATCTTATATCTTAGTTTTTTGCCATATTAAGCTCAGTATTAAATAATAGTCGGTAGGAGACACGTTTGTTTATTATATCAGAAGAAAACCCTTAATAAACATCTATCGATGATTGCACTTTATACGAAAACAATTGTCATTAAGGGTGTACGAGATAAGTCGTAAGACTGACTTGGTAATTTACATAATTTGTGATTTGTAACGAAAAATATAACACACAAGGTGGGAACTGTCAAGAGATAAAATCACGTAATCTCAATGTCAACAAAAAATACAGTGGACCACCTGTAATCCGACCCCCCCCCCCCCCTATTCGACATTTATAATATTATTGTATGTTTTGACAATCTTCACTAATACATGATGGAACAGGTTACAAAGTTATTATTTTAAGTTCTATAACATTAATGATGTTAATTTTGTAAAGAAGCTCTCTATTGTTTTGTTTGATTTACTAAAATCGACACACATAATTGTCGGATTAAAATTGTAGTATATCTTTCTATATTATCGGCTCACAGACTCACGCGCCCACTCGCTATGGTCGCTAACAGTCGACTGAACTAGACATGGGTAGTTCCGGACCGAAATAGTTCCTGGAACTATGTTCGCACATGGAACTATATCATTCAATCCGAGTTGTCAAAATTAACAGGTTCAGACAGTTCCATTCCAAGTGAACGCACTAAAGAACTACGAACGATTAGTATTTGTACGAATGCGTTGAACATGCCGGACATGCGGACATGATGGATATGCGGACATGATAGGTACCGCGCGGCGTAGCGCGGCGACTCCACCCGAACGAGTCCCGAACCGACACGAGTCCACATGACGAGATAATACGAAATATGGCGCGAATGCGGAATGGGAGTGAGATGGAGCGAGTGTATGCAATATGCAACTGCGTGTGGAGCTTTTTCATATTACATTTTTATGAATAATGAAGTTATACTCTACGAACTACGTGTTACAGTCGATAGTTGAATAAATAAAAATATTTTGCTATGAATTTTGACCTTGACCATGAACCATCCCTACGAGCACCTGTAGACCATTTCTTTGGAAATCATAATTCAAAATTCGAGAATTTTAAAACATTCACAACTTTCGCTAGTTTTGTTAGCTGCATTACGTAATTCGGTTGCGTGTAGGCTGCTTTATAAAAATTCGTTTTATTTTGATTTCTGGTTATTTCTTATATTATTGTTTAAAGATTTTTATTTAGTTTAAATAGATAAGTGAATATTATTAATAGACTTAGTTTATAAACAATAGTACAATTCCACTCAAACGTTGTATTCAGATTTAATGGTAAGAACATGAACAGAAAGATAAACTACAAACAGCTCCTAGACATAATATGTCCGCGGAACTAAACAGTTCCGCGAACATGTTTTCTGGAACTAGTTCCGACACTCAAAAGAACTATGTCATGTTCAATCCTCTACAGAACATGATAGGCGCATGTCTAGACTGAACTGTGTCACGACCGCTCGTACACTCGAAATGACATAATGCTTCCTTCCCATTCATTCACAGTGAACGAGTGAATGAATAACTTGCACTACACGATGTACTATTTTGTTGAAACTGCTGAACTAAAGGAGGTCTTAGGCAATACTCTTTAATTCGATAATTCAACAATTTCGCTAGTACGACACCTTGCAAAATGTTGTCGGATTACCGGGGGTCCATTGTAAATCACTGATACAAATTATTATTATTGTACCAGCATTCACACCAAGTAAGAATCCAAGAAGCTCAACTTAACGCTAAAACTGCTAGGTATACTAACTGGAAGTCATTTTGCGATTGGCTGATAGCAAGCTGCAACCGCACGTCGTCTGACCTACGACGTCGCTCTTCCTTCTCTGCCTCTTCTCTTGACATGGCCAGCGCCAATTGCAGCTGTAACTCTTCCTCGCCTGCTGTCAGTGGCCTGGCCAGCTCCGACTCCCGGCCTGACCACTCCGCTGGTTCATTTGGTAGCTGAAACGTGATTTATTCAGTTAAATAATTATTTTGGACATCTTACACACAACGCCACCTAGTCCCAAACTGTGGTGTTTTCTATGATGTATGTATTTACAAAAAAAAATATGTTTAAGTATTTATATCAGTTGTCTAGTACCCATAGTACAAGCTCCGTTTAGTTTGGGACGAGATGGAGTTGTGTGTAAGATGTCCAAGATATTAATTTATTATTTTTATTATAGTTACCGGTGGGTAGGTGGGGCTGGAGGGTGTGTCGAGGGCGCCATCGCTTCCGAAGGCGCTAGCGCTTTGTGCGAAGCGCTGTTTCGCTTTGAGAGCGCGCGCGCGCTCGTTCTTGAGTCGCTCGTCATCTTTCAAAAGGTTCACTAACTGTTTCGCTTTCTCACGAACGTTAAGTCCTGAGGATTATAAATGATTTATTAGTTTGATTTCACCTTCGATTGGATAAACAACTTTTTATGAACATTTTTATTTGTAATCTGTGGGAGTGACATTGTGAATAGGGACGGAAGTGTGTAACAGGAAGTGAATCAAATAGCTTTTATTGCAAGAGATACTTTTCAGGCACTTTCGAAACGTTGCATTTATGACTAGTTGCTCTATCAAACGTAACAGTGGCTTGCCCGGGTTTTAACGGTAGAGAGGCAAACGAACGGATGGGTTACCTGATGGTAAGTGGCTACCTTCACTCATGGCTTTGTCATAGTGATGTCATCTAACAAACTAATAAAACTGTGGCGACTTCCATATACAGCGCGACAAAAACATAGAACAGCGTCATCTACCGAAGAAAAACTGAACCACGAAGAGAAACGCAGAACAAGCTATACGGAGTAACTACAAATCCTGAATCGCGAAAGAGAAATTCTCGCGCCGATTAGCATATATACAACATCCCAAATCGACCGTTATACAGTAGCCCACCAGGCACGATCACCTCGCCTGGTCGGAGGAATCTCCTTTTATTTTGGAGGGACACTTCCGGAGGAGCCGTAACCTCCCACATTTAAATATAATTACAGTACATTATTTGATTACATAATGAAAGACAAATGTAAATTGGCAGAATAATATCCCTGGTACGTATTTATACGACGCCATGGTTTATCGACCTTATTCACACTTACCCTGATCCTTTCCCTCCTCCATATACTGGAAGTCTTTTAACGTATGTATAGCGAATATGTTTTCTTTACACTGCATTGCTACTTTCTCACTACCGGTCTTTATCAGATACTCCATCAACACTAAAGCCTGAAAAGGAGAACAATATAATCGTTAATTTTTTGTGAGAAGGGGCCTTTATCACTGTGAATTATAGGAAAAAAAAAATTAGAGGATACGAAACTGCCTTATTGGTCTAGTGGTTAGCGTATGCGGCTGATGTTCAAGAGTCTCGTTTGCTCTCTTAGTTTTTGACTAGATGGCGCTGTGTAAAATGTCTAAAATCTAAAAAATATATACAAAGTTTGTAGTTAAGTGTGCGATGGTACCTTGTAAACATGCCGCCAATTCTTGCCGTGGTCGTTGAGCCGTTTCCATATCATCTGCATGATCTCCGTGAACGCCATGACGTTGTACGTCAGGTCGGCGATCTCCGCCATCAGCGTGCTTGAGGGGCCCCATGGATCGTTCGATGTTGCTTCGCGCACTTTTACCTGAATACATAAGCCATTTTTATAACATTTCAAGTTGAAGCACGCTGCCTCGTTGGTCTGGTGACTAGCGTATGCGACTGCTGATCCAGAAGTCTCGCGTTCGATTCCGGGTCGGATTAAATGTTTGTGTGATCCACAAATATTTGTTTCGGAGTTTGGGTGTTTTCTCTGTTTATGATGTTTTTCCAAAAAAAAAGTATGTTTATGTATTTATATTAGTTGTATTGTTGTATAGTACCCATAATACAAGCTCTGTTTAGTTTGGGAACTAAATGGCGTTGTAAGATGTCTGAAATATTTATTTCTTTCAGCACGAAAGGGTCTACCTCTCCCTCTCACAGAAGACAATCTAAAATGACATTGGTGGTGTCGTGTTTCGTTGGTGAGTGCGAGGTTGGAGGCCCAATTATGCAGAAGCTTCCCAATAGGCCTTCATAGTGAGGGTCGCCTGCTACATTGTCTTGTTCACAATGAATATGGTGACCAATTCTCTTAGGTTCTCATGCTTTCCATCAAACTACTTTAGTTACTTTAGTAAAAGAAAAAGATGCAATGACTCGTCTGCTCATTTTTTTTTAAATATATTTATGCCAACCAAAGTGACTCTACTCTGCCTGATGGAAAGCACGAGTGGAATCCAGAAGTAAGGGTCACCATCCTTATTGTGGGGATAATCAAAGCAGCATAGTGGCCTCTGGAAGCCAGGAGAGTTATGCAGAATGATTGGGCCTTACAATCACCAACGAATTACGACAGCAAGAATGCTGTCATTATTAGGTTGGTCTTCTGTGTGAGGGTAGTACTGGCCGGGTCGATCCGGCCCATTCGTGCTGAAACCAGCGAGGCTCTATTACCTATAACTCCTGCCTATTTGCTCCTTATATAATGAAAGACAGTTCGTTACCTGGGCATCGGAATAGTTGTGCGCGAGGTTTTTAATATTTCTCCTTAGGCCCGCCACGTTTACTTGCATATCGTCCCGACCACGGGGCATCTGAAAAGTAAAGTACACATAACTATATGTACAATAAATTACAATTTATTGCTTCTATAATTGGACTTACTTACGCAAAACGGAACGACCTGCACAATGAGACTTGTTTATAATTTGAATACAACAAAAAATACTGTTATTACGATGATATATGATTAAATAGAGGGCAAACGAGAGAATAAGTCTCTTCAAAAGGTCAGCAAAATATGCACTTGAAATAATTTCTCTGCAAATGATTTTGAAGTTGTCCGTGTGGTGACGGATTAAGAATACAAAGTGTCACCACCCCTATTCATTCCATGGGTGTCGTAAGCGGCGACTGAAGGAACAAAATAAGCAGCTAATATCACTGCCAAGAGAAGGAAAACTTGAAACAAACCATTTACCAACCCGTCTGGCCAGCGTGGTATAGTAGGCCCAAACCTCCTGTCTAAGGAGAGGTCTATGTCCAGCAGTGGACTGTTAAAGGCTGTTGATAATGATGATGATGAAAGGGTCAGCAAAATATGCACTTAGAATAATTTCTCTGCAAACGATTTTGAAGTTCTCATCTACTAATTCCGTTGTACGTACGTCCAATTACGTATTCTAAACTTATAATTAATGGGGGGGGAGGCAACTTGTAAACTTGCTTTTATCAGCACCTCTTAGAACTATGTGTGGAACATTGCAGTCTAACTTCGGCTCGAAGGGAGGGATATCACCTACTCCCAGAACACTTGTTTAGACATTTCTTACGTTGCTTTTCACTGACGAGGTCGATGCGCCAACGTACTTTTTACCAATTTACTTGCAGAAGTCTATGCATTGAAAATATATCAATAAGCTAACACAATACTACCTACGTCATATCAGTGGTGAATATGCTCTGCTCCTGTTCAGATCTAAGAGTCATAGCGTAATATTAATTAACCTATCACATTCCTCGCGAAATTGCGCATTCTTGTTTCAGACGGTGTTACAACAAAAAAAAAATTATATAGTTTCTGGTACAGATGACTCAATCTATACATATAAAATGATTTGCAAAGATGGACTCATCAGTTCACATCAACCGTCTTTACTGGTGCACTGTTGGACATATATTACCCTTTAGGAAGAAGGTTGACCTTCTATATGCGCTGGTAGACGGGAATTTAGTATAAGGTTTGTTTTTACTTTTACTTCAAATTCAAAAATCTAATCAAACACCCATAATGTCCCACTGCTGAGCTCGGGTCTAATCAAATCAAACCATTTTATTTCAAACTAGCTGACCCCGCGAACTTCGTACCGCCTAACAGTCGATTCAACGTCACTCAATTGTTTTGTATTTTTGGAACCCCTCCAATAAAATTTATCAGATTTTTTTTCTTAAGAACCATCCTCGTACTTCAAGGTTTAATATACAAAAAAAATTAGCAAAATCGGTCAAGCCGTTCACGCGTGATGGCGTGACCGGGGGAAATAGGGATTCATTTTTATATATATAGATAAACCATACAACGGCACTTTTGGCTCTCCACTCAGAAGAAGGTTAAGGCCATACGTCCCCACGCTAGCCAAGTGTGGATTGGGGACCGACAAGACAGGTTGAGGCTACGTAATCTTGCCGTTGGATGTTTTTAAGCCTACCGAAGGCCTCCAACTAAACTTCACGACTGCTATCTTATGACAACAACCGGGACTAACTGCTTAACGTGACCTCCGAATCACGGAAACGTTCATAACATATCATGCCACATACGGTCACCCATCTCCGTCTGACCGCGCGGTCGTTACTTACCCTCGGTGACTGTTTACAATCACCTACAACCACTTAGTTAGAGCGTTTCTTCTTACTTCTCATTGCATTACTGTTATCCAGTGTAGTTTGATTTGAACGTGGTTTAAGCTTTTATAGTTGTACCCACCTACACAGAAAGATCTATTTTGAAAATGTTACACCGAAACTACGTTTATGTGAAAGATTGTCCTTTTAAAGGTTTGAAACACGAAGGAGCGCGAGGAGGAGAAGAAACTGTCACGCGAGCGAAGTCACGGACCATAGCTAGTATAGGTAATTAAATCTTACCATTTTGTTGCAATTGTCGATTGCACCTGAACATATAAACACACAAAAACTAAAGAAGCCTATTTTCTTTGATTGAATTCAGTTTAAAAAATTAACAAGATAAAATACAACTAAAACTTCAGAATAAGTTGGCTGACAGACAACTAGAGTACAAATAAATAAAGATGTTAGGTTATAGCAGGAAAACTGAGTACCGTGTGTTCATAAATTCAAGGAAAATGCATGTTTTCTGTTCTGTGACGAGTAGAATTGCGGAATAACCATGTTTGTGTCGAACGCCGTGTTAAGGCCACATCACATTAGTTACTTTTAGCATCGGCGATCGGCAACTAGTCGCTTTTTAGAAGCTAAATACGGCGACCGAACGCACCACACCGCACAATTAAAAATGCCAAACGTGAAAATTGAGTCGCTTTTTAGAAGCGCGACATAGCAGCTGAACGCTACTCTCCGCACACATTCGGATGCTGGTAGCATCGATTTGATGTCGGAAAATTCACTGCAGCCGACGCGATCTGCGGCGTCTGCGGAACACGACTTGACTCTCATTTTTTTTTTATTTGTAATCAAAACCACAGAATACAGAATACTGCAATAAAAAATAATTGCAAATCACAGACATAAGTAATCAAAGTTACAAATCTGAAAATTATAGACAACACTACAGACGACGCGATTCAGGTATCTGAGCAGTCGCTAAAACGCGTGTTTCCTATACCGCGTTCGAACGCAGAAAGTCGCGAATGATTGCAGATTGACGTGCGATTTTGATACCGCGTCGCTAAAACGCGATGCAGCATCAATGCAGTCGCAAAATCGCCGATCGTCGATGCTAAAAGTAGCTAGTGTGCTAGCCTTAAGGCGCATTTTCATTGGTCGTTAGAGCCTGCATGCGCATGCAAAGGGCCAACAATAGCGTTTTATCGGCATAATATTGTTTTTAATATTAACTTCGATTAAGTAATTACATCAATTTTTGTTTGTTTGATGGCCCTATGGCATGCTTGAACAGAAATTTCTCGTACCCCGCATGCGGGCTCTAACGACCAATGAAAATGCGCCTTTAGTGTCTCCGTGTCGACGTCATGTGGCACTAAAGACTTATGTTATCACATAGACAAGAGATAACATCGTTATATAAAGAACAGGTGAGTAAGGTGACAATACAACGACCTTTACTTACTAATGACTTTTTTTCGTCGATAAATAAACAGATAATGAAATTGATTGTCATAACTAATAAATGTTGAATGTCTACTAAAACCTCTTTGAATTAAATTTTAATGATAATAATAAGGCTTTTTGTTTTTGTTTCAGTAAATATTAGATAGACTAGTCGTGTATTCGAATCCCATGTATGTATTCTGCTTAGGGATAATCAAAGTCGTAATTTTATTTTAATATACATTTTTTTAAATATAATTTTACTCCACTCATTTACTTTGGCTAAGATAACCGTAAAATGGGACTTTGTGAATTAAAGTTGTAAAACTTTGAAGTTTATTGAAAGGGTAAGTTAGAGATTGCTTAGAAAGATGAATTGGGAATGTAAGTAATAGCTTCAAAAGGTCAAGGTCAACCAGTTAACAACCAAATACCAATGACCAAATCGCTGTCTGCGCCCCTGGTCAGTCCATTTTTTTTCATCATATTTGTACCGCATACTAAACGTAGCTAATTCAATTTGTACCTGTGAAAGTTGCGAATCCCTACAAGTGGCAAACAAATGACGAAAATTTACGACACGTGACGAAGAAGGGCACGTTTTTTTTCCAACAAGAAAATATTAGTTTCAAATTTAAAACCAGTCTTTATTGAACTTCTCTTTTAAATGGTTTCAAGAGTTCGGAAATCGCGTCACAGGGTTTTGTTTTTGCGAGTCATGTATGTTTGTACGATATTTCTTTGAGTCGCTTTGACATCTACTTGAGAGTAGTCTCAAAAAGAGTAAAATTCGTCTATTCGTGAGAATGATACTAAACACATACATATATGAAAATTATTAAATTCATCTTTTTTTGCAGTAAACAAAAATCCTCCTTTAGGGGTGTTAATATTACCATGTGTTGGGAGGGCTCTCGCCTGAAGCAGACAAAGTAAGCCTTTCCAGGCACTTTCAAAACGTTACATTAGGGCCACAGTACACTAGCTACTTTTAGCATCGGCGATCAGCGATTTTGCAACTGCATCGATGTTGCATCGCGTTTTAGCGACTTCCTGCGTTCGATCGCGGTATCAAAATCGCGCGTCATGTTGCATCAATTGCGACTTTCTGCGTTCGAATGCGGTATCGGAATCGCGCGTTTTAGCGACTGCTCAGATGCCGGCTGTTGTGTTGTCTATAATTTTACGACGCCAAATCAATGCTACCGGCATCCGAATGTGTGCGGAGAGTAGCGTTCAGCTGCTGTGTCACGCTTCTAAAAAGCGACTCAATCTCCGCGTTTGGCGTTTTAAAGTGAGCGGTGTAGAGCGTTCGGTCGCCGGATTTAGCTTCTAAAAAGCGACTAGTTGCCGATCGTCGATGCTGAAAGTAGCTAGTGTGCTGTGGCCCTTAATGGCTCTCGTCAAACAATGTTGATGTCTGATAATTCTCCTAGTAAAATTAAAAAAAAACTGTATGGTGGTAAAATAGGACAAAATACCTGTGTTTATAATTCAACTATGTTTACCCAACTGCGAGGGTACGCTGTTGTTTCTGGTGCAAACAAAACAACAATTAAGTTAAATGTTTGACTGTTTTTTTGGGTTTAGGTGTCTTCGTACACAGTAGTGTACATCAAATAATATATTTATACGTACATCGCCGCTGTATCCATCTCTTTCTCTCTTGAGGCTTAGTAGAACTAAATGATCAAGAATGTTATAAACTCTTTTAGTGAAATGTGTGTAAAATTTACTGGGCAGACTAACATGTCTTTCCAATGTCATTCAGATAAACTAATTTTAGTAGTAAAGTAGTTCTTTATTCCAGTAAAGTTAACACAGGGAAAAGAAAAGAAAATACAGAGTTTAAAACATTTTAAAACAGAGGTGGAGGATAGCAAAGTGAACTGGAGATCTACAGATGTAAAGAAAACGATGCCTGACATTACGAGCTCTTTAGAGGGAGAGGAGAAATTGATGACTGGAAGGTAGGCCTTTTAAGTCATCTTAGGAGAGTAACCGTTATGGTAGTGTTGCAAACATACTATACTATCTTGTACAATGTCGCTTTTATCAATGTACAGATGTTACCGCTATAAAATATGTTATATGTTCTATTCCAGACTTTAATCTATTTCTGTGTCAGACTTCACACAAATTTGTAGAATCGTTATGGTTTAATGCAGTAACTTTAGCACACATACACAGTACACATTTCAACGGAACACCACAAAAATTATGCTAATATCAAGGTATTCTAATTCTGAATGGGAGTTTTCCATAGCCATAGAGGCGAATTCTATATTTTTATGAAACAAAAGGCTATTATTCAAATAAGTAAACAATGACAACACGAGTGCAGCGCTCTGTACAGGAGCTTTGTTCCAAAAATCGCAATTGAAGTCCACAATAAGAGTATTTTTGGCGAGTGATGTAAATGACACACACATACCAATGCATACTCGGGAATGTACAGAATTAAATGTACTGATATTGTTTTAAATGTTGCTTATGATTTATTTATAGCTGTTCGAGTGGATAGCGTATGCGAATGCTAATTAAGAGGTCTCGGGATCTCGACCGGGGGTCGGGCCAAAAAGTGATTTTGGGTTTTTCTTAGGAAATTCATAAACTTCCAAACTCCGGGTTGCTAAACCCGGAGTTTGGAAGTTTGGCGGTGATTTAAGAGGCTTCGGAGAGCCATCGATCCCGGTTGTCATGAACATCTATGGCAATCGTTATTGGGAAGTCGGTGCCTTCAAATTTACTGACATCCTTTATAACCATGTAAAGCTTAAAAAATTCCTCATGTCTTTCAACATTTCTCATTGATGCTCAGATTGCATTGTGGTGATGTTGTTTAACATAATTATATCCTTCTTCGATAAATGAACTATCTAATACTGTAAGAACTTTAAACTCAATTTTGTTATTCATGAGAACCTCAAATATACTGACAACTAGTTCAACCTTCGAATTTCAGTTCTACCTTAGGGTTGCGGAAGTTCGATGCCTGTCGCTCCGTGGAAAAACTGATATTCAGGTAAAACCGGTTGAACTAGTAGCAGACCCCAAATAGTATTGGGAATAAGGCTAGGAAGAAGATAGTTGTTCGGGCCTGCCTGATAGACTTAAAGCTAGATGGAGTTTATATTTAGTCTGATCCAAACTAAGCAGAGCCGGTATGAACTCTGGTAACCAAACTACTAATGATAATACACTTACTTATATATTTTTAAATACATATCTATCATTGATATACATCCAGTCAGGAAAATGTACGTGCTCATTATACAATTATTCGATCTGGGTGGGAATGAAATCCATAACCTTACTCACCAGAGTATATATGTTAGTCAGCCGTCTAGGTACCGTACAGGCTAAATAAATAAACTTGGCCAGGAGCTCAGTGTTGCAATAATAAATAATAGTATATAACAAACATTTTTTTAAAGTAAAACGGATAAAAAATATTTTATTTTAACATAGGTGCTATGTTAATTAGAACGTACCTTCTATATACCCATATCTTCACCATCACAGAAGTTTCACGTATAATTTTATATTACTAGCAGTGGTAACCAACTAATACTAAGTAGTACAAACTAAAATTGAAATTTTTAGTGCACATTATATTTATACAACTTAAAACACTAAATAAGTATTCATGTTAAACAGAATATCTAAATTAAATAAAAAAAAACTTATGCCACAACTGTTGATTAAATCCTCTTCCAAGTTGTTATGAAAAAAAAACCGCATGCAACTGGCAACTAATAGCCAACCGCCAATTATAATATAACATCTACTAAAAAAACTTAAAAACTAAGCATAAAAAACAAAATATCAGCAGAAAAATATAAAGACCGCTTAAAAATTATGTGAGTATACTTTGAAGAATTAGATTTTCAAACTTTTAAAAACAATAAAAAAAAAGGACCGAATTTTCGCGCGAAATATACATTCTAATTTCGAAAAAAATATGCAATTTCCCATCGAGAGGCACAAAACTGTCATGTCATACATTCAATGCTAAAGTAGCATTTTATTTGAGAATTTTTCTAAATTATTACTAAGTACCTACCTCTAAAAATAGAAATAATTACGACTCAAGGTAACTGTTTACCTCTAAACTCAAATTTAATTTTCGTTTTAACAAAAGGTACACACGCACAAAAAAATATTAAAAACCTATTGGCTGTCACTAAAACTCTCCATCAAAGTATACTCACAAAATGAAACAGTCATATTCCACGTTGAAAAACTTACTTTGGAGTGCAAATGTTGTTTTTTTTTTTAATTTTAATCAAAAACAGCCAAGATTGAGTGGTTGTTAATCGCCTCGTCTGTTGACAATAAATAGATAATAATATACATCCACACACATCATTATTATATTAGTACAGAGAAGAGCATGCCATAGGTAAACATTTCGTCTATAATTTATAGCATATGTTTCATCAACTCCTAGTGACGTAATGCTTGATGACGTCATCTGACCAGACTTTGCCTTGAACTCCTCAGCAAACATTGCATATGATGCAGAAAATAGTTGCATTGAAGACAATCATAAAACAATAAGCTAAAGTATTTACATGTATGTGTTCGTAATTATACAGAGATCAGTCGTTGTTGATGTGTGAGTTTTGTCAAGTCTCGTCTTTTATAATTTAATTGGGAATTGATGAAACATTTCGATATAGTTTTGTACATTGTGTGCAGCAGTTTTCTATACAGTTATAAAGGTAAATTTATATCACACATTTTAATATACAAGGTGTTACAAATATTTGTAGGTATAATTTAGGAGCCCTCTGTGTAACTCAAAGATTAAAATGATATTACATGTTGATAGGCAAAAAAAGATCACAAGTATTTATTACTGAGCCTTCAAGAAAAAAACAGAAATAGTATATTTGGTAATCATTGCTTAGTAATCGTAACTTTTAATTTTAAAGAAATTACGATTGTTCTCGAAATGATTTCATAAACAATGAGTACACAAATACTAATTTTTGTAACACCTTGTATAATGTCTACTATACCCGATTCCTAAAAGGGTGATCAACGGAAAAATTTACTAATCAGATATAACATTTCTTGTTAAGCATGACTAAGACATAGAAAGCATGATTAGGCATTTAAATTTGATCATCGGATCAATTTACGGAGCTGTCAAATTCAAAAGTCAAATCTTACGTCTTCATTGTTGACAGTTTTTTTTTATGTTTGACAGATTTGACACTACAATGAAATTGACAGCTGTCAGTTGAACAATATTTTGATCAGCCTTTCAGAAATCGATTGTCATTTGTACAATTAGTAGGACATTGATGTAACGATTATTTACAATTATTTACCCATAACTTTATAATATTAGTAACTCAAATACCAATAGGTTTGCATGCATATAGCTTAAAAATAATTAACGAAACTGCCAAACTTTTTTATTTAAACTGACTGAAAAGCCTTGGAATGTTATGTTATGAGATTCTAACGGCTTGTTTGTTCATACTCATAAAACCTCAAAGTCACCTAAACACACTACCGAAACAAACGCTTCATTAACCGACTTCAAAAAAAAGGAGGAGTTCTCAGTTCGTCGGAATCTTTTTTTTTATGTATGTTCAGGGATAATTTCGTCGTTTATGAACCGATTTCAAAAATTCTTTTTGCATTGGAATGGGCGTAGCTTACAGGTGGTCCCATCGTCACCATATCGGGATCTGATGATGGGATCCCAAGGAAATCGAGGGAACTCCTCAAATATCACAGGCACAATGTCGCGATTTGGGTACTCGGAATAGTTTTTCATTGAAGTCGGTTCCGTTTTGTTAATATTATTTACTAGTTTTGATACAGTGCACTGTACTACAAATACAAACTGCGTACTTATCGCATTATCGTGACTATAATTTTAAAACGCGTTATCATAGTCTTTAGCTACAGCCACTTAAACGGCACTTTCAACATGTGTATATTTATCTATCTTACTACTAATATATTAACTAATTTTTAACTGTTAACACAACTCACAAATTATATCATCTAAACTTGCACTACACAACTAAAACCAGGTAGTTTTTAGTTTCACTCACTAACTCATTAATTAACGTATGTTTATAGAACCATAGTACACGTTAATAGCGCTGCAGAGGCGGCATGCGTCACTCACTACAGCTCCGTATTGTCTAGTAATGTGGCCTTTATAAGGGCCCAGGTAGACGACACAACATCAGTACAGTATAAACACGATGTTCTTGGCAGAAACTGTTTTATTTAGTTTTTATTGCATAGCAGGCGAAAATCTTTTTTCTAATGACAAGTCCGAGGCCGAGCAGTGGACTTAAAGGTTGTTGAAAGTTGGCAATTTTGTGAATTATTTTTAAGCATTCTTAAGTAACGTTATTTGACAATAATATGTATTCAAAATTATATTAGTAATTATTGAGCCTTTTGTGAGGAATCTATATAGATGAGAATACAGTAATCGTATTATCCATTTATTAATTCACGTCTTAAATCTTAACACAGGACTTTATTACTTAAGCACTTGAAAAGACTTATTCTAGATACTCTAAATAAAGTCCCCACAACAGGCCGTTTTTATAACTTAAATATAACATTTACCAAGTAGGCGTTCTACAATGTTAGTAAATCAAAAGCGAGCATGCAATTAATCTAAAGGTGATAAAAGCATATTAAAATTCCATTAGTAAGCGCAAAACTGTGCTGTATCATTGCTAAAAAATCACCTAATAAATCGTTATCAAATAGGAACAGATTTAATCAATATACAAGAATTAGCCTACATCGCATAAACCATCGACGGAATTTGTCTTTCATCGAGTTTGGAAAATCACTAAACGAGTTTCTTGTAGACGCTTCGAGGCACTCTTAATGACCTCTTAGAGAATTTCTTCAACACTTAGTTCTATAGCGCATATTTTTGATTTTTCACTATAAACCTAAATTTTCGATTATCACTTTATAAATTAACCGAAATACACCGTAATGGAAACTCGCAAAAGTGTAAGATCGCTTAACAATTTACTTGAAGACGCTTTGAGGCACTCTCAATGACCTCTTAGAGAATTTCTTCAACACTTAGTTCTATAGCGCATATTTTTGATTTTTCACTATAAACCTAAATTTTCGATTATCACTTTATAAATTAACCGAAATACACCGTAGTGGAAACTCGTAAAAGTGTAAGATCGCTTAACGAGTTACTTGAAGACGCTTTGAGGCACTCTCAATGACTTCTTAGAGAATTTCTTCAACACATGTTTCTACAATGCATAATATTTGCCATTCTTTTGGATTTATCACTATAAATCTATATTTTCGATCATCACTTTATAAATTAACCGAAATACACCGTAGTGGAAACTCGTAAAAGTGTAAGATCGCTTAACGACCTCTTAGAGAATTTCTTCAACACATGTTTCAACAATGTATATCTTTTGCCATTCTTTTGGATTTACCAATAAAACATTTATATTTTCGATTATCACTTTATAAATTACCCGAAATACACAGTAATGGAAACTCGTAAAAGCAAAATGACTGTTTTAAAAAACAATAAATAAGAACAACGAAATAAAATGTAGGTGATGTGTCGTGTGCGCGGGCACTACAAAAGAGGGTAGGTGGAGTAACGCAGTGGGTGGAAGCACTAGGAAAGGCGAAACGGCGGCTAAAACTCTAGTTATATGAAATGTTTGTGTTGAGAAGACTGTGAAATTGTGTACAGTTGGCAGAGATTAGCGTACTGAAGCGATTGTATTGCCACTTAATGATAGAGGGTCAATTCAAAGGGAGGTAGCTATGCAAATCATTATCGTAATACAATTTAAATTAAAAAAAAAGTCTTTTTCTATCAGATATACTAAGACACTGGGGTCCCTGAGTAAATTAATCAATTATATTTCATACATACGTACTCTGGAGTATATCTCCAAAAGGTTAGGTAAAAGAGAACCGTTTTTATCAACTATACTTAAACTGACTCTTGATTAGGAGCCCCCTAACGTAGATAGCTCTTAACTTTTAAGAGAGATTTAAGGGTGTTCTCTAAAAAGTTGGTGAAAACGAAAATATGTATTACTGCAGGTTACCTAACTCTCTCGAAACGGCCGTCTCATTTACGGAAAGGTCAAAATACGACCACGTCAAAAACAGCCTGAGCATTATTTGTATTTGACAAGTAACGACGCCTAGCGAAGCTAGTCCAAGTTACTGATATTGTCAGCAGTTATCTATCTAACAGTAAACGTCCCGTCAAAATTGGTCTAGTCGAAACAGACAGACAAAAAAAATTAAAATGGGCATTTTTGTTGCAAGTACCGTATATATCCGTATAATATTGATAAGAAAGGTAGATGATAAGAGAAGGCTATGGTAAAAAGGTTTCCCGATTGAATTTGTGAAAGTAGGCAATAACTCAAGGTAGAAGTGGAGTCACTAATTCCAGCACGAATGGATCATCACGACCGGTTCAGTACTACCTTCACACAGAAGATGACAGCGCATCTCACCAGGCCACCATAGTGTTGATCACCATGCTGCATTGTATGCAGTCAAATGAGAATGGTGACCCCTACGCCTGGATTCTACTCATATTTTCCTCAGGGCAGAATAGAGCCACTTTGGTAGTTGGTCACAAACATTACATGTTGTGATACCGTAATGATACCGTGTGGTGACGGATTAAAAATACAAAGTGTCACCACCCCTATTCATCCCGAGGGTGTCGTAAAAGGTGGCTAAGGGATAAACTACGCAAGACAAAATCAATGCAAAAAGAAGGATAACTTGAAACTAAATCTATACCAACCCGTCTGGCCAGCGTGGTATAGTAGGCCAAAACCTCCTTTCTAAGGAGAGGCATATGGCCAGGCAGTGGACTGTTGAAGGCTGTTGATAATTACATATTAAAAAAAAACTTGAACGTCACGATCGCGTTCCTTTAAATCAATTAGTTATATTGTAGATAACATAGTCTAGATAACAAATTAATATTAATATTATCACACTGAAATAATATCTTCATAACTTCCCAGTACATAATATTTTACAGATACGGTATCTACCAATTACGTGGACTATTTTTATATTTCTTTTCCGGCCGCAAACGTAATTGATGAATCAATCGATCGATTAAAGGGTATGCATCGAGCATTATATATACTAAGTAGAGCTTTTGGCCTTCTTTTTTTTATTTAATAGTCTACAAAGATGATTCTACCAGGGGGGTGTCACTCCGCAGTTTAAGTATAGTCGGCCGCCTGCCTGCCCGGACGAGCATGCCGGTCGCTTAGACGTCGTCAGAACAGGTAAGAGTTACACGATAGAAAGAGACGCAACGGTAGGTAAATATAATTGTAGTTGATTCGTCGCTGTGCGATCTGAATTAAACTTTATCTTTTAACGCCTAGGGTCCCGATTTCTTTAATTTACTTTTCGGAGTGAGCCTTCTGTATGGATATTATTATGTATTCTGTGATTCTACTCTGCCAGATGATAAGCATGAGTAGAATCCTGCACTCCTAGCTAAGTTGCAAACGTTTTCTATTCTATTTCTTTATTCTCATGTTTCAATGGCTAATATTTTATTTTGTACATGTGACCGAGTGACATTCTTACCTATTTGTAAAATCATTTTCAAAATCGCTTGAGTAGGTCCAGGGATTGCGCCTACGTCACAAACTTAATCTTTTTCTAATATATGTATAGCATAGAAGTATGGATATACATATTATATTTATGTTTTAGAAACGTTTAAGTATGTTTGTCGGTCGACTGACTACCATAGAATCAGATAGCGGTGTGATATTACGTCCTGTAACACCACACTATCTCATTCTCAACGCTCTTCCAAACCATATAGGTATAAGAAATTAATGAATTAAAAGAACGATTTTAACCGACAAAAAAAGAGGTTCTAAATTCTTCGCGTATTTTTTTTACCTATGACCCACGCATAACTTTATTTTTTTAATTTGGTCCCATATAAGTTAGGAACATGAATTCCAACTCTAAGGGTAGAAAAACTGGGGAAGATTGATTGTTGACTCATTGTTTGTAATAGGTATATAACCACGAATAGCTTTATACAGAGTGATCCTATTACGATAATTCTATTTTTACATTCTTTTTTTCTTGTTTGGTGTCGAATTCAAATTATTAAGGTATGCTTACATTCCTTTAAGAACTAGTTATTAAGGTTAGGTAATATGTAAGTTTATTATTTGCTGCTTTTCAGTTTTTTTGGTAAAAAGTTTAATCAATAAATTCTAAACAAAACACCTCAAATATTTGTTCTAATTTAAAACAAGAGGTGTTGACACCAGTGGTGACGTTACTTCGAGTTATCAGTCAAGTGATAACGATATACCTACATACATGCAATGCAATATTGTATTTACAGTTGGTATAGTTGATAAGGATTTGTCTTTTAAAGAAAGATCTTTAGATCTATTAAAGAGGAACATATCTTTCATGCATTATTTTCATGAATCTTTAACCATAAATTTACGAAGCGCACACATTGGAAGCTCTCGAAATAAATAATTTTCAACCGTTTTTTTTTACTTTTTTCATTGATATACCACTCCTTTTGGTGATAACGTGATGATACATAGCCTTCCTCCATAAATGGTCTATCTAACACTCAAAGAATTTTTGAAATCGAAACAGTATTTTAGACTCAGTATTTTTAGATTAGAGCGTTCAACCAAAGAAACAAATTTTTCAACTTAATAATTTAAATAGTTATGTCTACAATGAAAGCTATCTAGACCATAAAGAAAGGAGAATAAAACCATCGTTACAACAAACCTAAAGTACCATCCAAAATCTACACAAAAATATCAACAAAAATTTACTCGAACACGATTCTAACTGTAGTTCCTAGAACGTGTACGAATAAGCCTATAAGACAAAGGCGTAAGGTTGAAAATCCTACATTTATGTCATGTTCACGACGGGATGGTAGTACGTTGAACTTGTTAGCTATGGTCCATGGTCCGAATCAGCGCGTTATCTAAAAATATACCTATTGTTTGACAAGTTTTTTTTTTGGTTGGTAACAAACAAACCATCGGTGGTGTGGCTAATCTAAATAATAGTTGTCTATCATCAACAATCCATAGTGTCCGTCTGCTGAGCTCGAATCTCCCGTTAAGAGAGGGTTAAGGCCATACGTGCAGTTAGGGACGCTGGCTACGTAATCTTGCCGTTGGATGTTTTTAAGCCGCCCAAAGGCCTTGAACATAGCATCAAGACTGGCTATCATATGTTAACAACCGGGACCGACTGCTTAACGTGACCATCACAGAAACGCTCATAACGCTTGCACTCGACCAGCGTGAGGACGTATGGCCTAAAACCTCTCCTGAGAGGAGTCCCGATCCCAGTAGTGGGTCATTATGGGTGGTAGATGAATCTCTGGAACAGCTGATCCGATTTTAACAGAACTTTCACTGCAGGAAAGCTTAACAAGCAAGAAGGGCAACTTTTTTAAGACTAGCTTCGCTCCGCTGCGTTACTCGCGAATAACCGCGGGTAACAACGCAGGATTCAGGTAGTCTATACTAATATTGTAAAGCTAATGAAGAGTTTGTTTGTTACGGTTGATTTGTAAAATTCTTGCAGTGTTACATACACCAGGTATCAAAGGAAGAATTGGAAGTAATAGGCTGAGTATCAATAAAAACATTTGCAAAAACGGAGCAAAATTCCTTTTGAGAATTGAATTATCCGTTTACGATATTATAACTGCGTAAGATGGCTTTCAGGAGCTGGATGTAAGAAGCTCAAAATCGATCAGAGTGGTGTGTAATGTGAGAGGCCTATATCTAGCAGTGGACTGACATAGGGTGATGATGATGATGATGTTATAACATCACGATACGGTCATTATAAGACGATGTTGCGTGGGTCAGCTGGTCTGTCTGTCTGTTGTTGTTCATACCATTATTGAAGCAAACAAGCAGCGTTACCAGTACATTTAGCAATTCACTTACATCAAGTGCGCAGTTTTATTAGACGCGAAAAGAAATTTAATGTTTTAACAACCGACAATGAAATGTATTTCGGATTCAGCAGATTTCTCTTAAAAGTCATAAAGGATATATAGTTGTGTCTAGAATTTACTAATGAACATTTAAAAAATAATGAGTTAATCGACTGACATACAAAAAACCAGTTTTAACCGTACTGAACACTAATGAGCTTGTTTAAAGATATCTATTCCTTACTAATGTTATAAATGTTGTTTACTGCCTTGTTGGTCTAGTGGTTAGCGTATAGGCTGCTAATCAAGAGGTTTCGGGTTCCATTCCCGGGTCAGACCAAATATTTGTGTGAAACACAAATATTTGTTTAAAAGTCTGGGTGTTTTCTATGCATAATATGTATGTATTTACAAAAAAAAAGTATGTTTATGTATTTATATCGGTTGTCTAGTACCCATAATACAAGCTCTGATTAGTTTGGGACTGGATGGCGTTGTATGTAAAACCCTAGCCTAAACCGATCTTAATGAAATTTAGTTCACAGATAGTCTAGAGCCCTAGAAAGAACATCAGACTATGTTTACCGCGATAACCAATATACACGCGGGCGGAGCCGCGGTAGAAAACTAGTGTCGTATATAAACATGTACATTAGCTGAGTCCCGCGGGTGTAACCTGAGGTTATTGATGTAAATTCATCATCATCATCAACAGCCTTAAACAGTCCACTGCTGGACATAGGCCTCTCCTTAGAAAGGAGGTTTTGGCCTACTATACCACGCTGGCCAGACAGTTGGTTTCAAGTTTTCCTTCTCTTTGCATTGATGTTGTCTTGCGTAGTTTATCCCTTAGTCGCCTTTTACGACACCCGCGGGATGAATAGGGCTGGTGACACTCTGTATTCTTAATCCGTCACCACACGGATAAGTCACGCGGATAGTCTAAATTAAAATGGCCTTAATACTTCATCAGCCATATGTCAGTAGAAGTCCAGTCAAATTCGGTAAAGCCGTTACAAAGATTACCAGGAACAAACAGACAAGAGAGACAAACAAAATTAAATATAGTTTTTGAAATACTTTAAAATGCATTTAGTAAAAAAACTGTTCACTTGATATAACAGACACTTCATTTGTTTATAGATTTCGAATGACATATTTTCGTATGTCGCCGTCCGCCATTTGCTTACGTCATTGTGACATCGAGTCAGGTGGGCAACTCCTGCGCATGAGGAGGTGATTGACCGCGCACTTCCTACTGTAGGATATACTACACTACGTATTGTTTCCGACTTTGAATATGTGAATTACTTGGTTTGGTCCTGGTTAAAGGTTCTAGTACTTCTCTTATTTTAAGTCTTCTGTGAGACGACTGAGGCAGGAGGAAGCGTTTTGTAGAAGAGAAAGAGAATTATTAAATAAAAATATGATGTATTATTATTTAACCTATTGAGTACCCCCCCCCCCCCCCCTAGGGGAAATAAATAAAATGCTTGGGACACATTACACACAACACCATCTAGTCCCAAACTAAGCAGAGCTTGTATTATGAGTACTAGACAACTGATTTAAATACATAAACATACTTTTTTTTTCGTAAATACATTGATATTATACATAGAAAACACCCAGACTCCGAAACAAATATTTGCGGATTATATCTTAGGTAATTGCACTCAATCCATACTAATTTTATAAATTCGAAAGTAACTCTGTATGTTACGCTTTCACGGCTATACCGCTATGCCGACTTCAATGAATTCATGGCATGGAGATACTTTGATTCTTGAGGAAGGTCATAGGCTACTTTTTACCGCGATAGCCGATATAAGGCGGTGTCGCGGGCAAAGGATAGTAATTTTGTGTATTTAAGTAAGGTTACTACAACAGTAGAAGTAGGAAAATTAATATAAAAATCCATGTTTATGACCATCTATTTTATGTTCATAGAAACGAGCAAAATCACTGGAAAACATAAAACCAAGAAACCTTTTATGAACACAGACAAAATAGTGATTTTTTTCCCTATTAAAGACTCCAAGATTTCCATAACCAATTTAGGAATTTGTGGCAATGATCAATCACCAATCTATGCAAATAAGTTTAATTGAAATGTCTGTTCGTAATTTTAAATTAACAGCTATTTACCATACACATTGAAAGTATTTAAGTTACCTATAACAACAACAACTTTTTTTTAAATCTGTCTGTCTAACAGCGGCTACACCAATTTTGACGGGTCATTCACTGGGAGTTAGCTAGTGGCATAAGGAGTAACTTAGGCCACAGAATACATAATAGTACCAGCACAGAAGACTCACTCCGAAAAGTAAATTAAAGTTATAGATACCCTCGGTGTCAAATGATTAAGTTCAATTCAGATCGCACAGCGCCGAATCACTACGATTATATTTACCTACAATTGCGTCTCTTTCTATCGCGTAACTCTGAACTGTTCTGACGATGTCTGTTCGACCGGCGCGTCTGACCCGGCAGGCAGCCGGCCGACTATACCTAAACTGCGGAGTGACACCCCCCTGCTTAGGCTATTTTGTTTTAACGAGCTTCACTCCGCGGCGTTTCTCGCAATTTGGAACAAATCGCGGATAAAATGCCTATACCATAAAGTAGAACAAGCCTTAGAAGCCATATTAATAAAATCTCGTAGACCAAAAACAAATAAAAAAAAAACCTGCACGTCTTACGTACATCTTAAAATTCCACATATCCAACATGAAGAGAATTTAAACTAGATAAGTTGCGTAGATATGTGTAAAAATAAACCAAAACCGTTTGGTAATATACATGCGGAAAGTTGTTTTTAATGGTTATTTTTAGAGCGAACATTGTTTTTGTTTGAACATGCGCAAATCAGCTGTTTGTGGAGGTATTAGTCATAGGTAATATTGCTGAGGCCTTCCTTTCTTAGTCATCTTTAAGGCAACACGGAGTGAGTTGCAAGACCTTGATATAAATAATTAAATAATTCGGACATCTCACACACAATGTCATCTAGTCCCAAACTAAGCAGAGCTTGTATTATGGGTACTAGACAACTGATATAAATACATAAACATACTTTTCTTTTGTCAATATATACATATTATAGAAAACACCCGAACTCCGAAACAAAAATATTTTGTGAATCACACAAACATTTGGTCCCACCCGGGAATCGAACACGAGACCTCTTGATCAGCAGCCGCATACGCTAACCACTAGACCAACAAGGCAATCAACAATGAAAGTTAAATGAACATATGACGAGAACAAGTTGACAAGTGCGGGACTCCAATTTCGTTGAGCATTAAAGCTATTCTAGGAATTCTGGTACTCCAGAGACACCAATATATAACACCTCTCCCTATGATAAAGCTCCCGGTAACCCTATCCACTCATTGGCAAGCAACGAAGAATTAAGAAGAATCTTAAAGCCGGTTTTTAAAGATGATGTCGTCCCGAACCTTATGTTCCCAAGGATAAAACTCCCAAAACATACGTAATCATAGTTAAGTCTGTATTCTGTAGATAGTTGGTAATCTACGTGAGGTAATAAAGCCTACCCAAAATTGGTTAAACAAATCAATGTTACTCGGTATTGATAACGCTGATAAACAAAAATATATCATGTGATTAAAGTTGCCACCTAATAGACCAAGATATTATATTAGAATTTTTGCACACTAGCCATACTAAAATGACTTTGAAAAAGTATAGTTTGTCCACGCATAATTGTTTTTTTTTATTATTTACATATTTATGTATACCTTAGAACTAAACTCATTCGGACTCTGTCGTCTGTCGCACTTTCACGTTAAAACTACTGAACCGAATTGAATGAAATTTGGTACACAAATTGTCTATAGTCTGAGAAAGGACATAGCCTAGTTTTTGCCGAGATAAACAACATGCACGCGGAAGGAGGCGTGGGCGAAAGCTAGTACGGTTATAATCTTAACCAATAGAAGCCAAACAAAACATGGAAATAAAATACAAAAATAAGGAAAATTGATTTATTTTTTGAGAAACAATTTGCAAATTTCAGATGATCCCCAAATCAACCTTTGAGTTAGACACCTGACTTAGCATTAAGGTCACACCATTAGAACAGCGAGGCCATTAATTCAGGATTTAAACATCTTAATGGGAAGGGAACCGGTTTACTTAAATGTTTTCTTTAAAACAATATTTCTAGTAGTCACGGTCCAAAATATGACGACAGACATTATTACATAAAACAAACATAAAAGCAACAGCGTATAAAATTAATTTAACTTTCACCTTTATGATGAGGTTCGAAAACATATTTTGGAGAGGCAACTAAAAAGGAAAGTTTGTAGCACATTACTATAACAGAAGCTATGATCAGTTAAGGATCAAATTATCGAGAGTTTTTGCCTGAACGGATGGGTGGCCTTATTTCATCCCGAAATCCAACTGATCGTGTGGTGATGGATTAAGAATTTTGGAAATAGTAGAGCCATGCTGATTTCAGCACAAATGGGCCGGCTCGACCAAGGTAGTACTACCCTCACACAGAAGACTATCCTAGTAATGACATCATGCTTGCTGTCGTATTTCGTTGGCGAGTGTGAGACCGGAGGCCCAATCATTCTGCATCATTTTTCCGGTCTCTGGAGGCCGGGAGAATGATGCAAAAACATCTGACCATGCCGCCATGGTATGGATCACCACGTTGCATTGCCTACCCTCATAATGATGGTGATTCTCACTCCTGGATTATATTCCTACTAATGCTTTACATCAGGCAGAGTAGAGTCGAGTCACTTTGGTGGGCTTAAAAAACTACAAGAGTCAGCACCATTATTATTTCATAGGTATCTTCAGAAACGAGTAAGGGAGCAAGCTAGCAGAATAGCATTATTGCAAAGAGAAAGAAAACTTCAGAAGAAACCTATATTAAGTCATCTGACTAGCGTGGTATAGTATCCTTTCAAAAGAGGCGTATGTCCAGCAGTGGACTATTAAAGTCGATGACCATCGATAACTACTTTTCGATGAGGGTTGGAACGGTGATAAAAATCATCACAGATTGTTATGAAAGAATACATTTCATGTTATGTAATAGACCATATTTGTATTGCTTCACTCATGCGTCAAAACGTGTACAGGAGGAATTACTGCCTTAAAGAACTTCACAGGACTACACGGACGGCATTCCGTTGTAAGAAGTCACCTCGTTGGTTTCTACTGCGCTGAGTATATTGGGTTCAAACACCACAGCTCTTTACATGATCCACATATTCTCCACATTTGATCCGACCCGGGAATCGAGCCCGAAGACCTCTTGATCAGCAGCCGCATACGCTTACCACTAGACCAAGGCCGTCATATATAGTTCTATCTCTTTTCCGGGTGTTCTTTAGACACATTTCAATTACAGTTATAAAATTTCGTGCAATACAAGAATATTCCTAGTGCGGTAGTTTTTTTTTTCTAAAGGAATAAAAGTAATAATGAAGACGTCTTCCTCTCTCAGTATATCAAATCAGTAGTCAGCACGAGAAGTATAAATGTTCTGTAGTACTCATTAATTTACGGGTCCCTGGTCCCATTTACAAAAACACAATATTCATTAATATTGCATGACTGCCTTAGTCGTCATAACACTATGACGCATTATTCTTTGAAAAATGCATGAATCGGCAATATCTGAGATGACGGATGTTAGGGTTCTTAGGAAAATGTTTTGTGTAAAACAACGAGATATTTACCCCCATCACAGAACAGTCTTTAAGTAAACCTGCTGGACATAATCCTCACCTAAAAAAGGAGAAACGCATTGGTATAAGGTTTGTTTCAACTCTTCCTTCTCTTTTCAGTGACATCGTTTTACATGGAAAATAATAACACGGTTATACAAACAGTTATGTTAATTATTTCATCAATTGAGTGAGATTGAAGACAAACAAATCAATAATAGCTCCGTAATCGTTATTTTTTTTGTTTATCGGGTGGTTACGAACACATATAGAAAGACGAAGTGTTGAATAGATTCAAAAGTCGTAGGGGAACTATAAACAGCCTCCCAATGCTGGCCTACTGTGAAATGGACCACGTTGGTTGGATATTTTGTCGGTTAGAATCCGACATACTACATAGCCGAAAAACACCTAACTTTAGAATACTGATCACGTGATCACTATAAGTGCGTAGCTTTGAAGGAAAAGTTCGTAGTTTTCCTGAAGGTTTAAAGTTTTCCTTGAGAATAATTCCAAGGACTTGATTAGTATTAAGCACACATTATATGAATGTCAAAATATAAAAATTCTCCTTGGAAAAGCCAGATCGATAGAAGCGTCAAACGGCCATTACGTATGTACGCTGTTTACATAACGAGAGCATGCTGACGCTAACTACTGGGTCACGTTTGCCATCTGGCGGTTACGACTCCACGTTACGACTAACTTGGTTGAAGGTCAGTTTGTGCTACAAAACTACTAGACCACAAACTGTATTACGACCTCAAAATCTGCAGTGGAAAAGAAACTGAACTAGTTTTTAGAGGTTAGTTCTTTCTGCTGGTAGGATGAACTAAGACAACATTTGAAGGCGACAATTGGGTTTGCAAGCAAATGATATATTATAGTTGTGTACTGATCATAGTAATCTATTGTGTGTGTGTGTGTGTAATTTTTCCATGATAATGTGTACGGGTTTGTTTTATATTATGTTTAAATATAATATCATACTCTGTGTACCTACATTCTAACAAATAAAATATATTTCAGTATGTTTATCATATTTGGAGTTCCTTGTCGGTTGTGGTATATGGAGTACTCCATATATGGGATATATGCATATATGGAGTATTCCATAGGAATGACAGAATGAAGAATGAAAAGTTATCATTTTACCACTCTAGCCAAGTGCGGGTTGGGGACTGGTAAGACACATTGTATCTTGTTGGATGTTTGTAACTTTTTTTAGCCGCCCGAAGACCTACAACTAATGATAAAAACCGAGACCGACTGCTTAAAGTGTCCTGCGAATTACGGAAACTATCATAACTGTACCTGTACCCTTTATGATATTTTCCAATCATCTAAGACCACTGTCATGAGCGCTTCTTCGTAATTCTTCCTAGCCTTATTCTCAATATTATTTGGGGTCGGCTACTAGTTCAACCGGTTTTACCTGAATGTCACTTTTTCCACGGAGCGACTGGCATCGGACCTCCGCAACCCTAAGGGAGAACTGAAATTCTAAGGTTGAACTAGTTGTCAGTAAATTTGAGGGCACTGACTTCCCAATAACGATTGCCATAGATGTTCATGACAACCGGGACCGACGGCTTTACGTGCTCTTCGAGACACGGGCGTGAATCACCGCCAAACTTCCAAACTCCGGGCTGCTATTAGGAATTTCCTAAGAAAAACCCAAAAACACTTTTTGATCTGACCCGGGATTTGAACCCGAGACCTCTTGATTAGCAGTCGCACTCTATCCACTAGACCAATGAGGCTTCTTCGCAATTATATTACTTTAATAAAACCTCGCTATGATGTACTACTACTACTAACACAATAGAGTATTACCGTCAGCAGGGCACATATTTATGTATTTCTAAATTAACATACTTTTACTTGCTAATACATAAATGTATTACATATTTTATGTAATCTAGTAAGCAATAAATAAAAAAATGGTTAATTTATTATGTATATAGTAACTATATACTTTTCAGTCTAGTAATTTGAATAAACAAAGATTATACGTAGATAAATAGTTATTTCAATATATTACCGCTTTGGCAGGCACGTTGAGTAACCCAATAAATTTAGAACGATTGATAACAAGGAACTGGAATTATCAAAGTCGATTCGGTGATAGGCATAACCGATACAAATACTGCCACAATCAAGAGGTCTCGGGTTAGATTCCCGAGTAGGACCAAAAGTGTTATTGGGTTTTTCTTACAGCCCGGAATATGGATGTTTTGTGTACCCGTGAGATCGTTTCTATGAGGTTATAAACAAACCTTATGCATGCTGTAACAGCCATTAAAGATAATTAATTAATTCCATAACATCTTTATATATATAATTCTTGTGTGAGTGTGTATGTTACTGAACTTCTCTCAAACGACTGGACCGATTTTGATGAAATTTTTTGTGTGTGTTCAAGGGGATCTGGGAATGGTTTAGATTCGCAATTGGACCCGGTGGCGCTGCGATCAAGTTCTGGAATTTTAAAGTTGGGCGGTACGAAGTTCGCTGGGTCAACTAGTAATTATGTAATTTCCTCGATAAATGTAACAATCACTATTTTTTAATCGGACCATTGTTCCTGAGATTAGGGCGTTGGAGCAAACAAACTCTTCAGTTTTATATTATTAGTAAAGATATGTATGTACTAGCTGGTGCCCACGGCTCCGCTAGCATAGAAAATAGATGTTGGCCGGTTCTAAGACCTAATAATAATCCAACCGATTTCGGCCATAGCGACCACTTCGACCTCATAAAGGGCTTGGCGCCGATGCGCCCGGAGATGGCTTACATAGCCGATTTTCGCAGCAAACTCCCTTGCACAGTGAGCAAGTGAGCTTACCGCTCTCATAATTATAATGAATGGCGGCGAGTGGACCTCAGACCTACCCCATATGCATAGAAAATTTATAAAAATCGGTTAGTTTTATATATAAGATATTTATTTATGTTTATGAAAGTCTGGTTACCAACTTAATCTGGTTAGAGATCAGATCAGACTGCTCCCCGCCAGTTATTTTTATAAAGCTACGAGCATGTAAGAATTTGAGGGGTATGTGTTAGGTACATAGCCGTATATAAGATCGATACACACGCACACACACAAGGCCTTTCTATCGCGTTAAGCGGGCGACCTTGACCGTCGTACCTTTTATATCCTCAACTGTAATATAACGTACTAGTTCCTGTTTAGACCAAAGGTCAGGTACCATCCTTATTTGGCAGTCTAAAACACTATCTAGGACTTTGGTTAATTTTCGTATTTTTACTAATATTCAGTTAAAGACTTAGTTCGTTTGGTTGATATCCCTACTAATATTATAAATGCGAAAGTTAATCTGTCTGTCTTTTACGTTTTCACGTCTAAACCGCTTATGATGAATTTTGGTATAGATAGATAGATAGATACATGAAACCTTGGGAAAGGACATAGGCTACGTTTTACCGCGATAACCGACATACAGGCATAGTTAATTCATACTTCCATATTAATATTGTAAGGTCGAATGTAACTCTGTCTGTCTGTTACGCTTTCTCGGTTAAACCGATGCATCGATTTCAATAAAATTTGGCATGTAGATACATTGATTTTTTAAGAACGACATAAGCTACTCTTTACTGAAATAACCGACATATCCCCGGGCCAAGCCGCGGGTTATAGCTAGTTTTAAATATATTGGACCTTGTATTCAAAGCAGACAAGTTACACCTATAAGATCATAAAACCATAGTGTGAATATATCGCTAACTTGTCGACCTCGCCTACTTCGAGTCCCATTAATTGTATTAATATCAGTCTTGATAGAAGTGGCTTTTTTTATATAAATTAGCTGCCAAAACGACTCCACTCAGCCTGATGGAAAGCATTAGCAGAGTCCAGAAGTGGTGGTCACGGACCTCAAGTTATTGCTGACAAGACAGCACGGTGACCCACACTATGACGACCAAGTCAGATAATTCTTCACGCTCTGCTTGAAGGAGCCGGGAACATAGAAGGAGGGAAACACGTGCCCAGAAATCTCTACTAGAGAGTTCAGCTCTTGTCATTGAAAGGAAAACATCTTACATACAACGCCATCTAGTCCCAAACTAAGCAGAGCTTGTATTATGGGTACTAGACAACTGATATAAATACATAAACATACTTTTTTTTGTAAATACATAAATATTATACAATATAGAAAACAACCAAACTACCAAACGAATATTTGCGGATCAAACAAACATTTGGTCCGACCCGGGAATTAAACCCGAGACCTCTTGATCAGCAGTCGCATACGCCAACCACTGGGTCATCAAGGCAGTCATGTTTAGTTAGAAAGTGTATGTCAACTATTGTAAAGCGGTGGATTCCAAGGCCAGCACGTATAGTCCTGAAGAGGAAGAGGGAAAGGAAGAAGCTAACACATGCCCTAGAAAGCTCTGACTGTAAGATTTATTATTAACCTCTCCAAGTCTATGATTTCGGATTTTTACTTGAAGCGACTTCCATCAGACCTTCACAATATAAGTAATAAGAATAAGAAAATTTTATTCATCTTTCAAATTACGTACAATTTATAAACAGTGCACTGTTAAAACAAAACGAGACAAACTCATATAGAGGCTAAATGCATATAAATAAAACCAGTTGAAGTTCATTATGATTCCTAGTAATGAGGAAATGCGCCGGCGCTTATTCGAGTGGTTTTTTTTCCAAGCATATGCGGAAGTGTATATTCAGAAATACAATTTTTGTCGTAATCTCAGGAATAACTGATTCGAAGTGGAAAAAAATCGTACTGATGAATAGGTTACATCGAGGAAGGCTTTATAATCTCAGGCTTCGAGCAATACGAACCGAACAGCAATGAAAAATATAACAAGAAACTGCATTCTGAGACACTTATACCAGCTTAAACCGTCTCTTTATTAACGCCCCCTATGTGAGTTATAGTGCAAAAATGGCCTAACTCACATAGGCCACTATGGTGCTATTACTTTTACCGTTTAGAGCAGATTCCAATACAAAGATCAATATTGAGAAAAATGCAGTTAGGAAACTTTGGCAGTCATGGCCTCAGTCTGTTGTTTAGTACCCATAATACAAGCTCTGCTCTGCTTTGGGACTAGATGACGTTGTGTGTAAGGGCCACCGCAGACTAGCTACTTTTAGCATCGGCGATCGGCAACTAGTCGCTTTTTAGAAGCTAAATACGGCGATCGAACGCTCCACACCGCACACTTAAAAACGCTAAACGCGGCGATCGAGTCGCTTTTTAGAAGCGCGACACAGCAGCTGAACGCTACTCTCCGTACACATTCGGATGCCGGTAGCAGCGACTCGGCATCTGAGCAGTCGCTAAAACGCGCGTTTCCGATACCGCGATCGAACGCAGGGAGTCGCTAAAACGCGATGCAGCATCGATGCAGTCGCCAAATCGCCGATCGCCGATGCTAAAAGTAGCTAGTCTGCGGTGGCCCTAAGACATCCGAAATATTTATTTATTATTAAGAGTAGTGATCACCATCGTCATTGTGATCGCTGACAATGCAGCATGGTGACCCACACTATAAATTCATAATGAAATTCTACTGTATCATTGGGCCTGAAGTCTCGCACTCGCCAACGAAACACGACAGCACGAATTCTGCCAGTTAAAATTTTTTCTTCAGTGAGAGGGTAGTTCAGCGGTCGAGATGGCTCATTCGTGCTGAAATCAGCATGGCTCTACTACTTTTGACACAGAGTAGTTACATAAAATACTTGTGTAATGCTTACTAGATATATTTTTTTACATATAAACTACGTCTCCTCCAATGACTAATGTGTTTATCACATAGATTAAGTAAGATAACATATCGACTGTTGATATTGAACAAGGTAAATAATATGTTTCGTCGTCTGTTTTTTGGTGTTTTTTTTTAAAGAATTTGGTAAATAAGAGTATGATACGACATACGTTAGTATTATCATGCCAGTATTCTCATTGTATCACTCCGAATGGAGGTCTGATGATCCTATAAATGACTGACCTTCTATACCCGACGGCGCCAGATAGTTATGTTTTCGAGTAATATATAAATTAGAAATATAATATTTTCTTTCGGCGCAATCAGGTAAAAAGTATATTTACCCAATTGTAACAAAACAGCTGATTTAAATTTAGATACAAATTTTACTGGAGGTGTATTTTGTTCTAGTTTCAATTTACAAATCCTAAAATAAAGTTCGCAACAGCATAAATGTCTTTATTTTAAAAGATGGCTCCTTACAATCTTTTTGATGGTAAGCAAATTTGTTTGCGCTTCTTAGCGTTTCGATGACAAACGTTATAAAAAAAATATTTTTTCAGCCCAGAACGCGGTTACTTTAACAGCGTTGTCAGTGGCAGCCATCAGGACACGATGCAACATGGGACATTATATTAATTACACCGCACAAACAGCTGAAATCATCACCGTCCGAAAATCCCCACCTAAACAGGTCCTTTTCGCTTCGGCCAACTTGGGTCCGAAGTCTATTTAAGGATCTCCAGATCGGCCTCTGGTAATTTACTGGTATCACGGTAATGTTTGCACTGTTATAACATTACGCTTCGGGCAATAGAAGACGAGATAGACTGGGTTTGCTGTTGTTTATCATATGTCTACTCATCTTCCGTACTTCAAGATTGTAGCTCCGAATTATTTTGATGCATACGTATATATTTAACGTTCAATGTCCCCAGATATCGTAAGGTCAATGTATTGTGAAAGTCTCACTTTGGTATTCTTATCATACCTATGTTTATGATGGTTGATCGTACAAATATTACAACAAAGGAGTTTTATAATCGGTTATCAAACTTTTATCTTGTTGCTCTCGGGTTAGCGGTAAGCTTCTTTAATATTTTGGGATGGAATCTATACAATCTATGCAAATAAATGTGTCTGTCTGTCTAGACAGACAAAACAATTTTAAACATTGATTTATTGATGTATCGTATAAATAATGATAAATAAATATTTCGGACAACGGCACACAGCATCATCTAATCCCAAAGTAAGCATAGCTTGTGCTTTTTTTGTAAATACATAAATATTATACATGGAAACACCCAAACTCCGAAACAAATATTTGCAGATCATACAAACATTTGGTCCGACCTGGGAATCGAACCCGATACCTCATCAGCAGCCGCAAATGATAACCACTAGACCAACAAGGCAGTCAAGTGTATATACTTTCATCTGTTTGTAATTTCAAATAAAGAGATTGAGAACCAAGAAGTTAAGAATTGTGTAATTTGTACAGATTCCATCTCTGGAACGATTTTGACGGCACATAACTGAACATAAGGACTAACTTACTCTTTTTTTAGAATTACGCTTGTACTTCTAAAGGTACAACAATAACGGCGAATAAAACCGAGAAGCTTAGCAAGTCCGAAAATATATTTGCAAATAAAAGTAGATCTAACTTTGCCTGTGACTACAACCAGAGGGTATATTTGCCGGTAAAATAAACAAAATAACAGTATTGGACATATAATAGAAATCATTTATCGTTAACAATAAACAAGTTTCTTTACTAAACACAGAAAACATGCATTTAAGGCTTTAAGCACGTTTTCCATACTAATTTTATAAATTCGAAAGAAACGCGATCTGCGTTATGAATTCACGGCTAAATCGCTTGGAGATACTTTGATTTTTGAGGAAGGGCATAAGCTACCTTTTACCGCGATAATTGACATTGTGGGTGGAGTGGCCAAATACTGGTTCTTACAAGAAATTCTTAATAACAGCCATAAGTATTGAAGTGTGGTGGTGTTTTACGCCCGTGCTATGGCGAGAACGTAAGCCGCCCGTTCCGGTTGTCATGTAATTCTATGGCAAGCGTTATTGGGAAGTCAGTACCCTCAAATATACTGACAACTAGTTCAATCTTCGAATTTCAATTCACCTTCAGCCCCGTTCCTACTATGATCCCGGGTCCTTTAAGCGGGGCGTGAAAAAGCTTCTCACTAGGCCGCCATAATATGGGTCGCCATACTGTTTGCATTCGCAGTGACCCCCACTTTTGGAATTCACTTATGCTTTTCATCAGGTACAGTGGAGTCACCTTGGCAGGCGTAAAATAAAAAAAGGTTGCGGAAGTCCGACGCCAGTCGTTCCGTGTAAAAAACTGATTTTCAGGTATAACCAGTTGAACTAGTAGTCGACCCCAAATGATCTTGGGAATAATGCAGGCTAGGAAGATGATGATTGTAAGAACAGAAGTAAATTATGCTGACGGCATTAAGGAAACGACATTGCAAGTAATACAAAGAAGATCGGCATTGTACACAACCTCGACAATGTCACCAGGAAAATGTTGGTATATTCAATGACCTTTGAAGGTTCGTAATAAAATATTATATGACCCGAATAAATAACGATATTCATAGCAGTGGTAGACTATTGACTGACTGTAATTATGATACCTGATGGATTAAGAAGTGTATGGCCACAACATGACATTTAAAATATCACTTGTGGCGCTTATAGGGCACCTAGGTGATTAGAAAGAATTACTGAGGGTAAGCAGCAGTACGGTCAGTACCTGGATAAGTGACCGTTATTGGCATGATACCATGAGCGTCTTCGTGATTCGTATACCAAGTTAAGCAGTCGGTCCCGGTTGTCATCATACATCATCGACAACCCATAATGTCCCACTGCTCCTCTCAGGAAAGGGCTAAGGGCACACGTCCCCACGCTGGCCGGATTGGGGACTGGCACGACACGTTGTGGCTATATTAATCTTACTGTAGGATGTTTTTAAGCCGCTCGAAGGCTTCTAACTAAGCTTCACGATTGCTATCTTATGATAACAACCGGAACCGACTGCTTAACGTGACCTCCGAATTACGGAAACGTTCATAACATATCATGCCACATACGGTCACCCATCTAGGTCTGACCGCGTCGTCGTCGCTTACCCTCAGTGATTGTTTCCAATCACCACTCCGGTTATGAGCGCTTCATAATACAGCAGCATATAAAAGTGAGATAAAAAAAAAATATACATCAGAAAATTCATTAAAAAACACCTATCTCATACTGAACACATATTTTAAAGGTTGATACAGCTTAAAACAATGCAGTCCAGAAGGAAATCCCCTCCCTGGACTCCTTCCAATACACAGGCGCAGAGAGGGTCACACCGTGTGGTTTTAGTCGGTTCGAGTCCGACACACCACCCCTTTTTTTTTTTTTTTTTTTTTTTTTAACGTGTGGAAATCCCCGCGGACCGTCACCCCCGTCGGGGGTTACGGCGGGGTGGTGTGTCGGACTCGAACCGACTAAAACCACACGGTGTGACCCTCTCTGCGCCTTTGTATTGGAAGGAGTCCAGGGAGGGGATTTCCTTCTGGACTGACACACCACCCCGCCGTAACCCCCGACGGGGTGACGGTCCGCGGGGAGTTCCACACGTAAAAAAAAAAAAAAAAGCTTAAAACAATGCCATTAAAACTAACAATGGATCACTGTACAACAATTATCAAGATCCATCTGTTGGTGATAAAACACCAATGTTCTGTTATCTGGGTAGCATTGAGCAAAGGTCGAATTTTTTGTTATATTTGTAAAAAGTATATATAGGCAATCAGATGTCTACAGAGGTTGGTAAATTTAACTTACTAGACAGAACTTGAACACTGGGAACCTGCTATATGTATACATGTTTTTAAATACATACAAATATGACTGACAGGCCAATCAATGTAACTAAATAGTATTATCTAAATATTGCTAAAAAAAAGCAATTATCTAATTACCATAGATCGGAATTGGGTGTGTGAAAATACCTAAAGTTTGCAGCGGGACATAATATGGAGCTGTTACAACCACTTATGTTAAATTTTACCGGTTTAGTTTTGTTTTTTTTACATGTTCCTAACCTTTGAAACACCGAACTATAAACATTTACAAGCTGCTAATACAGTTCTAAATAAATTTTTGTTTTGTACTTTTCCGGTTTAAATTCGGTCTTTTAGTCCCAATTGTTCTTTGTCGGTCAAACACAGAATTTTATATATCTGCAAAATGCTAATGCGGTTTTAATTTCTTTTTTTGATCTCTATCTTAAGTTAAAAAGTTTTGGTACAGGTTGATGCAAAGAAAACGAACATTTTCGCGTCTTTACATAGTTTTGAAGTCGGCTTTTTTTTTAAATTATTAAACCTGCACTGCATAAAAAAAGAAATTAAAAACATTTATTTCAATTGCAAGGACAGTGGTTGTAACAGCTCCATATTATATTGCAAACTTTAGGTATTTTCACACACCCAATTCCGATCTCTGCTAATTACACAAAAACCCCTTTTTGTGTAATTAGTCTAAAAATAAAAAGGATGAAAAAAAATGGAAACTAAGATGGTAATACAGAAATGGATAGGTACAAAAATTGACAAGGTAGAACCGTTATTGCATCTGTTGTTTATTAACCATGTACAATGGAGGTGTTTCTGGCTCCTGATCATGGCTCTAAGCTGGTTCAATATTTTAGGCAGTACTTTGGAACATACCTGGACTGCCAAAAATATTACCTGAGCTTTTGACCTTCCCCTCTAGTCAGGTAAAAATGATTTAGCATGCATAGGTTTCATACATTTTCCTAATTATTATTATACTAGCTTTCGCCCGCGGCTCCGCCCGCGTGTATGTCGGTTATCGCGGTAAAAAGTAGCCTATGTCCTTTCCCAAGTTCAGTTCTATCTTCATACCAAATTTCATCGAAATCAGTTCAGTGGTTTAGGCGTGAAAGCGTAACAGACAGACAGAGTTACTTTCGCATTTACTTATAATATTAGTAGGGATAAGAATCAGTATATCAAACTTGCAAAAAATGTATTGTGTCTCTGGTGATGGCAACTAATTTCAGGCATAGCTGATTAATTATTAAAATTTACAAAATTGCTTTTTTGTTATTGGTATTGTATTTAATTTTATATGCCTTTAGTAAACAAACTGATCATTAGATATTAGAAACATACAATTCTCAATTTTATTTATTAGTTCAGATAGGAACTTTCTTTTATTAGGGTTCCGTAGCCAAATGGCAAAAAACGGAACCCTTATAGATTCGTCAAGTCTGTCTGTCTGTCTGTCCGTCCGTATGTCACAGACAATTATCATTGAGTATTAATTTTAATTATAATGTATATATTTTTATATGGAAAAAACTATAAAACAGAGTCTTATGAAAGTAATAGTTTAACTGATTTATTGCTTCTGGAATTGCTTTAAGTAATGACAGTGACAATATGATATTGAAAGTAAAAAAAAAAGTAACTTTATGATCTATGATACAACTATTTTAGGAGGTGTACAAAGAATAGTGAAGTTAAAGTTATATGGACAGGAGTTATAGCAGTTCACTGTTTTGTTTTTTTTTGTACCATAGTGTGAGATTGCTGTAAAATTTATAGCTCTTTATTTAAAAGAGTAAGTTGACAACATAATAAGTCTTTATTATTATGATGTGACTAATAAAGTTTTCCCTTTACTATAAACAACAATAAACAAACCTTTTTTTTTTATCTATTTCACCATAATTCTTGTATGAATAATGCTAACAATGGCCGTTGTATGTGTTAATGACAAATATAATAATTATTAAGTTCAATATCTTATCTTTCTCATTAATTCAAGGTGGCAAAGATCCTAATGATAATTAAATGAAAGTAAAATCATAAATATGTTTTACAACTGTGCATGTGTACTCCAAGTTTGTTAAATATTAGCCAAGCAAGCACTACAAATAAAAATTAAGGTGTTAATTAAAAGAAGGTAGCTATCCCAAGGTTATTTGCAAGGTTCCACAAAAGTTACCATAAAAACTGAGGTTAGAATAAATATAAATAAAAAAACTCACACAAATATAAACAAATTTGGATGAGAAACTTAACAATTACACTATTCACTTATATTACAACACTTTTTCGTACAGACAGTACGATGTGCAAACGAATAACGGAATATACTGATGTGTAATTCTCTTGATACTGGTATCATTTGAAGATAATGTTTATCATATCAATGGCAACGTTAGCACAAAGAATATTCAACTTGCATACACGTGACGTCACAAAACAACCACCAGATTCGCGAATACACAACACAGGCATCCGATAAAGCTGATAATCGCGGCCTAAATACGGCAAATACGCGGCGACCAACGTCAGCCCAGACTCGCTACGTTTGCTAACTACGGCTGCCGCTGGCCGCTGTTTCCGAGAGGTGAAGGTTTAACTTGCACAGTCACACAGACAGCAATAGCTAGCATAGAAAGTTAGTGACGGGCAAACATTGATGCAATAAGTACCGAAAACTTACCAAATAATCAGGATTGTCTTTTGATTGTTTATCACTCTGTCAACTTATTTTCTTAAATAAATATCACACATTATACTGTTATCACGTTACACAATACGTTATCACACGGTCTACTGTAGAATTTTGTAAAATTTTCGTCTAAACAAAACAGTTTTTGACGAATTGACAACTAACGTTAACAAAATCAACATGTCCTCCAACAGCTCATCCGGTCATAATAACTTCATTAACATGAAATACTTGCGATTTCAAACATTTCAATAGCTTAATACATGTAAAATTGTGATTAGGTGATTCAAGGTGTCACAAAAAATTCAGACAAAGCAATAACAGAAAGTTCTCTTGAGTGAGAAGTGTTGTGGCAGCTGGCAATAAGTTTTGCTCTCAATTCTCATACTCATGGCAATCAGCAACGGCGCTAGTAGCTACTAGTGCTACTACTTACTAGTCTTACTACTATCCATTGAAAGGAATTTTCATTCAAATTTCATTCATTCATCTTAATAATATATGTGTGTACATACTTTACATTATATTTTCTTATTTTACATCATCAGGTTTTATAAAACTTCTGATAGTAGTCGTCGGTTAATGTAGCTGTTCTAATGATTTCTCCAATCATAGCCAACTCCAACTTTTTCGAACTTCAAACTAAGTGCATAATGTTGCAATCTTGATTCTGTCTCTCACTCCGAAACTTATGTTATCCTTACTCTCGCCTTGTTTGTTTATTTTACAGTAAATTTGCGTCTTAATTAATCACATTTTTAATGAAAATTCTTAGTTCTCACCATCAGATGAACTATAATGGTTTTTAGCACTTGTTTTATCGGTAGATGTTAGAAAATATATAGAAGTAAATAAAATCGTCGTGGATGTTTGTAATCATAAATTGCCAGTTTTCCACTAAATCCATATGAAAGTTTTGAAAGTATATACGGTACTTATATCGAAAACACAATTTTCAAAGTTTTTAGTTGGCTCTCTGTTTGCTTCGGGTAATCTCTAGAACGGCTTTAATGATTTTGTCGGGATTTTCACTGACAGGTTTCAGATATAAACGCATTTAGTTGAGTAGTCGCTCGCTCACGTTGTAGGACGAGCCTATTATCAATTTAAAAACAGAGCCGAATCAAATAAAAAATAACAGAAACACGTTCGTTCGCTTCGGCTTTTTATAGTTTTTATACTGTGTTTTCTGTATCATCTGTGTAAGACTAAGTACTAGTACTGTCACCTGTCATGCAAGTCCATGTCAGAATTCAGAATCCAAACAATAAACGGTCTTTGAATTGAAGTCGGTTAATTAGAATCTACATAATTCATACACTATATTATTATACCACTAGATAAAATAACAACATGAATACTTCAAGCTTTGCTTTTGGTTCTGTCCAGAATAGGTCATCAATTGCTAATACTGCAAAAACCTTTGTAAGTTAAAATAAGGTTATGTTAGCTTATGAAATATTAATCAAATTAAAAACAAAACCAACGAATAATACGATGCTATTACTCAAATAAAAGCACATAATGTTTAATTTTCTCATAAGCAATAATGATAAATCTTTTTCGCAGATATTGCCGGATAAGTGCTTCAAAAAGCATGTTGGTTGTGTATGGGGTCGCGGGAATAAATTTACGATATATCCATATAGCCATACAGAAAGTAAAACATCGAACGCAGCTGAATTCTCTGAGAATAAACTGCTGAGTGTCCGTCAAGATGTATTACTATTTAGACCTATTCTTAGAAGACTCGTTAATGAATCCAATGGAACCTACCTGGCGTTACAAAAAGCGGCTGAAACCGCGAAAACTTCAGATAATCAAGTTGAATTTTTGAAATTATCCCGCCAATTCCGGTCAATCGTCCGAGTATGCATAGAAAGCCTGCAAAAAGCTTCCGAACAGGATTTAGATAGTGATGACAAGCATACAACATTAGCATACATTACGATTTTTTATTCTATTGAATGCATTTGGCACTTGTGTGAGATTTTGTTCATAGATAGTATTCCAGGAGATGTAGTCTTACCCCACTTGTTGGAATGGGTAAGATTTCATTTTCCGTGTCATGAAGAGACGGCAGGAAAGTTACTAGAAGCTTGTGAACGTGGAGCAGAAGATGATGAGAATTATTGGGACACGGTGGTTGGCATGATAGTCCAAGGAAGAGTAGATGTAGCTAGAGCATTGCTAAAACTACATTCCCAAGGAGAAAGTAACAATTTTAAGCTGGTTGATAATTCCTTGAGGAGTATGCCTGTTTATAATGTAAGTACCTCAGACTATGGATTATAAAGTTATCTAAGTGCTTGCAGGCCACACATAGAATAGAGTTCCGTAGTCACCCATAATGGTAGATTTCAAATCGTGTCCAATTGTGTCAATTGTTATGTTAACCTATTATTTCTTTATTTTTGTATGAAGATTCTCAAGTGAGTGCGTTTTACAAGTTAGGCCCCTATAACTCCTTAAATAAAAAAAATATCAAAACCGCTATAGTTTTCCTTGAAAGTTCAATATATGGGCGATTAGCATGATTTTTTTTAGATTTTAAGAGCCCTTTTAAGTTGTTTGTTTTTAGAAAAATGCGCTTTAAAGTTGAATAACTAATTAACGGATACCAAAATCGAAAATTGACACAAACTATGGAACCCTAAAAAAAGATTACACAGCCAGCGTTTGTGAGTTTTATTATCACCCCATACAATTAATTGTAAATATGTATATGTCACTAATATTAAATCAAATTACATCATCAGATTTGAGTAGCTTAACAAATGTTCTTACAAATGATGTTTTTTTTTTAGAAAATACACAGTACGGAATAATTAATTAAACCACAAAGTATTCCATTTAAAATATTGTCCTATGGCTGACTGTGATGGTGGTACATTTAGATTTGGTTCATTCCAAACACAATTCTTCCTAAACAATTAGATATCGAATTTTAACAATTCAGTAGTTAAGGACACTGAATTTTGACCGATTAATAGGACACAGATATCTTGCATGTCTTTCCTTATAGTGACAGATTAAGAAATAAATATTGATGCGTCACCATCTCGATTCTTCCTGTGAGTGTCATAATAGGTGACTAAGGGAGCTATGCAAAATAAGATACCCTATACCAACTTTGTTATTTTTAATAGAACTAAAAGATACAGGTGGCCACAGACAATCACAACTATTTTTATACCACAGATAACACAATATTTTTTAACAAAACTATTACACCAAAACCAACTTGCTAATAAGTTTCATGTGTTTGCTGGCCTAGTAGAGGCTGTTGACATAAAATATTAAATTTGATTGATACAAAAACAGAAAGCTTTTTAATCTTTAATTTTAAATGCCTGCCTTGTTGATCTAGTGGTATATATGCGGCTGCTGATGAAGAGGTCTCGGGTTCGATTCCTAGGTTGGATCAAACATTTGTTTGTTGTTGTTTGAAGTCTGGATGTTTTGTATGTATTTACAGATCACACAAACACTTTATCTGACCCAGGAATCGAACGAACCTGAGACCCCTTAATCAGCAGCCGCATATGCTAACCACTTGACCAACAAGGCAGTCAAATAGGGAGGTTTATATCTTAGTTAATGGGCACTCAATCCATACTAATTAACAAAGTATGTTTATGTACATATTTATATCAGTTGTCTAGGACCCATAATACAAGCTCTGCTTATTTCGGGACTAGATGACTTGTGTGTAACATGTACGAAATATTTATTTATTATTTACAAATCTCACTTTCCAGGTTTATGGTGGTATTTCTACTGGAGAGTTCCAAATATTGTGGAAGCACTGGCAGGCAGAGTGCAGGTCTAAGATCAGCAGTGGGATACTATCTTCACAACCTCAATTGGAGCTTATAATCAGAGTAAGTATGTGTATTTGTTGGGTACTAGTGTAGGGGATAAAAATAAGAACGCTCTTTCCGAGCACCAGTTCCAGAAAAAATTATGTATTTAAATTAATGAGTTAACAATTATAACACAAATGCTCTCAGCCGTGGTTATCGGTGAGTGACGATGGCCGCGGCGGTCGAGTTCGATCTCAGCTTCTCCCCGCCCCCGCTTCTGTCAGAAGCGTAAGGCGATTCACACACTGCACTGTGCTACGACGCGTAGCGCGGAGTGGCAGATTTTAATATTGTATGCAAGTACATCGATTAGTATAGAAAACACGCCAGGTCCAACACACCGAACACGAGCCAAGGCTGCCTGCGCATACGCGCGTGTTCGCGTCGCCAGTGTGTGAATCGCCTTAACAGTATTTGTGAGTCACTTTAGCAGACTTAAATCTATACAAATAAAATTAAAGTGTCTGTATATAATATACCATTAACAGTTTTTTTGTTAAATATAAATTAAAGTAAATATGTTAATTACACCAAAAATGCAATTTTCATCTGTCTGTCTGTTTGTTCCGGGTATTCTCATGATTTGCTGGACCTATTTCACTGGCAGAAAGTTGATGACCTTTAAGGAGTAACTTATTTTTATTGTTACAACGGATATTCGACTCAGTATATTATAAATTGAGATCCCCGGTAACGCGTAAACGCGGGTAACGCGTTTGTTGTTGTAGCCGCGGGCAACGCCACGGGGCAATGTGAGTCCAAAAGTATTAGCTTATGTTATTCCTTATATCATCAGCTATCTGCCAGTCAAAGTCCTGTCGAAATCGGTCCAGCCGTTGCAGAGATTACCCGGAACAAACAGGCAGACAGACAAAAATTGTAAAAAAAAATCATTTTGGCATACCTATGTACCATGTATACATATATATTTTCATACAATTTTCCTTTTTCAGCTAATAACCGGCGAGTATAAAGCCTTCGAGTCTATCCGAAGCCAGTACTCCTCATGGTTCGACTTGCTTGGAGGCTGGGTGATGTTCACCGCGCCGTGGTCTCGCAGACATGAACTGGGCGCTGCGGCTAGTGCTTGCGCAGGCATGGCTCCTGGAAGGACCAAGCTGGATGATATGGTGCGAGCGTTGTTGGAAGGTGATCTGCATCAGGTTTGTAATGTACTATTAAGGTTTATTTGACATCTGCAACCCCGAACATCCTGAATACATCCTCGTCACGTCTCTTCCTTATTTACAGCGTATTGATTAGTTGTTAAATATGGACATGTTCAATTCAATTCAATTCAAAATTCTTAATTCACTTAGGATGCAATACATCTCTTGTGACAGGTCAAGATTCTACATGTACATTTATGCCATGTTCGCACACAATAGGTAGAGCCGGAGAAAAGAACATGGCAATAAAAACTCGCGGCCACTCCTTTCAAATCGCCAATGTTTACATAGTTTTAATGTTTATAAACCTGATATGGGGGTAAGGTGCTGCCACTAATATACTATACACTATGAAATCTATATACCAATGATTCTTTGAAATAGACAATTGAGATGAACAGTCAAATATTTTTTTTCATAGCTTTTATTCCCAATAAAAAAAGTGTAATATAGTTAAAAAAAAATTATGAATTTATTTTCTTTTTCAGTTAATACATGAAATACAACAAATATCCGACAACAGCTGGTTCGCAACTCATTTGACGGACATGCTGTATCACTGTGGCAAACTGAAGATAGTTGATGAACATCACAACAAGTGAGATTTTGCATTTAACATTGTATCATAGTCACCACTTGGGCCATTACAAACGTGCGAACTGAGTCATAAATCATTTTTATCACACCTCTCGCTTACACTTATAGGCATATCGGATCTCTCGCTCACACTTCTAGTGTTGTTTTATGGTTACATTTGTAATGGCCGAAGTATAGTTGTACAATATTATGGTTGTATTTTTAAACCAAAAAAAAACTGAAATTTAGGTAAACCGGTTGAACTAGTAGCTGACCCCAAATAAACTTGGGATAAAGGCTAGGAAGATGATGTTAATATAAATTTACACGGCACTTCTCGTATTGTTGTAAAGGTACAACAAAAAGTCCGTTTGTTGCGCTGAAACGGCTAGACCCCATCAACATCATCAACAATCCACAACGTCCCACTGCTGGGCTAGGGTATCCTCTCAGGAGAGGGTTAAGGCCATCCGTCCCCACTCTGACCCAGTGCGAGTTGGGGACTAGCAAGACACTTTGTGGCTACGTAATCTTGCCGTTGGAAGATTTGAAGCCGAAGACCTCCGGCTAAGCTTCATCATGATCTGCAAATATTTGAAATTCAAATTGAAAATTCAAAATTTTAAATTCTTTATTCACTTAGGAGGCAATACATCTCTTGTGTCAGGTCAAGATTCTACATGTACATTTATGCCATGTTCGCAAACAATAGGTAAAGCCGGAGAAAAGAACATAGCAATAAAAACTCGCGGCCACTCCTTTCAAATCGCCAATGTTTACATAGTTTTAATGTTTATAAAATTGATATGGGGGTAAGGTGCTGCCACTAATTTACTATACACCATGTTAGAATACTGATGCAAATTATAGTGATTAAAAATTAGAACATAAGCTAATTTAAAAAAAAAAAAAACAACAGCCTCAGTGGGTACAACATAGTAGGAGCATCTACTTACAACTTTGTTTCAGAGTTTGGTATAATATGTATGTATTTACAACAAAAGAAGTATGTATGTATTTATATCAGTTGTCTAGTACCCATAGTACAAGCTTTGCTTAGTTTGGGACTAGATGATGTGTGTCAGATGTCCGATTTTTTTTTTTTTTATTTTATTTTACTATTATTTATAAGTGAACCTAAGACTCAAGAATTCTTCTTTGGAATTTTTTAGTGTGACTTCAAAGCTTCGCGAGAGTCTAATATTGGAGTATGGATCGCTATTAATGGAACACAAGTCCCTCTGGTCAGTGGGACTCTCTTACTTGGCGACTGTCCCTCCAGAGGGATTAAGGAGGGCGGAATTAATCTTAGAGAGGATACCGGTCGACACTGAAGCTAAAGCCATGAGAATTGTCGCTGAGGCTAAAAAATATGGCATAGCTGGTATTGGTGAGTTGCTAACATTTTTGTATATTATCATATTTTTTACACGCCTTTCATTAGCTTCACCTGTATGTTTGTAACCGACTCCTTTGGGTGCGATTTTAACCATTTTAGATTTATCGAGGACCGATGAAAATACATTAGTTTAAAAGAAATGTTTAAACAAATTACTCTTATTCTATAAAAAAAAATAGTTTTAAAACACTAAACAAACAAGCTTTTAAACTCAAAAGTAGAAAATAAATTTAACGCAACAAAGCGTGGGGCGACGTTATTGAAATATTTTCAGAAAGCACCCCAAGCTTTGTTACATTAAATTTTTTTTTTTACTTTTTAGTTTAAAATCGTGTTTGTTTAGTTTTTTTAATATTTCTATGTGTAAATGATACCTCTATTTATGGACCCTCACAACTCAAACGGTAGATCACCTTCCTCTCCTAGAATCAGGGTGAAAGAGCTTAAGCTTCGTTTATTCTAAATAAATTCTCAAAGTCGATTTTTGTTATGCCTTAATATCATTCTGGTTAGTTTTGAAGCATTACTTTTCTATGATAAGAATCGCCAACGAATATCCAGCGAAGGTAGCGAAAATATCTCTCTAGTAAAACATGCGTTTTTCTAAAATATGAACAAGTGCTGTAAAACTAAAGCATTTTTTCAAATAATACCAAATAATAATCACAAATAAACCACTTTCAATGATGTGATAGAAAATTCAATATGAAACCAAATGTGAGTTACACACTACATAGACTGTAATGTCTAGTGGTTTCAAAGATATATTTCATGGCAATAAAAGTATAATCTTTCTCAGTACAGTAAGTGTTTGGGCAAGTTTGTTTAACAGGTCAGTAGTCTTTACACTTTTTTTAGCCAACCTGAAACCTCTCATGTTTTTACCAACTATACTTAAACTGTCACCTTACTAGAAACTAGCAGCCTCCTGACATACGTAGCTCCTAATTTTTAAGAAAAATCTAATCACTTAAGTATCTCGTAAAGGTTGGTGAACACGAAATTGACTGACCAAATTAGATTTTTTTTGAACAAGAGCCACGTGAGAAGTACATGTATTTGGGACGAGTTTGGACAAAAGAGGTGTGTTAGGAGTATAGTAAGTGGAGATCAATCGTCTCTGCCTACACCTGTGAGATATATGTAGTAAGTGTGTGTATATTGTGTTCAGGGCCGTCGGTGTCCCGCTGCATAAGCAGTCGTCACCTGCAGGGCGGGCGCGCTCGGCTGGGCGCGGCGCTGTGCTGGGCGGTGCGGGCGCGTTGCTCGGCCTCGGCCCAGCGCGCTGCTCACGCCGCCCTGCGCCACTACACGCACACCGCCACCCTCGCCGCACACGACCTGCTCCTAACAGCAGGGCCGGCTGTGCTGCTCTCTGATGCGCTGCTGTTCTTGGGTACCTGACGCTTGTCACTATATTACACTATGCCTTATGCTGGGCGGTGCGGGCGCGTTGCTCGGCCTCGGCCCAGCGCGCTGCTCACGCCGCCCTGCGCCACTACACGCACACCGCCACCCTCGCCGCACACGACCTGCTCCTAACAGCAGAGCCGGCTGTGCTGCTCTCTGATGCGCTGCTGTTCTTGGGTACCTGACGCTTGTCACTATATTACACTATGCCTTATGCTGGGCGGTGCGGGCGCGTTGCTCGGCCTCGGCCCAGCGCGCTGCTCACGCCGCCCTGCGCCACTACACGCACACCGCCACCCTCGCCGCACACGACCTGCTCCTAACAGCAGGGCCGGCTGTGCTGCTCTCTGATGCGCTGCTGTTCTTGGGTACCTGACGCTTGTCACTATATTACACTATGCCTTATGCTGGGCGGTGCGGGCGCGTTGCTCGGCCTCGGCCCAGCGCGCTGCTCACGCCGCCCTGCGCCACTACACGCACACCGCCACCCTCGCCGCACACGACCTGCTCCTAACAGCAGGGCCGGCTGTGCTGCTCTCTGATGCGCTGCTGTTCTTGGGTACCTGACGCTTGTCACTATATTACACTATGCCTTATGCTGGGCGGTGCGGGCGCGTTGCTCGGCCTCGGCCCAGCGCGCTGCTCACGCCGCCCTGCGCCACTACACGCACACCGCCACCCTCGCCGCACACGACCTGCTCCTAACAGCAGGGCCGGCTGTGCTGCTCTCTGATGCGCTGCTGTTCTTGGGTACCTGACGCTTGTCACTATATTACACTATGCCTTATGCTGGGCGGTGCGGGCGCGTTGCTCGGCCTCGGCCCAGCGCGCTGCTCACGCCGCCCTGCGCCACTACACGCACACCGCCACCCTCGCCGCACACGACCTGCTCCTAACAGCAGGGCCGGCTGTGCTGCTCTCTGATGCGCTGCTGTTCTTGGGTACCTGACGCTTGTCACTATATTACACTATGCCTTATGCTGGGCGGTGCGAGCGCCTTACTCGGGCTCGGCCCAGCGCGCTGCTCACGCCGCCCTGAGGGAAAACACTTTGTGTGATTCACAAATTGTTGATCTTGAGTCTGGTTGTCCTTTGTATTCGTTTCATGTATTTTTGTAAAGTCCCCCGCGACACAGGATGTATATTCCTAATGCGGAAGATCTTTTTTTAAAGAAATAGATCACTTAGAAAGTTGTAAAAATTCCAGAAAGGTTTTGCTCCTGAGAGCTTCAACATAAATCTTGATGTCTGTGATTGATTTTCTTGAAGATATTTACTGAACCCTTGTCTATATTCAGGTAAATACTGCGATTTCCACCGGCTGTACAACTCAAGAGAATTCAAGAAAGCTGGTGATCTATTAGTATCCTTGATCACATCAAAAATAGCACCAGATTAGTAAGTACTTTACAGAATTTTGATTTCGCCACTGCCTGCCTTTCAGGAGTGTAGCTATGAATACACGAGGCTAATACTGAAAAACTTCTATTTATAGTTTCTGGAAGACATTGTTGCTGGACACCCTGGCGCTCCTTGAACGCGACGAGCCAGTATTCACATCAAAAGACACGTACGAAATTATGCTGTGCCTTGAACTGAAGTCCTCGAACCTTGAGGCTGAGAAAGCGGATTTGCTCCGCCTGGCGCTGGCGCGGAACCTCGCCCGCACCGCCCTTGCGGAGGGCGAGGACCCTGGAGACCAATGATTGTTCGTGAGGTTCAAGCCATGGAGTTCAGTGCTCAAAAACAATTCCAAAGTGTGGGATATGATCTAAGTAAACTAAATGAATGTTGTTTTAGTTTGTAAGGGTATTGTATTATATTGAGTCGTGATAAAGTTAAACCGTACACTTGAAATAGAATCAAAAATATAACATACACTAAAACATAGTTTTTTTAACTTAGATGTTAAGGTGTCATTTAAAAAAAGCAGGGATTGGTTCATGCGCTTGCTGCAATGTCTGCTATGACAGCAGCGTGAACGATGTTATGTAATAAGTCGACCGGACAGTTAATAAAATAATATAATTGTATAATTTTTTTTTTTTGTAATAAACGCTATGTCCCTCGAAAATTATAATAATTAATTGTTTTTGCTTAGAAGACATTAAAAAAGAATCTTTTTTCGCAATATTTATGGAATATCATTTTTTTCTAAACTACATAAATAGTTTGCGCGAGAGGCACTACGAAAGTGGTAAAATGTAGTGAAGACGGATTCTGAGAAATTTAACGATTACACATTTTATAAAAAAAATAAAATGGTCATTATTTGTATGGTGACTGTTTTTTCGCAGTATCACCATTTTTCCTGCGTTCTAGATTTCTGATTAGTGATAGTCGTATCACTGCCAAAATAGATTTTTTTCGTAGTTTATGTTTTAACATGGTTGTTCTAGGTGTATTCAGAGCAGATTCAATATCTCATGATGGTATATTAATATTGGCGTTACGCATAATAGTCTTTCTTTAAAAGTATTGATTTCGTCTGAAACAAGTCTATTTACAATTTTTTTTTTCTTGGTTCTAACACCATCGTTATATTCAGTGATCGTTATATATTATTCTCCTGAAAATAACATAGATGATCAATTTCAAATCTAGGAAAGACGGTCTTTATTTAAAATAGATACGTATATACAGCTAAATAAAAAATATCGAACCCAAAGATTAGGTATAAAAAATAGCAGTCAAACCACACCAATTTACGTTTTTGTGCCTTATGCGCTTGAGGTTCTGCAGTATTTGTTTTAGTGCTGCTCAGGTAAATCACATACTTAAAAATTTGCAGAACGTGAATTTTCATCAACCAAAAAAATTTAAACATGCTTTAATTCCACTAAACAATGAACTTATTATTTTCAATGCTATAGTAATTCTCACCAGTGTAAAAAGCTGGACCATCATTGCATATCGATTGTAATCTTTCATTGGTTCTGTTTTCATTTTCTGTAGTAGGTATTCCTTGAAGATGTTAGCGTTTCTTCAAGACGAATCGTCTGCGTAAAAAAAACAGTTTCATTTCAGATTGGATAATAAATATAATTATTTTAATAATAAAACGGTAAATACTTAGGGGGAAGTGGGGCAGATCGATACACAAAAATTGAAAGTCGAATAACATGTGAATATACCATTTAGTTTTAATCAATTTTCAAAACATTATTTAGCTAATTATATAAATTTTATAATATCAAGGAAAAAAATTGTTTAGGATGTGAAAAAAAGCGAATATTACATTTTCTGTGAAAAATGACTTTTGTATCCAAGTGCCCCACCAGTGGGGCACTTGGATACACCACGAGGGGCACTTTAATACAGAATTGAAATCGTATGCATTTTAGTTAAATTATACACTTTTTCATGATAAATGTAATTTTTATAATGGAGAGACCGTAATTAGCTTACAAAGTAGTTGTTATATAATCTCACTATCGCGACAATAGTTGACAACTTCACACACTTGTGACTCTTGGTTGTCACAATTATAATTGGGCTATCTTTGGTGAACGATGTATGGCGTTGAATGTGTTGAAGAACTTGAATGAACAAATCAGCCGTACTTCGGGAGCCCTATTTACAAGTTATCCACGTTCACCTGAAACAATTTGTCCTACTTGTCTCTGTGTCTTTTCAGCCAAAACTTTAGACATTGGCAAAACTGCATTAATACCTGTTTCGTCAAAATTGACTATACGATCACCTGTAAATATATATCGTACCATTACACGCTCAAAATTATCAAGAAAATCACTTAAGTGTTAATAAATGCAAAACTTCTTGCGGCGCTTGTGTTGACTTTCATAGGTTGAGCTCCTTGTTCCAGTTTCTCAATCCTGCTGCCCCACCTTTATCGGCCTGCTCATTTTTTCCATAATTCTGGATATTTGCATCCCTAATATTCTGCGTACTCATAGGCTAACGCTAAAAGTTAGTTACTTCAGAGATAACCAAAGATGCATCTGGCTGCTAGTCAACAAATATTATGGAAAAACTTTCTCTTGCTGGGTAATAAATACTTGAGCAACGGCTTCGATCCACCAGTTGAGATTTGATTCCATACTTGTCAGCTGCTTTTCAATCGGCTATTAGCCTCGAAGTTACATCAGACACGGCACACTTGATGTTCTCCTCATTTATATTTCGTCTTTGGTTTGTATGTGTGCACTATTTTCTAATGACAAAAAGAATACCTACTATAATATTAATATATTTTTATGAACCGTGGCCCTTTTGATACAGTTTCGGGGCACCTTGATACGTTCCATTGTGCCCCGCACTTTGCTGTATCTAACTACCCCAAATGATTTTTTTCGTAATGCAAGTTAAATAAATAAAACTAAATTATTTATTGAGAAAAATGTACAAAATTCTTATTACTTAATAGTTTTTTTTTTTTTTTTTTTTTTAAAAGACAACTCCCGCATTAGGAATATAAATTCCTGTGTCGCGGGGGACTTTACAAACATACATGAAACGGACACAAAGCACACCCAGACTCAGAACAACAAATTGTGAATCACACAAAGTGTTGTCCTACGTGGGATTTGAATCCACGACACTTGACGTAGTAGGAAGCGGCGTGGCGGCCGCTTAAGCCACTAGGCCAACCGTGCAGCCAACTTACCTTTGGATTATATAAATATTATCCAGATGGTTTATAAGATCTTTGAAACACTTTTACATTTTATGTATTTTTTTACTCGTCACCACGCAAAACACGTTACCTCCTGTCCAATAGCACCAGCTTACTGGCTGAGTGTGTTACGTTAACAGGAATGTTTTAAAGAAAGCGCCATTGGAATGCATTTAATAGATTATGAAATAATGCTTGTGTGTCAATGTGCCCCTTGCATCATTCTGCCCCACCTCCCCCTACTGTACAAACTGTTACTGCAGTTTTGTGTAACATTGTTTAACCTTTTAATGATTTGTAAAAAACTTTTTCATCAAAATTAATAGAGCCTACTCCGCTGGTTTTCAGAGGCATCCAGTATATTACTATCTAAAAAAAAAAGCGTTCATTTAGAAAACTTCCAACAAAAATAAAGAAATAAAAGTAAACCTTACAATTTTATTATCTATTGGACAAGATTTTAAATGTACCTACCATTATGGGTGCCTACGGAACCCTATTAAATGCGTTGCCCGAAATGATATATTTATGGCTGCCAAAATGACTACTAAATTTGATGTTTCCTTCTGCATCATTGGACCTCCGGTCTTGCAATCACTAACGAATTACGTCAACTTCTTTTAAGGTTGGTCTTCTAAGGGTAGTACCGCCCCGGTTGAATCAGCTCGTTCGTGCTGAAATCAGCCTGGCTGTACCTTTAACGGCTGTACTACCTTTGATGGCTTTACTACCTTTAAGTACCTTTAGTTTCAGCTATAGACTAGTGTTACAAATTCTGAGTGATAAATTTAATGTGATTAAGCCAGATCTATGGTTATTCTATTTTTCTTAGAGTGTTAGGACACTCTAATAAAGTATCTTTTAATCGTTAGAAAGCAAATTGTTCTAAATTTTTGAATAGGTAACAGCGTGTTCGATCACTTTCGAGCATGTAACGCAAAGAGTATGTAACACTACGTATAATGTAACGGACAAAAGAACGGAAGACAAAACACTGAAAAAAGAGAGGCAAACAAATTTGACAGATTTGACATTCGACAAGTGAAAAGACAATTTATTGGTCCGTTACTCGGACTCCGTTGTACACAATAATAGTATTAATGTGCCTCTGGAAAACATACAGCATTGTCTATGAAGAAGCAGTGTATACTTAGCTCTTAGTGCGGTGTCTATGGTTAAGTTTCTTTAAAACTACGCTAGATGGCAACACTGTCCACCAGCAAGGCGAACCTCGCTCAGTTGGATTTTCATAGCGTTGTGTACTTTCGCCGTGTGCGGTCGAAATCTTAGGATACTCCTTCGGTTTTGTCAAAAGTTTAAAATCATCTATAGAGTTAACAAAACGTTACATTAGTCCATATTGCAAACAATTTTTATTTTACAATCGTTAAATTGTAATAGTAGGGTACTCGGTAAACAAACGGTAATGAATTTTACCCACGGTAATGACGACGATGGGATACCTGGTGCCCCTCATCCATCCTCAACGGATCCTGTGGTGCACGAACAACCTTCTTCGCAAGAGGGTGAGCAGTCTCCGAGTAGCAGCTCGTCGGATAGCGAGTCTGAGTTGCAGGAACCAGCGAGGAAGAAACGGAAACTGAACACGCAGGTATCGGTCGATTCTCGAATCGACGCGTTACAGAACCAGGTCAGTGCTCTTACGAATTTCTTAATGCACCAACAATATGTTTCTAATCCGAATGCATACGAGAACAACTTAACTGTATTGAATGATACCGTCAATAATGATTTTTTAACAAATCCATCGGTTCAATGTCCACAGACATTAGATTTAGGGTTATTAGAAACCGATTTCGATGAGAGAAACGTTCTAAAACCAGCTGATGGAAAAATGTTACTTCAACTAATAAAATTACAACAGTTTAACACTGACACTTGGCAACATATTCGTTATAAGAAAGCGTTGGTTGACATGCTCGCGTCTCCAGGTTTTTGCAAGTTAAAAATTAATAACGAAATGTGTAGCTTAAACAAAGGTAAAGATTTCTTGGCTTCATCAGAAGAAATCATGGCTGCGACTACCCACGCTTTGTTACAGCAAAGGGAACTATTGCAATCAGGCTTGCAAAATATTATTAATTGGGCTCATAGTAACCCTCAAGAGTTAAAATCGAATACCCTCTTTAAAAAAATTTCTGATACATTCGGTAATACATCTCCGTCTTTTAAATTATCTGAACAAACTTTGCAAATAGTTTGTGGTAGAAGAGCCGAATGTGTTGAAATAAGGCGAAAAAGATTGATTTCGGAAATCACAAACAAAAATATACAAGCCGCTCTTAATAACATACCCCCCAGTGAAGAATTTTTGTTTGATAAAACTAAACTCGCTTCGTTAATTCATTCACTTGGTGGACCTCATTTTTGGTTAGAACCACATGTTAACAAAAATAAAGAGCAAAGAAACAAATATAAGGAACCAATACCTTCTACTTCTAAATTTAGATCACAAACTCAAAACAAAAGTAATTTTCGAAATACCTACAATAAAAATCAGGGTAAACAGACTTACAAAGGAAAAAGTGATAACCTTAAACCATCTAAGAACTTGTCCTTTCGAAACAAAGACGGCAAAAAATGACTATTCAACACACTTCAGAGGGGGTTGCTTGACGTTGTTCAAACACCATTGGCGGGCAATGGGTGCCAACAAATTTATAATAGCCGCAATCAGTGGCTTCCGAATACCTTTCTATCAGAAACCTCCTCTCTTAATGCCAAACAAACGCGTCATAATGAAATACGCGACCAAACCATCCCCTGCTATGTCTCAAATAGTGCAGGAACTTTTGGGCCAGAAAATACTACAGCCAGTGTCAAACATAACCCCAAGTTTTATTTCGAAACTGTTTCTTCGAAAGAAAAGCGATGGGACAATGCGACCAATTTTCGATCTTCGAGACCTAAACAAGTTTGTAAAACCCAAGCCCTTTCGGTTGATATCCCACGCTTCCATACCAGATTTTCTCCAACAGGGAGACTGGATGATAAAAATAGACATCTCTCAAGCGTACTTTCATTTAGCATGTGCGGAAGGCCATCGACCATTCTTAAGGGTGAGTTACGAGGACCAGTTATACGAAATGACTTGCTTGCCGTTCGGCCTGTCTTCAGCACCTCACCTGTTTTCTGCCGTAACATGTTGGGTCGCGGAGACCCTTCGTGCACAGGGATGTCGGGTTCTAGTGTACCTAGACGACTTCCTGCTAGCCAATCAAAACCAAACCAAGTTATGTCATCAGGCTTCGGAAGCCGTGAGGCACTTGGAATATCTGGGGTGGCAAATCAATTATCAGAAGTCCATACTAACACCTACCCAAAACCTAGAATATCTAGGCATCCGTTGGGAGACATCGAAAAACGTAATGTCGTTGCCAGTGAAGCGGAGGCTTCACCTAAACGAGACGTTAGACAGATCTTTAAAAAAAAGTCAGATCAACCTCCGAGAACTACAAAGTCTGTTGGGTCAACTAAACTTTGCGAACTTCGTCATACCCCGAGGCAGACTGCACTGTCGCAGAATGCAAATTTTTCTTCGAAAATTCGATGCGAGACGGCCTCGTCAAAAACAGCTTGTCCCCCAGGTTGTGTACCAAGAGATGATGTGGTGGCGCGGAGCTACACATCACAGGGTACCCATTCACGAGAAGCCTGCCACCCATTTCTTAGCGACAGACGCTTCGGACATGGGTTGGGGCGCTCATCTGGATGGCAAGTTGGTGTCGGGCACTTGGTCATGCTCCCAAAGGAGATGGCACTGCAACAAAAAAGAGCTGTATGCGGTAATAGCAGCCATAAAGAGAAATGTGGAAACATTGCAGAAGTCGCATGTGCTGATTCAATCCGACAATCGCACTCTGATCGCGTACATACGGAAAGAAGGGGGAACGAAATCACTCGCCTTACTGACACTTACCTTTCAACTATTACAAATAACAGACAAACACCAGATAACCTTATCAGCGCATTATGTGCCGGGCCGGTACAATATAATAGCCGACAGGTTATCACGAGGAAAACAGCCAGCAGAATGGCATCTCCTACCTCAAGGGACTGCGGAAGTCTTTCGAAGATGGGGGAGACCAAACATCGATCTGTTTGCATCCCGGAAAAGTGCGGTAGTACAGACGTACGTATCGATAGACTGCAGGGATCATTTAGCAGTATACACGGATGCCTTCAGCAGGACGTGGAATTACCAACTAGCATGGGTGTTTCCACCACCCACCCTGGTGCCCAGAGTACTGGCTCATCTGAACAGTGCCACAGGAACTTATCTAGTTGTGGCTCCGGAATGGCCTCGAGCGTTCTGGCTACAAGACCTGAGAATCAGAGCCCTCGAACAACCGTACCAACTGCAGAATCTTTCAGGGACGTTGATAGACGTAGTGACGTCACAGCCCCCGCCGCAGGTCCACACGTTAACCCTGAAAGTTTGGAAGATTGGGGGTGGGGCTCCCAAATAAAAGAGTGGTCTGCGTCAGAAAAAGAACTCCTGAAAAGTAGCTGGCGGCAGTCCACCTTATCAACATACTTACCAGCGCTAAGAAGATGGATTGCCTGGTGCTCCAGCTACCAAATAAATCCTAAAATACCTCAACCTACGGACATTGCAAGATTTTTAATTTATCTATTTCTTCAAGAAAAGTTATCTTACAGCACAATTCTTGTACATAAATCAGCAGTTTTAACTTTTTGCGGTCCTCACGTAGAACAGCAAACCTTTTCTAATTTCATAATTAAACATACCCTTAAAGCTATAGGAGTCGCAAAACCAAAAGAAATAAAGATGTCAGCGACATGGGATCCCCGAATAGTTTTAGATTGGATTGCATCCCACCCTCCTAGAGATACTCTATTTGACATATCGCGTAGAACGGCAACCATTTTATTACTAGCATCTGGGCGTAGGGTTCACGACCTTACATTACTTAAAATATCAAGTGATAGTTTTTATGATAACGGTCATGAAGTATTTCTGTTACCTGCCTTCGGATCTAAAACTGATACCCACAAATATCGCCAATCAGCATGGAAGCTTTCTAAGCATAACGACAGTAATATATGTCCGGTTACCCTAGTGAGACTTTTAATAAAAATGAGCAGTGATAGGAGAACGGGAGATAATAAGTTAAACAATCTTTTTATTACTGTTGGTAATAAAATAAAACCTGCATCACGTACTGTGATTGGGAACTGGGTAAGAACGGTTCTTCGTGACAGTGGAATTTCCGCTTCTCCTGGTAGCTGCAGGTCAGCCGTGGCATCATTAGGATGGTTAGATAATCAATCAATAGATGAGATCTTAGCACGCGGTAACTGGAAATCTTCGAATACCTTTTTTAATCATTATTGTCGCGAAATTGAGCTCCCTAAGGAAAATCAGCATTCATTTTTTAATTCTTTTAAGCCGCATTAGATTAGCTTATAATAATAAATAAACACAAGTCTTTATGACTTATCAAGGGTAGAGATAAGTTATTTTTTTTTTTTATGTTTGTAAAAATAAAAGTAATAAAATTAAATGAAAACTAAGTAATGTCACTTATTTTCTAGTTCGTAGCTCAGAAGTCAGAATGGATGTTCTGAGCTTCGTTGTTATAATCATCATCATAGCGTTGTGTTTTTTGTTTTATGCTTTTCACCAGCAGATAACAAACACGTCTTCATAGACAATGCTGTATGTTTTCCAGAGGCACATTAATATAACGGTTTTACACAAAAATAAAACCGATATTATGTGCCGAGACGGAAAACATACAGCATTGCAAGAAGATCTTCCTGGTGAAGACTACTATGAAAATCCAACTGAGCGAGGTTCGCCTTGCTGGTGGACAGTGTTGCCATCTAGCGTAGTTTTAAAGAAACTTAACCATAGACACCGCACTAAGAGCTAAGTATACACTGCTTCTTCATAGACAATGCTGTATGTTTTCCGTCTCGGCACATAATATCGGTTTTATTTTTGTGTAAAACCGTTATATTATTAGTACTTGCAACAGTTGCAACTTTATTATCTTCATCAATAAAAACAATACCGGTGTATTATGAATGATTAGCCTTGTGATTGTGAGTAAATCATGGCATCCTCTAGTAAAGGAACCGGAACGGGATTAGAAGAAGCAGGAGTGCCTGGCCAGTCTTTCCTACGTGATGCACTTACTAGTTGCACCGACCCGCTGAAAGCAATTGAAGAGTTCCAATTAGAGAATGGTATATTATTACCTTCTTTACGACCTATGCTGCCTTTACTTGACCTTCATGGAGTGCGAAGGCTCGATTTTCATACATCAGTACTAGAAGAATTGAGAGACAAATTGATCGCTCACATTAACGAGCCTGTAGCTAAAGATGGCAAAGAAACTGACAAAAAGCTTAAAGAACTACTTTCTAAAAGCTTTCCCGTAGTTGGAGTGAAGGTTTTGAGGCCCGTGATTATGAGTATCTTAAAGAATACACCCAATATTGATGATAAGTACCTCAAAGTTTTAGTTAGAGATAGAGAACTGTACAATGATACTGCCACAGAGGTCAAGCGACAAATATGGCAGGATAACCAGTCTTTATTTGGTGATGAGGTATCACCATTGCTGAGTCAGTATATCAGAGAAAAAGAGCATGTATTGTTTGATCATGAAAATCACACAAATCTATTCTTTTCATCATCACCAAAAGAGAGAAGACAAGCTTCTGTTGTTACAAAGCTAGCGCATATGATCGGTTATAGCGTTAAACTGTATGACATGGTGTTGCAGTTCTTACGAACATTGTTCTTGAGAACTAGGAATGTACATTACTGTACTCTGAGAGCCGAGTTATTGATGGCCCTGCATGACATAGACATACAAAAGATCATTGCTGTAGACCCCTGTCACAAATTCACTTGGTGCTTAGATGCTTGCCTCAGGGAGAGAAATGTAGATATTAAGAGATCCCGAGAGCTACAAGGGTTCTTAGACAACATTAAAAAGGGTCAAGAGCAAGTCTTAGGTGACTTATCAATGACACTGTGTGACCCTTATGCAATAAACTTCATAGCTACATCAGCCATTAAAATACTACAACATTTGATTAACACAGAAGGCCTTCCGAGGGATAACATAATTTTAATTTTGTTAATAAGGATGTTAGCATTAGGTCTAAGTGCTTGGGAAATGATTGATGCACAAGAATTTAAGGAACCAAAAATGGACAGTCAAGTGGTCACAAAATACTTACCAGCTTTGATGTCACTGATGGTAGACGACCAAGTGAGAGCCTTACACAATAAACTACCACCAGATGAAAGAGAGTCAGCTATCACTACTATTGAACATTCCGGTCCCCCTCCTGATGCCTGTGAAGCTTACATGAGAGAAAGCCCAGTTTGTGGAATCCTTGCAATGTACTACACACTACATGCAGCTAAGGTGCGAGATAGAGGGGCACTCTTACGTATCCTGAGTATTTTGGGCAGTTGCAAAGATGGTAGAGCTTATGAAGACCCATTCTTACATGCGCTTGTTGCATTATTAGTGCAATGGCCTGATGAATTTCACGGCGAAGATTTTAGTACCGTATTGTTTGATGAATTTTTCTTCGCTGGACTATCGAAGGATAATGTAACAAGACATTTGCTGAAACTGCTGTGGAACATTCATATGAAGCTACCAGAGACAAGGGTGCAAACTCTAATGAAAGCTCTTCAGCCAGGTACACAGCACAATGATTCGGTACACAAGCTCTATGAGGCTTTACAGCAGAAGGTGATGAAGCAGGCAGAACCGATGCCCAGTTCTAATGAGATGGAGTATTTGGACTCTCCTCTCATGAGTGTTCCTACGCCTGCACCTTTTCATATGTAGATTTATATCTACTGGAAAAAATGTAAGCGTTAACTGTTTTTGAATCTCATTCCGTATTCCTGAAACTGCTGTGGAATATTCATACTAAGTTACCAGAGACATAGTGAATAATCATCTATTTTATTTCAAGATCTCATCTTTTTTTTTCAAGATCTCATGTATTCCTTTCTGTGAAACATAGCTTGCTTTAATTATTTATAATGTTTGAGTATAATTTACCTATAATATGTATGTATAGCATCTATAAGGCTTGGTTTATGCAGAAAAGACATGACAAGGACATGTGGCAGTGGCTGGAAAGTCCACATAACACAATAGAAACCTCAATAGTATGTAGCTTAGCATTGTTCTTGCCATAAGGAGAATTCAAGTACTGAATGCACCGTTTCTATGAAGGTTTAAATTGAGGTACTTTGGACTGTCGATCACTGCCACACATCATCACCAAGTCTCTTCTTTATTAACCATTCCTAATCGTGTTTATCAGCAGTCTACTTACAGGCTCTGCCTTAGTTTGAGTTAGAGTTAGTAAGCAACGGTGTGAGATCAGTGAGATGCGAGAGCCAGGTATTGAACCTGGCTAAGCAGGGGCTTATATCCAGCAGGGAACTGCTAAAGGCAGTTCATGATCTAGTCATATGAATAAAAAAGTATTTAATAGGAATCACTGATGTGTACTGAAAACGGTTTAAATATTTAGTGTGATTGCCTTGTTGGTCTAGTGGTGTTTGTATGATCTGCAAATATTTGTTTCAGAGTTTGGGTGTATTCTACGTATGTATTTAAAAAAAAAGTATTTATGAATATCAGTTGTATACTACTAGACTAACTAAGTAGAGCTTTACAATAAGTATTTATTGTTCCAAACTCTACTTACTCGGTTTTTTGTGTGCCAGATGTGCGTAATAATTATTTATTTATTAGTGTATGGTAATAAATGTACTCTCAGTAAAATTTAATGTATAAGTTAATGTTATTTATCTAAACAAATAAATCAGTAAAAGTATTACTTAGTGTCTATTTATAATTTAAATTTAGCAGTGTTTTACTTCAAATGCCTATAGAAGTAAATAAAGTACTTCAAAATTTCATCTGTATGTTTATTCCAGCTAATCTTTGGAATGGCTGTAACCCCTAGCCCCGGTAAAGGGGGGTTAGTAGAAGGCCCTAGCCCTACCAGGGGGCGTCACTCACCGGTGCGCAGTCAGTAGAGCTATGTGAAATATCCCAGGGCGCCTGTTCACAAGTAGTATCTATAAGCTGAGAGAATAACAGACAGAGTTCATATGTGTGCATATGTCGATTTGGGTAGCCAGGTATTCCCCAAGAAAACATGGGTTCAGTCTCACACACATTTATTCATTACACACATGAAGCACAAATAGATCCACCTCTTACACACTAGAGATAATACACAAAGTTACAAAGGTGGGTTGTTCAACATTATAGTACTAAGATTCTTATATCTAAATATAAATCTAATCCTAAATAAGAGGGTTGCTATACAAATAGTCTATAACTTAGGCTTCCCTGGATCTCTGGGGGCTCGACCGGGAAGAGCAGACGTCAGTGAAGTTAATACGGGAGCCCCGATGTGGTCCCTGAGGTCCGTCATCCTATGTCCTTGGGGATTTGTCGTACAAGAGGAGGCTCTCCTTTACACTGGGCACTTCTGCTCGCTTGATTGCCCACACACCGCTAATGGGATTCGCCTTCTTCGCCCGAAGGTAAAGCCGAAGGTAGACCAACGTTGGTTGAGGTAGATCTCAAACCAAAACTTGAAATCAATCCTTGGAATCAATCCTTGGAACCCTAGGAAAAAAGAGGAGACACAATCCTAAGTACATAATCACACAAACAGACTGGTACAAGGAAATATAGTTAAATAAAGAAAGTAGAATTCTCACCACTTTGCAGAGCGGGTTAAACACCAGGAATTCTTCACGAACCAATATTACAACGAGCAGAGTTTCGCCTAGGACCGCAGTAGAACTAAGAGTGCTTTTTCCGGGGAATTAGGGCCCGCTTTATATATATTATATCTCAAGGTCCCACTGGAATAAAACTCTTACCCTCCACTCGTTAACCAAAAAATATCACCTGATTCCCATAGACAAATAATAGACTTGTGACCAAAGATAACATAGAACACAATTTACCACAGAGTATCAATCTCATCCGTGCTACATTTAGGAGAAATGACGCCATCTGACGACTCGAGGTTGAAAGTTTATCTAAGACCAAGGAAGAAGGAGTGTAAGAGCTACCGCTAACCTGATAAAGATGGCGCTCACCTAAACACGTCATCTTATTGCGTTACCAATACGAATTATTTACAGTAACTAAAAAAAGTTGTTACAGTACCCCCTCCCCCGTGAAATTTCCTGAGCAGGGTGCGAAGGAAATTAAAAGATTGCCTATATAACAAAAGAACAAAAAAAATCTAAAATTGCTAAACAGTGAGGCTAAGTTAGTAACACCCACTAAAACAGAATCTATTCCAAAGTCCCAATGAAATCCAAATTTAATTTCTATTAAAAGTTTCAAAAGAATTAAGTGACACTAAGTAATCTCTAAAGCTAAAACTAAGACAATTCACAGCAAGAGTTTTAACAAAATAACATCTAAGTTTTAAAACTGTTCAAAAAAAGAAGGCCTGACCTAAACATATAGACAGGAGTTAGTGGTGAGGTATCAAATAGATGCAATCTACCAGCAGGCAAGACATCTCGGGCGATGAGTGCGTATTGTCTTTGGCGAACTTGTTACAGTCACGACCCGCTGTAACTAGACTATATCAGACGGGTAGACTAGAGCCTTAGGCCAGTCATACCCCTATACAAAGTGAAGAGAAGTGCAACATGCAGAGAAGGATGTGTGTAAGCCAAGTAGGGCATTACTCCACATAAAAGAATAACTGCAACTTGCAGATAAAAGTTGTGTGCAGGACTAGCATGGTCCTGCCACATCAACAGACAAAGCTCCATAACATCATCATCAACAGCTGTGTCAGGTGACAAGGGACCTGACACAACAGCGTGTAGGCTTGTTTTAATTCGCCAAAGACACACACAGTCACCAACCACAAAACATCCAACCATTACTGCAGACACACCAATTGATACCCACCACCAGCAGAAGTGTGAGAGGAAATAACATAAGAACTAGTCACCAGACAATAGGCGTCTATACTCAAGTTGACTAAGTATAAGTTCCCTAGTGTACAGCATAAGGACACAGACAGTTCAGTAAACTCAAAGTAAACCTAACCAGTTAAGTACAGAGAAATAAAGTTTTTCTTTAATAAGTAGTGGCCTCGTTGAGACGAGTCCAATGGACCCCCTACCAGCTCAGGCGAGGTGTAGTGAGGACCGTCACCATGGGCTGGTATTGGTTCCCTAACCGATACATCTTTAGAGAGAATAGGTGACCGCTGACCGCAGACATAGACACAGACAGAGATGCTCCATACTGGTCACGGACACCTACCAGTTCGGGGTAATCGAAACCACGAACTAGCAACAGACATATCGCAGAAGACACCTAAGCATACATTGACAACCTAAAGTGACTAGATTCTAACAAAAAAACTAAGGTAAAATTTCACAAAAAAAATAAATTCAAAAGGATCACCTGAATACCGAACTATATTCAGTTCATTCAAACCATAAAGTCAGAAACAGCTTCATATCAGCAGAAGCAGGGACAGAGAGGCGCTGGCACCAATGCTGCCACGCCGGAGAAGACAATGCAGTTTGCAGCTTATCCCCAAGACTGTCACTGCGCCAACAGGAAACTGAAAACCCCATAGCAGACAAATCGTTAATAAACTCATTCAAAGAAATCTATGCGTCTTGAAGTTAACAAAAAAATCTAAATCAAAAGTTCCAAGCCAGAGTTCAAAATTAAAAGTTAAATAGTAGACCATTCGTTAATAATTCATTCTCTTTCAGGTAATTATTACACCTAACCAACTGGGCCATGATGAAGAAAAAAAATTGAAGTTCTAAGTTAACGGTTAAAGTTATATAAATTCACAGTTCTAAGTTCTCAGTTAAAGTTATAAATTCACAGTTATAAGTTCACAGTTAAAGATTCAAATTACAAGTTACATAGTTGACACTTCAATAATAAGTCTATCTCATCATCAAATCTAAGTTCAGAGTCCAAAGCCAAAGTTCCAAGTTATAGGATTAAAGTAATGTTCAAAGTTAAGATACCAAGTTAAGATTTAAAAGTTATAGCTCTAATACAAGCTAAGTTACTGCACCCGGTCAATCCCAGCGCCAAAAGAGAAAGTTACACCGCACTAATTCACTAATTACAGTATATGGTTATAGTTCAAGTCAGTATTAATATGTAGTACATAAAGTAACTCACTATTAGCAATATAAAGTAGGGTTAAAGTGAGTATCTACAGTATATAACTGTTAACACTATAAAGTATACTTTTCAAAGTATATAGTAATTCACTATTACAATCTAATGTGAACTATGTTAGGGAACAGCACTAAGCTTTTTCAGTACACTAGAAAGAAAAAAATATTAATTACAAAAGAACAGCTTAGACTGTTGCATCTAAATACCAAGTTTTGTTAAGTTAACTGTGTTAACTAATCAACAACAACAATAAATTAAGTTGTAAGTTAAAATGATTTAAAACGAACAAAGTTCATAAGATAAAAGTAAGATTATTTCAAAGTAAAATTATTTAAAACCAAAAAAAGTTCGAATCTGTGAGGTAACTACAAATTCTTTTTTTTTTAAATACAACAAAGTCAGATGTAGTGAGATTACCACATATAAGTTGTGAGTAAAAGTATTTAAAACAAAAAGATTTAAATTGTAGGGTAACAACAATTACACAAATTCAAATTTTAGATAAATAAAAAAACTAAGTATGTTACCTCCCAGCTGTTCAACTGAAAGCAGTTACAATACAAAACACTAATTGGTGATTTAACGCGTTTGAAGAACACAATTAATCACAGTTATTGGTTAATACAAGTTACTAACCTTATATTATTGCTTCTTTAAAACAATAACACAACACAAGTTTCAAGTTGTAAAAAGTTTTCTTTACCCTAACACAAGAAGGTTATTTCCAAATTGAATTTAAATTACCTTAATAGATTTATATTATTATTTATCAAGACAAAAGGAGAACAAATCCTTTTGTTTAAATAAACATATTAAGTTTATAGTCAAGTATTGACTTGATACAAAGTTCTAAAATATAAATTCCTTACTTATTTTGTAAGTAGGTAGTATAATATATTGTTGAAAAAAAGACACCCTCACAAAGTGACTTTTCTTCAACAGACAAAAGGGGTAAAAATATAAATGTGTGAGACCGAACAAGACAAAAAAAGGACAAAACACAGAAACATAAAACATAGAATTCCAAAATATGATGATCCAAACTTACCAAATGTTTGTGCAGAAGAAATTTTAACATAAATTTTGAATTTTAACTTTGCATGCCGCTATAAGGTGGTATGAAGCGCTGAAAAAATGCAAACATAGATTATATTATATGCGCTGCACTCGCAAAACCAATTAACGTCCTGGGACGTATCGGACGGATGTTTCCCTGAAAAACAACCAAACCACCCAGACACAGCACACACACAAAGAAGGGTTCGGTTTCTAAGCCCCACGTTGGGCGCCAATTTGTAACCCCTAGCCCCGGTAAAGGGGGGTTAGTAGAAGGCCCTAGCCCTACCAGGGGGCGTCACTCACCGGTGCGCAGTCAGTAGAGCTATGTGAAATATCCCAGGGCGCCTGTTCACAAGTAGTATCTATAAGCTGAGAGAATAACAGACAGAGTTCATATGTGTGCATATGTCGATTTGGGTAGCCAGGTATTCCCCAAGAAAACATGGGTTCAGTCTCACACACATTTATTCATTACACACATGAAGCACAAATAGATCCACCTCTTACACACTAGAGATAATACACAAAGTTACAAAGGTGGGTTGTTCAACATTATAGTACTAAGATTCTTATATCTAAATATAAATCTAATCCTAAATAAGAGGGTTGCTATACAAATAGTCTATAACTTAGGCTTCCCTGGATCTCTGGGGGCTCGACCGGGAAGAGCAGACGTCAGTGAAGTTAATACGGGAGCCCCGATGTGGTCCCTGAGGTCCGTCATCCTATGTCCTTGGGGATTTGTCGTACAAGAGGAGGCTCTCCTTTACACTGGGCACTTCTGCTCGCTTGATTGCCCACACACCGCTAATGGGATTCGCCTTCTTCGCCCGAAGGTAAAGCCGAAGGTAGACCAACGTTGGTTGAGGTAGATCTCAAACCAAAACTTGAAATCAATCCTTGGAATCAATCCTTGGAACCCTAGGAAAAAAGAGGAGACACAATCCTAAGTACATAATCACACAAACAGACTGGTACAAGGAAATATAGTTAAATAAAGAAAGTAGAATTCTCACCACTTTGCAGAGCGGGTTAAACACCAGGAATTCTTCACGAACCAATATTACAACGAGCAGAGTTTCGCCTAGGACCGCAGTAGAACTAAGAGTGCTTTTTCCGGGGAATTAGGGCCCGCTTTATATATATTATATCTCAAGGTCCCACTGGAATAAAACTCTTACCCTCCACTCGTTAACCAAAAAATATCACCTGATTCCCATAGACAAATAATAGACTTGTGACCAAAGATAACATAGAACACAATTTACCACAGAGTATCAATCTCATCCGTGCTACATTTAGGAGAAATGACGCCATCTGACGACTCGAGGTTGAAAGTTTATCTAAGACCAAGGAAGAAGGAGTGTAAGAGCTACCGCTAACCTGATAAAGATGGCGCTCACCTAAACACGTCATCTTATTGCGTTACCAATACGAATTATTTACAGTAACTAAAAAAAGTTGTTACATGGCTAGACCTATTTCGATGGGACTTTTACTGATAGATAGCTGATGTTAGGAGTTCCTTAGGCTACCTTTATTGTAATTTTTTTTTTATAACATTTAAAACCAGTGAAATATTTAAAATTACTTTTATAATGTATCAACTCTTTACAGTTATTTAATCAATTTTATTTTACATTTTTTTATAGACATATTTGCAGTCACACAAACGTAAATGTATATAGATATCAACAAAAATACTACTTTTTCAAATCTTTTACATTTTCATTTAAGCTTGGCCCATAGACAATTAGTATATAATTAAATATAAACTGTTATAACACTGATATTACTTTTGTTTTGATTGCCAAACTCAACAATTAAAAAACATCACATTCCTGCAATTTTATAATTATTTTAATATAAATGTGAAATACATTTTACACCATAATTAAGGTTCTTAGATTATAATCATAATACTATGTGTATTTTAGTACCAACTGTTTAACATTATATGCTTAAATTAATCTATAGGACTGTGAAAAAATAAACAAATGGTGTAACAATAGTTTTTTTATAATTATCACAATAATCACAGCTAAAGAATCACTTATTATTGAGATTACTTTAAAATTAGTTTAATTTTTACGATTGGCATAGAAAGACTCCATAGATTCATGCTCTTCAATTTTGTAGTCCAATATTTTATCAAATCCTTCATAATGGAAATAACCAAAGAAATTCTTATTTTTCAACATATATGGAAACCACAATTTATCATCAGGCCACATATCATTAAAAGGTATATCTTCAACCTTGTACCATTTCGGTAACATCTCTTCAGTTTCTTTTGGCGTGCCTTCGAAGACATTTGTGCTAAACACTCGTACATCCATTATTAACGGTTCCCCTTCAAAAGTAAATTCCAGATGCGCAATATTCTTCAAATCATTTGGCTTAACATCCACACAACACTCTTCCTTTAATTCTCGAGCTGCGGCATCTATAATCGTTTCGTTGGCTTCAACTTTGCCGCCAAACCCGTTCCATTTATTCATGCCGAATCCGCGCTTTTTTAAACCTAATAATATCTGATTTTCTTTTTGTATAAAGACAAGAGTGTAGAGTTTCTTTAGCAACATTGTCATAAAAAGTCTGTGTTAAGTTGAACGAGTAAGTTTAAGTTATAAAAAGAAAGAAACAGGTTTGTTTTATTTGATAAACTACTTACATTACATCACACCTCAACTGAATTTGGCAATTTTGGCGTTTGATTTGAATTTTGACATTGTCAAAACAATACACTGAACCTTAGACAAAGAATTACTAGACTTGACACGCTAACAGCGCTACCACGAGCGAGTGCGTTAACGATACCATTTTTCAGTGTGTTACAGAAAAATAGAGATACGTTTTTTTGTCCTTATCGCAGTATAGTTTAGCACGTAACTTAAGTGAGTGGCGGAAAACTTTGAGAGAAAATATTCTCTGCAGAAGTGCAGAAGTATTATTTATAGTAAGTAACTTCTAGCTGTTAGTGCAAAAGCGCTATTATTGAAATGAAGCCTAAAATTTAATAACTTTTTATTAATTACAAAACAAAATAATACAAGAGAGAGAATCATTAGTGCAAAATTGAAACGGTAATTAATATCAATCTATCTTTCAAGAATTTTTAAAATCACGTAAGCCTAGTTTCTGTTTATTACATTATGAATTTAAGTATGGTAAGTAATATATTACGGTGTAAATTAAACGCTATCATGCGTTCAGAAACTGATACAATCGCATACACATGTTCTATAGTCAAGACGGCTATTGTATTGGGTATTGACGCGCTTGTATCGGCTGTCTTATTCCTCAGGAATTGTCCCGGAGGCCTGGAGAGAGGCGAATGTTCAGCCTGTCCCCAAAAAAGGCGAGCGCTCCGATCCGGCCAATTACCGACCAATAGCCATCACTTCCATTCTCTGCAAGGTGCTCGAACGGATCATCAACAGACAATTGGTCAAGTACCTAGAAGATCACTCCCTACTAAATGATCGGCAATATGGATTTAGGCCGAACCGATCTACGGGTGATCTTTTAGCGTATGTAACACACCTTTGGGGTGAGGCTATTGATAGGCATGGCGAGTCATTGGCAATCAGCCTCGACATGGCCAAGGCATTTGATAGGGTCTGGCACCGGTCGCTTCTCTCCAAACTTCCCACATTCGGCCTGCCCCGCAAACTCTGCGACTGGGTCACCGCCTTCCTGCACCAACGCCGCATTAGGGTCCTTTGCGACGGCGCGGCCTCTGATTTTAGACAGGTAAACGCTGGTGTACCTCAGGGCTCCGTCCTGTCGCCCACACTGTTTCTTCTGCATATCAATGATATGTTAGCCCTTGGCAACATACATTGCTATGCAGACGATAGCACAGTTCATGGGCGATATTTTGGACACCCTACAGCCAAGCTAGCAGACATTGAGGAAAAACGGCGGGAGCTTGTCGCTGAGCTTGACCGGGTTCTCGGCCGCATCTCTCAATGGGGAAATGAGAATCTGGTCGAGTTCAACGCCAAGAAAACACAGGTATGCGCGATCTCTACCAAGAAGTCTCCCTTTCTTCCCCTCCCTACTTTTCAGAGCTCTGAACTGCCACTGCAGGATAGGCTCAGTATCCTGGGGGTGGATATCTGTCATGATCTCAACCTGCGTGAATACATTGAGAGCGTCATTAAGGCGGCATCGCGAAAGTTGGGCGTACTGAATAGGGTGAGACGTTTCTTCGCGCCCGAGCATCTGTGTCTTCTTTACAAGACCCAGGTTCGTTCGTGCGTGGAGTACTGCTCTCATCTTTGCGATGGATCCGCCCAGTATTTGTTTGACGCTCTCGATCGGTTGCAGCGGCGAGCAATCCGCATTATCGACAGTAACGAAGTCACCGAGTCCCTTGAGCCCCTGCAGCTGCGAAGAAATGTCGCCTCCATGGCAGTCCTCTATCGCTTACATCAAGGAGAGTGCTCTGAAGAGTTGTTCCAACTGGTCCCCCCTTCCCCTTTCCTATACAGGACAACACGTGCTGGCCTCGGAAGCCACCGCTTCAGAGTGGTTGACATACGCTCTCGAACTAAACAGTTCGGCTCTTCTTTTCTGTGCCGAGCAGTTAAAACCTGGAACTCTCTACCAGCGCATGTGTTTCCTCCCTTCTATGACCCCGGGTCCTTCAAGCGGGGCGTGAAAAAGCATCTTACTAGGCCGCCCTAGTGTGGGTCACCGTACTGCACTGTCCGTTGTGGCAGTGAGGATGGTGGCCTTCACTTCTGGATTCTGTTCATGCTTTCCATCAGGCAGGGCAGAGTCATTTTGGCAGCTAATTTAAAAAAAAAAAAAAAAAAACTATATTTGGGGATTAATTGACCTCTCAATTGGAGACAGAGAACATTCATTTATTATGTTAGGTAATTTAGGGGGAGGGAACTCGCCCTTTTTTTTCTTGTAAGGGGTTGGGAGGGAGTCTTGACAGTTAATAATAATAAATAAAATAATAAATATTTCGGACATCTTACACACAACATCATCTAGTCCCAAACTAAGCAGAGCTTGTATTATGGGTACTTAACAACTAAACACTAGACCAACAAGGCAGTAAAAAGTTGATTCAAAGTTGATTCTTATGATCCCAAAAAGACGTAAAGTTATGATCAGTGACTATATCCAAATGATTCCATTCAACATGATTAGCTAAAAATACTTATATATTTATAATAAAATGTAAGATATTTATTTTTATTTTTTCCTTTAGATTCTTACGTAAGAGAGGGGTCCGCTTACTCTTATTTTTTTTAGGAGGGAATCAAAAACTAATAAAAGCTACTTACATGATAAACTATTGGCCACTAGAGTTCGTTGTAGAGTAGATCATCTTGTTCTATAACATTGGTATAAGGGCGTTTTTCAAAATTTTGCTCCGTTACGTACAGGATGTCCACTTATTTTCATAACAAAATTTTAAATAAACGATGAAATGTAGACATTGACAATGAACTAAGGTTTAAGAAAAACCATAATCAAACAATGATAAATGAGTATAATTTCTATTTAATGTATTATTATAGTGAGGGCTGCCAATACAGGGGTCTTGTACGTTACATTTTCATTCAAAGTAAATAATAACTCAAACATATCAAAGTTAATCAGCTTTATTTATAATTAATCAACAACATAAAAATCTTCTAAAATTTAATACCACTTTGTGATATCTTGCCTCTTAGTGCTGTTTAAAATATAAAATATGTCTTGTACGTAACTAAATGGCACTCTGGACTATCAAACTTTGTGAATAAATAACTATTCTGAAAGACTAACATTATAGGTAAGTTTTTTTAAATACAAAAAATAACAAAAAGACATTTAATATATATTAACAAAAACATAACTCCCAAAGGTTTTTTCATAAAAAAATAAAAACTATAACAGCCAAAACAGGACAGTTACGTATGTGGACAACAGTCGTTACGTTTAGGAACTCTAAAGCTATGTTTACAACGAGCACAATTTCTAGTCATTTTAGAAACAATACAATATTATTCAACATTTCAAAAATGTCGTGATGTGACATATTATTTATGTCACTGACAGACTGTTTTGGTTTGAGCATTTTAAAAATATATTTTACAAAAAACTTAGGGGATTCAAGTCTATCTCAGTTTCATTTTCACTTTAAGTAGGTAGGGTAGGTAACAATACTTCTTAACTTACAAAAAAATCCAACAGATACAAAAAAATGTCAAATAAGTAGTAACAAAAATAAAATAGGGAACCAATAAGTAGGTAATTCTGCGTGATTGTTTGGTCTTCTTTTAGAGTAACTTTTTCATTTTCCAATAGCTCAATCATCTTTTTGTGTTTAGTCTCTAGGCGAAATCTATTTTTACTTAAACTACTAATAACTTTCTTTAACCTTTCACAAGTTTTTAATGTCCTTTGATATCTTTTATAATTTCGGTAATTCAATCTCTGTTTTTTCTTCAATTTTGTATTATCTTGCATCTCTGGCACTGTCACTGGAACAGTATTTTTATACTGGCTTAGTATTATTTACTTTTTTATTTTCCCTTTTATTCCTTTTTTGTTATCTCCAAATTTTCCGTCTTTTTTCCTTTTCTTCCTTATTTAGTTCACTTACCTTGAGTTTATGTTCTTCAGTCTTTCGACTTCTTTCTTTTTATATTTGTTGTATTTTTCTTCATTTTCTTGTTTTTGTCCATATCGCCGTTGTTTTTGTCTCTCTCGGCACCAGTCAACGGCATAATTTACCTGAGTAGGAATAAATTAATTTGTAAGGAAGTGCCGAGGATGTGAGGAATGTTAGGGTTCACCCTCTTTATCGCTACTCTAAATAGGATATTTATAACATAATAAGGAAACCTGCTCACCATGAGGTGACTAGATCCTATAAAGGTAATGAGTTTACCTCTCTGGGTGAATTATATTTTTAATTTATATTAAATTGCACAAGACAGTATGAACGCATCTTTACGAGTCCAGTACGTAACGTTTTTAGTCCACCTAATACATCACGTCACGTCCTGGACGTTACGTATAACGCGGACTTGTCATTAAATGTTTTTATGGTATAAAAAAAGTTGATTATAGTAGTTTACTAGTACACATTCATTATCTACAACATATTTACTTATAATTTAACACGAGTAGTATATAAAATTTGTGGGTCTTACCTTTCAAAATCAATGTTCGTACCGGACAAACAAAACAGACCCGTCACGCACGTCACGGACCGCAAGTGTTGACGATTGAATTTCTTCAGTTTTAATTCAAAGGAAAAGAACGAAGGAATGATAAAAACATCGATAATATGGCATTGCTTAAAAATAGTTAGAGCCAAAGACAATATTATTGTTATTCTTTATAAAATCATACCGTTACGTACAGGACTGTCCGCTGTGGCCAGTTTTTTAAATCCGATAATGTCAGTATTTATATTAGAAACATATACTACAACCTTATTATATTTTATTTAAAAACAAATAAAATGAGTTATTTCATTCGAGTAATACTAAAGATATCCAAATATAGCTTATATATTCTCCAAAATACGTAATCAAAATCCAGGATATGATGAAGGACACATAAAAAAGTAGGATAATATTTGGTATTTTAATAAATATTAAAATATGTTTTCCGTTTAAGTCTTAAGTTTATCTTTTTTTTTACAGTAAGTTAAACATTTTACCCTAACGTAAAATAATTTGATACCCACTTCCTACATTTTTGCCTTTTAATCAATGGTCAAACTCGTAGGACACGGCAAAATAGTCCAGAGCAAAATTTTGAAAACCGCCCATAAATGGTTGCTCTTCCTAACATGGTGATGGATATGTCAAATTATGTCCCTGCAAAAATAAGATTTTAGTACAAATAACAGTCTGTATGATACGACGCAGACCGACGATCATGACTTTTATATCAGCTGAAAAGTCAGGTTTCCCTCTTAGTCTAGTCAACAAGTTCAAAAACGTGAAAAATAGAGATAAAGGTCCTAAAAATATGAGCGATGGCTCATTCGATTCGGAATCACCTCTAGAAAAATGTTTTTGAAGGATTTTGGTGCAGGTTAAAAATTGCAATTGTTATTAACAAAATAAGATGAAAAAAAAATGATATTTGTTTTAAAAAATGATGATTTTTTAAAACTATTGAAAAATTAAAAATCTTAAATTTTTTGAAACTATTGAAAACTATTGAACTATTGAAAAATTAAAAATCTCAAATTTTTCAATAGTTTTAAAAAATCATAATTAACAAATTAATAAACTTTAATGAAAATAAACCGCAGGATCTTTTATAGTACATATATGAAAAGGGCTCCACGAAGTTTAAAATTTATAGGCCAATTATTTATACCTTTCATCCCATTGTTTATGCCCATGGAGATTGAGAAAAAATTGGTTAGTTAACAATTGAATAACTTTTTGAAAAATGGTGATTAAACTTTTTTTTTTCAGGGCTCGATTCTTTCAAGTGTTAAGAAGATACTAGAATTTTTTCAAATTTTTAAAATCACATTTTATGTTATAAAAAAATTATTTTTATTGCTGAAAGTTTATTAATTTGTTAATTATGATTTTTTAAAACTATTGAAAAATTTGAGATTTTTAATTTTTCAATAGTTTTAAAAAATCATAATTAACAAATTAATAAACTTTAATGAAGATAAACCGCAGGATCTTTTAAAGTACATATATGAAAAGGGCTCCACGAAGTTTAAAATTTATAGGCCAATTATTTATACCTTTCATCCCATTGTTTATGCCCATGGAGATTGAGAAAAAATTGGTTAGTTAACAATTGAATAGGGCGTTTTTCAAAATTTTGCTCCGTTACGTACAGGATGTCCACTTATTTTCATAACAAAATTTTAAATAAACGATGAAATGTAGACATTGACAATGAACTAAGGTTTAAGAAAAACCATAATCAAACAATGTTAAATGAGTATAATTTCTAAATAATGTATTATTATAGAGAGGGTTGCCAATACAGGGGTCTTGTACGTTACATTTTCATTCAAAGTAAATAATAACTCAATCATATCAAAGTTAATCAGCTTTATTTATAATTAATCAACAACATAAAAATCTTCTAAAATTTAATATAACTTTGTGATATCTTGCCTCTTAGTGCTGTTTAAAATATAAAATATGTCTTGTACGTAACTAAATGGCACTCTGGACTATCAAACTTTGTGAATAAATAACTGTTCTGAAAGACTAACATTATAGGTAAGTTTTTTTAAATACAAAAAATAACAAAAAGACATTTAATATATATTAACAAAAACATAACTCCCAAAGGTTTTTTCATAAAAAAATAAAAACTCTAACAGCCAAAACAGGACAGTTACGTATGTGGACAACAGTCGTTACGTTTAGGAACTCTAAAGCTATGTTTACAACGAGCACAATTTCTAGTCATTTTAGAAACAATACAATATTATTCAACACTTCAAAAACGTCGTGATGTGACATATTATTTAAGTCACGTCACTGTACTTATTTCTACAAAATTAGTCAATATCACAGACTGTTTTGATTTGAGCATTTTAAAAATATATTTTACAAAAAACTTAGGGGATTCAAGTCTATCTCAGTTTCATTTTCACATTAAGTAGGTAACAATACTTCATAACTTACAAAAAAATCCAACAGATACAAAAAATGTCCAATAAGTAGTAACAAAAATAAAATAGGGAACCAATAAGTAGGTAATTCTGCGTGATTGTTTGGTCTTCTTTTAGAGTAACTTTTTCATTTTCCAATAGCTCAATCATCTTTTTGTGTTTAGTCTCTAGGCGAAATCTATTTTTACTTAAACTACTAATAACTTTCTTTAACCTTTCACAAGTTTTTAATGTCCTTTGATATCTTTTATAATTTCGGTAAATTAATCTCTGTTTTTTCTTCAATTTTGTATTATCTTGCATCTCTGGCACTGTCACTGGAACAGCTGGCCTAGTATTATTTATTTTTTTATTTTCCCTTTTATTCCTTTTTTGTTATCTCCAAATTTTCCGTCTTTTTTCCTTTTCTTCCTTATTTAGTTCACTTACCTTGAGTTTATGTTCTTCAGTCTTTCGACTTCTTTCTTTTTATATTTGTTGTATTTTTCTTCATTTTCTTTGTTTTGGTCCATATCGCCGTTGTTTTTGTCTCTCTCGGCACCAGTCAACGGCATAATTTACCTGAGTAGGAATAAATTAATTTGTAAGGAAGTGCCGAGGATGTGAGGAATGTTAGGGTTCACCCTCTTTATCGCTAGTCTAAATAGGATATTTATAACATAATAAGGAAACCTGCTCACCATGAGGTGACTAGATCCTATAAAGGTAATGAGTTTACCTCTCTGGGTGGATTATATTTTTAATTTATATTAAATTGCACAAGACAGTATGAACGTATCTTTACGAGTCCAGTACGTAACGTTTTTAGTCCACATAATACATCACGTCACGTCCTGGACGTTACGTATAACGCGGACTTGTCATCATATGTTTTTTTGGTATAAAAAAAGTTGATTATAGTAGTTTACTAGTACACATTCATTATCTACAACATATTTACTTATAATTTAACACGAGTAGTATATAAAATTTGTGGGTCTTACCTTTCAAAATCAATGTTCGTACCGGACAAACAAAACAGACCCGTCACGCACGTCACGGACCGCAAGTGTTGACGATTGAATTTCTTCAGTTTTAATTCAAAGGAAAAGAACGAAGGAATGATAAAAACATCGATAATATGGCATTGCTTAAAAATAGTTAGAGCCAAAGACAATATTATTGTTATTCTTTATAAAATCATACCGTTACGTACAGGACTGTCCGCTGTGGCCAGTTTTTTAAATCCGATAATGTCAGTATTTATATTAGAAACATATACTACAACCTTATTATATTTTATTTAAAAACAAATATAATGAGTTATTTCATTCGAGTAATACTAAAGATATCCAAATATAGCTTATATATTCTCCAAAATACGTAATCAAAATCCAGGATATGATGAAGGACACATAAAAAAGTAGGATAATATTTGGTATTTTAATAAATATTAAAATATGTTTTCCGTTTAAGTCTTAAGTTTATCTTTTTTTTTACAGTAAGTTAAACATTTTACCCTAACGTAAAATAATTTGATACCCACTTCCTACATTTTTGCCTTTTAATCAATGGTCAAACTCGTAGGACACGGCAAAATAGTCCTGAGCAAAATTTTGAAAACCGCCCAAATTTAACTTTTTGAAAAATGGTGATTAAACTTTTTTTTTTCAGGGCTAGATTCTTTCAAGTGTTAAGAAGATACTAGAATTTTTTCAAATTTTTTAAATCACATTTTATGTTATACAAAAATTATTTTTATTGCTGAACTCTCTTTAGCGGCGGCGCGCGCATGGCGTAACTGCCGCGCGGAGTCCTATTTTCAACGTCTAATTAAAATTATAAATAATGGAGATAGAATTCCGGGAGTTGGGACTTTTTTATTGGAAATTTCCTCCTCTTTAACGAGCTTTTTTCAAAATTGCTTAAATGTTAATATTTTTCGAGTTATTAACAAAAAACGAAATATCATTTTTTTTCATCTTATTTTGTTAATAACAATTGTTATTTTTAACCTGCACCAAAATCCTTCAAAAACATTTTTCTAGAGGTGATTCCGAATCGAATGAGCCATCGCTCATATTTTTAGGACCTTTATCTCTATTTTTCACGTTTTTGAACTTGTTGACTAGACTATCTGTGGAACAGAGGGTTAGAACGAACTTCATAAAGTTGTAACAGAGTTGGAAAATGTACCTCACCTCACCTTTTATGTAAGCTAACTCTATATGTAGTTCGATTAATATTTCACAGATGACGCTGAAATAAAATATTTATTTGTTATGCGGCTTCGCGTGCGGGAGAACAATATTTTATTTTTGATAATGTTATTGACCGCTATGATTGGATAATAACAAATTAGGCTATAAGCTATGCTTTGTAATCTTTTAAATATTAGTAAAAAGGAACAACTACTGACAATTTCAGAACATGTATTTGCAGTATTATCTAAATCGATCACAGGCATAATTTTAATTGTTTTAATGTATATTAATATAAATATTTACATGCATAAAAACATGTACCTAGAGAGAATATAACATAATGTAGACGATTCGAGTTTATATCTGGTATATACTAATGTACATATTTGTTCAGAGACTGATTTCTATAGCTCTGCGTGGCTTGGGATCAGACAGCTATGTGAAACTAATATACTCTGTCCATTCCTTTATTATCTTTTTGACAGTTCAACAAATTTCGAAATGAATAATTTCACCGATTCGATTTGAAATAAAAATCATTTGATATAATATTCTTTATGTCAACACAATTTAAGTACATTTTAAGTCAGTAGTCCAAAAATGAATTAATTAATGCATAGAGTAATTGTTCTTTATTCTAAGTTTGAACTTAAATTCCAAAATTTCCACTTAATTCCTTACAAATAATTAATCTTGAAGTCATACTATTTTAATTTCCTTTTTATTTTATTAAATTTACAGAAACAAAATTTATGAATTTTATGAAGTCAAATTATTTTGATTATATTATTAAGATAGATTATTTTAATCGTTTAATCGATTTATCGTATTTCAAGAACTGTTTTGTAGTTTTTGTTTTTTGCTATGCACAAGCACTTCCCTACCCGTCTATAAAGTACGACATTACTGTAGTACATTATTACGAAAAAAATACCGGTAATTTATAGGCGTGACCTGTCAAAGAGACAATAAATGAATGAACAAAGTTTAAGTATTAATGCTATTCACCTGCAATCACTTAAATTTACATATAACGAGACGACTCTGTGATAATGCTCCAATCTATATCTAGTATTAATTTCAAAATTTACTTTATGTTTGGAACACTGACGTGTCTTTTAGATAAACGGATTAACACAAATGTTTTGTAGATAGCACCAAATTACATAAACTATTTTGTTTAATAAAAGAGATTTGATTTATCATTTTAAATGCACAATAGTCAATCATTCGGCAAGCGCTTGTCATAACTATTTGATAAAAAATAATTTTATCGGTTAAGCTGCTAGAATTTACAGAAAGATATAAGAATTAGTACCTGTGTTTATGTATTTATTTTTTAATTATTTAACTTTATTTAGTTACAAAAAATAAATAACTACAAAAACTTTTAATATTCTAATAAAAATTAAACGTGACTTTCAAATGAATGCATATTGTTCGAATTTTTAAAAATCTGTGAAATTTGTCTTGTACTTAAATAGATGGCGTTGAGAAGATATATACATAAGTTTGAATCGCGCTTACTTTTATCGTTGATGAATATCTATTAAGTAATAGTTACAAATAGGTAATAAACATTCAAGTAAGAGTTTTTTATTGTTCATTGAAATGCACACATGATTGAACTTTGGAGTCGTCTTGTTATATAGATGCATTTGTTAATTTTTTTTTAACTTTAACTTAATATGCACTGTTATGCTTATTAAATAAAAGGCATTTTACTGTATGAATATTTCGCGCCAGAAATAAAAGGGATTTTAATTTGTGGATTCAAAATTATTTATGTAATCTAATTACAAAACAAACACATTATAACTCAAGTATCCATTAGCAAAAATATAATGCAACAGACAAAGCTGTATATAATGGGCATTATTATCATTTCAGACATTATCAGTACTCGCATAATTATCTCTGTAAAGTTAATTAGTAAGATAAATCGGTATATTGGTTATGGACGCGTCTTTCGTATTACATATAACATTATTTTGTTTTTTATAAATCAAAATGTAAGTATGCAAACTTTATATTGTTAAATATGTACTAGGTAGGACATTACGTCATATTTGGTGCGAAATAAATTCATGCTTTATTTTTTCTTAATTTAAATTTTACGAACTCTTTTTTTTATTATACTAAATAGGATTAGGGTGTTATCGAGTTTTACGATAAAATACTTGGATTTAAGAAACTTTACAAGATTGATGTTTTTATAACTCTTGTCAAATATAATTTAAGAATTTATAGATACCATTTTTATTTTCTATGTATACTATGCATGTATTTACAAAATATAAAGTATGTTTAAGTAGGTATTTATATCAGTTGTCTAGTACCCATACCATTAGCTCTGCTTAGTTTGGGACTAGATGATGTTGTGATTAAGATGTCCAAAAATATTCGTTTATTTATTTTATTTATTTATATAGGTAGTACTAGTGGTTACTAGTATAATTAATATTTAGCTGTTGTAGTGACTTCAAAATGAAAATATTTTATGTTTGGTTAATTACCTACAGACCTCTACGGTCGATGTTTGATAATGTTCAAGTAACATCCTATGTATATTATAAACGTGAAAATATATGTAGATAGAGGTTTGGATATGTATTTTACAGTTTCGAATAGCGACTACAGACTCTGATAGAGGTTGTCCTCCTCATATGCAGAGATTTTTTGGCCCCATAATTAATAATTAAAATTAATCATTACTAATTTTAAATATATATTTTATTATAAATAATAATTAAAAATTAAAAGGACCAAGGGATAAACTACGCAAGACAACATCAATGCAAAGAGAAGGAAAACTTGAAATCATAATATAAAACCATATATATCGTATGATAACCATATTATGGTTTCAAGTTTTCCTACTCTTTGCATTGATGTTGTCTTGCGTAGTTTATCCCTTGGTCGCCTTTTACGACACCCGCAGGATGAATAGGGGTGGTGACACTCTGTATTCTTAATCCGTCACCACACTGTTAAAGGACTGTTAAAGGCTGTTGATGATGATGATGAACCACGTTTTAGAACCCTAAGAAAAAAAAGTAGTTTGATCAATTTTTTTTAATTATTTAACAATAATAATTAAAATTCTATTTGGTCGTTTTGTAAATTGTGTTTAATTCTGAATTTGACTAGCACAGCTACTTTAATAAAACAGTATCCACGATTTATTTCAGTATGAAGTGCCTGCCGCACGGGTGTAAGGCATACGCCAGCGGTTCTGTTGGCACAACCTTCACAAATTTGATCACTCAGCTGTTAGCAGCGCAGTGTCTTATCACCGAACCATGGCCCCAAGATCACTCCTATTCACTGTCAGGTTAGTAGAAGCTCATCAATTATCAACCCAATAATGTCCCACTGCTGGAGGTCTCCTCTAAAGAGGGTTAAGGCCATACTTTCCCAAGCATTATAGGGTTTTACCTGTTTTTCCAGGTTGATTGATTTTGATTTAACCACACCACACATACTTAACTACATTAGTAACAGTAATTTCAATTTCGACAGATGGGCAGAATTTCGACTTCATCATTATAGGCTCAGGTGCTGGGTCTGTTTTAGCCAATAGGCTATCAGAAATCGAAGGTTGGAAAGTGCTCCTTATAGAAGCTGGCAGTGACCCTCCAATGGAAAGCATTGTAAGTATTACATGCGATTTACGAATTGTTATTCTGATTTTAGGTTTTATTTGTGTCCATTTAATTTTATAAAGACCCTGCAACACAGGAATATTCCTGTGGATCAATTTGTATTTTTCAAAATAAAAGAAGAGATTATCTAAAGGAGATTCTAAGGTATAATTTTCGAAGTAATACGGTCAACCTAACTTATAAAAATCTGATCAAAAATTTGCGTAAAGATTCAAGCTAATAACACTTTTTTCTTCTCATCAGGTGCCCAATTACGCTTCAGCAATGTTTCAGAGTCGGAACTCCTATCCCTATTACACAGAAGCTGATGACAACTTCTGTCGGGGTTGTATAGAGCAGCTTACATTCTGGCCTAGAGGAAAGGCTCTCGGTGGCACGTCCAGTTTAAACGGCATGCTTTACATGAGAGGTAGCGCTGGAGATTACGAAAAGTGGCATCTAGAAGAAGGTGACGGTTGGGATTGGCCTACGCTGAAGGAGTATTTCAAGAAAAGCGAAAAAATGGTAGATCCTTTTATTCTAAATAATCCAGAATTAAGAAAAGAACACGGCACTGAAGGAGAGTTTATTGTAGATCAATTAAACTTCACTCACGGCGACATAGCTGATAAACTTACTAACGCTTACAAAGAGATGGGCTTGAAGTATTTAGATGACTTGAATGGACCTTCTCAACTGGGCGTGGGCAAACTGAGAGGTAGTGTTCATAAAGGACGACGAGTCAGTACAGCTACTGCTTTCTTAAACCCAATAAAGGAACGTAAAAATTTGTACGTTATTAAACACACATTTGTGCATAAAATAGAATTTGATAAAGAAAAGAGGGCGTCCGGTGTTAGGGTAACGCTTTTTTATGGAGAGTCACAGCACTTTTTTGCCCGTAAAGAAATAATTGTGAGCGGTGGTTCTCTGAATACACCCAAATTACTCATGTATTCAGGTATTGGACCTAAAAAGCGACTAAAAGAATTAGATATCAAAGTGATAAGTAATCTACCCGTGGGTAAAAATCTACAAGATCATGTCCGTATTCCAATACCAATTACACTGGATACGGGGGCTGAAAGAAGAGGTGAAGAATTCTGGCAAAAAGCTGCCGCACAGTATTTGGTAGACCAGACAGGGCCTCATGCTACGAATTATGATCAGCCTAACATAAATGCATTTTTATCTGTGCCAGATGGTAAACCTCTTCCTGATGTGCAAATTGATCATAATTACTTTGTACCTAATACATCACACGTAGCTTCCATGTGCGAAAAGATTATGTCTTACAACGAAAGTATTTGCAAACAGTTTGTTGATTGGAATTCTGATAAAGAATTGTTGCTTGTCTTGGTTTCTTTGTGTCGCCCTCATTCAAAGGGTGAAATAAACATACGTTTCCATAATACCATGGAACAACCCAATATACACCCAAGATATTTCAGTGACAAAAGAGATATGGAGACATTTGTTAAAGCTTTAAAGAGAGTAACGGAAATAGTTAAGACTCCAACGTTTAAAGACATGAAAGCAGAGCTGAAGAGAATTCAATTTGAAGGTTGTGATGACCTCGAATTTGAGAGTGATGAATATTGGGAATGTATGGCTCGTACTGTTACGTATCACGTTTTCCACCCAGTAGGGACTGCGAAAATGGGAAAACCAGACGATCCTGAGGCAGTTGTTGATAGCAGACTACGAGTCTATGGAGTAAAAGGCTTGAGAGTGGTAGATGCCAGTGTGATGCCCACTATACCTAGTGTTAATATACAAGCAGCCGTGATGATGATTGCTGAAAGAGCTGCTGATTTTATAAAAGACGATTATTTGAAGGCACAAAATGAAACTGTGTCGAAAGATGAATTGTAATTTTAAAACCAAAATTAAGAGCAAGGAATAACAGATTTTTTTTTGTTACTACTAAGTTTTTGTTTACTGTATAAAGTGAAAGAGAAAATTTCGTATTGTTGTATCCTATAGGTCCAGTTACAACTTTTATCTATCGTTCCTATTGACTTATAGATTAATTTCCGTTAAGAGTTTTCTCAGAACCAATATTGTAAATCAGGTACAAGTTTAGTTACTGTAACTAGGTCAGCTTGTACATAACATTACATAAGGTGAGACTTGGATAATTTTAATCAGTTTGATAAGAGTTTATATTTTTATAAAAGTTTAAATGATGTACGTATTTTCAAGATCCAAGACTGGATCGGATTTATTTTCCAATTATAAACTGTAATAAATTTAAAACGATGTGAATTTTATAAAGATAGTTTCCGTAGTCACCCATAATGGTAAGTAGATTTAAAATCGTGTCCAAAAGATAATATAATTATTATGTTTACTTATTATTTCTTTATTTTAGTACGAAGTTTTCCAAGTGAGTGCATTTTATAAGTTAAGCCCCTATAACTCCTGAAATAAAAAAAGTTATCAAAACTGCTATAGTTTTTCTTGTAAGTTTAACATGTGGACTACCATCATACATTTTTCAGGTTTTATGAGCCAGTCGTTTGGCTTACAGAGAGGAAGGGGGGGCAACGCCCTATTTTTCCAAATAATAATAATAATAATAATAATAATCATTTATTTGCCAGAATGTAGGTGTACAAAGTATGATCTTAAAATTAAACACGTCCCATTTACATCCTACCAGTATACATGGTATGCAAATATTAGTAAGGTATATTAAAATGAAATTATTTAATTAGCAATTATCCATATGAATTACATTAAATTAATTATTGCATGCAATGTCAAAATAATCATTTCGGTAAGTCAACAAGGAAATTAAAATTTTGTCAAATAAATTCTAGAATATTTAAAACTAGGTACATTAATTATATATTGTTCATGGATATTGTCTATGTCAAAATGATAAAATTGGTTTAAAAATAATAATACTAATACTCTGTACCGTTACTTCCCTTCCTCACGATATGACATAAATTCAGTCAAATCGTAAAAACATTTCTCCTTTAGCCATTGCGTCAAGTCTTTTTTAAATTTAATTACCGGTAGCTCTTTAAACCTATTTGGCAATTTATTGTAGACCTTTATGGCATTTACATAAGAGTTCCTCTTATACATTTCGAGCCTACATCGAGGAAAATGTAACTTATGTCTATCTCTAGATGCTACATTTCGTTTGGAAACATCTTCATGCTTGGAAAAATATTTCGGGTGTTGTCGCACAAATATGCATAGCTCTCTAATATACATGCACGGTAATGGCAGGATGTTAAATTTCTTAAATATAGGTTTACAGCTATCCATATAACCCGCTCCACAAATTGCTCTCACACATTTTTTTTGCACCTTAAATGCTTTGATGACGTCCACTGAATTGCCCCACAACAAAAGACCATACGACAGAACAGACGAAACGTAGCCATGATATGCACAGAGTGCAGCATCGACCGATACTGTAACCCGCACTCTCTTTAATGCATAAACAAATCTGTCGAGTTTATCACAGACGCCTTCTACGTGACTTTTCCAGTCACAATTTTGATCTAACTTTAAGCCAAGAAATGTTGTGGTTACTACTTTTTCAATTTCCATATTGTTATATTTAACGTTCAAATGTATTGGATGTTTTTTGTACGTTTGGAATTGGATTAATTTTGTTTTATTCACATTGATTTTTAAATTGTTTGTCTTTAACCAGTTTATTATATTATTAAAAGCTTCAGTTATTTCGTTCTCATAGTCACTGCCTTCACGCTTTACTATAAGAGTCGTATCATCAGCAAATAAAATTATTTTATGGCGAGTAATGTTTGGGAGATCATTGATATACAGCAAAAATAAAAATGGTCCCAGAACACTGCCCTGCGGTACTCCATAGTTATTCTGCTGAAATTCACTCTTGTACGACATCTTTTTTCCTTTCACAGTTTTGGATATATGTACACATTGTTGTCTAGACTGTAGATAATTTCTGAGCCAGTCGTTCGCTTTACCCCTTATACCATAGGTTTCTAGTTTTTGCAAAAGCAGTACATGATCCACAAAATCAAAGGCCTTGCTCATGTCCAAAAATACCGCCGCAACTGGTACTCCATCATTAACAGCTTGGGTAACAGTTTTGATTAAATCAAAACAGGCTAGTGAGGTGGTACTGTTTTGTCTAAACCCGAATTGCTGATCATTAAGTATATGGTGTTTTGTTGTAAAATCCTGAAGTCTTTTCAGCATTATCTTCTCAAAGATTTTTGACATTATTGGTATTAATGCCACGGGCCTGTAGTTTTCCATATCACTTGGATCACCTTTTTTTAAAAGAGGCTTGACTACGGTGTTTTTTAAGATCTTTGGGAATGAGCCTTCCTCAAAAGATAAGTTTATTAGGTAAGACAGTGGTTGACATATTAATTTAGCGCATAATTTTATAACATTGGTCGTTATTTCATCTACCCCTGATGCACTTGTATTTTTCAGATTTTTAATAACTTGAAATATCTCCATAGCATCCGTAGGTTTAAGGAAAATTGTTTGTCTTATTTCAGTATTAATGGTCTTCTTGATCTCGTCAACGTTATATTTAAAATCATTACTATTTGTCAATTGTATATAATATTTATTAAACATGTCACTTATTGTCTTGGGGTCTTCAAATGTCCTATTATTTTTAGTTATACTGTCAATTTGGGTTTTTGTAATTCCGTCATTAATATTTTCATTTATAACTGTCCAAGTTGCTTTACATTTATTTTTATTACGAACTATATATCTTCCACTCTGTAGTTGTCTGGATTTATATATGCACTTTTTGAGAATATTGCTATATAGTTTATATTTCTTATTTAATTTTATGTTTTTAGTTTTATTTTGCAGTTGGCTGAGATATAGATATCTTTTCCTCACACAGGATTTTCTGATTCCCTTCGTTAACCATTTATTGTTGCTATTTTTAGTCGATCTCTTTTTTGTAATGACTGGAAAACACAGATCAAAAAAGAACTTAAAAGTCTCATGAAATTCATTGAACGCTTCCTGCAATTCATTCTTTTCGTATACGTTTGAAAACGAAAGTGACGATATACAATTGTAAAACTTGTCCATGTTTTCCTTATTAAAATCCCTGGTATCCTCATACCAATTTATTATTTCATGGCATCTAGTTGTTCTTAGAGAAAGCGTTTGCCCTGTTTCGTGGTCAGATAACGCGAGGTGATGGACCTCTGCTTTAGCTCGCTTGATGTCGCTAGCTATTTGATCTATACAGGACAGTTGTCTTGTTGGTGTTTTAATAAATAAATTTATATTAAAGTTCTTTAGCAAACTTTTCAGTTCCTCGCAACTTTTGTTTGGTTTTAGGATATTTAAGTTCCAGTCCCCGCACAAAACAACTTTATGGTTCCTTTTTGTAAGTCTTCTTAGTAGCTGCTCTAGTTTTTCTAGAAATATTTGAGGATCGCTGTTTGGAGTCCTATATAAGCAAATAATCCTTATTTTATTAATTTCTACGCCACAACATTCAAAATTAAATTTACATGACAAGTCATTGATATTAGATAAAACCTTATACTTTATATTATTATTTAACAATATGCATGTACCTCCTCGATTATTATCACGTGAAAATGCTGTAACTAATTTATAGCCAGGAACTTTCAAAAGCATTTCTGTACCTCTCTTGATAAAAGTTTCAGTCAAACAAACAACATCAATGTTAGGGCCTTGTTGCGATAGGTCGCGTATAGCAAACGTTAGTTCCTCTGTTTTGTTTATTGCCCCAGCAATGTTTTGATGAAATATTCTAAAATTAAAGTCTAGATTAGGGGCGAAAACAATTTTGCAAATGAGAAGGCAGCTGTGTATCAGATTGTTTATTTAGAGTAGATTTTTTAAAGTAGTATGGTATGGTTCCCTTGCTGTAGGTTTGGACGTTGGTTACCTTCAACTCGCTTAAAGTATTAGATATCTGGTCATTATCATCTGAATGCACATTTTTAGAGCGAAAGTAGAATGGTATTGTACCCTTTTTAGGAATCGTAGTGTTCTTTATGTTACTATTAGTCTTATTCATTAATAACATAATATTTTCGCAGCATAAAAATGTTTTGTCATAATAATGTGAGTCAATCTTAAAATTAATTTTTTTACATACATTTAACAAATAATGATATTTATTATATTGGTATTCGTATTTAGAATCAATAAATGAACAATTTTTAAAGTTATTACATAATAATCTTAAATTGTTATTTAGCATACTTGTGTTTAAATATTTGTTTTGTATTACATTAAATAACAATATATTGATTTTCTGCAAGGATTTTAACATGACTGTTAGTTCAATTAATGTTTTAATGGGGTTAGTATCATTTTCTCCTATGCAGATAACTATATAATTATTTTCTGAATCCTCTAGTTTGTAAATAGGTTTAATAATTTCTTCAGTAGTAGCATATGGCTTTATAGTAGAAAATACACAGTATTTCTTATAATTTGTGTTTCTTCTAGATTGTATGAGTGCTGTAGCTAGCCCAGAAAACTGTTGTCCTCCAAATATAAATATCTGAGAATTTGTGTAGTTTTTAATAGGTTTAAGAGGTTGTTGATAACTGTCTGTTATTGTTTTTTCATTCTTTCGTATAGCGTCATCTAGTTTTTGATGGTCACACTTCACAGAGTTGAGGTTGTTCACTTGTGGTTTACCGGGCCTGCATGGGCTACTGATAGCGCCATCTGTTAGTTTTGCTGGGTAAGATTTTGTGTCGCTATCGATTAAACTCAAATCAAGCTTTTTCCTAGAAATATTTTCTAAATTTAGTGACTTAGGGTTCTTCTTTTTTGATGATTTTTTCGTACTATTTATGGGTCCGCTACATACATTTTTTAATTTTGTTATGATAGTTTGCTGTTCACTAGTCTGTTTTTTCAAAGTGCTGTTTTCCATGATTAAATTATCTATCTCGTTATGAGCGGTGTTTAATTGCATTCTTAATTGTTCAATCTCTAAATTGAGTCTTTCAAATTCTTCATAAGTTAAGCTACCTGACATTAGTGGTAGACTCTTCGACATAAAATCTGACTTGCTCGATTCAAAAGAAGAACTAGGAGATGTAATTATAGTTTTATGTCTTCGTAAAGTTATATTGTCAAAATCCATGTTTAAAAATTCCACTTAGTTGATCAGGAACGAAAATAAACAGTAACGAGTTTTCTCATAAGTTACAAAAACATGAATCTGATGAGATTCGAACTTGCGTCAATCGCTACAAAAAAAATAAAAGAGTATATCCTTCAACCAATAGCTAGACGCACAACCGACAATAAATTCAAATTTAGACATATACTTCAACTTCTATGAATCGTAAATTGAACTTGTCGTTATTTATTTGTGACTTTCATTAATAAAAATAACGTTTTAATTTTGCACTAAATGAAGGTATCTAGGTGTCATCAGCACTAAAATTATTTATCACTATTTTAACACTGCTATGGTCTTATTATGATTACTAAACACACACAATAATAACTACAGTTTGTTTTTAATAGGTAGACACAGGTATTTATTTAAAGACGACTTTTACACTTTCAATATTATGATGCTATTTCGAGCAGATCGGTGTTTCTAGTTATTTATAGTTAAATGTAAGTTTTATCACTGATTAACATGTTCACTAATAGTTCGAAGATTTAGGAACTAGATTTTCGCAATTTTTCACTCAGAAGCGGTAAATTAAATTTTTAAATAATAAATATTTACGGAGCCGATCTCAACGTGACAGCTGACAGCTGATTATTTTCTGCAAAAAAATCGCTTACCTAAAAAACTCGCAAACGGATACCTAAATCGAAAAATTATGCTAGCAACCTCATAATGTTTTTGAAAGACCTATCTAATAATATCACACACGATGGGGTACACGCGAGATAAAAAAACATCGCCCTTATCCCGTGATTAGGAATCGTGAATCACGAACTATGAAACCCTAAAATTCAGTTTTAAAATTGTAACAACTTGAAATAAATATCCACAATCAATCAATAACTCACAATGTACCTCTGGTGGGCGCCTCTTCTCAGGAGAGGGTTATGTCCCCACGCTGGCCAAGTGCGGCTAGGCACTAGGCAAGACACGTTGTGGCTACGTAATCTTGCTATTAGATGTTTTCATCTGCCCGAAGACCTCCAGCTAAGCTTCAGGACAATATCTCACGAAAACAACCTGGACCAACTGCTTAACGTGACCTCCGAATCGCGGAAACGCTCATAACAAATCATGACACGTACGGCCACCCATCTAGATACTAACCGTGCCATCGTTGCTTACTCTCGGCGATTGTTTATAATATTACCTAGGGCAACCTGGCTATGAGTGCTTCGCGTCATAAATAGCCACATTTATAAAAAAATAAATTTAATGATATAGGACCTGAAATCATTACGATAAAGGAGTAATTAATTGCAACTAACTGCATGTTTGGTCTACCTACCACTTAATCTGTCGCCATGGCGTCGTCACTAATGTCGTCCCACATGGGACAACACTTTTTGTGATTTAAAAATTGTTGTTCTGAGGCTGAATGTTGTTTGTTTCCGTTTCATGTATGTTTGTAAAGTTCCTCACGACACAGGATAAATTCCTAATACGTGAGATGTGTTAAAAAAAAATGGCATGGCAAGATACATTTTAAAGAATAAAAAATAAAAAAGTGTTTTATTTCCATATTTACAAAATGAAATGTATTATGTTCTGATCAAGATTTTTATTCTTCGTCACCATGCATTGATGAGTTAGTAGTAGAACCACGGCTTTCATCTTCTAAAAGATTAATCTGACTGCCAAGATCCACCATTCTGTATCTCTTTTTACGTTTAACTTCTCTGCCAATCCTCTCACATATTTCAACTAAACTCTCTCTTAGTTCTAACGGCAAGTCTCTAGTCAAAACTTCCTTTAGTAAATTGTTCGTAAGATCCCTGCTCAACATTGAAGGCTTGCTGTGCACATTCTTTTTATTTCTTCTCATTTTGTGCATACAATTTTGAAAGGCAAATTTCATTTCTCCGGTCTTCCATTTCTTGTAACAGAAAAACGCGGTGTGGATGAAACACACCAGAGATAGCAATAACGCACTCATGGCCATGACGCATACGCAAATGGAAATTAAGGCTCTTAAACAACACTTGTTATATTCTGAAGTATCACCGGTATACAACGGGCAGAGTTTACCAGTCATCAAATCTCTTAGCAGCGCCAAATTTTGAGATATAGTCGAGCAATTAGATTTTACTCGAACGGTCATTTGGTTTATTGTTGTCTTAGTGGGTTCAGACACAACGCCCAAACCTGTACTAATACTGTATATATCACCGACAGTAATATACTGATCGAGATCTCTACATATATTGCTTTTTGGTACATAAGCCACGTCTGGAAGACTCCTTTTAAAATTCCTATGGCAATTTGGCGCGCTGGCACATTTTCTGCGAATTGGGTCAAAAAACGGTCTCCTGCCAGAATATTTTAGATCACAGTCAACAGGTATGCAGTCGTGCAAGGCATCTTCATCCAAAGAATTACAGCTGCTTGGTTTTTCTTGATAATAATCTTTTAAATAATCCGATTTCGTGTTCATTTTCATATTTGTATTAAAAGGTATGTTGACATCGAGACGCGTTGCACGTTTTTGTCTTTTACACTTGTATTCTACAATAAAGTTACAGTTACCTATTTGATCATGGGGGTACAGGGTTGGGTAAACATAAAATAGTGTTTCTCTTCGTTTAGGCAAAAGTAATTCTGTGTTGTCACCATAAATGGTATCCGCACTGCAATCTTTATAAGGAGTATTTTCTATACAGCACATTTTAGGCCAAGAATGTATTCTGCAGGTACCCACGTGATCGTCACTTTTAACATCCACAAAAAATTTAAGTCCTACTGATCCTTGCTCTAAACTCATAACGCCTTTATCTACAACCGTGACTGATGATAGAACTTCGTGTATTGTTGTCTTCGATAATACTAAATATATGGTAACCAACAAATAAATAAACATTTCTCGCAGGACATTTCATTTTGACAGAATCTGGCAGATTCATTTTTTTTGACAGGTCTTTAGTTAGAGGTTCGATTTCTCCATTCGAGTTTTTAGAAAACAATGCTGCCAATCAATCAAAGCCAAAATAATGCCTATTATTTTATATTATCAGTTCTGTGCCAACACTATCTGCATATAGCATTCGAGCAGTTGTAAATATAAATGAATAAATACTTCGGATATCTTACACATAACGCCATTAAGTCCCAAACTTAAGCAGAGCTTGTGTTGTCAGGGTGGCCTGAGGCGTTGATAAGTGCGCCATTGACCATTAGGTTCGAGTGGAGGTCGTCATCCCGGGCCTGCTTCTGCTAAATGACATTTTCGAAGTAGGTTGCGGACGTACGATGAAAAAAATTGCTTTGACAGAATTCATTTCCCTAACAGCCAATACGAATCTTGAAAATACCCATATAATCTTAATCTTCAAAGACAGTATATACCATTGTCGTCACCGAAACCTTACTTCATTGTATCAGTGAAAATTTTGCTTTAAACTTGAAATAAATGAGATAACTGCCCACATTTAAAAATAGCACGTGAGTGCAGTTCAATGGTTCAAGCGCAAATAAGATTGCCGCGACTGTGGCGCCAGCGGAGCCACGCGAAAACTTGATTTTGCCGCGCACCCACCGATAATTAGAGAAAATTGGTATTGGAAGCTGCATATACCGCATCCCAGCACCACATTCAATTACCTATATTTAAACTTTATTAACACGAGAGCTTATAAGAACGTAATAACGTTAAATAGTGTGAGGGGCTTGCAACCTCGTTTCTTGAATTATGTTGCTAGTTTAAATCACGGCTGTTTTACGACATATTTTATGAAAAGCGTGAAGCAATTTCCCAGGACAATATTACAAGATCATATAATGTGTCGAAAAATTCAATTGGGTCTGTGAATCTTGCCAAATATCAATCAATCAACAACCCAAAATGTCTCACTGCTGGGGTCGGGTCTCCTAACAGGAGAGTCCCCTCATTGGTCGAGTGCTGGTTGGACACCGACTAAATTTTGCTTGACTTGCTAAATATATAAATGAAATTTACAGAAAGCAAGACACTGATAAACAAATAAAATAAAATTGATGATGGGATTTATCTAGAATAAAAACTAAATTTCGCAAATAACTCAATTTTAATATAAATGAATGGTTAAATAGAATATAAACTTGGGCATATTATGTGTAGCGATAATTGATCGAAACGATGAAAAATAAAAGTTTTCGTCGTGAGTTTCCCGTTGCTTTCATCACAATTGGAAAATTAGCTTTTCAATTTATTAATAGACTTTTAAAGAAATTTCTCTGATAAGTAGAAACTTTGGAAAATTTGATTTTGTTGTCAATGCTTCTTAAAAGTTAGTAAAAAACTTTTAAGTACCATTTACAATGAAAACGAATAAAATGGAAAAAAATCTTATTGATGAATACACAAGTATCAAGTTGATTAGGATTAAATGGTAAAAAACAAGCATTGTTTTATCTATTTATTGACAAATACATGTTGTAAATACTAAAATACCTTGACGAATTTAACGAGAAAAATTTGGATCAACAAGATTATTCATGCAAGAAATTAATTCGAATATTAGATATAAGTACACAAACAACGCAACACAAAGCAATAAATATACAGGATCAAAACTGCCAACCTCTTTGTTCATTCCTTGTCTATTTCCAAAAACAGACACCTCTAAATCTATCGCAAAAAAACAGCACCAATGTCAGATGTTCTTCAATTTTTTCATTAAATTTTAAACTCATATATACTGAATTTATGAAAAAGGAAACAGAAAATGATTAAATTGCCAGAAATAAAAAGAGATCCAAAAGAAACAAAAGATTTGTGCAAGTAAATAGTAGGACAGTAGTTTTAGTGTTATTTGTTACTGTTGGTGTATATGGATAGACAAAACCATAATTTTCTAATGAGGTTGCTTAGAAAGGCGGTTTTATTTTCTAGATCCGTATGTAGCCATAGAGACGCAAAATTATTTAGGAATTTTATGAAAACCTCTTCCTTTTCATAAACATTAGCCATTATTTTATACAAGGCTGTCTATGTTTTTAAAGAATGTCTCAAAACAGCCATGGTCGAATTATTGGAATGTTTTAGTTATCACAAAGCCAGCCAGTTAGTTATAACTATTAAATCAATTAATCTTCTGTAATTTTCCATGAGTTTTGCCCAATCATAATTGCATGGTTACCGATATGATCTGGTTTTAAGATATTCTATTTTTGCGTTACAGCGAGTTTACAAATGTTAAGAATATCAAAGATTCCAAAGCGTTGTTGCAAAATCACTATTCTTTGAAAAACTGTTGTACTAATCATAATTTTTATAGAACATCTCTGAAAACAATCTGATATTTCTTTATTATGAGAAAAAACTTGACTTCATGGGATAGCCATGCTTTAGCATATTTGTATCGGCTCAACTGAAGTGATACCAACGGCCTTCTGGGGGTTCTGTGTTGAGTAATTCTGTCGTTACCAAGTGAGTGAGGTTACGGAAACCCAAATTTCCCTGTAACCCTGATTCTGGAGGAGGAGAGACTCAAACAGCTTAAAGAGTGGCAGCGTATTTTTTTGTTTATATTTAAGCCTCCAAAAGTGCCATATACTCTGCGTGATCGAAAGCATGCCAGGAGTAGGGGGACCATTCTGAGGGTAGGCAATGCAGCATGGTGACCGATGGCATGGCGGCCTGGTGAGATAATTCTGCATCATTCTCAAAGCCTCATGAGGCCGGAAGAATGATGCAGAATGATTGGGTCTCGAGCCTCATACTCACCAACGAAGCCCAGTCCCAGTCGAGCCGGCCCATTCGTGCCGAAAGCAGCGTAGCTCTACTAGTGCCGCTATCCATCGTATCAATGGTAAAAGAAAATAAAAAATGGTATCTCTCAGTAATCTGCTCGGTTACCCCTCAATGCTGTAAAAATAAAAACGCTAACATGATGACACTCGTATTTACCTCGGTAGATGTCGGCCAGTGTGCAAGAGTCGCAGACGAATATGGAAGGGCGCGTTGCAAAAACCCTCCGAAGAACTTCTTGTTGAGAGAAAACCTCCTTATCTGTGCTATAGAAGATGGCCAACGGTAATTCTTTTTTCGCCCTCAAGAAATAACTTGTGAGACCAATCTTAAATTTGAACGATTTATAACGCAGATTTAAAATACGCGTTTATACCTACATGTCTCAACGAAAACCCAAATAACTTTTGCCCCTACCCGTGATTGCTTGTATAATACGAATATCGTATTTAATTACAGAAAGTGTACCCGAACAGTCCATGTCCACTATTCGGTCGTACCAAAGGCGTCACGATACAGGAACGGAACGCCCCCCACAAGCCACACGTGGTGAGGATATGCCAGGCCCCAGTAGATGATACGGCCAACACGCCTTATTTAAGATGCGCTGAGTTGGCAAGAGCTTTAGGTAATTGGCGAATTCTACATAGTTTTAATACTGTTTCACAATCATGAGGCTCTACGTATCTTTGACCCTTTCTCCTACATGGTTGATGTCCAGTCGCCATCAGGACACATTGCTACGTGATTCCGACATCTTACAGATCTTTGTTCTCCTTCTCCAACTGGAACTTCTCATTTCCTTAGTCCAATTAACTTTCTTCCTCTGTCCCATTGGTAAAGGATTATTTATTTTAAAAAAGGTTTGGCGTGAGGTAGATTGGCAGTGGCAGTAACCAAAATCCTACAAGTTCTTTTCATTAAAGTTCACTGCTGCCTTTCTGTACAAAGGCGGCTTGTAGCTTTCCTTCATTGCTTGCTTTCCTTAGAAGTTCCTTTGACTGTTGTGTTCCTTATCAACAAGCCATAACATCCCACTGCTGGGCTCAGGTTTCAGAAAATGGTTAAGGAAATACGTCCCTACGGCAAGACAAGTTGTGGCTACGTTATCTTACCGTTGGATGTTTTTAAGCCTCCAACTAAGCTTCACGAATGTTATTTTATGATTACAACCGGGTCCGACTTTTTAACGTGACCTCCGAATCACGTAAACGCTCATATATTGACCTCACCTTCGTTGTTACCGTCGGTTATTGTTAACAATCACCTAAGGCCACCTGGCTGTGAGCGCTTCGTTGTGTTCATATTGTGAAAGAATACAGTAAAAGAAAAATACTTATTTTAGTTTTATGTTCATCAATCATCATCAATAACCTTTAACAGTCCACTGCTGGACATAAGCCTCTCCTTAGAAAGGAGGTATTGGCCTACTATACCACGCTGGCCAGACGGGTTGGTATAGGGTTGATTTCAAGTTTTCCTTCCTTTGATTGCATTGATGTTGTCTTGCGTAGTTTATCCCTTAGTCGTCTTTTACGACACCCGCGGGATAAATAGAGGTGGTGACACTCTGTATTCTTAATCCGTCACAACACGGTCATGTTCTCTTCTTTTCTTTTCATTTTATGTTCTTTCCGGAAATCAGTTGCCCTAAAATTCATTATGTCCAGTAGAGAACGTCTTTAGGCTGGAATAGTAACACAATAAAAAACAAGTATAAATGGGTGTCGTAAGAGGCGACTAAAGGAACAAAGTAAGCAGCTAACATCACTGCCAACAGAAGGAAAACTTGAAACAAACCCTTTACCAACCCATCTGGCCAGCGTGGTATAGTAGGCCAAAACCTCCTTTCTAAGGAGAGGCCTATGTCCAGCAGTGGACTGTTAAAGGCTGTTTAAGGATGATAATGATGATAAATGGTTTGGAACATTTCGGTTAATTTTATATAAAAAACTTTGAAACAAATTGAAGCGATTATGGTCGTGTAACTAATTCCAGGTGCATGGGGAGCAGTGAAGGCATGCTGTGCATTTTGTGAGTGCGGTGCATGTTGTCCATGCGGCATTCGCGATTACATGCTACACGACGCTGAGCGGAAAGCGCGACGTCGCTCTGACATGCGCGAGTTCGATGCCCGAGTGAAGACCAACTACCAGATAATGCGTATTATGTACGACAAGGAGTAGGGCAAATAATAGTTTATTTAAATATAGAAATAACGCGATCAAATAAACTTTATCAATCAAGAGATGATAAAAATTAATTTGTTGTTCATAAAGCAGCCTCATTTTATTAACAGAAATGTGTCAGGAACTTTGAAGTTGCAACCAGGAGAAGTGAAGATATTAAAACTGAATTTTATAATTCTTGTAACACCTTTATATTTTGCTATTATATATTAACAGATATAATTTCTAATAATACAAAGTTGTTTCATTTCGCCCCATGTTCAACTCAACGGCTGCTTTAAATATAATTTTGAAATGTTATTCATTATAATCCTATCCCCCTAATGAACCCCTTCAATAGAGGTATAAATAGAGTAGGTAGAGACTCCATCATGACATGTCTTTTAATTTGTGATTGATAATCCTGACTGTAGATACAGTAGCAGAAGTAATGTGAGATGTGTAAAGTTATTATTATACTAGCTGAGCCCCGCGGTGTTACCCGCGTTAGTTGTTGTAACCGCGGGCAACGCCGCGGGGCGAAGCTAGTCTAAATAGACGGGCATCGGACCTCCGCAACCCTATGGGAGAACTGAAATTCAAAGGTTGAACTAGTTGTCAGTAACTTTGAGGGCACTGACTTCCCAATAACAATTGCCATAGATGTTCATGACAACCGGGATCGACGGCTTTACGTGCTCTCCGAGGCACGGGCGTAAATCACCGCCAAACTTCCAAACTCCGGGTTGCTATTAGGGAATTCCCAAGAAAAACCCAAAAACAGTATTGAACCGACAAAATCACAGTAAAGAATAAAAATAGTTCATTCTTGTTTATTTAATAGCCTGCCCAGATGATTCTACTCTGTTTTCTTTTTCCTGATGGAAAGCATGATACATATTCACCTACTGTTACAACAGTCCATTAATTATGGTCATACTTTTTGTCACAAAATATGTGACAAAAAGTAAGATATCATTTCGGATGTTAGTCCAAAGAACAAAAAAGTTCCAGTACTCCGTGGAAAAAAAATAATCCTCTATGAAAGATCGTTGAATTTTTTATCTATCTTTCTTGTAACTCCGCAGCCGTCACTATAACTTTTATTTACACACGTAAATAAAAATTACCTCAAAGAAGATATTGAATCAATTTCAAACATGTAATTTAAGCCATGTTTGTAGTCCGTATAATTAATTTATGGCTGGCCTTTTTAATATGTCAATACATCTAAATTTCATGTCACAAATGGCACCAAAATGTTTACGGTGAGCTGTTATGCGTTCCACCCGTTAGTGTTACAATTTGTGAGGATCTGGAGGTATACTCAGGTAGTCTCCGAAGTCCTCACTTGTATACTATCTATGGTATGCTGTCAGTGCATGAATATGATGTTGTTGTCTAACCGGTCATCGAACGAAAGCCAGTTTTCTGTTCAACGATTTAAGGTACAATATTTATTTGCTACTTGTTCACTAAAGATTTTCTTGTTTCGACTAAAGTCTGGCAGTTTTATCCGTCTCATGGTCCGTGATGTTAAATGGCTCATAATATTTCTCAAGAATATAGCCTTTAAATGCAGGAATCCGATTAGTTTTAAGAAAGATTAGGGCGTTTCACTAAAAACATTTTAAAAGTATACTAAAAAGAAAGGTAAGAATTAAAGGCAATGGTAGAAATGTGATGTGATTTAAAGAGAGTTAACCGCATTACTTCTAAAAAAACACAACCATGCTTTGGAGAGGTCTTTGTCCATCGGTGTACTATTAAAAGCAGTTGTTTAAAGTTTCTTGCTTGAAATCATCATCATCATCATCAACAGCCTTTAACAATCCACTGCTCGACATAGGCCTCTCCTTAGAAAGGAGGTATTGGCCTACTATACCACCCTGGCCAGACGGGTTGGTATAGGGTTGGTTTCAAGTTTTCCTTCTCTTTGCATTGATGTTGTCTTGCGTTTTGCGTTTAGTTTATCCCTTAGTCGCCTTTTACGACACCCGCGGGATGAATCGGGGTGGTGACACTCTGTATTCTTAATTGGTCGACACACGGACATACGGTACATCATAAATAATAAAAAACTTTAATTACTATCATATTTTGTTGTACAGGACGATTTCGTGAATCCCACAAACTTTGGTATGATAAAGGAAGAAGGTGAAGGTACACGTACACAATACACGGTGGTGGACATACATCCAGAACAGAATATAACGCCCAAGGTTCAGACGAGATGCGGGAATCAAGAACTTCAAGATAAGATGGAGTTCCCCGTAGAGTAGTTTTTCTTAATACTCTGATACATTAAAATGATACTAGGTTGTAATTAGTAGAACTGAGGCTTCTACCTAATTATATGTCTGAATTTTAGTATGCCTTGGAATATTGGTAGGCATTTTGGTATTTTTTCAGGTTTAATCTAGCCTTTAGGAAATAAATACTACGGGATCATAAATTTTGGAATTTACACAAATAAAGTCAAGAGCTAGATATTTATAATTTAATTTATTTGAACAGGTACAAAAACATATATGCTCAACAAGAGATCTTCAGACCACAACGTCGTTTTGGACTCACCATTATGGAGATAACATACCCGGAATACACTCTACTAAAAAAGGTAAAACTTCCCTTTTCTCTACATTTAAATCCCAAAGATGTTCCAACTGAACACACAGCTAAAAATAAATAAATAAGCAACCGCTATTTAGTCCCAAACGAAGCAGAGCTTGTATTATGGATACTCGACATACATATTATATATTGAAAACATCCAAACTTCGAAATAAATATTTGCGGATCACACAAACATTTGGCCCGACACGGGACTCGAACTCCAGACCTCTTGATCGGCAGCCGCATATAATATACTCGTATATAAAGAAAAGTTAAAGTACTTTTTCCTTCCACCTGTTTGACGAAACTACATCTAATTAACAATCTTTGGTATAAGCTGGTGTTAAATAATATTTTCAGAGTTTTTCACCAAATAAGTCAGATTACAGTAACCCAAAAGTCAGTTCCAACACTGGGCCATAAAGACGTTAGACCATTACTATTTGTTACAGGTGTCGTCAAGCCATCTTCAAACCTATATATTAAATGACCATCCCCGACACATATTTCATATGAATCATGTTACCAATAAACTATAATACAAACATCAGTATTTATTTTAAGCTATACAGGACATAGCACTACAAAGCTTGACGAAAACCCTGGCTAGGAAGCGTGGTACATCCAAAAACCAATTTACTGAATAAAATAAGGTGAAAAGAAAAGTTTTAGTTGGGAATCGGGTTTGAAATTGCAGTTCCTAAGAGAGTTTTACTTCTTTGGTAAATAATTTTAACAAAAAGAAATCGACTTCAAAGAAAAACTTGTTGTTGTGCCTATGATATTTGAGAAGTTCCCTCGATTTCCTTGGGATCCCATTATTAGATCTCGATATGGTGACGATGGGACCACCTGTAAGCTACGACCATTCCAATGCAAAAATAATTTTTGAAATCGGTAATAAACGACGAAATTATCGCTGAACATACATAAAAAAAGGAAAAAAAAAGATTCCGACGATTTGAGAACCTCCTCCTTTTTTTGAAGTCGGTTAAAAACTAAAAAATAACTTCATACCGTTTGCTTGTTAAGCCATTTGGCGTGTAACTTATAATACAGACAAACTGCCTATTTGTTTAAGAGCTCTTGTCATAAAAGATTTGTATTTTATTTCATCAAATTATCAAAAATAAGTTAAAAAACATCCGTTTGTTTCTTAAAGAAAACAATCAAAGATAAAATTAATACATAATATATATTTACTACAAGTATTCTACTAATACATTATTTAAAACAAGATGCAAGAGTTTAATCGGAACGGATCGTGGACTCCGCTTGTCTTTGGAGGATGCTGTGCTGGAGCGATGGAGGGTGACTTGGTTCCTCGAGCGACCTGCACAAGTTTTATTTGAAAAAGTAAAGAACGTGATTAGACAATCGTAACGTAAGGACAACTTGTATGCACAGGCACGGCAGTCACAATGGAACGATGATTGAAGACACTTTCCATCAGGTGGGATGGAAGACAAACGCCTATTCCATTACCACAATAAAAAAAAAAAAAAAAAGACTGTCTGTAAACGAGCGAACGCAAACTCTCCAAGATATTTGGTATACGGCAATAGAAATTACAATTTATTTAGGTGATAAGAATGACCAAATTAACTTATCTATGTAAATAATACTAACTTTGGATGTTTCGCATCCCAATCTTGCATGCTCCTGACCAACGCTTTCACTGCGCAAGGCTCGGGTGTAATGCAAGGACAAGGGCCAGAGGTACCACGACATGGAACACATGGACCTGAAGAGTTACAACGACAAGAGATAAGAATTCTATTTTCAGTTTTAACAACTGTAAATCGAGTAATTGTATTGTTATGTGTAGTGTGTGCCACTCATTCATTCCTCGCTCACTGTGAATGAATGAGAAGGAAGCATTATGTTAGTTCCAGCTCACGTGCGGTCGTGACAGTTTAGGGCCACCGCAGACTAGCGACTTTTAGCATCGGCGATCGGCGATTTGGCGACTGCATCGATGCTGCATCGCGTTTTAGCGACTTCCTGCGTTCGATCGCGGTATCGGAAACGCGCATTTTAGCGACTGCTCAGATGCCAAATCGATGCTACCGGCATCCGAATGTGTGCGGAAAGTAGCGTTCAGCTGCTGTGTCGCGCTTCTAAAAAGCGACTCAATCTCCGCGTTTGGCGTTTTTAAGCGTGCGGTGTAGAGCGTTCAGTCGCCGTATTTAGCTTCTAAAAAGCGACTAGTTGCCGATCGCCGATGCTAAAAGTAGCTAGTCTGCGGTGGCCCTTAGTCTACTGTTCACGACGATAGCGAGTGGACGCGTGCGTCTGTGAGACGACAATATAGAAAGTTATACTATATTATGTGTTGTTGAAAGACAGCAAAATGTAATACCTGGTTTAAGATTTTTCTTGGGTTTTGTCTGTTCCTTATACTCCCTGGAGCCCATTGTGCAATGAGATTCATGTATCTTGGCTTCGAACGTACGGTCTATGAGACCTGGAAATTAAAGTACGACTATGTTAGCGTTCTCGTATCCTCACTCTGCCTAGTTAGGTATCCTGGTGTTAATAAAATAATTTTCTGGAGAATATTAATGGCCTTGGCTAAGAGATTCTTTAATTTGTTGCACTTGTAACAAGCAATGCATTTTCTTGAAACTAACTATATCAACCCATAACGTCCCACTGCTGGGCTCGGGTCTGCTCTCAGGAGAGGGTTAAGGCCGTAAGCTGGCAAGACACGTAGTACGTATTCTTGCTGTTGGATGTTTTTAAGCCTTAAGCCTTCTATGCCGAGGTAGGCTGCCGCGGGGTTTAGTGGGTAGACCGGTTCCCCCGGAATCCCACACACGCCCTTCGTTTACCCCACGAAGGGTATGGTGCGAAAAGCAATCCCCGCGTAAAAAAAACAGAGGAATTAAGTTATAAAGTTACCTTTTTCTTCAACAAACTCAAGCATAGATAGGGCAGTTCTATCTTTTATATCTCTTAATTCCATTTCTGCAGTTTTATCATCCATGGAGGACGTACTAGCCCCATAGGTCCTAATATCTTGCACGTCTATGTTTTTTTGCTGAAATTGTGATGTAGATTGTATTTTATAAATTATATATTATGTAGTTTGCTTGTTTGAATAGTTATTTATAATGTCTTGAGGAATTTATCGCAGCAAAAGAATTGTTCACATCGATTGTCGTTGGAGTTGGGAATGATAAATATTTAGTTTTTGTTTTACAGCGGTACTTATTTAAACGATATACCGCTCGTGGTCACTGATAAATAGTGTCCACTTGACCACGAACGGTGTGACCTCAGGTCATAGTAATATTTTAGCTCTCCCACGTTCTTTAATGAAATAAGAACCTTAATAACAAAAATATGGAAGACGATACCGGCTCAACCATCAAATTCTGAATTTCAGGCTGGCTATAGATGAAGTTCCAAAAAGCACAGCACTTTTTTTGCACATATTCATTGTCGATTTCTTCATTTGGGGTGAAATCTAACCGCAGTTTTTGTGCATAAAATGGTTCTCCGCATGACGCATCGCTAAATACACTAAACATATCTGGGTTTTTAAAGGTGCAGGTATTTGATTCATCACGAGTGGTGGATAAATCGCTTAAAGTATCATATATTTCTGAAGAATTCTTCAGTGCTTCCATTATAATATAAAATATGTATTTAATTAGAAAGGATTTTTGTCACTTTTTGTCACCTTAACTGTAGTAGTTTTTGCTTATGCTCTGACACATGTCAGGTAACACCAAAAAGTCTATATGAACAGGTAACGTACTGTTTGGTAGATATATTTTGTATGTTGATATTCAAGAACCCAAAATCATAGTTTGTGAAGGAATATCCGTTCCTCCATGTCCCTCCAACGCATAAGGCGGTCCTCTGACCAGGCGAGGTGATCGTGCCTGGCAGGCCACGGCCCAGCGGTTGATGTATTATACGCTAATCAGCACGAGAATTTCTATACCGAGTTACAGGATTGGTAGTTTCTCTGTGTAGTTCAAGACTCCGTACTTCAGTCTAGTTTCAATAGATGTCGCTGTTATTTATGCACAAACACGTTAATAAATTCGCAAATTTTTTACAGGTATTTTGTTCTTACTAGGTTGTTACAACATTTTCAGCTACCAAAATTTATAATCGTTTTTACAAAAAAAATACGATTAGCATTTTAAAAGATAGACCAAAGTTTGGCAAAAAAGAAGTTGAAAATAAAAGGCGAAGTGAAAGTCAAACTAACAAGTAAATGTATTAATAAAAAATAAATTACTCTCAAAAATAACAAAAGTTAATTCTAAAAGTACTCTCCTTCTTGCAAGTACGAGATCTTCTTTCTTTGCTGAATGCAGTGTTGGAGCGATGCAGGATGAGAGGGGGGCTCCATTGACCTGGAAAATATAAGTTCACATTGAACATTTCATCATAATACATTAGACCATCCCGACGGGTGACTGTACCACAGAACTTGCCGCGCAAACAAGTAGCCAGTATGGCATCCCGCCGGACTAACATGTTTTCAGGCATGTTCTGGCTGCCGGCCTAAAGGCCATAGCATAGAGGAAGCTTCACAAAGCTACACACTTAAAGCTATTGATAAAAAAGGAAACTCACTGGGCGAAGAGCAACGAACTAGCGGCAGCACCACATCAGTCGAACTTAATGATAATTGTATGGACGCGTTTAAGGATACGCGTCCATACACCGGGTAACGCCGCGGGGCGCAGCTAGTATAAAATAATTCTAACTTTGGATGGCTTGCGTCCCAATCTTGCATACTGTTGGCGAGTGTTTTTAATGAAGTAGATTTGCAGTCCATGCAAGGACACACCACGAGGGAAGAGGCCGAACCACAAGGTTTATTTAAGCAGGAATAACATGGATCTGTAATAGACAATCCCTACTTCCCTACTAATATTATAAATGCGAAAGTAACTCTGTCTGTCTGTCTGCTACGCTTTCACGCGTAAACCACTGAACCGATTTTGATGAAATTTGGTATGAAGATAGAACTGAACTTGGGAAAGGACATAGGCTACTTTTTACTGCAATAATCGAGATACAAAGGTTTTTACCTTTTTACCTTGGTGATTATAAAAATACGTAAATCGTAGATGTCAAAATGTATCACTGTTTATCTCCTGTCAAAACTTCACAGGTTGCTAGGAATAACACACTTGCATGGCAACCATAATGATAGTTTGTAAATGACACAAAGACCAGTAGAACAGGGTAGATAATTTTTGAAAACAAAATTATAGTACGATGAAACCCATTGGAAAAGGAGGAGAATATAATAAAATGAAAGGAAAAATAATTTACACGCGATCTGCGATCTGAGGGGGGTCGGGTAGGGGGGGGGAGGTTTTCGGGTCTCCTCGGACGGGGCGTGAAAAAGCATCTCACTAAGCCGCCATAGTGTGGGCCGCCATACATTATTGTCCGCATTCGCAGCAAGTGTGGTAGCCCCGACTCTTGGATTCTGCTCATGCTTTCCATCAGGCAGGTTAGAGTCACTTTAGATGGCTAAATATATAAAACAAAGGGTAAAAAACGGTTTATCTCAATTTCCGGCAAAACCACAAGTCCTATGGAAAAAAGTTAAATGGCAAAGTTGTAGGTAATTAAAAGATCTACAACTTTTTAGGGTTCCGAAGTTTATGACTTCGAACCCTTATAGATTCGTCATGTCCGTCTGTCCGTCCGTTCGTCCGTCCTCGACTTACCATTCAAACAGTAAGTGCTAGAAAGATGCAACTTTGCATGAATATGTATTGTAATTGCGTCGACAAAGTGCTACAATAAAATTATGAAAAATATTTTTATTTAGGGTACCTCCCCGACACGTAAAATGTGGATGTTTTTTTTTCTTGCGGCTACCCCATCATGTGGGTATCATTAAATAGGTCTTTTAAAAACATTAAAGGATTGTTAAGACGATTTTTTGATTTAGGAATCCGTTTGCGAGAAATTCCACTTTAAAGGCCACTTTTTTGTAAAACCGGGCATCCTCCCTCTCTAAAAGCTAAACGGGAAAAATTCGTGATAGTGGTCCATATAATGAACTTTAAATGAAAACTATAAGGAATTAGATGACTTTGTTAGTTCAGGAGTTACAGAGGCTTGACTTCTACAATGTGCTTACTTGGAAAACGTCATACAAAATTAACGCATTAATACGTAAACATAACAATTATCCATTGGATACAATTTCTAATCCACGTACCATTACGGGTGACTGAGGAACCCTTTCCTGTGCGTGGCCTGACACGAATACACTGTAATTTTTTTGATTTGAAATATTTAATTTTTTCACCCTATTTTGACTTAATAGCGAAAATTCACCTGTCAAAATGTCTACTTTTTAAAAAAAAATGGGGTGTTTTCTGTTTGATGAAATCTCTACTTTCCGATGGTGTAATCCCTACTAATATTATAAATGCCAAAGTAACTCTGTCTATCTGTCTGTCTGTCTGTTACGCTTTCACCTAAACCACTGAACCGATTTTGATGTAATTTGATATGAAGATAGAACTGAACTTGGGAAATGACATAGGATACTTTTTATCGCGAAAATAAAGGTAGAAGGGTTTGAAATAGGGGATGAAAGTTTGTGTCAAAGTTCCTTATTATCAAACATAAAATCATGTAAGATTGTTTAATCTACCCATACCGTGTCGCGCGATATAAACGAATTCCACGCGGGCGAAGCCGCGGGCGGAAAGCTAGTCAATATATAATTTCTTAGTCTTTTGTTATAGTCGTCAGTAATTGTCTTTAAAACGGTAATAATTATTTGTCTCAAAGAAACAATACGAGTCAGTTATAAGAGATCAATGATTTGGTACAATCTCATTGTAGTTACAGTAACCCATTCACAAATTACTATACATTACCAGAGAATACCTAATAGTACTAGTACAAAAGACTCACTCCGAAAAGTAAATTAAAGAAATAGGGACCCTTGGTGTCATTACATTAAGTTCAATTTAGATTGCACAGCGCCGAAGGGCCTACGATTATATTTACCTACAATTGCGTCTCTTTCTATCGTGTAACTCTTATCTGTTCTAACGGAATCAGGTATGTCTTCTTTTAAAAATAATTTTAATATAGGTATAATAACTACTTTTTCTCTAGCACTTTGAAATTAATGAATGTGAAAAAAGAACTGTAGGTACTTATTTCAACAAATAACGTTTTAAATAATATCACTACCTAACACCTAAAATCTTTTATTCAGACATCCGTAAACAGAACCATATCTTTTACATGAATTATAAAATCGAGGTTTGTCATTAGAAGCCATTGTGGGTATCGAAAAGTATAAAAAATTTCAATAATGCGCGAGAGCGACGCGGCGACGAACGTGACGCGTATCGTGCGTAAGCTACAACCCACCGGAATGGCCTGCGCGGGCAGGCAAGCGGCCGACTATACCTAAAGTGCGGAGTGACACCCCCTTGACATTACTACGTTAATTGTATTGAGTAGAGGTATTTCTCAAGTTCTAAGTTGATTCTATGTAGGGATTCAGGTGTACACCAACCTGAATTTAAATTTTTCAGTAGATATGTTCAAGTGCTAAAATTTATCGACACTTTTATTTTCAAACAAAAATGATTTAAAGAGAGAAAACAAAGACATCTAAGAAAAACAAACACTATTTGTTTATAAAGTAGGTATTATTATATTACTACCAAATTAGCAGAAAATGTTTGACTAGTAGGAAATTCATAAAGAGTAAATGAATAGATAATTTAGAAAATTACATTATTAATATCTGGTACTCTTAAATTTCCAGAAGTCGTATGTTAGAAAATCGCATCTATATGAAACCAAGACCCAGTATAAATGGAGGAAATAAGCTATTTGTGTTTCATCAGCAAACAAAAACAGGCTAAAAGGGTTAACACGTTATTCGCCTCTATAAACAAGTGAAATTTACACCAACTGCGAGCGCTCGGTTTACATCACCACATTGAAGTTAGTCTATGATATCATAATATAATTGTACGTGTGGTGAAAGATTAAGAATACGGAGTATCAATATCCCTATCCATCCAATGGGTATCTGGACAACATCACTGCAAAGACAAAAAAAAATTGAAACAAACCCTACACCAACTCGTTTCGTCAGCGAAGTTTTTTCCTACTATAAAAGTAGGCCAAAACCTTTCCTCCTTCTCCTCCTCATCCGTAACCTATTTTCGGAGTAAAAAAAGAAAATGGTATTTAAAATCACAGGTTATACCATTTTCAGAATTTACATGGAATGAGGAATTTACATATTAATATACATGCAATTGTATTAGCAACTAATTCCTGTATTTTGGAATATACTCGTAGCAGAGCCCTATGTTGAGCAGTGTCCTGTTAAAGGTTGTTAATAATAATGATGATATAAGAGTATAGAAGGATTAGAAGCGAATTTGGATAAGTAAAATTAATCGCGATAATTTGGGTGTGAATCGAAACTTGGGACTGTAGTAGCTTAATGATGTCAGTGTCGCGTACAGGATGTGTTTCTGGATAAATCTTACGTGTGTATATACTAAACTTAAGTCTGAATCAGTTATATTATAGTTTGATCGATTGTCGCCATTATGGTGAACTATATAGAAAGATACAAACAGACAGACATCCTCAGTCATCCGAAGATTATTACCATCTCTATAGGGATCATTATTGTGGAAAAACAGGTACCGTGTCTGTTTTTAAGCTTTCGCTACTTTTACACATCTCAGGTTTTTTACTGTAAACGGGACTTATTCGCGACCAGTCTACCGTAAGATACTACAGTAAGATATCTCTTCACAGTTAGAGACAAACACTTTTCAACATTTTGTCTGGTCTGCAGACCAACGCTTGATGTTGAAAAGTATGTTTATGTTATGTTTATAATTTGCTCGCGAACATTTCTTTTACATATATTTGTAGAATTAGTAATAACTTCATAACGTGAATCTTCATTAGATGGCGCTTTATGCCCCAATGACTTAAAGCAAAATCTGTGAAAACCAATCATCCAAAAATTACCTGTCTTCGTTTTACTCTGCATGTCAATTCCAAAGTCTTTGTACTCCCTGGAACCTAGCGTGCACTGAGACTGAGGCATCTTCACTTCAAATGTACGATCAATGAGACCTGGAGAAATCAGTCAATTACGTTAATTATTTTTTGGCCCATATGAGAAATTTCAGTTACAGCTTACAAACAAACGTAGAAGGGCGCATGACCAAATTATTTGTGCTGTTTTATTTGTTCTTAAGTTAGAGTATTTTTTAACAGTTTCATACGATGTAGATGTAATTAGAATATGGATAGATAGTACTGCATATGGTACTTTTAGATATTACACTTCTTCAAACAGTCTTATGCAAATTGTTATTTTGATACCTCCAAAATTTTTGATGTTCCGACGACTTGCACTGACCATGGTACCAAGTATTTATACTCCTGTAGTGACTTCCACATACAGCGCAAGCAAAAATATACAAGGAGCAACTAATAATCCTGAATTTGAATCCTGATTAGCATATAAACACCCCAACATCGACCGTTGGCAGTGGCCCGCCAGGCATGATCACCTGGCCTGGTCGGAGGATCCTCCCTTTGTGATAGATGGACACGACACCAGTGTCTAATTATACAGCTACCTTTGTGTTTGGCAAACTCGATCATAGACAAGGCAGTTCTCGCTTTCGGTTCTGCCTCTCCACTGTCCTCTGCTACGACGTTCTCGGCAGTCTTTTGTATATCTTTTGTCATCGAAGGAATAGGAGTTTCTTTTTTTTCCTGAAAATATTATAGAATTTCTTACTTGTTTAAGGCTAGCTTTTGACCACGGCTTCACCTGCGTGTAAAAAGCCTTTGTTCTTCCTTCAAAATTAAAATATCTCCATATCCAATTTCATTGTAATAGGGATAGTAATTAATCCATGAAAGCGTAACAATCTATGTTTAGCTATTTTATATTATACTAGCATTCGTCCGCGGCTCCGCCCGCCTGTATGTCGGTTATCGCGGTAAAAAGTAGCCCATGTCCTTTCCCAAGTTCAGTTCTAACTTCATACCAAATTTCATCAAAATCGGTTTAGTGGTTTAGGCGTGAAAGCGTAACAGACAGACAGACAGTTACTTTCGTATTTATAAATTAGTAGGGATTTAAAACCGTCCTATTAATGATTCATGGATAATTGATAAATTATATCTAGGTTTAGAACAAACGCAACCCAGATTTGGCCAACGTGAGGACGTATGGCCTTAACCCTCTCCTGAGAGGAGACCAAACCCCAGCAGAGGGACGATCTGTGTTGTTGATGACTGTGTTCATCAATCATCAAATCATACATTTTTCATCTTGGATGAAAATGGAAATCCATAGCATGGTTTAGCAGTCACCATCACAAACCACTAGACTAACAAGCTTTTACTAGTCGAGATGCTTTCATCATTATCATCATTTTCATCAGCCTGCCGCAAAGACGAAACAAGTTTAGACGGTAGAAGTATTCTGGAGTGAAGACGTAGAGTAGGACGTCTATGTGAATTTATGGAGATAGTTTAATATTACAAATAATTACCGGCAAAACCATCAAATGTTGAATTTCAGGTATGCTATGAATAAAATCCCAAAAATCACAGCATTTGTTCTGCACAAAGTCATTGTCAAGCTGTTCATCGGGCGTGAAGTCTATTCTTAGGCGTTGAGTACCACCAGGAGGGTCAATAGATGAGAATTCACTCAGGTCACTACCCATATTCATTGCCAGGTTCTCAAACTTGTTCTCAGAATTCCAAGAACGATTCGACTCATGGTTGTTAAATAAGGTTGCAGATTCTTTATGATCCTGCATTACTGTGTAAATGACTTAAAAATGTGTAAAAGTTAATAAAGTTTAATATAAACAATACTTGTGGTAATATCAAAGTCAAAAGTGATCATAGACAAAATTGTTTTGTTTTGTAGCAAAGGGGAAAACTCTATGGTTACTTAACAAGGTTTTATTTAATTGAAGTTTAGAAGGAGTGTGTGAGATTTTTTCTTCATAGAAGAGACTTGTTGTTCTTCTAGAACAGAGAGGAGGTTCGAGAGGCAGGTATTCATAAAAAATATAATAACTAGTATATAAGACTAACAACAACTCAGTCTGATAGTTTTTTAAATTAATGCCGTATTTAGCGCTCATCGACAACCAGTTCAATCTTCGTATGCAGTTCATCTTCAGGATTGCGGAGTTTTTTTTTTAATTTTTTTTAAAGACAACTCCCGCATTAGGAACATAAATCCTGTGTCGCAGCCAGTCGTAGGGGACTTTACAAACATACATGAAACGGACACAAAGAACACCCAGACTTAGAACAACAATTTGCTAATCACGAAAAGTGTTGTCCCATGTAGGATTTGAACCCACGACACTTGGCGAAGTAGAAAGCGGCGTGGGGACCGCTTAAACCACTTTTTTTTTTTTTTTTTTTTTTACGTGTGGAAATCCCCGCGGACCGTCACCCCGTCGGGGGTTACGGCGGGGTGGTGTGTCGGACTCGAACCGACTAAAACCACACGGTGTGACCCTCTCTGTGCCTTTGTATTGAAAGGAGTCCAGGGAGGGGATTTCCTTCTGGACTCCAACCGGCGCCTGCCTGTTGCGGGCACCATCTCTACACTCGACTCTCTATTGGGCAACGTCCGGTCATACGCGGACGTCGCCCCCTCGCGGTTGGCCACTACTGCGGACGGACGGGAAACCCGTCCCGCCCATCCGCGGCCACTCTCAGGGCGGCATGAGACGCAGGTATGCGCGCCTCCGCCGCCCGGGGCGCCGGCGGCGGATCGGGTCCGATTGGATAGCATCCTCCCGGGCCTTCTCCGCCACCTCCTTCTGCAAGATTACGTCCTCGCAGAAGGTTGCGACCGCGGTAAAACAACTGTCGCTGCCGGCCATCGATCTTATGACGGCCGGCAGCGAGAGATCCCCTCCGATGACTGCAGTGAGGACCCGGCGCTGCGCCGCCCAAGCGGGGCAGACCGCCAGCGTGTGCTGGGCCGACCGCTTAAACCACTAGGCCAACCGTGCAAACCACTCGGCCAAACAACAAAAATGTACAGATGAAATGCTGAAGTTAATAGCTAGTTTTTAGGGTTCCGAAGTTTATGACTTCGAACCCTTATAGATTCGTCATGTCCGTCTGTCCGTTCGTCCGTCCGTCCGTCCGTCCGTCCTCGACTTACTGTCCAAACGGTAAGTGCTAGAAAGTTGAAACTTTGCATAAATATGTCTTGTAATTACGTCGACAAAGTGCTACAATAAAATTATGAAAAATATTTTTATTTGGGGTACCTCCCCTACACCTAAAGTGGGGATGTATTTTTTTTTCTCGCGGCCACCCCATCGCGTAAGGGGTATCATTAGATAGGTCTTTTAAAAACAATATAGGGTTTCTAAGACGATTTTTTTATTTAGGTATCTGTTTGCGTTATAACGAACTACTAGAACTGTTATATGATGTTAATTACTTATAATTCAAATTAATTATGGTCTACGACCACTTATAATTACTTGTATTACCTACTTTCAAAATGCTCTAAACTTTTCACCTCATATAACAATCAATAAACAACTTCATTCAACATGAATACGTCGCGAACTGACTTCTTATTTTCACTACACTCAACTAAATTCATTTATGTTTTTAAATATGAGCTCTGTATCTTCCGAATAGAGTTGAATTCATGTTGCAGAATCGTAAATGTAGGACAGCTTGAAAATAGGTCTTTAAGGAGGCAATGGTTAATGGTGTTTAAAATATTCACAGGCCATCTTGGTGACTGCAGTTTGCGAACTAGGTAGGAACTTACAATGAAAGCTATGGATAAGGTTATTTATTTAGTGATAACCGTTTTATTATGGTACATGGGCGACCGAGCTTTGCTCGGTTACCGTATTTATTGTTTAACAATGGCTTTTATTCTCTCAAATAGATGTATAGTTACTGTTTTGGATGTAATCCTAAACAGTAAGAGTAATAAAGAAAAACACTCGAAATCTCAAAAACATACGTTTTCTCAAACATCTCTATAATAATCAACAGAAATGCGTCATCAACACGGTAATACACATCGAAGTTCATATATATATAGTATATAAGTATCAATACATATAACTATACACTGAAGCCATATATTTTATATTTATATTTACATAAATATTAACATTGTATCCGTGCACTATATACCAGAAAACTATCTAATGTTTTGTTTTATATTATTCCTGCGTCATATATTATACTGTTTAAAGTAATTGATGAAATTTATACAGAGATAAGCTTGTTCAGCACATTTCGAATTTGAGTCTATTATCGAGCACGTAGAATTCGGACAGCCATTTCCTCGTTGAGATCAAGACGTGGTTAGATACATTGTTTTAGGATAAAGAATGTAGCCGTATGTCAATATAAATATGCATACCTTAGTTAGTTATATAGGAGTTGTAAACCAGCGCCTAAACAATAAATATGGCCCCAATCGTGTATACTGTTATTGTAATCCGTTACGACCCATAAGTTCGCTATAATTGGTAACCACGACGACTGAACAAGCCTGAAGGTTTAAGTTTGCTATACATATCAATTCTCAGTATCTTTTGAAATGTATTTGTATGAGTTTATCTAGTACCCAATATTATAAAATTTAAAATTTAGACGATACATATAAAAGTTATTATTTCTGCACTTTTGTATGACCTAAAGAACAAATTATCAGACGGGGCACTTTGGAAGTCTCAAAAGTCATATGTGAGATGTCAAGTTTTAATAGCATTTTGAAAAAAAACAATCATTTTTGGGGTTCCGAGGCTTATGAGTCGGAACCCTTATAGATGTCTGTCTGTCCGTCCGTATGTCACTTTTTTTAGGGTTCCGTAGCCAAATGGCAAAAAACGGAACCCTTATAGATTCGTCAAGTCTGTCTGTCTGTCTGTCCGTCCGTATGTCACAGCCAATTATTTCCGAAACTATAAGAGCTATACTGTTGAAATTTGGTCAGTCGATGTATTCTGTGAACCGCATTAAGATTTTTACATAAAAATAGAAAAAAAAACAATACATTTTGGGGGTCCCCATACTTGGAACTGAAACACAAAAAATTTTTTTTCATCAAACCTATACGTGTGCGGTATCTATGGATAGGTGTTCAAAAATGATATTGAGGTATCTAATATCATTTTTTTCTAAACTGAATATTTTGCGCTAGAGCCACTTCAAAAGTGGTAAAATGTGTAGACCTGTAACTTTTAATAATGAACTAAAAAAAATATTTGATGTATTAAAAAATATGTAAAATTATGCTCCATTTAAAATTTGTTCAAAGATCTATTTGAGGATAAAATTAGAGTAACTATCCAGTCTATACAAAGTTATGTCTAAGCGCCCAGTAGTCAGTAAAAACTGTTAAGGTTTGTGTTGCGCTGTGGAAATATCATTACGTTTGCAGAACTGCGACGATCTTTAGAGGTGCACCTTCTTCTAAATTGCCTAAAGAAGTGATACTTAGGTACCATATTTTGGCGCCCATGAATATTGTGACCGTTTCCTTTTCTGCTGGCGCTTTATTTCGTAAGGTAATTAATTTGTTAAAGCCTAAATTTAATGGCGAGAAAGCTCAATTTATATTCGTTCTATTTTGAAAATAAATACCCTTCATATTTTAAAACCCCTTAATTACATACATATATATATACTAGCTGATGCCTGCGGCTCCGGTAGCGCCCTATCCGATATGCAAACAAAATTTCATACAAATCGGTCCAGGCATTTCAGAGGAGTATGGTAACTATCATTGTGACACGAGAATTTTATATATAAGATTTCATATTAACAAAATGTCTAAATGTACAACACTCACTCGTAGTAAATAAACCCCGCCCTCTCTTGTCGATTTCCGCAGGAAACAAGTTAGTTTACATCAACGGGAACCCTTGATAGTAAATTGATTTTGGAGGTTATTACTTCGAACTAAGGTTGCTTTGAAATGCTGTACTTTCCTCATTGGGCCACGAACTCCGCTGGAATTCGTTCCTCAATTTATTTTGAAGCTCATGAAAGCGCCTCATGATTCATCAAATATTTTATCACTTTTTTGGCGAGAATTGTGTTGGATGATTTTTTATTAACACCACTGTTCTTGGTGACGAAATAAAAAAATAAAAAAGCGGCCAAGTGCGAGTCGGACTCGCCCATGAAGGGTTCCGTATCAACAAGTAGCATCATATAAAAGTTCTTGTAGTTCGTTGTAACTTTGATCGATGTTCTAATAATAGTGTATTGATTAAATGAAAGGTAAATTGCAGTTTACGATTTATGACGTATTAAAAAAAAACTACTAACTAGATCTCGTTCAAACCAATTTTCGTTGGTAGTTTGCATAGTATTGTACAACATATATTTTTTTTAGTTTTATAACTCTCTTATTTTAGAAGTTACAGGGGGGGGGGACACACATTTTTCCACTTTGGAAGTATCTCTCGCGCAAATTATTCAGTTTAGAAAAAAATTATATTAGAAACCTCAACATCATTTTTGAATACCTATCTATATATACCCCACACGTATGGGTTCGATGAAAAAATTTTTTTTGAGTTTCAGTTCCAAGTATGGGGACCCCCAAAATGTTTTGTTTTTTTTTCTATTTTTATGTGAAAATCTTAATGCGGTTCACAGATTACATCTACTTACCAAGTTTCAAAAGAATAGCTCTTATGGTTTCCGAAAAAAGTGGCTGTGACATACGGACGGACAGACAGACAGACAGACAGACAGACATGACGAATCTATAAGGGTTCCGTTTTTTGCCATTTGGCTACGGAACCCTAAAAATTGATGTAATGAAAAAGGGACCAAATAACTGTTACGTTCAGATATTTCCATTTGCGTTTTACAGACATGTATTGTCAAATCATTATTTAGTTTTTTTTTTCTGTTTTTTTTTAGAGGCACATGCTGAATACGCCGTGTCAGAACTGCTGGTAATTATATCACCACTGACAAGCTGAGCCCGAAGCACCTTTTGTACACTTTGACGCTCAGAAGAGGACGTGACTCGATTCATCATTTCGGAGTTTGGGTGTTTTCTATGTATAATATGTATGTATTTACAAAAAAAAAGTATGCTTATGTATTTATATCAGTTGTCTAGTTACCCATAATACAAGCTCTGCTTAGTTTGGGGACTAGACGGCGTTGTGTGTAAAATGTCCAAAATATTATAAAAAAAAAACTGACACAAAATATCGCGGCACTAATGGCCTCGCTTCCTCGTTACTGCGATGTGGTTACAATGCTTGATTAAAGTAAGCTCTCTAGAAGCTTGTCGTTGATTCCGAGAAACGGATTCTCAAACAAAAACATCCTCTTAAAATACCATCTATGTAATATTTATTTATCATTATTTTAGTGGTCTGTTGGTTTAGTGTTTAGTGATTCTAACTAGAAGGCAGAGTGAACGAGGGTTCAGAATATCAGTTTTGTGTATGGGTATAATTAATAATAATAAGACCCAAACTAAGTAAAGTTTGTACAACCGGACAGCTGAAATAACTACAATATCTAGACACATTTACATACATATTATACATACATCCAAACTTCCAAAACAAATATTTGCAGATCATACAAACATTTAGCTCGATCCGGGAAACGAACACCAGACCTCGAACACAACAGTCGCATACGCTGCCACTGCCCCTGAGGCAGTTAATTTATCTATTACTTAAGTATATGTGTATGTAGCTAATGCCCGCGGCTCCGCTCGCGTCCTAGGGGTATGAAAAATAAATGTTGGCCGATTCTCAGACCTACCCGATATGCACACAAAATACAAATCGGTCCAGCCGTTTCGGAGGAGTTTGGGAACGAACATTGTGCCAAGAGAATTTTATATATAAGATTTTACAATCAGTCTGCTTTCAAAAGTACCAAAGGCTAAGTGTAAGTTTTATCAGGTTTCGGTCATTATCACTACATAGTATAAAACAAAGTCGCTTTCTCTGTCCCTTTGTATGCTTAAATCTTTAAAACTACGCAACGGATTTTGATGCCATTTTCTTTAATAGATAGAGTGATTCAAGAGGAAGGTTTTTATGTATAATACATGCATAATATAGTAGATAACAATTTTAGAGGTTTCTTATGTGATGTTTTTTACGCTTACATTGCAAACGCTGGCTGTACCCTATGAGATAGATCAAAATAATGTACTATAGTATTGTACATCTTAAAAAGGTCTACAAAAAAGTCCGCGACGGTATATATCTATCTCTTAGGGATAACCCACAATAACAATTTTTTCTTTTTTCTTTTTACGAGAAATAATGGCTTATTTACGAAGCGATTTTAAGCAATACAGTATTATACCTTATCTAATTAAGTACCTTAAATACATTGTGTATTTAATATAGATTTATATGGCCCTTTACAGTATGTAATTTAAATTAACACTTTTGAAGATATTACAGATTTAAAATGCAGGAACAAAGCGATTGCCCCGGTACAGGGCGGGGCGCGTTAGTTGGCGCTGCTGTCGATTTGTCACTATCAGATAATAACTAAACACAATACTTTATTATGAATTAATATTCTAAGGCGGTACGAAGTTCGCCGGGTCATCTAGTTATGTGTATTTTACAGGTTCGTGTAAGCAGCTTGCTTGTCATTAAAAATGTTTCTAAATTACCCCTTTGACCTTATTCTATAAAACCCTTACCTACTTTAGACATTAACAGAAATACATGAATATAATTTGGACATCTGATACACAACGCCATCTAGTCCCAAACTAATCAGATTTTGTACTATGGGTACTAAGCAACTGATATACATACATATATACTTTTTTGTACATATACGGAGGAAACACGCAAACTGCGGAACAAATATTTCCAGATCATAAAAACATTTGGTACGACCCGGGAATCGAACCAGATAACTCTCGCATACGCTAACTACTAGACCAACAAGGCGCTTAATTCTATTATTCTTACTGTAAGTCTTAATTATATCTTTCTCCTTTATATTGTAAATCCGCATAGTGACACATAACAACATAGCCAGCAATTAAACACATACTATAACAATGAATAATTATATTTAATTAATACCTAATCAATCAATAGATCGTTTGATACCTGTTGGCACGAGTGATGGCCGCTGATGGACGTATGGCAATCGGCCATCAGCATTGCGCTCATGTCTTATGATTGTTCGTTAAGAAACTATGTGGGATGAGGAAATGATTCGGATAACGTGTTTGTTGTAAGTCATGATGGTTGTGACAATGCTAGCTGTTTCTGATTAGGAGTGTCAACACCTCAATTCATCCCGTTGATTTCATAAGCGCCGTCTAACAGAGCAAATTACGTAATACTGCAAAGTAGAAGAAAACTAGGAACAAACAATGTATTAACACGTTTGACTGGCATTAAACCTACTTAGGTTACTACTAAGTAATAGCCTATATCCAGCAGTGGACTGCTAAAAGATTATGTGTTACTGTAGTTTTTGGTTAGAAGTTTTTATTGAATGTTAACTTCTTTCTGCACCGGTGAAAGAATAAAAATCTATTTGTTTTAGCCTAAGCCTAATTTCAGTAAGCCGCCATGTTGTGAGTCACCGTTCTGCATTGTAATAAATAATAAATAAATAAATATTTCCGATATCTTATACACCACGTCATCTAGTCCCAAACTAAGCAGAGCTTGTATTATGAGTACTAAATAACTGGTATAAATACATAAACATACTTTTTAGGGTTCCGTAGCCAAATGGCAAAAAACGTAACCCTTATAGATTCGTCATGTCTGTCTGTCCGTCCGTATGTCATAGCCACTTTTTTCCGAAACCATAAGAACTACACTTTTGAAACTTGGTAAGTAGATGTAATATTTGTGAACCGCATTAAGATTTTCACATAAAAATAAAAAAAAACAATACATTTTGGGGGTCCCTATACTTGAAACTGAAACTCAAAAAAAATTTTTTTCATCGAACCCATACGTGTGGGGTATCTATGGATAGGTGTTCAAAAATAATGTTAAGGTTTATAATATATATTTTTTTCTAAACTTAATAGTTCGCGAGAGACACTCCCAAAGTGGAAAAATGTGTGTCCTTCTAAAATAAGAGAGTGATAAAACTAAAATAAAATATGTTGTACATTACCATGCAAACTACCAACGAAAATTGGTTTGAATGAGATCTAGTAAGTAGTTTTTTTTCAATACGTCATAAATCGTAAACCGCAATTTACCTTTCATTCAATCAATACACTATTATAAAAACATCGATCAAAGTTACAACGAACTACAAGAACTTTTATATGATATTACTTGCTTATACGGAACCCTTCGTGGGCGAGTCCGACTCGCACTTGGCCGCTTTTTTTTTTGTACACCGCTACAAATATTTTTGGATCACACAAATATTTGGTCTGACCCGAGAATCGAACCCGTGATCTCTTGATCAGTAGACGCATACGCTAACAACTAGACCAACAAAGCAGTCGTAAATTGTATGCACTTAAAATGAGGATGGCAGCCCCTATTCTTCGATTCTACTCATGCTTTCTAGCAGGCAGAGTAGAGTCACTTTGGTAGGTTTCAAAATAACAGAGGTTATCTTTTAGTTGTCACATGTAAACTGTCCGTATGGTGACGGATTAAGAATACAAAGTGTCACCACCCTTATTCATTCCATGGGTGTCGGAAGAGGCGACTAAAGGCACAAAATAAATAGCTAACATCACTGCCAAGAGAAGGAAAACTTGAAACAAACCCTTTACCAACCAGTCTGGCCAGCGTGGTATAGTAGGCCAATACCTTCTTTCAAAGGTGAGGCCTATGTCCAGCAGTGGACTGTTAAAGGCTGTTGATGATGATGATCTTTTAGTTGAGATGATGACGATGATGATTAAGGTTGGCATGCAGTTGAAGCCTAGGCCCAGCAGTGGACTGCAACAGGCTGATGATTATAATGCAATTTCAATTATCAACTGAGTCATATACTCATTGGCCATTTATGTGAAAAAGTGCCAACAAAATGAAAGAGTAGAAAAGTTAGATTTTCAACGGTCTATATAAAATTTTAAACAGTTTTAAAAGTTTCAGCCGAATGAATGTTGGAGTTAGGGATTCAGGCTGGATGTGCCAACCCTTTTGTTTGACAGGGAGTATTAAAAACTGTCCGGCCGACAACGCTGTGTTTTAACTTTCAAATGATCTGAAGCGGTTTCCTTTGGATTCAATTTCGGGAGTAGCTTTTGAAAAATGTGTTATATACCGGCCCAGTTACGAGCTATATATAGGCGGGTATGATGGTCTTATAATTAGTGACCAGGACTGCTAAGTTAAAGATCGTGGGTTCACATCATACTCAAGACATTATTAATATTATTATTACTGGAAATCATCACCGAGGGATGTAACCGATTGGGACGTACGGCCTTAACCCTCTCCTGAGAGGACACCCGAGCCCATCAGTGGGACGTTATGTGTTGTTGATTGATATAAGTTTATTAGCCTGGTTAGCAAAGCACAGCTCTGCCTAGTATAGATTCAGATGACCGTGCGTGAGTTGTTCATTATATTTATTATTATTACTATGTAGTAATAATAATAAATATAATATACAACTCATACACGGTCATCTAATGCAGTTAATCTTCAAGCATGTGCTTGAAGATTAACTGCATAATTTTTACAATGCCTACGTGATTACCTCACTAGGTAAATACAATTAGAAAACACCCAGACTCCGAATGAAAATATATTTGCGACCATACAAACAAACATTTGGACAGACAAAGAAATCGAACCTGAGACCTCTTGATCAGCAACCGCATACGCTAGCTACTAGACCAACGAGGCTTAGACCAATCCCTACTAATCCCTACTAATATTATAAATGCGAAAGTAACTCTGTCTGTCTGTCTGTCTGTTACGCTTTCACGCCTAAACGACTGAACCGATTTTGATGAAATTTAGTATGAAGATAGAACTGAACTTGGGAAAGGACATAGACTACTTTTACTGCAATAATCGAGATACAAAGGCCAAAGCTAGGTGATTATAAAAATACATAAATCGGAGATGTCAAAATGTATCACTGTTTATCTCCTGTCAAAACTTCACAGGTTGCTAGGCTTGCATGGCAACCATAATGATAGTTTGTAAATGACATATAGACCAGTAGACAAGGGTAGATAATTTCTGAAAACCAATAAAATTGTAGTAGGATGAAACCTATTGGAAAAGGAGGAGAATATTATAAAAATAATTTACGGGCGATCTGAGGTCGGGAAGGGGTAGGGGGGAGATTTTCAGGTCCTTTAAGCGGGGCGTGAAAAAGCATCTCACTAAGCCGCCATAGTGTGGGCCGCCATACATTACTGTCTGCATTCGCAGCAAGTGTGGTAGCCTCAACTCTTGGATTCTGCTCATGCTTTCCATCAGGCAGGGTAGAGCCACTTTGGAAGGCTAAATATATAAAACAAAGGGTAAAAAATGGTTTATCTCGATTTCCGGCAAAACTACAAGTCCTATGGAAAAAAGTAAAGTGGGGATGTCTTCTTTTTCTCGCGGCTACTCCGTCATGTGGGGTATCATTATATAGGTCTTTTAAAAACATAAAAGAGTTGTTAAGACGATTTTATGATTTAGGTATCCGTTTGCGAGAAATTCCACTTTAAAGGCCACTTTTTTTGTAAAAACAGGACGTCCCCCCCTCCTCTAAAAGCTAAACGACAGCCTTAAAAAATCTGGAAAAATTCGTGATAGTGGTCCATTGAATTTTAAATGAAAACTATAACAAATTCGATGACTTTGTAAGTTCAGGAGTTATAGAGGCTTAACTTCTACAATGTGCTTACTTGGAAAACGTCATATAAAATTAACGCATTATTACGTAAACATAACAATTATCGATTGGATACTATTTCTAATCCACGTACAATTATGGGTAACTGAGGAACCCTTTCCTGTGCGTGGTCTGACACGCACTTGGCCGATTTTTTAATTACACTTTTTTTCACATAACCTCAAATTATATGTAAAAAATTCCAAAAACCAAGTTTTTGGTTTTTTATCTTTTACAAATAAAATTATTTTTAAACGACGTTTAGTGAAAACTTACCTTTTTATGTCCCGAATACACTGTAATTTACTTGATTTGAAATATATTTTTTTCACCCTATTTTGACTATCGAAAATTCACCCGTCAAAATATCTACTTTTTTCAAAAAATTGGGGTGTTTTCTGATTGATGCATCTCTACTTTTCAATGGTGTAATCCCTACATAATATTATAAATGCGAAAGTAACTCTGTCTGTCTGTCTGTTACGCTTTCAAACATAAAATCATGTGAGATTGTTTAAAACGTGTCGCGCGATATAAACGAATTCCACGCGGGCGAAGCCGCGGGTGGAAAGCTAGTAATAAATAATACCAGCACAGTATGAATAACATTATGACATCAATGTTTAATCAATGGGGTATGTTTCAAAATGGAATGTAATTAAATTACCCGACAAACATAAATTACGTTTTGTCTAATTTATTTTGTTCGAGACAGCTGTTCTCAACCTTTAGTTCGAGCCATAACGAGCCAACTGAAGTTTTGTGAGTGGCCCTGTTATAGTTGGATAGAAGTTATGGAGCTAACAGGCTGTAGACATTAACCTATATTCTTAACTTATTTCGTAGGATATTAAAAAGGTTTTATTTGCCTTTGCCTGAATAATTAACTGTTGAGTTTTTTATAAACTGACATATAATTGTAAATAAATTAGACGTATACAAAGTATTTTGTAAAGAATCTATTACTTACTAATAGTAGTAGAAATAGTTTCAATTACATTAAAGTTCAAAGAAACTATTATATCTCAAAGAGTGGATGAAAATAACACTATATACCTACAGTAATATATATATTTCATCATCATCATCAGCCCAACTCAGTCCACTGCTGGACATAGGCCTCTCTCAATTCACACCACTTTGATCGATTTTGGGCTTCTCGCATCCAGCCCCTGCCAGCTATCGTCCTACACTACTACACACACATAAACGTGTGAAATGGCATCGGAATTGAAAAATACATTTGTGTATATATTATTAATATATTTAAATAAAAACAAAATAAATAAAAGTATTTTAAATTTTCTACATTCTTGTTTTATTATATAGTTATACAGTTCTTAGCTAAAAAAATATTATGTTATAATTTAACAATTTATGTAATTTATCTCATACTGCAATGCCTGGAATAAGCTGCTAAGTTGAAACAAAGTATAGCATAAGACCACCCAGTCAGCAATAAAGATTTTGATTTTGAAAATTAAGGGATGCAGCATATCGTGATGTCATGATAAGTCATGATTTAAAAAAAATACAAAGAAAAGGTTGAGTATAGCTGAATCACGACCGTATATACATAACGTATAGATTCACTGATGAATGTCAATACGTTGGAGCAGTGAAAAATAAATTAATGTATACATTCGTGATCAATGACGAGGTAAATCAATTAGGAAAGGTCACATTTGGAAATACCCCGTTTAAGTTTATGTGTTGCCAGTTTTAATTATTTCTTTTTTGGTAGAAAAAACAATAGATAGGAATACTGGAACTTGTTAGTTATTGGTAATGTATCAAAAGGTAATCTTTTATGAATCAAGTGAGAAGGGTCAAAGAAGCAGGCGAATCTATGTACTACTGAAGCCCACGGACATATGCAACTCTAGAGTCATTGTACGTTGCGATCGTTACTGTGACCCTCAACCCTCTAAGTATTATGGAGGGGTGAGTTTGCTGTCTCTTAATATCAGTCACTCCGTAAAGGGTAACAAACTGTAGAGTTGCCCGACAAAAAAATATTTTAAACTAGATTTTTGCATGAATTCACAACTGGCATCTTTCACACCGGTTAAACATTCAAAGTCAAAATCAGCCAAATCTTGAATTTTAGTAAAACTAACGAGCGTCAATTCATTTCTACATTTTCAGGGTGCCGAAGTTTATGACTCGGAACTCTTATAGATTCGTCATGTCCATCTGTCTGTCCGTCCGTCCGTCCTCGACTTACCGTTTAAACAGTAAGTGCTAGAAAGATGAAACTTTACATGAATTTGTGTTGCACTTACGTCGACATAGTGCTACAATAAAATTATGAAAAATAGTTTTATTTGGGGTACCTCCCCTACACGCAAAGTGGGTATGATTATTTTTTCTCGCGGCTACCCCATTGTGGCAATTGGCAAAGGCATTGTAAAGTAAAAGGTTTCTAAGACGATTTTCTGAATTTAGGTATCCGTTTGCGAGAAATTCTACTTAAAAGGACACTTTTTTGTAAAAGCAGGGCGTCCCCCCCTCTAAAAGTTAAATGGTTGGTTCAAAAAATTTTGGAAAAAATTGTGATGGTGGTCCTAATAATGAACTTTAAAGGAAAACTATAACGGATGATGACTTTGTTAGTTCAGGAGTTATAGAGGCTTAACTTGGAAAATGCGCTTACTTGCAAAACGTCATACATAATTAACGCAATAATACGTAAACATAACAATTATCTATTGGAAACGATTTTAAATCCACGTACCATTATGGGTGACTAAGGAACCCTTTCCTGTGCGTGGCCTGACACACACTTGGTCGAGTTTTTTTTTACGTTTAACCTGAGTCTACTTTATCTGATGGGAAGCATGAGTAGAATTCAGGAGTAGGGGTCTCCATCCTCGTTGTGAAGATAGCCAAAGCAGCATGGGGACCCATACCATACATAACGAAATACGACTGTAAGAATGCTGTCATTATTAAAATAATTTTCTGTGTGAGGGTAGTACTGCCCGGGGCGAGCCGGCCCATTCGTGCTGAAATCAGCGTGGCTCTACTCTCCTCCTACTACCTTTCTCTCTCTCTTACGCTCTTTCCAAAGTTTTTAACTGACTTTAACTTTGTTATCCTGTGCAGGTATGTTTGAACCAACCAGACAGATCGATATGATGGGTAACTTTGCACGTACAATTTCGAACACTAAAGCAATTACACTCCAAAGTTAGACTGGTTGAAGTTAAGTGCTGCCTTAGTGCCGACATTCCGAAATGGGATTGCTTGGAACTGTTGTTGGAATTGAGAGAAGTGCACTTTCAAACTATGGTTTAAATAAGGAGAGTTATATAACAGCTATACGACCTATAAAATACGTAATTCATTCGCAGGGCACTGCATTAGTTTCATGATTATCAATTTATTTGTCCATTCCTGAACATAGTTCTCTCCTAGGACATAGCTAACTACGCTACGCTGGTTTTTCACTGTATACACTCATACAATAAACTACCCAATAATTTGCAAAAGTTGTGTTTCAATCCCTAGGTCCTTAAACTTGTAAATTTAACAACTGTTATTTTTTCTGTTGTAAGAACACACTACAAATTTTTATTTTGAATTTCACTAGAAAGAGGTTTACCCAAAGTATGAAAATGTATATGGAAGTTCGCCAATTGTAAAGACAGGTACACGAAATAAGCAATGATCATTTTGCCAGAGTACATTTCGATTCCCAACAGCTCATTTGTATTCAAACATATTCCTTTCTGCATAATAAGTAAAAGTGCATTAATCATTGCTGTTGGTGTTGTATTTGTAAATCGATTAGATCCTTAGGAATGACGTACGTTATAGGGAGTTGTATATATTTCTGTACCATCACAGCGGCACGATGACACACTTTATAATGCGGAAAGTGCCATTGTCTGTGCTCAAATGTCACATCGGCGCGTCGCATTAATTTATTGTCACTAATTTGTATGAACATTTCAGGGGAAAATCATTTGGTGATATTTTCGTGTAGATTGTTATATTTCTGTGATGGCAAATATGCACACGACGTATTAGTAATGAGTAGTTATCTATGCCTGTCAATTCTCATTTAGTGAAGAAATTGCTTAACACCAGGTTTAAATAAGATTATAGTATCATTTTGACTATTAATAATTAACTTTTTAGAGCTCTGATATCAAGATAGTCCATGCAATAGAACTTCTCCGTCCGACTTCTTTTAGCTTCAGTTACGAGTGCTCGTTACTAATTTAATCGGAACTATAAAAGCTTAAAGTAATGAGAATGTTTAAGCTTTGCTAAATTGTGATCGTGAATCTTTAAATTAGGTTTTATTACGAACGAGTCAGATACAGATATGTACTTGTGATTACATGTGTCAGGGTTATTTTTAGCCTTGAACTGTTATTGAAAATGACTATGCCTTAAATGTTCATTAATAGTCATAACGGCACAGGCATAATGGTAGGCTAGTATCTATAGTCTAGTTCGGATAAGTGGAAGTCGCAGCTCCGTTTTACTTTCTCGGTTTCGACGTCGCAAGGATCTGAGTGTGCTAACAACGTCCTGTTGGCGATCGTGTGGAACCAGTATCGAGGCATTGGAGGAAGATTCCTTGTGCACAAAAATGAGCCCACAACAAGGTAAAAGGCCGCCTCGAATTAAGCCTCGACAAAACGAGAAAGTGGGTGATGGGTTCCACTTGTAGCTAACAGCTAAAAGGCTTACTAAAGGTAATGGTATCTTATTGTCCCTTATTAGTGCAGTACCATTACTAAACAATACTCCAGTGACAATTACCTTTGACGATTAACAGCTTTACTATACAGCCAAGATGATCATAATGATAAATTAAAAAAAATATCAGTCCGTATGGTTCCAATCCCTGTCTGCCTTGTTGGTTTAGTGGTTAGGTTAGAGGTCTCGGGTTCGATTCCCGGGTTGGACCAAATATTTGTGTGATCGACAAATATTTGTTTCGGAGTCTGGGTGTTTACTATGTATAATATGTATGTATTTACAAAAAGAAGTATGTTTATGTATTTATATCAGTTGTTTAGTACCCATAATACAAGCTCTGCTTAGTTAGGGATTAGATGATGTTGTGTGTAAGATGTCCGAAATATTTAAAATTTAAAAAAACCAGGTGTATTTCCAAATAGGCAAAGACGCTCACTATTCCGGTGAATCATACGCAGGACGCAAAGTAAATGTTTACAATATGTTGCTCAGTATACTTATGACAGCAAATAATCAATAAATTACTAGTATTAATAGCAACTTGACGTTGACAGCTACAAGTGTCAATCAAGCTCAATGAGTATATAAGTCGAAGGTCGAGCATGCATGACTCAGATGCACTTGACACTTGACAATATGAATGGCATATTTCAGATGTCGACGTTAGTCATGAAAGTAGTTTATAGATATTTTTATATGTTTGTTTGTTTTGAATACAAAAGTGTCGCAGTTAGTTTAGTCTTTTTGGAATCGTTTGGTAGGCTCGTCCAGGAAGCGAGGTGATCATGCCAACGGTTGATGTTGGGCATTTAGTTGTATATATAAGCTAATCGGTGCGAGAATTTCTACATCGCGATTCAGGGTTAGTAATTACTCTATATAGTTCGTTACTATAGTCGGATTTTTAATTAGACGGTATCCACTGACGTTTACTGAGTTGTCAGTTTTTGATGAAATAAAAATAGTGTTGTGGCAAAGTGAATGATTGAAAAAACTCCTGAATGAATAAAATTAATAAAAATTAATAAATATAAATTAATTAATAAAATTAGAAAACAATCCTAAACACAAGTACACAATTAATTCTGTGCCATTACAACCCGTGGCCTCCCAAAGAGACCTCGGAGTTATCATAACACATAACCTGAAGTGGGATGAGCATATTACAATGATAACAAAGAAGGCAAACTCATTATTGTATATAATTAGAAAGGCATTCTATGTTATCAATAAAGAATTATTTCTCAGCATCTATTTAACGTACATTAGACCCTTGCTGGAATTCGCCTTTCAAATATGGAATCCACATTTAAAAGAAGATATTGTAATGTTGGAAAGAGTACAAAAAAGGGTAACTAAAATGGTCTTCTATTTTTTTTTTTTTTTTTTTTTTTGTTTTTTGTTTTTAAAGACAACTCCCGCATTAGGAATATGAATTCCTGTGTCGCGGGGGACTTTACAAACATCATGAAACGGACACAAAGAACACCCAGACTCAGAACACAATTTGTGAATCACAGAAAGTGGTATCCCACGTGGGATTCGAACCCACGACACTTGGCGCAGTAGAGAGCGGCGTGGCGACCGCTTAAACCACTAGGCCAACCGTGCAGTCAAAAACATTGATACGGTCTTTGAAAAACATGTCCTATGAAGAACGTCTGCTATAACTCTATGTACCAACACTAAACCTCTGTTCTAAAAACATAAACAATTCTGTTCGTAAACAAATTTATAATTATAAGTAAAAAAGTATTTTTTGTTGTTTATGAACTCTTTTCGGCCGGAATTTTCCAATGAAAGAAAAAATGTGGTATGGGGAAGGGGCCCGCCCTCGTAAGACTTTGGTTAAAACCTCATACCTAAACATTTCTTTTGGAGGAACGGGGGTGAAGCATCATGGAGCCGTCAAAGATGCATGTTGCCACTTTGCCTCAACAGGAATTAACCCAACCTGTTGAGGGATGTCAATCTGGGCTCCGACCAGCTGACTTAATGCAAGGAGGACAAGAGGGTGCCAACCTTCTTGTTAGTATGTAAGTGGCAAATTATGAAGCTGTGCATAGCGCCTCAGTCATCAGATACGTAACAGAATATCCTTGGTATCCGATGACAGTAAGTCTACATAAAATATTGGTTTGAGGTAAAGAGATCATAAGAAATTCGGCGCTTCCAATAGGCATGCTATCCGGATAGGCTGGTCAATCTAGAAATAAATTTTAGAGATATGACCGGGAACACCATGCCAGAAAGCCAGCCGTAAAAAACACATGACAGATCTATTTGAGACTATTTGAGACTTGTGTCGTCTGACCCCTACATTTCTGATGTAAAAGTGAAGAAGAGGCTACAAAAATTAGACGGTAAGCCACTACCAGTGAGGGCTTTAGAACTGATCCAACCGTATCAAATACCAACATCAGATTTAAATGAACCAGATTATGTAAATGATCTCTTTGAAGATTGTGAGGATTTAATTTTTACATCCGACTTTCACAATTAATTCTTTTTAAAAATTTGTATAAATAGGTAAAATTTTCTGTCTGTCTGTCACTCAATTCGATTCGTTTATTTTTAACACAAGTGCAAGAAAGTACAATAAACAAACCAAAACAATAGAGCAAATCTATTGATGTTCAGTAATTTAAACACGAGTGAAATTTATTGACATGTATACTGCCAATACCCTTCCTGTTTGCTTTGCCTTTGCCCACAGACGAGTAATACCTCTATTAACAACGCTAAAACCAAAGAAAAAAGTACAAAAGTCGAGAAGCTTGTAACTTAAAGATCCTGGATGATTAGGATTTGTTTTTTTTTGTATTACTGGTACTATTGCAGGCTAGTTATTTATCAAGGTTTTGAAACCAACTAAGACAAGATATAGCTGTAAAAAAATAAATCCTAAAATAACATTGTTTGTTTTTCTCTCCCGTATTTTTCATGTTATGGTTTATATTTTTGTGTTGTGTATGTTAAAGCCGCAAAGAAGGACATTTGTAGATTTAGAGAAACTCATGGGATCTAAGATTTTAATAATTTTTTTTTTGAATATTTACAAAAAAAAACATATCTTTTGATCAAAGCACATTTGAACATCAGGAATTCTCGTCTTTCTTTTTAAATAAATTTATCTATTTAATAAAAATATGATAAGAGGATGGTTGTTTTTTGGGTCAAAAAACATAATGCGCGGCGTTGAGCCGTCAAAAAACTGATTGTTGTTACATACTACTAGTATCTTATATCAGAGCACTTTTATACAATTTCATTCTTATATAGATATTTTATTCTTTTATAGTTTGAAATGATTAACTATTCACACTCATTGTTCATTCATCTGACTGAATGAGAACTGAACGCATCACTACTACTTTAAATATGGCAGCATTATTTTACTAAGTGACATTAGCTACTGTCAGGTAGCTTCGTCTAATTAAAAATACGACTTTATGTGATACTTCGGTAAAAGGCGCTGTTGTATGTTTTTTCGCTGGCGCTGTACGTGGAAGTCGCCACAGTAGATCCTAATTAAAATTTAAGGGGGATGGAAATATAGTTAGTAACGGATAAACGGAAATAGCTCAACAAGAACTTTGTTTTCTAAAACAAAGAATTTATGTAAAGATGATTAAATTTTTATTGTATTACGAAGAGAAAAGTTTGGCAATTTTTAACAAAAAATCATATCAGATAAATGTTCACCACGAGCACGCTGACAGATGTCGATTCTTTCATCAATTTTTTTAATTACTTTTGTCAAAATGGCGGGTCTATTTCTCTAATCTCGGATTTGAGTTTTAAGGCTGCAATCGATTCGATTGGCTCCGTATAGACTCTGTCCTTAACATAGCCCCACAAAAAATAATCCAGTGATGTTAAGTCACACGATCTGGCTGGCCAATTAATCGCTGAATTTCGTGAAACTATGCAATCGGGAAATTTCGGTTGTGTGACATGTGAATGCACATGTGGCACTGTCCTGATAAAACCACATATCTGGGCCAAAATTGAGTTTGTAACATCTCGCGATAGCGTGATCCATTGACCATTACCGCATTTCCAACCACATTTTCGAAAAAACAGCCCAGTCACGCCTCCAGACTTGTTTGATTTGTTCTTCTAGAACAAAAAAACGACTTGATATTAGAGAATGTACTTAAAAAAAAATCTTATCAACGTGTGCTTGCCTACTTTTAATACTCAATACCATCATAGTAAAATTTACCAAATGTCGCAGTTAATGTTGTGTTGACTATTTAATCTGACATTTACTGGTTAATACCCTGAGTAATTTGCTAACAATAAATACTCAATAATGATATGACAATTAAAACTACTTTTGGCTGTTTGCCAAGTTACACTATTCGTTTATGCACACATAGAAATACTATCTGCAATTATTTATACAGGACGTCCTTCCAATATAAGTTCTATATTGATATTTTGTGCAAAAAATGAAAGAATATTTGTCATAATAATAACCATCCTTATTCATCTCATGAGTATTGTAAGCGCTTACTAAGTGTGTAAACTACGTAGTATTACACCAAATCGAAGTAAAACTTGACAGAAAACTCATACTAACCCACCTCACTAGAGTTGTTTGGTAGGACATAATCTCTTCCATAAAGCCTCTCCGCTTGTGTTCAGCGGTGAGCTGTCGATCATGATGATGACCAGAACAAGGCTGCTATTGTTTGCTAGATAGTTGATTCAGGTATTGGAAGAGGCGGACTAAAACGAAGAACAAACAAGGAGATGATATAATAGGTTAATACCTACGTCTTTGCAGAAAGAGGGAGGGTTTAAGACAATCATAACTTCAGTCATGTGTGGTTTGTTGGGTCTTATTATCAATGCTGAAGTTCATTTCTGTCAAGGTATACCTCTCCCACGTAATACCTTTTTCATTATTATTTGTTACAAAACACCTTTTAAATCTACAACAGAAATTGATTGACAAGCATAATAAAATCTGTATAACAATTATTATACAGATTTCCGCTATTTCATTCCGAACAATGGCTGGATATTTTTCTTAGCGCCAATATGAAGCGATAGCTGAGCCAATTTGATCGTCAACTCATTCATTTATTCAGAAATAATGTCTTAACTTCATATCTTAAGTGTGACAAGGAGGAAATAGATCTCATTCTCCCACGTGACACATTGAGTAAAAGTACATGTTTCTGTTGTTGGCGAACCGTTTCTGCCTCACGTGGATGGTTTGTGGGAAGATGGGTCTGTTGTGGCCCTGACAATCATTGTGCGTTTGTAAAGTCTATTTTGATGTCATTGTTTGGATAATTTGAGGATATCTGGCTCAGTATAAAGGGAATGATTACCATCACTCAGAAATTTACGTAATTTTAAGTTTGAATAGAATATTGTAAATGTATTTTTACTTTGAAAGATACTTATTACTGCACAATTAAATCGATTGATACTAAGGCTTCACTGAAAAATACTGTGAAGAGTTCTTTAGAATTTTTCCCATGTGAGTTTATCGGGAAACAAACATAATTTATGGAGGAGGACACAGTATTGCGGGCGGCCTTGCACTTATGACTTGTCTCACACATGACATGCATAGGACGACGGAGGCTAATTGACTGAAATTCAGAGCAATAGGTTACAAATACCAATAGGATAATATATTTCTGTCAAAAAGGGACATGTATTTAGGATTTTAATTTTCTTTTTGGCGTGACAACGTCTTATAATTCGATGGAGCCGGCTGCACACACGAAAAAACATGACTCTTGTGGCGTTACCTCGCTCTGAGGCGTTCCGTTTAAGGCTTAAAGTGCAAGAGAGAGCGCGGAACGAGCAACAAAGAGGCACAATCAGTATTTTCTTAGGACGTTGTCACGTTCAGCTATCGTCAGTAAACCGACTTTACAGACATTTTTTTTTCAAGATATGTTTTCGAAAAAAGGTGGATGCCACCAAGTTATCCAGTTTTTTTTCTATTTATGTTTCTGAATATTATTAATTTGGTTATTGCTTAGCTTACATAAATAATGACATTTTCCGTATATTATAACGTTATGGAGATCATTGTAAAGTTAAATTTCCACATTTTATTGAATTGAATTAAATAAGAGACAATTTTGACTATCCAAATAATTTCACGGTAGTCATAGAATATTCATAAAAATTCCAAGCAACCTACATTCTCACATTCTTTCTTGATCAACAGACGAAAGGGGGCCGATGGGCCGCCAAGCTTTATTGTCTGCAATCGCAGCAGGTATAGTGGCCTCCACTGTTAGATTCTTCCAATGCTTTTCATCAGGCAGGGTAGAGTCACTTTGTTAGGCTATAAAGATAAAAGAATTCAACAATTTTAAGCTTAAGAAAAGACATAAGCTTTCCTTCGAAAGGAAGTTTAAGCTGGCCAGACGAGTAGGTAAAGGATTTTCCAACAATTTTTTCTTTACTTTTGCAGGTATGAATATCATTGGCTCAGATAAAACAATTAATTATTATTATAAGGTAAACCTCGAACCAATACAAATGAATTCCAAGTAAAACCTATACAGATTGATTATGTTCTATCAACGTCTGAATCTAGTTTTACTACGAAAGAAATTTTTGATGTATAGCTGAAAACTGAACAGCTTACTACCTTGTTGGTCTAGTGGTTAGCGTATGCGGCTGCTGAATAAGAGGTCTCGGGTTCGATTCCCGGGTCGTAACAAATGTTTGTATGATCTGCAAATATTTGTTTCGGAGTTTGGGTGTTTTCTTTGTATAATATGTATGTATTTACAAAAAAAAAATATGTTTATGTATTTATATCAGTACCCATAGCACAAGCTCTGCTTAGTTTGGGACTAGTTGATGTTGTGTGTTACATGTCCAAAATATTTATTTATTATTTATTACTCTTATTTTGAGTTGAGTTCAATTGCCATAATCGATATATTTCTGTCTCTCGATAGTGTTAAGTACGTTGGCTTCATTCATATGTCAATATCAGGGCGGGGTACACCGTTTCCAGTTATGTGACCTTTGATTAACTAACGATAGTTAATGAATAATATTATTCTATAAATAATTATGATTATCATTAATCTAAGAAGAGAAATTATTGTCATCAGCGTTATAGATTTCTCCTTACAAAAATATAAGCAAGACTGATTGATATGTTTGTTTCAAGTTTTTGCAGTGCTGTTGTCATGTTCAGTTGGCCCTCTCAGTTGGCGCTTATGAAACCCACTGGATAAGTAGGTGTGATGCACAGATAAAAGAAACACAGGAGATATGCAATTGAGGCGTGCCGCTTGCGAACGCATCTGGCCTCAAAGCGGCTTGATGCCATTTTCGGACATTAGTCGAATGCCAACTTGCGACGTCTTCACTGCTCATGATTTTTGACAAAATGCCGCGTTGTTCAGCGATTGTTTGCAAAAATAACAGCTGTATTGTAAATTACAAGAAAGGTGGCATCTAATTTCATATATAAGTACTATAATATTATAGTTTTTCATACTGAATTCATTAAAACATTTTAAAAATATGATGAAATACCAAATCAATCCTTTTCTTTAGGAACTAAAAACTTTTAAAACCATTGCTTACTTAGTGTGAATCGATCAATGAATCGGCTGGTCTAATAACGCAATGGATAAGTGTTTTATTGATAATCTCACTCACATGATAGTTTCGGGATGCGGCCGCTGCCGGCCGGCTTGTGTTAGAGATGTGTTGTGATATTTATGATTGTCGATATTTTATACGATCCTATTATCTACGCATGATTATTAAAGATATAAATAAATTAAAATATTATAATTATGTAAACGTAAAAAAAGTGTAAATAAAAAAGTTTAGATTTTTAATTTATTGTGGTACTCAAGCATAATTTATACCATGCTTTTATTATTAAAATTTTAGCTATCCGAAGGATCAAAAACTTAAAAAAATGTGGATAAATGCGACAGGAAGGGGTTCAAGCTGGTTCGTAACAAAAAATGGCACAATTTGCTCGTCCCAATAAATTTTCACCAATACGATCAATCGCCAATGATTAACCATTTAATAATACTAATAAAAGCCGTAATGGAAAAATATGCAAACGTAAGATTACACTACTGTACTAAGAACGCAACACCTAAACTGTCTAAGCGGCAAGTTTTAAATAAATATTTACATTTTACTGGTTAATTAAACCCTTATCAATAAAATTCTTGCACTTTTACCTGTGTTCTAGTCTAGATTCGAGAAGTTGATATCCTGTTTCTTGGTAATTAGTTAGTTAATATTCCAATTATGATAAAACATCGCTTGTATAGAATATGTTCGAATTAAACTCCTGTTTAGTTTTGCTTTTCACAGTCAATGAAATCTTTAGGAGAAAGAGTAGGTAATATAGCTAACTGAAGTTCAATCGATATTTTTCTATGATTATCACTTAACATTACTAGTTGCATAATTTGCACACATGTGTGTTTATTCGGAATCCGTAGCTACAGGTAGATGCGCTGCCCTCTTTTTGAATGTGTTATATTAGTGGGTTTATTGGTGTTGCTGTAAGTTTCTTTGTGTGCGGGAGAAATACGAGCTTGTGTGTCGTGCTTACAATTTTTGGTTTTGTGTTAGTGAAGGAAGTGGGAGAAACGCGGAGACATCTGAACACGAATAAATTTGTGTACAAACCTAATCTCCTATGTTTCTTTGATCTGTGGTGTGATGATACTCCGTAATCCTGGACCGTTGGCACATGAAAATAAAAATGTAAGAGGTCTGCACATTGAAGACATAGAACAAAAATTTTGAGCTCCTTCACATACTTTGAGTTGTTAAGGCAATTTTTTTAGTGTTGCAGCTGTATACAATGTATGACCAAAAAAGGGCAAAATACAAAAACTCCAGAATATAATGTAGCGACTTCTATAAACAGCACAAGTGAAAAGTATAAGATAGCGCCATCTATCGAAGATACAATGAACAATACAGTAATGAATTACACGGAATACCTACTAATCCTGAATCACGATATAGAAGTTCACGCATCAATTAGCACCAATACAACTGTCCAACACCTTGCTTGGTCAAAAGATCCTTCCTTTGTATTGAAGAGACACGACACCTGTTCTTCCATAATTTGATAATTTTAAAATTACATATACTGGAAAACAGAACCCTCTTTCTGGATAGTCAACTATGTAGAAACATTTATACAAATAATTCCTTTTCCTTATTGAGAAATTAACGTAAAAGCGTACGTTGGAATAGCGCTATGAGAACATTAATTAATTAACGGAAGTAATTAATCACGACACTTTTGTGACAGATATGGAAAGGCCCTTAAGTCAAAAGTACATAAAACAAAGTCAAAGTATACGGACTATTGTTTGCTGAGGTATGATAATACGTTTACATTTAATTATTAATAACAACAAACTTTAAAAGATAAATTTTAATCAACTTCAAAGTGATGGTTTTTTAGCACGCTTTTATTAGCTTCACTTGTATGTATTTTTTAATCTGTATCGTTATGGTATTATGTTCATAGCTTATAATTTTCATTATTTATGAATTAACTATCTTTACACGCTGTTCCTCCCGCCATGTATGACGGAAATTGTGCAAAAAAATAGTTTGTATTCCTCAAGAATTAAAGTATGCTGAATTTCAATTGAAATTCGTGAAGTGGCTTAGTCTTGAATGCGACGGATAGTTACTTTTTAATTTATAAATATCTAGCTTTCGTCTGCGGCTCCCCCCGCTTCTAAATCGCTTATCGCGGTAAAAAGTAGACTATGTTCTTTCTCAGGTTTTTGACTATCTGGGTACAAAATTTCATTTTAATCGGCGCAATGAATTTTGAGTCTACAGCAAACAGACAGACAGACTTTATTTTACAATATATGTAGTAACAAGTTGACCCAGCGAACTTCGTACCGCCCAACTTTAAAATTCCAGAACTTGATCGCAGCGCCACCTACCGGGTCCAATTGCGAATCTAAACCATTCCCAGATCCCCTTGAACACACACAAAAAATTTCATCAAAATCGGTACAGTCGTTTGAGAGAAGTTCAGTGACATACACACTCACACAAGAATTATATACATAAAGATTTAAATTATAAATAATTAATAAATAACAAAAATTCTGAGCACATAAAAGAATGAAACAGTTAAAAAAAAGTGGCCAAGTGCGAGTCGGACTCGCCTATGAAGGGTTCCGTAGCAGCAAGTAACGTCATATTAAAGTTCTTGTAGTTCGTTGTAACTTTGATCGATGTTTTTATAATAGTGTATTGATTGAATGAAAGGTAAATTGCGGTTTACGATTTATGACGTATTAAAAAAAACTACTTACTAGACCTCGTTCAAACCAATTTTTGTTTGGTAGTTTTAATGGTAATGTACAACATATATTTTTTTTAGTTTTAATACTCTCTTATTTTAGAAGTTACAGGGGGGGGACACATTTTTCCACTTTGGTGTCTCTCGCGCAAACTATTCAGTTTAGAAAAAAATGATTTTAGAAACCTCAACATCATTCATTTTTGAACACCTATCCATAGATGGGTTGGATATGGGTTAGATGAAAAATTATGTTTCGAGTTTCAGTTCCAAGTATGGAATAAATACATTTTAGGGGTCCCCCTAAAATGTATTGTTTTTTTCTATTTATGTAAAAATCTTAATGCGGATCACAGATTACATCTACTTACCAAGTTTCAACAGTATAGTTCTTATGGTTTCGGAAAAAAGTGGCTGTGACATTTGGACGGTCAGACATGACGAATCTATAATTTTTTGCCATTTGGCTACGGAACCCTAAAAAACAGAAAATGTATAGACGAAGGAAACCACTCAACAGGTAGTGTGTATATAATTATATATAGATTCATAAATTAACTTGTCAATGGTACAATCGACCGCATCTCTCGCCCACAACGTCTAATACGCCCACATCAATCTAAATCAATATTAATTGGATCATTTGTACTGTTCGACTTAATGTGTGATCCAACGCTGGTCTGTTCGTATCGACCACTGCACGAGGTCAGTTATATGTATGTGTGTGTGTTTGTGTGCCTTAAGTGATACAAGTGAAGGAAATGGCAGTGAATATTGTGGCATGTGCTCTGTGTTATTGTGATAAAATCTCATTTTTCAAAAATATGTTTCAGGAGACTTATGAGTTATGAAATGATCAAATCAAATCAAACCATTTTTATTTCAAATAAATCAATAGAACGGCACTTTTGAAACGTCAAGTAGTCAGTCAGTAGTCAGTCGTGAAGCTAATTGTCTGTTTCAATTCGTAGATCCTATGGACAAGAAACTCCATGGACACTCTTTTCCATCATATTTTTTACAATTTTTGGTTACATTTGTTTTATTTGATTTAATGAAAATGAAAAGCGTGGTTAGGATAATGCCATCAAAAATATTCGTAAATCTTTTTATTAAAATAAGAATAACAATTTTTTTCTTCATTGCTTTTTAAATCAACTTCAGAAAGATTTTGATTTGGTTTTTATTTTTTAAGACACATACAAATTATTATTTTTATAAAAAGACCAAATTAGCAGACGTAACTACAAGCGCTCATACACAAAAACTCGCAAGAAATAATTGGCTTGTCCTTCTTTGAGTGACTCTTACTCCATAATTTCTGCGAATCAGTCACAAATAACTCACTTCCTTGCGATAAGCAGAGAAAGAATTCTTAACATAAGTTTTCTGTTGAGCCGTGGGCCCGGTTTTATCAATCATTTTTCTATTTAAAGATTGTTATTACATAGTTGTATCATTGACGAAATACTGATTGAATTTGTATATGTTTGTCATATTGTACCTTATCCTATTTTAGATTCGATTTATTATCAGATTTACTACTTTATGACTCTACTATCAGCTAAAGTTAACATAGTGAATAGCATTGTTCTGTTTGTAAGGTGATGTTCCACTGCTGGCCAATGTCCGCCCTTGACTTCCAGATATTTTGGTTACGCGCCAGTGTACTTATCAGTTAGCGATCGACAGTTCTATTTTAGACTAAACCTCTTTAGTGGTGTCTCTTATAAGCTGAGTTTATTCATATCTTTACTCTTAAAGACAAGTTCTAAGTAACAACTCTATGGCTTTCTTCTTTGCTAAAGAACTGGTGGATATAATAAATATTTTATACCTGTAATGATAGTGAGGGTAATGTAACTGAAAAAAAAAAAAATATTGTTTGGTTTACTTAAAATTTAGGCTGCTTTAACCATTCTGGTCGACTGCTTTGTTAGTCTAGTAGTTAGCGCATGCGGTTGCCGATCAAGAGGTCTCGGCTTCAATTTCCGGGTCGGACCAAATGTTTGATTGATCTGAAAATATTTGTTTCGGAGTTTGGGTGTTTTCTACGTATTATATGTATGTATTTACAAATAAGTATGTACATATTTATATCAGTTGCCTAGTACCCATAGTACAAGCTCTGCTTAGTTTGGGACTACATGGTGTTGTGTGTCAGATGTCCGAAATATTTATTTATTTATTCATCATCACCACCACCTTATTGGATCCGCTGCTGAACATAGGCTTCTTCTATTGCACATAACTTTGATGATCCACAAATTATATTGCACTGAGTAAAGTCATCCGTGACATATATCTTTAAAAACACTGGATTTATGTTTGTTTATGATTATTTTCTATATTTCAGTTATGTTACTGAGAAAAAGTCAATCAAATAGTTTCAATACCCTACAAGAATTTAAATTCACTCTGAAAGTCACTTTGCGCTATAGCTTGGCAGTGATGAACTTCCTAAAGTCCAACAAAACTCAATCAAATTGGGTATCGAATGTGTACCCGTACCTATACATTGAAGTTTTACATAACAAAGTGCTTTATTTTCAGATTCAGTGAACGAACTGAAGGAATTCCAATGAGATCGGCGCTTTTCAAATACACTTGCGATATTTTGGTAGTTTGGTTCCGTTTAACGAAATTTATAATTCCAAATTAAATTAATAGCTTTTCATTAAATGCGTATGAAAGAAATTATATTGTCATCCAAACATAATTTTTGTCTATCTGTTTGTTTGTTCTCTCTCTCTCTCAATCTCTAAAGGGACTGGAACAATTTTGACGGGATTTTCACTGACAAATATCTGATGATATTTATGAAGTAACTTAGGCTAGCTTTGCCCAGCGGTGTTACCGGCGGTTTTTGTTAGTTGACTGGCCTGGTGGTCTAGTGATTACTGACCCTGATTGTTGAGACAGAGGTCATGACTTTGATTCCTACTTAGGGCAAACAATTGTATGCTAACTTTGTTAGTTTAACCTGTGTCTAAGTATAATCTATCTATGATATATATAAGTTCAATGATATTTAAAAATCTTTATTAGTTATCGGTTTACTATTACTATCAAATATAAGCTCTGTTTAGTTTGGGGCTAGATGGTGTTGTGTGTAAGATTTCCGAAATATTTATCTATCGCACAGGCTGCGTCTAATTTAGGATCTAACAGCCGCGTGAAAAAGGAGGCAAGATATTATTATTGTAGGACACTTAGAGCGTTAAATTTGACTTACAAAGCAGATAGAAAAAAATAAAATTTATAATTTTCGAACAAAGAAAGATTATCGAAGACTAAATAAAACAAAAAGAACACAGAACAGAGTAGGCAAACAATATAAGAGAAAATATATAAATGACATTTTGGTCGAAAAGATATATAAAAACTATGTGTTGTATGTCAGGTCAAATTCGGATCTCAACAGGTGCAGAAATTTTTGAACTTTTAAAGCGTAAATAAACAAACTTAATGCTTTTTGTATGTTTGGATATATTATTTTCTTTTTCCATAACTTTGGTAATAATAACACGATTTAATCTTATAACATTTTAGTTTTCAGATGCATTACGTGCAATGATTGTGTATTCAATATTTGTAGCTCCTTTTAATAAATTTCCTGGTAACATGATTATTAATCTTTAGGCAGCAGCCTGGTTACTGAAAAACGGACTTTGTGTGGTTTGAAATTTGACGTTCGTATTTGAGATTTGTAAAAAATACATCTAGATACATACCAACTAGCGTGCTTACTTACTTGCTTCGCTAGCTGAGTGACCCAAAGTGTGTCTTATCCGACAGTAAAATGCACCATTATTTCCTATTCTGCGCTAATTCGAACTATACAAGCACTTTGGTCTCTTTCACAACTCTGGCTACCTTGTCTTTTCAGAGGTATCTGGGTCGTCCGAATGGCGTATGCCCTATGGGCTGCCAGAGGTATGCTCTTTAGAAGGTTTTATTTTCCCCCATTTTTTCGTTGCGTTGATCACATAATTATTGCCCTCGGTGGGAATCAACCTCTAACTTCTGGCTTAGCAGTCGGTATCACTGAATGGCAACAAGTTCTTTAAAGTACTAAGCTGGTAATCTGTCACTCTCATTTGTCGGGCAAACTTGCTGTATTATTTTATTTTCGTATGCAACAGGGATAGTTAATGTAGATATTAACTGTTGTAGAGAGGATCCCTAAGTTGAATCCGACTCGATTCAATATTCCAGCAATGTTTTGAGGTTTCATTTCGATTCTTTTTATTGAAATCGTGCAAAATGAAGCCATTACTCCTGTTTCTAGTTTTATACACCTTTTGAATTATTTATTTACAGTCTACTTTTAGTTTAAATTCAACAATTTTGAATATTTTTTAAACAAAGTAATTTTTTTTTTTGGTTGTTTTTCAGAAGGAGTTACGAGAAATGTAAGATTTTTAAGTTGGCATAACTTTTTTGTATAATTTATAGTTGGTTAGGTACGTTGAATACAGATAGGGATTGCGAACACAGTTTTTTATATTTTTCCTTTTAAATTCTATTACTTAAGGTAAAAATCACTAAACAACAGAGTACATGTTGGATAACACTCTTTTAAAATCAGGTTCTAACTAGTTTTTTCCCTCTCCATGTCTTTAATTAAATCCATTTTATTTTCTTCTTTACTTTAATGGTCTCGGTTTACGTGTCCATTTGCTATTTTGAAGAAACACTTTTTGAACTTAATACCGAATGGACTAAAATTAGAACTCAAGGAAAAATATATTATGTAAATAGGATCTGGAGTTCAGTCAACAAGAATACTTAACATAAACTTGAAGTATATAAGTTTTCTACGCCCATCGTATGACCTATTCATGAGACTATAAATAGAAACTAAACCGCGTCAGATATCGTCTCCATCATTAGGTATCAAAAAAAAATTTAAAATGTAATAAGTTATGTATGTAACTTTACATATAGTATGTGTTAATATCTGTGCCATGGGTGCCATTATATTAAAATTATTAATACCTCGGTGATCTTTGTTGTAGCTTTAGAGAGCGGGTTTTAAAAATGTTTTGTTCAAAAAGGCGTTTTAAATCAAATTGGCATTCAAAAAAGCAGGCAAACCATTTGACTGCGTTGTTGGTCTAGTGTTTAGCGTATGCCAAGATGCTGATCAAGAGGTCTCGAGTTCGATTCCCGCGTCGGACCAAATGTTTGTGTGATCAGCAAATATTTGTTTCGGAGTTTGGGCGTTTTCTATGTATAATATGTATGTATTTATAAAAGAAAGTATGTTTATGTATTTATATCAGTTGTCTAGTACTCATGATACAAGCTCTGCTTAGTTTGGGACTAGGTGATGTTGAGTGTCAGATGTCCGAAATAATTATTTATTTATGCACTATTTGCGTGTAACAGCATCTAGCCAGGCCATTACACTGTGAGTCACTAAGCTGCATTTTCCATGTTCCCAATGAGTATGGTAATTATAGCTTTTGGATTCAGAGTGGAGTCATTTTGCCAGTTATTACTTAGAAATTAGAACAATAGCAATATAAAGGCAATGCATTTGTGACTCTTAAATTATGGATGTTCATGGCTGTAGTAATAATAAGCAGCTAACATCATTGCTAAGAGAAGGAAAACTTGAAACCCTTTACCAACCCGTCTGGCCAGCGTGGTATAAGTAGTAGGCCGAAACCTCCTTTCTAAGGAGAGGCCTATGTCCAGCAGTGGACTGTTAAAGGCTGTTGAAGATGATGATGATGATGGCTGTAGTTACTCTCCAGTGATCTGTTTCCTCGTTCTTTTCATATACCCCTTCGTGTTTCAATAAAGCCCCTATGATGCAGAATAATCTTGATAATGTGGGTTGCTGTGCAGCATCGTGTGTAGCAATATTCAGAACAAGTATTATTACCATTACTCTTGGATTCTACTCATGTTTTCACCAAGCAGAGTATTCAGGCAGGTTCAAATATAAAAAAATTGACTAATGGTGATCGCACACCTATCCGCGCCGAACGAACCGAAGTCAAGGAGACCTGGCACACTTATCCGCAGCGGAAGAATCGACCGCGCCGAAAGCATCGACCGCGTCGAAGAAATCATTTCAAGAAATAGTACTCGTGCGTTGCTCTGTCATACGCAACTGATAGAATGCGGGCGCTTCTATCGAGGCGTCCGCATCATCCGCGCCGAATTTTATGACGTCATCCGAATTCGTCTACGATTTCTGCGGTTCTTCCAGATGCGGACGATTCGACGCGGGTAAGTGTGTGAGGTTTCATGAGATTTCATATAAAGAATTCTAAAATTCGTGTCGTTCGGTTCGTTCGACGCGTTCGCCTCTGATAGGTGTGCGATCACCATAAGTGCTCTCAGGCCACGCATAGAATAGAGTTCCGTAGTCACCCAAAATGGTAGGTAGATTTTAAATCGTGTCGTATAGATAAATTGTTATGTTAACTTATTATTTCTTTATTTTTGTACGAAGCTTTTAAAAGACCTATCTAATGATACCCGACACGATTGCATACTCCAAAATTGCTAAACAATCTTTATGGGTACGTTTAATGAAATAAAACCGGTATATTTAAAGCTCTCTCGGTCTACGTGTACCCTCAGACCACGAAGTTTTATAATGGGATTTTGCTTGGAATTCAAAATGTCAACGTTTAATAAAAATCATATCAGCTTTGGGTTACGATTCTCGGAAAGTTGGTGTGTTATTTGTATATAGGTTTTCTATATTTTGTATGGGTGCTGGTATAATGTTGAGTGATCGTTGGTTTCAAGTAATTTCTCAAACTTGACCAGGCCGCCATGGGTCACCATGCTGCATTGCTTACTCTAACAATGAGGATGTTGAACCTTACTTCTGGATTTTACTCATGTTTTCCATCAGGCAGAGTAGAGTTACTTAGTTATGCTTAAAGAGACAAAAAGAAACAAATACATCATCATTATGCAATGGACGTAGGGACCTTGGCAATTAGGTGTTTAATTACATCATCAATCATCATCAACAACCCCATAACGTCCCAGTACTGGGCTTGGGTGTCAACTCAGGAGAGGGTTAAGGCCATAGGTCTCCACGCTGACTGAGTGCGGGTTGGGGACTGGCAAGACACGTTGTGGCTACGTAATCTTGTTGTTGTATGTTTTACATAATATTCAATAAAAAATATTGGTTCAATTTATACTTGACTTCAATAAAGGTAAAACTTTTGGCATCCCAAGACTGAGAGTTTTTTTTGCGTTCATTATTTTTCAGTTTGTAAGGACCAATTTGATGCAAGAATCTGGAAAGATTCACGATTGGAGACGTGACTAGCTTTATAAATAAATGAATCTTTGTATATTTTTTATTTAATCTATTTTGAGGTTTGAAGTACTTATAAACTAACATAGCAGTTTTCTACAATTAGATGCACATTAAGTAAACACAATATTTCTCAGGGTAATGCCACCAGACATGGAGGTGTCTATGAGGCACACAAAACTGAAGGCGGAGGAGGCAGCACTATTGGCTGGAGAAATCAGCAAGCCATCTTGGCAGTCCAAAAATGAGGGCATTCATGAGAGGGTCAGTTTTGAAGACTCCATTTGGGGCTTCGACTTAGCTGGTGGATCGTTTTACAAGACACCTTTGAGGGTTACATATGTAAGTACCAAGTTTGAAGGCTAATTATGTGGTGGAAATTAAATTATCAATTTTATTTGTGTGTGTGGCTTTCGCTGTTACTTTCATTTCTGACAACTGCCTGACACCTTACTTGGAAATTTATTTTCATTTTGAGCTGCATGTGTTCTTAGGTGGTGGTCAGTTACTACGTAAATGAGATGGCACCAAAGTCGAAGAGGTTCGGTTCTAGTTGTTGTGCGATAGGGAAAAATACTGGATAAGAAAATTAGAGAGTGAGGTAGTAACATAACTTTTGGATTGTCAAAGGATTCTCAAAATATTGATAGTCGTCTAGGAGTATAACACACAACCAAGAATAACTCAAACGCAGTCAATTCTTTTTGTCCTAAATTGAAATTAGAGATTTCTGTGTAAAGCTCAGTGTCTTATACATGTGCAGTATATATAGTATATTAAGTAACTATATCACAAAATACAAACACAAGACAAACCAATACGGGATTTATTGTATAATGTTTCTCTTTTTTAACTAAATAAGTAACAAACATTCTTATACAGGTGAAACCCGACAGCCGTGCGGAAAAAGCTGGTATCAAACCCGGGGATAAGTTACTCAAGATCAACGACATAGATACATCGACACTCACAATACAAGAGGCCCATGATATCATCATCAACTCTGGCATCCACTTGAAAATTTCAGTCACCTCGTAAGTAGACCACCAGTTAAATTAGACTGATGTATGTTTTATTTTAAAAAGACTTTTCATAAAGAAGGAAGTTCTCATTTTATTCAAAAGTCTATCTCATAAACTGTTTTTATCATTCATTTAGTTCTACTATTTTACTCATGTATTTTCACTGTAAACGGGACTTATTCGCGATAAAACTAAAAAAGTTACGTCCCGTCTAGAGTCTACCCGTGACCACGAGCGGTATAACCCGTTCGAAACTTCCAAACTCCGGGCTATTAGGAATTTCCTAAGAAAAACCCAAAAACACTTTTTGACCCGGCCCGGGATTTAAACCCGAGACCTCTTGATTAGCAGTCACATACGCTATACAATAGACCAACGAGGCAGTTCACATGTTCATATATAAAAACATTTGTAGCTATAGATGAGCGATCGTTGTCACTTACCAGCAGGCGACCCTTAAGTCATACATTTAATAAATACATCACTACATATTATAAAACAAAGTCGCCGCGTCTGGCTGTCTGACTGTTCGCGATTGGTTCTTGGTTAGAAGGATTTAATTTATAATTTGTCAAATTTTAAATGTTTGTTAAATAATCTTCGTGCAAAGCCAGTGCAGGCCGTTAGCTTTAAATAAAATGAAGTTTCAAATACAATATTTGATTGAATTCTAATTTATATAAACGAATTTTAGTGTCGAAACATTTCTCAAGAACAAAACTGTTGTCAGCCAAGTTCACAGGTTGTTATACTGAAACCCAATCTACTTTATTGTACTTCTGTTCTGTTGGGAATACGGACAGCTTTCCTATAATGTCTTAAATACCGCAGTGAATTGGATAAAATACTCGTGTTTCTAAACAATTGGGAATATTTTGTCTCAGATGTACTTATTTTTCGGTATCATTCTGTTAAATTATCACACCTAAAGCTGTGAGCGATATCAAAGAGTTTCTTTGAATTTAGAAGTTGTTTTAGAAACAAACAGTTCAGTTACGGTTTCATTTTCACTATGAAAGTAATTAGAAACATTTACTATGTTTCTTGGAGAATAAGTATCTGATGTTTCGGCGGTATTTAATAAAGATAAATTGAATACACAAACACAAAGAAGTAAATAACTAATACATATGTATGTTATAATGGTTATAATAGATAAGGAAGGGAGGTAACACAAAAGCATTGCAATGATCTGCGTGGTCGAAACCAGAGTGCACTAGGCGTTATTTTTTGTGTGTGCATATTATATATTCTTCTGGATACCACCGGTGGCTATGTTGGACTCGAACTGACTAAAACCGCACACTGTCGGGGTACCAGGTATACCCTCGAAAGGAAGTCCCTGGAACCCCGACGTACCTTGGTTCACCTACTGCCTGCGGCCTAGATGGCCCTCTTCAATGTGGGAACGATCTCAGACGCTCGAGAATCTGCGGTACCTGGTCCGTTCTCGGGCCTGGCGGACCTGGAGAGTTCTAATCCTCTCCCACGCGTCACACGCGCATCCATAACATGATTCCTGCCATGATACGGAGCGAGAGAATACCCACCCCAATGGCCGCCATGAGGTCACGCCTAGGCTCCTCTCATGGTCTCATATCCATAGTCCGGCCACTGCAGTGGAAGCACTCAGGCGTTTGTTCCTTTCCGAGGAGACACAATTAATTTCCGAAGCACCCCTTTCCAGTCACCTGCGTCAGCCGGTATGAGAGGCTGCCTTGATGCCTATCGAGCCAATCCTCCATAACCCGCCTTACTGCCACAATAACGGTGTGCCCAGAGATTGCGCTAGTCCTAGTGACAAACAGACTTAGAAACTGAAAAAATTAAAAGTGAATCAAGTGATAATTTATTCAATGACTAACTTCAGTTTTGTTTCAGACCTGAAGACGACGAAGACGCCTATTACTGTTACGAAGATCCTGTTGTAAGTACTTCATCATATTACTAAGGAAATAAAGTATTAGGGAAAATAAATACTAAAGGTAATCGCACACTTATCAGAGCCGAACGCGTCGAACGAGCCGAACAAAACGAATTTTAGAATTCTTTATATGAAATCTCTTGAAACCTCGCTCACTTACCCGCGTCGAATCGTCCGCATCTGGAAGAACCCCAGAAATCCGAGACGAATTCGGATGGCGCGGATTATGCAAAATTGACGAGTACTATTTCTTTAAATTATTTCTTCGAATTGTTCGACGCGTTTGGCTCCGATAAGTGTGCATTCACCATTATAATCAGTAATTGTCACTTAACGTCTTTATCCCCAAAGTAGTAGACACAGGCCAGAGGTATTGCATCTAATTTTCAAAACAAATAATTGTCTGATGATCACAGTAGCTTAATATAATTTATCTAAAGCTATGTGTTATTCTTCCTAACATTTATCCCTAGATTATTTGGGTGCTACTAGCACAACTAGTTTTACCTGAATATCAGTTATTAAACGGAGCGACCTTTGAACTAACTGTTAGTGTATTTGAGAGCATTGACTTCCCAATAACGGTTGCAAGAAATATTCACAACAAACGGGACCGATACTTTGAAGTGTTCTCCGAGGTGCTGGCGTGAAGAACCGCAAAACTTCCTTACTCCTTGCTGTTTTCTTGGGATTTTATATTTCTTGTAAGAAAAAGTCAATAACATTGATTGGCAGTCACATACGGTTAACGTTAGACCAACGAGGCAGCCTTAATAAATTATATGTATTTAGAAATATTAAAGGACTAGCTTTCGCTTGCGGTTAGCCTATGTGTTATTTTGATATATAAGCTATATTACTGTAAAGTTTCATACAAATCCGTTCACTAGTTTTTGAGTGACAGACTCACTCACATCACACATTTTCGCGTTTATAATATTAGTAAGGATGTTTATCTGTAATCTGGTCGCCATAGTAACAGGCTATATCTAATTTGATGAAACGGTCGTATTTAAAATATATGATGTTATTATTATTATCAACTAGTTCTTAATGATACCGTGTCTTTACGATAATGTTTCTGTTCAGGTGGATGGATACGACAGCGAGGAGGAAAGACGGATAGAAGAAGAGAAGGCAGCGAAACGAAGGGTTCATGCTAAAGTGGTATGTAGTTAATATAAAAAATTTCACTCCACGTAATCATTACCAACTAAAACTGAAACAATGATATAATATAATATTTGGTATTTCTTTAATGACTAATAAATAGTGGACAGTCAAGTCATAATAACTGACTAATGATGGCTCTGGGTATACGCAAGTTAAAGGCAAAGATGTCCTTTGTGTCGGCCCCAGTTATTTTGAATGTAAAATGAAGTCGTAGCATCGTGGTTGCCAGATGTGAGAAATGGGAATTTTGAGTATTTGTACGATATTTTTCTTATTTATTTCTCATCTGAATGCTTTTGAAATTGGCCAACAAATTCTAAGACTAATACCTAGAATTATCATCATCTTAGCGTTAACTAGCGTGACTTTCAGTTCAGACCTACGTGTACCTTGGGGCCTTGATCTCAAACAACGGTGGTTGCGTAGATGAAGTAAAGCGACGTATGGCCATAACCAGAACCGCGATGGAGAAGCTACAAAAAGTGTGGAAAAATCGCCACATTACCAAAGCCACTAAAATCAGGCTTGTGCAGACATTGGTATTTCACATTTTTCTTTATGCGGCTGAGACGTGGACGGTACGGGAATCTGAAAAGCAGAAGATAGATGCTCTCAAGATGTGGTGCTATAGGAAGATGCTCAGGATATCATGGATGGAGTTCCGCACCAACATGTCTCCGGGAGCTCGGCATCACGCAGCGTTTGTCAGCCGTGGTAAAAACACGCATTTTGAAATACTTTGGACATGTCTCCAGGCGAGAGGGCGACTCCATAGAGCGACTGGTAGTGCAGGGGAAGGTGGAAGGAGCCAGATCGCGCGGTAGGTCACCTATGCGCTGGACTGACCAAGTGAAGTCCGCAGTGGGTAACCGTGTGTCTGACTGCGCAAGACAAGCTGCCAATAGACAGCGATGGCGTGAAATCGTCCGGAGAGCTGTGTCCGCCTCTGCCACCGACGTGGATGCCTCGACGTGACCACGACCGCTCTGCCAAGAGCGAAACGATTGAGAAGAAGCGTGACTTTGATACTGAATGTTACATAAAAGACAAATTTAGCTCGGTTATCAGCGACTGGCCCCTTGGCGTAGTGGACGGTATCCAAAGATTGTAGGTTAGATTATCACTTAGAACACGATTATTTGTTTTGTATCTAAATTTCATCATCATCATCAACAGCCTTTAACAGTTAACTGCTGGACATAGGCCTCTCCTTGAAAAGGAGGTATTGGCCTATTTCAAAACACATTAGTATGTTTATCAGCACTTTAACCTTTGTCTAGTTAGGGATCAAACGGCCTTATGTCAGATTATTAATTTGATGCCATAAGATATTATATAAAATGTAACTACAAAATAACAATATAACAAAATAATTCAAACGGAAATAAATAGAAATTTTCATTTTCTACCTGATGTTTATTATAAATATTGTGGTGTATAGGTAGATACATCACTTGTAATGAAGTCTGTCACTGGTCAACATCATCTTCCTAGCCTTCTTTCCCAAGATAATGGACTACTAGCTCAACTGATTTTACGTGTATATCAGTTTTTCCACGGAGCGACTGCAGCGTTTGACTGTCAATACCATATTGCGCCTGAGGTCTGTGACTGAAGTTAAGACATTAATTAAGTAAGCTGTGGCAGCGTGCTGTTGGCGGTGTTTTTAGACATCGCCAACGTATTCAATAATCTGCTATTTAGCTGCATCAGGGAAGCATTCCTCCACGACGGAGTGCCAGAGTACCTGAGGCGGCTAATAGCAGACTATTTACAGGAGTTCAGTGAGATTAACATCTATATAAGAACTCGTAAGATTGAACTACTCTAAGTTCTAAGCCCTAGATCTATGAATACACACGCAATAAATACCTCACGTGGGTGGGCACATATATTTGGCATCGACAAAACAAAGGTGTTGACACATGCAATGTCAATTGGTTACGAGTGGGCTGATATTTATAATGACTAATGACGAATTTGATTCTATTTATTGTAACTTAACAAAATAATTGATTATAGATACAAAGTATATATGTTTCATACTCGTGATTCACGCCCGTGCCTTGGAGAGCACGTAAAGCCGTCGGTCCCGGTTGTCATAAATATCTAAGGCAATCGTTATTAGGAAGTCACTGCCCTCAAATTTACTGACAACTTTTTTTGGGCGGTGTGTCGGACTCGAACCGACTAAAACCACACGGTGTGACCCTCTCTGCGCCTGTGTATTGGAAGGAGTCCAGGGAGGGGATTTCCTTCTGGACTCCAACCGGCGCCTGCCCGCACTGTTGCGGGCACCACCTCGAAAGTATACTCTCTAATTGGGTAACGTCCGGTCACACGCGGACGCCACCCCCTCGCGGTTGGCCACTACTGCGGACGGACGGGAAACCCGTCCCGCAAATTTACTGACAACTAGTTCAACCTATGAATTTCAGTTCACCCTTAGGGTTGCGGAGATCCGAAGCCAATCGCTCCGTGGAAAAACTGATATTCAGGTAAAACAAGTTGAACTAGTAGCCAACCAAAAATAATATTGGGAATAAGGAGGATGAAGAAGAAGACTCTTACATACGTGGAAGAGACATCCTCCGGCACAAAAGAGTCGAAAATAATGATTTCATGACCTCAGAGGCGACAGTCGCTGTGCAATTTTAGAGGGGGAGGGACAGTAATAAATGGTTCAACGTATTTCTTGAGTTGCAGGTGTTTTACTTAGCATCAATTCATTTAATTGCCCATTAGTTCTCGAAACCATAAATAGAATTTTACTAACATTTACAAGGGAGTTTTCACACTGCAAATACCTATTACGTTTTCAATTAAGTTATATCTCTTTGTATACTTGAAGCTATTACATAAATATATTGGATGCGATTTGTTTCCGCAAACATTTGATCACAAGTCTATTTTTCCACACATTATATTTCCTACTTTGAAAGTGTTTACCTAAAGTATATTCTCAATAGTGATAGTTTTATTTGTTAGTGGAGATAGTTAATTGACAATTTCAATAGTTTAAATTCTCATTAAATTTAGTTAAGTTTAAATATTTTCAGTAAAAATTAATTGAGAAACCAAACAGACGAGCATTTATTTTTAAATTGAGCAGAGCCTCGTGGTTCGTTCGTCATACTGAACTATTCCTAGTCATGGCTAGAAACAGAACTAATGACTTTAAACTCAGCAACTGGAACCACAAACCATGAGATAAAATTTTAGCTATCAAATCGTGGTCGATATCGAAAACCATTCGGCTAGACTTCTTTATATTGATGACTGTAAGTAGAACTAATCTACTAGCCACGTCACTCATAAGTATGTCATTTGTTATTCTTTCAGAGTTCCTACTGGAGTCTCCAATGGCCTTGGGTGAGCAAAAGAAGACTTATATACCGGGAGTCGAACTGTTTCATGGTGAACAGCAAATATGAAGAAGCACGAAGGTCAGTATGATTAATCCTCTCCTGGAAGGAGACCCGGGGCCTGCAGTGAGATACAATGGGTTATTGATTGATTTTGTTAAAAAGATCAGGGTTAAAAGTCACACAAATTCCTAACTTTTTATCTACTGATGATCTAATATAATTGTTCTACAGATCACATTTGAATTTAAACTCTATCATCGCAATTAATTTTTGTCATTGAAAATTTAACTCCAATGTCACTACGTTAAGATATACTGTTCAATTTCAGAGATAAATATCCGCCTCTTCCTGTACTGAGATACACCGACGACATCCTCTTATACCAAAGAGATGGCGACAAAGATAAAGTTAGTGAAAGTAATAAAAAGGAACCACCGTCATTGAAAGAGCTCAAAGAAAACAACCGAAAGTCTCGGCAACAAAAACTACCCAATGGCAATCTAGAAGAAGAAGCTACACCTATTGATAATGAACAAACAAATGGTGTTAATGAAAATGAACAATTAGAGTATCAAAGTTCCGAAATCAGTGAAGAAAATAATCAAGACAAATTAATAGAAAATCATAATTCAGAAAAGCTTACAATCGAAGAACTAGAAGAAAATGGCGAAGATAACATCAATAATATAGACTCCATTAATGATGACATAAGTGAAGAAAGTAGTGATAAACCAGAAGAATTAAGTCCAATAGATAATATTGAAGAAAGTGTTCTCGACACCGTTGAAGACAACAGATTAAATGGAGAATTAGAACCAGAGACGAGTGAAGACAACATACTAAATGAAGTGCTTTCTAAAAGTGATGAAAATCCACCACGAAGTGATGAAGATAATATACTTGATAGTATTCTTAGTGATGATGGACAAAATCTAGAAAATTCCGAAGTTAACAATGAAAGATAAAGACTTACCGCTTAGATTTAAGTTTTATAGCATGGTAGTTTGAATCTCTTGATTTTGTGATAAATGTTTTGCTCAATATCATCCTCATCTTGCCTCTTTTAGTTATATTTGGGATCAACACAATGGCTGGTAACGTAATGAGTTATGACTGCTTTCTTTCATAAAAGAAGAGGTGTAGAAGAAGTAGAGAACTGGTGTAGCTTGAAGACACCAGTTTCTAGAAGCAGTATGTAAGATATCAAGTAATTTCTTATGCTCAATTTTAATGAATTCTTGTTGAGTATTTATCGAGATTTTAACTTTAATGGAATGTATTGTCAGTATGATCTAAATAATTAATGTATTAATTTACATGTTAACAATTTGACTGAACGTTTCAAGCTCTTTTCAGAACTGTAAAACAAATGTATCGTATATTAATCTAAATGAAGTATTAGTAACAGTTTTATATAGCAGCATAGGGTCTCATTTCAGAACAAAGAGATATGATTAGTTTTTTTATAGAATAAGCTGTAACAGCGATTAAGTGTAATAGACAATTTTTTTCGAATGATATGATATATATTATTATTGAAATATGAGTTAAAATATGAAATAGATTATTATTTAAAGCGACAGCTCTGTTTTCACGAACGAATGTTATTCAAAAAATTGTATATCAGTGTTTCAATAAACATTGACAAGTGAATGAAGATCCAAATAATGGATTTTATGAATTAAGCGAAAATTATACATTTTGCTGATTGGAATTCGCAACGAAACGTAAATAAATTGAAGGTATTCAATGAACATTTCCGCCATTGTAAAATAAAGAAACATTTTTAATAAAATTGTACGTTTCTGATGTTTCAGAGTTTCAGTTTACACCCCAAATGTTGAAGTATTTCAATTTTCTATGTCGTAATAAATTAATACAACGACAATGTTCAATTTACCTATTATCCATTAATCGTATCTGTGTTTTAAATATTTTACACAACAATAGAGAACTTTATATAAAAGATTTTATTTTTGTCAGATTTAGTAAAATTGTAACTTTTTAGGGTTGCGTAGTTCATGACTTGGAACTCTTATAGTTTCATCAAATCCGTCCATCCGTCATCGACTTACCGTACAAATGCTAGTGCCTGACAAAGTACTATAATAAAATCATGAGAAATATTTTTATTTGGTGTACTTCCCCTTTACGTGTTAAGTAGGGATGTTTTTTTTTCAAGCATCTACCCTATCATGTGAGATATTATTAAACGGCTCGCTCAAAAAATATGAAAAATTTGATGACCGTTTTCTATGGTCAATTTTAAAGGAAAACTATAACGGCTTAGATAATATTATTAGTTCTGGAGTTATAGAGGCATGACTTGTAAAATAAGCCTATTTGTTGAACTTCGTACAAAAATGAGGATATAATAAGTAAATACTTGGCCGATTTTTTAAACTTACGGATTCACAAATTTCTTAAGATCATCTAAAATACTGTGCTGTGTTTTACTAAATAATATTCTTGCTTTATAACGCCATCTAAGGTATTACATTATGAACGAAAGAATCGAAGAACGTATAAAGTTAATACTTCAAAATTTCGTAGCAAATGTCTACAGTAAAAGTTCTACTCTCGTAGCCTACAGCTACGTAGACTGGAGTCTTACGACTTACAACGGTATTGATACATTTACATTTTGTAAACTACCTAATAATGATATTTGTTTTTCTAAGTATATTTTTGATACAGATAATAAGACAGATTTGACAGTACGATTACAAGGAGACAGCATTTTTTAAGACAAACTTCAGAGTTGTATTTTATAAGTTCATCATCATCACCAACCCATTACGTCCCACTGCTGTACTCTTGTCTACTCTCAGAAGGGGGTTAAGGCCATACGACACACGCTGGCCGAGTGTGGGTTGGGGACTCTCAAGACATATTGTGGCTTCGTAATCTTGCCGTTGGATGTTTTGAAACCACCGGAAGGCCTCCAACCATGTTTTACGACTTTTCATAAGATACCAACCGGGACTGTTAATCATGGAAACGCTTGTAACATATCATGCTACAAAGGGTCACCTAAGTACTGACCGCGAAATTTACTATTCTTTCGACTATTAAAATTTGTAATTATTTTTTTTTTTAAACATTTTGGACGTCTTACACACAACGCCATCTAGTCCCAAACTAAGTAGAGCTTGTATTATGGGTACTAGACAACTGATATAAATAAATAAACATACTTTTTTTTGTAAATACGTACATATTATACATAGAAAAACACCAAAACTCCAAAAAAATTGTCTAAAACTTTGTAGTAAGCCTAGTTTTTGCTTTTCTATGGATTTAATTTCATCGATACTTATTTTTTGACACCAAAAAGCTTGTTTATAATCCAAGGGATAAATCCGAACCCTTTTACTAAAACTCCATTGTCCTTTCGTTTGTCGTCAAGTCCTGGCTGTATTTGATGAACCGTAATAGCAATAGGCTTTAACTGTTTGTTGGTCTAGTAGTTAGGGTATGCGTCTCCCATACAAAAGTGATAAATTTCCCGTTTTTTGCTCGATATAAATAACGGCAATTGGTAGTTACTTGAAATGTATGATAATGGTACGGAAAACTTCTCGCGCAAGTACGATTCTACCAATTTTTGTAGTTGTATAATTTGTTTGCTTTACCAGGAAAATTCTAACATAAAAGAGGTATGATATTGGGATTCCAGTAAAAATTTCGTTTCCACGCATATATTTGATTCGTTGATATCAATTTACGTGATTTTGAATAGAACCTATCTTAGCGATTGATAGCAAATTTCGAAGAAAATCATAAAAGCTATAAATTCGCTTTACATACAACACCAACATAGTATTTACACTAAAACTCCACCCGAGTGCGGGTTGGGGACAGGCAAGACACGTTGTGGTTACGTAATCTTGCCGTTGGATGTTTTAAGCCGCCCGAAGGTCTCCAACTAAGCTTCACGACTGCTATCTTATGACAACAACCGGGACTAACTGCTTAACGTGATCTGCGAATCATGGAAACACGCATAACATATCATGCCACATACGGTCACCCATCTAGGTTATACCGCGCCGTCGTTGCTTACCTTCGGTGATTATTTCCAATCACCTAAGGCCAGTCGGCTATAAGCACTTCAAATATTTAAATACAAAGCATTTTTTTTACAAAACATTATACTTCCTTAAACATTAAATCAAAATTCAGAATCACAATCAACTTCTTCAGTGTTTTACAAAGGACAGAATTTACTCACAGTTAGATACAATTCCATTCTTGAACAGCTTGTATAAAAACATCTCAGAATATCTCCAAATGAATTTTCCGAAGCGACGCCCCTGAACTGACAATACTACCTTCAATCTTGACTACAAAGGTACCTCAAGCAAATAGTAATAAGCCTCACATTTTAATATATTCTTATTCAAATTTGATTTGACTTGTTCAAAGTGAATTGTACAAAGGGGCATTTGATGTCGGATATCGTAACAATTGTGTTATAAGCTTTTGTGAAAGATAAATTAGATTTTATGGGTCATTTGGTGTTTGCTTCCGAATTTTGTGGAATATACAGCAATAGATTGGTTGCAAATTATGTTAGCCACACAGTTATGCACATCATTTATTTTGAAGATACTTCAAGAATTAAGGTATATATTTTGCTAGCTTTTGCTCATTGCTCCGCCCGCGTAAAAATCTGTTATCGCGGTAAGTTAATATAAAAAAGTATCTTCTTCCTAGCCTTATTCCCAATATTATTTGGGGTCGGCTACTAGTTCAACCGGTTATACCTGAAGATCACTTTTTCCACGGAGCGATTGGCATCGTACCTCCGCAACCCTACGGGAGAACTGAAATTCGAAGGTTGAACTAGTTGTCAGTAAATTTGAGGGCACTGACTTCCCAATAAGGATTGGCATATATATTCATGACAAATATATTGAATAAATATTTAGGACATGTAACACACAACACCATCTAGCTTCAAACCAAGCAGAGTGTGTACTATATAAGCTAGATTGATTGATGAAATACTTATATATACATTTTTTTAATAAATAACTATATACATTTTATACATAGAAAACACCAAAATTCCGAAACAAATATCTGAATCAATCAATCAATAATATAAAGAAATAGTTCCATCTAGGATTTGAACCCGAGACTTCAAGCACAACTGCTGCATACCGCATCGAGGCAGTTAAAATCGTGAAGTAAAAAAGTGAAGTGATTAAGCCGTAGAAGACGGACAGAGGTACTTCTATGATTGGCTAAGAAGCTAACAGATTAAGTCAACTGATAGGAAGTCGTCACTGTAGCCCACTGATGCCTTCAAGTACCAGAAATACTAATGACTTACCGTCTGTTGAATGCCACTCTCAAGTGCACCTCTATCCAAGTTGCAAAGGTTTTTCTTTAACTTTTCTCTGTTCTATTTCTCTACTCTCTTGTTTCATTAGCTAATGCCACTTATCCACATGAATAAAACAAAGTATTATAAGAGATAAAAGCTTTGAAAAAAAAATAACCTCCTTCAAAGACACATCAAACGCAAACTCCCAGCCCAGGACGCTGAAAGGTGTAAAATAAATTGGCTTTGACTGAGTGAAAATTCTTGTGAATACCTAATTTTCTATTAATTTAAATAAAGTATGATTATAATGTGTGTTAGTTTCCTAAAATCTGTTTGAAGTCGGCGCCAAACCAAAAATGTATGTTTGTTATTATAATAGTAGCTTTCGCCCCAGGCTTCGCCCGCGTGTATCTCGATTACTGCAGTAATAACTAGCCCATGTGTTATTCTGTATAAGCTGTATTACTGTAAAGTTTCATCTAAATCCGTTAAGCAGTTTTTGCGTGAAAGAGCAACAAATATACATACATATACTCACAAACTTATCGTTTATAATATTATTATATTACTAGTAAGGCTATACTCGATGTGGCGGGAGCGGATCTACGTCACTTATCTAAAATCTATTCGATTTGAGAACCTCCTCCTTTTGAAGTCGGTTAAAAATGGAATAGAATACGAAAAACGTTTGTAACTTGGCTAGGGGAGCTGTTGTAAACGGATTGAAACGCTAATTCACCGTCCACATCACGTACTCAACACAAATATAAACAAACTTAGATCAAATCAGCAAAACTTCCATCCAAACAAAAGCGACACCTGCAAGGTCTCACTTAATTAGCGCCATCTATTGACAAAACAAATAAAAGTTTAATCAGACAAGTGACGTCATTTGTGCGTACACGTTTACTCTTCGTTCTTTGGACAGCGAGCGATTGTTTGAATGTTACTTGCGTCATTCGATATGGGGTCATGATGGGGGTAACGGCTTATAAAATAGATAGTTTACTTAAGGTGTCAACGATCTAGTAAACATAGGGTTTGTGAACTATTATTAAATTTTTTGGCGGTTAGTTTAACTCAGGTATTTTATTTTTTTAATTTAACGCCTTCACAATCTCTTTCTCTACTACGCCTGATGGAAGGCATGAGTAGAATGAATGGCGACTCACACTATGGCGGCCTAATGAGATGCTCTTTCACGCCCTGCTTAAAAGACCCGGGATCATAGTGGGAAGGAAACACATAAGCTAGCAGTTTTAACTGCTTGACACATGAAGGAAGACCCGAATCGCTTAGTTCTTCCACTCTGAAGCAGTGACTTCCAAGGGCAGCACGTGTTGTTTTATAGAGGAAGAGTGAAGGTGGCATCAGTTGGAAGAGCTCTTCACATCACTTCCTGTGGTAAAGGCGATAGAGAACTGCTATACTGGTATTGTTATCATCGCAAGTATACGAGTATAATGAGATCAGTAAATATACAACATACATACATAAAATCACTTTGGTTTCTCTTAAGTTGTAAGCAGAGGCATTTTGAACCCCCACTTTTTGCCAGTTTTTGATGCCACGTGATAGGTGGTGGATGTTTAGTAAGCCAGTCTCGTTCATCGATCAGCAAGTGCACCACTTGCCAGTAATGTTGGCTTAGGGCCCCAAGTTATTGATAGAAACCCTATGCACCCTTAAGTATATAACTGCCTCGAAGATGCAGTAGTTAGCGTATGCGGCTACTGATCAAAAGGTTACGGGTTCGATTACCAGATCGGACCAAATGTTTGTAATATTTGTTTCGGAGTTTGGGTGTTTTCTATGTATTGTAATATGTTACATACATAGAAAACATTTACAAAAAAAAGTATTTATGTCAGTTTTTTGGTATCCATAATTCAAGCTCTGTTTAAAAAAAAAATATCTAATAAATATTTAGACATCTTACACACCAAGCCTGTGTGTGAGAAATGTATACTTATTTGAATAATTATAAATTGAATTCGTAACATTTTCCATTGACTCTGGTTAACAATTTTAATTCTCAATAGTGGAAGAAATAGTCTGTGGCGACTTACACATACAGCGCAAGCGAATAACATACAACAGCGCCATCTACCGAAGAAACATTGAACTACGAATAAAACACGTAACGATCTATACGGAGTAACTACCAATCCTGAATCGCGAAAGAGAAATTTTCGCGCTGATTAGCATAATTACAACATCCCAACAACAACCGTTGGGCAGTGGCCCACCAGGCATGATTACCTCGCCTGGTCGCAGGATCCTCCCTTGGTGTTGGAGGGACACGATACCCGTTCCTCCACAAGTCTGTCTCTGTGGCCTGTGTTTAAGTTATGGTTCTCTTTTACTAAATACATACATATTAATTATAACTGTGTTCATCAATCATCATCAACAGCCTTTAACAGTCCACTGCTGGACATAGGCCTCTCCTTTGAAAGGAAGTTTTGGCCTACTATACCACGCTGGTCAGACGGGTTGGTAAAGGGTTTGTTTCAAGTTTTCCTTCTCTTGGCAGGATGTTAGCTGCTTATTTTGTTCCTTTAGTCGCCTCTTACGACACCCATGGAATGAATAGGGGTGGTGACACTTTGTATTCTTAATCCGTCACCACACGGACAACTAACTGTGTTCAGAACACAATATTTATCTAGGATAGGATACGAGCCCATGACCTCTGGTTTTGCAGTCAATATATCAACAGCTAAATAAACAAACAATCCTAAGTTATTTAATTTTATTCAAGTGGTTTAGGACTCTTTGATATTAATATTATGATCAATAGGAACTCCGACTGTTCGTCAAAGGTCCGTTATAATTCAGAATTGATCAAAGTTCGAAACTACGCCGTTCCTGTTATTGAGTATCAACAAAATAAATTGAAAATCGAAAGGTTATGACTGTAAGGCTTACACGGGTTGTATGTTTGTATAAATTGGTGGAATAAATATATAAAGGAAAACAGGTCAAAAGTATATCTGACCACGCTCAATGAAGAGTTGAACCGTTAATCGTAATACGCTTTTTAGAAGTAAAAAGAATTCTCCGTTTTTTATTGCATTTTATTATAGTTTCTTGTGGCGGGATGGGTATTGTGTTCCTCCAACACAAAGGGAGGATCCTCCGACCAGGCGAGATAATCATGCCTTGCGGGCCACTGTCCAACGGTTGATGTTGGAATTGTAGAGAATTTCTCTATCGTGATTCAGGATTAGTAGTTACTCCGTAAGGTTCATTCCGTGTTTTCTTCGTGGTTCAGTGTTCTTTCAGTAGATGGCGCTGATATATGTTTTCCACATGCTCTGTAGGTGGAAGTCGCCACACTTCATAAAGTAAACATTTTTGTAAAGTCCTGAAAAGTAGGAATTATAATAATTTCACTAGCGGTTGTCGGATCTCAAACAGATAGGACTTGTTAGTAGAGCAACTCCAGAAGGGATTTTACTCGAGCACATCAGATTAACACCATCAGCCCTAGCCGAGTTGCAAAACGTCTTTCGTTTTCTGTTCTATTTCTCTATTATCTTGTTGGATTGGCTAATTTTGATCACGTGACAGTGACATTAGCCACTGAAACTAGAGAATAGAGGTTTGGCTTGGCCGGTGTGGTAGCTTATTATGTTGCACCTCTAAAATCTACAATTGAAAAACTCTGAGAAACCCTAATAAACCCTATATCTATACAAATAAATAAAATTGGAGTGTCTGTTTTTTAGTATTAAAAAAACCTCTTTTTACTAAATGCAAATGTATGATAGCTGATGATATAAGGAGGAGAACTTAGACTACTTTTCTTGGACTAGCTTCACCCCGTGGCGTTGCCCGCGGTTACAACAACGAACGCAGGTAGCACCGCGGGGCTCAGCTAGTATGTAAATAAGACCCAACGACTAGAACAGCACATTTAATTACGAAGCAAAAAATCGTTGTTCCAAAATATTTATTTATACCTAATGGACATATTGTACAACGGCGGACTTAATGCCTTAAGGCATTCTCTATCACTCAACCATAGGGTAATGTAGAAATATGATGCGAAAAATATGATGAAAATACACGAACGTCTAATATTACAATGAGTTAGGTTAATTTCATATCGTAAAAGTGTGTATTTCAATTGTCAAACGATTTGATCGAGTCTAGAGGCAATGAAAGTATTACAAAGATTTATAAAATCACAATCCTGACCTTAACACTTGAGCACGTACATGTTTTTTAATTTGCTAAATAAAATAAAATTGAAGTATCTGTTTGTTATATAACATTAATAGCCTGTTACTAAAAGCAATATTCAAATTTATCAGTTAGTCTGTTTCTCTGTTTGTTTTTTCCCAGCTAATAAAAGGAATATTTTTTTATGACTAGATTTGCTCCGCAGCATTACATGCGAATTACAACAACATCAGCACCACAAACCAACACAAAAATCACTGCATCAGGCTTAACAGACAATGCACAATGTATATAAGGTTCTTTCCATAATGAAATTACTTACATTATACACATTATCTCAAGCATATTATTATATTCTCGGGCCTCGGAGAGCACGTAAAGCCGTCAGTACCCTCAAATATACTGACAACTAGTTCAATCTTCGAATTTCAATTCTCCCTTAGGGTTGCGGAGGTCCGATGCCAGTCGCTCCGTGGAAAAACTGAAATTCAGGTAAAACCGGTTGAACTAGTAGCCGACCACAAAATAAACTTGGGAATAAAGGCTAGGAATAAGATGTACATTATCTCGAGCAACAAAAATCTCACTTTTACTTAAATAATTTCGCGCACATTAAACATTTGTACACAAAGTAAAACGTATTCAAACGACGGTGTATAACGAGATCTTCCCTTTCCGTAGACTTGGTGTCGAGGAATTCCAATATGGCGGCCGGATGAAGCCTCTCTTGGACCCTTCATTTCCGGTCCGTCCGCCGAGACCATTCTGCGAGAGCTCATTTAATTTGCTTCATTCTAGCAACTGTGGCGAAGTGTTGCATTGTGTGGCGTTTCATGATTTGAATACACCTCTTTGTGTTAAAATAACTTACAGGTTAATTTATGGAATGGAATGAAATTTTATATTTTCAAGAGTGTATTTACATAAAGAAACCTTAAATTTTAGTATTGTTCACGTAATGTGGCAAACCTAGTGCATCTAGCAGGCACTGAGCATCTAGGTATCAAGTCAAATTAAATTTTATGTTAAAATTTTAACAAACATTGCATTGCGGACTCATAGTAGCGCAGCGAAGTGCTCGAAGCCAAGTGTCCTTAGATGATTGGCAGTGCCGGATTAAGCCAGCGTGGGGCCTGTAGCAAATTCCAGCGCGCGGCCCTTGGATAGTTTCTGGATATTAATTATGTTTCGAAAAATGGCCCAGTGCGTGTATGGCCACGCATAGAAATGGGGTTTCGTAGTCACCCACAATGGTAAGTGGCTTCTAAGCCGTGTGCAATAAATAATTGTTATGTTTATTTATTATTTCGTTATTTTTGTACGAAAATTTCCAAGTAAGCGTAATTTACAAGTGAGGTCTCTATAACTCATGAACTAAAAAAGTTATCTAAGTCGTTACATTTTTCCTTTAAAGTTCAGCATATGGACTATTATCATTAATTTTTAGAAATAATAAATATAATAATAATAAATATTTTGGACATCTGACACACAACATCACTAGTCCCAAGCTAAGCAGAGCTTGTGTTATGGGTACTAGACAACTGATATAAATACATAAACATACTTTTTTTTTGTAAATACATACATATTATACATAGATTGATCAGCAGCCGCATACGCTAACCACTAGACCAACGAGGCAGTCAATTTTTCAGAAATTTAGAGCAATCTCCCAATGTTTATAAAAGACCTACCTACCTAGATCTAAACACGATGGGGTAGATGCGAGAAAAAAAATACAGCTACACTTTGGGCGCGGGGCCCCTAAATACGCGAGGCCCGTTACATTTGCTAGTCTTGCTACGTGGTTAATCCGCTACTGGTGATTGGAAACAATTACATAGCATAAGAAACGACGGCACTTTCAGTATCTAGATGGTTGACGGTCTGTGGCATGATGTTATGAGCGTTTCCGTGATTCAGAGGTCACGTTAAGCAGTCGGTCCCGGTTGTTATCATAAGATAGCTGTCGTGAAGCTTAGTTGGAGGCCATTGGGTGGCTTAAAAACATCCAACGATGGGATCACGTAGCTCTAACGTTTCTTGCTAATCCGCAACTCACATTCGGCCAACGAGAGGACGTATGACCTTAACCTCATTCAATCTCATGACAGAAGATCCGAGTCCAGAAGTGGGACGTTCTGGGTTGTTGATTATTGATAAAAGTCTTACAGAGCATCTAAAGAAAATACTAAAGGCGTTAACTTCTTGGTAAAACATATCAAATAATATTTCTTGTAAATTAAAATTATAGTTTTGGGTTTGGTAAATTGATTTCCAGGCTAATGGTAGAGGATTTTGCAGCAAGGCAAAGTTAAGTTGATCAAAAAGAAAGAAATGACCTAAATCTCCTAATATTCCCGAAATGTACAAACACAGTTTCAAACCTCGGTATGCTAAATAGCGCTCAAAATATTTGAGATTATTAATTTACGATCAAATTTAAACTAAATACAAAACGGTATCACCATCGAGTAAATTGCGCATTTGAAAATAAATTCTCGGAAGTAAATTATAGCACTCCAAACAGCCAAATAAAATGACCTAAATACGGTAACATCTCAGACACTGTAAAAGCGAAATTAATTTAAATCTGTGACCTTTTCATTTAACCAACATCTTATTAAATCATTTGAGGAACGTTAATAATATCGGTGGGCGAATAATTTGTTTAAAATCCGTTCAGACACAGGATTAGGCTATTTAATTTCATGGGTTGCCGCTTTTAAAGGCTCATTACTTTTGTTTGAACAATACCTTTATAAATACACAATTTAATGTGATATAGGCACTTTAGATGTTTACTGGAGCTTTAAAACTAACTTATTTTGCCTATAGCCTGGCCGAAACTTAGCGCTGTTTGATTTGACTGCTTCATTGGTCTAGTGGTTAGCTTATGCGACTGCCGATCAAGAGGTCTCGGGTTCAAATCCCGGGTTGGCCAAAAGTATTGTTGGGTTTTTCTTACAGAAAATTCTTAGTAACCGCCCGGAGAATGGAAGTTTTGCAGGTAATCCGAGTGAAAGTCGTCCTCCCGGGCCTTTTCCGCCGCCTCCTTCAACGAGATGACGTCTTCGCAGAAGGTTGCCACCGCGGTAAAACAGCTTTCGCAACCGGCCATGGACCGAACGACGACCGGTAGCGAGAGATCTCCTCGGATGACTGCAGTGAGGGCCCGGCGCTGCGTCGCCCGTGCTAGGCAGACCGCCAGCGTGTGATGAGCCAAGTCCTCACTGCAGTCGCAGTGGTGGCAGGCGGGACTCAATTCCCTCCTGACGACCGAGTGCAGGTACTTCCCGAAGCAACCACGCCCGGAAAGAACCTGCGTCAGTCAGAAAGAAAGGGTCCCGTGCTGCCGCCCTACCCACTCGAGGATGACCGACTGGAGTGCCTTCACGGCGGCGAAGCCAGGACGTGGAGTTTCCAGCCGGATCGACCAACGAATCATCGTCGTTCGGCGAGCGGCTTCGCGCCACTCGCGCACGTCTTTGGGCGGAGGGTGACATCCGCTCTCCGCCCGTAAGTCAGCCATTCGCCGATAAACTTCAGCGAGCACCTCTGCCTTCAAATCCCACGGGGGTGTCCCGGCCAAGGCGCACGCCGCCTCGGTCTACACGGTGCGGTACCTCACCTCAACCTTAAAGTTATCTCTGTTATTTCAATGCAGGTGATAACTATATGAATTATTTTTATTAATTAAGTTTCTCGACTTTGCTTGATCACACTTTCCCAACTAAGTTACAGTCAGCAAATATAGATCTGTAGAGTACAGGTGCCTTGGAGATTCAGGGGTGAGAGGTCATCGGGAGTGAAAGGTCGAACAAGATATTACTGAGGATTATTGAACTAAGTTTGTAGTATTTATAGTGCGTGCAAACTAGTTTACGACGAGTTTTTAACTGGATTTTTTTTGTGTTAATGTAAAATTTGTAAATTAATCTTTATTAGGTATCTGTTGTAGGATTGTCACAAATGGGCTAACTCGACTAGTATGACGTCCTCACTAAAGACCAGTGTTAAGCTATTTTTTTGTTACTTTTTTATTGAGTGAGAGAAGTGATATTTTTTTATAGCTGTCAAAATATCTGCATCATTGGTGACATCGCAGGGTAAAACATACAGCATCTAGCGTAGAGCCACTGAATAACGAACCAAACGGAGTAACTATTAATCCTAAATCGCGATATTGAAATTCTCACACGAATTGACACGAAACCCGCTCCCTCCACAACCGTATTTTAACTGGTTGCCGAATTTTAATTCTACTTGTGACTCTTGGGTTGCAAATGTCCACGGGTCATTCGCCTTCAGATCCGTTCGCTTGTTGAATTGTTATTTCACAATCGTTCATTCTGTTGTACGAAATATGACATTCAACTGAATCAATTGCTGCACAATGAAGGTCTTGTTAGGAAGATGGATGAAATAGATTGAATAAAAAAGTCATCAGTTTTGTAGGTGACGATTTATCATTGTCAGCATATTACTGTTTACTGGTAAGTACTACTTTCCTACTACTATTGTAAACTGCCACGTTGGTCTAGTGGTTAGCGTATGCGACTGCTAATCAAGAGGTCTCGGGTTCAAATCCCGGGTCGGGCCAAAAAGTGTTTTTGGGATTTTCTTAGGAAATTCCTAATAGCAGCCCGGAGTTTTTAAGTTTGGCGGTGATTCACGCCCGTGCCTCGGAGAGCACGTAAAGCCGTTGGTCCCGGTTGTCATGAACATCTATGGCAATCGTTATTGGGAAGTCAGTGCCCTCAAATATACTGACAACTAGTTCAATCTTCGAATTTCAGTTCTCCCTTAGGGTTGCGGAGGTCCGATGCCAGTCCAGTACCAGTCGAATAAAGGCTCGGTAGAATGTAATTGTATTGTACTTCATTCATGATAAAACTGGCAGAGAGTGAAAATATAGGTGATATAAATAAAAAAGTTTGTTCATAGTAACTTTGTCGGTTTCATAGCCATCTGCCACTAAATAACTTAAGAACTGTAAGAACTAATATTTGTATACAGAAGTGTTACTATATTTCATTAACCAGTATACCTAGAACTTGATGACCGTTGGGGTAGAAGAGTTCTGGAGTGGAGACCGCGCCTCGGCGAACGTATTGTAAGAACGCCCACAGGCTAGGTGGAGTGATGGCTGGCAGGAGCTTGATGCGAGAAACCCAAAATAGATCAGAGAGGTGTGCAATGCGAGAGGCCTATGTCCATAGGCTGATGATGGTGATGATACCTTGAACTATTATTGCAAAGGTTATACTAGATACCATGAAGGGTCAAGTATAAAATAGAACTAGTTTAAATATAGAACCAGGAGTATGCGGTGTTCTCGGATATGAAGGATAACCTCAGGCATCCTACTCTATGGAAGACGTGGAATAATCAAGGACCCCTGTGGTTATATGTAGTCTTGTAGTGTATGTAGATCCGTGAGTAATGATTTTATACATACATGAAAGTGCATACCTGTCTCGAGCACATATGACGCGCAGAGACTATAGAGAGTCTATGAGCTGTCAGCTAGGACAGACCGGCTAGGACGAAGACGCGTACTTGTCTGTGGGCGAGCCAGGGTAAAGGAATCATAAGTTAATACACTTTGAGTACATTATAAGTCTCATACATAATTTTTTATACATAATTATATGCATATAATATACTATCTTTTGTATACGGCTCCACACGTGTGTACGATGGTTATCATGACAGGAAGAAGTCTATGTATTACTTCATAATTAAATCTATTGCTATATCAAAATTCATCCAAATCCGTTCAGTGGTTTAGCTATGAAAGCGTTACAGAACGTAGCGTATGTATATTCTTCAACAATTTTAGTTTCGTACACTTCTTCAACATATGTATGTGTATAAAAAAAAAAAAACTTACACACAATGCCATCTAGTCCCAAACTAAGCAAAGCATGTATTATGGGTACAACACAACTCATATAAATACATAAACATACTTTTTATAAATATACCTACATATTATTATATAATTATAATATGTATTATATAGAAAAGAAAACACCCAAACTCTGAAACAAATATTTGCGGATCACACGAATATTTGGTCCGATCCGGGTATCGAACCCGAGACCTCAAGAGCAGCAGTAGCATATGCACCGAGGCAGTCAAATTATAAATTATATGTTTTTAACATGAATTTAAAATTTCTTCACGTACATTTACAACCAATACAGAAAATAATCTTTTTAAGATCAATGTTTTTCCTAACCATCCCCGAAGGCATAATAGCGAGTAACAAAATAAAACTAACCGAGCCCGTCCGTGTTGGGTCGTGGGGTGACAAAGCCGCCTTCGGCAACTGCTGTTACGAATTTAATTTCACCTCACGGAGAAATTTTTTATACTCGGATAAATTTTATAGGATTTTTATATTAGAATTTTCACTTATTTAATTTAAAAGGTTAAAACTTACTATTGTTACCTACTAGGCAGTAGGTAACAATAGTAATGACTTTATTGTACACTAGATAATTACAAATAGGAGTTCATCCTACAGAAGTTTCCTTCCTATTATGATTTCGGATCCTTTAAGTGTGTGGGTCGCCATCACCACACTGGATCCGCACAGATTGTAGTGGCCCCTACTCTTGGATTCTACTCCTGAGAAGAGTCACCTTGGCAGGCTATTAAATAAAAGAATTTAAAGATCTGATGATAAAGTTCAACCGTGTCTTGGTAAACTGAAAGCCGACTCTTAACAAAGATTGGGAAAAAGTTTTTGAAGATTATGGTGAAGCAAAAAATAAGGGTTGCAAGATTTTTTAGGAAATGTTATATCTTTTTCATTACTGACAAGGAAAGATTATTGGAAGGAGTGTAAATCAGTTGTAGATTAGTCATCAATGCTTCTAATCCCATTCTTCGTACCCGGTTCTTGATTTTGTTCAGAATCTCTGCGTCACAGAATATATCTTACACAAAGAGGAACCCGCTCCAAACTTTTAACAGGAAAATGAATTCCGAATTTAATGAACTGTAAAATAACCATTTAAATATTTTAAGTTAAAATACGCGTATATCTTCAAACTCATTTTTTTCTTGTCGGCAAAAGGTTCTATCTAACGACTTCAACCGCTTTCGATCTAGGCAACAATAAAATACAATCCTTCTCTTAACACGATCAATTTATCACAAAACAAGAAAAATAGAGGCGTAATATTATAATAAAAACCAATATAGATAGCTCAACATTAAATGAAAAGCGTCGGACGCCATTTTTAATCAAAGTAAGTGAATATTCTCTCAATACTAAAACCTTTAAATTAATATCGCTTTTATACATAAAAGAAAAGTTTTTGTTGAATAATAATCTAAGAAATGGATATAATTAATTAGAGATTTTTTGTATTTCAGTACAAGGCCTTTTGCTTTTAATTAACACGCTTTTTTATATGACCCTACCAAATTGACTCTGATCTGCCTATTGGAAAGCATGAGCAATATTCAAGAGTGTTAGTCACCATCCTCATTGTGAGTGCACACAATACAGCATGGTGACCCACTCTATGGCGGCGTAGTGTGATGCTCCTGCAACATCAGGCCTACGGTCTCGCACTCACCAACGCAAACACGACAACACCAATGCTATCATTTTGGATTGATCTTCTGTGTCAGGGTAGTACCAGGGGGGTGTCACTCAGCAGTTTAAGTATAGTCGGCCGCCTGCCTGCCCGGACGAGCATGCCGGTCGAATAGACGTCGTCAGAACAGGTAAGAGTTACACGATAGAAAGAGACGCAACGGTAGGTAAATATAATTGTAGTTGATTCGGCGCTGTGCGATCTGAATTGAACTTAATGTTTTGACGCCTAGGGCCCCGATTTCTTTTTGGAGTGAGGCTTCTGTATGAGTACTATTATGTATTCTGTGGTAGTACTTCCCCAGTCGAGTCGGCTTGTTCCTACTGAAATTAGCATGGCCCTACTATTAACTTCTGTGGGTTATAAATTACCTACGATTGAAGTAGTAACTCATAGTCAATTCATAGCTGTTTTAAATTGCACGCATGGCACAAGATTGTGCCATGCACACTCCTAGTGCGGTGGTTTGACCATCAGAACAGTCAATACTTTATACAACTCACGAATTATTTCACTGACTTTGGATGTTCCTTTAATCCATTTCATGAATATGAGTAAAGTCAGTTTTTCAAGTGCGAGACTTATCTTAAAAATGAAATAACTATAAAACACAAATACAAAACCCGCCACCGAGATTCGTCAAGTCGTAATTTTTTATCTTGTCTTGTCTTTTTAATGTGTTTTTTAACTGTAAAGTGAACTGTAAAGCTTAGGGTGGCGAATGAGCTTTCATGACTTGGTTATGGGCCATTTGTTTCGATATCTTGTGTTATTTTATGGAGTTGTAGAATGAACTAGATGACTGGAGTCAGACGTATTTAATAGGAGTTGTTGAAAGGGGTCAATGAAATCTGTACATAAAAACCGCCGAGAAAAATGTTAGTTTTATTGATGATTGGGTGACAGCTATGTCTAGCAGTCGACTGCAATAAGCTTATGATGATGATCATTTTTAATTCATCAACATTATCATCATCAGCCTATTGGAGTCCACTGCTGGACATAGGCCTCTCCAATTGCACATTACTCTGATCGATTTTGGCCTTCTCGCATTTAGCTCCTGCCAGCCATCCTGCGCAAGTCGTCGCTCCATTTCACCATTTCATTTAACATTTTTAATTGAGAAACATCATATAATTTTACTGTTTTCCAAAAATATAAACTACTAGCTTTCGCCCGCGACTCCGGCTGCGTCCGTCGTCTGTCGTCGACCCACAAATGATCGTTCTCTTCACACAAAACTTGTCTGGATTTGGATTCAAAGGGTTTGGATGTAAGTCTGTTAATCAATTTAATTACATTACATGGAAAGTGTTTTTAACATAACTTATTTAATAAATTATAGAAAAACGTCTTCAATTGTCACTTGAGAATTTCCTTTGAGTTGTTAAAATTGACAACGTCGCCTGGAGCTCACAATAACTAAGTATTCATACCGATCAGTTGTATTTGCAACCGTGTGCCTACGTAGCAAGATTGATTTTAGGATAAAGTGCTTCAATTCGATACTAAGAGCTCGTAGAATGGAACTGAAGGCATTCAAGTCAATGCTAATACATTTATGTAAATATGTGTGTTACTTTTGGGCGCATATTAAGTCTGACAGCAATAAATGCAATTGATAGCAGTCTTAGGGAAGCTATGGTTTATCATATTTCAACCAGATTGTCCGGAGGAGACTGGCCTGACAGAACATCGATGATCAGAATTTCTTCATTGTTTTTGCCTAAGGAAAATTAGTTGTGACTTAAAATCCTATCGCTCTCCACTGCTGAACAAGAGTCTCCTCCAAGGACTATCTCATTGGATAAAGGTCCTTCTAATTTCACGGTGTTTACTTAGATTTTTTTTGACTGCCTTGTTGGTCGAGTGGTTAGTGTGTTAATAGTTAGTGTTAGTAGTTATGTATTTATATCTGTCTTCTAGTATCCATAGTACAAGCTATACTTAGTTTGGGGCTAGATGATGTTGTGTGTAATTCGTCCGAAATATTTATTTATCCTTTATTCAGTTTTAGCTTTTCTCATCCAGCTAATGCCCGTCATTTTGCGTATTTTCTCAATCTATCTGGCCAAGTTTTTACAATTGGTGTTCCAAAAGATGCTTTATGTAATTGTACTAAACATTTTTTTTCAGTTACAACGTATGTACTTTTGCAATGAGGTTATAAAACCGTTTGACAAACAATTTTGCTATAATAAAGTAAGAAATTGGGACTGAGATTGAATGATATAAGACATGGCAGATTTTCTACTTGATAAGGAGTAAATCTACTGGAAAATTATATCTAGGCTATTGAACACGTCCTTAGGCTTGAGTATCGAAATTTTTTGCTAGTGTTCTGTTACGAAATTCCTCGAAAGAAAGACGACGACAGAATTTGAGTTTATAATAAGAGAGTGAACAGCGATTGGGTCTGCATGTTTTCATCGCATTTCAAAGCAAATTCACTTCTCCTGAGACATGGAGTGATGATACTCATGAAGAGTAAAATTCATCATCATCATTATCATCAACAGTCTTTAACAGTCCACTGCTGGACATGGGCCTCTCCTTTGAAAGTAGGTTTTGGTCTACTATACCACGCTGGCCAAACGGGTTGGTATAGGGTTGGTTTCAAGTTTAGAGGAGCGTACCGTCGAGTACGAGGACCGAGATGGCGCCTTGAGACGCAGGGCCATGTCGTGCGGTGTTCCACAGGGGTCTGTCCTAGGACCACTCCTGTGGAACATGGGATACGACTGGGCCCTACGAGGGCGTCTCCCCCCCGGGCTGGGTGTAATCTGTTACGCAGACGACACCCTGGTCACGGCCCGGGGGGCAAACTTTGAGGAGGCGGCGCGCCTGGCCACCACGGGAGTCTCCCGGGTGGTCGGGCGCATCGAGGCGCCGGGTCTGCGGGTGGCCCTGGACAAGACGGAGGCCCTATTATTTCATGGGCCTCGTCGCGGTCCGCCCGCCGGCGCCTCGATCGAGGTCAACTCGGTCCTCGTACCGGTCCGGGCCCAGATGAGGTACCTGGGTCTGGTCCTCGACGGTAGGTGGCTCTTCGACGAGCACTTCCGACAGCTTGGCCCTAAGTTGGTGGGCACTGCCTCCGCCCTAGGGCGACTTCTGCCCAATCTGGGCGGGGCCAGTGTCCCCACTAGGCGGCTGTACACGGGGGTTGTCCGGTCAATGGCGCTTTACGGTGCACCGGTGTGGGCGGCGGCTCTGTCCGCCCAGAACAGGGCGCGCCTCTGGCGCCCCCAGCGGATACTAGCGGTCAGAGCCATACGCGGATACCGCACGGTGTCCACAGAGGCGGCGTGTGCCTTGGCCGGAACACCCCCGTGGGATTTGGAGGCGGAAGTGCTCGCCGAAGTTTATCGGCGAGTGGCTGACTTCCGGGCGGAGGGCGAAATCCGCTCTCGCTCGAGGACGTGCGCGAGTGGCGCGAAGCCGCTCGCCGAGCCACCATGCTGAGATGGTCGCTCCGGCTGGAGACCCCACGCGCTGGCTTCGCCGCCGTGGAGGCTCTTCAGCCGGTCCTCGAGGAGTGGGCAGGGCGGCAGCACGGGACCCTTTCCTTCCGGCTGACGCAGGTACTTTCCGGGCACGGTTGCTTCGGAAAGTACCTGCACTCGGTCGCTAGGAGGGAACCGAGTCCCGCCTGCCACCACTGCGACTGCAGTGAGGACACGGCCCAGCACACGCTGGCGGTCTGCCCCGCTTGGGCGGCGCAGCGCCGGGTCCTCACTGCAGTCATCGGAGGGGATCTCTCGCTGCCGGCCGTCATAAGATCGATGGCCGGCAGCGACAGTTGTTTTACCGCGGTCGCAACCTTCTGCGAGGATGTAATCTTGCAGAAGGAGGTGGCGGAGAAGGCCCGGGAGGATTCAATCCAATCGAACCCGATCCGCCGCCGGCGCCCCGGGCGGCGGAGGCGCGCATACCTGCGTCTCATGCCGCCCTGAGAGTGGCCGCGGATGGGCGGGACGGGTTTCCCGTCCGTCCGCAGTAGTGGCCAACCGCGAGGGGGCGACGTCCGCGTGTGACCGGACGTTGCCTAATTAGAGAGTAAATTTTTGAGATGGTGCCCGCAACAGTGCGGGCAGGCGACGGTTGGAGTCCAGAAGGACTCCAGGAAGGTCCTCCCTGGACTCCTTCCAATACAAAGGCGCAGAGAGGGTCACACCGTGTGGTTTTAGTCGGTTCGAGTCCGACACACCACCCCGCCGTAACCCCCGACGGGGTGACGGTCCGCGGGGATTTCCACACGTAAAAAAAAAAAAAAAAAAAAAGGGTTGGTTTCAAGTTGCGGCGTCGGTGTGTGCCGGACGCCGCCTAAGAGAGGGTCGTCGTACAGAGACGGTGCCCGCATCAGGAGCGGGCAGGCGCTGGAGAAGTTCAGAAGGAGATCCCACCCTGGACTTCTCCCCCTCCTAAACGGAGAAGCGCGGAGAGGGCACACTGTGTGTTTTTTAGTCGGTTCAAGTCCGACACACCACCCCGCCGTAACCCCCGGTGGGGTGACGGTCGATGATGATTTTTCACACATTAAAAAAAAAAAAAAAGGGTTGGTTTCAAGTTATCCTTCTCTTGGCAGTGATGTTAGCTGCTTATTTTGTTCCTTTAGTTGCCTCATAAGAGTATAATTACTCGTTGTGATTGTGGGTCGTTATATTTTCATTTTTTTTTATTTATGATCCATCCAAAGTAACTTTCTACTCTGCCTGATGGATAACATGAGTAGAATCGAGGAGAAGTTGTCACCGTACTTATAGTGAATGCAGACAATAATAATGACCAACTCTATGACGGCCTATTTAATGCTATGCTCCTGCATTGTTGGGCCTTCGGTTAACCAGCAACAAAGCACGGCAGCTGGAAGGCTGCTATTTTAGGTTGGTTTTTAGGGTTCCGTGGCCGAATGGCAAAAAACGGAACCCTTATAGATTCGTCAAGTTTGTCTGTCTGTCTGTCTGTCCGTCCGTATGTCACAGTCACTTTTTTCTGAAACTATAAGAGCTATACTATTGAAATTTGGTCAGTATATGTATTTTGTGAACCGCATTAATCTTTTTACACAAATTTTTGTATGGTCCCCATACTTGAAACTTAAACTCAAAAATTTTTTTTTCATCAAACCCATACGTATATGGATATATACGGTATCTGTGGATAGGTCTTCAAAAATAATGTTGAGGTTTCTAATATCATTTTTTTCTAAACTGAATAGTTTGCGCGAGAGACACTTTCAAAGTGGAAAAATGTGTGTAACTTAACCCTTAACCCCCTAAAACTAAAAAAAATCATTTTATCATGTAAACTACCACCAAAAATTGGTTTGAACGAGATCTAGTAAGTAGTTTTTTTTAATACGTCATAAATCGTAAACCGCAATTTACCTTTCGTTCACTCAATTCACTATTATAAGATTTTATAAATGATGTAACTTGCTGCTACGGAACCCTTCATGGGCGAGTCCGACTCGCACTTGGCAGCTTTTTTGTGTCCTGCTTCGGTCAAGTCGTCCCGTTTGTGGTAAAACCGTGTCTCTACTAGTGATATTATCTTAATCTGCATATAGGTACTTATCACTCCAGAATCCTTTATGATTAGTAGAAAACTGATAATATCCAATCTTTGAATGGCTGCAAAGAGTTTCTGGAATAATAATTAGGAATAATTTTGGTTATCTCATAAAGAAAAAAGGATAAAGAAATTGCTTGAAATCAGTCCATTGACTAGATAATAATAAAAACAAGCACAGTTTACAATTAGCAGTATTTATTTGGCACATATTCAGTCATAGTAAACTAAACACTTCTGCGTTGTTTTAATTCTTAAAATGGCACTTTCGTTTAAAACTTACATTTAATATAAGGACACTCTTAAAATCACATCTTCGACTAATAATCATACATTATAAATATATTTTTACTAACAGTAGACTAGTTAGAAACTCTTAAAGACGTTTACAATCGGTTGCATATCTGTTACAATAGGAAAAATACCAAAAATCTTTTGTAGTTAATGTAGGAAATCTATCATTCGATTCACTTATTGCTGACAAATCGTTCACGTAGTTAGTCACCGTTTCATATAACACACAAATATCCATTCCACAAAAACCTAAAAGATTTAGACCAAAATCAAAAACGCATGACAATGTCTGAAATCGCCACATGTTAATAAAACCAATTCACTTTCTCAACAACATCCTTCGAAATTTACTGGTACACTGGCACATAACAAATGTGATACAACGGCGTGAAACAGAATAAATGTATTTGGTAACTTGTTTGACATGAATAAACTTGTATCTACGTTCAGACTTAGAAAGAAGTCACAGCTACGGAAAATACTAGGACATTGCAAAGTTAAGCAACTTTGTTGGCATATGTTGTGATTTTGTTTGAATAATATAAAATAGGTTGACACAAATGGAACGATTAATCTAGAGTGTTTTCCCATGACTTATAGGAAACCTTTCACAGACTGACCTTTATATATTTGCTTACCTTTGAAATATTCTTAATATCTCGGTCTCCACTTAACCACAAGCCTCACCCGTATTAGCAATATACTTTTCCAACTATTGCCCTTCATATTTAACTTTTAAAATTATCCGTAAGTGAGATCAAAATACAGTCAGTAGAATGTGATTGAAGGCTCCTTCGGCTCCTTCGGAGTTACAGGCGTAAACTTGACAAACAATTTAATACCAAAGATTTATTTTAACAAAATTTGAAATATATTTTTCATCGGTCACGAAATGAAGAGGGATTTATCAGTAAAGAGACAAGTCAAAGCGAAAGAGGGAATATAATAGGAAAGTAATTTATTTTCGGGGAGAATCTAAGTGTTTTAGCTATAATCTCAAAATAAATGGGGATATTGGAAAATGGGTATTGGAAGAAATCGATTCCATCGTGTTTTAACTGCTTGCCCGAAAAGAAGAGTTATGATTTTGGAGTTTTTATGTTTTTTATTTCTTTTTTACGCTCTGTAGTACAAACGAATTGATGGTTTTTGACGTTTGATTGATGGATTGATGCGTCTTTATTGTGAGATTTCTTGTTGATAAACTCAAAACTTTATTTTTATACCGACAATAATCAAAGGTTGTGGCAATAATGTGAAGAATAATAGACGGAATATTCGAACCATCCAAATGAGACACCTAAATCAAAATTTAAATCGAAGATGCTAAAAATCAAAACCTATACAAACGATAAAGTACTCTTATATATAATTATTATATCACATTTTTGCTCACAATAAACTCCAAAAATAAACGAATTTCAAGTTTTTTTAAATGTGTTTTTTGCTTCCTGCCTAGTACTATAAGAGCCGAGCATGGTTGAAAAGAGACGTTAAAAAAGTCTCGTGGGTCAGTTAGTAAGTGTATATAATTTGTTATCCTATAGCAATGATTGTGTGTAAAATCTATTTGAATCTAAAAATATTCCAGACAATAGGTATTGAGACAAGAGACACAGACAGGAGTCAAAAGCATTTCTGTAGCGTAGCGTACGCAGATACACTAACTATATTAAGTGTAAGTGGCGTTATATGAAAATATATTCTAATATTTGAAGCAATTTTTTTCATTCACGATTGTACGAGACATCACAGCGATGAGGATTTTCAAAGTACGATAAATATGGAAATACGATAAGTACGAAAAATGTCTAGTACTAACGTTGTTGTAAGTGTCTTGATCAGATATTAATTTTGCTTTTAAAATCGAATGAAATAATGGGGCACCTATTATTGAAAAGCAATTAAGGAATTGGTTAACACCAGTTTTTTGTCGAAATGGTATCTCTCCTATATCATTAAATAGTGATGTTTAAAATGACCTTCCTAATCTTTACTATCCCAAGATTATTTGGGGTCAGCTACCAGCTTAACCAGTATTACCAGAACATCAGTTTTCCCACGGAGCTACTGGTATAGGCCCTCCGCAACCCTGAGGCCGAACAGAATTCGGACGCTGAACTTGAATAGTTAAATATACAGATCGTTTTAATTCTTGATGTTTTAAATGAAACAATTAGTTTTACCATTTCAAGACATGGATAGACAAGTTATCAATACGTCCATTCATAAACATAACAATTATCCATTAGATACAATTTCTAATCCACCTACCATTATGGGTGACTGAGGAACCCTTTCCTGTGCGTGGCCTGACACGCACTTGGCCGATTTTTTATTTACAGTTTTTATCACATAACCTCAAATTATATGTGAAAAATTCAAAAAACCAAGTTTTTGGTTTTTTATTTTTATCTTTTACAAAAAAAATTATTTTTAAACGAAGTTTAGTGAAAACTTACCTTTTCATGTCCCGAATAGACTGTAATTTATTTGATTTGAAATATATTTTTTTTCACCCTATTTTGACATAATATCGAAAATTCACCCGTCAAAATATCTACTTTTTTCAAAAAATTGGGGTGTTTTCTGTTTGATGAAATCTACTTTCCTATGGTGTAATCCCTACTATAATATTATAAATGCGAAGGTAACTGTCTGTCTGTCTGTCTGTCTGTTACGCTTTCACGCCTAAACCATAGAACCGATTTTGATGAAATTTGGTATGAAGATAGAACTGAACTTGGGAAAGGACATAGGATGCTCTTTATCGCGAAAATAAAGGTAGAAGGGTTTGAAATAGGGGATGAAAGTTTGTGTCGAAGTTCCATAATATCAAACATAAAATCATGTAAGATTGTTTAATTTACCCTTACCGTGTCGCGCGATATAAACGAATTCCACGCGGGCGAAGCCGCGGGCGAAAAGCTAGTACATTTATAAATATACAAATAAACAAAATTGGAGTGAACTTTCAATAATGGCTGATGATACAAGGAGTAACTTAGCCAATTTTTTTTAATTCCGCGGCGATACTCGCGATTCCTAATAATAACCGCGTGTAATAACGCGGGATTCAGATAGTTAATAATATAAGGTCAATTGTACGGATTAATGGTAATATCAAACCTCAGTTGGGACCAAAGTCCAATGTAGCATAACTCAAATAGCTGTGTATCGTATTTTCAAACGTCTCTTAGAAAGTAGTCCAGATTTTAGATATCCAAAGTCCAGAGATCTTTCTCCAATATGAATTTATAAAGTTGGTTTGAGTACGTTCCAAAACCTTATAAAGTCCTCCATGAATTTGAACTTGCAATACCAACCGCTACAACGAATGTTTTTAAATATTTCTTTATGGCAATCTTTTTGTTCATTTCTTTATTACGTCACAGCTAGTGGCAAGTACGAGTCTACATAATGTCTTCTATTTTCAAACTCTCTTGCAAGCGGTTTTCCTCTTATTTTAAATATAATTTTCAACTACCCGCACTTAATTAGCGTTTAAAAATGGACTTCAATTTTATAGGCACTAGGTTAAAAGTCGTCAAGGCACGGTTTCCTGATTGGGGTGATCTCAGTTGGTTCGTTTCTTTGAGTTGGTTGTTGACTGCAGCGCTGCCGTCGGAAGTAACACAGCAGACAGATGATGCAGGTCAGACATAGTAGAAGGAAGAAACATAACATGAAGACCAGATATAACTGGAACAAAAGATGAATATTACATATAATCACTACATTTTATAAAATAATGTCTGTCTGTTCGATTTAAATGAAATATGACTACTTTTTACCGCAATAACCGATAAAGAGGCGAGAGGAGCCGTGGTCGATAGCTAGTACCAGATATCAGACTTTTCTTGAATAGGAGGTTTATTATACATGTGTAGCCAAATGGTCTTAGGTGATTGGAAACAATCACTGATCGAAAGCAACGATGGTGTGGTCAGTACCTGGATGGGTGACCGTTTGTGGCATGATATGTTACGAGCGTTTCCGAGATTCGGAGGTCACTGCCACACAGTCGGTCCTGGTTGTTATGATAAGATAACGGTTGTGGAGCATAGTTTGAGGCCTTCGGGCGGCTTAAATACATTCAACGGCAAGATGTCACTTATCTCTATATAATGTCACTCAGTGAAAAGCAGTTAGTGACATAGTTTCACAAATAAATAAACGTTAGGTAACTCTTTGACAAAAAAAACATTATATTTTTACACATCGTAACACTATTTAGATGTCACATAAAACGCGGTTAAAATATACAAAATAATCCTTTTTCCAAATACAAAACAAACTCCACAAATTACGTCATTTCAAATTGAAAAAGAGAAAAAATAAAAAAGCAAATTACTTTTTCATTGTACTTAGTACCACAATGCATCAAAATTGAAACAAGATTTCTACCAAAAACAAAATCCCCGAGCACAACACTCAACAAACTGTTTATTTTTCATCAAGCGAAGCTTAAATATGACAAAATTCAAAAGCCTCTCTCTGACACACCACATCAAATAACCACTGACCTACTTCACTTATCTGGGTAAACACTGACATCACCTATCAAAACAATAAGCACGCATGCGCGGGAAATGGAAAAAAATGAAATTTGAATATGAAGTATTTATTGCATATTTTTTTAATATTGAAAAATTTTAAATATGGAATGATTTTTTTTTAATGTTGTCATGATTTGAAACTTACCCCGAAATACCCGAAATAGGTGAGATACATATTATGGGCGTTCGACATGGTGTCTATGTAACCACCGATGGGATACTGACAATCTTACTATGGGGTAAGGCAATCTGCCAAATGCTTACGTAACTCATCTTCAGTAGTCGACATCGATTGTACGTTTTCTATAACTTTTTTGTTTCGTATTCATAAGATTATTGAGGTTTTTTTTACCCTTAACTATGATCAGAGATCTGCTTATCACGAGGATAGAAATGGGGTATAAGTTTAGGGCTTTTTATTTAGTTTTTTATCTGGTTACCACCAAGATTTGTCATCAAGTATTATAATTCCATTTACTCACTTGACTTAACATAGTTTGATCCACAAACTCTTGTTCTAGGCTAATTGTTTGCTAGGTTGTGTTTGTTGTCTCGCTCATAGTGGCCTTAGGTAATTGAAAATAACCACTAAGGGTAAGTAACGACAGCGCGGTCAGACCTAGATGGGTGACCGTTTGTGGCATGATATGTTGTGAGCGTTTCCGTGATTCGGGGGTCAAGTTAAGCAGTCGGCCTCGGTTGTTATCATAAGATAGCAGGCATGAAGCTTACTTGGAGGCCTTCGGGCGGCTTAAAATATCCAACGGTAAGATTATATAGACACGAAGTCTAGCCAGTCCACACACACACACACACTCACCCACACACAAACACACACACACAAACGTCCACATGCTGGCACATAGCGTGGGGGACGTATGGCCTTAGCCCTTTCCTGGGAAGAGACCCGTGCCCAGCAGTGGGACAGAATGGGTTAATGGGTTGTTGATAATTGATGATGGGTGTTGCCTGTTTGGAAAAGAAATAAATAAGGAGGTATATTTTATACTACAATGTAAGCGCCTTCTCAAATATCAGTTATTACGTTACATAACTTTGTATGCAAACAGTTTTAAGGTTTTATTTCAAAACTAGCTGTATCCATCGGTGTTACTCGCGGTTTTACACATACATAGGGAAGTTATAAGATAAAACCATTTTTTTAAACAAGAAAAGCTAATTAAGAATCAAATTTTTTGGCTCATTTGTCAAGAAAATGCATATACATAATTAAATCTATGCTATCCATACAACAAAATTGTAAGAGGTCAATTAAAAATATTAAAGAAATGGATGGAGTCTTTATTAAACATAACTCAAAACAACAGTTTTTAGGAGTTTTTTAACAGTTTCTCTGTGTATTTATAGTTTCTCTATCTGAACCTAACCTATTTTATATACATTTTTTTATATCAATTGGGGTAAACTTCACTTAACATTTATTGTTTGTTTTGTCTCAATAGGATGACAAATAAAACAGTCGTATCCTTTTAAAGAATAACCTCAATAACTGTCATACAACCTCATTAAAAAACCAGTACATCCTAATAGTCCTCCTACTAATATTATAAACGCGAAACTTTGTGAGTATATAAGTTTATTGCTCTTTCAGGCAAAAACTACAGAATGGATTTAGACGAAAGTTCACATTAATAAAGCTTACATTTCAGAATAGCACATAGGCTTATATTTACCACGATAACCTAAACGCTGGCGGAGCCGCGGGCAAAAGCTAGTAATATTATCAATGCGAGAGTTTCTGAGTATGTATGTATGTTTGTTGCCCTTTCACGCACTGACTACTGAATGGATTTTGATGAAACTTCACAATAATATAGCTTACATATCGGAATAAGACACAAGCTACTATTTACAGCTATGACGGACTTACACGCGGGTGGAGCCGCGGGAAAAACTAGTAATGAATAAGATAAATGTAATTTCGAAAACAGCAATAAGCTTGAACAACAAATTCCTCCCCAACACCGTCTTACAAAAGTCTGGGACTCAATATTCTCAAAACGATATTGTGTACAAGCTCAACACATCCAAACACATGCTCCATTAGAATGTATATAAATCACACACACACACAAGTTATTTACATTTAATTATTGTAGATCGCGTTGTTATTTGTTAAGCGTACAAATTAATGAGTGAGTGATTTACATTGTAAGTAGTACGTGTTAATTTATTAGTTACGGGATTATAAATAAAGCCGGTTCCAAAAATAACGGGTCAGTCACATAAACCCGAATATCTCCCGAACTACGTATGCCATCCTAATGAAACGAAGACTGTTCAATTGAGAATTTAATTATACAGATAAAAAATAAAATAAAACTTAGTTACACCCACAATATTAATCTTAAATTAAAAAAAAACTAAAGTAGTCATATTTTTCTTAAGATTACTTTTTTTTTATGATTGTTTTTTTGCTGTTTTTCATCACTTTCTTCATTTAATACTTTGTATTGCCTCCACGAGCTCTTCTGACAGCTTCCAGGCGATTAGGCATGCTGTACACCAAATTTCGGAGCCGGTGCTGAGGAATACCTTCCCATTCCTCCACCAGTGCTTGTATGAGCTCGGGAAGCGTGATTGGTGGGGGGTTTCGACCTTTCACGCATCTCTGAAGCTCGTCCCAGGCGTGCTCGATGGGGTTTAAGTCCGGGCTTCGCGCTGGCCACTGCATGAGTTCGATACCGACCTCTTCAAGGTAGTCATGTACAATTCTGGCGGTATGGGGACGCGCATTATCATGCATTAATATGCCATGCCGGTCCATCCTGGCCATGAAAGGACCTACATGTTCATTGAGGATCTCTTCCACGTACCTCTCTGCATTTAGAGTTTCATTTTGAATGAGCACCAGCTCGGTGCGGGCCTCAGCAGAAATCCCAGCCCAAACTTGTACGGAGCCTCCACCGTACGCCACTTTTTCCTCCACACACGCTTGATGGAAGCGCTCCCCTGGTCTTCTGTACACCAACTGCCTACCATCATGCTTATAAAGCATGAATTTAGACTCATCCGTGAACATTACCCTAGACCAATCGTCTAGTGTCCAGTTTAGGTGTTCGCGCACGTATCTCTGTCTTGCAATTCGATGTCCCCGTTCCAGTTTGGGGCCATTTGCGGGCCTCAATGGTTTCAAATTTGCTTCAGCAAGACGTCTTCTTACTGTTTGAGCGCTTAAATTGCCACCTCCAAAGCGAATAAAGTGAGTTTTTAGACCAACAGCAGTTTGAAAACGATTTCGGAGCATTGTAGCCACCAGTTGTCTGTCTTCCCTGGCCGTTGTGCATCTTGGTCTGCCATTTCCTGGTCTTCTAAGGTGTGATCCGGTCTCTTGGTACCGCTGGACTACCCGCTGAACAGTCGACAAAGATACACCAATGTTTCTGGCTGTTTCACGCTGGCTCCGCCCAAGTTCCAAAAAAGTTAGGATTCTGGTACATTCCTCTAGCGTGACTGCCATGCTTCACCTCACAGAATAATAATTATGCACGTGGAAGACGTTCACGATAATTTTTTTTGTGACAGAATAGAAATGGAAAGCATCCATAATGACATGAAACAAAAATTTTGTTTTTAAAAATAGTCATTTTTTTAAATTTTGTTTTTCTAATGAAGTTTTTTTCATCAACCAGTTTAAATAATATGCTATTAGAAGCGCAACTAAAAAGTCTTTATTCTGTTTTTTATTTCATTGATCTAGCTTTTACAGTTCTGGAGGTATTTCAATTTTTGTGACTGACCCGTTATTTTTGGAACCGAGTGTAGATTTGGGATTATAGTTAATAAATTTTATTAATCTATACATATAATAAATCTGTAGAAAAGTCATTTTTGTACATTGAAGAAATTGAAACAAAAAATAGCCAGCGTGTGAAAAGATAAGTAACAGAACCCATTTCCATCATTTTTGAAATTTTTGTCTGTTTGTCTGTTTGTCTGTTTGTCTGTTTGTTTGTGCGCACATCACGTAAAATCTACGAATTCAATGCTGACAATGTTTATATACAAAAATTATACGCAACTTGAGGTTTAACTTAGTTTTTGTTTCATCGAAATCGGTTCACTCTATCAAAAGATATGATTAATTTAGTGAGTTCAAGAAGTAAAATATTACGTTACGCAATTAAGTATAGTACTTGCAACGACATCTTAAGACTAAAAATAGAACTAATGTTGATAGTTGAAATCTAAATCCGATAGATGGCGTTGTGCAAATGACGTCATTTTCTGAATCGCGGTGTTAAGATTTTCCGCGCGAGGATGACGTCCACCGTGTTTACTAGGCAAATTGGGTTTCGTTAGGTGTCTTAAAAGTTCTTGCGTGTGTCGTAAAAGTTCTTTGGTTGCTTGGTTTATCGATTTTCTAAATTGGTCGAAAAAAAAGTATTTGCTTATCTTATTGGTTTCGTTTGGTCAACTTTGGTCATTGGTTTGAAGTACGAAGTTAAGATTGTATTTGATTTACTTCGTAGTTTGAATCCAATAGTGCCAATCGTTATACAGTAAGTTAGTGTTGCCAATTCGTTGAGTCACGACCACGAACAGACGATACGTTGTCACACTAGACTGTTCGACGCACCGTTCTTTTAAGTTTGTAGGCTATTCAGTCATAAGTGTTGTTAGTTTTGTTTATTGCTTTAATTTTCCTTGAAAATGCCTCAAAGAAAAAAAACTAACCTTTCGCTGCGTAGCCGAAATGCGAAAAGGATGAGACTTTGTAGGTCTCAGGAATCGGAAGAAGATCGTGAAGCACGGTTATCTGCTAACCGAGAGCACATCGCTCTTTCACGTGAATCGGAAACGTTCACCGAAAGGGAGTCACGTTTAAGTTCACAAAGAACACGGACCGCGACTTTGCGGTCTCAAGAGAGTATCCAGGAACGCGAAGACCGGCTGTCTGCTGATCGGGAGCGCCACTCTCTCTCACGTGAGTCAGAGACATTCACAGAAAGGGAGTCGCGCTTAAGTTCGCAAAGAACTCGGACCGCGACTTTGCGTTCTCAAGAGAATATCCAGGAACGCGAAGTTCGGCTGTCTGCTGATCGGGAGCGCCACTCTCTCTCACGTGAGTCAGAGACATTCACAGAAAGGGAGTCGCGCTTAAGTTCGCAAAGAACTCGGACCGCGACTTTGCGTTCTCAAGAGAATATCCAGGAACGCGAAGTTCGGCTGTCTGCTGATCGGGAGCGCCAGTCTCTCTCACGCGAGTCAGAGACTTTCACAGAAAGGGAGTCGCGCTTAAGTTCGCAAAGAACTCGGACCGCGACTTTGCGTTCTCAAGAGAGTATCGAGGAACGCCAAGCACGTCTGTCATCTGACCGAGAGCGACACGCTCTCTCGCGCGAGTCTGAATCTCTCTCCCAAAGAGAAGAACGATTAGAAATAGCTAGACATAACTATGTAGGTGTACAAAGAAACAATGAAAGTTATCTTGCATCTGAAAGGGAAAGAATAGATGAACTAAGACGAGCAGAAACAGCAGAACAACGTCAATCTCGCCTAGAAATAGAACGAGCTCGATACCATATGAATAGAGAAACAAATAGCGGAGCTGATGAGTCCATGGAAAATGACGATGCAAATATTTTATTACCTTGGGACAATAGGGAAAAATCAGGGTTCACATATTCGTCTAGAATTAATTATGCTGGCTTTACTTTCGTGGGTGACATGAGAGAAATTTGTAATTTTTGTCATGCTTTGAAATGGAGGAAAGAGACAGATGGAATGTGCTGCTCAAATGGAAAAATTGTTCTTCCAAATTTCCAAGATCCACCACACTTACTTATAAGTCTCCTGAATGGCGATCATCCCCAGTCGAACCGTTTTTTGGATAATATTCGTTTATATAACAGTGCTTTCCAAATGACTTCCTTTGGGGCAAAACAAATAACGGAAGGACCGTTCATGCCAACCTTCAAAGTACAAGGTCAAGTTTATCACCTTATTGGATCTTTGCTGCCAGAAAATGAACCCAAATTTCTCCAAATTTATTTTGTATCCGATTACACGCAACAGCTCAATGTTAGAAATCACAATTTTCCCCAGCTCAATGCTGAGCTTTTGGGTCAACTTCAAGAATTGCTGCATCGCGTTAACCAGTACGTTCGTGAATTCAAAGCTGCATTGGAGTCAATTCCACAAGGCAGCAATGATTTCAAAATTGTTATAAGTGCCGATAGACGTCCTGTGGGTGAACACCGTGGAAGACACAATGCACCCGTCGCAGATGAAGTTGCAGTTGTTTTAGTCGACCAGGAGTGTGAGAGACGTGATATCGTGTTGCGTACACGCGACGATCGCCTTCAACGCATTTTGGAAACCCACCGAGCTTACGACGCCCTGCAATATCCACTAATCTATTGTCATGGTGAAGATGGGTACAATTTTGGGCTGTACCAAGTGAACCCTACTACGAGAGTCACTAATTATCAAAAAAAAATATCTGCTCAACAATACTATTCCTACCTTTTACAAATAAGGCAAAACAGTTTCGTATATTTGCAACGATTTCGTGGTTTGTTCAGCCAATTTATTGTGGACATGTACGCAAAAATAGAAACTGAACGTTTAGTGTATATTCGCACTAACCAGCGACGGTTACGCGCTGAAGAATACGTGCACTTGCGGGACGCCATGCAATCAGATAATAACGTCGAAAACTTGGGTCGATTGGTTATTTTGCCATCCAGTTTCACAGGCGGTCCGCGGTATATGCACGAACGAACGCAAGATGCTTTTTGTTACGTCCGTAAATACGGCCGGCCGGACCTTTTTATAACATTTACAACAAATCCAAAGTGGACGGAGATTTGCCAGGCACTTCTCACAGGACAGGCGTCATACGACAGACATGACATTATTGCTAGGATTTTTCATTTAAAACTCAAAGTCTTGATTAATCTACTTACAAAGGAGAAAGTTTTCGGTTCAACTCTTTGTTTTATGTATAGCGTCGAGTGGCAAAAGCGTGGTTTACCCCACGCGCACATTCTTCTGTGGCTGGAAGAAAAAATTCGTCCCGATGCTATAGACAGTGTCATAAGTGCAGAATTTCCGGACTATAATGCAGATCCGATTTTGCATGACATAGTAAAAACACATATGGTTCACGGGCCATGTGGCCTCTTAAACAGGGAATCACCGTGCATGAAAGATGGTCAATGCTCAAAAAAATACCCCAGAGCACTGAAAGAACTAACTATGGCTGGGGAAAATGGGTATCCGCAATACCGGCGAAGATCACCGTCACAAGGTGGTTTCACAGCTACTGTCAGATTCCGTGGACAAGAAATAATTCTAAATAATAGTTGGGTGGTACCGTATTCTCCAGTTTTGTCAAACGCTTTTCAAGCACACATTAATGTTGAAATTTGTAATAGCGTCGAATCTATAAAATATATATGTAAATATGTTAATAAAGGTAGTGATCAAGCCATGATAGCACTAAGAAATAACAACCAATTTGATGAAGTGACAAGGTATCAATCTGGCCGATACATAAGCTCTTCGGAGGCAGTTTGGCGCATTTTGAGTTTCCCTATTCATGAAAGGTATCCGCCAGTCATCCATCTTGACGTGCACCTGGAAGGCGGGCAGCGAGTTTACTTTCAGCCAGAAAATGTGGCAGAAAGAATGAACAACCCAAGACAAACCACCTTGCTCGCATTCTTTCGCCTTTGCGAAAGAGACAATTTCGCTAAGTCTCTGTTGTACAATGAAGTGCCACATTATTATACTTATAACAAGCAGCAAGGTGTTTTTAATCGCAGGAGACGTGGAACTGCTGTAGAAGGCGAGTCCGGCATTTTTAAAGAACACGTGATTGGAAGAGTATACACGGTGCACCCAAATAATGCAGAGTGTTATTATTTACGCCTTCTTCTTCACACAGTGCGAGGACCTACTTCTTTTGCTGAGCTCCGCAAAGTGGACGATATAGAATATCCCACATTTCAAGCTGCTTGCCGCGCACGGCATTTATTAGATGGCGATCAGCATTGGGATGATGCTTTAGCCGAAGCATGCGTCAGTGATAGTCCACATCGTTTGCGCCATTTATTTGCCATTTTGTTGACATTTTGTGGCCTATCGGACGCTGGGCAGTTGTGGCAAAAATATAAAGACGCGTTTGCCGAAGATTTTTTGAGACAGCAAAATATAAATAGTGAAACTTCTGACCAAGTACGTGAAAGCTGCCATAATAGGGCTTTGCTGGCTATACAAGATATAGTTACAAGTATAGGAGGGAACCCCCTCAGTCAATACGGCTTGCCGACACCGACAGTTGGTGGGGAACGAATTAATAGGGAGTATACATCTGAAATAAATTACAACCCCGAAGAGTTAGCAGAAATATTGCGAAATGGCTGTTCAAATTTGACGTCAGAACAACGTCAAATCTTTGATAGAGTATGCTGTAGTGTAGAACATTCATTAGGAGAAATGCTGTTTTTAGATGCACCTGGTGGAACAGGTAAAACTTTCCTCACTAAAGTTATCTTGGCTCAAATAAGGAGCCAAAACAAAATTGCCCTTGCCGTCGCTTCCTCAGGAATAGCTGCCACTTTATTACCAGGAGGAAAAACTGCACATACAACATTTAAAATACCAATCGACTTGGACCGCACAGAAAACCCTGTTTGCAACGTGTCTCGCAATAGTGATAAAGCAAGGGTTTTACGCGATTGCGCCCTTATCGTTTGGGACGAGTGTACGATGGCAAATCGTAAAGCTGTGGAAGCTGTAGATAGAACGTTGCGAGATATAAGACAAAATGACCGACCGATGGGAGGCTTAACGGTGCTATTCTGTGGAGACTTCAGGCAGACACTCCCTATAATACCCAGAGGAACGAGGGCCGATGAAATAGGTGCCTGTTTAAAGAGCTCTATTTTATGGCGTAGTGTCATATTAACTAATTTGAGCTTTAATATGCGAGCATATTTGGGAGGTGACGCAAACGCGCAGGTTTTCTCAAATTTACTACTTCAAATTGGTAACGGCACATACCCGACTCAAGAAGGAGGTAAAGTAACTTTAGTCGAAAGCCTGTGTTCTTCTGTTGCCTCACAGCAGGAACTCATTTCCTCTGTATACGGAGATCCATCAGAGATCTCGAACCATGACGCTGCTTGGCTATGCCAACGAGCTATTTTGGCACCTCGCAACGACCAAGCAGCAGCAATAAATTCTCAAATATTGGTACATGTTTCTGGAGAAAGTAGGGAATATTTATCTATTAACACGGTTTTAGAAGAAGGAGATGCCACCCACTATCCAGTAGAGTTTTTAGACTCTCTAAATACACCAGGTCTTCCAGCACACAAAATTTATTTAAAAGTCGGAGTACCAATCATTCTACTCAGAAATTTAAGCCCACCAAAACTATGCAATGGAACTCGGTTGAGAGTAACAAATCTCCAACGAAATGTCATCGAAGCCGAAATCTTAACAGGTTGCGGCTCCGGTGATGTTGTTTTCATTCCCAGGATACCCATTATCCCCAATAATTTTCCGTTTACTTTCAAACGTGTGCAATTTCCTGTAAGCCTCTGTTACGCTATGACTATTAATAAAGCCCAAGGCCAGACGTTATCCGTTGCGGGTGTAGACCTTACTTTTGATTGTTTTTCACACGGCCAACTCTATGTTTCTCTATCACGTGTTAGCAACCCAAACAACCTTTTTGTATATGCTCCGGGTAATTCCACCGCTAACATAGTATATAGAGAAGCATTAACGTAATCAACTATACCAAAGTCAGGACTCTTATCTAAATCATCAAAAAGGTGATATACTCTTATCTAAACGACGTTGTTTTGCTCTCGACAACCACGCGAACGAAGTCGCGGGCACAGCTAGTTTTGTAAATAAAACTATACATTTTTATCATGATATGAATGGGTCGACTTGACCAGGGCAGTACTTCCCTCACACAGAAGTCCAACCTAGTAATGATAGTATTCTTGGTGTCGTATTTTGTTGGTGAGTGTGAGACCGGAGGCCCAATCATTTTGCATCATTCTCACGGTCTCTGGAGGCCGGGCGAATGATGCAGAAAAATCTGACCAGTATGGGTCAATATGCTGCATTGCCTACTCTCACAATGCGGATGGTGACCCCTACTAATGGATTCTACTCTTGCTTTCCATCAGGCAGAGTAGAATCACTTTGGTAGGCTTATGTTATAAAAAAAGAAAAGAAAGATAAAGTACAGGAATTTAAAGCATTGATTATTTCACTATAACTTGTACAAAGACACAATGTACTGACTGAAATTCTGTCACCCTTGATAGGTTAGGTAAAATCAGTAGTGCAATAATATTTATGCTTTTGATCCTCACATGGGACATCGTTTTGTGGGATCCACAAAAAAAAACACTGAGTCTAGATGTAAAATTCACCTATAAGATAATTAGATTTTATTGGTAAATATTTTAAAACTACTTCACAAAGCTTTTGACATAAAAGAGCTAAATCTATTATTAATAACTAATTAAACAATAAAGATAAATATACATGAACAATGAACCTAAAAACTAAAAACCTTAAAAATTATAATAAAACTAGAATATATTATTATAAGGAGTCCCTTTAGGCAAGGTTCCGAAGATACTGGCAGCGTTCCCCCTTTGAATAGCTATACTAATTCTTTGTCCGAGGTAGCTGCCAGCTCTTCGGTCCCCTGTTACGTCTATAAGATTATGTACGTCTCACGAATGTTTAAAATATCCCACATGACACAGAATAAATTTCTATTGTATTTATTTGTTCTTAAGTTATTAAGATTTTATGACTACATTTCAATTTGAAATATTAAATATAATAAAAACAACTTTTCTTTTAAATTTAGGATAAACTAAAATTGGCAAATATAACTTCAAATGTAAATAATCTACTTGACGCATTATTCCCTGCGGATTTGAAATGTGTTCTGTGTTATGAAAATCCAAGTACTTTTAGGATGGCTGAAAATATTATGTGTTTATATTAAGTAGCACAGTGAAATAATGTAAGAAAACATTTTATCTGTGAAATGGTAATACAGATTCATTTATATATAAATATATTTAAAGATTATATTTTTTTGTCAATTACATGATTTCGTAGGTGAGGTCTGGTATAAGAGTCACGCTGATTTCAGCACGAATGGGCCTGCTCGATCGATGCAGTACTACCTCACACAGAAGACCATAGAATGCTGTCATAGTTCGTTGGTGAGTGTGAGACCGGAGGCTCAATTATGATCATCAGGCCTAGATGCAGAAACATCTGACTAGACCATTGCCTACCCTCACAATGAGGATGGTGGCAACTATTCCTCGATTCTACAAATGCTTTCCATCAGGCAGAGTAGAGTCACTTTGGTAGGCTTAAATGTAAATAAAGGTTTTATAGTCAGTTTTGACTGCTTCCGTGGCGCAGTGGGTGCGTATGCGACTATTGTGCTTGAGGTCTCAGATTCGATTCCCGGATCGGACCAAAGGCTTGTGTGATTCACAAATATTTGTTTCTGAGTTTAGGTATTTTCAGTTGTCTAGTACTCATAATACAAGTTCTGCTTAGATTGTGATTTGATCGCGTTGTATGTAAGATGTCCAAAATTTTATTTATTGATTTATTCAAAAATATAGAGACATCACAGTATTCATTTAGTGGGTATCGTAAGAGTCAAATAAAGGTGCAAATTATGCAGGATTACGATAAAAGCACTGCAATCAGAAGAAGCTTTAAACTGGGCCGGGGCACCTCAGTACCAACATCTCCCTTTGGACCGCATTCAGCGGAGAGTGACTCGAATTGTCGACTGCCTAGATATTTCGGATCGGCTTGACCCCTTGGCGCTGCGTAGAGATGGAGCATCACTCTGCATTTTCTATCGCCTATAGCACGGAGAGTGCTCCGAGGAATTGTTCGAATTGATCCCTGCCGCTTCTTTCCGTCATCGTCCCACGCGACAGCACTTCCATCCCCATCACTTAGTGGCAGTCCACAACAGTGCGTTTTTCCCGAAATTTCCCGCCTCGAACATCTAACCACCTGCGACTCCTGTGGTGTTTCGTGTGTCCATGGGCGGCGGCAATCACCTACTATCAAGTGATCCGTTTGCTCGTTTGCCCCCTATAATATATAAAAAAATATAACTCGTCTGCTCAGCGTGCTATAGTAGGCCAAAGTTTTTTTTAAAAATAAATTTAAGATCATTATTGATAATCACAAAAGCATGTCCTTTAAAATAGTAACAAATATCTTTATTTATGTATCTTCGCCTTCTCAGTGTTTTGCAGGGAACAATATAGGTTGGTCTAATGGTGTGTTATGAGCATTGGAGAGTCGAGTGAAGAGTTGGTGCCCGCAACAGTGCGGGCAGGCGCTGGTTGGAGTCCAGAAGGAAATCCCCTCCCTGGACTCCTTCCAATACAAAGGCGCAGAGAGGGTCACACCGTGTGGTTTTAGTCGGTTCGAGTCCGACACACCACCCCGCCGTAACCCCCGACGGGGTGACGGTCCGCGGGGATTTCCACACGTTAAAAAAAAAAAAAAAAAAAAAAAAAAAAAAAAACAAAAAAAAAGGTGTGTTATGAGCATGTTATATGTTGAAAACAAGGAAATATTGGCAGTTTTTCAAGACTTGCAGACGGGCGTTTATTATGCGAACTTAAGCGCGACTCCCTTTCTGTGAAAGTCTCTGACTCGCGTGAGAGAGACTGGCGCTCCCGATCAGCAGACAGCCGAACTTCGCGTTCCTGGATATTCTCTTGAGAACGCAAAGTCGCGGTCCGAGTTCTTTGCGAACTTAAGCGCGACTCCCTTTCTGTGAATGTCTCTGACTCACGTGAGAGAGAGTGGCGCTCCCGATCAGCAGACAGCCGAACTTCGCGTTCCTGGATATTCTCTTGAGAACGCAAAGTCGCGGTCCGAGTTCTTTGCGAACTTAAGCGCGACTCCCTTTCTGTGAATGTCTCTGACTCACGTGAGAGAGAGTGGCGCTCCCGATCAGCAGACAGCCGGTCTTCGCGTTCCTGGATACTCTCTTGAGACCGCAAAGTCGCGGTCCGTGTTCTTTGTGAACTTAAACGTGACTCCCTTTCGGTGAACGTTTCCGATTCACGTGAAAGAGCGATGTGCTCTCGGTTAGCAGATAACCGTGCTTCACGATCTTCTTCCGATTCCTGAGACCTACAAAGTCTCATCCTTTTCGCATTTCGGCTACGCAGCGAAAGGTTAGTTTTTTTTCTTTGAGGCATTTTCAAGGAAAATTAAAGCAATAAACAAAACTAACAACACTTATGACTGAATAGCCTACAAACTTAAAAGAACGGTGCGTCGAACAGTCTAGTGTGACAACGTATCGTCTGTTCGTGGTCGTGACTCAACGAATTGGCAACACTAACTTACTGTATAACGATTGGCACTATTGGATTCAAACTACGAAGTAAATCAAATACAATCTTAACTTCGTACTTCAAACCAATGACCAAAGTTGACCAAACGAAACCAATAAGATAAGCAAATACTTTTTTTTCGACCAATTTAGAAAATCGATAAACCAAGCAACCAAAGAACTTTTACGACACACGCAAGAACTTTTAAGACACCTAACGAAACCCAATTTGCCTAGTAAACACGGTGGACGTCATCCTCGCGCGGAAAATCTTAACACCGCGATTCAGAAAATGACGTCATTTGCACAACGCCATCTATCGGATTTAGATTTCAACTATCAACATTAGTTCTATTTTTAGTCTTAAGATGTCGTTGCAAGTACTATACTTAATTGCGTAACGTAATATTTTACTTCTTGAACTCACTAAATTAATCATATCTTTTGATAGAGTGAACCGATTTCGATGAAACAAAAACTAAGTTAAACCTCAAGTTGCGTATAATTTTTGTATATAAACATTGTCAGCATTGAATTCGTAGATTTTACGTGATGTGCGCACAAACAAACAGACAAACAGACAAACAGACAAAAATTTCAAAAATGATGGAAATGGGTTCTGTTACTTATCTTTTCACACGCTGGCTATTTTTTGTTTCAATTTCTTCAATGTACAAAAATGACTTTTCTACAGATTTATTATATGTATAGATTACTTCGTAGATTTTGGTGTAAGTTGACATTGATATAGATATAGGATATTGGCAACTACGTAAGCTTGGGTTAGAGATTTTGGGGGTCCTGTTTTTTTTTGAAAGACAACTACCGCATTTTATTAAACATCCTGTGTTGCAGGAGACTTTACAAACATACATGAAACAGACTCAAAGAACACCCAGACAGAATAAGAATTTCTGGATCACACAAAGTGTTGTCAAACGTGGGATATGAACTCAAGACACTTGGCGCAGTAGAGAGCGGTGTGGCAACTGCTTAAACTATTAGACCAAACGTGCTGTCAGTATATTATAAAGTAGGTAATGTAAAAAACATTTAAATCTCACAAGGTTTCAAACAGAAAGAGATTAGTCTAAAATTTTAGTGGCAAAGTTCGTTTTTATAGATATAGCTCCGTGCAATCGCAGATGATGATAATGAAGACTGTACCCTGTAACGCTTCGTTATGGCACTTAAATTGCATGAAATAGAAATCAGAAACAAAACGAATACGAAAAATGAATTCAAACAATCCAAACGCGGATTGTATATCAGTGTGAAAATTGAAGCCCAATCATTGCAGTACTCTCTGCTTTTCGAAGCATACAGAAATTAATATTTAACATTATTTAAATTGATAGAAAAAATCTCGGGTCGGACCAAGAAGTGTTTTTGGGTTTTCTTAATAAATTTATAATAGCCACTCGGAGTTTGGAAGTTTGGCGGTGATTCACGCCCGTACCTCGGAGTGCACGTAAGAGCGTCGGTCCCGGTTGTCATGAACATCTATGGCAATCGTTATTGGAAAGTCAGTGTCCTCAAATTTACTGACAACTAGTTCAACTTTCGAATTTCAGTGCTCCCTTAGGGTTGCGGAGGTCCGATGCCAGTCGCTCCGTGGAAAAACTGAAATTCAGGTAAAACCGGTTGAACTAGTAGCCAACCCCAAATAATATTGAGAATAAGGCTAGGAAGAAGAGAGAACGTCATGGTTCTAAAGTATAAAGGAACTCAGACGAGGCATCAATTTACTTGACCCGATTCTTATATATGTATAAGAGGGGCTTGTTGCTGCTGTGGTTTTTATCACCACATGATTTAATTTTCTACGTGTCTAAATACATGAGTTGGAGATCCGAAGGTATTTTCCAACTAGTTACAAAAAATAAGTTGTAGCTAATTCTAGCCTGTTCGGCGTTTGAACGCTCGTCTGTATCTATAACAATGAAACAGAACATTATGATAAGCCTGCCTGGCACTTGTCTAGTCGAGTGTACCTTGAGAGCTTCAAAACATATTGAAATATGAATGCGACGTTATTGGTGTCGACGCATCGTCATCATGTACAGTCAAAGGAAAAATAAATAGAGTAGTATTGTCTTTGAAGAAAAATATGTATTATTATTTAATGAATATCTTATGAAAGAGCTCTGCTAAAGGCTTGGCAGGATTGTTACTTCTCCTTATATAAATCTTCCCACGATGAGGTTACACTAAAGTCCAACTAATATGTGCATTTCAAGGATGGTCCACTTCAATTTCTACCTTATATTCAGTAATTATAAGTTCAATTTAAAACTCCATGTACAGAAGTTCTATCATTTTATTGGTCGCGCTGCAGCTGCATCTTCAATTTTCAACTGATATTACTTTTCATATAATATTTGTTACAATGAACCTTGTACTATACACTAACTTTGTTCCGTTTATTGACTGCCTGTGGCCTGGAGACTTAATAATAAAGTAATCTTGACTGTTACGCCGGTTGTTCGATTCCCACCAAAGACAAATAAGGGTATAATTTATGTTGTCTAGTGGTCTAGTGGTTAGCGTATGCGGCTGCTGATCAAGAGATCTCGGGTTCGATTCCCGGGTCGGACCAAATGTTTGTGTGATACATAAATATTGTTGCTGAGCTTGGGTGTTTTCTAATAATAATATGTATGTTTTTACAAAAAAAAGTATGTTCATATATGTATATCAGTTGTTTAGTACCCATATTACAAGCTCTGCTTACTTTGGAACTAGATGGCGTTGTGTGTAAGATGTCCGAAATATTTATTATTAAATATTTAGTATGTTTTGTTATATTATAATATTTGTATTGTGTATTAAGACATACCACTATGCGTAACAGAGGTCTGTTTCTTATAGTAAAAGCTCTGTTTTGATTAAAATCAATGTAGGGTAAAGGTACCTACTGTTGAAACTCCCCCAATTTATTGACACGTTAGTAGTTTTTTCCTAAAAATAAGAAAAAATCGATATGTAGATGTTGCTTAGTTGCAAAATACCAGTTGGCAGTCTTTTTTAAACATGCTCGCAACATAGAACTATGGAAAAATTCAATATGGCGATAAAACAGCTGTTGTTGATCACAGCGTGCCAATGAAAATAAAAAAAACTGGTAAAAGTTTGAAATTTTGCTAAGGTGAGTATTGTCTTAATGAAGTTTATTTTAAAAGTTTCGAGTGTTCATTTTGTTGATTTTGATTATCTACTAAATGACCATAAAGAAGAGAATATATTTTTACTATTAAACTTGCAGTTTCGTTCATTGACTTTATTTAATAGATGATGTTAATATTTGGTATGCACAAAATGAGAAATACCAAATTATCGACACACATGTCAATAATTAGCTTTTTCGTGGTTTTTGTATATGATGATTTTGTAATTTATTTTAGCTGTAGTTAAGGTTTAATATGTGAATAAATAATAAACAAAGCTGCTATACATTGAATTCCAAATGCTGACACGGTGTCGATAAATGGTATAAAGTTGTGTTAATAAATGGTTAAATGCTAAATAAATGGTTAAATAATTATATGTATTTTAGTATCGTTGCGTCCAAGAATCGTTGCGTTCCAAAATGAAATCAAATTGCAACAGATCAAACAAAACTAAAGATAAGATAAAGAGGGAGAAAAATATTAATGAATCTTTAGCCTTACAGGCTACGTAATGGTATGAGCCAAAAACTTGCGGCTAAAACCTTCGAAGTGCCACGAACTACATTAATTTATCACATCAAAAATCCTGATCATAATTCTCGACCAGGTACTATATTAACCGAAGGAGAGGAAAGGCATTAGAAAATTGGATTAATGTGTTGCAAAAAAGGGTTTCCGAAAAGAATAGAAGAGTTAATTTAGTCAAGTTTTCTTCCCAGGAGGCAGTACAAAATGCTTTTACACAGTTTGTAGAATCTAGATTACTAGAGTTCTATTGCAATCGTTCTATGACCTTCCTATTAGATCGCAGCAATGTATAGATAATAAAGTAGATATTTTGATTAAATAAAAATGTTATATGAAAAAAAACGAATTTCTATTTTTTTTTTTTTAATTTAACACCTAATATTAATTAAAGAGATAGTAGACCTGATTTTTTTACTTTTTGCTACTCTCCTACAATAAATAATAACCAAACCAAATAAATTTCTGATCTGTCTGAGGTGTCAATAATAGGGATATCTGCTATGTCGATAAATAGGAAAAGAATGTCAATAAATGGGTAAATCGCGTCCTGTATATTTAAAGCTGAAAAATAGTGTTTGATGACGTTTTAACCTAATTTTTTTTCGCTGGTAACATTAATTAATATCTAATCTACCTACCAACGATAACAATTTTCTTTGGTAACTTTGGAAATTCAGAAGTCTTTGTATATTTTAAATGACAACTCTTAGAGTATCACTAACTGGTACCTTTATCCTAAGACGTCTAAAAAGTATGAATTTCTTTTTCAGTGAATCTTTTTTAGCAGGGTGTTTACTAGCCTTCAAGCGGCTTAAAAACATACAACGGCAAGATAACGTAGCCACAACGTGTCTTGCCAGTTCCCAACCCGTATTCGGCCTTAACCCTTTCCTGAGAGGAGACCCGAGGCCAGCAGTGGCAGTGATATTGTGGGTTTTTTTTTTTAAAATCGTCACACTAGACCGTCTAGTGTTTAAAGTAATTGATAGAATTTATATAATAGATAAACATTCAGCTATCTCAGCATATTTTAGATATCGGTCACGTAGCACTCGGACACTCTTTATCTCGTTGAGATGAAGTCGCTATTAAAAGTATTGTAGCGATAGCTTTAGAATATATAATGTAGCTGCAAGAGCAAAACATATCCATACCTCAGTAAGTATGGTTAGAATGATAAACCAGTAATAAAATAATAAACATGACTGCAAAAGAGGACTCTGTAATTGTGATTCGCTACGACCCCTAATTTCATCATAATTGTTGACTCCGACGACTGAATGAACCTGAAGAAATAAGTTCACTATAACTTACAAACTTGATAATAAAAAGAGCAATAAAAAATAATATTAGTTATTTTTTCAAGACTGGTCAAATCAGTTGTAATAGGGTCTGTGTCTAGTTTCCTTTTCTTTTCAATGTTGTTGTCTGGCGTAGTTTGCTCTTTTAGTCATTCTTTTATAATAATAAATAATCTTACGCAACGCCACAACATCTAGTCTCCAACTAAGTAGAGCTTTTTCTATGGGTACAAGACAATTGATATAAATATTTATATACTTTTTAGGGTAAATACATACATATTGTTGTACATAGAAAACACCATACATCCGAAACAAATAAGTACAGTTCATACAAACGTGAATAGAGTATTAAAGTTTTGAATAACATAATACATGTCGCATCAGGGTGGCCTAGATGCGAAACATCGGGTCTTCATCATGATCCGACATAGTTTTTGATAAATGTGAGCACTGACTTGGGTACTCGAACGAAAGATAATTAAAATCAAAATAACTTTATTTTACTAAGTTTTTAGGGTTCCCAGCCAAATGGCAAAAACCGGAACCCTTATAGATTCGCCATGTCTGTCTGTCTGTCCGTCCGTATGTCACAGCCACTTTTTTCCGAAACTATAAGGACTATACTGTTGAAACTTGGTGAGTAGATGTATTCTGTGAACCGCATTAAGATTTTCACATAAAAATAGAAAAAAATCACAATAAATTTTGGGGGTCCCCATACTTGGAACTGAAACTCAAAAATTTTTTTTTCATCAAACCCTGTGGGGTCTTTAAAATATTGAGGTTTTTTAAAATAGGTCTTTAAAAATGATATTGAGGTTTCCTATATCATTTTTTTCTAAACTGAATAGTTTGCGCGAGAGACACTTCCAAAGTGGTAAAATGTGTGTTCCCCCCCCTGTGTCCTAAAATACGGGAGTGATAAAACTAAAAAAAATATAAGATATACATTACCATGCAAACTACCAGCGACAATGACAATTAGCCTTTTGCCCAGCGATTAGAAAAACCTACCATTATTGAACCCAAGGGCTACTATTCTATTACACAATTACCTTTATTAAGTACATAATAAATACTTAGTACGGGTAATAGCGTAGGAGAATCATGCTTGGTCACAAATGGTCCGGCCTAAAACCAATACTTATCAAGTAAAATTTCAGGGCTTTTTATCCAATGAATAATTTTATAATTATATGTGTGAGAAATATAAATGAATTTTATGAAACCTAACCTAAATATTAATGAAAATTCTATTGAAGATCAATAATAATTCACAGTCAGCTCTCGCCCGCGACTCCGCCCGCTTGTATCTCGATAATGCAGTAAAAAGTAGCCTATTTGTTACTCTGATATACAAGCTATATTACTGTTTAGTTTCATCCAAATTCGTTCATATTTTTTTTTCGTGAAATATCAACAAACATACATACTCACAAACTTTCGCGTTTGTAATATTAGTAAGGATTTAACAGTACATAGATTTTAAGGAGAGCCAGGCCTGCCAGAATGAGATTTTTGAATTAATTGGCAGTGGAAAACTTACAGTTGGAATGTGCTCAATCTCGGATAGGGATCATGTTTCGTAAATGGGGCTAAAATCACATGGTTACTATGTCCCTGGCACCCTACCATCTAGAAAAAGATAAAATCATAGATCAGGTACGTTCATAGCTGAGTAGCTTCAGGCGATTGGAAACAGTCACCAAGGGTAAGCAACGAAGGCGTGGTCAGTACTTAGATGGGTGACCGTTCATGGGTGAGCGTTTCCGTCATCCCCACTCATATTAAGCAGTCGGTCCCGGTTGTTATCGTTAAATAACAGTCGTGAAGATTAGTTGGATTTTGGCGGCTTAAAAACTTCCAACGACAAAATTACGTTTCCACAACGTGTCATGCCAGTCTCCAACCCGCACTCGGCCAGCGTGAGGATATATGGCCTTAACCCTCTCCTGAGAGCACGACCCGAGCCCAGCTGTGGGACGTTATGGGTTGTTGATGAGAAGATCATGTAAAGTATTTCAACACTGTTCTTACCAAAAAAACTGTTCCTAAAATGAACATGTAAAAATGTTATAACCTGTTTAGGACATCAATGATAAAGGACAAGTGATTTAAATTGCTAAGCAAGTAGTCTAGCCGAACGAGACATAAATCTTTCCATTACAAAGCTTCTAGCTTTCCTAGGGTCCGGAATATTTAATGTTTATGTATAGGATGTGACTTAACCAGGTATTCAAAATAGGGTAAGCCCATTAGATTTATTATACATCTTGAAAGTTTTTTACCACATTTATTTATAACTAGGCCCGCTACTTCATCCGCATGAAATAGTGGCTTTGTAATATTAATAATTAATGAATTAACTATTTTTTTAATTAATTAATTAAATGTTGGAGTTGATTCTTCAAATTGGTATAACTCATTATTTATGAGTCGATTGACATTAAACAAACACTAAATGTTTAGTGAAGCTTACCACAAAATATTAGGGAAATCTCATCGGATACGCCGTTTCTGAGATACGCACATACAGACAAAATTCTAACAATCATTGTTTTGGATTCTATTTACGTTGATAAAGGTTCTTATAATATTTTTTTCTAAATATTTTTTCTCAAATATCTGCCATATACAGACAGAGATCCGTTACATTTTTAATACGTGTATTTAGAGAAGCAAACGGTAAGAGATAAATAGTTTGTTATACTTTTTAATTTTTTCGTTAATCGTCACTCCACCTCGCCTATGGGCGTTCTACACTACGTTTGCCGAGCCGCCTCCACTCCGGAACTCTTCTACCCCAACGGTCATCAGTTCTACGGTTCATATGGCCGGCCCACTGCCACTTCAGCTTGCTAATCCGGTGGGCTATGTCGATGACTTTAGTTCTCTAACGGATTACCTAATTCCCGATATGATCCCTCAGAGAAACGCTGAGCATAGCCCTTTCCATAGCACGATGAGCAACTTTGAGCTTGTGAACCAACCGCAAAGTAAGTGTCCACGTCTCGGCTTCGTATGTCATGACAGGTAGGACGCACTGATTAAAAACTTTCATTTTTAGGCACTGTGGGATCGACGACGAGACGAGACGAGACTTAAAACTTTATCGTCTTGTAATTTAATTTTAAAACCATATCACACATTACTACTGAATCTCACTAGAAGGAATAAAAAATAAATAGACACAAATAAGGTTTACATATAAGTCCAACTTAATATCAGTTGCTTTGATACTAAATATAGATTAATAGATAGAAAATGAAGAAGACAATAAAGTAATATATTCTGTTCCGAACGGTTATAAAAACTGAGGAAGAGGGGTAATTGATTTGTTTTGTTTCTATCATTGAGATCGATGTATTCAATATTGAAATAAAGGAATAACACACGTACAGAACAGACGTGACACAAACTTTAATAATCTTAACAAAAAGGAACCGACTTTAAAGAAAAACTATTCCGAGTACCCAAATTGCGACAATTGTGCCTATGATATTTGAGGAGTTCCCCTCGATTTCCTTGGGATCCCATCAGCAGATCCCGATATGATGACGATGGGACCACCTGTATGCTACGTCCATTACAATGCAGAAATAATTTTTGAAATCGGTTCATTATCGCTGAACATACATAAAAAAAAATAAAAAAAAAAGATTCCAACGAATTGAGAACCTCCTTTGAAGTCGGTTAAAAATAAATAAAATTAAAGTGTCTGTAATATCAAATGATCAGTTTATAGGGTTCCGTAGGCAAATGGCAAAAAAACGGAACCCTTATAGATTCGTCATGTCTGTCTGTCTGTCTGTCCGTCCGTATGTCACAGCCACTTTTCTCCGAAACCATAAGAGCTATACTTTTGAAACTTGGTAAGTAGATGTAATCTGTGAACGGCATTAAGATTTTTATATAAAAATAGAAAAAAAAAACAATACATTTTGGGGGTACTTGGAACTGAAACTCAAAATTTTTTTTTTTCATCAAACCTATACGTTGATACGTTGATACTATGGATAGGTCTTCAAAAATGATATTGAGGTTTCTAATATCATTTTTTTCTAAACTGAATAGTTTGCGCGAGATACACTTCCAAAGTGGAAAAATGTGTGTTCCCCCCCCTCTAACTTCTAAAATAAGAGAGTGAAAAAACTGAAAAAAATATATGTTGTACATTACCATGCAAACTACCAACGAAAATTAGTTTGAACGAGATCTAGTGAGTAGTTTTTTTTAATACGTCATAAATCGTAACACGCAATTTATCTTTCATCCAATCAATACACTAGTATAAAAACATCGATGAAAGTTACAACGAACTTCAAGAACTTTCATATGATGTTACTTGCTGATACGGAACCCTTCATGGGCGAGTCCGACTCGCACTTGGCCGCTTTTTTGTTAAAATTATCTACTATTACGTTTTCTATCTTTTATATTTATATTTTTTATATTTAAGCTTACCAAAGTGACTCTGCTCTCCCTTATAGAAAACATGAGTAAAATCCAGGAGTAGGGGCCACCATCCTCATTGTGAGAGCATCATTCTCCCTCCTTCTGGAGTTCGATTCTGAATGATTTGACCTCCGATCTCACCAGTAGCGTAGCTTGCCTCGGCGGGGCCCCGTATAAAAATTTGTTTGGGGGCCTTTATGAAAGGTAAAGATTTCTCACCAAAGAAAAAAGAATGTTTGCAAAAAATTAAAAGAAATATTTATTCATCATTTATCTGTCATTTTGTCTTAAATTTTTACAATAATAACAATTCAAGTGAAATATACATTCTTCTTGCCTTTTTTTCGGCTAAGTGTTTAATTACTTTTGAACGCACGCTTTACGCAGGAAAAAATGTATTTTTTGACTTTTGTCATTTCTAAAATGGGATTCTAATTAGGAAGTTTCTATTAATTTTTGGGGGCCCCAGTGTTCCGGGGGCCCCGTATAATTGATACGGCAGATACGGCGGTAGTTACGCCACTGGATCTCACACTCACCTACGAAAGACGACAGCATGAATGCTGACAATTTAGGTTGGTCTTCTGTATGAGGGTAGTACTGTCCCGATCGAGCTGGCACATTCGTCCTGAAATCAGCGTGGCTTTACGAACTATTAAATTCGAAATCGAAATTATTGAATTCCTATGATTTCTAAATATTTTTGATAAACTAGTAAACTTGCCTCAGCCCGTGTGTCAGTTTTTCTAAAAAGTTCATTTTATCTCCATACTGAAATTCTACAAAACCAGTTCGTTGATTTAGCTATGAAAACGTAACAGAGATAGTAACTTTCAAATTTAAAATATAAGTATAGATAACATCTAAATTTACGTAAAATAAGATTCATAAAAATACAAGTCTCAAAACTTCGAACTTTGTAATTTCAACATATAATTTAATCCAAAAAAAATTTAAAAATCAGATTGGTAGTCGCAAACTTTTGGGTTAGTTTATTAAATTTTAATTCAAACATGCTTTCCAAATATTTGTTTAAGTGGAAAAACAACATTATTAAAAAGTAAGGTTTAAATTTAGCAAGGTGATTTTTATTGAGTAAGGGCCACAGCACACTAGCATCGGCGATCGGCAACTAGTCGCTTTTTAGAAGCTAAATACAGCGACCGAACGCTTTACACCGCACAATTCAAAAACCAAACGCGGAGATTGAGTCGCTTTTTAGAAGCGCGACACAGCAGCTGAACGCTACTCTCCGCACACATTCGGATGCCAGCAGTATCGATTTGGTGTCGGAAAATTATAGACAACACTATAGCCGACGCGATCCAGGAATCTGAGCTGTCGCTAAAACGCGCGTTTCCGATACCGCGTTTGAACGCAGAAGGTCGCGAATGATGCAACATGACGAATGCAACATGATTTTGATGCAACATCATTTTGATACCGCGATCGAACGCAGGAAGTCGCTAAAACGTGATGCAGCATCGATGCAGTCGCCAAATCGCCGACCGCCGAATCATGACGAAGAGACATAAACCTAATACATTATTTTAATTCAATTTTTTTTTTACCTTTGGGGTAGAAGAGTTCGGGAGCGGAAACCGCGACTCAGAAAACTTAGTAAAGTACCCACACAGGCCAGGTGGAGGGACAGCGGATGAAATAAAACCCGTCCCGTCTATCCACGGCCACACTTCGTGCTGGGCCAAGTCCTCACAGAAATCACAGTGGTGACAGGCGGAATTCAGTTCCCTTCGAGTGACCGAGTGCAGGTACTTCCCGAAGCAACCGTGCCCAGAAAGAATCTGCGTCAGTAGGATGGAAAGGGTCCCATGCTGACACCCTGTCCACTCGAGGATGGCTGGCTGAAGAGTCTCCACGAAAGCAAAGCCAGCACATGGAGTCTTCATTCGAGACGACAAATGAGACCGCATAAGTTACTGGGCCAATCGATGATGATGATGAATTAATTTTTACATGACCGATGACATCTCCCCCCAAAATTTAAACTATTGGCCTAGAAAAAGTAAATAAATTCGGTATAGTAGTACAATCTATAACGTACTATGAGAAAAATGTGGAAGAAAAGAAAAGAAAAAGACATCATCATGTCTTCAGACAGGAGAGATATGATACGGAAAAGTAGAGTAGGCCATCAGAAAAAATCGTGGCTCTGAAGCAGAGTTTAAAAAGTCATTTGTATTCTGCGAAAATCAGTCAGGCAATAATAAAATGATTCACGAAATCCACTTTGTACGAATAAATCCGCATTAAAGCTTAGTATTGAATGAAATACCGTTTAAATCATTCTATTCTGATTCTGACATTATGTCATCCACAAAAAAATATAAAAAAAATCCAGGAAAAAATTCCAACCAGAAATTATATGCCATATTTAACCATGTCTGTAAATAAAATTGTATTCAATATTGCTAAGCCATGTTTTCCGGTGTATCCATATGTATTTTCCTCCTAAATTTAATCTCTGATAAAGTGAAACACGTTGTAAATCAAAGGAGACTGATTTACGGTACACAATGTGTGTTACAGGTACATTTGTTTTCGAGAAAATTCTGATTAACTGTGAGTATAGGACAGTTTGCAGACGGGCAACTTTTTAGTTGCCAAGACACTGGTAACATTATGATTTATGTAGCTTACTAGCTGACTATATCTTCATCTTAAATTCTATAACCTATATCCTCATTTTTATTTCGTTATCAGTCAGTCAGTTAGGGAACAGTTTTATACATATACGTTGATTGTAGTATCACTCGAATCGGTACATATGTACTGAGGATTGCCTCTCATGTAAACATCATACCTTTTTAATGCTTGCTAAAATGTAATATTATCTATAAACATTCAGAATAATAAAAATACTTCATGAATAGTCCTTTTATTTACGATTAGAATGATAAGTTCATATTTATTAACTGTTGGTGGATCAATATGTGGTGAATAATTAACTATGGTGTGACTCGGATGGACAAGGTCAGAAGTAGTATTCATTTTTTATGAGGAAGTCTGAAAGTAGCGCTACTGGATGAAATGTTAAGAAGTAATAGGTGTGTTAAAATAAAATAAAATAATATTACAATGGAAGTTTGAAAAGGTAATAGGCTATCTTGGTATGTACATGTTATAGGGAGGGGTGAGGAAAATGCTGGGTATCGAAATTGAATTTTACATGGCAAGAGGAAGACGAAAGAAAAGGTGGATGGATTAAGTGACAGAAGTTATGACGAGGAAGAGAGTTAACAATAAATTGACCCGTGATAGAGTAGAATGGAAGGATAAAATATACTGCGTCCAACCCAAAATTAAATTAGGATAAGGGCAGCAGTAGATGATGATTAACTTTGGCTTTATTGTTGTGCAAGTGTAGCCCGTTTACACAATTCTAATCAACTTGCGTTTACTTAATGGGTCCAAATGGTTATGCACTACTAAACTTAAAATAGATTTATATTTCAGTGAGGAGTCACTATTCTTCATAGACAAAAGACCTGTGTATGTGTGTGTGTGTGTTTTCTTATGAAGTACTGTATTACGTCATTGTAACAGAAAAATTTGATTATTAAGTAGTTATGTATTTAATTTTATCCCGTAGTTTTACTCAGGTTATTTTAGTTTTTGCCGATTATCATGGTAAACGATTTTCCAAGTAGACGGAGTGGCTAGACCTTGATGGGTGACCGTTTGTGGCATTATATATTAGGAGCGTTTCCGTGATTCTATTAACCATTTGGTCACGTTAGGCGGTTCACACACTGTTCCGTTCACCGTCGCGTGGCGCGGTGTGGCAGATTTTGATATTGTATGCAAGTACATCGATTAATATAGAAAATACGCCAAGTCCAACACACTAAAAACGCGCCACGGCGCGTGAGCGCGTGTTGCTAGCAGATTCTGCCACCGCGCGCGGAGGCGGGGCGAACCGCAGCAGTAATCACACTGCGCTCCGCGGTATCGCGCATGTTTTCGTGCTTATAGGATTTATTCAAGATGGATCTGGACACGGATAGATTTAAATATGAAATTGAACAATGCCCAGCAATTTGGGATATGAAATTCACAGAATACAGACGACGACGAGCAAATGGAAAGTAACCTTTAGTTTGGTGCGGGCCGCGTACAAGGCCGTCAGGTGCGATGGCGCGGTAAAATCTGCTCGAAGAGGCAGATCTGCTCCTCGGTCGCCGCGCGCGGGGTCTGCTGCCTCGCGCTTACGCGCCTGGGCGCGTCGCCGGTGTTTGAATCGCCTTAAGTAGTCGATCCCGGTTGTTATCATAAGATAACAGTCATGAAGCTTATTTGGAGGCCTTGTGTCGGTCACAGCGTGTCTTGTTATTATGGATTAGTATGGATTTCTTAGTCTCATAAAAACCTTTTCTGCGTCTAGTATCTTAAAAAAATATTGAACAGTTTTTGAACCACTAAAGCAATTTAACTACAGTAATTCAAAGTATGTGTGAAGCAAAATGTAATTAAGTAAACAACATTGCAGCAACAAAACAATCCTGTACACTTGAATAAGACGAGGGAACTGTTCGCAATCTAGTTAGTGCCTTTCAACTTATTAAATGGAACCAACACATATACATAATACAAAGATCTCTGTGTAACATGTTGTAATACGTTTGAAATAATAGGAAATTTGAATAACAGAAACGCTTCACATCCTTTCAACAGACTTCAAAATAACAATTGATATTATATGTAACCTATTTCAATGCGCCCTTAATTATATTATATAATCTAGTTTATATAAATGCCTCTATAAATGCGACGTTTTGAACACCGTTTTTAGGATTTTGAAGTTTATGACTCAGAACATTTATAGATTCATCATGTCCGTCCGTCCTCGACTTACCTTCCAAACGGTAAGTGCTAGAAAGATGAAACTGCATGAAAATGTGTTGTAATTACGTCGACAAAGTGCTACATAAAATCATGAAAAATATTCTTACTGGGGACCTCAATCACACGTAAAGTGGGAAAGACTTTTCTTTCTCGCGGATACCCCATCGTGTGGGGTATCCTTCGATAGGTCCTTTAAAAAAATATAGGGTTTCTCAGACGATTTTTTGATTTAGGTATCCGTTTGCACGTAGGCATTTTTTTGTAAAAACATGATATACTACAATACTCTAACTTAATCTAGTCTGATATTAAGATATATTGATAAGAAAAACATCTATTATTACCAGCCATAACCAAGTGCTTTGTATGCCAATGCGAGTATGAAACTTTCATTCTTCAGTTATAGTTTTATCAGCAAAGGTTGTAATCTGGGCAATTTATCGTAAGATTGTAGTGTAGTTTGTAATAACGTTCCGGTTTGAGCAATTTCTAGACTACACACGATCGGTGTTAGCTGTTTAAACTTCTGTAGTTCGTAGTGTATATATTAAGAACAACTCGTAAGTGTATTTGTTGAGTTCTTTTTATATATATAAGGCTCATATAGAAGCGCTCATAGCCGAGTGGCCTTAGGTGATTGGAAACAATCACCAAGGGTAAGCAACGACGGCGCGGTCGGACCTAGATGGGTGACCGTTTGTGGCATTATATGTAATGAGCGTTTCCGTGATTCGGAGGTCACGTTAAGCAGTCGGTCCCGGTTGTTATCATAAGATAGCAGTCGTGAAGCTTAGTTGGAGGCCTTTGGGCGGCTTAAAAACATCCAACAGCAAGATTACGTAGCCACAGTGTGTCTTGCCAGTCCCCAACCCGCTCTCGGCCAGCGTGGGGACGTATGGCCTTAACCCTCCCTTGAGAGGAGACCTGAGCCCAGCAGTGGGACGTTATGGGTTGTTGATGATGTTGATGATGATTTAAGGCTACCAAAGTGACTTCACTCTGCCTGATGGTAAGAATAAGAAGAATCCAGGAGTAGAGGTCACCATTCTCATTGTGAGGGTAGGCAATGCAGTATGGTGACCCATACGATGGCGTCCTGGTCAAATAATTCTGCATCATTTTCTCGACCTCCCGGGGCCTCAATGATATGGCCTCTGGTAACGCACTCACGCAAGAATGTTGTCATTATTAGGATGGTCTTCTGTATACTGCCCTGATCGAAGCGGCCCATTCGTGCTGAAATCAGCGTGGCTATATTACCTACAAGTCACAATAATTGGTACATTACTTGTTGGATGTGTATAAGAATATAATGAGCAAATATTTCGCTCAATAGAGCCCTTTGGGGGTTAAGACTAGAGTTAATGTTTGTATAATTATGTTAGGAAACAGAAATTAAATTGTTGTTCACAAGAAATTTCTTTAAATTAAATTCCTTAGGAAAACTTCGAATATTTAGTTAATATATAAGTTATCAAAGTCTTTAGGCTTTTATGTAGGGATCAAAAGGTAAGGACCCGAAGCTGCGGTGATGCGGGTAAAGTTCGAAGGTCTTCTACCCTGGGGATTAAATTACGATATATGAAAATATTAATACTAGACAAACATTGTACCTAGACTAAAACTAGTGTGTTAATAATTCAAAATATTAAATTTCATTGTGTGCATCAAAATGAGGAAAAATCGGCCAAATACGTGTCTGGCCATGCATAAATAGGGTTCCTTAGTCACCCATAATGGTACGTGGAATTCCAATCGTATTCAATAGATAATTGTTATGTTTACTTATTAATACTTTAATTTTGTATGAAGTTTTTCAAGTAAGCGTATTTTACAAGTTAGGCGTCTATAACTCCTGAACTTACAAAGTCATCTAAGCCTTTACAGTTTTCCTTTAAAGTTCATTATATGGACAACCATATGATTTTTTTTAGCACTTTGTCGACGTGACAAAAACACATATCCATGCAAAGCCTCATCTTTCTAGCACTAACCGCTTCGATGGTAAGTCGAGGACGGACGGACGGACATGATAAAACTATAAAAGTTCCGAGACATGAACTTTAGAACCTCAAAACATGAACATTAGGCGTTATTTGAACTTACATTAATCGTAGGAGAGTCATGCTTCTGCACTCTTCTGAGTGATACCACGACCACATATAAAACCAATGCGAATTTTGAGTGATAGGTCAGTATGAGAAACGGTAGTTACTTACTGAAAGGTAAATAAATAAATACATCTTACACACAACGTCATCTCTTCCCAAACTAAGCTGAGCTTGTATTATGGGTAATATAAATACATAAACATAGTTATTTTTTGATAAATACATACATATTATACATAGAAAAACTCCGAAACAAATATTTGTGGATCACACAAATATTTGGTCTGACACGGGAATCGAACCCGAGACCTCTTGAACAGCAGCCGCATATGCTAAACACTAGACCAAAAAGGCAGTGACTCCTCTGTTAGTGTATATAGTTTAGTTTATATACCAAACCCTTTATATGACACCAAAAGGTCTTGTTTTTATTTACAGCGGTCACTTTGCAGCTCCTTACTGCGCTGAGTGTTGTGGAGTTGAGCCTAACATGGGATTTGTGAGATCCATAAATTGTTAGTCTGACAGTAAGTGTTCGTTGCGTCCGTTTCTTGTATGTTTATGAAGTCTCTCGCGATATACAATATATTCCTACTAAATGAGAGTTAAAGGAAATATAAAAAAACAAAGAAATAAAATTGGACATCAAAAGAAAACTATATGAGTCTACTGTATTGCCATGCCTAACATACGTCTGCCAAACCTGGGCATTGAGGAAAAGGAGGAAACATATTTAGCTATACAGCAAAGGAAAATGGAAAAAAAGAATGTTGGCCATAAAATTAACAGATAAAATACCAAAAACTATAATTCGAGAAAAAATAAAAGATAAAAAGAATCCGCATCTTGAAGTGTAAGTGGACAAAAGGTGGACAGGTGGACAAAAAGGTTAATAGAATGGACGCTAATGGAAGGGAGTAGAGGAAGAGGAAGATCAAGAAGAAGAAGGAGCGATATATATAAAGAAAGATGCGGCAATGCCTGGGAGAGAAAAGCAAGGGATAAGGAACTACAGAGGAAGATGGGGGAGGCCTACTTAGTTATAGGAGTAAGTTGTTACCGTTGCCCATTACTGCTTGGGTACTATTTATTTAGCCTAGATATGTATCTTGTCTAAAAAAAGAATTAATTAAATAAATATTTTGGACATCTTACTCTCAACGCCAATTAGTGCCAAATTAAACAGAGCTTGTGTTATGGGCACTAGACAACTGATATTAATACATAAACATACTTTTAAGCTATTGCATAGCTTTTATCGCAGGTTTTGAGCGCGGCGACCGAATCAAGAAATTCCGTAACGAAAAAACCTAACACCCCGGGTTAAAAAAAGGATAGAGTATATGATTGTAACTGCAGTGCGACAAGGACAAATAACCGGCGCCTGGCATGCGTCATAGATTAATCAAATAGAAGGGATATCGTAGGCACAATACATAGCGCACGCGTCCTCCAGTAACGTCTAATTAAATCTTAGTGTTTTTTATTCCATAGATATGTTCATGTTACTATTATGTTCCCTGTTTAGTTGTCATTGTCTATCGGTTAATAGGGTGAATATAATTGGCAATAATAGTGTTAGAATGTATGTTGGTAAAAAGACAGTGTATATTGTTTTGTAAACTTGAATTAATATCAAAGAAAAAAAGTACTGCATAAATAAAAAAAAAAAAAAAAAATATAATTGCAAATTTAATCAAAAAGGCTATGCAATAGCTTTGCCGCGGCAGTCCCCGAGTGCAACACGACTTTTATTTTTTCTTAATACATACGTATCATACATAGAACAAATATTTATGGATCACACAAACATTTGGTCTGACCCGGGAATCGAACCCGATACTTCAAGCACAGCAGTCGCATTCTCTCCCACTGCGCATCCACAAGTTAAACAAATACAACTTAAGACCTCTAACTAAGCTGCACAACTGTTATCTTATTGACCTCCAAATCACGGAAACGCTCATAGCATATAATGCCACAAACGGTCACCCATCTTAGTCTGACCGCGCCATAGTTGCTTACCCTCGGTGATCGTTTCCAATCACCTAAGGCCACTCCACTATGAGCGCTTCGTTTTAACTTGTATAATTACTGTCAAATTTTCCAAAATAACAATCTAAATTGGATCATAATTATATATTATGTTTGATTCACATATTATAATGAACACGACTATTTATACAAATAAATAAAGTTGAAGTATGTATGTAATATCAAATCCCTACTAATATTATAAATGCGAAAGCAACTCTGTCTGTCTGTCTGTTACGTTTTCACGCCTAAATCGCTGAAGCGATTTTGATGAATTTTTGCATAGATGTAGACGGAACCTTGGGAAAGGACATAGGATACATTTTACGGCGATAACCGACATACACGCGGGCGGAGCCGTGGGCAAAAGCTGGGTTAACAGATATTTTATTCAATGCATATGAAATTAAAATACCTACGTTTTTAGCACCAAAAAACAATTACTAAAATTATTAATATTACGGAACTTTCACTATCAGAAAGCTAATTACCTAAGGAGTAACTTACACTAATGGTTATAGACTAGACAACAATCACCGAGGGGCTGAGTTAGTCAGTACATAATAAGATAAAACCAAAATGAGTTATTTCAGGTTTTGATTCTACTTTATTTTTCCACAAGTTTTTTTAATACCCTTTACGCCCTTACGCTTAATGCTATTAATAATGTAATGATATTATTTTAACCTCCAGACGACTTAGAGTATAGATTAAGTAAACATTATTATACATTTACATTACTAACTGTGCCGTGTGGTGTTGCCTGCGGTTTTTATAGTAAATCGCGAGTGGCGACTAGGAGCCAGTAATCTAAAAATTAATATCCTTCATCAACTTTTTGCCAGAGAAATCATCATCATCAACAACCTATAACAGTCCGTTGCGGGACATAGGCCTCTCCATAGAAGGAAGTTTTGGCCAACTATATCACGCTGGCCAGACGGGTTGGTAAAGGGTTGGTTTCAAATTTTCCTTCTCTTTGCATTGATGTTGTCTTGTGTAGTTTATCCCATAATCGACTTTTACAACACCCGCGGATTGAATAGGGGTGGTGACACTCTGTATTTTTAATCCGTCACCACACGGACATCGAACAGAGAAAGTCTCATCAAAATCTTTACAGCTGTTCCAGAGCTGAAATAATCAGTCAGACGGAGAGATACACAGACAAATTTTAAAACTTGCCTGTTTGATGTTAATACCGTATATACTTTTATATACATTGAGCGATAAAGTGTTCAGTTGATATTACATTCAGACTACTCCAATTTTATTTATATACCAGCTTTCGCCCACTACTCCGCCCGCGTCTGTCAATTATCGCAGTGAAAAGTAGCTTATGTCGTTTTGTAGGCTTTAGACTCTCTGAATACAAATCAAATCAAACCAAACACATTTCAAATACACCAATACAACGACACTTTTGAAACGTCTAGCAGTCAGTCAGTAGTCAGTCGTGAAGCTAATTGTCTGTTCCAATTCGTAGATCCTATGGAGAAGAACAGACAAGAAACTCCATGGACACTCTTTTCCAACATAGATTTTTCATTTTTTGGTTACATTGTTTTAGGCATTTTATTAACAGTTAGATGTGAGGACAATGTGATATTGCTGATATTTACACTACAAAATTTCATTTAAATCGATGCGGAGCTTTTGTGTGAGAGACGGACAGATACGAAGGAGGACTTTATGTTATAATGTGAAGTGATGTAGATAACCTCAGAAATGAGCACTCTATCGTGGAATTCCTGGATTCCACAAGTTTCTCATAACGTGCTTTCGCATAAATTCACATGAAAATTAAACATATTATTCATACTATGTGGCAATTAGATAATTCGAGAGAGTGAGTTTAAATTTTCTATGACGTAGATAGATTTAAGACAAATTTCCTCGGGGTAGGCAGAACACAATTTTGTAACTATTAATACTACAATTCATGACAATTAGTTCAAGTGTCCTCTATATTCGATATCGACTGCCTTGTTGGTCTAGTTGTTAGCGTATGTGGCTGCTGATTAAGAGGTCTCGGGCTCGATTTCCGGGGCGGTCCAAATATTTGTGTGATCCACAAATATTTGTTTCGGAGTCTGGGTGTTTTCTATGTATAATATGTATGTATTTACAAAAAAAAGTATGTTTAAGTATTTATATCAGTTGTTTAGTAGCTATAATGGAAGCTCTGCTTAGTTAGGGACTAGATGTGTGTAAGATGTCCGAAAAAAATATTCTTAATGCGTTTTATTTATATTTATCGACGGTCTTAGGGCTCCCACACATTAACACGATACGACGTCGCGTCGTGGCAATCTACGATGAGCTTCTTAAAAAAACACGCCACGCACGATACATGGCACGATGCCGTCGATACAGTGGGGTGGTGTTTTAGTTCATTCCGAAAAATGGACCGCTCTAGACGCATTCTGCTCCTGCTGTTAATAAGAAGACGAAGAAAAAAAAGACAGATAGATATTTCTTGTATTCTTATTCTTTTCATTTTTATTTTTGTATTCTTCAGATGTTTTTTTCCATAGTACAGGACGCTGCTCGACTAGGGTAATTAAATGATCGACTTCAATACCATCTGTCATCTTTGAATTTCGAATAACAACTGCGTAGGATTGCATCGTGAGTTTCTAACCTCACGACGTCGTATCGTGCATCAACACGCTACGACGTCGTGTCGTAGAATTCCACGACGCGATGTCGTATCGTGAAACGATGCCGCATCGTTGTACGACACGACGTCGTATCGTGTCTATGTGTGGGAGCCCTTACCACCGGTTTTGTTGTACATCGCGAGTAACACCGCGGACCAGAACTAGCCTTAAAAGATAAGGAAAGGAAATCGTTATTTCATCAACTTTCTGCTAGTGAAAGTCCCGTCCAAATCGGCCAAGCCGTTTCCGAGATTTGTTGTAACAAAAAAACTGACAGACTTAATTATTTAACCTAAAACAGTTTTTGACTTTGTACTGTTCATCCACTCATATGTTTATAAACTAGGTGTTATTAATGTTAAAAACTTAACGTTAAGTCACATATACTGAATTAGTATTAAAATTGTCTATGCCACAAATAACGTCACCATCTTGATTTCAAAGGATTTTAAATATGTTTGGGTCTGAAAAAAAAATACTAACTTGTTTTCTTTCTTCAACAAAACTTCATTATACCTAACACATAAACGTTTAAACAACAAAAACAATTTAATGTTGAGAAGGGCACTGAAAGGATTAAAAAAAAACAAATAAGTAGATAGTATGCAAATAGGGGTGGAACCGAAAAAGGTATTAAAACCGACCCTCGGCGACCCTCAGTTAAGTTATACAAGGTACGGAAAGGAAAATCTATTTTCTTTGGGTTCGTTGTTGTGTGAACCTCTTTATAACTGTAGATTATCCCTACTATAATATTATAATTGCGAAAGTAACTCTTTCTGTCTGTCTGTCTGTTACGCTTTCACGCCTAAACCACTGAACCGATTTTGATAAAATTTGGTATGAAGATAGAACTGAACTTGGGAAAGGACATAGAATACTTTGTTTCGGGAAAATAAGGGAAGAAGAGGTTGAAATAGGGGACGAAAGTTTGTATGGAAGTTCCTTATTGTCAAACATAAAATCATGACATGTAAAATTTAACAATCTACTCCTTACCATGTCGCACGATAAAACCGAATTCCACGCTGGCGAAGCCGCGGGCGGAAAGCTAGTTATATTATAAGAACGTACTCGTGTTGTGACTGGCTTGTTTGTCTAGTGATCAGTGACCTTGATTCTAAGCCAGAGGTCGTGGGTTCGATTTTGTTTAGACGAGCCTGCCAATGTTATGTTATAAGCGTTTCATGATATGTTATGAGCGATTTCATGATTCGGTTGTCACGTTAAGCAGTCGGTCCCGGTTGTTATCATAAGATAGCAGTCGTGAAGCCGCAACGTGTCATGTCAGTCCCCAACCCGCACTCGGCCAGCGTGGGAACGTATGGCCTTAACCCTCTCCTGGGAGGAGACTCGAACCTAGTAGTCGGACATTATAGGGTGTTGATGATGATGATGAGCCTGCCAAAATGACTGTACTCTACCTGATGGAAAGCATGCGCAGAATTCAAGAGTCACCATTCTGATTATGAGTGCATACAATGCAGCATGGTGCCCCACACCATGACGGCCTAGTTAAATGCCTTTGCATTATTAGGCCTCCGGTCTCACCCTCACCAACGAAATACGACATCATGAATGCTCTCATTTTTAGGTTGGTCTCCTATGCGAGGATATAGCTTCCTTGTTGGTCTTGTGGTCAGCGTATGCGGCTGCTGATCAAGAGGTCTCGGGTTCGATTCCCGGGTCGGACCAAATGCTTGTGTGATCCACAAATATTTGTTTCGGAGTTTGGTGGAGTTTTTTATGTATAATATGTATGTATTTACAAAAAAAAAGTATGCTTATGTATTTTATCAGTTGTTTAGTACCCATAATACAAGCTCTGCTTAGTTTTGGACTAGATGGCTTTGTGTATAAGATATTCGAAATATTTATATACTTATATTTATATAGTAGTTCTGCCCAAGGTGATGAATATTGTTTTAATGGCATATATTTGGTTCATGTAAACTTCAATATTGTACGTTGGATTGATTTACAATTTAGGGCAAAAACTGTTTTTCATGATGAAGTCACTAAAATATTGTGACTTGATCTGACACCTGCAAATAATAGTCGCGAATTCGATAATTCACGAGTAAACCCCTACCTCAAGTAATTTAGGAGAGGGTGGTTTAGATAAAAAAAACATCTTTTACCCTATCACTGTTCATTGCTGAAATAAGGTTCCTGGGAGTGGCAATCGTCCTAGGACTTTACTCTTTAATTATATCTTATCATACGAATAATAAATCTAAATAAATAAATATTTTTGGACATCTAATCTAAACAGACAACATCATCTAGTCCCAAACTAAGCTGACAAACTGCTTTATGTGTACCAGACAACTGATATAAATACATAAACATACTTTTATTTCTAAATACATACATATTATAGATAGAAAACAACCAGACTCCGAAACAAATATTTGAAATCACACAAATATTTGGACTGAATAGAAACCTATGACCTCTTGATTAGCAGCCGCATACGTTAACTACTAGACCAACAAGGCAGTCAACTACCAATTCCAAATTACGATGAATGTAGTTAGGTGTTGTAGAATTTAAAAGTACAAAGAGTCACAAATCCAACGCTGATCGGTTGGAATTGTAGTCAAGAAGTAAGGCTGCTGGTCTGACAGTAAGCAAACTACTTACGATTAGTTTCTGTAAATGTATTTATATTAGTGAACCTCATTTTTAGGGTTCCGTAGCCAAATGGTAAAAAACGAAACCCTTATAGATTCGTCATGTCTGTCTGTCTGTCCGTCCGTATGTCACAGTCACTTTTTTCCGAAACTATAAGAGCTATACTGTTAAAACTTGGACAGTAGATGTATTCTGTGAACCGAATTAATATTTTTACACACAAATAGAAAAAAAGTACAATAAATTTTGGGGGTCCCCATACTTAGAACTGAAACTCAAAAAAAATTATCATCAAAACCATACGTGTGATCTATGGATAGGTCTTCAAAAATGATATTGAGGTTTCTAAAATCACTTTTTTTTAAACTGAATAGTTTGCGCGACAGACACTTCCAAAGTCGTAAAATGTGTCCCTCCCCTGTAACTTCTAAAATAAGCGAATGATAAAACTAAAAAAAATATATTACCATGCAAACTTCCACCGAAAATTGGTTTGAACGAGATCTATTAAGTAGTTTTATTTAATACGTCATAAATCGTAAACCGCAATTTCCCTTTCATTCAATCAATACACTATCATTAAAACATCGATCAAAGTTACAACGAACTACAAGAACGTTTATATGACGTTACTTGCTGCTACGGAATCCTTCATGGGCGAGTCCGACTTGCACTTGGCCGCTTTTTCTATTGAGCACTTACTAGTACGAAATTGGTACTCTAATAGAATAAATATAGTTATGCTTTATAGGACACTTAAAGAACGACACATCGTATCTATTTGAATGTGAAGAAATCATCTACAAAGTAGGTCATCGAGTTCCCTACGAATCTGAGTTATAGTATGTATTCGTCTTCTTTTGATGAGGTGAAAACTAGCCGAATAATATCAGCTATTTCTGTCAATGACAAGTATTTAACTTCTTCAATTTTAAAGTCTTCTAGTCTTCAAGTCGTCGTCGTAATAAATTTATTGATAAAAAAATGTGGATGAGATAAAAAAAAAACGTTTCACTTGTAGTAAGTCAGTATTGTTTCAAGATTGACGTCAGTCCGTATGTCTATGGTAAAATAACGTCTAAACTGACAGACCGATCTTCATTTCAAAGGGTTTAAACTCAACTAAGTTTTATTTATGACTAGGTGAGTCCCCCAGTGTTACCCGCGGTAATTGTTGAAATCGCGAGTAATATCACGGAGCCAAGCTGGTCTGAAAAAATGACCTAAGTTACTTCTCATAGCTTCAGTTTATCTGCTTGTGAAAGTCCCGTCAAAATCCGTCCAATCGTTGCAGAGATTCTTCGGTACAAACAGATAGAAAGACGGACAGAATGAAATGTTATAAGTTGCTTTTAAGGGTTCCGAAGTTTATGCCTAGGAACCCTTATAGATTCGTCCTTCCGTCCTTGACTTACCGTCGAAGCGATAAGTGCTAGAAAGATGAAACTTTACGTGAATATGTGTTGTAATTACGTGGACAATGTGCTACAATAAAATTATGAAAAATATTTTTATTTGGGGTGCCTCCCCTACACGTAAAATGTGGATGATGTTTGTTTCTCGCGTCTACCCCATCGTGTGGAGTATCATTGGACAGTTCTTTTAAAAACAATACAGGGTTTTTAAGAGGGTTTTTTGATTTAGGTATCCGTTTGCGATAAATTCAAAATTATAAGGCACTTTTTTAACCGACTTCAAAAAAAAGGAGGAGGTTATCAATTCGTCGGAATCTTTTTTTTTTTTTTTTTTTTTTTTTTTTTTTTTTTTTTTTTTTTTTTTTTTTTTTTATGTATGTTCAGCGATAATTTCGTCGTTTATGAACCGATTTCAAAAATTCTTTTTGCATTGGAATGGGCGTAGCTCACAGGTGGTCCCATCGTCACCATATTGAGATCTGATGATGGGATCCCAAGGAAATCGAGGGAACTCCTCAAATATCATAGGCACAATTGTCGCGATTTGGGTATCGGAATAGTTTTCATTGAAGTCGGTTCCTTTTTGTTAAAATTATCGTAAAAACAGGGCGTCCCACCCTCTAAAAGCTAAACGGCTGGCTCAAAAAATCTGTTTTGTTTTGCATTGGTGGTCCATATAATGAACTTTAAAGGAAAACTATAACGGGATAGATGACTTTGTTACTTCTGGAGTTATAGAGGCTTAACTTGTAAAATGTGCTTACTTGAAAAACGTCATACAGAATTAACACATTAATACGTAAACATAACAATTAACTATTAGATACGATTTTTAATCCACATACAATTATGGGTGACTGAGGAACCCTTTCGTGTCCTGACACGTACTTGGCTGATTTTTTTATATAAGTACCGTACTTTTATATGCATTTCAGAATGATATCATTACTACGATATTTATGTGAAACAGTTTATATTTTTTTTAGTCTTACCTACGTAGGTTTGAAAGAGCTATTTAATAAAGGTACAAAAACTAATTGTGGTGACTTGGCCAATTTAGCAATCTCCCCGTCTGTTAAATATCATCTAAAACTGGTGTTCATATATTACCGAAAACCCATTTAACCTTTTAATATGGTATGCAGGTTGACATTTAATACTTTAGAATCTATTTTAAACTACATGTAACAAGATTGTTTTTTCATCCGAGCAACGATAATGTCGGATCATCGAATTTCTAAAAATAAATGTAATATTTATTTATTTTTTAATATTTCTTACATACAACATCATCTAGTCCCAAACTTGCTTGTAATTTGGGTACTAAACAACTGATATAAATGCATAAAATTACTTTTTTTTTAAATACATACATATTATACAAAGAAAACACCCAGATTCCTTAACAAATATTTGTGGATCATACAAATAGATTTGGTCCGACCCGGGAATTGAACCGGAGATCTCTTGATCAGCAGCCGCATACGCTAACTACTATGCAGTCAATGATTTGATAGTAAATTTTGCAAGAAATCGCCTTTCCACTGGTTGACGCAGTTTAATTCAGTCTCAATTTGTTCATTTCTAGATCCCGAATGTATCTGATACTCCTCAGGCTGCGTTAACATCATGTTAAATATGAGCGAGACATATTATTAAATATTTGTATAATAATAATCCGACCGATTTCGGCCATAGCGACCACTTCGACCCCTTATAGGGCTTGGCGCTGATGCGCCTGGAGATGGCTTAATATAGCCGATTTTCGCAGCGAACTCCTTTGCACAAAGTGGGCAAGTGAGTTTACCGCTCTCATAATTATAGTGAATGGCAGCTAGTGGCTTTAAGCTCATCGTGCTTGGCGTTGAGATCAGCTAAACGCTGTTCCTCAACTTCAAGAGGTCTCGGGTTCGATTCCCGGGTTGGACCAAATGTTTGTATGATTTGAAAACTAAAAAAATCCCTATACCCATTAGGCCAGCGCAGGGTAGTAGACCAGAACCATCTCTCGATGAAAATAAAAATTTGACAGTTATGTTCATAATTTTGAAAGTGTACAAAACGTAAAAAGCTAATTTCGGTAAAATAATGTTATAAAATAAATGACTTAATATAAATCTACCTGTATTGTTGACTATAGAAACATGTACCTAGTCCTAAAATACATTTTACTCTTTTTCCACAACCGTATTAAATAAAAATAAACGAGCACATCTCATATTCAGTACAAAAATTAGCATAAAATAAACATAACACATTCAAATAATACAACAACCACTATAGACCTTCACATACAAACATCAATTTATTCAACAACAAATACTTTCATGACAATTACTTAGAAAGAAAGAAGTCTGCAAATATGAATTCATTCTGTGCCTTCGTCATCTACCGCATCATATATCTTATCAGACGGTTTACGATACAAGATCAACTCTATCACACTTTCTAAGGATTTATCATAAGCAAACACACATACCAAATGTTCATTCCGGATATCTCTTCGAAATGGAATCAAAAGGAAATATCCTACCCAGGTATCAATTTTTCCAAGATTTCCTATCGTCCAAACAATATTTCATTACCAACGTATTCCAATTCCAATATTTGTCCCAGGAATATAACGTGGAACAGATTTTCCTGTTGTAATGAAATCTCGTGTAGTCAGTCGACTCAGTCGCTGTTCCGATCTCGATGCGAATGGTCGTGCGGCGCGCTCTCGAGAGTTAACGTCTGCGAAATATTATTATCGACGAAAGAATTTTGTTTCGAAGTTTAAAATCATTACATTTATTTTTTCAAGTGCTTCTATTGGTCAGATTTTCTTTTAAATATTGAGTGATTTTTGTGATCAGTGTTGTTAGTTTTAAATTAGTGTTTTTTTTCTTTCCAAAGACAATTTGAAAACTTGATAAACATTGGTGAGGTCTCCACAGAATGTAATGTAAGTTGTTACTCTAATTTATTATTAGTAGCTTTGTTATTACTTTTGTTATCACTTTAATTACATGTAGATAATAAAAACTAAGTGAAAAGTAAGTGGACTCCAATTTAAGATATGAAAAAAAAACATGGTCTTGATAAAATTATTTTTATTAAGAACTTTAAACTTATTATTAGGAGTTATTTATTATGTTTAGATTTTCTTTTTTTCATATTTCAATACCAAATAGTCAAATAAATCTGATAAGCTTGTATATTATTTTGAAATTAAATAGGCGTCCATAATTTTCTAAAGCTAATAATTGAGCATACTTAACAAAATTTTGATTAAATTTTATCTTAAATGTTAAGTTTCAAATTTTCGTTATTATCATTTAAATTCGAAATATTTAAAGGAAAACTCTTCCCTCACTTTCCAAAATAATAATTTGCACAGTTGTTTACAATTTCTGACGAATAATAAGTGCTGTGATAATTTAATTAACAGAAGGAATGGAGCAATGAATTTCCCACGGCAAGTAATCATGAAAGTAAATTTTCAAAATTACGGACTTTGAAACAGGGAAGAGGTTCTCGTATCTATGTATATATACAAATTTTTTTTAAATTTTAATGAAAAAATTCTTTGCACATAACCACGAGCGAGTGGCATGGCATGTCCATGCCACTCGCTCGTGGTTATGTTGGAGTCAAACCGGCCAAAACCACACGCCGTTTTGATCTCGGAAGCCGAGAAACCAGGGACATTCTCGAAATTAATATTAACACCGAAAACAACATTTTTGAATGAGGGAGCCCAGTATTAAATAGTTTTAAGAATAAATAACTATATGGTTTAATACAGTGTTTGAGTATTATTGGGTCTATAATTATGTATGATTATATATAGGTATACTTACATATTTCAAAATAATACAATGTATTTAGTAGTATGTAGGTAACTGTGTTTATTGGCAATCTTGTTCCCAACGTTCAACATCATTTGGGAGTTTTATAGTTACAATATGTCGCTAAGAATAAAAAAATAGTTTAAAAAAACTAAACAAACACGCTTTTAAACTAAAAAGTAGAATATAATTTTAATGTAACAAAGCGTGGGGTGCTGCCTGAAAATATTTCAATAACGTCGCCCCACGCTTTTTCAATTTGAAAACAGACTAAAAGAGACTAATTTGTTTGGTTTTTTTTTTTCATCCATCTCTATAGTGTATAATCATATTGTCATGTATATTGTCATCAATCTACAAAGTTTGAACGAAATCTGGATGTTTAAACTGGGTCAAAATCGCACCCAAATAGTCGGTTACAAACATACAGGTGAAGCTAATAAAAAGCGTGTAAAAATAGACGTTCACTGCAAATATTTTTGTACTATGAACCTTTAAATTACTACTTACTAACAAGCATAAAGGTCTGTCATTAATATGGCTGGTATATGTTTATCCTAAATCTTTTGATGACAGTGAATTTAATAAATCATGATGATTGGCTGTCTTATCATTATGTAATAATGATTGACTCTAATGATTAGGATTGATTGGGATGTGGTCGGATTTTATTAGTTAATTCCTAATAGCAGCCCGGAGTTTGGAAGTTTGGCGGTGATTCACGCCCATGCCTCGGAGAGCACATAAAGCCGTCGGTCCCGGTTGTCATGAACATCTATGGCAATCGTTATTGGGAAGTCAGTGTCTTCAAATTTACTGACTAATAGTTCAATGTACGAATTTTAGTTCTCCCTTAGGGTTGCGGAGGTCCGATGCCAGTTACTTCGAGGAATAGCTGATACTCAGATAAAACCGGTTGTATTAGTGCCGATACCCAAATAATCTTTGGAATAAAGGCTAGGAAGTAGATAATTATGCGTTTTTCCTACCAAGGTCTGAAATTCTTGTTTATCCGTATCTTTAATATGTTTTCGTATAAATATTAGCATAACTACCCGTTTGACAGTACTATTTCAGCCCCCTAATGCGTAAATGATTACGGAATCCACCATTTTTGTTACATCAGTGAATTTATTGTAACATAAACATAACTTCTACCAAAGAGTTATACCTACTTTATTCTGAGAATTGCGTTGAATAGATCTTTGTTTTGATTCTTTACTAAGCTGTAAAATATATTTTTATTTTTTTCATTGTATTGCATATTAACTTTTATTATTGATTTGTCTTACTTTAAATCAATTATGTTGTTTAAGTGTATATTTTCTTTATAATTGATTAATTTTAATATTTCTATTATAAGTTTGGCAGTGTAAAACAGATCTCAAAAGAATAGTTTTAAAAAACAAACAAACACGCTTTTAAGCTAGCCAACTTTAAGCGTGGGGTGCTTTCTGGAAATATTTCAATAAAGTCGCCCTTTGCTTTTTACATTAAAATTATTTTCTACTTTTTAGTTTTAACGCGTGTTTTTTAGTTTTTTAAAACTATTTTTTTAGAAAGACTGAATTTTTTTTTTTTTTAAATTAGTGTATTGTCATCGGTCCTCGATAAATCTGCAAAGTTTGAACGTTATCTGGTCGTTTAAAGTGGGTCAAAATCGCACGCAAAGGAGTTGGTTACGAACATACAGGTGAAGCTAATAAAAAGCGTGTAAAAATATTGCTCTTGCTAGAATGGGTAGAAGGCGCTGACGATTGTAACACAATTTATATTAGTACAGTCGTCAACGGCCACGTTAATGCGTAACATTATTTATTTAATACATTTGTTATTATTTCATAGAATAATAATCCATACTAATGTGATATTATAGAAAGTAACTCTGACTGTATGTATGCTAAGCTAACACATCTAAACTTCTGCACGATTTCAAATGGAATTAATCATGAAGATGCTTTGATTCTTGACATATGCTATTTTTACCGCGATAACCTATACTCGTACGTACACACGGAGGCAAAAGGCAGTTGTTCCATAAAATTCCAGTTAGTTATGACCCCCAAAGTATTCCAAAATAATCCATTTACGTCACAATATTTTTTAGCCGAAGTAAAAGTTATTTTGGTAAAATACAAATCGTGCATTTGCGTACATTATAAATCACGGAATCTAAGATTTACTGAATTGCCTTAGTGTAAAATTGAATGGTATATATTTGATTCAAATAACTTATTGAAATAAATAGGCACTGACATTATTGCAAGCGGTATTTACCGGTATACCTTTATATTTTTTATTCTTAGATATTTATGACAACACTTTTCTTTTTTTAGGGTTCTTTAGTTTATGACTTGTGGTTTCGTCATGTCCGTCCGCCCCTTGTTATTATTTGGGGTACCTTCCCTACACGTAAAGTGGGGATGATTTGTTTTTCTTGCGTCTACCCCATTGTGTGAGGTATTATAACATAGACCTTTTGAAAGCATCAGAGTTATTCAACTTTAAAGCGTATTTTTTTGTATAAATAAGCCCCTGTCCCTCTAAAATCTAAAAGACTGGCTCAAAAAATCTACAGACATTATGATAGTGGTTTATATAAAAACATTTATAAAAATAAAGAAATAATAAGTATGTTATGTCTACTTATTATTTCTTTATTTTTTGTACGAAGTTTTCCAAATGACTGCATTTTAAAAGTTAGGCCCCTGTAACTTCTGAAACAAAAAAAATATGTAAACCGCCATAGTTTTTCTTTAAAGTTCAGTATGTTGACTACTATCATGAAGTTTTTAGATTTTTTGAGCCCGCCATTTAGCTTTTAGAAGGGGAGGACGACCTGTTTTTACAAAAAAACGTGCTTTAAAGTTAAATACCTCGCAAACAGATCCCTAAATCGAAAAATAGTTTTAGCAATCTCTCAATGTTTTTGAAATACCTGTCTAGTGATACCCCTCACGATGGTGTAGACGTGAGAAAAAAAATAGATACCCACTACGTGGAGAGGTACCCCAAATAAAAAATATATTTCGTAATATTATTGTAGCACTTTGTCGACGTAATCACAACACATATTCATACAAAGTTTCAACTTTCAAGCACCAACCGTTTGGGCGGTAAGTCGAGGACGGACGGACATGACGAATCTATAGGGGTTCCGAGTCATGAACTACGGAACCCTAAAAAAATGGTCGAGTAACACAGAACAGTCGTATGACAAACATTTATTATTAGTTTTTGAAATAGATTATGTAGTATGTGGGTGTCGTTCGCTACGTTTTATGTATTCTATATTTTAATCCCTTTCATAAAATATTGAGTCTTACATATTTTATATATAATTGTAGTCTAGTCTAGTCTCACAATAATAGTAATTCGTTTAGGAATTTTTGCGTAGGAGACTTACTAACATGTATCCGATCATCCATCAAAATTATCAAGTAAAAGAAATAAATTGAATTACGAGTTTATAAAAGAGATTTAAAACTTATATAAAAGTAAAATAAATTCAGCATTAACTTAGATGAGATTACATGATTATTCCTAATATGATTTAGTAATAAAAATGAATAATATCATAAAGTTTATTGTGTTATTATTTTTATTAAAGTTTATTGTGTTATTATATTAGGTTATTCTTAAAGACACTCATTGTTTTTGTTGGGCTTTGGCGGGAAATGCCGGTTTACTCACACACTCTTGTCCAAGGATGTGTGGTACCTTCTTTTTGGGGGTATTTAATTCCCCAAGGCTTTGTGGGCCTGGGTGTGGTTATGCGCCGGCCCCGGTTTGACTATGCGGGTTGGGATCTAGGAGTAAGGATGGGCTTAGGGGTTAAGGAAAGTTTTTGATGTGGCCAGAGGTTTTTGTTTTGTCAAATACAGAGGGTAGTTGACCAATACGGGCGGCAACCTCGTGAAGGATAGTCCTCTGGCCTTGATATGAATAATATTATAAAAAATAATCTATGTCATGAAGAATTAAAGACACGTCATAACCCCTAAACATCCCGTGGTCATTATATGAGCAGACTAAGGGAGTAAAAAAAAAACTGGTATATTATACCAATCTATCTACGTTAAAACCTCTTTTCTAAAGAGTGCTAAGTTCAGCCTAGACCACTATCTATTTAAGGTAATTCTTCTTCTTTTACTTCCTAGCCTTATTCTCGATATTATTTGGGGTCAGCTACTAGTTCAACCGGTTTTACCTGAATATCAGTTTTTACACGGAGCGACTGGCATCGGACCTCCGTAACCCTAAGGGAGATCTGAAATTCGAAGGTTGAACTAGTTGTCAGTAAATTTGAGGACACTGACTTCCCAGTAATGATTGTCATAGATGCTGAATTCCATGTGGTAACGGATTAGGAATAAAGGAAAATAATATAAAAAAACAGACTAGGAAAATAATCAAATGAGATTAAGAGATCTAACCGCTAGATAATCGAGGCAATCAACATAAAAATATAATAACCAATTTTTGTAAAAGTACAATGGAATTTTTCCTAACAATACGTAAATATGTATGTCTATATGTAGCAATTATTATTGTTATCTAGATAACAGAATCAGTGTAAACAGTGTTTTGGTTGCGTGCCGGTAACCTTCAATGTAAAATGAAGTAAAATCATTTATTTGTTTGGAGATTATTCGTTTTCTCTTTTTTATCATAACGTATCAGTGCGCTTATTTGAATAGCTCTTGAGACTTAATCTCTATGAGATAAAATATATAATTACCGTATTTTTTACCTATTTCTTACCGTGCATAAGAGAGCACCTTAAGCCGTCGGTCCCAGTTGTCATGAACATCTATCGGTATTCCTAATCTTTATATTATACCTCTCCGTGTGGTGACGGATTAAGAATACAGAGTGTCACCACCCCTATTCATTCCGCGGATGTCGTAAAAGGCGACTAAGGGATAAACTATGCAACACAACATCAATGCTAAGAGAAGGAAAACTTTTTTTTTTTTTTTAGTGTGTGAAAAATCATCATGGACCGTCACCCCACCGGGGGTTACGGCGGGGTGGTGTGTCGGACTTGAACCGACTAAAAAACACACAGTGTGCCCTCTCCGCGCTTCTCCGTTTAGGAGTAGGAGAAGTCCAGGGTGGGATCTCCTTCTGAACTTCTCCAGCGCCTGCCCGCTCCTGATGCGGGCACCGTCTCTGTACGACGACCCTCTCTTAGGCGGCGTCCGGCACACACCGACGCCGCCCCCTCGCGGCTGGCCACATAGTGCGGGTGGAGGGAAAACCCGTCCCAAACCAACCCTATACCAACCCGTCTGGCCAGCGTGGTATAGTAGGCCAAAACCTCCTTCTAAGGAGAGGCCTATGTCCAGCAGTGGACTGTTAAAGGCTGTTGACGATGACGATGACGACCTCATTTTCAAGGAGAGGCCTATGTCCAGCAGTGGACTATTAAAGGCTGTTGATGATATTATACCTTCTAATTTAGATCGTCCTTAGGGTTGCGGTAGTTGCGATGACAGTTGATCTTTGTAAATAATCAATCATAAATTAATCAACAACCCACAATGTCCCAAAGCTAAGCTCGGGTCCCAGGATTAAGGCCAAACGTCTTCACCCTGGCTGAATGCGGGTTGAGGACTGGCAAGACAGGTTGTTTTTAAGCCGCTCGAAGGCATCCAACTAAGCTTCACGACTGTTACTGTACTGTCATAACAACCGAGATCCGAAACATAAACGCTCATAGCAAATCATGTCACAAACAGTCACCCATCTAGGTACTGACCGCATTGTTGTTGCTTAGCCTTGGTGATTGTTTCTAATCACTCGGGTATAAGCGCTACTCGGTTCAACTAGTAGCCGACCTCAAATAATTTTGGAAATAACAACGGCTGGGAAGATAATAATGAATGGTAAATTCCTCTCTGCATACCTCTTGGGAGTGCAAGGGTAGATTTAAGTATTTGATCTTTTTACATAAAACATTATTATGAAACATCATACATAATTTAGGTAAAGTAGTCGTCTATTTATCAGTAGGCAATTATATAATTATGCTACGATGAATAGAATCGGAGTTTTAATGAATAATGTCGCCAAAAATGATATTTTTTTTAATTATTCTTCTTCTTCTTCTCAGTCGTTTCGCTCTTGGCAGAGCAGTCGTGGTCACATTGAGGTATCCACGTCGGTGGCAGAGGCGGGCACAGCCCTCCGGACGATTTCTCGCCATCGCTGTCGATTGGCAGCTTGTCTCGCGCAGTCAGACACACGGTTACCCACTGCGGACTTCACTTGGTCAGTCCAGCGCATAGGTGCCCTGCCGCGTGATCTGGCTCCTTCCATCTTTCCCTGCACTACCAGCCGCTCTAATTATTCTACTAATATTATAAACGCGAAAGTTTGTGAGTATGTATGAATGTATGTTTATTGCTCTTTCACGCAAAAACTACTGAATAGATGTGACGAAACTTCACAATAATATAGCTTACATATCGGAAAAACACATATACTAATATTTACCGCCATGACGTACCTACACGCGGGCGGGCAAAAGCAATTTATTATAAACTGTGCACTGAGTAAATTTCTAAAGTTGCGTATACAATTATTTACGCTAGCGATTCTATTAAAAGGTTATAAAAAGTTCGCTTTATATGTCGCTACATGTTTGTATTTCAAAATCCTTCCTCTTTTATATGATGCAGATGAAGCTTCGCGGTTTAGGCCTGCATATATTTTTTTTACAAGATGTCTCTGGTACTTACAATATTTATCCTCTAATGTCGACGACTTAACAATCATACGATAGATACAATGAACACATAGACTCTGAACAACAATTTGTAATTCCCACAAAGTTTATTCAATCGAATCGATCGAATCCATAACACTGATATAGTAAGAAGCATCAAGGTGACCGTTTTAATAACGACGTCATCTGCACAGAGGAATAAAAAAACTATTTACGAGTTCTTTTTCCAATACAACTCAATTTCCAAGTAAACAATGAATATAATGAATAATAATATGAGGCAAACATCTTGTTTACCCATCCTTTGTTATATAGAACCCTAGTTTCATAACACAGAAGGATCGTTTAAGAACGGAACTCCTCCAAGATCACTTTGTACTGTGTTCGTCAGGCATTCTTCTGAGAGCTTTCACTACGAGACAGGGAAAGCGTTTAAAAATTCCAAGTCATTAAAAAAGGTATAACTCCGAGTGTCACTGAAGGACACACGAATGTAGAAGTGTAATATTTATATTGGTGTGATAACTCAATGTAAAATATAATAAATAAATAATTCGGACATCTTACACACAACGCCATCTAGACCCAAACTAAACAGAGCTTGTATTATGGGTTACTAGACAACTGATATAAATACATAAACTTATTTTTTTTTGTAAATACATACATATTATTCGTGGAAAACACCCAAACTCTGAAACAAATATTTTGCGGATCACACATATATTTGGTCCGACCCGGGACCTCTTGATCAGCAGCCGCATACGCTAACCAATAAGGCAGTCAATAATTTATACGTATACGTTTAATGAGAAAAATATAATAATAAGTAGTGATTTGACATGCCTTTTGTTTTTAGGATTCCGAAGTTTATGACTTCGAACCCTTATAGATTCGTCATGTCCGTCTGTCCGTTCGTCAGTCCGTCTGTCCGTCCGTCCTCGACTTACCGTCTAAACGGTAAGGGCTAGAGAGATGAAACTGCATGAATATGTATTGTAATTACGTCGACAAAGTGCTTTTATTAAAAGCTAAACGGCTGGCTCAAAAAATCTGGAAAAATTCGGGATAGTGGTCCATATAATGCACTTTAAACGAAAACTATAACGGATTAGATGACTTTGTTAGTTCAGGAGTTATAGAGGCTTTACTTTTACAATGCGCTTACTTGGAAAACGTTATACAAAATTAACGTAATAATACGTAAACATAACAATTATCCATTGGATACGATATCTAATGCACGCACCATTATGGGTGCCTGAGGAACCCTTTCCTGTGCGTGGCCTGACACGCCCTTGGCCGATTTTTTTTTAAATGTAAAAGTCTACCAAAGCAACCCCGGTCCTACCTGTATGGGTAAAATCAAAGAGTAATTAATAATTATTAAGAATGCAGGCAATGCAGTATCTGACCCTTTACTATGACAGCACGCTGTAAGAGACTTGTATGTTCGTTAGCTCTCATATTTTATTAATATTAGATAATTATGTTTGTGAACTCTTCGAAAACTCAAAAAACTCTTTTTTGTGCAGAATTTTTGTCATAGATGACTGCGCGGTTACTACTGATTCAAGTGGTCGCCACGCAGCGTTCTACTGCACTGAGTGCAGTCACCTTGCGTGTGATCTACAATTTATTGTTCTGAGTCTGGGTGTTCTTTATGCCCATTTTATGTACTCGTATGTTTCAAAACTCTGTCTGGATGAATATTCCTAACGCGAACGTTGTCTTTTAAAGAAAAGCAAGCACAAAATTAAATGAATGCCACATTTTAATTAACCTGAATTATTACAAAGTTAGTTATTCTTGTTACTATAAATAGTAACGTCAGATCCCGGTTAATAAAGGCCAGTTAATCTGCCTTTGTTAATAACAAAGCTAAAATTAAAAGATTTCACAGAATTCCTTCACCCGGTCTACAATCAGAGGCAATTATCACATCGAACAAAAAGTCGACATAAAAATTATCGTGCGGTGGAATTAAAGGCAAAACTGACTGCCTTTTAAAAGAAAAAAGTTAAAAGAGGTTCCTAATTAAAAGATTTATATATAATTGTTACGCTTTGATTTTCTTTTAAACCTTTGAGTTAGTGACTTTTTTGGTAGAAATCGCTTATAAAGTCCAACAGTATAATAAAAGTCATTACTGAAGTAATTTTTGAAGAGTTTTTAAATCTTTCTGAAATTAACTAAAACTAACTCGTTTATTTTCAAAATTGAAGTTTGCTTTTGTCTTTTTTACACACTTTTTATTAACTTCACCTGTATGTTTGTTTGTATAATTGTAACCGACTCTTTTGGGTGCGATTTTTACCCACTTTGACATACACCGATGACAATACATTAATTTGAAAAAAAAAACTAAAAAAAATAAATTTTAAACAAAATTAGTCTTTTCTAGTCTTTCTAAAAAAATTGTTTTAAAAAACTAAACAAACACGCTTTTAATCCAAAAAGTTGAATATAATTTTAATATAACAAAGGGTGAGGTGCTTTCTGAAAATATTTCAATAACGTAGCCCCACGCTTTTTACATTAAAATTATTTTCTACTTTTTAGTTTAATAGCGTTTCAGGAGTTAACTTCTATTAGAAAATAACAAATACGAACTGATCATCTCTTGATTTCAAAAGTACAATCACAAGTATTTAAAGATTTCTCTGTTTGTTAGTCAAATGCAAAACAAGTGGAAATACAGTTAGCTTTTGTAACCTCGATATTTACCTGTATGTGTAAATATTTGTCGACATTATCAATATTGCCCTATCAACTAGCTATTGTCGTTTAAAGGTTATCTTGCACAGATCGTTATTGGAGATAAAACCATCCATTATGATCTAATTTGTAAGATAACGTTGGTATTAGCTAATCGGTTCTAATATTGATTTTCTTAAGTGCTACTACTAATATTTTTTGATGATGCTTCAAATTGTAAGCATCACTAAGTAGAATTTGAGATATCCTCTTTGATATCGAAAGAGTCGGTGCATTCTACAACTTTTAAGCCATTGCCTTAGCTTTTATCACGGGCTTTGGCAACAGCGACCGAATCAAGAAATTCCGTAACGAATACAGCCTAACACCCCGTGTTAAAAAGGATAGATAATGTGATTGTAACTGCAGTGCGATAAGGACAAATAACGGGTGCCTGGCATGCTGTTCAAATAGAAGGGATATCGTAGGCACAATACATAGCGTCCGCGTCCTCCAGCACTGTCTAATTGAATCTTAGTCTTATTTTATTCCATAGATATGCTCATATTACTATTATGTTCCCTGTTTAGTTGTCATTTTATTTCGGTTAATAGGATGATTATATTGTTTGGCAATAATAGTTTTAAAATGTTTTAAAATGTTGGTAAATAAAACAGTATATACATTGTTTTGTAAACTTGAATTAATATCAAAGAAAAAAAATACTGCGTAATAAAAAAATAATAACAATAATTATAATTTCATAAGTTGATATAAAATGCTATGCAATAGTTTTACCGCGGCAGTCCCTTCTTTTTATACTTGATCGATATAATAGAGATTTGTGATGAGATTAGAGAATCACACAAAGTGTCTTCCTACGTGGGATTTGAAACCACAACACTTGGCGCAGTAGAAAGCGCTTATACCATTTGGCCAATCGTGCAGTTTCCCTCAAAGACTACCAAAGGACAGTTTTAGGTGTCCTGTCTCAAGAGTATATTAACTGCCAAAATGACTCTGCCCTGCCTGACGGAAAGCATGAACAGAATCTAGAAGTGGCGCCCACCGTCCTCACTGCCAGAACGGACAGTGCAGCACGGTGACCAACACTATGGCGGCCTAGTAAGATGCTTTTTCACGCCCCGTTTGAAGGATCCGGGGTCATAGAAGGAAGGAAACACATGCACTGGTAGAGATGAAATACCTTAGGAGCTGATCCAAAAGGAACTGAAGAGAATTACTGAACATACGTTTGTACTGCATCCTTGTTTAAATATACGAATATATATGACTTATGCATTATAAGTGTGTCAGTGCCAAATAGTGCAAGTGTGATTCGTTTCGATAGTACGCAATGTCGTCAACCGCGGCAGTTTAAATTTGACGGTTTACTCGGGATGCACGGATTAAAATTTTCAACGCATTGTGTGTCAATGTACCTATTAATATATTTATAAATATATCTCATCATCAGCCTATCTCAGTCCACTGCTGGATATAGGCCTCTTCCATTGCACACCACTTTGATCGATTTTGGGCTTCTCGCATCCAGCTCCTGCCAACCATCTTGCGCAAATCATCACTCCACCTGGCCTGTGGGCGTCCTACACTACGTTTGCCGAGACGCGGTCTCCACTCCAGAACTCTTCTACCCCAACGGTCATCAGTTCTGCGGCTAATATGGCCAGCCCACTGCCACTTCAGCTTGCATCTAACATTAAATAATATGCTCATATACCCTCACACAGAGGACCCTATTTCCTCGGTGAGTCAAATCGGAGGCCAAATGGTGTAGAAGCATCTCACAAGGCCGAGTGTGGGTTCTGCATTGTCTGCACTTACAATGAGGATAGTGTCCACTACTCCTCAATTCTACTCATGCTTTGAGGCAGGCAGAGTAGAGTCACATTGTTAGGCTTAAATATATAAAAAATATAATATTTTTGCTATCACAAACAGTAACATCAAATAAGATAAGGGTATTATGAGTTTTAGCGCAAATCATTTCTTAATGTTATGAATAATGGTGAACATTATTGCAATATAAGTCGCAATTACTACTACAATAATACATATGAATAGTGTATCAGTCACAAATAGACCATCTCGATGAAAGCCGCAACACTATCACATAGAAAATCAATGTAGGATTCTACTTTCCTTACTTTTAATCATTTACATTTAGTTTTTTATTTATAAATCTGCCAAAATGAAAGCATAAGCAGAATCCAATACAATAATAGAATATGGTTCAATACAATAATAGAATTGACCTTGTTCTATGGCGGTCTATTGAAGCATAAGAAAGTAGTACCGCACAGGTCTAGTAAGCTCATTCGTGCTGAAATCAGCGTGGACAGACTGTGGAGAAGCTTAGACGGGGGCAAAACCTCTCTTGTCACTTGCATTGAATTGCTAAAAATCCCTAGAAAGAAGAGAAAACGTTCAAAACGATTTTTTCGTCGTTTAATAACCACTGTGCCGAATAAATTAGTTTCTGCGGTATTTCTAGACCAATAAGAAATTCAAACCTTTTAGAAAACAGTGAATAATTTTTCCAGTGACCAGCAATGATTTTATGATTCCTGATTTGCAGGAGTTATTGGTCTACGGTACTTATCATAAGGTTAAAACATCAGCTCATTTTTTTGTACTAGTGGTCACCCATTGGTCAAAATTCGATCATTTTTTTTTTCTTTTTACCTCTTTTTTGTTATTGCTTTATGCACTCCTCTTTATGAACTTTAACTATGCCAGATTTCATTCTCCTCCGTCCGCCTAATTTTCGTAGAAATAGGTACAAAGTTTTGGCTTTACGAATTAATACAGAGATTCAAAATCACTATCACTACATAGTATAAAACAAAGTCGCTTTCTCTATCCCCATGTACGCTTAAATCTTTAAAACTACGCAACGGATTTTGATGCCGTTTTTTTTAATAGATAGAGTGATTTAAGAGGAAGGTTTTTATGTATAAGACATGCATAATATAGTAGATAAAATTTTAGAGGTTTCTAATGTGTGTTTTTTTACGCTTACATTACCCTACGAAATAGGTCAAAATAATGTACTACAGTATTGTACATCTTAAAAAGTTCTAAGGTGGTACGAAGTTCGCCGGGTCAGTTAGTTATAAATAAAGTCAGCTTTTCTTTTGAAAATCAAATCGATACGTTTCGCAGATCATTTGTATGTCATAACGATTAAAAAGCCTACTTTATTATCAAATATAATATTCTCTTGATGATTTAGTTTGATTAAAAATAAAGTCGACGTTTAATTTCCGGAGGACTGTCAAATAATTTAAACAGTAACCATGAGAAGCTTCCCAATGCTTTTTGATTGATCTTTCCCGATAGTCTAACGTGGTTGGTTCTTTATAGCTATGTGATACTGTCATCTTCTATGACCTTTAGAGAAAATAAATTGAAATTAAAAAAAATTTCAACTAATAAAATTAAAAAGTTACGTTTATAAATCACATCGGGACCCTTATCAAGTTAATTTGAAAACCCTACTAATATAATTGATTGCCTCAATGGCGCAGCGGTAGCATATGCGACTGGTTTGACAGAATATTGCATAAACACTTATCCTTACTAATATTATAAACATGAAAGTTTGTGAGTATGTATGTTTGTTGCTCTTTCATGCCATAACTACATAACGGATTTGGATGAAACTTTACAGTAATATATCACAATAACACATAGGCTGCTTATAATCGACTTACACGCGGGCGTAGCCGCGGTCGAAAGCCAGTTCTTTATAATGTTATATACCACACATATTATTATTACATATTTGCACATGTTACACCTTGATTTACGATTAAACAACCATCCTAACCCTAATACTATCACACTTCTTGTATTGTTATGTTATTTGTATTTAAATTAGTTTCTTAGTTAGTGTTTGCTATCACATGTACTTACTAGGAGTATTCCAGAAATTGTCTAAGGTGCCGGTACCCGTGATACAATGTTTAAAATAGATGTTCAATCTGGTAATGTTGATGTGATAATCATTGAAAGTTTTGTGTGATTAGAAAGGATAAGGTGAGAAATTACATTCAGATGGAGTAGTGAGGACATTAGAGAAAGCCTGAAAGTCACATCGATGGATGAAAAGTTGAGAGGCAAGAGGTTATTCTGGTGCTTAGAGATGAATAAAACCTAGTAAAGAAAGTCTTAAGTATGGAAATTGACGGAAATAAGAGTAGAGAACCAGAGGACGGCCAAAGAAAAACATGGATGAACTGTGTGAAAGAGGATATGGCCAGTTCAGGAAAGGAGTAAGCAATGAACTGACGAGTGATAGAAAAGAATGAAAGAAGAAAATTCATTGCACCGACCCCAAATAAAGTGTGGAAAAGGGTAGAGAGATTTATGGTTATGAAAATCATTGAAAATACAAAAAAAAATGCTAAACCTCTGCCTGGCAAATTACCTTATCATAATAACATGATAATATTGATCTCACTATGAACCTGATGCTAGCTAGCGGCGCCCAGTTTGATCTATCACATGTTCAGATAAGCACTATTAAGTTAATCCTATTATGTGATAAGAGGATTGTTCGTCTCTGACAGCACTGAGTGCCATAACCAAGATAGGAGGCTATTGAACGTTTACTTGATATTACGAAGTTATAATTATACTAGCTGATCCGGTGAACTTCGTACCGTTATATTTTGAGGTTATGTTCTGATATGTGAAAAAATAATAATCCCAGAACTTGATTCCAGCGCCACCCATCGGGTCCAATTGTAAATTTAAACCATTCCCGAACCCACATTCAACACAAAAAATTTCGGTCCAGCCGATTCGATTCCCGGGTCAGACCAAATGTTAGTGTGATCCGCAAATATTTGTTACGGGGTTTGGGTGTTTTCTATGCATAATATGTATGGATTTATAAAAAAAAAGTACGTTTATGTGTTTATATCAGTTCCCATAGTGCAAGCAGCAATCTTTGCTCAGTTTAGGACCAGATGACGTTTTGTGTAAGTGATGATTATTCTAATAATCATAAAAAATAAATTATATTTATTATTATTATTATTTCTGTAGCAGTACAAGGAAGACTTTACATACATTTTACATACCAGTGTGTTTAAGCCCGTCTTTGTAGAATATAATTTATTGCAGAGAACATCTGATACATAAATAAAACCGTTTAAAATAATAAAATAGTACTATCCCAACCCTAAGAACACTAGTATTAAACACTCTGAGTGCTGTCTTCACTCATCAACAACAACCCATAATCTCATACAGCTGGGCTCGAGTCGACCTCTCAGAAGAGGGTTGAGGCCATAGGTCTCCACGCTGGCCGAGTGCGGGTTCGGGACTGGCAATACATGTTGGCTACGTAATCTTGCCGTTGGATTTATAAGCTGCCCGAAGGGCTCCAGCTGAGCTTCACGATTGCTATCTTATGATAACAACCGGGACAGACTGCTTAACGTGACCTTCGGATCACGGAAACTATCATAACATATCCTGCCACAAACGGTCACCCATCGAAGTCTGACCGCGACGTTATTGCTTACCCTCGGTGATTGTTTCCACTCAGCTATAAGCGCTGCTGTCTAGACTGTCTAACTGCTAATTTCTCTCAAGAACATATTTTAATTCATGCATACATTATTATTGAGATTTTCCATCCCCCCTAATACAAACACGCGTTAGTGACTAATAAATACAAATTACATCCATTATCCCCAAAAGTGTCTACCCCATGTTACCCGTTGTCGACAAACAAATTTAATATGATATTACATGAAAGAAAATCAAAGCCTCCCCAATTTTGCACGAAACTTTCTCATAATCTGGTGTTGCCAATTTGAGTTATTTTTCCCAAATTATGGGAGAAGTAATTTTCTTGTGTAATAAAAATTAAGTTTTTAATAATCTAAAAATGTTCATTTTACGAACACGGACACAAAACATACCTAATATACAACATATCATAAAATTTAACATACCAAAAAATTTACATATTTTACTACCTACTAACAGACAGACAGACATAAATATTTAATTCAATAAAATATACACACACAAAACTGATATACCTATAATACCGAAACTGAACTATAAATCTGAAAACCATTTCTAAGAATAACACTGTGTACTTATATTAATATGTAGACATAAAATTTTATTTTTTCAAAAAATGAAAATAAAGTTTCAATTTTACTTTATTTTATATATTATTAATTTTAATTAAAGTTTTTATTTCGCCTATTTTTATAAAATTCTTATTAAAAAAAGAGTAACAATTTAACATTTTTTTTTTATTTCTCATATTACAATGCGTGGAAAAGGCTACTAAGTTGAAAAAAGTCTATATTTAATAATAGCATAAAACCACATGTAAAGTTTGTAAGCAATAAAGATTTTGATTTGTCTAGAATCAAAAATTTATAATTTATGGTTATTGTTGGGATTTCAGTAGCACCCCAGCTGGCAACCCTTTTACAATTCAATAGCAATTTATACGAGTTATTTTCGCAAACTGAGGTCATAACTGATGGAATATTAATCGTTTCTAAAGGAAGGCGTCATATTGCCTTCTAAAGGCGTCGCATCACGACTTATATTGAAAGTGACACCTATAGGCGTTTCAAGTTAAGATGCTTGCTTCGTGACGCAGTTTCCTGTTGTGGTTATACGGGAAACGACGTCATCTACTTAAAATGCTTCTTCACTTTCTTGGAACTTTCAAAGTTATTATAAGAGCATGAATATTCTTTTAGCCTTTAATGCCTTATTTTTAGTATCTTATATTACCTTTTATGACTCTCACGTAACGGGTTATGTGTTGTGAAAGCTGCTTTACTTTTATTTATAATACAGTATAATTCTGGGATGAATAATAATAATAATAATAAATATTTTGGACATCTTACGCACAACATCATCTAGTCCCAAAGTAAGCAGAGCTTGTGTTATGGGTACTAAACAACTGATATAAATACATAAACATACTTTTTTTTTGTAAATACATACATATTATACATAGAAAAACACCCAGACTCCGAAACAAATATTTGTGGAGCACACAAATATTTGGTCTGACCCGGGAATCGAACCCGAGACCTCTTGATCAGCAGCCGCATACGCTCCACTAGACCAACAAGGCAGTCAATATTTTTAGTCCTTATTAATAGTAGTATATTTCTTAGAAAATGTAAGCTACTTAGAAATATATAGATAGAAATTGCACATTGCACATATCGAGTGTACAAAGGGCAAGTTTATTGCCAAAAGCAATGTTTTCCAGGCAATCTTAGCATGGTTCATTGTGTTAAAGAGACAGTAGTAGTTGAATATGCTTGTTTTGTTTTGAACCTACTATTTGCTAATAAATATAAATAATTACAAACAATTATATTTTTTTACTTACAAATAAGATACACATACTTATTACAATACAGTATTAACAATAAATATAAATAATATACACATATATACTATACCAATAAATATACATATATATACATACTTAAATGAATAAACGTATAGAAAATGAAAACAGTTTCGTTACACCCCCAAACGTGACGGACTCAGTTAAGATCAATAAAATTTCTGTACCATTTTCTTGAATGTATTTAATGTTTGCGCCTGCTTGATGTTGTGCATTCTACAAGCGCACAGCTTCAACAGTGTAAGACTGGTCATAAAATTTTGTGGCTTTTTAATTAGGTCTTTTACTTTATCACAGGTAGCAGCCGTTGTTTATTTCAGTTCTCAATGACTATTTTTTTAACTTTTGAAACAATTATTTTAGGTTTCGCAAACTGCCGCATTTAAATAAACCCTAATTTAAAAGTAGATAAGGCTTTAAGTTTCGTAATTAGATTTATGGTTCAGGTATTAAGTCTTCTTTTATTTTCAATCATTATTCATAGAATTTACTCTAAAAATCTGGCATTTACTTTTGAAATTAAGTAAAATAATTTTTCTAACATATATGTACTATCAAACTGCTAATAAATAGCTATTAAGCTGTAATGTTTTCAGTACCATTGCTTGATAATCCATCATAATACGAATACATTTATGTGTTTCCGACTCCCATCATGTGTGACGTCCCCGTAACGAAGGCCTCGGCAAACATGACTTCTTAATCAAACGTATGGGACACTGAACCCAGAAGGTTCATTAGTATATATGAAGTTTCACAGATTTCATGTGAAATGTAACCACTCTTTTACGCATACTTATATACCTTAGAAAATGTATTTAAAAAAAGTAGTTCTAAAAAAGTATATGTATATACAGAACGATAGAAAAAGACTCCGATTTCTCCACTTCTTAATTTCATAACATAACACGAAGCTACGCATATTTCTCAGACTAGCAGAGACAATTGATCTCCACTAACAACAGTTCTTTTACTCTTTAACTTCGTTCATCTTCATCATCTTCCGAGCCTTTATTCCCAAGTTTTATTTGGGGTCGGCTACTAGTTCAACCGGTTTTGCCTGAATTTCAGTTTTTCTACGGAGCGACTGGCATCGGACCTCCGCAACCCTAAGGGAGAACTGAAATTCGTTCATCTTCATCAATAGGTGCATATTTGCTGGCAGGTTCTTGGTGCTTTTCACATGATATTTCCTCGGCACATCATCAATTTGATCTGATAATGTTCGCTGTGGACGACCTCTACCGACTCTTCCACACTCATTCGCTCTATAATTTTTTTTCGTAAGTTCTCGGAATCTCATAATCTTTACATGGCCAAACCATGGTAACATACATTCTTCCAATTTTAACACCCATTTATTTGGAGTCCGAAAATCAATCAAAACAAAAAAAAAATATCACTGTATTTTAAGATCATAATTCAGGGGTTCTATTTTATCATATATGAGTGAACTAGATCAAAGTCACAGCTTTCATCTATCTGATCATTGGCTTTTTTACGAGTTAGTAATGTTACCGTAGTCTAAACCCACTGATGCTAGTGGGACAGAGTCTATGGGTAAAGGTAGTCATTTATCACCAGGTGACCAGATTAGATATCAGATAGTATAGATATAGATAGAGTTAATTAGTTATAGATACAATATTAAATAGTGAGTTGATATTAAATTTTTTGTCACTTGTAAAATGTTGTTTAAAAAAAAAACCAACAGAAAACAAAAGAACGTTCAACATTGTTTTAAAAACTTTCGAAAATCAGAATTCTAAATGGAATAAATTCAAGCAGTTTTACCTGTTTCGTGTTGAAGATGTAAAATTTCATGGTAAGTCCTGTTCATGCCTCGAATAGCTCCGTAAGCCATCGCACTGAGTATTATACACATTGCGAAGCCTGAGTCGGATGCCGATATGGGCGATTAGAAGCTTAGAATATTCTGATAACGTTTTCCAGCTCAGGTAAGCTGTACAATATCACTGCAGTATTCTGAACTACAGGACTTCTATTAGAAAATTGGACATTAGCAAGGTATTTGAAACGAGATAATATGGTTTTATAGCTAAAAGGGATTTGCCAAAATTTCTAGGTGATTGCAAACCACATTTGGTATGAAACACTGAATACTATATTCCGGAATTTAGCGTGATTTTCTTGTGAGATGGGGAGAACGAGTAAATGTGTACTTAAATGTAATTAATTAATTAACACGCAGTCTGATTTTGTTTGTGTTTTCTTAAAAGAAGAGCCTAAGATTGTCCCGTAATCTGATTTGGGAGGTAACATATTTTATTAATGCTGGCGTGCAAGTAAAGCTTTTATGGCAACGATAAATGTGTTACAAAGAATTTAGGGGGAAGTTGTTATCGAAGCAAATAAGACTTAAATATGACTAAATAAGGTATCCAAGTTTGCACCTGAACCACTCTTCAAGTTCATTTGAATAAAATTATATTTAGTGATAGATAGAACTTAAAAAAAAAAATTAAAGAAAATTAGAAGCCGATAGAAGCAACTTATTTACTTAACGTAATGCTCCTGAGTATTACTTGTCCTAGTATATTTTTAATAATATGTAGTAAATGCTTAGTTTATTCTGTATTTAATATTTAATATTCTAATAAAAATCCAAACTATCTAAAAATCACGTTTCATGAGATAAAACCTGGTGATAGATGAACATATGGATGGACGGCGGATTTTTATTAATAGGGTTCCGTTCAAAATACCGATTGAGGCATATAATATAAAAGTTTAAAAAAAATTTAGTCTTAAATATTTTTTGCACGGATCCTCTTCAACAATTTAAAAAGTTATAAAAATTACCTCTCAGTGCAGTAGGGTCAGCCTCCACAGTCAACCAAATGATCTTTAACACTGCTTCAAGAACTAATTCCTAGGTAAAAACCCCATATCTGAACTGTATCCCAACGTGAAGCTTGCTTATTCATCAAACATTGTCTTAAATATATTATAATCTGTTGTGAACAAAATAAAATAATATTCTGGTGGAAAAAATCAAACGTGAATTTCTTCCAATCTTAATGTGCCCAAATCTCGTTTAATCCTGTTTAGGAAGAGATAAATGTATCATGATTATAGCTCAGTAAAAATATTAAAGCCTGTACGATTTTTTTATCATTTTACCTTGATACGGGATAAGTCGTGAAATACATCTAGAACGCGGTTACTCGTGTTGAGAAAATATTATCTGTGAAAGCGCTAATCTTATTTCGGATATTGCGTATACCATGAGCTATCTTTTAAATCACTTGTGATTTTAGCTTACGATGTAGGGATTTGAGTGCGTTTTTGAAGAATCGAAACATCTGTTAGGTGTATTGTAATTTTATGATATAAATATAAGGTGTAAGTAAATAGGTATGGAAATTATATCGAGAATGAATGAAGTACGTGATATAAAGGTGAAGTGAGATTACACCCGTTGAAAAGATTAAGCGACATTTTAAACTAATTTATACCATCTTTATTATATTAGAAACCTTGTTGACCTAAAAGGACATTGGCTAACTTACAATGCGATACACGCTGGTAAAGCTGCCGGTAAAATCTAGTTTACATTTAAAAATAATAATTTGAACTTTGAAGTTTAGAGTAATTTCTTTTAATTTTAATAAGAGATTTTTATAGCTTCTGGAACAAAGCATTTAATGTATCAATTGTTGAATACAATATTCAGTTCTTTTAATTTTACGATATGCGGACATAAGAAACTTTAAGAAAATCTATTGAGGCTTTTACTACGTAAACATTTTTTGTATTCAAATATTTAAATTTCTTATGGTGAAATAAACATATTGTCTGAAACTATTCAAACTTTTAGCTAGTTAGCTATAAAAAAGCAATTATATTTCCAAGCTATTTTAACTTAGTTACAAATATCTATTTAAACCGAATTTAATTCTAAATAAACTATTTGTACATTGTCCTTGAAGCACGTGAAAATCTAATAAATCAGCAACTTGAAGTGCGATTTTGTTACGCCAATTCATTTTTCTTAAACTAATACCTATTTACTAAGCCATTGTCGGCAATTTTATAGCTTTCGAGTAACTTGAAATGTGACTTTACTGCTTAAGTAAAGCAAGAACGTGTTGTGCATACTTAAATAGCTAAGAAAGAAAACCTCCGATCGAATAAAGGTGGAAAATATCTAAGAATCATATACTGGGAGGATAAAAAGCCAATCTTTCAATATTTGCACGTCTTAGAAAGTAGCAAGTCTGGCGTGAGGTAATCTTATTTTGAATGATGATTCTATTGAAGCTTTTATGACCTTGTAAAAAAGCTTCTAGATGTACCTTAGTTTTCACTCTGGATATGGGATTGATATGCGTACTTAATCTACATACTCGTTTCTTTAAAAAGAAAACTCATCATCCAGATACTGACCGCACCGTCGTTGTTTATCGGTGATTGGTTTTAATCACCTAGGGAACTTGTCCGTGTGGTGACGGATTAAGAATACAGAGTGTCACCACCCTTATTCATTCCGCGCGGGTGTCGTAAAAGGCGACTACGCAAGACAACATCAATGCAAAGAGAAGGAAAACTTGAAACCAACCCTATACCAATCCGTCTGGCCAGCGTGGTATAGTAGGCCAATACCTCCTTTTCAAGGAGAGGCCTATGTCCAGCAGTGGACTGTTAAAGGCTGTTGATGATGATTGATGAGGGAAACTTGGCTAATTTTAAGCAGGAGTGTATGATAATGCATCTGAGTTTTTTTTTTTTTAAATTGTCTTGTTAAAACATTAATTCAGGAGAAAGTGAGAAGTAAAGTTTCGTTTCATGATGAAATGAAATGAAATGATGAAATGGCTTACTGTATCCTGATTAGATGTCGCATAATCCGGGGTACTCGTCGTAGTATTTGCTTTGTATTTGTTTGTTTAACCTTCTTGTGTTGTGACTCCACAATCTGTGGTGTGTCTGTAATTCTCTTTGATTCTTGGAAATTTATCTTATTCCCTGCTTATTTTGTTACAGATGCAAAAGAATATGAGTAAAATTCCAAAGCTTTAACTTTTTGAAAAATAGTTTATTGTTAGACTATTGATTGTGAGAAAAGCCAATGTAATTGTAAATTTATTTTGGTTTGCAATAGACACTGAAAGTTATTTACGAATCTTTGCTGACTAATACCAGATAAAAACCAGATTAGAATTTAAGTTATTTCTTCCATCACATTTTTTAAAATCTCTAAAAGTTATGTTCTAAGAGTTAAAAAAATATTTAACAAACTTAAAGCTGTAGAGATTAAGAGATGAATTGATGTAAAGTGCTATCATGACGGTTTAGTTTTTGTTCTTTAGCTTTTTAGCAATAGGAACATAAATCCTGTGGTTCAGGAGACTTTACAAACATACATAAAACGGACACAAAGAATACCATGACTCAGAACAATATATTTTGAATTACACAAAGGTCTGTCTGTCTGAATAAGACAGGAGCTTATCGCGGAGCTCGGCCGGAGTCTTACTGAGCCGTATTTCTGAATGATGTGATGAGAAACTGGTCGAGTTCAATGCCAAAAAAACACAGGCGTGCCTACTTATTACTAAAAGGTCTTAATTCCTTCCTCTCCCTACTTTTCAGAACACTTGCTGTTCACAGAATACATCTACTTACCAAGTTTCAACAGTATAGTTCTTATAGTTTCATATACGGACGGACAGACAGACAGAGAGACAGACATGACGAATCTATAAGGGTTCCGTTTTTTGCCATTTGGCTACTGAACCCTAAAAAAGGAAAATAATAATCGTCAGTAATTTCGGATGCAATTTTTAGGGTACGAGAAACTCGTTGCGTCACTTTCACTGAGACACCCATTGCCACCTTTTATATTCGCCAATCAGAATTAAGTGTAGATATTAAAAGAAAAGCAAACAATTGCTTAGTATCGATTTTCTGTAACACTGCTTATCCTTAAAAGCCTTAGAAACTCGTATGGAAGAAAGTCGTCGGTCAGAACATGTTGAGGCCACTAGGGCAGGGACATATTTAGGTCTATTGTCTTATAACAATGAAGGGAGTATGTAAACGAAATGGCCTTCACCTGTTATATTCATTTCACATGTGCTTAATAATTGCTTGTAGAATAGAGGTCACTAAGAAGATTCACATATGTATGGAGGAGGTCCTTTGGGTTATCAAACAATTGTTGTTGGAGAATAAAATCATCGTTTTATTGTTTGGCTTTGTAGATATTTTCGTAATTAACTTTTAGTATCTTCGTGGAACGGTTCGGTTTTATGATACTGTATTGTTTAATTTTGTAAAATTTCCAACTGTAATTATTGATAACGGATACTAGTTTACCTGTTATATTCATTTCACATTGCTCATAGAGATCACTAAGAAGCTTCACATATGTAGGGAGGTCCTTAGGGTTATCAGATACTTGTTGTTGAAGAATAATATCATCGTTTTATTGTTTGGCTTTATAGATATTTCCGTAAATAACTTTAGTACCTTAGTGGAACGGTTTGGTTTTATGATACTGTATTGTTTAATTTTGTAAAAATTTCAACTGTAATTACTAAGTAATTACTAACAGATACTAGTTTCATGGTATACTAGCTTTTACCGGTAGCTCTAAAAGCATGTATGTCGATTATAGTGACAAAATATATCCTCTGTCCTTCTTCGTGATTGAATTTATTGCTAATTGAATTTATATTTATTATAAATCTGCTGCTACACACGTTCTTTTTTCTCTCTCCGTCAGTTGTCTAAAATCTTACCGGTGAGCTATTAAAGGACGTTGATAACATGTTTTTCATCATCATCATCTCCACTGAAAACCGTCCACGGCTATAAATAGGCCTCCACTACAATCGGCCTGTACTGCCCGTATTCAACTGCTTTCTAGCTATATATCGTTTTGAATAAACATGACATACTTATATATGTAAGATTAACAATAGACCGGACTCTGTAGTGTACCTTGGGAGAGGCCTATGTCAAGCATTGAACAAAAATGGGCTGATGATGTTGATAAAACAGTTTTACTAAAAAATTCTCTCCCTCCTTTATATTCTGCAGGAATGTGACATTGAAACAGACGATGTTGTTTACCATGATGCCATTAAAGTTACCTATTATGCAACTTAATATTAATGGATATGAGTGTCCACGTGACTTTGAATAGAATTATGAATTAGGGTCACCTTAAAGGTAACAAAAGCACTGTCGTCATGGGAATAATTTAGGATGATAGGTGACGTGAATACAGCATGTTATGACGCAAATACACTCTGAGTGACATTACAAGGTTAGAAGGAGCGACCTCAATACGAACTCCACGACTTGAAGCTCGATACAAAGACATGGAAATTTGTAAGGATTATAACTATTTTGTATGACGCCAGACAGGACAGATATTTGTATAAGTATGATTATTATAATTAGTTCGTTCCTATGTCATATAATAAAGAATTTGAATGGGATTGAGACTTTACAAATATTTATTAACACAAAGAATATCCAGATAAAATACCACAATTTGTGCAAAACAAACACGCGGTATTATCCCATGTGGGGTTTGAATCCACAAAATTCAGTACAGTTGAAAGTAAAGGCGATGAATACTATAATGTTTTGTTGTTTTCAAACGATGTTTACATAGTGTTCGATGTAGACGTATGTATGAATTAAATTTATATACCTACATTGATGATTTAATATGTTAAACTTATATACTTAAATTTACTAACTTATAAATGTTATTTGTAAAATATGACGTTAGAAATGTCGAAAAACAAAAATACTTATTTCTCTATGTTAGATTTGGCCTCTGGTCCTTAAATATTTTCCATTTCATTTCATTACACAATGTGCTATGATTTATAGTGAGGACGAGAATCTTGAACTCTCGGAGCCCTCAAAAGGGATCTCGTCTTCTATTAAAGTGAGAAGTTCTATAGGATATTTATTGAGATTGGTGGATATGGATGAACTAAAGGGTAGAAGACTTTTGTAAACGATTTGCATGTGCATGCCTTAACTCAAAATTATTGTTGTCTGCTTTGACTAAGACTAAAACTGTACAATACAAATTATTCGTATTTCTTCAGTGTGAAATAGAGTGTTTCAATAATAATATAATTTTACCAGTTCTCAATCCGCACTCGAACAGCGTGAGGACGGATGGCCTTAATCCTCTCCTCAGTCGAGCCCAGCTGTGGGGCATTATGGGTCCTTGATGACACTTTTTACCATTGAAGTTGGTTATAAGGAAATCGAATGCCGTTTTTTATAAAATTATAAACATATTTGAAAATATTAAAGCTATCAAAAATTGGCAGTTAAAACATCTAAGGAACTTAAAAATTGTCTAACGCAAAGTGAAAATATATCAAGGCCCGAAAACTTACAATTGATTATGTTTGCTGTATAGTTATGAGGCAATGTAAAGTTGTTGAGTTTGGTAAAACATCAGTTTTCAAAAAAATTACACTTCAAGTATATGAGCTTTTGTTTTTAGGGTTCTGTAGCCAAATGGCAAAAAACGGAACCCTTATAGATTCGTCATGTCTGTCCGTCCATATGTCACAGCCACTTTTTTCCGAAACCATAAGAACTATACTTTTGAAACTTGGTAGGTAGATGTAATCTGTGAACCGCATTAAGATTTTCACATGAAAATAGAAAAATAACAATACATTTTGGGGGTATACCCCATACTTGAAACTGAAACTCAATTTTTTTTTTATCAAATTCATACGTGATTCATATCTATAGATAGGTGTTCAAAAATGATATTGAGGTTTCTAATATCATTTTTTTCTAAATTGAATAGTTTGCGCGAGAGACACTTTCAAAGTGGAAAAATGTGTGTCCTCCCCCCTGCAACTTCTAAAATAAGAGAGTGATAAAACTAAAAAAAAATATATATTGTGCATTAGCATGCAAACTACCAACGAAAATTAGTTTGAACGAGATCTAGTAAGTAGTGTTTTTTAATACGTCATGAATCGTAAACCGCAATTTACCTTTCATTCAGTCAATACACTATTATAAAAACATCGATAAAAGTTACAACGAACTACAAGAACTTTTATATGATGATACTTGCTGATACGGAACCCTTCATGGGCGAGTCCGACTCGCACTTGGCCGCTTTTTTCAAAAACTTCTAAATTCATTTTTAATGCCTCCAATGGTTGCAGATACGGCAAAATCTATATATTTTTGAACTTGTCAGTTTAGGAAGTGAGTTAACGATGCTTCACTATTGTCTTAACGCGAACAAACTTGATGTTTACTAACACAAATATGTACGTTTCATACAAAACCTCAAATTTATAACAAAAATATAGCTATGTACGTTCAAGAATAACTACAGGCATCTCTTTGTTGAGTATTTGCTCTAGTAATTGATTTTACCAAACTAATCCTGCTGCCAGATTCATCCGTCTTTTCACTTTTGAAATATTAATTTAATCTATAAATTTTCCGTGTTAAAATTCAGTTTCGATATTAAAATTCATGTATTCAACTTAAATATTCAGCGCTTAGATATTTATGACGTTTATTATAAAACTCTATAACATGATCAAATACTTAGGAATATTGGGTACTCTTAATTTTCTCAGGTATATTCTGAAAGGATTTTGACAGACTTGCAACATGAAACATTCACGCTGAATATTCACTACACAGGTACTAAATGTGAAGCTCAGGTTTTCAAGAGAGCCACGTGAACCGAAGACTCAAATATTAGCACTGAGGCTAACGAACTATCAATATAATGATCCCTTTTCCGTGAGCTCAACTAAAATGTTAGTGTCAGAATTTTTGTGTTTGAACACATTGGCAATTGGCATGTGTTTTATTTGAACTTACACTTGTTTCAAACTTTAGCAGTATTCGAAACATTATATGTTTATCTAGATAGCGAATGAGATAAACTTATAGGTGTGAAAGTTAGAGTGATTCTGGTTTTAACGACAGAACGCACATTACAATTTGGTAATAAGAGAAACTAAAACCATAAACCCCATCGATATAGGCTTACGATAGTTTGGGAACAACATTACAATAATCATTGTAACTTTATTTGGGTGTGGATTTAACATATGGGGGGTATTGTTCATGCGAAAACAGATTGATTATATGTAAATGCGAAAACTTTCTATGAATATAAATGGATTGCAATATGTTTTAACTTCTCTGGTACTTGGATAAATACTTGGATACATTTAACAAATGTCACAATCTGGGGTTGTATGTTGTTATGATTTGTATAACCTATTAAAATCAAGCGTAACGATAGATTTGTTGACTAGTTAACAAGACTGAATTGTTGGTCTAATGGTTAGCGTATGCGGCTGCTGATCAAGAGGCCTCGGACCAAATGTTTATATGATTTGCAAATATTTGTTTTGGAGTTTAGGTGTTATGGAATTATTATGTATTTAGTCTAATACCTAGTTGTCTAGTATCCATAGTACAAGATTTCCTTAGTTTGGGACTAGATGACGTTGTGTGCCATTCGTCTGAAATATTTATTATTATTACATTAATTAGAATTACGTTGCCTTAAAGAAACAGTGGACTAGTATAAATTTTTAATATAAATAAATAAATAAATAAATAAATATTTTGGACATCTGACACACAACATCATCTAGTCCCACGCTAAGCAGAGCTTGTGTTATGGGTACTAGACAACTGATATAAATACATAAACATACCTTTTTTTTTGTCAATACATACATATTATACATAGAAAACACCCAGACTCCGAAACAAATATTTTTGAATCACACAAATAATATTTGTTCCGACCCGGGAATCGAACCCGAGACCTCTTGATCAGCAGCCGCATACGCTAACCACTAGACCAACGAGGCAGTCAAGATTAACAATATCTTTTTCAGATTTCTGCTGTTTGCATTTGTTGACCATAAAGTCCTTAAAAAAATATTATACATGCGAAAGTAACTTTGACCAGATATACGCCGGTGGAGTCACGGGTGAAAGCTAGTTATTAATTTATTAAAAACTACATATTTGTAACAAATTGTCCTTACATCTTTTAGGTTTGAATTATATTAAACATATGGCTAAGTAATAAAAATAGAAAGGGTATAACAAATGACCTGGTCTGTCCGGTTTGTCTCTATATCTAGGCTTGTTTATAGAAGATTTGAGCTTCTATAAGTAAAAGTCAGACCACAAAACAAAAAAAAAAATATTAAGGTCACAATTTGAACCAAAGACCTCATTATAGTGAGATAAGCAACTCAATACAGGTAATAGTTTAAAAAACGTTGAAGGATATTACCTTCACCTTTTTCATGGCGAGGACTTTTTTCTGGGGAAATTTATGATCTTGATTGATGCCTTTTCAATCTAGGTGATCTTGGAGAGGCATTTATCAAGATCTAAAATAAGTTTTTTTAAGTACGTCATTCAACTACACAGTAGTTATTAAGTTTCATCGATGATTAATATATTTTCGAAATTGCTTGACATGAACTTTAGCAATATATATATATATATATATTTGGTGTTATATTATTGCTAATAATTTTTTTTTATATATTTCGGACATCTTACACACAACGCCTACTAGTCCCAAACTGAGTAGAGTTTGTATAATGTGTACTAAACAACTTATATAAACATATTTTTTTTGTAAATACATACATATTATACATACAAAACACCCACACTTTGAAACAAATATGGGCGGATCACACAAACATTTGGCGCGACTCGGGAATCGCATCCGAGACCTTTTGATCAGCAGCCACATATCTCAACCAACTGCGTCATCAAAGCAGTCGATATAGAAGTCGTTTACTATAAGTATTAGGGGAACACGTTTAGACACAGATAAAAGTAAAATAAAAATGAATTAGGATAGATCACAAAGACTTTATATCCGGAGTGCTTTTTGTATTGAAAGTTTGAAACCTTAGAGAATCAGTTTTGCCAACCGAACTTGTACGGATAATTTCCTGAGTAAAACTACGAACACCATTACAATTACTTTAAGTTCGGGACATATTGTTATACGATATTTGACCGAAAAGTGCCAACTCTTAGCCCGTCGTTACTTGAAAGAAATCGAACTATCGAGGACTATAGCTACATATATAGTTTTATGAGTACAGTCTGAATAGCTGAAACTTTTAGAGAGCTTGGGCGAAAGTAACACACTACGGCTAATGTAAACCAATAGCAACGATAATTACTTTTCTTATGGAAAATTTTACCCAAAATCCAGATGGTACAATTAACGAATTATGGCAGAACATACTGTAAAAACATTCATGTACTATAAATGGAAATTTAATGTACATTTGATATGAGGATATTCGTAGAATAGAAATAGAGAAAACAAACGTACAATGGAATTTCTAAACTGTGGAATTTGGTTCGTGTTGAAGTATTAATGGAGAAGATTTAGCATGATGAATAAGTAAATAGAAGATTTTTAAGCAAATAAGATGTTTATGGTTTAATAGTTATTTTGACATAAGCTTTGAAAGATGCTAATTTCCTTTCAAGGGTCTTCAACCAGTGTGTTTTTCAGAGATGACTTACTGTAGGGCTACCACCTTCACAGTCCCCCTACAATATTACAAAACTATTACATAAGTCCAAACAGTTAGTGACTATGTATTGTTTTGATGGTGGTGTCCTAAGTCAGAGGTTTTTGGTGACCTTTTCTAAGAAATACTCTGGCATCTGCTATGGATAGTATTTTTTATTCTTAACAATAAAGAAACTGTTAAAATAATACACCTACGCTTCGATATCTGTTCTATGTACAGTATTTGTGAATGCCACAAAATTCAATGTTTCGAATTCTTTATCATCAATAAGTATATTATTACATTCCCAAAATTCGCATAAAGAAAAACAATGTTTGAACGGATTCAAAATACATTCGTGTACAGCGAAGAAGTTTATAAATATATCAAAGAATTTCTCACATGCTTCGACATATCGTTGAATGTAGTGATATATTTCTACATACATCGACATTTATATGGCGTGGCTTCGTGTTACAGTGAACGGAATACGAACAGAGCAATTTACTAACGGACTTTATTCATAGGATATGTTTCGTGTTACATAGGTTCTAGGAATTTGTTGGCTGCTACATCTGTAAGCTATATTAATGAAGAAACTTTTTGTGTCACTCATGATAGGAGTCATGTCGTTTTGTAAATTGAATTCGTGTTCTATTATGTGGGGAAAAATCAGAATATTATTGGGGTAAAGGTAAGTATATAAAATAGAAAGAAAAAGTTTTAGTTGTTTTACACGCTTTTTATTAGCTTCACCTGTATGTTTGTATATTTGTTTATATGTTTGTAACAGACTCCTTTGGGCGCGATTTTGATCCATTTTAAACTACCAGATTTCGTTCAAACTTTGTAGATTTATCGAGGACCGATAACAATACACTAATTTGAAAATTAAACTAAAAAAAAATGTTTAAACAATTTAGTCTTTTTTAGTCTAGAAAAAAAAATGTTTTAAAAAACTAAACAAACACGCTTTTAAACTAAAAAGTAGAAAATAATTTTATTGTAATAAAGCGTGGGGTGCTTTCTGAAATTATTTCAATTATTACAATTGTTTTACATTACAATTATTTTAATATACAGATTTTAAATCGTTCCCTTACGTATTTTACGAATCTCGGCAATCCACAATCAGTTATTTATTACTAGCTGAGTCCCGCAGTGTTACCAGCGGTTATTGTTGTCAATCTCAAGTAACGCCGCGGAGTGGAGCTAGTCTAAAAAAAATTGCCTAATTACTCCTTATGTCATCAGCCATCTGTCAGTGAAAGTCCCATCAAAATCGGTCCAGCCGTTCCAGGAAACAAACAGACAGAAAGACGGACAGACAAAAAATTTGAGAATTCAGTACCGTCAATACTTTGATATGTATTTAGTAAAAAACTGGTTGTTTGTTATTACATGCTCCTAACATTATTTCGTTACGACCGAATTTTAGTTACTTTTTGATTTCATGCATATTACAATCCACTGCATCAAATTCACTATTAAAATATATTTTCAATATGACTCTGCCTAAGTTGCTCCAGTTTGTCTGGCGGAAATATAATAATGTACTATGGTTACCCATATTATAGCGGCAGCTGCATCATTAGACAATTACACTACGCCATCTAGTCCCAAACTAAGCAGAGTTTGTATTATGGGTACTAGACAACTGATTTAAATACATAAGCATATTTTTTTTGTAAATACACACATATTATTATACACAGAAAACACCCCGATTCCGAAACAAATATTCTTGGATTAAACAAACATTTGGTCCGACTCGGGAATGGAACCCGACAGTAGTCGCATACGTTCCCACTAGCGCCACCGAGAAAACCATATAAACTAATAAAAAGTAAGTGAAAACCAAGTCCTCCGCTTAGAAACTAGTCAAACTTGAAACTTATAAGACTCCGTTTTGTGTCAAGAGTATACACAAAGTTAACATAATGACATACACACACGGGACTGAAGAGGACTTGTGCCCCAGTTATTTTATGAAAGGAACAATCAGGTCACATAAAAGGTCTCCGTGACACCACTTATTCAAGTCCACTGCACTCCTAATGACTTCCTTGGAACTTGAACCCAATTTCTAACAATATGAAGTTCATATTACCTAAATTACATGCTTTAATAATGGTTAAAAGCCTTGTTATTAGGGGATAATCTTTGATAATGATATAGGTAAAAAGCTGTCAAGTCAAATTCAGGTTATTGGAATGGTAGATCAAAGGCTGACTGCCTTATTCGTCTAGTGGTTAGTGTATGCGGCTGCTGATCATGAGGTCTCGGGTTCGATTTCCGGGTCGGACCAAATGTTTGTGTAATTCAAGAATATTTGTTTCGAAGTCTGGGTGTTTTCTATGTATAACATGTATGTATTTACAAAAAAAAATTATGTTTATGTATTTATATCAGTTGTCTAGTACCTATAATACAAGCTCTGCTTAGTTTGGAACTAGATTACGTTGAGTTCAAGATGGCAGAAATAAAAAAAAAAGGTACAATTGAATTTAATTTCAAGAAGGTTTTTCTTATATGAGCTGACCAAAGTGATTCTAATTTGCCTGATGAGATTTTAAATAGAATCCAAGGGTAGTGGTCGCTATTCTCATGGCAAATGCAGACAATTCAGTATGGTTACTCATACTATGGTGCAATTACCTTCCTTTCATATCTATAATAAGTATGGTATCGCCGTGCAGCTCTTTGGTTCGACTTGACGGGGGCACTACTCTGAAACCTTCAGGCACTTTATCAAAATACTTATAGGTAGTAGAGCTGCGTTGGTTTCAACACGAATTGGTCAACTCGACAGTACTACCCTCGCACAGAAAATCAACCTAAAAAAAAGCATTTATGCTGTCGTCTTTCGTTAGTGATTGTGAGACCGGAGACCCAATCACTCGACATTATTATCTCTCATGCTGCATTGCATTCACTCACAATGAGGATGTGTAGAAGGATAAGGTGGCTTAAATGAGAATGCTGTGGGAATAGGATTATCATTTATTTATTTAGTGGACCAAGGTTTGGAGTTTTATAAAGGAGCGAGGGCGCACACGCGATCACCGCTAATCGTATTCGTGTACTGACTTTTTTTTTTTTTTTTTTTTTTTTATGTTTAAGTCTGCCAAAGTGACTCTACTCTGCCTGATGGAAAGCATGAGTAGAATCCAGGAGTAGGGGTCACCATGCTTATTGTGAGGGTAGACAATGTAGCATGGTGACCCTTACCATGGCAGCCTGGTTTGATTATTCTGCATCATTCTCCCGGTCTTCGAAGGGCGGGAGAATGATGCAGAATGATTGGGCCTCCGGTCTCACACTCACCAACGAAATACGACAGCAAGAATGCTGTCATTATTAGGATGGTCTTCTGTGTGAGGGTAGTACTGGCCGGGTCGAGCCGGCCCATTCGTGCTGAAATCAGCGTGGCTCTACTACCTGTAAATCATGGCATAATTAGTAATAAGTTGTCGAGTAAGGTAAAATGCTTACTCGGCAATAGTGTACGGTTGCATCGTACAGGATGGTTGCCCAACCTCCTGGATTCTACTCATGCGTTTCACCAATCAGAGTAATTCATCAAAAATAAATAAAATAATACTGTAAATTTTCTCGCTAGTCTCTCTTTGATTCATATTATATGAGTGAGACTTCCATGATGGTCTGCAACATGTGGGACTTTAAAACACCTTTATCCGCCTCTTCGAAAACAAAGGCTTTCCTGTATGCACTTAATTATTTTTACGGTTTTATTTACTTATTGAGTGACATGTTTATTTAAATACTGAATCTCTGTAACCTTGTAAAGAATTGAATCTAAATACTAGGTACTGTTTATAAACAATAGGTTATAAAATGTACACAATCGAACTCATGATTTAACTCATATTTAAGGCGTGGACAATTGTAATAAAAGCCTAAATTTATTGACAACAATATTGATGGCGATATCGATGGCGCAGCGGTAGTATTATGTGCTGTGCCAAAGTATTGGGGTCGATTCCCGTGTCGGACTGAGTGTTCGTATGATCATACTTGTTTCTTAGTTCGGGTGTTTTCTATTTATAATACGAATGTTTAAAAATGTATAAATTCAAGTATTCTATTAAGCAATTAACACACGGCACCGCGCACCGCCGCGGTAGTCGATGAAGCGGATTCCATGTCGTATTGAGGTCTACTAAATCCGTTGATGCTTAACACACGTACGACAACAATAATATAAGAGAATTGAGGCATTAGCGATTGTAGGAAAAGAATGGACACAAAACACATGCATCTTGCGTCTTGGTTAATGGAGCAGTTCTCTCAAAGTGTGTCAATATGATACACGTTTGGCAGCTAGCCAGTGCGTGTTGAAGATCCATCGTGACTTATAGCGTCAATCTGTCACAGTCGTTTTAAGCTTTGACACGTTTGGTTATAGGTATATTATTTGGCAATAACTATCGGTGTTTGGCTGGCATTATGACTTTGTTTGAATGCTATTGCTACTAAATGAATCATCATGAAATTTAGCATAAGGTTTGCTAGAGACACAGGAAACATTAAAATATTTATATACACAAATATATGTGCTTACAATTTGTTACTAAATAGGAAAAGTAATAATTTATTCACAAATAAAACTAATCTTACTAGGATTAAAAAAAAAATGTTTTTTATGCTTTTTGCCTTTGTCACTTCACTGATTCATCATCTTATCAACAACGCATAACGTCCTATTGCTGGAATCGGGTCCTTTAAGAAGAGGGTTAAGGCCATACGTTCCCACGCTGGCCGAGTGCGGGTTGGGGACTGGCAAGACACGTTGTGGCTACGTAAATCTTGCTGTTGAACGTGTATAAGCAAACCAAAGGGCTTCAACTAAGCTTCTATAGTCTATCTTATGATAACAACCGGGACCGACTACTTAACGTGATTCCCGAATCACGCTCATTACGTATCATGCCATAAACGGTCACCTATCTAGGTGATGACCGCACCATCGTTGCTAACCCGTTGTTTCCAATCACCGAGGCTCACCAGGCTATAAGCGATTCATCATCACCAGCCTTTAACAGTTCAATGCTGGTTATAGGCCTCAACGCAGAAAGGAGACTTGGGCCTACTGTACCACGTTGGCCAGGTCGGTTGGTAACAGCTTTGTTTGAAGTTTTCCACCTTTTCGCAGTGCAGTTGCCTCATCAATCATCAACAGCCTTTAACAGTCCACTGTTAGACATAAGCCTCTCCTTAGAAAGGAGGTTTTGGCCTACTATACCACGCTGGCCAGACGGGTTGGTGCAGGGTTTGTTTCAAGTTTTCCTTCTCTTGGCAGTGATGTTAGCTGCTTATTTTGTTCCTTTAGTCGCCTCTTACGACACCCATGGAATGAATAGGGGTGGTGACACTTTGTATTCTTCATCCGTCACCACACGGAACGCAGTTGCCTTGCGTAGTTTAATTCCTTTTGTCATTTGCTGGGGGATTATACCATGCAGACAATTCAATCGATTCAAATGATTATTTGGCTTCATGTTGACAGGGGTATAGAAGAATACATTCATTTGTATAGGATAGATAGAGTATCTATCATATACAAATGAATGTCTTATTATTGCACGTCATACATATGAAAAACATAATGTACAATGCAAATAAATAGAAATCGTAGTAGCCATGACAGTTGCGATTTTTTCCGGCCAGCCTATAGATGAACGAGTGGTGCACATTTTCAATTTAACTTATATTACCTACCATAATAATTACACACACAAATTTGCAAATTTATACACGTAGAACACCTACTTAAAATAATGAGTGTGCCTTTGAAAAGTGTCTTAAACGTTAGCAAAGCAGTCGATTAATCGATATTTCCTTCATTAAGTAAACACAACATTAGAAAGATTACATTTTATAGATATAGATGAAAAGGGAGTGAGGAATTCTGTTGTACAATGGAGGAGAATGGAAAAAGAAAACTATTTTGAGTAGATTTCATAATAAATAAATTAGAAAAAAGTTTAGAAGCAAAGAAAGTAACACCCCGTTGTGCGTATCTAACAAGATGTCTGCATCACCCACAGACTTTATAGAAGGCCAATTACTACTGTCTTTCCGAAACTTTTTAAAAGTTGCCTGGAAGAGATTGCTTTTGGCAATAAGGTTGATCTTTGTACATATAATATAATTAATTCATGTTCTCTATTGTAAATCTGTAATCAGATTTTAAGTCACATAGATTAGACTTAAGTATTTAAGGGTTTGTTTTGTGACTTAATCTTTGCCCACAATTTGTGATAATGTAGATTAAAAACCCTTTTGTTGGGCTAAACCAGTAGGTGTTCTTTAAACACAGTATTAACAGAGTATGTGAAGGGTTAAGTACCTACTGCGGCGGGAAGATTTAACCCTTGTCGTTTGCGGGTAGGTGGTGAAATATAAAATAATTAGAAATTTTGTTTCGAATTACTGTGGGTATTTAGGGTAACCTTTGAGTGACCACTAAATTAAAAAATATGTTTAACTAGGTCTTGCTCGCGCGGCACCTGTATTGAAGAGTGTTTTAGCTCTAATATATTTTAGTTATTTGAATGATTTAAAAAATAATCTAGAAAATAGATTAAAGAACGCCTGTCAGAGATCACCGTTAGCGATAAGATTTTTACGTATTTACCTATTTCTTGTAACCCTTTTTGTTCTCTTAATGTGTGTATTCCCGATATTATTTGGGGTCGGCTACTAGTTCAACCGGTTGTACCTGAATATCAGTTTTTCCACGAAGCGACTGGCATCGGAACTCGCAACCCTAATGAAGAAATAAATAAGTAAACAATTGAATTATTTGTGTTACTATATTAATATGATCTTTACCACATCTTGAATTTCGAATACATTTCTCTAATTTTAACTTCTGACATGATTGATTGTAGGTAATGCAACTGACATTAAAAGGGTTTGACAGTCCATCTGTCAAAATATTGCTGTATGATATATTAATATGGGTATCCTTGTGTCAAAATATTCAAGAATGAGTGGTGAGTATTAGCATAAAAATAATGTAGAAATATATTATCACGATGTGACTTATGATTTATTATTCTCGGGTTCGATACCCGGGTCAGAACAAATATTTGTGTGATCCTCAAATTTTTGTTTCGGAGTCTGGGTATTATTCTATGTATAATATGTATGTATTTACAAAAAAAAGTATGTTTATGTATTTATATCAGTTGTTTAGTACCCATAATACAAGCTCTGCTTAGTTTGGGACTAGATGGCGTTGTGTGTAAGATGTTCGAAAATATTTATTTTTTTATTATCATCCAAAAAGAAAACAGAAATTCAGAGACTTGATTGTTTAGATACGTCTATACCGCAGATGTTGTTAGGAGATATTCTAAAGGTAAAGTTTACTCAATATGGATAATGCATTTGTAGATACTACTGGTCGCATAGTGTCAAAATTTGACCATAAAGAGAACATTAAGTGGAAAATTATTAAGGATCTACTGTTAAAGACTAAAACATATCGCTACAATGCATATAATCACTGTCCCAATTCTACGTGCTCGATAATAGAATCATATCTGAAATATACTAGCCAAGCTTATTGTTATCGTCAACAACCTATAACGTCCCAGTGCTGGGCACAGGTCTTCTCTCAGGAGAGGGTTATGGCCATACGTACCCACGCTGGCCAAGTGCGGGTTGGGGAGCTTATTGATATAAATTCTATTAATTACTTCAAACAATATATGACGTAAGAATAGAGTTCTATGTTGTTTAAATCTTGTTTCATACTTTTTAGCGTCGGTTTTTGACTTAGTTTAGTTTTACTAATTTTTTTAAATATTCACCTTGAATATTATTGTCGTTAAAGCTTATATTCAGACTGATTTATTGACATTTATTCACAACTGTATAGCACTCAAATCATATCGCAACGCGATCGATAGTTGTTTTTCTACAAAACCTATTTTGGGCGACAAGGACGATTTATGATCTAATATGGTAGAATAAATTTGGAAACAATGTCACAGCTGGAGGTAGTGATTTTGTCCTAGGTAATGGATCATGTTGATATATTGGCGACCCTGTCCGCGACGCTCAGGTGTTCGTTTCCTTTTTGTTGAAATTCTGAATGGAATTTTTTCGAGCGTAATTTTAAGTTCAGTTGAAATTTGAAATTTCGTTATGAACAAAATAGGTTTATTTTTGGTTAACCCTTAGTGTTGTACATCTGTAATAATAATGGTAAGCCTTGATAACACTTTATTTCCTATAAACAAATAAAATGTTGGATATTATATTTGTACATTTAAATTTCTAAGGAATGAATAGATTTAGACCCAGTTAAATAGTTTTACCTAGTTCTGTTAATCGGCCATTTTAACGATTTAATCTTTATATATATAAATTTAACAAAATGAAACCGACTTCAAGGAAAAACTATCCAGAGAACCCAAATCGCGACAATGATATTTGAGGGGTTCTCTCGATTTCCTTGGGATCCTATCATCGGACCCCGATATGGTGACAATGGGACCACCTGTAAGCTACGCAAATTCCAATGTAAAAATAATTTTTGAAATCGGTTTATAAACGATGAAATCATCGCTGAACATACATAAAAAAAAGATTCCGACGAATTGAAAATCTCCTCCTTTTTTTGAAGTCGGTTAATAATTCTTAAGTGCGTGTGTATGTCACTGAACTCCGACTAACTAAACGGCTGGACCGATTTGTTGAAATTTTTTGTGTCTTCAAGTGGATTTGAAAAATCCCGGTAGGTGGCGCTGCGATCAAGTTCTGAGATTTTTCGCATATCAGAACACTGAAATGGAACAGGTTAGAGCATTTGGAATATAGATTGGTTTTTACTTAAAAGTTTGAGCCGTCTCAACAATGTATGTTAAATATCTTACTTCAAATCAAATTGATTAAACCCTACTAATATTATAAATGCGAAAGTAACTCTGTCTGTCTGTCTGTTACGCTTTCACGCCTAAACCACTGAACCAATTTTGATGAAATTTGGGATGAAGATAGAACTGAACTTGGGAAAGGACATAGGATACTTTTTGTCGCGAAAATAAAGGTAGAAGGGTTTGAAATAGGGGACGAAAGTTTGTGTCAAAGTTCCTTATTATCAAACATAAAATCATGAAAGATTGTTTAATCTACCCATGTCGCGCGATATAAACGAATTCCACGCGGGCGAAGCCGCGGGCGGAAAGCTAGTAATAAATAAAACCCGAGTTTCTTTTAGGCTCAGATCGTCTAAAGATACTTTTGATTTATCAAGCAATAACAAAACGTAAATTATGTCAGAAATACTTCTCATTGTTGAGTAAGAGGTACATTTATCTGAAATATTGTCCACCAGAGAATATATTTACTGAAGCCATTAACACGACACGAGCACGATACGATTTTCAATTTTATTTTAATAAATACGCATTTTATTCGTTGAAGCTAACATCGAGGCTTAAAAGTCTATATTATATATGCTGACCGTTTTTAATCCAGCTTTCTCTTTTATTAGTAAAAAGGTTTTGTTAAGGTTATCCAATTGACATTAAATATTTTCAAGGGAATTATCGATGAGCTTAATTTGAATAACATTAGACTCCTTTTTATTTTAATCTAGTTTCTTAGAGTTGATTACAACAAATCTGCAATTCAATTTGGTAATCACGTAAATTGGTCTTTCTTAAAATGAAATACGCTCTAGAAAGTTCAAAGGTCAGCTAAGATTTTGATTTAATTTCAAGTTACTAGTAAATACATTTGTTACCAGAATCACAACTCTGGCGGACAAGCGTGAGAAGAGATAGTGGGGAGATGAAGGGGTCTCGCTTGCTCGAGCCTCAGACGGTCCTATATTTAGGTGTCGGGCGTGCGGATGCTGTTGTCGCTCCCGTACTGGGCTTTACAGTCACACCAAGAAGTGTCGAAGAGGCGTTGTCTAAATCATCTGTAAAGATAGAAAGGCCTATTATATATATACCAGAATCAATAAAATGGTAATTTATTCAGTAAAAAATTACTCTGTTTTAGCCACTGCCATCAGAACTGATTAGTGATGTAGTTATCAAATTGTCAGTAATAGTTGCAAACTACACCAATATGCACTATTTGAAATTCAAAACTGTTAATGATACCGAGCGCTACCGAAATAGCAATAAGGGCTACAGCACACTAACTACTTTCAGCATCGACGATCGGCGACTAGTCGCTTTTTAGAAGCTAAATACGGCGACCGATAGCTCCACACCACACACATAAAAACGCCAAACGCGGAGATTGAGTCGCTTTTTAGAAGCGCAACGCAGCAGTTGAACGCTACACGCACACATCCGATGCCGGTAGCATCGATTTTACGTCGGAATATATAGACAACACTACAGCCGCGAATGATGCAGCAAGACGCGTCAAATCAAATCAAATCAAATCATTTATTCTGCAATTAGGTTACATGAACACTTTTGCAAGTAAAACTTTTTTTGAGCAGATGAGTTCGGCCTTTCCTAACTGGACTAGCCCTGAGAAGAAAGGGCGAAACAAACTCAGGGATCACAGTCTCTTTTAAAGTCCAGACAATATTCTTAAATGCAAAAGACATTAAGTGAAAGCGATAATTACAATTATGTCACAACTATAATAATTTAAAAAATGTCAACAATAGCAATATATTGTTTTAAACTTTCATGGTCAGTAACATTTAAATATAAATCTGCGGGACCGCCACCACGCACCCCACTGCCCCCGAGCATCCGACACTTCGGCGCTGCTGCAAAAACCGGCGTAATCAACAAAATATAGTTTTACGATCAGATACTGTTAGTGTTGTGTGTCGAGAACAGTTACGAGTGAATAGTGAGTTGGTAAACAGTGGTACCGGGGGCGATCGTAGTAAAAGACTTCGAAAGAGGGTAGACCGATATGTCTGCCAATAACATCCCACCCGCAAGATCTTCAGTTACTCCGTGATCATGGCGCTTGCATTGCTGCGCCGAAATATCGGACACCCAAAAACAACAAGGTACATGGCAGCAATCCCGCAGATTTACATTTAAATGTCAACAATAGCAACAAATTAAAATATATTTTTTAAATATATAATGTAAATTTAACTATAAATTATCGGCATAATCAATCGGCTCAATCCCAGGCGGTTTAATCATCAATATATTCTGCTATGGTATAATACCCCTTTGCGGATAGATTTAATCGTATTCTTAAATTTCCGTAATGGCAAATTTCTTATAGCAATAGGGAGTTTATTGTCAAAGCGTATACATTAATATCTGCACAGTTACCCCACAGAGTAGGATACCATAAGTCATTATGCTATGAAAGTAACTAAAGTAAACTATTCTAGCTGCATCAACATCAGTTAAATGTCGAATCTTTTTTACAGCAAAAGCCGCTGAGCTTAGCCTTAGTTTTTCTATTTGGGGACCGGGCGTGATTTTGATAACGCGATCGAATGCAGAAAGTAGCTAAAACGTGATGCAGCATCGATGCAGTCCCAAAATCGCCGATCGTCCATTCTAAAAGTAGCTAATGTGCTGTGGCCCTAACAGAAAATCTTACTTTCAAATCGTCTACTCTAAAAGTCACATAATGGACTAACGCAAAGAATGAGTTCATAATTTGTTAGCGACTCAACAGAGACAAGCGACATATACGAGAATACATAATATTTTTAATTTGCACGCGTATAAAAACTTGCTGTGACTTTTTTATTACTTTTGGGAAGAAAGATTTAATGTTATAGTTGAAACAAAGCGTAAATCATAATAAAAAAATGTGCGTATTTTATATGATAGAGCCATTGGGTACGATATTTTGAAAATTTGTGTTATTTAGCATTTTGTTGAAAAAAACAAAATTGTCTGTTTTTATAACGCGTTTCATTCTCTCTAGTTTGAGGGTCACAGTTACATTGCGGGTTTAAAAATATTATACTTTTTTTTGGTTTGCTTGTAATATAGACTCCTAAATGTCCGAAAAGTTCTTGTCATGTGCGTGGTGACACAGGTTGCTGTGCTTGAAGTCTCAGATTCGATTCCTGGTTCGGATCCAAACTTTGTGTGATCCCCAAATATTTGTTTCGGAATTTGGGTGTTTTTAAATGCATGTTTACAAAAAAAAATGTTTTGTGTATTTATATCAGTTGTCCCATAGTATACGATCTACTTACTTTGGGACTAGATGGTGTTGTGTTAATATGTAAAAATATCCGAAATATTCTAGAAAATATCCCTTGTCCTTTACGAATTACGTAAAAGGGTACGTATTTAGGTATAATTTCAAGATAGGATTAAAGTAAGAGAACGTCTAAAACCATTTCCTATACCTGTGAATCCAATCCTAAGCTATTTACCGCCACCTGATCCTGTTTATATTTGCATCTCAGAAGTCCGAACCACAAATCGTAGATATAAAGTCAAGTCGATATTGGTCCAAACTTGATCTACTAAACCTTGAAATTGGCTTAAGTTTAGCCTCTTAAGACTCCAGTGTAGCAGTGGATAAAAACTTCTAGGTAACTTAATGCGGCTTGTCTAAGTAACTTAGGGTTTTGATCTCAGTTTCACAAGCCAAGTATAATATTTGTCTTAGTAAGCTACTTTTCATAATACTATCATTTCCCTAACTTTGTTAGATATGTTGTAATAGAAAGGTCAATAGTTCGTTCACTTTGTTATGTGTTGGGGATCGAACAATTTGAAAAATAAACAGTATGACAACAAAAAGAGACTATTTTATTAAAGATATTCTTAAAAGAAGATTAAATTATAGAATACTTAATGATAACCGTCACGGGGTTGATCACTTATATCACTCAAATATCTGTCACTCAAATTGAACTGCACAGCTCTCGACGTGACGCCTTTTTTTACACGCTTTATATTAGCTTCACCTGTATGTTTGTTTGTATGTTTGTAACCGACTCCTTTGGGCGCGATTTTGACCCACTTTCAACGGCCAGATTTCGTTCAAACTTTGTACATTTATCGAGGACCGATGACATTACACTAATTTGATAAAATTATATCAATTTGCATAATAAGATTTTTGTTATTTTATATTATTTTCATCTATCCATGCGCGACGACAGCGCCACATGACAGGTGGCCATTATGATTGAACAATATTGTCACCGTTGTCAAGCAACAAGTAAATATTGTGAAGAAAATTAATGAAATCTTCTGTTATTTTACTATATTAGACAATTTTGGACGGTGGTAGTTAGTAAAATTATTGCCAATAACATTAAAATTGTTATTTTCCGTGGGAAATGAGTCTACTGGTGACTAAAACGGGGTTTCGTGCAATCACCCACGAAATCATTTCTCAACCGGAGACAGACGATGTCTAACAAATCAATATAATTACAGCTAAACACAATTTATCATGTTGAGAGTGCTTTGTGCGACTGTGTTTATAATAAGAGAGGGAAATGAAAGCACATTGCATCACTTATATACTTCATAAATAATATATTATATATCAATGTAAATAATGAAAACAGTTTTACGAAGATCAGCCAAGAACAACAATGGGGTAAGCCAACTGCCCGTCAAATTTCCAAGGAAGTATATTCTACAAGAAAGTACTTCCATGAAATGTTTCCCACAGTAAAGAAACAGAAGTGTGAACCATTTCAGTTTAATGTCTCTGATTTGAAGGTAGATTGTGCTTTAAAATGTGTCCTAGAAGCTGCTAAAAGTAATGCTGAAGATATCGAAACTTCTGTTAGCTACTTAGTTGTTAGTTTACCAAATTTTAGTCGAACAGGCTGATAAATTATTTTATTGCTAGCATTTATTAACACTTGCACATTCTCCTATCTTTACACTTACTTTTGCACGCGGTTTTGCACATTTATACTCACAACCACTATCCATGACTGAGAATACTAGTTCTTCAGATACTACTCAACAGTTACTACAGCGTTACAGAAGAAAACAACGCGTCATATGAGAAATTATACAGTTAAACAGTCAGAGGAAGCCAGAGCAGCTCGTTTGCAGCAAGTGCGTGATTCTATGGCCCAGATCTAAGCCTCAGAATCAGACCACGCCAGAGAAGTCCATTTGCAGCAAATGCGACATTCCATTGCTGAGATCCGAGCCTCTGAATTAGACCAAGTCAGAGCTGTTCGTTTGCAGCAAGTGCGTGATTCCATGGCTGAGATCCGAGCCTCAGAATCAGACCAAGCCAGAGCAGCAATGTTGAAGTCGAACATTGACGTGTCAAAAGAATTAGTAAATGGTAACATGGGTTTTATTACAAAAAATATATGGCCAAATTTTCGCAGAGGTCAATTATATGCAGAAGACATTCCGTCAGTACCTATCGATTTCGGTCAAGATGGTGTTCACGTAATTAAACCAATATCGGTACGATTTCCAGCAAAATACAGCTATGAAACTGCCGAGAGACGAATGTTACCATTGATTCTGAGTTGGTCATCGACCGTCCACAAGATGCAAGGCTGTACAGTTCATCATGCAGTCATTTACGGAATTTGGACACTTTGGACGGAATTAGAATTGAAGAACTTGATTGCTCAAAGCTAACAGGTCAAACTCCATGTAACAGAGCAGCATTAGATGAAATGATTCGATTACGAAGTAACACGTAGTAAGACTTGTCAATATCACTTGTTTGGCAATGAACATACCGTTATGTCTCACTGTGTACATTGACGACTGAAAATAATTACAGTTACTTAGAGTTATCACGGAATTAATAGTAGATTAAAACAAACGATAGTTTAAAATTAAAAAGACAAGCTATTATAAATAAACCAAACTAAAAAATAGAAAATAAATAATAGTTTTAAAAAACTAAAAAACACGCTTTTTATAGAAATCCAAACTAAAAAATAAAAAATAAATTGAAATAAACTTAAATTAAAAATAGTGTTCAAAATTCCAATAAATATAAATTAATACGTGTAAATAAAGAAAAATGTATTTTATTTAAAATAAAGCGTGGGGTGCTTTTTAAGATAATATCAAAATGATAATCACTACCCATATCCTTCAATAAAATACTTATAACTATTGACACCATGCACCCCACGCTTTTTTTTAAGTAAAATACAATTTTCTTTATTTACACGTATTAATTTATATTTATTGAAATTTTGAACACTATTTTTAATTTAAGTTTATTTCAATTTATTTTTTATTTTTTAGTTTGGATTTCTATAAAAAGCGTGTTTTTTAGTTTTTTAAAACTATTATTTATTTTTATGTATGTTCAGCGATAATTTCGTCGTTTATGAACCGTTTTAAAAAAATCTTTTTGCATTGGAATGGGCGTAGCTTACAGGTGATGATGGGATCCCAAGGAAATCAAGGGAACTCCTCAAATATCATAGGTACAATGTCGCGAATTGGATACTCGGAATAGTTATTCATTGAAGTCGGTTCTTTTTTGTTAAAATTATTTATTACACGCTTTTTATTAGCTTCATCTGTATATTTGTTGGTATGTTTGTTTGTATGTTTGTTTGTATATTTGTAACCGACTCCTTTGGGTGCAATTTTGACCCACTTTTAACAGCCAGATTTCGTTCAAACTTTGTAGATTTAACGAGGACCGATGACAATACACTAATTAAAAAAAAATGTTTTAACAAATATTATGTTTTATTAGTCTACAAATAAAATAATAGTTTTTTTTTATTTTTTATTTATTGATTGATACAATATATACAATTTCTGTGTAATCTATAGAACATCACAAAACCTTGACAGGTTTGTCTGGACGTTGAATCACTTTTGACCAATCTAATAACATACATTCACTGAAAAACATCTCAAAATTAAAAACAATGTTTTTATAATAGTACCTACAATTCACTTAAACTATTTATCACTAGGAAACCGGTTATCGAACCGTTCGACGCAAGTCCTGTCCGATGCTACCTGACTTTCTTATGAAGTTATGATATTATTATGTACTGTAGTTATGCAGAAGGAGTTATACACTATAGACAGGATGTTGCACTCTCTTTTATTTTTATTTTTCTATTTAAATATGTTCAAGTCGTCTACTTTTCAATAATTTCATGTTACGGTGTTAAAGCATAGAAATAAAATATTTTTTGTATTTACATTTATAGTTCTTGTCTGTTATTTGTGTTTGTATATTTGTTGGAATGTCATTGCTATAAGTTGGGATTAGATTAGTTTTAAAGGTGCTTACTGAAAATTTTAAAAATTTGTATTATTGTTGCATTAAAATAATTTTCTACTTTTTAGTTTAAAAGCTTGTTTTTTTTAGTTTTTTAAAACTATTATTTTTTATGTTTGTTACTTCAGAAGTTTCGATTGGGTGAACCGGTTTTATTCACTTTTTTTATTTGAATATTGGTTCCTTCTTTGTGGTCCCATGATAAAAGAAACCAAGATCTGATAATAGAACATCGGAGGAATCGTGGGAACTCTACAAAATCATAGACACACACACACACTATCGCGATTTGGGTTCTCGGAATTTTTTCTTTGTTTTTTTTTGTTAAAATTATATACTAGATGCGATGGGTATTGGTAAGTCTTGACGTTTCTGACGACAAAGCCATACAACATCTCGACCATGACCTTTCCAAGAAATGTAAACAAGCCAAAGGCACGATAATCAAATCATTTTCGACCTTTTAATTTTTGAAGTAAGGTTCATTGTCCTGTGCCATACCAGTGTCTGTTATTCTAGTTTTGCTAAATACTTACAATGCCTATTTACCAAGATCAACAACAGTGGTTTACTAACACAAAGAATAGTGACACTTGAAAGGTCCTCGAAAAATTTAATGTATTATATAAATGATCATCAAACGGGTATAGGTATGTATGACTACGTCGACCGTCTTCGTAGCGTAGACCGTCTACGCTACGTAGACGTAATTTATTTCGTAGGGATTGTAGCATATGTAGACGAGATTTAGTCTACGTGACGTTGTAAAATATCGTGTACCTTTTTGGATTTTATATTCTGTCTGAAACTTACTTTCAATAAATGGCTTTGTGGGAAAATTTATGAGGTTGTGGCTTGAGGTTATTGGATTTAAGATCATCTCGTGGATTTCGTTCGCAGACTTTGTTTAGCGATACATATCTGTACTAAAATGTTTGTTAGTAATAGTTTCATTGGGCCTGTATTCAGTTAGCGGCAGAGTCCTGTTGACGAGAGGGAAATAAATGATGAATCAATCTGTGTATGTTTCATCGTTTAAAATTTTGGTGGTATTACTATACCTACTCCTTAGAAAGGAGGTTTTGGCCTCCTTTCTAAGGAGAGGCCTATGTCCAGCAGTGGACTGTTAAAGGCTGTTGATGATGAAATTTACTCATGTTGTGTATGCTAAATTTGGATTACTGTCTAGAGACTTAAATGTATTAATCTATTGTGCCGGCAGTGATCTGTAAGCGTACCTGTCATAAATAAATAAGAAGACTGATTTTTATATGTAAAGTAACTAATTAAAGATATAAAGCAATAATTGTTACAGATAAAAGTTTTTAGTGAATTTAGTTAAAATAAATAGAAAGTCATGTCATAGAATTAAACATGACACATAAATGGGAATAAATATTAATATATAATAATAATAAATAATAAATTATTATTTCGGATATGTTTTTAAAAACCCCAACAACACCTTTCAAATAAATAGAACCACCAAAGTTGTACAAAATAAACAAAGAGTTTGGTCGAGAAAAAATATATTTTATCGTAAAACAATAAAACACCATTCTTGTCCAATTATTTAAAGTTATAAATAATAAATAAATAAATATTTTGGACATCTTAAACACAACATCATCTAGTCCCAAAGTAAGCAGGGCTTGTATTATGGGTACTAAACAACTGATATAAATACATAAACATACTTTTTTTTTTGTAAATACATACATATTATACATAGATAACACCCAGACTCCGAAACAAATATTTTCAGTATATAAGTTCAGTTCACTCAGAAAAAAACACTCCATTTCAACATCATTTAAAAACACAAAAGGAAATAAAATATTTTCATTAAAATGCCCCTAGTTCTTTTCAAGTCGATCAAAGAAAAAGTAAAAGTCTTTATTTACGTTAAAGGAGGCCTGAAATCCGAGCAGAGTCGAGTTCCGACTTTTTGACAAGCTAATAAATGTGTTAGGGTTGGGGTGGAGGTGAACTGGGCCGATAAGACTACTTAAATACGGTAATTGCATTCTGTAACTTTGTGAAAGTAATTTCCTAAACTGTATTTAATTGAAGACAATTAATTGTGGAGGAAAATTTTAATAAAAGTTATTTTACCAAGATAATACTTCTAAATTTCTTAAGCTCGTTTTGAGGTAATAGTTTTTTTAGCCTACCAAAGTGACTCTACCCTGCCTGATGGAAAGCATGAGCAGAATCCAAGAGTGGGGGAAACCACACATCATTGCTGCAAATGTAGGCAGTTCACGCCCCGCTTAAATGTTGTTGTTAAAAGGAAAAGTGGAGTCCTAAGGCTTCAACAAAATAAATAGTATCTAGAGTTTATAACATGCCAAGGATTTATAAATATTAATGCCACTTAATTTACAAGTGAATTTAAAAAAAGGCGTTTGTTCATTGAATAGTACCAGTATACGTATTTTATTTTCATGGCTGCCACGTTCCATCTTCGCCAGCTATTATGCAACGAAATTCCAATTTCAGAACTATTATTTCTATTTATTTTTAAATTAAGTTTTTTTCTACTACTATTGAATAATATATTATATAACTGTCTCGTTGGTCTAGTGGATGGCGTATGTGACTGCTAATCAAGAGGTCTCGGATTCAAATCCCGGGTCTGGCAAAAAAATGTTTTTGGGTTTCTCTTAGGAAATTCCTAATAGCAGCCCGGAGTTTAGCCCGTGCCTCAGAGAGCACGTAAAGCCGTCGGACCCGGTTGTCATGAACATCTATAGCAATCGGTATTGGGTAGTCATTGCCCTCAAATTTACTGACAACTAGTAAGTTCATCCTTCGAATTTTAGTTCTCCCTTAGGGTTGCGGAGGTCCGATAGTCGACCTAGTAGCCGACCCCAAATAAATTTGGGAATACGGCTAGGACGAATAATATGAATAAAAGTTTAAACTCTCAATCAATAGCACTGAATTGACAGTAAAAATAAATTTATCTGTATGTCTGTGCAGCAACACTGGCACCATCATTCGTCATTCAAATTACGTTTGACGGTATAAAACCGTTCGTCATTCAAATACGTTTGAAAGTATAAAACATCAGTCGACTAGCTGTCGATGACCACTTTTGCTCCAGCCACCATCAAGAGGACACGAAGTATTTGAGTGAAGAACTACAACACCCGTTTTAATCACGTTATATAGTGATTATTTCTTTACGAATCATTGTGATCACGATTATAAAGAATATTCTTGAGTTTCAGTCATCATGAGCGTAGAAAACAATTCTGTACCTGAGGCCGTGGTTAACCTCACTCCAACATGATTAACCTCCCTCCGTAGATAAGAAAACTAATAAAATTTTGGCCTACAAACAAAAAGAAAATAATATGCCAACTGAACTGAAAGGAATACAGCATTTAGGTACTCAATGACACAAATAAAAAAAGCCTACTCGTCCTGGTGTATGAAAAAGCAATATATTATTTTACACAATCTTCTGACGGATCAGATGTGACATCGGTAAACCAAGGCAAGCCAAACGAAGTGAAAATAAATATCACCCAATTTCACATCTCATGAACTGTGTGTTTTTGTTATTTTTGCACATAACTGATATATAAGCAAATGGCCTATTTGAATGTTAGTGTTATCCAGTAGCCTGATTTGATTTTGTTCTCCGAATTTCATTTTTGCTTGTTTCTGTTCAGATTTGTTGTAAAACTTGTTCAGCCAAATAAAATTTACATTAAGTATTCTTATTGAATACTAAAGTAGAATCTATGATAGGTTTTTTGTAGTTGTTTGGATACTAATAATACAATAATAAAATCGGCCAAGTGCGTGTCAGGCCACGCACAGGAAAGGGTTCCTCAGTCACCTATAATTGTATGTGGATTTAAAATCGTATCCAATAGATAATTGTTATGTTTACGTATTATTACGTTAATTTTGTATGACGTTTTCCAAGTGAGCGCATTTTACCATATAAGCCTTTATAACTCCTGAACTAAGAAAGTCATCTAATCGGTTGTAGTTTTCCTTCAAAGTTCATTATATGGACCACCATCACGATTTTTTTCTGATTTTTTGAGCCAGCCATTTAGCTTTTAGAGGGGGGGGACGCCCTGTTTTTACAAAAAAGTGCCCTTTAAAGTAAAATATTTCGCAAACGGATACCTAAATCAAAAAATCGTCTAGGAAACCCTTTATTGTTTTTAAAAGACCTATCTAATGATACCCCACACGATGGGGTAGCCTCGAGAAAAAAAAATCATCCCCACTTTACGTGTAGGGGAGGTACCCCAAATAAAATTATTTTTCATAATTTTATTGTAGCACTTTGTCGACGTAATTACAACACGTATTCATACAAAATTTCATCTTTCAAGCACTTACCGTTTGGACGGTAAGTCGAGGACGGACGGACGGACGGACGGACGGACGGACGGACGGACGGACAGACGGACATGACGAATCTATAAGGGTTCCGAGTTATGAACTTCGGAACCCTAAAAAGATAATACAGAATAGAAAAGAGAATTTAACAATGTTTTATTTTGACTACTATTCATTCTTGTGCCGATGTTTTACTTGATTGGGCTTTTTATTAATACAAGGAGGATAAGAGCCGGTAGGTCACACTTCATAATCAGTGATAGCAGTAACTTAAGGACACACGTTTTGTAATTTGTTTTGTTTCTATAATTTGAATGAATTTTATAACATACTAACTTTCGCCCGCGGCTCCACCCGCGTGTATCTCAATTACTGCAGTAAAAAGTAACCTATTATATTCTGAAATATTAGCACAAACTTATTTTTTTTTCATTTTTTTTTTCATGAAAAGTATCCTATGTTACTTCTAATACCTCCAAAAATATTTGTACAAATTTTCATGAAGATCGGTTGAGTGGTTTTCACCTGAAAGCGTAACAAACAAACTTACATTCACATTTATAATATTAGTAGGGATAAGGAATGAGTGCATATTGAAATTAATTTCTTAATTCTTAATTTCTTGATCATAGTTAATTATAAGTTAATTAACTATGATCAAGAAATTAAGGAAATAAAACCTTTGAAAATACTAGATTACTTTCATCACTCCTTACGCTCATACATTTAAGTAAATTTGCGAAAAAGAGAGCAGATTAGATTATGTGAAACATCTCGTTTGTATGTTATTTCATAAAATATTTCGCTTGTATTTGAATTCTCTTGTATCATAACTTGACACATTGTCCTATTGTTTGTGAAAAGCGCCCTATGTATCTTGACATGGGGTACTATGTCTCTATTGTATTATTTAAGGAAATGTATGACGGAATTGTGATAACACAAATTTGTTTTGTTACAGATCCAGTTGACCATCAACTGTTAGCGGATGAAGGTAAATCTCAATAAATATTGGTTATTTATTTTTGCTGTCACCAATAAACTTGGGAAATAGATATAAAGAATTTGCTAGTATGGCTACATACAGCGCAAGTGAAAAACATACAATAGAGCCATCTACAGAAGGAGCACTGAACTACGAAGAAACATGGATTTAACTATACGGAGTAAATACTAACCCTGAACCGCGATAGAGAAGTTCTCGCGCCAATTAGCATAACATCAACCGTTGGGCAGTGGCTCGCCAGGCACGATCACCTCGCTTGGTTGGAGGATCCTCCCTTTGTGATGGAGGAACACGACACCCGTTCCCTCCACAATAGAAACATTAGATTAAAAGAAGGGGAATCAATCTAACTGTTATAACCGTCATGTAATTATTTTGTAGTGTAATACTTCAAATATTACATTAGGATTATTGCTATCACTATAGCATTATCAGAACATGGTGTACTTTATTTTAATACTAGCTTTCGCCCGCAGCTCCGCTTGCGTCTATGTCGGTTATCGCATATGGACCAAGAGCCCAGAGCCGCCAGACCTACGTCATTAGTGCAAAGCTGAAATTTTCAGGATTATTAGTACAATGTCTTGTTAAGATGTATGTGTACCCATTAGACCCTTATTTTAAGACCCTTTGTATGCGACCGAAAGGCCTATCATCCCCCCAGACATATATTTGTAGTAATTAGGAAGCTGAGGTATATCATCTTTGGTATTATTTCAAGAATATAATTGTAAAATATTAAATGTTTTTTACACGCTTTTTGGATTGGTCATACAAAGGGTCTTAAAATAGTACCTTAGATAATATGTATAAAAATTAGGTTTGTTACTATAACGTACTTTACCTAATTTTTTCACAACTTTCAAGACGTCTGACAGAAGTAATGGCCCACGGAAAGTGTCTGGCAGTAATGAATTTTAATTTTAAATAATATTCTTGAAAAAATATGTAAATACTAGCTTTGCACCTTTAACGTAGGTAAGTAATATTTTTATCTATCTGTACTTCGCGCTATCTCAGAAACGGCCCCGCTTTCAAGCTAATGGGTACACATACATTTTAACAAGACATTGTACTAGTAATCCTGAAAATTTCAGCTTTGCACTAATGACGTAGGTCTGGCGGCTCTGGGCTCTTGCTCTAATAGTATAATAGTAGTGTAGGCTCCTTCTTCCACACATCATCCAACATCTTTCACGCATCCACATACATACTCTTTTCTTCCTTCGCCTCATTTCATCTTTATGAAAGTTGGGAGAAAAATAAAACGTCATGTGTGACTTTTGTGATTTGAAAAATCTAGAGAGACTTCTCTTGCTGCTGGATATGTCTCAGATACATATAATTTATTGTAAATTAATCCTGTACATAATCTAATCTTTCTTCTTAGCACCTTCTATACTTTATATTGTAAATAATAAGTGCGCTGTAATTTCCTTGTACATACATTTTTAATAAACTTATCTGTACATAATACCCGAAGTTTTACATACGGAAACCACGGATCATCGCGCCCTTATATTGGTGACCCCGACGAAGGATATACATAAAGAAGAGAATGGATAGCTCTATTGACGACATGGCGCTCTTACGTCTTGCGCAACAGATTACGCAGCTCACCCGGCAAGTTCATAGTCTATCTACAGATATAAACTCACGACCTAGACAGCGCTCCGTTGATCGCGCCCATCAACGATCTACCAGCCGATCACAGTCGAGTTACCGGCGGAAACCTACTTGCTGGTACCACTTCAAATTCGGCGAGAAGGCGAACAAATGCATCAAGCCATGCGACTACCGTGCGGGAAATGCAACCGGCAATCAGTAATGGCGACCGATGATTGCCCGTCCTCTACGAGTGGTCGCCTCTTTGTCACCGACCGACAATCGAAGATGCAGTTTCTGGTCGACACCGGCAGCGACCTGTGCGTCTTCCCAAGGTCGGCACTTCGTGAACGACGTAGTTCTACGGACTTTAAGCTAAGTGCTGCAAATGGTAACGAAATTCTCACTTACGGTTTTGTACATTTAAACCTAAATTTTGGCTTGCGCAGAAGTTTCACATGGCGTTTTGTGGTAGCTGACGTTACTAAAGCTATCATTGGCGTAGATTTTCTCAACTTTTATAACCTCATCGTTGACTGTCGTAAGGGGTGGTGTAGGCTCCTTCTTCCACACATCATCCAACATCTTTCACGCATCCACATACATACTCTTTTCTTCCTTCGCCTCATTTCATCTTTATGAAAGTTGGGAGAAAAATAAAACGTCATGTGTGACTTTTGTGATTTGAAAAATCTAGAGAGACTTCTCTTGCTGCTGGATATGTCTCAGATACATATAATTTATTGTAAATTAATCCTGTACATAATCTAATCTTTCTTCTTAGCACCTTCTATACTTTATATTGTAAATAATAAGTGCGCTGTAATTTCCTTGTACATACATTTTTAATAAATTTATCTGTACATAATACCCGAAGTTTTACATACGGAAACCACGGATCATCGCGCCCTTAGTAGCATATATATAGCATAGTACACATTAAATCTACATTTGGCTCATGTTTTTCCTTCATACTATGATCCCGGGTCCTTTAAGCGGGACGTGAATAAGCATCTCACTAGGCGGCCATACTGCTTGCATTTGCAGTGAGTATGGCGACCCTCACTTGTGGATTTTAGTCATGCTTTTCATCAGGCATAGTAAAGTCAGTCACCTTGGCAGGCCTTATATAAAAAAAACATAGAGTATTCTTAACTTAATTTTTTGAAAACGAAGAAAATAATTTTCACACGTTAAGGAAACGATAAACACAATCATTATTAAATTGATATTTTTCGCACCACAATGGAAGCGAAAACTTGTAACAGCCGAGAATATATGAGTCTCTCATTCCCGGAAATAACATAGGATTCCATAAAATACATTCCTGCAAAGTGAAGTAAATTGGATTTCCTTGAACTTTGGCAAATTGGATTTTGGTAACTTTGTGACTGCTTTGAGTTTTACGTGTTAATATTACATCATCCATGTAAAAATTTCTTTACCAACTATAGCGAACTTATAGGTGGAATTGAATGACAACGACAGTGTAATCTTTTGCAGTCATGTTTATTATTCAAGCACTGATTTTCGACTCTATATTACTTACTAAGGTAAATATTAGTTATGCCTTGTTTTGCTCTTACAGCTACATTATATATTCTAAAACCTATCGCTATACTGCACATAAACACGTCTTGTTCGAGGAAATGATTGTCCGAATTCCTTCGTGCTCGATAATAGGCACATATCTTAATGTGCTGGTCAAGCTTATCTCTATATAATTCCATCAATTATTCAAAACAATATATGACGCAGGAATACCAACTATGGTACTACTACCTCGTTGGTCTAGTAGTTAGCGTATGCGACTGCTAATCAAGCGAGAACGGTTCAAATCCCGGATCGGGTCAAAAAGTGTTTTTTTGGATTTTCTTATGAAATTCCTAATAGCAGCCCGGAGTTTGGAAGTTTGGCGGTGATTCACGCCCGTACCTCAGAGAGCACGTAAATCCGCCGGTCCCGGTTGTCATGAACATCTATGGCAATCTTAATTGGGACTCAAAGTTACTGACAACTAGTTCAACCTTCGGAAGAAGAAGAAGGTACACTAAAATTTTACAGTGGCCGTGTACTATAAGCCCATTTTTAAATGCTACAGTTCACATAGCTGACTTCTACCTTAATTGTCACGCTTTGCGTGTGGGTTTTGCCAATCATAGCCGGATGGTGCTGTGTGCAATAAAATGATTAATGTCCACTTTATGGTATAAAATTGTTTGGTCAACTTTAACAACTCTGTGAGTAAGATATGGGATGAAGTTATTTTTAGTCGACGTCGTTTTCTCTCATTCAGCTTGTCAATTGTGAGATACAGATAATACAGCGTGGTGACTGACACTATAGCGGCCTAGTGCGATGTTTTTTCATTTCCCGATTGAAGGGCCCGGGATCATAGTATGACGAAAACGCATGCACTGGTGAATGAGAGCGAGTTCCAAGTTTTAACATGGCAGATGTCACTACCAACATAACAAAAGTAATTGGTTTCGCTAAGATTCCCGTATTCGTACTACCTGATTTATGAAATAACATACCCTCTTGATCAGCAGTTGCATACGCTAACCACTAGACCAGCGAGGCTTAACATACTTTTACATTCTCACCTTTCGAATTTCGAAGACTTAAGCCTAATAAATTACAGACATTCTGAACATTAAGATAACCATTCGGACTTTTTTGACCACGATCCATTCATTTTGTCGTAAGTGCCCCAGATATCATTGGTTCAACGAAAATCTTTATTTCTTTGGATAAGTATGGTATTTTTTTTAAATTTTATCTTACGTATTGTAACAATTACATAGTTAATAACAGAGATTTCTAACCATTTTTTCTTTAAGACTATTAAAAAAAATTGATTCTGCTGTAATACTGTTCTGTAGATTTACTCCGTAGGTAGATAAATTTGTAGATTAGATTACTTAGTATACCTATTTAAGTCGCCACTGTGTTCTAACTCTTAAATTTGAATAGCTGAATATAATATATTAAAATATAAAAAAACAAAGAGAGATAACGTAATAACAAACTTCTGTCAAGATATAATCATTACTTTCAGATTAAAAACGTATTTGTTGAATCGACAGCATCTGATGAATTTTCAACATTTGCCTAAAAAAATCTGAGAAGTTACTGTAAAATCTGTTTGGTTAATTCATATAGATAATATAAGATCTATGTGAAAGAACAGTAAACAAATTCAGTAATTAATTAAAGAAAAAAGATTGAGCACACCAATAAAATACCTCTATTTCGTTGACCCCAAAGGTGATAAAACACTGACCTACTTTGTTGTACGAATTGCAATCGACAACAAAAAAATTCCCAGTTACCCTAACAGCTGGGTTTTCAGAAAACATTTCAATATATCACCTGAAGACGTTTTATTGCCAACCTAAACTTTTCCCAAGATGACGACTCAAACCGTGAACCGAGTTTTTATGTATTTCTGAACTTATTGGTATTTTTGTGCTGTACTGGAGGGAGTGTCAGACTTGTGACGTAATAACACATAGATAACACATTAGTTACCACTAGGATTTATCTACGGTTTGGTTCGGTTAGACGTTTCATTTTTCAACATTATTGTCTTTATTTGGAAAGCGAGTGTTGTTTTATTGGATTAGTAAAAACAACGCGGTACTATTTGTGATTTGATAGTTGTCATCAAATTATAGATGAGATGTCAGATGTTACACTTTTTATACAACTTCCTAGCCGTCCTCGATTAAAGATCTAATAAATATGTATTTATTTCTTTACCGTTAATTTTACTTTGTGGATTTTATTTTGTAACATCATAAATCATAATGAACAACCCTTAATGTCCTATTGCTGGTCTCGGGACTCTCTTCAGGGAGGCCATACGTCCTCACGCTGGCCAGGTTGGTTGATCTAGTGGTTATCGTATGCGGCTGCTGATCAAGAGATCTCGGGTTTGATTCCCGGGTCGGACCAAATATTTGTGTAATTCTCATATATTTGTTTCGGAGTCTGGGTGTTTTCTATATATAATATGTATGTATTTACAAAAAAAAGTATGTTTATGTATTTATATCAGTTGTTTAGTACCCAAAATACAAGTCTGCTTAGTTTGGGACTATAGTCGTCACAAAATAAGAAGCCCGGTTTGACATTTGTCATCGTGGCGTAACTAATACGATTAATTCGTGTTTTTGAGTGCAATTTTTCAATATAAAGTTAAACTTGATGCTTATTTATGATACGCGTTGTGATAGTGTATGGGTAACATAGTAATTAAATAGGATTATGAATTTGATTTTTCAATTTCTTACATGCGGCATGTCAAATGACAAATGTCAAAACGGGCTTCTTATTTTGTGACGTCTATAGATGATGTTGTGTGTAAAAAAAAATGATGTCCGAAATCTTGCCGTAGGACGTCTTTAAGCGCCCGAAGGCCAACTAAGCTTTACAAACTGTTATATTATGATAACAACAGGGACCGACTGCTTAACGTAACCTCAAGATCATGGACAGCATATATAAACACTTAAACAAATTTATAATGGTCAGCCGAGCAGCTGAAACCGTTACGAAAAGACTTCTATCAATTAGTTTCACCAACGATACATAAAAACGTAAGAATACTACATATCTCTATACATTATTGAGTATCGTTGGCGTTTGAATATTTTCTATCTGTAAATATTTATGCAACAATAGCTGCGCCCCGCGGTGTTACCCGCGTATCATTATGGTTGCTATGCAAGTGTGTTATGCATAGCAACCTGTGAAGTTCTGACAGGAGATAAACAGTGATACATTTTGACATCGACCATTTGATGTATTTTTATACTCACCTAGCTTTCGCCTGTGTATTATTATCCTCGCCTCGATATCTTAGCCTCGAATATTACAGTAAATAGTAGCCTATGTGTTATTCTGCTATATAAGCTATATTACTGTTCATCCAAATCCGTTCAGTAGTTTTTACGTGAAAGAGCAACAAACATATATGTACGGGTGCGGTCCGGGTTCCGAGGAACACCAAACAGCACTCGTACGTGTTACGCCGAAAGCCTACCTAACATACAACCTAAGTACGTGTACCGACCGGGCACCGTAGTGAACCGTTCAATAGTCGCACGTAACCTACGCCTAACTACCTAAATCCCTAGCTCTACCAATATACGAACCCTGCGGTGAGGGTATATATACATATATAGATAGTGCGGGAAGTCTGTTACCAGGAGACCTAGAGCAACAGACGGAGACGAGACGGGAGCTGGGTTTCGGAGATGGTTTTCTCACTGCCGGTCGAGCAGACTCACAAGACCGATCTACTGACGGCTAAGGGTGTCTTGGCCACAGTGAGAGGTGGGGAAGGGTAATGAGTCAATACATATACACATACTCACAAACTTTCGCGTTTATAATATTAGTAGGATAATATGTTGGTAAGATAAGCCTCAATTAGTTATTACATACCAAGAACTGATTCTATGTTCTGTGTATAAACTGTTATATATCTGAATATGACACGAAATTTTTATCGAATTGCTTGTACTTATGAATCTTCTTCCAGTCCTCAAAAGCTGACCAAATGAGTTCATTTATAAAGAAAAACCTTGTTGAACACAATTAAACTTTCCCAATCATTAATGGAAAAATACAAGAGTCACATGGAATATCCAAAAACCCTCAGGCGGTAATTATGTCCAAAATATATTTAATGGAAAGGCTTCCAAGTTTGTTGCTTTGAAACGATAATTCCCACATCGTATTAATGTTTATTGTGGATGGTTGTGTTATGTGAATGGGATGAGAGAACAAAAATCATTGAGTATGTGTGCGTGGGTGACAGAACGTGATTATTAAAAAATAAACAGATTGAATGTAAATATAGAAGTGATATTTGTAGGTAGTTAATGACTTCACAGAAATTCTAAATGGCGTTATTTCCAAATTATTGAAAACGACGACAAGTTACTATGAATTGTTGAAGACAAATAAAAATAAAGTTGTTTCTGCTACAAAAATAAGGCGCTTAGCGCTTACTCTTTATATTAAATACCCAGAAGACTACCATTCGAAGAACCTTCTTAAAAAGCTCAGAAGTCATCAAAACCCAATCCAAACCATTCACAGGAATCTTACAACACATACGGTATTACTAAAGTTACCTACTTACGTATATTATATTCATTTCCATTTACTGATTGACATTGACATCATTGACATTGACTGCCTTGTTGGTCTAGTGGTTAGCGTAGACCTCTGATCAAGAGGTCTCGGGTTCGATTCCCGGTTACAAATATTTGTGTGATCCACAAATATTTTTTCGGAGTCTGGGCGTTTTTTTATAATATGTACATATATGTATTTAAAAAAATGTATGTTTATGTAGTTATATCAGTTGTTTAGTACCCATAATACAAGCTCTGCTTAGTTAGGGACTAGATGACGTTGTGTGTGAGATGTGAAAAATATGTCCGAAATATTCAAACTAACATATTCGCTTTAAAATACTGTACCTACATCAAACTCACAGCTTATTTTATAACGCCTATCGTTACTGTGCACTTCCAATTGGGTTTCAGCATTGTCTTTCAAATTCAGCCTTCACTGCAGCAGCACGCCAGTCACGAATAAAGACTCAATTTAAACTTTCAAATTTTCACGTGTTCACACTAGTCGGATTAAACTGAATTCACTTGCTTTTGCTGAATGTTTTAGGATAAGAGGATTCTGTCTGAAAGTCAAGGTATTGATTAAATATTTTTAAGCTACTTTAAAAAAAAAACTTAATGTAATTGACACTTACCACCCTTAGAGATTTTAAAAGCGTGGACATCTAAAAATACCAAATAAAATTTCGTATTGCGAGAAGTAATTGACTGCGGAATAAAACGCGGTTGCTTCTTCGTACCACTGAATTTTCACATTGCGGAGAATTGCAAACAATTGGTATTATTGTTCACTTATCTCTAGGGCTTCGCTTAGAATTCGCGGAAATGGGTAAAAGGAGCGATGTGTAGGAATTTTGTCTAGTAAAAGTAAATGATAATAATAAAAGTAATCACTTTTTTTAATTGCAAAACATGTCTTTATTTTTAAGATGAGGTCAATGTCCAACTGTGGACTACTTAAAGCTGCCGATGTGAAGCGACTACAATAAGTTTAGCTAAAAATTAAAGATAAAAATATTAGCAAACCTTTCCAGAAGATATACATTGTTGCAGTTAACCTTGAATTAAAAAAACGGCCAAGTTCGAATCGGACTCGCCCATAAAGGGTTCTGTTGAAGCAAGTGACATCATTTAAAAGTTCTTGTAGTTTTTTTTAACTTTGATCGAGGTTTTAATTGCGGTTTACGATTTATGATGTATTAAAAAAAATTACTTACTAGATCTCGTTCAAACCAATTTTTGCTGGTGAGTTTTTTTTTTCTTAATTTTCCCTTGGACAGACAGACAGACATGACGAATCTATAAGTATTCCGTTTTTTGCCATTTGGCTACGTAACCCTAAAAAGTATACCCATAATTTTCATCAAAACAGATTTATATCGAAATTTACAGATTGAAAATTGTTTCAAGAAAAAACAGATTGCATTCATTCTGTAGTCAAAAGTTTTCGACAGAAAATAGGTACATAGAAATTTATTTCTGTACGTTGTATAGGTTTTTTATAAAAATGAAATACCCAATACGTTAAATATTTATTGAGTAAATTTTGATACGAATACCATTGTTGTTTCGATGTGAATCTGTAAGTCTTCTCCAAGTTAATGGCAAAATCTTTCTGTGAGAGTTTCTCTTCCATAAATGAATTCGATTATTCGGAATCCTTCCATCGTTTCGATTTATTGATGAATAACATTCAATTCTTCAGAGCCTTACAATAATTTCTAATTGCCTTGCACATTAGTTTGCTTTTTTTTAGAGAAATTTGTTTCCATCATTTTATTTTCTTTCTCCAATTTTATTTTTGGTCTTCAACTAAGTGGTGGTGATGGTGATTCCAGCTCTGCCATGTCCTGGTGAAAAGGAAGTCCATTGCATCAAAGCGAAGCAACGCTGCTAGTATCATGGGCACTTTTGCAATACCGTTAGCAATGCAGGGCAGGTTAAATAACGTGAATTGTGTAAATTGAAAATGAATAAATAAATGTTTTATTAGAGGCATGTGTAATAATATAGGTTACTTTATTATTATTCTAGCATTCACCTGCAGCAATCGTCTATGTATTTTCTCAGGTTTAAGACTATCTGAGTACAACATTTAATTAAATTCGGTGCAGACGTTAGTAAGTTTACAGCAAATAGACATACAGACACACGCGGCGGAGGACTATATTTCGTAATATGTAGTGATTTTGATAAATTTGACTAGTGTCTGACCATTATTTCAAAAGCTTTTTAGTATTGCCTTGTTGGTCTAGTGGTTAGCGTATGTGGCTGTTGATCAGGAGGTCTCGGGTTTGATTCCCGGGTCGGACAAAATATTTGTGTGAACCATAAATATTTGTTTTGGGGTCTGGGTTTTTTCTATGTCTAATATGTATGTATTTACAAAAACAAAGTATGTATTTATATCGGTTGTTAGTACCTATAATACAAGCTCTGCTTAGTTTAGGATTAGATTATTTGTGTAAAAGATATCCGAAATATTTATTTGATTATTTAATTGATATCTTTCATTTAGTATATATTTTAGGTATATAATATATTAATATGATGTAAAAGAGATAAAACCAATTTATTATAATGTATGTACAATGTTGGTTATAAACTAAAATAATGAACCTAAAACTAAAAACCTTAATATTATCTATATAATATTAACTAAAATATATCATTAAAAGGAGTCCCTTTAGGCATGGTTCCGAAGATACTGGCAGCGTTCCCCCTTTGAATAGCTAGACTAATTCTTTGACCGAGGTAACTGCCAGCTCTTCGGTCTCCCGTGATGTCGACTAATCTTTTTGCTATTTCCTTGAAAAGTTTAATAGCGCTAGAACCCCACGGCCCAAGGGTCTCGACACCAAATGGAACAAAATCATATTCGGAGCCTAGACCCCTATATTGGGATGCTTTAGCTTTTTCAGCCGCTTCACATGCCGCACCAGCTCTGTTGTTGGTTCCATGTAGATGGGAAGGGGCCAGCGTGTCTGAACAGGTGGCATCCCATACCAGCACCCGACCCATCTTCCATGGAATCAAACTCACACCGTCCGGTCTCTTGCCATCGTCTCTTGCACTACCAGTCGGCTCAAGTAGACTTGGCACGTTGACGGTGGCAAGGGACCGGCGTATGATATTGTTAAGTGCGGCATGTCTCGAGATGCGGCCTGCACTTTTTTGGCAAGACAATCCGTGATGTCCTAGCTTGTCGACATCACTGCCACAGGGACATTTATGAGGAGCGCAGACCGGAACCCCAAGCCGTAGACATGTTGTGTCAGGCTCAACAAATGTTCCTATATTTGACGAAGGGTACGCGTGAAGCCAGTAGCCGGCTTCATGCGCACCCACGGCTAGAAGCCTAGCACGCGCCGAACCTGTACTACAGCTCAAAAGATTGTCATAAGTTAATTTGCAGTATATGTCGTCCCAGCTCCTCTGTGAATTTTGCGAAACTGGAAAATTTTGACCTGGGCATGCAATTAAGAAAGCGTTCCTAGCTTCGTCCAAGCCAGCAATCTCAAAGTTTGAAGGAGATGCTCTTAAAATTTTACTTATGAGATTTGATGAACAATGGACAGAAGATAGGAAGGCTGGTAAAGCGACACTGGAGATTTTGCGAATCCCTAAACCACCTTAACGGATGAGTAGGGAAGCTTGAGTCCAAGATTGCTCGTTCAGCTTCATATTAAGAATCGATTCTAAGTTAATTTTGATTAAGTCATCTACTTTTGACAAAAGATCTGCGTGATTCCAAAATGAGCAGCAACGGAGCACATACGTAAGATTCGGGACGAAAAGACAGAATTTTAATATGAAAACTGCATAATGTGGAAATATGATGTAAAATGCAAGAGTCACATTTCTTAAAACAGCCTAAGTTAGAAAATATTATCAGATTTATCTCAAATTTAAATATCAACATGAACATTCGAAGCTGGATGCGAGAAGTCCAAAATCGATCAGAGTGGTATGCAATGGGAGATGCCTATGTCCAGCAGTGAGCTGCGATAGGCTGATGATGATGATGATGATGAACATTCGAAAGGTGACACAAGATTACACTTTCATATTTTAAGAAAAATTTGCTTTTATCTTTCTAAAAGCAGTTCCATTGTACCAAACCGAGTTGATGTATTAGTATTGTATGACTACACTATGAGTGGTATGTACATTTCAGTATGACTTCAGCGTGTATAAACTATATCAAATAACAAGAATACTGTTGACTCAGCTGTTCGATTCTCAACAAGACTAAAATTGTTTTGATTTCTCTCACAGTGATGTAACCCTGTATATATAATATATATGTATATATTTTGACAAAAAGACATTTCGCATTAGAAATATATTCCTGTGTCGCGGGGAATTTTACAAACATACAAGAAAAAGACGCAAAGAACACTCAAACTCAGAATAACTCTTCACTTTTAATTTGTAAATAGATAAATTTGGCCATACCTATTTGCGTACCCACAAAAGTATATGTAAATAATAAGTACAGAACAAGGGGTGGATTGGAAACCAGCATTAAAAGTCAATACAGTCTATTTATATACTTTTAACAACCGCTGAATACAAAACCTTTGACGTAGTGACTAAGTTTTTAGGTGTAGAATTTTCTGTTTCTTAAAAATAATCAATTTTTATTATTATTAGTCAACAGACTTTCAACTGCTTTTTTAATGTCATGTAACAAAAAACAAATAGTTGGCTCATCTGGGATTTGAACCCATAACACTTAGTGCTGTAGAAAGAGGTGTTGTCACTGCTGAAAGTGCTAGACCAACCGTGATACCATGCAGATTTGTCATCTGTATATGCCTTCATACAGAAATCGTATCATTATATATTATGTGTAATGTAATGTAGAAAAGTTTTCATCAATCATCATCAACAGCCTTTATCAGTACACTGCTGAACATAGGCCTCTCCTTAGAAAGGAGGTTTTGGCTTACTGTACCACGTTGGTCAGACGGGTTGGTATAGGGTTGGTTTCAAGTTCTCCTTCTTTTTGCATTGATGTTGTCTCGCGTAGTTTATCCCTCAGTCGCCTTTTACGACACCCGCGGGATAAATACACTCTGTATTCTTAATCCGTCACCACACACGGTTGAAAGTTTTAGCAATAAAAATATCTCCGCATGATACAGAAAAGGAACACTTCGATAAAATATCGTTAGTATTAATTACTAGATAATATAGCACATATGTACATAATTTTATTTCAGAAACAATTTCAGGGAAAATAAATTTTCTTTGTATTCAGTAAATTAATGTAAAGGCACGTACATTCAACCGTAAAAACCATTGAATGGTATCGCATTAATATGTCCGTATATCAATATCCGCTTCAATAAACACACTGTCGAGTATATGTTTAAATAAAATTGAAACCAATCTATGGAAATAATTGACGCCTGCGGTATTTCCGGGCCTATACAACTTTCAGTGTAGGATAAAATAGCGTCATTATTATCTTTCTAGCCTTGAGTATTTCCAGATTATTTGGGGTCGGCTGCTAGTTCAACCGGTTTTACCTGAATATCAGTTTTTTCACGGAGCGACTAACATCGGACGCCAGCAAGCCTGAAAGTGCACTGAATACGAAGGGTAGTGAAAGTTGTTCCAATTTTTCATTCTTCGGCCTGAATTTCGCACTTTTACCCTGCCTTGTTGTTTTAGTGGTTAGCGTATGCGGCTGCTTATCAAGAGGTCTCGGGTTCGATTCCCGGATTGGACAAAATATTATTTGTGTCATTCACAGATATTTGTTTCGAAGTCTAAGTGTTTTCTATGTATAATATGTATTTATTTAGAAAAAAAAGTTGACAACTTTTGAATTATTATCTTTAATTATTATAATTGTGACAATTGTAATTATCGCATTTAAGAATATTGTCTGGACTTTAAAAGAGACTGTGATCAATGATTTTGTTTCGTCCTTTCTTCTCAGGGCTAGTCCAGTTAGGAAAGGCCGAACTCATCTGCTCAAAAAAAAAGTTTAACTTGCAAAAGTGTTCATGTAACCTAATTGCAGAATAAATTATTTCATTTCATTTCATTAGTTGTCTAGTACCCATAGTACAAGCTCTGCTTAGCTTGGGACTAGACGATGTAGTGTGTCAGATGTCCGAAATATTTATTATTATTTATTATTTTAACCCAGTAATCGAACCGGATACTTTTTTATCTACTTATTAGACAAACGAGGCAGAATTTTGATAAAATAGCACTCACGAATTTAAAGTCGGCAAAATATTATGACTCCTGAGCAGCGGATGGCGATATTGTGATGGTTTGACAAACCATCACAATACTCGTCTTCTCGTTGGCTCTCTAGAACACGACCCAACTGTGATCTAACTTAAATCTGCTATGTACTCGTTGTTATTATGAATGTACAGACCCATATAACTCGACTTTCACATACATGGTACATTCTCGTTCAATATTCGACTTGTCGATCGTAGTCTGTTGTTATTGACCCTCCCCCTTCCTCTACAGATCAACACGTGCTGGCCTGATCCCTTCAGAGTGGATATACGCTCCAGAATTAAGTCGGTTAAAAACTGGAACTCACTGACGGCTCATGTTTTTCCTTCCTACTATGATCCCGGGTCTTTAAGCGGGGCGTGAAAAAGCTGCTTGCATTTGCAGTGAGTATGGCGACCACCACGGCCCCCACTTTTAGATTTTACCCATGCTTACCATCAGGCATACTAAAGTCACCTTGGTAGGCGTTAAATAAAGAAATAAAAAACATGAAATGTCACTAACAGGTAGTAGAGCCACGCTGATTTCAGCACGAATGGGCCGGCTCGACCCGGCCAGTACTACCCTCACACAGAAGACCATCCTAATAATGACAGCATTCTTGCTGTCGTATTTCGTTGGTGAGTGTGAGACCGGAGGCCCAATCATTCTGCATCATTCTCCCGCCCTTCGAAGGCCGGGAGAATGATGCAGAATAATCTAACCAGGCTGCCATGGTAAGGGTCACCATGCTACATTGCCTGCCCTCACAATAAGCATGGTGACCCCTACTTCTGGATTCTACTCATGCTTTCCATCAGGCAGAGTAGAGTCACTTTGGCAGGCTTAAATATATATAAAAAAAAAAAAAAAAAATAACACTGTATGTGTTGTGTATTTCGCGAACCATAAGGCAATAAACACATCTTCATTTATCAAATGCTGTCCTGTCACCCACTACAAGGATATACAAAGTCGCGCACGTCAGTCTGTTATTGACATGTCGCGCGATGGTTTACAAAAATCGTAGTCGACTTTGGACCAAATCGCGTGCAATATTCCGGGGCGATTTTGTGCCGGGCAATAAGGGCAATAATGATTTTCAGTGAAAGCTTTTCTGTGAATATCAGTCGGTCCTAATGGGTACATCAAATTCGAATTCATTTTGTGCGTGACTTAATGAAATTTCATTGTTTGTTTAAATTTGAGCAGATAGTGTACTTAGAGTAATACTGCCTACGTTCTGCGATAGCAATCAGAAGTAATCGGAATATTGAAAAACAAAATATACAATATTTTGATTACGGTATCTAATTATGATATAAAATTACATTATGTATTTTAAAGTAAGCGTAAAGCGCTCAAAACCAAGTGGCCTTATGTGATTGGAAGCAATCACCAAGGGTAAGCAACAACGGCGCGGTCAGTACCTAGATGGGTGACCGTTTGTGGCATGATATGTTATGAGCATTTCCGTGATTCGAAAGTTACGTTACGCAGTCGGTACCGGTTCTTATCATTAGATAAGAGCCCAGCAGTGGGAAGTTATGGGTTGTTGATGATGTATTTAAAATTGTGAAACTCGCAAAGAATAAATGTTTATTTTTACGGATTTGTGGATGATGTTGTTAGATTCTTCTAAGTTGGGAGACTGATACTGAACAAATAAATACCTAAAAAAAATGAGTGGTTGTTTAATTTGAAACATTTTATGCATTGTTGATTTAGGGGCTAACTGATAAGTTATATGTATCTTTTTCTAACGATGTTGTACTGGGTTGTTTGTTCTTTTACGACCATTTAATCTAAATCTAGTTATAACTAGAAATAGATTATTGAAAAATGATCGTTAGCCTACTCTCACGACACGAGATAATAGAACACGCTGTTTTGTAAGTAAGAAAAATATAAGTAATCACAATAATATAATCTCAAGATCAATTTAACCTATTTAATATGTAATCATTGTGTATTGTCTCCACCCCTTGACGGTGAAGACAGTACAGCAACGTTTGAGGTTATGGTAGAAGTAGGGGATGTGGTACTTACGGGAAGGTGAGCGGATGGTGCGAGCTGGTTGCAGGATCTGCCTTGGGTCGCCGACTTCGTGGTAGTGAATGCACTTTGTGATTTTCACTGTAACTGTTCTATTGTCTCGAGCTGATTAGGGTTGTTTTGATTGTCTGTACACTTCACACACAGTTTATCTTGAGATGATTATTATTAAAGAGTTATAAGTGCGCGCTCTGCGCTCGCGCCGCGGGTCCATCACGTTGTTCGATCATAAGTTTTTCACACACACGTCAAACGTCAGTCCTGTCAGTTTAGTGTGGCAAGCGCAGAAATACGTTCCGCTCTCGCGGAAACATCCTGGGGGGCCGGGACAGATTCATCATCCCGAGCTGAGTCCAGTGGGAGCCTGGCGATCTTGCACGCAGGTCTCCGCAGATGTCCAGCAGCCGTATCCAGGTCCACCAACTCGAGGAGCAGGAGATGGGGAGAGCCGTTTGGATCGGGTTTGGAGGGATGTAGGTAGGGGTTGGTCCATTGAGTCCAACAGAGCTGATAGGGAGCTTTCACGAGTTGAAAGCGTCTATGGGGAGACAAATCTGTCCTGTAGGGGCTCTTCGGGAGAGAGCAGTGAGAGGCCGACCATGCAAGGTTCAAATCTGAGGGTTCAGAGAACATGGGGGTGTGGAAGTGTGTGCTGAGTGTGTGCTGAATGTGTGTGCTGAGTGTGTGAAGAAAAAATATATAAGAAATAATAAGAACTATAAGAAGTGTCGGGGGCGACAAAGATGCCCATGGCCGTAGCTCATGGGCTAAGAGTTGTCATTGGGGATGACGACGACCTCCCCGAGACTCCCGGCCAGGCGACCGAGAACTGGTTCGTGTAGGGGGTCTCACCTGTGCGACGTGGGCGGAGAGGCGCTGAGACCTATTAGGGGGGCCGGGTCCTTGTGGAGGGGGGCGCGGTCCTCGTAGAGGGGGGCGCGGTCCTCGTGGAGGGGGGCGCGGTCCTCGTGGAGGGGGGCGCGCCTGAGCGGCGTGAGCCGAAGTGTGCTGAGTTCTAATAGAGGGGCGACAACTTCGTGGAAGGGGGCGCGGTCCTCGTGGAGGGAGGCGCGCTTGAGCGGCGTGGGTGAAGGTGTGCTGAGGCTTATCAGGGCGGCGCGCCTGTGCGGCGTGAGCGGAGACGTGCTGAGACTTATTAGGGGGGTGCGCCTGTACGGCGTGAGCGGAGACGTGCTGAGGCCCATTAGGGGGGTGAGAGGCCGACTGCATTGCCGGAGGCACCTTATCCTGGCGGTGCAGAGCTACAGGGGTAACTGCTCCGGGAGACGTGGGCAGTGGCGTAGAAGTGTATGTTGGGCGGATGGGCTGAGCGGGGGCAGCCTGTTGGGAATGAGAGAGCTGAAGAGGTGCTGCCCTTTGGGACTGAGAGAGCCGAGGAGGCGCTGGTGGTGACCTTTCATCCTCCACCAGCGAGCTAAACTTGGGCAACTCAATCTTGGGTAAGAACGTTGCTGGTACCCAAGACTTGGCTGGGGGTTGTGCTGACAAAGGAGCTGAGGACTGGGCTGATGCAGAAGGCATAGCCCGTAGTTGATAGTGGATGACTCGGACACGTATGTAGTCTTCGTTGGCCTCATCGTGATTCTCTGTGTAATACTGTTCCTGCTCACTGGTGAGGTCAGCCGAGTCGAGGATCTCACAGAAGACAGCGTCCAGCCTTTGCTTATAATCATCAAGTTCGGTGAAACGACCATAAAACACATCTGGTGTGGACTTGGGTTTGGAGCCGACAAGGTCTTCTGCCATCTCGAGCAAGGCAGTTATCGCCTTTGAGGCCTCCTGGTAGAGGATGACCTGTTCGGTGGTGGGCATATTTAAAGGAAGTGCTGATTAAAGTTAATGAGAAAAAAAATTAAATAAAAAGAATTATTGTGTGTGACTAGAAATAAGTATCAACCTGTATGTCGACACACCCTGTATGAGTATTATGTAATGAGTTGAGAGAGAAAAGAATTAATAACTGTACATTTATAATAAAATTTAAACCAAACTACAAGTTGGAATATGTGCCTTATTTATTTAAATTGGGCTTTAGTAACTGAACCCTAAGAGAAGTTGTGAAAGTTACTTTATGTTTACCAAGAAACTCAGTTAATATTACAACAATTGTTTGTATTAATTATTGTATATAAATGTGAACATATGATGCAATAACCCAAATGGTTTCAACTTCTTATATATTTACCCGTTGGAGGGTTTTTCTTTGAATCTTATTTCAAAATAAAGTATATTTTAAATGTCAACAAAACACTATTGTTGTATTTATGTTGCATTTGATGGGCCGAATTGAAAGTGAACAAAGAAACACAATTTATAAAGTTGACCGAAGTCGGTTATACATATTCCACTGTCATAACCTAAATTTTGTGAATTATGAGCAGAAATTATGTATTAATGTAATGGGGAACCTTTAGTTATATACTTTAACAAGTTTATGATGACTTGGGCCGACTTGGGAAAGTAATTTCAAAATTTATATTATATATTTTTAGTTACCTATAGGGTAGATTCGTATAAGTAATTTTATGTGAATAAAACCTTGTTTGAAGGTTCAAGTATATAAAATGGGCTGAAAGTAATGCTTATTATAAACAGATGAACTAATATTAACCTCTGATATGGGTTTCTTAACTGTTATAATAAATAGATTCCAAAGGTTATGACAATTTTTAAATGTGGGTGAGTTGAAATTGTAATAAAAATTATTTATTACAATTTGGAAGGTATGTGAAAGATGTGTAAATATACTAAAATGTACTATTTAAGGGCTTAGGAGCTGAGAAGAGCTGAAAGCGGACTGTATGAGGGGGGGGAGGGCTGGTTCAAATCCGGCTCGAAGGACCAAAATGTATTGTCTCCACCCCTTGACGGTGAAGACAGTACAGCAACGTTTGAGGTTATGGTAGAAGTAGGGGATGTGGTACTTACGGGAAGGTGAGCGGATGGTGCGAGCTGGTTGCAGGATCTGCCTTGGGTCGCCGGCTTCGTGGTAGTGAATGCACTTTGTGATTGGCACTGTAACTGTTCTATTGTCTCGAGCTGATTAGGGTTGTTTTGATTGTCTGTACACTTCACACACAGTTTATCTTGAGATGATTATTATTAAAGAGTTATAAGTGCGCGCTCTGCGCTCGCGCCGCGGGTCCATCACGTTGTTCGATCATAAGTTTTTCACACACACGTCAAACGTCAGTCCTGTCAGTTTAGTGTGGCAAGCGCAGAAAATAATAATAATAATAATAAAAAATAATAATATATTATGTCTTTATTACATACTAGCTGACCCCGCGAACTTCGTACCGCCAATTCAACGTCACTCAATGGCTGTGAATGACATTGACATTCGTTACGCGCGTTTTTTTAAATATGCAAAATTAAATGTTTATTTTTAATATTTCTAAGAGATTTTCTTAATATTCTTTTTCGTAAGAACCTTCTCCTAATAATAACAAATACAACAAAAAAAGAATTAGTGAAATCGGTCCAGCCATTCACGCGTGATGCCGTGACCAAGGAAAACGGGTTTCATTTTTATATATATAGATGAGTTTATACATTAATAATGTAATTCTTTGATCAAGATATTATTTAATGATCTTATACGAGGATTATAGCTGAGGGAGCTGAAGGACATTATTATTGATATTTTATAAAGGTGTTCTAATTATTAGTAAAGATTACTCTTGATGTTTAGGGTTCCGTAGTTCAGGACTCGGAACCTTTATAGATTCGTCATGTCCGTCCTCGACTTACCGTCCAAACAGTTAGGGCTAGAAAGATGAAACTGATGTTTCTATCACGCCGACAAAGTGCTACAATAAAATTATGAAAAATATTTTTATTTGGGGTAGCTCCCCTGCACATAATATAGAGATGTTTTTTTTCCTCGCGAGTACCCCATTTTGCGGGGTATCATTAGATAGATATTTTTAAGAAATTACGGGGTTGGTAGGACGATTTTTTGATTTGGACGTCCGTTTGCGAGTTATTCAACTTTTAAGTGATTTTTTTCTCAAACAGGGCGCCCCCCCCCTCTACAATCTAAATGGCTGGCTCGAAAAATCTGTAAAAATTCATGTCACTAGTCTATGTGTTGAACTTTAAAGGAAAACTATAATGGTTTACATGACTGTTTTAGTTAAGGAGTTATAGAGGCCTAAGTTGTAAAATACGCTTACTTGGAAATCTTCGTACAAAAATAACGAAATAATAAGTAAACATAACAATTATCTATTGGACACGACTAAAGTCATCATGGGTAACTACCGAACCCTATTCTACCCTGTCAAGCAATTGGGCGATTATTTCATAAAATGTAAAAATCGCCCCTTGTTTATCTTCTGTAATACATAACAAAATATAAAGAGTCTAGATTTAATTAAATTATTTAAATGCCATACGTTTTTTGTGCCTGTATCAACTTGTTTTTCCTATTTAACAAGCTGAAATTCTTTTTTTTATATTTAAGGTAGTAGAGCCAAGTTGATTTTAGAACTAGTGGGCCAGCTCTGTGTTTCGGAGTCTGGATGTTTTCTGAGTACCTATAGTGTGTATGTATTTAGAAAAAAAAGTATGTTTACGTATTTATACTAGTTGTCTAGTACCCATAATATAAGCTCTACTTTGGGACTAGATGATGTTGTGTGTCATTCGTATAAAAAAATACTATTTCGCTTCCCGGCAGAAAAAGCGTCTGAATAAATTATAATAATTATTATGTATTATGACACTTTTCTTGCCGGGCAGCGATTTGTAAAATAGGAATTCTATACTTAGATTAATTAATGACTTTAGATATAGATTTAGATACAACCAAAGTTTGGTTGTACCTATGTCACATTAATAATGAGATCGCTTTTGTATGAGTAGCCAAGCGTGGGTTTCATCATAAAAGGTTAGATACCTGTTTATTTAGATGTAAAAATATATTGGTCACTGATATTTAAGCAAAATTGTCTATATATACTAGCAATATTTAGCTCAGGGGCTTATCATTTTCATTGATGAGGTATGTTCACTGAATTACATTTTACATTAGCTATTTTTAATGTTCATTGATTTTAGAATTATTTTGGTAATTTACCCTTTAATGAAAGCCGTATAGGTTACAAAGTAATTAAGCTATCATATAAACTGGAACTTAAAATTAGTTGATCCTATGTTTAAACGGTTTTATTTAACTTTTTTACAACAATTTATCAACAGTTTTTTTTGACATTGAGATCTCTTAGAAATAATGCTTTGGTCTGCTGTACCACGCTGACCAGTAGGGTTGGTGCACGCTGACCAGACCATTATTGTGTGAGTTTTCCTTCACATTATAATGCCTTTGACTTTTGCCATTATTTATCCATGTGATGACGGATAAAGAATACAGATTGTCACCACCCCGCGGGTGTCGTAAAAGGCGACTAAGGGATAAACTACGCAAGACAACATCACTGAAAAGAGAAGGAAAACTTGAATCCAACCCTATACCAACCCGTCTGGCCAGCGTGGTACAGTAGGCCAAAACCTCCTTTCTAAGGAGAAGCCTATGTCCAGCAGTAGACTGCTGATGAGGATGATTATTTTTTGGCTCTTGCAATACCCAGTGAATGAATAGGGGGTGGCGACACTCCGCATACTTCATCCGAGAACACATGAATTTTCAAAGATTCAGTCTAATTATAAACTTATCTCACAAAATAACATCAGCATTGTTTGTGATTATTTGCTTTGATTTTTTGAATTTATGCAGTACACTCATATTTTTCAGACTTCATTGTCATTCCACACAGAGCGTTTTTCCCGAAATTTCCTGCCTCGCATATCTAAATTGTGGAATAAACTGTCGCCTGCGGTGTTTCCGGACCGATACTACCTTCAAACCTTCAAAAAAAGAGCGTACACCCATCTTAACGGCCGGCAACGTGCCTGTGATCCCTCTGGTGTTTCGGGTGTCCATGGGCGGCGGCAATCACCTACCATCAAGTGATCCATCTGCTCGCTTGCCTCATATAATATATAATAAAAAAATGAAACACAACCACATTAATTTCATAACGGTCTCCTCATATTTGGTACCTCAGTCTGTTAATTAAAAAAATAATTCAGTCACCTTCTCACTCACTCAACGACGACCTTTTTATGATGGTAGTATATCGTCTTGTCAGTACGTAATATTTTTGTTGGAAAAATTTCATCCGTGAATATTGAGGCACACTCTGCATGAAATATACCAACAGGTGATGCTGCTTTATGTCACCAGGTACTCCGTTAATTGGACAGCAGAGGTCAGATAAGGAACGATGCGTGAACCTACAATATCAAATACGAACTTGAGACTGATATTTTGAGATAAAATAATGTACATTTATTTATTTGACCATGGTTTGCGGTCAAAGCGCTCTTCACCAAGAGGCCTTTGGTGATTTGAAACAATCGCCGAGGGCAAGTAACGAGAGCGCGGTCAGTACTTAAATGGATGATCGTTTTTAACATGTTATGTGCGTTTCCGTGATTCGGAGTCTGTCCCAGTTGTTATCATATGATAACAGTCGTGAGGCTTAGTTGGAGATTACGTAGCCACAACATGTCTTGTCAGTCCCCAACTCGCAGTCAGCCATTTGGGGACTGGCTGACAGATTCCTGTGCGACCGAAGCCCAGCAGGGGAATATTGTGGGTTGTTGATGATGACGGCACAATGAGAAACACTCTCATAGTGGTCATAATGTATACTTCTAGATATTAACAAGATTCGTTATTCGAAAAAGACGGAACAATGCTAGATGTAAATGCTCAATGCTGAAAATTAAGTAATATCGCTGGTAGAGCCAAGCTGCTTTCAACACGAATGGGCCGGCTCTACCGGGGCGGAACTACCCTTACACAGAAGACCATCCTAATAACGACAGCATTCTTGCTGTCGTATCTCGTTGGTGAGTGAGACCGGATGCCAATCATTCTGCATCATTCTCCCGACTAAAGTAACTCTACTTTGCTTGATGAAAAGCGTGATCAGAATAGAATTTGAGGTGCTTCGGAATCACCATTCTCCCAGCCTCTGGAAGCCGGGAGAATAATGCAGAATGATTGGGTCTCCGGTCTCACATTCACCAACGAAATACGACAGCAAGAATGCTGTCATTATTAAGATGGTGTGCTGTGCGAGGGTAGTATCACCCCGATCGAGACGTCCTATTTGTGCTGAAATCAGCGTGGCCCTACTACCTACAAAACATATTACTACATACAAGAACATATGTACCCAACCCGTCTAGCCAAAAAGGGTAACTTCTCGTTCGGAAAACCACGACTTTGGCAAACGAACGAGAAGATATGTAGTGAACTATCTGTTAAATGAGTTGCCCCCAGATTTATTAAAAGGAGTGGAATCAAAATGTCAATATAAAAGGCAACTCGACAAATATTACTTGTTGTTGTGTCCATGACTGGATGACTGCTTTGTTGGTCTAGTGGTTAGCGTATGTGGCTGCCGATGAAGAGGTCTCGGGTTGGATTCGTATCTCCAATCTCTAATATTTTTGTATTATTTATTTTACAATAACTTTTTGTAAACCCTGTTTGTGAACATTTAGGGGAATTTCTTTTTTTTTTTGTATTTACATGTCATTTTTGCATATCATTGCTGAGAGAACTTCTGCCGACAAATGGTTTCACAGTTTGGCAGACTTTAGAAATAAATAAATTAAAAAGCATAATACTACATTGTACTGTTTTTAAATGTAAAACTCGCCCCTTGTTTATCTTTTGTAAAAGTAGATACAACAAAATAAATTACCTCCACAGAACAAAATATTTATTGCTTCAATAAAGTATCGCGATTTGATGAAAATATTTTAGGCCGTACAGTTTTTAGCCTGAATCTTTTTTTTCCCATTTATCAAGCTGAAGTAGAAACACTTTTTAAGGTTCCGTAGTTCATGACTTGGAGCCCTTAAAGATTCGTCATATCCGTCCATCCGTCCTCGACCTATTGCCGAAACGGTTGGTGCTAGAAAGATGAAACTGCATGAATATGTTTTCATTACGTCGATAAAGTGCTACAATCAATCTAATGATACCTCATCGTGTGGGATATCATTAGAAAGATCTTATAAAATAATTGCGAGGTTGCGATGACCATTTGTTGATTTAGGTATCCGTTTGCGAGTTATTAAATCAAATCAAATCAAATCAAACCATTTTATTTCAAATAAACCATACAACGGCACTTTTGAAACGTCAAGTAGTCAGTCAGTAGTCAGTCGTGAAGCTAATTGTCTGTTCCAATTCGTAGATCCTATGGAGAAGAACAGACAAGAAACTCCATATTCAACTTTAAAGCGTGAAAACCAGGCGTCCCCCCCTATCTAAAAGATAAACGGCTAGTTGAAAAAAATGATGTGTATGTCAAATGAAGAATTTTTTTATTAAAACATTAATAAAGTATAGTACGGTACCAACATCAAAAAAGCAATTTTTTGTCGGTCTGTCTGTCTGTTTGTCCGTCTGTTTGTTCCGACTAATCTCTGGAACGGCTACTGGAACTAGTAAAAGTTATTGGAAAAAGTACAAAATTGATGGCAAAAGTTGATCCAGGAGTTTATACGGTGTCATTTAGGCGATTGATGGTTTTAAATCCCCCATTCATGGTGACACCACGACTAAACATGACATTGAACAGTTTATTAGAAAAACAAAGTTTGAAGGTTATTTCTCTCGCAGTAAAATAAACTTATCACGAAGATGATCCCTTAAAATAAATTTGAATATTTTGTTATGAATTTGCTTTAAAAGTTTTCGTAAATACATTTTGACAAATAATGCACGGTAAAACTGATGCTGAAATATTTTGACAATACAACGAAATGATATTTTCGTACATCTAAATGTTTCAAATACTAGATTTTGCCCACAGCTCCACCAGTGTGCTACGAAGTCGGTACCGCGGTTTATACAGATTCTCGGATTTATTTTAATATTATTAAGCCTAAGATATGAAGCCTGTCTATTTTTAAGTAAATACCCACACTAAAGCACTGTCATCAGTTGTAGTTTTATTTTATTTATTTTATGCCTATCTAATATTGAAACGTCGGCGTCGAAAGGACATAATCTGCGTGCTTCCTAAACCTCGAGCTTCCTTCATTCAACGATTTTTTCACCACTTTTTTATAATAAAATTATAATAATTTATGAGAATTTTTATGATAAAATTAACTCAACACATCCAATATATGGGTTATCGCAGTTTACATGCAAGAAGGTACTTTGCTCGTATCTAAATAAATCTTTTGTTTGTTCATATTACTTACTTAACACCACACACACATACTCTCTCTCTCTCTCTCTCTCTCTCTCTCTCTCTCACACACACACACACACACACACACACACACACACACACACACACACACACACACACACACACACACACACACACACACACACCACAAACCCTACCACAGGCTAGTTCGCTAGTTCGTAACCTATCGTTATTGTTAATGTAAAATTTGAAATAACTAAAATTATAAAAAAAATAACTACACATATTTGTCTTCAACCTAGTTACCACAGTATTGGTATTTGGTAAGCTAAGTGCTTTCACACGAACAACTTACCAAAGAATTTTGCTTTCAAATATAAGTAAATTTTTCTTTAAAATCTTTAGCTACAGCTTTTAGCTAGCAGACTTTTACAAGTTAGAACCCTTGCACAGTAAAAACTTTACTCGAAGAATACACGTAATATTCAATTTAAAGTTTCTCACTTACCTAATATTTACGTTTCTTCAGCAGCGTTAAGTTTTGCTTGGTATGCACAAACTTTGTTATGAAGCGATCTTTTGATATTACAAGGCCCGATTTTGATGTCAGTGCGATATCAATTCTGTATCGGCTTGTAATCGCTACTAATATTATAATTGCGAAAGTAACGCATCTGTCTGCCTGTTACGTTTTCACGCCTAAACCGCTGAATCGATTTTGGTATAGAAATAGATGGAACCTTGGGAAAGGACAAGGGCTACATTTTACCGTGATAACCGATGTGCACGCGGGCGGAGCCTCAAGCAAAAGCTAGTTTTCATTAAAAGATTTGCTTTTAAGTAAGCCAATAGATCAGACTGAATATGGATAATATGGATTTGGATATAAGCCTCTATTATTTTGATATATATATATTTTGTTCTGATCCCTTGGTGACTTCCACCATTCATTCCTTCAGAATCAGAGAGAGTGTGTGCTTAACTTTGCTTAATCGCTTGGTGAAAAGCAGTAAAACAATTATTTAACACCTATCTTCTGTGAGATTGTGACTTAGTGGAGTTGTATGTGCTAAAACATGTCTTTTCTATAGGAATCGATTTCAACTTTAAGAATTATGTGACATTTAAAATTTGTTGCCCCAATTGTTTAGCGGTTAGCGTACGCTATTGCCAATCATAAGATCTCGGGTGTAATTACCGGGCTGAAAGTGCTGTTGGATTGTTCTTACAAGATATTTTTAATAACAGTCTGGAATAAATCAGCTGGCGGTATTTCAGCCCCGTGCCTCGGAGAACATGTTACGACGTTTGTACCGGTTATCATGAACTTCTTTGGAGATCATTATATGGGCACTGGGTTCCAGTTAATGCCCTCAGCCTCCGAATCCAGATCACTTTCAAGCTTGCGGACGTCTGATGCTAATTGCTCTATTTGTAAAACTAACATTCAGGTTACATAGGCGGAACTAGTTGCAGAACCCATTTAATCTTGTTATTAATAAAAACCAGGAATATAAATAAAAAGTTTGATGATTATTTTTAAGAAACACTAAGTTTCTCAGATTAAATTTGATATCGAAATGATTGAAGATTTACCTAATAACAAAGCGTAGCACTTTCCGATATCAGATGTACTGCTAATGTACACAAAGATTTGTTTTCCATTAAAACTTTTACTCGAGTCAAACAGGAAAATAATGTATAAGTTATAATGTTATGTAAAGACACACAACTGTATTTATTATACTTATTCTTGGAAACGAGTTTGTTTTAATTTGTTTTTGGTCATACATAGCAAAATCAAAAAATACTACCAAAACCTTTTGCTGATATCTTAAAATCCTATATATCTAATAGAATGTTCAGAGTTAGAGAAGGAGATGCATACTCTGAGCTGAAACCTATCAAGGACTGCGATGGGCTGATGATGATGGTGAATAGTAGATTTGCAGTTGCAATAAAACGAACATGTGTTTATGATTTTCTATATTTAGTGATTGTATCATTTTCTCTGATAAGTCAGAATACATACTTATCCAAATTATGAGAGCTTATGGTTCACTTAATTTTTATTATTATTTCCGAAAATCCCTTAACTGCCGGTCGTTGTTTTGTAAAATTATCAATCGTATGATTGTTCTATAAATATTCATATAATGTAATGTATTCACTGTAATACTTGTTTACTTTATGGTACATAAAAAGGTATATTTCATGAGGTTTGAAAGGAGGTTTTTGTCTACTATACCACGCTGGCCAAACGGGTTGGTAAAGGATTTGTTTCAAGTTTTCCTTCTCTTGGCAGTGGTGTTAGCTGCTTATTTTGTTCCTTTAGTCGCCTCTTACGACACCCATGGAATGAATAGGGGTGGTGACACTTTGTATTCTTAATCCGTCACCACACGGATATCCTTATTTTATTTAGTTTAATATGCATTTAATAGAATTGCAATAATTTCTTAGTAACCGTCACCTTATATTAGATAAGACAAGGGACACCTACAAGGTTGTTTGTTTATTGACCTGTTCGACATTTAGCTATTTTGATACTATTATGTGTACGAGTATATTAACTAACTTTACATTAATTACTTTACCTTGAAGTTTCAGGTCAGCAGATAAGATAGCTTAGGTTCAAATTTAGTTTAATGTGATATTGTGTTATCTGTTAAATTAGTTTGCGTTTATGCTTAATGACATTCACTTAAAGTTCAAGGTCGTCTAGGAATCATAATAATTTATGTTATATAAATTGTACAACACTTTTACAGACGAAAAAATGTACATAAAGAAAAAATAATTGTGGTCTAAATGGTCTTAACACTAGTTTAAAAATATATTTTTGTTGGCATTATTTTAATCATCACTACCAAGGATTTTTTTGCATGAAACCAAATACGTTTCAAAAACTCATAATTTCATAGCAACTTTACAGTTTGATTCTATACATTTTATCCGATTTAAATTTCGTTTTATTGCATTGAAATTAACATCTTTCCGAACCAAATTCGGTTTTTGAATTGACTGCACGGTTGGCCTAGTGGCTTAAGCGGTCGCCACACCGCTTTCTACTGCGCCGAGTGTCGTGGGTTCAAATCCCACGTAGGATGACACTTTGTGTGATTCACAATTTGTTGTTCTAAGTCTGGGTGTTCTTTGTGTCCGTTTCATGTATGTTTGTAAAGTCCCCCGCGACACAGGAATTTATATTCCTAATGCGGGAGTTGTCTTTTAAAAAAAAAAAAAAAATTCAATGCTGAACAAATATAATAAGGAAAACCCAATTACGAACGAATACCATCTAAGTTAAGAGTAACCGTTTTATTACACTAATAGGGCAATCAATCTAATAAGTGTGAAGGAAGAAGAGAGAGTGCCTCGGAGAGCACGTTAAGCCGTCGGTCTCGGTTGTCATGAACATCTTTGGCAATCGTTATTGGGTAGTCAGTGCCCTAAAATTTTCTGACACCTAGTTCAATCTTCGAATTCCAGTTCGCATTCAGGGTTGCGAATGTCCGATGCCAGTAGCTCCGTGTAAAAATTGAAATTCAGGTAAAACCGGTTGAACAAGTAGCCGACCCCAAATAATCTTGGGAAAACAATAATATTATTTTGTTTATAGGAATATGTAACTACGGTGTAGTGTAAAGAAATATACAAACATACATTCAAAATAAAAAGGTACCATTCCGTCTCTTGCAATCAGTAAACAGAAAGAAGATAATCAAATTCAAGGATACAAATAATTCTCTCGATAGTTTTAATACACTTTAAAATTATTTGTGTTTTGTTTTTTTAGGGTTACGTAGTTCAAGACTCGACACCTTTAGGCGCCGTCCTATTGTCATCGCTCGTGCGATGCTGCGATGCGATTTCATCGTGCACAGGTACCCAGTTTCTACCGTCGAGAAATATTTCTTTAATTTTAAATACTTTATATATAAATTAAGTTTTCTTCAAACATCATCTTACGAATCCATGCCGAATAATAGGACATTCAACAATAATAGGACAATAGAATGGCGCCTCAAGGTGGCGGTTGGCGCCGCGACAGCGACAAGCGACCGAGGCAGGAGACCAAGACAGGAGACCGCGACCGATAGAGTCTGTGGATGTAGTCAGTTGTTTGTGTCATGATGGAAAATCAAGTAGTAGAAGTTCTATTGGAGTAAGAAGAGGACGATGATTTGCTCTTATATTATTATTACAAATACAAAACTAAAAGAAGATTACCTATTAAGGAATTATATTTAACTAGAGACCAAGAAGTGAACATTGGTCAGAAAAAGTATTCATTTTGAAGACTAAAAACATGTACTTTTTGAGCGAGACACGAGACACTACTTGTCCGGAGCGGCGACTTCTCGCTATCTCCTGTCTCGGTCTCGCTCGCGAACTGGCGCTTACACACTGCCTAACGTCAAGTGACGGTCGCGGACTCTTGTCTCGGTCTCCTGTCTCGGTTGCTTGTCGCTGTCGCGGCGCGAACCGCCACCTTTACAGGTTCGTCATGCCTGCCGACCGTCCATCCTCGACTTACTACCTAAACGGTTTGTGCTAGAAAGATGAAACTTTGCACGAATGTGTTGTGATTACATCTACAAAGTGCTATAATAAATTTATAAAATAGTTTTATTTGGGGTACCTTCTTTACACGTAAAGTGGGGATGTTATTTATTTCGTGGCTACCCTATCGTGTAGGGTGTCATTAGATAGGTCTTTTAAAAACATTGCGAGGTATCTATCTAAAATCATTTTCTAATTGAGGTATCCTTTTACGAGGTATTCAACTTTAAAATGCTTTTTTTTTTGTAAAAACGAGTCTTCCCCCCCCCCCCTTCCTTTAAAAGCTAAACGGCCGTCTCAAAAAATCAGAAAAAAATTATGATAGTAGTTCATATATTGAACTTTAAAGAAAAACTATTGCAGAGTATATAACCTTTGTTATTTCTGGAGTTATAGGGGCCTAAAACTCATTCACTCACTTGGAAAACTTCTTCAAAAAAAAGAAATTTTAAGTAAACATAACAATTATCCATTGGTCACGATTTTAAATCCAGCTACCATTACGGGGTGACTGCAGTACCCTATTTTATGAGTGGCCTGACATGCAATTGGCCAATTTTTTTAATATAAATAAAATTTCCAATAGCAACAGGCTTGTTATTTCTACCACAAATAAAATAAAGGTAAAGTAATAACAGTGACTTCAAAAAACATTACCCTATTATAAACTTAATATGATTGGCTACACCAAACACCGTCCTACTATAATATTGACGTAACAGAAAATTGGCTTGAATAATAGAAACGTATTTATGAAAGGTTTTGTGTGATCTCTTTTCGTATTTGACGTTGTTTGGCGAAGGTCCGTCTTCTCTTTAATCCTATTCGATCTTTTAGGGTAGGTACACTATTGAATAGACTTCAAGTTAGTTTTGTTGACACAACACTCTCTTTAATGCGTTTAGAACTAGCACAGAACTGTTTTTATCTCTTTAAAAGGACATTAGCACTTCGCATTTAATTTGCGATCAACAATTATTTTCTCAAAATCTAATTCTATACTGCATGCAGTGCCATATAAGGGACAACCGATAAAATTAGTATTATTTCAAATTAATTAAAAATTATGAAAGTGACAATAGCCTTTGCCTCTACGGCAACCAATACTGCATTAATTGAAGATTGATGGCAGCACCAGCTCCCTTAGCTAGGCATTCAATCATAGATTTTGATTTCGTTCTGAATAAAATGAAACATGCAGTGTAGGGCTAAATTAAATTCGAAGGTGAATAAGTCGTCAGTATATTTGAAGGCATTGACTTTATAATAACGATTGCCATAGTTATTTATGACAACCGGAACCTATGGATTAACGTGCTTTCCGATGCATAAGCGAGAAATACCGCGAACTTTCATACTCTGGACTGCTATTAAGATATTTTCTTAAGAAAAACCCAACAGTCGAACCTGGGAATCGAACTTAAAACCTCTCGATCAGCAGTCGCATATACTAACAGCTAGACAAACGAGGCAGGTAGGCAGATAAACATACGTATTTATTGCTAAATATCCCCATAATTTCAATACCCACAACAGTAAAACGAAAAGATTTAAGCATTGCACAAGACAACCATACATAGTCCAGAGAACCAAAACTTATTCTACAAGTATGCAAACCCATCGATAACTTTAAAGTTGAAAGTATTCGTACTGAAAATTTTAATTCCACAGTACTTTTATAAGCGCTCATTCCCAAGTAGCTTTACGTGATTGAAAACAATCAACGAGGTTAAGCAACGCGGTCAGTACCTAGATGGGTGACCGTTTGTGGCATGATATGTTATGAGCGTTTCCGTGATTCGGAGGTCAAGTCGGTCCCGGTTGTTAGATAATAGCCGTCAGGCTTATTTGGAGGCCTTTGAGCGGATTAAAAATATCCAACGGCAAGATTACGCAGCCACGGCAAGTCTTGTCAGTCCACACTTCAACCCGCACTCGGCCAGCGTGTTGACGTATGACCTCAAACCTCTCATGGGAGGAGACATGAGGCCAGTAGTGGGATAATGGTTGTTGTTGAAGAAGAAGAAGAAGTATAATATTTATATTTACTTATCTCTGTTATATATACTTTAATGTATTAGCAAAAGCAATGACAAAAACGTCACAAAGTTAGGGACAAATTGTTAGCATGTGACGTTTATTGTGTTATAACTTGGACACTTTTGGAGGTTTGGGAAATCTTTGAGAAGTTTTTAACTCCCTTAGGAGAAGATTGAGTTTAGTTCACTCACATAATATACAGAAAAATAATTTTGTTTGCAGTAGAAAAACGCGTGTAATATTTTTGATGTAATATTTTTGATGTATGAAAGATTGCCCAGATGTTTTTTACGGAGTTGAAATATGAACTTTGAATAATTAAATTATATTTTGCTGACGGGATGAGCAATTTCTTTATATCTCCTGAGGAAACAGGAGCAAGGTGTACCTATGTGTTTTTATAACTAAAACACCACCCTTACAACTCGCTTCGAGCTTCTTTGAGTGAAGACTGGTTTAAGCGACACCGCATGTATTCACGTCGACAACCTAGGGGAAGTTATTAGTTTCTTCTGGAAACGAGCTATCGGGTACGATTTACGGGTCGGACGTAATGTTTGTGTGATCCACAAATATTTGTTTCGCAGATTGGTTGTATTCTATGTATCATCATCATCATCATCATTATCATCAGCCTATCGCAGTCCACTGCTGGACATAGGCTTCTCCAATTCTAAAATCTCCCATATGTTTAATATATAGGTGTTTATAAAAAGTATGTTTATGTATTTATATCAGTTGTTTAGTACCCCTAATAGGAGCTCTGCTTAGTTTGGGACTAGATGGCATTGTTTATAAGATATCCGAAATACTTATTATTTGTTTTTAGACTTTCGCGACTTTTACACATACTCATGTTTTTACCAACCATAAGCATGACCATAAGCAGCCATAAGCGTGACCACGAGCGGTATAACCCGTTCGAAACGTCGGAAAATAGAAGGCATCGTAACCTTTATAATATTATCGCGAATAAGTCCCGTTTACAGTAAAAACATGAGTACTTATTATTTTCTAGATTTACCCGCGGCTCCGCCCACGTGTAGGATATTGCGGTAGATAGAAGCCTATGTGTTATTCGGATATGTAAGCTATATTATTGTGAAGTTTTATCAAAATCCATTCAGTTCATTAATTTTGCGTGAAAGAGCCACACATATTATACAAACATACTCACAAACTTTCGCGTTTAAAATATTAGTAGGATGTATTTATTAATCTGAGCCAGAAATGACCCCTCTGACATCTGAATAATTAATTTAGAAAGATTTAATTTATGTTAATTTTGTTTGTTACGGTACAATTTTCGTTTCATTTAATTAATTGAACTTTGCTTTAATTTAACTTATCTTAAGTTAATTTGAAATGTTTTCATTTATTCTGTTAGTCATCGTATTTACATTTTTACAATACGTGTCATAAAATCTGTACATTTATAATAATAATAAGAGCCAAATGGCCTTAGATGATTGGAAACAATCACCGAGGGAAAGTAATGAGAGCGCGGTCAATCCTAGACGGGTGACCGTTTGTGGCATGAGGTCACGTTAAGCAGCCGGTCCCGGTTATCATAAGAAGCAGATAGCAGTCGTGAAGCCTAGTTGGAGGCCATCGGGTGGTTTAAAAATACCCAACGGCAAAATTATGTAGGCACAACGTGTCTTGCCGGTCCCCAACCCGCACTCGGCCAGCGTGGGGACGTATGGCCTTAACCTTCTCTTGAGAGTAGACCTGTGCCCAGCAAAGGGATATTACGCGTTGTTGATGAAGAAACTATTTCTGCCCATGGACCTGACTTAATAGAAATGAGTACGTTGACGCCTTTAGTATACCCATTGGGGTATTTCGTGAGTCTCTGGTATTAATCAGTAAAGTCAAGTGTTTGAGCATATCTCTTCAATAAAGTCGTGTTAGTTACTACGTTATTCAAGTATCATTATTAAAAAAACTGAAAAATTTATGATGAAAGTTGAGTGTGATAGTGGAAAATAAACGTAGTAACTACAAATCTATAGAAGAGTTTATCTAAAGTTTTAGTAAATGGTCTATCTTTGTAATTTACTTTTACACTAATTAGGATTCTGTTATAAATGTAATGTGGTTTTGTGTATGTGTGTGGGAAAAGGGATAAAATGTATGTATGAGTGTGTGTGTGTGTGTATATGTATTTTGTTTTGTTTACTTTTCTTTACTTCTCGCACCAAAAACTGGCTGCGAATTCATTCTTTTTCAGTCTATTTTTTTCATCCTAAGGTTGCCTCTACTATTTGTTCATAGTTATTGTTTCGATGGAATCCTAAATGTAAATTGAATGAAATGGTGTACAATAAAGATTATTCTATTCTATTCTAAATGAAATAGGTGTGTACTTGGCTTATCAATTAGTATTGTCTAAGTAAGGTCTAGTAGTAAGTGTGGGATTGTAAAATTATAGTTATTGTTGAACGTAGTTTATTTTATTTTTGTATTTTGATACTTTTCACTGTGTAACTGGACAGACTCAAAGAAGATAGCAGAAGTATAAACCTTGGTGGTTTTAAGTTGCTATTACTGCATATCTCATGTAATTATTATTGTAAACATAAATAAACTAAAAAAAAAAAAAAAAACAATACTTACAAACAATATCTGAATATCGTAGAATCACTCTTAATATCGTTCGAGTTGTGAAGGTACGATTACTTATCGTATATCGATGATTCTTCAATTGTATTGGAGAACATCAATTCTCGTTGCCCGATTGTTTTCGTGAAGAAATAGATTCTTAGTAACTTTTATGTTCTTTATTACGGTCATATAATTTCGTTTGTCTTATAAATGTAGGTCAGATTGAACTTACTGTATGTATATTTATATTTATTTCGAGTTTGTCTCGTCCTTTCTTCTCAGGGCTTGTCCAGTTAGAAAAGGCCGAACTCATCTGCTCAAAAAAAAAAGTTTAACTTGCAAAAGTGTTCATGTAACCTAATTGCAGAATAAATGATTTGATTTTATTTAACGTAATACAAATGTATGTGGGGGCATGTCATTTTTTTTTCCTAGAACGGCTCGACATAAAGCAGGAGTAACTAAGCCTTAACATCGCAGGAGTCAGTGAGTTTGAAATAATCCAGGAATCTCGGTGAGGCTTAAGTTAAGACACGTTCCATCCATTTATTCGGAACGTAGTCACTGAATCAGCTCGTAAAAGGTATAGCTTTTAGTAGTGTTTTACGATCAGCTAACAACGTACCTGCGATAGGCCTGCTTGATTGCGCACCGTGTAAAAACTAACCAGAACGTATGTAATGAGGTTCAGCCATAAAAAGAATCAATCTAACATACGAGTATAGTTTTACATAAAATTGACTGCACGGTTGGCCTAATGGTGTATGCGGTCGTCACGCCGCTTTATACAGTGCCAAGTGTCGTGGGCTCACAAATTGTTGTTCTGAGTCTGGGTGTTATTTTTGTTAGCATTCTTGCTATCGTATTTCGTTGGTGAGTGTGAGAGTGGAGGCCTAATCATTCTGTATTATTCTCCCGTTCTCTGGAAGCCGGGGAATGATGCAGAAACATCTGACCAGGCTGCCATGGTATTTATTTATTTTAATCAACTGCTCACTACACTTACAGTTACCCAACACGTGTAGTGTGCCATTACAACAGTAGTGTTACAGATATCGTAATTAATGATTTACAATATTTTATAATATTCTAATCATTTCATTCATAGTCGTCTGGTCCCAAGCCAGGCAGGACCCGCGCCATGGTGACCAGACCACTAATAGATACACTTCCAAACAAATGTACATACATCATCATATTATTATAAGTAAATTAGTGGTATGGGTCACCATGCTGCATCGCTTACAGTAAAATTGAAGATGGTGACCCCTACTCCTGGGTTCTACTCGTGCTTTCCATCAGTTAGAGGGGAGTCACTTTGTTAGGTTTATATATTAAAAAAAAAATCACTTTTTCTCTGTGCCACTACATTTCTGGTGGTGAAGGGCTCAAAAGAAGGTAACACACAAGCGATTCTTGAACTTTAGATATCACTTTCTGGCTGTGAAGGTTTTTTCCTACTAGCTAGTGCAAGTAATTTTCTCCTTTATTTTAAAGTCTAAAATTATAGAGGGACACCGTACTTGACACCTATTGATGTATGTATGTATACGACATATAAAATATATACTCCTAGCCCATACCTACAAAATTCAGAAACGATATTGATTACATAAAGCACGTAGTATAAATAAATATTGAAAAACAGAATTTACTAAAAGAAAACCGCTGTCCGATCGGTTTATCTTTTAGTGAAGAAGTATGTTTAAATATTAACATGGGTCAGGATCTTCCATTGTCAGTAACTGATCCGTGGATTAAAGTAAAAAAGCGGCCAAGTGCGAGTCGGACTCGCCCATGAAGGGTTCCGTATCAGCAAGTAACATGATATAAAAGATCTTGTAGTTCGTTGTAACTTTCATCGATGTTTTTATACTAGTGTATTGACTGGATGAAATTTAAATTGCGTGTTACGATTTTTGACGTATTAAAAAAAAACTACTTACTAGATCTTGTTCAAACCAATTTTCGTTGGTAGTTTGCATGATAATATATAACATATATTTTTTTTAGTTTTATCACTCTCTTATTTTAGAAGTTAGAGGGGGGGGGGGACACACATTTGAAGAGGTTATTCTTTTAGACAAAGAAAAGGTATAAAAGAAATTTGTACATAGAAAAACGTTCGTATCATACGCGCAAATATATTTCATACATCAAATATTGTAATTTAATATTTTAGGCGTATATATTGTAATATTTTATTTTATGTTATGCTCAATATTCTTGACGCCTATTATGGCTGATTGAAAAAGCCTGTGGAACGATAAAGGTTTATATTATACGTTTTTTACGATACCTAACGCTTTGTTCCATATTCATGTTACCACATGAAGCGTTCTTGATCCAATTTTACCTAAATCCATCATTTATGTGAATATATTGGCTACTTAATTGTTGAATTATGTTCATTCGGCAAGGGTTTTGTTAAGGTTACTAAAATTTAAATTTTATTTAAGTTATATTAAAGGGATGTAAGAGGGCGACACAATCTATCGCTCCTATCCAACCTCATCTGCTCGTGGTACATTCTGTTGAACGACAAACGAGGCTCTGGCGACCGATCGATGGCGGTATACCCATCCTAACAAGCTTAGCCAAATCCAACAGGCCAGTGACGTGCAGCAACGTCATCGGTACAACAAGCTACGCTCTGCGGTCACCAACCCGCCGGCCCAGCGTGGTGATTAAAGACATTAACCTCCATGCGTAAGCATCAAAAGCCACGACTAACAGTTCCCGGTAGTCCCGCTATTTTTCGTCATGGTGACGACCACAGTTACGGCGTGACAGCAGGTGCTAAGAATCTCCGGGTTACGGGAGGCCACCACAAAAGACTGACCCTAGCAACGTTTAATGGCCGAACATTAGGGATAGACTCACTTCTAGCACAACTCGAGGTACAAATTGGGAAGATTAGATGGCCTTGGGGTTATGCGAATTCCCAAGAGAGGGCGAGGACACCATAACCCTCGACTCAGGCCATCTTATGTAGGTACTTCCGTGAGGGAGACCTACAATCCCAAGGTGGCGTTGGGTTTCTGGTTAACAAGTCTCTTTTTAACAACGTTGTAGAAATGTCTAGTGTGTCGAACGGGCTAGCGTATCTCATAATCAAGCTCACCGAGAGGTATTGCCTTAAGGTAGTATAAGTGACCATACACATATAATATTTATTCACTTGTTCGTATGGTGACGGATTAAGAATACAAAGTGTCAACACCCCTATTTATCCCACGTGGGTGTCGTAAAAGGCGACTAAGGGATAAACTACGCAAGACAACATCAATGCAAAGAGAAGGAAAACTTGAAACCAACCCTATACCAACCCGTCTGGCCAGCGTCTTATAGTAGGCCAATACCTCCTTTTCAAGGAGAGGCATATGTACAGCAGTGGACTGTTAAAGGCTGTTGATGACGATGATGATGATTTATTCACTTCTGAACATAGGTCTCTCCAACTGTACGTCACTTGGTTAGATCCTAGACTTCTCGCATCCAAGTCTTAACAGCCGTCTTGCATAAATTTTACCACTTCACTTGGCCTGTTGACGTCCTATAATAAATTTGCCGAGACGCGGTCCACACTCAAAAACACTCAAGAAACCCTCAAAAACTACAATATTGATCAGGCTTAATAATAATTTTATAAATAATGGCGAGGTGATCATGCCTGGTGGGCCACTGCCCAACAGTTGATGTTGGGATGTTGTATATATGCTAATCGGCGCGAGAATGTTAATTTCGCGATTCAGGATTAGTAGTTACTCAGTATAGATAATTCCGTGTTGTCTTTGTAGTTCAGTGTTTCATCGGTAGCTCTTGTATGTTTTTCGCTTGCGCGGTATGTGGAAGTCGCCACAGGTAAAAGTAAACAAGAAATGGAATGAATTTGAGGACTGTATATCGAGAAAATCAGATAACCTTAACTATATCTATAATATGTGTATTGCGAATTAATTTAGATTGCTCAACCAGTTTCATGCACCAAACGTGCCGATTCTTTTATGTATATATGTATGCTAAGTGAGCACCTTTATGTGTATTCCGGATTAATTCGATTTGCCCAACCAATTTCATGTGCCTAATGTGCTGATTCTTCTATGTATACAGGGTGTGGCGTAAATAGTGGCCCACCGTTAAGGATTCGATAAACTAGATAATTTTAATCTTCTTTTCTTCAATTAAAATTGGATATCTTTTTGTTAAACAAAAGGATCTGCTATTGTGATACCATATTGTAATTGGTATTTAGTAGGCATATTTTTAAACGAATGGGCACTGACAGCTTAGTAGATTTTGTTTACAAAAATCGCGTTTGAATTAGCATGATATGTTTAAAATTTGTGTTAAAATTGGTTTTACTCTACTGAGTAAAACCAATTTTTTCTTCAAAAGCTTTAAATTTACGTTAAAAACATTTACGTTTAAAACATGATTAGTTAGCTCTAGTATTCAGCAGTAATTACCAGTGATCAAAATAAAAAAATAAATGTTTTTGTTAAAACTACAACCAAATTTGTAACAAGAGGTACAAACGGACCCTTTGAGTGAAAATTGTAATATGTTATAGTAAATTATCTGGTTTATCGAATCCTTAACTGTGGACCACTGTTTACGCCACTCCCTGTATACGTATTATAAGTGAGCACCTTTATGTTATGACGTTTCAGAGCTATATTCAGCTGTTGACAATCCTAGTATTTTAGGATAGATTACGATTGTTTAAAGAGGGCATTCTGTTTGTTGTTCGTATCCATTTATTGTTAGGATTTCACTAATGTTACAAAATATTACGCCCAAACTACGTTCGAGGTCACGTATGTATTGTAACCTCGAGAAATAGTAATGTGTGGTTAGTGACAAGGCATTTTCACTGATTCAATACTACCAAAATGTACTGTTTATGGTAAAGAGAAGTAACGACCAGACGATCCAACTAGTGATAAGTGTCAGATATTTGGTTTACGCAACCATGTAATTCTGCAACTAAAGAGGTATAAGTACATTACCTCTCCACTGATACTGGGATGGAGAGAACTAATGTCCATCTGATTATATTATTTAAGCAGTGATAAAAAAAATACGTTGGCTTCTATTTATATGTGTGTCGCGATGTGGGCAATGCACTACATTGACACACACTATAGCGTTCTAGTGAGATGCTTTTTCACGCACCACGTAAAGGATCATAATGGGAAGGAAACACGAGCACCGATATTGAGTTCCAGGTTTTAACAGAAGGGTGGAGTCGACACTTTCAATATTTCAAGGCATAGTCATCTTCATTTTAAATAAATACATTTAAATAAATAAATACATTTTCGGACATCTTACACACAACGTTATCTAGTCCCAAAGTAAGCAGAGCTTGTATTATGGGTACTAAACAACTGATATAAATACATAAACATACTTTTTTTTATAAATAGATACATGTTATACATAGAAAAACACCCAGACTTCAAAACAAACATTTGTGGATCACACAAATATTTGGTCTGACCTGGGAATCGAACCCAAGACCTCTTGATCAGCTGCCGCATAGGCTAACCACTAGACCAACAAGGCAGTATTTTGCCCTAAAACTTTGTTACATTGTGCCATGTTAAACAAATATTTACATATACTAAATCTTTAACGTGTAATAACGATTTTTAAGAACCTAATCAATACCTTTTTATTTAAAACGTAACAACTTGATGATTTACCTATGAATTTACATGATAAATAACTCCATAACCTTTTTTTATTAATACCATTATCATCAACAGCCTTTAACAGTCCCCGGCTGGACATAGGCCTCTCCTTAGAAATGAGGTTTTGGCCTACTATACCACGGTGGCCAGACGGGTTGGTATAAGGTTGGTTTCAAGTTTTCCTTCTCTTTGCATTGATGTTGTCTTGCGTAGTTTATCCCTTAGTCGCCTTTTACGACACCCGCGGGATGAATAGGAGTGGTGACACTCTGTATTCTTCATCCGTCACCAAACGGACATCACAACAATAATATCACAGTAGAACACAATTTGTATGATAAATCCTTGAATTGGTACTCTGTACAATACAGAAGAAGAAAGTTTGTCGTCTATTTAACATATAAAGATCAGGACAGCTGCGGCAGCAGCATTGGCTCACATAGGGTGACCATGCTTCGGATTTCATTTAAAATAAAAATGTTTGACAAAGCACATAATCTAAAAAGTTTGTTTAGGCCATTTAACACCGCTGACCAAACGGATTAGTTTTTGTTTAATATTTTCTTTTTGTTTCTTCCTTAGTTGGCTCTTGCATCACATGCAGAATAAGCATAGGAGGAGGAGACATCCGTATTCTGAATTCGTCGGACAGAATGCTGACATATAATCTGATCACTGTAAGATGTATCTGACAATGATGTAACATTAAGATTATAGTTTGCAACAAACTATTCCTCCAATAGGTAGTTTAGGACGCCCATAGGCCAGGTGAAGTGATGATTTGCGCAAGAGGACTGGCAGGAGCTGGATGCGAGAAACCCAAAATTGAACAAAGTGGTGTGCAATGGGAGAGGCCTATGTCCAGCAGTGGACTGAGATGGGCTGATGGCGATGATTTTTATGTTTTGTTTTTTGTTTCACTAGCCAATATTTGGTTTTGATTACGTAACTGAGTGACATTATCTAATAAAACAAGAGAATAGAGAAATCAAATAGAAAGCAAAAAACATTTGCAACTTGGTTAGGGGGGCTGGGCTGCAAGTTACAAAAACATTGATGATTTTAATCAGAGTGTAACCTTTTAAAAACTTTGTCGAGATCTTTGAATCGTAGCTTCGATATCCTGGGGTCTGTGATTATTTTCCAATGTTATGTAACGAAAAATGTGTGAACAAATTCTCATAACGGACCGATGGCCTGGACGGGTTCAGAATAAGTAGAGTGAAGTAAAACATACAGTTTACTCCATGACTCCATTTATACCTTCTGTAAACTAATGAAGTAAGCATACAGTTTACTCCATTAAGTTTACAGAAGATATAAACAAATAAATTAATTATATTCAGATGAACTTAAAGTACAGTTGGATTTTGATAATTATTTCATATGAATATCGTTTTGTTCTTTCAACTAATTCCATTAATTTATATTATTAGTAAAATAAACTATAATATATATAAGTAAAATAAATTTACTTACAAGAGTGTCAGTCACCCTACTTATATTTTATGGTCTCAACCTCACACACTTTGTCTACATACAAAAAGAAACCATATTAATCTCACAGCAAAATACGCGATCGACTGTACGCAGAATTGTTTTAAAAGTACCTACATAAACAAAACACCAGAGTTGTTTTAGTACGATGCTTAGTTCAGAATTATTTACTTTTATGAAAAAGAAAACCTAGTACATGTGTTTTATGTTTTTTGTCATCATTTCGTATGTTTGATGAAATGGTAAAAAGCACATAATACAAGTAAATAAGACACATTTTACTATTTGCCCTAGGGTACAATTATATTTTTACAATATTTTACGAAAATGCGAGCAGTCGTCAATGTTTTCAAGTGTTTTTTTTCTTTTTTATATATATTTAAGCCTAAAAAATTCACTCTACTTTACCTCATTTAAAGCATGAGTAGAATCCAGGAGTAGGGATCACCATCCTCCAATGCAGCATGGTGACCCATACCATGGCAGCCTGGTGAGATATTTTTGCATCATTCTTCCGGCCTCTGGAAGCCGGGAGAATGATGCAGAATGATTATGCCGCCGGTCTCGCACTAACCAACGAAATGCTGTTATTATCAGGATGGTCTTCTGTGTGAGTCGATTAGCTCCCTATGGAATTCTTTTGTCTTCTTCTTCACAACTATTTTCACCGTTGGACCTATACCTCCCTATACCTGATAAACAAATGTTTCCCACAACGGTTATGTGTGGAATACAAATAGTTTATTTGCAGTTATTACATTAATTAGGATTGATAAGGCTCATGTTTGTTTAAGCCTAGAAAAATATAGAACAAACCAAAGATACGACTAAAAACATGAAAGGTATTCTTATGATAGTGTTTATAAGTTGCTGAATATCTGCAAGTAACTTTAATAATGACAAGCACAGACGGACTCTGAGTCCAACCATGTGATTGTGATGTCATCATCATCAATAGCCTTTAACAGTCCACTGCTGGACATAGGCCTCTCCTTAGAAGGATGATATTGTGATGTGATACATAGGTATTTATACGTTCTCGCAGTTCATGTGTATTGTGTAGTGTTCGTTTTATTCTCCTATAAAACGTCATAACCGTTACTATTAACTGTACTATATACCGATGAAGGCAAATGAAGACATTTAAAGATTGCAAATGCAAATAACCAATCCAAAAATAGTCTGTTTAGTAAAAAAAGTCGAGTAGCACTCGGGGACTTTAATATACGCAATTATATATGTATATTTATTTATTTTTTATTTATGTAGTATTTTTTTCTTTGATATTAATTCAAGTTTACAAAACAATATACACTGTCTTTTTACCAACATACATTCTAACAATATTATTGCCAAACAATATAATCATCCTATTAACCGAACGACAATGACAACTAAACAGAGAACATAATAGTAATACGAGCCTATATAAAACACTAAGATTCAATATACGGCACTGGAGGACGCGGACGCTATGTATTGTTTAAAATAGATCATAATTTTATATATTTCGTAATTAGTTTTTTACAATAGGATTATAGAAAAGCAAGGAAGAAGAATCTAGAAAGACTGTGTTGGTATTATGATTCGGTCGCCTCGCTCCAAGCCCGCGATAAAAGCTATGCAATAGCTTAAAACTATGATAATTTTATCATATTTTTAAACCAAAACCCAAGCACATTGTTACTACAAATGATCAAAAACCTTCCATAAATATGTGCCCTTCATCAAGCTATACATTCTAATTTAATTTCAAACGTATTTGTACACATATCGCAAAACTGTGAACACTCTCAACAACTGATAGCAAAATAAACTTTCAACCGCTGAAATTAAAAGTTGCTAAATGTTATTAAAACCGCACGGCTCCGTAATATTTATTACGAAAATTGTTATACAATATATATAGTTCTTGATTGAGTTAACAGAAAACACAATAATCCCTTTAAGACTTAATCAATTTGACTATGACACGGTTCTTTTCAGGGTAGAATAAATGCAACTAAGCTTAAATTAATTATGGATGAAGGAAATTGATCTGGAACTAGAACGTTTGTCTTCATTGTTCTGAACTTTTCTCTTATGACGCGACGTCCCGTCAATTTGTTTAACGAAAAATAATGATGAATATTTTACTACTTAAGGGGTGATTTATTCTTTTTTTATTATTCTTTGGATATTGTTTTTGGAGTTTGACAAGTAGATGATGTAATGTTTTTTTTAATTAAGTACATGGAATACTAGCAGCTAATTTCTAATTTGTCGACCTAATTACAACACTTATTCATGCAAAGTTTCATCTGTCTAGCACCAACCGTTTTAGCGGTAGGTCAAGGACGGACGGACGGACATGATGAATCTATAAGGGTTCCAAGTCATGAGCTACGGAACCCCAAATAACGTAACGTGGTTCTCAAAGAACAATTTGGAAATTGCATTATGCCTTGGCAAAATTAGTTCTTATGTTGGCCACATATTTTTTATCTTTTCTACCAAATGAGACTCCTTAATAAACTCGAATATTTACAACAATAAAATGATAGGCAAAATAAAAATGGCTTCTATTATATAATCAATCTTTTGAATAACTCGTTTCCAGGTAGGTATTATGATATAGTCAATGTATTAAAAAAAACTGTCAAAACTAGTTCAGTTCGATTATGTTTCCTTAATCATGTTCGTATATTTTGTGACTTGTTTCAGATTGTACTAACTAGTAGCAAAATTTTGTCCTGAAAACTTTCGTATTTTTAAATTCAACTTGTTGGCATATTTAATTAATTTGAGCTAAAACTTTTGCTGGATTCAGAGAAGTTGTGTCTGGCAATAAATATAAACTTTCTGTGTAGTTAGCTTTGGGGATCTGACAAACGATGTTAATTCTAGAAAAGTCTCACCACTGTTCATTTTCATGGTGTTTTCACACGTCGCTAAATAAATGTAACTGTTCTTAACGAAAATAAAATAGAAAATAATTCAAGAAAGAAAAACATTCATGTTTATAAATGCCTAAATAAAATAAAATCTACCAAGTCTATTCGTGTCTTCATCTACTTCATCGACGGGGTATCATATTTTACTTACTATTATTTTGAAGAAGCAAATCCATTAATTTGAGGAATCCGTCCACTCGCTGCCATTCACTATAATTATAAGAGCGGTAAGCTCACTTTCCCTTCCTTTACAGGACAACTCGTGCTGAACTTAGAAGTCACCGCTTTAGAGTGGACGAAATACGCAGCAGAACAAAACAGTTCGGCTCTTCTTTCCTATGCCGAGCAGTCAAAAGCTGGAACTCGCTACCAGCTCACGTGTTTAAGCGGGGCGTGAAAAAGCATCTCTCTAAACCGCCATAGTGTGGGCTGCCCATCATGCATTATGTCTGCATTCGCAGCAAGTGTGGTGGCCCCCACTCTTGGATTTTGCTCATACCTTCCATCAGGCAGGGCATCAAAATGACTTTAATTTTAGTAGGCTAAATACAAAAAAAGTACAAAATTGAAAAGATATATATGTACATCAAACATACACCCCCGAAATTGAAACCAGCCATTTTCCGATACAATATATTCCATATTTAAAATGAAATGATAAACATTTTCCGCATATATTTAAATTACACAGGAAAAAAATGTATATCTGTTTCCTATATAGCTATTAATATGTGTGTATCCAACAAAAATTAATAAGTAAAATAAAAAATAAATGTATTAATTAAAACAGGAATATGGACAAAATCTTTATAATAAAGTCTTTTACAATGAATGTTTCATGACCATCATAATATTTTTTTAAATTAATATCAGGCCAAAATGTTTGATAATCGTCTTTTGGTTTTAGATCTTCACAGAATAAAAGCATCTCTTACTGTAATTTATGAGAGACAGATTACATTTGCTAGCTGACGAAAATCAACATCATATCGCCATTACACCTAATGGTCCTAAGGGTTTAAAATGTCAGAGTCGCGTGACTGTCCCTGTGGGCCCTGAAAAATGGTAATATTATCTGACTTTTACTGATTTCTAGACATCCTATGAAAAATTGCACTTTATACCCGAACGTAGAGTTTTGAAATAACAAGGTTTCTATTTCAAATCTTAACCTCGTTGACTTAAGATTCATAATGCAATGGAATGATGTAATAGTTCACAATTTGTCATGGGCAGCTTTTGCTTATGATTGCCTCAATTTGGCTCGAAAATTACGAAGACGAGTCAAGGCTTTTTACCGCAATATAATGAATTTTATTTAGTTTTATTACTGTACATCTGTAAAAGGCTTTTTATCAAACTGTTTGTCGGTCTCGGTGTATATAGCTTAATTAATCATTAATTCATATAACACACGCTAGTGTCAGACGTCCCAATAATTTGAAATCCATCATTCACATGTCAGCATCCTTGAAATACAGCAATTATTAGTCCCAAGAATTTTATTATGATAGGTAATACTAGGTATTTCATACACATCAATCAATTACATTCGCAGCTGCTTCAGATTAACGCTAATGAACGAATAGGCTGTCTAACTTATACCAAAAATAATATATTGAAACTTAGGCTCAATGCTCGTTATTTTTATCTTTTTTTTTGCACATTTACGGTTTTCTTGGCAGCCAGTTGATGGCACATTCGTCGCGCACTTACGGATTCGCAACCGTAACTTCTTTTGAGCTAGTTTGACTAGAGTCCTTTTGTTGCTTGTCACTGAGTCAGAAAGGTTACCGGAGTTCCAAAACCTTTCTCTTCCAAATTCTTGAGAGGAGGGAGAACCAGAGAAAGATGATGCTCTTGTTCTTATTGATTTACATATGTCGTCAATGATTATAATTAGTTAAAGTACTTAACTACACTATTTTAAGTAAAACATTTTTTTTTCTTTCACAGTTATCAGTTACTGTCTAATTTATTCCTGTTTAGCCTTATTTAATTTTGTTTCTGAAATAATTTAATTTATTTATAAAATAAACCCTTATAAATTGGGTCGTTTTTAAATTAATTAAAACATCACACAGTGAATATAAAAACGGTTACGTAAACACACCCGACATGGGTATGTAAATAGAATTATTTTATCTCTGTCTTTGTTATTTTTTTTTTATAAAAACGTTTAAAAGTAGGTATAGTTTTTTTTTGGTTTGTTGATAACCTCATTAATATTTGAGCTGTTTTTATTATTTGAGTCAAAAATGAATGTGTCATTCTTAGAGTCACCATATTTCTGAATGTTTATAGAACTGACTGAAAAGGTCCAAAATGTATGAACCAAAACCCCAGAATCGATTGGGACTAAATGGGTATCAGTAGTTTCATTACACTGTACAATGTACCCCACCGAAAGCGCAATGCCCAAATCAATGGGGTATAAGAGCTATAGACTGACAAAGTCTTTAAAAATCATGAGTTTCACTTATTATTTTTTATCAGTTTATAGAATATAGGCAAAATTCTAACGACTATAACGACAGGATTACTATACTATTGTTTACTATCATTTATTTATGTTTATAATTATTACTCATCACTAAAAAAAAATGTTTTTTTTTTGAAAAAAACAAGCAATTCGAGCTTGCTGCTTGCTGAACTGCTAAGAGAAAGAAATGACAATAGCATGCTAGAGTTGTTATTTTATGACTCGTTTTAGCGAAATAGTATACTTATGCTTGTATTGGACTCTAAACTACACTCGGTTCCAAAAATAACGGGTCAGTCACATAAACCCGAATATCTCCCGAACTACGTATGCCATCCTAATGAAACGAAGACTGTTCAATTGAGAATTTAATTATACAGATAAAAAATAAAATAAAACTTAGTTACACCCACAATATTAATCTTAAATTAAAAAAAAACTAAAGTAGTCATATTTTTCTTAAGATTACATTTTTTTTATGATTGTTTTTTTGCTGTTTTTCATCACTGGAGGCTTCATCACGTGGAGGCAATACAAAGTATTAAATGAAGAAAGTGATGAAAAACAGCAAAAAAACAATCATAAAAAAATGTAATCTTAAGAAAAATATGACTACTTTAGTTTTTTTTTAATTTAAGATTAATATTGTGGGTGTAACTAAGTTTTATTTTATTTTTTATCTGTATAATTAAATTCTCAATTGAACAGTCTTCGTTTCATTAGGATGGCATACGTAGTTCGGGAGATATTCGGGTTTATGTGACTGACCCGTTATTGGTTTATGTGACTGACCCGTTATTTTTGGAACCGGCTATACTTGTACATGTTACTGCTCGACATAGTGATTCCTCAGTTGATTGTTATAACTTTTACAGTAATCTTATTATTGTTGTTAATCAGTAATAATGATTGTTTTTGTAAAAACAAGAAACTCATCATTAATCAACAAGTAACTCATGATTTTTTCATACATATTTTGTCAGCCCATAGCTCATTTACCCCATTGATTTCGGCATTGCGCTTAGGGTGGAGTAAATTGTGCATTATAATGAACCTACTGATACCTATTTAGTTCCAATCGATTCTGGGTTTTTTTTGGACCATCTCCTTTACCCTTGAAATTATTATTTTTATAAACCCCAACCTTTTGTATCCGAAGAGGTAAAAATGGTATTCAACATCCATATTTCGATGACAGTACATTTTTAAACTCGTTATTTCATTTGAATGTAATGACCGATTTTAATAATTCAAAAAGTTATTTACTGGTACTGAAACAGTCTTAAATTAAAAATAATTTATTTCATAAAGTCATGAATAACATGGTCTTTTTGGGCATGGTATGGTTTTTGATGAGTTTTCCTGTAAAAAATGTGGTTATAGCAGGGGGGTGTCACTCCGCACTTTAGGTATAGTCGGCCGCCTGCCTGCCGCGCAGGCCAGGGTTGTCACTTACGCGCGATACGCGTCGCCGCGTCGCTCTCGCGCATTATATAAATTTTTGTATATACTTTCGATACCCACAATGGCAACTAATCACAAAACTCGATATTCTAATCCATATAAAAGATATTGCTCTGTTTACGGATGTTTGAATAAAAGGCAAAACAAGGAATCAGAATTATCATTTTTTAAAATTCCTGACGATATTGAAAGGTAAGTCATTTTTTTGTATTAAAACCATAACAAGTGTAATGACGGTATTTTGTATTTTATTATTTTATTTTGTACTGTGGAGAAAGACTACACTTTTGAACGAATTTGCACTCACTCCCTGTCGTGTAACATACACCATTTATATTTATAATAAAACAAAAGTTTAAACAAAAAAGTACCTATGATAACGTGGTCAAGTAGGTTAACGATTGATATGTTTAGTCAGAGAGCTATAGTGACATTTCTTTAAATAGACAGACCAAGAGATTATCTATAGAAATAAATAAAATTGGAGTGTCTATTTGTAATACTAAAATAACCGCTTTTCACTAAATGCATATATATGTATACAAGGTACATATGCCAAAATGAAAAAAACAATCAAACAATACTTGAAAGTTAAGCAATTATAATATAATTTTTAATAAACATATTTATGTTTACTGAAGTGTATTTAATTTCTTTTGAAATAACGACTTACCATTTGTCCAAAAACTAACATAAACTAGCTCATAGCTCTTGGACTAGGATTATGGCGCGTCGTCCTATTCTAAGTATAAGAGTGCGAAATCCTACACTGTAATACCAAAATATAAAATAACAATATTAAAAACATAGTTTGAACCAATATTAAGTCTTTAGGTATTGCCTCCTGAACTACTATTTTTGCGTCCTACGTATGTCGTTCCGATTATTTAAACCGTAATTTATTGAAAAAAGTACCTAAAGTAGTTATACCACGACGTTAGTCAACATCTCTAAGTAATATCAGGCTGTCTCACTTCTCGCAACAGTATCGAAAACGTATGGAGGTATTCGCGAATAAATTATAAGCGCTACTAACAACGTTAGTTTTATTTGAAAAGTAATTTGTTCACTAAAGTAATAGAAAAAAGACATTAATTATATTTAAATTATTTTTAAAAGAAGACGACCCTAATATCGTTAGAACAGATAAGAGTTACAAGATAGAAAGAGATAGCAATTGTAGGTAAATATAATCGTAGGTGCTTCGGCGCTGTGCAATCTGAATTGAACTTAATGTAATGACACCAAGCGTCCCTATTTCTTTAATTTCCTTTTCGGAGTGAAGCTTCTGTACTGGTACTATTATGTATTCTGTGGTTATAGTGACATAATAACAATAGCTGGACAAATGGTACACCGATATATTTTATACATTTTAATACGTTCTTCAATATTATAGAACATATTTTTGTTCTATCATTCATAGTTTCCGCAGCGCATGCGATGAAAGTCATTTTATGGCAATTTTTATCATACCTTGGATTACATTATTGAAATTTTAGTAGAGATCCCTATTTTTTTCTAGTAAAAAATATAGACTATATTACTCTTAAGGATAATGTAGAATTCTAATAATGAAAGAATTATCGCAATAGTTTCAGTAGTTTTTGAGTTTATTCGTAACAAACATATATGTATACACGTTTCCTCTTTATTATATTAGTATGCACATACCATACCCAGAACATAGAAATGATTGTGTTTACAAAACAATAATTCTTTTTAGGAATCGAACACACGACTATTTAACAGCCAGGATCACTAGCCATAAAAATACAAATCCTATGTTGAGTTCCAATTTACAGCCTCCAAAAACATGACTAAACAAAACAAGATTGATATCACATAATATATGTAGGTATGTAGATAAGTCTCTGCAGTCTTTCCATTCAGAGATTTATTTTCATCCCTCGCCACGCTGAATCCCCGGACTTTCGCCGTAAGTCTTCATGAGCGATGTGTATGTACGAATTCGTATTGACAAAATGGCTTATTCAAATACACCTCGTCAGTACAGAGGTTTATTGTAAGCAATAAAAGTGGTTTAAAAGAAAACAATGATGGAAATGTTAGAAAATATGGACCTCTTCTATTTACAGCTCAAGTATAATAAAAATCTTGGATACGTCAATGATGTACTTGTTTATATAATGCTTCAAAACATATAAACCGACTGTCAATAACAAAATATAATACTTCAGTTTCATAAAAAACCGGTGTTCAGAACTTATTTTGTCGACTTTAGTTGAGAAATTAGAAGATATCTCCAGCATGGTTAGGTGCGGTGATGATACAGGGGGATCTGAAATGACTGGAAATGGGTCATCTACATAAAGTAAGAGATATGAAGGGATGGTTTGGACAACCAACTTCAAGAAAGGCATGACTTTCATCTTACAAATTTATCACCAGAGCTAATCGTATCGACGTTACTTGCATTGAGAATTGCGAGTTCGATATCTACATTGTAAACCACAAATTATGTATCTACACTCGGTTCCAAAAATAACGGGTCAGTCACATAAACCCGAATATCTCCCGAACTACGTATGCCATCCTAATGAAACGAAGACTGTTCAATTGAGAATTTAATTATACAGATAAAAAATAAAATAAAACTTAGTTACACCCACAATATTAATCTTAAATTAAAAAAAAACTAAAGTAGTCATATTTTTCTTAAGATTACATTTTTTTTATGATTGTTTTTTTGCTGTTTTTCATCACTGGAGGCTTCATCACGTGGAGGCAATACAAAGTATTAAATGAAGAAAGTGATGAAAAACAGCAAAAAAACAATCATAAAAAAAATGTAATCTTAAGAAAAATATGACTACTTTAGTTTTTTTTTTATTTAAGATTAATATTGTGGGTGTAACTAAGTTTTATTTTATTTTTTATCTGTATAATTAAATTCTCAATTGAACAGTCTTCGTTTCATTAGGATGGCATACGTAGTTCGGGAGATATTCGGGTTTATGTGACTGACCCGTTATTGGTTTATGTGACTGACCCGTTATTTTTGGAACCGGCTTCATCTTCTGAGTCTGCGAGTTTATTGTAAATTTGTAAAGTACAAGATTTATTTGTTACTGAATCAAGAGTTGTATTTTAAATAATAAAAGAGAATCAGCTTATTATACATATCATAATTTGTAACAAAAACAGACATATTTAGGGATTATACTGGTGGGGCCATCTGGTGATAGTGAATTGATAGATCAAATGTATAGGATTACATTTTGACACGTTTAGAAATAGTGGAAGGTGACTAATATTTGTGGCACATATTTGAGAATAAGCTATATGAAGTTATATTTTTTTTTATAATAATAATCTGACAAAACATCATCTAGTCCGAAACTAAACAGAGCTTGTACTATGGGTACTAGCCAACTGATTTAAATACATGGTATACAATTTTTGTAAATACATACATTATTTATTACATACATATACATTACAATACATACACAGAAAACTCCCCAAACTCCGAAACGAATATTTGCAGATCACACTAATATTTTAGCTCCTACTCGGGGATCGGATCCGAGACCTCTTGATCAGCAGCCGCATACGCTAACCACTAGACAAACAAGACAGACAAGTAGGTATTACTTTAAAATCATTAACACTTTGTATGCATATCAAATATTAAGAACGAGAACTTGCACTTATGTATTTCAGTCTTTCGTTGACCCTGTACGAACAAAATCCAAAAAAACAAATTTATACATTTATGGATTAGTCCAGATTCTAGAAGCATACTTCAGAGTGGAACACGTTCCTTAACTTTATATCTGTAGGTACCACAAAGCAAATCTCTTCACATGAGAAGAAACTAGATTTATTCAGGTTGCATCTGAATAATGCATAGGATACGAAGAGGTAACACAGACAGACGGTCAGAAAAAAGTAGAATGGATTTACATATTTGAGTATGTGTCTGCATTTTGTGATGGAGAATACATTACGTAAATAGAGATTAATTAATTAATTCCCTGATGGAGTTTATTTAAGAAAGGTGGTCGTTTATAGCCGTTTATTTGATACTTATTGGTCTAGTTAGTGTAAGCGGCTGCTGATCAAAAGGTCTCGGGTTCGATTACCGAGTCGGAGAAAAAATATATTTGTATGATCTGCAAATATTTGTTTCGCAGTTTGGGTATTTTCTATGTAAAATATGTATGTATTTACAAAAAAAAGTATGTTTATGTATTTGTGTTTTTTTTATGTAGTCTTAAATTAAATTGAATAAATAGAAGGTTAAAACGAGCACTAGTTATAAGTGTATCTATATTTAACTTTTACAACTTCTGTAACTTTAGCTGCTTGTGTAGTGATACTCTCCGTTTAAGCGGTTTGCACTTAACATCTTATTTTCTACATCTCTTAAAGTTTGTTCATTTATTTTTGTAAATATTTTCTCGTTTCATTTTCTTGCAAGCAGTAAACAACTCTATTTCATTTGTTTTGTACGAATATTTCTCAGTAAAGCTGTAATTTGCTTTTCTTCGCGGGGAGATGTCCCCCATGTTGTTTATATAACTAAGTAAACAGGCATCTGACGACTGACTAAAATGATAACTATTTATAGGATTCTTATTCTTATTTAAATCAGGTAAAGCTAGAAATAAAAATGCCAATCGAAAAACAGTCTTCTCTCAGACGGACTCCTCGACCTACCGTCCAAACGGTAAGTGCTAGAAAGATGAAACTTTGTATGAATATGTGTTGTAATTACTTCGACAAAGAGTTATAATAATATTATGAAAAATATTTTAATTTGGGGTACCTCCCCTACACGTAAAGGGAGAATGTTTTTTTTTTCTCGCGTGTGGGAGATCATTAGATAGGTCTTCTAAAAGCAGTAAAGGGTTTCTAAGACTTTAAGTTTTTATTGGGTACAGATTGCGAGAAAATCCACTTTGAAGGGTACTTTTTTGTACGAACAGGGCGTGTGTCCCCCCCTTTAAAAGCTAAACAGCTGGCTTAAAAAATCTGGAAAAAATTGTGACGGTGGTCCATATGATGAATGAATGAACTTTAAAGGAAAACTATTACGGATTCGATGACTTTATCAGTTCAGGAGTTCAGGCTTAACTTGTGAAATGCGCTTACTTGGAAAACGTCATACAAAATTTACGCATTACGTAAACATAACAATTTATCTATTGGATACGATTTTAAATCCAAGTACCATTATAGGTGTCTGGCGAACCCTTTCCAGTGCGTGGCCTAACACGAATTTGGCAAATTTTTTTATTCTAAGTTTTCATGCAATAATGTAGCGATAAGGGTTTAAACTAGACTACAATAAAAATGTATCTTAAGAAACTGTAACGCAAATCTAGAATTTTATTTTCCATATCAAATGAACTTCAAAACCAAAGAAATTATTAAAAAACAAAGCAAGATAAAAAGAACAAAGGCGACTCGTAGAAATCATGAGCACATCTACTTAACACACGTTTCTTTCAGACCTTGAGTTGGTAAAGTACTTCAAGGTACAAGTCCACCTTTAAGGCTTCCGCTTTGAGAAGTTAGAAGGACTCTAGTGTTTTGTTACATTGTAAGCTATAGAAAAAATATTGCAGACAATAGATTTAGAAATACCAATACTTATAAACAGCAGCTCTCACAAGATGTTCAAAATTATGGTAAACCGGTTGCTCAACAGTCGCACACACAACCTTCGCTTAACCCACGAAGGGTATGGTGCCAAAAGCATTTCCCGCATTCAACAAAAAAAGCCAGGTGTAGTGACGACTTGTGCAAGATGTCTGGCAGAGGACTGATGGCTGGAGAGGGCTATGTCAGCAGTGGATGGCTGATGATGATTTTTTTTCTTCTATTTTCTTCCTTAGCACTAAACTAAAATTGTTGGATGTACTTACCGGATAATAAATATTACACCTATTTATCAAAGATAAAATAAAGCTAGTGGTGCATAGGTCATGCTCGTGATACGGGCGCCGCCAGTCGGGGCTGGTCATCTCACAACTTCTATTTATTGTTTAATTATTTTTGGACACTACCTGTGTAAATATCAGCATCGTTACATTGTGCTCTCGTTTAATAAAATGCCTTAAACAATGTAACCAAAAATTGTAAAAACAATGTTGGAAAAGAGTGTCCATGGAGTTTCTTGTCTGTTCTTCTCCATAGGATCTACGAATTGGAACAGACGATTAGCTTCACGACTGACTACTTGACGTTTTAAAAGTGCCGTTGTATGGTTTACTTGAATGAAATGGTTTGATTTGATTTGATTTAGTTTGAACAGTGTGAAGCTACAGAACAGATAAAAAGATTTATACTGAGTGTAGCCGAAAGATAGGTCTTGTTTTATGACTTGTCTTAAAAAACTTACAGTAAATCTGTTTAGGTGCGGCATGATGAAAAAATATCACATCGTGTATATAATTTCAGATCTAGTCATTTATACGTTGTGCATTGCCTTCATGCCCTAGCAATAGTTTTTAATCTACATAACATTGCGATTGCGATCTAAATTAAATTATGTATGATTACGTAATGTTATGTCTAAAAGGCACTTAATAATTCTAAAAAGCATTGTAAACTCGTCAAAAGTTTTGCGGACAACTCAAGTACGGTCAAAACCTATTAAAGGCTCTCCAACAGAACATTTTATTATCATAGTAATATAATTTGGAGAAAACCCTCTCAAGTAAATCAGTTTTTACGTTGAAGACGTTTTAATAAACCACTCACCGTAATATAATTTGAGTTTAAGATCTGTTTTAAATTCATGCTTAGACGATAACCTTACTCATGTCATCTGACAAAAATGCAAGGGTGGTCTGAAGGACTCCAATTTACAAATATTGTGTTTATCTCGCCTTGATTTTGAAGTTATTTGCAACATCGTCATGGAGAATCGTAATAAATTGTATTAGTCATTCCTTTTTAGGGTTCCGTTGCCAAATGGCAAAACAAGGAACCCATAAAGATTTGTCATGTCTGTCTGTCTGTCTGTCTGTCCGTCCGTATGTCACAGCCACTTTTTTCCGAAACCATAAGAGCTATACTGTTGAAACTTGGTCAGTAGATGTATTCTGTGAACCGCATTAATATTTTTACACAAAAATATTAATGCGGTAGTTTTTTTTAATACGTTGTTAATCATAAACCGCAATTTACATTTCTTTCAATCAAAACACTATTATTAAAACATCGATACAAGTTACAACGAACTACAAAAACTTTTATATGATGTTACTTGCTGCTACGGAACCCTTCAGGGGCGAGTCCGACTCGCACTTGGCCGCTTTTTTATTTACTACAACAGTACTATTTACTGCAGAAATTTTTCTAAAATAATATAACTAGTTCACTCTTCCAAATAATAAAAAAATCTTAATTTTTTGAGGAGTTCAAAGAGTGATAGAAATAAAAACACAACTAGAAACATCCAAAATAAAGAAAACACTCTTATGTTTTTTGATTAGATAGACAAGAAAATAAGCTCGTAAAATCATACAAAACTATACGTAGCATAGCTTTAGGTCAAGAGACAAACAAAACAGGCAAATTACTCTAAATTCATTCAATTTATCAAACAAATAGAATTTAGAATTGCTGATCACCATACCGAGAAAACTCAATGCTCAAAGATTGTAATATACCTTTTACAAAATCTCAAATTTGTTGATTAAGCAAATTCTTAAGCTATCAAAGAGGTATTAACTCGAATGCTTAAATCGAATCAGCTTCTCGATTCACTTCCCGATTGATGTTTAACAACTTAATTTTATTTAAATTTGTATTTTGAAAGCCTATTCTTACATTGAATTGTCTACGTTTGGAAAGTATGAAACTTTTATCTGTATGTGAGATATCCCTGAAGGTTGGTTAAAGGGTTTGTATGCCAACACAGAATTGAACCTTTAAGCTGTTTTTATTTCAATTGGGGTTTTGGTTTTCTAAGCACGAAGTTCGCAATATATTGGCTTCTGGCTTTCCTTATTGGCATAACATGTAGTATTTGCTCGTTGTTCACTGTTATATATAAGAAGTTTATTAGAAGGCCGAATAGAGTTACTAGTAACCAAATGAACTTATAAAAGTATTACTACCACACTTACTTTTATACTTAGACATAAGTTCAGATTGTCTGTAATAAATTATTTCTGCTTTTGGACCAAGGTGGCAACAAAAAAGCTTTCAGAGGAGTTTTTAATGGATGGAGGCAAAAATTCATCCCATCCATCCCCGGCCTCACTGAGGGAGGCATGAGGCGATAATATGAGCGCCTGATTCCCTGGTGGCAGATTGGGTCTGAGTGAAGGTAGTCCTCGTGGACCTTCTGCTCCGCCTCCTTTTGCAAAATAACATCATCAAAGAAGGTAAAACTACTGTGCTATCGACCATGGAGCGCATGATGAGCAGTAGCGAGAGTTCTTCTCTAATAACTGTAGTGATGGCCCGATACTGTATCGGCCCGGTGATGGGATAGATAGATATATAGATGGGCTAGTTAGACTATGTCAGTCTATGACAACAGCCAGCGACTGCGGGTATTCATTAAGAATACTTTCTATACTACATATCAATAGCAAATTAATAACAAATAGATATCTCTTAGGTATAGCAGCTTTATCTCCTTGTGAAAAGCTTATTTTCTTTGTAAAATTAGTGTAGTCTTTTTAGAGAAACCATATTATTTGTGAGTTTCTTAATATTTACCTCCGTATTTTTCTTTTTCCATGTATCGTATTCGAATAATAATGAATGTTTTTCTTTAATTTCAGATCAGTATGGGACCAGCCGGTAAGTACAGACCTGTTCTACTTCATTTTAGAATAATAATATGTTAGTAATTGTAGTAAAATTGTCTGGATATATCGTTATTTTGTTATTTTCTCTTTGTTTGAGGTCTATGCAATCTATTTTTTCTTTCATTCTTTTTAATTTATTGATGATCTATTACGTACTCCTTTTCTAGATAAATTATCTTCAGCGCAATTCTACATGTTATTGCAAAATTGTTTTGGCTGTTTCTGTTATGATCATCTGCTCAACGTCAACCTTTTGTATGAACATTTAATTGTTCTTTGTAGTTTAAAATGAGCTAATCAGGCCGATTAAAGTAAATTTCGTAATAGTAGAACATTAAAGTCATTGACTGCACATTTGTCCCAGTAGTTTAAGTGATCTCCACGCCGCTTTCTACTGTGCCAAGTGTCATGGGTTCACATGGGACATCACTTTGGTGATCCAGAAATTGTTGTTCTGAGTTTGGGTGTTCTTTATGTCCTTTTTTGTCCCCCGCGACACAATATATACATTCCTAATGCGGGCGTTGTCTTTTAAAAAAGAGAAAAAGAATTCTCATTACAAATGACACTGTTGAAAGACTTACAATTTTACAAAGATTTTAATCAAAAAATTCAGAATATTATTATTTGTAATATAACGTTGAAATTCAGAAGAAGTCGCTTCGTTATCAAATCTGATATCATATTTCCTTTTCTAAGTTAAGCTCTTAATGCCAAATTGATTTTGTAAAACAAATTTACGGAGAAACTAAATTCCACTAAATAATTTTTTTGTCACTAAACTTTTTAGAATAAATATAATTTTAGATATTTTTTTTAACAGTCTATAAAAGTAGAATATAAAAACTGTGTAGCAGGGGACTTTTCAAATATACATGAAACGGACACATGAACACTCAGACTTAGAACAATAATTTGTGAATCGCACAAAGTGTTGGCCCATATGGGATTTTTTTTATATGTTTGTCTATGTCCTGCAATCTGTCTCTACGACATTGAGATGGATAATATTAGCTTCTTAAATTGGGATTCGAACCCACACTACTTGGCGCGGTAGCGAATGGGTGGCGACCGCTTAAATCAGTAAAAGTCAATGTAGGACTGTTTTAGACTGGTCTGGTGATCCACTATCTATCTATCTATCTATATATCTATCTATATAGTAATGATAGTCATTTTAGTTTCTGCCTGAGATAATTTTTTTTACATTTAAGCCTACCAAAGTGGTTCTACTCTGAATGATGTAAAACATGAGTAGGATCCAGGAGTAGGGGTCACGATCTCCATTGTGAAGGTATGCAATGCAGCATGGTGACCCATAAAATGGCGGCCTCGTTAGATATTTCTGCTTCATTCTTTCGGCCTCCGGAGACCGGGAGAATGATGCAGAATTAGTGAGTCTCCGGTCTTACACTGAACAACGAAATACGACTGCAAGAATGCTGTCATTATTAGGATGGTCTTCTGTGTGAGGGCAGTACTGCTCCGGTCGAGCCGGACCATTCGTGCTGAAATCAGCGTGACTCTAATACTACTACCGTAATTTAAATTTTCAAATGGACCCGGTGGGTGGAGCTGCGATCGAGTTCTGGGATTTCAAAATAGGGTGGTACGAAGTATGATGCAGATTAACTGTGTGATGAGGATGATAATTAATGTTAGACACATGGAAATTTATAAAATTTATTAATAGATTTTGTTGACTAAATACCAGCTGTATATACATTCATATGTATGTAGAGAAAAGCTGTTGATTTGATATTGCGAATAGACACTTAAATTTGGTTCATTTGTATAAAATAAATAAATAAATATTTTATTTATTATGTTGTGTCAGATGTCCGAAATATTTATTTATTATTATTATTTTTGGACATCTTACACACAAACTAGTCCCAAAATAAGCTGAGCTTGTGTAATGGGTTACAAAACAACTGATGTAAATACATAAACATACTTTTTTTTTGTATATACATACATATTAAACATAGAAAAACACACAGACTCCGAAACAAATATTTGTGGATCACACAGCAGTCGTCTATACCTTTAATTTAGTTTTTCTAGGTTTCTGCACTCCTCGTCCATAAGAACTTTTACAGTAATAAATTTCATATTCATCCTTTAATAATCATAAAACGGGGCAAATCCAAGGTTTTTCCTTCACAATTGCTGATCAGTCGATCGATCGTGTGTAAGATGTGTGAAATTTTTATTACATTCAGGTCAGTTTTCAGAGATGTGGCATTTATCACGTTATATAAACTTATTGAATAGCCCCCAGCTCCATTCTCGCGATTCTCTTCTTTTTACGACAGCAATATCAATTTGTTGAGTTCTAAAAGTGACTGTATGTTTTTAATAATGTTCTCGTTCCTGTCCACGTAAACGTTAGCAATAAAATGCTGTAATATAATTTTATTTTTAGCATATGTTGGGATTTGTGGCTTTTGCATAGAAAAAAAGTATTTTATTGTGAGAACGAAACGTAATATTGAAGAGAGAAGTCTTTTGAAGATGCCCATATCAATTCAAGTTTTTTTTTGTCATAAAATTGCGTTGAGCATAATATTATATTTCATATTCGCATTCTTTATTGGGCAAAAAAGTGGGTAATAAAATATTTTATATAGGACAAAAATGTTTTTATTGTCTAAGTACAACTTAGTATAACAATATGTGCTACAACAACATAATAAATAAATAAATATTTCGGACATTTTCACACAACGTCATCTAGTCCCAAACTAAGCAGAGCTTGTATTATGGGTACTAGATAATTGATATAAATACATAAACATATTTTTTTTTTGTAAATATACACACATAAAACACCCAAACTCCGAAAGAAATATTTGCGGATTACACAAATATTTGTTTTTGATCACACAAATTGAACCCAAGACCTCAAGCTCAACAGTCGCATACGCTACCACTCAATATCTAAGTATAGCGAGGTTTTGAGCCCTATTTCTAAATGGGGTAATGAGAATCTGGTCGAGTTCAATGCCAACTAAACATAGATGTGGGTCTTTACTACCAAAATGGGTCAGTTGCCTCCTACAATCCTTCTCTTCATACTCCTCAATATTTGATGTTAATAAACTTTTTATATTAAAGTATATATTATACTTGTAATCCAACAACAAGTTCAGTGAATTTAGTGATGTCTACAACACAATGAGCACTGAAAAGCAACGAATTCTCCGTTTAACACCGAAGGGCGTAGCCGGTAGTAAAATACTTTTTGTTAGAGAAAAAAAATAGTTTAAAAAAACTAATGAAACACGCTTTTAAACTAAAAAGTAGAAAATAATTTTAATGTAACAAAGCGTGAGGCGACGTTATTGAAATATTTTACAAAAAGCACCCCACGCTTTGTTACATTAAAATTATTTTCTCCTTTTTAGTTTAAAAACTTGTTTGTTTAGTTTTTTAAAACTATTTTTTTAGAAAGACTAAAAAAGACAAATTTGTTTAAAAATTTGTTAATTTTTTTTTTTTAATTAGTGGATTGTCATCGGTCCTCGATTAATCTACAAAGTTTGAATGAAACCTGGCCGTTTAAAGTGGGTCGCACCCGAAGGATTCGCTTACAAACATACAAACAAACATACAGGTGAAGCTAATAAAAATCGTATAATACAGATAGATATAAAAAAAAACATTTAATCAACCCATTATGACTATGTCTGCCTCGTTGGTCTAGTGGTTAGCGTATGCGGCTGCTGACAAAGATTATTTGTGTGATTCACAAATATTTGTTTCGGAGTCTATGTTTTTTCTATCTATAATATGTACCTATGTATTTCCAAAAAAAAGGTATGTTTATGTATTTATATCAGTTGTCTAGTACCCATAACACAAGCTCTGCTTAGCTTGGGACTAGATGATGTTGTGTGTCAGATGTCCAAAAAAATATATATATATTTAAAAATATTATATTTATAAGCTAAGTCGTCTATTTATCGGCAATACTCGACGTTCCTAAAGAGCCCACCTGTCTGTAATAATACTTTTGTACAGGGCGCGTCTAATTACTGGGTGAAACTAATTACCTAAACTAAATATTTAAGATATACAAGAATACTTACACGTGTATAATAATAATGAATTTATAATGAGCTTTTGCCCATGGTATCGCTCGCTTGTATGTTGGTTATCGTGGTAAAAAGTAACCTATCAAATCCTTTTTCAAGAATTAAAGCATCTCCATGATAAATGTTAGGGAAATCACTTCAGCGGTTTAGTCGTGAAAACGTAATAGGCAGTTAACCAAAGTTGCGTTAAAGCTTTTATATCATATAAATTATGTAATGACTTTATAAGTCGATAGTTAAAGTTATAAAGTAAAATAAAGCGGCCAAGTGCGAGTCGGACTCGCCCATGAAGGGTTCCGTAGCAGCAAGTAACATCATATAAAAGTTTTTGTAGTTCGTTGTAACTTTCATCGATGTTTTAATAAAAGTGTTTTGATTGAAAGAAATGTAAATTGCGGTTTATGATTTATGACGTATTTAAAAAAAACTACTTACCAGATCTCGTTCAAACCAATTTACGTTGGAAGTTTGCATGGTAATGTACATCATATATATTTTTTAGTTATATCATTCTCTTATTTTAGAAGTTACAGTGGGGGGGGGACACATTTTACCACTTTGGACACTTCCAAAGTGGTAATGGTTTTCTAAACTGAATAGTTTGCGCAAGAGACACTTCTCTTGCGCAAACTATTCAGTTTAGAAAATAATGATATTAAAAACCTCAATATCATTTTTGAAGACCTATCCATAGATATGGTACACGTATGGTTTTGATAAAAAAAAAATATGAGTTTCAGTTCTAAGGTTCTAAGTATAGGGACCCCCAAAATTTATTGCTTTTTTTCTATTTTTGTGTAAAAATATTAATGCGGTTCACAGAATACATCTACTGACCGAGTTTCAACAGTATAGCTCTTATAGTTTCGGAAAAAGTGGCTGTGACATACGGACGGACAGACAGACAGACAAACATGACGAATCTATAAGGGTTCCGTTTTTTGCCATTTGGCAGCGTAACCCTAAAAAATCATCCGTGTGGTGACGGATTAAGAATACAGAGTGTCACCACCCCTATTCATCCCGCGGGTGTCGTAAAATGGGATAAACTACGCAAGACAACATCGTTACAAAGAGAAGTGCCTAAGCCCTTGACCGAGGTATCTCGTTTAATATTTTAAATACTACCTTAGTTTTTGTATTATAGCTGTCTTATAATTTAAACAGTACGTCTGGCATTATTAATTAGAAGTGTTATTTAATAAATTGTGTGAAAAACAAATTTAATTTAACTATTAATTTGTATACTGTCTAACTTTTAGATAAGCTAGAAGTTGTTCGTTTCATATTATAAGTATTAATTATTTAGTGTGTTATTCTACCATCCCTAAATTTGTTGAAAACTAAATTAATTAATATCTATGTAATTAATATTTCATGCATTCCATGTTTGTATTTAAGTAATAATCCACACTATGTATTACTATATAATACATACATAGTTTAGTTATTACTATTGTCCGTGTGGTGACGGATTAAGAATACACCACATGTCACCACCCCTATTCATCCCGCGGGTGTCGTAAAAGGCGACTTAGGCTAAGTACACACGAAGCGTTTTTCTCCCGTGCCCGCTGCGGTGGTGGAACTGCGGTTTTTTTTCTATACTCACGAAACCGGTTATTTGCGCGGTCACGTTTGCGGGCAATGATCGCAAGACAGGCGGTTGCAAGATGCGGTAATGTTCAGTTGAGGTTCAGATCGCCATTTACACACACCAGAAACGAGCTATTGCATTATATTTACTTCACAGAAAAATTAAAAGCCTCGCCAAGATACGTCGACCGAGGTATACAAACATGTCACGATGCGGTCGCCGGCCAAGCGAACGAAGAGCGCGCGGGCGCAACCCGCCGAGGGCGCGGGCGACCGCAACCCGCGCGGTTCTACAGGTTGCCCGCCGGTGCAGTGGGAGCCGCAAACAACCGCGCACGCCGCGGGCGTAAAGCGCGTCGTGAGTTGTGCTTTGTTTTTTTAAATATAAATCTGCATTCTACGGAAGCTGCGGGCCCGCAACCGCAGCGGGCACGGGAGAAAAACGCTTCGTGTGTACTTAGCCTAAGGGATAAACTACGCAAGACAACATCAATGCAAAGAGAAGGAAAACCTGAAACCAGTCCTATACCAACCCGTCTTTCCAGCGTGGTATAGTAGGCCAAAACCTCCTTTCAAATGAGAGGCCTATGTCATGCATTGGACTGTTAAAGGCTGTGATGATGATGATGATGTATTACTATAAAACAATATGATATTCTTTTACTACCATAATTTCTTTTTTTTCTTCGTTTACCTACTTTTAACACACTAGACCTATACTTCATCCTATGTTTATTCTCCATCCCATTGCCTGTAAGAGATTCCCTTCGAGCAATAAGGCCGCCACTTATACTTAAATATGTAGCTAGTTCTAAGCCCTAACTGTATTTTTTGTTTCTGGTGTACAATAAAGTCATTATTATTATTAATAATAATTACAAAATAATTTTACAAAAAAGTGTTCTCTGTTATTTAAGCGTCTCTATCAAAATGGTAATTGAAACAATATTTTATTTGGCGGTTTAAAAGGGCGACATGCCGCTTTCAACTGCGCCAAGTGTACAGTACTTTCTGTGATCCACAAATGGTTATTCTAAGTTTGGGTGTCCATTGTGTCCATTTCATGTATGTTTGTAAAGTTCCAATCAATACAATATGTATATTCCTAATCCAAGAGCTCCCATTTTTTTTTAAACCGGCCAAGTGTGTATCAGGCCACGCACAGAATAGGGTAATTATTATATTCTAAGTGGATTCCTCGACGAGGAGAGTTGGGAGACCGATGTTGCAGTTCAAGGATTATACAAAGCGTGACATGGTCGCTTGTGGGATCAGCCCCAAGAAATGGGAAGAACTCTCCAGCAACCGAGGCGAGAGGAGGGTCTCCTTGGTCGAGGGCTGCAGGATACACGACGAGGGTTGGTTCCAGTCTTTGGCCACAAAGCCTGAGAGGCGGAATAAAAACAAGAACATAATGAACACTACACCTAGTCCAATAACCCGGGATCCTTTGCTTCGGTGTCGATCTTGCAGACGCCAATGCCGGTCAAGTATTGGAATATACAGTCATTCCAAGCATTGCCACAGCAACGTTGCTTAAATCATCTGAAAAGATGTAAAGGCCTGTTATAAGTGGATTTAAATTCATGTCCAATAGATAGTAGTTTTGATTTCATTATTAATTACTTAATATTTCCGTATACAATAGATAATTATAAAGATAATAATTATTTATTGTATACAATTTTAAATCTACGTGGTATTATAGTTGACCACGGAACCTTATTCTGTGATTAGCCTGTCACGCACTGGGCCAATTTTTACTCAAACGATTGTTAGCTCTAAATATTTATAAAAGAACAAAATATTTATTTACTTCATCATCATCATCATCAGCCTATCTCAGTCCACTGCTGGACATAGGCCTCTCCCATTGCACACCACTTTGATCGATTTTGTGCTTCTCGCATCCAGCTCCTGCCAGCCATCTTGCGCAAATCATCACTCCACCTGGCCTGTGGGCGTCCTACACTACGTTTGCCGAGACGCGGTCTCCACTCCAGAACTCTTCTACCCCAACGGTCATCAGTTCTGCGGCTAATATGGCCAGCCCACTGCCACTTCAGCTTGCTAATCCGGTGGGCTATGTCGATGACTTTAGTTCTCTGACGGATAACTTCATTCCTGATACGATCCCTCAGAGAAACGCCGAGCATAGCCCTTTCCATTGCACGCTGAGCAACTTTGAGCTTGTGGACCAACCGCACCGTAAGTGTCCACGTTTCGGCTCCGTATGTCATGACAGGTAGGACGCACTGGTTAAAAACTTTCGTTTTTAGGCACTGTGGGATCGACGATGAGAAGACTCGACGTAACTTTCCAAACGCCGCCCAACCCAGCTGAATTCTTCTATTCACCTCGTCCTGGAGGTTATTCCTACCCAACTGCAATGTCTGCCCAAGGTAGACATATTTTTGAACAACCTCGAGAGCGGTACCGTGTATTGCAATCGGTTCCGGTAGTACATGTTGATTGAACATGACCTTGGTTTTATCTAAGTTCATCCGTAGGCCGATGCGCATAGAAGAATCAGCTAGGTCGTTCACCATCTGTTGCAGGTCCTGCAGTGTCTCTGCCATTATGACGATGTCGTCCGCAAATCGCAAGTGAGAGATGTATTCGCCATTGATGTTAATGCCACGTCCTTTCCAGTTCAGCGTCTTAAACATATCCTCCATTGCATTAGTGAACAATTTCGGGGAAATAATATCCCCTTGTCTCACTCCTCGATGCAATGGTATGGGCTTTGTTTGCTGGTTCTGTACTTGGACGGACATGGTGGCGTTATCGTAGAGACATCTCATCACTTGGATGTATCGCCAATCTACCTGGCAACGTTGCAGGGACTCCAGAACAGACCAGATCTCAACCGAGTCAAAGGCCTTCTCGTAGTCCACGAATGCTAGACACAGCGGCTGATTATACTCTCCGGTCTTCTGTATAATCTGCCGCACTGTGTGGATGTGGTCTACGGTGCCATATCCGCTCCGAAATCCGGCCTGCTCCGGTGGTTGAAATTCGTCGAGTCTTCGCGCAAGACGGTTCGTGATGACTCTTGAAAACAGCTTGTAAATGTGGCTTAGAAGGGAAATGGGTCGATAGTTCTTCAGCAAGGTCTTATCACCTTTTTTGAAGAACAGCACGACCAAACTTCTACTCCACATCTCCGGAGTTCTCCCTTCAAAGAGGGCAGTGTTGAAGAGCTTTTGGAGCTCCCTCAGTACGGGTTTACCTCCAGCTTTTAAGAGCTCTGATGTAATACCATCCTCTCCAGGGGCTTTTCCATTTTTAAGCTGTTTAAGAGCCATCTCGATTTCATCAGCGCTGACTTCCGGCAGGTCTTCGGTATAGTGGCGCCTTAATGCAGCTCTGGTGTCCTCATTTTCGGGATCAGGTCGCGAAGCATGCGAAGCGTATAACCGGCTATAGAAGTTTTCCACTTCCGAAAGGACCACCGGTTTTGAGGCAACAACTTCTCCACTTGTTGTGGTCAACTTCATCAGTTGGCTTCTTCCCAGAGGTTGTACGAACACTTTTGACCCCCGATTCTGCTCGATTGCTCTCTTAATGGAGAGAGTATTGAAGCACCGGAGGTCGTGTCGTACGAGTTTACTAATTACTCTGTTCAGCCTCCTCTTTGCCGACGAAGTGACGGGTGGGTTTTCACGCCGTTCCCTCATCAACCTTAGGGTCTCCTCCGAAAGTTTCGACTTCTTGCCTTTACGTTGTAATTCGCAGAATCTCGCGCCTTCTTCCCTGAGGATTGTGACCACATTTTTGAGGTTCTGGTTTACGTCTGTTGTGGTTTCCACGGCAGCGAATCGGTTTTCCAAATTTAACTGGAACGTTTCAGATCCTACCATGGTCTGGAGCAGAGTAGGTCGGAGCCTGGCCTTCATCAAGCGGGCACGTTCAGCCTTAAAGTCGATATTCAGAGAGCCTCGGACAAGTCGGTGATCGCTTCCGGTATTAAACCTATTTAGCACTGAGACGTCTCTGAATATGTGCCTCTTGTTCGTCATGATGAAGTCAATCTCATTTTTAGTCATAGCGTCGGGGCTTTGCCATGTCCACCTCCGTTGGGGCTGTTTCTTGAAAAACGAATTCATCAAGAAGAGCCCCTCGCGTTCGAGAAAGTTAACGAGCATTTGCCCCCTATGATTCCTGACTCCAAGTCCATGGGATCCTACCACTGATTCGCTGCAAATCTGTACTCCCACTTTAGCGTTGAAGTCACCCATAACAACGTTGTAGTGGGTCTTAGTGGTAAAGTGGAGGGCCCTCGATATGTCGTCAAACATTTCCTCCATCTCGTCATCCGTGTGCGCCGAGGTCGGTGCGTACACTTGCACAACTTTGAGGCTATACCTCTCAGTGAGCTTGATGATGAGGTACGCTACCCTGTTCGACACACTTTATTTACTTAATCTTTTTTAATTTAAAAATACTAAAATCATAGACAAACTGGTAACTTTTGAACTTAAATCACAAATACCAATAAGGTTTTATATTACTGTCTGAAAGCAGCTCATAGAATGTAGTCGTCTAGTTTATATTGGCATTTTTATGGCTACGTACAAACTGTATTATTTGCTATCTTGCGGTATTTTTCCTATGAAGAACAAACGATAGGTATTGTCTTGAATATTGATGTTAAGATCATTAATATATCTACATAAATATGACGAATTCATTAATATAAATACCTTCTTAGTCAGACAATATAATTATTTTCTTGGCACGTTTGTTTGATATTATTCAATAAATGATTAAGTATTTTTTCTATGTTACAAGCGGACTAATAGAACCAATCTACATCAAAGAATGTTTTGTTTTTGTTACAACAGGGCGTCCCCCATATCTAAAAGATAAACGGCTAGCTCGAAAAATGACAGAAAAATCATGATGGGAGTAAAAATGATAAACTTTGAAGGGAAATTGTAGCGGCTTAGATAACATTATTAGTTTAGGAGTTATAAAAGTCTAGCTGATCAAGAGGTCTCGGGTTCGATTCCCGGGTCGGACCAAATATTATTTGTGTGATTCACAAATATTTGTTTCGGAGTCTGGGTGTTTTCTATGTATAATATGTATGTATTTGCAAAAAAAAAGTATGTTTATGTATTTATATCAGTTGTCTAGTACCCATAACACAAGCTCTGCTTAGCTTGGGACTAGATGATGTTGTGTGTCAGATGTCCAAAAAAAAAATATATTAAATTAATTAATTATAGTGTAGTATTATTTATTATTTATTTATAGCTTGTGAAATGTGCTTACTTGGAAAACTTCGTACAAAAATAAACACAATAATAAAATCTATTTTTACGTTTACTATTAATATAAAGCTGAGGAGTTTTTTTTAAACGCGCTAATTTCAGGAACTTCAAGTCCAATTTGAAAAAATATTACTCTGTTAGATAGCTCAGTTATCAAGGAAAGCTATGGACTATATATCAAGACGCTATCAGTTGTAGAAGTGGAGTAAGTACCAATATAATGTAAAGTTATTATTTTATTCTATTGTGTAGTTTGACATTGCACTCCCAAATAAGTAGTTTGAAAGAAACAAATTAACTTTTATTATTTTCTGAAAAACTCTTTTCTTTCTAACGCTTTTTCTTTCAAAGAATTGCTGTTCAAAAACATCATATATCAAGAGATATACTTGAAATAAATTCGGAGTTTTAAAGTTTTTCTTTTCTTGAGAACCTAAAAAATCTAAAAAGTTTTAGCGTTATAACAAATAATGTAACCCCTAGCCCTGTAAAGGGGGGTTAGTGGGCCCTAGCCCAATGCAGGGGGAATTACCTCACCGGCGCGCAGTCAGTAGAACATGAGTTTTCCCAGGGCGCCGTTCACAAGTAGAATTTAGAGAAGAAGACAGACGAAGGAATTCTAGAAAGGTTGTATGCTAGTGACGATGGGCGGCTAGGGTACTCTTCAAGGAAACTAAATAGTTGTCCGGTTTCACATACACATATATTCATTAAATCCTATTATTACATAATTCTCAATGGTCCTTAGTCATAAACAATAAAGTACTAAGTTTCTTACATATTCTAAAGCTAAGTAAGAGGGTTTACATATAAAAGATTATAGCTTAAGCTTCCCTGGATCTATGGGGGCTCGACCGGGAAGTGCAGACGTCAGACAAGTTAACACGGCCACCCCGATGTGGTCCCTGGGGTCCCTCATCGTGTATCCTCAGAGTAAGCGTACCGGTGAACAAAAGTAGGTATCAGTAAATAAAATAATTAGTGAATTTCAGTTTTGCTCATACGTGACCCAGTGGCAAGCCAAGGAGATTTGTGGCACGTGTGGTTGCTCTCCTTCACACCGTAGACCTCTGCACGCCGGATAACCCACTCAAAACTAGTGAGCCCCGCCAATAATACCAGCAGGTACGGCCTATGAAGGCCACGTTATATAAGTACTTGAATGGATCCTTGAACGAAACCTTGAACCAATCCTTGAACCCTAGGAAAAAGGATAACACTCCTAAATAATTATTCAAACAGACAGATTATGGCATAAAGAAATACAGTTTATATAAAAGACAGATCTCTTACCACTTTGGACAGCGGGCGTCACAACAGAAAGTCTTCACAAACCAATATTAAGACTGGCAGAATTACGTTTAAGATCAACGGAGAACAGAGAATGATCCTCTCGGGGGACTACGGCTTGCCTTTTATATCATAACTCAAGGTCCTTCTGGAATAAAAATCTTACCCACCTTTTAAAACTACACAACATCACCTGATTCTCAACGACAATAATAGACTTTTGACAATAGATAAACATAGAACTAAATTCAACACAGATTATTAATCCCATCATAGATATATTGATGTGTGTGGACGCCATCTGACAACACGCGGGTGAAAGTTTTCCTAAAACAAATGATAATAGATGTGTAAGAGCTACCGCTGACCTGAGAAAGATGGCGCTTACCCAAATACGTCACCGTATTGTGTTATAATTTCGAAATATTCAAATTAAACAAAAAAAGTTGTTACAATAATAGCGAGGTATTTTTCATATTTTTTTAGATGAACCTGCCAAAGGGATTAATTTGCCTGATGGTAAGCATGAGCAGAATCCAAGAGACACCATACCCATTGAAAAATGCAGACAATACAAACGCCTACTTGCTTTAAACTAAACAGAGCTTGTACCTGGAAAAAAAAGTCCTGATAGAACACTTTATTTTTTCCGAAAACGCCCATGCTGTAATTAGGGTTGGCCTTCTGTTAGAGTGTAGTACCAACCCGGTCGAGCAGGCATTCGTGTTGTAATCAACGTGACTCTACAATGCAACTTGAAATTAGGGAATCGATTTATAAAGAAACTGTTGCATTACTGACTGACAAGCAACGCATTGCCGAAATTACTGGACTCAAGAAACAGAGATTTCGCATGTGAGTTCCTTGAGTAGCGTAGGCAAACACTAAGAGAAGATTTTTGATAATTCCACCCCTAACTTTGATAAAAGTTATACACCAGAATAGCAGTTAGGCGGAGCCATGTGCAAAAGTTAGATGATAATATTTCGATGTTACTAAAATTGTTCTATACTTTCAAATTTAGATGTATTTACTATTTATTAATCTTGGAGAAGGCATAAATCAGTGGACATCTTTTAGTTGATGTTTATGATGATTTTGTTTTATTATGGAGCAGGGACATTGAAATCAAAGGGTAATAGAAGTCGGCCCTACGAATGACAAATTTTCTGAAACGTTCTTCACGAACCGTTAACATTTTTGTAGAATATTAATTTCTTGTTCATTTTTTTTTTATTTTGTCTTCGACGTAGAAAAACGATAGATTTGTTTATTTATTTTAGAGGAGAGAACTTTACAGTTTACAAATTGATGTTTTGTTCCTAAATTTAAAAACGGTTTTTCAATACCCTTCACATTTCAAAATGTATAAAATTATTTTGATATGTATAAAGTATTAAATTTTTCGGTCGATTTTAACAAGATTAGAAAACATTTTCACGTGTAACATTTTCTTTAACTAGATTCTGGGATAAGCCCTAAATAACTTATGAATCTAAACAATATATTAACGTAAAAATATGGTCCTTTATTGAACATATAGCAATTGTTGTAAGTTAGAAACGTAACTGTAACTCTATTAGCACTATCCTGTTTGTATGAGAAACTTCACTGACATTTGAACTGTTGTTCCGAAGTTCCATGCACAGTTTAACGTTCTGCGATTTGAGTCTTCTAAGTGCATTTAGTTGGAAATTGTCTTGTGTTTCATTTGGTTAGTGGTAGTTTCTATTTAGATTTCGTTGTTAATTTGATTTGAACTTTACTGCCATGAATACAGAGCTCTATCCAAAGTTATGAGGGGATATATTGGTGGTACCTAATTTTCGAATTGTTTATTATCGTTGTCACTTATATTACTTTGCTTGGGTGACTGATTTCGATGGGATTTTCACTGTCATATAGCTGGTGTCATACTCTTAAGTATATGGTAGCATTTAGAAAGAAAGAAGAAAGAAAGAAAATAATATTTATTTTGACACATACACGACAAGACACAACATCACATATAGATCTAATACACTTTTGAAAAAAACGAAACAAAATAACCGAGCGATGATTGCCTCGTGAACGTGTCAGAATAGGACCAAGTTCAGCAAATGCCAGACGAAGCCTGACGCTGGTTTTCAACTAGGCCCTAAAGTGACTCACGCATAACAACCGGCCCTTACATGTTGTCGTAAATACATAGAAATACAAGATATCGTAAATATATAATACATTTTTTATTAAGCGAGTACTCACACATAGAACTTAAAGCCACATAGTTGTACAAATACATCTATAATAATTTATAATATTGTTTTAAAAAACCCAGGTAACTCACAAAGTCATCAGCTATAAACCAGTGAAAATCCCGTCAAAATCTGTCCACTTCTTCCAGAGATTAGTCGAAATAAATAGACAAACGATACAAACTCTGCTTAGTTTGGGAGTAAATGGCGTTGCGTGTCTTCTCCCTATTCTTTATTTCCAAGCTTATTTGGGGTCGGCTACTAGTTGCACCGGTTTTACTTGAATATCAGTTTTTACACGGAACGACTGACATGGGACCTCCACAACCAAGAGGAAGAACTAAAATTATGTTGTTGAAATAACTGTCAGTATATTAGAGGGCACTGACTTCCCAATAACGATTGCCATAGATGTTCATGACAACCGGGACTAACGGTATAACGTCAAACTTCCATACTCCGGGCTACTATTAAGAATTTCCTGTCAGAAAAACCCAACAACACTTTTGGCCTGATCCGAGATTTGAACCCGAGACCTCTTGATCAGCAGTCAAATACGCTAACCACTAGACCAACGAGGCAGTCCGAAATATTTATTATTATTACTCCACCATAGTCTGTATTTTATAGTATTTTATCCAGGAAGAGGAGACCAAACAGTGGCCATCACCTTTTTAGGGGTCATTTTTGGTTTAGGGCATTGCTTTGGTGCTGAACCAGGGTCTAACCAACTTGCTGAGCGCTTTCGATTGTCGAACAGAATCCATTTTTCGTCGCACGTAACAATTTTTAGTTTTAGACAACTATTTAGTGGGTAAAAAATTCAATTCCCGAGAGGCAGTACAAAATGCCCTTGAAGAGTTTGTTGCCTCCCGTCCAGCTAATTTTTACAAGAAGGCATCAATAAACTGCCAATGCGTTGGCAAAGATGCGTCGATTGCATGGGTGATTACTTCGAATAACAGAAATAAAAAAGTTTGAAAAAATAAGTACATTCACTTATTGCATACAAAACGGCAATTTCATAGGTAAAGACCTATTATTTTGATTGACCTACCCCCCTCGCCAAGTTGCAAACGGTTTTCGTTTTCTATTCTATATTCTCTTAGTTTATTGGCTAATGTCACTCAGTCACGTAATCAAAACCAAAATATTAGCCAATGATACCAGAGAATAGAATAGTTATTGGGAAGTCAGTGCCCTCAAATATACTGACAACTAGTTCAATCTTCGAATTTCAGTTCTCCCTTAGGGTTGCGGAGGTCCGATACCAGTCACTCCGTGGAAAAACTGAAATTAAGTTAAAACCGGTTGAACTAGTAGCCGAGCCCAAATAAACTTGGGAATAAGGCTAGGAAGATGATACCAGAGAATAGAGAAATTGTTTTTTGGTGAAGTACAGGATTGGTTGAAAGCCGTTGGGGACGCTTGTGGTCCGCTGTGGTGGTAAGATGAAACGAAGTCTTCCATTTGAATCAGCGAATGAACTGTAACACTAATTAATCTAATAAAAACTTCAAGCCCTTGATAAATTGATCGTTAAAATACCAGAATCTATCACCGATGAAATATCCAGATCATCTTTATCACCACCAAGAAAAGAAAACAAATTATTTAACCATGAAGCAGTAAATTTATTACTGGAATATAAAGTCGAAGGATTTTTGGAGCCAACGTTTTATATATTGAGTTACGTTAAAATTTATAACACGTCCTTAATGTGTACGCGACGTCGCTTGTGAAAGTAGAAGATAGCAGGTTGAGCATGTAAAGTAAATCGTTAAATGTTTACGTACCCTTTGGCAATTACGGGGAAATTGTGTTTGCTAAACTCTTTATACTTGAAGTTATTTTCATCCACGGGTCTAAGCAGCTTAAGTTTAATATAGATTACCTTTATGTGATTGAGATTTTATATATTTTTAAGGTGCCGAAGTTTATGACTCGGAACCCTTATAGATTCGTCATGTCCGTCCTCGACTTATCGTCCAAACGGTAAGTGCTAGAAAGATGAAATTTTGCATGAATATGTGTTGAAAAATATTTTTATTTGAGGTACCTCCCCTACACGTATTATAATTACGTCAACAAAGTGCTACAATAAAATTATGAAAAATATTTTTATTTGGGGTACCTCCCTTACACGTAAAGTGGGGATGTTTTTTTTCTTGCGTCTACATAAGGGGTATCATTAGACAGGTATTTTAAAAATATCATGAGGCTGCTGAAACCATTTTTTAAATTAGTTTTAAGTAAGTTATTCAACTTCAAAGCGCATTTTTTTGTAAAAACTAAAAAACTCAAAAAATCTAGAAAAATTCATGATAGGCCCTGATACGCACTTGGCCGAATTTTAATGTATGAGCTTCACAGTCTGTAAACTCTGTCTTGCAAAAAGCATGTGTTAAATCAAAGAGATATGGCCACCATACTCATGTCAGTATTGTATTCTGTACTATGGCGCCTGGTGCGATGCTTTTGAATCATAGGGCCAAAGAGTTCACAATAGCAAATAAAATACGACAACACAGATGCTGTCATTTTAGGTTGAATTTCTATGCGAGGTTACTATCGACCAGGTTGAGTCGGCCCATGGTTGTTGAAAATATCGGGGTTCTATTATAATAATTAAATCTTTAGGAGTCAGTAGTAGGAGAGTAGGAGAACCAAGCGATATGTGTAAGTAGACTCGACCAGAATAATTCAAGGTTACAGGAAGACAATGATAATGACAAAGATACTGGTTCTGGTTTCAAAGGCTGCAAAGAGCAGACACAGATTTGGGACTAGATGACGTTGTGTGTAAGATGTCCGAAAAAAATAATTACATAGCTGCAGCTGTCTTTAGACCCGCAGTAGTTATTTACTAACAAGAGCACGCTTTTCTCGTTTGCCCCACATTCCATAAAATCTTACAAATTCTATACAAAGCTGTAGCGATTTCCTCCCCATTATTGTTTAATGGTTTAACGACAGTAAAAATTTACGCTCTTCCATTAACAACACATCAGATTTATCCTGAAAGAAGTGATAAAACGACACGATTTTTACGTCCGTCAAATATTAATGACGAATAAAATTATCGTTTGGTCTCGACGTTTATAGACGTCGTAAAAACAATAGAAAATTAATGAGCTTTGTGATTTTGACGCTTTAGTTAGAATTAAATAAATAAATATTTTGGACATCTTACACACAACTTTATCTAGTCCCAAAATAAGCAGAGCTTGTGTTATGGGTACTAAACAACTGATATAAATACATGAAACATACTTTTTTTGTAAATACATACACATTATACATAGAAAAACACTCAGACTCCGAAACAAATATTTGTGAATCACACAAATATTTGGTCAGACCCGGGAATCGAACCCGAGACTTCTTGATCAGCAGCCGCATACGCTAACCACTAGACCAACAAAGCAGTCAAAAAAGGCAGTCAAATTAAAGCAAATTTCGAAATTTTTACGAAGGGTATGGAGCCAATAGATGTTTGTTGATTTAGTTAAAAACTTTTAGTTTTGAGTTTCCAAAGTTATCGACTACATTATTAATTCTGGGAATAAAAAATATTCAAATTTAGAAGTTGACTGAAACTATTTAAATTTAAAACTTGATATTGATAAAGTGTTTTATTATCCAATGAAGAAAGTGAAGCAATATTCTTTTTAGGATATAAATAAAAAAAAAATACGAATTACTTACCTTATGTCTAAGGAACATTATTCTTCAAGAAGTTGCGTGCGAGTCCATGTGTATGAGGGGATTGATGGGCTATGCTAAAACTGTTCGTATACAATGAGAGTGAGAAAGTGGAGTTGTCCCTAATAATAACTGATCAAATCATTACCATCATCAAACAGTTTCACGTTTGGCCTAGTAGTTTAAGCGGTCGCAATGCTGTTCTCTACCGCGTCAAGCGTCGTGGGTTCAAATCCCAAGTGGGACAACACTTTATGAGATCAAGGAATTGGTTTTCTGATGTTTCATGTATGTTTGTACTTCCCCCGCGACACAGGAAGTATATTGTCAATGCGGAAATGAAAAACTAACGAAAATATACATCAAAATAGATGCAAGAAAGAAATAAATGGGCATCCAAATAAAACGAAGTTTGTGTTATGTTAACTTTGTATAGAATAGTTTATTCTGAGGTAGTAACTGAAGGTTAAATGACAATTTATACGCGAAGCTAACACTAAACCAGCAAGTGCGTTTGAAGTTTATGTTCTAGATTAACACATAGAGTGTTTTAGTAATTTGTCGTTCGTAAGAAACAAACAAATAAAAATACTTTCGTAATAGTAGTTTTCGTCGCCAATTCTCACCCCTTGTCCTTTTTCAGACTTTAGACTATCTAAGTACAATATTTCATTTAAATCGGTGTATTGGTTTTTGAGTTTATCGCGAACAGACAGACAGACAGGCAAACGCCGGGGAGGACTTTATTTTATAATATATAGTGATAAGTATATTGTGATAAGTAGGTAGAAGTAGCACTATCGGCTAGTACCAGTTTTTAGGGCAACTAATATTTTATATCATTACATGTACGTTGTAAAAGGAACAAAATAAGCAGCTAACATCACTGCCAAGAGAAGGAAAACTTGAAACAAACCCTGCACCAACCCGTCTGGCCAGCGAGGTATAGTAGGCCAAAACCTCCTTTCTAAGGAGAGGCCTATGTCCAGCAGTGAACTGTTGTGTGTGTAATGTGTACGTTGATGTACGTTGTAATGCGAATAAAGTATAGTTTACATATAATTCAAAATATAGTGTATCCATAGTTGTAATTTGTTTCAAAGAACGTACATATATTATGTTAATTTTGCTTTTTTTTTTGACAACCACGTTTTTGGGAGGGGATAGAATTATGATTTTCAATATTCTAATTCCTATAAATTCGGATAAACAAGCCTTTTATTTTTAAAATTACAGGTTATCACATCGATAATATTAAATAATATATGTAGCCCATATATAAAATTAACTTATACACAAGTAATTATTAGAGAAATTTACTTGAAATCCAAAACATTGAAATATTAGAATTCCTAGAATATGAAGCATAGGTAAATTATGTCACGTAACCTATTTAGAGCCTAGTAATCCTAACATTTAGTGCCTAATGTGGAGACATTAGGCTGTAATGAGTTTGATATAACATATGTATTACGGTAAGTAGAATATCATTAAACTTATGTCAAGGACAATTTATCATATTAAAGTTTAATGAAAGGAAAAAATGTAGATCAAAATAAAAACTCCATTATTCGTCTGCTGACTTCATAGTCGATTATGCCAATCCTGAATCGCGCAATAAGTGTTCTGTCACGGATTTATTATTGAATTTTGAAACCTTTTTTATGAGGTTTTTTTTCTACAAGAACGTTTTTTGTCTGGACTACGTTATCATATGTATGATACGTTATCATCACCACCTATGCTACAGAAATTATTAGATTTAGTTGTAAATGGATGTATGTTGTTAGCAGTTACATTTCTATAATACAGTCTGACTAGATTACAATTAGATGATGGTGTGAGTATCTCAAATCTCACATAAGAATCGCGCTCATGAAGCGCTCATAGCCGAATTGCCTTAAGTAATTGGGAACAATTACCGAGGTCACAAAGACGCGGTCAGTACCTAGATGGGTGACCTATTGTGGCATGATAAGTTATGAGAGTTTTCGGAGGTCACGATAAGCAGTCGGTACCTATTGTCATCATAAGGTAACAGTCGTGGAGGTTATTTGGAGGCCGTCGGGCGGTTTTAAAAAAAACGTAGCAAGATAACGTAGCCATAACGTATCTTGCCAGTCCTTAAACCGCACTCGGCCAGCGAGGGGACGTATGGCCTTAACCCTCTCCTGAGAGGAGACCCCAGCCCAGCAGTTGGTCGTTAAGGGTTTGTGGCGACTTCCACATACAGCGCAAGCGAAAACATATGACAGCGCCATCTAACGAAGAAACACGGAAGCGCAAAGAAAACACGTAGCGATCTATACGGAGTGATTACTAATCCTGAATCGCGAAAGTGACATTCTCGCGGTCATTAGCATATATACAACATCCCAACATCAACTGTTGGGCAGTGGCCCGCCAGGCATGATCACCTCGCCTGGTCGGAGGATCCTCCCTCTGTGTTGGAGGAAGACGTCACCCGTTCCTCCACAGGTTGTTGATTGATCACTTATTTTTAATTTTCTGTCTCTCTCTCTATATTTCAAACCCTTATCAGTGGAGCAAACGTCTCCATTTCTCTCATCCCTTTCTTCATTTATTTCATCGAATTCTTCATATGTCATGACTTCTACACCTCCAATCCCAGCTATCATAAGAGAACCATAAAAGACATCTCTAACATCTGATAAATAGTAATGTACAATCCTCAATATTATACTTATGCATCTATGCTTACATATCAATGCGGTAAATAGTTATGGATTCAGCGTTCCACTGCGGTAAGCCGTACGTGCTTAGCAGTGTATCCACGGTGTTTATACCTGTGCAACCTATCGTGAGGAATTAAAGCCTTCAAATAGCTTTGTTTTAGATGAAGCTGTTTTTCAGAACTTGATTTACAGGTGTAGATGTTGATTGTTAAGGAAAATTATTTGAAGTATTTGTCACTTTATGCAGACTTTTAAATATGATTGAAATATGAATGATGACTGCGAAGAGTAGTAAATGTCCTTCTTTGAAAATCAAAGTATCTGTAAATTTATTAAGATTGGTGTAGTGGCTTAGCCGTGACAGCCCAACTGACAGACAGACAGACAGTATTTTTGTCGAATTTATAACATTTTAGTTTGGAACTATCGTAGTCAGCACAGTCTCTGCACATATCGATGTAGTAATAAAATCTGTTACTTTTCGCATAATACATAGATATTCTTGACAATAAGAATTACTAACGAGTAGACCAGCTGATCTTTCGATCCTTATTCCTCACCAAAATTGTTATTACTCAATTTTCCAGTGACAACATTTATGAAAATCTATTTATAAACATTTGCAAAGCTATCGAAGACTCTTCAAGACTGACAACATCATCTAGTCCCACACTAACCGAAGCTTGTATGATGAGTCCTAACAACAGATATAAATACATACATATCATACATAGAAAACACCCAGACTCCGAAACAAATATTTGTGAATCACAAAAATACTTGGTCCGACCCTGGAATCGAACCCGAGACCTCTTGATCAGCAGCCGCATACGCTAACCACTAGACCAACAAGGCAGACGAAATTTGATATAAAACTTTTCATTTGATATGATACACAGACACTCCGATATGAATTTGTACAGATAAAGATAACATAAAAACAAACAACAACATCAGACAAAAGGATAAAAAATAGTATAAAATGATAAAATAGTGAATAAGATATTTGTCTTTTACAATTGTGATTTAAATATGTATGTGTTTATCTTGTTTATGAAGTTTTTGTTTAGTTTCGTACATCCCTTTTATATTTACTGCGTCATTCGTCGTTGTTTTCGTTTTATGGTAATTGAAAGACGTCTAGATAATATAGTTCTGCTGTAATTTTGTCTGCTCATCTTCTTAGCCTTTATTATTTCCATGATTCTTTGGGGTCAGCTACCAGTTTACCCGGTTCTATCTGAATATCAATTTCTATCCGGTAATTTGATCTGCTATTAGCAGGACAATATCGTATTTCATTTCAATGATGTCTGAAATCTAAGAACTTTGTCTCTTTTAAGAAAAGTCATCATTCATCAATAGTAGTCCATGTGTTGCACTTTAAAGGAAAACTATAGCGGCTTGTAATACTTTTTAGTTCTGGAGTTATAGGGGCCTAAATTGTACAATTATGATGGGAAAAATGAAGGCGGAAGGCGAAGAAAATCGTGACTCAGAAACATTAGAGAATGGACAGGGATCGTCGGCGTAGAAGAACTGTTTCGCCTGGCTAAATACAGAATGAAGTATGCAGAGCTGACAGCCTCCATTAGTGGAGAGGCACCATAAGAAAGGAAGGAACTTGTATAATACACTTTTAAAACTTCTCACTAAAATAAAATAATAATAAGTAGACAATAATTTATCTATTCGTCACGATTTCAAATCCACGTGACATTGTGGGTGACTACTGAACCCTATTCTATTCGTGGTCTGACACGCACTTGAAATTTATTTAGTTTTATTATCAAATATTTGCTCTGTTTTCGTTTCATACTATATGTGTCCTTATTAAAGAATTCACATTAATTTTCTTTGTCATTTTGTATTCTAACCATGGATGAAGGTAATTATTTTTATGTAATAGAGGTGATCGAGCTGATGGGACCACTAGTACTTGATGATCAGCGCTCATAGTTACAAGTGTAGTGTCTAGAGTAGTTGACCTTATGATAATCTAACTCATTATCATCATCACCTATTTCATTTTACTGATGGACACATACTTTTCCTATTGTACTCTATTCTTCGATCAATTTCGGTCTTCTCACATCCTACTGCCAGCCATAATATACTAGTCGTCATTCCATATAGCCTGTGTGCGTCTTTTGTTACGTTTTCCGAAATTCAATTTTTTCTTTATAACTTTCTGACTCGATAAAAATTGAAAATAAAAAAAGAAGCTCATATCCAAACGTGTCTCTCCCCATTTCCATACATTCATCCCAATTCTTCATCATTTTCTTATAAGTAATCGTATGTATTTCAAAATTAAGTATAAATATAACCTTATTTACCTTATTATCTACAGTATCTTTAACATCTTCACATTAAATGGGTATTGTCATTTTCTACGCCGAATTATTTCTCTATATTCTTTGCTAGGAAATGCTTGAGAATGAGGACATATTGTTATGCGATTCGTGGCTTTTGAAAGCCACAATGGAATAACAATCGGACGCTGGAATGATTTTGTTATGTCATATGGGATAAGGTACATACTTGATTTAATTAGTAGGTATTAGTTATAAGTGGTTACAAATTCATTTGGAGATATTGGTTGGGTTTTCTGTACGTCTAGTGCCGTAGTTGTTAGTTAGTTGTCTTTATTAAGTCCATTTAATTAATCCACGTCCACAGCTTCTACTAATTAGTGCCAAAATAGTGTTAAATTTTGAAATCTATGAAACCGAATTGCATGTGATTTTATTTGTTGATAATGTACGACTTTAGCGAGTTATTCTCGAGATAACTTAAATAGGTAGCAAGAAACTTAACTTACTACTCAGTTGAAAACAAATGAGACGGTCTCAAGGAAACACGAACAGAGATTTCAAAAAATCGGCCATAGAATTTGTAGTTACCCTTAATGGCACGTGTATTTAAAGTCATGTTCAATAGGGAATTGTTTGTCGATTTATTATTTCGCGGTTTTTGTAAGAAGTTTTCCAAGTAAGCGTATTTTACAAGGTAGACCTCTATAACGCCTGAACTTACAAAGTAATCTCTGATCTAATCTAGTTATCTATAGCTTTTAGATGGGGAGACGCCTGTATTGACAAAAAATGCCCTTTAAAGTATAATTACTTGCAAACGGATATTTAAATGAAAAAACAACCTTTAGCAACCTTTAATTTTTTTTAACAGATCTATCTAACGGTATCCCACACGATAGGGTAGATGCTAAAAAAAAAGCCATCCCCACTGTAAGTGCAGGAAAGGTATGCCAAATAACAATATTTTCATGCCATTATTGTATTACTTTATCGACGTGATAGAAACACTTCTTAATCATGCAAAGTAATAACTTTCTAACATCAACTGTTGGTGCGGTAAGTCGAGGACGGACGGTCGAATATCACAAATCTATAGGAGGGTTCCTAGTCATGAACTACGGAACCCAAAAAGACAGAACAATTTAATTTTGTAGTCAATTTCACCAAACACAATATACGCAATAAGAAATTCAAATTACTTGAGAGAAAAAGTCACGTAAAACATTAATGTCGTAATATAACGATATTATAACCATATTTGACAATTCGTACTTAAGTGTGGAAGTTTCATATTCATGTTGTCATAAACATGGTGCTATAAACGAACCGTATTATTGTACTTGTTATGACATGTACTTGATTACTGTGTTAAAGTTTTATGAATATTTCTGTTAAATTTATATGACTTACTAGCTGATGCCCGCGGCTCCGCTCGCGCCCTATGAGTATGAAAAATAGATGTTAGCGGATTCTTAGACCTACTGAATATGCGTATAAAATTTCATAAAGATCGGTGCAGCCGTTTCGGAGGAGTATGGGAACGAACATTGTGACACGAGAATTTTATATATAAGATTCTTAATATATACTAGCTCCGTCCCGCGGTGTTTCCCGCGGTCACTGTTGTAAATCAGTGCCTGAGAAAGTCCCGTTTAAATAGGTCCAGTAGTTCCAAAACCTGAACAGACAGACATAATTTTAAAAATTATTTTAGTACCGTATTTGGCACACTGTGGCGGCCTCATCATCCTCCTAGCCATTATTCCCAAGTTTATTTGGGGTCGGCTACTAGTTCAACCGGTTTTACCAGAATTTCAGTTTTCCCACGGAGCGACTGGCATCGGACCTCCGCAACCCTAAGGGAGAACTGAAATTCAAAGATTGAACTAGTTGTCAGTATATTTTAGGGCACTGACTTCCCAATAACGATTGCCATAGATGTTCATGACAACCAGGACCGACGGCTTTCCGTGCTCTCCGAGGCACGGGCGTGAATCACCACCGACTGTGGCGGCCTCATCAATGACCCATAATATCCCACTGCTGGGTTCGGGTCTGATCTCAGTTGATGGTGAAGGCCATACGTCCTCATGCTGGCCAAGTGCGGGTTGGGAACTGGGAAGACACGTTGTGACTACGTAATCTTGCCGTTGGATATTTTCACGACTGTTATCCTATGATAACACCTATAAATCGCGGAAACGCTCATAACATATTATCACCCATCTAAGTACTGACCGCGCCTTCGTCCTTCACCTAAGGCCACTTGGCAATGAGTGAAACGGCGGCCTATTAAAATACTTCTTCAATTCAAACTTTTTTTCAAACAAATTCAACATTTTAAAACTTTAATATAAAAGATTGCCATTTACTATATTCATTTAGAGGATAGGAGAGAATAGCAACATTTCTCTTGCCATTGTAACTGACAACTACAAAAGAAAGAGCCTAATAGCTTCCTGCATTTAGCGTTCTACGAAATTGTATGCAGTGCGTCCTATTTAGAACTGTTCCTCGAGACACTCACAGTGCTTGACGAAATAGAAAAATGTTTTGAATGTTTTACGCGACTTTTATGTGAACGAATATAAGTACGTACAAAGTCAGGTTGTTATCCCCAAAGGAGTAGATGTAGGTAAAATAAAATTCACTATTTTGCCGTCTAGTCTATATACGTCTATATATATGTGTATATGTTCTCAGTTACATTTCAATAAATTTTATATCCTAACTTAAGCGATTTTATTTATTTATATTTAGCCTTTATTCCCAATATTATTTGAGGAGAACTGGAATTCGAAGGTTGAACTAGTTGTCAGTAAAATTGAGGGCACTGACTTCCCAATAACGATTGCCATAGATGTTCATGACATCCGGGACGGACGACTTAACGTGCTCTCCGAGGCACGGGCGTGAATCACCGCCAAATTTCCAAACTCCGGGCTACTATTAGGAATTTCCTAAGAAAAACCCAAAAACACTTTTTGGCCCGACCCGGGATTTGAACCTATTATCTGATAGATTACTTGTAACGGGCTTTTCAACTAGAACTTTGTTTTCTAAAACAAAATAAAACAAAGAATCTATAGTACCATAGTAGTGGTTACCGTATGCGGCTGCTGATCAAGAGGTCTCGGGTTCGATTCCCGGGTTGGACCAAATATTATTTGTGTGATTCACAAATATTTGTTTCGGAGTCTGGGTGTTTTCTATGTATAATATGTATGTATTTACAAAAAAAAATGTATGTTTATGTATTTATATCAGTTGTCTAATACCCTTAATATAAACTCTGCTTAGCTAACTAGATGATGTTGTGTCTCATGTGTGAGAAATATTTATTATTTATTTATTATTATTTAAATACACAGCGGACCTATTGTCTGTTAATGTAGCAATTGATTTCACGTTTGGTTTAAGCGGTCGCCATGCACTACTGCGCCAAGTGTCGTGGGTTTGATTCCCATATGGGACAACACTTATTGTGAACCAGAAATTGTTGTTCTGAGTGCGGGTGTCCTTTGTGTTCATTTCATGTATTTTTGTAAAGTCCCCCGCGACACAATACGTATATCCCTAATGCGGGAAGTTGCCATAAAAAAAAATAGCAAAAAAGATATGGTAAGTACCTAATTACAGAAATGAAAAAATAACTTGAATACGAATTGTATTCTCGTTTACTCGACCACAATCGGACCCTACGGAGGCACTTAAAAGAAGTGAAGCATCGACTGTCTTTAGAGCCCTCCTCCGTCTAGCATCCTCCGATCATACACTTGAATAAAACTGTGTAATATGTATTATTATATTATATGAATTAACATTATAACCTTCAAGAGTTTGTTAATTTGGTTGAATGCTCTAATTTTGTGAACTACTCATTATACAAATAAATAACGAAGTTCAAATGAGCAGTTTTTAGGGTTCCGTTGATCTATTTTCGATTCCTTTATCTATTTATACGCTCTCAAAGCTAAACTGCGTCACTGACTTCAATGAAATTTGATTCTCAATGTAGAACATGGGCTACTCGTTAGAGAAGCCTGTGTACTTTATTTTGTTTTTTTTTTCGTGTGGAAAATCATCATGGACCGTCACCCCACCGGGGGTTACAGAGGGTGGAGTGTCGGACTCGAACCGACTAAAAACCACACGGTGTGCTCTCTCTGCGCTTCTCTTTTTAAGAGGAGGAGAAGTCCAGAATCAGATCTCCTTCTGGACGCCTCCCAGCGCCAGCTCGCTCCTGGTGCGGGCACCGTCTATGTACGACGACCCACTCTTAGGCGGCGTCCGGCATACACAGACACCGCCCCCTCGCGGCTGGCCAAAAGGTAACCGACCGATACGCGCGCGAAGGTAGAGGCATTAGTAAGTAATCTTATAAATTACAAAAGAGCGTCGATTTTCTTGTTGAAATAATTTAAAACACAAAGTAATCGGCAGAAAAGTTACTTTTAATGTTTAAAAGGATGTCGAATAAGTTTTGTGAAGTATTCTCAATAAAAGAACTTAGGTAGTTAGATTTTATTAAACAACTCCTCTACAAGATATTTCGGTTCGTAGACATTTATATTGAAAAGAATGTTTAAAAGAATTGCTTTTAAGTTTTAGCTTGTGAAGTTTTACTTAATAACTGTCTCAAAGGAATAAGTTTTGCTTTATATTTTGGGGTAACAAACTGGAAATTTTAAGATGTTCAACGTATAATCAAATTATTGGTAGGTAAACCTTTAAAGATTTTTTATTTAACTTTTTGTTAAACCACTGTATACCTAAAATAATGATAAAATGACTGATTTTCTATTTGGCCTGGATTATATCGATACTGAGGCGCTTCCAGCCATCTTTTTGAGATATCTATTATGTGTCACTATATTAATTGTATTTTATTTTTTCTTTTAAAAATTAAAAGAAAAAAGGTAAACTGACTTTTAAGTTTTGTGATTTGTTGAAATGTAACCTGTAAGCGTCTGATTCCAATGTTGCAATTCTAGATTTTGCTGCAGCCAAAGATAGAAGTGTAATTTAGTCTGGGTACTATCGTCAAAATGTTTCTATCATCATCATCATCAGCTTATCACAGTTCACTGCTGGACATATGCCTCTCTTATTACACACCACTCTGATCGATTTTGGGCTTGTCGCATCCAGCTCCTCCCAGCCATCCTGTGTATATGCGAGTATGTTTTAATAAATTAAATTTAAATGAAATATAAAAGTGGAAATGTATATGTACTTAAAAGGCTTTGAGAAATTTGACCTGGATCGCTTTTCCTGTTTACAATGATAATTCCTTGTTCGTGCTCATGAACTAAGATCTGATATCAAATTGTTTTACCAAGAGCCTACCGCCGTTGTTAGAGCTTTGGAGGGCAATCCCTTAATTCTTAACATTGGTATTGATCATGATGCCAATTCAGTTGAATGAAGTCACTTCTTTGAATTTTATTTAACTGCACGTAGTAATACAATAATGTATGCTGATCTTGCAAATCAAGAATTACTGGGTAGTCTCACTTCCTTATCTAATAAGAGGTAGTCAATAAAATGACATAACGAAATTTATAAAAAAATATTTTTCTATATCTTACACACAACGACATCTAGTTCCAAACTAAACAGAGTTTGTATTATGTGTACTAGACAACTTATATAAATATGTTAAACATACTTTTTTTTGTAAATACATAAATATTGTACATATTGGCAGCACAGCAACCGGAATGGCGCGAGACTGTGAAGAAACGAATCCGCGAATTTGAGGAACAGCGTTTAGCTGACCTCGACGCCTAGCCCGATGAGCTTAAATCTTATTTTAAAATAATTATGAGAGCGGTAAGCTCACTTGCCCACTTCGTGCAAGGGAGTTTGCTGCGAAAATCGGCTGTATAAGCCATCTCCACGCCAAGTCCTATAAGGGATCGAAGTGGTCGCCATGGCCGAAATCAGTCGGATTATTATGTATAAAACACCAAAACTCAAAAAAAAATTGTGGACTACACAAACATTTGATCAGAACCGGGAGTTAAATTCACCACCGAATCAGTTATGAAATAAAATATTATACCAAGCAAACATAAATATTAATACAAGTGAGTTTGTATTGCGTGTTAGAGTGCGTCCTAAAGAAATTACTCAACGAAAACCGCACGAGGATTTAAAATTCGTTGTACTTGAATAAATTTTAGGGAACCTAAACTGCCTATATCATTCATTGTCAGCTGAAATTTATATTACAAAGGGATCCTTTGTAGAGAAACGGAATGGCGCTGTTTTATGTTCTTTTTTGAGCTGTGTGTCGAACTTGCCACATTATTTTCCCTGCAAGAACTTAGTAAATCTACGAAAATATACATTTCAATTAATCACAGAACTGTAACAATTATAAATAATGATAATCGTCACTAAATGCCATGAAATGATCTGCTTTATAAATATGAAACTTAATCCACAGCTCACGGTCACATCATATCACTAAATCAAACTAATTCTGCTAGTCCAACTAACTGATAATTTATAATCCGTGTAACAGAAACCACATGTATTGCAACAATGTTCTGAAATTGTAATACCTGAATACATGTAATTGTTACTAGTTAGTATAATTAAGCTTCTGTAGCTGCAGATAATATGGCTTCAATAGTTCGGCAAATATCCTGGATACTATCGGATGGAGAAAATCAACTACGTTACGCTCTTAATAGAAACTAGGCGTTGGATTTGTAGTAAGTGTACGGAAATAAGGAACATTCCTTAAGACAGCTTGACGTAATATTATCATCAACCCTTAATGTCCTACTGCTGGGCTCGGATCTCCTCTCAGGAGAGGGCTAGGTCCATACGTCCCCACGCTAGTTGAGGATAAGTAAGACACGTGGTTACGTAATCTTGCTGTTGTATGTTTTTAAGCCGCTGGAAGGCCTGCAACTAAGCTCCACAACTGTTATCTTATGACTACAACCGGGAACGACTGCTTAACATGACCTTCGAATCACGAAAAAGCTCATAATATATCATGCCACAAACGATCCTATCTGGGTACTGACCAAGCCATCATTACGTATCGTAATAGTTTAATAACCGACCCCAAATAATATTGGGAATAAGGCTAGGAAGAAGAAGAATAATATTTTAGGAAAATGTATGTACTTGTAAGAAACTAACTAATCAATAATCTTCGCTTAAAGTGTATTCAAAATAATTGAGCTCTAAAAAATCTTGGCCAAAATACGAAAGATTATGATCCTAAGTATTTCTTCACCTTATTGGATCACTTTAATGCTACCTGATGTTGAAGTTACTATTAAGGGTCACTTTATAAGTATAGAACAAGCTCTACGCCAATCCAACCTTACCTTGAGAGCATCTTGTTCGAGTTCAAGAGGCTATATTTTTTCGCCAAGCCTAATAATGTGGAAGGAATTTATTTTGAGAGAGTACCCCAGGGCAGACTTTTAGGACCTTGTAATTTATGGGTTAAAAAAGTATTTATACGTTCGTAAATGAATAGTTGGTTCAGTTTCCATGTGTGTTGTTCTGGTAAGTGTATCGTTATACTTTTATATGTGTGTGATATGGCTTCTTTCGTCGCTTATACAAGTCAATATTGTTTCAAAATCATTGTGTTATTATTTCAATATCCTTAGCAATTAATTAGGATCATTTGTACTTTATGCTGGTACTTGGTGTTTTATTTGTCTTGTATGTTTGAAGAAAAATATAGGTGAATACGAATACTTCGATAAGGTTTTTTTAAATTTTTGTAAGTGAAAATACCATTACTGTCTACAGACCGAATGAACCTATAAATATATGAGGTCATAAATGTAAAAATACTGGCTTTTACTAACGGTTTCAAACGCATTAAAGTTGTTTTAGATCTCTAGAGTGCAGTATCAGTTTTCTGAACGAAAGGCATCTACCGATATCATTATGGTGATTCTAAAATTCATACGTATTGTTTTTTTCTGTACATACGATTTAACCTTTTTTTAAATGGCCAAATATCAAAATCTTAAAACATTTTTATTCCTACTTCATATAGTGTTTGAGTTATTTCACTTATGAGTCTATTATCGATCACGTAGAATTTGAACAGTCTTTCGTTGAGATTAGAACGTGATGGCATGCATTTTAGCAATAGATTTTAGGATATATAATGTAACTGTAAGTCGGTACCGACACCATATCGTCGAAGTAATATTAGAGTGAGAAATAAGACTGAGTTCTTAATTAATAAATATGGCTCCTATCGTGTACACCGTGGTTGTTATTCGCTTCGACTCATAAGTTCGCTATAGTTGGTGACCCCGACGTTTGAACAAGGAAGAAGACACAGAAGTTTGCTATAATTTTAAATGTTATACATGCAAAAATGTTCCAAAGTGAAGATCGCGATTAAGCAAATATAGTGTAGGGTGCCTTGCGACATGATTGATCGACAATTTGGATAAGCGGCTGGTACCAAATGAATTCCGAATTACCATTGCCATAGATTTTTATATGACAACCAAGACTTAAGGCTTAACGTGTTGTCCAAGGCACTATTATCTATACCAATAATATATAATACCATAATATTATCGATCAAAATTACTTACCTGTAGTATTATGTAATATTACATTACCTACCTATGAACAAATAGAAAAAAAAAATTTTTTTCGTCAATCTCTCGTTTACTTGTAAGCTGATTATTGTTATTGATCAAAACAAGCACGAAATAAAATACCACGTATATGTACCACTTACATAACATGATTCAGACGCAATTATTATTTCTAACAACTAGTCGTTTTGCCCTCAGGGGCCGAGAAATAAAATGTCACAAATATCCAATATACTTGTTATTGTAGGTACTAATATTATGACGTGGGCGCTTGACCTTTGGCTATTAGGATTTATAACAAAAAATCTGCGTGACGCATTAAATAAAATATCGTTAACGTATCAATTCAAAGTTTTGAATTTTGTATCAAGAGAACTCAGGTTGGATTCGGGGTGTTGTTGAGTTTCATTACAAGCCTGGAGTATTGAGAATCGTGATGTGTCACGCCTGTGCCTTGGACAGTACATTAGGGCATCGGTCCTGGTTATTAGGAGCACCTATGGCAGCCGTCATTGGAACGTCAGTGGCCATAAATACACTGACAACTAACCTCTGTTTTCAGTTTGCCCTCAGAGTTGCAGAATATCTTTATATATATAATTCTTCTGTGAGTGTGTATGTCAAACTCAAACGACTGGACCGATTTTGATGAAATTTTTTGTGTGTGTTCAAGGGGATCTGGGAATGGTTTAGATTCGTGATTGGACCCGGTAGGTGGCGCTGCGATCAAGTTCTGGAATTTTAAAGTTGGGCGGTACGAAGTTCGCTGGGTCAACTAGTAATATATAAATTTTATTTTTATGGAGTGCTGTTAACAATGAGCAAATTTATTTTCTCTTAATTGATTTGTGTTACGAAAGCCAATTTTTAGTGACAACTCGTAATCGTTATAATTGAAACATTGCCAAATAGGTTTTCAAGTGGCAAGCAAAATTGAATCTTAATCCTACCGAACATGGTTTGATTTATTTAGCTAGACAGTTTAACCCTCCCCTGTTTAATGGACAATGAATTGATTGATGACCCACATGATTGGATGTAGGTAAATTGGTACTTGTATGACTTAGTTCCTTTATTGATTGTTAACCGATTCCGGCAAGTTTAAACAATACATAAAACATGATTAGAGGTTAGAGGGTATCGAATTATTCGGTAATATCTACAAGCCATATGTAATCGACCTTTACTTGACTAGTGCTTTTTCTATTGCTTACACGACCCGATTCAGTATATTACTTTTTAGTTTTAATTTTTTTTTTCTTTTACCAAAGTAATTCAAATCTGCCTGATGAGAAGCATGAGTAGGATCCAAGAGTAGTGGAAATCATGCTCATTTTGAATGCATACAATGCAGCATTGTAATCTGTACTATGGTGGCCCAGCGAGATGCTTCTGCAAGTTCTTCTTCTTCTAGTGCCTCTTCAATCTAGAAGGTTGGCCGTCAGCTTTTTGTATTCCTCTCTGTCATTGGCCAGGCAAGTTATTTTTCATTTCAATGTATATAACTTGCAAGATATCAAAACACGAATCAATATAAATTAAAATGAATAGAAGCCACAGGTTTTCCAATAACCGAAGTTCAATTTATTGATCGAACTATTTCCATTCCGTAACTCGTATGCGAATGAGAATTGTGTTGAACACTGTGACTTTGATCGTGTTCTAGATGTGATTGTATACACATGATAGATGCGATATTTATGAGTTTCCGATACTCTGAATATAGTGTGGCATCTTAAAAGTTGCGACTGAATTTTACAATACGTAATCAGAAGTGAACCTGAAGAGTTAAAGGCGGTTTTACTTTTATTGGCTCTCGTTACATACATTTTTTACGTCGTGAGTTTTAAATTATTTTATCTTTTTTCGATTACGTTTCGACTATCGTAGGGTTTATCAATATTCTTAATTTAGCTTTTCAGTTAAGTCTGTACCACTATAAATAAATATTTCGGACATTTTACACACAACGCCATCTAGTCCCTAAACTAAACAGAGCTTGTATTATGGGTAACTAGACAACTGATATAAATACATAAACATACATTTTTTTTGTAAATACATACATATTATACATAGAAATCACCCAAACTTCGAAACAAATATTTGCGGATCACACAAACATTTGGTTCAACCCGGGAATCGAATCCGAGACCTCTTGAACAGCAGTCGCGTACACTAACCACTAGAGCAACGAGGCAGTCATATTTATATATATTTCCCTTTGTGAGATAAAACCTAAACTATAAATCATATCCTATACAGTTTTCTTAATTCACTTCTTTAAACCTATTACCTATTCAATCCCGACGGTAGATAGCCAAAATGAGCCCAAATACAAAAATACTAAGGAAGACAATGCCTCAAAGCTGTTATTTACCTAACTAGTGGCCTTAGATTTTGTATAGTTGTTTTGAAATATCGTAAAAACTTTTATCATCATAATAACTGCTATTATTCAATGTCAAACCACCCAAACTGTATTGTTTCTGAAAATACTTTCGAAAAATATTATTATTGGTCACATTTTATGTCGACTTAACTAAATTAACTAGTTTCATTTATATTTTATGAATGTTAACAGTATTATTATTAGTTTATTTCTTAAAATTTCAATTGATGTTTACTTCAGAAGGACTCAGAAGAGAAAGATTCCATTCCAAAGATAATTAGAATTATTGGTGATAAAGTTGTTATTACAAACATCTGATGTAAGTTTATAACGACATGTCGTGCATTTGAAGAGACCTACATCTAGCAGTGAACTATATTAAATAGTATTTAAAAGCATTTGCGGGTTACTACAGACTGTTTGATAGCTTGCCAGGAAATACTTCCAGTGTTGTTCAGTTTGAGATTGAATTTTTATTCCAGTTCAAATTTTACCCCTAACATTTTATAAGTAGCGTAGAATGAACTATAACTCCTCTATAAAGGCTTACTTTCATTTACCAGCACTGTTGATTAAGTGTCCAAGGTCTCGAAATTTCTTGATCCCACACGAATACAGATTAAACTGGTGTTGAGGGAGAGAGAATTTAATTTAAATTTACGAGAACTTAGGAGGCAAACTGACTTTAGATTTAGAGTTGGCATCGTTTTATTGAATCGTCACCACATGAATCGGTACGTAGGGTATGTTTAGAGCTCTTCAATTTAGTTTAGTAGACGATATAAGATATGATATTTTGTTAAATTTATAACGATTTTCCATGGCCATGGTCAATTTTTGTACTCTTTGAGTCATTGAAGTCTTCTAGGTTCTCCATCAGAAGCACGGTATTCTTTCCATTATTAAAAAATTTTCCATTATTCCTAGACTAAACAACGAATTGACATTTATGATAAACAACGAAGCTAATTTAATACAATATGCAATACGTGTTTGTTTGTTTGATTGAAAATTTCATTTGATTGGCATCCTATAAATCTGTTTGCTAGTCAGCTAAATATTATTCATAACTGATTCATTATAACAAACACAGTACATAATGGAGCATATCACATAATGCTAACGAGATCCAAACTAAACAAAATTATCTTCCTAGCCTTTAGACACTGTACTTTTAACAGCTGTATTACAGATATAAGGTACAGTATTCTTAGAGCCACACTGATGTCAGCACGAATGGGCCGGTTCGACCGGGCCAGTATTCCTCTCGCACAGAAGTCTAACCTAAAATGACAGCATTCGCGCAACTGTCGCCTTTCATTAACGAGCGTGAGACCGGAGGCCCAATCGTTCTACATCATCATCTACCGTCCTCCGGAGGCCAGAAACATCTCACTGAGCCGCCATGCTGTGGGCCGCCATGCTGCATTGTATACACTCACAATAAGGATTGTGGCCATGCTGTGGTGACTCCTGGATTCCACTTAGGCTTTTCATCAGGCAGAGTATAGTTACTTTAGCAGGTTTAAATAAAAAAAAGTAAAGGTATATTCAACTAGTACTTTATTTATCTACTCAGATGGATTCCACAATTGTGTTCGTTGAACAGCAAAATTAGTCACCTAAATATCTTTCATGAATTAACATTCACAGAACAATGTTGTTTTATGAAGAAAATGGTCTGATAAACTTATAGATATAATCTCAATTAGACGATACCAGCGCTTGCCACTAAGTGGGTTTGCGTGATAACAAGATATTAGATGTAATATGGGTGGTCCCAGTATAAAGTGAAGTATATATAAGTGACAAATTGAGTCGAAAGTAATATTATTAAGTCCCATGGGAACCATATGAACTATCTTTATCATCTGATTTAAGCACGAATGGGCTGGCTCGACCGAGGCAGTACTACCCTCACACAGAAGACCATCCTCATAATGACAGTATTCTTGCTGTCGTATTTCGTTGGTGAGTGTGAGAGCGGAGGCCCAATAATTCTGCATCATTCAACCGGCCTTAGGAGGCCGGGAGAATGATGCAGAATTTTCTGACTAGGCCACCATGGTATGGGTCATCATGCTGCATTGCCTACACTCACAATGAGGATGGTGGTCCCTACTCCTGGATTCTATGCTGGACTCATGTTTTCCATCAGGCAGAGTAGAATCACTTTAGTAGGCTTGAATATAAAAAAAAAAACAACATTGAAAAGTGGTGAACCACAATTTTATCCTTGTGTTTCAATGAGTGAGTGTGGTTAACTGAATTCAAGCCATCTATTTGGTTATGGAAAGGTTGAAGAGCTCAAGGCATGGCAAGTCACTTAAGACTCATAAATTGAACTCGTTCATAAGCGGCGGTAGTCATGTTGCATGAGGTGGACCGTTTCTCATTTGTCCCCTAAAAATAAGGCAAAACGAAGTAGTTAGACTTGTGATCCAGTGACAGTGATAGTCACTCAGTACACATCTGGAGCATGAAGCCCTTGCAAACATAAGCATAATGTCAGTTTGAGTTTTTATTTTGGTCCAAGCTATATATCCTTATAATGATGGAATAAAAATACGGAGAATTACCACTGCTATTTATGCTGGAGTGTCGCAAAAGCTGATAAAAAGTACACACACAGTAATACCAAAACAAAAAACACATACGATATAAAAACCCGTCTGCTCAACGTGGTTAAAACGTAGGCTAAAATTTCCTTCCTATTGAAGAGACACAAACTTAGAAACCCAAGAAAGTAAATACCATCCAAATCATTAATAACTTATTTTATTTGAATTGGCAATTACCTATGAGCATTATTATTTGTGTATTTGGAACCAATTGTCGTGACATTTTAACAATAGCTTCGAAAATATTTACTTTAACTACAAAAGGCATTCGCATGTCGCGAATATCGTACGAAATTAAAAAAAAGGAATAGAATAAATAGTTCAATATCATCTCAGTTATTACATTTTTCACATTTTCGAAGCGTGTACCACTTTGATGTTCATTGTCGCGGAGAAAAACATGAAGACTAGAAAATGTATATTCGAGATTCTATTTCATATTGCACACTTGGGAAATCATAAAGAAATATATGACACAAAGGTAACTTATTAAAATATGATATTGTGTAGAACATGTTATCAATAGTTGTATCGATAATAGATCAAAAGGCGACGAATAGAAGAAGTAGAAATGTAAATATTACTGAAATTCGGTAACATAAAAAATATTTGTGTTGATAAATACATGTAGTTAAAACAGTTATCAGTCCATAAATAGTCCGATATTAGTTGTTGCATATAGAAGAATAACATATTCATATACACATATTGACTGCCTTGTTGGTCTAGTGGTTAGCGTATGGGGCTGCTGATCAAGAGGTCTTGGGTTCGATGACTGGGTCGGTGATAATGTTTGTGTTATCCGTAAATATTTGTTTATATATTTACAAAAAAATAGTATGTTTATGTATTTATATCAGTTGTCTAGTACCCATAGTACAAGCTTTGCTTAGTTTGGGATTAGATGACGTTGTGTGGAAGATGTTCAAAATAATTTTTATCTATTTAACATTGATTTACACTTTTTGACAACAGAATACGAACTGTAAAACTGACTCAATATTTAAACAAAATAATCTCCAGAATTTATGAGAACATTAAATTCCAAAAAATAAGGTAGGGATTTAGTGATAGTAAAACTACAACGGACTCAAATGAACTCCAATAACACGTTTTCCTTTTATTGAAGACAATTTGTGGCTAGCGATCCCCAACATAAGAATTCCAATTACATTTTGGTCAAATAATATTTTGAAGTCAGTCCCCTTGCGTCTTGTTAACTTAAAAAGGTCAATGTTATTAAGACGCAACCCAATTAATTGTATACATCAAAATATTTCCCTTTAATGCCAATCTTATTAGAAACGTGTTTTATAATTTGATTTGACTAGTGTTTACTTGCGATTTCATTCGCATGTATAAAGATTTTACATAACCTGAGCTAGTTTTGTTTGACACTTTAAGGTGCATAATAAAATTATTATTTGAGTAATAGATATCAGTATGTGAAATAGAGACCTGGACACTTACGGTACGGTTGGTCCATATGCTTAAAGTCGCTCAGCGTGCTATGGAAAGGGCTATGATCGGCGTTACTCTGAGAGATCGTATCAGAAATGAGGTGATCCGTCAGAGAACTAAGGTCATCGACATAGCCCACCGTATTAGCAAGCTGAAGTGGCAGTGGGCTGGCCATATTAGCCGCAGAACTGATGGCCGTTGGGGCAGAAGAGTTCTGGAGTGGAGACCACGTCTCGGTAAACGTAGTGTAGGACGCCCACAGGCGAGGTGGAGTGACGACCTGCGTAAGATGGCTGGCAGGAGCTGGATGCGAGAGCCCCAAAATCGATCTGAGCTGTGTGCAATGGGAGAGGCCTATGTCCAGCAGTGGACTGCGATAGGCTGATGATGATGATGATGATGATGTGAAATAGACATTAAGCTAAATATCAATCCCTGTAGTACTCGTGTTATGTTACCGTAATATTTTTGACAAGTTGATAATGTCGTTCACGATACACACATGATGACACGACATGATGACGTCTATCAGAACATTAACAAAAGATTACATTAGAACCATGGATTATTCGATTATTCGCAACACTAAGAGGTTTTGTATGGTTGCTCTAACTCTTCTAAAGTTACCATACAAATTTCTTTCAAATATGTACCGGTTTCTGCAGACATAGGAAATGAAATCATCACAAAATTATATGTACTGGGTGAGAATCAGACTCAAAATCTCTTATGCTAGAACCGTACCTTGACTCCTGTCAGGATTACTAATCAAGAATTGAGAATGATGAATAATGATGCAGAAACATCAGACCAGGCCACCATGCTGCATTGCACTCACAATGAGGATGGTGATATCTACTCTTGGATTCTACCTTGGATGCTTTCATACAAGCAGAGAAGAGTTACTTTGGTAGGTTTAAATATTTAATTAAGAGATAGTATTAACATCCCTTATCTCGAAACAACCATGAACATTAAAATTCACGATGAATTTATCGTTTCTGGATACTGTGCGTCAAGCGAAGGGAACAAAATTTGTGTGACATTGATTAACGCTCTGAGTTAAAATATCCTATTATATATCCTATATCCTCTATTCTGGGAATGATGCAGTAACAGTCTTGTAATACATTTGTTATATTTTGAAAAGTAATATGTAACATAAGTTTGTTTTTTTTTTGTTCTCAGACATCATGAAAAAGTAGTTTTGTCAAACCACCTTGACTGCCTCCGTGGCGCTATGGGCACATGATCCGACTGCTGTACTTGAGATCTTGGGTTAGATTCCCGGGTCGGACCAAATGTTTGTGTGATCCGCAAATATTTGTTTCCTAGTTTGGGTGTTTTCCATTTATGTATTTACAAAACAAAAGTATGTTTATGGAATTATATCGGTTATCTGGTACCCATATCACAAGCTCTGCTTAGTTTGGGACTAGATGACGTTGTGTGTAAGAAGTCCTAAATATTTATATATTTATCATTAGTTCTTCGATCTCTACTTAGTATCTATATATAGACATAACGTGACTCATTATAAAACAGGTAAAAAGCTACGGTCTCGTGGTTAGTGCGGAGATTCAGGTGGGTGTGCTATTAGTAAGTAATTACCGTCACAAGTAATTGAATGATTGTAGTTACTGCTTAGAGCCGATCTCCAGTTAGTTAAATAATTTGATGTTAAAGTTTGACTTTCAAGATTTTATTGTATTGCTTATTTTTACACGATTTAAAACTTACTTTTTTCGCCTTAATTTTTTCGGTCTAGCCCCCTATCGCAACGTGCCATAAGGAACTTCGTTCCAATAATGATGCGGATGACGTAGGCTGTATTAGTTTTAAAAAAAAATTATGTATAATGCTTATAGTTTTTCAAAGTCCTTACTATGACTAAATTATCATAAAAGACACGAACTTTGAAGTGCAGTTGCTGTTTATTGTGATTTATTTAGTAAAGAAAGCTAGGATATTAGATATGATGGCGTTCACGTAAACGTCAGGCTGACAGCACTGTCAAGTCGATGGTAGTGCGGGCGGCCATCTTGAAGTCACTTTTGAACGAGACAGCGCCCGCGCACCACGCTTGTGACGAATCGCTCAGAATTGTCACCATCGCGCTATTACTAGTTTTAATTAAGTTGATATCGTATAGTAGTAATTGTTAATTACCTATCATATATAAATGTCTAATGTCACATTGTCAATTTCTCCTCCGAATCAACTTGATCGTTTCTGATAAAATTTTGTGTGGTTATACTGGAGGTCTGAGAATAAGACGCATAGGACTATTTTTATACCCACAGGTAGTATTAAACCAATGTAATGTGGAGGGAAAGGAGGAAATGTGGCCAAGAAAATGTTGGGTATGGAAATTGAAGGTTACATGGCGAAAGGAAGACCAAAAAAAGGTGAATGGATTGTATGAAAGAAGATATGAATAGGAAGGGAGTTAACAGTGAAATGGTGATAGAGTAGAATGGAAGGATAAAACAAACTGCACCGAAACCAAATAAAATTGGGATAAGGGCAGGCAGATGATGAGGTAATAATAAACGAAATGGAGTGAGTAGAGCCAAGGACATCAGCTAGTATTTGAGTAAAATAAAGACTTACATTTAAATAATTAAAACTTAATAATTATGAATAATAGAACGTTCTAGAAAAGTTTGTCATGTCTTTTCGTTTATAACTTTTCTTACTAAGTTGGTAACAAATATTTTTCCAACTTTTTTCAACAATAATTGAGGTCGGGGTGGAATTTTGTGTGTGTTCGATAACTTCTAAAGGTCAATTTGTTGTAGATCTGTAATTTCGGTATTAACTTTTTTGTCCCGTAGACTATTTAAAAAGAAAGTTTGGGGTTGTTTTTGGTCGAACTGTTTGGGTTCACAAACTTTCTTTAGCCAAGTTACATATGTGATCGTATATAAATATATATTTGTGGTATTTTTTGTAATGGCCTTATAAATATGTTAGATTCAAAAAATAAGAAGTGAGGTTTATGTGCATAAATTTCATAGGTAAGCAGCTTATGTCCACGGCTTTACCCACAGTTACAGCGAAAAAGAGTAGTGACAGCCCGTCTCCAGGAATCAAATTATCTCCATGTTAAATTTCTTTAAAAGTGATGCAGTAGTTTATACGTTAAAGCTTAACAGACAGAGTCACTTTCTAATTTATAATACAAGTATGGATATTAATTAAAAAAAAAAATACACAAAGTTTTGTTACATGTATAATTTGGGGGATTTTCCAAATGTTACAAATATTTGTTTCGGAGTCTGGGTATTTCTATGCATAATATGACAAAAAAAAGTATGTTTATGTATTTATATCAGTTGTCTAGTACCCATTGTACAAGCCCTTCTTAGTTTAGGACTAGACGATGTTGTGTGTAAAAGATGTCCGAAATAAAATGAAAATAAATATTTGGACAACTTACACACAACATCATCTAGTCCCAAAGTAAGCAGAGCTTGTGTTATGGGTACTAAACAACTGATATAAATACATAAACATACTTTTTTTTTGTAAATACATACATATTATACATAGAAAAACACCCAGACTCCGAAACAAATATTTGTGGATCACACAAATATTTGGTCTGACCCGGGAATCGAACCCGAGACCTCTTGATCAGCAGCCGCATACGCTAGCCACTAGACCAACAAGGCAGTCAAAATATTTATTATTATTATTATTATACAAGCCCTTCTTAGTTTTTGGACTAGATGATGTTGTATGTAAGATGTCCGAAATATTTATTTATTATCAAGTAGAAAGGAATCATTTTCGCAGGCTCACAAATAAATAGAAAAACTAAAACCCAACTGCGACAAAAAAGTACGCTGAAAAAGTATGAAACAAGATCTAAACAACGTACTTATACACAATTATCAGTGTACACATTTGTCCATTTCTAATGAGTAGTTGATGAGCTATGAGGGATCAAATAAACATGCATACATAGCCTGTCAAAATCAAAACCCTCCCCTGGCTTCGCCTTAATCGGCTAAAAGTAAAGTAAATTTCTTCTCAAAGAAAATATACCAGAACTAATAATTTTCATTATAAGAACCACTCCATTGCATTAGCGCTGTTACAAATATAAAACGATATAACCACCAGCAGGTTCTGTAATATTTGAACATATTGAGGTTTACGTGCCGCAAACAGACGTCTGTACATTACCGCAGCATCAGATTACAGTCCGGAGATTGCAGGCACTTTGAGCCCTTTGCCCTTTACACTGAATAAAATTATATACTTAACATGAAAACGTAATTCTATTTAAACGATACAAATTTAGTGATTAAAAGTATATAAGTTATCTATTGCTGTACTTTCACTGTAATAGAATGTGATACTAAAAATTTTTAGCACAATAATAAAAGTGCCAACACGGACATGGGAAAAGCAGTGTTAACTTGCACACCTCATTCACGACTATCTAGACCATGTATTTCGGCTATCGTAGTAATAATTGACTGCACGGTTGGCCTAGTGGCTTAAGCGGTCGCCACACCGCTTCCTACTGCGCCAAGTGTCGTGGGTTCAAATCCCACGTAGGATAACACTTTGTGTGATTCACAATTTGTTGTTCTGAGTCTGGGTGTTATTTGTGTCCGTTTCATGTATGTTTGTAAAGCCCCCCGCGACACAGGAATTTATATTCCTAATGCGGGAGTTGTCTTTTTAAAGAAAAAAAAAATTAGTCTTTTCTCAGATTCTTGACTTTCTGTGTACAAAATTTCAAAAAAATAAGTCATCATCATTATCAGCCTATCGCAGTCCACTGCTGGACATAGGCCTCTCCAATTGCACGCCACTTAGTTCGATCCTCGGCTACTCGCATCCAGCTCCTGCCAGCCGTCTTGCGCAAATCATCACTCCACCTAGCCTATGGACGTCCTATAAAATAAATGTTGTAGACTAATTCTACATCTATGTCAAATTCTAGATAGAGAAGAAAACACAAATATCCAAGTTCTATTTTTTTATTAATGTACTCAAAATAAACTAGAAGTCCTGCTTTAATAAATCTGTGTACATTTTCACTTTCCTCGCGATACTCATATCAATATATTTGTCTTCAATAACAACTATAACGCCACCAATAATAGACTTATCCACTTTCTCAGTGAGTCTGATTTTCTTCCCTTCTTTGACGAACTTTTGAAGAGCTGTCATGAGTTCCCCACGGACTCCTGGATCAAGTGGTGTAGCAGTGATTACTTCACATAAAGCTTCGTTCCTATGAGCAACCATAACAGCAAGGAACATAGGTATCATTCTTTTCAATAATCTTAGCCGTCCGTTTTCAGCTACTACTCCGAGAAAATTTGCTGTTGTGCTAGGCATAGAAGCTGCTAGTGCAGTTTCTGTTAACAATTTAGCTTTATTGGCTCTTGATATCATACTAGTATCTATGAAATCTATTATTTTAGGTTTAGTAAGTTCTTTTTGGAAGGCTCTTAAACTTTTTTCTACTTTATCCAGTTCATTAGTTGTGAATGCTGCTCTGTATAATGCTGCTACATACCGACCCTCGACGCCAAACACCGGCATCGGCAGTTTCACTTTGGTATCATACAGTTTCTGGGTAGTCGAGAAATATCTACCAAATATCTTGAACATCTTTATATTAATTTCAATATAAAATTTTAATGAATTTTAAATAAAATGTCAAACTCACAGTGACAGTTGAGATGACAATAAATTAACAAATCAATCAAATTCCTGATGTTCATCTTGTGTTTATGATAATTGTCTATTAGTTTTGCTTTTTACCGATTTAAATTTTTATTCAATTGATTAATTATGAAATATAAACAAACACGATTATTAAAAAAAAATATGAAACAATGCCTACATAAATTTATATAAAATTATAAAATACCCCTGAATGTTACAGATTCTGTATTCTCATCACCTACTTACACGAAATTTCACATAAAATGTTCCGTTTCTGCAAAATTTGACAAAGCAGCCATGTAAACAGTCTACGACATAAATGTTTATACGTGTAAATTGTGTAGGTAGCAGATAAGACACGTTTAGTATGCTCTCAAGTATCTTCTTAGTTTGTACAGATTATCACACAAACATACCATTATTAGCATTAAAGTTTCTATTTCACACAGTGTTAAGTGTGAGGTTTTAAGATATGGGTTTTAGGTTTCATCTTTTTTTAGTCAATTTACAATATTGGTACAGCCACGCTGATTTCAGCAGGAATGCACCGACTCGACCGGGGAAGAACTACCCTCGCACAGAAGACTATCCTTACAATGACAGCATTCTTGCTGTCGTATTTCGTAGGTGAGTGTGAGACAGGGGCCCAAGATCTGACCAGACCGTCATGTCGTGGGTCGCCATGCTGCATTGCCTACTCTCACAGTGAGGATGGTGACCCCTGCTTCTGGATTCCACTCATGTTCTTCATCAGGCAGAGTAGTCACTTTTGTAGGCTAAAATATATGAAAAAAAAAAGATTTTTTAAAACAGCTCCAGCTATCTTTGGCCTCAGCTATCATTGTGGTTAGTTAAATTTGTTAGATGAGTTCTCCGTGTCTTAACGAATAAGGAATATAGACTGTCACTATTCCTTTTGATTTCGTGAGTACAATAAGACCTAACTAAGGGACAAATTATGCAGGACACAACTTTAATAAAAAAGAAGAAAAACATGAAATCCCCTAGGACCGTCACCTCGCCGGGGTTTTCTATGCGGTGTGTCAGACTCGAAACGACTAAAAACCACACGGTGTTGCTTCTGTTATAAGAGGAGTCCAGGGTGATATCTCCTTCTGGACCCCTACCAGTGCCTGCCCGCTCCTGCTTGAAACAAACCCCATTTTTAAGGTCTATTTTCAATAATTATCCATCAATGGCTGTTAACGACGTACTCTCCGAGTTGTTGTGAAGAAGCAGTCCCGGGAATCAAAGCTGAGCCTTCTTGATCGGCAGTTGCACTCTAACCGCAGACCAACGATTGAGTATCAGATAAATATGAAATCCTATGTTACATAACATTTGTAAACGAGTTACATTATTAAAGCGTTTGTAATCTGCCTTTCATCATAGCACACAATAACTTAATTTTAATGCTCGCAATCACCAGCTTTTGCTCCGTTCAATATCCGTTTTAAATCGACTGCAGTGTGTAAAATTTCTGACTGCGATGAGAGATGCTAGTGTAACTACAGGTGAAAACTTGTAAGGAACAAACGAAATATAAAAATAGAACAGTAAAGAGATTAATGACAATTATTATATAAGCAAAACGACAGAGCAAACCTGATTTAGTTTCAAATTTCCTCTGTAAATTAAAGTTAATATTATTCATTTTTGAGGATCTAAGAAAGGCGCGTGTTCTTGGATTTAATGAATAATCAAATGTTCTGTGAACGTAAGTAAATTCGGTATTTGCATACTGTGAGTAGGCGTGTTTATGCACACTGTTTATAGAACATATATATATATCTATGGGTGTATGTATATCACTAGTAGAGAAATCACGGCGCTTACGACATGTAGAGGAATACAAGTTGTGTACTTGTATTAAGTTGTATTCCTCTACGTTTCGGCGGCAATTTAAGAAAGGACGTCCGTCCGTTCTTAAATTGCCGCCCAAACCTAGGAACGGACGGACGGTCATGACTAAACTATAAAGGTTCTAAGTCATGAACTACGGAACCCTAAAAACTTATTCGATTTTAAATTCACTTCAAAATATGATTTTCATATCAAAACTAACGAACCTAGAAGAACTGAAGTGTAAACTACCAATTTATAAGGGCCTATGGAGATAACCGCCCTTTATGTCACTACATATATATATACACCGATAACCCAACTAGTTTATTTTATATTGTTTAGTTTTATTCGGTTCAACCACTAATTCATTGAACTGGCATCTTGTAGGGGCACAAAAGTCGTAGAGAAAAATAGTTACAAAAAAATCTTAACTCAGCATCGAATATAACTTATTTAACGATGCTGCAGAAACTGCATTACACTTGTATCATAAGCACATAAAATGGTATAAAGTATCTTTAAATCTAATGTATACATGTTCGTTCTCCATCCAACTCGTCATGTCATTGGGATAATGTGTGTGACTACTAACACAATGAGAATTGACTGCCTTGTTGTTCTAATGGTTAGCGTATGCGGCTGCTGATCAAGAGGTCTCAGATTCTATTCCCGGGTCGGACCAAATTTTTGTAAGATCTGCAAATATTTGTTTCGGAATTTGGGTCTTTTCTATATTATAAATATGTTTGTATTTACAAACAAAAAAGTTTATGTCGACGGGTGCAAAGTAAATAAAGTTATCTACAAAATGCTGATTTTTAGTTTATTGTACAATCGTTTTAAGAAAACAATTCTTTACAATATGACATATTTTTTTTTGCAAATATCACATTATTTCAATCAATTTTCGTACGTAAAAAAAGCCAACTACGTATGTTCTTTCAAACACTACGAAGTAAATACGACCAAGTAACGTTGGCCGCATTTACACGGGGCCGCGGGACTTTCCCCGTGCATACACAAAAGGACATCAGTCAGTTGACATGCGCTACGTCGGCTTGATTAGATTTTTGTTATTATTTATGTTAAATGAGGTTTTGTGTCTGATATCTGTGATATTTCGAGGGTTTGTTGTAGTCTTCATTTGAATTAGTAAAATCAATAAAGAACGACGGCAACTGTTGAAGCAATTATGTAGAACAGGAAAATAAGTTACTATCATGAAAACAGAAGATCTAATAAAACTCACAAAATTAAGTGATAATCGTGAAACTGCTGGTGTGAATTAATTTTGTTTAGTAAATATTCAAAGTTGTAAATGTGAAATTCTTAGATTTGTTGTTTGTAGAATAATAAATCTATAAGAGAGGTCATATTTTAAAATACCGACGCATAAACGACCATCTGCCACCTCGAATCATTTTACTTCGCTATCATCGTAGATGTTACAATTTACTTCGGTTAATTTTGTGGAAAATGAAGTACCTACCTATTTGTAAGGTGTTTTTTAAGATTGTTAGGGTTAAATAGTCCTTACAAAGAACCCTTATAGTTTCACCATATCTGTAGGGAACTACACCAAATAATTAGGGTCGATGAATCAGTTTTAATATGTTGGGGAATGAGTGATTGCTGGTTGGTTCACAGCGGGCGGTGACCTAGGGCACCTTTCTAGCGTATGTCTAAATCCAGTGATATCAAGCAGGAACAAACGAATTGGTTCAGAAACGGGACAAGGTTGGAAGGACTTACCAGTTGAAAGCACATTCACGAACCCGGTTCATCAGCGCACGTTTGGTTGGTTCAGACACGATTCCCACACAGCACAGGCAGGGGGCCACACTCCACACGAAATGTACACGGTTTTCACAACTTAGATCAGTCTATTTCCATTGATTTTAGATATTTTTCACGAGCGACAACGTGACCGGCACTACGCGGCCATTAGAGTTTTTTTTATAGTTCTTGCGCACCAGGTGGCGCTGATTAGATTTCGCTTCATGTGCAAGGGGTAGTTCGGAGTGGGAATTTAGGTAACGATATGTGGATAGGAAATAATAATAAGGACTGTTCCCAAGCCGCAACATCTCCCCCCACTTGAAATCACCGAGGGATTTCACAAGACAACACTGTCCGACAACCTCTAGGAACCTCGTTGCTCAGACAGTAATAAGATACATATAAATATAAAACAACACAATAAACACTAGCGTTTGAAATGTGCATTGAAATAAGAACTAGGTAAGTTACGCCAAGTTTGCTTAACTTAAAGATAAAAACCGTATAATAACTAAATCTAGGTTCACTACTAATAGAATAAAATAAACCTAATTAGCTATCGGTAAAGGACAAACCTTGACTACTGGTCGTTTAAGTAAACCGTTTTGGGTTTTACCGTCCAGCTCGAGATGCACTGCCTTGACATAGAGACAGACAATCAAGCACACGTAAGCTTTATGGACACGAGCGTTAATTTTCCGACTTTCTTTAACCAGAAAAGATCCACCGAAGTCGATACCTATATCGGATCGGCAAGGCGGTAAGTGTCCCATCATAAGTTGATAAGGAATAGGTTTAAACTTAAAACATGTCACACATCTAGATAAGTGTGAGCGAATTAGATTTCTAATTCCAAGAATCCAGAATTTTCTTTGAATTAGCGATTGCAAAGTGCGAGGCCCACAATGCAAATAAGATTTATGATAATAAGTAATTATGAGTGAAGCCAAACTAGATTTTTAGGTATTAGGTACGGATGTATATGCTGGTCAGATAATTTGAAGTTTTGAAGACGTCCCCCCACTCGGACTAGACCCGAGTTGTCAAGAAAAGGAGACAACTTTTGCAAATGTTTGGGAAGACATTTCTTAGAAATAAGTTTAGAAATTTCATCACTAAAATGGGACTGTTGAACAGATTTTATAAGTGTAATTAACGCTTGCTCTAGCTCGTCAGAAGTGAGAGCGCCGTGATGGCGTTTGTCAGGCTCTTGTCGCATATTTCTAACAAAACGAAAGATCCAAGCCACTGTTCGCTGTAAATGAGTGAGTGAAGAAGAACGTTCTAACAGCTCTGGCAAGACCTCATGAATTGGTTCCTGACTTTGGACTACATGAGAACAAGATTTTACCTCAGGCACTTCCCCCAGATGTTCAGAACGGAATGAAGCCGGCCAGGAATTGAGACCTCTGAGCAGCCACTCCGGTCCTGACCACCATTTCTCGCATTTCACCAGCTCCTCGCAAGAGAGGCCTCGGCTGGCGTAGTCAGCAGGGTTGTCGTGAGTAGACACATGACGCCAAATCGAGGGTTTGAAAGTATCAGTTATCTGAACCACACGATGTGCAACAAAAGTTTTCAATTTATGAGGTTCTGTGTGAAGCCAAGCTAACACAGTAGAGCTGTCCGTAAATGCAAAAACTTGAGATACTTTAATTTTAGAAGCAAACAATGATTTAATGTGATGAAGAGTGCGTGACAACAAGGTGGCGCCACACAACTCTAAACGATTAACCGTAAGAGGTTTGATTGGGGCTACTTTAGACTTAGCAATAAGTAAGAAGATTTCAACACGATTACCAAAGACTGACCGCAAATAAATACAACATCCGTAACCTTTAGATGATCCGTCACAAAATCCAACGAGTTGATGATCGGCTTCTAAATGAGTAACCATTTTGCGAGGAATTTTAACAAGCTTTAAATTAGATAATCCAGAAATGAACTTAGCCCAGTCACAGGACAGTTCCTCGGGAATAAGATCATCCCAAGATAAGTGAAGACGCCATAGGCTTTGAAGGAGTAATTTTGCTTGTAATATATAAGGTGCAAGCCAACCCAAAGGATCATAAATTCGAGCAACGTTCGATAGGATAGAACGTTTCGTAAATACAATGTCCACAGGTGTGACAGAATATGTAAAATAATCACCAATGGGGTCCCACTGGATTCCTAAAACCTTAAGGGTCATAGAACCGTCATCGCTGAATAACTTTGGAATTTGACAATGTTCAACTGGTAGTCCATCCAAGAACGTAGGACTATTGCTGCTCCATTTGCGCAACGCCAATTGAGCACAACTGAGGAGATTGATCAGCTCGTCCTTGATTTGACAAGCTGCCTCGACAGAAGCGGCACCGGTAGTTATATCGTCAGTGTACGTATGATGCAAGAGAGCTTCAGCAGCACGAGGATATAGATCTCCGTAGTCGCTAGCCAGTTGACGCAGAGTACGGATCGCCAGGTAAGGTGAGCTCTTAACACCATAGGTTACGGTACGTAACTCAAACTCTCGAATAGGTGAGGACGGTGAATCACGCCAAAGCACGTGTTGCCACGCTCGATCCTCAGGCCTTATCAAGAATTGACGATACATCTTAGAGATGTCACAAGTGAACACGATGTGATGAACCCGAAAACCAGTAATGATGTCTACAATATTTGGTTGCAGTTTAGGTCCAGTATAAACAATGTCATTGAGAGATAAGCCATTAGTCGTCCTATGACTAGCATTGAACACAACGCGAAGTTTCGTCGTCGAACTTTCAGGACGAAGCACACAGTGGTGCGGTATAAAGTAGCGACCGCTAGGGATGCTAGTCGCTATTGCTTGCATATGACCCAGTTGCTCATATTCATGCATAAATTCACAATAATCAGAGTTTAGTAGTTCTTGCCGACTTAAACGTTTCTCAAGGTTAATAAACTGCGACAACGAACTAAAATAAGAATCTCCTACATTAGAGTCAGGAGTTTTTAATAAAATAGGTACCACATAACGGCCGTCACAGTCTCTATAAGTAAGACTGGAATAAAGGCGTTCGACCTCATCATCTTCTGGAACGGAAATAGGTTTATGGGGAGGTTCCTCCACTTCCCAGAATCGCTTGACCATCTCATCAAGTTTACGAGAGGAAGCTATCAAAGAAGTGACACCCAAGTTAGGACTGGCAACACTTGTTGGACCAGTGAGGACCCACCCAAAGACACTATGCAAAGCAGCAGGGTAGCCGGGTTTCGGCTTTAACACCTGTCCGTCATAGATGTGATGGAACAACTCAGCGCCGAGCAACAGGTCGACATCAGCAGGTTCGTCGAAGTCACGATCAGCTAACATTAAATGTTTATATTCATTACGAACCGTTTGTGGAATAACCGAGGTCGGCATAGCCGATGTGATGCTATCGATAACAATAGGTGAGATATGAAACTGCGGATCACTCGAATCACACGGGCGAATGGAGCATTGAGTCACTCCCCGGACTTGACACCCCGTATGTTGTCCTAGTCCAGCTACAGTAATATTACAACGACTCAACTGAAAGCCTAGCTTCCTCGCACACTTCACAGTCATGAAGCAGTCCTGAGCGCCACTATCGATGAGCGCTCGAACCGGTTGCAACGTGCCAGAGGCGTCTAGCACGCGCACCATGCACGTACCGAGCAGTACCACGCACGAGTCGCGAGCTTGTCCCTGGAACGCACTACAAGTGGCGTGGGTGCTCGGACCGGTGGCTGCCGCAGTCGCTAACGGAGGCGGGTCGTCAACGTGGACCAACGTGTGATGATTACGACCACAGATAAAACAATTCATTTTTGATACACACTTATCGACAGGATGCTTACGCAAACAATTACTGCATAAGTTCTTTTGTTTTACAAAGTTCAACCTAGTTTGTGAACTTAACGATTGAAATGTGGGGCACTTATAAATACTGTGCGCTGCACCACAGTGATAGCATTCTAATGATATCAAGCTTCTAGAATGCCCAGATTGAGTAGTGAGCACAGATCGTTTCTGCACTCGCTCTGAAACATTTTTGATCTGTTTCCCGTGTCCTCCATAAGGAGGCGCAGACCGCGTAGTGACACTAGCAGGTTCAATCACGCTGGTCGTGTGGTACGTAGTTTCTAAAACTCTAACATAGTCTTGAAGAAACTCCATAAGCTCGTGAAAAGTAGGAATCTCCGATTTATTTTGAAACTCAAAGCGCTGTCGCGTATAGTTATCAAGCGCGCGAAACGCGGAGTTGAACAAAATAAAATCACTTAGATCATCTAGCTTTAAGGCCTTGAGGGCATTGACCGACTCGCAAAGTACATTAGTATATGACTGTAATTCATTGAAATTAGGATTTTTTAAACAAGGATATTTATTTATTTGATCTAAATACGTCACCGCTAAGATTCTTTTATTATGATAACGCTTTACCAATTCGTTAAAAACTATGTCATAATTGTCCGATGTAACCTTGACCTGTTTAGCGATCCCAAGGGCGGATCCCGATAAACAAGAAAGTAAATAATGAAATTTAGTAATCGGAACAATCGATGAATTATTATGAATTAAACTTAGAAATGTATCATAAAAAGTTTGCCAATTTTCTATTTTACCATCAAACTTCGGGAGGTCAATTCGCGGTAACTTAGCATGTGTCTCGCGGCTAGTGTCGGAAGTAGGTACCGAGCTGAGCCCTCCACCGGCCGGCGACCCAGGCGGCGCCGGCGCGGGCGCGAGAAACTCTGTCGAGGCACTCAGTACTTCGTAGTACATGTCATCGAACGCGGCCATAGCCTGCATATTGACGGACTCCGTAGGCTTTAAAGTTAATTTCAAACTATTTATTTTCTCAGTTAATGTAACATATTCTTCTCGTATACTCTCTAATTTCGAATATCTAGCACGAAACTCCTTAACTTTTGACGAATCTCGATTCTCACGTAATAATTTAGTTATATCTATAAGAATCTGTAACGACCTAAATACATATTCGCGCTGTGACGTATAAAGTTTAAGTACATTCTCCTTTTCGGCTGTCATTGTGATCAATCAAATGAGTCAAACTGCAAATAAATATGTCCCACACCTCGTGAACTAATAATTAAATATGTAACTGTTCACAAACAAATAGGTGGCAGGAAAATGTCAGACAAAGACAAGTTTTGTTCTTTAAATCAAAACTAATACAATATCTAGATATCATAGGTATTTACCTAATTTCAATTGAGTTGAATAACTTTCAACTATTTATTTATGTTAAAGAAGATTCTTAACATAAATGAGTACCTAACTTCTACCCTCAAGTAGGCAGTTTATAACATAAAATAAGTCTAACCGCTCAATGCACATTTCATACGAAGTATAATCCGAACAAATAAGATAAGTAACACTGTCTGAGCAATATGAACCAATCAACAACTTTATAATTTTGTCGAATTACATTTAACATAAATGAGTTACTATTAAATGCAATGAAATAAGCACGATTAACAACTTTTATTACACTATTTTGATTAATAATTGTAAATAATCGATGAAAACTAGTTAGCGGACTGTATTTTATAAGTTTTTGTAACTAATTCAGATGATCCGACTCGTTAGGACCACTTATGTAGCTAATCCAGAGGTCGGGCTCGATAGGACCACTTATGAAGGGAACTACACCAAATAATTAGGGTCGATGAATCAGTTTTAATATGTTGGGGAATGAGTGATTGCTGGTTGGTTCACAGCGGGCGGTGACCTAGGGCACCTTTCTAGCGTATGTCTAAATCCAGTGATATCAAGCAGGAACAAACGAATTGGTTCAGAAACGGGACAAGGTTGGAAGGACTTACCAGTTGAAAGCACATTCACGAACCCGGTTCATCAGCGCACGTTTGGTTGGTTCAGACACGATTCCCACACAGCACAGGCAGGGGGCCACACTCCACACGAAATGTACACGGTTTTCACAACTTAGATCAGTCTATTTCCATTGATTTTAGATATTTTTCACGAGCGACAACGTGACCGGCACTACGCGGCCATTAGAGTTTTTTTTATAGTTCTTGCGCACCAGGTGGCGCTGATTAGATTTCGCTTCATGTGCAAGGGGTAGTTCGGAGTGGGAATTTAGGTAACGATATGTGGATAGGAAATAATAATAAGGACTGTTCCCAAGCCGCAACATTCACCATATCCGTTTGTCTATCCGCAGCTTAGCTTAGAGACGTTTGTTCCGACAAATGTCTGGAACAGCGAGAACGATTTTGATGGGACTTTCACTGATAGGTAGCTGATGATATAAGGAGTAATTTAGGCTACTTTTTTAGACTAGCTTCGTCCCGCGGCGTTACCCGCAGTACGACAATAATCACGGGTAACACCGCGGAGTTAAGCTAGTATAAAATATAAAAAGAAAACATAACTACACGCAAAGTGGAGATGATTTTGTTTCTCGTTTAGGCTATATTATATCGTATGAGAGGTATTTCAAAAATGTACAGAGAAGTTATAGGACATTCTTTTATTCAGTGCTTCGTTTGCGAAATATTAAACTTTAAAGTGCAAATGTTTGTAGAGTCAAAAACTATCACGGCTAAGTTACTTGAGAGGCCGACTTGTGCTTAACCACTGAAAGAGAATGACCACTGAAAATGATTCAAAACGCAACTTCAGTGTATTATACACTGCCCGTTGGCTTAAGACAAATCTAGCCCTAGAAGTGTAAAAGTTTGCAAAACAATCATTTGTCCATCCATTGTCCACAACAACGAATTCGTCCATCAGTCACCAATTTATATAGAGCGCTTTGGATAAATATGATTAAAATACTGGGAACCGTTCAAAGGAGTTAAGATAACAAAAATAAGATAAACACAGCGGCTGTAATCGAAGGTGTCTGTAATCACGTAAAATCTTTTCAGCCTGTGGAGTCCCGTTATATAAGAAAAGACTCAAATAAATTTTACTTATCCGGTGGCTAGAACTTCTCAATTATATTCAAATTAAATCAAGCATGTACAGAGGAAAATAATGTTTCAAAAGGGTTTAATCAACACATGAAAAATAAAGATGTTGCAAGGTCTCTAAAGAAACAGGATTAAAATCAAGCAACTGCACATCCTGACAGTGTAACTTCAGCTACTTTCGACTTTCAATTTATTTTTTCTACACCTCAGGGAGAAGCAAGTTCATTTTATTCCCCCTGTTAGCCGTAGTTTCAGGCCACATGTAACATATTCCTTCTTTAAAACCTTAAAACTTAATTCCTTTGAACGGTTCCAAATATTTTTATCATATTTATCCAAAGCGCTCTATCTAAATTGGTTACTGATGGACAAATTTATTGTTGTGGACAATGGATGGACAAATGATTGTTTTGCAAACTTTTACACTTCTAGCGCTAAATTTGTCTCAAGCCAACGGGCAGTGTATACGTTACACTGAAGTTGCGTTTTGAATCATTTTCAGTGGTCGTTCTCTTTCAGTGGTTAAGCACAAGTCGGCCTCGCAAGTAACTTAGCTGTGATAGCTTTTGACTCTACAAACATTTGCACTTGAAATGCAATTGCAACTGATGATGATGGATTCATAATACAACGATTTGATAAAACTTTGAGAGCAAAATTTAATACTTCCTAGGTATCACGAATTTTCTTTTATGAATCACGAAACTATAGAGAACGAGATTAATTTATTGCTACTTTTTTAAGTATGTATCGATAATAATATATAATTAAATAGCTACGTAAGTTTAAATGTTGATTCAGGTTTTGGTTAATCATCACATAAAAAGAGTTATATATTTTGTTTCTGTGATTATTGTTTGACAGGCTAAAGTAAGTAAAATATGTGTATTTTTCTTTATCTAAATGTTATTACTTAATTTCTATTATTTTCAAACGTAATTGGAAAAAAAATTCCTAAAAAAAACAAGTTTTAATATTTCATTTGACCGCATTGTGTGTCATTTATTACTTTAGAAATACGACGCATAAAAAGCTATCTACATTATTATGTTCTGTAATAGATCTATTATTAATTAAAGGATGTTGGGTAGTATTTATCATTAAAATTAAATGTTTCAATAAAATCTTAATACAGTAAATTAAATCAAATTCAATTTATACACGAAATTTAAAGTCCCTCGTATATACGACCAACTGGCAGTTGACACAATTAGTATTATTTATAATACAATGTAGATGCGAACAACTGCAAAATTTCGTGAAATAACAAAAAATTCCTGAAATAAATATCATATATAAATGTGTAAGAGTGTAAAGATGTATTAATAAAATTTACAGAAAAATCGATTCATTAATTTAAAAAAAAACACACTTTTTAGATCTTTTCGCTCTCCTGTAAAGTAGCTATTTTGCAGATAACTCTTTTTACTTTGCACCCGTCGATGTCTTTATATCAGTTGTCAAGTACCCATTGTACAGGCTTAAATTGGGACGAGATGATGGTGTGTGCCAGATGTCCAAAAAAATTATTTTAAGGATGTACTAAAACATGCTTCCAAATGTTTCCAATTTTTTTCGATCGTGATAAAAATTCGGCGATCCATGATAAGGTTATTTCTGGCAACAGTATAGTTCATAATAATAATATCAAAAGCGCAACTATTTTTAACTTCATGGAAACGATACTTACGTACGTCCGTTATAAATTTTGTTTTGTAAACTACTCTGTGCATTGGCTTACAGTCTAATTGCTTTGAAGTCGAGGTGAAGTGAGTTTGAGTGAATGATAGACACATGAGTTATTTACAGGTAGAGATTTAGACATATGCATCTATGATAAAAAACCTTACTTGTCTAAGGATTATTTTTATTATTCATAATTTATTCAGCCTTATTCTTACAAATGAAAAAAAATGCTTCGTAGGTTTCTAAGTTATACCTCTATGGGCAAATAAATGTGCTTAATAATAATACACTCGGTAATCCCAAACTTTTCAGAGCCGTTACTATATTATATCGACTGCTGATAAATATACATGTCTCAGAAGACATGGCAGCATTTGTGTTGTCATGTTTCGTTGGTAAGTGCGACAAATAAAGTCCAATGACGCAGTAGAATTTCAATAGGCCACCAAATATTGGCATAAGCTTAGGGCATAAGTCACCAAACCGCATTATTTTCTTCAGGCAGAATAAAGTTACTTGCAGAGTAAATTTATGACAAAATAATTTCTAAATACATAAAAAGATGATGAAAGATGAGAAATAACCCCCTAACATCATCATCATCTCTAACGACTACGTTACTAGACCTATTTAAATTCAACTGTCACTATCAACTATAAGAAGGGTGGTTTCAAATGTTTCATCATTATCATCATCATTATCAGCCCACCGCAGTTCAGTGCTGGACATAGGTCTCTCCCTTTGCACACGACTTTGATTTTGGGCTTCTCGCATGCAGCTCCTGCCATTCTTCCTGCGCAACTCGTCACCACTCCACCTGGCCTGTGGGCATCCTACACTACGTTTGCCAGGTCGCGGTCTGGAAAAAATCAATATCAATTTTGAATTGTAACATACTGCACATAAGTAAAGTATTAAATGCACAGCAGATGTTTCAACAAAGAATGATAAAAGAAAAGAAATTCAAGCAGATGAAACTTTTATTCAAAAATTAATGATTGCACTGAATTGTGTGAACTGGGGCATGCAAATTCCATATGACATCATTCTTAGTATCTTGCTCACGTCGCAAAAACTGGAAGAATGATGTAAAATATGAATTCAGTTCAACGTTCTTGCTACGCTTACACAGATGGCTAACTTTGTCGTAACTTAAGGTAAAGTTTGAATGATATTCTGGAGGTTAAATAATATTTTTATTCGTTTAAGGGGTATGCGAGCGAAAGAGTCACTTTAAGTTTATTATTATTGGATACTAGGAACTCGACAGTCAAATCTACGTTGCAATTCTTTTATCATCATCATCATCATCAACAGCCTTCAACAGTTCACTGCTGGACATAGGCCTCTCCTTAGAAAGGAGGTTTTGGCCTACTATACCACGCTGGCCAAACGGGTTGGTATAGGCTTGGTTTCAAGTTTTCCTTCTCTTTGCATTGATATTGTCTAGCGTAGTTTATCCCTTAGTCACTTTTTGTGACTCCCGCGGGATAAATAGGGGTAGTGACACTCTGTATTCTTAATCCGTCACCACACGGACAATTCTTTCATAACTCCTTATAAATGGGAAAAAAGGGAACTTTGGGGTCCAGTAACGTCACTCAGTAGGTTAAAAGAAAATATTGTTTAACACCAGTTGTTGCTCAGGTCGAAGTATCATTTAGATTGACGAGCTTCACTCACTCTCAGCCGAGTGAAGCCCTCATATCCGAGTGACCTTAGGTGATTAAAAACAATCACCGAGTGTAAGCCATTACTCGGTAATCGTTTTCAAGTACTGACCGGGCCGCCGTTTGTGGCATAATTAGTTATGAGCGTTTCCGTGATTCGGTTGTTATAAGATAACAATCACGAAACTTAGTTGGAGGCCTTCGGGCAACTTAGAACATCCAACGGCACGATGACATAGCCACAACGTGTCTGCACTTATCCAACTCGCATTCTGCCAGCGTGGGGATGTATGGCCTTAACCTTCTCCTGAGAGGTGATCCGACCCCAGGAATGTGGACCGTTATGAATAGTATAGCCGTATAAGCCGTCATAGTTTTCCCACAAAAAGTCAATTAGAGAGTTAACTAATAAGTTTTACAAAAAGTATACATACTGATACAGTTTTTGCGTAGTTCCATAACTTATAATTAATAAATATTTTGGACTGCTTACACACAAATAATCTAGACCCAAACTAAGCAGAGCTTGTATTATGGGAATGTACTTAACAACTGATGTAAATAAATAAACATCCTTTTTTGTATATACATAAATGTTATACATAGAAAACACCCTGAGTCCGAAACAAATATTTGTGAATAACACAAATATTTGGTTCGACCCAGGAATCGAACTCGAGACCTCTTGGTCAGCAGCCGCATACGCTAACCACTAGACCGACAAGGCAGACCTTTCTCAAGATACTTCAACAAAATATTCAACATGTATAATGCAAAGATTTAAAGATCAGTGAATATTGAGCGTAAGGTTTAACTAGCCTAAATTGCTTTGAGTAAATGAAACCTCTTAGTTCTGTACGAAATCTTTCTCGTCTTTGAACTAGTCTCTTATAGATCACAATAAGTTCTAATACCAAGAAATTTAATTCATAGCAAATTAAATTAGAAAGAATTGATTTGGTTTGGTTATTAACAAAAGGGAGTTTTGAAGTTAAATATTGTAATAATATAATGAAAACAAAATGTACTAAGTTATTCGTTTAAATGTTGTGAATGATTATTCGAACGCCAGCTTTTGATAAAATAATTAACCAACAAAACCAATGATTGATTGACGTTGAGTGGTTTTGGTTAAAACCAAGTTTCTCGGGTTAAGTTTTAGATACAAATAACTATCTTGAACTTCATAAATAAGAACATAACAGTCATAAGATCTGCCGGCAGAGATGAAAATTTAGAACAATTTTTAAAATAAACATTTATCGACCTGAGTATGTATAGTGGTTGCACCTATACATTTATAATTGGCTCTGTTTTCTTTTTATCATTCGTATTATCGAAACTTCAGCACATTATACTTATGACGTCAATGGAATGCTTTCAAATTTATTGTATTCTCCAGTGATAATAAACGTAAACACACATTAAAAGCTTTGCAAGCGAATTGTGACGTGTTAAACATTACTTTATAACACAATGAAAATTCAAATGCAATTCTTGAAATATTTACCAAAAAATCCATGTGATCAAACGTCAACAGTACATTCGATCAGATCAAACGTCCTTCAAGCGTGATTCGAGTTAGCATATATATTAGTGGCAAGCACATCGACAGCGTTAAGCCGCTTGAAATATAATAACAAGAATATAAATCATGTTTCACCAGCGCTGTAATCGCTGTGTTGCCAATTTAATCTCGGACGATCATCGATCAAACAATGAGGGATTATCGAAACTTTATTTAGGCTTGGTGAAAGTCTGAAGCGATAGCGGCATCTTAAACATTATCTTTACGAATCAGACTAAGCCAGTAGAAGAGGCTATACATACAGATAAATAGTGTCCTTTGAACTTGTAAAAAATATATGTGACCACAAAGGCCTTATTTCATAATAGGACCTTGAACAAGTTCTCGCTATTTCTTTCGAATGGAAACACACATGCAAGGCAATAATGTATCTAAGCTTAAATTTCAGTATATGGTAGTTCATATTATTGTAAACAAAGTAATTTTTTCTTAGTTCTGAAAATATCTACTTTTGTGTCAAATGAAGTGTACGAGTATTTGCGAGGAATTTTATTGCAATACTTTATTGAAATGAAATCTGAACCTGAAGCACATAGAATTCTTGTTGAGACTTATGTTGACAATGCAGAGATTGGTTTTGACGTTTTTCAAGAACGATTAAAGATTTAATTTTGTAAAAGAAACGGAGTGAACCTATTCAAAGTTTTAATACAATTGACATTTTTTAAATGCAATGAAAAAGTAGGACAATTTACATTTATTAATAAAATTAAATAATTCTATAAAATCATCAATAATAAAAAATGTGAGCCGTCACGGGACGCCTGGCAGATGTGAAACATCGCCATTATTTTGTAAAAGTAATATGCAGAAAAGAACATATTGTAATAGGAACTAAATATGTCATAATGATAAAATAAAATATTACTAATTATTAAAATAGTACGGTGTGGCGTATAATTATAATAATTATAATTATAATTTACGCCACACCGTACACACTACTGCATATAGACTGTATATATATACCATCGTATAGCGTGCCGTGGCGACGCGTTGCCAGGCGTCGCCAGTCGCCAGGCCAGAAATCTATTTTACGTGCGCCTATAGATGTTTCACATCAAAATATTTACAAAACTTGCACAGCTTCTGCTTTTAAAGACTTTCATAAATAAAATAGTGGTTTTAAAACAGATTAAGTGTTTTAACAAACATTTTCATAAATTACTCTAAGCTTAAAGTACAAGTTTAATCTTAAAGTTTAGAAGTCTCTCACTTTAAATCATAGTACACTAAGCTCAAGCTTCATCTTAATTTTCATAAGTTACAGCGCTATTGGAATATATTATGGCGTATTTATTATGTACTATTCGTTATTCCAAACCACTACGGCAGTCAATTCCTTACACCATCCCCCACTTTCATCAGAGTTCAATTAACAAAACCGCGTTCATGAACGTATGCCTATATTTAAACTCTTTGATGTGGCGAGAGCAAGAAGTCTGTAAATTATTCCGGATATTTGTTTATTTCATTTAAATTTGTTTTTATTAATCATCTACCACTCCATTTTTGAAAATATTTGTTTTAGCATCTGCTGACAATTATATTGCTAGTTTCTCTATACTGTAGTATAGGAGTTCAGTAGAACTCTTGCACAAAAAATAAACCTTTCGAGGAGCTAATAGTCGGGGTCGAAGTAGTCGCCATTTCCGAAATCGGTCGGATTATAAATCGAAAAATGAGACTCAATTGTTTGGTCTCATTTTTCGACATAACAATTCTGTGGATGACTTGGTTGATTGTTTTCCATATCCTACCTTCCTCCTTAACCAACTTGCAAATATTCGCGTAGATTCTTTTTGTAACGCATCTGTTCTGTTGTATTACTGCCATAATTTTATTTTCACTACGTAACTAAGGATTGAGAGAAGTCCTTCATTATTAGTTATTTATCGTTTATGTTTGTAGAATTTCCACTAAACTAAGAGGGGAGGGGGTTAACCTTACATGAGTTGTGTACGTTTGCTTCATTGTAATACTGTGTTTACATATTTTTATGACTAATCAACTAAAAGCAATGTCACTAAAAGTTAATAGCATAGTTTAGTTTTTTTATTCACGTAAATTTATTTGCTTTTTTTACTTGTTATCTAATTTAAAGTTACTCATGTACATCACGAATTTTATTTAGAAAGTAAAGTTATACTTTTTCAACTTGTCAACACGAGGCCAATTAGTTACTTTTTGAGTTGCCAACCCATAAAATAACATTAACTAACATAACAATATGCCTCGGAGTTCGTGTTTTCTTCGGACAAGAATTATGAGAAGCTCATTAAGATGCTTTTCTTCTTCTTCTCAATTTAAGGGTCAGTCCCTTGTCGGTGGAGCAATCGCCACTCCTGTCTGTTTTCCGCAATCCGTTTGAACTCTTGATAGGCCACGACTCCTACTTTCTCCTTTACTTGTTGTATATACGCCAATCTAGGCCTTCCGCGTTTTCTTCTGCCTTCTATCTTTCCTTCTAGAATGGTTTTAAAAAGGTTGTCGTGTCTTATCAAATGGCCAACCATTTTGCCTCTTCTGTTGTCAACAGTATTCAGAAGTCTCCTTTCTTCGTTAACCATTAGTAGGACTTCCTCGTTGGATTTTTTCTCTGTCCAACTGATGTTCATCATCCGCCTCCAGCACCACATTTCAAATGCTGCCAACTTATCTCTGTCTCTTTGAGTCAGCGTCCACGTTTCGCAGCCATAAAGCGCAATGCTCCAAATATATGTTTTGATGAGCTGTTTTTTTATGTTAAGTCGGTTAAAAACAGCAATAAATTTGGCTTAAATTTTATCGTATTAAGATGCTTTTACATTATAAAATTTTGAAATATTATTTCTGACGAATATTTTGAAGTTTAATTACAAAAAACAAAATAAAAACTAAATCTTTTAGCTGTATAACTTTTAGTCTCTAGCTTTTTTTAAATGTAGTATTTAATTGTAGTAGGCAAACATTTTATATTTGGCTTTAATTAATACAAGACAAGATGACAATTATATAATTTTAACAAAAAGGAACCGACTTCAATGAAAAACTATTCCGAGTACCCAAATCGCGACATTGTGCCTATGATATTTGAGGAGTTCCCTCGATTTCCTTGGGATCCCATCATCAGATCCCGATATGGTGACGATGGGACCACCTGTAAGCTACGCCCATTCCAATGCAAAAATAATTTTTGAAATCGGTTTATAAACGACGAAATTATCGCTGAACATACATAAAAAAAAAAAAAAGATTCCGACGAATTGAGAACCTCCTCCTTTTTTTTGAAGTCGGTTAAAAACAGCAATAAATTTGGCTTAAATTTTATCGTATTAAGCGTTACAAACATTTCTGTTTGATGTCTTTCATGACAGATATTTTAAAACATTATCTTTTAAATAGAATAACGTGATCACCATATTCATTTGATGGTCCACATAATGGCGGATTATTTCGATGCTTCTAAGGGCCACAGCACACTAGCTACTTTTAGCATCGGCGATTTTGCGACTGCATCGATGCTTGGATCTCGTCGGCAGTAGTGATGTCTATAATTTTCCGACGGCAAATCGCTGCTACCCACATCCGAATGTGTGCGGTGAGTAGCGTTCAGCTACCGTGTCGCGCTTCTAAAAAGCAACTCAATCTCCGCATTTGGCGTTTTTAAGTGTGAGGTGTGGAGCGTTCGGTATTTAGCTTTTTAAGAGCGACCGATCGTCGATGCTAAAAGTAGCCAGTGTGCTGTGGCCCTAAATTAACATTAGTAAAGCTCTCGTTTAAAATTTTCCTACTCTTACTTTGCAGCACTGTTGTTCTGTTTAATTTGCTATATTAATAGGTTCTTACGACACGCAATACTAACGTAATCAATTACACAATGGCACTCTGCATTCAGAATCTATTACAACACGAACAGCAATAGAACGACAATAGATAACATATTATATAACAATAAACTTGTTAGGTTACAAATTGTAAACTACAGCCATGAAAAGCGGAGTTAACGTTAATCAAGCAAATTTTTAAAGCTACACTATAACTGAGCCGTAATTACAGTAGTATCGAGAACTGAGAAACCAATTATCGTTTACCCAAATTCATCATAGAGTTTTATTACATTCCCAGAAAATCTCATTAAAATTATATAGGCGAAAATTTGTGAGAGTGTGTGTGTGTTTGTTACTTCTTGATGAGCAAATGACAGGACTAATTTTTATAATAATAATTATTTTGGATATCTGGCTTGTACTATGGGTAGTAGACAACTGATTTATTACACATATATTTTAGTAAATACATACATATTATACATAGAACACACACAAATTCTGAAACAAATATTTGCAGATCATACAAATATTTTGTTTCAGAATACAATACAATGTATATTATACATAGTATATCAAACTAGCCATCGCAACTATTTGTCTTTGTGCAACTGTGACAGCAGCAAGTTCAGTAAGGTAACGTTCGTTAGTAGGCTAACGATCAGTTCACGATGATAGGTTCAAACTGAAATGGTTACTGGCAAAATGGATGATGTTGTGTGTCAGATGTCCGAAATGTTTATTATTTTATTTATTTAATATACTGTTTAAGCATATAATGTTTGAATTATTCAAGTTATGTCATCATCAAACAATTTTTTCTCTTTTCGAGAGTTAATTTGAGATCGCCGAAACATGTAGCATTCAAAGAATGTTGAAGATTCTTGTTATGAGTCCTGTCTTATGTCAGTGTTCTAAGTATTTCATTATTTTCAAGCGTAATTAAGAAATAATATAAATTTTGGATAACACAAGCGATAGCTATAGATAAACTATAAAAGTGATACATTCTTGAAATTATGATTGTACAAGTGAATTTAATTTCAACCATGTATATTAACAAGTTCCACGAAGTACCGACAATCAAGATTATAAATTAAATAACAGTAATGTCTGAGTTCGATCTTCTCTCAGGAGAGGGTTAAGGCGATACGTCCCCACGCTGGCCGTGTGCGGGTTGGGTATACGCGAGACACGTTGTGGCTACGTAATCTTGCCGTTGGATTGTTTTTAAGCCACCCGAAGGAACCAACTGAGCTTCAGAAGACCTGAGCCCAGTAGTGGGACATAACCTCTGAGTTGATGACAGGATGTTGGAAAAGACTACTCTTACATCGTGATACATATTTTATGTCGATATTTTACTTGTTACAGGGTCCTGTAGAAGAAGGCACGGTTGTAACCAAGAAAGAAAATATTATTTCGAAACCAACACAAAGGTAAAATATTTATATTACAATCAATACCAATATCATTTGACTTCCATTTTCAATGGTACCGTATGCCACTGCTGTGTTTGATGTATCGAGAACGATTCCCGGTTCGGGGCAAATGTCTGCATGATCTTCAAATATTTGTTTTGGAGTTTGAATATTTTCTATTTATACAACTGGAGTCATTAATCTAACGTTACGAATGTCGAAGATTTTTGATGTTTACAAATGTATGTATTTACAAAACGAAAAATAAAGTAATTTATTTATTTATATACTTTATGCACAAATACATGCATCGGCGAACTTAATGCCTTAGGCATTTTCTGCCAGTCGACTGATAAAGTCCTACTAATATTATAAACGTCAAAAATTGTGAGTATGTGTGTATGTATGTTTGTTGCTCTTTCACGTAAAAACTACTAAACGGATTTTGATGAAACTTTACAGTAATATAGCTTATATATCAGAATAACACATAGGCTACATTTTACTGCAATAATTGAGATAAACGGGCGAAAGCTAGGTGATTATAAAAATACATTAAATTGTAGATGTCAAAATGTTTCACTGTTTATCTCCTGTCAAAACTTCACAGGTTGCTATGCATAACACACTTGCATGGCAACCATAATGATACGCGAGTAACATCGCAGGGCGCAGCTAGTATATACATATTAATATCACTTGTACAGTATCTATAGTACAAGCTATGATTTGTCTGGCTGTCTGTCTGTGTTGGTTAAGCTTTTTCAGTTAAATCGCTGCACCAATTTCAATGAATTTTGAAAGCTAATAAAACCAAAGTTAAAGATTCATAATTAACATATATATTATGAATAAAGATGTATTATATAATGTAGATTTTTCTTTGTAAACAATGAACAGTACTTTTTGTAAACGAGAACGAAGTCATCTATCAATTAATGACATCGAATCAATCAAAGTCAATATGTTAAAACCATGGAGGTTTATTTACAACGTACAAATACAAGAATATCTACAATATTTGTTGTACATTACGTGCAATGTAAATCAGTTGTTCTAGTGGGTATCGTATGCGACTGCTAATGAAGATGTTGTTAGGATTTTCTTACCAGAAATTCTGAAAAGTAACGGAGTACGGAAAATGGCGATGTTTCAGTGAAAACGTTTAAACCATCGGTCCCGGTTGGCATAACCATCTATGGCAATCGTTATAGGGAAGTCGGTACCCTCAAATATACTGATAACCAGTTCAAGCTTCAAATCCAGTGCGCTTTCAGGATTACGAGGCCTTGGCGCTGCGTAGAGATGTAGCATCACTCTGTATCTTCTATCGCTTATACCACGGAGAGTGCTCCAAGGAATTGTTCGAGTTGATCCCTGCCGCTTCTTTCCGTCAACGTCCCACGCGACAGAATTTCCATCCCTATCACTTAGATGGTTGGCAGTCCACAACAGTGCGTTTTTCAGAAATTTCCTGCCACGCACATCTAAATCGCGAATGAACTTTCACCTGCGGTGTTTCCGGACCGATACGACCTTCAAACGTTCAAAAAAAGGAGCGTGCTCCCATCTCGAACGCTGCCGGCAACGCACCTGTGACTACTCTGGTGTTTCGGGTGTCCATGGGCGGCGGCAATTACCTACGTAATCAAGTGATCCGTCTGCTCGTTTGCCCCCAATAATAGAAAAAAAATCGCTCCCTGTAAAAACTGATGTTCCGGTAAAACCGGTTGAATTGGAAGATGACCCCAAATAAACTTTTGAATAATAAAGGATAGGAAGATGAAGATTAATGTGTAATGTAAATGAGTCTCGTATATCTATTATGTTTGGATTTCAGACTTTATGGAAATAAATAGTCCACATTACTGGTACACGATACTGAAACTGTCGAACCATAAATTATCATTCTCTTTTCTTAAAAAACAAAACATAATTAACAACAATTCCTGTACTAAGAATATAAGGGTCATAGAAGACTTTACGCAAATTCTATGTGACGGACACAAAGAACAACCAGACTCAGAACAACAATTTGTAGATCACGCAAAGTGTTGTCATATGTGTACTCACGTGAAATGACCGCGTTAACCATTGCACCATCTGTGGTGTGATGTCGATTATTCCGTTCCTTTCATTCGGATTTCATCGAATCGGAAATTTATTCAAATCTGTTCAGCGATTTAAACATGAGAGCGTAATAATAACATACAATACAGTACTAATACAGTAATAATAATAACAAATACAGACAGACATAATTTATAATAGTATGAAAAACAAATTATACTAAGTACGTTAAATACGTAGTACTACTTACTATATTGGATATCTTTATATCTAAATATTGAAATATAAGCAGAATCAAATCAATTATTTACTGAAAATAACTAAAAGAAACAAATTTTTTACTAAAGTCAGAATATATAACTTATTTATTCAGTAAGAACATGTTAAAAAATCTCGTACTTACGTTAAAATATGCCAGGACATGTCCTTTCCACGCACTTGTAATGTAAATGTAAGTAAACCTTGTTATTTCATTTTAATATTACATTTTCATTTTTAAATAAAACTTAATTGTATTAAATTTTTAAAGTATCTAAACTTAAGACATACTTAAGCATTTTAATACAGTCCGTAAAATATTTTAAATGCGCTCTTTAAAGTGACCAGTAAATATTTCGTGGATTTACTTTGAATTTAAGGAACCTTGAAAATATATTACTAAAATGTAAAAAATAAAAAATTTAGCTACCTCGTTGGTCTAGTGGTTAGCGTATGTGACTGCTAACCAAGAGGTCTCGGATTCAAATCCCGGGTCGGGCCAAAAAGTGTTTTTGGGTTTTTCTTAGGAAATTCCTAATAGCAGCCCGGAGTTTGGAAGTTAGGCGGTGATTCACGCCCGTGCCTCGGAGACCACGTAAAGCCGTCGGTCCCGGTTGTCATGAACATCTATGGCAATCGTTATTGGGAAGTCAGTGCCCTCAAATATACTGACAACTAGTTCAATCTTCGAATTTCAGTTCTCCCTTAGGTCCGATGCCAGTCGCTCCGTGGAAAAACTGAAAATCAGGTAAAACCAGTTGAACTAGTAGCCGATCCCAAATAAACTTGGGAATAAAGGCTCGGAAAATGATGTAAGGAATAAAAAAATAAGTCTACTCGATCTGATCCATTAGTAGCGGTAACTAATGGCTCTAATAATAAAAAAAAACTAATTTCTCACCCCTTCGTAGTACACAACCAGTACTTTTAGGCATCACCACTTACCTTTTACAGCTTTCAATATAATTGTTTATTCATTAAAACATTAAGAACCTTCCCTTTCCCATTCTCAAACACAGCCCCAAAACCCAATTAGCAACTTATCATACTTTAAACACAAACTTTGCAGAGAACTTCATAGAAAATCCACCTCTATTATTACTTTAACAATGTCGACTATCCTATCAATAATTTGAAAACTTCGTCTTCCATTTCAAAGTATTTTGACACTTGCCGCTTCAAAGTTAAAAACAAAGTTCATAGTGACAAAATTACTGAGTTTCTGTGTTATTAAACTAATTTGAACTTTATTCACAAGACGATGAAGTGGTTCTTTGAATAAACTTGATTTTGGACAGTGTTCAGATACTAAATAGCCTACTGCTATTTAGTATCTGAACACAGGATTGTACACCTTCAGGCATGTAAGAAAACTTACAACTAAGTTTCTATCAATGAGACATTCATTATTAACTGTCTTGTTGGTCTAGTGGTTAGCGTATGCGGCTGCTGAACAAGAGGTCTCGGGTTCGATTCCCGGGTCGGACTAAATATTTGTGTGATCCACAAATATTTGTTTCGGAGTCAGGGTGTTTTCTATGTATATTAAGTATGTATTTACAAAAAAAACAGTGTGGTTATGTATTTATATCAGTTGTTTAGTACCCATAACACAAGCTCTGCTTAGTTTGGGACTAGATGATGTTGTGTGTAAGTTGTCAGAAATAAAGTATTAATTTATGTAAAATTTCAAAGTAAACAATAACTTAACCTTAATTTGAAGTACAATAACATTGAAAAAAAAGCAATTTCGTAGACTTTTCATAACCTTTACATGCTGTACCTCTCTAACATCAAATATGGGTAACACCGCGGGGCTAAACTACTTTAAAATAAAAGAAGCCCTAGTACCTCCTTATTTTTTCAAATACATTTTTACTTACCTAAGTGTCTTCACTCAGCCTGATGGAAAGCATGAATAGAATCCAGCAGTAGAAGTACCATTCTCAGTAGAATCCACCATTCTCATAGTGAGTGCATACAATACAACATAATGACCCACACCATGGTGGCTTATTGAGGTATTTCTGGATAATTTTTCTGGACTCCGGAGGCAAGGAGAATGCCGAGGAATGATCGGGCCTTCGGTCTAACACTCACCAACGAAAGACGACAGCACGAAATTCCATCATTTTAGGATGGTCTTCTGTCTGAGGGTAGTACTGCCCCGGTCGAACCAGCCCATTCATTCTGAAATCAGCGTGGCTTTACTAACTTCTTACTTATATCTTTAGTCAATAAACCAATTAAAGTCCCAGAATTAGATCAGCCATTTCAGAAATTAGCCGCAATGAACAAACAGGCTGAGGAACAAACATTTTAAAATCATTTTTAGGGTTCCGAAGTTCATAACTCGGAACCCTTATAGATTCGTCATGTCCGTCCGTCCGTCCGTCCGTCCTCGACTTACCGTCCAAACGGTAAGTGCTAGAAAGATGAAAGTTTGCATGAATACGTGTTGTAATTACGTCGACAAAGTGCTACAATAAAATTATGAAAAATTATTTATATTTGGGGTACCTCTTACACGTAAAGTGGGGATGATTTTTTTTTCTCGAGGCTACCCCATCGTGTGGGGTATCATTAGATAGGTCTTTTAAAAACAATAAAGGGTTTCCTAGACGATTTTTTGATTTAGGTATCCGTTTGCGAGATATTTCACTTTAAAGGGCACTTTTTTGTAAAAACAGGGCGTCCCCCCCCCTCTAAAAGCTAAACGGCTGGCTCAAAAAATCTGAAAAAAATCGTGATGGTGGTCCATCTAATGAACTTTGAAGGAAAACTATAACCGATTAGATGACTTTCTTAGTTCAGGAGTTATAAAGGCTTATATGGTAAAATGCGCTCACTTGGAAAACGTCATACAAAATTAACGTATTAATACGTAAACATAACAATTATCTATTGGATACGATTTTAAATCCACATACCATCATAGGTGACTGAGGAACCCTTTCCTGTGCGTGGCCTGACACGCACTTGGCCGATTTTTTTAAGTATCCTATATACTCGTACTTTTCATTTAGTAAAATACTTTAAATTAATTAAATTTTGTATATTTTTATAGATATATAAATTTAAATACCGATATAGATGTTTAGTTCTACAAGGTAGTAGAGCGCCGCTGATTTCAGAACGAACGTCCAGCTTAACCGGGGCGGTACTACCCTTTCAGAGATGACCGATTTAAAATGACAGTCCTGTCAATGTAAAGTCATGAGTGTGAGACCGGAGGCTCAAAGATGCAGAAGCAGTTTAACAGGCTACTTAGGTGTGAGTCACTATGCTGTAATATTGCATTCACAATAAGCATGGTGAGCACCTCTTTTGGATTCTGCTCATTCTTTCCAACAGTCCTAAATTCCATCCAAACACTGAATCTAAAACTAAACATTAAATTATTTAAAAAAAAAACTATATTATTATCCATCCCCGTTTCTATAAGATAGTCAATAAAAATATCGACATTCTATTCCTTCATTCCACCCTATTTATTTAGGTTACCTCCTTAACATGAAGGTACCCTAAATAAATCACACTTATTAGTAGAGATTAATTGTTTCTTCCTATTCCTTTGGGAAATATACGTGACTTGATGTTATGTGAAAGCAGAAAAATAAGAGAAGGACAAGAAAATAAAATGACACATTCATAAGGTTTCCTTCTTGTGATTAGGGACCCCAAAAAACCTTATGTTAATAAAAGGTTTTCAAAGAATTTTTGAATGAATTTATGAAAATTGTTGAGTGTTTTGTCTGAACTTTGGCCTTTTTAATATTGAAATATATTACATTATCTAATTCTAAATCTGTTCAGGGTATTTATTATATAATATTCTCGTGGTGTTTGCTACCAAGCTCCTCCGAAGGGGCTGGACCATTTTGTATGAAATTTTGTGTACATATTGGCTGCTGATCAAGACGTCTCGGGTTCGATTCCCGGGTCGGACCAAATGTTTGTGTGATCCGCAAATATTTGTTTCGGAGTATATGTGTTTTCTATGTATAATAGGTATGTATTTACAAAAAATTATGTTTATATATTTATATTAATTGTCTGGAACCCATAATACAAGCTCTGCTTAGTTTGGGACTAGATGGCGTTGCGTGTAAGATGTCTGAAATATTTATTTATTTATTCATTATTATTGGATAGGTAAAGCGGCCCAAAGCGGTTCGGTCATTTCATGAGACGGCCTGAAAGCCATGTAGTGAAGCGGGCTGTAGCGCTGCCAAATACTAAGAACGGTAGAGGACGCCATCTAGCCACTTGCTGGTCCACGGGGGCCAAGATCTAAGAGCTTGTCCAAACAATTAACGTTTCCACAACCCAGGACAGATTGACCTGGCGCCGTAGAACGAGGAGAGCCGACTCCAAATAATGGGAAATGGCTAGGACAAGGAAGAAGAGGTAAATCGGTCCAAATCTATTTTTCATAACCCTAGGAAGCGATCGGAGGGGGCATCAGCTAACACTACTATTATAAGTACCTATGTATATCAAATAGTGAATACGTTATATAATAGCATTGAAATCTGGTTACTTGGCTTTAACTCTTTAGGTGATGGTATGAAACAAGTTTATTAAGTAACTGTAAATAAAAAATCAGCATAGAACCCTGCGTTTCTTATCGCGATCTTAAACAAATAGAGATATTATAATGTGTTTTTTTTAATAAATTTACTGTCAAAATGACTGCTCAGTCTGATGGAAAACATCGTCAGAATCAAGAAATGGTGGTCACCGTCCTCACTGTTAACGCGGATAGTGCAACACGCCGACCCACACTATGGCGGCCAAATCAGATGCTTAATTACGCCCTGCTCGAAGGACCCGGGATCATAGTAGGAAGGAAACTCATGAGCTGGCAATGAGTTCCAGTTTTTAACTGCTCGACACAGAAAGGATGTACCAAATCGCTTAGTTCTAGTGCGTTTTTCTTCCACTCTAAAGCGGTGACTTCCAGCACTTGTTGTCCTGTAGGGGAAATCCTGTAGTTTTAAAGGATGTGCTCATTCTTAGATGATGAAGGGATCTTACTAACTTACACAACTCTGATTATTTTAAGGTTTTGTGTACTGTTATTTTACTAATATTAATAGATAAATTAAATGATGTAGGTAGCTAAACTATTCGTCGCTGCTGGTGTCAGACGTCCTTCAAACTTTCATTGGTGTTCAATTTTAGTTCTTAGAATTCTTTTTCACAGGGTCTGAAATTCTCCACTAGACTTTACAATTTCAGTTAACAGAACTTGTTTAAATAGATTCTACAAGACCTCAAATGGTTGAGGTATTATTGGTAAATTAATTAATTTATAGACTTCTCCTAGGCACTCAATTAAAATTAGCCAATTCTATGAATAGATTTATTTTATCAATTAATTAAAGAAGTCAAATCAAAGTCCTTCAAACTTTCATTGGTGTTCAAGTTTAGTTCTTAGAATTCTTTTTTGCAGGGTCTGAAATTCTCCACTAGACTTTACAATTTCAGTTAACAGAACTAGTTTAAATAGATTCTACAAGACCTAAAATGGTTGAGGTATAATTGGTAAATTAATTAATTTTTGGACTTCTTCTAGGCACTCAATTAAAATTAGCCAATTCTATGAATAGATTTATTTTATCAATTAAATAAAGAAGTCAAATCAACTGACGAAAATCTTTTGTCTCTTACGTACTAGATTAGATTACACTACTGGTATACGAAAGTGTACTTTATTTTGCTTAGATAAGGTTTATATTTCACTCCAATTCTAAAGTATTCGCAAAATTTTGCTAGGTCGGAGTTGACGCTAAGATGACAACGGCCAGACAACAGCTGATCTTTTTATTCTTCTAAATTATCAAACAATAAAATAAAATGCTTTTTATATTATGTGCCTTTTTTATTATTTATAATTCTTTACTTCGTTGACTAGTTTAGTATTTTAGAATATACTGAAACTCATTGGCCTAGCAGTTAGCATATGCGACTGTCAAACTTAAAAGTATTAGTGAGGTTTTCTGATTCCCAGAAATACCTAATTGCCGTAAATCCTGGAGTTTGAAAGTCGAAGGGTTAACTCCTGTACCTCAGAGAGTACTTTAAGTCGTTGGTACTGCGTTTGATCTCCCTCCTGTCATGTAGTATTATAGCTGTCATATTGGATTATGTTAGTGTAGGACCAGAGAGTGCACCCATGTTAGCACACACTCGTGCATTAAAATATCTCCACGTAGTTGGCTCAAATTCAGGGTTGGATTCAGCTACGAGAACATCACTACCTTCATCATTATCATCATTCACAGAACCTTAAATATCTAACAGATAAACCTGAATCACGTTTTAGTCGATTTCAGGAGGAAAATCTTGAAGATTACAAGTCTGGGATAGATGAACTTATTTATTAAGGACAATAACAGTGTATTAGTAAATAAATGTAGTGCTATATTATATACAAAAATATTATAGGTAACTTACACCCAGACACTGTACTCATCATCAACCTTTCACAGTCCACTGCGAAAAATAGGTCTCTTCAATTGCACGGGGCTTAGTTCGATCCTAGCCTGCTCGCATCCAGCTCCTTACTTCCACACAATATTTTCCTAGGTTTATATCAAAAATTATACTGCTCTTAGAATTGCCAAATTTCGGTTCAAAGGTCTGATCATATTACGACTAGGTTCAGTAATATTTGACTTAACTGTTGACAATTGACAATTCTCATTTGTATCTCGATGTCAGGAAGTCAGTGGTGTTACATTAACGAGCCTTTGAAAGCACGTATCTCTACGAGGCTTGGGGCTGTTTATTCTTGAAGCCGGAAACTTATCTCCCTCCGGCCTTGTTCAGCCATCTGTCGCTTCAAATTTTGTCCTTGATAGTACAGTAGATTGTTTATGTTGCCTTCTGTTTTGAACGACATTTATGTATTTTATTAGACGTAACATAACTCAATCTGATATAAACCTGTAAATCAAATCCTCAAACAATACTTTGTGTGATCCTCAAGTGTTTATTCTGAGTCTGGGTGTTCTTTGTGTCCGTTCCTTATATGTCTATAAAGTCTCCCGCGACACAAGAATATATTACCAATGTGGGAGTGATCTTAAAAAATATCTAGGAAGCCTTGTACAATATAATAATAATATTTATTTATTTAATAATAATATTTATTTATTTATCCTTACAAAGACAAGACATGGGACAGTAAAATGTAATTCAGCAAATTCCAATTGAACAACAAAAATAATCAGTCAAGTGTCTGCAAGGAGCTGGTGTCTATCATAGGTATAACCTGTATTACAGATCACCAGGTCCTCACCACGGCGGCAAAAAAAAAAAAACAGTCATTAGTTAAATTCACCAAGTACAAAGGAACAATTAGTGATATAAAAAATAATAATAATAATTGTGTGATTACATTTAAATAAATCTAGGAAAGAAATGAGTTTTACATTTTATGTTTTATTTTTATCTCTTCTTCTTTGCATAGTTCAAGGAGTCTTTGTATCAATATGTATGGTGACATATGAGGATGTGTATCCACAAGAGTGCGTCTGTATTTTTATTGTCATGAGTGTGTGTGTGTGTGTGTGTGTGTGTGTGTGTGTGTGTGTGTGTGTGTGTGTGTGTGTGTGTGTGTGTGTGTGTGTGTGTGTGTGTGTGTGTGTGTGTGTGTGTGTGTGTGTGTGTCTGTGTCTGTGTCTGTGTCTGTGCGTGTGCGCTTGTGTATGTAGGTGCATAATCCTTAGCGAAACAAATTTTCCGTAGCACTGTAATCCAGTTTTTGCAACCAATCCCTGACAATATTCTTAAATTTGTTCTTTAGCAAATGGTGTATTCCCAAGATCCTATTAATAAAAAATCTTGCTTTCATTTGTACCATGTGTTGTGTAATTATTATTTTTATGCTCAGACGTATCACCTAAATATACTTCAGTATCAAGAACTTTATCGAAGCTACTGAGAGTGCAGCCGTAGAACAGTGTCTTTATGATGTTACTAAGTGCCTATAGGTCACTCCATCGATACTAATTATCCCTGAAAGCAATCAATTCAGGTATCATAGGTGCGTCGTTAGTTTCTAAGTTTCGACTATGGTAACTTGACACGAACATCTTATATAGTCTGACACTGAATAAGCCTAAAAGCAAAGTCCTACAATAAGCGTTTTGCTCTAATTAATGGAATTATTTAGGCCTGATTAATACCTTTCTAATACTAAATATCAAGAGAAATTTTATCAAAGAAATACTTGAAAGCAAATATTGTTTTGAGCATAAATTATATTAATATTCAAGCCACAAGCCTGAATGAGTACCTAAATGATGTGTAAATATTACGCAATTCATGAAATTCATAATACACATGTAAAGCAGGCACTACACTTCGTTATGCGCTATTCGTTATGTGTCTACGCTGTATTCGCCCAAATATTAGTTATGCGCGTAAACAACAAAAATGCCATCCACACTTCGAACTGGTATGCCAAATAAGCATCAAATAAGGCAAATATGTGTGTTGTAGAGATGTGTGATTGTCATTTTTATGGTGAACGAAACGAATATACTCTCCACACTTCGCCGTAAGCGCGCGAATAACCCGCATAACGAATAGCGCATAGCGAAGTGTGGTGCCTGCTTAATAAAACATTACAATAACTATAGGGAATATTGTGCGAAATATGTATATGTACATCACTGCTGGACTGGTGTCTTCTCTCTGCGAACTCATTTGCAAAACAAGCACAAAATGTTAATGTGTTCCTAAGGAAATACTCTTCAAAGAACTTATATTTTTACACCCTTTATATTAGCTTCACTTATAATAATATGTTTGTAACCGGCTCCTTTGGGTGCGATTTTGACCTACTACCCGGTCACATTATCTAGAGACCTGGCGTCGATGACGTCACGTCTCGTCGGCGCTCTGATATGGTGCGCAAACCAAGTATCCTCTAGTAGGATATTATTATAAACAATAAGATTTCCAACAAAACAAAGATTGTGTTAATTAATTTAATACAGGTAATATTATTTTAATGATATGATTAAAATGATGAAAAATAAATGAAACAATCTTAGGTAAGTGGGTACAAGAAGTGTTAATTACACAAAACTACAGACTAAAAATCTTCTTCAGAATATATCATTGGCTCGATGCCAGTCATTGTCTCATTATCGCTATCGCTGATCCCACTGTCCGAACTCTCTTCGCCTAGAGATATAATTATTTCACGAACATTTTCTTGTTCAAGGTGGTCTTTCTCCCAATACTCCTGTTGTAATCTTTCAATGTGATTTACTTTTTTTTCCAGTCGGAAGGTGTGATGGAGTTAATTGCATCTCTTGTTAATCTTTCTGCCTTTTTCTGACTGGCTAACATTTTTGTTTGCCACCCTTTGCTTCACTAGATTCCAGATATATTCAATCGGATTTAAGTCACAGTGATAGGGTGGCAGACGTACTATTTCCTGACCATTCTCTTTCATTAATTCGTCGACGACATATTTTTTGGAGGCTTTGTTCTTAAAATTATCGGGTACAATTCCTTTATCGTCATGTTCTCGTCAAACGGAACGTTATTGTCACGCAACCAGTTATTCATAACAGATTTGAGTGATGCACTCGTGGGTGCCTTTATTGACTGAGTTGAATGGTAAGGTGCATTGTCAATGACGACTATACCGTGCGGCGGTAAGTTAGGTAGCAACTTTTCTTTGAGCCATTTCAAGAAATTATCCGTATCCATCTCATGATGATGTCGCCTGTTGTCTGTTTGCATTTATACAGTAATTCTGTGCCTGGTATGAAACCGTTTTCTCCTCCAGCATGCACAAGAATCCATCTCTGGCCGGGGTTAAAAAATATTTTTACGCTGCTGTCGGTATTATTTTGCCAACATTTATTAACGGTGTAGTGTGAGTGAATCCATGTTTCATCTAGAAACGTAATCGGTTTTTTATCAGGGCCAAGGTCATTATTTTCTTTGCAATATCTCGCTTTTGTATTAATATTGTACGGGCATTTTTACATTTTTTGAATTTATACCCCAAACGGTCAATAAAATTTTTTCTAAGGTAACTTTTTTCACCTTTAAAATTTATATCCCTTTTAGCGACTGCCAAGATTTTCTTTAATATTGAGAGTTCTTTTCTAACAGTATAAAAACTGTTAATAATATTACGTATGGCACAGATGTCAAAATCATCAATTTCGTTTTTTTCAACGTGGCAACAAAAACAATAATTTAACGTAACAGCAATTACAAAATAACAATAAAAGTCCAAACGTAACAATGAAATTTTTATAAATATAGGTTTGCATTCCAGCGAGGTCTCGAGATAATGTGACCGGGTTGTACTTTAAACCTCCAGATTTCGTTCAAACTTTGTAGATTTATCGAGGACCGATGACTATACACTAATTTGAAAAAAACACTAAAAAAGAAAAAACAAAAAAAAAATGTTTAAACAAATTAGTCTATTTTAGCCTAGAAAAAAATTATAGTTTTAAAAACTAAACAAACACGGGTGCTTTCTGAAAATATTTCAATAACGTCGCCCCACGCTTTGTTACATTAAAATTACTATCTACTTTTTTTAGTTTAAAAGCGTGTTTATTTAGTTTTTAAAACTATTATTTTTTACTCAATTTCATACACACACAAATTTGCAATCAGGAAATTTGCAGTTATCAAAACTTCACATTCGTTATGTAATCATTTCAAACCCTTGCACGTGTTAAATTCTAATTAATCAAATTGAGACAAAGAATATTAATCTTGCTTACTGTGGAAAGTAATTTATCTTTATTTTTGGCATCTCGTAATTAATCATACTAAATAAATATTTTCAGTAGAGTATATTGAAGACTTTTCTTTGTACGATATCTCTTGGGAGTATAACTTTGAGAAGCAATCTTGTTTGATGTTTGATTTTTGATTAGTAATACATTTTGTATCTTCTCTTAATAAAGAATCTATTAATATCATATTAGAATCTTTGTTACTAAAAATATTTCATGGGCATATGTTTGTGTATATATATCAGTAGTCTAGGATACACAATATAAACTCTGCTTAGTTTTGGGCTATATGGCATTGTGTTACATTATTATTCAAAATTTATAAAAAAATCGACTTGGCTTGCTTAAATTCTTTACTGCCAATTCTTTTTTATTTAAGCCCTTCAAAGTGATTTTACTTTGACAGATAAAAAACATGAGTAGATTCCAAGTGCAGGGAGTGCAGTGAGTAGTTACTGTCTCACGCTCACTGACGAAATACGACAACACGAATGCTGTCATTTGGGATTACAGCGACATATTGAAACAAGCAGAGCATATACATCACAATTTTAGAACAAGCAACCTTAATCAACTATAAGTTTAATACTCTCTTATGGGGTATGCCGCGGACGACCTAGAAGACGCTGGAGCGATGACATAGTCCGGACAGCGGGCTGCTCTTGGACTAGACTTGCCAAAGATAGGAAACGATGGAGATATATGGAGGAGGCCTTTACTCAAATTTGGGTACCCAAAATAGAGACCAGACAATGATGATTTTATTTTATTATAATTTGATTGTGTTATGTTTTCGAAATGGAATCAAAATCGAATATTTTATTTCTAGATTTTTTTATTTCAATGGAATAAAATAATCTAGAAATAAAATATAGGAAGTAAATTTATAATAATAAATTATATCAATTTTCATAAATTTTGAAATGAAGGAGAAATAAATTTAATACTATTTTATGGAATGCCAATTTGTAAATACATATTATGTTTTTATTCAAAAATTAATTGTTTAGATTAGTAATAGCACTGAACCAATGAAATGTGAATAAACATTGTTAATAAATACTGTTGTCAAAATTATGCATGCAAAGTTAAATTAATTCAATATTATTTTGGGAATAAATGGCTTTATTTTTATTATTAGTATTATTATATGGGGTATGTTCCAAAGTTTAGACATTTCACCTAATGGTAAACGACGAATGCCACTTATAACTTTTTTTTTAATTGTGCAAATGTTTTTTGAAGAAGTCACTTGGGCAGTTGGAAGAAGCTTAGGGAAAACAGAAGCAGGCTCAAACACAACAGCCACCTGTACATATTTGGAACTTAAACAACGCAGATTTATTGCTGACTTTTGAGTATTCTCTTCAAAGATAAGGGTAAGGGTTCAAGGGTAAGGGTTATCAGGCTTTGGCAAACTATACTCATTGAAAAACTACGAAAGAATAACCTAACATATGCAGGTTTATTTTGGTTAAAGCAACCCTACATACATCAAAGTATGCGTCTTTGCTATCGTTGCATAATTGCTTAATGGCTTCAAAAACTTTCCTTGCATCTATCTGTACTGTTACCTAAAAGTAACAACAAATTAAAAGCAGCATAAAAAACGACAAGATTATCAATAGTGTTACAAAATATTTTAAATTCATACCTTATAGCAAGTTTTATTTTGATTATCCAAGTTCAACACTCTAACTCCACTGAGATATAAAATATTCACTTCGGCGTTACCATTATAGGCAACAGGTGGTACACTTAGCTAAAATATACCAAGTTATAACATTAAAGTAAATTCAGTTATGATACACTCTCTTGGAGATATTTTCCACATGGGGGTACACATTAGTGTTTGTTTTAGGACACAGCCCTAATGCTTAAAGGGTCAAGGATATTTCCCTAGATGAGCTGCTTTGAATACTATTTATAGAGCTTCTGTAACTTGAAACAGTCTATTGAAACGATGCTTTATTTTATTTATAAGGGATTTTGGTTCAGTCTAATCAGAATTATTTTATCTATCTATAATTTTGATTTTGATTTCGATAGTTTGAATATCAATCAACCAACAAACCATAATGTGCCACTGTTGGGCTCCTCTCAGGAGAGGGTTAATGACATACGTCCCCATGCTGGCCGAGTGCGTGTCCCGTACACGTCAGGCAAGACACGATGTGAACACGTAATCTTGCCATTGGATGTTTTTAAGCCGCTCGAAGGGCTCAAACTAAGCTTCACGACTGCTATCTTATCATAACAACCGGGACCGACTGCTTAAAGTGATCTGCGAAACACGCTGATAACTGCTCATGCCACAAACGGTCACCCATCTAGGTCTAACCGCGCCGTCTTTGCTTATCCTCGGTGATTGTTTTCAATCACCTAAGGCCACTCTGTTATCAGCGATTCTAATACACGTTTTCTCAATTACGACTAAATGCCTAAAAAGATCCGAATAAAATTTTGTCACTTGACCACACCTTTATTAAAGTATACAAAGCTACGAGCATGCTTGTATCGTTTTAATTGTACCGCGATCGATAAATTAATGTTTTAGTTTGATTTTCTTTTGTTTTACTAGCTTTTTTGTCTAGTAGTAATTCTAAGTGTTCTAACAACAACGACGAGAAATAATAACACGAAAAGTGGAAAAAATGTTAGCAACTGCCAATATACAATTTTACCAATGTAAGACTGACAAGACTGCATCGTTCTTAAGAGGTCTCAGGTTCAAATCCGGTTTTCTTACAGGAATAATAATAACAGCCCGGTGTCTGGAAGTTTGGCGGTGATTTACGGCCGTGCCTCGGCCGAGACGGTTGTCATGAACATCTATGGCAATAGTTATAGGAAAGTCAGTACCTTCAAATATACTGACAACTAGTTCAATCTTTGAATTTTAGTTCTTCCTTAGGATTGCGGAGGTCCGATGCCAGTCGCTCCGTGGACAATCTGAAATTCGGGTAAAACCGGTTGAACTAGTGGCCGAACCCAAATTAAACTTGGGAATAAAGGCTAGGAAGATGAAGATGAGACTATGTAATTACAGAATGAGATAATTAGAAACATAAAGTCACACCACTGAGCTAAGTTCTTGATACTAAAGTTATTATCCCGCTCGAACTACTTTGTTTTCAAAATTTCCAAGTACCCTAAAACTTGAAAGTCTAGAAAGGCGGGAGCCTAGTGCGGTGGTCTTTAGCGACACACCGCGCGTAGATTTCAAACACTCCTATCCGCGCGTTCTGGCCACACTACGGGCCTAGTCAGTGAGCGACCCAACGAGCGGTTGGCGGGGGTAACAAACCAGTTCGGTCTTATCGCTCGGCGTTTGCGCGTCTGTTAATTGTTTGTCGTAAAATATTGAATTATTTATAAGTGCGATTCAATCTAGACCACCTATATGGCAAACTAAAACATCAAGCATCATAACAAGAAAGTTATGGAGTGAAATAACAAGAACAATTTCAAATAGCAAATCCTCATCCATAGTTTGCGACACCTGATATAAGTCGAAACGCTACAAGAGCTCGCGCGTCACTGTGGCCACTGCAAGTACCCGCTTGCCGCGCCCGCCTAGGCTCCAGTCACCGCGCATTCAGTATGGACGCACGCTAAAACTTTTAAAAACTACGTGATTATTGTGTATGACGTGTAATAGTATATTAGTCTCTAATCATCATATAACTTATTCTATTCCCTTGTCTGTTTACTATCTTCAGTTAATAACACAGTAAACTCTCTTCATGAAATACGAACAGTTTCATTAACGAATATTGTTTTTTGTATCGGGTCATTACCATTACTTTTTATAAGAGTGCTGCACTCAATCAGAAGTTCATGTTTACAGTTAAACTTCCATCTATTTCGGCACAATAACAAACATTCGACTTTAACTGCCGAGGCTATTCGTCAACACTATTCCAGTTGATGTTGAGTAATCCATAAATCTTCATGAGTAATACAAGCACATCTGAATATATTTTAACCATAATTTGGATTCTTTCGATTTTCTTAAAATTATGATTCATGCAAACAAATAAATGTGCAAGCAGATGTAAAATATGACTACTATTCTGACCTGCATTCCAAAAGTCATGAATAGGTAGATTTCAAACAAACCAAACTGTGCGATTAACTGTGCGAAAAACACAGTTTAAATAATCTAATAAATGAATGAATGCCAGTTCGAACAATTCTTCAGAGTATTTGCTTCATATTAGTAGTTTCTGAACCTAAGATTTTTCACATGAAGATCCATGTATTATATCACTCAGATATCCTAAGCTAAAAAAACTAACTAGACACAAAAATAGGCTTTCTCTTTCCGACTACATTCTATCTCAAGTCCAAATTACAATCAAAATTCTTCGGATTTACTGGTGTTACTGAGAAAAAGATTTCCATCCTATTGAAAACAAAGTAAGATAACTGAAAAGGGAGTCTATTTGTTTGTTTGAATAGCTTCCGCAGCGAACGATCTGTGAACTGTTTAACATCACTGAAGGTACACAGATTATCGCTTGGACTATTTTCTGAATGAATAATAACCAATAAGCGACTAATCCTCAATCGCGTTATAGAGATTCTCGCGCCTATAAGCATACTCATAACAGCTCAACATTAACCGTTGGGCCGTGGCCCGCCAGGCTTGATCACCTCGCCTGGTCGGAGGATCTTGCCTTGATGTTGGAGGGACACGAAACACCAGTTCTTCCACATTTCTAATGACGAGATTTCAGCTGGTTTTATGCTTTAATTATTAACTTTATTTTTAGTTTACGCAGCGTCTATCTGGGTAACTGTAAGTGGCTGGGTAATTTGCGTATTGCATAAATTAATAGTTAACACGGGCAAGTGTTTCTTTAGTATTTTTTTTATGTTTTTTTTTTTTAATTTCTTTTGATAAGGATGTTGTTCCATTTTTTAGGGTTCCGTAGCCAAATGGCAAAAAACGGAACCCTTATAGATTCGTCAAGTCTGTCTGTCTGTCTGTCCGTCCGTATGTCACAGCCAATTATTTCCGAAACTATAAGAGCTATACTGTTGAAATTTGGTCAGTCGATGTATTCTGTGAACCGCATTAAGATTTTTACATAAAAATAGAAATAACACAATACATTTTGGGGGTCCCCATACTTGGAACTGAAACTCAAAAACTTTTTTTTCATCAAACCTATACGTGTGGGGTATCTATGGATAGGTGTTCAAAAATGATGTTGAGGTTTCTAATATCATTTTTTTCTAAACTGAATAGTTTGCGCGAGAGACACTTCCAAAGTGGAAAAATGTGTGTCCCCCCCCCTCTAACTTCTAAAATAAGAGAGTGATAAAACTAAAAAAAATATATGTTGTACATTACCATGAAAACTACCAACGAAAATTGGTTTGAACGACATCTAGTGAGTAGTTTTTTTTTAATACATCATTAATCGTAACACGCAATTTACCTTTCATTCAATCAAAACACTAGTATAAAAACATCCATGAAAGTTACAACGAACTACATGAACTTTTATATGATCTTACTTGCTGATACGGAACCCTTCATGGGCGAGTCCGACTCGCACTTGGCCGCTTTACATACAAATAATCAATGATGTGCTTACTACTAAGAAATCAATTAGTTAATACTATGAGAAATAAATTTAATTAAATTATAAATAAATTTAAAAAATTGTCTATTAACTGTGTATTTAAATGTAGGTGAAGTTATTCCTAGAATACATTGAAATTTAAGAAAAAGAAATCAGTTTTGTATGCTCTAAATTCAAATGCTTCTAAGTATTTTAAATCAAAACATGTCTTATAACAAAAAAAGAAAATACCAAATATCGGATATTAATCTTCCAACATCACTTTTTTTTTCATTGTCTATACTAATATTATAAAGAAGTAAAGTTTGTGTGTTTGTTAAATTGTAAGGGGTAATCTCGGGATCTACTAAACCGATTGTAAAAATTCTTTCACCAATAGAAAGCCACATTATTGCTGAGTGTCATAGGATAAATAAAAACCGAAAAATAAAAAGGCTTTTACGTGGTAGTCCGTTTTGCAAAGTGAATCGGAAAAAAAACGGTCGAATGAAAGCGTTTCTTACGAACGCTGCCTTAACTATGAAAGATATATTTTTGAGTTCTAGAGAAAAGATGTGGAGCTTGAAAATGCCTACAAAAAAGTCAACGACAGCATATGATTAACTTTTATATTTAAGTTATGCCCAACGAAGTGGGCACGGGTCAGCTAGTAACTAATAAGAGAGAAGAGAGATTTAAGTACCGTGGAGAAATTCTCATATTATACTTAATTAATTACCAAGAAACTTCAAATTAGAATATGTGAACGTGCACGTCTTCAACATTTAATTAAAAGACCCGTAGCACCATACTCAGGAAGGCTTAACATTTTAAATTAAATTTATAAATAATACAATGATTCCGCTGCGAGAACAGTAATTACGTAATCCACAATGGAATTATAAATAAGGTTATGGGTTATGTAGATAATTATGAAACTCGCATTCAAAATGTCAAAGGGAGGTGTGGTAAAACTTTAGGGTCATACAGTAAACCCCATAAATGACATAAAAGCTGTTACAATGTTTTGGGAAATTCGTAGTTTTCCAAATGTGAATGTTATTTTTGGTTGGTCATGGCCATAAAGATAACGCTATTATTATTTCCTCAAGAATAAAGTATTTCAAGCCAAATTTCAATGAGATCAATGCAGCGGCTTAGCTGTGAAAACGTAACAAACAAACAGACAGAGTATACTTTGAATTAATGATGTTCATTTATGGATTAAAAAGCCTAAATTTAGTATTCGTTGATACGAGTGTGAGCATGGATACTTGAATACAATGATGTTTATAGATAGAATAGTAAAAAATAAAAACTATTAATAACAATAATAAATATTTTGGACATCTGACACACAACATCATCTAGTCCCAAGCTAAGCAGAGCTTGTGTTATGGGTACTTGACAACTGATAAAAATACATAAACATACTTTTTTTTTGTAAATATATACATATTATACATAGAAAACACCTAGACTCCGAAACAAATGTTTGTGAATCACACAAATAATATTTAGTCCGACCTGGGAATCGAACCCGAGACCTCTTGATCAGCAGCCGCATACGCTAACCACTAGACCAACGAGACAGTCAACAGAGAGGCAAAGCCTTGTTTCTATACATACAAACTGGTACGATACGAGTATCACTAAGGCTTCGTAAAATAAAACTCTTTCAAAGACTTTCACCAAATGAATGAATCTACCCGTTGCCCAAAGTAGAAAGCAGTATCTTCTAAATATTTCTTATATACATAGATATTTTCGAGCTAAATTCACCTGAAATTTGATTAGACATTTCTGTCACCCTCTGAATATGGATATTTTCTCTTTTATTAGCTTTGGATTTAATATTACTTACTTTAAGTGAATCATAAAGTGGAAATTCTTATTTCTATGCATACATTTTGGAAACGAATATTATTAATATTATAGCTGCGTTAAAGACGTGAGATTTCATACTTCATAAAATGTGTGACGGTTTTTCTGATATATGAGTACGCAATCTACATAGATATTAAAATAAAATGTATCACATGTATATAATAGGGGTTAAAGTATGAAATTAAAGTTTTATTGCAATGCTTCGAATTGACATAGAACCTTCATTGTTTGGGATTTTTGAGTGAAACTTTTTTCAAATCGTACTTATGAGGTTCTTCTTTTAAAAAATGTACAACATTCGATTATCGACTTACAGTTGCTTTTTTTATTCAGCTTAAAAAGAAAGATGGATACTTCGAAACTTCAAGTAATTTTTGAGTACGAGTTCCGACGCAGAACTGACGCTGCAGAATCAACTATGTTGCGTTTAGAGAGTTTACTGCTAATAAACGCAGCGTGTGATGTTGGTTTAAACGCTTTCGTGATGGAAATTTTGATTTGAAGAACGAACCACGTGGAATATCGCCCACACATGTGAATAACAATGAATCGAAAGAGATGGTGGAAGCCATTTCGAGCCAAACTACCCAGGAATTAGCGGCATGGTTAATCGTTACTTTACCAACAATGTTGACTCATTTGCGTCAAATCCATAAAATAAAATGTATGAAAAATGGGTGCTTCATGATTTGACTGATCTGCAGAAAGAAAGGTGTGTTGAAACTTATGTTGGGTTGTTAAATCGATACAAAAATGAAGGAATATTGGATCGAATTGTGACCTGTGATTAAAAGTGGATTCTTTACGATAATCGTATGCGAAAAATGCAATGGTTGACCCCAGGCTGGTTTTATTTTAGGTTAGTTTTCATTTAATATTTTGACAAGCGATTTATTGATTGATGCAATAGCTTACTATGTATTGATCAAGAAGTTGAAAGTCCATACTTTTAATCAATTTCATAAAATTTTATTTCGATTAAATAAAGCTCAAAGCAGTTACAGATAGCCAATAGTAGCAAATACGTCAACGCTAAGTTTTATTATAAAGATAACAATTTTATTCAGGTTATTGACTTCTTATAAGTAAGAGCTATATTTTAAAAAAGTTGTCAGTATTTGAATCGAGGTGACGATTACAAAATCAGCATAATTTTAACAGACAGAAAAGGTGTCAGTCGGTTGCGTCGTAAAATGCAATTCTGGCAAATTGTAAGCTGCGCTAGAGATCTGAAATTTTAAAAGATTTTCATCTATTTTCGTTAAAAAAAAGTGAAAAGATGTATCAAGTCCTGTCTTTTGAAATTTATACTCACCAAATATTTCCGGTTATTTATTTGAGTCATTAAGGGTGATGAAGTAGTCTTCTCTATCTATAGAAACATTAGAAGCAATATATCCGTTGTCAGTTGGATAAGTAATAGTTTTTTCCAATGATATTTTAAAGATGTTCTCAGAAAAAGTGAATATAAATTTAAATATATAAATGTTATTTTGCTAGGCCACAATATTTATGAGAATGTTTTCAATTCACTTTATTTTCGTAAATACATTCCAATATGTTATTTATATTAACAGTTACTGATCAAGTTTAGGCATAGATCAAGGGTGAGTTACTAATATTATTTCATCTTAAAAGTCACATTAATTCAAAATTACGTTCTCTTTTGTTGATGAGTGTGAGACCGGAGGTCCAATCATTCCGCATCATTCTCCCGGCTAGGTCTCCGGAGGAAACATCTTAGCCGCCATGGTGTAGTTGAAATAGCATTATTATGATTTTACTTTCCTAGAATAGGTAATGTTCATGCATTAACTCAGCTTCCATTTTAATTCTGCCTGCCCAGTAAAAAAAATGATTCCCTTTCATTACAACAACTAATATTGCTACGAAGCTTTTCTTATAACACTAAAATCTAACTTCTTTCTTGGAACGAGAAAACGCCTACTCGTGCCTGCATACAAGAGTCATCACTAACATAATAGTTTGCATTTAAGATGCAAACTATTATATAATTCTTCTCTAATTCTAATACTATAAGAAATAATAATAAGAAATAATCTAAAAATTTTATATGGAAATTGCAGCCATGACATTTAGTACGTTGGCAACTATAATTTTTTTCACATTCGAACGCATTCGAACATTTATAATTGACTAGTACTCCACCACTGTGCGCTTTTTAAGTTTTTTTTTTGAGTTACACAAATAATCTTATTACGTAATCGTCGTCTTGGAAGAATCGTGGGGCAGCTTGCGATAGGCACGCTTAGCGGTGAAATATAACATAACGCTAGAGCACAGCTGCCGATACGTAGACGACACGAGCACCGCATTATGGGAAATATTACTTATCATGATTAAAAATATGTATCCATATATAACAGGACATATACCTACGTTTATAACCCCTGAATTTTGCGGATCAACCGCCCACATTTTTTTGACTACCATTTTGGTCCCATTTACGTATTAGAGAGAGAACTTATTGCCGTTGTAGACGGTTTAATATTATAATGATTAATAAAGGTAACGAATAGTATTGCAAGGTAATAGAAATTGTAATGAACTAAAAGAAAATTAAAGTCGACTTACTGTGGGTATTTAATACGCCTACCTACCTAAATACTACTACTGCCTACACTAGCACACCATGCAGCAGTAGTTGGCTTTAAAATATAATATAATTATTTTATGAATCATCATCATCATCAGCCTATCGCAGTCCACTGCTGGACATAGGGCTCTTCCATTGCACACCACTCTTTTTTTTATATTATAGGGAGCAAACGAGCAGACGGATCACTTGATGGTAGGTGATTGCCGAGACCCGAAACACCAGAGGATCGATCGATTTTAGGCTTCTCGCATCCAGCTCCTGCCAGCCATCCTACCCAGGTCGTCACTCCACCTCGCCTGTGGGCGTCCTACACTGATCCGTTGGGCTATGTCGTTGACCTTAGTTATCTGACTAATTTTGTATGATAAAACCAATTTGATTCCCATTTTATTACACCAATAATTAAAAAAGATAAAGGTTTTAATTCTAATAAGGCTGCTGAAATTTTAAGTATATCTTTCTAATAAATAAATAAATAAATATTTTGGACATCTTATACACAACATCATCTAGTCCCAAAGGAGGCATAGCTTGTGTTATGGGTCCTAAACAACTGATATAAATACATAAACATACTTTTTTTTTGTAAATACATACATATTATACATAGAAAAACACCCAAACTCCGAAACAAATATTTGCGGATCACACAAACATTTGGTCCGACACGGGAATCGAACCCGAGACCTCTTGATCAGCAGCCGCATACGCTGACCACTAGACCAACAAGGCAGTCAGTATAAATTACTCAATACTTTCATTTGATCCTGTCTGAATTTATGTCAAGAGTTTTGCTCACAAATTGGATAACTGAATAAGATCGATAGTGATAAAAATACAAAAAATGTTTTTACTTTTAATTTTGTTATTCAACGTTTATGTGGTTTTATTTATGTGTCCTTCTTCCTAGCCTTATTCCCAAGTTTATTTGGGGTCGGCTATTAGTTCAACCGGTTTTACCGGCATTTCAGTTTTTCCACGGAACGACTGGCATCGGACTTCCGCAACCCTAAGGGAGAACTGAAATTCGAGGGTTGAACTAGTTGTCAGTAAATTTGAGGGCACTGACTTTCCAATAACGATTGCCATAGACGTTCATGACAACTGGGACCGACGGCTTTACGTGCTCTCCGAGGCAAGGGCGTGAATCACCGCCAAACTTCGGGATGCCATTAGGAATTTCCTAAGAAAAACCCAAAACACTTTTTTGGCCCGACCCGGGATTTGAACCCGAGACCTCTTGATTACGCATACAATGAAGATAAATTAAAAATAATCCTAACCTTTGAAACAAGCACTGATTAATTATGGTTTTAACTAATTTTTATTATAATGTTTTTAATTCCAATTTTAGAAATAGATATAATTTTAAATTTTTCAATATACTATTCTAAATTGATGATGCTATAATTTCTATTGCGCATCATCAAGAGCAATATCTTGTTCTACTTCATATTTATAGACTACTACATAAATAAACTCCTTATGTTGATTGATAGCTCATTGTTGTTCGATATTCGTTAGCGTCTTTGTTTATTGGGCTTGAAGTTATTCGAAGCGCACTCGGCAATGGATCACAAGCTGCTTATATTGTCTTATTAACTGTTCTATGATCTGTGCCTTTCATTAATAACATAAATCTTATCATGAAAATGAAAGATTGACTTTGAAAATGAACTGGCGAAGTTTATATTTAGTACGAAGGAAGGCCGACGGGAATTAAACCATGGATGCTTAGAGACAGGGATATTGCTGGAATATTAATGATCGATGATGATTATTTTGAAAATATCTGCCTATAAATATACAAACTTATTGATATTTATATGAAGATTCTAAAGGTATTGTTTAAAATGGAACGCTAAAATAGAAATTATAGTTTTTTTTTCAATAGTTGTAACTCTATTCTACTCTCTCTTTAGTTTAAAAGTATGTTTGTTTAGTTTTTAAAACTATTTTAGAAATACTAAAAAATACTAATTTGTTTAAAAAATATGTTTTTTTTAGTTTTCCTTTTCAAATTAGTGTATTGTCATCGGTCCTTGATAAATCTACAAAATTTGAACGAAATCTGGCTGTTTGAAGTGGGTCAAATCGCACCCAAAGGAGTCGGTTACAAACATACAGGTGAAGCTAATAAAAAGCGTTTAAAAATGTTACGTTATTGATTTGAATCACATTTTTAGTTATAGCTTAACATGAACTGGACAGTATTATAAATGTCCTTTACCTGTTGGCTTATTATCGACTGTCTACGTGTACCTCAAACACTCTTGTCCTTATATGTCTTCAAAGACTTCATAAAATAAAGCTATGTTGTGTCAATTTTTAAACATAACAGACCTGAAGCTGTAATCGGTTATTACAAGTATGAACTACAATGTTTTGAGTTGAATAAAAATCATTTACAAATATGTTGACTGATTCTTTCATAAAAAATACTGATAGAAATTATATCTGATTGAATATGTTAAGGTTATTTTCGAGAACGAATAGAAACTATGAGTAGAAAGCAGTTATGATACAATTTGGTGCTACTTTTGGTGCTACAAATATTTTGAGTTTAAGTGATGAAACAATATACTTATAATAAATAAAAGTAATAATTAAAAAAGGGCACGTTGAATGTTTGGAATAATAAATTAATACCATTGACAAAATTAAATGACAGTACTCGAAAATTCCATAAATATAACTTGAAGGGGACTTCAATTGATCCGTGATATTATTTCAATTGAAGAGATGCTTAATTAGACACCTGATTACGAGATTTGTCTGCCTTGTTGGTCTAGTGGTTAACTTATGCGGCTGCTGATCAAGAGGTGTCGGGTTCAATGTTTGTTTAATCCGCAAATATTTGTTTCGGAGTCTGGGTGTTTTCTATGTATAATATATTGTATGTATTTTCAAATAAAAAGTATGTTTATGTATTTATTTCAGTTGTCTATAATAAAAGCTCTGCTTAGTTTGGGACTAGATGGAGTTGTGTGTAAAATGTCCGAAATATTTATTAGATATTAAGAGACTGTTGATACCAAACGACATCTTAAAAGCAAGCCTACTATTCCCTATATTGAAGAAAAAATAAATCGTTTTATAATAAAGGACTCGCTAAAGTCTTTTTATCCAATTTTAATGGCATTTATTTGTCAATTTACTGTAATGGTATACTCATCCTTCTTATCGACAGTGTAAGCCTCTGTGGCTTTTCTCAGTATAATACTGGCGGTTAGGGTGGTTTTTAGTAAACACTATATATTCCTGTTCTCTCAATTTTCGAGGAGCCGGAGATCCGGAGATCCGGAGTGATTTATGGATCTCCAGTTGCAGATGTTCACGGGTGCTGGTAGCACAAATTACCTGGTAGTTACTATCAAGCATCTGACTGCTTCTTTAGCCCTTATAGCTTAAAAAGCAAATCTCAATGCTTTTCTTTTCAATAGACTAGTGAACTTACTTAAAAACTGAGTTCCATCTTAATGCTTTGGCAAAAATTAAAAAAAAAGGAACTTATTTGTATCCTAAAAGTTGTAAAACGGCGTAATTACCAATAAATAGTTGGTAAATACATTTTAAACTTGGCAGACAGGCTGAAAACTGGCCTTTTTCCAGCCCAGAGAATTAACATTGACATTCAACGTGGCAATGCTGCCAGTCTTATGGAAACGCTTCCAGGAGGATGCGGAGGGATTCTTTGATGCTTGTATGGAAATATTAAAGTTTTGTATTTACTTCTATTTCAAAAGTAAAATTATAAATATCATTGATGAACGGTAGTCACAATTACCACTTACTTACAGGTTGTTCACTATGTCATAAAAAATACGTGAAAACTTTGTCTATCTTTGATATCAGAAATGATGAATACAATTTGATTCAGTTACTTAATAAACATATGTCACCTAAACTTGTTACATAGGCTCAATAAATATATGTGTAATACATGTTCGTGTTATTTCAACACATATATACTGTAATAGTTCAACGAAATAAACTGAAGTAGGTGCTTAAAATTAAGACAAGGATTTGTATCTGGCGATATAATTCCCGCTAGCGACGGCGTGAGAGTAATGTATATTTAGCCGAGATCCAAAATTTGGTGTATGTTTTGTGTCATTAAAGCCGAGTTTGTGTATTCTTGTCATTAGTATATGTACGGAGGAATTAGGAGTTGTTTGCAATCACGGAGTGTCTGGAAACTTCCTGGGGGATAAATTAGGCCAAGATATAATGATACCTCCAAATAATAAACTTTGAACGTAATTAGATTTAAGAGATTGTATCAACGACGACGTTTCTCCTTAATGTCTCTATAGAAGTTTCAATATATTAAATATTCCTTTTAACAGAACCTACAGATTTTCTAGGAATTCAACTAACAAATTCGAAGTTCAAGACTTACTTCAATATTGGTCTTGTACAAAATAAAAGTTTTATCTAAACTCACAGTATTTTTTCTTCTATTAATATTTATATAAGGTCTACTCCGATGAATTGCGTGACTTCGGAATAAAATCTACGTAGAATATTTTTTCAAAGCAAAAACCGCATTCAGCGCTAAGAATACAAATTTTATGGGTTACGTGATACGACAACAGGGAGTACTTGTATTTGAATGTATAGACTACAATATCGATGTTATTGTAATATCATTTTTAGATAAACCGAGGCATGTACAATGTCAGAGCATTGTTTGCTAAAATAAATAAACTTTTTGAAGCGTGGAATCATCACTACTTTTTAAAGTGGATATTTTCAATTTACTGAGGCGTAGCTAGAGTTAGTTTTGGCGCAGACTCAAGAGAACTATAGAAGTTCCCGTGGCCAGATTTCTTTTTCAAATTATATGTCGTTTATTTATTGGAACCAAGAATATTTTGAAGTAGTTTTAAGCATTTAATATACATTTTTCATCACCTACTTTTTATGAACTGAGGTTGGTTCTGCCAGGAACAAATTTAAGGTGTAGATATAGTAATTTGACTTGCTCCAAGTATTACCTTTATTTATCATCCATTCCTATAAATAAGACCCCTTTACTCAATCTTCCTTTTATACCTTTCTTATGTTTTGATTTTCCTTACCAATTCTTAATGTTTAGTTGATGCCTTATCCCCTACGATGTATGTGGAACTAAAATAACTTTTTTTAAGAAATGTCTGCGTATCCTATTGAAGATAAATATAAATAAATATTTCTCGGATATCTTACACACATCATCTAGTCCTAAACTAAGCAGAGCTTGTATTATGGGAGTACCCATATTATATCAAGTGATATAAATACATGAACATACTTTTTTTTTAAATACATACAAATTATACATCGAAAACACGCAGACTCCAAAACAAATATTTGTGGATCACAGAAATATTTGGTCCAACCCGGAAATCGAACCCTAGACCTCTTGATCTGCAGCCGCATATGTTAACCACTAGACCAACAAGGCAGTCAGATAAATATATGACAAGGAAATACATATATGTAAAAGTCAACAGTTAAACAGCTCTTGCTTGCTGATGAGGATCGAACTTAGTGGCGTGCAATTGGAGAGGCCAAAGTTCAGCAATAAACTGTGATAGGCTGATAATGATGATGATGATACAGCATTTACGAATAACTACTATATTGTTATTGTTGATCCATAATCATCCACGTTACGATATTAGGACAATACATGCTGCAATAGCGTTAAATGCGTAATGATTATTTAAACTTACCAAAGCTCAAATTTCTAATTTGTGTTCACAACGTTTCCAGTAATGTGGTTTCGGTTAGAGTTCCGTACATAAACATAGTAATGATGAAACCGTACCCTCTAACATGATGCGTACTCAAGCAACCCGCTTATCTATTTGTTTTACACGTGCGGTTTGTGTCGAATTTGGATCATGGAGTTTGATAATTTCTTACTAATTTGTTCAAATTAAAGTGACATTAGGGCTAGAGACAAGTTACTAATTGATCAGTTACTAATAATAGGCTCAAACTTTTAGTATTAGGAATTAGTTCGTGTTTAGATTGATTTTAAGTGGAATCTAATGTAACTCGTTGTGACCGGTCTAAATACAATTAAATTAGCTAAAAGGGTAAGTGTCTGTTAAATTGCTTTATACGTTAATATACTAAGTCAATTTCAACAGGGTGAGATTTTCAATAGATTAGGATTTTAATAAAAATCCATTGTTTATTATAATGTGAGTATACAAAGGTTCCAAAGCCTCTTTAATTATAATTATAGACTAACAGAAGATAAATTTCTATAGAGAGCATCAAATAACTTGCTCAAAGATGGCGGCAGTAAAATTTCCTCCATTCAAAAATTTTAACAGTTTTTGAAGTTCAAAAGACATAAAAAGTTGTTCATCAGTATTTTATTGTTTTAAATTAGTCAAATCAGATCTTGCTACACAAAATAATAACAATATTATTGTACAATAGACGCCATCTGGTTTCCAACTGAGCAGAGCTTCTATTATAACAGCTAGATGGACTCACAGAATACAAAAAATATTTTTTATTATTTAAAAACGTTGGGTGTTTTTAAAGGCTCTTCACAAATATATCGAGCTTTTAAAAGTATTCGTTTCGCACTTCTATAATTTTGTATTATAGTGAAATTACATGCTTTGGAGATGTAACACAAATTCAATATTCTCATCATCATTTTAGCCGAAAGATTTTACTACTCTCGATATAGACCTCCCAAAGCTTTTTATAACTAACGGTCTTATGCTGCCAGAATCCAACGGTTTCTCACAATCTAACATGTCGTTGAACCATCTTTAGGGCGCTTAAAAATGGTCCGTTTTCATTTATAGATTCATTCATTCATTCATGTACGGATTGGACCAACACTATAGTTATTTTTTGCGATGACAGCAGCTATTTACAGTCATAAAACAATGATTATAATACTATAAAATTACTTACACCTACATAATATAATATATTATGCTGGTGTAAGTAAGTACACGGCTACAAATTCATATTAGTCGAAATCTCCACGAAATATTGTTATAACTTAAATGGGAAACTGGAACTTGCGTAAGTGTGCTACAAGAAGCAGCAGAGTGGGTTCTTTACTCTTACTCCTTGACATAGGACCATGTCCAGCATTCGACTGCAACGGGGTGATGATGATGATAACGATGAACTAGGAACTTGTAAAGACCCATTTTTCGTAGTCTATCTTATGAACATAACACGGAATGACACGTGGCTAAATTGATTCTTAAAAAGAAAAAATATGATCTATGTGTTCCGTGAAAGCTTAAAGCTTTTGCTAGTCAAAGGAATAAAATGAAGTGGTCAATACTATGTTATCTCAAATTTAAATAAGCATGTCATTCAAACTCCGAAACAAATATTTGCAGCACACATAAACATTTGGTCCAATCCGGGAATTGAACCCGAGACCTCTTGTTCCGCAGTCGCATACGCTAACCATCAGACCAACAAGGCAGTCTATAAAAAGCCGATTGTGTAAAAGTATTATTTTCACACTTCTATCATTGTGTACTATATATAGGTTGGTTCCATCGGAATAATACCATAGCCTCACAGAAGTAAAGCAAGTTTTCCTTGCTTTTTACCAGTGTTCTGTTCCCCTTCTGCTCATTTTTAGTTTATATCAAAAAAAAACTTAAAACTACGACTTCTTCATTGATGCCATTACCTAGTCACCTTTTGTTATTATCTGATTAACTACATTTTTTAAACACACACATTTTTCCTTGTTACAGATAACTTTGGAGACTTAAAGAACTGAAATTACATCATCAATATGTCGACAACAGAAGACGACTTCCGGACAATATGTATGAACCTGACCACTGAAGAAGGCATGCATGATGGTTGTACCGACCCAGGCGATTTAGAAAATGGAGAATTACTGGAATACATTGTTTCAAGGGTTGTACCTATCTTCTTCGGCTTTATTGGAATAGTTGGATTAGTAGGAAATGCGTTAGTCGTACTTGTTGTAGCCGCTAACCCTGGAATGAGATCCACAACCAATCTCCTCATCATCAATCTAGCTGTCGCTGATTTACTCTTCGTCATATTCTGCGTTCCCTTTACTGCCACTGATTACGTCATGCCTCGCTGGCCTTTTGGAGACTGGTGGTGCAAAGTTGTCCAGTACTTCATAGTGGTTACAGCCCACGCTTCAGTATATACCCTTGTCCTCATGTCTTTAGACAGGTTCATGGCTGTCGTCCACCCTATAGCATCTATGTCTATTAGAACTGAGAAAAATGCTCTTTTAGCTATAGCTTGTATATGGGTAGTCATTTTTACAACAGCTATCCCCGTAGGCATATGCCATGGGGAGAGAGAATACTCCTACTTCCATAGAAATCATTCTTCATGTGTGTTTCTGGAAGAACATGGTTACAGCAAACTGGGTTTCCAAATGTCTTTCTTTCTTTCTTCTTATGTGATTCCTTTAGCCTTGATTAGTGTTTTGTATATGTGTATGTTGACGAGGTTATGGAGGAGTGCTCCTGGAGGAAGAGTGTCAGCTGAAAGCCGGAGGGGAAGGAAGAAGGTGACAAGAATGGTTGTGGTGGTAGTGGTCGTGTTTGCTGTCTGCTGGTGTCCTATCCAGGTAAGATTTAATATGTGTGTCATCTTTTACTAGGCAAAATTAACAACTCATTAAAATATTTTATTCTTTTGGAAACAAAAAGTTTAACGTTTCTAGTAAGATAAATTAATGAATTAAGATTAAAAATTGTATAAATCTCTTTAAATAAAATAAAAATGAATAAATTGAAGTCTGCCTTGAAGAAATTAATTAATTACAATGTAACAAATACCAGACAATACAATACATCAAAATTTTTTTTTTGACAGTTTCCGTAAAAATAATCCAAATTACTTTGAATTCGAGTCACCTGTTACCTGATAAATAGATGCAGAATATTTTCCATAAATACAGTATTTGAATATATTAATAAAATATTGTAATAGTAGATAAAAATTATTTTGTCACATAAATCTATATTTTTTTTATTCCCCATATCCTTCACTAGTAATGGTTTTATTACAATTCTTAAATAACAATTTAAAAGGACTACAAACTCAGATAGTAAATAAACTAAAAGGTAACTCGGCTTTCATAAAATAAACTAGTATAACTATACGAGGCATTTCTTAGTTCAGTTCGTCAGTTTGTCGTTCAAACAATCTTATATAATCCCATCTGATCTCAAAGCTACTGGCTCTCGAACATCACAAATAAAAGAAATACTAACAATATTTGAAAAAAATGGTCCCAAATTAAGAGAAGTTATTTTTATCCAGCAGTACAGTCTTGCCTGCTTCCAATTTTATTCTCAATCAACTGAACACAATACAGTAAGTAGACAAGCCGATTTAACAAAACTCACTCGTAATAGGCTATTAAGATATTTGTAAGGCGATTCCAGATAATAGATCGTCTTTTAAGATATAATTTTGTTTAGCTGTTTTAATTGCCAATTAGACTATATTATTATAAGAAATTTGGGTCAACACCTTATTTAAATGTATGAAACTGATTCTAAGACTTATTGGTACTTGCTTAAATTTATTTATTTGACACAATTTTGTCATTCACTTGACATAATTTGATTATGATCTCTTCATTTCATTGGCTATTCCTTGATTTTCTGCTAATTATTTGTAATTTCATTATACTGTAAAAATCAAAAATAATATCATATGCTAACATTAAGTAAAAATTGACTGTGCAGTGACATTTCTTATTCTATTCCCATTCTCCTTCCTCTATCATTCTGAGTTCATTTTTTACTCCTTTTCTAAAGGAATAATCTATACATACTCCATCTTTCTCCTCTACGGTGGTTGTCAACTTTTGTATCCGTCAATTTGAGTCACTAAACTTGCTTCACCACTATTGCCCACCTCTCGTGTAATTATACAATACCTTTAACTTTTTATCGACAAGCCTTACTTTCAAAATCGTACTGCAGTATTCTGTCAACATCAGAAACAATAAATTCCAAACAAAACAATACATACTTAACTCAAATGCTAATCGAGATGAACAGAAAGGTGGATCGCGCTTGGCTCTCATTAGCTTTGTAACTGGACTTTCAATGCATTCATCTACATCGTGAAATATTTGCAAATCCAGCATTACGTAAAACATTATTGATGCTTTTGTTACACACAAGGAATGGCTTATAATTTGCAAAACTTAATTTTCCTGCGATATTATTAGACGCCCTTTCACATATTCACTTCACAATTTAATGTACTGTAATAAAAAGAAACTACCTATAAGTGGACGTTGAAAATCTAATCGAAGTTCCTGCTACTTGTGTAGTCAGAAGTTAGAACTAGGTGGTGATGTCATTAAAACATACCTACGACGGCAGACCTCTGGAGCCTGCGGCAGACTGCAGACGCCTGGAGACCTCTGGAGCCAAATGGTAAAAAACTGAACCCTTATAGATTTATCATGTGTCTGTATGTCTGTCCGTCCGTATGTCACAGCCACTTTTTTCCGAAACCATAAGAACTATACTTTTGAAACTTGGTAAGTAGATGTAATCTGTAAACTGCATTGAGATTTTTACATAAAAATAGGAAAAGTATAAAAACATCGATCAAAGTTACAACGAACTACAAGAACTTTTATATGATGTTACTTGCTGATACGGAACCCTTCATGGACGATTCCGACTCGCACTTGGCCTCTTTTTCATTTTGTTCGGAAATCCCATCGGATACCACTGGTATTGGAGGTAAAACCGGTCATGAATCGACTAAAAACCGCAAGTCGTCTCGAGTACCAAAACCGGACCGGGGAAATAGGTGCACCCTAAAAATACATCATTGTCTTCCTGATATACCATTATCTAACACTCTTAAAAATAATTATTATCGTATCACATTATTACTAACGTCACTCCGAAATTATCTAACCGATTTTCGCGTTTTATTTTTTTGCTGTAGTACCCAAAATAGGAAAGTAAACATTAAGCTTACACTATTATAAGTTGAGAATGATTGATAAGAGACGAAGAAGAAGTATTGCAGACTAGATTTATATAAGTTTATCAGAAGTATTACTGAAATTAAATGTAGTTAATGGGAAAACCGCTTCATTTAGTAGAATTTCAAGTAATAAATTGCCATGTTCTAAACTTGATGGGTGAAGACAGAAATGAATTGAAGCAGTATCGTAAATAACTATTTAGACGTGAATAATGATTGTAGTTTATAGTGAGGTATTAATTTTACTGTTTCTGTAAGAAACTAAATTATACAGACTGTTTTGCGGCCTTTATTCGTCAGCTTCATCTGTATTATTTAAAATATTTTTTATGTTATAATATAGCATTAAACGTAGTGTAGGACGCCCACAGGCGAGGTGGAGTGACGACCTGCGTAAGATGGCTGGCAGGAGCTGGGTGCGAGAAGCTCAAAATCGATCAGAGTAGTGTGCAATGGGGAGGCCTATGTTCAGCAGTGGAATCCGATAGGCTGATAGCATTTAACGTTCTTCGATAGATTAACTATTCAACGCTGAAATAATTATCGAAATGGAACCCGTAGTTTCTTAAATTAACATGTTCACTCATGCAAAAAAGTGAACTCTAAGACTGATAGAATTTGGTGAGTCAGCAATGATAATTATTGAAACACTTATAATTCTGTCAACGACCCATATTGTCCCACTCTACTCCTCTCAGGAGAGGGTTAAGGCCATATATTTTAATTTAAGGAGATTTTTTTTTGCATTTTACATCATCACCTATTAATAGCTTTCCCAAAAGACTAGCAGCATTATCACGTTGATTAGCAATTTCTATTCTATTCACTATTCTATTTGTCTTTTCATCCCTACTTATATTATAAATGCGAAAGTAACTCTGTCTGTCTGTTACGCTTTCACGCCTAAACCACTGAACCGATTTTGATGAAATTTGGTATGAAGATAGAACTGAACTTGTGAAAGGACATAGGCTACTTTTTACTGCAATAATCGAGATACAAAGGCCAAAGCTTGAAAAGATTATAAAAATACATAAATCGTAGATGTCAAAATGTATATGTTTATCTCCTGTCAAAACTTCACAGGTTGCTATGCATAACACACTTGCATGGCAACCATAATGATAGTTTGTAAATGACATATAGACCAGTAGACCAGGGCAGATAATTTTTGGAAACAAATAAAATTATAGTAGGATGAAACCTATTGAATAAAAGGAAAAATAATTTACGGGCGATCTGAGCTCGGGAAGGGATTCGTCATGTCCGTCTGTCCGTCCGTCCGTCCGTCCGTCCGTCCTCGACTTACCGTCCAAACGGTAAGTGCTAGAAAGATGAAACTTTGCATGAATATGTATTGTAATTACGTCGACAAAGTACTACAATAAAATTATGAAAAATAATTTTATTAAGGGTACCTCCCCTACACGTAAAGTGGGGATGTTATTTTTTTCTCGCGGCTACCCCATCATGTGGGATATCATTATATAGGTCTTTTAAAAACATTACAGGGTTGTTTAGACGATTTTTTGATTTAGGTATCTGTTTGCGAAAAATTCCACTTTAAAGGCCATTTTTTTGTAAAAACAGGGCGTCCCCCCCCCTCTAAAAGCTAAACGGCGGGCCCAAAAAATCTGGAAAAATTCGTGAAAGTGGTCCATATAAAGAACTTTAACTGAAAACTATAACGAATTATATGACTTTGTTAGTTCAGGAGTTATAGAGGCTTAACTTCTACAATGTGCTTACTTGGAAAACGTCATACAAAATTAACGCAATAATACGTAAACATAACAATTATCTATTGGATACAATTTCTAATCCACGTACCATTATGGATGACTGACGAACCTTTTCCTGTGCGTGGCCTGACACGCACTTGGCTGATTTTTTATTTACTCTTTTTTTTCACATAACCTCAAATTATTTGTAAAAATAAAAAAAAAACAGTTTTTGGTTTTTTATTTTTATCTTTTACAAATAAAATTAGTTTTAAACGAAGTTTAGTGAAAACTTACCTTTTTATGTCTCGAATACACTGTAATTTATTTGATTTGAAATATTAATTTTTTCACCCTATTTTGACTTAATATCGAAAATTCACCAGTCAAAATATGTACTTTTTAAAAAAAATAGGGGTGTTTTCTGTTTGATGAAATCTCTACTTTCCGATGGTGTAATCCCTACTAATATTATAAATGCGAAAGTAACTCTGTCTGTCTGTCTGTTACGCTTTTACTGTCTGTTACGTTTTTGGTGTGTGGGACCTGGCGTGTTTTCTATACTAATCGATGTACTTGCATACAATATTTAAATCTGCCACTCTGCGCTACGCGACGGAGTGCGGGGCAGTGTGTGAATGGCCTAAACCACTGACCCGATTTTGATGAAATTTAGTATGAAGATAGAACTGAACTTGAGAAAGGACATAGGATAATTTTGTTTTTACTGTAAACGGGACTTATTCGCGATAATATTAAAGGTTACGATACCTTCTATTTTCCGATTTTAATATTATCGCGAATAAGTCCCGTTTACAGTAAAAACATGAGTATGTGCAAAAGTCGCGAAAGTTTAAAAACAGTTATAGGATAATTTTTACCACGAAAATAAAGGTAGAAGGGTTCGAAATAGGGGACGAAACGTTTGTGTCGAAGTTCCTTATTATCAAACATAAAATCATGTAAGATTGTTTATTCTACCCTTACCGTGTCGCGCAATATAAACGAATTCCACGCGGGCGAAGCCGCGGGCGGAAAGCTAGTAGGCAATAAATTAAATAAATTTCTAATAGCAGCCCGGAGTTCGGAAGTTTGGCGATGATTCACGCCCATGCCTCGGAGAGCACGTAAAACCGTTGGTACCGGTTGTCATGAACATCTATGGCAATCGTTTTTGGGAAGTCAGTGCTCTCAAATATACTGACAACTAGTTCTATCTTGGAATTTCAATTCTTCCTTAGGGTTGCGGAGGTCCGATGCCAGTCGCTCAGTGTAAAAACTGAAATGCAGGTAAAACCGGTTGAACTAGTAGCCGACCCCAAATAAACTTGGGAATAAAGGCTAGGAAGAAGATGATGTCACTCAATCACGTGATTAAAACAAAATATTAGCCAATCAAACAAAAGAAGAGACAAGTAGAACAGAAAACGAAAAACGCTTGCAACTGGGCCAAGGGGGACTGGTAATGTTACAGAAATCGCTAATGCTAATGGCGTTTCCTGGTACTCAAAAAATATTTAACCCTTATATTTTTATGGAGTCCTTCTGAAACGTATTACCGCCTTTTGTTTCATTAAGTGCCTATTAAAAGTCAATGGAATGTAACTTTTGTTATAATCAATGACTTTTAATGGCTCTTCTTTCCGTATATTTCGTTTTAATAGCGTAATCTACCTCTCGTTAAACTAAATTTGCCTTAAATGTCTAAAAAATTTAAAAAAAATTGGAAACCATCACCAAGGGTAAGCAACGATGGCGCGGTCGGACCTAGATGGGTGACCGTTTGTGGCATTATATGATTCGTAGGTCACGTTAAGCAGTTGGTTGTTATCATAAAATAGCAGTTGTGAAGCTTAGTTGGAGGCCTTGTTGCGGCTAAAAAACATCCAACAGCAAGATTACGTAGCCACAACGTGTCTTGCCAGTCCCCAACCTGCACTCGGCCAGCGTGGGGACGTATGGCCTTAACCCTCTCTTGAGTGGAGACCTGTGCCCAGCAATGGGACGTTATGGGTTGTTGATTGAAACAAACTTCCTCCAACAATTTTTCCCAAATTAGGTTGAGTCCTATGATAGGTCCAAGAGAACTTTAAGTTAACGATCAAATGGCTGAACCACCGTTTTATTGTGTCCTTTCCGACCATAACACCTTAAAGTGATATCGAAGTTTTATAGCAAGACTGTTATCACATTTTTATAGGGCTGAATTACCCGTAACAATCACTACAGATGTTCGTATGACAACTGGGACTTAGAGCCTAACGTGATCTCCTGGACACGGAGGTGACTCACATTTTCAATGGCCAGCGATCCAAAGATTGACCTGGTTAGATTTGCTTACACACCTGACAATTTTTATAATAAAACAAATCACTTTAACATCAACTCAATAGTATACAATGGCTTTGCTACGTTTAATGAATTTCAATTTCAAATTAAATGGTTTATTTTGGATTTTTAAATTACATAGACCTACAACTTTTTTAAACATATTTAGGCCTACTTATCATACTAGAACTACAAATGATCATACACATAATAGCTATGATATGTCCTTTACATATCTACTTTTTCTGAATCGAATTGATACCTCTAATAACCGTTTTAAGTAATGTGATCAAAATCACACGATTATGTCATCGTACAAAACTATTAAAACAAACAGCGCGAACTGCTAATTAAAAGGGATAGTTTATTTTTATTTCATTTCATTTATTCAATTTACAATTTTAACATTGTATGTGAATTTAACAGTTACAAATAATAGCACATAATTACTTCATAAATTACAATTTCAGGGATTCAATTAAAATAAACATTTATTTGATAGAAGTACAGAGTCGCTATGAGCGAAAGTATTTTGATTAATGTATACTATAACAATATTGTATAATACATACATTGCAAAACATTATTTGAGACTAATTAGGTATAAGTGGTTTAAAGATGCAACATCTGTTACGTTTGAAAGGAATGTGTTGAAAACAGCTTTAAGAGGAGAGCGTGACTAATTAGAGGGAGCCTTTAGACAGAGCTTGTCTCTTGAATTTCGAGTTTACATCTGAAATCCGTAGTTATCTAGTTATTTTTGCAAGATGTGAACATTTCCACATAATAGTACTAAACTGTATTTTTGTAAATAAATATTTCGAACACCTTACACACAACGTCATCTAGTCCCAAACTAAGCAGAGCTTGTGTTATGGATAATAGACAACTGATATAAATACATAAACATACTTTTTTTCAATACATACATATTATACATAGAAAACACCCAAACTCCGAAAGAAATATTTGCAGATTATACAAACATTTGTACCGACCCGAGAATCGAACCCGAAACCTTTTGATCAGGAGCCGCATACGCTAACCACTAGACCAACAAGGATGTCCTTGTCGCAGATAATTTCCCTTGTCTCTTTTCTTTTCTTTATACTCACTCAAAATCATCCTACCTTATGATATCCAAGATCACTCAGTAAAGCTTTAAGTTTTTCAGATGTTAGTTTACATACTCAACGCAAAATTTTATGTAAAACATAGGGAATCCTTGATTGTAACCTGTGAGACAGCCAGACAGACGGACAAAAAATAGACTAATTGACAGCAGACCGACATACAAAATATACTAGAAATTCTATCAAAGAACATTCAGTTTTATATAATATTAAATGATTTTCGGCCTTGAATAATTGATAAATGGATCAGAAATATAATTAAGAGTAGACAGGTTAATCTGGTTATTACCTTATGTATTCCATAATGTCATTAATATATAAATGATTGGAGCCCTCAATAACATAATTCGATACATTAGAGCCCACAAAGATTATTTGATCATAATCTATATGATGTTATTGATCTTTTACCAAAGAGCTCCAGTGACATGTATGTCTTATATTACCTGATATTAATATCAATTGTAATTAGTATTAGATTACTCAGAAATAAATAAATTCTAAGGAATTAATAGAGCCTTTAGTAGCAATATTTGGTTTGATATTATTTTCTATAACATACAATGCTGTCTGGGACCAAATTAGGTAAAATGTACTAGACTTCTGATAAACAAATCCATTTATCGCTAATTACTATTTTCAGACACAAAATAAAATAGTTTTTTATTTATAGACTGGGTCACTAATACAATAAAAAACCTATTAATTTTTATTTATTATACTTTTTTGTAACTGCCTCGTTTTTCTTAGGAAATTCCTAATAGCAGCCCGGAGTTTGGAAGTTTGGCGGTGATTCACACTCAAGCCTCGGAGAGCACGGCTTTACGCCGTCGGTCCCGGTTGTCATGAACATCTATGGCAATCGTTATTGGGAAGTCAGTGCCCTCAAATATACTGACAACTAGTTCAATATTCGAATTTCAGTTCTCCCTTAGTGGTTTAAGCTGTCACCACGCCGCTTTCTACTCCGCCAAGTGTAGTGGGTTCAAACTCCACATGGGACAATACCTTGTCTGATCCAGAAATTGTTGTTATGAATCTTATTATTACTTATTATTTCATGTATGTTTCCCAGCGACACAAGATGTATATTCTTAATGCGGGAGTTGTCTTTTTATTAAGAAAGAAAGAGTTCCTTTTATGTGCTGCTCCTTTATTTCTATAACTATTAGTATCGAATTAGAAAAATGATAATATAAATAAATAAATATTTCGGATATCTCACCCTCAAAGCCATCTAGTCCCAAACTAAGCATAGATTGTATTATGTGTACTAGGCATCTGATATAAATACACAAACAGACTTTTTTTGTAAATACATACATAGTCGTATTGTACATAGAAAACAGCCAAACTCCAAAAGATTTTTTATCGGATTTGGTACAACTCGGGAATCGAACCCCAGACCTCAAGCAGTTAGCGCCATCAAGGCAGTTTAATATATTTTAACATATTATTTTTCTTTTTATTAGCAAATTTCCAAACCTAAAATATCTCGTTCATCAAGAATGAGTATCTAGCCTGAAAATAAAGAATTTAGGTTTATCAGTATTATATTCCAGTATTTCTACAAGATATCCTAGTCATAAATTAATCATGTTTTGTTAAAATCCAGCACAAATTTACAACTTTCAGGATCCTTGAGATAATTAATGTAGATTGTGGAATAAGTATATTATGTCTTCTAACGTAATGGAGCCATGATTTGACTAGTTTTTTTTTTAAATGTCACTTTTTCTAAATGATGTTCATTAGTTCAGTAATGGTTGTTAGTTTCTTATAATGATTTTTTTTCATGTCAGGACATTTTATATAAATACACTACATACGCGGCCTCGTTGGTCTAGTGTGTATTGTACGCGACTGCCGATAAAGAGGTCTCAGGTATGAATCTCGGTTTTTTTTTATGTAAAAGCCTGACCTACCAAATTGACTTTACTATGCCTGATGGAAAGCACAAGTAGAATCCAGGACCTCCGGTCTCACACTCACTAAAGAAATACGACAGCATGAATTCCGTCATTATTAGGTTGGTCTTCTGTGTGAGGATAGTACTAGCCAGGTTGTGCCCACCCATTCGTCCTGAATTCAGCATGGCTTTACTATCTTTAAAGGGGGAGCTAAAAAGTACGATACTTTAACTCTAACAAGAAGCTTACTTTATACCGAATTTTTAAATTGATGAACAAAGATGCAGATAATACCATTCGCGAAGATAATTGCTAATGTAGTCGCTGAACTCAATTTCTGTTTTAATTTTGTTACAGATAATTCTACTGGTGAAAGCATACGACGCTTACAGCATCAACTACTACACAGTCACAGCGCAAATCGTCTCTCATGTGCTCGCTTACATGAATAGCTGTGTCAACCCCGTGTTGTACGCCTTCCTGTCAGAAAACTTCAGGGTTGCATTTAGAAAGGTAAGCTATACTATACTAATATTTTAAAGTTAGTAACTCTGTTGAATTCGCTGTCACGGATAAACCGTTAAACTGAATTGAATAAATAAAATAAATAAATAAATATTTTGGACATCTTACACACAACATCATCTAGTCCCAAAGTAAGCAGAGCTTGTGTTATGGGTACTAAACAACTGATATAAATACATAAACATACTTTTTTTTTTGTAAATACATACATATTATACATAGAAAAACACCCAGACTCCGAAACAAATATTTGTGGATCACACAAATATTTGGTCTGACCCGGGGATTCAACCCGAGACCTCTTGATCAGCAGCCGCATACGCTAACCACTAGACCAACAAGGCAGTCAAATGAAATGAATGAATTTTAGATATACATTCATTTCAATTACAACCCCCATTTCACATTTCCACTTAATTCCAAATTAAGGCGGCATAAATAAACACCAGCAAGGACTTCATAATAATGACTAATTAACGTCTTCCTATTCATTCCCTAACCTATAAATTAATCGGTGTATAGTCCAACGTTGAATATAGGCCTCTCCTTAGAAATGAGGTTTTAGCCTGGTCAGACGAATAGGTTTACCTAAAGATTTATCCAAATGTTTTTTGCCTTGCGTAGTCTGCTTCTTTGGTTACCTCTTACGACATCCACGTGATGAGTAGGCGTGGTGACAATACTTTCTTTAATCCGTTACCACTAGGAAAGCACATGTAAATGATACTTCACTACATATTTTTTTTGTTAAATACCTATATGGGTGTTCATTTATGGCATGATATGTTATGAGAATTTCCGTAATACTGAGGTCACTTTAAGCCGTCGTTCCCGATTGTAATCATAAGATAACGGCCTTCGCACGGCTTAAAGCGTTCAATGGCAAGATTACGTAGCCATAACGTGTCTTGCAATCCTCAACCGGCACTCGGCCAGTGTGGGGACGTATGGCCTTAACCCTCTCTTGAGAGGAGATCAGAGCCCAACATTTGTTGATGAAGTTTCCTCCTCTAAATAGCCCCCTTGAATTTAGCAGCCGTCTATGAAAACCGTCATTAGTCTCACATTTGACACACCTGACTTGTTATTATACTGTTTATAATTATAATAATAAGTACAAAAAGAAAAAGAAACTTACTTATGCTATTACGTAGCTAGGCTTTATTATTACAGCAGACGGTAACGGGATGATACTGATTAATAATATTTTGTGACCTTCGACGATGCCTTGAAAGGCCCTTATCTGAAATATAAATATAGACATTTACCACTGGCTTCAATGTCAGTTGCAGATTTGTATTTGGTTTAGAAGTTTATACCCAATTTAGATTTTAACAGTATCATCTGTTTTTGATGGGAATGTCAGTTTGATCGAGGACTGATATTGGCAGAAACGATAAATATAATTATATATTCAAATAGTGGTGGTAGTCTTTATAACTAACGTAAATATTTCTTATCGACTTAATATTGATATTCATGCATGCCATTTCCTTTTTCCCAAATATATAAATAAATCAATATTTCGGGCGTCTGACACACAACTCCTTCTAGTCCCAAACTAAGCAGAGCTTGTATTATGGGTACTAGGGTAGCCGAGACCTCTTGATCAGCAGCTGCATATAAATATGCTTACCACTAGACCAACAAAAGAAAGTGTTATATACACATGCACGTTAAAACATTCTCAAGCCTATTCGTTTTTCTTATATTTTTTCTTGCTTTTGTTACGTCATAGATAAATTCTCACTAAGATGTGGTTTCTCTCTTAGATCCTTACAAGGAAAACATTCATAGTTTTCCTTATAAAGGTCTATGAGAAATATGAAATAACAAAACTCTGGCTATGTCCAATGAATGATAATAAAACAAAAAGAATGGAATCCCCAGGGGCGTTACGGTCAAAGACATATCAAATTAACGTCATGGGCTCACTATTGCAGGGGTTTGTAATTGACTGCCTTGTTGGTCTAGTAGTTAGCGTATCCGGCGGCTGAACAAGAGATCTCGAGTTTGATTCCCGGGTCGGACCAAATATTTGTGTGATCCACAAATATTGGTTTCGGAGTCTGAGTGTTTTATAAGGATAATATGTATGTATTTACAAAAAACAGTATTTTTATGTATTTATTTCAGTTGTTTAGTACCCACAATAGTTTTTCATTGGCTAATACCTGAAATGTGCTAAAAACTATCTACAAATATAAACTAAGAAAAAACTTTATTTATGAGAAAAAAAATGTCATAATATTGATGCATGATTCTGTATTAATGTCACTTTTGTTTTTAAAGTATTTTGAAAAGAAAGAGTTTCAAGACTTTAACCATATTATGTAAAAACTTTTATAAAATTATATATCATCCATCATCAAAGAGGTTCTATTATTGAACTCTGTATTCTGTATGTGTATGTATATGGGTATGTGTGTATATATCTATGTGTTTGCTACGTTCTCGAAATTTAATGAACTCAAGTAAAACCATCTGGAAATGTATGTTTCCCAATTTTTTCTCTATAACTCTAAATATTAAACATGTAAAAATCCGTTTATTTCTTTATTAATTTCTTTCCGTAAATGAAGAAAAAAATATATTTTAACAATCATCCCTTTTTAGGGTTCTGTAGTTAATGACTCGGAACCCTTATAGATTCTTCATGTCCGTCCGTCCGTCCATCTGTCCTCGATTTACTGGCAAAACGGTTGATTTTAGAAAGATGAAACTTTGCATGAATACGTGTTGTGATTACGTCGACAAAGTGCTACAATAAAATTATAAAAATAATTCGTCCCCTTCTAAAAGCTATACAGCTGGATCAAAAAATCTGAAAAAAAATCATGATAGTACTCCATATACTTTAAAGAAAATCTATAGCAGTTTTGATAACTTTTTATTTTAGGAGTTATAGGGGCCCTAACTTGTAAAACTTAGTACAATAATAAAGAGATAATATGTAAATATAACAATTATTTATTGGACACGATTTTAAATCCACCTACCATTATGGGGTGACTACGGAACCCTGTTCTATGTGTGGCCTGACACGCACTGAGTCGATTTTATTACCCCAGTTTTTCTTGATTTCAACTATTTATTTTCGTCTTTGTCCATCTAAAGGTTGATTGTAAGAAATTGCTTTTAGCGATAACACTGCCTTTAGTGTTTATTCACTTCAATTTCTTGAGATAACTTTTTAACTTTTTTGTGTAGTCTTTTTTGTTAAATTTTTATTTATGGCATATTCTTACCTAAATTAGACGTAAAGTGTGGTTACTAAGTTGCTTTTTGTTTTTATCACTTTTATTATTATTCGGAATACATAAAATTCAGCATACATTGGTCATTTTTGAGAGAATTGTTTTGATATCATATTTCAGTTAACCGCTTCAACAGTTATAATTAATATTAACCCCTAATCCCTACTAATATTATAAATGCGAAAGTAACTCTGTCTGTCTGTCTGTTACGCTTTCACGCCTAAACCACTGAACTGATTTTGATGAAATTTGGTATGAAGATAGAACTGAACTCGGGAAAGGACATAGGCTACTTTTTACTGCAATAATCGAGATACAAATGTTTTTACCTTTTTACCTAGGTGATTATAAAAATACGTAAATCGTAGATGTCAAAATGTATCACTGTTTATCTCCTGTCAAAACTTCACAGGTTGCTAGGCATAACACACTTGCATGGCAACCATAATGATAGTTTGTAAATGACATAAAGACCAGATAGATAATTTTTGAAAACAAAATTAAAGTACGATGAAACCCATTGGAAAAGGAGGAGAATATTAAAAAAATGAAAGGAAAAATAATTTACGGGCGATCTGCGATCTGAGGGGAGTCGGGTAGGGGGGAGGCTTTCGGGTCCTCCTTGGACGGGGCGTGAAAAAGCATCTCACTAAGCCGCCATAGTGTGGGCCGCCATACATTATTGCCTGCATTCGCAGCAAGTGAGGTAGCCCGACTCTTGGATTCTGCTCATGCTTTCCATCAGGCAGGGTAGAGTCACTTTGGATGGCTAAATATATAAAACAAAGGGTAAAAAACGGTTTATCTCAATTTCCGGCAAAGCTACAAGTCCTATGGATAAAAGTTAAATGGCAAAGTAGGTAATTAAAAGATCTACAACTTTTTCCGGGTTCCGAAGTTTATGACTTCGAACTCTTATAGATTCGTCATGTCCGTTTGTCCGTCCGTCTGTCCGTCCTCGACTTACCATCCAAACAGTAAGTGCTAGAAAGATGCAACTTTGCATGAATATATATTGTAATTACGTCGACAAAGTGCTACAATAAAATGATGAAAAATATTTTTATTTAGGGTACCTCCCCGACACGTAAAATGTGGATGTTTTTTTTTTCTCGCAGCTACTCCATCATATGGGGTATCATTATATAGGTCTTTTAAAAACATTAAAGGGTTGTTAAGACGATTTTTTGATTTAGGAATCCGTTTGCGAGAAATTTCACTTTAAAGGCCACTTTTTTGTAAAACCGGGCATCCTCCCCCTCTAAAAGCTAAACGGCCGGCTCAAAAAATCTGAAAAAATTCGTAATAGTGGTCCATATAATGAACTTTAAATGAAAACTATAACGAATTAGATGACTTTGTTAGTTCAGGAGTTACAGAGGCTTAACTTTTACAATCTGCTTACTTGGAAAACGTCATACAAAATTAACGCAATAATACGTAAACATAACAATTATCCATTGGATACAATTTCTAATCCACGTACCATTATGGGTGACTGAGGAACCCTTTCCTGTGCGTGGCTTGACACGCACTTGGCCGATTTTTTATTTACACTTTTTTTTTCACTTATCCTCAAATTATATGTAAAAAATTAGTGAAAACTTACCTTTTTATGTCCCGAATACACTGTAATTTTTTGATTTGAAATATTTAATTTTTTCATCCTATTTTGGCTTAGCGAAACCTGTCAAAATATCTACTTTTTTAAAAAAATTGTGGTGTTTTCTGTTTGAAGAAATCTTTACTTTTCGATGGTGTAATCCCTACTAAAGTAACTCTGTCTGTCTGTCTGTTACGCTTTCACCTAAACCACTGAACCGATTTTGATGTAATTTGGTATGAAGATAGAACTGAACTTTCGAAAGGATACTTTTTATCGCTAAAATAAAGGTAGAAGGGTTTGAAATAGGGGACGAAAGTTTGCGTCAAAGTTCCTTATTATCAAACATAAAATCATGTAAGATTGTTTAATATACCCATACCGTGTCGCGCGATATAAACGAATTCCATGCGGGCGAAGCCGCGGGCGGAAAGCTAGTAATATTATAAATGCGAAAGTAACTCTGTCTGTCTGTCTGTTACGCTTTCACGCCTAAACCACTGAACCGATTTTGATGAAATTTGGTATGAAGATATAACTGAACTTAGGAAAGGACATAGGCTACTTTACTACTTACTTTACTACTTAGAGCGGCGGGCGAAAGCTAGTAATAAATAATTTGGACATGTCACAAACAACGCCAACTAGTTTCAAACTGTGCAGAGCTAGTAATTTTAAAGCTAGATTAATTGATATATACTTTTTGACAATACATACATATTAAACACCCAAACTCCGAGACAAATATTTGTAGATTATACAAATATTTGGTCCAACTCGGGATTTGAACCCAGTTTTAAATACATTTTACAGTAAAATACGTGATTTTTGCATTACGAGTAATATAAACAGAAAATATTGAATTATAATTACAGAAAATATTATGTGAAATACAAATTTGCTTTACCTTGTCACAGTAACGTCACTTAAATGTAGCATGTTACAACATCTTCATTTGATTATTTTGTCTCGTCCAAGAAACAAGGTACAAGATAATTGCCTAATTTGAATATATTTCTCACACCCTGAAAAAAAGCGAGTAGAAAATTTCCAAATGATTTATTTGCCGAATTTCATTGTAATAAGATCAAAAGCTATTAACATAGAAAATTATACAAAAACAGATAATTGGATAACAGGTACTTTTCTCTTTTCGACTGCCTCGATGGTCTAATGGTTAGCGTATGCGAGTGCTGATCAAGAGGTCTCGGGTTCGATTCCCGAGTCGGACCAATGTTTGTGTGATATGCAAATATTTGTTGCGGAGTTTGGTTGTTATCTATGTATAATATGTATGTATTTACAAAAAAAGAAGTCTGTTTATGTAGTTATATCAGTGTTTAGTACCCACAATACAAACTCTGCTTAGCTTGGGATTAGATGACGTTGTGCGTAAGATGTCCGAAATATTTATTTATTACTTATTTATAATACTTGCATATCCAAACAATGCCACAACGTAGCATTTCGGTCACTCACGTTTTGGCAGCATAATGAAATGCTTCAACATTATTGAGCTTCGTTGGGATCGACAGTACGAAGGCTGTCATTTTACACTGTTGCCTTTATCATAACACGTCATTTGGCATTGACAATTCATCATCATCAACAGCCTTTAACAGTTCACTGCTGGACATAGGCCTCTCCTTTGAAAGGAGGTTTTATCCTACTATACCATGCTGGCCAGACGGGTTGGTAAAGGGTATGTTTCAAGGTTTCCTTCTCTTGGCAGTGATGTTAGCTGCCTATTTTGTTCCTTTAGTCGCCTCTTAAGACACCCATGAAATGAATAGGGGTGGTGACACTTTGTATTCTTAATCCGTCACCACACGGACAATTGTCATTAGCAAATGTTACAAGCCTCCAAAATTTTATCTTCCTGTTATTCCTGTGTATTGTGTTTGGAAAATAGCATTTTAACCTGTATGCTGTCTATCAAATAAAGTTCTTTATTATTATTATTTTATTATTAAGTAGTAGTACGGTCGAGTCCGCCCGTTGGTCTTGAAATCAGCACTACTACCCACCTAAAAATTAATTTCTTAAAGTCAACATGAATTCAGTAAAGCTCTTGTAGACGTCAGAATAAGTAGTGATACTCCTGGTGTACAAGCTTTCGCAACGTTAGTGTGGAATGTGAACCTAGCTATCACTGAATATAGCTCGTTTGAGAATCACTTTTTATGCTTCAGGCAGCCCGCTATGCAAAATATGCATGGAGGCAATTAGTGACTCATTCAAAGAGATTGAAGGTAATAGCAGAAATATTCGCCAGGATCCTCGCTTGGTTTATTTGTATAAACTAAATTGTGCAGGGAATTAGGGTGGAATAAATAGATTTAACAAATGTTAAGTATCGAAATATGTATAGTATGACAATATCTTCATAGTGTATTGATTTTCTTACCAACACCAAAAGTCCTAGAGTCTGAATTACAAACTATCTTCAACCCAACAAAATAATATCCAACTCGAAATCCAGATTCAAATGTTTTACCAACTTTCATTCATCGATTTCAACCCCAATAATCCTTGAAATCCCTTTTTATAACTCTGCCAATAATGAATGTTGATACTTCGAAAAACAATATTTTATTCACAATCCGTAAATAAATAAATACGATTCGTACATTTCGACGACACAATGACTAAGTATTTATGTTAGGAGTTTCTGAAAAGTATTTCTTGGAAAAATGGTGAATGGTATTCAGAGAATACTTTGTTTATAAGATGTCTAAAAGTTTAAAGTACTCTAGTACATGTAGAAAGGTCGAAGATTGATTACTGATTGAGTGACGTGAGTGTTTAGTTTTATACTATTTTATTGACGTCATGATGACGCAGTAATTTTGCTGAAGTGGTTTCTGAACCTACTAACAGTTTTTTGACATGAAGGTTTTATTTATAATAATATAATAATAAAACCTTGGAGCCGGACTTTTCCATTTTAAACATATTGAGAATTATATTCCGATTTGATTTCAATACACTTTCCTACTAAGGTCTAGTACCTTATGTTATAATAATACAAACAAACACTCCAATTATATTTATATAAAAATAATATAGAAAAAAAAATTGGCATATGTACCGTGTATACATACATACATAATATGCATTTAGTAAAAAGTGGGTATTTTAATATTATAAACAGACAAGCCAATTTTATTTATATAGATGATGATGTTTGTCTCATATAATTTTGTTGGTGATCCGAAATATAATAAAATAAAATAAAAAATATACTATAATGGTTTATAACTCAGATTGACGATTTTGACAAACAAACAAAACTCTTATAACTTTGTTGGAAACGTATAGGGTACGTTGTCACTTGTCACTCATGAGTCTATTTTGGGAGATGCGGGTGGGCTGCAAGCTCCCCTTCCAAAAAGGTGGAGTTATCTTGTCACTTTTAACAAGCGCTCATTACATTCGTAACATCAAATACGTATTGGCTTTCAAGTCTTTTTTTAGCTGCATTTGTGTGTTCAGATGCTTTACTTTTAGAGACATAATGAAGGTTTAAAACTGTTCGAGAGTATTACGGCACAAAAAAATATATATTATTTCTAAAACATAACTATAAAATTACTAGCTGATGCCCGCGGCCCCGCTCGAGTCCGAGGGGTACGAAAAATAGATGTTGGCCGATTCTCAGACCTACCCGATATGCACACAAAATTTCATGCAAATCGGTCCATCCGTTTCGGAGGAGTATGGGAACGAACATTGTGACACGAGAATTTTATACATAAGATTATCTATATTTCATATATTTGCACATCTGACACACAACATTATCTAGTCCCAATTTATGCAGAGCTTGTACTATGGGTACTAGACAACTGATATAAATACATAAACATACTTTTTGTGTAAATACGTACATATACATAGAAGACACCCCAACTCCGAAACAATTATCTCACTATCATTTATTCCGACCCGGGAATCGACCCGAGACCTCTTGATCAGAATCCGCATACGCTGACCACTAGACCAACAAGGCAGTTATTATTAACACAAAGACTTTTTGCACTTTATAAAACACTTCGATCGATATCCTGGTCAGCCACATAGTACCGCTTTTTAATAATTCAAAATTTCAAGAATCGATCTAAGTCAGGATATTGCAGTTGTATAATGAACAACCTTAATGACTTTATAATGGTTTTAGAACGATTTCAAGAAATTTCATTCTAAGAACTCATATTAAAACTTCTAGCATTGCTGCTTTATCTCAAAGCATTGTCTCCTGAGCCCTATAGTCTATACCTATCTTCTTCTTTAGGTACCATCTCCATCACAAAGGTCGGCAACCATAATATGCCTGTATCTGCCCCTTGCTTCGGTCATGCGAATTAATGTTTCTTCCGCCTTTAACCAGTCTATAGGAAAATAAAATACCAATTAAATGATAGAAACTGATGTCTTAATCGTTGGTTTTCATCTTCGTTCTTCTTCTTCTTCTTAAAAACTCTTTTTCCAAAATTTTGAGTAAAATATTAATTGTTCTCAGATTGCGACTAATATAACTACTTCTTATAAAATAAAATTCTCCGCTACGTACGTATTTCTCTCTATTTGCAATAAACTAAATATATATCGGACAAAATATATCGGACATCTTACACACAACGTCACCTAGTCCCAAACTAAGCAGAGCTTGTATTATGGGTACTAAACAACTGATATAAATACATAAACATACTTTTTTATTTGTAAATACATACATATTATACATAGAAAACACCCAGACTCCGAAACAAATATTTGGGGATCACACAAATATTTGGACCGACCCGGGAATCGAACCCGAGACCTCTTGATCAGCAGCCGCATACGCTAACCACTAGACCAACAAGGCAGTCAAAAACTACTGCAGCGATTTAAATGAAATATTGTATCCAGATAGACTAAAGCTTCACAAAGGACATAGGCTACCGCAAAAACAGAGGCGCAAAGGCAGAGCCGCAGGTGAAAGCTAGTAATATACAAATTGAACCTCATTCGTAATAATTGTGACTAAGACCATTCGTAGCCAGGATCAAATCATTAAAATTTATTGAAGCGACGCCTGTGTTAATTGTGATAGTTTTCTCATGAAAATTATCCAATTAAGTTTCGAATTATCTACTATTGTATTAATAGTTCAACTTTATTCCAAACAATCATAGTATTTGACCCTTAGTTCTGACCTTAACTTTAAAGGACTAAGTTTAATAAAGTCAGCTCACTAAAACCACACGGTGTGACCTCTCTGCGCCTGTGTTTAGAGAGGGGGCCAGGGTGTTATCTCCTTCTGGACCCCTCCCGGCGCCTGCCCGCACTGTTGCGGGCACCATCTCCGTTCATACTCTCCATTTGGGCGGCGTCCGTTCACACGCGGACGTTACCCCCTCGCGGCTGCCTTCACTCAACCTCAGAGGGGATAAGAAACTAAACTGCTAAATTGTCATGTACATCTATGGCAATCGTTGTCGGGAAGTCAGTGCCCTCAAATATACTGACAACTAGTTAAATCTTCGAATTCCAGTTCACCCACAGCGTTGCGAATCCGATTGCAGTCACTCCGAGTTTAAACTGAAATTCAGGTAAAGGTAGTTGAATTAGTTATAATAATTACATTAAAAAGTAATGGTTTTTTTCAAGAATAAGATACAAAAATTTTAACATTCACTATGATAGCCACACTAGACAGAGCCTGTGTTGTAGGACTTATATCTATCTATGTGTGTGTGTGTGTGTGTGTGTGTGATGTGTGTGTGTGATGTGTGTGTGTTTGTGTGTGTGGGTGTGTGTGGGTGTACAAGTTTATGTATGTGTGAGTGAGTGTCTAAGTGACCCATCAACTTATAGGTTTTAAAAGTAGTTCTGTATCCCTGTAATTCAAACCGGAAATAAATTCTTTAACTTTAGTTTTAGCTTGGTACTTTTTGCAGTGCCACAGGTCACACGTCTTCACTATTTTGATATATAGGAAGGGAAACTTATATTATGGAAACCTCTTTGCAAAACTGATTTTATATTTTGTTTAAAGTTGCCGACCCCAAATAGACTTGGGAATGATGAAAGCTAGGAAGATGAAAAAAAAAGGATGATGATGAAAACTAAGCTATCAATATTTTAAGCTCTAATAGGTAAAGACAATTTTACTGGGCTAAATCATTGTCACAAAGTCAGAATTATCCAGAATGATAGCAGGACAGAACATAAAACCAGTGCCGTATAACGTATGTATGTACCTGTATACAATAAAGTTATTTATGTTGAAGGTGAACCCATTTTACGTCTTTTTGCTGAACCAATCTTCACGAAATTGTGCATAATCATTCTCACCGTTGCAAAAAAGGATTTGGGGATCCTTTCACTCAGTAAAATGATGGTGCGCTCAAAGGTACCGATAAGGGTGTTTAGGATTTTATGTAAGATATTGATACGTCGAAAATAGATATTCTCATTCAGAACGTTGCATAAAATGTTGACACAATATTTTTATAAAAAGGGACTTGGATTAGTATGTCGTTGTGCTCTAATATTATTTACACCTTCATTATTAAAATGTTCAGACTTTGGTAGTGCTCTTCTTTATTATAACATTAATTTCAATATGGTATTGCTTTTTATCAATTTATGCCTTACTTACCTACTCATTTTTGAATCATAGAATTCATATAATTAGCCTTTCCTCCATCTAAGCCATTATCAGTTCATTGATTGAACGCCTGGCCTAGTGGTTTAAGCGGTGTGGCCGCGGGTCGACGAAACGGGTTTATCTCTCCATTCGCCTAAAGAGCCTAGAAAGTTCTAGAAGAGACGGAGCCCGCACCAGCAGCGGGCAGGCGCTGGGAGGGGTCCAGAAGACTCCCCCTAAAATTCAGGCTTAAAGAGGGCACACCGTGTGGTTTTAGTGGGTTTGATTCCGACACACTGCTCCGCCGCATAGAAAACCGGGGTTTTCTATGCGGCGGAGCAGTGTGTGGAGTTACAGTCCGAGAGGATTTCCACACGTAAAAAGAAAGTGGTTGAATCAGCCGCCAGGCCGGGGTCTATTGCAACCATTGTTTTAGGTTTAAATTCCACATGGGTTAACACTATGTGTAAGCCACAAGTTGTTATTCTCAGTCTGGGTGTTCTTTGTGTTCGTTTCATATATGTTTGTAAAGTCCTCCATGACACAAGATGTATACTCTTGTTGCGGGAGTTGTCTTAAAAAAAAAGATCTATTTCATCCTTTTTTTATATAAATCATACAGTACAGTTTCTGTTATAGTCGTTAACTAAAGTCAATTGAGTTTACCTTTCTTAATTAGAGGCTATTACACTTTTAGTTACTTCATTAAACTTTCATCATTAACAAAACGCTTTATTTAATGTTTCTAATAAAATTATTCATATAAACTTACACACGCTTTGAAGGTATTGTTTCAAAATTCGTGAAGTATATAATATAAATATTTCAGACCTAACTGACATTTGAAGAAATAAACATTATAATGAACTTTGAACAATTTGATTTTTAAAAGACAAAGCGCTGAGCATATTCGTAACAGACACAAAGAATACTACAATCATCTTCCTATCCTTATTCTCAAGTTTATTTGGGGTCGGCTACTAGTTAAACCGGTTTAACCTGAATATCAATTTTCCACGGAGCGACTCGCATCGGACTTCCGCAACCCTAAGGGAGAACTGAAATTCGATGATTGAACTAGTTATCAGTATATTTGAGACCACTGACTTCCCAATAACGATTGCCATAGATGTTCATGACAACCGGGACCGGCGGCTTTACGTGCTCTCCGAGGCACGGGCGTGAATCACCGCCAAACTTCCAAACTCCGGGCTGCTATTAGGAATTTCCTAAGAAAAACCCAAAAACACTTTTTGGCCCGACCCGGGATTTGATCCCGAGACCTCTTGATTAGCAGTCGCATACGCTAACCACTAGACCCACGAGTTAAATAATAATAATTTCAAAACAATAATTTGCTAATATCCCATGTAGGGTTCAAACTCACAACGTTCAGCTCAATAGAAAGCGATGAGTTGGCCATTTAAGCCACTACGCTGTTTTGTGTAGTTTTCTTACATATTTATTCTCCTATCTCTCCTCATACTCATCCTACATACCTGTTGTGTGTAGATGTCCGAAATATTATATTACAGAGGCCGGGAGAAAGATGTAGAATTATCTGACCAGGCCTACGGCATTGCCTACCCTCACAATGAGGATAGTGATCCTCATTTTGAGGGTAGGCACTCAATGCTTTGTAGTGGTGGATTCTACTCATGCTTTCCATCAGGCAGAGTAGAGTCACTTTGGTAGGTTTTAATATAAAAAAACCGTGGGGGAAGTCAAAACAGTAGAAATTAAATATCTACATTTTGCTAACAAAAAGTTTAGTCTCATTTTCGTGAAATGTGTAAAGTTCTTTGCCGAAAACCTAGCATATTGAGTATAAAATACAACAATTCTAATGAAAGTAATGATATTTTTTTTAATTATGAGTTGGCCTACTAATGCTGAAACCAGCGTGGCTTTTCTGCCATAAGGTGGAAAGTTTAATTATAAATGTCTTTAAAGTCTATTTCGATTATACAGTAAAAAATCATGAAACAAATAACCATCATAAATTAAAACAGCTTCGATTTGATATCTTATATTTAATGCCATGTTAAATACAGGGGGTAGGCATTGCTTAACATAATCGGAGAAATAAAAGCTGCCCGGTTTCGTTGGCTTGGCCACTTCGAATGAATGGTTGAGGATCGAGCCGTTAAAAGAGCATATCTCGGGAAGCCCTTAGGAACCTGTGACTACTCTGGTGTTTCGGGTGTCCATGGGCGACGGCAACCTACCATCAAGTGATTCGTCTGCTCGTTTGCCCCGTACATTATATTGAAAAAAAAAGGGGTCAATACGCTTTACCCAAGTAGGTTTACTAAAAATACTGAATTATCATAGAGATTCTCTAAGTGGTACTGGGCGTGTATAAGACGCGGACGTAAGGTGGATACAAGTATGCTTCTGACCGTTTTTCTTCGTAAAGAGGGTTTATACCAAGAAGATAGCGTGTTTATAAAATGATACAATTCATTTGCTAGCTCTGAAAGTGAATTTACTTTCATAAAATTTTAACACAAACAACTTCCTACAAAATTTGAATTCAAACAATCTTTGCCTTGTTGGCCTTGGGGTTAGCGTATGCGGCTACTGATCAAGAGGTCTCGGGTTCGATTCCCGGGTAGGCCCAAATATTTATGTGATCTACAAAATATTTGTTTTGGTGTCTGGGTGTTTTCTATGTATAATATGTATGTATATACAAAAAAAATATGTTTTATTTTCAGTTATTTAGTACCCATAATAAAAGATCTGCCTATTATGAGACTAGATGACGTTGTGTGTAAAATGTCCGAATTATTTATTATTTATCTTAATATATATAAATCTCGTGTCACAATGTTTGTCCTCAATGGACTTCTAAACCACTTAACCGATTATAATAAAATTCGCACACCATGTGCAGTTCGATCTAACTTGAGAGATAGGATAGTTTAAATCTCAAATTATAGTCGCAATTTAAATAATCGCGGGTAACACCGCGGGATTCAGCTAGTTATATATATTATTATTTTGTTTACTTTATGATTTTCTATTCTTTCTGTTACGTAATTTAGTAAAACTAAAAAAATTTTCACTTACTCGAACTTTATTAATACCGAAGAGATCAAAATGAGAGAAAATCTCTACATCAAAAGTCCTGATAATTGCGTCAAATAAAATTTTTGTCAGTACATAAATGAACAGCAAAATACCTCTTATCAAAAGAAATAGGTACCTCATTACGTCACACATCAAAATACGTATATTAAAAACTAGCTTTCCGCCCGCGGCTTCGCCCGCATGGAATTCGTTTATATCGCGCGACACGGTATGGGTATATTAAACAATCTTACATGATTTTATGTTTGATAATAAGGAACTTTGACGCAAACTTTCGTCCCCTATTTCAAACCCTTCTACCTTTATTTTAGCGATAAAAAGTATCCTTTCGAAAGTTCAGTTCTATCTTCATACCAAATTACATCAAAATCGGTTCAGTGGTTTAGGTGAAAGCGTAACAGACAGACAGACAGAGTTACTTTAGTAGGGATTACACCATCGAAAAGTAAAGATTTCTTCAAACAGAAAACACCACAATTTTTTTAAAAAAGTAGATATTTTGACAGGTTTCGCTAAGCCAAAATAGGATGAAAAAATTAAATATTTCAAATCAAAAAATTACAGTGTATTCGGGACATAAAAAGGTAAGTTTTCACTAATTTTTTACATATAATTTGAGGATAAGTGAAAAAAAAAGTGTAAATAAAAAATCGGCCAAGTGCGTGTCAAGCCACGCACAGGAAAGGGTTCCTCAGTCACCCATAATGGTACGTGGATTAGAAATTGTATCCAATGGATAATTGTTATGTTTACGTATTATTGCGTTAATTTTGTATGACGTTTTCCAAGTAAGCAGATTGTAAAAGTTAAGCCTCTGTAACTCCTGAACTAACAAAGTCATCTAATTCGTTATAGTTTTCATTTAAAGTTCATTATATGGACCACTATTACGAATTTTTTCAGATTTTTTGAGCCGGCCGTTTAGCTTTTAGAGGGGGAGGATGCCCGGTTTTACAAAAAAGTGGCCTTTAAAGTGAAATTTCTCGCAAACGGATTCCTAAATCAAAAAATCGTCTTAACAACCCTTTAATGTTTTTAAAAGACCTATATAATGATACCCCATATGATGGAGTAGCTGCGAGAAAAAAAAAACATCCACATTTTACGTGTCGGGGAGGTACCCTAAATAAAAATATTTTTCATCATTTTATTGTAGCACTTTGTCGACGTAATTACAATATATATTCATGCAAAGTTGCATCTTTCTAGCACTTACTGTTTGGATGGTAAGTCGAGGACGGACAGACGGACGGACAAACGGACATGACGAATCTATAAGAGTTCGAAGTCATAAACTTCGGAACCCGGAAAAAGTTGTAGATCTTTTAATTACCTACTTTGCCATTTAACTTTTATCCATAGGACTTGTAGCTTTGCCGGAAATTGAGATAAACCGTTTTTTACCCTTTGTTTTATATATTTAGCCATCCAAAGTGACTCTACCCTGCCTGATGGAAAGCATGAGCAGAATCCAAGAGTCGGGCTACCTCACTTGCTGCGAATGCAGGCAATAATGTATGGCGGCCCACACTATGGCGGCTTAGTGAGATGCTTTTTCACGCCCCGTCCAAGGAGGACCCGAAAGCCTCCCCCCTACCCGACTCCCCTCAGATCGCAGATCGCCCGTAAATTATTTTTCCTTTCATTTTTTTAATATTCTCCTCCTTTTCCAATGGGTTTCATCGTACTTTAATTTTGTTTTCAAAAATTATCTATCTGGTCTTTATGTCATTTACAAACTATCATTATGGTTGCCATGCAAGTGTGTTATGCCTAGCAACCTGTGAAGTTTTGACAGGAGATAAACAGTGATACATTTTGACATCTACGATTTACGTATTTTTATAATCACCTAGGTAAAAAGGTAAAAACATTTGTATCTCGATTATTGCAGTAAAAAGTAGCCTATGTCCTTTCCCGAGTTCAGTTCTATCTTCATACCAAATTTCATCAAAATCAGTTCAGTGGTTTAGGCGTGAAAGCGTAACAGACAGACAGACAGAGTTACTTTCGCATTTATAATATTAGTAGGGATATATTCAACCTAAGAATGGAGTACACCCAAGAAGGCAATTTCCTGCTTCTTAAATATAATGTAATGTGAATAAAGTTTAAGTAGCAGTGATTTACTCAAATCTCAAATTAATATTCAATACTATAAATTGCGTAGTAACTCTGTCTGTTACGCCACTATACTTTCTCATGCGAGGCTTTGACGGCACGGCTGGCCTAGTAGTTTAAGCGGTCGCCATGCCGCTTTTTACTTCGAAAAGTGTGTTGGGTTCAAATCCCGCGTGGGAAATCAATTTATGTGATTCACAAATTGTTTTTCTGAGTCTGGGTGTTCTTCGTGTCCGTTTTAAGTATGTTTGTAAAATCCCCGGCGACACAGGATTTACATTCCTAAGACGGGAGCTGTCTCTTTGAAAAAAAGACTGTGTTAATCATTCAATAGATTTGGGATATAATACAATATATGTGTATATGTATGCATGTGTGTATGTATGTGTATTTATATATATTATAATATTTGAAACGATATGTTGTTACATATTATGCATTTAAAAAAATACTCTTCCTATCTCCTGCTAAGCTAAGTTGCTGTGGCCGACAGGGTTCACAAGTATTACCAATTCTTCCATATGTAAACACCTGTATACATTGTGAAATGCAATTAAGAATTGAGAATTGGGACTTTTAGACTAATGATACCCATAGCCATATACCAAAAATTCTAATTCTAAAACTGCCCGCTATGCCATAAATTCTAAACGTTCCTACAATTTATTACCAACGCTATGAAGTTATTCATTGTCTGTGTCTTACAGATTCGAATCATTTATTTACACTTTAGCAAGATAGGTCCTTTAGGAAGCTTCACGATTACAGCCACTGAAGCGTTTCCCTCGAGTAGTGTTTACTTTATATCTGGAACTAAGTAACAACCTACTTCGTGCAACTGTTCTAACGTTAAATATAAATCAGGTAGATCTGAAACTGGTCAAAATTATTATATATATAACTATTGAATGTGTTTTTTCTTGCTGGTTCTTCTCCATAGGATTGAATGACATTTTAGAAACGTGCATGTGAATTCATTCATTTAAGGTATCATCAGAGCCTGTTAAGGTCTACTTAAAATAAAAACTATTTTATTTTGAATGAATTTTATAAGACATGAGTTTTGTACTTATGTGGCAGTTTATGAGACTAACTTTCGTTAGTCGTGTTTTTAGTTTTCGCGGTAAAAAGTAGTATAAGTACTTCAACAACAATCACATTTTATTATTTAATAGCTGAGTCCCGCGGTGTCACCCGTGATTATTATTGTCGTATTAAAAAAAAAACACTAACTTTATCTCGTTCAAACCAATTTTCGTTGATAGTTTGCATGGTAATGTACAACATATATTTTTTTTAGTTTTATGACTCTCTTATTTTAGAAGTTACAGGGGGGGGGGGACAGATTTTAACACTTTGGAAGTGTCTCTCGCGCAAACTATTCAGTTCAGAAAAAAATGATATTAGAAACCTCAATATCATTTTTTAAGACCTATCCATAGATACCCTACACGTATGGTTTTGATGAAAAATTTTTTTTGAGTTTCAGTTCTAAGTATGGGGACCTCCAAAATTTATTGCTTTTTTTCTATTTTTTTCTATTTTTGTGTAAAAATATTAATGCGATTCATAGAATACATCTACTGACCAAGTTTCAACAGTATAGCTTTCTAGTTTTGGAAAAAAGTGGCTGTGACATACGGACGGACAGACAGAGACAGACATGACGAATCTATAAGGGTTACCTTTTTTGCCATTTGGCAACGGAACCCTAAAAACTGGTTATTTGTTTTTACAAACAGACACTCCAAATTTATTTATTTAAATAGATATGTCCTTTCCCAATGTTCCATTTATCTTTATACCAAAATTCATCAAAATCTATTCAGCGGTTTAGGCGTGAAAACTTAACAGACAGACAGAGTTACTTTCACATTTATAATATTATTAGAGATTGGGTGAATCGTCCTTGTGTGTCGAAGATGATCATTTAATTCTTTTTTTACGAAAAGTACGTAGATAAATTTACTATAGGATTAATTTCTAAAATGTTATGGATCTGATATATCACGAAGACTCTAATTGAGGTGTTTCAAATTTCACGTGCAAAGGCCTGTTATGTAAACCTTTTGATATACAAGCACAAATGATACATAAATAAGAGAAAATTCAACATAACAGAGTAAATAATTAATGAAAATCAAATTGATTGATGTTACGAAAAGTGACTTTGATAAGTTCGCGAAAGAATGAACGTGGGCTCAAAACCTCTTAAATCACACGTGTCACGCAAAAGAGTGTGTACAAGATTTCTTGTTTGAGTTTTTTATGAAAGAATAAAATATTCAGAAAACAAAGTACTTCTTTTCTCTATATCTTCTTCTTGCTCTTTTTACCAATCTTATTTTGCCACAACGTTAAATTTGTTAGTTTGCCAGGGGTTTTGACTGGTGGCTTAGTTCGTCGCCTACCGAAAATAACCATTTTGGCCAATGTTATAGTTTTTGGCACCTCAGTTAGGTGCTTTACTATCAACGTCCATGGAACCCTCCAATACAAGAGAATTACGCATGTTGCTGAATTTTGAGCTCTTCCCACACTTGACTTAGGGAGAGCGATAACTTGGCTTCATTTCTTGTCTGTTATTCTCCATGGGACCTACGAATTGGAACAGACAATTGTTTCACGACTGACTACTGACTGACTACTTTACGTTTCAAAAGTGCCGTTGTATTGATTTACATATATGAAATAAAAATGGTTTGATTAGATTTGATTCATATAACTTCAGTTACAGACACACCAATGAAAGAATTGCTTCTTCTCTTCTTTTCCTTTGCCCCTTCCCACGTTAGGTGGGGTCGGCTCTCCTTATCTTCCTGCGACAGGATAGTCTGTCCTGGGTTGTCGGGTCAGGTAATTGGGTCTTCGTTACGAGATTGGCCATACTAGTCCACCAGGTCAAGGGCGGTCGTCCTCTTCCTTTCTTGCCCTCCGGAAGTGCCAGTGCCTTCTGAACGACATGCTCGCCGTCTCTACGCATGACGTGCCCGTACCACCTTAGGTGAGTTTCGGTGAGCTTTTCCGGGATTGGAGTCACTTTGAAGCTACCTCGGACATATTCGTTTCGAATTTTGTCTAGCCTCGAGACTCCGCCCGACCATCTAAGCATCTTCATTTCGGCCACGTTTAGCTTCTGAGCATGTGTTTGCTTCACTGTCCAGCATTCGGCCCCGTATAACATCGCTGGTCTTACTGCTGTCTTGTACACTTTCCCTTTAGTGCGTATGGGCATGTGCTGGTCGCAGAGAACTCCAGAGAGTGTACGCCATTTTTGCCAAGCGACGTTTATTCTGTGTGACACATCTGCTTCGACACTTCCGTCTCGCGTTACTATTGAGCCCAGGTATCGGAATTGGTCGACTTTTGGTACTTGGTGGTAATGAAAGAATTGCTTACTACAGGATTTTGTATTGGCCTGATACCACTGCGGTCAAGCTAGCCCACTCTCTTTTCTCTCCAGTCACCTCTGCCAAGGTTGAAATTCCTCATTTTATCCGTATAAATAACTTCAGTTTATCTTTTCATTTTTTTTTTCCTCTGTCCCTAATTTTTCCCATCTACCTATTCATTTTCGCGCTTTATTGACTTGGTGAATGAAAGTTTTTTCCGACTAGTACTAACCATTTGATCGGTAAGTCGAGGACAGAGAAAAACGATAGTACCATGTGCGGTCTTATCTGATCACTTACTTACAGTTTTTAGATAAACTATACTGTAGAGTTAAATGTACTTTCACACCACATAATCAAATTATAAGCAAGTGTCAAAAAGTTAGTAAAATCTTTCTCTAAGGTAGAATATGAGCTAACAATTATTATAAAACACACTTCTTTCTCGGAAATTAAAAACATCATTATTGACGTATACTTAAGAGTTGCCAAAAAAAGTAAAGATGATAAGACAGAAAGTCACGCCAAAAACTCCCTTTTCATTAGGAGTTAAAAAAAATTGGCCAAGTGCGTGTCAGGCCACGCACACCATGGGGTTGCCTAGTCACCCATAATGGTATGGACTACTTTCCAGTTGAATAACTCATAAACGGATATCTAAATCGAAAAACAGCTTTAGAAACCCCCTATGTTTTTAGAAGACCTATCTAATGATACTCCACATGATGGGGTAGACTCGAGAAAAAAAAACATCCCCTCTTTACATGTGGAGTAGGTACCCTAAATAAAAATATTTTTATTGAAGCACTTTGTCCACGTAATTACAACACATATTTATGCAAAGTTCCATCTTTCTAGCACTAACCGTTTGGGCGTAGGCGGTAGTGGCTAGCTATCAACCAATTCCACCTGTATCGGAGCGTCTGGCATCTGACTTCCGCAACCTTTAGGGAGGACCGACTTCGAAAATTGACCTAATTGTATTATTATCTTCATATGACTAATATTCTGTATTTCATTTCACAGGTGATGTATTGCCCGCCACCATACACAGATCGGATGTCAGGACGACCTCAGCCAACGAAAACTACACGAACAGGCAACGGGAATTCTTGTCACGACATCGTCTGAGACTCAGTTCGGAACAGGTCGCGTTTTTACTCAACAGACCAAGCGACTGTTGTATAAATGTGGCCTAAAATTGGACTTAACGAAAGTGTATAAGTGATGTATATATTTCTGTTAGAAAACTATATATTAGCTATGTATCGATTATTAAATAGATTAGAATATAATTCTGTCATATTTTTTAGAAAATCTCAAATTTAGTTTATAAATTTATTTAATAAATTATTTCTCACACAGTTCTATATTACTGAGCCCAATATGGAAACGCGTGACAAATGAGAGTAAAATGTATATAAATATAAAAATAGATTTAGTGTAGTTTTATATTTTTTTTATAGTAAATAAATAATTATTAAAATACGAATTAGGTGATGATATATAGATATACATCGAACTATTCAATACGTTACGACAGTTAAGTTTAAAATGTAAATAAAATAAATTATTATTATTTTATATTTATCGTTAAATTAAATAAAATTACATTATAAATGTATCACGAAATGAAATATTAATATAAGTTAAATATCAAATGTTATTAATGTATATAGATGTTTAAGATTTATTTTATTATGATAATTATGTTATATTCTATTAATGAATGGTTTATGTGTAAATGCTTTAAAATAAATTATTATTCAATAAATGTTTTGATAAAATTAACGAGTTATTTATATTAACGATTTATTACGAGTAATTTACTGTATGCAAAACAAACATTTATCTTGGTAATGGGTTTTAATCCGTAAAGCTTGTGAAGTGGGATGTAATATTGTTTGTGTACATTAATTTATACCAGATTGTGTACACAATTAAGAAACAATATAGGGTACATAATCAACCTTCATTATCCGGGGATAAGGAAACATATGTCTTCAAAGATCGATTTGACGTTCGAGTAAATTGGAACGACACTCATTATGATATTTGTTGCTGAATAAATAAATTCCTCTTGTTACTGAGGAATTTATTTCTAGTCCTCTTGTCATACGCTGTTTTGATACCAGGTATTTTTATCATACAAGAATACCGACTCGTATAAAGGTAGGTATTTATCTAAACCATTTGTAAATTTCTATCTGGCATTAGATAAAAATATTAGGACTTTAAGGCTATGCTATGCGTTTCTCTGAGGGATCGTTTCAGGAAAGAGGTGATCCGTCGGAGAACTAAGGTTATCGACATAGCTCACCGGATTAGCAAGCTGAATTGACAGTGGGCTGGCCATATTAGCGCAGAACTGATGACCGTTAGGGTAGAAGAGTTCTGGAGTGGAGACCGCGTTTCAGCAAACGTAGTGTAGGATGCCCACAGGCCAAGTACAGTAATGACTTACGCAGGATGGCTGGCAGGAGTCCAAAATCGATCTGAGTGGTATTCAAAGTGGGAGGCATATATCCAGCAGTGAACTGCGATAGACTGATGATGATGATGATGATTAGATAAAAAGGAAAACTTCAGGACTCTCAATAAGTAAGTCATAATATGTTGAATTTCACAGTCATTTTCTTTCAAAAAAAACGTCATGTGAATAGAGTTAGTTTGGCCAACTGCTAAGATAACTACTATGTCTCATCGAAAGCATAAGTAGAATCCCTCCACAGTACTTAATGCAACCGGAGACACACACACACCCCTTTCGAAAGACCTGGGATCATAATACAGGATGAAGGATACACGTAGTGCACCGGTAGCTAGTTCCAAGTTTTTACTGCTCTTCACAGGAAGCAAGAACCGAAATGTTGAGTTTGAGAACATAGGATACCACCACTTTCTATGATTTTAGTTAGTTGTTAGTTTAGTTAGTGGAAACCTCTTAATCAGTAGCCGCATACTTGAACAGCCTTGAACAGTCTGCTGGACATAGGCCGCTCCTTAGAAAGGAGGCTTTGGCCTACTATACCACGCTGGCCAGACGGGTTGGTATAGGGTTGGTTTCAAGTTTTCCTTCTCTTTGCATCGATGTTGTCTTGTGTAGTTTATCCCTTAGTCGCCTTTTACGACACCCGCGGAATGAGTAGAGGTGGTGACACTCTGTATTCTTAATCCGTCACCACACGGACAGACCAACAAGGCAGTTTAATACTAAATCTGATTACATTTCTAAAATTTAAGAACTTCTGCGTCTATTTATCTTAATAGGAACGAAATGAATACGTTTAAAATTCCATTTATTTCATCAACTTTGTTCCTCATTCTTCTCCAATACAACAAAATTGCACCACAAAAAAGCGTGACAAGGCACAACTAGTATTTTATTGTTTATCATTATCAAACTGTGGGAATCTACTACCGCTAATTGAAGAGAAGGCGCTAATAGAAGGACATTTGGCTGATTTTATAGAAAGCTTTATTCGTCCCGGATTTATCGTTGTAGTAAATTAGGTGAGCCATATACAGCGCGATTTTACGGCTCACTAATTTATTTTCACTAATGACTGAGTGTAGGGAGGTGCCTACTTCACTTTTATAGACCCACGTCAAAGTAGTTTTAGTGTAGTAATTTGGTAATTAGATATTTATTGTGTATTGCTAATGACTTCAAGGCGTAATTATTCCGCTGGGAAACATAAAATTATATATACTACTAGAACTAACTATAACTTGTTCAGTTATTTAATTATCTGCGATGAGTGATTATGAACTTTTTGAGCTTTTTTATGGTACCATCCCCTGCAAAATGGCCACTACTATAACTTCTGTACACCAGGTTCAATATTAGCAGTCGTAGTTGATATCCTTCTTGATGCGTAGAAGTTTTCATTCATTACTTTAATATGAAAGTGAAAAGTTTGTTTTTAAAATAACCTTAAATAATATATTGAGGTTTTATTTTTAGCACTGATATTGTCAAATTTATACGCAGGCACTTATAGATTAGCCATGTCCGTCCGTTCTTCCTCGACCTATCGCCCAAACGGTTGGTGCTAGAAAGATGAAACTTTGCATAAATATTTGTTGTAATTACGTGAAAAAAGTGCTACAATAAAATTATGATAATTATTTTAATTTGAGTTTTTTTTTGGGTATCATTAGATTTGGGTTTGGGTATCATTATGTTGGGTATCATTAGATAGGTCTTTTAATAGCATTGTGATGTTTTTATATTCATTTTTCGATTGAGGTATCCGTGAATGAGTTATTCAACTTGAAAGCTCATTTTTAGAGAGCGTCCCGTTTTAGGGGCCTAACTTAAAATTCACTCACTTGGAAAACTTCATACAAAAATTAAGACATAACAATTGTCTATTGGACATGATTTTGGCATTTTTTTTACATTTAAGACTGTCTAAATGACTCCACAATATCTGATGGACAGCATGGATAGTATCCAAGAGTAGAGGTTATATACTATACTCATTGCGGATGCAGACAACGCATCATGGTGACGTAGAGAGATCCGCCTCGGTCACACACTCACCAACAAAATACGACCATAGCACAAATACTCTCATTTGAGGTTGGTCTTCTAAATTACTTTTAAAATAATAACTGTAATACCTCAAAATATAGTGTTTCTCATTGATAATATTCTGTGTTTGTATTTGAATTTCGTCTCATTCCTACCAATTTTTATTTCTATATCTGTTTGGGAGAAAAACATGTCTGTATAAAAATATTTTGTTATCCTATGGGATTTTTTGCTTTAGACATTCACAGAACATGTCAATCATGCTTTGTTTCATAAAAGGGGTATGATTGCCTAAAGCTTGATACGTTCAGACAAGCATCGTCTTTTTTACATTTTAGTATGTGTATTATATAAATTCCTACCTATTGAGGTAATATCAAAATGGTTGATAAAAAGTTTATTCAAATATTATACATATATGTAGTACATAAATCTATATTTATGAAAATAAATGCCACTTTTCGTTGTAATTTAACTCCTTCTAAACGGCTGAACCGATTTTGATGAAATTTTTTGTGTGTGTTCAAGTAGGTTCAAGAATGGTTTAGATTCGCACTTTGTTGTATAAATATTTGCCTAGATGGTAAAAAGATTGTTGTGCCAATTTATTTGTAACCGCGATAGAATAAATAATTAAATAAAGTGGACTTTCATAAACAGAGAAATTTATCGAAAACAAACATCGAAAGTGGGCGTTTTATAAATTGTATCCAAAAACAAACAACGGACAGCCGTCTGAAAGTGTGTATTATTCAAATGAAAGGCTAAAAATAATCATTTATTAGTCTGAAATGTATTAAGTGTAGTACGAAAAGGTCAGAGTGGAATAGAGGTAAAATCAAAGTAACAAGTGTTGAAAAACAACCTCGGGAATCAAAGAACATTTACTAAAGGCTATGCTCGCACAACATTTCGTTTGTCAAAGCGTTCTGTGCAAAAAATATTTAGTTCAATAATTATTTCATCATGATGTGTACTTATGCCATTGAACGTCAAAAATTTAAAAAGTTTTTGTGATTTCAAATAACCGATTTTTCACTAAATGCATATGAAAGCCAATACGTTACCAGCATCAAAAGGAATTTAAAAAAATTTCTGTTGGCTAGGGCTAATCGTTGTTATAGCTTAATCGATCTTGACGAAACTTTTCCTGGTAGATAGCTGATAAGGTAAGCTGTATTTTAGGCTTCGTATTAGACTAGTTTGTGGCGTTGTTTTCAGCTACAAAGACAACCACTACATTTTATATTTTTATCTTTACTGTAGTTTAAATTAAACAAATTTTTAGCACCTAGAATCTGTGGCATTAATAAGTGGCATTAAACATTCAAATTGCAAAGATATCCCAATTTACAGTCAGTAAATCATTTAATCGATGATGCCAAATCGACATCATCATTATTATTTAATTTTCACCTCTTGAGAACTTTTACGAGACACGGTTTTAGCTGGTTTCTCTTATAAAACCTACAAATTTGTGTATGAAAACACCATGGGTTATTGCTGTTACATCACTTAATTAACTCAATTCATCAATCATCATCATCATCAACAGTCTTTAACAGTCCACTGCTGGACATATATTATGTATCTCCTTAGAAAGGAGGTTCTGGCCTACTATACCACGCTGGCCAGACGGGTTGGTAAAGGGTTTGTTTCAAGTTCTGCTTCTCTTGGCAGTGATGTTAGCTGCTTATTTTGTTCCTTTAGTCGCCTCTTACGACACCCATGGAATGAACAGGGGTGGTGACACTTTGCATTCTTAATCCTTCACAACACAAATTAATAATTCATAAACCTCTGCTGTTTATAAAAGAAACCACACAATTTCATGATTAATAAACAACAAAATTAGTAACAACATTACTTAAATAAATAATAGACCGTTGTATTTTACAGGTCTTAACTTTGTCTCATGTATAATCAGTCAATCTAGTTTTCATACTACAATCTCTGTTTGGTTTGGAGCTAGATGATTGTGCTTATTTAATTTATTTTAAACTATTTTTTTTTGCTAGAATAAAAAAGACTAATTTGTTTAAGCCTTTTTTTTATTTTATTTTTTTCAAATTAGTGTATTGTCATCGGCCCTCAATAAATCTAGAAAGTTTGAATGAAATCTAGCCGTTTAAGTTCCAAATCGTACCCATAGGAGTCGGTTATAAACAAACATACAGGTGAAGCTAATATGAAGCGAGTAAAAAAACATTTAGGACATGAGTCATTTCAGTTTAAATTTTATGATGTAAATCATAAACAGCGTCTACTTGTTGGTTAAGACTAGTCTAGATTTCCAGGTTCAATTCCGAGGTCGTATTTCAAAATTATTTGTTTTTTTTTTTAATCTATTCTTACTAACAGCCGGTATGGAATTTGGCGGTGTCTCACGCCCGTGCCTCGGATAGTACGTTAAGCAGTCGATTCCGGTTGTCATAAACATCTAATGTCAATATATATTGAGAAGCCAATGCACTGTGTACACTTAAAACCGGCTATTGATAAATGTTTATTTTTCCTTTAATCAATTTTAACTAGCCTAACTCTGTTTAGTATAGTATGTTATTTAAACAACTATAAATAAATCATATTCTTAAATACATGACTTCCTTTAGGGTTCTAATTGCACAAAATTATTAGAAATTTTATTAGGGTTAAACGGAGAAATATTGTACACAATAGCATTAGTTTTTGTTGACCCTAAAGCAGTAACAACTACAACTGGGGACCAAAATTTTGATTAAAAAGGCCCGCCCGTCCGCTGGTTCGGTAATAAATTTTGTTCTAACATTGGAATATATAGAAACAAGTGAATGAATATTATATCTATGTAGTAATATACAGTAGTATGCCTATAAGATATATGTACAGATGTATATGTTGTCGATTTAGAATCGTAGAAAATAGTATAGTGCACAAGTGTTGGTCTAGTGGTTGGCGTATTCGGCTGCTGATCAAGAGGTTTCGATTCAATTCCTAGGTCGGACCAAATATTTGTAGGATCTGCAAATATTTGTTTCGGAATTTGGGTCTTTTATATGTTTAATATGTATCTATTTACAAAAAATCTATGTATTAATTTATATCAGTTGTCTAGTACCCATAATACAAGCTCTGCTTAGTTTGGTACTAGGTGATTTTGTGTGTGAGATGCCCGAAATAGTCATTTATTTATTATTTATTTATATTTAATCGTACTCAATATACATCATTTATTCTGGATGTTTTTTTTCATATTTAAGCATACCAAAGTGACTCTACTCGTTCTGATGGAAAGCATGAGTAGAATCCAAGAGTAGTGGTAGCTATTCTCATTGTAAGTACAGATGCAGCATGGAGGCCCACACAATGGCTGCTTAAAGAAACGCTTCTGCATCATTATGCCTCCGATCTTAAAAAATGAAATAAAACAACACGAATGCTTTCATTTTTAAGTTGGTCTTCTCTGGATAGAACCTGAACGAACGACATCTGGATATACGAGCTCAATATTCATAACAGTTTCTACTATTCTAGATTGAGCTTGATTAACTCAACTAGTCAATCTTTGCCAGACATATAAATAATCATTCCTGAGTCTAAAAAAGAAAACTCAATAATAATAATAATAAAGTTTATTTTCTCTTTACAAAAAATGGTTCTTACAATATGTTTAGGGTCCAATACATTCCATTCAAATACCACATTTGTGAGAGGCTGGCGCCTGTGAAAGGTAGAAACCTATGTTACAGGTCACTAGATCCCCACGCCCCTTAGTTTGTTACAAGTTAGACTAACATATTGGATTGCGATATACATAGTTACATACTAAAGAAGGAGAAATATAAAAACCTTAAATTAAATATGATGCTTAAGGGCCACTGCACACTAGTTACTTTTAGCATCGGCGATCGGCGATTTGGCGACTGCATCGATGCTGCATCGCGTTTTAGCGACTTCCTGCGTTCGATCGCGGTATCGGAAACGCGCGTTTTAGCGACTGCTCAGATTCCAAATCGATGCTACCGGCATCCGAATGTGTGCGGAGAGTAGTGTGCCGTGTAGTGCTGTGTCGCGCTTCTAAAAAGCGACTCAATCTCCGCGTTTGGCGTTTTTAAGTGTGCGGTGTAGAGCGTTCGGTCGCCGTATTTAGCTTCTAAAAAGCGACTAGTTGCCGATCGCCGATGCTAAAAGTAGCTAGTGTGCTGTGGCCCTAATGTGTAATTGTGCGTATGTGTGTGTGTGTGTGAGAGAGAGAAAGAGTGTGTATGTGTCAATTAACTTCACACAAAGATCAGATATGAACGCTGAAAAAATTACAAGCAGAAATTTTATCCGTAACACTCTCTCGCTATAAAATTTGAGTACCGAATACTTCACGTACGATTGTTGGAACACTGCCAAAGTTTAATCGATAAAAAATAATGGTGTGCATCGTTATCGGAGTATTGAATGAATTCAGTGTCATTCATAAGAGAGGTAGGCATACATTACTTATCAATAAATGACACATACATTACAATGTTGTTTGATAACAGTTCGTGTATTAAAGTTTATATCACAGAAAAAATAGATATTTGCATTGGTTGAATGATAAATGAAAGGAGGGTTTTAAGTAGAAACGTCATTACAATTACATATAAGCTCAGCTCCTGAATGTATAATAAATAAAATAGATAAATAAATATTTGGACAACTTACACACAACATCATTTAGTCCCAAAGTAAGCAGAGCTTGTGTTATGGGTACTAAACAACAGATATAAATACATAAAAATACTTTTTTTTTGTAAATACATACATATTATACATAGAAAAACACCCAGACTCCGCAACAAATATTTGTGGATCACACAAATATTTGGTCTGACCCGGGAATCGATCCCGTAATCTAGCATTGGTTGTTATCTATAATCTATCTAAAATATCTATATGTAATAGTTGTTCTTTGGCTTGTTACTTTTACTATTATGTCATATTATATATATAATTATAGACGTATAAATTGTCTAATTGATTTATGGATTGTGTCACTTAGGCCTATTGAAAACCAGGTTCAGGCTTTTGTCTGATACTACGCTGAAATGGGTCCATTTGTGGCTATGCAAAACTGTTTTTTTTTTATAATTACTGTTCCTCTGCCAATTGAAATATTTTTAACCGACTTCAAAAAAGGAGAAGGTTCTAATTTCGACTGTATTTTTATTTTATTTTACGTTTGTTACCTCAGAATCATAGGCAGGTCGCCTATGATCGTTCGCGATTTGGGATTTCGGTATCATCATCATCATCGTCAACAGCTTGCAGGTATTGTATTCGGCATAATTATTTTATATTAATTAAATCTTCTTTTTTTTTTGTTTTAGCCCTAAATATCTATCATTCTATCTATCAAAACAAACTAAAACAATAATAAGCAACGTAGTTTGTAGAGTAAAACTATGTATTATTCTAATAAATACAATAAAACACTGTTTTCTATCCACTAATACACTATCGCGTGACTACATAACGATAAAAAAAAGGAAATTGAACGCATTTTTATCGAAATGCGAGTAAATTTAGTAATTTGTTGTGCGTGCTAATAATTTTATTGTGTGTTTTATGGGAATCACGGACCAAATATTATGGAAACCACTTACATTGTTGTATGAATAATGCTTTTGTTATGTTTAAAAATAGGTTAATTTTTATGGATAATTAGCGTTATAGAAGGATAAATATTTCGGACATCTTGCACACAACGTCATCTAGTCCCAAACTGAGCAGAGCTTGTATTATGAGTACTAGACAACTGATATAAATAAAATAGAAAACACGCAGACTCCGAAACAAATATTTGCGTATCTCACAAATTAATTTGGTCCGACCCGGGAATAGAAACCGAGATCTCAAACACAGCAGAACTTGCTGTTAAAAAGTTTGAAGTAGCCCAACTATAGTATTGTCATTCAAAGTACACATATACAAATACATATTTTCATTTTTCTAAAACAATCAGAAGTAATATTTTACAAATATTTACATCTAAGTAACAACAACGTGTTCAAAAAGTAACGACTTAATTTAACCGAGCACTCTTATTAAAAACACGCTGTTATTTTTAGGTAATTTATTTTTAACGTGACAAAAACATATTAGTCTAATCAAAAATGATTAATGATCCGTGAAATAATTTGGGGAAATAATTTCACCTGTGTCCACAATGTCAACCTAGTAATTTGGGTAAATAAATAATGTATTCTGTGGACAAAAAAGGTAAACGCACACCAAATCAATGAACAATTAAAAATAGATTAATAGAAAATAACAAATAAACAATACAATATTTCTGGAAATAAAATCTGAAAATACTAGTTCAATCTTCGAATTTCAGTTCTCCCTTAGGGTTGCGGAGGTCCGATGCCATGAAAAACTGAAATTCAGGTAAAACCGGTTGAACTAGTTGCTGACCCCAAATAATATTGGGAATATAGGTTAGGAAGATGATGATGAAAATCTGAAAATACTTCTCCTGGTGTAGATACAAGGATTTTGGAAAAGCGTATTTAGGTAGCGAAGTAGGTTAGCGTCCTCCAAATTCACTAACCTTACCTCTTCATAAATAAATAATATTTTATAATTAAGTATAAAAACTACAAAAATATAACAAAATAAAAACTAAAAGTAATAATAAAAACTAAAACTAAAGTAGACGCTTTTCATAAAAGTTGATTAAAAAAAAACAAAAAAAAACATACCTACAGAGGAAGTTAAAAGGATGTTTAAAAAAATTACCAAGTACGTGTCAGGTCACGCATAGAATAGGGTTCCTTAGTCACTCATAATGGTAGGTGGATTTAAGACCGTGATCAATAGATGAAGTTTTCCAAGTTTTACAAGTTAAACCTCTATAACTCATGAACTTATAAAGTAATCTAAGCCGTCATAGTTTTCCTTTAAACTTTATAACATGTACTACAATATGATTTTTTTTCAAATTTTTCGAGCCAGTCGTTTAACCTTTAGAGACGTCCTGTTTTAACAAAAATTGCGTTTTAAAGTTAAATAATTCGCAAATGAATGTATAAATAAAAAATAGTGTTAGAAACCTCTCAATCTTTTAAAGCACGTAACGATGGGGTAGACGCGATAAAAAAAAACATCCTCACTTTACGTGTAGGGGAGGTACCCCACGTCGGGGTTCCAGGGATTTCTTTTCTAGGGTACACCTGGTTCCCCGGCTATTGGTACCAGAGACGGCGTGCGGTTTTGGTCGGTTCGAGTCCGATATAACCACCAACTGGTGGTATCCGAGGGGATTTCCGCATAGATAAAAAAAAGGTGGCATGTACCCAAAATAAAAATATTTTTCATGACTTTATTGTAGCACTTTATCGATGCGATAGAAATACATGCCATTGCAAAGTTTCATCTTTCTAGCACTAACCGTTTGGGCAGTAAGTCATGGACTGAATCCTAAAAAGCATGCAAAAAATAGACACCACTACATGGCTAGACCATGTGATGTCTTTCTCTCGGTTCCCGTTTAATATCTCAGGTCTGTTTATAGCGTCAGGTTTGTACAATAAATCTAAGCCAATAAAAGCAGCCAATAAGTCTCTACCTACGTGACTCATCTCAAACTTTTTTAATATCAAACTGTTCAGTAGTAAAGTTAGTGAAACCGGCCATTATCGTTTGGATAAGAAGTAGCAATAAAATAGTTTATGTTTTTACAGTTTGAGAGATAAACTGTCTGTAGTTGAATTCATTAATTCCATTTGTACACTGAGATTATTTTCAGTTAGTTTATTAACAGTAGTACTGTGGCGACTTTCACATACAGCGCAACTTAAACATACAACAGCGCTATCTAGCGTAGGAAGGTAGAACTACGAAGAAAACACTGAACTATACGGAGTTACTACTAATCCTGAATCGCGATAGAGAAATTCTCAGGCTCATTAACATGTATACAACGTCCCCAACACCAACTGTTGGACAAGAGGCCCACCAGGCACCAGGCATGATCACCTCGCCTGGTTAGAGAATCCTTCCTTGGCTTGGTTGGTGATGGAGGAACACGACACCCGTCCCTCCAGAGTACCAAGACTTATTGTTATAAAACTCGATGACTGATAAGATGACATAAACTCCAAAACCCTGAGGGCAAACTGAATTTTGAAGATTGAACTAGTTATCAGTATAATATGAGGGCACTGACACCCAAATAACGATTGTCATACATGGTCATGACAACCGGGACCGACGGCTTAACGTGCTTTATGAGGCACTCTCTCTCTCTCTGCTCCTCCTTCACAGTTAGTAAAAAATCTAATATCTATATATTAACACGTGAAGCTCAAACTTTGTACAACTTTTTAGAAAAATACGCAGGAGTATGAAACTTATTGTTTATTTAGAGAAGAAGTGCAGAATTCTAATATTATTTTTTAATTATGCATAAAAACACATTAAGACAATAAAGAAACATTACACACACTACTATGTATTTGACACACACACGCATAGATACTCTTTTTGTCAAATTAACATTGTAGCGTAGCCTTGGCGAAATCAGAAATTATATATAGTCTTTGACAATATAACCATAATAGTGTTGGCAATTATAATTCAAATTAAATATGGTTGAATTTCGACCACTTTGGATCACTAGTAATTATAATTGTCTTAATTACATATAACAAGGCTCTGTAAGAGTCTGCCAAAGATAAAACTAACACTCAAAAATCTTTTTGTATCCATAGGAATTACAGTAAGTTGTTCTGCCTTTTCTGTCTACATATCTTGCCCTATTTAATATAAATAAATAAATATTTCGGACATCTGACACAAGATCATCGAGTCCTAAGCTAAGCAGAGCTTGTCTTATGGGTACTACAACTGATATAAATACATAAACGTACTTTTTTTTGTAAATCCATACATATTATACAAAGAAAACACCCAGACTCCGAAACAAATATTTGTGAATCACACAAATAATATTTGGGCTAACCCGAGACCTCTTGATCAGCAGCCGCATAGGCCATACCAACAAGGCAGTCAAAATGTAGGATATTTATTTTATTTCCAATATTCCTATTCCTATTAACTAAGTTATAAAACTCTGATGTATTGTAAGGACTATATTAGCTTAGAACCTGTTCCAAAAGATAAACATAGTTCAACATCTACTCTCATTATTGACATACTGACCTACAAGGAAAAACAATTGCGGAAATAATGGATAATAAAGATTGGGATTGGGTGTATATACAAGATATTTCGAAAACGTTCCCAGAAATAAAGATAAAGGATGATATTAATGATACCTTTAATAATAAGAAAAAATCGGTTGTCTGTAAAGTCGGTTTACTGACGATATTTGGCAACGTCTTATGAAAATACTGATTGTGCCTCTTTGTCGCTCCTTCCGCGCTCTCGCTTGCACTTCAAGCCTTAAATGGAACGCCTCAGAGTGAGGTAACGCCGCATGAGTCATGTTTTTTCGTGCGTGCAGCCGGCTCCATCGAATTATAAGACGTTGTCACGTCAAAAAAACAAAACCCAGGAAAAAAACAGAACTTCGTAAGAAATAAAAACATCTTTATCATCTTCCTAGCCTTTATTCACAAAATTATTTGAGGTCGGCTAGTTAGACCGATTTTACCTGCATTTCAGTTTTTTCAATGAGCGACTGGTTTCGGACCTCCGCAACCCTGAGGGAGAACTGAAATTCGAAGGTTGAACTAATTGTCAGTATATTTGAAGGCACTTACTTCCCTATAATGAGATAATAAGAACAAGAACATATTAAGAACAGCCCTCCTAGCTAAACAGAAAATGTTTTTCGATCTCTATTCTAGTTCTCTATTCTCTTGTTTAATTGGCTAGTATTTCGTTAAGCCTCGTGACTGAGTGACATGAGCCAATCTGCCATTAAAAATAAATATTTCGGACATCTTACACACAACATCATCTAGTCCCAAACTAAGCAGTTTGTATTTTGGGTACTAAACAACTGATATAAATACATAAACACTTTTTTTTTGTAAATACATACATATTATACATTGGAATCACCCAGTCTCCGAAACAAATATTTGTGGATGACACAAATATGTAATCCGACCTGGCAATGGAACCCGAGACTTCTTGATCAGTAGCCGCATACGCTAACCACTAGACCAACAAGGCAGCTAGTCTATCTACAATAAGTCTACCCCCCGTAGTGCAAGAATGGACTGCGTCAGCTTAGACGAGTATAAAGTTTTCTTTGACACAAAAAATTCTCTTTCAGACAGCTTACTAACGTTAGTCATAAAAGTTTCTCTTCAATTTCTACATTTCTATTGACTGAACTATCTCGTGAAATCCATTCTCAACTTTAACAATATTAGAAACGATTAACACTGCAATCATCACCAGCCTATCGCAGTCCACCGGCTGTACATAGGCCTCTCTCATTGCACACCACTCTGATCGATTTTGGGCTTAACTATATTGCAATCTGTGTAGTTAATTCAAAATCTAAATCAAATCAACTCAATAATCGTTATCTGACTCGATTTGTTGTTAGAACAAACAACAACTTCACGATACAAATCATACCAGATAAACAAAACATCATAAATTAAATTTAAACATCCTTAGGTTCCTGATGTTTACCGTACAATAGATTATTGAGTTTAATACTGCCTCGTAATTTTAGAGTGCCTCGTTGGTCTAGTGTTTAGCGTATGCGACTGCTAATGAAGAGGTCTCGGGTTTGTGATCCACAAATGTTTGTTTCGGAGTTTGGATGTATTCTATGTATCATTTCAGTATGTTATTTTCGTGTGAAAATATGTTATTTTCGTGTGGTGACACATTAAGAATACAGAGTGTCACCACACCTATTCATCCCGCGGGTGTCGTAAAAGGCGACTAAGGGATAAAGTACGCAAGACAACATCAATACAAAGAGAAGGAAAACTTGAAACCAACCCTATACCAATCCGCGTGGCCCCTGGCTAGCGTATTATAGTACGCCAAAACCTCTTTTCTAAGGAGAGGCCTATGTCCAGCAGTGGACTGTTAAAGGCTGTTGATGATGATTGATGAAATGTTAATTTGATTTTTGTATGCTTCAAAAACTAGAGAAATACCATTTTACCCGACAACGGTAAAGCTAAAGGAGGGTTATGGTTTTGACTGATGGTGATGATGATGTATGTATATATGCTCATTTGTTTCCTCATAGAACCTCAACAACTTAAAAGAACTGGACATATAGGTTATTGTCAGAAGCGTCTTGATCGTTCGCTGGTTATAAGGTAAATGACATGTCACTGAATCTGATGTGACGCCCTCTATCGGTCATTAGGTCCTGTGTTGAAAAATAAATTTGAGATAAATATGTGAGATTATCCGCTAATTGTGAGATTTCAAACCTTCTAAACTACTAGCTAGAATTGTTACAAGTTAATTGAGACAGACTATTTATTACTCGGTTTGTTTTGTTAATTAAAATACACTTTGCAAATAAATTAATATGATAACAGTACCAAAATATTTAAAAATAAAAAAGTAACTAAGGTTCACAGCACACTAAGTCCTTTTAGCATCGACGATCAGCGACTAGTTGCTTTTTAAAAACGCACACAGCACGATGCAGTATCGATGTAGTCGCCAAATTGCCGATCATCGATGCTAAAAGTAGCTAATGTGCTGTGGCCCTAAAACCCAACTACGACAAAAAACGGCGCTGAAAAAGTATGAAACTAGATTCTAAGGATACAGTTAGGGTAATTTAAAATAGTAAATTTTTAGATGGTGCGGCTTTTTACCCTTGGTTTAGTTTGTATTGTAATCTGTTACCCCTATCTTTTGATGCATGATTAGGGGCTAGTAGGACAAGCCTTATTCACGGCACGCCAGTTCCAATAGCCCGCTTTTACTTCAGATTAGGGAAATCACTGAGCCGTAAAATTGTCGGTGAAATGGGACCAAATCTAAGATATGTAATTTTAGTACTTTCTACTAAATTTAGATTAACTAAAACTGAGTTTTGGAAAGTAGCGGACACTTCAGAAATAAGGTTTGTGTTATAAGCACTGTTTAAGTTATAAGTTCATATATATGCAAACAATGTATATTACAGACAAGAAAATACTCGTAAAACCTTACTTCCTTACTAATATTATATATGCGAAAATAGCTCTGCGTGTCTGCTTGTCCACCCTTTACGACAGAACTACTGACCCGCTTTAAATGAAATTTTGTTAACGAATAGTCTAGAGTCTGAGAAAGTACATACGTTACTTTATGGCGCGATAACCGACATACACGCGCATAGGCGCGGGCAGCCAATCCCGAAGCTGCTAGCCGCACGCGCTCACGCGTCGTAGCGCGTGTTCAGTGTGTTGGACCTGGCGTGATTTCTATAATAATCGATGTACTTGCATACAATATTAAAATCTGCTACTCCGCGCTAGGCGACGGAGCGCGGTGTAGTGTGTGAATCGCCTAAGGCCGCTGCATACGTTACGAGATATTACCTCGGACGGGACGTGGACGTGGTTGCCTCGTTATAAACGGGGACGTGATGGGAATGCATACGCACCGTGACTGTAACACGGATCTAACGTGTTAGTGTTGTGAACAAGGAAAGATGTATTTTTCATTTCAAGAATTAGCTTAAATTGCTATTGACGTGCTAAACATCGTCGGCGACGATATTTAGCTCGTCCCGTGCGTGCCACGTTCCTGTCCCGTCCGTGTCTCCGTGAAGTATGCATGTCCTTATAGATTTTGTATGAAACGATGTTTGCAAAACTTCTCGTCCTGTCACGTCCGTGTAAAATCCCGTCACATATGCAGCGGCCTTTAAGCATCATTGACTGTAAATTAAGACCGTAACTCTTCTAAGAGTAATTTTACTGACATAATCTTATCAATTTGAACCTTCAAAATCTTTGTTACTGCTAAAAGAGATCGATCAAAATATTGACACTTAACTAAATTGGTTTTGACGTCTACTTTCTAAATCTAAAATGACAAGGGACAATGGAGAAGTTTTTGACGAAGACATTATTTATCGAAGGCTTGAAATTTATTAGAGGTTGTTGAAGAGAAAATGATTAATTGCATATGCCTAAATTAGTAAAAAAATTGATGTCACTAATTACCCAAGAACTTCGGTGACTACTATTATTAACGTAATGTATTTTGAAATGTATCTTACATAAGTAGGTTTCCTTATATACCGCACTATTTTATCCTGAGTAACGCTGTCCGCGTGGTGACGGATTAAGAATACAGAGTGTCACCACCCCTATTCATCCCGGGGGTGTCGTAAAAGGTGACTAAGGGATAAACTACGCAAGACAACATATTGATGTTGTCTTGCGTAAAGAGAAGGAAAACTTTAAACCAACCCTATAACAACCCGTCTGGCCAGCGTGGTATAGTAGGCCAAAACCTCCTTTCTAAGGAGAGGCCTATGTCCAGCAGTGGACTGCTAAAGGCTGTTGATGATGATGATGAACGCTGTCTAGTTTTACATTCAAATTTTTTCGCAGGGCATTATTAGAAACTTGTTTGCGGTCACGGCGAGAGCTTCGTAACCGAAGAAAAGTGTATAGTTGGAAAGCGATACTCTATTTACGAGTATACATTCTGAATCAATACAACAACCAGTATTCGAGAGTGCTTCATAATGAACTCAACAATTAAAGCAGATTATTTGTTGTATTTAACAGCCATTGCAAATATATGTAGTTGTATAGGATTGCCATGAAATAAATATATATTTTAAACAAGATTCATTCAACGAGCAGTTCAAGATTAACACAGAAACATTTTAATTTTCTAAAATATTATATTGTATAAATGTTGATCGGCGCGAGAATTTCAATATTGAGATTCAGGATTAGTAGGTACTCTAAATAGTTCATTACTTCGTGATTCAGTGATTCTTCGGTAGATGGCGCTGTTTTAAGTTTCTCACTTGCACTGTATGTGGAAGCCACCGTAAGATCAGAGGCGACCATGCTGACTTGAAAATCATTTTAATTCATATCATGGTCTTGGCATTTGCATCAGAATAATGATTTATTCAAACTTAAAGTAGATTTGACATTTTATTAACATTGATCCTGGTTTCAAAACTGACCTCACAGCTTACTGACAAGTACATTTATCACATTATATCACAGGACCTTCAACGAAGCCAAGGTCTTAAAGCATTACAATATAATAGAGAATTTCTTTAGATATTAGGAGGTAAAGGATCGTGTATTAAAAGGCAATGAAACGACCTCTTTAAGGGAGTATGAATAAAGTGAGCTCTTTGATTAATGTTACTGAAGATTTACATATTGATCAGAAGTTTCTTTCAAATTTATCGAACTGTGTCTTGAATCTCATTTATGTCAATATCGCTTTTATGGATAGAGGATTAAAATATGTATTTAAGATGTTCTCTAAAGATATTCTCAATAGATGGGATAGTACACCGTCTGCTTTCAATAAGTATCAAAGAAAGTGTTTGATGAAGTTGATTGATTGATTGAAAGAAAGTGTTTTGTCTTTTGTTTAATATCACAACAAAGCCTGAGGTATTAGTCAAAAAAGGAATCTATGGGTATATTTCAAATATATATTTCTTAAAACAAATTCTATAAGCTTTTTGTATTTTTGAAAAAAAAATTTCGTATTGGTGCACTAAGGCCAAAGTTTGATCTTAAATTGATGACATTGTTTTGGCTACACAGATATTTGAAATTTAAATGGTATGTTGCAGTATAAAGCGTCTAGTGCCACCTGGTACAAAACTAAAAGAATCGATGAAATGGATTCGAAGTTTTGTAGGATTTTCTTTTTAGGTGATGATGGTCACATTAGATGACTTGATATTAAGTAGCATAACCAAACCTCTCCCCATAAGTAGAGGATTGTAAATGAAATTACTGGTGAGAGTTACGCATCCCCTAATGCGTAGAGAATAAATATCACACAGTACAGTACAACAAACAATAACCTGAGCGAAGACATCGTGAAGACACTACACGATGTTATCGCTCATAACAAGAGAAAAATAAAATAAAAGCTGCCAAGTGCGAGTCGGAATCGCCCATGAAGGGTTCCGTATTGGCAAGTAACATCATATAAAAGTTCTTGTAGTTCGTTGTAACTTTCATCGATGTTTTTATACTAGTGTATTGATTTGATGAAAGGTAAATTGCGTGTTACGATTTATGACGTATTAAAAAAAAAAATACTCACTAGATCTCGTTCAAACCAATTTTCGTTGGTAGTTTGCATGGTAATGTACAACATATATTTTTTTTAGTTTTATCACTGTCTTATTTTAGAAGTTAGAGGGGTGGGGACACACATTTTTCCACTTTGGATGTGTCTCTCGCGCAAACTATTCAGTTTAGAAAAAAATGATATTAGAAACCTCAACATCATTTTTGAACACCTATCCACTTTATGGTGAATATTTCTATTAGTCTAGATCACAGAAGTCATGAAAGTGGTGATGTATTTTAAATACTATGATATTATTTTTATTTATGAGTCAGTAAGTTCTGAGTATTACAGAAGAGCTAATGTGAAACTCAGAATTATTTTCCAGTATTATCTGGACTCGTTCTTTGAATACCTTAGACAAACGAAATTCTTCAAAAAAGACAAATTTGAATTAGGGGACATCTTCCTATTACTGAAAATTACTTGCTTGTTGCATGACGTAATGATGCACTGTTAATTTAAATTTTGAAATGGCTCAATCCGTACCGAATTAGCTGTTCAATTTCCCTCTTGATCGATTTAAATCAATCTTCCAATTTTTATTTATTTTGATTAAGAAATTGCTTTGCCTTAGATTTAGACTAATGTAATATTAATTCCTCAATTATATCTGTCTAAACTCCTTCTAGTAATTTCATTTACAATGCTTCTAAAACTTGAGAATTACTGGACGTGGTATTTTTTTTTGACAGGGTAGATATTGATTCGTTCAAAACTTTGACAGGATTCGCTACTGATGTTGAAGATTGATGTCCCGGCTGGTGTTCTCTTACCAAAATCTTGTTTAGATATTATTAACTTTAGCCTCAAGATGCCTCATTACTATATTCATTAAATTTAATTTTGAAAAAAAAAATCCGTCTCGCTTATTTGGGAAGTCTGGCAGACCTAAAATATCGAAATTATTTTATAGAAGTATCGAGTACAGAAGCGTAGCTTATGATAAAAATTAGCCAAGTGCGTTTCAAGCCACGCCAACAGGATTCCGTAGTCAATAAAGGCATGTGGATTTAAATCGTGTCCAACAGAAATCTAATTCTTATGTTTACTCATTATTTAGTTATTTTTGTACGAAGTTTTACAAGTTGGCATATTTTACAAGTTAGGCCTCTATATCTTCTGAACCAATAAAGTTATCTATCTTCTGAACCAATAAAGTTATCTATTTTAGGGGTAAATAACACCTCCCTTACCCCTAAAGTGGGTATTTATTTTTTCAGTGTTTCTTTTGTCAATAGACAACCCAAGGTTTATATATTCTATAGCCTTCGTACTTTCGGTTCGTGGTAATTTTACTCAGTTAAACTCAGTAAACTGTTATATAAAAAGCATTTAATTAACAATAGTTTGGCCAGGAATATTTTAGCGAACCCGCCCACGATATATTATTTAATATATCAAATTTCATATAAATACTTTTCATCCAATAAACAAATGGGTGAATGTCGTTTCTACTCGTATCCTTTACTATGAAGGTGGTTAAACGAGCTACTTATAAGAACAGAATGTGGAGCAATCGTAGTCCTTCAACACAAAGGGAGGATCCTCCGACCAGGCAAGTTGATCATACCTGGTGGGCCACTGCCCAACAGTTGCTGTTGGGATGTTCTATATATGCTAATCGGCGCGAGAATTCCTCTATCACGATTCAGGATTCGTTCATTCCATGTTTTTCTTGTGGTTCAGTGTTTCTTCTCTAGATGGCGCTGTTGCATTTAGAAGTCACCATACTGAAGGTAAATTAAGCAACTGATTAAAAAACTTAACGAGAAAACCACAAGACAAAATCAAAATTTATTAAAGAAGAAGAACGTTAGGTGTGAAGCAACGCCAATCATTATTATTCTAATCAGTAAATGCCTACCGCAGTAAATGTGTTAAAATAATATCTAAGAAATCTTTTCAGACAATTTATTAGACAACGAACATAATTTAAGGTGGCATTTGGGAAAACTTCGTTCTGTTTATTATCAGCTGGAGTTTTAGTAAGACTACATTATTTAAAACTATTCTAAAGATAGGGAGTGCCTTAGTGGTTTGGTTTACTTTCATCAGATTACACACCCTGTTTGATACAGGGTGTGTATTCTAATGCTCACAAATTACATTTAAAACTATTCAGTATTTTGGTTATTTTACGTTTTAAGTTATTCTGTTTCTGTTCTGTATTTCGTTTCATCAGATTATTTTGGTTCATTATGTAACCAGCTTATCTGTCTGTTTTAGAAAACTGTGGGTGTTTAATTTGAAATTAATGGGATTTTAGCTCTGCGTGATAGCCATCTTATATGTGGGCGGAAACACGAGCAAAAACGAGTTTAAAATATATTTGCTACGTAAATTGAAAAGCAGATCTCTGGGTAGGTTATTGTATAAGTTTTCGGTCACATATTTATTATTAAATTAGTCAAGTTAATTTTAATAGGAAATAAAAAATTTCATTAGATTTATGCTATCCAATTTCAACTCTTATAAATTACACTATCGTCACTTAATTTATTACTTCCGAAAGTAGTTCAAGCGATTTTAAAACGCCTTATAATTTAAGACGACTAAGCGAACTGAAGTGGTCAGTTACCGAAAAATATTCTCCTGACGTCATTAGAACTAGTTTGTTAGTTAGAGATATATTTGAACACCAGAACTCCCTCTGGAATGCCCTCCCACTTGAAATCAGGATGTCCACTAACCGTCACTTATTTAACCTTTTGACCGCCAGGGTCACATATATGTGACAAGCGAAAACTGTCCCTGTACGCCAACGTCACAAATATGTGACAAAAAAAGCAGTACACCAAAATACGAAATAAAGCATTTAAACATTACTTTTATGTCTTTAAATTTATATCAGCACCTTAAGAAGAAGCTCTAATTCTTATCTATTTCCATAAAACTATTTAAATTGCTTTATAATATTAAGAAATTTTACGCTAAAAAGAAAGAAATAAACTCTAAAAAAAGAATGTCCTCACACGCCAGAGTCACAAATATGTGACAACTAGTGATGTAGGGCACGTTAGGTGATATTATAATTTTATATTAAAGTATGTATGGGTAACATAGTAATTAAGATTAAGAATTTGATTTTTCAATTTCTTACTACAAAGTTCATCGCGGCATGTCAAATGACGAATGTCAAAACGGGCTTCTTATTTTGTGACGACTATAGTATTGAAAAGCTATAAATGTATACATACTGTATTACATTGTTAAAATGTTTTATTTTTATAAAGTTGATTATTACATAACCTATTTGTTACTTTTTATGCCAGGTTTATAGAAGCTAGTATTGAAAAGCTATAAATGTATACATACTGTATTACATTGTTAAAATGTTTTATTTTTATAAAGTTGATTATTACATAACCTATTTGTTACTTTTTATGCCAGGTTTATAGAAGCTAGTATTGAAAAGCTATAAATGTATACATACTGTATTACATTGTTAAAATGTTTTATTTTTATAAAGTTGATTATTACATAACCTATTTGTTACTTTTTATGCCAGGTTTATAGAAGCTAGTATTGAAAAGCTATAAATGTATACATACTGTATTACATTGTTAAAATGTTTTATTTTTATAAAGTTGATTATTACATAACCTATTTGTTACTTTTTATGCCAGGTTTATAGAAGCTAGTATTGAAAAGCTATAAATGTATACATACTGTATTACATTGTTAAAATGTTTTATTTTTATAAAGTTGATTATTACATAACCTATTTGTTACTTTTTATGCCAGGTTTATAGAAGCTAGTATTGAAAAGCTATAAATGTATACATACTGTATTACATTGTTAAAATGTTTTATTTTTATAAAGTTGATTATTACATAACCTATTTGTTACTTTTTATGCCAGGTTTATAGAAGCTAGTATTGAAAAGCTATAAATGTATACATACTGTCTTACATTGTTAAAATGTTTTATTTTTATAAAGTTGATTATTACATAACCTATTTGTTACTTTCTATGCCAGGTTTATAGAAGCTAGTATTGAAAAGCTATAAATGTATACATACTGTATTACATTGTTAAAATGTTTTATTTTTATAAAGTTGATTATTACATAACCTATTTGTTACTTTTTATGCCAGGTTTATAGAAGCTAGTATTGAAAAGCTATAAATGTATACATACTGTATTACATTGTTAAAATGTTTTATTTTTATAAAGTTGATTATTACATAACCTATTTGTTACTTTTTATGCCAGGTTTATAGAAGCTAGTATTGAAAAGCTATAAATGTATACATACTGTATTACATTGTTAAAATGTTTTATTTTTATAAAGTTGATTATATACTTAACCTATTTGATTCGTGTATTTTTTTAAAATATCTCCTTCAACGGAATTATAGAAAATTTAAATCTAATTTATAATACGTGTTTTATTTATTATTAGATAATATTGTACTCGATAAGCGAGATATTACGTTGCTACATCAGTATTTGAGAAGCGCAATATTCAAAAAATGACGTACCGCCCACGCCAGGGTCATAATATGAAGATAACAGATCAAGAATAGTGTCGTACCTATAGTTATTATATTTAATTAAATTGTCGTCTCATATCTGTTATTACGGTATTAAACAACTCTGTAAATAGTGTATAACTATTACTAGAGTGGGAAGAGGTGTAATGTTGAAATAAATTCAATGTTATAAGGACATATATTTTGAAATTGCAGACGAAAATAAAAATACAATTCATGTTATCGATAAAGTTTTGGAATCCTTATTTTTTTCGTAGGTATTTGCGCTAAATTTGTGGTCTGGCGTTGAGGGCAAGTTGACCAGTTTTTGCTCTGGCGTTCAAAAGGTTAAAACGAAGGTGAGAGGTCAGTCACCCAATTAATTGATAGTATGTCTCCTTAAAGTAATTTTCTACTGTGTACGATGTGTGTGTGTTTGTATGTGTGTATTTTTATGTATGTATGTAGGTATGTATTTATACTATATTAGTTTAGTCTTAGATTAAATAATATGCATCTTGTTCTGGATAACTATAACTTTGAAAGGTTGACTGGCATTAGGTCTGCAGATGTTCATAGCTGTATGAAGTGGTTAATAAATACACATAGATGTTTTTAAAAAGATACAAAATATATGGTATAACCTGATTTCAAGCTTCACCCAGGCATAATATAAATACCTAAATATTTCGGATACCTTACACACAACGCCATCTAGTCCTGAACTAAGAAGAGCTTGTATTGTGAGTACTAAAAAACTGATATAAATACATAAGCAAACTTTTTTTGTTACATACAGAAAACACCAAAACTTCGAAAGAAATATTTGCGGATCACACAACTGATGACCGTTGGGGCAGAAGAGTTCTGGAGTGGAGACCGCGTCTTGGTAAACGTAGTGTAGGACGCCCACAGGCGAGGTGGAGTGACGACCTGCGTAGGATGGCTGGCAGGAGCTGGATGCGAGAAGCCCAAAATCGATCAGAGTGGTGTGCAATGGGAGAGGCCTATGTCCAGCAGTGGATTGCGATAGGCTGATGATGATGATGACACAAATGCGGGAATCATACCTGAAACATCAGTGCACAACAGTCGCATTTCCTTCTGAATTACTGCCCCACCGAGGCAGTCGAAATATAAAGATATGAAGAACCCTTGACATAAAAATAATGAAACAAAAATATTACTTTATTTGGTCATAGTTTCATTATTTTTTCTGTAATCTAATAAAACTTATGTTTATTCAAGGTAATAAAGCTATAATATCGCCAATTACTACGTCTTAATATTGTAAAGCTTTTATAAATAAATAAAGCTATTATAAATAAATAAAACAGCTTATTAACATAATCGGTAAACTACAAAACCTATACCAATTTTGAAATACACAATAAAGCATCAATAAGTTACAATTAGAACTGATCAGCAAATAATCTGTCTGAGCTTTCAGACATGCTCAATTACTAATAACGTTTGATTAAATATTAATATCGTTTGAACATACGACACAAATATGTACTTAAATTAGATCGACAGTATGAACATAATATTAGGAGTCTTTGATTAATTCTAAATCAAAGGATAGACATATCCATACTCAATATTATTAATTCGAAAACATCTCTGTCTGCTTGTCTATCTGTCACGATTTAAAGGCAAAATCACCACACAGATTTTATAGAAATTTGGAGCCCGGGGCGAATGGCTGGTTTTAGATATTTTTTTAAAAGCAGTATATGTGAGCCAGAATCTTAATAAAATTTATTACCGACCATATAGACCTCCTACTCGAGAGAATCAAGGAGAGGCAGGTTTGATATATGGGAACCATCCACTCTATAAAGAGCGAGAGAATTCAATTCAAACAATCTATATTAATAATCTCTTATCAACGAACAGTACCTCTGCACACTTCTTCTCTCCACCTCTTCAGCACATACATGATTTGATGTATGACATTATCAGAAGACTAATCTTTATTTCATCAATGAAGTTCATGATAAAAGGAAGCCGAGACCCAAAACATGACGGCCGGTTCAGATGTGTCTGCATCATTCTCCCGGTCTCTGAAATCCAGGAGAATGATGCAGACTGATTGAGCCTCCGGACTCACACTCACCACCGAAATACGACAGCAAGAGTGCTGTCTTTATTAGGATGGTCTTCTGTGTGAGGGTAGTATTGCCCCGGTCAAGCCGACCCATGCGTGCTGAAATGAGCGTGACTCTATTACCTATTACTTTATTGTGTCTAATATTCTATATATAAAAAGTGGCCTTGACATCAGAAAGAAAAAAATAGGAGTTGTTTCTAGATGAGTTCAAGCTTAAAACTGTGATTTATAACTCTCTTCGTTAAGTTAAACCTTTAGAGTGTAAACAGCAATTACTACAAGCGCAGTTTCTAACTAATTAAAGTTTAAAACTAATATTGATTAGCGCTGACTATACTATTCCAACAAACTCACATCACTATTTCAACACGGCAAGAAAAACAAATGTAATTCATTTAGTTAGTTAATTGATTGTGTTTTAGATTTGAGTTCATTGGAAGCTTTAATATTGAATGAACAAAGTTACAGTGATTTTTTGCTTAAAAGTTTTTTAAAACTTACAAAATTAAATCTTCATGATTCTAATCAAAGAGCCAATAATAGCTTCAACAACTACTCTGCAGTACCACTAACTAAAAAAGAAAATCATTAAACTCAATTTTGTTTTATATGCTCTTGTAAACGCATTTCCTGTTTTTGTCAGACTATGTTCAGAGAAAGTGAATTTTGTGTTTTGCTGTAAATGGGACTTATTCGCGATAAAATAAGCCAATGTTATAAGTATGGTGTGTAGGTATACCGACATTTCAAAAACTCAACGCGATCGAGTGTGGGTAGATACAACTTGTACATCACGAAGGCGTCGCTAAACTCGCATCAGCTACTAGTGATTACGAGTGGTATATCCCGTTCGAAACGTCGGAAAGTAGAAGGTATCGAAACCTTTTTAATTTTATCGCGAATAAGTCCCGTTAACAGCAAGAAACATGAGAATGTGTAAAAGTCGCGAAAGTCTAAAAACAGTTCATGTGATTTTTATGGTAAAGTATGCACAGGTATTTTTCATGGTTAAGGCCAAGTAAGCCGACTGGTCTACTGCAGACCATGAACACCTGCAACTTAAGTGGTAAGTTACCGCTGATTGAAGCCTCCCTGATAAGGTAAAGGTAAACCCAAACTCTTAATTAAGTTATACCTTCCAAATACGTCACTCAATGGTAAAATATAACAATAGAAGTGAAAGAAAGCTAGGCATAAGCCTCACTTTCTTTGAAGCCTTCATTTGGATTTCTGGATAAAATTTATTTGATGTTATTTAATACATCACAACTGTATTTACCATGAAATTGTAATTATTGTGAACGTACTGCTATGTATACCCTCACACAGAAGACCATCCTAATATCATTATTAGGATAGTGGTGGGACCATCCTAATATCGTTATTAGGATGCTCTTGGTCTTCTTCTGTGTGAAGAAGACCAAGAGCATGTAAAGAGCAAGAATGCTGTCATCAGCATTCTTGCTGTCGTATTTCATTGATGTGTGTGAGACCGGAGGCCATATCATTCTGCATCAAGCCTCCACAGGCTGGGATTCTTTCCCTTCCCCTGCTCCTGGATTCTACTCATGCTTTCCATCAGGCAGAGTAAAGTCATTTTGATAAGCTTAAATATGTAAAAAAAAAACGCACAATATTCCATGATCGTGTTTGTCTGTAGAATATTGGTGAACGTAGTTAATTAAGTGTTTAGAATCAAAATATCAGATGATCTGTGGCTGAATATAAAATATGTTATTATCAATAATGCATTTAATTATAAATACTATTTTACGGATGAAGTAGGAAGTAATTATATTTCTACTTGAGAAATATAATTACTGACTACAAAATGCGGGTGTAATCCTCTGTCTATCCCTTCGAGGATAAAGCGTGAATTTCTAATATGTGTAATGACTATAAAGATGACTTATATACTTGGGAATACTCCTGACGTACATGAATACAATTACTTCTATAAATTATTCATGTACTAAAAAGAATTGCGGTTCTAATTTTTGATAAATATTTTTGTATATTATTTACTGTGATACGGCTCAAGATACGTAGTATGTAAAAGCAAACTTATTTGTATACTCTTGTATGATATAAAATGCCAGCAGATAAACGAGTCACCTGTTCTCTAGCCAAAATGCAAACATTTTTCGTTTCTATTCTCTTGTTTCATTGGCAAGTTTTTTTTTTTTTTCATTTCATTGGTCAGTCAGTCAGTCACGTGATAAAAACAAAATATTAGCCAATGAAGCAGGAGAATAGAATCGAAAACGAAATACATTTGCAACTTGGCTAGGGTAGCTAATTTTCACGCAACTACTACTACGCAATAGACAGAGAGTATGTAATCAGCGGGTATGAAGTGACGTGGCAATAGCGGCAGTTCCATATAAATCTATATATTTGACGTGCTGCTGCTTCAGCTTCTTCGACACCACTATCGCCCTATTCTCGCTGACTACATATTGATAGCATTAAAGTTTGGAATTTAGAAGTCACGAAGTTCAAAAAGCAGTGAAGTTCAAAGGTAGTAGAGCTGCACTGATTTCTGACTAGGTCGCCATAGTGTGGGTCACCGTGTTGCATTGTCCACATTGGTAATGAGGACGGTGGCCACCACTCGTGGATTCTGCTTGAGCTTTCCATCAGGCTGAGCAGAGTCATTTTGGCAGCATTAAATAAAAAATAAAAAAAGCACGAATTGACCAGCTCGACCGGGGCAGAACTTCCCTCGGTATCAAACTAAAATGATAGGATTTCGTGCTGTCGTCTTTCGTTGGTGAGTGTAAGACCGGAGGCCCAATCATTCTGCAATATTCTGACTGCTGGAGAAACATCTTCTTAGTAAGATAGTAGTAGTGACCAACTGCATGGTATGCACTCGCAGTGAGGATGGTGGCCCCTACACCTGGATTCTACTTATGCTTTTCATCAGGCACTTCACTTTGGTTAGCTTAAAAAAAACATGCCAGCACTTTGCAAGCCTTTGAGATAGGTACACTCTTTTCCGGCTAAAAAATATTTCTGGCTTCAATTTATTCAACAGGTCTGTTCCTACTGATAAAAAAATCTTGAAAAGCGCATATTTATGGAGTGGGACTTTCCAAGTGCTCGGGACGAAAGCAAGTTTTAGATGAGAATCTAGAATAAATTAAACGTCACTAACAGATTGTAACAAAATTAACGAGATAAAATATTGAGACTTAAAAACAGACACACCGCCTATACCTTCAGTCAACATATGATACGCCTCGTCAGGCATTTTGGTACATTACTGTGTGCGTACATATTTCTTGAATATTTTTTATATTACCGTCGCTTCAAGCTCTTGTACATTTTTAAATATGGATGTTTATAACCAACGATCGTACGATTTAGTTTAGCAATAAATTTCCATTAATTATTTATATGCCCGACTTAAGAGTCCATCCCATGACTTCTGACCTAGCAGTCAAGATTGCTAATCAATAGACCAACAAACCAATTCGGGGATGAAAAACTGATCTATAATTCATCTTATGTTTGGGAAAACGCGAATATTAGAGTTATCGTGCGTATTTCGTTACTTATAGCATTGCTGGCTACATCTATACTAATCTTTCAGTAACACTTAATAAATATAATAACCGAGCAAAGCTCGGTCGCCCAGGTACTAACCTCCTATACGTAAAAAATCATGGTGATGTATAGGCAAACATTTCTTCATCAAGAATCCTGTAATCATTCTGCATCATTCTCCCATCTTCCTCAGGCCGGGAGAATGATAGAGAAACATCTGACCAGGCCGCCATGGTATTGGTCACCATGCCCTTATTCCTAGATTCTATTATTGCTTTCCATCAGGCAGAGTAGAGTCACTTTCGTAGGCTTAAATATATAAAAAAAAGTTTTTGTGGGGAAAGTGGGCAAAACATAAACTTTAATAGGAAAATCCTGTTGATGTAGTTTCAACGAAGTTTGTAGCATGCAACAACTTCATTTATTGTTTAGTAATATAAGTGGCTTGATCTAACAGCTAAACGTCATCAGCATTTAAAAAAAATAACAAATCAATGGTAGTGGAGAATTAGAGTGGTATTATTTTCAGTTCTGGTAAAATGCACAATTATGCACAATTATAGTTTATATAACTAAAAAATTGTAAATGCTTACAAAAGGCGGTTACAGACAAACATAAATAACAATGGAATTTCTAATTTTCTTCCATTATTATGCTATGACTAGAGAAATCGAGTCTTTAAACCACACTCGTAGGTACTATATAGTAAACTGAGGCGGGTAATCTAACCCCGAATGTACCAAAACTAAACTATAGCAATATATTTGATAAAACAGATAACGTTCATAGTGATTCTCAAACACAATCATGAGTTAATGAATATTATCTAACTAACTTACTCGTGTTATTACACCTGCGTCTCCCAAAAATATTATTTATACTACACCTGATCGGAACAGTAGTCAATATTCCCTGAAAATGAAAAGAGAAAGTTAGTCTTTTAGGAAAAAATGTATGAAAATCCATTTCTAACGTGTTTTAGCGGGAGAGAAAGTTGTATGAATTTTCATTTCTCATGTGTTATCTTAGCTATAGCGCGCGCCTGCCCAAGGAGTTTTCATATAATTTAAATATGGAATCTCCGTGCCACTGACATCCTTTTGTGAAGAATAAAAAAAAACAAAAGAAGCGCGAAATATTTATAAATATTATGTCAAATTCTAAGCTAAATTGTGTCTTACATGGTGTCTTACGTTTTGATTTTATTTTATAAATACTTTAAATGTTCCTCACAGGTGTAGTTTAAAGCACTGTGTAGCACTCGGGTGAAAGTCCCATTCCTATCTCGGGAGTATTGTGGCCCTAGGCTGCGCCTTCGGGCCACAAACTGCTCCCTCGCTAGTAATCGGTTCCTTTCCTCCCTCGGTGAACAATGTACTATTCTATATTTTCACAAAATAATTCGCTTATAAACCTTTTTGGATAAAGCAAGAATGCTGTCATTATTAGGATGGACTTATGTGTGAGGGTAGTACTGTGTAGTACAGCGTGGCTCTTCTGCCTACCATACCAGTACTTAGTTATATAATAAATAAATAAATAATAAAAAAATATTTCGGACATCTTACACACAACGTCATCTAGACCCAAACTAAGCAGAGATTTGTGGATCACACAAATATTTAGTCCGACCCGGGAATCGAACCCGAAACCTTGAACAGCAGCTGCATACGCTAACCACTAGACTAACAAGGCATTTGAAAGTCGAGTTCGTAGTTTTATATATTCTAATCAGTAGTTACTGAGATAACCGTATTCATTCAAATAAACAAGCACTTTGGTTTTATATTATCAGTACAGATTATTCAGAGCTGGCCATAGCAGGTGAATACCTCCTTCCTGAGGAGGCATTTATACCCAGCAAGGTTCTTAATGTATAATTCAGAGCTGAATAGACAAATATTCATTGAATATATTCTTAATTTTAAAAAAGCTTACTCGGTATTACAATTCTGTCATGTAAATTTCAAGATACGTATAAGCCTACATTTATAAGAGATAGGTATATTACAAGACAAAGTACTGGATTACTCTCATACTTCACATGGTTGGTTTGTCAGAAGGCGTTGTAAAATGTATTAATAATTCATCGTTTAATTTATGATTTTGATTTGCAATGCTAAGCACCCTTGTATTGATGGTTCTATAAAGTTTGAGATAAGTGTTTTGTGGCGGTTTGAGACAGATGTTGTGTGTGTATTCGCTAACAACTGTCTGCAAAATTAGCATTCAATTTTAAACTCTATCTTGTCTCGTGTCTTCGTTGTCTCTACGAATAACGTGACATTTTTTGTTGCTAGTTTATCCGTATTGGTCGTAGTATGTTGTTATATTGCCTAAAACCTTCGTCGATAGATAAACTAGTTAATTAAACAATATAAGCCAAATTTGTCCGGCATCAATAAATGTGAACTTACCTAAAGTATTGTGGCAAAGCCTTGACTATGACTGCCTTATTGGTCTGGTTGTTAACGTATGCGGCTGCTGATCAAGAGTTCTCAGGTTCGATTCCCGGGTTGGACTAAATATTTGTGTGATCCACAAGTATTTGTTTCGGAGTCTGGGTGTTTTCTACGTATCTCTCTCTCTGAAGTCGGTCCCTCATTCTGAGGATCGTGGTCAGCTTCAGGGTTGCATCTGGAGCGGATGATCTTCCTCCACCGGTTTCGGTCTAGCGCGTCTTTCACAACCGAGTAGATACAATAGCGTGTATTATTTACTTTTCAAGCGACTCTTGTAATCATTTATTCCGAAAATAAGTTAAGTGACATTACTAATAAGCCTTGCAAGGCTCATCAAACTGTGCTCAGGTGGAATCGCCTTAGACCTTCATTGTTCCGGCTCTAATCTTTCAAGTGCCTTAGTTATATTCGCGTTAATGTTATTGCGTTTATCCCTTTTATTATTATTAGTACATAACTTTAAGGATCTTGTACTTCCAAACTTGTATTTTCTTATTTTATTTATTTTGCAACTTCATTGCACGCTAATAGAGTATAAATTTGTACATAATAGTTGGTCTCATTGCTCACGGCAATCTCTTCCAGACAACCTTTGTAGGGATATTGTAAGCTTTGATTTTGTGTAGTCTGAGGTGTAATATATTGTTTAAAATAATTGATGGAATTTATACAGAGATATGCTTGGTCAGCATATTTCAGATATGTGTCTATCATCGAGCACATAGAATTCGGGCAGATAAAAACCACGGCCGCAACCAGTTATAAGAATATTGATTATTTAAAGATCTTCTTATGCAATAAGAAACTAATTCACACATATGTTCCAAAATAAAAATGAGGACAGTAAATTAAATTCTTTGCTGTATAAAAAGGTCCATTTAAGTTATGAAATAATGGTTTATAAACTTCGTTAAGTTACTTTTAAAAATTGCAAATATTTATTTCTACATACACAACGTATTGAATTGTTATTGGTATTAATAAAAAGCAAACCTTTTTATTAATGTTTAGGTAAATAAACAAAGAATACTTTATTTATAGACATGATAAAGTAACTAAACATACAACAGACCTCACGTAAAAACAGGGTGGCCAATTTACACAAAAAAATAAAATATATAAATATCGATCACAAAAAAACTTTAGCTGTGTCATCATTTTTAACAACAAAATTTTCACTTCATTAATTCATACCGTTTCAATTTCTGCTTGTCAATAACACTACACGTTTATTACGTTGTCAATAACGGGAATTCAGCTGTCGTGGGTTTGAGAAGGGGTAGTAGTTGTGTAAAATCCCCTGAATGTACCTGTCGCGTAAAGATAACAAGATTTGCCAGCCAGTCATGCCCCAGACGACAATTCTAAAGCCTCGTTTTCTTTACACCCTGAGACAATTTTTTACTTAGATTTACTGAATAAAGTTTACTACTACTGAATAAAAGTTTCTGTTAAATGAGCCACACAAAATGATAAGCTGATTCTATGATGTCAATGGTATAGACATTGCTTAGAATATTAATTCACATATTATGTGAGTTATTATCTGTATCCGATGGTGTAATCCCTTGTAATATTATAAATGCGAAAGGAACTCTGTCTGTCTGTCTGTTACGCTTTCACCTAAACCACTGAACCGATTTTGATGTAATTTGGTATGAAGATAGAACTGAACTTGGGAAAGGACATAGGATACTTTTTATCGCGAAAATAAAGGTAGAAGGGTTTGAAATAGGGGACGAAAGTTTGTGTCAAAGTTCCTTATTATCAAACATAAAATCATGTAAGATTGTTTAATCTACCCATACCGTGTCGCGCGATATAAACGAATTCCACGCGGGCGAAGCCGCGGGCGGAAAGCTAGTATATTAATAAATCTATCGTTCTATTTGTTGGGAACCGTAAGAAAGTTAAGTAACAATAGTTTCGAAACATATCAACCAGTTTAAAGCTGTAGAATGTTGTAAAAATACCAAATAGAATCAGTGTAAAAAGCCTTTGTACTTAGTGTCATATTATGGCACTAAGTACAAAGGCTATCCTATGTCCTTTCCCAAGTTCAATTCTATCTTCATACCAAATTACATCAAAATCGGTTCAGTGGTTTAGGTGAAAGCGTAACAGACAGACAGACAGAGTTACTTTCACATTTATAGTATTACAAGGGATTACACCATCGGAAAGAAGAGATTTCATCAAACAGAAAACACCCCAATTTTTTGAAAAAAGTAGATATTCGCGAAAATTCACCTGTCAAAGGTGAATTTTCGCTATTAAGTCAGAATAGGGTGAAAAAATTTAATATTTCAAATCAAAAAATTACAGTGTATTCGGGACATAAAAAGGTAAGTTTTCACTAAACTTCGTTTAAAAATGATTTTATTTGTAAAAGATAAAAAGAGAAAACCAAAAACTTTTTTTTAATTTGTGGTTATGTGAAAAAAAGTGTAAATAAAAAATCGGCCAAGTGCGTGTCAGGCCACGCACAGGAAAGGGTTCCTCAGTTACCCATAATGGTGGATTAGAAATTGTATCCAATGGATAATTGTTATGTTTACGTATTAATGCGTTAATTTTGTATGACGTTTTCCAAGTAAGCACATTGTAGAAGTTAAGCCTCTGTAACTCCTGAACTAACAAAGTCATCTAATTCGTTATAGTTTTCAGTTAAAGTTCATTATATGGACCACTATCCATATAATGAACATTAACTTTAACATAATTTTTTCTAAATTTTTTGGGCCGGTCGTTTAGCTTTTAGAGGTGGAGGATGCCCGGTTTTACAAAAAAGTGGCCTTTAAAGTGGAATTTCTCGCAAACGGATTCCTAAAGCAAAAAATCGTCTTAACAATCCTTAAATGTTTTTAAAAGACCTATATAATGATACCCCACATGATGGGGTAGCCGCGAGAAAAAAAAAACATCCACATTTTACGTGTCGGGGAGGTACCCTAAATAAAAATATTTTTCATAATTTTATTGTAGCACTTTGTCGACCTTTCGAGTCGAGCTAATAAGTGTTGAAATCCCAAAGCGCTACATCCAGCACTTATACGCCGTTAGTACACCTACGCGTTCGTATGCGACAGCGAATCACTGCGAAACTACTGCCGTAGCGAAATATCTGCGGAACGTTAGTACATAGCAGTTTTTTGGCAAAGAAAAATATTTCAATATTTTCGGCTTCCATGGTACGAAAATCTGTCCTCAACGACAGAACGCATGCGAACACCTTGCGAAGCGAAACACCACTAGCGAAACATTTACGTCTGTGTAACGACGATTTCGCAGTTCCTTGCGAAACAATAGCGACAAGGACGCAACTATTTCATGTAGCCTAATGCTAGAGTGAGACGTAGCGTATGCGAAATTCTGCCATACTACTGTCAGTTACTTCGTTGTTTCGCTGCCGCATACGAACGCGTAGGTGTACTAACGGCGATAAGGAGAGCTCAATGTTCTGCTACGACTAAATATGATTATGATTAGATACCTGTAATGTTTTACCTACTAGTAAGCATTCCATTGTGTGTTTTTCTATGTATAATATGTATGTATTTACAAAAAAAATAGTATGTTTATGTATTTATATCAGTTGTTTAGTACCCATAACAGAAGCTCTGCTTACTTTGGGACTAGATGATGTTGTGTGTAAGTTGTCCAAATATTTATTATTATTATTATTGTTATATGGTGTTTACGTTGTATAAGTACAGAAATAAAAGTCGCTTACAAAATAAACTTGTCACTTAAAAAATGTTAGCAAACAAATCAAATTAGACATGTAATACAAAAACAAAATTCTTTAGTAAAAATAAAATGTAAGTTATTCAATTAAATGGCCCACAATTTTATCAAAAATAAGATAACATTGTTTGCGAACAAGAGAGCTATGCTCCATACGCTAAGCAAGCGCTTTACAATCAACGTCTTGTCTCCGAGTTCGACACGATATTGAAAACTGCAAATAACAAGGATGCTATCGGCGTTAAATCGACTGCTACGTTGGGCACTGAAAATCAGTTCTGTGATGGTTTAAGTTGCAGTGTACACTGAGAGTCCGCTTAGTATGATACACGGGGTACATACTTCGTTACCTTTATTGATGGCTCAGTGCTCTGATTCATAGGCTTATTTTTGTTATGTATCAGTTAATGTAGACTTATTATTTGTAATTTGTATGTTCACACAAAATAATATATGTATAATGCATGTGTATTAGCACGTCATCAACCTATAAATGCCACGTCATTTGGTATTGACATTAGCAAATGTTGTAAACCTCAAAAATGTTGCCCGCTGTTATTTCTTTCAAATATGTTTGGCAAACTGCATTTTAATCTGCTTGCTGAATGCTGTGTTTATCAAATAAAGTTCTTTCACTTTAGTTAAACATAAGAAATTGAATTTCTATCCAAAACAAAGAAATAATCTTCACCTACAAGCTACATGCAGGAATTTCAGTGCAGATTAATTAAAAATAGTTTCAAATCAAATACGATCCTACCGTACTCCACCGTAATCCTCCAGAGTCACGCGCCAAAGGAATGTTGTTGCCTTTCAGCTCAACTGTCATCACCTTCATCTACACACAAACATGCAGGTGGATATAATCCAGGTAACTCAAACAAAACGAAGCACACCCGAAAATGTCAGGTAATTGAGGCTTGTCTGTCAAAGCAATACAAAACGTAAAGCTTCCAGTTTGTTTTCATACTGATTTACTAAAACATTATCTACTCTAATATGTTTTGTATAAAATATAAACCATTCTCTTTATTGAACGCAAGTTTGCAAAATAAACTGCTCGGTAAAAACAAACAAGTCATAACAATCTGTTTCTTAACAAACGAAAGTTGAACAAATATTCATTGGACATATTTTCTTTTGAGTATTTGTAACACCATTATCCACCGCTTATATATAAACCTTCTCCTAACAAAAACCTCCTCACGTAACCCTTAAGTAAAATACCCATAAGTAAAATATAAGATACATTTAAGCAATTAGGTGTGCCCTAAAGGTCGGTGAAACGAAAATATTACTCGTTTCTAAGTGGCCTCTTATGTTTAGGAGACATCGGTGTATGAGTCTTAAGTCACTAGTAGGTAGTTTACAACTAACCAATTACCATTTTTTTATATATATAAGCCTACGAAAGTGACTGTACTCTGTCTGATGGAAAGCATGAGTAGAATTCAGGAGTAGAGGACACCATCTTCATTGTAAGGGTAGGTAAAGCAGCATGGTGACCCATACCATGGCGGTCTGGTCAGATAATTCTGCACTATTGGCCTCTGGAGGCCGGGAGATTAAACACTCGCCAACGAAATACTGAATGCTGTCATTATTAGGATGATCTTCTGTGTGAAAGTAGCACTGCCCTGGTCGAGCCGGCCTATTCGTGCTGAAATCAACATGGCTCTTCTACCTCCTTAATAGGTTCCATACTCAAATTGATTACATATACTATATCCATGGCTTATCTAAAGACAATTTGTGCACTAGCTGCATTCTTAATCTGTCTTTAATTTGCTCATTTTAGATCTGTGTAAGAAGAATGACACAAAAGATATTGTTATTAAAGATGCCCATTTAGTTCCATTTAGGCAATGTACCTTGAACCCTTAAAGGTATTGAAACCAAATGCCCTGTTCTAAAAACTAAACCGTTTTTAAAATGTAACAACACTATTTTAAAGTAACTTCCGGGTTTTCTTCGACAAACTACTATAGTCGTCACAAAATAAGAAGCCCGGTTTGACATTTGTCATCGTGGCGTAACTAATACGATTAATTCGTGTTTTTGAGTGCAATTTTTCAATATCAAGTTAAACTTGATGCTTATTTAAGATATGCGTTGTGATAGTGTATGGGTAACATAGTAATTAAATAGGATTATGAACTTGTTTTATCAATTTCTTACATGCGGCATGTCAAATGACAAATGTCAAAACGGGCTTCTTATTTTGTGACGACTATAATATTAATATTTTTTTTACGTAATTTGACTGCTGTTAATGTACTATCACATCTTTCTTACATATACTACGGTAGGTAGTAGAGCCACGCTGTTTTCAGCTCTTCCGGCCGGGGCAGTACTACCCTCACACAGAAGACCATCCGACATAATGACAGCATTATTTCGTTGGTGAGTGTGAGACCGGAGGCCCAATCATTCTGCATCATTCTGAGATTCTGAGGAGAATTATGCTGAAACAACTGACCAGGCCACCATGGTATGGGTCACCATGTTGCATTGCCTACCCTCAGAATGAGGATGGTGACTCCTACTCTTGGATTCTACTCTTGCTTCCATCAAGCAGAGTAATATTGATACTAAGTTTTAGTCGAAAGTGGTTAAAAACTATTTTTTTTTTAAGAATTACAACATTTTACTGATTATTAGCTATGCCCGCGGCTCCGCTCGCGTCCTAGGGGTATGAAAAATAGATGTTGTCCGATTCTTAGGCCTACCCAATATGCACACAAAATTTCATGAGAATCGGTCAAGCCGTTTCGGAGGAGTATTGGAACAAACATTGTGACACGAGAATTTTACATGTATATAGATTATATAGGTTATATAGATTTTAATTCAAAGCACAAACATACGTATAGTTCTTAATTACCATAATACTTATAATACAGTATTCTAGGAATGTTAACAAACAGAAACAACACGGCGCTGTCTAGACTGAAAGTATTCCTGACCAATACTTTTTATCGTAAGTTTCGACGAAACAAACTTTAATGCGTTGTTTTTGTAATATATATGTATATTATATCCACGAAAACATCCAGAGCAATTGAAATAAACTTATTCGAGCATATGAATACTTGTAGTGAGTTAGAATGTACCCCCGGCGCGCGACATGGTTTGTCTGGAGAGAGTATTTCAGAGACGTAGGTATTTTAGCCAAGGTAAGAATTTTACAAAGATTCTGCCAAGAAAATATTCGTGAAACACAGTAATGTTTCTGGCAATTGACTGTCTTTTCAATTTACCTCTTTTTCATTACATCGTCGACATATATGTGTGTATGTATGTTTGTTCCTATTTCACGCAACGGTACTGAACAGATTTGGATAAAACTTTACTGGAATAATCGAGATACATGGGTGAAAACTAGGTGATTATAGAAATACATTAATCGTAGATGTCAAAATGTATCTCTGTTTATCTCCTGTCAAAACTTCACAGGTTGCTATGCATAACACACTTGCATAGTCATCACGCCTTCCTAATGCGCTAAGTTATGAGCTTGATCTCCATAAGAAACATTACTTAATTGTGATTCTAAGTGTTGTTTATGTCCATTTAAGCCTACCAAAGTGATTCTACTCTGCCTCATAGAAAGCATGAGTACAATCCTCTTGGAGGGTCCCCATTCAAATTGTAAATACAGATGCAACACAGTGACCCACACTATGGCGGCTCAGTGAGATGTTTCTAAACCTTTATACCTCCAGAATCACCAACGAAAAACGACAACACGAATGATGTCATTTTTAAATTGATCTTCTGTATGTGAATAGATGATAATATATTTAGGATTCAGTATCAGCAGTCCTTAAAAAAACAATTATCTTACACGATAGAAGTCATTTAATAAACTAACAAAGTTAACGAACTAATAATCTCATTTAATTGAACATTTTCATAACAAATATATCGAAACAAAACACCAATCACATATACAAACCAAATGTTAGCTATTTGCAGAGTTATTAGACTTTCAGCAATTTAAACTATAGCTGTAAACACTCACAAATCGCGTCGACTACTACCGTCAAGTACCGAAGCCAATCAGCAATAGAGTGTTTTTTTGTGAGTGCACCTTTATAGAAATAGAAATATAGAAATCGTCTTATGGTAGGGATGAGTTTACTAAATATATATTACTTATTCACTTAAAAACCCTTAATACTCGATAAAAATTATAGACAAAATGGCGGTAATAAATACCCCTCTACTCATACCCCTCAGAAGTTGATGCGTGTGTATTTTATATATATAGAATTAACCGTTTACTAAACGTTTACCAATAGTTATTATAAGATAAATATTTTATTCCTAAAAATTAAGAGCTACAAATGGCCCACATGTTATATTCTCATCATCGCATCATGATCCCTATAAGTTACAAGCACCTACACAAACATACTTCCGTGTGTTTGCATAGAGAAAACATTTATCTTCCTTCTCGGATATTATGCGAAGTGTATTGTGTATGTATAACTCCCACGGGTCACCATGGAGAGAGAAATCAATGCTATATCATTTGTTTCTATGTGATATTGTGCTGCCATTTTAACGTTCTATAGTACACAGAACCTAACAGTTTGTAGTTTTACTTCTTTATTGATTTTATTTTATTTGCAGAAATGTAGGTAAACAGACATCTTAATAATGTTATAACATTATATAAAATATATAAAATAAAATTACATAAAATCAGTAACTACGTGTAGAGGTACAATTTTGATCATAATTATTTAATTTTGATCACATAATTAAGATCAAAATTATATGAAGTCAAATTATTTTGATCATAATAACATGATAGATTATTTTAATCGTTTTATCGATTTATCGAATTTCAAGAACTGTTTTAGACTTTGTTGTTTTTAGCTATGCACAAGCCACTTCCCTACCCGTCTATAAAGTACGACATCACTGTTGTACATTATTACGAAAAAAAAATACCCGTAATATATAGGCGTGACCTGTCAAAAAGACAATAAACGAATGGACAAAGTATAGGAATTATGATTATGTACTTTCCGCGCTCTTTGAAGCTTAAGTATTGATAGATTTTGTTATTAGTTATGTAAGCATTCATAGTCCTATCACCTAGATAGGAAATAATAACCGAGGGAAAGCAACGACGGCGCGGTCAGTACCTAGATGGGTGACCGTTTGTTTTGTGATATATTATGACCGTTTCTGTGATTCAAAAGTCACGTTAAGTAGGCAGTCCAGGTATTCATCATAAGTTACATGTCGTGTAGCTTAATTTGAGGCCTTCGGGTGTCTTAAAAACATCCAACGGCTAGATTACGCAGCCACAACCTGTGCTTCAAGTCCCCCACCCGCACTCAGCCAGCGTGGAAACCTGAGCCAGCTGTGAGAGGTTATAGGTTGTTGATTTTTTTTTATTTTTTTTTGTAAATTTAAGCCTGCCAAAGTGACTCTACTCTGCCTGATGGAAAGCATGAGTAGAATCCAGGAGTAGGGGTCACCATGCTTATTGTGAGGGTAGGCAATGTAGCATGGTGACCCCTACCATGGCAGCCCGGTTAGATTATTCTGCATCATTCTCCCGGCCTTCGAAGGGCGGGAGAATGATGCAGAATGATTGGGCCTCCGGTCTCACACTCACCAACGAAATACGACAGCAAGAATGCTGTCATTATTAGGATGGTCTTCTGTGTGAGGGTAGTACTGGCCGGGTCGAGCCGGCCCAATCGTGCTGAAATCAGCGTGGCTCTACTACCTACAGATGGATGTATTTAGATCCGTCAAATTGTTGGTAAATTTTAAGTAGCTACCATTTTTTTGCAGTTTCTGAACTACACACACATTTAATCTCAATCACTCATAAATCTACTTAACTACATCTTCTTAACTAATTTTGCTATCAATCTGTAAATATGATCTCATTTTTAATAGAAAGACTAGATACAAAAGTTATCCGGTTCCTACCCTCTAGAGACATCCATTAACTTAATTAATGGAGTGGCCAGCACACAGTTCGGCCCTCAATCTGATCGAGCTTACTTGGTAAGAAATCAGACGATATGTGAGAAAAAGGTTTATTCAAACACAAGTCATTACTTTTAGATTTCTTTGTGATCTGATTTGTCGCTCTTGAGTGTAAGTTACGTTACAGTATTCCTCGTTGATCGTTCCGTGAATCATCTTCCTGTTCTTCAATACTCTTAAGATTATTTGGGGTCGACTAAAAGTTTAAACGGGTTTTCTCTACATATTCAGTTTTTCTACAGAGTGGCTGGCGTCAGCTCACTCAAGACCCAAGTTTTGAGTCTTGAGTGAGCAGAGCAGTAGTTTCACACAGTAACATCAGCTTAGGTGTAGTATAAATTTTCTTATTGTCCAAGTATGACTTTCTCACTGTTCCTATTCAATCAGGTTTTTAATCCTTGAGATACTTCGGATTTCGACACTTAAACCCAATGTTATTATTATTATATACGTGCTTGTTCTTCAACGGTCATACACGCGTCACGGAGTACTGTTCCAAAATCTTTTAAGTGTTGCCATCGACATGATAAGAAGACCGGGCCTTAAAAAACCCACCGCTGGATATAGACCTCTATTCGAAATCTAGATTTTGGTCTACTATACCATATTAGCCAGATGAGTAGAAGTAGTACAACGTTTAAATCTAAATTCTCCGTTGCCTTGTAATTTTGTAGACTTGCGTAGTTTCACTTCAATACAATTGAAGATACAGAGAACTTATAGAGTGAATACTAATACTGTTCGAAACTTCGAAGCTTAATTAATATATTGACTATTGACAACAACCATTGGGGTGAGGCCTGCCAACTCAGGGGGGCTAATAGGCAAGAGGGCCCAACACCAAAAATCTAGGGAAATAGGTTGGCAAAAATCAGCTAATTTATAATAATGACATCACCTCATCCCTAAGCTATGTGGTGAAAACAATGCTTCCTTAAACGGTTCTCACAATTAAATATTCATAAGAAGAATAGGGGTGGTACTCCATATTATAAGTCCGACACCATACGGTTATCAATCCCTTATCATCTTCCGAGCCTTTATTCCCAAGTTTATTTGGGATCGGCTACTAGTTCAACCAGTTTTAACTGAATTTCAGTTTTTCAACGGAGCGACTGGCATCGGACCTCCGCAACCCTAAGGAAGAACTGAAATTCGAAAATTGAACTAGTTGTCAGTATATTTGAGGGCACTGAATTCCCAATAACGAGACCTCTTGATTAGCAGTCTAACCACTAGACCAACGAGGCAGTCAATCCCTAATATAAAAGAAAAAAAAATCAACATCATTTCTAATTGCATTATATCAATTTTAGACGCATCCCAGAAGCGCTCATAGCCGAGTGGCCTTAGGTGATTGGAAACAATCACCGAGGGTAAGCAACTACGGCGCGGTCAGACCTAGATGGGTGACCGTATGTGGCATGATATGTTATGAGCGTTTCCGTGATTCGGAGGTCACGTTAAGCAGTCGGTCCCGGTTGTTGTCATAAGGTAACAGTCGTGAAGCTTAGTTGGAGGCCTTCGGGCGGCTTAATAACATCCAACGGTAAGATTACGTAGCCACAACGTGTCTTGCCAGTCCCCAACCCGCATTCGGCCAGCGTGGGGACGTAAGGCCTTAACCCTCTTTGAGAGGAGACCCGAGCCCAGCAGTGGGACGTTATGGGTTGTTGATATTATTAGACGCATCCCAAAATGCTCAGTCACGTCTTATTTTGAAACATGAAATGAATTTTCATTACGGCTAAATGTGATGAAAGACAATAAAAATTCAAGAGGAAATTGAATTCTGTTTTTCTTAAATTTTTAAGAAAATATAAAAAGTCCAGGAGATTTTTTTTATTAGTAAATTAAATTAGGGAGCCTCCAAGCCTGGGTAGAAAACTGTGAATTTTCCTCTTATGGAAGTTGTCTTGTTTACTTTACCTTGTTTGAGTAGTTTCTGACCCACGCTTTACTCAGAAAATGACATCTAAAAATTCCACAATATCTTGTGAACTTCGGTCCGTTAATGTTAATGGCTGCTATTAACAAATCATGACTACTGTTAAATATTTTGATTAATTTTGATACAGTCAACAGAAAAAAATTCACAAAAGAAATTAATCCTAAATAAAAAAAAGCTAGAAATATACTAAGAAAATATTGACAAATACGTTCTCGGTGTTGGAGTTTGAAGTACACTGTTTCCTTGAAAGTTGAAGACCTTATTCCCCAGACGATAATTTCCAACAAATATTTTTTTGTGAAGCAAAAGTTTCTTGAAGATCGAGCGAGAAGTTTTGTCGCGTTCGTCTTTAATGGTAGTAATAATCGTCGAAGCGCAAACCAAGCAGTGATCGTACTATAGTAAACAGGCTTCTGATCAACATACTTGTATCTTTCGTAGCACATTTATGACATAAAAAATAACACAAAGATACAGAACAAATTTTCGTCTATATTCCTGGGTCATATATTATTTAAAGTAATTGATGGAATTTATACAAAGATTATGCTTGGTCAGCATATTTCAGATATGAATCTATTATTGAGCACGTAGAATTGGGACTGTCATTTCCTCGTTGAGATCAAGGCGTGATTATATAAGACCAAAACATATCCATAGCTAATATATTAGTAAGAAATGTTAGAATAATAAACCAGTACTTAAACAATAAACATGGCTGCAAAAGAGTAAACCTTATTGTTATTCGCTATCTACCTATAAGTTCGCCATAATTGGTGACTCCGACGACTGAACAAGCCTGAAGATATAAGTTCGCTATAATCTACATTATCTTTTTTGTGGGATTATGATTATTCATGATTGAAATTCAACCCGATCTAGCAAAACAGGTTCTCTGACCATGTGATACATAAGCCCGTGATACACAAGCTCAATATTATTCTCTCTATTTACGAGAATCACCCTTTGACGAGTACGTGTCCTCAGTCCTGTTTGTATGCAGAGTACTAAACTGTAGACATTTATGTTAAGCACACCTCTTAGTTAGCAATTTTGGGTGAACACTGTTTGCTAAGTTAGGCACGTAAAATACTCAGACACTTTTGGCCTCAGTAACGCATTTCTGTATGTACCCTCTTCAATCATTATGAGAGAGAAAACAGCTACAACTTTTCTACGCTAGTTTTTTCACGTAGTAGCAGATATTTATTATATATCAGATTTTTATTTAGCCAAAGTGACTTTCCTTTATCTACTATGAATCATTGCATAATCCACGAGTGGGGGCCAACAGGCTCACTTGCCTAGCCATATGATTCATGACGCGCTTAAAAGACTCGGGATCGTATTGGGAGAGAAACAAGTAGGCTGGTAGCGAGTTCCAATTTTTGACTACTTAGCAATACTAAGGAAGATCCGAACCACTTAGTTCTATTGAGTATTTCTACCATATATTAAAAAAAAGCGGCCAAGTGCGAGTCGGACTCGCCCATGGAGGGTTCCGTAGAAGCAAGTAACTTTGATCGATGTTTTAATAATAGTGTATCGATTGAATGAAATGTAAATTGCCGTTTACGATTTATGACGTAGTAAAAAAATCTACACTCGGTTCCAAAAATTACGGGTCAGTCACAAAAATTGAAATACCTCCAGAACTGTAAAAGCTAGATCAATGAAATAAAAAACAGAATAAAGACTTTTTAGTTGCGCTTCTAATAGCATATTATTTAAACTGGTTGATGAACAAAACTTCATTAGAAAAACAAAATTTAAAAAAATGACTATTTTTAAAAACAAAATTTTTGTTTCATGTCATTATGGATGCTTTCCATTTCTATTCTGTCACAAAAAAAATTATCGTGAACGTCTTCCACGTGCATAATTATTATTCTGTGAGGTGAAGCATGGCAGTCACGCTAGAGGAATGTACCAGAATCCTAACTTTTTTGGAACTTGGGCGGAGCCAGCGTGAAACAGCCAGAAACATTGGTGTATCTTTGTCGACTGTTCAGCGGGTAGTCCAGCGGTACCAAGAGACCGGATCACACCTTAGAAGACCAGGAAATGGCAGACCAAGATGCACAACGGCCAGGGAAGACAGACAACTGGTGGCTACAATGCTCCGAAATCGTTTTCAAACTGCTGTTGGTCTAAAAACTCACTTTATTCGCTTTGGAGGTGGCAATTTAAGCGCTCAAACAGTAAGAAGACGTCTTGCTGAAGCAAATTTGAAACCATTGAGGCCCGCAAAAGGCCCCAAACTGGAAGGGGGACATCGAATTGCAAGACAGAGATACGTGCGCGCACACCTAAACTGGACACTAGACGATTGGTCTAGGGTAATGTTCACGGACGAGTCTAAATTCATGCTTTATAAGCATGATGGTAGGCAGTTGGTGTACAGAAGACCAGGGGAGCGCTTCCATCAAGCGTGTGTGGAGGAAAAAGTGGCGTACGGTGGAGGCTCCGTACAAGTTTGGGCTGGGATTTCTGCTGAGGCCCGCACCGAGCTGGTGCTCATTCAAAATGGAACTCTAAATGCAGAGAGGTACGTGGAAGAGATCCTCAATGAACATGTAGGTCCTTTCATGGCCAGGATGGACCGGCATGGCATATTAATGCATGATAATGCGCGTCCCCATACCGCCAGAATTGTACATGACTACCTTGAAGAGGTCGGTATCGAACTCATGCAGTGGCCAGCGCGAAGCCCGGACTTAAACCCCATCGAGCACGCCTGGGACGAGCTTCAGAGATGCGTGAAAGGTCGAAACCCCCCACCAATCACGCTTCCCGAGCTCATACAAGCACTGGTGGAGGAATGGGAAGGTATTCCTCAGCACCGGCTCCGAAATTTGGTGTACAGCATGCCTAATCGCCTGGAAGCTGTCAGAAGAGCTCGTGGAGGCAATACAAAGTATTAAATGAAGAAAGTGATGAAAAACAGCAAAAAAACAATCATAAAAAAAATGTAATCTTAAGAAAAATATGACTACTTTAGTTTTTTTTAAATTTAAGATTAATATTGTGGGTGTAACTAAGTTTTATTTTATTTTTTATCTGTATAATTAAATTCTCAATTGAGTCTTCGTTTCATTAGGATGGCATACGTAGTTCGGGAGATATTCGGGTTTATGTGACTGACCCGTTATTTTTGGAACCGGCTTTAATTACTAGATCTCGTTCAATTCAATTTTCGTTGGAAGTTTACATAGTGATGTACATCATATACTTTTTCAGTTTTATCACTCCCTTATTTAACTTATTTTAGAAGTTACAGGGGGGACACACACACAGATTTTACTACTTTGGAAGTGTCTCTCGCGCAAACTATTCAGCTTAGGAAAAAATGATAATAGAAACCTCAACTTCATTTTTAAAGACCTATCCATAGATGGGTTTGGCAAAAAAAAAATTTTTTGAGTTTCAGTTCCATGTATGGGGAACCCAAAAAATTATTGGTCTTCTTTTATTTTTATGTGAAAATCATAATGCGGTTCACAGAATACACCTACTTACCAAGTTTCAACAGTATAGTTCTTATAGTTTCGGATAAAAGTGGCTGTGACATACGGACGGACAGACAGACAGACAGACATAACGAAACTATAAGGGTTCCGTTTTTTGCCTTGGGTAGTAGAACCCTAACAACTCACTATGCTGCCAAAGTGTGGGTCAACTTATTGCATTGTGCGCGTTCGCAATGAGGATAGTGAATATTCCTCATGAATTAAATTCAAATAGGTAGGAAAAATAAGAAAATAACATTCTATTTCGTGAGATATAAAAGTTGGACTTAAAGCGTAGCTGAAATTTATGTGACGCTTTTTTGTGGCCGTAACCTTTTTCTAAATTAAATGTGTCAACAGAATTTGTCTTATAACAAAGTTAAAAAGGTACTATTGTACTGTTCTGGCCACTGGTTCCAATGTTTAAAAACCTTTTTGTTATAAGACTTTTTGAAAGTGAAAATTTTCGCACTCATATTTTATTTGCTTTGGCTCGCGGTTCCACCAGCTTGTATATCGGTTATTGCGGTACAGAATAGCCTTCATCAAGACTCAAAGTATATCCATGCCATATTTCATGAAAATCGGTACAGCAGTTTGCATCCAGCCGTGAAAGCAAAACAAACAAACAAACATACATTAATACTTTTTATAAGAACCTGTCAAAGTGACATAGATATTTTCTTTTTTTGCTGTATCAGTATCTAGTGACTTGATATTCTGACATTTGATATTCAAGAATTGATCGAATACTTTTAATATACATCTGAAATCCATTTCATTGAGGGTAACACATTTCATGAAATCATTTCAACGATTTTAGGTAGAGATAGTTCATTTGGGGGTACTAAAAAGGAATGAAGAAATAAATTCAAGCTAATGGGTCATATTGACCACCTGTTTAACTCGTAATGTTTATTGGGAGCAGTAAATTCAATCACGGTTGGCTGGCTTGATATTTATGTTTGTATTTTATTTATCAAAATGAAAATGAATGGTTTAAATCTGATACAATAAAGTACTTAAATGTTGCTGCTTTTAAATGAGGGCAGTGGACCAAACAAAATTCCCACAAATTGCTCTGAAACTTGAAGATCGGTGGGCATATTAACCCCTTTTAAAGGTTCCGAAGTTCATGACTCGGAATCCTTATAGTTTCGTCGTTTCAATCCACCCGTCCGTCATTGAATTACTGTCGAAAAGGTTACCCATTTGTGTGGATTTTTTTAAATAGGTCTTTTAAAAACATTAAGAGGTTTCTAAGATGATTTTTTGATTTAGGTATTCCGTATCTCTAAAAAGCTAAACGACTGGTTCAACTAATTCATGATGGTAGTCCATACGATGAACTTCAAACTATAACGGCTTCATCATCATCAATAGCCTTTAACAGTCCACTGCTGGACATAGGCCTCTCCTTTGAAAGGAGGTTTTGGCCTACTGTACCACGCTGGCCAGACGGGTTGGTAAAGAGTTTGTTTCAAGTTTTCCTTCTCTTGACAGTGATGTTAGCTGCTTATTTTGTTCCTTTAGTCGCCTCTTACGACACCCATGGAATGAATAGGGGTGGTGACACTTTGTATTCTTAATCCATCACCATACATAACGGCTTACATGACTTAGTTCAGGAGCTATAGAGGTCTAAATTGTAAAATACTTGAACTTCGCGTTTTACATGCTAATGTGTTCAATAATTTCAATAATTTTACGCGAAGTTCAATAATATTATATTGTTATATGAGAGTGACCACCATTAAGTGGTTTATTTTTACGATTTTAATTGAAACCTTTCCAAACTAGTCTATCTCTTATACAAAAGAGATAGCTTGCCAGCTTTGAAATAAATTCTCCAATAAATGCTCGCCTATTACTGAGCTTCTGGGTATCACTGTCACAATGTAACTAGGACGACAAATCGATTCCTAGGCACCGCCTGCTTTTAAGAATTCAGGAGTCTTTTTAGTTGAAAGTAAGTAAGTAGTAAGAAACTTTCATAATAAAATATATTTAATGTTAGTGTATTAAAGTTAAGGTTAGTAGGTACTTATTCAAGGTTTCAATTTATTAAAATTAAATTCGAATTATGCATGTAGCAACTGTGACTTCCGATCTTTTTTATTTAAGAAAGATCATTTTTGTTATTTTCTTCAAAATTCTAAAAAATAGGTACTTAATTTTAAATTTAAAGCTAAATTAAGAGCGTCTTTTACTAAAAACTGCAATAGCCAACAATTGTACCGAATATGATGAAAATTGTACAAAATAGGTAAATAAATGTTGTTCAAACAATAATACCGTCAGAATAAAAAGGTATCTTTATTTAGAATTTGCATAAAGATTATGGTAGACGTATGTCCTCATATTAACACGTACACATGACGGAATGTAAAACAATCCTTAAATATTTCAGGTAATATATACACACTATCTTGAGATTTTCATTTCGTTGGCCTCAAGCAATGAACTCCTTACACACGAGATAATTTAAAGTTACATGTTTAGTTACCCTAAACTTAATCATGTTTGCCGGGGCAAAGGTAATATTTACCTTCTTACGAGAAATAAAGGTCTTAGGCACTTTATAAATATCAGTAATAGTTTATGAGATTAAAGAAATACTAGCAATGGTTTAGAAGGTTTTCAATAGGCACCATTCTGTGTGTGTCACTGTACTGCATTGTCTGAATTCGCATTGAGTATGGTGACCACCACTCTTAGATTCTACTCATGCTTTCTAACAGGCAGAGTAGAGTCACATTAGTAGGCTTCTATAAAAAAGGCTCACGACCTTCAGAACTGAGGAGAACGACGCAAGGAGGATAAAAAAGGCAATACTGTGAAACGTGGCCAAGCTGCCCCACGGGGTTCACAGCGCTCGACCACGGCTATAAAAGCAGCGCGCGCCTCAAGACCGTAGGCCACACGTATCTTTGACCGGTTGAGAGCCCTCAGCGCTCACCGCAAGTCCGCGTAAGACTGTGGAGGCCTTCTGATGCCAACAGTCATACATCCTTAAAAAAAAAAGACCGGCCCTTTTCCGACCGCAGAGCTTCCAAGATAAGTGTCTCCTTGATCTGGACTCATTACCGACCGGAACTCTCTAGGACCTCGCCCTATCGTGCTCACGATCTAGATCCTTGTAATGTAAATCTATCTAAAATCAATCAATTCTTTGTAAACCCTTGTCTTGGTATTCTAATTGATTTCTAATTTCGTGCACTACGGGTCGACTAAACTCCCGTTACGTGACAACTTTCTTTACTTTTCATTAATGATCATCATAGTTTTAAACACTGTCTCTTCCCATTTCAACGAAATTATCCATATCTTATTCCTAGCCTTTACTATTCCTATTATTATTTGCTGTTCATGTACATGACAATTCGGACTGACTCGACGGCTGAGCGTGCTCTACGAGGTATGGCATAGAACATCCACAAATTTTAAGACTCCGAGCTGTTATTTAAAATTTCTTGTAAGAAAGTACTAACAACATTATTTTGGCATGAATCAAGCCTTCTCCTGCTAGGCAGTTGCATTCACAAATTGTTATTTTAAATTGCATGTGTCCTTGGATAGTAGTAGTCACTTTTCATTAAGTGACAGCTCATTTAGCTGCTGTTATATAAAAAGCATTTGTTATGGATAACTTGAGGAAAATATCTTTGCAAAAGACACTGATATTCAGGTAAAACCAGATGAACTAGTAGCCGACCCCAAATTATAAACGCTATGAAAGTTAAAGTTTATAAAAAATCCTTGATATAGTAACAAGAATGTGGTCATCTTTATATATATAATTCTTCTGTGAGTGTGTATGTCACTGAACATCTCTCAAACGACTGGACCGATTTTGATGAAATTTTTTGTGTGTGTTCAAGGGGATCTGGGAATGGTTTAGATTCGCAATTAGACCCGGTAGGTGGCGCTGCGATCAAGTTCTGGAATTTTAAAGTTGGGCGGTACGAAGTTCGCTGGGTCAACTAGTCTTATATATAAAATTCTCGTGTCACAATGTTCGTTCCCATACTCCTCCGAAACGGCTGGACCGATGTTTCATACCCCTAGGACGCAAGCGGAGCCGCGGGCATCAGCAAGTTTAAAATATGAATCTGAAGATATATTTTTGTAAAGGCAGTCATCGATTTACAGATGAATCTTATGAATTAAATATTATTGTATCTAAGTTTGATCTTTATTGTATTAGTAACGAGATAAATTTATGATTCCATCAAATTTTGAAGTCTCATCTGTATTGTAACATCTGCTGTTTTCGTCACGTCTGCTTTTGTAGGCGTGATTTGCATAACGTATAAATTAACGATAATATTTTCAGAATAATATCGAGTTGAGATGACGATGCATTTAATCGATTTGGTTTGGTATCGCTGTCTGGTATTCGGCGTGATCACTGCGCTCATAAAGATGAAAGTACATTTGGGATTTATGTCTTTCAGAATATTAAGCATAGATTTAGTATCCCGACTGTTTTATTACTGACGAGACGAATTTCTGTTCAAGGAATGCTGAAAATTATGATTATGATAATCAATAGCTCTTGGATTATCACGTTTTCATTTTAAACAGTGATACTTTATATTAAACCGAATCTTTGATATTCACAATACACTTAACCTGCCTCATGCATTACTTTATTAATTGCTAGAAATTCCATTTAAATCCTTTAAGTAATTTAAAAAAAATTGCCTGATCCGCCTACATTGTATATTATGTAAAATACTGAATCGTCTAGAATCAAGATTAGAACATTTACTAAAACTATTTAAAAGAATCCTCTGTAATTAGTTATTTTTAAATAAAGACATTTCATTATCAACACATAGCGTCCCACTGCTAGGGTCAGGTCTTCTCTCAGGAGAGGGTTAAGGCCATATGTCCCCACGCTTGCCGAGTGCAGATTAGGGACTGACAAAACACATTGTGGCCACGTCATCTTACCGTTGGATGTTTTTGAACCGCCCGAAGGCTAAGCTTCACGACTGATAAAACAACCGGGACCAACCGCTTAACGTGACCTTCGATTTATGTCAATGCTCAGAACATATCATGCCATAAACGGTCACCCATCTGACCATCGTTGCTTACCGTCGGTGATTGTTTCCAATCACCTCAGACTACTTGGCTATGAACGCTTCATAGATATGTATTATGTCGCAATTAGAGATCAATAATATAAATAATTAAGAATCATCATCATCAACAGCCTTTAACAGTTCACTGATGGACATAGGCCTCTCCTTAGAAAGTAGGTTTTGGACTAGTATACCACGCTGGCCAGACGGGTTGGTATAGGGTTGGTTTCAAGTTTTCCTTCTCTTTGCATCGACGTTGTCTTGCGTAGTTTTAGAATAATAAAGCAAATTTCATATACGGCCATCTGATCCCAAACTAAGCAGACAACCACACTCGAACCGACTAAAACTGCACGCCGTTTCTATGAGCTGAGGAACCAGGAAGTCCCTGGAACTTCAACCTACTTCGGGCCACCTACGGCTTACCCTATGTTGTTGACAAGAGGGGCACGCACGCTCCGTAGCGCTCACGGCGCCACCCGGGCCTGCTTCTACAGTGAAGATATATTACACTTAGACACAGAGCAAATGATCATGCTCACCGCACAATATTTATAAATGAGGGAGAATTGAGACGCTACCTGTTTCTAATTTACTAAATGGGTTCATAAAAATAAATACAGGCAAATTGAGAACTAATCAGAAATTATAAACAATGAGCAAATGAGCAATAACCACTTCAAGGGCAACGTGACTGAAACTTTCCTAGACAGAGACAGATTGTGTTAGATCAAGTAAAACCAGTTCGTTAATATAATGGCTTCCTCGAAGTGGACACGAGAAGGTGTCGTATACACTTGTTACTTAAGTAATTATCCTAAAAACCACCCACTGATTTGTAGAAGCCTTAATTTGATACATTGAAGGTATACACGTTAAGATGTATACGGATATTTGCCCAACTCAAAAAAGGAGCTCTTCATTCGGTTGTAGACTTCAGATTTCATTAAAGAAAATCAGATTAGATAAAAATAAATCAGACTTGGCAATTTTTTTTTACACAACAACTACTAGTCCCAAACTAAGCGAGCATATAGAGAACATACATAGTGGTAACGCCACCTGTCCATGGTGACAGGATCACTGTTAGGTTCTTTGAATTTCCGCTAGGTGGAGCTGTCGGCATCCATTCCTACCCACATCCCAAATCATATTTCCCGCATCGCACGCTAACCGCAAGAAGAAGAGGGGAGAACAGTTGCTCGCGAAACGTCCCTGCAGCTCGTCGTTGCTCGCCGCCCGCACCGCTGTTGAGTCCTTTAATTGTGGACTCCGCTACCGCGTCTAAAATAGACAATAGATAAATCGTTTTGTTCGCTAAGTGGCCCCGAGGCTTGTCGCGTTATCGGAGCGACGCCCGGACCCCCCCCCGCACCGCGAGTTGCCTGCGCCGCGGACCTGCAGCTCAAGATCACCAGAAGGTAAGCGTGCTTTCCATATTCCGAACCTATCCGCAGCCGCACAGTACACCGCCCACACAGGTTTCAGGCAGCGCTAAGTCGCTGAAGTCATACTCGCTCCCGCCTTTATATGTTGGCGTCATTAAATTTCTTTAGCCAGTTGGTTGGCGCTAACATATAGATTTGGTCCTTCGATGCCGGATCTCGGCTGACCTAGGGTCCCTTTGACCCACCGCTTGTCAAGTCTAGATTAGTCTAGTACTTCATTACCGCCCGCTTATTCTAGTATTTATACCTCTTAGTCTAGATCCATCTAGAACATTATCCCGCTAAACTATCGCTTCGATCTAGATTTATCTAGATAACGCCCGCTTATTTATAATCTAATTGAACATAATTTCCTACCTAGGTAAATATTACCTACGTACAAACTTCGCTTTCAGTTCTTCCGCGCCTTAAAAGAGTTACCTACTTACTTAAATTATTTAATTTAACGTCATACGATAACTTGTTCATTACTAAATTACGTGTAGCTAACTTACTTAAAAACATTTATTTCAACCGCAAAAGTTAACAAATAGATATCTCGTTTATAAAAAATAATACCCACATTTGTATTATTAATATCGCGCCGCTGCATCGTTCGCCCGGCTAGTGAATGTAAACTTATAGTTACACATAATATAATTTTATTTGCTAGCTGCGTTCCATTCATTGTGCCTTGTCGGTTATTATTACGGCGCCGACAATGCCCAAGAAAGGGGATCCTGAGTCTTTCGAGACTAAACAAGACAATGAGATTATTCTCTTAGAATGTAGACGAGATACGCTATTTGAGTTTGTTCAAATTATTTACGACAATTCAAAAAAGGTTCATGAGAGTGTGGAATGTATGGAGGAGTTCCTTAGTTCTGTAGGAACTATTGAAGATATTCGCTCTGAGTTTAGGGAAATAGTCAATGAGCACAATCGCGCTTCACTTAAAAATAATCCCGCATATAAACCTAATTATAAGTCTTTAAACTCGTTCGAACAGTTGTATTGTCATATAAAACGCGTATTGAAAAGTGTTGAACCACACCCGTCCACAAAGGACACTGATCGTTGTCAGGATGTTCCGACCGACCGCTTAGGTTTAAAATATAGATTGCCTTCCTTGCCGCCGATCGAGATAATGTGTTTTGACGGCGACATTCGAAACTGGCCGCTTTTTTACGCTGGGTTCAAGTCAACCGTACACGATAATCCTAGGCTGACTAATTCTGAGAGGTTGTACTATTTAATAGGGAAGCTCTCAAGTAACGCTCAGACCGTCTTCTCAGGCATCACACCGTCTGCTGAAAATTATGACACGATATTACGATGTCTTATAGACAGGTATGAAGACAAACGCACGCTCGGATATACCTACATAGATCAGATGTTAAATGTTAAGTTAAACGGCCCCGCTTCTGCGTCCAAATTCCAGGCATTCATTGATCAGTTTATCACTGCCGCAAACGCATTAAAAAATTTAAAAATCGATAATTTAAGTGATTTCATACTGCTTAATCTCGCTTTAAAGAAGTTGGACGAGGAAACGATCCGCGCATTCGAGTCTCAGTACCGCGATACGAAAGTACCTACTTTCTGTCAGCTGACGGAATTTATTAAGGGACAGTACAAAATATATAATAACATACGCCCCACCACAAATACTTCTGCTTCTCGTTCTACACAAAATAAACCGCGACGTCATGTACCTAACCCGCACGCTTATGTAGCAGTGTCTACGCTGCACCAGAAATGTCCTTGTGACAACTTCGTACATGACCACTTATTTAAATGTCCATCATTTAATCATTTAACGCCCTCCGCACGATTTAATTGCGTTAAAGAACGCAACGCTTGCATTAATTGCCTTAGTTTGAAACACAAAGCACGCGATTGTCATTCGAACATGAACTGCCGCAGCTGTGGTCAGAGGCATCACACGCTGCTGCACTTTGATAACGCTCGCAGTCGGGTTTCACAGCAAAAGCCTGACAACCGAAACGCCGCCCCGGGAATCGAACCGGGGAACGTAGCCGCCGCGCGCACTACGCGCCCCACTCAATCGTCTCCGCCGCCACCGGCGCAGCCGCCGTCTGCTACACAAATTCACTCGACGCGCGATGTGAACGTATCAGCGCTGCATGCGTCCATTGCCGCGCCCGCACCGAACGCCGCGAATAACAATGTTCAGAGTGCGCAATGTATGCAACCCATAACGGTACTGCTGTCTACCGCTCAGGTTGTTGTTTACGATAGAACTGGACACGCCCATGTCATTAGAGTTCTTGTAGACACGGGATCACAAGTTAGTTTTATTACAAGTGAATGTTGCGCTCGCTTAGGTTTGGATTGCAATAGAAATGGGAGGACGATTGTTCGAGGTTTTGGTGGTTCCGAAAAATCTATTAGAGGTTCCATGGAGTTTCAAATATTTTCGCGTTTCTCTAATAACGTTCATTTTGACGTATCGGCATTTATTGTCGACCGCATAACGGATAACCTACCTTCGGTGCCCGTTGATTTATCAGCGTTTACTCACTTGAACTCGCTACCGCTCGCGGACAGTATGTTCGCTACGCCCGCCGAGGTGCATGTGCTCCTCGGCGCGAATTATTTTCCACACTTACTGCTACCAGGCGTGGTACATAGTAATGTCGTAGGAATACCGCCCGCTATAGAAAGTGTTCTGGGATATATAATCATGGGTTCCGCTCCCGTATTATTGTCTAAACACGAAATTAAAAATACAACCGCTTGTTGTACTGTTCTCGAACAGTCGCTGGACCGCATTCTCAAAAAGTTTTGGGAACTTGAAGAGGTCTCCGCTCCGCCCGCCCACAGTCAAGATGACCTTGAATGTGAGAATCATTTCCGCACCACCACTACGCGCGATGCTAGTGGTAGGTATACCGTTTCGTTACCGTTTAGGGACGATGTTTATAAATTAGGGGATTCCCTCGCCGCCGCTAAAAGACGCTTCATGTGTTTGGAACGAAAATTGGAGTCATCAACTACATTGCGCACGGCCTATAATGATATAATACGCGAGTACATTAATAAGGGCTACATTACCGAGATAGGATCTATTGATAAAATAACTCCCGCCGATTCTTATTTCGTGCCGCATTTTTGTGTGCAACGTTTTGATAAAACGACTACCAAAGTTCGAATGGTTCTAGATGCCAGTTGTAAAACCAGCACAGGGTTGTCACTTAACGAAGTTTTACACTCCGGCCCTAACCTACAGGGTGATTTAAATAACATACTTTTAAATTTCCGCTTATTTAAAATCGCTATATCCGCTGATTGTCGTCAAATGTTTTTGCAGATTGGTATGCACGAAGCCGATCGCAAATATCAACGAATTCTTTTTAGATTTTCGCCGCAAGACCGATTAGTAATACTCGAATTTAATCGAGTTTGTTTCGGGATGAAGTCTAGCGTGTATCACGCTGTACGCGTCGTTCAGCAGCTAATCGCTGATGAAAAACATAAGTTTCCTACCGCCGCCGCTATCGCATCCAGTTCCACGTACATGGATGACGTATGTTTCAGCATAATGTCAAATGACTCATCGCGCTCTGATGAAGCCGCTGCTGTTGCCGCTTGTACGGAACTCATTGACATGTTCAAGTGTGGTCAGTTCGACCTTGTGAAGTGGACTAGTAACTCCCCCGCTGTTCTGCGTGCCATTCCCGCATCGCACCGCGCCTCCTCAGATCTTGAACTAGACAGGGGTGGCACACCACATAAAATATTAGGCACGCATTGGGATAGGTCCTACGATAATTTTAATTTTAAGGTCACCACACCTGAGTCAGGATGTACAAAACGAATTATTCTGTCCGTCATCGCACGCTTATGGGACAATTTGGGCTTAGTGGCTCCCGTCATTTTGCACGCCAAGCTCCTCATTCAGGAGTTATGGCTATTGAAATGCGACTGGGATGACACGCCTCCTCAACGCATTGTGACCCTCTGGTCTCAATTTTGTAGTGAATTACCTGCGCTCAACACTATCCGCATTCCTCGACATTTAGGAGTGGTTCAGGGGTGCATAGCTAACCTCTTAGGCTTTGCTGATGCAAGCGAACGCGCCTACGGTTGTGTGATATACCTACAGGTCGCCGTTGGTGCTGTTAGGTCCGTTAGGCTCGTGTGCTCGAAGTCTAAGGTGTCGCCGCTCAAAACCGTTTCTATCGCTAGGTTGGAGCTGTGTGCCGCAGTACTTCTGTCGAAGTTGATGCGTAGGGTACTTGACGTTTTTGAACCGCGCTACAAAATCTCAAACGCATTCGCCTTCACCGACTCAAAAGTCGTTCTTTGTTGGATCAACTCGTCCCCGCACCGCTGGCAAACGTTTGTCGCGAACAGGGTTGTCCAAGTCGTTGATAACTTGCCTGCCAGCTGTTTCCATCATATACCGGGGGTTGAAAACCCCGCTGATTGTCTATCGCGCGGCCTCTCTCCCGCTTCGCTAATTAACCATCCTCTGTGGTTTGAGGGACCGCCGTGGGCATCTGAGGATCCATCAGAGTGGCCAATCGCCGAGTTTAATGGTGATGCCGTCGGTGAGGTTCCGGACATGAAACCGCTCGCCCATACTGTGACCGTACCCGCTAATGAATCGCTTATTTATACGCTCGCTCAACGTATATCCTCGTGGTCGAAGGTATTACGTATTGTTGTTTTCATTTTCCGATTCTCGAAATTGCTACCGCGCAGACCTTCAGTCACCCGCTCAGATCTCGAATTCGCGGAAACTAAAATATTACTCGCATTACAACAGGCTCACTTCCGCGACGACATTCATAAAATAAGAGAAGGTCAAATCTGCTCGCCCGCCTTACAGAGATTGAAACCATTTCTAGATGAAAATGGTCTTCTTCGCGTCGGTGGCCGGCTGTCGAACGCCGACATCGACTATTCGCAAATGCATCCGTGTGTTCTCCCGCGCCACGATCATGTGGTCGATATATTAATCGATTATTATCATAGAAAGCATTTACACGCCGGTCCTGAACATCTGATGTCCTTACTCAGGCATCATTATTGGATACTCTCCGCACGACGTGTTATCCGTCACCGCATACACAGGTGCAATACCTGTTTCAGAGCAAGGCCGCGTCCATCGTTTCCGATGATGTCGGACTTGCAGCGCTCCCGCGTAAACCCGTCTGTAAAGGCATACGCCCACTGTGGGTGTGACTATGCTGGTCCTATACAGTTCACTCCCATGAGGGGTAGAGGCGTTAAGAGCCGTAAAGCATGGCTATGCATCTTTACGTGCCTTACTACCCGCTGTATACACATAGAAGTGGCTACGGAGCTGAGTACAGTCAGCTTTCTCGCCGCGCTCAAGCGCTTTCTTTCTCGCCGCGGACCAGTACAGTGCCTTTATACTGACAACGGAACCAATTTTGTTGGTTGCCGCTCATACTTACGCGACGTTTATAAATTTCTTGACGAATTTCGCCCGCACCTCGAACATGAGCTGACAGAGAGTCGCATCGATTTCAAACACATCCCGCCTGCTAGCCCTCATTGGGGTGGATGCTGGGAGTCAATGGTGAAGGTCGTTAAGACTCATCTCTTCAAGGTGATAGGTCAACAGCTACTCACCTACGAAGAGCTCTTAACTGTGCTTGCTCAGGTCGAGGCACTTATTAACTCACGCCCGCTTACCGCTTTAAGCAGCGATCCCGCTGAGCCGTCGGCGCTGACGCCGGCTCATTTTCTTCACACTGCACCGCTATTTTCGCTACCCGCACCGCACGTAGAATCAGCTAACCTTCTCGAGAGACACTCTCTCCTAGACAAGCTGGTTCAATCGTTTTGGCAGCGATGGAGAGTCGAGTACCTGCATAAGTTGCAGGCTCGAGCCAAGTGGACCACGCCCACTACACCGATCCACCTGGGATCAGTAGTGGTCATCATCGTCGATAACGCACCGCCGCTATCGTGGCCGCTCGGGGTTGTAGAAGCCGTCCATCCTTCGAAAGATGGAACAACGCGAGTAGTCACCGTTAGAACTAGTAAAGGGAGCTTCGTGCGCCCAGTGGTCCGATTGTGCCCATTGCCAAGTCAGTAGTATATTGTTTAAATTCGCACAAATAGTTTTAAGTAGGCTTAAGAGTAAGTTAGAGACATGTATAAACATTTACCGCAACTTTATCCGCATATATTCCGCACTTTTCATGTTTTCCGCAATATTACCGCGTTTTATTATTGTTTTTTTAAAGGTAACCCTTTAAGGGCGGGGGGAATGGTAACGCCACCTGTCCATGGTGACAGGATCACTGTTAGGTTCTTTGAATTTCCGCTAGGTGGAGCTGTCGGCATCCATTCCTACCCACATCCCAAATCATATTTCCCGCATCGCACGCTAACCGCAAGAAGAAGAGGGGAGAACAGTTGCTCGCGAAACGTCCCTGCAGCTCGTCGTTGCTCGCCGCCCGCACCGCTGTTGAGTCCTTTAATTGTGGACTCCGCTACCGCGTCTAAAATAGACAATAGATAAATCGTTTTGTTCGCTAAGTGGCCCCGAGGCTTGTCGCGTTATCGGAGCGACGCCCGGACCCCCCCCCGCACCGCGAGTTGCCTGCGCCGCGGACCTGCAGCTCAAGATCACCAGAAGGTAAGCGTGCTTTCCATATTCCGAACCTATCCGCAGCCGCACAGTACACCGCCCACACAGGTTTCAGGCAGCGCTAAGTCGCTGAAGTCATACTCGCTCCCGCCTTTATATGTTGGCGTCATTAAATTTCTTTAGCCAGTTGGTTGGCGCTAACACATAGTATACGTTGATCTAGTGGATAGCGTATTCGACTGCTGAACAAAGAGGTCTCGGGTTCAAATCCCGGGTCAGGCCAAAAAGTGTTTTTGGGTTTTTCTTAGGAATTCCTAATAGCAGCCGTTTGGAAGTTTGGATGTAATTCACGCCCGTGCCTCAGAGAGCACGAAAAGCCGTCGGTCCAGGTTGTCGTGAACATCTATGGCAATCGTTATTGGGAAGTCAGTGCCTTCAAATTTACTGACAACTAGTTTACTAGTTAACAACTAGTTAAGACAACCATGACTAACATACACACACAAATACTAACACACAATTAAATGGATGTAAAGGGATGTAAATAATTGCTATCAATCATCATAACATCCTCTGAACATGCTATTCTTTAGCAAAGAAATGCTCCTCAGATGTCTCACAACTTGTCTTCTAAACAAAGCCCTATTATTCTCCATGCAAACGCATTCACGTATTTTACATGTGTTTTCTTGCCCTACTCGTTTAATCAAATACCTTGCATTCACATTTTGTCAGTCTTGCCAGGCATTTCAGAATTTATCATGACATGTGCATTTATGGTAATAAAAGCATATTTTAATTTTGTTCTTTGAAATGTATACGCTTCAACGTCTTCAAACAATGTTTGAAACGAATGTATGATATTGAACTTTAACTGTATTCCTTTGTGGTACTTTTGACGTGAAAAAGGCTTGAACTCTAATTTTTTACCCTTACAGATTCGCCATGTCCGTCCGTCTTTAACCTACTGCCCAAACAGTTGGTGCTAGAAAGATGAAACTTTGCATGAATATGTGTTAATTACGTCAACAAAGTGCTACAATAAAATTATGAAAAATATTTTTATTTGCGGAACCTCCTCTACATGTAAAGTGGGAATGATTTCTTTTGTCGCGTCTACCCCATCGCGTAGGTTGTCATTCAATAGTTCTTTTAAAAAAAATATAAGGTTTCTAGAACCATTTTTCCATTTAAGTATCTGTATATGACTTATTCAACGTGAAAGCACATTTTTTTTAAAAACTCCCCCTCCCCCTCCCTAAAAGCTAAACGCCTGGCTCAAAAAATCTGAAAAAATTGTGATAGTAGCCCATATATTGAACTTGCAAGGAAAATTATAGCGGTTTAGATAACTTTTTTATAGGGGCTTAACTTGTAAAATGCACTCAGTTGGAAAACTTAGTACAAAAATAAAGAAATAATTAGTTACAATTGTTTATATGACACAATTTTAAATCTACCTACCATTATGGGTGAATAAGGAACCCTATTCTATGCGTGGCTTGACACGCACTTAGCCAATTTTTATAAGAATTTTAATGTTACGTATTTATTGAACTTTTTAAAAGACCTTTCGAAGAATTATGCCGGTCCTAATACAGAATTGGATAGTTCATTATCATAATTATCTAATTCCTTTTTCTCCCTGGTCGGTGCTTTGTGAATAAAGATCGTAGTCAACATTAAGATTGCATTTGGAATGCATCTGTCACTACCAGCTTGTAACTTGTACCAACTTTGATTTCCTTTGTAATTAAATTTAACGAATCTAAGCGTATTCTGTACTAGATTAGTAAATCAAAATATATTTTTGAAAGCCAAAAATTTTTCCTACCTACCTTTGAATTCATTAATATTGAGATTAAAATTTTTATAGGCTATTCAAAAGCCAGTCATTCCATTAATATTCTAGATAATAAGCATTGGTTTCATCAATATCCACCCTGGTTTTTTGTGAGATGGAACCTTCGTTGGTCATTTTTCTAGATTAGTTTGACAGTTTCAAAAGAAAATTTATATTGTAACCACGAATGACGTAAGAATTTTAGCAGAAGTAGAAAACTATAAGGCGTTTCAAATAAAAATTATAATGTTCTTTCTGTTTTTTTTTACTTTCAAAGTGACTACTTTAGCTGATGTAAAGTATGAGTAGAATCCAAGAGTAGAAGATAGCACCCTCATTATGTGTACAAACAATCCAGCATAGTGACCCACACTATGGAGGCTTAGTGAGATGCTGACCCTGAATCATTGGGCATCCAGTCTCACACTCACCAACGAGATACGACAGGACAAATGCTGTCAATATAGGCTGTTCTTCTGGGTGAGGGTATTACCGCCCCGGTCGAGTCGGGCCATTCGCGTTGAAACCAGCGTGGCTCTTCTTCTTCTTCTTCGAGTGCCTCTTCAATCTTGAAGGTTGGCCGTCAGCTTTCTGTACTCCTCTCTGTCATTGGCCAGGCGGAACAGTTGTTCAACGGAGGTGATACCGGTCTACTCCCGGATATTTCGCAGCCACGATTTCTTTCTTAGCCATGACCGTCTCTTTCCCTCCATCTTGCCCATCATTATTAATTGAAGCAGCAAATATCTTTCGTGCCTGAGTACAGTACCGAGGTATTCAATTTTGCGATTTTTGATGGTTTGTATAAATTTTCTAGGCATATGGACACGCTGGAACACAATCTCGTTCCTAACCTTTTGTGACGATAATGCGTTGGCTTAACTGCTTTTTATAATATTACCACACCTTCCAAAGGCCCAGACCAGTAATGTGGCAAAGCATATCTCTATCGTGATTAGTACAAGGAAAACTCTGTTAGAATATAATTGCGTTACAACTACTGTTGCCTTCGCCCTGAAATCATAATTTTTTTACCGTAATAAAAGACTACCAACATTTTACATTTTTTATATCCAGATTTCCAGCCATACTTCATAACTTTATGTAAAAGAAATTAAATTCTTAATGTAACAATTAAATGAGAAAAAAATCCAGAAATGAATAAAAAGAAATACTTTCTTGCAGTAAGAGACCATCATTGAAAGTACTTCCAATGAGAAAACGCAGCCTTTAGCACAAATTCTCTATTCAACAATGTTTGCAAGTGAATTCCAACTTTGATTCTTTATTTTTAAAGCTTACAATTGAGTAAGAAGTAGTTGATTGTATTTAAATGAGAAAACATGTATTGGGGATGCTATGGTATTTAGAAAGTGGTATTTATAATGGGTCTTGACAATCAGTCAAAAGGACTTAGGCATTTATTTTGGGAACTTCACTTTGTCTGTTGGTAATTAGTTCGACTGTTTGTTTTAAGACAGTGGTTATTGTAACAAAGATTGTTTTGTTATTGTACTAATTGTGATTGTTACGTATTGAGTTACTTTGTTCTTGGTTTCTTCTTTTTTAATTAAGACTTTATCAATCGGTTTGGTTATCAAATTTCTTGTATTAACTTTAGAGACTGTATTGTATACCATATGAGTTTATTTATTTTTTAAATTGAAATATAAGAAACAACGCTCGCGCTAAACTCTTCGAAAATATTTCGGACTTATTTTTTTGGACATCTTACCCATAACGCCATCTAGTCCCAAACTAAGCAGAGCTTGTATTATGGGTTCTAAACAACTGATATAAATACAAATACATACATAATATACATAGAAAAACACCATATATACACCAACTAACATAATTATATAGTTAGAACAGTTTCATTTGGTAAACTAATAAAAACTTACGTCATTTAAGTCTGAATACCGTATTTTAAACATTAGAGATTAGACCTGATGAAGATTACTTCAGACGAATTATGCAATCATGGTGATAAAACGAAAGCTGGAATGATCCAATTGATTTGAAGATCATTCATAGTGAGCCGAATGTTGTCATTTTCACCTTCCTCTTTGCCACGAGCCATCGACGAAAGACATAATAATAAAAAGTAATACCAGGAATCTCTTTGTTTTATTTTACGGTTCTGTAAATTCGAGAACGATAATGTTAGTAATAATATTGTAGCTGCAATATGATAAAATGAAGAAACTATTATTACAAGCGAGCTGAGTACGCCTGCAAGGACGCGTTTTTGACTGCAGTTATTGGGAGTTTATTTTGTTGCGTTTTGCATTTAATTTGTCATTGGCATAAAATGAAAAAAAAATTGTACAGCAGAATATTTGATCACATATCAATATATAATTTTTTGCTTCTATTTTAATGCCATCGACGACCGCAGGATAGGCAAGCCCTGCCGTGAGACCTCGTCTCTATGTTAACCCTTACCGGACTATAACCTAACCCCGAATTGATGCTGACTAGCGGGTGCTCTTCAGATTCCCCACATCTCGGAGCTTCTTCTTGTTAAGCACTGGAAATGACACCTGACATAACTAGCTATTTGGTTGCCTCGCGAGCCACTCCCCAACTAGACAGACACACCTGAACTACCAAAATTCCCATCTGGACCCAACCCAGTTCACCGCGTGCTGTGGCGGAAAGCGTGGAAGCTCATTTAGATAGGCCGTAGACCTAAAGAAGTTGTGGCGTCACCAAATGCCGCACATCATTTGGTCGTGTGAAGGATGCACCCTACTCAAGCGCATGGAGCATTTACCTCGACGCCCGCGCAACACCTCTCCCCGTCGTGATTCGATCTCCAAGATCCGCTACCGCTCGGTCGCGGGCGACACTCACCCGACTACTCCGACGGTGAACGCACGTTCGTCTGCTATAAAAAAATCGCTTGCAAAACCGCTCACTAGCCACGATATCATTTAATGTTATTTTGCTAGTCTTACTGTAAATTCTATTCTTGTAATTCTATTCTATTCTCGGTTTCTTCTATACTATTGTAAACTCCTTCCGTGTATTCAGTGTAATAAATAGCTTCGTGTAAAACTTTTGTGCCGTGTTTCGATATACCCCACAAAGTCACCCAACACTCTTGGCTATGGTTAACAAGAAGAACCACTGATTGGGAGAACACCATTATCATTGAAATCTCTTCCAATTTGATTCAAAGTCTTCTATAATTTTCCAGAATTCCAATACTCTTGTAAATTATTTTTACTTAACCTTTACATCACTTTAATTAAATTAGACTTCGCCTTTAACTTAGTTCGGGGAATAAACTCAAAATCTATAAGAACAGTTTCGGAATATTTAACAAAACATCAAAAACATTCAGTTCTATTTCAAAAGGCTCAGCTGGCTTGAAATATATTTTTCATAAGTATTTCTAAGAAGTATTTTCTACGTTCAAGTTTCTTGATAACGAAACCATTTTATGATTTGTTATATTGAATAACAAATTATAACTCAATATAATACATTCTTTTACGGAACTTTACTATAGTAACTATAATGATTATTCTTTGGATTTGAATCAATCAAATTTCGAATAGAAGAAAAGCGAATACCAGCAAAAATTTCTAAGACTCCTGTTAGAACTGAACTCCACATAAATATACGTCTAAAGATGTACACTCTTCAGATCAACAAACAAACCTTACCAAAAAGACTCCGTAACCAGAAGAAAGAAGGACCTTTCAAAGCAGAGGCTTATGTATAGTAGACAACAGTTGACATATAATTACGATTTTTTTTTAATATGACAGAGATGCATACTGGCACGTGTTATCAAGAGGAAATGGAGTTCCGTCATGCTTCAATAGCCTTTTTTTTCTTTTTTGGGCCGAGTTTGTATTTATAGCTTAAAATGAAATCATAACAACGTTTTGATCGACAAGCAATCGTAACTAGTAATAGATATTGTAATATGTACAAGAATTTTGCAACGTAGATATTGTTATACTTTAGTACAAGAATGATACGAGATTTTTCATTGTTATACTAAGACTACAGAATTAAGAATACAGAATGTCTTCATCTCATAGATGTCGTTTAAAGGGAGCAACAGGGAGCACTACGCAGCATATCACCACTACGCAGGATATCATCACTACGCAGGATATCACCACTACGCAGGATATCACCACTCCAAAGAGAAAGAAAAGTTGAAACAAACCCTATACCAATCAACCCATCTGGCTAACGTGATATAGTAGGCTAAAACCTTCTTTTTAAACAGAGTCCTAATTCCAGAAGTGAAATATTAAGGCCTGGTAGAGATAAGGAGGATGTTTGCATGAATATATTCATAGCATGAACTGGCTCATAATTTGATATACGCTTATCATACTTCGCATTTTATTCATAATTAAACATGACATGAATTATACACATTAAGTGCTTTATAATTCAGTTTTATGTGCATAATCATATTATCCTATAAAGCCGCAGTTATTAAAACGGAATGCGTTCTACGTATTAATTAATTTTAATTAAAAATGTACTTTCTATACTGTTACAATAACTGGCAAGTGTGTGTGTTTGTGAAAAGCTTCATTCTCAGAAAAGTCAATCTGGTTTGAATGATTATATTATTTTTGTAATTAATATGAATAATAAGGCTATATTATTCCTCAAAAAGTTTTTGGTGAAATGATGGCTTGAAGCTAAATGCTTTGATGCATATACGCTTGGATGGTTAAATCGATTCCAGTACATCGATTTAGCCGTCAAAGCAAAGATACACAGAGTTTCTTTCAAATTTCTTTCTTCAAAATAATTTCCTCCAGTAAGCTCGCTTCACTCACAGGTGTCCAAGAGCTGGTAATAGTAAATTACACCATTTCATAAAGTAACCTCTTTTCCCATTATTACATAAAAAACACACAAACTATTGTTTTATATAACGATTGGAATCGGTATGAATCTGTGGTAATCCGTTCCGATCAGAATCAAAAATATTTACTGTTTTCTGGTAAACCGAATGACGTGACTGCTCGTTAGCACCGATAATAATTTGGCATTGTATGGCTTTGGGCGTCTAACAAGTACATTATTATGATAGACATTTAGACAATCCCTGTGGAATAACAAACAGTCATAGAGGGGTTGTTATACTAAGTTAGGTAATTATTTGTGTGGTAAGCTGTTGTATTCGCACAAACATTGAGCATATAATTCAGCATTAATCGACATAGTTAACGTGCCTAACTTATCACGTCTCTTGATACCGCAGGGAGCTGCAATTTTGCAAGATATGTTTAATGTTTTTGATTATCTTGTTCTTGACTGCCTTGTTGGTCTAGTGGTAAGCCTACGCGTCTGCTGATCAAGAGGTCTCGGATTCCATTCCCGGGTTGGACCAAATATTAGTGTGATCCACAAATATTCGTTTCTGAGTCTGGGTGTTTTCTATGTTATAATATGTATGTATTTACAAAAAAAAAGTATGTTTATGTATTTTATGATCAGTTATTTAGTACCCAATATTATAAGCCATGCTTAGTTTGGGACTAGATGACGTTTTGTGTAAGATGTGCGAACCTTTTTTTTTTAATCAAAGTATACTATTTAATTGTACCATTTTTTTTGTAATATAATATAATGAAAGAAGTAGAAGTTTTTTTTTTATCGTGTCAGTCAAAAGACGTTCACTATTGGATATAGGTGCTTCTCAATGGTTTCCACAAGAGCCGGTACTGTGCTGCCCACATTAATGATAAATATTTATATTTTGGACATCTTCCACACAACGTCATCTAGTCCCAAAATAAGCAGAGCTTGTGTTATGGGTACTAAACAACTGATATAAATACATAAACATTTTTTTTTGTAAATACATACATATTATACATAGAAAAACACTCAGAGTCCGAAACAAATATTTGCGGATCACACAAATATTTGGTCTGTCTCGAGAATCGAACCAGAGACATCTTGATCAGCAGCCGCATACGCCAACCACTATACCAACAAGGCAGATGATAGAGCTGATATAGAAAGAATCGTCGCCTTTTAAATAACTTACAGCGAAAAACTTCCCGCAATGCATCAATAACTACTTTATCACGATAACCAAAGTAGGTGACAAGTGTTCCTTTCCTACTTTTCTTCAGGGTATCCTCCTATCGTCAGCTCTTACTACACCCTCAAAATAAATAGGATTGAAGAGAGTTTTAAGAAGAAGTTTTTAAATTAGAAAATAGAATACAAAAAAAAACCTTTGTAACTTGGCTATTGGGGCTTAAACCACCTACAATGATGTTAGTGTGAGAGCTTTATTAGACAAGTTTAGTAACTAGAAGAAAAGCCAAACCAACACAAATAAGTCTGTCTGTCTGTTACGTTTTCACGGCTATACCGCTATTTCGATTTGAATGAAAATTAGTATAAATATTCTTTAGGAAAGGGATAGGTTAATTTTAATTCACAAACGCGTAAGTGAAGCCCCGAGCTAAAGCTACTGTATTATAATAATATACCCTTCATGGAAGGACGAAATTTAAGGCCCCTATAACACAAAGGAAAGATCTTTCACCTCAAAGAATTAATATGTATGTATATTCAAACCTTAATAGCCTTCACTATCTCAATTTATATATCAACATCTTGCTAACCTTGTTTATTCAAAGACTATTTGGAGTCTGCTGGTAATATTAACCAGTTTTACATGAGCATCATGTAGTAGGTACTAGAGCCAAACTGTTTTCAGCACGAATGGGCCAGCTCAACCGGAGCAGTACCACCCTCACATAGAAAACCAGCATTCTTGCTGTCGTATTTCGTTGGTCAGTGTGAGACCGGGGGCCCAATCATTCTGCATCATTCTCCGGGTCTCCGGAGGCCGGGAGAATGATGTAGAAACATCTGACCAGGCTGCCGTGGTATGGATCACCATGCTGCATTGCCTGCCCTCACAACGAGGATGGTGACCCCTACTCCTGGATTCTAAAACAGTTTAAAAAAACTATTTTTCTAGGGTTGGTTGGTTTCGGGCCACAGCAAAAAATCAGATAATTAAATAATGATAGTAACTGTCTATCTGACCACTCTTGATGATCTGCAACTCAAAAGTCAGAGGTACCTTGGCGCACTTTGTTCCCTCCCTTAGAATTTGACGACAAAAACACGACTACAGAAATTGTAACCAAAATATGGGAGTAAATGTGTCTATTACTGTCACGGCAAAATCGCTGCACCAATTCCAATGAAAAGCACGAAGATACTTTGATTTCTAACAAGGATATATGCTTCATTTACCCGAAAACTGACATAGGCAAAGTCACGGGAAAAATGTAGATCTTATTATATAATGAATCCATGTTCTTTATTAATATAAGGCTCCGGTCATCAAACAACTTACTTCATAACAACTCCTCCTTTTATGTGCAGTCGTTCCTACTATGGAACGCGCTCCCTACCGAAATTAGAATGTCCACAAATCGCATTAGTTTTAAAATGAAAGTGCGCGAATTGCTTCAAAGCGAATTGACAGTACAGCTACAACGATACCCGTGTGTATATTTTTATTATATTGTATGTACGTATGTATATGTAGTTATATATATAGAGTAGCAGTGTATATGTATGTGTATTTAAAAAAAAATTTAAGTACATAGGCTAATCTTTTTTTACATAGCTATCCATAGTAATGGTTTTTGTTTTTTTTTCCCTACGGCATCATATTTATACAATGCCTGAAGTCGGTCGACTGGCAGAGAATGCCTCATGGCATTAAGTCCGCCTTTGTACAACATGTGCAATAAGTTTACAATAAATAAATAATATATTTTGTGACGAATTCATTCACGAAACCTTTACCCCGGGGGTAAGAGCTGTTCATAGTTAAGAGATTATGTACGCCAAGTGTGTCTTACCGTATCAGAGATTTTATTGTTATGCCAAGCACGTCACCGCTGAGCCAAGAGCTTAGTTTTGAGCATCCGAGCTTAAGTGAATTCAATATTCTAAATCCTCAAGGGAAATCTGTGGGCGTCTAAAATTTCTATCTTTAATTTTTATTATAAAAATAATTAAAACTACTAGAATATTATCCGTAAGGTAACGGAATACGAATACAGAGTGTCACCCTTTTTTTTTTTTTTTTTACGTGTGGAAATCCCCGCGGACCGTCACCCCGTCGGGGGTTACGGCGGGGTGGTGTGTCGGACTCGAACCGACTAAAACCACACGGTGTGACCCTCTCTGCGCCTTTGTGTTGGAAGGAGTCCAGGGAGGGGATTTCCTTCTGGACTCCAACCAGCGCCTGCCCGCACTGTTGCGGGCACCACCACACAAGTGTACTCTCTAATTGGGCAACGTCCGGTCACACGCGGACGTCGCCCCCTCGCGGTTGGCCTCTACTGCGGACGGACGGGAAACCCGTCCCGCCCATCCGCGGCCACTCTCAGGGCGGCATGAGACGCAGGTATGCGCGCCTCCGCCGCCCGGGGCGCCGGCGACGGATCGGGTCCGATTGGATGGAATCCTCCCGGGCCTTCTCCGCCACCTCCTTCTGCAAGATTACGTCCTCGCAGAAGGTTGCGACCGCGGTAAAACAACTGTCGCTGCCGGCCATCGATCTTATGACGGCCGGCAGCGAGAGATCCCCTCCGATGACTGCAGTGAGGACCCGGCGCTGCGCCGCCCAAGCGGGGCAGACCGCCAGCGTGTGCTGGGCCGTGTCCTCACTGCAGTCGACAGAGTGTCACCCTTATTTAACCCTTGGGTATTGTATGAGAATTATGGGAACAAATTGCCTAGGATACCATCATTGCAAAAAGCATGAAAACTTGCTATAAACTCTGTGCCAACCCATCAGAATAGCGCGGCATAGTACATAAAATAGTACAAACCCTCTTTTCGAAAAAGAGGTCGTTTTTTTATTATTTTTAATTATAAATAGTCTGTCTGTTTGTCCCTTTGTAGATCTATCTATCATACTTCATAGATATAATATAATAATAATCCGACTGATTTAGGCCATGGCGACCACTCGACCCCTTTATAGGGCTTGGCGTTTATGCGCCCGGAGATGGCTTATATGTATAGCCGATCGCAGGAGACTCCCTTGCACAAAGTGGGCAAGTGAGCTTAACGCCCTCATAATTATAGTGAATGGCGGCGAGTGGACGGGATTTAAGCTCATCGCGCTTGGTGTCGAGGTCAGCTAAACGCTGTTCCTCAAATTCGCTGATTCGCTTCTTCACAATCTTGCGCCATTCCGGTCGCTGTGCTGTCTAACTTATAGAAGGACATATATAGCCTAGCGGCATACACCATGGTGGCGCCGTGGGCATAAAAAAAGAAAATAAAAAAAAGTGAGAATACTAAAAAGTTCTGCATTAATTTCAACCTTTGACTTGAGTTTGATCTTGACCTTGAAACTCTGACTGTTTACTACTATGCTGCAAAAAAAAAAATGCCAAAACACTTGTGACTCTTAAAGATGTAAGTTAGTGGGGTATCCATGAGGTATCTATGAAATAAAACAGCTGCTAGTTTGTTTACGATATTAAAGTGGACATAAAAGTTTTATAAATTTTCTTTTTATTTCTAAATCCTCGGCTTATATGAAGCCGAGGATGGAACCAAGTGGCGTGCAATTGGAGAGGCCTATGTCCAGCAGTGGACTCCGATAGGCTGATGATAATGATTTCTACATATGAACGTGCATCAGGAGTCTGCTATCGCACTCACAAAACGAAAGTACATAAAAATATATAAATATATGTATATATACAAATACTACCATTTAAGGTCGGTCTTCTGTGGAAGGGCAGTAACGTACCGGACTATGCCATAAAAGAAGAAGCGGCAAATTTTAATCTTTCATGCGACCTCACGTAATAATAAAAGAAATACTCAAAGACATTCACACCACATTCCGATAGATATTGCTCTCAAGAGAATAAAGCTGCATTATTATGAGTTTGCAATGCTCTCAGCACGTGCAAAGAAAGCACTTGACAGAACTGGCGCCATTTTGACGCCGAATCAACCTCGATTTAATATCGACAAGGCTAAATTCTGGTTTATTATTTATTTACTATCTATCATCTATTTTAATTTTAAAGCATGATTGATTTCCTGACGTCAAGTTTGTGTATTTTTATGGTGAGAAATAAACCAGTGGTCCGATGGTGTAAACTTATCGTAACGCTTTTGCAAAAAAACCAACATCATCAAAGAAAATATTTTAAATATGCCAGGCTTTGTTGAAGAAGCGGGACCGGGAGAGGCTTAGAACCCTTCCGGTCCGCCAGGCCCGGGAACGGACCCGGTACCGCAGACTACTCAGGCGCTGGAGATCCTAGAACGATCCATAAGATATCCATAAGCGCTAGCCTGGGGGTGACAGCTGAGGCAATCTGTCACCCTAGCAGAAGCAGGCCGGGGTGGATGCACCATGCGCTTTTATTATGAAGAGGGTCATCTACTAGCCGTAGGTAGACGGCCCGAGGTAATTCGGGGTTCCAGGGATTTCCTTCCTAGGGTACCTGGTTCCCCGGCCATTGGTACCTGAGACGGTGTGCGATTTTGGTCGGTTCGAGTCCGGCATAACCACCAACTGGTGGTATCCAAGGGGATTTACGCACAGCAAAAAAATAAAAAAGAAGGCTTTATTGGAATGATACTATGGTTTCACAGAAAAGTTTTACCTGTCCTAACCAAAGTGCATATAGTGGAGAGGGGTGTCCTTGCCGAACCCGTTTGTGGCACCGGCTGGGAACCTACCACCTGAACATAAATTGCCGTGGCCAATCTGGAGGTCCTTAAATAGACTTCGGACCCAAGTTGGCCGAAGCAAGGAGGACCTGTTTAGGTGGGGATTCTGAGACGGTGATGATCTCATCTGTTTGTACGGTGCAATTGATACAATGTCAAATCTTGCATCGTACCCTGAGTACCCAGACACGCAGAAGGACTTGATGGCTGCCACCGACAATACAGTTAAATTTGCAATGTGCAGGGGTGGAAAAAATATAATTTTCTCTATACGTAAAGTATGTCATCGAAACGCTAAGAAAGAAATGCTTGTATTGTGGGTACTAAACAACTGACATACATACATACATATTAGACATAGAAAACACACACAAATATTTGTGGATCACACAAATAAAGGGTCCGACCCGGGAATCGAACCCGATACCTCTTGATAAGCAGCCGCATATGCTAACCGCTAGACCAACAAGGCAGTCATTGAACATACATACATAGCATGTCAAAATCATAACCTCCATTTAGCTTTACCGTAGTCGAGTTAATAGTTCAACGACCAATAAATAGTAAAAGGAATTCTTATTTTCTTACAAAGTTCAAGTAATTACACCAAAACCAAAAAGTTTCACCGAACTTCGGAGTACAAAACTTATTAAAGCGATTGATATAAGGACAACAAGATTCCCTATAAAAAGACATTCCATTGAATAAATTTGGTTTTATATAGCTATTTTATTTTCTTTCTAAAAGAAAACAAGTCTCTTTGATGTGGTAACGATGGTCGACGTTAAGAGACAATGTCGATTCTATTAAATGAGTCCTTGAGTTTGTAGCCTCCGATCCGATCACTTGTTGCGAGGGATGCACTAAGGATTCGTTTGTAAGCTTTATTGAGAAAAACTTGAGGAGCCGTTCGTAAATAAAATAGAAACTTTTATACCGTAACTTGCATAAAATTGTTACTTTTTGAATCGGTTTACATTTAATGCATGGCTTAAGTCAACGTTTATTGATAGTTGAATAATATTTGACTAGATTTGTGATTATTTCTTAAAACTTGTAGCATTTTTTTATTTGATTGGATTTCTTAAGGATAGTGAAAAATATTAAAACTCAGCTAAAATCGTTGTATACTTACGTGATTAAGATAAATAAAAAAATCGGCCAAGAGCGTGTCAAACAACGCATAGAATGACAACAACGCATACTTAATATTTTGTGATGTTTGTACGAAGTTTTCCAAATAAACGTATTTTACAAGTTATGCCTCTATAATTCCTGACTAATACCACCAATATCCATGCATTGTTTTCTTCTTTCTGGCACTAAACAGACGGACAGACGGACGTGACAAACTATAAGGGTTCCGAGTCATGAACAACGGAACCTTAAGAAGTAGGATAAATGATTAGTTATTATAGTTCATACATTGACTATGTGGCAACTTCCACATAGCGCGCAAGCGCAAGCAAAAACTTACAACAGCGTCATCTACCGAAGAAACACTGAGCCACGAAGAAAACCCGGAAAGCATTATACGGAGTAACTACTAATCCTGAATCGCGATAGAGTAATTCTCGCGCCGATTAGCATAGGTATATACAACATCCCAACATCAACTGTTAAGCAGTGGCCCGCCTGGCATGATCACCTCGTCGTCGAAACCTATTTTATTTATTCATTTTAGAAATTTTCAATAATATAATTTTACATTAATTGTGCGAGTATACGCTGGCTTACGATCATAACTGCTCTTTGTCATACAATACTAAAATACTTATTTTCTAAAACCCAGTTATGTTTTATTCATCACAAAAATAACGGCAACTGATTTTTAATCTTCACAAAAATTTAAAACTTAAATCCGTAAATATAAGAATTATAATCCAATGCAAACTGAAACGTAATACCACGTTACTAGTAAAAATAGACTTCTAGGTAAAAAACTCTAAAACTATAAATAAACATATAGTTATTTTCAATATATTATGTGTATTATACAAAGGTTTTTAAATGATTTCATTCAAATCCTTTAAAACTTCTTCAACTATATTGGTATAACTAGATTCAAAGTTCTTGACCCTTTCAAACTAATGTTGGGCTTTATCGATATCATTATTTGGTTCAACGACTTCGATTTCATACAAAACGTGACGGAGACCCTTATTTGTTGACACCCAACTATTTATGGAACTAGTTGTACAAAAGGCATGGATAACATTTCAAATTCTACTGACACAATTGCCAATTCCATTAAAACAACAAATTTTATTCTTCCACGTTCTTTATTTTAAAATAGATTTACACAAAATGTATATGCGTTTCATGGCATTACTTGTAATGAATTACTGATAAGATTACAATCGTATTAAATTTAAGAAAGAATAATATTGAGCGTGAATCTAGACATCTGTATTCAAACTCAATGTCATATAATTACATTAGTTTGGCAATCGCTTAGACCATCTTTACCATCCAAGCAGTCAGTGATTGGATAGTAATTTCTTTAATTCGTTACATTTTATGTTGACGAATTTGACAAATATATAATACACAAGCAGTATCTTTATATATATAATTCTTCTGTGAGTGTGTATGTCACTGAACTTCTCTCAAACGACTGGACCGATTTTGATGAAATTTTTTGTGTGTGTTCAAGAGGATCTGGGAATGGTTTAGATTCGCAAATGGACCCGGTAGGTGGCGCTGCGATCAAGTTCTGGAATTTTAAAGTTGGGCGGTACGAAGTTCGCTGGGTCAACTAGTTTTATATATAAAATGAAAAGTAAGACCCAATTAAGACAAAAAACGACGCTTACAAAGTATGTTACAAGATTTAAACAACATAAAACACAATTATCATTGTATTGTATATTCAAGTTTGAAAAGCCGTACTCACACGTTACATAGAAACTTACCATAACACTTTAACAACGCGTGACTACGCCATTTCAAACTTGAATATGTCGAAGCCTCCGGGGAATAAAATAGTAATAGACAATAGTGAATTTTACAGGACGAGCAAAAAACTGTTATTCTGTTTTAGCTCATAAAGTAACTGGCCTATATTATTATATGATATACTATTTTATTCAATGTTTTTTTCTTAATAAGTGGCTATAGAAATAACAAAATATAATGTATACTTTTAAAGTTATTACGAAAAATATATAATACTGATTTTGTATTTAGGTGTTTCCTAATTAACGGCATTTTATTCACGTAAAGTTGTAATGTAATGAAAACATTAACCGTATATTACGATGTTTTTCGACAGTTCTTTCATGAATGAAGTGTAATTGTAATATACCAATATGATTTTGTTCTTGTAAAAGTTACCACTGTCTTTTTTCGTATAGATATATAACAAGTTTGTTTTAAAATGAATAAAATGGTATAACGCCTTACCGATTTATCGAGACATGTTCGTTCCGTAGTGAAAGACTACGATGTTTTTCTGGGTTAAATTTGTTACATGACTTCCGGAGAATAAAAATAAAAACGGTTATAATTGGACGAAATTCCGAATAAAAAAAAAACTGTAGGTGTTTATCGACCTACAGATGCCGAAAATACAAAAACATTAAAAAAGTGGTAATAGCACATTACGATTTTATTCTCCGGGGGCGTCGATGTGTATCTCTGTACACTGATGTATTATTTTGTTTAAATCTTGTTCAATTTATTACTCTCTATACTCTCATATGTTAAATCATCTTAAATTTTATCTATTTAATTTTACTGTTACGGTCTACGCACTCCTTATACAGATTATGACATCAAAAGTTTAAATCTTTGACTACCAGTGTGTAAATTATACTAATTGCTGCTTCTCGTAATTAAGTCTACTTCAGCTGACAACGCGCCAAGCGTCTCCAGCATGGAACCTCTTTATACCATACACTAAATTGTAAATTTGATTACGTTGGCTTAATGAAATTAGAGAAAATGGTACTAATTACAGTAGAGAATCTTGTTTGTTTCTGGTAAGTACACTCATGTGACATATGTCTTGTTTTATTTACGCATTCTCGTTACTCAGCTTTTTACGTAGAATCAACAGAGATCACTTGTTGCGACGGATGCACTAAGGATTCTTTTGTAAGCTTTATTGAGAAAGACTTGAGGAGCCGTTCGTAAATAAAAATAGAAACTTTTATTCTGTAACTTGCATAAAATTGTTACTTTTTGAATCGGTTTACATTTAATGCATGGCTTAAGTCAACGTTTATTGATAGTTGAATAATATTTGACTAGATTTGTGATTATTTCTTAAAACTTGTAGCATTTTTTTATTTGATTGGATTTCTTAAGGATGGTGAAAAATATTAAAACTCAGCTAAAATCGTTGTATACTTACGTGATTAAGATAAATAAAAAAATCGGCCAAGAGCGTGTCAAACAACGCATAGAATGACAACAACGCATACATAATATTTTGTGATGTTTGTACGAAGTTTTCCAAATAAGCGTATTTTACAAGTTAATAATAATAATAATAAAGCCATTTATTCCATATTACCATTAAATTTACAGTTTAGTGTTTGTGTTAGTATGATTTTTTCTTATATTAATATTAGTATTTTGTTAGTTTTTCTTATTTTGCAATATGGACCCCTTGTTGGGTAAAGGCCTTGTGGGTTCTTCATTGGGGGGTGTAGTCTAAGTTACTACCTAGACTACACCCGACGTCGGTACACATGGTTACGCGTACGACGGATGTCCTAGTAGGACGGGGAAACAAGTGATCAACACTAGATTGTAATACCAACTCATTTTATTAATAATATGTACTGCCTTAAATATTATAACTCCGTGTAACGTGTCTGTGCGAGTGTGCATTTGGTCATTGAACTTTATACAATGCAATAGTTTATAACGGATGTTAAGTACATTGACACGGATTACCACAGTACTCTCCCCCTTTGAAAATTAATTGGCACAATTAATTATAGAAAAACAAAAAAATTACAAATAAAATACTTGCAGACCTTTTGAAACAATAATAAACGAACACAGTGAAAAACATTAACAGCAAAGAATAAAAAAAATTACAATAAAAAAAAAATGCATGAAATAGGTATAGGTTAAAGTAACTTGTTAAAAAAAACTACATTTACCTAAACAAAATGATGAAATATTAAATACAAAATTTGACGACTGGTTTGCTGACACTGCCGGACTTGGTCGTGTGCGGTGGCGTCGTGTGTCCGTCAGCTGTTGTCGCATTTTTGCCTTGTGTATTTTCTGCAGTCTGTGCGTTTTGAGGTTCATCGACATCTTGTACTATAAACGCTGGCTTAAGCGATCGATAGAAACAACTGCGATCCGATTAGGCAATTTTATCTTGAAATATTTTTCATGACGTTCCAATACTTTGTACGGACCTTCGTATGGTGAAACCAATGGCTTTTTCACAGCACCTGTCCTGACAAACACATAATTGCATGTGCTCATGTCGATTTTTGACAGGATATACATTCCTTAACCCAACGATTTACATCCTGATTCATGCTAGGCCAAAGTAATGATTTGAATTAGCTTCCTGGTAGTTCTGATTCCTGGGTGAGTGACGTCATGTAATGTACTGAATATTTGTATACGAAATATGATCGGTACATACGGTCGCACTTCACAGGTTGATACTTTACAATACAGTGATTGATTGTCGTTTAAACTAATTTTCTTCCATTTCAATCTGTTATTTCGTAAAAATTTCATCAATTCGGGATCAGCCGTTTTTTGCGCTGCGAACTCGTTCCAGTCGATCTTATCAGGGAAGTCAATTTGTGAAACTTGTGGTGACGTGTCTGCTACCGCGTTTTGCGATCCGGAGAGGTGGGTCGGGTGCGGGGGGCTCAGAGCGATGGTTTGTTTTAAACCATTCTTGCACTGACTGAAAGCTTCCCGGGTCTCGTCGTTCCTCTCGACGATGCTGTTATCTTGCATACCTTGATGATTCACTTGCTCTTGTTGTTGATACTTATTATAGTGGAGTTGGTACCTAAGGCATCAATGGCAATTTTCTTGCATGATGATGCGCTGGAGAAAATCACGTCGGTTGAACATCATGTCGGTTGAAGACTATGTCGGTTGAAAATCACGTCGGTTGAGCATCACGTCGGTTGAACATCGGCGGTTGGATATCAGGTCGGTTGAGCGTGTCGGTTGAGCGTCGGGGTCACCATTGTGGGTTCTTCATTGGGGGGTGTAGTCTAAGTTACTACCTAGACTACACCCGACGTCGGTACACATGGTTACGCGTACGACGGATGTCCTAGTAGGACGGGGAAACAAGTGATCAACACTAGATTGTAATACCAACTCATTTTATTAATAATATGTACTGCCTTAAATATTATAACTCCGTGTAACGTGTCTGTGCGTGTGTGCATTTGGTCATTGAACTTTATACAATGCAATAGTTTATAACGGATGTTAAGTACATTGACACGGATTACCACAGTTGGTGTCAGGTGTGGGGTCATCTTTTTCCATAGCTCTCTGTCTTTGCCGGTGTCTATCCATTTGTTGCCTGTTACTTGTATAATGTCATCAGCCCACCGTCTAATTGGTCTACCAACATTCCTCTTCCCTGATGGTCCTTTCCAGCGCGTGGTTTCTATCGTCCATCGATTGTCCGGACGTCGCAAGCATGGCAACAGACATGTATCAAAAATAATCTTTTTTAAGTGTAAACTGTAGTTACCTTTTAAAATTTCTTTAAGTGACCAGAATTTCTTCCAGGTAGCATTAATTCTTCTTTTTACTTCTTCTTCATTACTGGACTTCTTGAATGATAATTGCTTGCCTAGGTAAATATAGTCGCTAACATATTCTATTTTCTTTTCTTTTATATAGAAATGGTAATTAGTCATGATCCTAGTTTTGCTCGCGTTCATTTCTAAACCAACTTTGGTGCTTTCTTTATCAAGTGATCTCATCAATTCTTCTAGGTCTTTAGATTTTACAAGTTATGCCTCTATAATTCCTGACTAATACCACCCATATCCCTGCATTGTTTCATCTTTCTGGCACTAATCGGACGGACAGACGGACATAACAAAACTATAAGGGTTCAGAGTCATGAACTACGGAACCTTAAAAAGTAGGATAAATGATTAGTTATTATAGTTTATACATTGACTATGTGGCAACTTCCACATAGCGCGCAAGCGCAAGCAAAAACTTACAACAGCGCCATCTACCGAAGAAACACTGAACCACGAAGAAAACCCGGAAAGAATTATACGGAGTAACTACTAATTCTGAATCGCGATAGAGTAATTCTCGCGCTGATTAGCATAGGTATATACAACATCCCAACATCAACTGTTAGGCAGTGGCCCGCCTGGCATGATCACCTCGTCGTCGAAACCTATTTTATTTATTCATTTTAGAAATTTTCAATAATATAATTTTACATTATTTGTTCGAGTATACGCTGGCTTACGATCATAACTGCTCTTTGTCATACAATACTGAAATACTTATTTTCGATACGATTTATTTTTCTTTTTAAAGACAATTTGAAAGATGAAACTATGCATGGAGATGTGTTTCTATCACGTCGACAAAGTGCTACAATAAAATCATGAAATATAATTTTTTTTGGGGTACCTCCCCTACAGGTAATGTGGGGATGATTTTTGTTCCTCGCGTCTACCCTATTGTGTTTACTATCGTTGGACACACAAAACATAGAGAGGTTCATCATCATCATCAGCCCCTCGCAGTCCGCTGCTGCACACCACTTTGAGAGGTTACTAAAACAATTTTTTTTTACATATCTGTTTTTTGTGCTATTTAACTTTAAAAGACATTTTTTGTAAAAACAGGGTGTCTCTCCCCCCGCCCTCTTTCTTTAAAAGCTAAACGGCGGGTTCAAAAAAATTATGATGGTATAATAAGTGGTGAAGTTTAAAGGAAAACTATAACGGCTTACATAGTTTTGTTTGTTTATGACTTATAAAGGCGTAACTTGTGAAACACGCTTACTTAGAAAATAAAAATAACTAAATATTAAGTAAACAAACAAATTAACTATTGCATACGATTTTAATTCCTCTTGAAATTGTATATCACTACGGAACCCTCTTCTATGTCTTTCCTGACTCGCACTTGTCCGATTTTTTCACTAAATTCATCTGAAAATGTATGCGGTACTGACATAATAAAGCAGTTTATACATTTTTGGCTGATGGACTGTCTGTCTGTTTGTTTCGGGTAATCTCAGGAACGAGTAATGGATTGACTAGCTTTGCTCTGCTGCGTTGCTCGCGATTAACAATGACAGCCGCTGGGAACACCTTAAGACTCCATTAACTACTAGTTAATAAAATTAAAGGAATATTTCATAGGATATCCTCTGTATTTTAAAAAGAAACACCAAGTTTTGCTTTCATTTGTTTCTGAACATACTCCAATCTTCTTCTTCTTCTTATTTTAAGGATCAGTCCCTTGTCGGTGGAGCAATCGCCACTCCTGTCTACTTTCCGCAATCCGTTTGACGTCTTGATAGGCCACGACTCCTACTTTCTCCTTTACTTGCTGTATGTACGCCAATATAGGTCTTCCACGTTTTCTTCTACTTTCTATCTTTCCTTCTAGAATGGTTTTAAAAAAGTTGTCGTGTCTTATCAAATGACCAACCGTTTTGCCTCTTCTGTTGTCAACAGTACTCCATCTCCCTTCCTTTACAGGACAACACATGCTGGACTTGGAAGTCACCGCTTCAGAGTGGAGGAAATACGCACTAGAACGAAGCGGTTTGGCTCTTCCTTCTTATGCCGAGGAGTCAAAAGCTGGAACTCGCTACCAGCTCACGTGTTTCCTTCCCACTATGATCCCGGGTCCTTTAAGCGGGGCGTGAAAAAGCATCTCACTAAGCCGCCATAGTGTGGACCGCCATACTTTACTATCTGCATTCGCAGCAATGATGTGTGGTTTTTCCCACTCTTGGATTCTGCTCATGCTTTCCATCAGGCAGGGAAGAGTCACTTTGGTAGGCTATATATATAAAAAAAAAGAATTCTCCATTCTTCGTCAACCAAATATAATAAATTAAACAATGAAAGCTTGCATGAATTTATAGAGATAATGATGTCTAACAGATGCATCAAATGAAACTTAAATCTGTTTTAATCTACTTATTTTAGTGGCAATTTAATCTATTACTGTTATAGACATTTTAACTCGTTCCGTTACGGAGTCCTAAAAACTTTTAAACCGCTTAAAATTGACGGCGCAATTAATTTGACCGCTGCTTGAAGTTATGGCTTTCGTGAAAGAAATTGCTTTTTTTATGTGAAGAAAATGTTATAAAAAGACCTTTTTAAATTTACTTACACTTGTCTGAATGTGACCGCTATGATAAACTTAATAATTTATTTAATGAAATCACTTTAATTGACCGCCACCGTGGCGCAGTGGTAACGTATGCAACGTGGAACGGTGCGTTGCCGCGACGTGCTAGTCACGGTACGACAGCGTCACCATGGAACGGCGCGTTGACGTCGCGTGGTCCATGTGCTCGCTCATTTAATGTTTTAGCGATTAATTGTGAATAATCGGAGAATATAGATTGTGATTTATTGATTTCACTTGTTGAAGAACTTCCAGTGCTTTGGGACACTAAAGACACTAAAACATTAAATGAGCGAGCTCATGGGCCACGCGACGTCAACGCGCCATTCCACGGCGAGGGTGCCGTAAAGTGCACTAGCACGTTGCGGCAACGCACCGTTCCACGTTAATGACGTCGTGACGTGGACATGTGGACAGGTCCTCTGACTCGATTCCCGGGTTGGATCAAATGTTTGTGCGATCCACAAATGTTTGTTTCGAAGTCTGGGTGGTTTTTGGCAACACATGGTTTTACTTCTGTAACCAGTGTTAGAAATCATGTGACATAAACAATTTTGAATCGAATTGCTTACCTTTGCAGTATTTTTAAGCATGACGAACTACTAAGTACAACTTTATTCTTCGGATGGTTAAGTATCCACACTAATATTATGAATCGGAAAGTAACTATGTCTGTATGTTAAGTTTTCAGGAAATCAGAAATACATTAATTCTTGATTATGGACATAGGCTACTTTTTACCGCGATAATCGACATGCCACGGGTGAAGCCTGTTGTTGGTTGAAATAAACAGCAAACTTAACTGTTTTATATTTAAGTGAAAACCTTAGATTTTGATCACATCGGTAAAAACAAACAGAGTAGTAAAAACCACAGATAAATATAAAAAAGACGATTACTTATAATTGGCTAGTTCCAATTGTTACTTAAGGATGTCGTTATAAGATTTACTATATATTACAACAGATCTAAAAGCGTATAATAAATCAAAAGATCGTAAAATTGCTAATATCTATCCGGTCCATAAATGCCAAAACAAATTCAAAGTATTGTGTAAAAAATAACTAAATGTAACTTAAAATACACACAAGTACTGCTGATTCTGTTCAAAAAATTAACACATAATTTTGACAAAACTGGAAACTACAGCCTCCGAATTTACTGTGCACACTCAATTCAGAAGTTTCCTGATTCGTATGCCAAACAATATGCAAATGCAATGTTTAAAACTTGAAGTGGGCAACAGTGCTGGAATAGTTGGGAATGCTGGCTTAATGCCAAATCGTACTCTGACAGAATTGTTTTAACTGAAGTAAGACCTGGCCGTCCAATTGACGGTTTTATTACCCCTCTGAAAACTTTGTAAAACAACTTTGAAACTTTGCAATTGTTTTAGAAATTGAGAGTAGTTGTTAATTTTCAACAATGGTTTCACTTCTCAAATACGTCCGTCTGTTTCGAAACTAGGCAAATTTGGTACTTTACTAACCAGAAATATATCATATACTTATACTTATGCGGTGCCCTACTATTTTGAGAAAATAGCCTCATCACATCTTCCGAGCCTTTATTCCCAAGTTTATTTGGGATCGGCTACTAGTTCAACCGGTTTTACCTGAATTTCAGTTTTTCCACGGAGCGACTCGCATCGGACCTCCGCAACCCTAAGGGAGAACTGAAATTCGAAGATTGAACTAGTTGTCAGTATATTTGAGGGCACTGACTTCTCAATAACGATTGCCAAAGATGTTCATGACAACCGGGACCTCTCCGAGGCACGGGCGTGAATCACCGCGAAACTTCCAAACTCCGGGCTGCTTACAGGAATTTCCTAAGAAAAACCCAAAAACACTTAGGCCCGACCCGGGATTTGAACTCGAGACCTCTTGATTGGCAGTCGCATACGCTAACTACTAGACCAACGAGGCAGTTTTTGGGAAAATAGCCTCGTCTCATAATATGTGCCATAATTCTTACAAATCTACCTTAGTATGTTAATGTATTCTTACCAACATGAGTAAAGTAATCTCGGGTAATTCCCCGTAATCCAGACACCGGTCACATTATATAAGTAAACACCATTACGGGCTTTTCGTACGAGATTTTATCCGCGATAAGCACGTTCCTGTATATTTTTGGCTTAAATTGCTTAACAAGAAATATTTTCCTGTACTTGATTGCTTCAGTGAATGACAATAACAGGGTCAAGTGCTCTCCAGCATGCAAACGAATTATTATCTACATCTATACATAAATGTCTGTATTGTACTGTTATGTAATTGACAAATGTGTTATTTCTGTCACAATTCGTTAGGAGTGTACCAAAACACTGTTTATACTATGTTATAAAAATTTGTACAAAAGTTGTAGGTTTTGTATTTTAATTATAATATATTCGGTTAGTGTATCAGGTAGTAGTCATACTGATTTCAGAACGAATCCCCTGCTTCAACTAGGGCGGTTCAGTTTTAGCCTAGAAAACACTGCTACTCAAAAACACTAATTGACTTTTGCAATATTTTATACCCATAGTTGCATCATCATCAACAGCCTTTAACAGTCCACTGCTGGACATAGGCCTCTCCTTAGAAAGGAGGCTTTGGCCTACTATACCACGCTGTCCAGACGGGTTGGTATAGGGTTGGTTTCTAGTTTTTCTTCTCTTTGCATTGATGTTGTCTTACGTAGTTTATCCCCTATTCGCCTTTTACCTCACCCGCGGGATGAATAGGGGTGGTGACACTCTGTGTTCTTAATCCATCACCACACGGACATTATAGTTTACCTCTCAAAAAAATAAAAAATATAAATTTAATTATGCTCTTTAATAATACAAGCAGAGTCGTATTTAGTCAGTAAAGCACTCGTGTGCAATCAATATTTTAGCGGCCTTTAGAAATCATGCAGATTAACTAAAAGAGAAAAAAAAAGGAAGAAAACGTTTATTTTAGTGACATTGCAAACACAGTCAATTAATATTTGATATGACACGGCATTGCGTTACTAGCAATATTAAAGGTGTACATCATGTAACCAAGTATGTATTATTACAAATATAAAAGAGGCATATGGCAAGCGTGCCGTGTGGTGACGGATTAAGAATACAGAGTGTCACCACCCCTATTCATCCCGCGGGTGTCGTAAATGGCGACTAAGGGATAAACTACGCAAGACAACATCAATTCAAAGAGAAGGAAAACTTGAAACCAACCCTATACCAACCCGTCTGGCCAGCGTGCTATCGTCGGCCAAAACCTCCTTTCTAAGGAGTGGCCTATGTCCAGCAGTGGACTGTTAAAGGCTGTTGATGATGATGATATGGCAAGCGCGGTGGCGCCCCTAAACAGCGCTACGCCCGTGTGCAAAACACCCTACACTATAGGTTAAGATGCCCCCGAATAGAAGTAAAGTATAATATAACTCGTGCGAGCTAAGATGGCACCTAGTTCAAAACGAAACATGATAACGTTCCCCCGTGTGATACCCCTCCCCTTGCGAGTAGCGTTAGCATCACTATTACCGTTGCACGAATCTTTCCATAATAATTTTAGTTTATTAGGTATTACCTAATGTTATATAAATCACTCCATTTTTTTTAATAAGTAATCATTAGATTCGTCTGGATGACCCTATTGTTTTAAGAAAGGTCACACAAAAAAACCAGCTATGAGACGCAATAGTTTAAATTAAAGAATATCCATATACATATGATATCTAGAGACTAAGATTAAAAGGCTTATAATAATGATTTAAAATTGTATTTTATAACCATATTTCAGTTCCTAATTTTAATTAAAATGATATTAGGTATTACCTAATATTATTTAAATCACTACACGAAGAATGCATTCGGGTAAATAATTAATGAGGCCTGCTTCCTATCGGTATGCGTATGTATTTTCTTAACTTAGGTAGTAAAGTACTACTTAAGATAAAGTAGTATGTAATGAGAAACTACTTAAAGCAAAATAAATGTTGAAATTAAGAAAAAACTACAATAAATTATATTTTTCTTGCACTCAGTACTTTAAACGACTGACATTTGAGTCAGGTGCCATCTTAGGTCGCACGAGTTATATATTTCAAGGCAGTAGAGTCACGCAGAAACCAGCACTACACTGATGGGTACTTCACTCTTACAGAAGACCAAATTATAATAACAGTATTCGTGTTGTCACGTCACGTTGGTAAATACGAGACCGGGGGACCAATGATGCAGAGTGTGCCACTATAATGTAGATCACCATATTGCACAGCTGCATTCTCAATGAGTTTGTTTTTTTTTGTTATTTAAGCCTACCAAAGTGTCTCTACTCCGCCTGGTGGAAAGTATGAGTAGAATCCAGGAGTAAGGATGACCATCCTCATTGTGAGGGTAGGCAATGTAACATGGTGACCCATACCATGGTGGTCTGGTTAGACAATTCTGCATCACTCTCCCGGTCTTTGGTGGTCGGGAGAATGGTGCAGAATGATTGGGCCTCCGGTCTCACACTCACCAACGAAATACGACAGCAAGAATGCTGTCATTATTAGGATGGTGTGACCATTATTCTATATTACTCAAGCTTTCCATCAGCCAGAGAAGAGTGATAATAGTATGATAAATAGACTCTTAGTGAGTCATGTCGCGGCAACAGCTATGTTAATATTTCTCAAATCGTTTGTAAATATACATGGGCCCATGTGCAGTCAGTTAGCAGTAACGAGAACACGCGTCCTATAAATGTCATTCGCAAACCGGAAAGCGTTCAACTTTCCAACATTTTTATTGACAACCATGAAAATATAAAGGGAAATAGATTTTGTGGTTCAGTGTTTCGTTATTTAATTGTGCATTCATTCAGCTGGAAAGTTTTTGCTTTCGTTTTAGTTAGTATTATATTTGGTTGTATTATAAAGGTCTCCGTGGCCGACGGATTGATCCGGGTGGCATAAGACGAGTAATAATTAATTTTATTTTTAACTAGATGAGCCCCGCTGTGTTACCCGCCTTTGTGGTTGTAACCGCGGGCAACGCCGCTGGGCCAAGCTAGTCTTAAAAAAAGTAGCCTAAGCTACTGCTTATATCTTCAGCTATCTGCCAGTGAAAGTCCCGTCGAAATCGGTCCAGCCGTTCCAGGGATTACCTGGAACAAACAGACAGACAAAATTTGTAAAAAAATATTTTGCAAGTATAGATGTTTTAGGATTTTACTCGCGTCACTACTCGGTTAGTAGTTCTGATGTATAAACTAATTGTCAAGTTTCATCAGGCCTCAAGTAAAGTAAATTCATTTTAGCAAACTTAAATAAAAAAAAACTAAAGAAAATAAAAATCTCTTAAATCCTTTGATTTTTTTAGACTACTTAAATCACCTATACAATGGCACACAGCCAAGAAAATATCATTAATTTAGTACTCCTGAGAACTGTAGCGCCAAAACCATTTATTAACCTAATACGAGGCTTACGCTTGATAATACAAATGACGAGGCTTCGTAATAGAGGAAAGTTTACGATTAAATCGTGTTTAAATAGGTTTACACTCACCGCTAATTATAAAATAGTTAGTTTGGGTTTAAGCCCACATAAATGTCAAAAGTAGAGGGTCCGGGCGGGATTCTCCGATAGCTGACTAGTTGCTATGTGTGTTTGAAATAAACCTCAGGGACTTGAGATTTTGTCTCGTAGTAATTTTAAAAAAAACACAATCACACACACTAATAGCAAAATAGCAATACAAGAAGACGGGTCACTAACTGACTCACCAAACGAGAGTCACGATTAAGTAATTTTTAAGCCTCTAAAATAAGTGTAGGATGAATGGAAAAAATAATTGTTTTAAAAAAAGTAAAAGTAAAAAGTAGAAAATAATTTTAATGTAACAAAGCGTGGGGCAACGTTAGTGAAATATTTTCAGAATGCACCCCACGCTTAGTTACATTGAAATTATTATCTACCTTTTAGTTTAAAAGTGTTTGTTTAGTTTTATAAACTATTACTTTTTTTCTAGACTTAAAAAGAGTAATTTGTTGAAACATTTTTTTTAGTTTTTTTTTAAATTTGTGTATTGTCATCAGTCCTCGATAAATCTACAAAGTTTGAACGAAATCTGGCAGTTTAAAGTGGGTCAAAATCGCACTCAAAGAAGTTAGTTACAAACAATAAATATAGATAAAGATAGGTTGATCCCTACTAATATTATAAATGCGAAAGTAAATCTGTCTGTCTGTTACCATTTCACACCTATACCGCTGAACTAATTTTTATGAATTTTAGTATAGTGATAGATGGGAAAGACATGGGCTAATTTTTACCTTGACAACCAACATATACGCGGGTGGAGCCGCGGGCAAAAGCTAGTTAGTTATAAGTATGGTCGTGGATCAAGAATTCTGAGTGTCACCACTATTCATCGCATAGGTTTCGTGAAAGGCAACTATGTTATCACCACAAATCTTTTTGTTCTCTGTCATGTTTTAAATCATAATATCTTGAATTATGATTATGTAAATATGTAAAAAAAAAACTAATTTAACATTTTAAATGAGATAATTTCTTAAATATTTCATGGTCAAGAAAAGTGAAAGTATAACAACATTTAATTTATACAACGTCTAACAAGAATAGCCTTTTAACAAAACTTACCGATACAATAAACTTGAAAACGAAAACTTGGTCGTACTTAATTATAAAGTTCAGCTTGACGACTTGCATTCATAGCTCATTTAAACTTTTAACATTTAAAATTTCATTTATCTAGTCAAGCGAATGTTTTATTTATAAATTCATTAATGATATTAAATATCACTTTTTAAAACTTTCTTATCTATCTTCGACTTCTGATATAGTTTCTTATTAATACATGAATCTGTTTCCCGAAGTGCAGCCGGTAGCCGTTGGTTAAACCTAGGTGTAACAGATTTGGAGATGCTGGAGAGTCTGGAGCACGCTCCAGACTCTACCCCTGGGGTACCCCTTATCATGCGGTGCGTCCGTCAAAAGCTCCGCACACAGCCCCCCCCCCCCCCCTGACGGAGACTCTCCAGCCCAGCTTCCTGCAGGAAGTGGTCGAGGGCCTATTCCCGCAGCAGGCGGAACACACACCACCATCGATGGCCCGTCGTGGTCGTCGTCGGGGCAGCGTGGGTGATGTTCCGCCTGTCAGGGAATCGGAGGTAGGGGCGGCTGTTCTACGGATCCAGTCCAAGAACACCGCCCCCGGGCCGGACGGGGTACCTGCGCGAGTGATGGCCCAAGCCCTAGACTTCATGTTGGACCACCTCAGGGGAGTGTTGGACGCTAGCCTGGCGTCCGGACGCTTCCCTGAGCATTGGAAGTGCGGGAAGCTGGTTATCATCCAGAAGCATGGACGGCCTGCCGATTCGGTCGCGGCCTACAGGCCCATCGTGTTGCTGGACGAGGCGGGTAAGTTGTTTGAGAGGGTTCTCTCTGCCCGCATCGTCCGGCACCTCTGTGAGGTGGGCCCCGACCTGTCGGACGCCCAATTCGTTTTCCGAGAAGGGCGTTCGACGGTCGACGCGATCCTGCGCCTGAGGGCCGTGACGAAGAGGCGGTGAGCTGTGGCGAAGTGGTGTTGGCGGTGTCCTTGGACATCGCCAACACCTTCAATAGTCTGCCATTCGGCTGCATCAGGGTCGCACTCCAGTACCACGGAGTGCCAGGGTACCTGAGGCGGCTGGTGGCAGACTATTTAGAGGAGCGTACCGTCGTGTACGAGGACCGAGATGGTGCCTTGAGACGCAGGGCCATGTCGTGCGGTGTTCCACAGGGGTCTGTTCTGGGGATACGACTGGGCCCTACGAGGGCGTCTCCCCCCCGGGCTGGGTGTAATCTGTTACGCAGACGACACCCTGGTCACGGCCCGGGGGGCAAACTTTGAGGAGGCGGCGCGCCTGGCCACCACAGGAGTCTCCCTGGTGGTCGGGCGCATCGAGGCGCTGGGTCTACGGGTGGCCCTGGATAAGACCCGATCCGCCGCCGGCGCCCTGGGCGGCGGAGGCGCGTATACCTGCGTCTCATGCCGCCCTGAGAGTGGCCGCGGATGGGCGCGACGGGTTTCCCCGCGGTTGGCCACTACTGCGGACGGTCGGGTAACCCGTCCCGCCCATCCGCGGCCACTCTCAGGGCGGCATGATACGCAGGTCCGACACACCACCCCGCCGTAACCCCCGACGGGGTGACGGTCCGCGGGGATTTCCATACGTTAAATAAAAAAAAATTGGTGTAACAGATTTGTTACTCAGGTATAACCTGTTAACATCAAATAAACTTGGAATCAATAAACGCTAGGAAGATGATATTGTTTGTTACTCTTTTACTTAATTACCACTTTACATATTTGGATGAAACTGATATGGTACAGGGGCAGATTATAGTTCGGAATGCACATAGGTTATTATTTTCTGTAAGATGGACATGGTAGGTTAGGGACAACTAGGTTATTTGACACTTTTTTGGCACTTACTGATAAAATTATCATTAATGATGAAACTATCATATGCTAAAAACAAACATACACATACAATCATACACACAAAAACACACGTACAAACATACACATACCCATAAATTCATACATGTAAAAAATGATTTGAACAAAAAAAAAAACGATTTCAAAGAAAAACTATTCCGAGTACCCAAATCGCGACAGGTATTTGAGGAGTTCACTCGATTTTTCCAGGTTCCTATTGTCATGGGAATACATGGGAGGCATCAGCTTTTAAATGAAAAAAATATTATCAAAATTGGTTCTCCTAATCGAAAGTTCTGAAGTAACAAACAAAAAAAAATTGTCGAATTGAGAATCTCCTCTTTTTTAAAGTCAGTTAAAAAATAAAAACACTAATGCAATTTTAGAACCAAAATAGTTGGAAATAATTTCTAATACTAAATTTTGAATAAAAACCATGTCTTCTTAAGACCCTTTGACTAATTTATCTATTACCCATGTATTAACAGATCAACTCAAATTATATAATAAGATAACATATAAAATTACGTACCTATTCCATTGTAATGGTTGTAATTACTCATGAGTGAGTAATTCAAGATTTGATCTACCTCCAGATCAAAGGTTGATCAGATTAATTAAATTACTTGAAAATTAACACAAGACCCGTGTGAGCTCGGAAATCTTACAACGTGATTTCCCTTAAGATTTGAGTTAAGCATTGCTTATAACACAAGCGATAATATATAGAATATATCGCATCCGGGTCATGAGAATAAGACTTCAATAACAGATCCAGTGTACTGATCCTAGATTGGAAAGGACAGCGCTAATAGAAGAGCGTGCAATCTTTAGTTTTTAACATTATCACTTGGATCGTCATAAACTACACTTGCCTAGGAACTATATTGTGTGCTATTTTTATAAATACTGTGTTTTTCTGTGTGTACAGGAATCCTGCTGATGCCCACAATGAGGGACCGTGAAGATAACGTGTTTCCGAAATGTATATTTATCCTGTAACATAGTAAGTGCTCAGTCTATTGTTATTAACAGCACAGACATCATTTTAAATCCGAATATATTACAGAATAAATGATCATGCTTCAACAAAAAATGTTTGTGCCAGATTGAAATATAACTCGTGCGACCTAAGATGGCACCTGACTCAAATGTCAGTCGTTTAAAGTACTGAGTGCAAGAAAAATATAATTTATTCTAGTTTTTTTAAATTTCAACATTTATTTTGCTTCAATTAGTTTCTCATAACATACTACTATCTACTATCTTAAGTGGTACTTTCCTACCTGAGTTAAGAAAATACATATGCATACCAATAGGAAGCAGGCCTCATTCATTATTTACCCGAATGCATTCTTCGTGCAGTGATTTAAATAATATTAGGTAATACCTAATATCATTTTAAATGAAATTAGGAACTTAAATATGGTTATAAAATACAATTTAAAATCGTCATGATAAGCCTTTTAATCGTAGTCTCTGAAAATCATATGTATTTGGATTTTCTTTATTTAAACTATTGCGTCTCATAGTCGTCATGCTGGTTATTTTTGTGTGACCTTTCTTAAAACAATTGGGTTATCAAGACGAATCTAATGATATATTTATAAAATAAATTCGTGGAGTGATTTATATGACATTAGGTAATACCTAATAAACTAAAATTATTATTGAAAGATTCTTGCAACGGTAATAGTGTTGCTAACGCTACTCGCAGGACGACAGAGGGGTATCACGCGGGGGAACGGTGTCATGTTTCGTTTTGAGCCAGGTGCCATCTTAGCTCGCACGAGTTATAGAACCATCTAACTCTAATTACAATAGACAAAATCGCTATTCAATAAGCATCTTTCAATATTTCTCAGATGGGCTTGTTTGGCCGTTTGAAAGATTTTATATATTCAGATTATATTTTAAATTTAAAAAAAACTATAGGTTTTCTTAAGTTATGTCATCGAACGAATTATCATCATGACAAAAATTTAATAAATCTAATACCAGCTAATAGAGTGTTGATGAATTTATAGCTGGAATACGACAAGGTTATTTTTAACTTGTCACTTTAATTACATTTAAATGTTCAGTTTCAGATGGTTCACATTTTCCTTCTTTCTATAAATATACAACTGTCGTCAGGAATATAACATCCTGTGTTGCGGGGGTCTTTACAAACATACATAAAAACGGACCCAAAAAAATACCCTGATGCAGAGCTACACATTTTGAAACAGATTAACGCACTAGTTCCAACCGTGCAGTAAGTCTAGTTTCCTTGAGAAAAGTGAAATGATAAATCAAATTTATTATCTTTCAGTGGACCACATGTATTAGCGACACGCTCCACTTCGACATAGGTAAGGTGCGGGTTATTTTTCTCCTAAGGTGTGCAGAATGATAAACTATTCTTCGTCGGAGGGAGAAAAATCGATTCGCTGCTTGAGTGCTATTTGGTTGATAGTGATGTACATTGATGATATTGCACATTTCTAAGAGCTGTATGAATTTTGTTGTGTTGTTTATTTATTTGTAGTTTTTACCACTAAAAAGCAAAAGACTGCAAGAAACTATTAGCAACTGGGTTTTCTAACCTATAGCAATAGTATTAGGTGGGGCAAACGTATTCATCCGATGCAGTTTTGCTGTATAATTTTTTTTTTTAAAGGCCTTGGTTCTGCTTGTGAAATATGTTTGTCTAATTCATTAGGATTTACTTCGTCGTCGTCTTGAAAATGATATTGGTGAAGTTGAGGGCCATGGGCCCTCTTTATGACATTTTCATCACTCTTGCACGAACTTCGAGTAAAAGATTCTCGCATTCTCGATGCATATTCTTTCTTAGAACTTCTGTTTTCTTTAATTTTCTTAACTAAATTGACATTTGGCACTATTTAGAAGAAATAAAGTCTTCCAATGGAGTAGTTACTTTTGCCCCACCCAAATCGGTCATATTGAGCAGGCAGAAGCATTATGGTTATATTTGAGTTAATATAAATATTATTTCCTTATTTAAATAGCCATTCTTACTGTTAGTCTGGCAAGTTCTACATAATATATAGTGCAACATATATCATCATGACCTCAATATTTTAAGACATTATACATGTTGAGGTGAGAGGTCAGACAATTAATTAGTTGATATGTGGGTTTATAGACTCTTTATTTCTCATAAGAACAACAGTTCACTTACATGAGGTACAATTTATAATAAAATAATAATTGTCATCTTGTGACGAAACATACTAATTACAATAGGTTTAACGGCTATAAATATACAATATATGTATAAAGGCTAAAACAATTACACTTTAATTAAAAATATTCTTTCGGTTTGCTAAAGTAACAATGAAACTGGCCAGTCAATATTTCTTTCACTAGGATACAAATCAGTAATAATAATGTGATTAAATTGTTTTAAAACGTTGAAATGTTAATTTATACATATTTAGTGAGACCGTAATGGGTAGTGAATATGCAGGTGCGCGTGTTTGGTGGATTCCTAGAACTAACATAGTCAGGGAGACAGCTTTTGAGTAAGTCATGAGAATGTGGTATTAATTGATTTTTTATTTTGACCAAAGGGAACTGCTTAATTAATTAAAAATGTTATATGCTTGTTTTATGTACTCGTATTTACTAATACTGTCTTTATGTTTTATTCTACTTAAGAGGTATGTTTTGAAAAATAAAATTCTTTGTTTTACGTTTAAATATTTGAATGCTTTTGGATTTTTTTATTTCGTTTGGGAGTGTGTTGTATATCTGAACTCCTTCGTATAAAATATTTTTCTTGCCATAGTTTTCAGTTCTAGGGGGACGAAAGCTTATTAATTCTTTATTTCTGAGATTATATTTAAGGGGTTTTTTGGTTAAGGTAATATTTGTTTGTATTGAGTTGTTTAAAATCTTTTTTACTAAAATGCATGTATAGTACGTGTACAATTAGTGAATGCTGAGTAGTTTTGTGTTTTCATATAATTCTTTAGTTGGTGTTAGGAAGTCAAGACCATACAATCGTTTTATAATTTTATTTTGAGTAATTTGTAAATCTTTAAGAGTAGTATTTGGAGCTGATCCCCAAATCTCAATCAGATACTCAATATGAGGTTTTACTAATGAATTATGGCTAAAATGATAGGCTTCACAGTAGACGGTAAGCAATTGCCAATTTTCCGAAGGGCACCAGTTAAAGATGTCAGCTTATTTTTCACGCGATTAATATGCGGCTTCCAAGACAACTGGTCATCTAATAGTAGACCTAAATATTTCTCGCCATTAGAATAATCTATGATGTTGTTATTTACTTTAAGAGGAGTATGAGGTGGAATATTTTTATTTTTAGCGGTAAATATCATATATGAAGTTTTAGATGTATTAATAGTAAGTAAATTGTGTAAAAACCATTCATTGATTAAGTCTAGATCCCGTTGTGCCTCTTTAATAATGCTGTGTATAGATTTACCAAAATAAAATAAGCTGGTATCATCTGCATAGAGTGTTAAATAGCCCGTCAATCCTATTTGATTTATATTATTAATGTAAATAAGAAATAATAAGGGCCCGAGAATGGAACCCTGGGGCACCCCATATGTGATTTTTTGCGGTATACTTTCGTAATTACCAATTTTGACTATTTGACTCCTATTCGTCAAATATGACTCAAATAAATTGTAAGCTGTGCCAGTTATACCAAGGTTTTTTAGTTTTTCAAGAAGTTTCGAGTGACTAACAGTGTCAAAAGCTTTTTTTAAATCTATGAAAATACCTAAACATATATCTTTTTCGTCAATGCTGGTTTTTATTTTGGTTATAAGGTCTATTGCAGCTGATAAGGTATTTGAGTGTTGTCTGAAACCATATTGTTGTCCTATTAAAAAGTTTTTTTTGTTAAGATAATCGTTCAAACGTTTGTAAATTATTTTTTCAAAGACTTTTGATATTACTGGAAGTACTGAAATGGGTCGGTAATTACTGGGATCATCTTTACTGCCACTTTTATGGATAGGGGATACCTTTGCGAGCTTCAGACTATCCGGAAATAGGCCAAGCTCCAAACATCTATTGATGCATTTAACTAATGGCGTAACTATAACACTCTTTATGCATTTTAGTACCTTTGTACTAATACCGTCTATCCCCGTGCTAGTATTAACATCTAGGTTGTCGATTATCAATGCTACTTCTTGTACTGTACATGCCTCTAGAATTGTGAGTGTGTTTGTATGTAGGTGTCCATGTTTATACATCAAAGTATTACCTGAGTTAAGATGGTATTGTAGTGGTATATTACCGGCCAGGTTCATTCCAATTGTAGAAAAATATTTATTGAAAATATTACATATTTTATCGCCATCTGTAATAATTTGTGACTTAATAACAAGTTTTGGAATCTTTGTACTACTTTTACCAATATTCATAGCTAGGGTATTTATCGTTTTCCACATCTCTTTGGGGTTTTTTTTACATTTCTCAAAAATTCTATGGTAATAATCCTTTTTGTCATTGTTTATTTTTTTCAGGGTTTTGTTTCTTGCTGCTATAAATTCGTTTTTTGACTTTTGGTTTCTTTTGTTGGTTTTCATTTGTTTCCATAAAATATTTCTATTGTTTATCAGGTTTATAATATCCTTGTTTATCCAATCATCCTTGGGCAAGTTCATTATTTTCGTTTTGGTTATATTATTTTGTTTTATGTGTGACATAATAAAGTTTTCCAGTAACTTTAATTCATTATTTTCATTTACGTATTTGGCTTCATTGATACTTTCAAATAAATTGTCGTAATCTATTGCCTCGTATTGTATTTTTTGTTTCCTTTCCGGTTTGTATCTGCAGATTTCTACACAAAGCTGTTTATGGTCAGATAGTGCTGAGTCCAAGATAGTAAAATGAAATGAATGTTTTTGAAGATCCGTCGAGACATGATCTAGAATAGTATTTGTAGTGTCGGTTTGTCTTGTGCAGTACTCCTTGTCTATTTTATTTAGAATATCATAACCTGTTTCTTCCAGTGTAGATAGGTATCTTGACACGCATGTATTTGAATTTAGTAGATTCAGGTTAAAGTCACCGAAAACGATGGATCTTTTCCTCGTTTCTAGTTGTTGTGAATTTATATCCAAGAAATCTCCAATATCTGTATCATTTGGCTTGTAAATGCCTCCAACATGCAAAGAAAATTTGGGCAAATACACCCATAAATAGTGGTTGCTATTTTTATATATTTGTTCTGTAATTTCAAATACTATAGGTTCATGTATATAGATGGAAACGCCTCCTCCTCTACTGTCATGTCTAAAGTTGTATATATGTATATAATTAGGTAAATCATACAGTTTGGCATCTTGCTCTGACATTATCCATGTTTCAGTTAATATTATAATATGTATTTTGGATGGAATTGCTTTGAGAATACATTGAAGTTCTTCAAATTTCCCAGGACTGCGAATGCTTCTTATATTTGTATAAAAAAACTTGAGAAACGATGAATGTGTAGTTAGGTCTTCGTATTTACTAGAAATTTGGTATGTTACATATTTTTGATTAGTACTATCAAAACTGTCAGTGTCGATTGTTCTTAGTTTTTTGAGTTCAGTTCAGGTTCGTTAGTAACTATAGTGGGTATTCCCTTGATGTATTTAATTATTAGGTTAGTTTCTCCGTTTTGTATATGTCACGGCTAATACCCGAAGTGCGGCTACACCTAGTTCAAGCCGGCTATTTGTTGGATTAGTTACGGCTAATATTATGTATAGCCGGTTTGATTTGGTTAAAACTAGGTATAATTAGGCTTTTACCTTAAGTTAGGTTAGTATTTTTATGTTTATGAATAGACACCTCAGCAGAGGCACCTAATATTGACCGTAACAAATCTGTTACACCAATTTTTTTTATTTAACGTATGGAAATCCCCGCGGATCGTCACCCCGTCGGGGGTTACGACGGGGTGGTGTGTCGGACCTGCGTATCATGCCGCCCTGAGAGTGGCCGCGGATGGGCGGGACGGGTTACCCGACCGTCCGCAGTAGTGGCCAACCGCGGGGAAACCCGTCGCGCCCATCCGCGGCCACTCTCAGGGCGGCATGAGACGCAGGTATGCGCGCCTCCGCCGCCCAGGGCGCCGGCGGCGGATCGGGTCTTATCCAGGGCCACCCGTAGACCCAGCGCCTCGATGCGCCCGACCACCAGGGAGACTCCTGTGGTGGCCAGGCGCGCCGCCTCCTCAAAGTTTGCCCCCCGGGCCGTGACCAGGGTGTCGTCTGCGTAACAGATTACACCCAGCCCGGGAGGGAGACGCCCTCGTAGGGCCCAGTCGTATCCCCAGAACAGACTCCTGTGGAACACCGCACGACATGGCCCTGCGTCTCAAGGCACCATCTCGGTCCTCGTACACGACGGTACGCTCCTCTAAATAGTCTGCCACCAGCCGCCTCAGGTACCCTGGCACTCCGTGGTACTGGAGTGCGACCCTGATGCAGCCGAATGGCAGACTATTGAAGGTGTTGGCGATGTCCAAGGACACCGCCAACACCACTTCGCCACAGCTCACCGCCTCTTCGTCACGGCCCTCAGGCGCAGGATCGCGTCGACCGTCGAACGCCCTTCTCGGAAAACGAATTGGGCGTCCGACAGGTCGGGGCCCACCTCACAGAGGTGCCGGACGATGCGGGCAGAGAGAACCCTCTCAAACAACTTACCCGCCTCGTCCAGCAACACGATGGACCACTCGCGCAGGTACCCCGTCCGGCCCGGGGGCGGTGTTCTTGGACTGGATCCGTAGAACAGCCGCCCCTACCTCCGATTCCCTGACAGGCGGAACATCACCCACGCTGCCCCGACGACGACCACGACGGGCCATCGATGGTGGTGTGTGTTCCGCCTGTCAGGGAATCGGAGGTAGGGGCGGCTGTTCTACGAATCCAGTCCAAGAACACCGCCCCCGGGCCGGACGGGGTACCTGCGCGAGTGATGGCCCAAGCCCTAGACTTCATGTTGGACCACCTCAGGGGAGTGTTGGACGCTAGCCTGGCGTCCGGACGCTTCCCTGAGCATTGGAAGTGCGGGAAGCTGGTTATCATCCAGAAGCATGGACGGCCTGCCGATTCGGTCGCGGCCTATAGGTCCATCGTGTTGCTGGACGAGGCGGGTAAGTTGTTTGAGAGGGTTCTCTCTGCCCGCATCGTCCGGCACCTCTGTGAGGTGGGCCCCGACCTGTCGGACGCCCAATTCGTTTTCCGAGAAGGGCGTTCGACGGTCGACGCGATCCTGCGCCTGAGGGCCGTGACGAAGAGGCGGTGAGCTGTGGCGAAGTGGTGTTGGCGGTGTCCTTGGACATCGCCAACACCTTCAATAGTCTGCCATTCGGCTGCATCAGGGTCGCACTCCAGTACCACGGAGTGCCAGGGTACCTGAGGCGGCTGGTGGCAGACTATTTAGAGGAGCGTACCGTCGTGTACGAGGACCGAGATGGTGCCTTGAGACGCAGGGCCATGTCGTGCGGTGTTCCACAGGGGTCTGTTCTGGGGATACGACTGGGCCCTACGAGGGCGTCTCCCCCCCGGGCTGGGTGTAATCTGTTACGCAGACGACACCCTGGTCACGGCCCGGGGGGCAAACTTTGAGGAGGCGGCGCGCCTGGCCACCACAGGAGTCTCCCTGGTGGTCGGGCGCATCGAGGCGCTGGGTCTACGGGTGGCCCTGGATAAGACCCGATCCGCCGCCGGCGCCCTGGGCGGCGGAGGCGCGCATACCTGCGTCTCATGCCGCCCTGAGAGTGGCCGCGGATGGGCGCGACGGGTTTCCCCGCGGTTGGCCACTACTGCGGACGGTCGGGTAACCCGTCCCGCCCATCCGCGGCCACTCTCAGGGCGGCATGATACGCAGGTCCGACACACCACCCCGCCGTAACCCCCGACGGGGTGACGGTCCGCGGGGATTTCCATACGTTAAATAAAAAAAATTGGTGTAACAGATTTGTTACGGTCAATATTAGGTGCCTCTGCTGAGGTGTCTATTCATAAACATAAAAATACTAACCTAACTTAAGGTAAAAGCCTAATTATACCTAGTTTAAACCAAATCAAACCGGCTATACATAATATTAGCCGTAACTAATCCAACAAATAGCCGGCTTGAACTAGGTGTAGCCGCACTTCGGGTATTAGCCGTGACATATCAACTAATTAATTGTCTGACCTCTCACCTCAACATGTATAATGTCTTAAAATATTGAGGTCATGATGATATATGTTGCACTATATATTATGTAGAACTTGCCAGACTAACAGTAAGAATGGCTATTTAAATAAGGAAATAATATTTATATTAACTCAAATATAACCATAATGCTTCTGCCTGCTCAGTATGACCGATTTGGGTGGGGCAAAAGTAACTACTCCATTGGAAGACTTTATTTCTTCTAAATAGTGCCAAATGTCAATTTAGTTAAGAAAATTAAAGAAAACAGAAGTTCTAAGAAAGAATATGCATCGAGAATGCGAGAATCTTTTACTCGAAGTTCGTGCAAGAGTGATGAAAATGTCATAAAGAGGGCCCATGGCCCTCAACTTCACCAATATCATTTTCAAGACGACGACGAAGTAAATCCTAATGAATTAGACAAACATATTTCACAAGCAGAACCAAGGCCTTTCAAAAAAAAAATTATACAGCAAAACTGCATCGGATGAATACGTTTGCCCCACCTAATACTATTGCTATAGGTTAGAAAACCCAGTTGCTAATAGTTTCTTGCAGTCTTTTGCTTTTTAGTGGTAAAAACTACAAATAAATAAACAACACAACAAAATTCATACAGCTCTTAGAAATGTGCAATATCATCAATGTACATCACTATCAACCAAATAGCACTCAAGCAGCGATTCGATTTTCCTCCCTCCGACGAAGAATAGTTTATCATTCTGCACACCTTAGGAGAAAAATAACCCGCACCTTACCTATGTCGAAGTGGAGCGTGTCGCTAATACATGTGTTCCACTGAAAGATAATAAATGTGATTTATCACGTCATGTTTCTTAAGGAAACTAGACTTACTGCATGGTTGGAACTAGTGCGTTAATCTGTTTCAAAATTCATGAGAAAATACTTTGTGCAATCCAAAATGTGCTCTGCATCAAGGTATTTTTTGGGTCCGTTTTATGTAGGTTTGTAAAGACCCCCGCAATACAGGATGTTATATTCTTAACGACAGTTGTATATTTACAGAAAGAAGGAAAATGTGAACCATCTGAAACTGAACATTTAAATATATTTAAAGTGACAAGTTAAAAATAACCTTGTCGTATTCCAGCTATAAATTCATCAACACTCTATTAGCTGGTTCCAGGGTAGTAGATTTATTAAATCTTTGTCATGATGATAATGCGTTCGATGACATAACTTAGGAAAACCTATAGTTTTTTTTAATTAAAACTATATTTTGAATATATAAAATCTTTCAAACAGCCAAACAAGCCCATCTGAGAAATATTGAAATATTGAAAGATGCTTAATTAATAGCGATTTTGTCTATTGCAATTAGAGTTAGATGGTTCTATTTCAATCTGGCACAAATATTGTATGTGGAGCATGATCATTTATTCTATAATATGTCGGATTTAAAATTATGTCTGTACTATTAATAACAATAGAGTGAGAACTTACTATGTAAAATGATAAATAATAAATTCAATGGTGAAATATACATGTCGGAGACACGTTATCTTTGCAGTCGCTCATTGTGGGCAGGGTATCTGCAGAATTCCTGTATTTACAGGGAAACATAGTATATAAAAAGTAGCACAAGCAGTTCCTAGGCAAGTGTAGTTTCTGACGCTCCAAGTGATAATGATAAAACTAAAGAATACACGCTCTTTTATTAGCGGCATCCTCTCCAATCTACGAGTATATGTATGCACACGTCGCTAAGACGTTGTGTTGTTGACGTCCTGTACCCGGTGGCACCCGGATGCGATATACTTTATATATTATCGCTTGTGTTATAAGCAATGCTTAATTCTAATCTTAAGGGAAATCACGTTGTAAGATTTCCGAGCTCACACGGGTCTTGTGTTAATTTTCAAGTAATTTAATTAATCTGATCAACCTTTGATCTGGAGGTAGATCAAATCTTGAATTACTCACTCATGAGTAATTACAAACATTACAATGGAATAGGTACGTAATTTTATGTGTTAAGTTATTATATAATTTGGATTGATTTGTTAATACATGGTTAATGTAGATAAATTAGTCAAAGGGTTTTATGAAGACGTGGTTTTTATTCAAAATTTAGCATTAGACATTATTTCCAACTATTTTGGTTCTAAAATTGCATTAGTGTTTTTATTTTTTAACTGACTTTAAAAAAGAGGAGGTTCTCAATTCGACAATTTTTTTTTGTTCAGAACTTTCGATTAGGAGAACCAATTTTGATAACATTTTTTCATTTAAAAGCTTATGCCTCCCATGTATTCCCATGACAATAGGAACTTGGAAAAATCGAGTGAACTCCTCAAATACCTGTCGCGATTTGAGTACTCGGAATAGTTTTTCTTTGAAATCGTTTTTTTTTGTTAAAATCTTTTTTTACATGTATGACTTTATGGGTATGTGTATGTTTGTACTTGTATGTGTGTTTTTGTGTGTATGATTGTATGTGTATGTTTGTTTTTAGTATATGATAGTTTCATCATTAATGATAATTTTATTCAGTAAGTTCCAAAAAAGTGTCAAATAACCTAGTTAATTAATATGTAATTTTAGTTGTGGTTTGTATACCATGTCTATCTTACAGAAAATAGTAACCTATGTGCATTCCGAACTATAATCTGCCCCTGTACCATATCAGTTTCATTCAAATATGTAAAGTGGTAATTAAGTAAAAGAGTAACAAACAATATCATCTTCCTAGCGTTTATTGATTCCAAGTTTATTTGATGTTAACAGGTTATACCTGAATATCAGTTTTTCCAAAGAGTGACTACTTACTATTGGCCTCAAATTGAATTCAAAACTTGAACTAGTTGTACATATAGGTATTTTAGGGCATTGACTTCCCACGATTGCTGTAGATGTTCAAGACAACTAGCAAAGACGGTTTAACGTTTTCTCCAAGGCACAGGCGTGAAACACCGACATTTTTTATACTACGGGCTGCTATTAAGAAATTCTTGTGAGAAAATCCCAACCAAACCCGGGTATCAAACCCGAGATCGGCAGACTAATAGGCCAACGAGACAGTGACAAAGATAACTTTTAGCCTTTATAATATGAGTAAGATATAATAATAACTCGTAAAAGATTTTGTAACATCAAAACCATTTATAATAGTTTAGTTTAACGCTAATATACTATTGCCAGTTAAACATTTATTAAGAACACCATGTTAGATAATAATGCAGATTTATAAGTCCGTACATATCAAATTAACAATGGTAATAATTTACGGCGTCTACAACAATACAGGTAACGCAATTTCAACAAGCATCCTGTGCGCTAATTGGAAATAGCTAAAGCAATAAACGTTAGAGTAAATCTGACAAGTTTGCCTGTACAGTTGAACTTTAGGAGTAAAGTGGAGCGTACAACTGATGTACAACCATGCAGGTAGGTATGTCTTCTACTCAATTTTGTTCAGATGGGTTTTACTGCGCAGTTCAACGTGTCAGGTATATCCCACCGTGAATAGCTTTATAGACTTTTGTTAAAGTAAATATTTATCTCTTACTAGCTGACCTGGCAGACTTCGTACTACCCCAATCGATAAATAAAAGACTTAAAACAAACAAAAGGAATGAATAATGAATCAATCAATAATCAATAATGAATAAAAAAATGTAATTCATAAAAAAAACACCTTTTAAACCTTCTCTTGACGTCCACAAATAATTGAAGACCAAAATTAGCCAAATAGATCCAGCCGTTTTAGCGAGACTAACGAACAACAATTCATTTTATGTATGTAATATATACACATATAGATAGACTAGCTTTCGCCCGTGGCTCCGCCCGCGTGTATGTCGGTTATCGCGGTAAAAAGAAGCCTATGTCCTTTCCCAAGTTCAGTTCAATCTTCATACCAAATTTCATCAAAATCGGTTCAGTGGTTTAGGCGTGAAAGCGTAACAGACAGACAGAGTTACTTTCGCATTTATAATATTAGTAGGGATAATGATAGTTAACAACTGGCTTTCACGGGTGAAAGCCAGTTGTTTACTCTCTAAAGGTTTAAGGAAAAGGCTTTTAAATCACTGTTTAAACTTTGACTGCCTCGTTGGTCTAGTGGTTAGCGTATGCGGCTGCTGATCAAGAGGTCTCGAGTTCGATTCCCGGGTCGGAACAAATATTATTTGTCTGATTCACAAATATATATTTGTTTCGGAGTCATGGTGTTTTCTATGTATATTATGTATGTATTTACAAAAAAAAAAAGTATGTTTATGTATTTATATCAGTTGTCTAGTACCCATAACACAAGCTCTGCTTAGCTTGGGACTAGATGATGTCGTGTGTCAGATGTCCAAAATATTTAAAAAAAAAAAAAACCTTGAACTCATATAGAAACAACTTATGGGTTTTCCTCTCTGATCTCAAGGCTCTTTCTATAGAATATTAAACACAATAAAGTAATAGGTAGTAGAGTCACGCTGATTTCAGCACGAAAGGGCGGGCTCGACAGTACTGCTCTCACACAGAATACCATCCTAATAATGACAGCAATTATGCAGAAACCTCCAAACATGCCGTCATGGTATGGGTCACCATGCTGCATTGCTTGCTCTCACAATGAGGATGATGACCCCTACTCCTAGATTCTACTCATGCTTTCCATCAGGCAGAGTAGAGTCACTTTGGTAGGCTTAAATATAAAAAAAAAAACCTCTGAGTGTCACCGCTAAAATTAATAAAAGAATTGTTTCCAGCCGACTTTCTATGAGATGTGTTTTTACTTTAATTCAACTACCTTAAGTGTGTTGGAACATGGCTCTCTGAGTAAAATGCATAGTTAAAAATTTCCAACAACAATAAATTAGGGACAATCACAAATAACTGTCCTTCGAACTTAACTCAAGTAAGTCAAAAAAAAGAAAACTTGATACATTGAAATACAAAATGATTTTATATCTTAAGTTGAATTATTCAAATATCTTAACTCTCAGACAAGTTTTCTGAGATACCCTACAATTTTGAAATCCTGACACTCGATCCATATTTTACAGCGAGGCCACCCCATAATATATGGTTACTCGAGAAGCTAATATATATTCAGTAAGAGCTACTGAATTCCAGATAAATTAATGTTCGAGGTTAGTTTCTAGTCTTTTATGGGTACCCTTTAAATATATAAATCAGAACTACTAGAGCTGAGGTATTATAAATTCATGCGTTTCCCGTCAATCTAGTTCTTAAGTTATGCAAGAATCTTCAGCTCGTAGGGAATTTATATTAGAGCAGGCACGATGTGAGATGCTTCTGAATAAAATTATGTAATGAAAGTAATAATCTATCTTCTATCTTTATCTTTATATATATAATTCTTCTGTGAGTGTGTATGTCACTGAACTTCTCTCAAACGACTGGACCGATTTTGATGAATTTTTTTGTGTGTGTTCAAGGGGATCTGGGAATGGTTTAGATTCGCAATTGGACCCGGTAGGTGGCGCTGCGATCAAGTTCTGGAATTTTAAAGTTGGGCGGTACGAAGTTCGCTGGGTCAACTAGTATACTTAAATAAAAATAAATTTCTGCTCGTTAGTCTCGATAAAACTCGAGAACTGCTGGACCGATTGGGCTAATTTTGGTCTTGAATTATTTGTGGAAGTCCAGAGAAGGTTTCAAAGGTGAATATTTAAAAATTAATAGTTTTTTTTTATTAATTATGGATTCCTTTTGTTAGTTTTAGGTTTATTTTATACAAACGTTTAGGTCTTCTATTTATCGATTGAGGCAGTACGAAGTTTGTTAGGTCAGCTAGTCTTATATATAAAATTCTCGTGTCATGGTGTTTGTAATTAAACTTTTTCGAAATGACTCGACCGATTCTCATGAAATGTGTGTATATCGGTTAGGTCTGCGAATCGGTCAACATCTATTTTTCATACAACTAGAACGCGAGCGGAGCTGCGGGAATTAGCAAGTAAACTTATAAAATATGGAAAATATGTTATAATATGTTGACTGTTGTATACAAGGATAGGGTAATGCAACTGCCTTGGTAGCGCAGTGGTTGTGTATGCGACTGTCGTGCCTGAGAACTCGGGTTCAAATCCAGGTAAATTTCGGAGTTTGGGTATCTTATATGTATAATATGTATATATTGGCAAAAAAAGTATAAATGAGTATTCTTACAGACAATGTAATTCTTTTCATGTTGTCTATTTCATCGCCTGCTTGACCCTGTCTATATTTTATTTAGGGTGAAATCAACCCCAGATTTTTGTGACACGATGCAATAAATTCATTATCTCCGATGAATTTGTCTATTTGAATTATCCATGTGCACTAAGGTGTTTTGTTTGAATTCGAATGACGATGGAGAGATCAACTCAATGCCGATCAATAGCGACCATATTTTATAATTATATCAAGGGACTGGTGTGTGATGACTTGCAGTGAATATAGACAGCAAGTTCACTGAGAAAAAATAGATAAATCAGTCACCTGAGAGACTATCAATAAAGCTTACACTAATCAGTTCCAAGGAGACGAAGCCGAATACGGACTGAACGGTAGTATTTCAGAATCTGTAAAAAATATTGACCTAAATTTAAAAATGTAACTCGTTCACATACATCACATTTTTGAACAGCATAACATCAACAGTTAAAATAAATTGAAATGTATTTACATTTCTACATGTTTGTATTTTAAATAAAAAAAAGTTTAACCGAGGTTTTACGTTTCGTAAAATGGTAATTGGACCTCACCCGTCGGTTGAATTTAAGTACAACAAAAATATATCCATAATTTTGTAGGTTGTGAGTTGTTACAATAAAAATAACACTAACCCTCTCATTAGAAGAGACGTTGAATAAAAATAAATACTGTTTGATATTGTTGAAAGAATAATACATTTAATTATTTAAATATATTATTCTTATTCATTTATTTTGATAACCAATAAAACCTATTCGTTTAAAACATATCTTTTTAGAGCTCAGTATACTCACTGTGATTCGTCTAAATAGTATTTTCAGAGAGCTTATATTCATTGACCTCTTTAAGCACTGACCTGGTCTAAATTCGTCAGAGGGCCCAAAACCCTTCGATGGTGATGCAGTGTTGCAGAAGTAGGTCTGAGATGGAGATGAAATGTATTCTTTATCTACACAACGCCATCTAGTCTCGAACTAAGCAGAGTTGTACTAAGGATACTAGACATTAGACAACTGATATAAATACGTATATTTATTTATAAATAGAAAAAGTCGTGTGGCACTCGGGGACTACCGCGGTAAAGTTATTGCATAGCATTTTTTATCAACTTATGCAATTATAATTATTTATAGATTTTCTATTTATGCAGTATTTTTTTTCTTTGATATTAATTTAAGTTTTCAAAACAATATACACTGTCTTTTTACCAACATACATTCTAACAATATTATTGCCAAACAATATAATCATCCTATTAACCGAAAGACAATAACAACAAAAGAGAGAACATAATAGTAATATGAGCCTAACTATGGAATAAAAAAAAGAAATAAAAAAATTAGAAGAATCCAGAATAACTGTGCAACGGATAACGGCCGGTGGCGGCAGCACGCATGCACTAATCTGCCTATAAAGCACGGAGCCGCCACATCCTTGTCGCACTGCAGTTACAATCATATTCTCTATCCATTTTTAGGGTGTTAGGTTTTTTCGTTACGAAATTTCTTGATTTGGTCGCCGCGCTCAAAGCCAGCGATAAAAGCTATACAATAGCTTAAAAACCGAAACTCCTTAAAAATAATTGCAGGTCATGCGCAAGCCAAGTCACAAAGTCACCGAGGATAGCAACGACGGCGCAGTCGGTACCTGGATGGGTGAACGTTTGTGACATGATATCTTATGAGCGTTTCCGTGAGTGGAAGGTCACGTTAAGCAGTTGTCCCCAGTTGTTATTATTTGGTAAGAATCATGAAGCTTAGTTAAGGGCCACCGCAGACTAGCTACTTTTAGCATCGGCGATCGGCGATTTGGCGACTGCATCGATGCTGCATCGCGTTTTAGCGACTTCCTGCGTTCGATCGCGGTATCGGAAACGCGCGTTTTAGCGACTGCTCAGATGCTAAATCGATGCTACCGGCATCCGAATGTGTGCGGAGAGTAGCGTTCAGCTGCTATATCGCGCTTCTAAAAAGCGACTCAATCTCCGCGTTTGGCGTTTTTAAGTATGCGGTGTAGAGCGTTCCGTCGCCGTATTTAGCTTCTAAAAAGCGACTAGTTGCCGATCGCCGATGCTAAAAGTAGCTAGTCTGCGGTGGCCCTTAAAGCCTTCGGGCGGCTTAGAAGAAGATTTACTTAGCCACAATCTATCTTGCAGGTCCCTAACCCGCACTCGGCCAGGCTGAGGACGTGTGGCCTTAACCCTCTCTTGAGAGGAGACCCGAGCCCAGCAGAACATTATGATGATGATGATGCAAATATTTGATCCAACCCTACCTAATGTACTTTGCACACACTCCGAATAAGAGAAGCAAGAGCTCATCTAAATCTATGTGTAGCTGCTTCTTATTAAATAGAGAAGTATGGTCTACTGGAATGCTTAAAGACAGTTTTCCATTGTACTGCCATTGTACGGACAGTCTTCCCAAAGAAATCCCTTGTAATATTGCCATACACCACAAGTTCAAGAAATGTAGGTTTAAGTGAGATAAAAAGAGATAGATAATATTATTTATTTATACACCTTCCTAAAGGTAGCACATCAAAGTGAATGATATCAAAAAGTTGTATCTAAGCTTGTCTATTTTTAAAAAAAATATATAAAAACTGGGTGCTTTTTGAAAATATTTCAATAACATCGCCAAACACTTTTTACATTAAAATCATTTGCTAGTTTTTAGTTTAAAAACGTGTTTGTTTAGTTTTCTAAAACTATTTTGTTTTAGAAAAAATACTAATTAGTTTAAACTTTTTTTTTCAGTTTTTTTTTTTAAATTAGTGTATTGTCATCGGACCTCGTTAAATCTACAAAGTTTGAATAGAAAGTTTGGTCAGAATCGCACCCAAAGAAGTCGGTTACAAACATACAAGCATACAAAAATACAGGTGAAGCTAATATAAAACGTGTAAATATAGAGAGCTCAATGTACATAATTTGAATAAAGTCGTATTATGGTATCATAAAATACGAATCATTTACAAAGTTGTTGAGTCTCAATCGAGACTCAAAATTGGGTTAACGTTTGATGTATCGATCAATTTTGAAATTAATTTAAATGTGGTTTGTTGTAAATGTAAGTTGAAGGGTTCCGAATTTCGAGGAATTAGTTATCCTTTGCAAAGGCAATTAGAAGTCTTTTTTCTATATACACGGTGATTTTATAGACATTTTGAAAACGAAACATTTTAATTTGTAATCATCTATAGTACCAATAAAAATGGATAAATCAATTGTAATGTTGACTATAAAAAAGTTTCAGTTTTAATATTCATTTTTACTCGATCGACTTGGAAAGTAGTAATGCACTGCAGTAGTATGAATTAAACACGCCGCGCGCCGGTGACGCTAACAGCTGATTTACAAGTTTACCTATGCGCGAGCTAGCGAGTAGGTACTTCGTAGTTTGACTCCAGTTTGTTCTTCATACTTAATACGGGCGTAGGACTGTCGTATTGTCGGATATACTTATTTATTTAAACTTCTTTTCGATTATTAACCACGAATCACATCAAATCAATTTATCAACGGATTGTAGGACTGCGGCGTTAATACCTATTTTTTTAAAACTTCTTTTCGATTTATTAACCACAGCCGTCAGCCGTGTTAAAAATCGGAGCTATCTACAGAATAATTAGCTTACATACCTATTTACAGTTTATTTAACACTTCTCTGTATCGAAGCAACTGCTCAAAATGGAATCCGCGTTCAACACACAAGCGTCCACGTTTGATACAATTGTTTTTTAATTTTCTTAATGTGTCTCTATCACTTTTCACTTTATCAACTTCATCACTTAACAATTAACATCTCTAAGTACGAGTTGCCGGTTAGATGACCTTTGGTCCGTGGTTAGATGACCGTGACCGACTGACGCCAAGGACGCGTGACGATTACAGGTGAGTCCCGCGGCGCACGCGGGGCAGGGGCACAGTCAATCGTTATTGGTTGAAAGACGAAATCGTTGATTTTATTGGCGATTAACGATTTACGATATAAAACGCATAGTATTTCTGTTTGTAGTATGTACCTACGTGTGATTGAATAGTGCTACTACTGGTTCTCACTTTTTATCTGTAAACGATTTGAATATCGACTTTGATGATTTTTTTTATATATATTTTATTAAATTAACGTTATATATAGCTTCTGTTATTGATTACTAATTCAAAATTTTCGGTTTCAAAACGCTTTCAAAATCACCGTGTATAGTGTCAACCACAGATAAAAGAAACACAGGAGATATGCAATTGAGGCGTGCCGCTTGCGAACGCATCTGGCCTCAAAGCGGCTTGATGCCATTTTCGGACATTAGTCGAATGTCAACTTGCGACGTCTTCACTGCTCATTATTTTTGACAAAATGCCGCGTTGTTCAGCGATTGTTTGCAAAAATAACAGCTGTATTGTAAATTACAAGAAAGGTGGCATCTAATTTCATATATAAGTACTATAATATTATAGTTTTTCATACTGAATTCATTAAAACATTTTAAAAATATGATGAAATACCAAATCAATCGTTTTCTTTAGGAACTAAAAACTTTTAAAACCATTGCTTACTTAGTGCGAATCGATCAATAAATCGGCTGGTCTAATAGCGCAATGGATAAGTGTTTTATTGATACTCTCAATCACATGATAGTTTCGGGATGCGGCCGCTGCCGGCCGGCTTGTGTTAGAGATGTTTTGTGATATTTATGATTGTCGATATTTTATACGATCCTATTAAGTACGCATGATTATTAAAGATATAAATAAATTATAATATTATAATTATGTAAACGTAAAAAAAGTGTAAATAAAAAAGTTTAGATTTTTAATTTATTGTGGTACTCAAGCATAATTATACCTTGCTTTTATTTTTAAAATTTTAGCTATCCGAAGGATCAAAAACTTAAAAAAATGTGGATAAATGCGACAGGAAGGGGTTCAAGCTGGTTCGTAACAAAAAATGGCACAATTTGCTGGTCCTAATAAATTTTCACCAATACGATCAATCGCCAATGATTAACCATTTAATAATACTAATAAAAGCCGTAATGGAAAAATATGCAAACGTAAGATTACACTACTGTACTAAGAACGCAACACCTAAACTGTCTAAGCGGCAAGTTTTAAATAAATATTTACATTTTACTGGTTAATTAAACCCTTATCAATAAAATTCTTGCACTTTTACCTGTGTTCTAGTCTAGATTCGAGAAGTTGATATCCTGTTTCTTGGTAATAAGTTAGTTAATATTCCAATTATGATAAAACATCGCTTGTATAGAATATGTTCGAATTAAACTCCTGTTTAGTTTTGCTTTTCACAGTCAATGAAATCTTTAGGAGAAAGAGTAGGTAATATAGCTAACTGAAGTTCAATCGATATTTTTCTATGATTATCACTTAACATTACTAGTTGCATAATTTGCACACATGTGTGTTTATTCGGAATCCGTAGCTACAGGTAGATGCGCCGCCCTCTTTTTGAATGTGTTATATTAGTGGGTTTATTGGTGTTGCTGTAAGTTTCTTTGTGTGCGGGAGAAATACGAGCTTGTGTGCCGTGCTTACAATTTTTGGTTTTGTGTTAGTGAAGGAAGTGGGAGAAACGCGGAGACATCTGAACACGAATAAATTTGTGTACAAACCTAATCTCCTGTGTTTCTTTTATCTGTGGTGTCAACCTATCGCCGTTCACTGTTGGACGAAGGTCTCCCCCAAAGAACGCCAACCATCCCGGTCTTAAGCAGTCCGCATTCATCCGCCAAAATGTACTAAAATAAACATTATACTTGTAGATATCGCTGGAGCGATATAGTACAGGCGGACCTTGGGGAGCTTCAAGCTGACAACTGGCGACAAGCAGCCCAGGATCGAATGAAGTGGCGTTCTATTGTGTCGGAGGCCAAGACTCACTTTGGGTCGCTGAGCCAACGGAGTAAGAGTAAGTAAGTATACTTGTAGCAAAAATCTCTATAATCAGGTCATAAATTATTATTAAATCTTCTTCTGCCTATTCTTGCGTAAATTCTGAAGTCAAATGACAAGGTAATACGTACACTTGGCTGGAGTGTTGCTCATCATGGCCAGTGATAAAACCATTCAAGAGAAAAGGGGTTATTGCGGTTCTCAACTTGCATTGACTGAGATTATTGCGTCACTTCTAGTTTAAGTTCTAAGAAATTGCCAGACATTCACTATAATATTATTATTTTATAAAAGACAAAGTCCGCGTTAAGAAAATGAAATGAAATGGACACAAACAACACCCAGACTCACAACAACAATTTATCGATCACAGAATGTGTTGTTGCTATGTAGGATTGGAACCCACAATCCTGTGCAGACTAGAAAGCGGCCCGGCGACTTCTTAAACTGTTAGGCCAACCGTGCAGTCAAATTAATAGAATCTCTGTCTGATATGCTTCCATATTTAAACCACTGTACCGATTTCGATTGAATTTGTTATGGAGATACATCGATTGTTCATCAACAACCCATAACGTCCCACTGCTGGGCGCGGGTCTCCTTCTTGCCGTTGGATGTTTTTAAGCCGCCTGAAGGCCCCTAACTAAGCTTAACGACTGCTATCTTATGATAACAACCAAGACCGACTGCTTAACGTGACCTCCGAATTACGGAAACGCTCATAATATATTGTGGCGTGTATTAATCTCGCACCGAACCGCCACTACTGGACTGCCTGCCGCACCTACGCAACTTGTGCCGTTCGCCGGCGCGCGACCTTGACCTGCGCTCGCGCCGAGAACACAGCGCCCCGCGCCCGCCTCGCAAGACACTACGCCTTCTGCTTGCTTAGAGCTTACACGCGTCGCGCATAGTTTAATACTCTCATAGCTTGCTATATATACTGTTATTCTATCGCTTTTAATTAATGTAATAATTCTAATCTTAATATAATATCTTTAACTAGTTACTTAATAACATTATTCATTTGCATTTCACCTAATTCTTTCGCATACCAAACCTACCTACTTACGAGTGAAATATAAGAAACTCAGTGTCGTCCTACGGAGTCTATATTGAAACACTGTTGGTGTAGACTAACATAGTCTACCACCACATTAGTGACCCCGACGTGATCATCGTAGTCACGTTACACCGCGATATTGGCGATATTACACTTCGGTCGTCGCGTCAGCTGTTTCGGGCGGATACCTACCTAATAATAATAATAATAATCTTTATTCATGCAAAAATTTGTTCACAAATATAATTTACATATTACATCCGTGCATTTCAATGTTTAATCAAAAATACCTCTGGTCCCCACACTAGGATTCCCTGTGTCGTGGGGTCCAGTCCCTTCCGTAACTTATTGAGATAAAGTTGACATGGATGCATTGATGCGTTTACAAGTATACAAAAAAAAAAAATACAATGAAAAGTAATTAACAACGAAAACAGAGAAAGAATACAGTTTATGTTTGTGTGTGTGTGTGTGTTTGCGTTTGCGTGTGTGTGTGTGTGTGTGTGTGTGTGTGTGTGTGTGTGTGTGTGTGTGTGTGTGTGTGCGTGCGTGTGTGTTTGGGTGTGTGTGCGTACGTATTAGTTAATGTGTACATGTATATCAGTGCGCGTGATATTAATTATATATTAGTTATTAGTAAGTTTTCTGTTTCGGCATAGTCTTTAGGTATCAACCACTCCTGAACAGTGTTTTTAAGGCGACGCGACGTTAGGTTTAAAATTTTATTGTCACTTTTAAACAATTTGCTGTATAAATAGGGTCCTGTAAATATGTATGACTGTCGGGCAAACACAGAACGTGCTCTAGGTATGTCCCACTTAAGCGTTCTGTGAGATTTTCGCGCTTTTGTTTTCGCAACTTTGTGAAAACGGAGAAGTACCGAGGCAATGTAAAGTTGTCTTACGCGAAGAAGGCTGTACTCCGAGTACAGTGCGTTGGTCGGATATCGCCAAGGTTTTTTGAATGCTATTTTCAAAATAGCTCGCTGACTATGTTCTAGTTTGAGAAGATATGTTTTCTTTGATGCTCCCCAGGCAATGATACAATAGCCCAAGATAGATTGGCAGAGACAAAAATATACTGCTCGAATAAGTCGCGGTTCTGCTACAGATCTAATTTTCTTAAAGATGTGGGCTAGTTTTCTCACTCGTTTCGTAATGGTATCGATATGAGATCTCCATGATAGGTGTTCATCAATCATTATGCCTAAATATTTTATGCACGAAACTTGTTCAATAATCGTACATTGGCATTGGATTGAAGTATGATGCCTGATAGAATTGCAAGTGTGCAGTTTAATATTTAGCGCTTCCTTTGGAGCAGACCGCTTTGTTATGCTTAAGGCTATTAATTTTGTTTTATTTGTGTTGAGAGTCAGTAAGTTGTTCCTCAGCCAACTGGCCACAACTTTGAGGCCCTCCTGAGCTACATCAACAACCCCCTTCCACGTTTTAGAATGGAAAACCAAGGCAGTATCATCTGCAAATGTGAAAATATTGGCCTGATGCAGTTCAAGAGTGCAGAGATCATTGATGTAGATCAGAAAGAGAGTGGGACCCAGAACACTGCCCTGGGGCACGCCGTAATCAATATCTGCATAATCACTTGCGTATTCGCCTATTCGCACTCGTTACTTCCGTTTGCTTAGGTATGATTGAAACCATTGTAGTGCTAGGCCTCTAACTCCCATTAGTTCCAGTTTTTTTAGTAAAATGGGCCGCGAGACAGTATCAAAAGCTTTCGCCATGTCCAGGAAAACACCAACACATTTTTGTGCGTTGTTAATTTTATCAGTTATAGAATCAACAAGACCTGTGACGGCATCCTCCGTGGACCTGGCAGAACGAAATCCAAATTGGTTAGAAGCTAAAAGCCCATTCACCTCAAGGTATTTAAGTAGCCTGAAATTTACTACTTTTTCAATTACCTTAGACAGTGTACTTAAAAGTGAAATTGGTCTGTAATTATGAAGCTTCAGTGGATCACCTGCCTTCAGAATAGGAATTACCTCTGCAATCTTAAGACTACTCGGTACTACCCCTGATGACAGACTAAGGTTACATAAATAGGTCACAGGGTTGGCTATTACATGTTTAGTAAGCTTTAACATGTCATTACTGATGTTATCGTGTCCCGTGGCCTGACTGGATTTTAGCGTACCAATGAGTTTGATAACTTCCACCGGATCTGTGGGTTGTAAAAAAAGTGAGTGTGCTGATTGATTTTGGTTGTAGGTAAGACCTATATTATTACTTAGTTCAGTTTCTGTGGTTGCCAGTCCATCCAAAATTGATTTAGTCAAATGCAATCCTACAGTACTGAAATAATTGTTTGCCGTGTTTACAGAATTTGTGACACCATCGTTTAGATTTAATAAGTGATAATTTGTATTTTTACTATTATTTAGATTACATATAGTTTTAAGAGAACTCCATGTTTTTTTTATGTTATGTTTACTTTCCACTAAGAGTTTCCGTTCATATTTATTTTTTTGTTCATGTAATATGTTAGTACAAATATTTCTGTAAGTTTTATATTTGTTTTGTAATTCAATATTATCGGGGGTTTTCTTTGCCTTTATGTGTAATTTATCGCGAATTCTAATTGATTTTAACAGACCTGGTGTAATCCATTTCTTTACTATATTGTTGGAGCTCCGAATGTGGTGAACAGATTTGTTTTTCTCAATAAATCTATTGAATTTGTCTACAAAATATTGTGTCGCTTCTGACACATCACTTATATCGTAAAGCTCCGACCAGTCAAAGTTCTTTAAGTCCTCATATAAGTTTACATAGTCGATCTTGTTAAAGGTTGTTGTGAGTTTTACTTTAGCAAGATTTGAACCAAGGCTACACAGTACGCTACTGTGGTCTGTAACATCAGAATGACAAACAATAGTCGTAGACGGCTGAGAGGATTTAATTAAACAATGATCCAAGCAATTTAGCCCTCGTGTTGGTATATTATGTCCCGGTACATAACCATAGTGAGCCATTAAACTAAGGTACTCCGCGGCTCGACTATCAGTGGAATTGTCTTTTGTATCAAGATTGATATCACCAACCAAGACACAGTGTTGGTTTTTACATGTTTTTAAAATGTTTTCCAAAGAAATTAAAAAAATGTTTATGTTTTGGATAGATGGTGATCGATATATCGCTATTATAGTATGGGCAGCAGTGTCTAATCGCAGACAGCTGGCATCATTAAATTCCGGTTCTGAAACGCATATTTGTAAGTCCGTCTTAGTATATATCACTATTCCGTCACATTTATTTATATATTTAGTTGAGTACGAACATTTATAATTGTCTAAGTGAATTCCGTTAAATGATTCGTCCAGCCAACACTCTGTTAATACAATAACATCCGGTTGAAATCGGAGGCGATGTAAAAGTACCATTAAGAAATTAAAGTTTTTGTTTATACTTCGTATATTTTGCGAGAAAATAGTAAATTGTTTCGATATATCACCAAAATGTTGCTTACAACTATCAGGACTTTCACATTCTATTGAATTTGTTAGTTTCATGTTATCAATATCTTCTAATACTATTTTGTTATCAAACATAGTGATTTATTAAATATTTAAAGAATATCATTACTCTGTATGTCGGTATATTAAAATAAAAGTGAGTTAAGTATATGGTATTTATAGATGTGGTGTAACCACTTAACTTACTTTAAGTTACTAATGTACAATAATTTAAGTAAATAAAAAAATGTAAATATACAGTAAATAATTTTGTATGTTGCGCGGACAAGCAGACCGAGTTTCAGTATAGATATCGTGCACCACGACATCGCCGCGTGCGCCCCGCCGGTCAGCTGGCCGGCGGCCGCCCGCGCCCGCGCAGTGCTCTTGAAACCTCGGTACCAAACGCACGCCGCGCGGATACAAAAATTACCGTCACTCGTAATACGCGACTTTATAATTAAGTTCTTTATTTATTCGCTGTGAATGTTTTTGTGCTTGTCCGAACTTTCTTACTCTTGCTATCTGCTTTGAACTCTTTCTGGCAAAAATAACCTTCTCCTTCTATTGTATATACTGTGCTCCGCTTATGACATTAAATTGTGCAGTGTTGTTTACTCGGCCGTTTAATTTATTTCCGAAGAGTACGGAGACCCCACAAACGACTTCATTGGTGACCCCGATAAGAATACATCATGCCAGATAACGTAAACGCAAACGAGTTAGAAGTGAACAAAGTTGGCGTGAGGGTACCGCCATTCTATGCAGATAAGCCAGCGTTATGGTTCGTACAACTCGAGAGCCAATTTGTACTAGCCGGAATAACGACGGATTCCACGAAGTTCCACTACGCGTTGGCCCAGCTGGATTCGCCAACGGCGTCAATCGTGGAAGACATCATTACCGGACCCGCAACGGCAAATAGGTACGAGGTGTTAAAAACCGAACTGGTTAAGCGGTTGTCAGTTTCGCGTGAAAAGCGAATTAGCCAGCTGCTGACGAACGAGGAATTGGGAGACAGGAAGCCGTCGCAATTCCTCAGGCAACGTCAAGCGGCAACATCAAGGTCATCGGCACCTCATTCCTTAAGCCAGGAGGTTGCAGCATTGACCCAGCAGGTGAAGGCACTCACGACGAAGGTTGACCAGATGTCACGCCAGCGTGGGCGGTCCAGAACCCCTGCTGCGCAGCGGGGACGCAGCCGCTCATCATCATCAGCACGAAGGTCGAACTCCAACTACAGGAAGTTTCCGACGTGTTGGTACCACTACAAATTTGGGGACAAAGCTAATAGGTGCGTACAACCTTGTGATTTCGCGGGAAACGGCCAGGGCATTCGGTAATGGCGACCGACGATTGCCCGGGTACCGGTCGCCTGTTTGTGACTGATCAGCGATCTAAAACACAATTTTTAGTGGACACCGGCAGTGATTTATGTGTATTTCCTAAAAAGTTAATGCACGGTAGATGTGTAAAAACCGACTTAGTTTTAAGTGCCGCTAACGGTACAACTATTTGTACATACGGTTTCGTTAATTTTATTTTAAACCTAGGCTTACGCCGTGACTATGCTTGGCGATTTATTATTGCAGATGTAACGAGGGCGATAATAGGAGTGGATTTTTTATCACACTATGGGCTCGTCGTCGATGTGAGGAATCGACGCCTCATCGATGGCATGACATCGCTCGCTGCCCCGGCGTTGCTCGCGCGTAAGTCTGAAGACGTCACTTCGGTTAAGGTAATGTCTGGTGATTCTACTTATCACACCATACTCGAACACTACCCCGAAATAACACGTCCACCCGGTATACACCGCACACCCACACACAGTACTGTACACCACATACGGACCACACCTGGGCCACCAGTATCAAGTACACCGCGTCGCCTGGCCCCAGACAAACTCAAAATAGCAAAAGCAGAATTTGACGCCATGTTGAAGAGCGGCATCTGCAGGCCATCAGAGTCCCCTTGGTCTTCCCCCCTCCACCTGGCCCCAAAAAAGAACGACGGATGGCGTCCGTGCGGCGATTACCGCATGTTGAACGCCCGGACCGTGCCGGATATGTACCCGATCCGACACATACAGGACTTCGCACACAGCCTATCCGGCTGTACTATTTTTTCTACCATAGACCTGGTAAAGGCGTATAACCAAATCCCCCTGAATCCTGAGGACATCGCGAAGACCGCTATTACAACGCCGTTCGGATTATTCGAATTCCCTTACATGACGTTTGGGCTTCGAAATGCCGGACAGACGTTCCAGCGCTTCGTCGACGAAATGCTCAGGGGGCTTGACTTCGTCTACGCCTATCTCGACGATTTCTTGGTCTTTTCTCGGGACCAGAAGACGCACGAACAACACCTACACCAACTGTTTCGTAGACTGAAGGACTTCGGTATGGTGGTAAATACTGCTAAGTGTGTCTTTGGTGTATCCGAGGTTACTTTCCTCGGGTACCGCATTACAGCTGAAGGAACTACGCCACTACCCTCCAAGGTCGAAGCCATCCAGAGCTTCCCGGTGCCGAAGACGGTCAAGGAGTTACGTCGCTTTTTAGGGATGCTTAACTTTTACCGCAGGTTCATCCCGAACGCAGCGCAGCATCAAGCACCCCTTAACGCTCTACTGACCGGCTCGGTAAAAGGTTCTCATCCTGTACACTTTTCCTTACAGGAAGCCGAGGCGTTCCAGGCTTGCAAAGATAGTCTTTGCCAAGCGGCAATGCTGGCGCACCCAGACTGCCACGCGAAACTCGCACTCGTGACAGATGCGTCAGACAAAGCCATCGGTGCCGCACTCCAACAGCTGAAGCATAACGAGTGGCAGCCCTTGGCGTTCTTCTCGCGCAAGCTCAGTCCCGCTCAGGTAAAATACTCCCCCTATGATCGCGAACTTCTAGCAATATACGAGAGTGTGAAGTATTTTAGACACATGCTGGAGGCTCGGGTCTTTACGATCTATACAGACCACAAGCCCCTAACCTATGCTTTCCACTCTCGTAAAGACAATTGTTCCCCACGTCAGTTCAGACACCTTGACCTGATAGCCCAGTTTTCGTCTGACATCAGGCACATATCGGGGAAAAACAACATCGTTGCTGATACCCTTTCGCGCATAGAGGAGATAGCCCAACCTGTCACTGCCGAGAGAATAGCCTTCGCTCAACAGGCTGACCAAGAGCTGGAGCAACTGCTCAAAGCCGGTTCATCGTTGCAGTTGGACAAGGTAAAAATTCCTGGTTCTCAGAATTACCTGTACTGCGATACAAATGGCTCCACCCAGCGGCCATTTATCCCCAAACAGCTTCGCAAGCCAGTTTTTGACAGCCTGCACTCCTTCAGCCACCCTGGTGCCAACGCTACAGCCAAACTAGTGGCAGAGCGGTATGTCTGGCCCGGTGTCAAAAAGGACTGCAGAGAGTGGGTACGTACCTGCCTGGCTTGCCAAAAGTCTAAAATTACCCGTCATGTCTCTAGCCCGTTAGGTAACTTTAAATTACCCCAGGCCAGACTCTCATTTATCCACATAGACCTAGTGGGTCCGTTGCCATTGTGTCAAGAGTACCGCTATTGTCTCACAGCTGTCGATAGGTTTACGCGATGGCCAGAGGCGATACCATTAACGGACATAACAGCCGAAACAGTGGCACGGGCATTGCTGAATGGCTGGATAGCCCGCTTTGGTTGCCCGGCGGATATAGTCACCGACCGAGGACGCCAATTTGAATCGGCCTTATTCCAGCAGTTGTCTGTCATGGCCGGTTACCACCACCGTAGGACAACAGCATACCACCCGGCTTGCAATGGACTCGTGGAAAGGTTCCATCGGCAACTTAAGGCTGCCATAACCTGCCACGGAAATACCAGTTGGGTAGAAGCCTTGCCTCTCGTCTTATTAGGTATAAGAAGCGCCTATAAAGAAGATATTCAGGCATCAGCGGCTGAACTTCTTTACGGGCAACCCCTGCGCCTACCGGGAGATTTTTTCCACCCCCGAACTGACGAGACAACTGACATGACAGATTACTTGTCAAGACTTCGTAAGTTCGTAAGGGACTTACACCCATCACCAGCCGCACGGCACATTGGAAAGCGCAACACCTTTATTTTCAAGGATCTCTCCACAACAGCCCACGTCTTCCTTCGAGATGACACTGTAGGAGGGTCCCTAAAACCAGCGTACACCGGGCCGTACGAAGTTATCACCAGAGATAACAAATTCTTTACGATTCTTGTTAATGGTAAGAAGACAACAGTATCGATAGACCGCCTTAAGCCGGCCTTCATACTACACGACAGTCCAGACACCACACTACACACACCAAACAACCACACTCACCTTCACAATCCAAACTCACCCAGGAATCATCAGCCATTACCTGATCCCAAGAATGACTGCAGAAGAACGCGATCGGGTCGTACCGTGCGATTCCCCGACTATTATCGCCCTTGACGGTCTCTGGGGAGGGGTGATGTGGTGTAACCACTTAACTTACTTTAAGTTACTAATGTACAATAATTTAAGTAAATAAAAAAATGTAAATATACAGTAAATAATTTTGTATGTTGCGCGGACAAGCAGACCGAGTTTCAGTATAGATATCGTGCACCACGACATCGCCGCGTGCGCCCCGCCGGTCAGCTGGCCGGCGGCCGCCCGCGCCCGCGCAGTGCTCTTGAAACCTCGGTACCAAACGCACGCCGCGCGGATACAAAAATTACCGTCACTCGTAATACGCGACTTTATAATTAAGTTCTTTATTTATTCGCTGTGAATGTTTTTGTGCTTGTCCGAACTTTCTTACTCTTGCTATCTGCTTTGAACTCTTTCTGGCAAAAATAACCTTCTCCTTCTATTGTATATACTGTGCTCCGCTTATGACATTAAATTGTGCAGTGTTGTTTACTCGGCCGTTTAATTTATTTCCGAAGAGTACGGAGACCCCACAAACGACTTCATAGACATGAAGAATGAATGAAGCTGTAAGTAATTGATCTGTTTATTTTCTTTGACAGAATTGTAAAAAAGAATTTTGTTGTTCAGTAACAAGATAAAATGTATTAGGTCTATTGATGTTTGGTAGTTGGGTATGTACACAGCTATATTTTGAATGTGGGTAGGTGTAATGTTGTAGTTGGTAGTGAATGTAAAAGAAATGTTTGTGTTCAAATGCAGTGACTTAAGTTTTTGTGGTTTTTGTATATTGTGTAGATGTGGGTATGTAGATGTCTGGTAGGTATATATTCTTAAGCTAAAGTTTAATTTATATGTTTTTAAAATACAGTTTTCTTTCATGAAATAAAAAAATAAAATAAAAAGCTTTATGATAATTAGCATTAAATCTAGTCATTCTGATTTTCTTAAATTGACAAGTTGCGCTTCATTCTTGATCTGTATATATTCTGAGCCATCCCTCTTTTTTAGATACACATTGCCGTTCGAAGTCCAGCAATATTTAAAATTTTCTGATTTTGCTATATCTCTTGCGAGAAAGTGTAGTCGTCTAGATTTAGCAGTAAGTGATTCTGATAAAAAGAGGGCAGAGTTGTTATTTTCAATTCCCAGATTAAAGATCTTCAGTTGCTTAGTTTTATTGTAGTGTCTAGCGGTGCTTAAGAATTTTGTCTTTAACTGAGTATTTATAAATTCTGCAATGACAGTGGTCCTTAGGGGATCTTTTTTGTTAGGCACACGGTAGACGTCACGTACGTCACCTGGTTGAAGGGTGATATCTAAACATTTCGAAAGCTGAGTTAAGTAGTTGAAGAGAACGTCTTTATTTTCATTTTGTATTCGGGGTATATATCTTAATTCGATACTAGTTTTTTTAAGAGATTTTTCGAGATATTCGAATTTTTCATCAATATTCGAAATTTGGTTTATAAGGTTCTTCCGTTGATCCTCGAGCCCGTCGATCTTGGTTTGCATCGACTTGAGTTGGTGAGATACATCTTCAAGAGAGTGTTCTATATCTTGATTTGCGATAAAGATAGAAGAGTTCTGTGATTTAACTTCTTCGAGATGCTTGCTCAGTAGGTCAAGTCTTTTATTTTGAGTATCCTGAAAACTCAAAAACATCTCCTTTATCTCCATTTTGAACGCTGTAAGTTCATCGTAGCTTTCATCAGAGACCCGACGGCGTTTATCCCTCATTGTTGTCTGAAGGTATGTAATGTCTTCAACCTCACCAGGTTTTGGCTTTATATTAGTGTCCGACAAAGACAGCACCTTATTAAGTGGTGAAGAACGTTGCGTCATGTTTGTTTACCAGTAATAGGTATGTGTGTGTTATTGAGTGCTCCACGCTTACCCGATACACGCACGATGCAGGGCCGACGTCAGCGAGTGTAGTTGTTCGAGTGAGATATTGAGATTCGCCTCTCGCTTACTCGATATAATATAATCCAACATTGATTTTCGAAATATGTAAGGAATAATGATATCACTGTACTAGTAACTACGTACTAAATTCGCGCGCGCGAGGAAGGTTTATTTATTAAAGAAACTAAAAACACGTCTGCTTGCAATGAGTACACGAACGGAAGGGAAGAATACGAAGACGATTTGTGTCCCCGTAGAAGCTCAAGAATCGTTTTGTTTTGGTTTGTTGACGGCTGGAATTGGTCGTAGTCCAAGGGTGAGCGATTTTACATATATATAATTTTTCACTTTTTTTTTCAAAAAAAAAAAAAAGAATGTCTGAGTCTGACGAACCCACCGAGGCAGTAACCCCTAAAGTCCTCCGAGTTGGTGTTAGGATACCACCGTTTTGGCCAGAGGAACCCGGGCTATGGTTCGCGCAAGTCGAAAGCCAATTTAAATTGTCGGGTATAACTACAGATGACACAAAATTTTGTTATTTGGTTGCTCAATTAGACCATCGCTATGCTGCCGAGGTTAAAGATGTCATCACTAATCCCCCCGAGAGAAATAAATACGCGAAATTGAAGGCTGAACTTATCAAGCGACTTTCGGCATCACAAGAAAAGAGGGTAAAACAATTATTAATGCACGAGGAGCTAGGTGACCGAAAGCCCTCGCAGTTCTTAAGGCATTTGTCGAGTCTGGCTGGACCTTCCGTGCCCTCTAATTTTTTATTGACTTTGTGGTCTAGCAGGTTGCCGCAGAATATACAAACTGTTATAGCTACGCAGATGGATCTCGACTGTGACAAGCTAGGTGAAATAGCGGACAAGGTCTACGAGATTGCACCATCTACGCCACAAGTAGCCAGTACTGCGTCTTCAGCGCCATCTACATCCACCGGCGACTTGACTCAACAAATCGCCGAACTGACCAGGCAAGTAGCAATTTTAACTACTAGACTCGAACGCTCAGAACGCTCACGGACTCGACCGCATTCCTTTAATAAGCGATCACATCGCTCACGCAGCCGTTCACGACCGAGACAACCACCAGAAGGCCACCCCCATTGTTTTTACCACTACACGTTTGGTGTTAAAGCCTCTAAGTGTAAGCAGCCATGTACCTTCAACTCGGAAAACTCCAGGGGCGGTCGGAAGTAGCGGCCCACGACTGCCCTTCACCAACAGGCCGTCTGTTTGTAACTGATCGCGTCACAAAAATGCAGTTCCTCGTGGACACTGGCTCTGACCTGTGTGTTTTTCCGCGATCTTCTACCAAGACGCCCTGCACTAAGTCTAAATATGATCTTGTGGCAGCCAACAACACAATCATACACACTTACGGGCCTACACAACTGCATCTCAATTTGGGACTCAGGCGAGACTTCGTGTGGAACTTTATCATCGCAGATGTATCAAAACCAATTATCGGTGTGGACTTCCTGAGCCACTACAACCTTTTAGTGGACTGTCGAAACCAGCGGTTGGTTGATGGCATCACAACGCTGTCGGTAGCAGCTACTTCGGCTGGAATTTCAGAAGATATCGCTTCTGTTAAGGTCGCTTCAGGTGAGACTGAATTTCATTCCCTATTACGCGAATTTCCTGAGATCACCAGACCAGCCGGAGTACATTCTCCACCCAAGCACAACACTATGCACTTCATAAGGACTACTCCTGGCCAACCTGTTTCTTGTAAGCCTCGTCGTCTTGACCCCATTCGCTTTCAAGCAGCGAAAAAAGAGTTCGAGGAGATGCTTAAGTCTGGTGTAGCTCGACGCTCAGAAAGTCCATGGTCTTCTGCTCTTCACCTAGTGAAGAAGAAAGATGACGGATGGAGACCATGTGGCGACTACCGGGCACTTAACGCCAGGACCATACCCGATCGCTACCCGATCCGACACATAAGCGACTTTGCTTACCAGCTCTCAGGATGCTCTGTCTTTTCCACCATCGACCTAGTTAAAGCCTACAACCAAATCTTGGTTAATCCACCTGACGTACCCAAGACCGCCATCACAACACCTTTCGGAATGTATGAATTTCAGTACATGACCTTTGGTTTAAGGAACGCTGCTCAGACATTCCAAAGGTTCATCGACGAAGTCCTCCTAGGCTTGGATTTCTGCTACGGGTACCTGGACGATATCCTGGTCTTCTCGAAGACACCAACAGATCACCAGCACCACCTACGTCAGCTGTTCGTAAGACTGAAACAATACGGTGTCTTGGTCAACACTTCAAAGTGCAAGCTTGGTCAGTCAGAGGTGACATTCCTCGGCTACCAAGTTTCTGCAGCTGGTACCAGGCCGTTAGAGACAAAGGTCGAAGCTATCCAGCACTTCACGCCGCCGAAGACCATCAGAGAACTTCAGCGTTTCCTCGGTATGCTTAATTTTTACCGTAGGTTTATTCCTAACGCTGCAAAAATACAAGCACCGCTCACTTACATCTTAGTTGGCCCGCACGTTAAAGGTTCGCATCCTATCATGCTAACTCCGGAAATGCACAAGTCTTTCGAAGACTGTAAGACATCCTTGTCACAGGCTACATTACTGGCTCATCCGGATTCCACCGCTGAACTAGCAATCGTGACTGATGCGAGTGATATTTCCATCGGCGCAGTGCTGCAGCAGCGCAAGGACAACGATTGGCAGCCCTTGGGATTCTTCTCCCACAAATTGAGTACCGCACAGAGGAAGTACAGCCCGTACGACCGAGAGCTCCTTGCAGTGTACGAGGCCATTGAGTACTTCCGGCATATGGTGGAAGCCAGAATTTTCACGGTGTTCACGGATCACAAGCCGCTCACCTTTGCCTTCACCTTGAATAGGGAAAAATGTTCCCCTAGGCAGTACCGCTACCTCGACTTCATCGGACAATTCACGACGAACATAAGGTTCATACCAGGACGGGAAAATGTCGTAGCTGATGCTCTGTCACGCATCGAAGAGGTGTCAAACGCCATAAATTTCCAGTCTCTTGCACGTTCTCAGGAACAAGATCCAGAGCTGCAAGAGCTGATTCATAATGGCACTGCTCTGAGGCTGTAGAAAATACCATTAGACGCCAGCAAGACACCCATTTTCTGTGACACCACACTATCTACACTCCGACCTTATGTAACACCCGAATTCCGCAAACAAGTTTTTGAATCGTTACACAACCTACACCATCCAGGTACTTCTGCTACTGTGCGACTGGTAACACAAAGATTTGTTTGGCCAGGGATTCGTAAAGACTGTAGAGAGTGGGCAAGGCAATGTCTGAAATGCCAAGAAACCAAAATTTCCCGTCACACCACCTCTCCTCTTTCCTCTTTCCTTCCCCCTTCCTCGAGGTTCTCACACATACACCTCGACATCGTAGGGCCACTAACTCTGTCCAATGATTTCAGATACTGTCTCACCGTCATCGACAGGTTCACACGCTGGCCTGAGGCGTATCCCCTACGAGACATCACTGCCGAGACGTGCGCTGCAGCCCTCGTGTCTGGTTGGATAGCCAGATTTGGATGTCCCGAGCGGGTGACCACAGACCGTGGTCGCCAATTCGACTGCCACCTCTTCAAAGCCCTCACCACGTTAGTCGGTGCGAGCCACTTCCGCACCACTGCCTATCACCCCGCGGCGAATGGTATCGTCGAACGCCTTCATCGGCAGCTCAAGTCAGCGATTATGTGCCACGCTCCTGCTTCACAGTGGACCGAAGCGCTTCCACTAGTGCTTCTGGGCATGCGAAGTGCCTGGAAAGAAGACCTCCAGTCGTCTCCTGCTGAACTGGTGTATGGCGAGCCCCTTCGCCTACCTGGTCAATTCCTGTGCCCAAACGACGACTACAAAGTTGCTGACGTCACCCAGTACGCGACACGTCTTCGCGCGTACATGGCGAAGCTATCTCCACGTCAAACTGCCTGGCATACGACAACATCCTTCTATATCCCACGCGAGCTCAACACTTCGACGCATGTCTTCGTGCGTCAGGATCGTGTGCGACGAGCGCTGGAACCACCATACGCTGGCCCCTACAAAGTTGTCAATCGCCAACCTAAATACTATACTGTGGATGTTAAAGGCAAGATGTCCAACATATCTATTGACAGACTGAAGCCGGCCTATATGTCAAGAGAAGCCCAAGCTCCAATAGAACCAGCCGTCAATGAGGACATCAAGCGGACATCCAGTGGCAGAAGAGTCCGTTTGCCAGATTTTTATCGCCCGTAGTCACGGTCTGGCGGGGGGGAATATGTGGCGTGTATTAATCTCGCACCGAACCGCCACTACTGGACTGCCTGCCGCACCTACGTAACTTGTGCCGTTCGCCGGCGCGCGACCTTGACCTGCGCTCGCGCCGAGAACACAGCGCCCCGCGCCCGCCTCGCAAGACACTACGCCTTCTGCTTGCTTAGAGCTTACACGCGTCGCGCATAGTTTAATACTCTCATAGCTTGCTATATATACTGTTATTCTATCGCTTTTAATTAATGTTATAATTCTAATCTTAATATAATATCTTTAACTAGTTACTTAATAACATTATTCATTTGCATTTCACCTAATTCTTTCGCATACCAAACCTACCTACTTACGAGTGAAATATAAGAAACTCAGTGTCGTCCTACGGAGTCTATATTGAAACACTGTTGGTGTAGACTAACATAGTCTACCACCACAATATCATGCCACAAACGGTCACCCATCTAGGTTCCTACCGCGCCGCTGTTGCTTACCCTTGGTGATTGTTTCCACCTAAGGCCATTCGGCTATGAGCTTATGAGGCGTTGATTGTTAAGGATGTTGGGTTTTCAGGTTAAATAAATGATGAAGTCCACCGTAGCCAGTAAGTATGTCTTTATTTTTACAAGTTATATTACAATGCAATACGCATGTCCGCCATAGCTAAGTCTAAATATAGTGACGTACCACTGACAAGTATCGAGAGACGATAGTAGTGTTGTACTACCTAACAAAGGAAGGCTATAGAATTATACTTTTTATCGCGATAACCGATATTCACCCGGGTAGAGTCACGGGCAAAAGTTGGTAGTAAAATTATAGGTACATACTCCTGTCCGGGCACCTGTCCGCAATATCCACGAAGAGGTAGGCACACGCTTATTATAGGCTACTATTTTACTATAATCAATTCAGTTCCACTGATCTATTGGAATGTTCAATTATAAGGGCGCTGAATAGACAACGATTCTCAAGCGGTGAAGTGTCATCGCTTCGGCAGGTTCTAGATATGTGTACGTGCAGGCCGATCGACCATGACGCGGATAATAAGTCTAGGAACTACCTTACGATTCATTGTTCCCACTTTAAGTTACCTACGTCTTAATAAAGATTATTTAAACTGCCTCGTTGGTCTAGTGGTTAACGTATGCGACTGCTAATCAAAAGGTCTCGGGTCAGATCAAATGTTTGTGTGATCCACAAATATTTGTTTTGGGGTTTGGGTGTATTCTATGTATCATATATTGTATGTGTTTACAAAAAAAAGTGTGTTTATGTATTTATATTAGTTATCTAGTTACCCATAATACAAGCTCTGCTTAGTTTGGAGACTAGATGGCGTTGTGTGTAAAAATGTCCAAAGTATTTATTATTAATATCATTATTAATTAACTATATTACTTTGTTTTCTGATAGAGAAACATCACACCACCCACACAATATGTATTTTGGAGAAGGCAACCGCCACGACAAATACCTTTTGCTGACATGTATTTAATGGAAGGTAGAATTTAGAAGTTAGTTTATATTTCTGACATATGTTAATTTTATCATAATGATTGACATTCTTATATTACTCTTTTTTATGACATTGAACAACCATATTTCTGATCTCTACTATATGGTTGAACTGGACGATGGCTGGTGCATAGGTCATGCTCGTGATACGGGCGCCGCCAGTCGGGGCTGGTCATCTCACAACTTCTATTTATTGTTTAATTATTTTTGGACACTACCTGTGTAAATATCAGCATCGTTACATTGTCCTCACATTTAATAAAATGCCATAAACAATGTAACCAAAAATTGTAAAAACAATGTTGGAAAAGAGTGTCCTTGGAGTTTCTTGTCTGTTCTTCTCCATAGGATCTACGAATTGGAACAGACGATTAGCTTCACGACTGACTACTGACTGACTTCTTGACGTTTAAAAAGTGCCGTTGTATGGTTTATTTGAAATAAAATGGTTTGATTTTATTTGATTTAAATGTCAATGTGGCACAAATGTTTCTAAATAATTAAAATTATATTTCATAAAATAGATTTACATAAATTTCTTTAGGCGCCGGAGTTCCAGGGTTCTAAAATTAGAAAAATAAATAAAATATATCAAATCTAAACTAAGAATCACAATCTATTGTAAGTATGATATTATACATTAAATTTTTCTAGTCGTAATCAATTCGAAACTAAAAGATTTTATCAGAATAGACCAAAACATAGACAGGGTTCTTTCTATGATTTAACAATAACAATCTAGCTAACCATTATTTATTTCAATGTTCTACCTAATGTTTTCAAAGGCAAGAATGAAATAAAAACTAAATATGAAACGTTGGGTAAATTGCTATTATTCTAGGCTTAAATGGGTATTGGGGTCCGAAAACGAGTAAGTATATTCTAATACGAAAACTAGGAGATGACTGGCTTATGGCCGTTGCTTCGTTTGCTTCATTGACATTAATTTTGCTTAAGTTTACTAAAGTTTAAGAGCCACCATACTGTGACATAAGGATAAGCTCTAGCGAAGTAGTTTTCTATGATACCATGGTAAATAAATGAATAAATATTTTGGACATCTTACATACAGCTTACTTACATGAAGTAGACAGGGTGTTCTTCGGGAGCTATCGGCGTGGCGAAGTACTCTCGAAGGTGGGCCTCAACTGCTGCGGTGTGCGCGGACTCGGTGTCTTGGTTCTAATAATAAACAATATATACAATTTGAATTTGGAACTGTATGTATTGTGATATAATACACAATATTTTTATCGTTATAGAAAACAGCTTAAATTATTTAAGCTATAGAAAGTTATTAATTAAAAACAAAACTATAAGCTTAATGGAAAACAATATTCCTACAAGTATGTATGTTGTTGAATTATTCAAAACTTTAAATCCGCTGAGAAATATATTAATCGCCAAATAATTTCCTGACGTAATCTCCTCAACCGCCTACATTTTGATCTTACGCCAAGAAAATTAAAAAATTTAATAAGTTGCTCGTGAACTCAAGTAATAAATTATGACTTGCGGTTTGTCCCGAGTCAAACTATTTATCGAAAAAATATCCACGAAAATAAGTAGTCTAGGTATTTTGTAAGGGTTAGTAATCGTGGTTGTCTTCGTAGAAACTGCCATCCGCACTAACGACCAATAAATTATATATGCAACACAGCACAAGTATTATAATTATGAAGGTATTTTTATTAAGCTTATCATTACATTTTCTTAAAAACTCGTAGATGTCCTACGAGAAAGCGTAGAGGTGCTACGAATATGAGATTGAAGTCTAAATTTAGTAAATGTTTCGTAACCATTCATCGAATCTAATAATAAAAAAAACCTTAGTAATGTTCTGTTAATAAATAATAATAAAAATAACTTTACACCTCCCACACAAGACCGCTTGGTACCAAAGTAAGTGAAGGCTGTACCATGGTATTTTTTTTAATTATATATTTAGGACATCTGACACACAATATCATCTAGTCCCAAGCTGAGCAGACCTTGTAATAAGGTTACTAGTCAATTGATATAAATACATAAACATATTTTTTTCTGTAAATACAATCAGATTATACATAGACCAGACTCCGAATCAAATATTTGTGAATCACACAAATATTTGGTCCGACCCGGGAATCGAACCCGAGACCTCTTGATCAGTAGCCGCATACGCTAACCACTAGACCAACAAGGCAGTCAGTCAGTCAGTCAATTATTACGTGTATCTTACACACAAAGTCATCTAGTCCCAAACTAAGCAGAGCTTGTATTATGGGTACTAAACAACTGATAATTTTTTGAACCAAATTATTTATTTATTTATTTAAATTCATTGTAAAAGTTCTGCTTAGCTTAGAACTAGATGCCGTTGTGTATTAGAAGTCCGAAATATTCATCCGAATCAATTATTAATTTATTATATTAATAACATTGACTAAAACAATTGTATACTCTCATTATCAAACCAAATGAAAAGAATATATCACAAAGAAATACGTAGTAAACCTGAATAAAGGTAGGCATTGAAACCGCGACCGTTTATACATAGCCAGTCGTGCGTACTGTGAATGGGAAGCAATAAATCATTGCCTGGCACCCCGACGTTCTGTAGTCCTTTTACGGCAAATGAAGTGTTACTAACAATATAATCAGCGGTTCATGATTGGATTTCTTTCAAAGAAGTCCATTTCTTATTGTGGCTGATTCTATTGATGCCAAAGCCTTTTCAGAAAGGGAATTAGTTATCAATTTCGCATACGTTTTCGACACGTGTGTAAAGGCTTTATGTTTTTTTTCTATGAATAATTCTATAGGGTGTATTTATTTCTTTGGAAGTACATGTATGGATTTAAGATTATATTAGCCTATTTATTGAGTAAATGATTAATGAATAAAGACTACAATATGACTATTTATAGAATAATTTTAATAGTAACAGTATGAGTGATTTTAAGAAGGGCAAGAAGGAGGAGGACTCAAAAGTCTTGTGTACCACTGCCACCCACTTGACTCTTGAGTTGTACGAAGATGGTCTAGAGTGGGTTTACCACCAGTAAAATAATATTTAACATTCAAAATTTATTTGAAGTAGCAAAATGAACTCTTAAATAATATTGCAGTCAATCAATAATACCGCAACACAATAAAAAACAAACTATGTACACACAAAACTATGTATGTTTTTATCTATACTAATATTATAAATTAATTCTGTCTGTCAGTCTTTTACGACTAAGCCGCTAAACGAATTTGGATCAATTTCAGTATTTACATAGATTGAACCTTGGGGTAGGATATATTTTTTTTGTTCCATTTGTGTTCTACATTCTGTCACAACTGGGACATTTAGTTGTTGCTTGGTCGGGGTATGTCATGACATGCTTGGAGTGTGACATGAATCACATCTTACTTCACTGTGATCTAAGTATGTCCTGGGGCATTTTCCGTTTTAGTCTACGAGTTGCGTGAGTTTCCTCAATCAAGACTTTCGCTAAGCGATTTGGGTGATCCTCTCTTGGTAGGTTTTTGCATGTCGTAGAATTTATTTTTTGATAGTATTTACTTGAAGGTCATGATGCAATTGAACGTTTGTCACGTACCAGGGAGCGTTGGTCACCATTCGTAGAATTTTGTTCTGTAATCTCTGCACTTTTTCAAAGTTAGAGTAAGAGGCTGTCCCCATACCGGTAGGATATAGACGACTTTTTGTCATGATAATCGACATATACGTGAGCAGAACTACGGCTAAAAGCTAGTAGATATATATAAACTAGGTTAAATAAGCATCACATCACAAAATAACAATACAATTGCGAAGATTGTTCCTCATAAGCTGATGAAACTATTGACACATTTACTACGAAGAACTGAATTTTACTGTCTGTGTATTTGCAATATAAATAGAAACTTTATATGTTTGTTTATATTAGATTTCATAGCCTCGACATCAAAAAGAATGAGGTGTTGTGCCCCTCCGTCGTAGAGAAGGAAAATAATGTTATTAGATTTTCTTCAGACAGTATATTAAGGACTGCCTCGCTAGTTTAGTGGTTAGCATATGCAACTACTGATCAAGAGGTCTCGGGTTCAAATCACGGGTCGGGCCAAGGGTGTTCTTGATTTTTTAAATAGAATAAATAAATAATAAGTATTTCGGACATCTTACACACAACGCCATCTAGTCCCAGAGCTTGTATTATGGGTACTAAACAACTGATATTAATACATAAACATACTTTTTTTTGTAAATACATACAATTATATATAGAAAAACATCTAGACATCGAAAGAAATATTTGTGAATCACTCAAATATTTGATCTGACCCGGGAATCGAACCTGAGACCTCTTGATCAGCAGCCGCATACGTTAACCACTAGATCAACAAGGCAGTCAAAAGCAGTTAAAGTTTTTTCTCACAGGAAATTCTTAATAGCAACCTGGAGTATAGAATTTTGGCGGTGATTCACGTCCGTGCCTCCACGATCACGTTAAACCTTCATTCCCTGTTGTCGATGTTGGGAAGTCAGCGCCCTCAAATATAATAACAATTAGTCCAACCTTCGAATTTCAGTTCTCTCTTAGGGTTGCAATCATCATCATCATCATATCAGCCGCAAGAAGTCCACTGCTGAACGTAGGCCTCCCCCATTGATTGCCATTTCGACCGGTCGGTAGCGGCCTGCATCCAACGAGTCCCTGCGATCCTAATCAGGTCATCCGTCCACCTTGCGGGAGGTCTTCCTACGCTGCGTTTGCCGTCACGTGGTCTCCACTCAAGCACACTCAAGGGTTGCAAAGGTCCGATGAAATTCGAGTACAACCGGTTGAACTAGTAGCCGACCTCAATATTGGGAAAAAAAGGCTAGGAAGAAGATGTGTTATGTTAAAGTTTATACCTTCTGAAATAATCGCGGTATCACCGGCAGGTTTTGTTGCTTTAAAATGGATCGATGGTTTTTGAGTAATCTCATTATTAAGACTAAAAGTTTTTAAGTTACTACTTACAATACCAGATAATTGCTACTGAAATTCCGGTGAAACAAAATTTAGTTCAGTGTTTTTACTAATAATTAATTTCTTTTTTACTAAACTCATTAGTAGAAATAATATTTTAACAATGTAACCTACTTAAATATGATATTTAAATATTAGGTGTACTAAAAACAAACCAATTGTTTTTCCAATAGATGGCTTTAGTTATCTGCATCTCGCGTTGTATAAGTCCGATTGGGTTCCTCTGAATGGCTATAGAAATATGAAATTTCTGATCTTTGATTTCATGATAAAAACTTTTCTGACAGTTTAGTGATCAGTTGATTCAGTTTCAGCCTTCAATTTTATGCAAAAATAATGTATTTATTTTTGATACATCATTTTATTTATTTTTATAAGTAGGTTACGTTATTAAAAATATTATTTCAATCTAGTTTTCTCTTAGGGTTATGAAGGTCTGATGCCAGTCACTCCGTGAAGAAAATGATATTCAGGTAAAACCGGTTGAACTAATAGCCGACCCCTTGGGAATAAAGGCTAGAAAGTTGATGATTCTATAAAACAGAGATTAATTTTATTCACGACACTGTATTGTGATCTTTCAACTGTTCTACAAAAAACTACCTAAGTTTTTTGAAAAACGTTCTCTCCTGTTACCCATTTGTAAAATTATAATCTGAAGTCGCTAAAAATTCATAAAACTTTGCTCAGTATTTACATATTATCTTTACAGCTAGGGACAGGCATTGTTAGTAATATATTCTGAAAATATGTATTCAACTTTATCCACTAATTTAAAAATTGTACCTTCACAAAATCTCTGCCACTTTAAACCATTAAAATTATTTGGAGAAATATTGCTTATAAAAGTATTCAGATAGCTGCCCTACTACTCGTCTCACCCCGGCGCACTATAAAGGAGTGAACGTTAGAAAACTTATCTCTTTTCCCGAGCGGCCCTTGCGCCCGGTAGCAGAAGCCAGAGTACCTCTTTGATCTTGGATTTATCATCGCTGAAGGAACTTCCCAAAACCACGCCCTGACTCTAATTTATGTAAATGTGCTCGCCAACATAATTACTTTGTTAATTGTAACTTATCTTCGAAGTTAAAAATAACCTGTGGGTCCACGTGACCGGGTTCTAATTTCTCTCATTTTACTTCACAACTTGGCCACCAAGCCCTTTAACGTTACAAGCTTGTGATTAAAATGTACTGTTCAGATTTAGCTCTAGTGACACGTCGTTTCACATCGATAAGTTTACTGTTAGAATACATTTTCCATTCCTTTTTGTGTCATCTACATTTTATATCACCAATTTTTTTTGAAACTCACAATACGTCAAATCTGCCAGTATTAGGTCGGATTTTCGTCATTACGTCTCTCCATATCCACTTTGAAAAGGTTCTTGCGACTGTTAACTTAAAAGGGGTTGTAACCACCCGTACAAATCAAATATAGCCTTCAGGAATCTCACACAATACGGAACATCGTCTAAGTGCCTTTCGAGGAACGTCTGTTTATGATGAGTACTTGTTATTATGTCAGAATGGTGACTCAATAAGACTTAATAGCACTCGTCGAAGGATAAAACATAATAAAAAATAACGGCTACGTTTGGTCACGCTGAGTTCAAGTAGCTGTAGTTTAGTTTTAAATGCTGTAGGTACTTAAAACATTAGATTGGGATCCTGTTTTGGAGTTTGAATGTTGGTGTGTAAAATATGTAGTTATTTATAAAATTTATAATAAAAATAGTTTAAAGAATGTTCAAAAAAATAAATAAATCCATTCACTTTATATTACATGTGGTAACCCAACGATAGTGCGATTTACTCGTAGCGCACAGCGCCATCTATCGAACAGTGTAGTAAACAACTTGACGTAGACAATAGTATTATATCAGTTAACCTAGCTTTCATAGTAGATATAAGCTCTGCTTAGTTTGAAAAAATTGTTGTGTGGCACTCGGGTACTGCCGCGGTTAAGCCATTGCATCGCATTCTTTATCAACTTAAGCAATTATAATTATTTATTTATTTTTTATATAAGCAGTATTTTTTTTCTTTGATATTAATTCAAGTTTACAAAACATTATACTCTGTCTTTTTGCAATCTTTTTTCATACATTCTAACAATATTATTGCCAAACAATGTAATCATCCTAATAACCGAAAGACAATGACAACTAAACAGAGAACATAACAGTAATATGCACAATGTCTATGGAATAAAAAAATGAAATAAAAAAAAAGAATTAGAATGACTTTGTTGTCAAGGCAACGGATAACAGCCGGTGGCGGCCGCCTATAGAGCACGGAGGCGCTACATCCTTGTCGCACTGCAGTTATAATCATATCTCTATCCTTTTTTAGGATGTTAGGTTTTATCGTTACGGAATTTCTTAATTCGGTCGCCGCGCTCAAAGCCCGCGATAAAAGCTATACAATAGCCTAAAAGTATCGGTATACTATGCCCCGTTGTCTGGACAGGTAGAAATATGGAATGCTTCAAGTTTTCTTTGGTCTTTGAAGTAATATTGTTCCGCTTAGTTTGCTTATTTAGTCGGTTCTTAGCGACAAGTTCGAGTGCCACCACCCTGGATGAATAGGGCTGGTTATACTTTATTATTCTTAATCACAATAAATAATATATTTCTATTCGTACAATGTAAATTTACACTTCGAAAAATAACACACCAAACCAATCGTGTTTAAAAAAACTGTTTACATCGAAGCCAATATTTAAAATAAAAAATGTTCGAAACCAGTTAAAATGAACCTATGTTGTTTCAGTATTAAAAAAGAATTTCAAAGGCGAACAATACCGATGAATCATACCTTTGATTGGACTGGCACAGAAGTTTCGTGAATAAATCAAAAATTCACGTTTGAACGGGGATCGGAAATACAGTGTAGTTACTAATTAATTAATAAATGATTTTATTTTTGCAAGTAATTTTTTTACAGATATTTTTATACGTCGGACTTTACAGTTAGAAGGTTTACATTTATTATGATTCACTCTGGAATGACATGCCGAAATAAATCACATAGGTATATTTATTTTCTTTAAAGTTCGTGAGCAATGATTACATAATAAACTATAAATAAATAAATAATAAATAAATGCTTCTGACAAATTACACACAACGCAATCTAGTCCCAAACTAAGCAGAGCTTGTATTATGGGAACTAGACAACTGATATAAATATAAACATATTTTTATGTACATTAATATATAAATTATTTTCTAAGTATAGTTTTCTATTTATAATAAAATATTATACATAGAAAACATCCAGACTCAGAAACAAATATTTGCGGATCACACAAACATTCGATCCGACCCGGGGTCGAAGTGGTCGCCATGACTGAAATCGGTCGGATTATTATTATTATAAGTTCGTATCTTTCTGGCCGTTTTGAGTGTTTCCACAGTCTACTCAAATGTCCTGCTCGCGGTAGTGTCTAATACCAGTTAGTTAGGACAATGGCCGAGGCTCTTATACCGGCTGCATGGACAGTCTGACTCAAAATTATGGTGATTTCTTCAAAAGGCTAACCCAGAACCTATACTGTGCTAGCATAGTTGTTCGCATTAACTGCCTCATTGGTCTAGTAATTAGCGTTTTCTGCTGCTGATCAAGAGGTCTCGGGTTCGATTCCCGGGTCGGACTAAATATTTGTGTGATCCACAAATATTCGTTTCGGAGTCTGGGTATTTTCTATGTATAATATGTATGTATTTACAAAATAAAAGTGTGTTTACATATTTATATCAGTTGTTTAGTACCCATAAAACAAGCTCTGCTTAGTTTGGGACTAGATGATGTTGTGTATAAGAAGTCCGAAAAAATATTTATTGAAAAAAAATTACAAACATTTGAACAGAAGATTTATACATATATAAAGATAGAGTACATGAAAATTTCAACAAAACTTCATATCCTACGTACTAAAAGCACTTACAATTATTATACCTTGTCCATTCCTTTAATATCTTTTTGACACATCACGCCTATAAATTACCGTTTTCTTTTTTCAAAATAATGTATTACAGTAATATCGTACTTTATAGACGCGTAGTGAAGTGCCCTGTGCATAGCTTACAATCACAGACTATAAAACAGTTCTTAAAATCGATAAGTCGATTAAATGATTAAAATAATCGATCATTTTATAAAATAATTTAACTTGTGTAAGTATTGTTACTGTTAATTTAATAAAATAAAAGTCGTGTGGCACTCGGTGACTGCCTCGGTAAAGCTATTGCATAGAATTTTTTATCAACTTATGCAATTATAATTATTTATTTTTTATTTATAATGCATTTTTTTTTATATAAATTGAAGTTTACAAAACTATATAGGTACACTGTCTTTTTACCAACATACATTCTAACAAACTAAATCTTTCTTTCACTTTGGAAGTTAGGCCTTATTATGCCAGTCCACAAGGCCGGCGATATAAGCGATGTCAAAAATTACAGGCCGATCACTATACTATCTGTGTTCGCCAAGTTGCTAGAATCCTTGTTATGTCCTTACGTATCATGGTATATTAAGAGTGTTCTCAACATGGATTTGTATCTGCTCGCTTGACTTGCACCAATCTTGTGTATTTTATTGATGACATATCCCGTTGTTTAGACGATCGCACTCCCGTTGATTTTATTTGTAATGACCTCTCGAAAGCTTTCGATAAGGTTCCTTACAGTATATTATTACAGAAGTTATCGCTACTTGGTTTCGCTGGTACTTTTCACAAATGGTGCTCCTCATACTTGCGCGAGCGGACATCAAAGGTAGAAGTCAGTGGATATGAATCGGATCTTTTTTAATATATCTGGGGTTCCTCAAGGTTCTCATTTAGGACCTATATTCTTTAATATTTTCATGAACGACGTCACCTCTTGCTTCAAAAATAGCAAACCATATCTTTATGCGGATGATCTCAAGTTAATGAGACCAATCAGGAATGTTCAAGACAAAATGCTATTGCAAGAAGATCTTGATGGATTGGTTAGTTGGTGCAAAGATAACAAAATGGCACTGAATGTTGACAAATACTGTTATATTCGCTTCACTCGAAACCGTAATGCTGAATGGCCTGGAGTTTATACAGTATCTGACCAACGTATTCAAGAAGTCGCAAGTGTTAGGGACCTTGGCGTTATTATTGATAAAAAACTTGATTTTAGGAAACATTATGATCGTATAGTCTCTACACTTAAAACCCTCGGTTTTATAATGAGAAACACCAAAAAATTTAAAAATTAAGTGTCAGATTATACGAGAGTTTCGTCAGTTCTGTCCTGGATTATTGTTGTGTAGTTTGGCATCCACTATCCATCCACCATCCATTCACTATGAAGTTCATTCCAATAGAATTGAACGCGTTTAGAAAAAAAATGTGTACCACTTAGCATATAAATTTAACCTTTCAAGAAAACTAACCAGCTACACAAACAGACTTATCCATTTCAAAATACAATCACTAAAAAAGCGTCGTTAAATTTTAGATTTATCATTATTACACATATTAGTTAATGGTAAAATAAATTGTCCTCATCTACTACAAAAACTTAATAATACGGTCTCCAATAAACTTCCACGACTGACTAGATACTCCCTTTTACACCTAAGAGATCTAAAAGCTACCTCCGTTGTATTGTTTAAATGTATAAATATTTCTTATTTAGTGATCTATCATTTATACTTTTAATTATTTCATATATATAATTTAAAAAACTAATTAACGAATAATAAATATTAAAACTAAAAATATTTAATTAAATCAATTGAAAGTTCTTCCTCAATAAAATTGATTTTAATTTCAAATCGAATCGGTGACGTGCGAGAGCGTCACTATTTTCGAAATTTCTTGAACTGTCAAAAAGATATTAAACGAATGGACAGAGTATAAGTGTAACGCACTCGTGTTAAAACTTTACAGGAATGAGCACTATTTACCTGTTAATATGTGAAGCAAAACTCTGATTGCACTTGGATCGAGTAAAATTGAGTTGGTGTTCCATGAATTTATTTTACATACATTATAAGTTATATTGTTGGCTTATGTTACGTCGGCACGTGTACGAATGTAAGTTGATCGTTACTGGCCGTGATTCTGTTGTAAACATAACTAAACTAAACTTAACTAAAACTAATTCGTTATTAGATTATCTATATATTTAAAAATTAATCCCTAATTCCCTTGGTCGCGCCATCACGCGTGAACGGCTGGACCGATTTCGCTTATTCTTTTTTTATAATATTCCTTGAAGTACGAGGTTGGTTTTAAGTAAAAAATAAATAAAAATTTATCTGATAAGTTTTATTGGAGGGGTTCCGAGAATGCCAAACAATTGAGTAACGTTGAATTGGCGATACGAAGTTCGCGGGGTCAGGTAGTTTACTTATAAACTAAGCAGAGCTTGTATTTTGGGTACTAGACAACTAATATAAATACATAAACATACTTTTTTTTTGTAAATACATACATACATAAATAGAAAACACCCAAATTATAAAACAAATATTAGTGGATCACACAAACATTTGGCATAAATTGATTTGAAACGTATATATGTATGTATATTCACAAGACATCACTTCTAAAGATAAGAAAACACACCCTCTAGTTTACAGAAGACCTCGTCATGGGCTCTTTCCAAACATTATTAACTTGAAACTTCCCCAATGTGTTTATATATTACATTAATAAAGGGGGTTCTAATTTGGAATATATATCATTCTTATGATCGTTATACCCTTTTGCTGATAAATTGCTTTTCGGTTCGCGTAGTGATTTAAGCGGTCAGTATTGTGCTTTCAACTTCCACCTAAACAAATATTTCGACCATCTTACACACAATGCCATCTAGTCCCAATCTAAGCAGAGCTTGTAATATGGGTACCAGACAACTGACATAAACACATAAAATTACTTTTTTTTCATATATTATTATACATAGAAAATACTAGACCGAAACAAATATTTGCAGATCACACAAGCATTTGGTCCGACCCGGGAGTCGAATCCGAGAGACCTCTTGAATAACAGTCCACCACCAGACCAACAAAGCAGTCAAAACATGGAACAAAACTATGTGTAATCCAAACACTATTAATCTGAGTCTAAGTGTTTTTGCGCCCCTTTCATGAGTATCTGAAAAGTCGCCCATGACACAGGATAGATTGCTAGTGGGGCACCATTTGTCCACTAGAAGTCTATCTTTACTTGTAAGTAATCTAAACATAGAATTAATTAACAAAAAAATAATCGGTTAGCATCTTTGAAAATTTAATATAGCTAGTGGTCGCCGAGTGGTCGAAATTCGATCATTATCAATTTCAATTAAAATTGGCAACATTGTTAAGGTTTTATTGTCAAAGAAGTTGAAGTTATAGTTGAAGATAGTTATAGCTACAATATCAATTGGACAAAAAAGTATCTATGCGTGTGTGTGTCAAATACATGGTAGTGTGTGTGATGTTTAATTTATTGATTTAATATATTAATAAAGTATATTTAAAAAAATAACAGCTGCGTACACTCCCTCTCCACATAAACTATAAGTGTGCGAAATTTTATACTCGTACGTCCACGCATTTTTTGTAAAAAGAGGTACAAAGTTTTTGCTTCATGTCTTAATATGTACATAGATTAGCTAGGCTACGAAAAAAAATTCACACCTATTAAATAAATAATAATAATAAATATTTCGGACATCTTACACACAACGCCATCTAGTCCAAAACTACGCAGAGCTTGTATTATGGATACTAGACAACTGATATAAATACATAAACATGCGGATCACACAAACATTAGGTCTGACCCGGGAATCGAACCCGACACTTCTTGATCAGCAGCCGCATACGCTTACTACTAGACCAACAAGGCAGTCGTATCATGCAAAATAATATCTAAATAAATAGGGTTTTTTCTCATAAATGTTAGTAATACTGTTATTTATACATATTACCCGTATTAACTTATAATGTGATGAGTGATGATGAAAGTAGCTTAATACAATATCATGCTCAGTAGGAAGTTTGAACTTACTTGTCATTACTTAAGTTGCGTTGTTAACGTGAGAGTGGCTTCAATTCTGATTTTGATAACTACCCACTAATATTAATGTCGCCTTGTTGTTTTAGTGGTTAGCGCATGCGGCTACTGATCAAGAGGTCTCGGGTTCGATTCCCGGGTCGGACTAAATATTTGTGTAATCCACAAATATTTCTTTCGGAGTCTGGGTGTTTTCTATGTTTAATGTGCATGTATGTACAAAAAATTTTTTTTTTTAAATGTATTTATAACAGATGTTTAGAACCCATAATACAAGCTCTGCTTAGTTTGGGACTAGACGATGTTGTGTGTAATATTTGTCCGAAAAGCCCAATATTAGTACAAAAATTTATGGATCACAGAAAGTATTATTCCATGGATGATGAGGCGATTGTTTAAACCACGAACTCATTCGTTAACAAGTAATTAATCCCACCAATATTATAAACGCAAAAGTTTGTGAATATGTATGTATATTTGTTGCCCTTTCAAGCAAAAACTATTGCACGGATTTGAATGGAACTTTACAGTAATATAGCTTATATATCAGATTAACACATAGGCTACTTTTTATTGAAATAAACGAGATACACGCGGGCGGAGCTGCGGGCGAAAGCTACTAATAAATAAATTACAAGAAAAAGCTTGCTCATACTCGTCGAAAATGATAATATGCGCGGTGTGAGTCTGCAGTTCGGATGGGGAACAACATCGTACATTTTAAATAGGTACTTTGAAGTTGATGGATGATGTGATGCAAATATGATTACAGCTTTAATTTCCTTTTAAAATTACGTAAAGTGAGACATAACAGAATGTTGTGTTAATTATGAAAACGCTTATCAAACATGAAAGATAATTACAAAGGTTTTCGGTCTGCCATTTTAGGCGTGAGTAATGTTTCTGCTACAGAATTGATATTCGAAATGATGATATTTCAAACAGATATTTTCGATAATACAATTTGTTTCAATAAAGTGCATTTTTTTCCATTTATGAAAATTTTATAGTAACATGTAAGTGATTTGTTGAGCAGATTCAAGAATAAATCCTTTCTCATAATAAGAATTCAATCAAATAGAACGAACCAAGTAATCGCATGGTCGGCAAGGTTGATAGTCAAAATGACATTAAGATCACGAAATACCACTTCAAGTTAAGCATAAAAACATAAAAATAGTATGTGTTCATTTTATATTCGAAAATGAAGGCGTAGTTCCGAAAATAAATTCGGTTTGCCAAGAATTTCCTTTAATACGAGGAGAGTATTCGATATTTTGGTAGAGAATATAAATGACACTCGCTACCGCAAATAGAATAAGACAAAAATAAGAGTCTGTGGGATTTATGACGTCACATCCCCATACATTTTACACGTAAGAAGCAATGTCATTACGAGGACATACAAGAGTTTTTAAATTTTGTTAAAATAAGCATCAGGTGTTGTTTTTAATGGGTTTTTAAGGAGTTTTCCGTATCTTGGAGCATATACTTCTTATGTACATCTTACTAATATTATAAACGCGAAAGTTTGTGAGTATGTATGTGTGTATGTATGTTTGTTCATCTTTCACGCAAAAACTACTGAACGGATTTGGATGAAACTTTACAGTAATATAGCTTATATATCAGAATAACACATAGGCTACTTTTTACTGCAATAATCGAGATACACGGGCGAAAAATAGGTGATTATAAAAATACATAAATCGTAGATGTCAAAATGTATCACTGTTTATCTCCTATCAAAACTTCACAGGTTGCTATGCATAACGCACTGGCATAGCAACTATAATGATATACGCGGGTAGCACCGCGGGGCGCAGCTAGTAAATTATAAGTGAAAGTGTTTTTCGGCATGGTAACGTAGACACATCGTTGTCTTACCTGTCCCCAACATTTACTCGGCCAGGTTGGGGACAGGCCCAAGCCCAGCAGTGGAACATTACGTTGGTATGAACAAAACGTAAACGATAAATTCCGCTCGCATATTTGTTGGTCATTGCCGTAAACAGTAGCAGATACCCATTTATTTATTTATTATGTTAATTTATTATGTAATTTAATTAACCCTTAACCCTCTCATTAGACTGCCTCGTTGGTCTGGTGGTTTGCGAATGTGACTGCTGATCAAGAGGGGTTCGATTCCCGGGTTGGACCAAATGTATTTTCCAAAAAAAAGTATGTTTATGTATTTATATCAGTTGTCTAGTTACCTATAATACAAGCTCTGCTTAGTTTGGGACTAGACAATGTTGTGTGTAAAATGTCTGAAATATTTATGTCTGAAATATTTAGTAGAGGGTTCATGCCATACGTGCCCACGCTGGCAGAGTGCGGGTTGGGGACTGACAAGACACGTAGCGGCTACGTAATCTTGCCGTTGGATGATTTTTAAGTCGCCTGAAGGCCTCAAACTAAGCTTCATGATTGTTATCTGTCACCCATCTAGTTACTTTAATTGTTTCCAATTACCTAAGATCACTTTTGCTATAAACGCTTTTAATTATATATAATATTCTATAAATAAACTACACAAAATATAATGGATTCTGGGAAAACTAATGCTATATAAAGAAGGCTCAAACTACCTACATAAGTTCGAAACACAAATTTCACAAACCGCAATACACAATGCAGCACTCGAATCGAAAGCTCTGATAAATATCTTAATGAGCTCCGAACCGGACCGGTAACAGGTGTAAAATTACCAGAACGGTGAACTTTAACACCTCTTCAAGTTTATATTAGTATTTGTCTTTAGAGTCTTTGTACAGCTGCCCACTCGAGCTGATGTAACAACAGACTCAGATTACATAAAGTTTTGCTCGAATACAGAACAGACTATGTTATTAATAAAATCCATATAAATCTCATTTCAATAACATTTACAGTAATTACATACAAAAATCAAAAAAAAATCCAGGCACCATCGCTTACTGGTAGCCTTCCTAAAAGACTGGCAAAATTGCTACGTTGATGGCAATACTAATTATTCTATGTGCTAGGAAAAGTGAGACTTTTGGTCACGCAAAGTGTCGATCAGTTGCTTAGGTAATTGTTTAAAAATAGCACGAGCGCTCCGACACCGTGAACCTAGCGTGTCAACCCCAAACGGTTAAAAAAATTTGATATTTTAGTTACCTGCTAATTGTTGATATTTACGCCATTTGAGACTTTTCGTTGATTATATATGAATATAATAGTAAGTAAAATCAGACGTCGGGGCAATGACGCGCTGACGCGATCCTGGTGTTGCTCATGACTGCCGAGGCAGTGTTTTGTGGGTTGACCGGTTGTCCGGGAGTCCCACACACACCCTTCATTGTCCCCAAGAAGGGTATGTGCAAAAAGTATTCCCCGAGTTAAAGAAACGGAAGTAAAATTCTAAACTGTACTCTTTAATACCTGTGAATTAAACTGTGTCCTAAACTAGGAACTATAATCAACTCCGAAGTCGACTTTAAATCATACTAAAACTTTTAAAAAGTTTAGTGATATATAATTAAAAGTTACTGACCATTTTACAATCAACAATTTACCTGTTTTTGTTAGCCCCCACTTTTCATGCTTTCTATTAGGTAAAGTAGATTCAACTTGGAAGGTGTTAAATAAAAAAAAACATCATTAACAGCCCAGGAGTATATATACATATAGATACATCTTCGTGTTACCACAAAGGCAATGTTACCGTAGCCATTTAGTCAAATGCTCAGGAAATTGTTATTAATAGCTATATCAATCTCTGTCAGCGTCAACAACACAAATTATATCTCGCCTTTGAGCAGTACACGTTCTGATTTAGTTGATTGACACTTACAAGTATATAGTTTAGTTTTGCTATGTAATGTAAAATCATGTAAAACAAAATTGTTGTCCTCTAAAAGTTCCAAAAAAAAATCCGCGACAGCATAATAATATGTTTATCTTTAAAGGTAATCGCACACTTATCAGAGTCGAACGCGTCGAACGAGCCGAACGAGCCGAACGAAACGAATTTTAGAATTCTTTATATGAAACCTCATGAAACCTCGCACACTAACCCGCTTTGAATCGTCCGCATCTGGAAGAACCAAAGAAATCCAAGGCGAATTCGAATGACGTCATAAAATTCGGCGCGGATTATGCGGTCGCCTCGATCGATGCGCTCGCATTTTATCAGTTGCGTATGACAGAGCAACGCACGAGTTTTCTTAAAATGATTTCTTCGACGCGGTCGATTCGTTCGGCGCGTTCCTTTCGTAGATAAATGTGCGTTCACCATTAAGGTTGGCTCATTATAATCTTTTATTGGGAAACCAATTTGCTTTCGAGGTATATCATGCTACTAGCAAATGAAGAAGAAGAGGAAGCTGCGTGGGTTAGCTAGATATTGATAATGTATCATGCAACGAAAATTCTCACAAGAATAAACTCTTCGGTTAAATTTCTTACATAAATTAGTAGAGAGTTTTATCTAATATCCGTACTGTATAGATAAAATATTATACTGTAAGTTCACTTTAAATTAGGTCTATTTTCATATGAAAGAACTCGGTTTTCTAACGAAGCTTTCTACTTAGATTTTAAGAAGCGGCTCATTTAACTAATTACATAATAAGTAAATTGGTGACGCTTTAAATAAATCTTCACCATTTCTTTAGAAAACAAACATGAAAATAAAGGAAGCCGTTAGAGATAGCATGAAGTTCCCCGAAATCAAACATCTCTTAATTTGTAAATTAACTGTATTGAATGGGCTTTAAATGTTTACATTAAAATGCGAGTATAGCTCAATACTCGGAACCGTTATAGATTCGTCATTTCCTTGACTTGCCGTCCAAACGGTTATTGCTTGAAAGATGAAACTTGGCATGGATTTGTCTTTCTATCACGGCTACAAAGTGCTGATAGTAAAATAATAGAAAATATTTTTATTTGGGATACATCCCATACAAGTAAAGTGGGGAAGATTATATTTTCTCGCGTCTACCCCATCGTTTAATCGCACTCTTAGAGAGTAGTATTTTTATAAATGTCTTTATTAATGTATAACTGCGAACATTTTCAATTGTACATTTGAGCACTTTGTAGTCACTAGTAGCATAAGTTTGTTGACTGGCGGTTGTGAGTATGTCATGCTCGCTCAAAAGTCCTGCTGGCGGTGGCGTGTGTAGCGGGTCGTTCGGCTCCCTACGATATGGTTGAAGTGGACGACGGCTGGTGCATAGGTCATGCTCGTAATACGGGCGCAGCCAGTCGGGGCTGGTCATCTCACAACTTCTATATTTTATTATTGTTTAATTATTTTTGAACACTACCTGTGTAAATATCTGCATCGTTACATTGTCCTCACATTTAATAAAACACCTTAAACAATGTAACCAAAAATTAAAAAAACAATGTTGGAAAAGAGTGTCCATGGAGTTTCTTGTCTGTTGTTCTCCATAGGATCTACGAATTTGAACAGACAAGTAGCTTCATGACTGACTACTGACTGACAACTTGACGTTTTAAAAGTGCCGTTGTATTGGTTTATTTGAACTAAAAATGGTTGAATTTGATTTGATTTGATTGTGTCTTTAGAGAGGTCTTTTAAAAACATTGAGATGTAGCTATGATCATTTTTTTATTTAGATATCCGTTTGCGAGTTATTTAACTTTAAAGCGCATTTTTTTTAAAAAAAACTGGGCATCTCGCCCTCCTCTAAAAGCTAAACGGCTGGCTCGAAAAATTTAAAAAGTGATGGTAGTCTATGTGATAACATTTAAAGGGAAACTATATTATACCAATAAATACATAACAGCTAGTAGAATATCAAACTAGTTGGATATTTTCGAAATTTTCACACGTGGCGATGCCTTGCCTGAGGCATGTGGGTAGATCTAAAATTATTGAGGTCGAGTCAAAATGCTATTATATTGACTCAGAGGTGTAGGTGGCAGATAGCCAGAGGACGAGGTACACGTCCGCTTTTGTTGGCATTTTAAATTTCATAGCTATTGTCAGGTGCACTCCCGTTTGAACTCGAATTACGGAGAAATATTGTTATACTTTTTCACTTTGAACTCGTCGAAATGTAAGTTCAGAGTGTAATAAAAATAAAATGACTCAATAATTAATGGTGCATACACACACACATGTATGAAAAAATATAAAAAAGATAATGGAAGACCAACCCGCGTAATGTCTTCTCATATATTTATCTTAAAAGGTATATAATCATAATATTTATCAACAACCCTTAACTTCCCACTGCTGGGCACGGGTCTCCTATCAGGGGAAGGTTGACGCCATACGTGCCATACGAGTGCGGGTAAAAAAACATACATAAAAACGGATACTAAGAATACTCAGAATATCAATTTGTGGATCAAACAAAGCATTATATAAGTTGGGATTGGAAGTGGCGTAGCGATTTCTAAAACCACTATGCCATCCATGCAATCAGTGATCATATTTTCGCAGAAAAAGAATCCCACCAGTGGCGCTACGATCAACCACATTATATTAGCTTATTGGGAAGCTTACACATTTGAAGTCAGATAAGCACGTTGCTCATTTTATAGGAAACTAAAATAATAATAGCAAATCTTTACATCTCTTATGTTCGGTAAGTAGGTTCTTATTACCACAAATGGGGCTTGTATGTTAGCCACATACATTTTTTTAGCGCTCTAGGGTAATAATGTAGCTAGAAAAGCCATAGGGCGGTAATTACAAAAACACACTTCTTTCTTTCAAAAAGTTCGCGTACATCTAACCATCATAATGGCAATAGACATCATGCATTCAGCCCAATGACTAAAGAGGTCGCTTTGCTATTCAGCCTTGTCTTCGTGTGAGTATAACAGTCATCAATTTTAAATATCGAACGGCGAAGTTCAATTTCGTTCTTAAAAAAATAATTAAAAAGTTCTTTACTTGATTCTTTTGAATAAAATAATGATAATTTTAACAAAAAAGAACCGACTTCAATGAATAACTATTCCGAGTATCCAATTCGCGACATTGTACCTATGATATTTGAGGAGTTCCCTTGATTTCCTTGGGATCCCATCATCAGATCTCGATATGGTGACAATGGGACCACCTGTAAGCTACGCCCATTCCAATGCAAAAAGAATTTTTGAAATCGGTTCATAAACGACGAAATTATCGCTGAACATACATAAAAAAAAAAAAAAAAAAAAAAAAAAAAGATTCCGACGAATTGAGAACCTCCTCCTTTTTTTTGAAGTCGGTTAAAAAGGCGGGTTTTATTTTTATAATGCCGATTTTTTACTTACCTCACAATCGAGATGTAAAGCAGAATAGTTAGCTCGGGTGGAAGCACCAATTGCACCATCGAACTATAGGCGCCCTGGCTGCGCTCGTGCGCCTAAATATCTCAAGCTGTAATTGATGCCTTACAGCCCTAGGCTACTAATCTACTATTATTGGCAGTCCAGTAATTACGCAACATATTATCTAAGTTAGCCGCACTAGGCTTAGCCTGTTTAATATTAACACTCCTGCAATCCATTCCCCAAAATTAAGGCAAGGAAGATTTGTGATTCCGTTACGTATATTACTGGATATTTTTTGGGCTCTGCTATCATAATAGTCTAGTTTTCTTATATGGATATCTCCAATGGATATTGACCTAGTATAATAAAAAAAAATACTTGTAGGAGTATAACCAAATGACGGTAAGGTTTGAGAAGTTGCCTTGGTAACTGATAGTAAAGTTTTATGACTCTGATCTTTATATGGGACTATAATTTATGATATCACGATTCAGGAGTTTTTTGATAGTATCCGTTAGACCTTAGTTACATAAGTTTGTTATGTAATGGTTTTCCCTTTTATCAACCTCTTTGTCACAATAAAGAGGAAATATTAATTACTTAATGCGATAAATAAATAACTAAGAAAAGAAATAAACAAAAAATACAACCATAGTGAATAGACTTGAAGTCATACGATACAAAATCTTGAAGAAATATTGAGATAAAATTGCTTTTTATTGTGTACTGTTTTTACCATAAATTTACATAAAATCACGAATGATATTTATCCGAGTTCCACAACTATCAAGAGAAACTAATATATCTATTTTATTTTATTTTATTTTCTTTTATTTTATTTTATTTTATTTTATTTTATTTTATTTTATTTTATTTTATTTTATTTTATTTTATTTTATTTTATTTTATTTTATTTTATTTTATTTATCTAAAATATTTTTTTCTAAACACTTACATTTGTTGCTATACACGAACTATACAAGTCTAGTGACAATGACGGATGAGTACCTACTTAAAGCAACACAGTATGACGTGCAAAATATAATGGAATGAGTTTCAGTGTTATTCACAAATACACAAATTACAAATACACAAACAATACAAATACACAAATTACAAAAACACAAATACACAAATTCATTGAGTAAGGCACCTGTGAATACTTTGTAATAAATGTAACTATACTTTAAGAAGTTAAGAAACTAAATGCCAATTTTTCTTATGTGGTAACAGACATTATCATCAATACACCTTAGAAGACGTGGTTTCGCTCTGAACATTTTTCAACACTGATGCAGGAACGCAAGAAGCTGATTGCAGAATGAGCTTGTTTATAGCAAGCAAAGAACGGTTCTTAAGAAGAAAGAAAGGTATAATGTTAAAAAATAACGGGAACAATAGAAAGTTAGTAACAATATTTTAAAAACGATGAAACTAATCAACCATTATATATGTCTGTCCGTGTGGTGACGGATTAAGAATACAGAGTGTCACCACTCCTATTCATCCCGCGGGTGTCGTAAAAGGTGACAAAGGGAAAGGGATAAACTACGCAAGACAACATCAATGCCAACAGAAGGAAAACTTGAAACCAACCCTATACCAACCCGTCTGGCCAGCGTGGTATAGCAGGCCAAAACCTCCTTTCTAAGGAGAGGCCTATGTCCAGCAGTGGACTGTTAAAGGCTGATGATTATATATTACTATAATGTTTTAAGTGAAAAGTTCTTCCATTTTAACATAACTATCATGATGGTTGGTAATATTACTATGATCGAGACTAACTCATCTTCAGGGGCGTAAATCCAATACAAAACAATTATACAGAAAGCTCACGTAATGAACGGCACGTTTATTACAGGCTGTTACGGAAAGGTGTAGCAAAATTAGGGGTCGTATGGACCCGTAAATAACGAAGATAATTCTAGGAAATTTCGTGATTTTTAGTGTTCTGCAGTCTTTGAACCTTATCTTTGCCTTGACCTCGGTTTGGGCGCGGTTCAGCTTAGTAACGGTGAATAAATCTGTAATTTTGCCTTTTTTGTTTTCAAATACAACTCCCGCATTAGGAATATAAATCTTGTATTGCGGGGGACTTTACAAACATACATGAAACGATCACAAAGAACACCCATACTCAGGACAACAATTTCTGGATCACACAAAATATTATCGAATTCGGATGTGAACCTACGATACTTGGCGTAATAGAGAGCGGTGTGGCGACCGTTTGGACCACTGGGCCAACCGTGCAACGGCACGGTTGGCCCAGTGGTGTGGTGTGGTGTGGTGTGGTGTGGTGTGGTGTGGTGTGGTGTGGTGTGGTGTGGTGTGGTGTGTGTTAAATTGATTACGATGACAAAGTGTGAGAAGAAATTGTGAAGAAGTTAACTTTTTAATGATTATGTTGACGTTAGAGATATCATCTATAGCAGTTATAATTATAACCTGTGACATTTCATCTACCAGTAATAATAATAAATAAATATTTCGGACATCTTACAACACACAACATCATCTAGTCCCAAACTAAGCAGAGCTTGTATTATGGGTAAGCAACAGATATAAATACATAAACTTTTTGTTAGTAAATATCTACATATTATACATAGAAAAGACCTAGACTCCGAAATATTTGTGGATCACACAAATATATGGTCCGACCAGGGAATCGAACCCGAGAATCCTTGATAAACAAGGCATTACTTTTTAACTCTACACCATGCGCTCATTGTGGCATTAAATAGTGGCTCTCTTCGTCCCTTTTTGCAGAAACACTTTCACAGATTGCAAGAATAGGAAACTATGTTAGACATAAAAACAATATATAAACAACATTTTAATCAACTATTCCTAAAACTTCTGAAACATACACACACAACATACAACCATCCTACTAATCTTATAAGCGCGAAAGTTTATGAGAATGAACGTATGTATGTTTGTTGCTCTTTCACGCAAAAACTACTAAATGGATTTTGATAAAACTTCACAATAATATAGCTTACATATCAGCATAACAGGTAGGCTTCTATTTACCGCGATAACCTACACGCGGGCGGAGTCTCGGGCAAAAGCTAGTATGTAATATGCACAATTAATTGTAAATCTTATACCTTTCACAAAGTGACCTAAATCGTCCATAAAATATCGGTTATTATTCCTAGGAAATGACATTGAACACTCCTGTAAGTGCAATCATAAAAAGCATCAAATCCTTTTTTTTTATTGGCAATAAAATATGAAACGGCTATAAAATTAAACCCCACCGTAAAGATTTGGTTGGTCATATATTTGAATAAAAATAATCGAATATACCATAGGCTTATGATGAATGATGTCTTTACGCGATAAAAGATAAGGATATGGAGGAACCTTGAACCATTGTCTTTAGGGTAGATGATAAAAAAATATTGGCACAATGAACTCTAAAAAATAAGATTTGATACTTTAACATCAAATCTTATTTTTAACTAACATGTTTATGCTCATCAAAGACTCATTTTTAGACATTTTTATACCAGGGTTATGAAAAATAGATGTTGGCCTATTCTCAGACCTACCCGATATGCTCACAATATTTCATACAAATCGGTCCAGCCGTTTCGGAGGAGTATGGGAACGAACATTGTGACATGAGAATTTTATATATAAGATAATATTAATATATTTAATAATTAATAATATTTTATTTCTCTTTAGTTATTCTGCAAATTTCGTTATAGAATATTATTAAAATTCAGTAGAAGATAAAATGTGATATTTCAAGAGCTCTTAGAATAGTTTATAGTCCAAATTGCAGGGGTCTAAAATAGTAATTTTGATTTTTTATAACATAAAAAGTATAGTGTCTTGAGTGATAAATCTTATCCATCAGAAGGTATAATATTAATATGTTGTATTAATGTAATACCTAGTATATGTAATGTAATAATTTTTCAAACACTTTGTCATTAAAGTCGATTTCCAATCAAGTATAGAATTAAAGAAAATATGACTGAAAATATTATTGTTTAGTTCCTTTAACTTAAGTTATTTTTACTGATATGTTATAACTCACCTTCCAGCTGATTGCATATTCTCTAACCATACTAGTAAAAACTCCAGTAGCAGACATGAAGACCCTACTCCGCAGTGGCAGTAATTGCATTCCACAAGTCCAACGCTTGTGGAATGCATTGCCAATAGCATCGGATGTTTGCTATTGTTTGTAAGTTTGTTGAATTTGTAGATTCAACATTAAAATTGGCAACATAATTAGAAACGTATGATAATATATCACATTTCTGTATTCTAGTTAACATCACATATAGCTTGATAATAATGTTATAATAAAAACGATAATATTTTTATATGTACATTTCACTTAAAAAAAATCGACTTCAAAGAAAAACTACTCTGAGTAGGTACCCAAATTGCGACAGGTGTTTGATATTTGAAAAGTTTCCTCGACTTCTCCAGGCTCCTATCATCAGATCCTGGTTTCCCTATCATAGGACCACATGGAAGGCACCAGCTTTCAATCAATAAAAATTTATGTCGATTTACCTAATCAAAATTTTGAATTAAAAACCTCCTCCTTTTTTGAAGTCGGTTAAAAAACCTAAACCTTTGAAAATTTAACTAAGTAAATAATGACATAATCTATTAGATTACAAAGTTGTTAAAGTATAATTAGTTATGGACACTGCTTGCTTTGCTTAAAAAAAAAAACAACAGCCTTGCCTCTATTGAGGCGAAAAAAAAAACAAAAATGTGGTAGGAATTCACATACATAACGCTGTTTAGTATAAAGGTATAGCCATTTATTAAAAAATATTAACCAAAAAGCCAAATTTTAGCCTGAGTAAAGGATTCGTGAGGCCAAGCTGTTGATTGAACGGATGCTTAAAGTAGTTGGCTACGACATATTTATAATTTAGTAAACTATTACTTATCACTGTGACCTAGATAGTAATACCATGTTATTCTGGGAAGCTGAAATACATGCAACCTTCCATTCGCGTTTAGAATTTCAGTTATCAGAACATAGGTCATGTTAAATTCACTTAATCTTACCTAAGTAATTAATAAATACCTAATCGACCTGCGTAAGATGGCTGGCAAGAGCTGGATGCGAGAAGTCCAAAATCGATCAGAGTGGTGTGCAATGGGAGAGGCCTATGTCCAGCAGTGGACTACGTGATGTGTGATGATGATCATGATGATAGTAAGTCTATGTTCTTCCCAAGAAAGTATCCAATTAAATATATTTTCGAAACTAGAACAGTTAATACTAAAATATTTAACATTCTTTGTCTCTTTATTATTGTAATTTACTTCATTCACAAGTTATTTTGTTCCATTCTTCAAATTTAAGAAGGCATCGTAAAACTCCATATAAGTATGTTAAAGACTGAAGCCATAAAATCTGAAGTATCAATTCACGCTTGACGAAATTTTATACCGAACAAATATAGCTTTGTAGAATATCAAAACGAGATTTAAGACTCATTTTTATTGATTCGAAGTTATATATGTCTCGTTTTTATCAGCAAGTCGTCATGATCATAGACTTTTAAAAGAATTTAGGTTAGGAAAATGAATGTAACGAAAAAAATATTCGTGAGAAAGCTCCAGCAGATATGGACAGTCTCCTTGGTAAAAATGCAAGTATTTCGAGTCTTTTCTCTTTCTACTATTCTTTTTTATGATTGTTGAATTTTTTTTAGACCACGTGTCTTTTAACTTGATGACTTAGATGACGTCATTTCCATACAATTATGCAGAAGCATCTTTTGGAGGAACGGATATCGTGTTCCTCCATCACAAAGGGAGGATCCTCAAGCTAGTCGAGTTTGTATGTATGTATGTATGTTTGTTAATCTTTCACGCAAAAACTACTGAATGGATTTTAATGAAACTACAATAATATAGCTTACGCGGGCAAAGTCTGTAATGAATACTATGTTCGTACGTTATAATGTTCATTAGGGTTGATGGTAATGAACTCCACTCAAACGTGGAATAATATCAATTCATTTCCATGGCACCGTGGTGGCGTCATTGTAATTCAAAGTAGCTTTTGAATTATCTTTCTTGGTTTTTATAGGCTTTAAATAGTCACAGCAATAAGCTACAGTTCTCGGCAGTGTCAAGAGAGAAAAGAGTCGACTATATCGTCAATCATAAAAATTACTGTGGAAAGCTAATTAAAACACTCTAAAAAGCTTCATAAAAACAAAGATAAAATATTGTTCCTGGAAAATAAACTTTAATATCACTAGCTATATCATGGCACTCTTTGCTGTGACGAAGTGTGGTTGCTTTTATGAGTAATAAGTAGCAAAACTGATGCAAAAATGGACCAAAACTGTTTTTGAAGTGGTGCATCGTTTTGAATTAGGACTTAATTATTGCAGATTTTTTTGAGTTAGTGAGAACCATGGAGCAACTGGCGGACTGAAGGTCACCATAGATAGTACTTCACACATGGATATTTTAAACCCATATACAAAAACATTCGCCTGTTACTACTGATTTAAAAAAGTGTCCATGGAGTTTCTTACCCGTTCTTCTCCATAGAGATCTACGCTAGGGAATGGGCAACTACAGTACTTTCACAGTTTTTATGTCTTGTGACTGGGACTGTAGCTACATTTAATTTTCATTTTTGTTTCGACAATTCAAAAGTGCCAGTAACTGGCCTACTTGAAATAAATGCTTTGAATTGATTTGATTTGATTTGACTATGAACTTCTTCTTCCTAGCCTAATTCCCAATATTATTTGGGGTCGGCTACTAGTTCAACCGGTTTTATCTCAATATCAGTTTTTCCACGGAGCGACTGGCATCGGACCTCCGTAATCCTAAGGGAGAACTGAAATTCGAAGGTTGAACTAGTTTTCAGTAAATTTGAGGGCACTAACTTCCCAATAACGATTTCCATAGATGTTCATGACAACTGGGACCGACGGCTTTATGTGCTCTCCGAGGCACGAGCGTGAATCACCGCCATACTACTACGAACTAGAATTTCAGTCAAAATAAACATTCACAATTTCAGAGACACATAAATACATTTTGTGTCATAACAGTGTACTTAATGCGTAGGCTTTTGCTAGTTTGGTTGGGCATTTGGGCTTTAACTTTAGGGTAGGGAGTGTAGGCGGGGAACACCTGCATGATGGTCCTCCCTATCGGATTGCTTCATAAATAAATAAAATAAATATATATTTTCTGACAGCTCACACACAACGTCATCTAGTCCCAAACTAAGCAGAGCTTGTATTATTGGTACTAAACAACTGATATAATACATAAACATACTTTCTTATGTAAATACATAAATATTATACATAGAAAACACCCAGAAACACACAAACATTCGGTCCGAAAAACGAACCCGAGACCTATTGATCAGCAGCCGCATACACTAACCGCTAGACCAACAAGGCAGTCAAGCAACAGTTATAGAGATAACTTAATGTTTACTTACTTATATATAAAGAGATTCATCTATATAGCTACAAAGTCACAACCAGCTATTGCATGTTTATATTACAATGAAATTGTTCCTCAGAGAATTTCTGCTGTTCTAGATTCAGTTGCATTCATATTCATAGTACTCTTGTTGTGTATATTATTGCAATTTCGAGACAGTAAATCCTGCGGTTTCTGTACGTGACAAAATGTAATGGTCTGATTTACATTTTTATATGCACCAGTACTTCTCGTACATCTTGCTCTAGATTGTCCTTTTTAAAAGATCGCTGTATTTTAGAAAAATATTATGTTTATAAATGAACTTATTATTTTCACCAGCTTTTCTCAGACGTCGGTTATCTTGGTAAATAAGTCCTTATTTAAGAATTAAAGTATTTTCACATTAAATTTAATGAAAATCTGTGCAGCATTTTCGCCGTGAAAATATAACAGGCACTTCGAGAATATGCATCCGCGCGTCATCGCTTACTAGTAGCATTTCTGAAAGACTATTAGCAATGCCACGTTGAATGGCAATTCTCTGTGCTAGAAAAAGGCCAGCCATTTGGTCTCAATGAAATACATTCTATTTCAGGCCTGTAATCATTCATATATCCTAACAATTAGTTTATATCAGTTGTCGTGCTAACGGTAGCCTATCAATTGTGGCCGTATTTCGACCACCATATAGTTTCAGCAACGTGATTTAACTGTATTTATTAAGGTACGTCTCTTGCAGTATACGGATCCGTTCAATAATCACCTAATTCGTGACGCTCGCTAATTTATACGGCAATTATGCATGTTGCTACTCAAAAAGGAAATATTATTAGAATAAATCTTAGAAGAAAATCAAATGAAATATGAGAGGAATATAAATTTCTTGATAAATTTAAGGAAGTCTCGAATTCTTAAGTCAAATAGAGGACTGTAACAGTGAGAGAACCGTGCATCGATAGATATTGGTAGACACATCAGAAACCACAACCTCACAGGATACCACACGTGATGTTGGATAACCTTTTTTTTGTTTTCTTCTGACGGAGATTACGAGAGTGAAAAGGTAAGGTGCAGAGATAGTCTTAAGCGCAGTGTTATAGCTCATTTCACTATCGGAATTCACAAGGACTTTGTATCTGGGTACTCGATTTTGAAATCCCACAACAAAACAAGAATACCAGCGCCTCTGTTTACGCCATAGACTTCGTAGAAGTCTACTTACAAAGCAAACTACACAGAGCACCATCACTGGCTCTTGTAAAGGAATACTAGACACAAACGCTGTATCATCCCGTCTGACCAATATGGCAAAGCAAGCCAACACCTCATACCTAAGGAGATCTCTATCCAGTAGCAAAGCTATTAGAGCCTATTGATAGTTGAAAGTAGATCATCATCTGAGCTGCAAGACGTTGAAGGTTGGACATCTGCTTCTTCCAAGACTCTTGTTGCCAGCATCGAACAGTTTATTAAAAAAAATCGGCCAATTGCGTGTCAGGCCACACATAGAATAGGGTTCCCTAGTTACCCATAATGGCTTTTGTCGAGTCCAATAGATAATTGTTATGTTAACTTATTATTTCGTTATTTTTGTACGAAGTTTTCCAAGTATCCTACAAGTTAGGACTCTATAACTCCTTAACTAAAAAAGTTACGTAATCCCTTAAAGTTTTCCTTTAAAGTTCCACACATAGACTGCCATCATGAAGTTTTGCAGATTTTTCGAGGCAGCCGTTTAGCTTTTAAAGGGGGGGGGGGGAAGGGGTCCTATTCTGAGAAATAAATGCCCTTCAAAGTTGAATAACTCGCAAACGGATACCCAAATAAAAAATCTTAGCAATTCCTAAACGTTTTAAGAAGACCTATCTAAAAAATACATCCCCATTTTACGTGTACCGGTACCCCAAAGAAAAATAATTTTAATGATTTTATTAAAGCCTTTTGTCGACGTGATAGAAACACATATTCACACTAAGTTTCACCTCTACAGCACTAACCGTTTGGACGGTAAGTCGAGGACGGACGGACATGACGAATCTATAAGGGTTTCGAGTCATTAACTACGGACCCTAATAAACTTAAGGCAAAATTATATTTTTGCATCACCTTATTGGAAAATTAAGCATTTAGTCCGCCTTTGTACAACATTTAACAACCAGTTTTAAACATATAAAAGTATGTTCCATTAATGTAATTATATATGTATATTACTTCTACTATCTACTATAGATATTCAGTAATGACATCACAATGTCATTAATTGGTAAATACATCAAGCAACTATTGTTTTAATGGTACTAATTTGCATTACAGCTCCATCGTAGGTCGCTATTGATAACAATCTCTGCTTACCATTAGTTCTAAGTTTAATGCTTCTAGTGCGATACAGCATGCTTTTTTACACGCTTCATATTAGCTTTACCTGTATGTTTTTTATGTAGCCGACTCTTTTGGGTGCGATTTTGACCCACTTTAAACGGCCAGATTTCGTTCGAACTTTGTAGATTTATCGAGGACCGATGAAAATACGGTAATTTGAAAAATGGTAAAAAAAATGTATAAACAAAATAGTTTAAAAAAACTAAACAAACACGCTTTTGCTTTCTGAAAATATTTCATAATTGTCGCCCCACGCTTTGTTACTATTTTATACTTTTTAGTTTAAAAGCGTGTGTGTTTAGTTTTTTAAATTTTTTTTTTTACTTTACTCTGCCTGATGGAAAGCATGAGTAGAATCCAGGAGTAGGTGTCACACCATTCTCATTGTGAGGGTAGGTAATGCAGGCCTCCTGACGCCGGGTGAATGATCCGGTCTCACGCTCATCAACAAAATACGACAGTAATAATGCTGTCATTATTAGGATGGTCTTCTGTGTGAGGGTAGTACCGCCCCGGTCGAGCCGTCACATTTGGGCTGAAATCAGCGTGGCTCTACTACGTTTAATGCATGTTTAGTTTCTTTATGTTATTATTTCGTATTGTTATTTCAGAATTTATTTTCCATATTAATTGTGATGGAAAAATATGGGCTGTGATTAGATGTTATATTTTTATGTATGTGAAGGTTTAATACTATCATAATTCATATTCGGTAAACATAACAATCACAATATTTTATCAAGTGTGTGGACAAACTGAAGTTTTCTTTTTAAAAGAAAACAGATTTATATCCTAAATCCTAAGTTAAATCTTCTACCTAACCTACTAATTCAACCGGTTTTACCCGAATATCAGTTTTTCCAAGGAGCGACTAGCATCGGACCTCCGCAACTCTAAGGGAGAACTGAAATTCGAGGGTTCAACTAGTTGTCAGCAAATTTGAGAGCACTGAACTTCCAATAACGATTGTCATAGATTTTCATAACATGACTGGCGGCTTTACGTGCTCTCCGAGGCACGAGCGAGAATCCCCCTCCAAACTTCCAAACTCCTGGCTGCTAATAGAAATATCCTAATAAAAACCCAAAAACACCCGGGATTTGAATAAAAAATATACCTATGCCTAGCAGTCAAAAACTGGAACTTACTACCAGGTCACGTGTTTCGTTCCCACTATCCCGCGTCATTTAAGCGGGGCGTGATAAAGCATCTCACTTAACCGCATTAGTGTGAGCTACCATTCTTAATTGTCTGCATTTTGCAGCAAATGTTGGCCCCCACTCTTGGTACTGCTCATGCTTTCCATCAGGCAGAGTAGAGTCACTTATAGTATTAATATAGTATTAATAATATAGTATTAGTTATAGTATTAATAATATAGTTATAAAAAAAACTACATCCGTGGTGACTTATTATAGGCGTTGTGTGTTATTACGTTGTAACAATAAGTTTAATTACATAGACACATAAACACCAAGTTTATAATCATTCTGATTATTTTTATTTGCTGTTAGAACTACTTATTAGTTTTATGGTATATGTTAGGTGTCGTCAAAAGGAAAAGGTGGATTTTATACAAAAAAAATACGCTGTATTTTCTTGGGTGAGTGTAATGTACTGTATATTATTTATTATATTCATTATATCCTTAACATGTATCTAAAGATACATAATTATGCAAAGCCACATTAATTGTCTTTGAGTCTTTTACAATTTCAAGTTGTTTTCATCTGTTGGCAAATTAAAACAATATTTAGTGTTTCTAATATCTTGTGTCGATATGAATTAGAATATAAAATAACATTCTGACTGAGATCTCGGGTTTGATTTGCATTGATTTGATTGATTGTATGTTCCGCAAAATATTTGATTCAGAGTTTGGGTGTTTTCTATGTATGTATGTATTTAGAAAAAAAAAGTATGTTTATGTCTTTATATCAGTTGTCTAGACTCATAATTCAAACTCTGCTTAGTTTGGGACTAGATGGCGTTGTGTGTAAGATGTCCGATTATATTTATTTATTCAATGGAAGGTAACAAACACAAGTTTCTCCGAAAAGTAAACTGGATTGAGTACAGACCTATTTCGCTAAAGAACAATTAGAAATAACAACTGATTTCATTTTCAAGTCCACCATGCTTATTAATGCAACTTCTGCCGTACCGACTATAGAAGTCATTCAAGGAGCCTTGAAGGTTTTAACAATGTTGCAACTCACTGGAGCTGGTTTTCCAGATCAATCCTGCGTTTTCGGTAAGTTCATAGCACTTATAGGTATATTATTTGTCCGCCTTGTTGGTCTGGTGCTAATCAAGAGGTCTCGGGTTCGATTTCCAGTCGGACCAAGTGTTTGTGTGATCCACAAATATTTGAAGAATCAGGAAGAAATTTTACTCATCCTCCGAACAAATTCGTACATTCCTGCTTGGGAATTGAAATTTGCTAAGATTTTACTTCCACTTCGAAATTTTTGAATCGTTGAATAACAATATGTTATGTTATGACAAAAGAACATTCCATTATATCCCTTATTTTACTTTCAGTTTTTTTTGTACAGTACACAGTATAGCGACCTGTTGAGATGATTTTTGATCATTGGATCTCCAGTTTCGTACACACCAATGAAACACGATTGAACGAATACTATAGTTTTCCTGTGTTTCAAATACCATACTTTAACTAAGTATGGTCTTAACTTTAACTTTACTTTAACTAACTTTACCAGTGCAATTCAAAGTAACACGATAGCACAAAGCCTATAGGGTGGTTTTGTATCGTGTAAGATTTTTATGTGTCTTTTGACCGTGTATTGCATTCTGTGTCAATTTTTATTGTAGTTCTAGATTTAGTAGTATAGTTCTAGAAGGAGTACTACTTTTCTTTGCGAAGTGCGGACCTCTAAAATTTACCCATTAATATTTCCAGATGGACAGTCTTACGATTACATAATCGTTGGAGCGGGGACTGCCGGTAGTACACTTGCAAATAGATTAGTAGAAGATAATAAAACAACTGTACTTCTGATAGAAGGTGGAGCTAATCCTCAACTCGAATCTACTGTATGTAGTATTACTATTAGCGATCCATAGTATCTTTATCAAAAAATTTAATACAAACCTGTGTTTTTAGATTCCAGCTCTTATGCTGTACCTTAAATCCGGTGACGCATCATGGAACTACACAGTCCAAGATCCTGGACCATCAAAGATATCACATCAAGCGACTAATGATGATTTATCAATAGGCAAAGTTCTTGGTGGAAGCAGTTCAGTAAGCTATATGGTTTACACATCAGGTAGTAAACATGATTATAATAATTGGGCCAAAATTGTCAATAATACATTATGGAACTGGGAAAATGTATTACCGTACCTAAAAAAGAGTCAAAGGCTTGAAGATTCCAAGCTCAGCAGTACTGATGGTGAATTCTATGGTCAAAATGGTAGTGTTGGATTAACAGTTCTCCGCAGTTCAAAATCTATTAAAAGTGAACCTTACTTTAAAGCGTTCAACGAGTTGGGATACAAGACTGTTCCCAGTGTTAATGGGAACATTTCCCTTGGATACTCAAGTGCAATCTACACCATAAGCAATAACGTTCGACAAAGTACAGCTGTTTCTTATTTGTCACCAATGATGAGTAATCCAAACCTTCATGTATTAAAAAATACTATAGTCAAAAGAGTAATTTTTGATTCAAACAAAACTGCTATTGGTGTTGAAGGTTTTACATGTACCGAAAGATGTGTAATAGTAAAAGCTAAAAAGGAGGTTATCATATCAGCTGGTATAATAAACACACCTAAACTACTTATGCTGTCTGGAATCGGACCTAAAAAACATTTATGCAAGCATAAAATTCATACAATCTCAGATCTTCCTGTAGGCGAAGGACTGCAAGACCATTTAGGAGTAGCTATAGTATATAACATGACAAAATTAGTAGTACCATACAGACCTTTTAATCCAAATAAATATCCTGCGGTTGTTATTACTGGATATGTAGCATTAAATAAATCCGAGGATTATCCAGATTACCAGTCAGTGAATTTCATAAACTATCCAATTAACCTCATGAAATATTGTACCTTTACTTACTCATATAACGATTCCATTTGTAATAATCAAATAGCAACAAATGTAAATTCACAAATGATGTATACAATAATCAATAAACAAAAATCTAGGGCTAGGGGAAAAGTTCTTTTAAGAAGTAATAATTTTAAAGATGATCCTATAATTTACACTAATAACTTTTCGGACGAAAAAGATCTTGAAGACTTTGCTAAGATAGTTAAAGATTTTATGAGAGTTGGAGAGACAAAGGCATTTAAAAAGCTAGGAGGCAAATTTAAAGATCCAATTTTGCCTGCTTGTAATAAATTTGATAAGAAAGATTTGAAATACTGGAAATGTTACGTCCTTTATATGACAGCATCTCAACATCAGTACAGCAGCACTTGTCCGATGGGAACTGTAGTGGATTCTCGGTTAAGGGTTTTGGGTGTCAAACGGTTGAGAGTGGTTGACGCCAGTGTGATGCCAAATCCAACAGCTGGAGGAACCTTAGGTCCCACGATAATGATTGGAGAAAAAGCTGCTGACCTAATTAAAGAAGATAACCGCTAATTTCTGAAAATAACGAATCGGTACAACATACATGATATTGTAGGAATTTTATATAGAGATGAATATCCATAGATAAGTTGAAACTGTAAAATATTATTAGTAATAAAATTTTTGGTTTAATTTTTTTTTATTTAAACGCATAAAAACAATCCTAACAAAAATACTCGACCTTATTGAAATGGTTGATAGTTTACACTTTTGCGCAATAACCTATTACCATTTTACCTCAGTATTTCATAAAACACACGCCATGGGAAAAAAGTTTAAACATAAGGCCTTACTTTTTTTGAGCAAAGAATGTAAAATATGCTTATTTTTATTTAGGCTGTAATAAAAAAATGTGGAGTGCACCTTTTGACTCGTTTCCACACGTCTCTACGGTAGACTGGTCAAGGTCAAGGAATCAAGTCTGCTATTGTATTCTTTCCCGCTTTCACGCAAAACTACTTGACCGATTTCAATAAAATTTGGTACACAGATAGTTTAGAACCTGGGACAGAATACGAGCTACTTGTTGTGGTAGTAACCGACATATACGTAAATAAAGCCTCAGGCGAAAGCTAGTGTAAATATTTATATTTAATATCTTTTTATAAGGAGCAAATGATCGAACAAGCCCCTTAAATAAACGACTACGACTGCCCTAGAATTATTGAAATTAAAAATGGAATGAAATATTTTTAAAGGTTCTGTTATACGAGTATTTCGTTATTTTGCGCCTCTAATTGTATGTCAGACTGTTTGCACAAAAAGTCAACTTCAACATATTAACGAGGAGGGAATAAGATAATGAAATAAAAATCTTGAATTCCCGACCATCGATATTAAAATATGACGCTCTGTCAAATTTCAAAGGTCGAGTGTCACTATGTCAATACCATCTGGCGTTTCATAATTAGCTCAAATTTTAGAACCAACATTATTAAAACCATTATTATACATATTCTCGTATTATCTATTCAGTCGCCGCAGGCCCTCTTACGTATTTTTAATATTGGGAACGACCCATAAGCTGTTATGGGTTTTAGAAACAGAATGTGCAGAAATTCGAGGGCAAAGTGGTTGTGAAAGAGACCGACCCACGGGCGTGAATTACCCGCCAAACTTCAAACTCCTGGCTGCTATCAGGAATTTCCTAAGAAAAACCCAAAACAAAACAAACCAATAGTGCTGTCATAATTAGGATGGTCTTCTGTGTGAGGATAGTACTGCCTCAGATGAAATCGGCGTGGCTATACTACCTAACTATTCTGTTAATATTTCTCTGTGATCCTAGCCAGAAATCAGTGTCAGTGCAATCTAGTGAACACATCACTTGAAAGGTATGCCGAAGACAGGAATATATCGTCGGCTTATTGCAAGAAGTTATTAACTGAAAAAAAATCACTAAATACGTTTTAATCTATAATTGTGAGACCATTATAGATAAAAAAGTATTTATTGATTTTTTGCATTTAATGACCTTGCAATAAGCCGACGATATATTCAATAATTTTAACAAAAAGGAACCGACTTCAATGAAAAACTATTCCGAGTACGCAAATCGCGACAATTGTGCCTATGATATTTGAGGAGTTCCCTCGATTTCCTTGGGATTCCAACATCAGATATCGATATGGTGGAAATGGGACCACCTGTAAGCTACGCCTATTCTATTGCAAAAAGAATTTTTGAAATCGTTTAATAAACGACGAAGTTATCGCTGTATATACATAAAAAAAAAGATTCCGACGAATTGAGAACCTCCTCCTTTTTAGGGTTCCGTAGCCAAATGGCATAAAAATGGAACCCTTATAGATTCGTCATGTCTGTCTGTCTGTCCGTCCGTATGTCACAGCCACTTTTTTCCGAAACTATAGGAGCTATACTGTTGAAACTTGGTAAGTGGATGTATTCTGTGAACCGCATTAAGATTTTCACATTAAAATAGAAAAAATACATTAAATTTTGGGGGCTTCCCATACTTGGAACTGAAACTCAATTTTATTTTTTCAAGAAACCCATACCCGTCTATGGATAGGTCTTCAAAAATGATATTGAGGTTTCTAATATTATTTTTTTTTAAACTGAATAGTTTGCGCGAGACACATCCAAAGTGGTAAAATGTGTGTGCGTCTCCTGTAACTAAAATAAGAGAGTGATAAAACTAAAAAAAAATATGTGATGTACATTACTATGCAAACTACCAGCAAAATTGGTTTGAACGAGATCTAGTCAGTAGTTTTTTTAATACGTCATAAATCGTAAACCGCAATTATAACATCGATCAAAGTTACAACGAACTTCAAGAACTTTTAAATGATGTTACTTGCTTCTACGGAACCTTTCATGGGCGAGTCCGACTCGCACTTGGCCCCTTTTTTTGAAGTCGATTAAAAAGGATGAAAACGTAAGAATGTGAATAAAAAGACAATATGGAAAGTCGAGTTAACAAGGTCTATCCTAGGTATTTATCTTTGACATAAAGGGCCTTAAAGTTAGTTCTACGAATATATGTGGCTATCATGGCTTGCGGCAAATTGAATGTATTGTATACGAGAAATGTTTCTCAGTAACCTCAAATATCTCGCGAACAATTCAATTACGTGGAAGTCCTACTTCGATATTCTGACAGTGTGGAATATCATTGTAAGACATATACAATACATAAATACGTTTAAACTCTGATGAAATATTAAAGTGCACTGAACAGAAATACTAAGATTTTACGTACTTTCGCTAGACAGGCAATCCTTTGTAACATAATGAAACATAAAATAAGTTACTGCGTCTTTAATGACGCCGAACACTCTGACGACTTGAATGTAAAGTCATTAGATTACAATTTAAATTTATATAGCACACAAGTATATCGAAGATGTAGATGACATAATCCAAGCAAACCTGCACCTTTCATTAATTAAAAGAAAAAGATTGCAAATAGGACAAACGAAAGAACATTTTTAAAACTGTAATACCTATAATTATCCTTCGCTCTCACAACTCCACATGATTCTAACAGCTAAACTGTCGAATAAAACAGGACTATCTCAAAAATATCTGCCAAATCCTGTTTAAAACCCCGCTTAACTTTAATATAGGTGTCTAACGCTATTATTCAAACGCATTAGCGTTTTCCGGCTCTTAAAGTGCCCATTTCCAAGGTGATTATCATGAGGTAAATAACGTTTTTTAATGGCTCTGTTCGTTAGGATTACAAAATCATGTTTATGTTTGGACTGTCTCGTAAAATTTGAGATTGGTACTTGAATTTATACTTTTATGTTTGCTGCTGCGTCTGAAGAAGAGTTGCGGTTTTGAAGTACATAAATGTTCTAACTCAGTTGCATAAGCGGCTTGACAAATTTAGGCACGGAAAGTATCTATATATTAGATTAACTTATTTTTATTTGAAAGCACCTCTGTCTGTTTGTCTGTAGTTACATCCATAGGTCGCTTGTTCAGATCCGGCTCGAAGGACCAAAAAGATGTATGGTTTGTTACCACACAACTTTTACTGATATGATAATATGCTAAATGATAAAATGATACTAAGGTTTAGGAGCCTAAATGGTTTATTACAATAATGATTTGATATGATACAATATATGACTAACTGCTAAATGATATTGAGAACACATGGCACATTCAATGACTGGTAGTTAACTAAATATTAAATGATTTTTACTTATTCACGGAACTGCTGACGCGATGTTTACAATTTCGCAATGTACGTTTGCACCGTACATGTCGTTTTTAAGGCTAAACGGCTGCATAGATTTCAATGAAATTTTCTTTCTGAAGGACATATTATTATGCTACTCTTTATTTCGTTAACTGATATACACGTGGGTAGAGCGTATTCAGACATTTAAACTTGATTTGACTTAGATAAGATTTCCTTTTAATGGACGTCGGGTTGGAAATAAGACAATGGTGTTTTGTTTTTAATCTTCAAAAACTATTCACAACAAAGGAATGGAATGAAAGGAAGGTTAACGCTGTTCTTAATTTAAATGTTTATGAAGTTTTTAGAGCAGAGCACAGGAGTTTAGAAATACGTCCTTAATTTAAACTTTCGTAAAGTGTAAAAGGGATTAATTATTGTGTTCCTATTTTAAGTGTTTGTTAAGTCACCATCGCCAAGGGATTAGTAATTTTCTTAATTTAAATGTTTTCAAAGGCTGAGGTAGTAACAGATTACTTTTCTGTGATGAATGGTTTTAAAAATATTTTCTAAATTATTTAAATTCAGCTTACAACTTTACTAAAACGATCCACAAATGTACTACTCTAAAAATATACTTATTACATCATTGATTGAGAAACTGAAATAAATAATAAACAGACCAAAAACAAAACATTTAAGCAAATTTTCTCCAGAAGCTATTTAATAAAAAAAAAATGAAACGATCTTTGCCTTCAAACGATGGCGCTTTATTTTTATCCATTATGTAAATTACGGTCGACTTTCGACCTCGTGTCGACCACGAGCTAGATATATAAAATGATTAACTTCTGGATAACACAGGGTGAGAGGAAATACGATACATTCCTTGTACAGATTAAAGTTAACCACTGTATAAGAGGGTAGGAAGGGACGCCGACTTAAATCTTTTTGTATGGAATCTTATCTGTGTTCGCACTAAGAATGTCCACAAAGCTTTTAAAAAAAAGTTAATTCACAATTTTGTTCTAAATTTAAACGCTGAAAACCAAGAAGCGACAAGAATGGTATACTTTAGTTCGAATAACACCAAGCGATTTCGTATTGTAAAGAAGAGACTACTTTCAAATAGTATTCTTATTTCAAAACAAATAGAATTGAAGTGTAAGGAAAACTATTAAAAAATGTATTATCTCATTTTTTTTCTTTACTATTGGAGGTCGGCTACTAGTTCAACCGGTTTTACCTGATGGAGGATAAAACGGATGGGGTGTTAAACCCGTCCCGTCTATACACCAGGTGACATGAGGTGCTGATATGTGCGATTCCAACACCCGGATACGGGTTGCCGGCTACGGATTGAGTAGAGGTCGTCCTTCCGGGCCTTCTCCATCGCCTCCTTCTGGGAAATGTCATTTTCGCTGAAGGTAAAAGAAATGTCGCAACCTACCATGTGTTATATGACGGTCGGTAGCAAGTGATCTCCTCCCATGATTGTAGTAAGGACCAGACACTGCATCGCCCAGGCGGGGCATTCCGCCAGCGTTTACTGGGCCGAGTCCTCGCTGGAGTCGCAGTGGTAACAGGCGGGACTCAGTTCCCTCCATTCGACCGAGTGCAGGTACTTCCCCAAGCAACCGTACCCGAAAAGGTACAGCGTCCGCTGGAAGGAAAGGACAGATGGCGTTGTGTGTCTGATCTCAACATATTTATTTATTTACCTATTTCAGTACATAAATATATATCCATTCAAAAAATTCTAGCATTTAATGGGAATGAAAGCATTAACAAGCCTCAACGCCATTTATAACGTGGATTTCTTAGCAACGGTCATAAGCATCTTCATTACAATAGTTTTCCGTAAAGGGTAACTAAATTAATTAAGTTTAAAGCACAATAGATGCCAGTGGAAAATAATTAACGCAGAATAGTTAGGAGTGTAGCACCTGCGCCAGAGACAACCAGACTTTAGTTAGGGTAACTCGTTAAGGGTTGGGGTACACCGTAAGCAAAATCGTGTTAGGAATTATATTTATAATTGTTCAAATAGGTACATGGAGGGAATTGAGCCACGCTGAATTCAGCACGAATGGTGCAGTACTACCCTCACACTGAAGACCATCCTAATAATGCCAGTAGTCCGGCTTTCTGCCCGTCCAGAACGGTTGAACTGATTTTGCGGTGACTTTTACTTGTAGATAGATATGAATATAAGGAGTAATTAAAGCTAATTCACTTTAGGATAGCTTAGGGCTTTCACCCACTGGCCACGCGCTCACGCGCGTGGGCGCGTGGCAGCAGATCACGCGCGCGGCGACGGTGGAGCAGATCTGCCCGTTCGAGCAGATTCTACCGCGCCTACGCGCCTGCCGGCTTTGTCGCCAAATTGCTGGGCGTTGTTCAATTTCAAATATAAATGTATCCGTGTCCAGATCCATCGTGAACAAGTCCTTATAGCACGAAAACAGGCGCGATACTTCGTTCAATTTCGTATATAAATGTGTTTACTGCTGCGGCCCGCCCCGACCAAGCGCGCGGTGGCAGAATCTGCCCGCGGCACGCGCTCACGCGCCTGGGCGCGTGGCCAGTGTGTGAAGTCCCTTAGGCGCGTGAGCGCGTGCCGCGGGCAGATTCCGCCACCGCGCGCTTAGGCGTGGCGGGCCGCAGCAGTAAACACATTTATATACGAAATTGAACGAAGTATCGCGCCTGTTTTCGTGCTATAAGGACTTGTTCACGATGGATCTGGACACGGATACATTTATATTCGAAATTGAACAACGCCCAGCAATTTGGCGACAAAGCCGGCAGGCGCGTAGGCGCGGTAGAATCTGCTCGAACGGGCAGATCTGCTCCACCGTCGCCGCGCGCGTGATCTGCTGCCACGCGCCCACGCGCGTGAGCGCGTGGCCAGTGGGTGAAAGCCCTTAGCTCTGCAGTTTTTCTGCTGGTTTTTGTTGTAAATGAACAATAACCCGGGTAGCAGTGCGGTTCTTAGTCAGTGTGAATAAATTATGAGGAATAAGCTTTGTTTGAGGTGGCTTTTCATCTTTATTGAGATTTATTATTTATCTTTTTAAACCTCCTTTCAAAGGAGAATCCTATGTCTAGTGAACTGTTAAAGGCTGATGATGATGATTATTATTTATCTGTGTCTATGTAAAGTACCTGGGCGACCGAGTTTTGCTCGGTTACCATTTTATTATTAACAACGACATCTATTATCTCAAGTTGATGTAGTATTGCTGAGTTGGAGTACTAACCACCAGTTAAGTGTTACTGAAAGAGAAGTACAGTAGCAAGCAATGCTAGGAGTAATAAAGAAAAACTCCGATTTTTTTAAACATAAAAATACTTTAGATTAAAATTCTGCCGGATTGCTACCATGTACCTTTACACCTTTAAGACACAGGTTAGCAATCCCGCAGATTTCTATTCTCATGTTACTGACCATGAAAGTTTAAAATAAACATACTTTGCTTTACTTCTTGCTTTTTAACATCAGCACATTTCTTGGGAGATTAAAATAAATATTGTTAGAGTCCAGAAGTGAAAAATAATAAAAATAATTATAATTCTAAACAATTTACTTTAATTCTAAACAATTTATTTCATTAATTACAAAATAATCTTAGAAATGCAATTAGACACAAACAACCGTTAATTAAGTAACGAATCTAAACAAATTTCAGTTAGTTATACAGCAAGGGCGGTCACATAGGGTTGTACTAGCTGTTAGACAGTTTTCCTCGCACCCACCGCAATTCAGACAGTACTAACTTGTCAAAGACAGCTTTCCACATCTGTTAACAGAGTAGTACTAATTGTCCAAAGACAATGATCCATACTCCGCGACGCATTCGTCAGAAATGCGTGCCGATACAACAGAGCACTCCTTTTTATACCCAAGCGCAGTGAAGCGATGGCGCCAAAAAAATGACAACTACCGCCGTTGTGGCTTACAATATAAATATTTGACAACCTAATATCAAATCAGTAGTGTAGTAATGAAACTAGGTTTTACACACCCATATGTTTGTTCATAGGCGGTAACAAAAGTTACTTGTCCTTCCTCTAAAATCAAAGTATCTTCATAGAAAAAAATTATTGAAATCAGTTCCGTAGTTAAGCTGTGAAGTAGGTTTAATTTCCGACCACACAGTTGACCTAGCGGTTTAAGCGGTCGCCACGTCGTTTCCTGCTGCGCCAAGTGTCGTGGATTCAAATACCATAAGAGTCAACACTTTGTAGGATCACCAAAATTGTGGTTATGAGTCTGGATGTTCTTTGTATCCATTCCATGTATGTTTGTAAGGTGCTAAACGACACAGGATTTGTGTTCCTAATGCGGAATTGTCTTTAAAATAAAACTACTTTGAAGTATAAAACCATCAATTTTGAAAGAGAAAAATATGTATTATTAAAGGCTATGGTTGTGACTATAAAACCTGGAAAGTGTTTTATAGGCCTAAAAAATCTAATTTAGACGCACCTCAGCCAAAAACAACTTTAATTGAGTAAGCAGATGAATTGTTTACGTTTCATTAAAAGTCTGAGAATTTGTTTGGTGAATTATTCCGTTTAGTTATTCTTCTTTAGACCTAGTTTTAATAAAACAATCTTCTTGAAATATATTTTTTAAATAAGCACTATTTTTTACTTTGGTTTTTTTTTATAAAACAAATTAGAGAAAAAATGCTTTGTTAAAATTTGATTAGAAATGTACATATTTTAGGGCTCAAACTTTACTTCTATAAGAATTGTAGCGGTACATAGCAGAGCCACGCTCATTTTAGCACAAATGGGCCAGCCTAACCGGGGCAATACTACCCTCACACAAAAGACTAACCTAAAAATAACAGCATTTGTGCCGTCGTATTTCGTTGGTGAGTGTGAGATCGAAGACCAGATTCAGTAGCATATTACTAGGTTACCATAGTGTGGATTACTATGCTGCGTTGTTTGCATTCACAATGAGGACCCCTACTCCTGGATTCTGTTCATGCTTTCAATCAGGCAGAGTAGAGTCACTTTGGTAGGCCTAAATATGAAGAACACCTAAGCAGTTTAACTCTTTCCTATATATCTCCACAGCCCGGTTTCCACCGCAAAAGGGTAATGAGCGGGAAATGGTAAGCGGAACGGGCTCCTTTTAAACAATTCCCACCAACAAAGAGTTTTGCCACTGCGAGCGGATAATGACAGAGCGGACTTGACGGTGGAAACCGAGCTTAATACTATCCGTCCGCTGCCGAGCTCCCGGGCAGAGCTGCTTGAGAAGATAAGTGTCTCTTTATATGGAGGTATCACCGAACTGAACTCTCAAGGACCACGCCCTACCGTGCTCGCGAACTAATCTTAGTAATTTTAAAATCTAAAATCAATAAGTTCCTTGTAAACCCTTGTCTTCCTATTGTAATTTATTTCGTGCACTACGGGATGACTAAACTTCCATTACGTGATAACGTGTCACATGCAGTCTCATAAACTGTAAGTTTTTTACTCGTTATGTCATCAGCTTTCTGCTAGTGAAAGTTCCGTTAAAATCGGTTCAGCCGTTCCTGAGATTACCCGAAACAAACAGACAGACAAAAAGGAAAAAATTAAAATTGTATTTTGGATATAAGTATTTAAAACCACCCGTATAATGACGAACACAATTTAATCGAATAAACTCATGGCATTTATTGTACAATGTGTAACGAAACCATATCGCGAGTCAATTGTATTAATCAGCGACATCTAGTGAGGAAATTGGTACTAAATTTATCTTTTTTAGACCGAGATTATACTACCGCATTTAATTGTTTAAGCATTTAGTAAAAAACTTTTTGTTGAATATTACTTAAACATAGGTACATACACTTCCATTTTATTAACGAGCGGAAAAGAGAAATGAATATATCGTATGTAAGTATCGTCGAACTATGGAACATGTAATGATTATAACAGACCTTTGCACTGGGGTATAAGAATTGTATAATTATTATTTATTTATATACTATGGAGAATTTACAGCTTTTACATTCAGAATACGAGCAGACAAGAAAACAGACAGACAATGACAAATCCTCACATATAGAAACAGATTACAAATAAAGTGTACAAGACAATACAAAGAGATAGAATAATAGAGCACTCCACAGACACTGATACACCAACTAGACATTTAAATTGATCAAAAACATCAGTCACTCGGACCGCTCATCATTGCCACCAGAATTTAAGGCTTAAACACCTTCTCACTCTCGACACACTATCATTAAAAATATTAATATTTGATTGTTCACACACACCATTTGTCGATCACTTTAGTGATTTAGTGTTTTTTTTAGTGATCGACTTAGCCCACAGGATAAGCAAGCTGAAGTGGCAATGGGCTGGCCATATTAGCCGCAGGACCGACAACCGTTGGGGTAAACGTGTTCTTGAGTGGAGGCCGCGTCTCGGCAAACGTAGTGTAGGACGTCCACAGGCCAGGTGGGGTGATGATTTGCGCAAGACGGCTGGCAGGAGCTGGATGCGAGTCGCCGAGGATCGAACTGAGTGGCGTGCAATTGGAGAGGCCTATGTCCAGCAGTGGACTGCGATAGGCTGATGATGATGACACACCATTAATGCTTCTACTTGCACGGATAATAAAGGATAATAAATTGTAACTTATTTGTATAGATTTGATATTGAAGTCTCTCACACGTTTGTCGATGCTTAAATTAGTTTACTCTAAACGCTAAAAGTTCTGCATGGTTGGCCTAGTGGATTATGCGATGGTCCAGAAGGAAATCCCTTCGATAGACTCCTCCTAAAATACAGGCGCAAAGAGGTCACACCGTGTGGTTTTAGTCGGTTCGAGTCACACACCGCCAAGCCGCAAACCCCGGCGGAGTGGCGGCCCGATGGGATTTCCACACGTAAAAAAAATCAAAACTAAAAGTGGATTATGCGATCGCCACTCCGCTTCTGATTGCGCCAACTGTTGTAGGTTCAAATTCCACATGAGACAACATTTCTCGACATCTACAAATTTATTTTAAGTCTGGGTGTTCTTTGTGTATGTTTCATGTATGTTTGTAAAGTCCCCATGACTCAGGATGTATATTCCTAAATCCTAGTGTGAACGTCAAAGTTTGAGCTTAATCACTTTATGTGGTGATTTTAACCACAGTGAAGACAGGGCACAGATAGTAATATTCAGTGATGTAGAAATACAGAAAAACCATCTATTGATAATTATGAAAAATATATTGTGAAAGCAAACGAGTGTAGTTCAATTAATTTGCTAATTAAATGTACGTACAATAAGCAAGCTCACCAGCAACTCAAGCCTGACTTCGCACACTTAACCCTATGTTACAGTACAGGCTTCATTACCCCAAGCACAGTTTAAGTAATTAATTAAATAAGCAACTCCTTGTTCGAGGCTCGCTCGAAGGCTGTTATGCTAATATAATAGCTAGAACTTTGTGTTTGTATGCAAATAATTTATGTCAAACAAGTTGTATGTCTAATTATGCGATAGTTTCTATGCACGGAAGAACCTTAACTGAATTAAAACATGGTTAAGAAAGTACTTTGCCTTTGAAAGAACCATATATATGGGTCATTGTATAATCTTAAATTAGTAAGGTGCTGCTGAGCATGGGTCTCCTCTAAGGGGAGGGTTTAGGCAATATAGAGTTTACAAATCACTGCTTTAGAGTGGTAGAAATACGCACTAGAACTAATCGGTTTGGCTCTTCTTTCCTGTGCCGAGTGGTTAAAAACTGAACTCGCTACCATCCCACGTGTTTCCTTCCCATTATGATCCCGGGTCCTTTAAGAGGGGTGTGAAAAAGCATCTCACAAAGCCGCCATAGTTTGGGTCAGCTTCGCCATACTTCCTGCATGTAGTGGTGCGTGCAGCGTGGTGGCCCCCACTCTTGGATTCCATTCATGCTTACCATCAGGCAGAGTGGAGTCACATTGGTAGGCATCAAATAAAAAAATGAAAAAAATATATCACCACGCTGACCGAGTGCGGGTTGGGGACTGGCAAGACATGTTGTGGCTACATAATCTTGCCGTTCGATGTTTTAAAAGCGCCAGAAGACCTCCAACTAAGCTTTAAGACTGTAATCTACAACCGGGACCGACTGCTTAACGGGGTCGTGACACTTTGTATTCTTAATCCGTCACATCACGGTAGATCCATCACCACACGGAAGATTCTTCATTGGTTAGCTTCAAGTTTTCCTTATAAAACCGACTGCAACTTAGAAAATCGAACTCGTCTATTTGATAATCTGACGACAGCAAAATGAAAACAAATTTCAAACAACCTACGTGATTTATTCAAAGTTAATTTTATACCGCCTGACATTAATAAGCCGCCTGGCATCTACATAGAAATTAATGATTCCATTTCATAATTTATGAGAATCACTAAAAGTTCCTGTTCCATGCTCCGTAATAATCAATTACAGGAAATAGGCGTCAAAGAAAATTGTTCCTTGTTAAACATTGCTCATTTTTGTTACAGAATTCAACTTTTTACACGTAAGTTATGCTTATTTATAAAATTAACAGTCAAAGTTTAAAAAACTGTAACCCAAACACGTAAAAACTAACAAATGTTGCTATTAATACGAATCTATTGACACTTCGTTCAATAAAATGGGTTATATAGTTCCATAAACTACGCTTTACCCTCTTTCGAAATTTACCTTACCTACTTGTAGCTACAAGTAGGTATTCTCGAATGTCGATCTCGGTCAGACTAAAACGGCTCGCTTTCTCAGGTATTACGTAGCCGGAAAACCAAGTATACCATAGAAAGAAAAACTCTAGAACCCCGACATACCTCGGGCCGTATGCTGCTGCAGATAAGCCCTACTGGATGCGAACACCCCAGTCTGCATCTGCTAGGGTGACAAATAGCTTCATCTGTCACCCCCAGGATTACGCTTATGGAGGATGGAGCTTGTTATGCAATCTCCAACGCCTGAGTCGTCTGCGGTACCGAAATTTACTCTTCCTTTTGTTTTCGTCGTAGCTAAGGTACAATCTACATAAGTAACAATCTACTAAGGTATTGGCCTACTATACCAACCCGTCTGGCCAGCGTGGCATAGTAGGCCAATACCTCCTTTCTAAGGAGAGGCCTATGTCCAGCAGTGGACTGTTGAAGGCTGTTGATGATGATGATGATGAAGGTATAAAAACCTAATCTAATTGGAGTATCTGCTTGTAATGTTTTTATGTTAGTTAATGCTAGCTGTGATTACCTATAAGTGAATGAGCACAGGGCATGTATTTTTTTTTTATATATTCATATTTGATGTGTGTATCATTTCTTGGTGATCCTAAATAAATAAATAAAAATGTCAAACTAACCACTGTTTTTTACTAAATACATCATCATCATCAGCCTATCGCAGTCCACTGCTGGACATAGGCCTCTCCAATTGCACACCACTTAGTTCAATCCTCGGCTACTAGCATCCAGCTCCTGCCAGCCGTCTTGCGCAAATCATCACTCCACCTGGCCTGTGGACGTCTTACACTACGTTAACTAAATACATATGAAGTATATTTAATATATGTCTTTTTGATCCGTGTAATCTCTGAAACAACTTAACGGATTCGACGGAACTTTCACTGGCAATTAACTGATAACATATATTTTTACACTACCTTCGCTCCACAGCGTCACTCGTGATTAACAAAAATAAATGCGGGTATCAGCTTGTACGTAATGTAAACAGATTTTTTGGATGCTAATACGTATTCCACTAAAGAAAAAAACGAAGATTTATAAGTTTTCTTTCACCTATAAAACCGCCATCCCTGTCAAAAAAACATCGGCCTCCAGAATGACCCAAGAATACAAATCACCAGTATTTGCATAAAACGGTCTCGGAAGGACTATCGACTGATTTCCCAGGAGATTCAGTTACATAAATCTGCAGGTAAAGTGTATGTGCCCGTTTATATAGTTTGTAGGTACCAGACGAAATACGAAGCATGGTACCCTATTCTGAGTTTATAATTAAGACAAAATTTGATACAATAAATTAGCTTGAAGGAACGGGTATCGGGTCCTTCTAACACAAAGGGAGGATCTTCATACTTACCATGTTTCAACAGTATAGTTCTTATAGTTTCAGAAAAAAGTGGCTTTGACATACTGCCGGACAGACAGAAAGACAGACAGACATAACAAATCTATAAGGGTTCCGTTTTTTGCCATTTGGCTACGGAACCCTAAAAAAACATTCATCACAATTTCTATAGGAGTTATTTATTGAGAGCTTTCATTATGTTGTAACTTTGCTGTACATTCCATGTGTATATTGAGGTACCCGTTTTCCTCCTACGGTATAAATAGCCAGCACTTTGTTACTTAAACTTCCTTATGACAAGATTTGTGATGCTCACTTATCTCTCTACTACATACACTATTAGTTTTTATTTTCTCTCTCTTCTTTTTTAATATATTTTTTCGGACATCTCACACACAACGTCATCTACTCTCATACTAAGCAGAACTTGTATAATGGGTACTAGACAACTGATATAAATACATAAAACATACTTTTTTTTTGGAAATACATACATATTATACATAGAAAACACCCAGACTCCGAAACAATTACTTTTGGATCACACAAATAATTGATCCGACCCGGGAATCGAACTTGAGACCTCTTGATTAGCAGTTGCATGTAATAGTAGCAGTAAACTGCCTCGTCGGTCTCGGATAGCGTATGCAACTGCTAATCAAGAGATCTCGGGTTAAAATCCCGGGTTGTCCCAAAAAGTGGAATTTTGGAGGTGATTCACGACCGTGCCTCGGAGAGCACGTAAAGCCATAGGTCCCGGTTGTCATGAACACCTATGGCAATCGTTATTGAAAAACGGGGCCCTCGAATTTACTGACAACTAGTTCAACCTTCGATTTCAGTTCTCCCTTCGGGTTTTTTTTTTTTTTTTTTTTTTTTTTTATTGAGGTCTCCATAGTGACCTCACTACTATTCCCCCGTCCGTGAGTACAGGACCTTGTTGTTCAGACTTATTTACAATCACTTATGTACTATTTACAATTCTTCGGGAATAATTCCCGGTATCATGGTGATTTGTCAGCAATATTGTATTATTTACATTTATTATTTACATGCATAGGTCTATATTTTACAAGTTCTAATTTTTTTTTTTTTTTTAGGCATGTATTGTATTCAACATATTATCTATAAAAGCATCATCTTCCGAGCCTTTATTCCCAAGTTTATTTGGGGTCGGCTACTAGTTCAACCGGTTTTACCTGAATTTCAGTTTTTCCATGGAGCGACTGGCATCGGACCTCCGCAACCCTAAGGGAGAACTGAAATTCGAAGATTGAACTAGTTGTCAGTATATTTGAGGGCACTGACTTCCCAATAACGATTGCCATAGATGTTCATGACAACCGGGACCGACGGCTTTACGTGCTCTCCGAGGCACGGGCGTGAATACCGCCAAACTTTCAAACTCCGGGCTGCTATTAGGAATTTCCTAAGAAAAACCCAAAAACACTTTTTGGCCCGACCCGGGATTTGAACCCGAGACCTCTTGATTAGCAGTCGCATACGCTAACCACTAGACCAAAGAGGCAGTTATTATCTATAAAAGCATATCTGTTATTAACATTCCTTGATAAGCATATGCTTAAATACATTTTAATTATAAGCTTGACAATTTTAGTTTGTCTACTGGTCTGTGTTACAGTTGTCCTGTATTAATATTTTTATTTAATAATTTTTAAGCATGTGTAAGTTGCGTGTTGTGTTGTGTGTTGTTGTATGGTGTGGTGTTGTATGGTGTGGTGTTGTATGGTGTGGTGTTGTGTGGTGTTGTATGGTGTTGAAGGGTGTTGAGTAGTGTTGAATGGTGTTAAGTGGTGTTGTATGATGTTTTGATGTGTGATGTTGTGTAGTGTTGTATGGTGTTGTGTTGTGTAAGTTGAGTTAGTTATGTAGATCACTCCAAGACGTCACGCATAGGTATTGGCTCCAACCTCGTAATACTTATGACCGGTGTTGTGTTTTGTGCATGTTTAGTTCGTGTTTGTATAGTTGTGTCAATTCACTTTCAACGCCCTATCTTGGTCGACAATATATTTATAATACCAATTATAAACAATTGCCGACCCCTCAGTTATGAATTGATCTTTTCTGTTTGTGCGTGTAGCTGTTTAGTTGTTGTGCATGTTCTGATTTACTCCTATATATTTAATATATATTGCGTAGATCAGTGTCTATGTGTGTATATGTTCCATGTCGTGTGTGTGCTGTGGGTGCGTGAGTCATAAATACTGCGTGCTCGAGCGGGCTAGGTAGTCCCATTTAGAACGAGTTGGGCATTCGGCACTAAAGGCATTATGGCCTGTGCTTCGCAGCCCAGAGTGCGCGCAGTTGCAGCAACGCGGTTCCGCTCCCTTTAGGAAGTCGGGGCAACTCTCACGTAAGTGAGAGCCCCCGCAGTGGCTGCACTTGCTCGCACTCTCCGCGCAGAATCTACGGCCATGGCCGAATCCAAGGCACCTGGTGCATTGGATGAGCGGAGACTGGTCCTCCACTCTGACCCTTTGCAGGTCAAGGTAGAGGGTCCCTGCCTCCGTCATCCTCTGCCACACCCTTGGCTTAACCTGTAAAACTATGTGTGACGTCTTGCGGTTTCGTGTCCGTTTCCTGTATTTGACGAGTATGTCTTGTTCGTCTTGTGGTAGGCCCACGAAGATATCGGCGTTTTGGGTGTATATGGCCCTTACCGTATCTTCGTCACCTTCGTCCGTATAAACATCCTTTAGGACGACAAGTGGATTTTTGTTGGTCATGGGCGCTACCACAAGACCGTCACCATAACGCTCAATGCGTTCCATCACCTTAGTCCTTTCTGTCTCCGTGTCGCAGCCCAGGATAACAGTGCGATTTTTCGCCTTCCTGGCTCTAGTGACTTTGAGGCCAGTGGCCCTGGCGTCGACCGTCCTCTTCACCTTGGCGAGCACCTCCTCAGCGGTCTCTAGACTGTCTGTGGAGGTGACCGCCACCGAGTGAAGCGCCGGGCGGCGCCCGGGTCTGGCTGCTGCGACACTGGCATACGTCTTGGGGGTCGGGTCGCTCTCCGGTTTCAGGCCACTTGTCGCTTCGGCAAGACACGTTCTCGCCTCTACGACAACGTCTCTAGCGACGGTGGCCACCAGGTCCTCAATTTGAGTCCCCTTCGGGTTGCAGAGGACCGATGCCAGTCGCTCCGTGAAAAAAAATAGATATTCAGGTAAAACTGGTTGAATTAGTACCCGACTAAATGGGTCAATGCCTGTCGGGGGTGACGGAAGAATGTAACTGCAAATTTCTTTCCCCCGACTATTGGCAAGCAGAGGAATACCGAGGTGGTTTTTAGTCGGTAGAAGTCCGACAGACACCTTCGCTCTCCTCCAAAAAACGTACGTATACAGAAATCTTAATAATGTTATAACATTTACATTCTACCTTACCTTACCTTACCTACCCACTTACATTACATAATTGTTTGCAAATATATTTTTTTAGTATGTATTCTAACCAATTAGAATAGCATCTATTAAAAACAGGTAAAACATCAGTTAATAAAGGTAATAAAAAGCGAATTATTAGTAATGAAGGCTAGGAAGATGATATCTTTGTTTAAGTGGTTTATTATAATCTATTTTACATTATTACTGGCTGAAAACTTTAAACACTCGTGACCACGAGCGGTATAACTCGTTCGAAACGTCGGAAAGTAGAAGGTATCATAACTTGTTCAAAGAACAAGTTAGATTTTTAATAGTTTATTATTTTTAAAATTCTTACTTGGAGAGCCAGTACTATCTTCATAAATTGTAAACGAATACCTTCTTGTCAGAATGATCTTGGGGCTGACATCAAATATCCAAGTTATCGAATAGGTACAGTCTACTTGAACCTGACAAACTACCTAGATAACACATTACTAACATTTACCTTCGTACTATTGAATATTGGTTCTCCTGTGAAGCGATTTAATTGACATTCACCAAGACCATGAATCAAATGAAACCTTACAAGGGCTGATAAGATCTCGTTTGATTTTAATTTTTTGATTTGATCTTGTCAAAGATTTTTTCCTGGACAAAAATTAAGTATTATTCCAGTTCGTAAGTTATCTTTGTTAAATTTTTTGTATAGATTCTTTCATCCGTTCTGACGTGTTAAATTATAAACTTATTTCTACACCAACTTTCAGATTTTTTTAAATAGTGAAAAATATCAGTTAATTCTATAGTTTTATTGGTAAATAATAATTTAAGTGTTAAAAATAGTAGGCCAATACCTCCTTTCTAAGGAGAGGTCTATGTCCAGCAGTGGACTGTTACAGGCTGTTGATGATGATGATGTTTAAAATTAAGTCCAGTTCGTTTTCAAAAGTGTTCAAAAAGAATCTACCAAAAATATTGTTTTATCTTAAATTCTCATTGGCAATGGACTGGCCATATTAGCCGCAGGACCGACCACCGTTGGGGTAAACGTGTTCTTGAGTGGAGACCGCGTCTCGGCAAACGTAGTGTAGGACGTCCATAGGCCAGGTGGAGTGATGATTTGCGCAAGACGGCTGGTAGGAGCTGGATGCGAGTAGCCGAGGATTGAACTAAGTGGTGTGCAATTGGAGAGGCCTATATCCAGCAGTGGACTGCGATAGGCTGATGATGAAATTCTCATTAATATTTTAATAAATGGATTAAATAATATTCCTTAGGGTGTCACAATCCGGTATCACTACCAATATTGATATTGAAGAGAACGTGGCGACTAAGGGCCACAGCACACTAGCTACTTTTAGCATCGGCGATCGGCGATTTGGCGACTACATCGATCCTGCATCGCGTTTTAGCGACTTCCTGCGTTCGATCGCGATATCGGAAACGCGCGTTTTAGCGACTGCCCAGATGCCAAATCGATGCTACCGGCATCCGAATGTGTGCGGAGAGTAGCGTTCAGCTGCTGTGTCGCGCTTCTAAAAAGCGACTCAATCTCCGCGTTTGTCGTTTTTAAGTGTGCGGTGTAGAGCGTTCGGTCGCCGTATTTAGCTTCTAAAAAGCGACTAGTTGCCGATCGCCGATGCTAAATGTAGCTAGTGTGCTGTGGCCCTAAAGGAGCATACTATACAGGATAACATGACTGTAAAGAGAAATAAAACTTGAAACAAAACCCCCTAACCAATATTTCAAACTTTGTTCGTTTTCTAGTTTTCTATTCTATTCTTCGTTCTATTTCTCTATTCTATTGTTTCATTGGCTAATGATACAAGAGAATAGAGAATTTGACTACCTCGTTGGTCTAGTGGTTAGCGTATGCGACTGCTAATTAAGAGGTCTCGGGTTCAAATCCCGGGTCGGGCCCAAAAGTATTTTTGGGTTTTTCTTAGGAAATTCCTAATAGCAGCCCGGAGTTTGGAAGTTTGGCGGTGATTCACCCCCGTGCCTTGGAAAGCACGTGAAGCCGTCGGTCTTGGTTGTCATGAACATCTATGGCAATCGTTATTGGGAAGTCAGTCCCCTTAAATATACTGACAACTAGTCTAATCTTCGAATTTCAGTTCTCCGTTAGGGTTGCGGAGGTCCGATGCCAGTCGCTCCGTGGAAAAACTGAAATTCAGGTAAAACCGGTTGAACTAGTAGCCGACCACAAATAATCTTGGGAATAAAGACTAGGAAGATAATGACAAGAGAATAGAGAAATAGGATACAGAATGGAAAACGGAAAACGTTTGCAACTTGGATATGGGGCTGCTGCCAAATCGTCTGGCTAGCGTGATTACAGCACGCTAGTGAGAAGAATTGATATGAAATTCATTTAGACGTGTGTAAAGACGATTATTCCATGTTATCAACAGCCTTTAACAGTCCACTGCTGGACATAGGCCTCTCCTTGAAAGGAGGTTTCGGCCTACTATACCACGCTGGCCAGACGGGTTGGTATAGGGTTGGTTTCAAGTTTTCCCTCTCTTGGCAGTGATGTTAGCTGCTTATTTTGTTCCCATAGTCGCCTCTTACGACACCCATGGAATGAATAGGGGTGGTGACACTTGTATTCTTAATCCGTCACCACACGGATCCTTTCTATGTAATCCTAAAATAATATAGTATCTATAAGTTGTCCTATTGCTTAAGTCTTAAGTCGTAAGGTTTCCAAATTGTTCGAACACTTAACATTATTAACCCCAAAAGCTACATTTGCTCATCTAGAGTTACAACATTGCCCTTGTGTAAAGCTGTTTTAAATACTAACCTTAAAGGTCAAACTTAGCATTAATTATGAGTTTCTGACGAACTAAGTAATTAAGAATTTCTTTGTTACCTGTACAAACTTAGTTCTCTTCTAAAACACATAACAAATGCCATTGTTTCATCTAGAAAGCATTTTCTGTATAATTCTACGTTTAACTACACTTGTATTATATTACTAAATAAAGTTGCTGCTATTAAAAGGAATGTAATTAAAATTTTCTTTGTTATTAATCAAAATCTCGAAAAGTTTTTGTTAATTTTAATCGTTTTAAATTCTGTGTTTGAAGCGTTGTGATTCAATCTTATAACTATTTATCTAAAACATCGTTATATAATCGAACACAATCTGGAATACTAATACCTTTTTATGTGTATATTTATGAAAAAATAAGAAAATTTTACAGAATACTATGTTCTCTATATGGCAATAAACCTAAAATTAGATATGTCGTTTACTTACATACGTAATATAAATATTGTCTTATAATGTTAATCAATTAATTATCATTATTTTTGGCTGGTAACCTTTTAACTATTACACGTTTATAGTTCAGGACATAGGAATTTAGAACATGTTTTTAAATATATATTTTGAGTAAGTTTCTTGGCACACCTTTAGTATTATCTATAAACTATGTCTAAATATACAATAATTATCCAACGCCTAAATAATACTCTATTGTGCTGTCCACGAGGTTCAAAATTAAACCGATAATGGGCATTGATCTTTCAGCTTAATATCTCAAGGCGTCCCTACACAGAAGGGTTATATTAGCCAGACCGGTAAATAGACCACAAGTAATCTTCTGGGAGTTCTTTCTCAGTTTATTTTGAGTATTAGAAAAAATATATATATGTTGGACATATAACACTCTGCATCATCTGGTTCCAAACTAAGCAGAGCTTGTACTATGGGTACTAAACAACTGATATAAATACAAATATAATTTTTTTTTGTAAATACATACATATTATACATAGAAAATACCCGAACTCCGAAACAAATATTTTCTTCCCATACAAACATTTGGTCCAATCCGGGAATCGAACCCGAGATCTCTTGATTAGGAGCCGCACATGCTAACTACTAGAACAATAAGTCAGTAATAACAATATTGTTTGTGTAAGACACCTATAAAACACCATCAACGTCAATCGACCAGTATCTGCGTAGTTTATTGCACTTTATCGCTAATTTTTATTTCATTGTTTTCAATAATAATATTGACGTAAGCCATTTAAAATTTTTGATAAATATGCTATTAAAGACCACTTACATTAACATAATGTTTTTTTTACTAAACATTTTAAGTACCTACTTATTATTAGTAATTTAAACTTCCTCTATTTTCAATAGAGGAAGTTTGAATTACTTCGTTGCGGTCTTCCAACTTTCCTAATAATTTATCATCGGAATCTCTGGTGGTACCTAGCCATAATACCACATTCTATGACAAATCTTTTACGGTACAGGCTATTAGATTATGGAACGCCTTGCCGATATATGATGCAGAAACATCTGACCATGCCGCCGTTGTATGGTACACTATTTTGCATTGCCAACCCTCATAATGAGGATGCCTACCCCTGCTCCTGGATTCTACTCATGCTTTCCATCAGGTAGAGTAGAGTCACTTTGGCAGGCTTACATATAAAAAAAAACAACATGTGCTGGCCTTGGAACTCACGGCTTCAGAGTGGAAGAAATACACAACAGATCTAAGTGGTTCGGATCTTCCTTCATGTGCCGAGCAGTAAAAAACTTGAACTCATTGCTAGCCTGTGTTTCCTTCCCACTATGATCCCGGATCCTATAAGCGGGGCGTTAAAAATTAGCTCAATAGGCCGCCATAGTGTGTGAACCTATAAAAGATTACGCTGCGAGCTAAGAGTCGAGTGTGAAGGTATCAAGTTCCTCCATCACAAAGGAAGGATCCTCCGACGTTGTATATTTTCTATAAATATCTCTTTCGCGATTCAGGATTAGTAGTTACTCGGTATAGTTTATTCAATGTTTTCTTCGTGGTTCGGTATTCCTTCGTTAGATGGCGCTGTTATATATTTTCGCTTGCGCTGTATGTGGAGGTCACCACTCGAGTATTAATTAATATTTCGTTAAAATGGAGAATAAGTATACCCTTTAAAAGACACAACACAGGCACGCAATTCAGCTAGTAACAATATAAAACTAGCAACGAAATCTTTCTATAAGTCATGTCTCTTCTAAACAAATTAAATGGCAATTGTTACAAACGTTGTAACTCAATATCAAATACTACAAGTATGTAAGATTCCAAGAATTCCTTACGACGTATTCCAACATTTGTCATGTAATGAAACATTCATTATTTCGCAATAACTTTATCGAAGCAAGACATCTGGCGTCATGTAATATTCAATATTTACAATATAGTATTAGGTATACAAAACGAAAGCGATTCCGCTGTCTGTTCGTTTGGAGTATTTAAGCTACTGTATATATACCTCGAAAGCTCTCCAAGGTTCCTTATGTCAATTTTTGTCTGTTTGTCCATCTATCTGCGATGTATTTTGGAGACTATTACAAAATACAATGTCGTTGAAAATCACTTCGAAGGAATTTCAAAAGGTTAAAATATGTAGGAACTTTAAATTTGACTACAAAATATCAGTTGTTCCATAGTTACCTACTTAGTCTGAACTTACTGTAATGTAGGCCTTGGAAGTCATCGTTTCAGAGTGTTAGAAATACGCTGTCGATCTTTTCAATTATTTTTTTAAAAATTGTCTAAATAACTGTTTTTTTTTTTTATTCATATTTTTTCTTTTACTCAATAAACGTTTTAATATATGTAATGCATGCATATTACACCAGAGGAAATCTGAGAATTTAAAAGACCTCCGTGCAAAGCCGGGCCGGATTACTAGTTTAGAAATAAATGGCAACATTGGATATCAACACTTATACATCATCGATCTGAATTTGTAGTTAAGTGGTTATAAATTATTGTATTTTGTATTTCGTTGGTGAGTCTGAGACCGGAGGCCTAATCATTCTGCATCATTCTTCCGGCCGGGCTAATGTTATGAAGCTTGTGATTGTGTGCATGTATGTTTATTTGTCTGTTAAATATTTATGCTCAAACGACGCATTTAAATTATATAATCAAGCAGTAGCAAGTTTTCAATCACTGAACAAATGATATAGGTTTTATGAGTAAGATAAGATAATTTTAAAGTAATATAAAATTTTGAAAAATAAATTAAAACAGAGCTGAATAATTTATTCAAAATTTGGTATGGAGATCGCTAGCAGTCTGAATTTAACTTGAGTTTTAATTCCGAATAAATGTATTATTCTCAAAGAATAAGTAAAGTACGTAAATATATTTGATAAGCCGTGGGTATCACCACAAGGCGCAGCTAGTAGCCATTATATTTGACACTGTTTTTATCTTTCAATTAAATACACACAAGCCAAAGAAGGTACAGAAGCTTCTGTAACACTTCTACAGACAGTTCATCGGTGCTGCATCAAACAACTTTGCTCTAATCTTCACCTTTTCTGTCTACGCTCCGTCTCATGGTCTTTCGAGCCCCTTTAATTTTTGACCCCATCGGTCACCTTGTCTGACTTCTTTCTTTATTTCTATCATCTTTATACACGCTATAAATTAGCTTTACCTATATGTTTGTTTGTAACCGAGTACTTTGGGTGCGATTTTGACCCACATTACATTGCCAGATTTCGTTGAAACTTTGTAGATTTGTCGAGGACCGATGACAATACACTAATTAAAAAAAAAACAAAAAAAATGTTTAAACAAATCAGTCTTGTTTTAAAAAAGCGGCCAAGTGCGAGTCGGACTCGCCCATGAAGGGTTCCGTAGCAGCAAGTAACATCATATAAAAGTTTTTGTAGTTCGTTGTAACTTTCATCGATGTTTTAATAATAGTGTTTTGATTGAAAGAAATGTAAATTGCGGTTTATGATTTATGACGTATTAAAAAAACTACTTACTAGATCTCGTTCAAACGAATTTTCGTTGGAAGTTTGCATGGTTATGTACATCATATATTTTATTTAGTTTTATTATTCTCATATTTTAGAAGTTACAGGGGGGTTACTGTACACATTTTACCACTTTGGAAGTGTCTCTCGCGCAAACTATTCAGTTTAGAAAAAAATGAAATTAGAAACTTTAATATAATTTTTGAAGACCTATCCATAGATGGTTTTGATAAAAAAAAAAATTTGAAATTCAGTTCTAAGTATGGGGACACCCAAATTTTATTGCTTTTTTTAATATTTTTGTGTAAAAATATTAATGCGGTTCACAGAATAGGTACATCTACTGACCAAGTTTCAACAGTATAGCTCTTATAGTTTCGGAAAAAAGTGGCTGTGACATACGGACGGACAGACAGACAGACAGACATGACGAATCTATAAGGGTTCCGTTTTCTGCCATTTGGCTACGGAACCCTAAAAACTTCTATGTATAAAGTTCTATTAAAGTAGAACTTTTGTTCTATTAAAGTAGAAAATAATTTTAATGTATCAAAGCGTTCTGAAAATACTTCAATAACGTTGCCCCATGCTTTGTTACATTAAAATAATTCTTAATAAGTTACTCTGTATTGTTATGTTACAAACTTTTGTGCATATGCAGTTTACACTCTCTTGAAATACATGTTTTAGTTTACCGAGACTCGGGAATAACTTTCCTGTCTGCTTCCCAAGAGACTAAACCGTCGGGAACTTCATAAACTTGGTTAATTAGTTTTGTCTTGACTGTGGCGTAGTCGATAAAGAATTTGCCGCGTAACTTAACCGTATATTGAGTGTTAAGTAATTTTATTTTTCAATTTACGAGCTGTAAATAAAGCTGGGATTAAAACTCGAATGTAATAAGGAAGAGATTTATGGGTTTCCTAAATGTTTGGTGATTAAGTTATTAAAGTTTGAAGAATATATTTTTTATTTATCCAAGAGTTGAACTTAAAATCATTGTTTTAGTGCTTAGTGATATTGACTCCTGGATGCAATTTCCAGGGCAATTAATAGCATGATGAACAAACGCAATTGTATGTTAATTATCTAGGAAAAACATACTCTAACCAATCTGAGAAAGAAATGCATTCTGAAAGCAATGTAGTAGAAGACAGTCACAAAAGCGTAAAGTGTTCTTTTGTTTTATATTTAAGCCTACCAAAGTGACTCTACTCTGCCTGATGGAAAGCATGAGTAGAATCCAGGTCTAGGGGTCACCATCCTTATTGTACACCATTTGCCCACGCAATTCAGCATGCATTCTGACACTACCCAACAAACTACGACAGCAAGATTGGTGGGGTCAGTGGGACATGGGGTAGTACTGCCCCGGTCGAGACGGCCCATTCCTCCTGAAGTCAGCATGGCTCTACTACCTACCGAAGTCAAGTCAGAAAGAAGTCATACAAATTATGATGATAGTATGATGCATACGTATTGATTTCGGCCCAGACAAATGGTGCTCAAAATTTGAATTTAAATACGAGTGCCTTATCAGTAGGTTTGGTACACAAGATTCATTTTATCTTGCTTACACAGTAGGGGCAAACTTTACTCTCAAATCTAAGACCACAATTGAAAATCACTAAGTAAAGTTTCGAGAGAGCTCCGCTAAGTAATATCGGACCTAGTTCGGAAATTAAATACTCTATCTTTGAAAGAGCTTAATTAAAGTGCTGTTGAGTTTGCTTAAGACTTTTTTCTTTTATTACAAAATTATATTTTTAGACACTAGGCAACGATTATATTACTCCGGACTCCGAAGTGTCCATACTTCAGGCACTACGTATTATTCAACGTCTATTAACCACAGTAGTCACTCTAGACCAGTGGTTCCTAAGTGGTTTCCAATATTATTACCCCTGTCACTATTATTCCTGTGTGTGTCCCTGTTATTATTAGGAAAACTGATTTACCGCCGCTCGCCGATTGACTTTATCAATTAATGCAAACATATACAAACATCTATGTAATTATAAATTGCACAACAGGCTTACTAACAAATTTAACATGTTTTTATATTTAAACATTAGATTAAAATTAGTCAGTTACATTGACTGTTCATCAATCATCATCATCAACAGCCTTTAACAGTCCACTGCTGGACATAGGCCTCTCCTTAGAAAGGAGGTTTTGGCCTACTATACCACACTGACCAGACGGGTTGGTATAGGGTTGGTTTCAAGTTTTCCTTCTCTTTGCATCGATGTTGTCTTGCGTAGTTTATCCCTTAGTCGCCTTTTACGACACCCGTGGGATGAATAGGAGTGGTGACACTCTATATTCTTAATCCGTCACTACACGGACTCATTGACTGTTACATTGAGTTATATTGAGTGTAACTAATCCTAACGAAAAAACCCCCCTAGTTAGGAACCCATGCTCTAGACGATATCGCATCTGCGTGGAGTGTAGGAATGGGTAGAACTAGTAATACATAAAAAGATAGAAGGCACTAGATTCCACGGTAGGGCTCCAATCGCTGGATTGACCAGGTAAAATACACAATTGGATAACACGTGTCTGACTATGGCCAAGAATCTGCTATCAGAGAAAGATGGTTAGAGATTGTACGAGAGCTAAGTTGGCTTTTACCACCGAAATAGACATTTCTAAGTGATCACGACCGCTCTGCCAAGACCCAAGCTCTGCCAAGAAGATGAAATTTTGTGCATATCGGGTAGGTCTGAGAATCGGCTAACATCTATTTTTGATACCCCTCAGACGCGAGCGGAGCCGCGGGCATCAGCTAGTACACTATATATATTTTTACAAAAAATAGTAAACTCTGTATTTATATCAGTTGTCTAAAATCCATTATACAAGCTCTGCTAGTTCATGGCTACAATATTATAATTAATTTTCTCTGTCCATCTATCTCATTTGCGACACATCTTAGAGACTGTTAGAAATTAAAATGTTTTTCAAAATCCCTTCAAAAAAATTGTTAGCATTTAAAAATATCTTTGACTACAAAATACCAGTAAATATCACTATAACCCACAGCTGTCGAATACAGATATTAACTTAATCTAAACTTACACAAAGTGCCATATTGAACGATCTCATTCAAATTAAAATGTAAATCGAAAGCACTTTTAAAAGGTTTCATTTCTTCCTGACCTCCTTGAGACTCTATTTAAAGGCACTACATTACCATTCACCAGGACAGGTGCTTTTAGCGGTTGCAATATCTTTCCTCGAAAGCCTTTTAATTCAAATGGTCGTTTCATTTTAGTTGGCTTCCAAAATGATTTTCAGTTAAATAGATGCCTGGCATTGAGAATGGCGACCTAAAGATGGTATTTTTCAGAGCAACCATTACATAGATTGAATTTCGATTTCGCCCGATTTTCGTCTAATTACTTTTATTGATGTTATGCGACTGCCGATAAAGAGATCTCGGGTTCGATTCCCGGATAAATCTAGGTTCAGTGGATAGACCAACGTAGCAAATTTACTTAGTCTATCCTACTAATACTATAAACGCGAAAGTTTGTGAGTATGTTATGTTATATATGTTTGTTGCTCTTTCATGCAAAAACTACTGAATGGATTTTGATGAAACTTCACAATAATATAGCTTACATATCGTAATAACACATAGGCTACTATTTACCGCCCTGGCGGGCCTACACGCGAGTGGAGCCGCGGGCAAAAGCTAGTACTCTATACATCTAAACATATCAAAGTGAATACAGTACTTTGAACGAAAATGCACTTCTAAAAGAAAACTATATATTTTTGAACCGATTTTAAAGGATCTTTCACTGGCAGATACCTGATTACATAAGGAGTAACTTTGGCTAATTTTTAACCGACTTCAAAAAAAAGGAGGAGGTTCTCAATTCGTCGGATTTTTTTTATGTATGTTCAGTGATGATTTCGTCTTTTATGAACCGATTTCAAAAATTTTGCATTGGAATGGGCGTAGCTTACAGGTGGTCCCATAATCACCATATTGGGATCTGATGAAGGGATCCCAAGGAAATCGAGGGAACTCCTCAAATATCATAGGCACAATTGTCGCGATTTGGGTTCTCGGAATAGTTTTTCTTTGAAGTCGGTTTCTTTTTGTAAAAATTATTTAGATTGAGTTCGTTCCGTGGCGTTACTCGCGATTAACAACAATAACAACGAAAAAAAAATAGTAAAGAAATATAACAGTTCTAACAATGAATTATTTTTATTTTGCTAAAATGACGTGAAATTAAGATAAATAAAGGTCTGGTTTTGCCAGCGAAAGAAAATTCCATAAAAATCCAATGGCACCCGAAAAAAAATGAGAAAAATACATGGCTATAGTATTTTTTTTAATAAAACGCCTAACGTTAGCGGCATTCGAAAATAACGATATAATTTTTCCCAGTTTGATAATGTCACAGGGCAGTTAAATCGCAGAGGTTGAATATATATTTCTCCTATTTTTTTTTATTATTATTTTCATTAATTTTTCCTATTGTCGACTATGGTGATGTATGTTATCTCGACTTGAATGCAGATCTGCTCAATAAATTAGACCGGCTTCTCAACAATTGCATTCGATTTATATTCAATCTGCGAAAGTATGATCATATTTCTTCTTATCGTATACAACTGTCATGGTTACCTATTAGGCAGCGCCGCAGTTTGAGAGTGCTAACTACGTTGTACTCCCTTCTTCATTCACCAAACTCGCCCACCTACTTAAAATCCTACCTCCAATATCTCTGCTCTAACCATGACAGAAATCTTCGCTCTTCTAATAATCTTCTCCTTCTTTGCCCTGCACACATTTCAAGTAAAGTCCACTGTTCTTTCCCTGTTCAAGCAGTTACTCTTTGGAACGCGCTCCCATTGGAAATCAGGATGTCCACTAGCCGATCCAGTTTTAAATTTAAAGTGCGAAAACATTATAGAGACTTGTTGACGGAGTCTTCAGAATAACGCTATTTATCATAATTATCCAAGTATTATATTCATGTAGTATATGTCTATGTATATATATATGTAGGAAAACTCACGAAAATCAGGCAAATCCGCAATCTTGCTCAAAAAAACTTTTATTATTCACCTTTTATAGCTTCGTAACAATCTTTTCGTCTGACACCTCAAAAGAACAAACTTCACTCTCGTCTTAGCTACTTCATTGACATTTAGTGTGGCCACTATCATGCTACAAACCGAACCAATAAAATTACGTAGTAGTAAACTCAAAAAATAAAAAATCTTAATAAATTAGTAATCTATTCCACACGGCCTTCCTGGTCCTCATCTGTCCCAGATGAAACATCTTCATCTTCTACGGAGACCCACGGCTTCATGAGGTCAGCAGAACTTGTGGTGTTTATGGGACCTTCAGAACTTCCAACTTTTCGTACAGCGTATCTGTCATTACGCTTCTTCGTTGTGACCTCGTAGGGGCCAAGATATTTCGGGAACAACTTGCTTCCTTGCGAAAATTGCGTATTCTTGATTGCGACTAAATCTCCTTTTTCGTATGATGTTGCTACTCTTCTTTTTTTATTGTAATTTTTTCTGTTCTCTTCTTGTATTTTCTTTATAGATTCTCTAGCTTTCTCTCTCAGTTCATGTCGCGTCTCGGTCATCCTTTCTATATTTTCTTCTTCTATCATCTTCATAAGTTCATCATCTCTGTCTTTCATCTTCACTCCGAACATTAACTCAAATGGCGTCATGCCAATGCTTCTTTGGTAGGTTCCGTTCAAGCAGCGTTGGACGTTGGACACTTTACGATACCATTTCGTAGGCTCATCAGCGCTAAGCTTACTTAAAACGCTAATTATTATTTGATGGATGCGCTCCACTTGTCCATTTCCTCTCGGTTGTCCGGTCGTTATCAAATAGTGCTTAATATTCTCATTCTTACAGTAATCCTTGAAGTCATTGGATGTAAATGCAGCGTTTCGATCTGAAATAATTCTTTCTGGCGAACCAAAAACTTGTTGTTGCAGCTCTAATTTACTTAAAGTCTCTTCAGATGTTAATGTTTTCACGGGATAGATCCAGGTGAACTTTGTAAATGCATCTACGATAGTGAGAATGTACTTATATTTTTTATTCGTAGACGTAAGTGGACCTAAATGATCTATGTGGTAAGTTGCTAAAGGTACATCTCCTTTTTCAATCGGGTTCAGCAATCCTTCTTTTTTGCCTCTTTTGTGAGATATCAGGATACACTCAACGCAATTATCAATTGCTTTTCTTACTTTCCCTGTTAAATTATCTATGAAATATTCTCTATTAATCAATTCTTCTGTTTTCACTACACCAAAATGTCCCTTCTCATGATTTTTTCTTATAATCTCCCATTGCATTTTTTTAGGTATTACCATTAGTTTATCACCATCCTTCCATTTGCATAATATCTCATTCTGCACAACGTAATCTTGATAATCATCTTTTTCTAAAATCTTCTTTATGATTCTAATATGCTCATCTTCATTTTGTGCTTTCTTTATGCGAGCTATAGTTTCCGTAAGTACTAAACAGAGAGGGTATCTACTCAGTGCGTCAGCATGTTTCATACGTGTTCCTGGTCTGTGTTCAATCTTATAGTCAAATTCCTCTAAAAGTAAAGCCCAACGAGCAACTCTGGGAGGTAGGTCCTTTTTCTGAAGTGTCATTGTAAGAGCAGAACAATCAGTTACTATTTTAAAATGTATACCCAGAAGATAGACTCTAAATTTCTTTAATGCGTTAACAATGGCCAGAACTTCGAGGTGATAACTGTGGTATTTTCTTTCTGCCGGAGTCGTCTTCTTACTCATATAATGTATAGGATGAAATTGATTATCTTTAGGACTTCTTTGAAGGAGAACTGCTCCATAGCCATCAGCGCTGGCATCTGTGTGTAACTCCGTCTCTAAATCCGGATTGTATATTCGGAGGACTGGAGACCTGCATAATATTTGTTTCAATTCGATAAATGCCTTTTCACACTTCTCATCGAAATTAAACTCAACGTCTTTCTTCAATAAATCCGTCATCGGCTTTGCAATCAGTGAATAATCTTTAACGAATTTTCGAAAATAACCTGTTAATCCTAGAAATGACTGAATAGCTTTGATATTTTTAGGTTTATTAAAATTCGCTACAGCCTTAATCTTCTCTGGAGAGGGTTGGACCTCGTTATCACAAATAATGTAGCCAAGATATTGAATTTTTCTCTTTAAAAAAATGGCATTTCTTCCAGTTGAATTCTAGACCGAATTCTTCAGCTCTTTCAAGTACTTTCTCTAATTTACTTATTCCTTCTTCTTCAGTCTTTGATGGTATTATTAAATCATCTAAATAAGTCAGTAAAGTGCCATTCATAATTAAATCGTTAAAGATGTCATTTATGAATCTCTGAAAAACGGACGGGGCGGTACAAAGACCAAAAGGCATTTTTAAAAATTCATACTGTGCTTGAGGCGTAACAAATGATGTATACTTCTGACTCTGTTCATTAACTCTTACGTGTAGGAAACCATTTTTTAAATCAAGAGAGGTGAAAAACTTTGCCTCCTTCAATTTGTCTATTTGATCTTCTATTATTGGCAGCGGATATCTTTCTTTAATTACTTTTTTATTTAATCTTCTGAAATCTATGCACATTCTTCGTGATCCATCTTTTTTATCAGCTAGTACTATGGGACTGGCGAAGTCAGATTTGCTTGGCTTTATTATTCCCTTATTTAACCATTCTTCTACCTGTGCGTTTACTACAGACATTTCCAAAGGTGATAAGCGACGAGGATTTTGGAAAACTGGATTTTCGTCAGTTAGTATTATTCTTAACTCAACGTTACTTTCTTTCTTCTTTTCATCAGGTTTGTATTCTTCACACATTTTCCGAATCTTTTCAGTATACTTAGAGTCTTCTATGTCATATTCGTGTTGATCTTCTTTCTTCTCCATTAACATAGTTAAATGCATAATTTTTTCCATGCGCACTCCTTCAGGAGTAAAACAGACTTCAAAATCTTTCAGGATTGGGTTTCCGACGAGTATAGAAACAGGTATCTCATTATCTTCGACAACATGAAAGCTGATATCTGTATAGTAGTTATCAATTTGTACTTTGGCTGTAAATATTCCTTGTGTGAAAACTTTATTTTCCGCTATCCCGGTTATACACGTTGACTCCATCTTATAATCTTTTGTTTTTTCTTTAATCTTCGCAAATTCGGATTTAGTTATTAGGTTAATATCGCTTCCGGTATCTATCAGTGTAATGAAGTCTTGCCCATGAATCTTAAGCTTTTTATAAGGAACTTTCTCTTCTTCGTTTTTAATTTGAATATTTAATGTTTTCTTAGATTTTAAACACTCAGTGGATTTATGGCCAAATTCGTTGCATTTAAAACATTTAATTCCCTTGGTACAAGTGGGTGCTTGATGATCTGTTTCACCACAGTTATAGCATCTCTTTCCATTATTCGTTTTGCGATTTGAATGATTCCCAGATGGATGACTAGATTGAGTGGCTTTTCCTGGTATCTTCTTTCTAAATTCACTGTATGTGTCCAGCTTCTTGCGAAAATCCTTCAGGTCTGAAGCACCATACAAAATAATTTTATTCGATTCTAAATCACGGATACCATCTATAACGTATTCTATCAAGGCAGCATCTTCCACCTTGCCATGTAAAGCCAATTCCTTCATGGTAAGGAAATATTGTTGGTAAGTTTCATCGCTCTTCATTTTACGCGAGGCAAGCTTCTTATGGATAATCGCGCTATTGATCTTGGGTCCAAATTCTTCTTTGAGTGCTTTCTTTAATGTTTCATAATCCTTCACTATCCCGTATGATCGTAAAAATAGCTTGGCGGTTCCCTCCAACAACCTTTTTGCATAAACTAGTTTCTCGACTTTGGTCCATTTCATTATTTGGGCGGTGTCTTCAAATTCATCTAAGAAAGTCTCGATTGGGTATGAATCATCGCCAGTAAACAAATTCATTGACTTCTCAAAATCTTTAAAAGAAATTTGTACTTCGAAATCCTGTTCTGCATCTTCAAATTCCTTTTCATCCTTCTTTGGCGGCATCTTGATTCTTTAAAAGTCTTCGAATTTCGTATTTTAAACTTAGTGCAATATGATGGCTTACTTCGATTCATAAATCTTCATCTTCAATCTTCAAAGAATAAATAAATTGAAATGTCTACCATTTTTGGTAGAACATTTCTACGCTGGTATCATTTTCTACCATGTCGATAAAACAGTCTGAGTTTATTCTACTCGTTCTTGACTATGTTCACTCCAGTCTGATCGATAAACAGCTTCTAATGGCGGAATTTTGGCGTCTTTCGTAGTATGAGGTTGTAGTCAAAAACGTTTAAAGTCTTCGATTTACCTGGGATTTTGTGTTTATCCCGGACGAGCCCCCATAAAGATGTAGGAAAACTCACGAAAATCAGGCAAATCCGCAATCTTGCTCAAAAAAACTTTTATTATTCACCTTTTATAGCTTCGTAACAATCTTTTCGTCTGACACCTCAAAAGAACAAACTTCACTCTCGTCTTAGCTACTTCATTGACATTTAGTGTGGCCACTATCATGCTACAAACCGAACCAATAAAATTACGTAGTAGTAAACTCAAAAAATAAAAAATCTTAATAAATTAGTAATCTATTCCACATATATATGTAAGTATGTATGTAAGTATGTGTGTGAGTAATGTGTGTATATATATGTGTATGTCTATTATATTTATATGTATTATACGTATATTATATTTTTGAAATTAATAACTTAGCCCCTCGCCTTACTTGTCCCCATATACACCTGCCACAAACAGCTTCGCAACACCCAAAGGTTTGTCTGGAAGATAATGCCTATGGCATTAAGTCCGCCTTGTGCAATATGTTTTGCAGGAAGCTTTAATAAATAAATAAATAAATAAATTTCTCAGTATATTTGTAGAGTAACCTTCTTTCGCAAGAAATGCTTATATCTAATAATCAAATATTAAAATATGTTGATTTTTAGGGTTCCGAAGTTTATGACTCGGAACCCTTATATATTCGTCATGTCCGTCTGTCCGTCCGTCCGTCCGTCCAAACGGTAAGTGCTAGAAAGATTAATTCAGTTCTTGGCTTTGAATTTTCGCAAAATTTTACCTAACCTCTAAGAATTAAACATTCTTATTAAACTAACCAAACGCTTATTGCGTTTGGACAGGGACAGTCTGCGGCTGGTGGCAGGAACTATCACCGGACACTACTCATTAAATAAACACTTCCACACCATAGGCATAACTGATAGTCCCCTATGCAGAGCATGCTTAGGCGATTCACACACTGCACCGCGCTACGACGCGTAGCGCGGAGTGCCAGATTTTAATATTGTATGCAAGTACATCGATTAGTATAGAAAACACGCCAGGTCCAACACACTGAACACGCGCCTAGGCGCGTGAGCGCGTGCGGCTAGCAGCTTCAGGATTGGCTGCCCGCGCCTACGCGCGTGTTCGCGTCGCCAGTGTGTGAAGTCCCTTAGGGAAAGAGGAAACGGTGTCGCATGCACTCATTGAGTGTACAGGTGTCACCGAAACACGGAAAAACACCCTTGGATCTCCCAAATCTGTTTCAGAATGTCTGGACAGACTCGGAGACCTTATCCACTTCTGGAGGCAGGTGGGCTGGCTAGAGTGATGGCCGCCCTCACGTACAATGGTCCACTTAAAGGACCAAGTGCGGAAACTGACCTACATAACATAGAACATAGACTTTAACGTTTAGAGAAGAAAACATAATATCGCATAGTACATCGTAATACTCGAACAATGTACTAAAGAAACATACACAGTGATTTTAGCAGGATAATTTTCTCTTCACAAAATTTTGGGTATAATAGAAAATACATAGGCAATCTTCGTTGTATTATCTTTACTCCTTATTACCTTTACGTTATTATTAATGCGAAAATAGCTCTGTCTGTCTATCTATCTGTGTGTCGCTTTCACATCAAAGCCACTGAACAGATTTTAATGAAATTTGGTACTCAGATAGTCTGAGAAAGCCAGATAGGCTACTTTTTACTATGACAAAAAACATAAACGCGGGCGGAGCTACGGACGAAAGCTAATTATTATATATACTACCTTTAACTACCTATTTCGGTTATCACAACATAAAGTAGCATCTGTGTCTTTCTTTAAGATCCAGTCTATCTTTATACCGAAATTCCTTAAAACCGGCTCAGCAGTTTACTCGTAAAGTGTAACAGACAGATGGAGTTACTTTTGGATTTATAATATTACTAGTATACACAGATTATGCAAACAAATATTGTCTCACCTACACATTTTGGTGCATTCTAAAATTGGTTTTGGGAATAAGGTCATTGTACATTAAATTTAAGTCATTTTATGTTCTCTCATATAAATTCGTAATACAGTGTACAAATAAAGAGTTTCCTCTCTATATATGAGATATATGTGTGAAAGCGATACTATTACCTATGAAATCTCCATTTATCAGCCATAAAATTATTGTCTTAGCATATGTGTGGTGCCGACTTATACTTCTGACATTACCTTTAACCGTGAAGGAAGTACGAGGTCACGTTTCCGAAATGTCGCTTGTAATCTTTAATGAAACAACGAATCGTGGTCACCGGGAATAAGTAAGGAACGAGATTTTTTTTAACAGATTTTATATAAAATGTTGACAATAATTCGTTTATCATATTAACAGTTCCTAAAATATTGCTTTTAAATATACCCTATGCTTCAAAATACACTGCGATCTTATGGAATACTTTTAGAAATTATGACTACAAGTGGTCGACACGCCACTTTCTACTGTGCCAAGCTTTGTGAGTTCAAATCCCGCTTGGGACCACATTTTATGTATTCCACAAATTGTTGTTCTGAGTCTGGATGGTCTGTACCATGTACGTTTGTAAAGTCCCCCTCTATACAGAATATATATTCTTAATGCAGGAGTTTTCTTTATCAAAAGAAAAAAATTAAAGCTGCTTTGAGGGCCTTGTTGGGTTAGCGGTTGGAAGTCGTTACTGCTAAAGCAGAGGTCATATGTTCAATTTCAATTCAGAAAATTAAATGTGTACAATTTTTAATATATTTTTCCATTGGTGAAAGAATATTTGAAATCGGTTTAGTGATTATAATAAATAATAATAAATATTTCGGACATTTTACACACAACGCCATCTAGTCCCAAACTAAGCAGAGCTTGTATTATGTGTACTAGACAACTGATATAAATACATAAACATACTTTTTTTTGTAAATATATACATATTGTACATAGACAAACACCCAAACTCCGAAACAAATATTTGCGGATCACACAAACATTTGGTCCGACCCGGGAATTGAACCCGAGACCTCTTGATCAGCAGTCGCATACGCTGACCGCTGACCACTAGACCAACAGCAGCATGGTATGAAATCATAAGAAACAAACGAGCCAATTCATTAAAAATTACATTTGACGGCATCGGTAGAGCAATGGTAGCATATCGATTCAAGGGTCTCACTAAATGATTTTATGATCTGCTGATATGTTGCGGAATTTGGGTGTTTTTAGGGTTCCGTAGCCAAATGGCAAAAAACGGAACCCTTATAGATTCGTCAAGTCTGTCTGTCTGTCTGTCTGTCCGTCCGTATGTCACAGCCAATTATTTCCGACACTCTAAGAGCTATACTGTTGAAATTTGATCAGTCGATGTATTCTGTGAACCGCATTAAGATTTTTACATAAAAATAGTAAAAAGACAATACATTTTGGGGGTCCCCATACTTGGAACTGAAACTCAATTTTTTTTTTTTATCAAACCTATACGTGTAGGGTATCTATGGATAGGTGTTCAAAAATGATGTTAAGGTTTCTAATATAATTTTTTTCTAAACTGAATAGTTTGCGCGAGAGACACTTCCAAAGTGGAAAAATGTGTCCCCCCCCCCTCTAACTTCTAAAATAAGAGAGTGATAAAACTAAAAAAAATATATGTTATACATTACCATGCAAACTACCAACGAAAATTGGTTTGAACAAGATCTAGTGAGTAGTTTTTTTTTAATACGTCATAAATCGTAACACGCAATTTACCTTTAATCCAGTCAATACACTAGTATAAAAACATCGATGAAAGTTACAACGAACTACAAGAACTTATAAATTATGTTACTTGCTGATACGGAACCCTTCATGGGCGAGTCCGACTCGCACTTGGCCGCTTTTTTTATGCATGAATTACAAAAAAGTATTTACGTATTCTATAAGTCACAATCTAGCTATCATAGCACAAACTCAGAATAGTCGGTAGTTAAATAGCGTCGTGTGTCCAAAATATTTTAATTAATTATCCATATTTTCATATTAATATTTTGAATGTAAAAATAAACTTTACACGCCTAAAGGTAATCGCACACTTATCCGAGCCGAACGCGTCGAACGAGCTGAACGATACGAATTTTAGAATTATTTATATGAAATCTCACGAAACCTCGCACACTTACCCGCGTCGAATCGTCCACATCTGGAAGAACCCCAGAAATCCTAGACGAATTCGGATGACGTCATGAAATTCGGCGCGGATTATGCGGTTGCCTCGATCGATGCGCTCGCATTCTATTGGTTGCGTATGACAGAGCAACGCACGAGTACTATTTCTTGAAATGATTTCGTCGTCGATTCTTCTGGTGTGGTAAGTGTGTGAGGCCTCCTTGACTTCGATTCTTTCGTCGCGTTCGGCTCGGATAAGTGTGCGTTCACCATAAACCGCTACACCTGCAATTTGGCATAGAGATACTTTGATTTTTGAGGAAGCACGAGCAGAAATACGCCACTTATTACTGTCCTTAAATGCAACCGGGTTCTGTCTACGTGTATGCAATTTTAATGTAAGTTTGAATGGAATTAATATAAGTAAAGAGTATCGTCTGTTGGGAAAGGTTAATTAGCATAATATGTAACATTAATATTTCCGTCAAGTTTAAAAGCAGATTCCACAAACAGATTATACACCAACACAAAGAAATGAAACTCATTTAAATTTCACACAAGAAATCACAAGATATACAATGCCCACAATCTCTTTAGCCGGCTGTAATAATAAAAGATAACAGGCACAATTCTTGGTTCAAAATGTTACACATTATTCAGACTTACTTAAACCCACCAAAACCTTTGTACTTAAGCCTCTCTGTTAACCAAAGCTGCGGTTCTATAAATATTTTAAGGAAATCTAACGCGGAAAGTTGGGCTCATCCCAACTTTCCGCATTAGATTGACAACATAAGACTGTTATAATTTTAACAAAAAGGAACCGACTTCAAAGAAAAACTATTCCGAGTACCCAAATCGCGACAATTGTGCCTATGATATTTGAGGAGTTCCCTAGATTTCCTTGGGATCCTATCATCAGATCCCGATATGGTGACGTTGGGACCACCTGTTAGCTATTCCGAATCGAATGCAGAAAGAATATTTGAAATCGGTTCATAAACAACGAAATTATCGCTGAACATACATAAAAAAAAAAGATTCCAACGAATTGAGAACCTCTTCCTTTTTTTGAAGTCGTTTAAAAATGGTGGTATGGTATTAAATGGAGATGCTATCATAGCCAAGTTGCAGTTGATTAAACAATCACCCAGGGTAAGCGACGACGCCGCGGTCAGTACCTAGATGGATGTCTGTTAGTGGTGTGATACCTTGAGCGTCTCGCTGAGGTCACGTTCAGCAGTCGGTCCCGGTTGTTATCATAGGATAACAGTCATGAAGCTTAGTTGGAGGCCACAGCGTTGTCTTGCCCGTCAACAACGCGCACTCGGCCAGTGGGGGGACGTATGGCCTTAAACCCTCTCCTGAGAGAAGACATAAACCCAGCATTGTGATATTATGGGTTTTTTAATTCCCGAAATAACGTCAATAGACTTGCCCCTGTAATGAAATGGATATAAAAGTGAAAAAAATTTCTGTATTTAATACGCCTTAGACTTATTAATGAACTATTTTAGAGTCGTTGGCACATCAATTGCGTTATAGTGGCTGTATTTATCGATAGTATCGGTCTTTATTATCGAACTATCTAACGAGTTAATAATTTTAAATAACTAGTTTTCGCCCGCGGCTCCACCCGCGTCATTATCGGTTATCGCGGTAAAAAGTAGCCTATGTTCTTTCTCAGGCTTTGGACTATCTGAGTACAAAATTTCATTTAAATAAGTGCGGTGGTTTTTGAATTTATACAGAAAGACGCGGACTTTATTTTATAATAATATATGTAGTGATTAATTCAAATTCTATCTAAAATTGAACACGAATAAAACTATTCATCAATAGTCTGGTAGTAGTTATTGACTTAAAAATTTAATGAAAACCTAGACCTTACGCCCACATATTTTCGACAACGACTGAGTGAATTCATTGTTAGTTGTTAAACAAATATGCGGGCAAAAGTTTATAGTCAATTTTATTCAATAAAATCAGCGATAGTAGAACTAGCGTTATTTGAGTGAAAAACTAAATCTTCTTCCTTGCCTTATTCCCAATACTATTTGGAGTCGGCTACTGGTTTAACCGGTTTTACCTGAATATCGGTTTTTCCACGGAGCGACTGGCATCGGACCTCCGCAACGCTAAGGGAGAACTGAAATTCAAAGGTTGAACTAGTTGTTAGTAAAGAGGGCACTGACTTCCCAATAACGATTATCAAACTGTAGAGGAACGGATGACGTGTTCCTCCAACACAAAGGGAGGATCCTCCGACCAGGCGAGGTGATCATGCCTGGTGGGCCACTGCCCAACAGTTGATGTTGGGATGATGTATATATGCTAATCGGCGCGAGAATGTTACTCTCGCGATTCAGGATTAGTAGTTACTCAGTATAGATAATTCTGTGTTGTCTTTGTAGTTCAGTGTTTCATCGGTAGATGGCGCTGTTCTATGTTTTTCGCTTGCGCGGTATGTGGAAGTCGCCACAAAACTATTAATTGAGTTGAAAATACGTAACAATATATACGAATGAATAGTTCCTTACCATTATTTAAACATTTCAAACGTATACGTATTGCCGTTATTAACGTCGAACAAAAACGTTTAAAAAAAACATGTTGGTTGTATTGGAGCCATTTAAATAGGTATAATAATAATATTTTTATTTTCACACCAGAGACATAACATTTTGATAGTACAATGCAAAAGAAGTACATACTTTGGCAATTTATGTATGTAAGTATACACGTTATAGGTACTGCTTCCCAAACTAGGCATAGCCTGTATTTTGGAAGGCAGTATTTAGTCACATTTTTGATCTACACAATTTGAAGGTGTCGCAGCTCGCTTCCGTCTTTTTATAGTTCTTGGAGCCAATTACTTACCCTACTTTTAATTTCATGTTTGCTTAGACCCACAATATTCAAATTCTTATTTATGTCATTGTAGATTTTGGTACTTAGACTAGAAGAATGTCTTTTAGCAAAAGAAGTTCTACACCTAACTAATTTAAATATTTGTTTTTAGTATTTGTTGTTATAGCAGCAAAATAAGTACCTCATCTGTGAAAATTTGAATTGTCTAGCTATCAGGGTTCATGAGATGCAGCCTGGTTTGAATTGTATTTGAACGCGCTGATCTCAGGATTTACTACTCCAATTTCAAATTTATTTTACTGTTAGATAGCGATAGCATATGTCTATCTTTTAAAGTTAGCTCACTATAACTTTATGATAAACAAAGTCTTTGCGACATAACAACGGGCAAAAGATGACGCCAATGACGCCGACACGCTGCGTGGGTCAGCTAATAACGAGATATATATATATACTAGCTGATGCCCGCGGCTCCGCTGGCGTCCAAGAGGTATGAAGAATAGATGTTGGCCTATTCTCAGACCTACTGAATATGCATATAAAGTTTCATAAAGATCGGTCAAGCCGTTTCGGAGGAGTATGGCAACGAAAACTGTGACACGAGAATTTTATATATTAAATTGATCTTAAATATTAACAGTTGTATAAAAAAAACTATAACCAAATTTCATCATCATCATCAGCCTATCTCACTCAGCTAGCCATAGGCCTCTCCTATTGCACACCACTCTGATCGATTTTGGGCTTCTCGCATTCAGCTCCTGCCAGCCATCCTGCGCACGTTTGCCGAGACGCGGTCTCCAATCCAGAAGTCTTCTACCCCAAGGGTCATGAGTTCTGCGGAATATGGCCAGCCCACTGCCACTTCAGCTTGCTTATCCGTTGGCTATGTCGATGACCTTAGTTCTCTGACGGTTCACCTCATTTCTGATACGATCTCTCAAAGAAACGCCAAATTTACCACCCAACCAATTTTACTAGAGAATTCTAAACAACGCCGATCTCTCTTTTATTCATTTCTATTGTAAGAAGACTCGTCATAAGAATAAACAATAAAACGAATAGCGATTCAGAAAGTAAAGAAATGTTAATCTCCAGCCAACATGTGCATTGTTTCAAAACTGTTACAATAAAATATAACCCGGTTCATTTACAAGATATTATCCACATGACTATGATGAATTCATAGAGCATCGTTAAGACTTGTCAGCAGTGTAACCGTGAATAAATGCTGAGCTTTGCTCGGTGAAGCAGGTCGTTAGCGTGGGTTTTGAGTAAATGTTGGATACATACAAATGTGTAATACCCTGTAATATCAGTTCTATGTTTACTTAATAAATGTGAATATGAGGTGATTGATTGAGGTTTATGGTGAGTTTCATACTTGAGCTGAGCACTTGAGAATCATAAAGTATTACAAAAACTTGTTGGTTTGGTTGTTGTTTTTATTAAAGAACTAGCTGCGCCCCGCGGTGTTACCCGCGTATTTTCGGGATAAAAAGTAGCCTAAATATGTGATTATCCAGAACTGATATTTAAATTAGCCCATTTACAAACTATCATTATGGTTGCCATACAAGTGTATTATGCATAGCAACCTGTGAAGTTTTGACAGAAGATTAACAGTGATACATGTTGTCATCTACGATTTAATGTATTTTTATAATCACATAGCCTTCGCCCGCTTATCTCGATTATTGCAGTTAAAAGTAGCCTATGTGTTATTCTGATAATTAAGCTATATTACTGTAAAGTTTCATCCAAATACGTTCAGTAGTTTTTGCGTGAAAGAGCAACAAACATACATACATACATACTCACAAACTTTCGCGTTTATAATATTATTAGGACTAGCCGAGTCCCGCGGATATTGTTGTAGATTGCGAGTAACAAAGTGGTGAGAAGTTGTCTGCCTGTTTGTTACGGCTAATCTGATACGACTAGATCGTTTTAACCTAGATTTGCACCACAATATAGCTGATGACACAAGGATTATATTAATGTTACATGTAATTAGGCAAATGTTTTGGACTAGCTCCTCCACTCACTATTACAATAGTAATCATAGGTAACTCCGCTGGACAGAATAAATAAAGATAAAAGTGAACAGAAGCTTTTACGGATATGGTGTAGGATGTCCACAGGCCAAGTGGCTTGACGATTTACGCAAGACGGCTGGCAGGAGTTGGGTGAGAGATGCCGAGGATCGAACCAAGAGGCGTGCAATTAGAGAGGCTTATGTCCAGCTGTGGACTGTTATAGCCTGATGATGAAACTCGTAATATAAATACAAGCACTTCTAATGGCTCGAGCAAACAACATAATTATCAAAAACAATTTACTTTCGAAACTAATATCAGTAACTAACTAAAAATTATCCCCAGTTTACAGCTTTCGTAATAGAAAATAAAATAACGTGTGGAGGCGAGCCCTCGCAATGGGCTGGAAAATAACACGACAATACCGTAAGACACAGAACACTTCAATGCAATTAATGTTACAGCAAGGAACGTTAAGGTTTAATTATTATTTTTGATATATATAAATAACAGGAAATAGATAAGACATCAAAGACAAATGACGTTGAGGTTTAATTTGAGAAAAATAATTTGTGAAAGAATTCTCCTTCCTAATTCATTGTCCATTCATGATGTTCATTAAATCGAAATCATATCCTTTTGTGATTATTTTTTGTTTGCAACACCATTTTGTTTGCTTTTTGCAAGATGGCGACTTTTTCACGATTTGACAGGAGACAAAAAAGTTTTTATTTTTTTGTTAATACGTTCCGTTTTAGTGAATTATAGAAAGTATAAAAAGGTAGATTGTAAATTAGGCTAACGTGTTGTTAATTTAGTTTGTATTAGTTAAGTGAATCGAAACGGAATAAGAACGTGTCGCTTAAGAACACTTGTATGTTCTGTTGGCACGCGATGGACTTAACGGTTCTGTAAGCTGACGGTTGATGTTGGAAGTGAGAATGAGTTTAATACCTTTGTAGGCAGATAGACAGACAGAATTTCATTTATTTGTATAAATAGATTAAAGAAATCGGGCAAGTGCGTATCAGGTCACGACAATAATAGGGTTTCGTAGTCATATACAATGCCAATTGAAATTAAAATCATGTCCAACAGATAATTGTTATGTTTACTTATTGTTTTGTTATTTTTGTATGAAGTTTACCAAGTAAACTTATTTTACAAGTTACGCCCCTATAGCTCCTGAACTAACAAAGCTATGTAATATGTTTTAGTTTTTCTTTAAAGTTCAGCATATGGACTACCATCATGATATTTTTCAGACTTTTCAAGCCAGCCGTTTAGCTTTTAGAGGGGGGGGGGACACCCGTTTATGCAAAAAAATGTCATTTAAAGTTAAATAACTCGCAAACGGCTGCCTAAATCAAATATCCATTTTAGCAACCTCTCCATGTTTTTAAAAGATCTATCTAACGATATCCCACACAATGGGGTAGACGCGAGAAAAATAATCATCCCCACTTTACGTGTAGAAGAGGAATCTCAAATGAAAATATTTTTCATAATTTTACTGTAGCACTTTGTCGATGTAATTATAACCCATATTCATACATAGTTACATCTTTCTAGCACCAACCGTTTGGGCGGTAGGTCGAGGACGGACAGACGAACCGAACCCTATAAAACTGTTTTTGATAATACAAGAAGACACTCTGATTTCTTTTGTTTGTAAAGATTATAAAAAAGGGTTAGTTATGCAATCAGAATTATTATCTTAACTAACTTATCTACCTATCAAAATCCTTTGAACAAGTTACTCTTTAGGGACTTAGTAAACCCACATAATGCTTAACGTAACTTTGTTTTATATTATGTAACGGTTTTATAGCATAAGAACCTCTTTGTCTTTTCTTATACTTAAGTCAGTAAGCGCCCACGCGTGGGATACAATAAATAGAAAGGAAAATATGGAAAATAATGTAGATGAATCAGAGTATTAAGTCCTAGCCACTATCAATGTGAATATTTTTTTATATTTTGTGAATATATTTGACTGCATGGTTGGCCTAGTGGTTTAAGCGGTCGCCACGCCGCTTTCTACTTCGCCAAGTGTCGTGGGTTCAAATCCTACGCGGGACAACACTTTGTGTGATTAGCAAATTGTTGTTCTGAGTCTGGATGTTCTTTGTGTCCGTTTCATGTATGTTTGTAAAGTCCCCCGCGACACAGGATATATATTCCTAATGCGGGAGGCCTCTTTAAAAAAAAAAAAAACCTACCAAAGTGACTACTCTGCTGTAGAATCCAGGAGTAGGGGTCACCATCCTCATTGTGGGGGAAGACAATACAGCATGGTGAACCATACCATGGCCGGTCTACCGGTCTCACACTCAACAACAAAATACGACATTATGAATGCTGTTATTATTAGGGTGGTCTTCTACGTAACGGTAATATTGCCCCGGTTAAGTCGGCCCATTCCTGCTGAAATCAGCATGGCTCTACTATCTTCTTCTTCCTAGCCTTATTCCCAATATTATTTGGGGTCGGCTACTAGTTCAACCGATTTTACTTGAATATCAGTTTTTCCAAGGAGCGACTGGCATCGGACCTCCGCAACCCTAAGAGAGAGCTGCAAATCAAAGGTTGAACTAGTTGTCAGTAAATTTGAGGGCACTGACTTCCCGAAAACGATTGCCATAGATGTTCATGACAACCGGAACCGACGGCTTTACGTGCTCTCCAAGGCACAGGTGTGAATCACCGTCAAACTTTCAATCTTTCCTAAGAAAAACCCAAAAACACTTTTTGACTCAATCCGGGATTTGAACCCGAAACCTCTTGATTAGCTGTCGCATACGCTATCCACTAGACTAACGACCAATGGTGGCTGTACTACCTAAGTTGTTTAAAATTATACCTGTTCAAAGTCATGCCAGTTAAGTTAATCTTTTCTTTATATATTCCAAGTGACTCCCACGCCCATTCGCAACTTAGTCTTAGAGTACTTCTCTCGCTGACTTCAAAGCGAAACGGAAAGTATTAAGAGATAGAAATAGGATATATTGGTTACTAATCATTTCGGCAGTTTGACACAACTTTCCTCTTCGACAAAATTACATTTCGCTTCGTACGAACTTTCAAACATGATTGGGATCACAATTAGGTACAAATTATACGTGTGAAGTGGTTACAAAAATGTAGTGTAATAATAATTTCAAAAAATATAAATACTGTCGACAATTTCGGAAATATAAATTTGACTACCTCGGTAGGTACTGGCACAGAATACATAATAGTACCAGCACAGAAGACTCACTCCGAAAAGTAAATTAAAGTTAAAGATACCCTCGGTGTCAAAAGATTAAGTTCAATTCAGATCGCACAGCGCCGAATCACTACGATTATATTTACCTACAATTGCGTCTCTTTCTATCATGTAACTCTGAACTGTTCTGACGATGTCTGTTCGACCGGCGTGTCTGACCCGGCAGGCAGCCGGCCGATTATACCTAAACTGCGGAGTGACACCCCCCTGGTACTGGCTGACTATTGGCTGACAGTAACCACTTACAACTGGTAACCTGCTCCGTTTCGCCCTAAAACATAAATATTTCGGAAACCTTATACACAACGCCATCTAGTCCCAAAATGAGTAGAGCTTGTATTATACTACTGTACTAGGACAACTGATATAAATACATAAACAAACTTTTTTTTGTAAATACCTACATAATAAATCCAAACTCTGAATGAAATGTTTGTGAATCACATAAACATTTGATCCGACCCGAGAATCCAACCCGAGACAACAAGCACAGCTTTAGCATAAGCTACCACAGCGCCACCGATGCAAAATTTAATATATATGAATATACTAGCTTTACGCCCGCGGCTTCGCTCGCGTGGAATTCGTTTATATCGCGCGACACGGTATGGGTAGATTAAACAATCTTACATGATTTTATGTTTGATAATAAGGAACTTTGACACAAACTTTCGTCCCCTATTTCAAACCCTTCTACCTTTATTTTCGCGATAAAAAGTATCCTATGTCCTTTCCCAAGTTCAGTTCTATCTTCATACCAAATTACATCAAAATCGGTTCAGTGGTTTAGGTGAAAGCGTAACAGACAGAGTTACTTTCGCATTTATAATATTAGTAGGGATTACACCATCGGAAAGTAGAGATTTCATCAAACAGAAAACACCCCAATTTTATGAAAAAAGTAGATATTTTGACGGGTGAATTTTCGCTATTAAGTCAAAATAGGTTGAAAAAATTGAATATTTCAAATCAAAAAAATTACAGTGTATTCGGGACATAAAAAGGTAAGTTTTCACTAAACTTCGTTTAAAAATGATTTTATTTGTAAAAGATAAAAATAGAAAACCAAAAACTTTTTTTAATTTTTCACATATAATTTAAGGCTACGGGAAAAAAAGTGTAAATAAAAAATCGGCCAAGTGCGTGTCAGGCCACGCACAGGAAAGGGTTCCTCAGTCACCCATAATGTTACGTGGATTAGAAATTGTATCCAATGGATAATTGTTATGTTTACGTATTAATGCGTTAATTTTGTATGACGTTTTCCAAGTAAGCACATTGTAGAAGTTAAGCCTCTATAACTCCTGAACTAACAAAGTCATCTAATTCGTTATAGTTTTCATTTAAATTTCATTATATGGACCACTATCACCAATTTTTCCAGATTGTTTGAGCCTGCCGTTTAGCTTTTAGAGGGGGAGGATGCCCGGTTTCACAAAAAAGTGGCCTTTAAAGTGGAATTTCTCGCAAACGGATTCCTAAATCAAAAAATCGTCTAAACAACCCTTTAATGTTTTTAAAAGACCTATTTATTGATATCCCACATGATGGGGTAGCCGCGAGAAAAAAAAAACATCCACATTTATGTGTCGGGGAGGTACCCTAAATAAAAATATTTTTCATAATTTTATTGAAGCACTTTGTCGACGTAATAATTACAATACATATTCATGCAAAGTTGCATCTTTCTAGCACTTACTGTTTGGATGGTAAGTCGAGGACGGACGGACGGACGGACAGACGACATGACGAATCTATAAGGGTTCGAAGTCATAAACTTCGGAACCCTAAAAAGTTGTAGATCTTTTAATTACCTACAACTTTGCCATTTAACTTTTTTCCATAGGACTTGTAGTTTTGCCGGAAATCGAGATAAACCGTTTTTTACCCTTTGTTTTATATATTTAGCCATCCAAAGTGACTCTACCCTGTCTGATGGAAAGCATGAGCAGAATCCAAGAGTCGGGGCTACCACACTTGCTGCGAATGCAGACAATAATGTATGGCGGCCCACACTATGGCGGCTTAGTGAGATGCTTTTTCACGCCCCGTCCGTGGAGGACCCGAAAACCTTCCCCCCCTACCCGACCCCCCTCAGATCGCAGATCGCCCGTAAATTATTTTTCCTTTCATTTTTATAATAATCTTCTCCTTTTCCAATGGGTTTCATTGTACTATAATTTTGTTTTCAAAAATTATCTACCCTGGTCTACTGGTCTTTATGTCATTTACAAACTATCATTATGGTTGCCATGCAAGTGTGTTATGCCTAGCAACCTGTGAAGTTTTGACAGGAGATAAACAGTGATACATTTTGACATCTACGATTTATGTATTTTTATAATCAGGTAAAAAGGTAAAAAGGTAAAAACCTTTTTACTAGGTAAAAAGGTAAAAACCTTTGTATCTCGATTATTGCAGTAAAAAGTAGCCTATGTCCTTTCCCAAGTTCAGTTCTATCTTCATACCAAATTTCATCAAAATCGGTTCAGTGGCTTAGGCGTGAAAGCGTAACAGACAGACAGACAGAGTTACTTTCGCATTTATAATATTAGTAGGGAAGTAGGGAAGTAGGGATAATTATTACACATATATTATAATGTTTGTATGCAATATCAAATTAACAGTTTTTTTAGAAAATATATCTGAAAGTATATGATAGACGTTATTTTTATTAAAAAAGGAATTTTCCAAAACTTTTGACAACCTGTCTGTTTTTTCAGGGTTTTCTCTGGAACTTCTAAACCGATTTTTACGGTTTTTTCACTAACAGGAAGCTAACTAGGCTATACTAGCCTCGCTCCACGGCGCTACTCGCGATCTATAACAATAAACGCTGGTAATCCCATGGGTCTTAGCAAGTATATTATTATTAATCAAACCACAGCTAATCTCGAAATCATTTTTATATTTGACCATTATTAAAAAAATCGGCCAAGTGCGAGTCGGACTCGCCCATGAAGGGTTCTGTAGCATCATATAAAAGTTTTTGTAGTTCGTTGTAACTTTCATCAATGTTTTAATAATAGTGTTTTGATTGAAAGAAATGTAAATTGCGGTTTATGATTTATGACGTATTAAAAAAAAAACTACTTACTAGATCTCGTTCAAACCAATTTTCGTTGGAAGTTTGCATGGTAATGTACATCATATATTTTTTTTAGTTTTATCACTTTCTTGTTTTAGAAGTTACTGGGGGGGGGACCAACATTTTAACACTTTGGAAGTGTCTCTCACGCAAACTATTCAGTTTAGAAAAAAATGATATTAGAAACCTCAATATCATTTTTGAAGTCCTATCCATAGATACCTCACACGTATGGTTTTGATGAAAAAAATTTTTTGGAGTTTCACTTCTATGTATGGGGACCCCCAAAATTTATTGCTTTTGTTCTATTTTTGTGTAAAAATATAAAAGCAGTTCACAGAATACATCTATTGACCAAGTTTCAACAGTGTAGCTCTTATAGTTTTGAAGAAAAGTGGCTGTAACATACGGACAGACAGACAGACAGACATGACGTATCTATAAGGGTTCCGTTTTTTGCCATTTGGCAACGGAACCCTAAAAACGACTAATAATGACCGTTGTCTCTGTACGGCTTCGCGGCTGTCGGAAATCGAGGGGTGCAGAAACGCTTGCGAAGGTAACTTTATATTGTTTTATCAACTCCTTTTAAATCACATCAATATTTTAAGCATACCCTTTCATTGTAAATACATACATTACCAAGCTACTTGTACCCATGATACAATTAAACAAGGTATGGCACTCCGAGACATGGTGAAGACATAGGTGAATCTTATGTCATCTTCTCTATCGAAAGGATCTCAAACTTTGTACTTTTGGGGAAAATTTATCACTTATTATTAAGTATTGGTATTAACAAAAAAAAACTTTCCCCAAAATGATATTTTTTCCCCAAAATTATAAAGTTTGAGAGTCTTTCGATAGAGGAGATGACGTGCCTTGTGTCACCTACGTCATCACCGTCTCTGGGAATGCCATACCTTGTTTTATTGTGTACCTTGTTGTATTGCCTGTCACAATTGAAAAACATCCCCTAAACAACATAATCACTGAATGAGACAGTCTAACGGACCTTAAACATAAATTTATATCCCTAAGCTCCTCTAATAGTGTTCACTACATTAAGTTTTATTACATTTACGTGCGTGGGACTACACCTATTTTATTTAGGTGGTTATTCCAAGACATGTATAGCGTACGAAAATAAATTTTGTGCTTTTGAAACCTTTGTGCCTTCCCCAGGTATTTCAATTTCAACAATCCCTGTTTCACTCGATTAATGTAAACAAAATCTAGTGTAGCGTAATTATTGTATTGTTACCCTTCTGTTACCTATTTGATACCTTTCTTCAACTGTCATTACTGTGGACAACATGTTTGTCGGCATAGCAAATAAATTGATTCACACATCATCATCATCTTAAAAATAAACCCAAAAACACTTTTTGGCCCGACCCGGGATTTGAACCCGAGACTTCTTGATTAGTAGTCGCATACGCCTACGTACATAAATTGTAATATGTTTTCTGTAATTACCATATTATGACTAGTATCTCGAAATTTAATATCTGGTATTCTTGCATATATTCCTAACCATTTTAGGTTAATTTACCTTTTTGAAGAAATCGGTACCTTAAAAATATGACACACGGTAAACTATAACATTTTTTTCTAAATTTCCCGTAGGTACATATATACCATACGCCTAGCATACCGTATCTATAGAAAACGTAAACTTATTGTAAAGATTAACCACTTCACATTTGAGAATTCAATAGAACCACAATTCAGAGATGCTTTTAAATAATGTGTGTGATGTGGTACGAGAGGGTTGAGACCCTTTTCATTTGAGTTGTAGTTGTGTAAAGTGTGTGGGCCTCGTCTTGTGGTGAAACAAATCTTTTGTATGCTATATAAGAAGGGCCATAAAGGGTTAACAAGAAAATGAGTTGAATGAAGGGCGAAGATGGATATGGGAAATAGAACTCTAGTAAATATACTTTTAAGTCTTAATTACTAATCGTTTGACATAATAGTACACTTTGACTGCCTTGTTGGTCTAGTGTTTAGCGTATGCGGCTGCTCATCAAGAGGTCCCGGCCTTGATTCCATAATGTAATGTTTCAGAGTCTGGATATTTTCCATGTATTGTATATTTTAACTAAAAAAACGTATGTTAATGTATTTATATCAGTTGTTTAGTACCCATGATACTAGCTCTGCTTAGTTTGGGACTAGATGATGCTGTGGTAAGATGTCCGAAATATTTATTTATTTATTATTAACTTTTTTGTATGAACGACATCTCCCACATTAGGGATACTATAGACATATATTTTCGACATCGCGGTAATCATTTTACATTTCATCGGGTTAAAATATGGCCTATGTCACAAATATGCACAAATGTCTTTCTGTTTGTAAAATAATTTTCAAAATCTGTTTAGTAGTTCCAGAGATTACCCTCTACAACGTTATAAACTCATAACCTCACATATTTCTCACCTTTATAATATTAGTATAGTCATCATCAACAACCTATAATGTCCCGCTACTGGGCTTGGGTCAACTCCTAGGAGACGGTTAAGGCCATACGTCACCACTGGCTGAGGGTGAGTTGGGGACTTGGGGCCTATAATTAGTGCAGTATGTATAAACCAAACACAAAACACACCCAGACTTAGATCTACAATTTGTAGATCACGTGCAGTATTTCGGGATTAAACCCTAAAAATCAGCTCTGTGACCGTTCAAAGTTTTTGCAATCCAAATTTCATTATTACATTTCTGATTATGATGGGTTTTCTTGTGATTTCTAATTCTTTTCTGGTTCTTCTTTTCCATGATCTGAAGACGGGACATTTTTTTCTTCCTAGCCTTATTTCCAATATTATTTGTGGTCGGCTACTAGTTCAACCGGTTTTACCTGAATCGGATCCCCGGAACCCTAAGGGAGAACTGAAATTCGTGGGTTGAACTAGTTGGCAGTAAATTTAAGGCACTGATATGAAACATTTACCTATTCTACTACACTATACGCGTTTGTCGTTGAGAGCAAGTTGAAGTAAAAACTCTCACACAATGCTTTCAGTTTCATATTGGCAATATATCTGATGACGTGAAAAAAAATAGTATCGTTTGTTGCGTAGTTAAACATCTTAATGTCTAGTCTACTGTTTAACCGCAAGCAACTTTAGAAACTTATTTTGCTACAATATACAAAAGGTGTGGTCGCAGTGCATTGCCAATTTAAATAACAGGGTAGTTTTACAGTTTAGTAAGCCTTGAGGTCCAATTTTACTAACTGACTGACCAGCTATTTTACCAGATATTTTAACTTAACTATATGCTAAGGAACCATTGTCTTCTCAACTAATCCCCGTGTTTTGATGATGATGGATTAGACATAGAAGACCGAACGCTGAAATCTTAAGAGGGGGTATAAAGCTAAATTGCCGATCTTAGATTTGATTTTTACACTCGAAAGTAAGCCACAAATGATCTGTTTTTTATATATATATATTACATTATATTTGAAAGGGGATGGTCTGAGTGAAAACATAAAATTATAATATTTTATCGATAGAAAATAATCACAAAGTTACGTCTAATTTTCCACTAAAATCAATTTATTATCATAAATATGTATATTACTGAGTCAATATTTTAATACATTGTATAAAAGTATATTACCAAGGGACTGTATTAGTGTTTTAAAAAAATAATGTACAATTTACGAGTAATTACAATAAAATTGATTCGGCGCTTACTACATTCTTATTTCGTGCAGAACGCTCCCTTTCTATCGCACTTGACCCGAGGTAACGGGCATGTTTTGTTTCATCAATCAGTCGCGGTCGCTCCGTTGAGCTGTGCTTCTGTGCTCCAGTTCAAGAAAATACTTCGTCAATCATTGCAAATAAAAAATATAAAACAAAACGCTTTAAAAGAGAATTAAAGAAGTTAAAAATTCAACTCATGACTAATTGTCGAAGGCCTTTTCTTATATTTGAACTTTACTTTTCTTATATTTGTGGTTGATTGATGAGTAGTAATGATCTCACATCTACAATGTAGATGCGCTGGATGTCGGCGTGTGGGTAGTATATGCAAAACAAATCGATGTTTTTGACCACTCGCATGTTGATGCCAGTATATTAATAAACTTATATTTTACCGTACAATTTTATTTGTAACTAGCTTTTACCCGCGGTTCCACATGCGTTATTGTCGATGTTTTTCTGCACAATTTTCTTATTTTTTCTTTCCATAAGAACCCTCTTCTGATAATAATTTATTATAAACAACAAAAAAAGATTGAGCCAAATTAGCCGAGCTGCAAGTGCTAAATTAGCACAAGGTGATGAATGCAATCCAGACGATTCGCTAAGCGGAAATCACTCATCAACTTTGTAAGTTTATTGTAGTTGTTTACCTTAGGAAGTTGGTCCTAAGGTAAACAATTTTAAACAACAATGAAGGTCTATTTAAAAAAAAAAAAAGTTAATTAACCCTCAAGATTTTCGTACTACAAAGAATGAATAGACGTGAATTAAGTAAATAAAGTCAAATATTAATTTGTTACTTTTTTTTTTAACGTATGGAAATCCCCGCGGAGCGTCACCCCGCCTGGGGTTTACGGCGGGGTGGTGTGTCGGACTCAAACCGACTAAAACCACACGGTGTGACCTTTCTGCGCCTGTGTTTAGGGAGGGGGCCAGGGTGTTATCTCCTTTTGGACCCCTCCCGATGCCTGCCCGCCCTGTTGCGGGCACTGTCTCGGTTTTATATTTTCCGTTTGGACGTCACCCCCTCGTGGCTGGCCACTACAGCGGATAGACGGGGAACCCCTCCTACCCATCCGCGGTCACACTCAGGGCGGCATAAGGCGCAGGTAGGCGCGCCTCCGCTGCCCGGGTCCGAGTGGAGGTCGTCCTCCCGGGCCCTCTCCACCTGCTCCACTCTCCTTCTGCGAGATTACGTCTACGCAGAAGATTGCGACCGCGGTAACACAATTGTCGCTACCGGCCATCTATCTTATCACGGCCGGTAGCGAGAGATCCTCTCCGATGACTGCAGTGAGGGCCCGACGCTGTGTGGCCCATGCGAGGCAAACCGCCAGCGTGTGCTGGGCCGAGTCCTCACTGCAGTCGCAGTGGTGGCAGGCGGGACTCAATTCCCTCCTAGCGACCGAGTGCAGGTACTTTCCGAAGCAACCGTGCCCGGAAACGGCATTCGCTCTCTTAAAAGCCAATTTTAGCCAATTAAGTAGGTGAAAAACGGACCCTTAACTCCTTGGATGCAACCGGATGTAGATACATCCGGTTGCATAAATAAATCAACAATAAATAAATCATCATTATCATCCTAGCGAGATCGCTAGGATGATAATGATGATTTATTTATGGTTTTTTTCCAGATCAGCTTCTACTTTAGAAAATACTTCGATAACTAAGGTCTATAAAAAAATTTACAATATAAGTGAGGATTAATTTCCTTTTAAAAAACATTTGCACTGCAAAATGTTTCTTAGTACCCAAGTAAGTAACAAAGCTCATGGTTAACACCGTCCGGCCACTAATAATGTATACTTAGCGGCATATGAAAATAAGACAAACTAACATTTAATTTTTGTTTTACACAATGCATGTTATCACATAAAATGTGAATAATTACCTCTTTTAAAAGTAAGTAAATTAAAATACTAACCTATATATGGTTGATTGTTCATTAATTTCTAATTATTTTGCAGACCTACATTTAAATCTTTAGAGAACATTGAAGTTATAAGATAACTTGATCTAAATTATGATGAAACGTTTGTACCACAACGGTATGTATTTATTTTTCGTTTAACTTTTTAATAATAAAATAAATTCATACACAATTGTGACTCCTTTTGTTTGATTTTAGTAATATCGAGCCACGGGTGTATAATCGGGCAAAGACGGCAATAAAGAAAAAGAAGACTAAACAAGCTATAGATGAAAATATCTATGATGCTAGTGAACGACTTATTATAGATAAAGTGTACTTCTTTGAAAACTTAAAATTATTTCAAATCATGCACCTCAATTTGGTTGTAACTTTTCCAATCTTAATATCACTGGTGAAACAAAATTAGGTCTGCACTCATTAAAACTTTCTTGTAATATGTGTAAAGCTACGTTTGTTATAAATACGTCAGATCCACACCCAACCGCTAACTTGGATATAAATACAGCTGCAGTTTCTGGTATCACATATGCTGGTATCGGTTTGGAAAATTTTCAAGGATTGTGTGCGGCAATGAATCTTCCCATAATGTCGCAAAAATTTTTTGACAAAAAACATAACCATTTTTGTGAGGAATAACAAACAAACAAACACAACACAACACCTGCTGCTGAACGTGAAAGACGCGCTACAGTGGAAGAAGCGAGAGTGAAAGATGGCATAGCGGTAATCGATGTTATTGCTGATGCATGCTGGTCTAAACGGTCTTACAAAATGAATTATGCGGCGCCTTCTGGAGCAGCAGCCATAGGCGCAAAAAAGTTCGGAGAAGTTTTATACTTAGGAGTCAAAAACAAATATTGTTGCATTTGCACTCGTGCTCAGAATAAAAATGAATCGCCAAAAATACACGCATGTTTTAAAAACTATACGGATCCTTCTTATGGCATGGAGGCTGAAATAATAACTGAGGGGTTCAAAAAATCTATAGAGATGTATAATCTTATATATGGGCGAATTATAGCAGATGGAGACTCAAGCACTTACTCGAAGATCCTAGAAGCAAGACCGTATAAAGGGATAACAGTAGAAAAAATGAAAAAATGTCGAAACCACATTCTCTGAAACATGTGTAATAAGTTAGCTGTCGTCAGCAAAGATACTAAATACTCATCAATTTGAGGAAAATGTTCACTACTCAAAGAATACTTGCCATCAGAAATGTTATTTGTTCGGCTATAAAAAAACATAAATTTGATGATGATGAACTAGGAGTACGAATCAATAAGTTATATACTGATATTTCTAATTCATATAACCATTAATTTGGTCTTCACGACGAATGTCAAAAGTACTATTGCAGCAGTGAGAAAAAAAGTGAAAATCTTATTGCAAAAGTAAAAACCTCAACATTCTGGGCTAAAATCCAACATATTGTGGGTATAATCGCTACACATTCACATAGTCTAATTAATGATCGCGACAGCAATGCTGTAAAGCAATTCAATAGCATAATTGCAAAATTTGTGGGGGGCAAACGAACAAATTTAATACAACGACGAACATATCAATTCAGGTGTGCGACTGCTGTAGTGGCATACAATGCAAAAAGACCGTTGTATAATGTACAAAAATCGCTTTTAGGCCAAAGCCCGAAATCAGAAACAAAATCTTTTGAAGATAAAATAATTTTTAAAAATATGTTGCGACAAAATTTTAAAGTACGTTTTAAACTACGTTTTCTTAATTTGGAAAATACTGAGACTGAACGATCACAGATCGAAAGAGCTACTATCTTACAAAGAGATAGTAGCGAATGGTTAGAACTTCGCAGAAATTTATTGTAAAATATTTCTTTTCACAGTGTGGTCGGCTGATAACCAAAAGTTAACTGTAGAAAAAATCTTGCGCGATGATGACTTTTGGAAATTTAAAATGGTTGGTAAATTAACAAAATTTTACATGGAACATATATTGCCTGAGTTGATTGACCCACGTCAGACCAGAACTATGTCACAGTGACAACCATTAGTTAGCAAAAAACGTCAACACAGTTAGCAGGTAGTAGAGCCACGCTGATTTTAGCACGAATGGGCCGGCTCGACCCGGCCAGTACTACCCTCACACAGAAGACCATCCTAATAATGACAGCATTCTTGCTGTCGTATTTCGTTGGTGAGTGTGAGACCGGAGGCCCAATCATTCTGCATCATTCTCCCGCCCTTCGAAGGCCGGGAGAATGATGCAGAATAATCTAACTAGGCTGCCATGGTAGGGGTCACCATGCTACATTGCCTACCCTCACAATAAGCATGGTGACCCCTACTCCTGGATTCTACTCATGCTTTCCATCAGGCAGAGTAGAGTCACTTTGGCAGGCTTAAATATAAAAAAAAAAAAAAAAAAAAAAAAAAAAACACAAACTACTGAATGAAGCTGGACCCCCAAAAAGGTCGAATCTAACTTCCGAATTAGTGGAAATCCGTTCTTCAGATTTAGTTACTGCTTCAGACAAGAACTTTTCTCAAGCTGGAACCTCTGAACAAACTATGTAATCATCCGAATTAGAAAAAATCCAATCTCAGCCTACGATGTCGGAGGAAAACAAAACCTATTCACCAGATTTCTCTACCGTTGGTCATTCTAATGCACCACAAAAAATATTGTCATTTGCAGAATATTGATGCACTTACGAGTACATAAAAGTATCTTTTATGTAATTATTATTTTTCTAAAATATAAACTGTATAAAATTTGTGTCTTTGTATTACTTTGAGTAAAATTCATAAAAGAAAATCATTACAAAGTACCAACAGATTTAAAATAGTTTTTTCATCTTTTTTGGAGAGTGTTTGTTCACAAAATGACCCGCCTGTGTGACATTATATTATGAAAATACATCATTATATTAGGTACCTACATTTTCGATTTATTTACCACCATTTTATCTATCAAAATCTGACTGACTAAACTGACTCGCACTTAGCCAATTTTTATCTGATTATTTTGGGTGTATTGTGCTCGATCGTACTTGACAAAACAATACGGTAGCTACGGAAACGCGCGGTGACGTACGTAGTAACATACCTAGGATACCTATCTTCTTGCCGATACGAGAGCGGGGGGTGTGAAGCGCGCGAGTGAAATCTGATATTTTTTTAGGTTTATGCGCACTCTTAAGATATTTAATTTTGATTGATTAACTGTTCATTGATTGATTGGTTCAGTCATTCATTCATTGTAGTTTTGTGTACTTGACTACTGAACGGAGGTTTCTTATAAATATCACTAAATGTCCGTATCGATAAATATCATGTAGGCGCTAATTTCAGCACGAATGGACCGGCTCGGTACAGAATTATCTAACCATATCGCCTAGTATAGGTCACCATGCTGCATTGCCTACCCTCACAATGAGGATGGTGACCTCTACTCCTGTATTCTATTCATGCTTTCCATCAGGCAGAGTGGAGTCATTTTGGTAGGCTTAAATACAACAAAAAAAAGAAACAGGGCTTAGGCAGTCCGCATTCATCACTATTAACCACTTTCTTCACATCATTGGTCTATCATGAAACGTATTTCACATTACGGTACAATATATAAAATTGACTGTATAAAATTGATCTAAATTAAACTCTAGGTCACTTTTCAATATTATATTTAGGAGTCTATTGAAAATCAATTGAATGCATGTTGTTAAAATAAAATACATTTGCTTACATTAAATAGGGTTGGTACATAAAGAGCTCGTAATTCTACTTTTATGTTCTTGTGTGTAAATTAAAATTTAAGAATTCACATCATTTTCAAAGTATTTATGTGGTTTTTGATTAATCATCATCATCATCAGCCTATCGCAGTCCACTGCTGGACATAGGCCTCTCCAATTTAATGATTAATATGTTGAATAAATCTATACTATATATTAATATTATAAAGCTGCAGTTTGTTTGTTTGTTTATTTGTTTGAACGCGCTAATCTCTGGAACTATTGGTCCAATTTAAAAAAACAAAAAATTAGGGATCCGTAATAAAATTGCTACTTTGTAACACAAGGTGTAAAATCGAAAACCTATTTTTTCCAAGGAAACGAAAAAAACGCGGGTAAAACCGCGGGGCACGGCTAGTAATTCATAATCTGGGACAAAAGTATTGAACAAAGTTAACTGCAAAGGTGGTGGAGTGGTATGGCATGTGAATGTTGTGCTTGAGGTCTCAGGTTCAGGTCAAATGTCCGTAAGATTTACATAAAAGCTCTGCTTAGTTTGTTATTAGTTGGCGCTTTGTGTTACATGTCCACTTACTTAGTTACTTAATAAATATTTTAAACAGAACAGGCAACTTACACCACGCCCCATTTAGGATGAATTTTAATATATTCACTTCACTGTTGTCCCGACTCATGCTCGGGTGATGCATCCTTAAGCTGAAGTAAAGCTTAACATTTTCTAAGAAAAATATTAATCCACTTCTTGATGCAGAGAGCAGAGAAAACGCTTTTCATATAATCGAGTCGGAGTACTTACGGGATACTTCTTTGGAAAAGTTAGTTTTTTGCAGAGCAAAAAGATGTGATTTCCTCTGACTGAGATGCTTTTACAATCACGACTGCGGGTCAAACCGCGAGGCAAAACGAATCTAAAACTAAAGGAACTTAAATTAGTTTTTATAACATCAGTTACTTGACAGTAAGTCGGTTTGGTCCAGCGGTTCCCGAGATTAGCCGGAATGAACAGATAAATAAAAATACTAATATAAGAATTGTTTTTTTCAACGTAAGTACTGTTAATACTTTCAAATTTGATAATGGAAACAGACACTCCAATTTTATATATTTGTATAGATTATATTATGTATTATATTATTAGATATTTCATAAGTTAGGGAATAAAAGGCGGCGCGCGCCTGTGCATGACACATTTCTTGTTCGGCGCTCTTCGTGGTAACTCTGAAGGAATGTTATTGTGATCTTTGCTATATTGTTACATTGTTATTATCAAATTGTAAAGTAAGAACTGCGAGTATTGTAAGTAATTAACTTGTAAGAGTTGGAAATCTAATGTAACTATTTCTATTCAAATACTAATAAAAGTTAATTTATTGTGTAAGTACTGTAATGATTATTAATTGTAAAAACAATGTTGGAAAAGAGTGTCCTAGGAGTTTCTTGTCTGTTCTTCTCCATCGGATCTACGCCTTGGAACAGACAATTAGCTTATTAAAAACAGTTTGATATAATTTAATTATATTTTTGTTACTATTTCACTTTCGACCCTAAAAATATAATTACTTTGCCAACGCGTCTGGCCAGCATGATATAGAACACGTTCTTTCCAGGACTTATATTCAGCAGTTTTAGTATAAATGACACGCAAATTTTTAAATGCTCAAAGAAGGATATTAATAAACTTTTAGTTATTGATAAATTCAGATAATTTTAATCAATTTCGTATTTAAAAAATATATCGTAAAAGTAGCGAAGTTATTTTGGTATACATTTAGTGAATACGAAAGTTATAATTGGGTTATATAATTGATAACACAGATGCCGCCAAACATTTCAGGGCAATTACTTAACTAAGTTAATGGGATGTGTTGGAACCTTTTCCGAAATAACTTTTTGAATATTTTATAATGTTATTTTATATTAGTAGAGCTGACCTACCTAGTAACTGCCTGTGACTGCTAAGAGGTCTCGGGTTCAAATCCCGGGTTGGGCCAAAAAGTTTGTTTGGGTTTTTCTTAGGAAATTCCTAATACCAGCCCGGAGTAATACTGAACATTTTTTTTAAATTAGACTAGAAGTCGCAGAGATTAGCGCGTTCAACAAAAAAAAAACAAATACTTCAGTTTTGTACTATTAGTATACACCGACTCCAACCAACTCCGAATCACAGAGGTCACGTTAGTAGTTTGGTCCTGGTTCGTAATTGTGGTGTGTCAAAATATTGCAAAATATTGCAAATATTTGATGAAATTCATGATTTGAAGATCATAGATCGCCAAATTTTATGTTGAAAATACAGGAATGGATATAAATAATTTTACACACAGCTACTAATCTGTTCCCTTTTTATTAGTTTTTTCGTTATATTTAATTAACAGTATTCTTATTACAAAATACAAAAAAATAACTACCATCTACCTTCATAAAATGCATTCTATATTTTTCGAAGAAACTTTGTAGTTTTTTATAATTTACGGTACAATGTTCAGTAAAAAAATAAATTGTAACCAGAGATGTAAACTACATATTATGTTACTTAAGCATGCATTTACTGTTTTGTCATAAAACTTCTGATTTCAACCAGTAACTTGTTTTGGCATATTTCGAATCTGGTCTTTTCTAATTTTTTCATGTTTCATAGAATTGTACTCCGGTCCAGCGTCTTCTATTATAATGTCTGATGCTTTTTCTGCGATCATAACGACTGTATTATACGTGGTCCCACCTACAATAGTTGGCATTATGCTGGCATCGGCCACTCTTAGGCCTTGCACCCCACGAACCCTCAATCTACTATCTACTACAGAACCCATAGCACAGGTCGAACTATATGCTTTCAAACTGACCATCATGTTTAAAATGTAGCATCTCCAATACTTTCTGCCTCCTTTTTTAAAAGCATCACACTGAGGGCTAGCCAGATCAATCATTTTTGCCCCCAAGCACTTAAATGCTTGGGTATCTTCTACTTTCTTATAGTCCTTCAAATATTCTACTAAATCATTTAAATCACGGTCATCAGAAAAACTAGGATGAATAATCTTTGGCGAATCTTTAGGATCAGAACTTCGAAGCAAAACTTGCCCCCGAGAATTAGCATACAGGTTTCCTATTAAAGTGACAAGTACTTGGTTACCAGCGGCCTTCTTATATAGTTTATTGCACATTTTTGGTTGAAATTTGTACTTGTGGGCGCAAAACTGAAGCATAAATTCCATATTATTGAACAAATTACCGATTACAGTATAATCTGGGAACGTTTGGTTACCTTCAGACTTATTTATATGCGCATAACCTATTAATTCACCGGCTGGAAATACACTAGGAGGTTCTTCTACATCAACAACTTTTTTATTAGTTGAATAAGGAATAAAAACAGCAACATGATCTTGAAAGTTCTTTCCGACAGGCAAATCACTTATGGTTTCAATATCAAACTTTTCTAAATGTGCTTTTGGACCAATTCCTGATAACATTAAAAGTTGAGGTGACTTAAACGCACCAGCTGCTAGTATCACTTCTTTACGTACATTTATAACTATCTTCTTATTTTCATCTGTTATTACTTCAACACCTGTAACAGTTTTGTTTTTGTTAAAAATAATTTTAGTTGCTAAAGTATTTTTGGCCGTAGCTATATAGCGGCTTTCAGATATTTGACTGAAATACTCTGTTCCACTGCCCTGTCTTTTTCCCAGATTGATTGTTTGAAGTGTTCTTGAATACCCATTTCTATTTCCATCCGTATCAGGAATTATTTTCTTACCAGCTTGCCTAAAACCTTCTAATATTTCACCTACAACAGGTGTCTGGCCTCTGGTAACACCGATAGGACCTTTAGTGCCAAACAGGCAGCTTTTATCGGAGTTCTTAATTGCAGTATCATTAACATTTTCAGATTTCATAAAGTATGGAAGTACATTCTTCCACTTCCAAATGGGGTCTCCAGTTATTTCGTACCATTCGTTGAAGTTGAGTCGATGACCTCGAGAGTAGATCATGTAATTGGCCTCTCCTGTCCCACCAAGCATCTTTCCTACGCCAAGATCATAAACTTTATTGACTTGACTTCGGAAACTATAGCCATCAGCTTCTGTGGTGTAGTTCCAATCAACGTGTGAATTCTCTATGTATGGTACCAAGGCCGGTAACTGAAATTGATGAGATAGTTTTAATTTTAGATTAAAATTAATGCTCAAGAAATAAATCGCAATCCAATTACTTCCTTAATTTCTGCTCGTTTCGGAATTGCCAAACTGATAAATTACTTAATCTTGGTGAAAATGGCGGTAAAATTATTCACCATTGACTTACGAGTATTATCAAGACCTCAATGTTCCTTCTATTCTTTTAAAAGTAGTTCATAAAACACTTACTTCAACTTATCAAAAAAAAATTTGGCACTAGACATAGCTATCCCTTTGCGAGGCATTGTCAACAAAAATCAGAAAAAGTAGAAAAAAAATACGTAAGAAATTATAAAATACTAACTACCGACACTTGAGCACAGTAACTTGATATATATAATATCTTTAGTATTTGCAATATTACCTTCATAAGACTACAAATACGCGTATGTATTAGATTCAGAGAAATAAATATAAAGGGCAGAATCCACAACCGTACGAAAATATATCAGCAATAAATGGAAGAGGCTATTACCAACATATCACTCAAGTATGTGTAATTTCTTTCACATAGTACAGAGACACATTTTAAATCAGAATGGGAATACAGCTAATTAGTTTACTTGAAGAATATAACTCAGGGGAGTTGACGAATATTTAGCGTACCATTAAATTGGATTAAGCTAGAGTAATGAATCACATGTAGTTTCTTAAATTGAGGTTAAATTGGAGAAAACAAAGTTAAATTGAGGACATTTGTTTTGTAACTTGATGGAAAATCTTTTCAGATTACAAGCTCGTTGTGGACGCAGGAGCTGGTAAGAAAAGATTTAATTTGTGAAAATGTTTTCAGTACAAACTACCTCGAACGACAGTCTCAAGCGCACTATTCTGAGGAGGATGTTGTTTAAGTGTGGAAACCCCCACTGGCTGTCATCCAATCAGGGTTTTCGGCGGGGTGGTTTGTCGAAATCGAACTGACTAAGACCACAAAGTGTGAACTCTGCGCTCTAAATAGGAGGGGTCCGGGAACTACTGTTAATACGACAACTGGACCAATTCTGAGGAGGACCAAGAAATTTATAATTGCTTTATAATCAAAGCTATAAGTTTTAATACCCTTTTATCCCCCGTATTTTTCGTCTTGAAAAATACTAACAGTAACTGATAACCAAGTTCACATACTTACGGTACATTCGAAGGGAGCATCGTCCCCTGCTTCGATAACGAGAACGTTGTACTCTTGCTGCACAAGCCTAGTGGCGATGACGCTGCCGGCGGTGCCACCTCCGATTATTACGTAGTCAAAACTATCGCCTTCTATAAAATACAAAAACTATTCATCAACAGCCTTCAACAGTCCATTGCTGGACATAGGCCTCTCCTTAGAAATGAGGTATTGGCCTACTATACCACGCTGGCCAGACGGGTTGGTATATGGTTGGTTTCTAGTTTTCCTTCTCTTGGCATTGATGTTGTCTTGCGTAGTTTATCCCTTGGTCGCCTTTTACGACACCCGCGGGATGAATTGGGGTGGTGACACTCTGTATTCTTAATCCGTCACCACCCGGTCACAAACTATTATAAATAATAAACTATAAGGCCTAGTGGTTTAAGTGGTCGCCACGCCGCTTTCGATTACGTCTAGTGTATTGGGTTCAAATCCCATGGAGGCCAAAACTTTGTGTGATCCACAAATTGTTGTTCTGAGTCCGGGAGTCCTTTGTGTCCGTTTCTTATATGTTTGTGAAGTATCAAGTGACACAGGAATGTATATTTCTAATGCTTATTGTTGTCTTTTTATAAAAAAATAAAAATAAAAAAGGACGATTGCGACTTGCGGCTCTAACAGATAATTCCACTTCACTGCTTCACGGGCCTGTTGCTCTTTTAGCCAGCGATTCTCACTGTTGAGTAGATCAGAGGTTATTGATAATACTTCCAGTAGTATAAATAATTATGAGATAACTATATATTTTTTTCCCGAGCCCGGGTTTTCATTTAAACACAGGCAGTCGGTAATATAAATCGAAATTAAGAACATGTACAATTTAGAGAGACGAGCACGATAGTTAGCGATACGATACGCAGGAATTTTTTCTTATCGCGAACAGACAGACAAACCGACTTAATTTTGAGCGTGAGCGTGCGTGAGCAGCAGGACACATATGTGCGTACTACTAAGCTATTTATCTTGATAAATGAAGATCACTATATATTTTAAGCGGTCACAGTCGAGTGATTTACCTTAGGTGATTGGAAACAATCACCGAGGGTAAGCAACGACGGCGCGGTCAGACCTAGATGGGTGACCGTATGTGTCATAACATGTTATGAGCGTTTCTCTCGTTTTTCTGTGATTCGGAGGTCACGTTAAGCAGTCGGTCCCGGTTGTTGTCATAAGATAGCAGTCGTGAAGCTTAGTTGTAGGTTTAGATTACGGTAAGATTACGTAGCCACAACCCGTCTTGCCAGTCCCCAACCCGCACTCTGCCAGCGTGGGGACGTATGGCCTTAACCCTCTCCTGAGAAGAGACCCGTACCCAGCAGTGGGACTTTATGGGTTGTTGTTAATGATATTATTATTGACTGCCTACTTGGTCTAGTGGTTAGCATATGCGGCTGCTGATCAAAAATATGTATGTATTTACAAAAAAAAGTATGTTTATGTATTTACTGCACGGTTGGCCTAGTGGCTTAAGCGGTCGCCACGCCGCTTCCTACTACGCCAAGTGTCGTGGGTTCAAATCCCACGTAGGACAACACTTTGTGTGATTCACAATTTGTTGTTCTGAGTCTGGGTGTTCTTTGTGTCCGTTTCATGTATGTTTGTAAAGTCCCCCGCGACACAGGATTATATATTTCTAATGCGGGAGTTGTCTTTTTTTAAAAAAAAATATCAGTTTTTCAGTAGTATCCTGTCCGTGTGGTGACGGATTAAGAATACAAAGTGTCACCATCCCTATTCATTCCATGGGTGTCGGAAGAGGCGACTTAAGGAACAAAATACGCAGCTAGCATCACTACCAAGAGAAGGAAAACTTGAAACAAACTCTTTACCAACCCGTCTGGCCAGCGTGGTATAGTAGGCCAAAACCTCCTTTCAAGGGAGAGGCCATTTCCAGCAGTGGACTGTTAAAGGCTGTTAATGATCATGATTTAGTATCCATAACACAAGCTCTGCTTATTTGGGGACTAGATGACGTTGTCTGTAAGATGTTGGAAATAAAATATATTTTTCAAATAAAGATGATGTAAAAAATAGAAATAAACTTACTTTTTAGTAGGGCCGGTGGTGGAAACAAATACCCAGTCAATTCCAGAAGAGTAATAGCAAGAAATGCCAATTGATTTTCACGAATATCACTCAGTGCCTGAGCTACGTCCATGGTTCTAGGAGGATGAGAAAATATATATTACACACTAGCTGTCCAGGCGAACTTCGTACCGTCCAATTTGAAATCCCAGAACTTGATCGCAGCGCCACCTGTAGGAAATTGCAAATCTAATCCATTCTCGAACCCACTTGAACACACACAAAAAAAATCATCAGAATCATTAATTGAAGTCTATTTAAACAGCTGAACCGTCAGCTGTTTAAATAGACTTCAATTACAAACACAGGAACAGAAGGTTTATATATTTAAAGATAATAAATAAATAAATATTTATTTCGGACATTTTACACACAACGCCATCTAGTCCCAAATTAAGCAGAGCTTGTATTATGGGTAATAGACAACTGATATTCAATAAATACATAAACATACTTTTTTTTGTAAATACATACATATTATACATAGAAAACACCCAGATTCCGAAACAAATATTTGTGGATCACACAAATATTTGGTTTGACCCGAGATCGAACCCGAGACCTCTTGATCAGCAGCCGCATACGCTAACCACTAGACCAACAAGGCAGTCAAATTTGCCGTATTGATTATTTTCCTGGACTTTAATTGAAATAAACCTATCCTGGCTGAGTCCCGATGTGGTACCTGCCCGCTGTCACCGTGGAGGAATGCCGCGTCAAAAAAAAATTGCCTGTGTTACTTCTTATGTCATGAGTTATCTGCCAGTGAGTACCCTGTCCAAAACGCTCCAGCCGTTCCAGAGTTGGAACACTATCGCACAAACTGTTTCTCTACCCCTGCACCACGCTGCCTCGTAGTAGGTGCTTCATAATCTTGATAAATCATACCAGATGTGTGATATATAAACTTCATTACGTACCGTAAAATTTCATGAAAATCCGTTCAGCACTTTTTGCGTAAAAGAATACCAAACAACCATACATAAATCCTCAAAAACGTTTGCTTTATAATACGTAGTTCGTTTACCTTTAATACATACATATATATATTTTTTTTTTTGGTGGCCCAATGGTGGAACATTATAGGTTGTTGATAAAGTTATCATAGCTAGGAAATTAGAACTTACCTAACCTCTTGTTGTTACTTAATGAAAAAAACAATACGATCTAATACACAGCATTATTACTATCAACAGTAATGCACAGATAACATTTTATTAGATACATCCTTTACTGCCTGTTAAACTCTGTTTTCAGACAATAAAATTACAAACCAGTTATATAGGTACATAAAATACAGGATGGTAAAAAATAACATTCACGATGAAATAAAAATATACGCTGTATTTTATCGTAGGTACAATATTTTTTTCCGGACTTGTTTTCATTACGGCGCTGTTCCTGGTACATGTGAATATAGCCGGAGGCGTTCATATATTCTAGGTTTGTTTTTAGGACTCCGTAGTTCATGACTCCTTATAATTACATCATGTCCGTCCCTCCGTCCGGACGGTCCTCGACTTACAGCCCAAACGGTTAGTGCTACACAGATAAAACTTTGCATGAATATGTGATTTTATCATGTCGAGAAAGTGCTTGTAATGTTTTTTTTTTCGAGTCTACCCTATCTTGTGGAGTATAAGACATTTAAGACATTTTTTTGATTAGGGTATCCGTTGCCTAGTTATTCCATTTTAAAGCGTATTTGTTTGTTAAAACAGGTTCCACCATAATAATAATTCATAATTTATTTGTTTGCCAATCAAAGGTAAACAGCATTGTCACATTTTTAATTATACACTAGCTTTTGCCCGCGGCTCCCCCCGCGCGTTTGTCCGTCATGGCAGTAAATAGTAGCCTATGTGTTATTTCGATATGTAAGCTATTATTGTGAAGTTTCATCGAAATTCATTCAGTAGTTTTTGCATGAAAGAGCAAGAAATATACATACTCACAAACTTTCGCGTTTAAAATATTAGTAGGATGTCCTCTTTGCTGTTATCAGCATGCACTTTTTTTAAACTGTCACATAATTTAAATCACTTAATCACAGTCCCACACTAAGCAGAGCTTGTATTATGGGTACTAAACAAGTGATATAAATACATAAACATACCTTTTTTTTGTAAATACATACATATCATACATAGAAAACACCCAGACTCCGAAACAAATATTTGTGATCACACAAATTTTTGGTCCGACACGGGAATCGAACCCGAGACCTCTTGATCAGCAGCCGCATACGCTAACCACTTAACCGAACAATAAAATAACACCTCTATCTCTAAAAGCTAAACGGCTGGCCCCAAAAATCGGAAAAAATCATGCTACCATCATGATTTTTTTCCGATTTTTGGGGCCAGCCGTTTACATACATGTGATGAACTTTAAAGGAAAACTATGACGGTTTAAATAAAAGTAAATAAAGTAAATAAAGTAAATAAAGTAAATAAAGTAAATAAAGTAAATAAAGTAAATAAAGTAAATAAAGTAAATAAAGTAAATAAAGTAAATAAAGTAAATAAAGTAAATAAAGTAAATAAAGTAAATAAAGTAAATAAAATAATTAGTACAAGATTTGTAAGGGACTAACTTGTAAAATGCACTTCCTTGTAAAACTTCGTACAAAGATAATGAATTAATAAGTAAACACAACAATTTTCTATGGACCACGATTTCGCGAAGTACCAATTTGGATGACTATCCGTAGTCTACTCTATGCATGGCCTGACACACACTTAGCCAATTTTGGTAATCAAGTAATGTTGTCAGTTGAGCTGACCGATAGTAATAAACAAGTGCATAAGCATATTCATTGTTTATTGATTAAACTACATGGATTGCGTAGTGAAATAGCATAATAATGGCACCTTTTTATTTAAAAAAAAGAACTAAACGCCATACCGCACAATAATAGCTATAATATACACTATAATAAGAAATTCACGAGGAAAACTTCCCGCCATTAGCAGTTCATAGACAATAACATGTAGATGAGAAAGAAAATTAAAATATTAACTAATGTTTATAAAAGTACTAACGTGTGGTGACGGAATAAGAATACAAAGTGTCACCACCCCTATTTTGGAACCCATGGAAATGGGTGTCGTAAGAGGCGACTAAAGCAACAAAATAAGCAGCTAACGTCACTGCCAAGAAAAGGAAAACTTGAAACAAACCCTTTACCAACCCGTCGGGCCAGCGTGGGATAGTAGGCCAAAACCTCCTTTCTAAGGAGAGGCCTATGTCCAGCAGTGGATTGTTGAAGGCTGTTGATGATGATGAAAATGAAAAGTACTAATTAGTCCGGTCTATTTAAGCCTAAAATCAGGAGGAAGGTTACATAAATTCCCATAAAGCTGAATATTGGCATAGTTGTTCAAAACATCATTATAAAGAAAATCTCAAAAGTCCTCATCGTTCCGAGGTGTGCTAAAAATTTGGCACGGGGTCAAAGGTCAAAAAAATGAGTTTTTTGCGATTTTTAGCGAAACGGTGAGTTTTTTTGCAAAATTACTCCAGTACAAAATTGTAGATCACGAAATTCTCTACAAAAAATATATCCATAATTTTTTTCCTAAAAGCCACCATTTTGGAGATATAACGTTCCGAAAAGTTGGATCAGTCGTAATCCCTCTATTTTGCACACGTACGCCACATATGAAAGTCACTAAAGGTGTAATAGAACTAAAATAAGTTCGCTATTATTTATTGTAACTTGCTTATGTAAAATATAAGTTAAACTACGAGAATCTCAGGTATAATGAAACCCCGTTCCTAAATTTGTACGTCAGTATAACCTTGGGATAACATCTGTCTTTTATTCTATTGTCCGCGTGGCTAGGGTCGTATACCTGCTTTATGTTGGCATGCCCAATATATGAAATACATACCGTTAGTCTTGAGCGCCACTGCGTAGGGAAAACATGTGCTTATCTTAACCTATCTTTTAACCTATTTTGTGCGTTTTAGATTTTTATAAGAAAAATGTCAGAATATTGTTTTATTTGTACTCATCTTTTAACTGAAAGTGAAACTGTAACTGTTGATCGTGGTATGAAGACACTGATTAATGCAAGTGCTGAAAGAGATGATGGATACTCGGAATTTCTTAAAAAACAAAAATCTGTGACAATACATAGCAACTGTCGTAAAATTTATACGCGGAAGTGTTCTATTGCTGCTGCCATCAAAAGAAAACGCGAAGAACAAGAAGCTAACACATCTACAGGATCTACAGTAAGAAGAAACAGAAATCTTGGACAGTTATGAATCAGACGACTAACTTTTTATTTTAAGTACTTTATTTAATTACACCGCCGTTGTTTTTGCCCACTATAATATATAATATTATTTTGCAATAGTTTTAAAACATATAAAATCTCAGCAGACCCGTGGAATAGGCCTACTGGGGAAACCACGTTAAAAAAAACGCGCTTTGTACACTACCTCATAGGTGGCGTGGAAACGTGTGCAAAATAGAGGGATTACGACTGATCCAACTTTTCGGAACGTTATATCTCCAAAATGGTGGCTTTTAGGAAAAAAATTATTGATATATTTTTTGTAGAAAATTTTGTGATCTACAATTTTGTACTGGGGTAATTTTGCGAAAAAACTCACCGTTTCGCTAAAAATCGCAAAAAACTCATTTTTTTGACCATTGACCCCGTGCCAAATTTTTAGCACACCTCGGAACGATGAGGACTTTTGAGATTTTCTTTATAATGATGTTTTGAACAACTATGCCAATATTCAGCTTTATGGGAATTTATGTAAACTTGAATGTGTAAATAGACCGGACAATAACAAAAGAGTCGAATGAACGTTATTAACTCTTTTAGAGTTACATTGTAAGTCATCCGTGGGGGGATGGATTAATAATACAGAGGGATCCAACCAGAGTTGCCACCCGTCTCTATTTTGCCGGGACAGTCCCGATGATTTTGATGATGTCCCGATGGTCTATGAATTTTGTCCAATTTTTTCATTAATCAAATCAAATCAAACCATTTTATTTCAAATAAACCATACAATGGCACTTTTGAAACGTCAAGTAGTCAGTCAGTAGTCAGTCGTGAAGCTAATTGTCTGTTCCAATTCGTAGATCCTATGGAGAACGCATTTAGTAATAAAAAAAGCGACCAAGTGCGAGTCGGACTCGCCCATGAAGGGTTCCGTATCAGCAAGTAACATCATATCTAAGTTCTTGTAGTTCGTTGTAACTTTCATCGATGTTTTTATACTAGTGTATTGATTGGATGAAAGGTAAATTGCGTGTTATGATTTATGACATATTAAAAAAAACTACTCACTAGATCTCGCTCAAACCAATTTTCGTTGGTAGTTTGCATGGTAATGTACAACATATATTTTTTTTAGTTTTATTACTCTTTTATTTTAGAAGTTAGAGGGGGGGGGACACACATTTTTCCACTTTGAAGTGTCTCTCGCGCAAACTATTCAGTTTAGAAAAAAATGATATAAGAAACCTCAACATCATTTTTGAACACCTATCCATAGATAGATACCCCACCCCGCACGTATAGGTTTGATGAAAAACAATTTTTGAATTTCAGTTCCAAGTATGGGGACCCCCAAAATGTATTGTTTTTTTTTCTATTTTTATGTAAAAATCTTAATGCGGTTCACAGAGTACATCGACTGACCAAATTTCAACAGTTATAGCTCTTATAGTTTCGGAAATAATTGGCTGTGACATACGGACGGACAGACAGACAGACAGACAGACAGACTTGACGAATCTAAAAGGGTTCCGTTTTTTGCCATTTGGCTACGGAACCCTAAAAACGGTTGAATTGATATTACATACAGGTACTTCAAATTTATTTATTTGTATAGATAACAATGACTATGTTTCTTACCTGTGTGTATATTGTTTACTATATCTACATAATATATTAATCTATATCTAAACAACATATACTATCTTTACCTGTACTAATATTATTAAGAGGAAAGATTTGCTCGTTTGTTTATTTGTTTGAAATGAATAGGCTCTGAAACTACTGGACCCAACCAAACCCAATGTGTTAAAAAAATACCCAATAAAATCACTATTTTGCGTACGCGGCGAAAACTATTACCGCCTAAACGGTTAGTGCTCGAAAGATGAAACTTTGAAAGATTATGTGTTGTGATCATGTCGTCAAAGTGCTACAATAAAATTACGAAATATATTTTTATTCGGGGTACTTCCGCTACGCGTAAAGTGGGGATGTTTTTTTTCTCGCGTCTACCCCATGACCCCATCGTATGGGGTATCATCAAAGATTCAGTGGTTGCTAAGACTGGAGTTATTTAACTTTAAAGCGCATTTTTTAGCCCATTATCTTTATTTTTCAAATTCAAATTATCTTTATTTTTATGTTAAAATAGTATCAAGAAACATAAAATGTAAGAAAAAAAAATGCATTCATCAAAAAGTTTCAGAGGTGAACTCAAATGAGTACACCATTTTCTATGCAAAGTGTTTTAAGGCACTTCTTACAATGCCATGGCACTCTCGAAATGCAAAGGACACATCGCAGCTATTTTTCAATTTTAACGCTGTAAAATCTAATTCCATTTTGCGATCTGACGACGGAACATGAGTGGATCCATCGAATTGTACATATAGCGAACTTATATCTTGTAGCTTGGTCCGTCGTAGAGGTCCACGATTATGGCGACTTATAGGTGGATATCGAATAACAATGATCGTGTATTCTTTTGGAGCCATGTTTATTAATTATTTACTGTACTCTTATTCTAACCTTACGTGCTAAGGTATGTACATGGAATCTCTTAGTTATGATCTTATAGCTACATTATATATTATAAATATATCGTTACGTTGCACAATAAACACGTCTTAATATCAACAAGGAAATGACAGCCGGAATCCTACGTGCTCGATAATCGGCACCTATCTGAAATGTGCTGGTCGAGCATCTCTGTATCATTTCCGTATTTTACTGTAATTAAATATATGACGCAGGAATATAACTTCCCACCAAAAAAATTTACGGTAGTAAATTCAGACTAACTTCATCTTAAATCAACAGTTGACGATTATAAACATAGCCTATTTCACTAATAATTATAACATTACATATTAAGTCAGTATCGCGGAGTAGTTCCTAGGTAATCAATATAATCTAGGTCAATAAAAATCATAACATTAAAATGAATACAAAACAAACATATGATCGAGAGTTGCGACCTTCACGTGTCAGCAAAATTTACAAAGTATACAATACTATATTTATTATAATATTTCAAGATTTACATAGTCAGCAACCTTATCAAAATTACATCAACCTTACTCGGTCAATATACACGTACTTCTCAGTATTGTAATACTGAATGTAGGACAACTTGAATACATGCCCACAGCACTTTGACGGCGGATAAACGAAAGAAATAGATTTACCTGATTGTTGGAGAGCGAGCCTCGGTAACGACAGTATTCGAATGATATCATGCTTTAGCTGCGATCTGAAATCATCGTAATACGTCTTGTCGTTATATTGCTCTAACGCCTCTCCAGGCAACTTCTTTAATTCTGACATTTCTGCTGCACACGACAATTCTCGTCGTAATCTAGCGTTGACGGCATAGAGATTACTTCTATTATTCGTGAAACGGCGTCAGACGTACATTTTGAGAACACTTATGTATGCCGCTGGTCCCCACTGAGTCGGGGCTGAAGTCCACTGGTTCCAGAGCGTTGGAATTACAAGCGGTGTGTGGTGCTGCGTGAAGTCCATTTTGTGTCGGGGCGCTGATGAGGCCGAAGGGGTAACCAGTTTGGAGCGGTCGCGTCCTGGGTGTGGTATCCCTGTTGAGGCCGAGGTTGCTGGCTGGCTGCGATTTGAATGATGATCATTGCTGGTTTCGGAGAGTGACGATATCCTCACTGCATGAACCATAAACGTGGCTGGTCCTTTATGCATTACTGCCATATAAGTTCACTATAGATTCTCCTTCAGAAGGTACGAATACTTGCTTCTTCATTGTTCAATAGTCGGTTTCTTCATAGTTCAATTTTCGGGTCCTTGTTCACCTTCTTTGTTCAACTGTCGGGGTCACCAATTATAGCGATTTTATATCTTGTAGCTTGGTCCGTCGTAGAGGTCCACGATTATGGCGACTTATAGGTGGATATCGAATAACAATGATCGTGTATTCTTTTGGAGCCATGTTTATTAATTATTTACTGTACTCTTATTCTAACCTTACGTGCTAAGGTATGTACATGGAATCTCTTAGTTATGATCTTATAGCTACATTATATATTATAAATATATCGTTACGTTGCACAATAAACACGTCTTAATATCAACAAGGAAATGACAGCCGGAATCCTACGTGCTCGATAATCGGCACCTATCTGAAATGTGCTGGTCGAGCATCTCTGTATCATTTCCGTATTTTACTGTAATTAAATATATATACAATTTCCGTCTTGTACTTAAAACAAAATATGACGCAGGAATATAGGTCCCTACCGAAATTATCGCCACGAATTAGCAACTGTCATGTCCAACATATAGGTAAATAATATTTACTTGTTATTTACATAAAGTTAATAACACTGATTAGTCGAATTTATCCACTACCCCCACATTTTTATTATGAGTTTGAAATAACAAAGTTCGTAAGATAAATTAACTTATTTACTTGTTTGTTAAATAAATAGTGATTATGTAGTATAGCAATACGCAAAATAGAGAATCTGGGCTTTTGACTACCATTTGTGTTTTGATCTCGGTATTTAAATATTAACTATATAGATTTCTTCTAAGATGCTTCAGTAACTACTGAATATCTTACGTTATTAGCACCTAATGAACACAAATAAATTGGTGAATTGAGAACACAAATGGAAATTATCTATTATTATATTTCATATGTTATATATAATATGATATATAAAAACAAGAAATGACATAAAAAATCAAATTAATGCAAATTAAAAAAGAATACAGTAAATGCTGAACAGTAACAAACTTTTTAAATAGAAGAGACTAATAATTTTATATCCGTTATTTGGAACACTTCTTTTCAATTTATAGGCCACAACATCTACAGATTGAGGACTCAGATTTGTGACAACCCATTCTCCGTTAGGGAATACTCTGCTACTCAATACAACTTCACCTTCGCCACAAAACAGCTCCATAGAACTGGCGTCCATAAATATTCTCCACGATTTTGAATCAATTGGAGACCATTCAACTAGCCTTGTATCTCCATCTCTATCTACAATAACTTTGCGCACTTCTGGATCCCATTGCAATAAAATCTGATCCCCGCATTCACTACCCGTAAACTGAATGTTCAGTTTCTGATTCAAATCAAAAGTAACAATCAATTCTAAAGTTTTATCAAATGAAATTTTTTGACCTTCTGCAAATTTTCCATCCCAAACAATTTCTTCTCTAAGTGTCGTCATCGCATCAACAGGCTTCATAAGAAGTCGATTGCCATGTAAAACTAGTTCTCTAGAAAGTGTCAAAGCACCTGCCCAACCATCAACAGCTTCGGGAAATGGAGTTTCCCACATACCAAACCAAGCAATAATAATCCGCTTCCCATCATTCTCAGTAGTTTGCGCCGCGTAAAAATCGTGTCCAAAATCTATTTCTTAAAAGTCAACTTCAGGTACGAATTCAAAGGTTTCATAATTGAAAGTTCCAATAATGTATCCCGTCTGGTGAAAACTTTTGAACCTGTCACCTACAGGGTCCATACCTTGAGGAGACATTAAAAGAATATGTTTTCCATTGAGCTCAAAAAAATCAGGACATTCCCACATAAATCCCATATTGCCAGTAGATTCTCCAAGCACAGACAAAAACTCCCAAGATATTAAATCGGGGGATCTATACAGGTCCACGCGGCCTCTATGGTTCAAAGTTTTGGTACCAATGACAACGTACCAGAAATCTTCATACTTCCAAACTTTAGGATCACGGAAATCTGCCGAGCCATTTGCAGGCATGGGCAAGACTGGATTGCCATAAAACTTCTCAAAATTGATTCCATCATCACTGAAAGCCAAATACTGAGATTCATGGAAGAAAGGTTCTACGTCGGAATTTAGATTTACATGGCCCGTATACATGAGTACTAATTGATCATCTTTAACGACGGCACTTCCAGAGTAACACATTTCCTCTTCAGGTACTAAAGCCGTTGGTAATTGCCTCCAGTGTACTAGATCAGGGCCGGCGACATGACCCCAATGCATAGGACCCCAGTGGCTATCATAGGGATTGAATTGATAGAACAGGTGGTACTCGCCATTGAAAAACGAAAAACCATTAGGATCGTTCATCCATCCAACGGGCGGCGTCACATGGTAATGTAGTTTGTATCTTGGATTAATTTCTGCTTTCTTTGCTTCGATGTAGGCTTCTAATTCGGTATGAACCTTTTTAGATACTCTTAGATGCACAGTTGCGAGCAAACACAAAAATACTAATATCTTTAGGAAAACCATCTTGATACTGACAATTGCCTGAGTTTCCTTAATATATACCTCAAGTTTTATTTGATAAGATAAAACAAGTGCTTTATTCCGAAATAAACAAGCTATCTTTGAAATTTATATGCAATTGGATTGACCGACAATTTTAGTGCATAATATGCAGTATTTATCCGTCCATTCGCTTTTAATTGTCGTGGTTGATTCATGTTACTCACGTTGCAATTTTTTTTTATACATTCGTTTCTTTTGTCTTCAAATGAAATCAAATCATTTATTGTGTGAAGCATAGGTAAATGGTAAGTATGGTAATGGCCTTACCTATTTATAAACATTAACGCCAATAATAGGAACAGACAGTCCCGGGCAATCGTACTTTAAGTTTTGTGACATTAACGGTGATTACGATAGGAGATCTTGGCATAAAATAACTTTTAATAATCCAATTTTGCCTTTCATTTTAAAAACGCAATCCCAATCTATTAATTCATAAGACAATTGTAGTACTTTTAATGAGCCAGTGAAATAGTTGTGGTAACCGTATTGTGTCATGTTATCTAAGTTAAATAAATACAAAAACAAATCCCTACCATGAGATAGATTACCAGGCGGTACAAAGTTCTCAAACAAACCTGCTATAGTCCTTTATAAAAAATGGTACCTTGAAAACACAATATTTTATTCTAGCTTTCACTTGCGGCACCACCCAGGGGTATGTCTGTAAGGCGGTTACAAGTAGGCTATATCCTTTCTCAGGCTATCTTTATATTTTATATTACAAACACTTAGATTTTATTTATTGAATAATAAAAAAATATTTCTCATAAAATAAATACATAGTTTATAAACCACGGGCAGGCCCACAATACCCTCTGATACATGCCGCTGTCGGTGGCTCAGTAGCAGCGTATGCGATTGCTGTACTCAAGTTCGATTCCCGGGTCGAACGAAATCTTTGTGTGAACTATAAATGTTTCTTTCCGAATTTTGGTGTTTTCTATGCATAATAATTATGTATGTATTCACAAAAAAAAAGTATGTTTATGTTTTTGAAGAGACAAAAAGGCCTGTAGGCTTTTCACAAAAACTTATTTTCTTCCAACTATGTGGGTAGGTGGGCGCGTAATTAGAAATAAATTACTTCAGAACACTGTCGACGTATTTTAAGTAGTAGTAATCACGATATAATTAGGTAATCAACGATTAGTAATATACGCAATCAACTTAATTAGACCTTGAAATAGCGCAACGGTGAAAATGTTGAGCGATGTCACAAGCGTAGTGCGCGGGCGCCATCTCATTCAAAACTGAGTTCATAGTGACGGCCGCCCGCACTACCATCGACAATGACGCTTCGCTAGGTTGACATTGACAGTTCTGTCAATCTGACGTTTTACGTAAACGCCGTCATATTCATATATCAATTGTCTAGTACCCATAATACAAACTCTGCTTAGTTTTTCTTTTTCTTTTGCCTTTTTTATTTCATCTGCGTATGCGGCTGCTGATCGAGAGGTCTCGGGTTCGATTCCCGAGTCAAACCAAATATTTGTGTGATCCACAAATATTTGTTTCGGAGTCTGGGTGTTTTTCTATGTATAATATGTATGTATTTACAAAAAAAAAGTATGTTTATGTATTTATATCAGTTGTTTAGTACCCATAATACAAGCTCTGCTTATTTTGGGACTAGATGACGTTGTGTGTAAGATGTCCAATATATTTATTTATTTGTTTATTTTATTTTATTTATAGTATCGCCGCGGAGCAAAGCTAGACAAAAAAAATTTGCCCAAGTTACCCCTTTTGTCATCAGTTAAAGTCCTGTGAAATCTGTCCAGCCGTTCGAGAGATTTCCTCGAACCGCCGGAACAGACAGACAAAAAACTTGAAAATTGTTTTGGTGTGAGAACTGTTTATTTTTATACGCATTTAGTAATAAAAAAGGATTGCATTAATATTATATACAGGCACTTCAATTTTATTCACTTGTATAGATAAGAATTACTGTTTCTTACCTGTGTGTGTATCTTTTACGATTTAATAATATCTATAATAGTATACTATCTATATCTATACTAATATTATATAGAGGAAAGATTTGTTTGTTTGTTTGAAATGAATAGGCTCCGAAACTACTGGACCCAACCAAACGCAGTGTTAAAAAAATACCCAATAAAATCACTATTTTGCGTACGCTGCGAAAACTATTACCGCCAAAACGGTTAGTGCTAGAAAGATGAAACTTTGCAAGAATATGTGTTGTGATCACGTTGTCAAAGTGCTAAATATCTTTTTATTCTGGGTACCTCCTCTACGCGTAAACTAGAAATGTATTTTTTTCTCGCGTCTACCCCATCGTATGGGGTATCATCACTAGAAAGGTATTTAAAAACATTCAGAGGTCGCTAAGACTAGAGTTATTTAACTTTAAAGCGCATTTTAACAAATTAGAGATCAAAAGAAAACTGCCAGAAATGTTTTTTTATGTGAAAATAGTATCAAAGAAACATAAAATGTAAGAAAAAAATGCACTCAAATGAGTATACTTAGGTATGAATATTCTCAAAACAGGCTTTTTCTATGCAAAATGTTTTGAGACACTTCTTACGTTGTCATCGCACTCTCGAATGGCAAAGGACACATCGCAGCTGGTTTTCAATTTTAACGGGGTAATGTCCAATTCCATCTTGTGAAACCCCTTTGTCTTGGGATGCAGCCAAGTGGAATATTTTCGATAATATCGTGCATTCTGACGACGGAACATGAGTTTATCCATCGAATTGTCATTACACATAATCATCATTACATATAAACGCCATGAATTGGCAACTGTCATGTCCAACATATAGGTAAATAAAATTATTTATTTATTCTATATAATCAGTGTGATTAGTCGAATGCATCCAATCCAACCATATTTTAATTACCACGTGTTCGCTACATCGGTCTTTCCTTTTTTTATTGGACACCGTCGTTTGACAGTCCCTAATGGCTCTATAGTGTTTTCTTTTGTGACCATGGCACATACACTATTACCTTTCTACCTTACCAATAAAAGTTTACCATTCTTGTCAAACCCATAGTCATACGAGGCACGCTCTTCTTCATTTCCTTTGTGCTAGTCAGTGGACATTTTTAGTCCTATATTCTCGCACTGTTCTCGTAGCACGATAGCCTATGTTTTTCAAGTCTAGTAAAGGGTTGGCTATAAAAAAGTCATAAAAAAAACTTTGTGATTATTCGCGGTATAATTCAGTTTATTGAATAAAGTTTTGACTACGCGGGAACCCAAAGGATCAGAAGATGGTAATTGCGATTTTCCACAGTAAAAATCAAATGAATAGAAGTATCCTAACGAGCTAGCCGCTACCCAATTTTTATATCCAAAATGAACTAATTTCCCCCGTATAAATTGTTTGGCGGGATGGTAGCCCTGGGGTATGATAGCGGGATGATTTACTATCATGAAATCCATTGTAAAAAATTTGCATAAGTTTGTCTGCTTATGGTCTTATTTTGAACATTTTATCATTTGTGGATGATGCTAAGTCATTGTCTACAAGATGAAGGTTTCTATTTAGGTCTCGAAACCTATGCCTCGACATGACTTTGCTGACTAATTCTACGCCTACATCTTCATCTAGAGACGTGTACATTGGCTCTCGAGGTAGCTTATGGTACCCAAATAGTATCAAAACCCGTGAAAACCGTTTAAACTCAGATGTTGATTAGCGTATAGTACAGTATTAGAAACAACCATATCAATAACATCATCATTATACAATTTTTCTAATATTTGGTCAGGTTTGAGGCCCTTCAGTTCATCACAAACGGCACTTTTATTAAAATTTACTTCGAAAGTAATCTGAAAAGTTGAAGATTGTTAGAGACACATTTCCACCATTTGTGATCTGGATTTGTAGAACAAAGTTTTTCCTTTTTAACCGACTTAAAAAAAAGGAGGAAGTTCTCAATTCGACGGAATCTTTTTTTTTATGTATGTTCAGCGATAATTTTGTCGTTTATGAACTGATTACAAAAATTATTTTAGCAATGGAATGGGCGTAGCTCACAGGTGGTCCCATCGTCACCATATCGAGCTCTGATGATGGGATCCCAAGGAAATCGAGGGAACTCCGCAAATATCATAGGCACAATTGTCGCGATTTGTACTCGGAATAGTTTGAAGTCGGTTACTTTTTGTAAAAATTATACAATTTTAATACCCACATAAAACTTATGTATATACTTGATCTACTTATTAAAACAATATAGCTAGGCAGACTTCTCGTAAGTTATTTTATTGGCATTCAGAAATAGGGATGTACTCAATTGGGAACAGTAACTTATATGGCATCCTCCCCCTCCCCTTTCTTTAAAAGCTAAACGGCTTTGATTACGTTAGTTCATGAGTTATAGAGGTTTAACTTGTAAAATGCGCAAACTTGGAAAACTTAATGTGAAAATAAGGGAATAATAAGTAAACACCACCTGCAATTATGGGTGACTACGGAACCCTATTCTATTAAATTTTTGTTACATACCTACCTGTCAATGAGCGAGCGGCTAGTAACTAATAAATGAAATAAATGGGAGAGGCCTATGTCCAGCAGTGAACTGCAAAAGTTGGAGATGATGATGATGATGTGAATTATTTAATCCTTTGTTGTGAAATTTCCTATTCAAATAAAAACGATGATGTTTTGATATTCTTCTGCATCATTGTGGCTTCGGTCTTACTCTCAACGAAACATGATAACAAGAATGCTGTCGTTTCAGGTTGGTCTTGTATATGAAAGTAGTACCGGCTGGTCGTGTTGGCCCATTCGAGCTGAAATCAGCGTATCTCTACTACAGTGTAATAACAAAGTTCGTTAGATAAATTAACCTATTTCCTTGTTTGTTAAATAAATACTGATTATGTCTAAAAACTGTAGTATGGCAGTACACAAAATTAAAAATCAGCGCTTTTGACTACCGTGAGTGTTTTGATCTCCGTATTTAAATATTAACCGAATAGATTTCTCATAAGATGCTTCAGTAACACAATATAAATTGGAGAATTAAGAACACAAATAAAATGATCTATTATTATATTTAATTTATAATGTAGAGTATGATAATATAAAAAAAAACAAATGACATAAAGATTAAATTAATACCTATTAAAAAAGAATACAGTAAATGCTGAACAGTAACAAACTTTTTAAATAGAAGAGACTAACAATTTTATATCCGTTATTTGGAACACTTCGTTTCAATTTATAGGCCACAACATCAACAGATTGAGGACTCAAATTTGTAACAACCCATTCTCCGTCAGGAAATACCTTGCTACTGAACACAACTTCACCTTCGCCGCAAAACAGTTCCATAGAACTGGCGTCCATAAAGATTCTCCACGATCTTGAATCAATTGGAGACCATTCAACTTGCCTTGTATCTCCATCTCTATCTACAACAACTTTGCGCACTTCTGGATCCCATTGCAATAAAATCTGATCTCCGCCGTTACTACCCGTTATCTGAATGTTCAGTTTCTGGTTCAAATCACTGGTAACAATCAATTCCAAAGTTTTATCAGAAGTAATTTTTTCACCTTCTGCAAATTTTCCATCCCAAACAGTTTCTTCTCTAAGTGTTGTCATCGCATCTACAGGCTTCATAAGAAGTCGATTGCCATGTAAAACTAGTTCTCTAGAAAGTGTCAAAGCACCTGCCCAACCATCAACAGCTTCAGGAAATGAAGTTTCCCACATGCCAAGCCAAGCAATAAGAATCCGCTTCCCATCATTCTCAGTAGTTTGCGCCGCGTAAAAATCATGTCCAAAATCTAATTCTTGAAAATCAACTTCAGGCACAAATTCAAATGTTTCATAATTGAAATTTCCAATAATGTATCCCGTCTGGTGAAGGTTTTTATACCTGTCACCTTCAGGTTCCATACCTTGAGGCGATATTAAAAGAATATGTTTTCCATTAAGCTCAAAAAAGTCAGGACATTCCCACATATATCCCAAATTGTCACTACCTTCTCCAAATACAGACAAAAACTCCCAAGATCTCAAATCGGGGGATCGGTACAGATCCACGCGACCTCTAAAATCTAAAGTTCTGGTACCAATAACAACGTACCAGAAATCTCCATACTTCCAAGCTTTAGGATCACGGAAATCTGCCGAGCCATTTGGAGGCCTGGGCAAGACTGGATTGCCATCAAACTTTGTAAAATTGGTTCCATCATCACTGAAAGCCAAATACTGAGATTCATAGAAGAAAGGTTCTACGGTGGTAGGCTCTACCCGGCCCGTATACATGAGTACTAATTGGTCATCTTTAACGACAGCACTTCCAGAAAAACACATCTCCTCTTCAGGTACTAAAGCCGTTGGTAATTGCCGCCAGTGTACTAGGTCAGGGCCAGCAACATGTCCCCAGTGCATGGGACCCCACCGACTATCATAGGGATAGAATTGATAGAACAGGTGGTACTCGCCATTGTAAAACGAAAAACCATTAGGATCGTTCAACCATCCAACGGGTGGCGTCACATGATAATGTAGTTTGTATCTTGGATTAATTTCTGCTTTCCTTGCTTCGATGTAGGCTTCTAATTCGGTATGAAACTTTTTAGATACTCTTAGATGCACAGTTGCAAGCAAACACAAAAATACTAATATATTTAGGAAAGCCATCTTGATACTGACAATTGCTTGTGTGATCTTCGGTATTATATACCTGAAGTTATATTTGATAAGATAGAACAAGTTCAAGGGCTTTGTTTCGAAATAAACAAGTTATCTTTGAGATTTATATGCAGTAGGATTAAATACTTAACTGACAATTTCAATGCATGAAATGCAGTTTTTATCTATCCATTATTTTTTAATTATCGTGGTCGCTTCATGTAACTCACGTGGTTCTTTTTTAATACAATAGTTTCTTCTGTCTCCAAATGTACGGGCCAATGACCGTACATTTGGCGCGGTCAGCATTTTACGTTAACATCGTCGATTTATTATATTTATAAATTAGTGCACTTTCAACAGTCACAGGGTGTACTCACTAGCATATCATTTACATTATATCATTAGAAGAAGTAATTTGTGTGCAACAATAAATAGTATCATTTCAAGAAACGTCTATCATTCAAAAAGCTGTGTACGCGACCCGTACACCAAATGATATTACTTATTGTGTACATAGGTAAAAGGTAGTAATGATAATATTCTTACCTATTTATAAATATTAACCCTAATAATGGTTACAGACAATCCCGGAGAATCGTATTCTAAGTTAAGTGAAATAAACGGTGAGTGGTAGAAGATTTTGGAATAAAATAAATTTTATTACCATGCATTCCATTTCGAGAACTCAATACCGTCTATTACTTCATTAGATAATTATAGTATTTCTCATGAGTTAGTGAAACAGTTTTTGTAACCTTATTACGTCATGTTACCATGTAGCAAGACAAATTTGTTAATTTTCTTTGACAGTTTCTGTGTATACTTGTATGCACAATATACTGGTACTATTTATTATTTTTGTTATGATTCCTTACTAGAGCTTTTAAATATGAAACAGTCTCTTCGTTAAAATTTTAATTCCATAGTAATGTGATTGGTGTTAATAATGGAGTCTTCGCCAATTCGATACATTCAGTTGTAATTCCATCCGGCCCGGGCATTTTTCTGCTTTATGTTTATTTATTTGTTTCAGGATTTCAGATTCTGTAAATTCTTAAATAGCAGAGATATCCCTGCATTCGTTGTACCTATATGTTGGTTGTGCTGCATCCTTCTGGCTATATAACTTTGCATTGATAGCGCTTGATAGCGAAGTGAATTCAATTCTTTGTATGCCTTTTAGCAGATCTAGATTTATCGGGATGCCTTTATATAGTGGTTGTTCTATAGGTGTCATAGCATCTTCTTTTTAATAATCTGTGATAAGAACCAAAACTGAATGAGGAGATCACCTCATAGTTGGAAAATAAGTTGGGTTTTGTGGACATGATATAGTCAATCTCGTGTCTAGTATTTTTGTCTGGAGAGATCCATGTCCATCTGTTACTACCTTTTACTTTAAAGTCAGTATTAATTATTTTTGGTTGTATTCATATGCATATTGAATAAGTCTTCTTCCACGACTGCTTCTGTTTCCCTGACCGTATACTCCGGTAACAGAGTGTTTATAGTTTCTGTGTGTTCCAATCTGGGTATTAAAATCTCCCATAGATATTACGTATTTCATAGATATTCATATAAATACATATTTTATGTTTTGAAGCGCTGCTTTTAACTCAATTTTTTTTTATGTTTATAGCTTTATTCTTCTTCAATGCTTTTTTATTATATTCATTTGGTTGAGAACTCAATGCTATTATTAGTCAGGAGATTCAGGAAGGTTTCTGCTGTTCATCAATCAATTTGTCGTATTTAATAAATGTCTTTTTTCCAAGCTCCTTTTCTCGTTTTAATTGAACTTTTAACTTCCTGCTTTTGTTGAGCACTTCCAAGTTGAAGTACGAACTTTCTTGTTCCTCAACACCAAAAATAATAAGATTTTTATACCGTATGTGTCTCTCAAAGCTTTTAATCTATATTGCTGTTTATAGTGTTTTTAATATCTTCTTTCATATCCTGCATATCTATTTTTATGTTGTTTTATGGCTTGTTGCTTATTTATCAGCATTTGTTTAATCTCATCCATATTGTTTTATTGTTTGTTAAATATTTGTTCAATGCCAATAGGTATGTTAATACTGAAGTCACTTGCAATAGGATTCTCACATAATAAATACATAATTATAATAATAATAATAACAATCATATAAGATTTAAGAACATTTTAAAATAATGGCAAAGGGTTTGGATTCAGCGGTTGTTAAAAGAATACTTTTAACGTTGGTTTACAATCCAACCCTTGTACTGCATTTAGTAATTATAGATACTTTTGTGGGTTCACAAACATGCATAAACAATTACAGTTATAAAAAACTGAAAACAAATGTCGAGGATAAAAATACATATCTGGAAAACATATATGAGTATTACATGTATATTTATATATAACAAAAACACAAGAAAAAATCAATCCTAAAAAACTATGATAACAATAATGAGTAGCCAGGATTTCACATATATCTTTAGCGACAACCACAAGCAGATCAGGATGACGGTGTTGCCCGCGGTCATTGGTGTAAGCTGCGGAATTAAGTAGTCTAAAAAAATAGCCAGAGTTACTCCTTGTATCATCTGCTTTCTACCAGTGTTAATCCCAAAATCGGTCCATCCATTCCAGAATTTACCCAAAACGACTGGAACATACACACAAAAAAAAAGTTGTTTGGTGTGAGTACTGTATATACTTTCATACGCATTCAGTAATGAAAAACGGTTGTTTTGATATTACATACAGGCACTTTTATTTTATTTACTTGTATAGACAAGAATTACTATTGCTCTTACCTGTGTGAGTTTTGTTTACGACATCAACTAATATTGAAAACTAGAGCTCTGCCCCGCGGTGTTACCGCAAACGATAACTTCACCAGAAATTGAATTCTTTTAAAGTTAAAAGGCAAATCCGTTGGTATCGGATGCGAGGTATCAGGACTGTTTGTCCTACTGCTGAATCGGTCAAAACTGGAGCACCAATCACGTTATTGCGAACAAATTTAATTTGTCATCTGGTTCCGTTGCATACATTTGGTGGTTTAAGGTTTCTTAGCAACATATAGGAGTGCCCTTTTTTAATATGGAGGAATATGAGGGACAACCACTCGGATTTAGAGATGTAGTTCACGCTATCTCTTGAAAGATTTGCCAGTATAATGTTATCAATGTCGTCAACGCTACTATTTATAGCTCCCAATATTGTCCTTTGAAACATCCATGGGTAGTCTTTTTATATGGTATATCGACTACATCTGGGTAAACTTCAAAGATTAGGTCTTCAATGTTTCAAATTTTTACACCTAATTCACGATCATTTTCAATGTAGTTTTCAAAATGAGGTATTTTCCCGTCTCCTATTAAAAGTAACTTTGAAGGAGAATTGGTACTACCTCCACTTATCTGTCTCTCTCTCTCTTTCTCTCTCTTTCGCTCTCATATTAGTAGATAGTTTTAGGGTATGAACGAACCGTAGTGGTGAAGTTTATAAGCAAGACTTCACAATATCAGCTATGGTTCCCCTAACTATCACCGGTAATATTTGATGAAAATCGCAAGCATACATAACAGTTATTCCACCCATGATTTTCTTAGAACTTCTAATATCTCGAAGAGCCCTACCCAAAGCTTCTGAATTTGACAAACATGAGCTCTATGAATCATAGTGCATTCACCCCATATTATTAAGCTGACATCTTGCAAAACTTTTCCCTAAGGTCTATTTTTACGAATCGAACACACGCTATTTTTCTGCAAAAGGCAGTTTAAAAGTTTTTAATTACTATCTGAATAATTCATATTCGATGCTTGAAGTTCAAAATCAGTGAAATATTTATCACACATTTTATGAGTTTTATCTTCAATCATCATAAGTTCTTCATTGTATTTACTATTATTAAATTGTAATAACATATCCTGTCTGTCATTACGATTACTATTTAAAATATCTTCACAAAAATCATTACGAAACTGACTCCATATATCGAAGGGGTCAGATAGTTGCCAAAATATGAGGATGATGGTAAAAAATTTCTTTAACTTGTCTGGCTCTGATATCTAACCTAAATTACTCCGAAGATAATCATTGAAATCGAATAATGTAAAGAGCAATTTTATTTTCAATTAAATACTTGTGATCAATAACATATTTATTTGGATAAGGATTAATATTATATGTCGCATCAGGGTGGCCGAGATGCGAAACATCGGATCTTCATCATGATCCGATATAGTTTTTGAAAAATGTGAGCACTGACTTGGGAATTCGAACGAAAGATAATTTAAATCAAAGTAGGTAACTTTATTTTACTAACGGTTTTTACAATATGGAAACAAACACGTGCGTTGGTACTGAGCGTATGCCAAGACTGTCCGAGGTAGAATGACCACCGCCATATCTTCCCACCAGTCATCGCTGCATCCCCTCTACCGACGATCGTGTCCAAGCGGGAGGGCGCCACTTGCGTTTCCGTTGACGATTTATTAATTCACTGAAATAATTCTTAGATGGCGCTGTCCGTCGCGCCATAGCATCAAACCACGACATTTCCGGTAACGATTTATTAGTTCACGATCAATCCACGACATATATTTATAAAAACACCTTTTATGTGATGCATAATTTAAGAACAAATTTGGTTAGCATAAAAAGGGTTATAGTGAGCTTTGAAAGATAGACATATACACTCACAGATTTTTTTAGAACTTTTAAAGGGGTACAATAATGTCATACATGTTTTTTTGCAAAACTTTAATCATTTGCGCAGTGCACATAGTGGAGGCTCTCAAGAGGAAAAAATATGACTCAATTTTAAAACATTATTCATTCGTGCTCCGGTCCTATTGGTCTTAGCGTGATGATATATAGCCTATAGCATTCCTCGATGAATGGGCTATCTAACACCTTAAGATTAGACACGCGCTAATCTACGCTACTGAGTTCCTGAGATTAGCGCGTTCAACCAAACAAACAAAAAAACTCTTCAGCTGTAATAATAAGTGAAATAAATGGGAAAGGCCTCTGACCAGCAGTGAACTGCAACAGATCTATGATGATGATGATAAAGTAAATTATTTAATACTTTGATGAGAAATTTCTTATTTATATACAAAAAATCGGCCAAGTGCGTGTCATGCCACGCACAGGAAAGGATTCCTCAGTCACCCATAATGATACGTGGATTTAAAATTGTATCAAATAGATAATTGTTATGTTTACACATTAATGCGTTAATTTTGTATAACGTTTTCCAAGGAAGCGCATTTTACAAGTTAAGCCTCTATAACTCCTGAACTAACAAAGTCATCTAATGCGTTATAGTTTTCCTTCAAAGTTATATAGTATAGTATATGGACCACCGTCACGAATTTTCCCAGATTTTCCTACATAGTATAAAACAAATTCGCTTTCTCTGTCCCTTTGTATGCTTAAATCTTTAAAACTACGCAACGGATTTTGATGCTATTTTCTTTAATAGATAGAGTGATTCAAGGGGAAGGTTTTACATCTTAAATATTAATATATTGTACATCTTAAAAAGGTCTACAAAAAAGTCCTGAATAGTATATGTCTATCTCTTAGGGATAACCCACAATAACCATTTTTTTATTTTTACGAGAAATAATGGCTTATTTACGAAGCGATTTTAAGCAATACAGTATTATTCCTTATCCAATTAAGTACCTTAAATACGTTGTGTATTTAATACAGATTAATATGGTCCTTTACAATATGTAATTTAAATTAATACTATTGAAGATATTACAGATTTAAAATGCAGGAACAAAGCGATTGTGGCGTTACCGCCGGCTGGGGCCCGTTAGTTGACGCTGCTGTCGAAATGTTGCTAATATGTTGCTGCTATCAGATAATAACTAAACACAATACTTTTTTATGAATTAATATACTAAGGCGGTACGAAGTTCGCCGGGTCAGCTAGTGATATATAAAAGACAACAAATAACTTAAAAGACCAAATTAATACAAACTCAAAAATAATACAATTAATTAATGTTGCACAGTTACAAACTTTTGAAATAGAAAATAATAATAATTTAACTAGTAATATTTTTTAATAACAAATTAATAATAAAAAAAAACAATATATTTTTTTATTCATTCACTGGGTGTCGTCAAAGGCGACTAATGGAACAAAAATAAGCAGCTAACCAAGAGAAGGAAAACTTGAAACAAACCCTTTACCAACCCGTCTGGCCAGCGTGTTATAGTAGGCCAAAACCTCCTTTCAAAGGAGAGGTCTATGTCTAGCAGTAGACTGTTAAAGGCTGTTGATGATTATGAATAATTTTACAGTCGTTATTCTGGAACACTTCTTCTCAATTTGTAAGCCACAACATCTACAGATTGAGGACTCAGATTTGTTACAACCCATTCTCCGTTAGGAAATATTCTGCTACTGAACACAACTTCACCTTCGCCACAAAACAGCTCCATAGAACTGGCGTCCATAAAGATTCTCCACGATTTTGAATCAATTGGAGACCATTCAACTTGCCTTATATCGCCATCTCTATCTACAACAACTTTACGCACTTCTGGATCCCATTGCAATAAAATCTGGTCTCCACCATTACTACCCGTAATCTGAATGTTCAGTTGCTGGTCCAAATCACCGGTAACAATTAATTCTAAAGTTTTATCAGAAGAAATTTTTTCCCCTTCTGCGAGTTTTCCATCCCAAACTGTTTCTTGTCTAAGTGTCGTCATTGCATCAACAGGCTTCATAAGAAGTCGATCGCCTTCTAAAACTAGTTCTCTGAAAAGTGTCATAGCTCCTGCCCAACCATCAACAGCTTCAGGAAATGGAGTTTCCCACATACCAAACCAAGCAATAAGAATCCGCTTCCCATCATTCTCAGTAGTTTGCGTCGCGTAAAAATCGTGCCCAAAATCTATTTCTTGAAAGTCAACTTCAGGCACGAATTCAAATGTTTCATAATTGAAATTCCCAATAATGTATCCCGTCTGGTGAAGATTTATGTACCTGTCACCTTCAGGTTCCATACCTTGAGGAGACATTAAAAGAATATGTTTTCCGTTAAGCTCAAAAAAGTCAGGACATTCCCACATATATCCCATATTGCCAGTAGATTCTCCAAGCACAGACAAAAACTCCCAAGTTATCAAATCGGGGGATCTATACAGTTCCACGCGACCTCGTTGGCCTGAGGTTTTGGTACCAATAACAACGTACCAGAAATCTTCATACTTCCAAACTTTAGGATCACGGAAATCTGCCGAGCCACTTGCAGCCACGGGCAATACTGGATTGCCATCAAACTTTTCAAAATTAATTCCATCATCACTGAAAGCCAAATACTGAGATTCATAGACGAAAGGTTCTACGTCGGTAGATTCTACATGGCCCGTATACATGAGTACTAATTGATCATCTTTAACGACTGCACTTCCAGAAAAACACATCTCCTCTTCAGGTACTAAAGCCGTTGGTAATTGCTGCCAGTTTACTAGGTCAGGGCCGGCGACATGTCCCCAGTGCATAGGGCCCCACTGGCTATCATAGGGATAGAATTGATAGAACAGGTGGTACTCGCCATTGAAAAACGAAAAACCATTAGGATCGTTCATCCATCCAACGGGTGGCGTCACATGGTAATGTAGTTTGTATCTTGGATTGATTTCTGCTTTCTTTGCTTCGATGTAGGCTTCTAAATCGGTATTAACCTTTTTAGATACTCTTAGATGCACATTTGCAAACAAACACAAAAATACTAATATATTTAGGAAAGTCATCTTGATACTGACAATTGCTTGTGTGATCTTCCGTATTATATACATCAAGTTATATTTGATAAGATAGAACTAGTTCAAGTGCTTTGTTTTGAAATAAACAAGTGTCTCTATCAGATTTTTATGCCATTGGATTAAATATTTAACTGACAATTTCAGTGGATGAAATGCAGCTTTTATGTGTCCATGCGTTTTTAATTGTCGTGATCGCTTCATGTTACTCACGTGGCTGTTTTTTTCGATACATTCGTTTCTTCCCTCTTCAAATTTAATCAAATCAATTTTTAGTAAATGTACAATATACTACTTATTTTGTTATGATTTTGTCTTACTCGATTTTACTTCTATATTATAATTTTACTTCTATATATTCTTCTTTGGTTTGTATTCTAATTTCCACTGTGAAACCTTCAGAGAAGAGAAAGTTCGGATTCCCTCAAATTTATGAAAACTGAGTTCGTAAAACTTTCATGTGTGTGGCTGCTTGTTTTTGTAATATATGTGTGTTTAAGTCTGCATTTCATTTTTATTATTAATCCGTATCTACTTTTCGTGACTGTTCCTGATGAGCCTACTACTATGGGTATGGTTCAAGTGTTTGTTACATATACTTATTAATTTTAGAAAGAAAGATGCTACTACAATACTTACTATTATTGCAGCGTCTGCTGATTTCTCTCATCTCGTTCGGATTCCGAGTCGGGACAAAAGTTTTGTTGGATTTTTCTTACAATAAATTCTTAATAAGGGCCCGAAGTATGAAAGTTTAGTGGTGTTTCACTCCCTTGCCTCAGAAAGCACGTTAAGCCGTTAACACCCGTCGTTTGACATGAAAATATATGGCAATCGTTATTGGAAAGTCAGTACCCTCAAATTTACTGATAACTAATTCAACCTTCGAATTTCAGTTCGTTCTCAGGGTTGCGAACGTCCGTTGCCGGTCGCTTTATGTAAAAATTGATATTCGGATGAAACCGGTTTAACTAATAATTCACCCCACTTACTCCTAGGAATAAATGCTAGGATGATGATTTAACTTATTATTAATACGCGTATGTTTTCAAAAATGTATAAAGGCCACTGAAATGTTAAGGTAGTTTTACATAAGAAATCAATAAGTAAAACCACGAAAAGAATATAATGTGATTGTTTGTTCGTAACCGATTGTCTGATATATCACCTTATCGCTAGTCTAGATGATGCGATAACAGATTTCAAACGTCAAAACCGTGATTAAAATGTCACACATCTACCATTATCTTGCTATCCGTTATCAGGGGGGTCACACGTAGCACTGTTTAAAGAAGTTACTCGAAGCACCATCCATCTTACATCAAGCTAGCAACAATAAATTACTACTTGCAAAACATAACAGTCCTTAATTATTCCCTTGATCGATTATGGTGATTTGTGTTATTTTGACCTGAATGCAGACCTCCTCAATAAACTAGACTGCATTCGATTTGTTTTCATTCTTCGCAAGTATGACCATGTGTCTGCTCTACGCTCTCAGCTGCAATGGCTCCCAATTCGTCAGCGCCGTAGTTTGCGTGCACTCCTCTTTTCTCTTTTCTTAATTCCCCGTCGTTACCTGAGTATCTCGTACCCCACCTTCGTCTTCTTTGCTCTAATCATGATCAACAATATGCTTCTTCTTTGTCCCCCTCACACCTCCAACTTCATCAATTCTTCTTTCTTTGTACAGTCAGTGCTTTTATGGAATGCGCTGCCTACCGAAATCAGGATGATCACAAACCGCCTCACATTCAAAGTGAAAGTACGCGACTTACTCCGTAATAAATTGGCAGAACAATCGTAAGTTTAGTACCCGACTGACATCTTTTATATAATTCTCTTTCCTGTTTTTGCACCTACCGCATCATATTACTACATTACCATAAGGTTGACTGGTAGAGAATGCCTCATGTCATTAAGTCCGCCTTTGTACGACATGTGCATTTAGTTTAAATAAATAAATAAATGAAAAAAAAAATAACACCAATTACATTTTTTTATTAATTCTGCTACTCTACGCATATTACTGTAGACTTCCGAAGTAGATTCTCACTTTGTATAAATAGGTAATAAGTAAGTTTAAAGACAATCTATTCGTCTGCAGATTTTCAGCGAAACAGTTCATACAGTACAGTATAGTACCTACGAAGGTAAGTGTTTAACAAAGCTAGTATACCTTATTTCAATTTTATATAGGACTACCTGCGCGCCGCGGTTTTACCCGCGTTTATCATTATGGTTGCTATGCAAGTGTGTTATGCATGGCAACCGGTGAAGTTTAGACAGGAGACAAACAGTGATACGTTATGACATCTAAGATTTATGTATTTTTATAATCACTTAGCTTTCGCCCGTGTATCTCGATTATTGCAGTAAAAAGTAGCCTATGTGTTATTCTGATATATAAGCTATATTATTGTAAAGTTTCATCCAAATCCGTTCAGTAGTTTGCGTGAAAGAGGAACAAACATACATACATACATACTCACAAATTTTCACGTTTATAAAACGCAGACAAATAGTTACATGTGTTTTAGTAAGTAATTTTGAAAATACTACCTCGTACTTGTGACTTCGATGGAGCAAATTATTCTCTGTTTCATTTCCGTACCGATAAACAAGTAATCTACAGAATATTTTTTGTTGCAGATACAGCAGATGAAGATAAAAAATAAGGCACTATAGAAAGGTATAACGCCGGATAAACACATTCCAAATAGAAACGAGAAAGATCTAAAGAAATGTGAAGTAAGAAAACCGAAGACAACGCCTGTGCTTTAAATTTGATAAATCATCAACAAGAATATTAATCTTGATTAAGTAAAGTAGATACTATGTAAGATAAGAATCGATAATCTAGTTTTAAAAATACTGAGATATTTTAAGAAAACAGCGGACTTGAGTGCTACTTATTTTATAATTTTATAAATTTTATAGAATGGCACAGTGCTGAAATCAATATTATTAATTACAAACCGTCAAGAAAATAGCACACGTCTTCCTCAAAGACCGCGTTTGCGACTTTCCAAAGGTGACCTTGCCCTCGGTTATAAAAGAACCATAATACTTTATAGATTTCGATGCGATATTAGCAAGATAAAGCGACCTAAATAATCACTTACTTTTAAGATATGCTGATTAATTTGAAAGTTTCGCGTTTCAACACGGAATTTTTCAAAAATGGAGATAGATTATTAGTACATACCTATATTATTAACTTATCTGCGCAATTCTTTGCGTCTTTTTAAAGTAATATATAGACTATATACAACGCTATCTAATCCCAAACTAAGCAGAGCTTGTAATAAGGGTACCAAACAACTGATATAAATACATAATCATACCTTTTTTTGTAAATACATACATATTAGACATAGAAAACACCCAAATTCCGAAACAAATATTTGCAGATCACACAAACATTTGGTCCGACCTAGAAATCGAACCTGAGACCTCAGGCACAGCCGTCGCATACGCTACACCACCGATGCAGTCGAAAATACCTTGTGTTTGCAATATTTTTATAGATGCTCGCCTCCTGTTGGTAGTGGTCTATAGCTTTCTGGCACTTTGCACAACAATCATCTTTCTAGCTTTTATTCCCTAGATTATTTCGGCCGGCTACTAGTTCAAGCAGTTTTACCTGAATTTCAGATTTTCCACGGAGCAACTGGCATCGGTTGAACTAGTTGTCAGTAGATTTTAGTGCACTAATTTCCTAATAACAATTGTCATAGATGTTCTTAGCAATTTTGTGTCCGCCAAAAATACTGTAATAATATTTCAATTTGAACCAATTCCTCTAGCGTATTTAACCAAAGAAGATTGGTGCTAGATTAGAACACTTTTGATTAGTAGACAGATAATCTGTGCAAATAAATAAAAAAATGATCAAGTGCGTGTCAGGCTACGCAAAGAATAGGGTTCCGTAAGCACTCATAATGGTAGGTAGATTTAAAATTGTGTCTAATAGACAATTGTTGTGTTATCTTAATATTTCTTTATTTTTGTATGAAGTTTCCCAAGTGAGTGCATTTTTCATGTTAGGCCCCTGCCCTATAACTCCTAAAATAAATAAGATATCAAAACCGATATAGTTTTCCTTGAAAGTTCATTATATGGGCTACTAACATGAATTTTTAAATATTTTTGCTGTTGTTTAGCTTTTAGAGGTGGGGAGACTTAGCACCAACCGTTTTGGGCGGTAGGTTGAGGACGGACGGACGGACATGGTGAATTTATAAGGGTTCTGAGTCATGAACTACGGAACCCTAAAAATGGAAGTGTCGGTATGTAATATCACATTAATAGTTTTTTAATAAATGCATGTGAAAGTATATATTTTTATACGGTACTGACATCAAAAGGATTTTTTTTTTCAATTCTTCAAAGCTGAAGACGCAAGAAGTAACATAAGCTAATTTTTATAGAGTAGCTTCGACCCGCGGCGTTACCCGCGTTTTACAAAATTAACCGCGGGTAACATGGCGGACTCAGCTACTTATAAATACAATACGTATTTACAATTATTTGTCATGCGTTTGAATTACCTCTGGTTCATCTATCACGAACAATAACCACTGGACCAACAGCCAAAATTAATTATTAGATATCAACCCTATACGTCTAATAAATCCTTTGTGGTGACAAATGTCAGAATAATACACTAAATACCTAGGCTTACTTTAATACTAGATGAATCCCCAACACAGCTAATGATATCTGAATCTTAGAGATATGGGTGATCGCTGAGGGCCACCCCTAGTCCGATCATTTGACGGGAAAAACCGCACAGAACAAGTGGGAAGTTCTATAGGGTTTGCAATTCAGTTTGTTTGGGCATTTTGTACTGATATAAATTATATAAATCTATAGCTTTTTTTGTAAATACACACATATAAAACAACAAATATTTGCAGGTCATCCAAACATTTTGGTCCGACCCGGGAATCGAACTCGAGACCTTTGATCAGCAGCCGTGGTAGTACCAATACCCCAGTGCGGCTGGGGGTGTAATCTGAGGCGGGTCGGTGTCCCGTCTTTTACTGTGTAAAACGTAAGAGGCGCGATATCGTCCTGCCCCAAGGGTACTTGATTACCCTGGGATTTACCCCTGTCATGGGTACGGCAGGGAGGATTCCAGAAACCTCTGATTCGTTCCTGGAGCTCCGCCCGACTGCCGAGATAGGCCACCGCAGGGTTCAGTGGGTAGACCGGTTCGCCGGGAGTTCCACACACGCTCTTCGTTTCCCCCACGGAGGGTATGGTGCGAAAAGCATTCACCGGGAAAACAAAAAAAAAGTGGTAGCATCAGTAACATGGATTCTCTCGAACTAAAATAGCTATATTTTATCAATTCGAATAATGTCACGTTTTTCTGGTGTGTTTCAAATCCACATGTTCTTCAAATATTTCAGTGGGTTCAGATAAAATAATCTTATCATTAGATTATATAAGATATACATAATATACCCATAAATAACATATTTATGGTTACGAGTGTTGCACGTTGTGGTTTAGATATGTATGTATGTAGGTAAGTCGTTTAAAGGACAAAGATTTCTGGCAATATCCATTCAAGCCTTTGGTACGTTACGTCTTAGTTTTATTTTTTTTTCATAACGCCATGTAGAACCAAACTAACCAGAGCTTGTATTATGGGTAACTGATGTAAATATATAAACCTGCGAGGCGCACTTCGCCCTTTAACGTACATGGGCCCGTGTTATGATGCTGGGCGTTATAATACCACCCCACGTAAAAAGAGATTCATACGTGAAGTGTACTTTGAGTTCTAGGATTCCGCTAAACTGAAAGGCATTAAGGTTCATATTTCAGTAGGTAAAAATGTAACAAAGGTCGCTCAAACCAAACAAATAAAGGGCGCTAGAGTACTTCACATGATCGCTAAAGTACTGATTGCACACGGGCAAATTTCATACTCTTTTCACTAATGGACGTCACGTCGTCACGAAGAAAGATTAGACTGGTAATTGTACGAGTATAGTAATGGTGTCACAACAGTATGAGATCAAGTGACTGATGACAACATCTGACCAGGCCGCCATGGTATGGGTCACCATACTGCATTGCCTACCCTCACAATTAGGACAGTGACCCTACTCCTGGATTCTACTCATGCTCTCCATTAGGCAGAATAGAGTCAATTTGGTAGGCTTAAACAATCTTCTTCCTAGTCTTATTCCCAATATTATTTGGGGTCGGCTACTAGTTCACACAGTTTTACCTGAATATCAGTTTTTCCACGGACCTCCGCAACCTCTAAGTGAGAACTGAAATTCAAAGGTTGAACTATTTGTCAGTAAATTTGGGGACACTGACTTCCCAATAAAGATTGTCATAAATGTTCATAACAACCGGGACCGACGACTTTACGTGCTCTCCGAGGCACGCGCGTAAATCACAGCCAAACTTCCAAACTCCGGGCTGCTATTAGGAATAAACAAAAACAAAATGTAAGCACCGTATATTATATTTCTGTGTAGGTATATTAAGCTGTTCATTTGGTATTACAAACAGACATTAATTGTATTTCTTTACATAGATCTAATTATAATAATTTAGGTAAAAAGTAAGTTAACAAATCGATAACAGGTTTGACGTCAATATTATTCAGTCAAATATCCCAGTGACCCAGACCCACCAATAATCACAATATTTACACTACCGTCATGGGTGTGATTAATTCAAAACATATTTTTCTAATATACCCTTGGATAAGTAAAATAGGTACTCTTAGATACGTTACATACATAAGTTATTGACATAATGTGTGAGTTAATACTATCCGTTTGGTGATGGATGGATGGAAATATATTCCCTCCTATTACTCCTATTCATCCCGTGGTTGTCGTAGGAGTTGACAGAGAGAAGAAACTTCATAAAAAGCACTAAAAGAGTTGGAAAACTTAACAAAAACAATATACAAACCAGCCTGATGAGGGTGGTGTAGGAATCCCATTTTTATATTTAAGAGTACTAAATTAACTCTACGCTGCCTGATGGAAAGCATGAGCAGAATCCAAGAGTAGGGGTCAACATCAGCATTGTGAGAGCTAACAATGTAGCTTGGTGACCCGTACCATGGCAGCCTGGTCGGATGTTTCTGCATTAATCTCCCGGCCTATGGAAGCCGGGAGAATGATGCAGAATAATTAGGCACCCGGTCTCACACTAACTAATTAAAGACGACAGCAAGAGTGTTGTCATTATTAGAATGGTCTTCTGTGTGAGGGTAGTGCTGACCCGATCGAGCCGGTCCATTCATGCTGAAATCAGCGTGGCTCTACTACCTAAATCAAGACACAGACACAAAGAACATCTAGACTCAGAGAACTTGTGGACCCATAGTCGTGGCAATCCCTCAAGTCATAATAATATGCTGAGGTAGGTATCTTTTCTGATGCTGTACGGGGCACGTTAATCAAATTTCTCATTGTATTTCAGCTATATCTTGTCCTGTGATTGTCACAATAAATAATTTTCTTTCTTTCTTTAAAAATACTCAGCGTAGTAGGTAGTGGCGTGACGACCGCTAAAATTACTAAATTCTGTACACAATCTTCTACTTATTGTAAACCGAAGGACTCAAATTGTGTCGAGGAAGAGCTGTTTAAAGTTTTTAAATCCACAGTGTTTCTTATGAAACATAATCTAATCCTAAATGAAAACTCTAAGTCAGACGCCTCTACCCTACCGTGACAAATCTATATCAACTTATCACCTAAAGTGTTCCTCTCAGCTTCTTTAACAATAAAGCTTATCAAGTATTTTCTTTTGGAGATAAACAAAAAAAAATGAATAAAAGTCATATTTCTTGACTTTAAACTATAACCATTTAGATTTTCATTCCGAAATTCTTTATCTTGAAACCCTTTTTACTTGTCTATTGCAATTTCAAACTCAGTAATTCCCACTACTAGGATTTGCTTTTATCTAATTGAAATTGAATCCTTTAAGTGTAGCGTCGTCTTCTATACACTAATTGTAGTACGTTTTACAAATTATTTAATTACTGTCCTAAGAGATAATCAGACTGAAGCATACATACACCATTTGTAGAAAGGATGTCACCCAAAATCAGAAGTTGTAAACTTAATGTGGCATTAAGTATGTTTGTGTACTCAAATCAGTTGTTTAGTCCACATAATACAAGTTCTGCTAAGTTTAATGATGCTAAAATAATAAAAGAATGGATACCAGGATATCCAAGAAACCCATGTTTGAAAAAAATGTTCCAAATTGTTGAAGAGTTTATTTACTCCATGAAAATTAAGTCTAGTAAAACCATTTTATGTTCAGAATCAATCTAATGCCGTTTAATTATCTAGAGAACAGATGATAAGTTCAAAGACTCCGCAATAAATGAGTTCAATGAAACAAACATGTTTGTATCATATCACAATTTATTATAGAACTTATGCAATTATTTCCTAGACAAAATCTTTACAAAGAAAACACGAGCTTGATCTGACCCCCTCACTGGTAAGTTCAAGGGGGCCTTCTAGTAAAGGAATCGTAAACATATATAGCTAATTATATCACAGTCTTATCAATACTCAGTAATTATAAATACTCGTATATTAACGGTATATATAGTAATACATATGAGAGGCCTATATTATCTGCATGCTTATCATATAGTAACAAAACTCAACACAGAGAAGTCTTCATATTCTTAATAAATTATTTATCCAGGGCAGGAAAAGAACCCATCACCTGATGCTCAACAGTACACTGACCACTGGACTAACAAGCCTATCAAAATGCTTGTAGAATATATTAATAAACTTTAAATATGTAATCGAAATCTGGTTAATACAAAAAATTTCCAGGTTCCATACACACCGGTGAAATGCCTTGAAGTAAAATTAAGCTTATTTAAAATCTTATAGTGAATGAATAATTATTTTTGATCATATGGGTATTTAACGACTCCAAAATTTCATTGTTCAATAATCGAGGGGCATCAATGGCCCAAAGGTAATCCAAGTGATTGAATTGGGCATCAGGTACCAAAAACATTTCTGGTTTTGTTGGTAATTTCTCATAAAGGGCTAAGACATCCTTCTCACTTGACAATAAATCGTTTTTAGACCAAAACAGCTTGATAGGAAGTGTTACTTTACTGAGATCATACTCAGGAGGCGTAGGACTGCTATAAACTTTCTTGTTGTAGTAATAGCCGTAATCAAAGTGTTGGAATTTACCTCCAGAAAGAATTTCTTGGGAGAAATGAACAGCTGTCTTCCAGGAAGTACCCGTTCCCAAATGTGCCAGAAAAACTGGTAATAAAGTCTTATTAAATTGCCTCTCGTTAAAGCCACATAGATAGAAAACAACATTTTGACATACAAAAGAGTCCATGTTTCGTCCATTGCATGTATCAGAAATTTTCCCAAGTGCAGATTTTTTAGGTATGAATTCATATGTTCCTTGTAGCATGTCCATTGATGCCAAATTAGCAGTAATAGGCGCCAACGACTTTAGAGGCGACTTCATATCTGACAGAAAAACAACCGGTGCTAAAGCAAAACCAGCCGTCAGTTTATTGTTGTATTCAGGTTTCATGGTTAACATTGCAAAAAGTATTGTCGTTCCCATCGAATGGCCTATGTAAGTTATTTTGGTATTCTCACCTTTTGTATACAAAATATAGTCAATAATCTCTGGGATATCGTACAAAGCAACATCGTGCCATGAAAAATTCCAATAAGATTTTGAATCAGGCTTATAAAACACATGCTCTTTGGAATATCGGTTTCCTCGTATATTTGTCATCCATACGTCATAACCGGCATCTGCTAAAACATAAGCCAAACCTTTACCAGGGCCATTAATGACCCAATCAGCAGAACTGGCAAATAGACCGTGTTGGAGAAGGACCGTCTTCGATGGTACATTTTTTCCGTTTTTAGAATGTGGAATCCTGTGTATGTTTAGCACATAGCCTTTGGATATCACAGTATGAGTTTCACAAACATATCCATGTCTAGAAATGATACTTGGCACTGTTAACGCTATGTCTGGATTTTCCAACATCGGAGGAGCGTCGCCTTCGGGAACATAAGACCAGGTCTCACTTATTTTCCTTCCGCTATCCTGGATATCCTCAACATAGTTGGTCCAATCATTAAGAATTTTCTGACGCTGATCTTCAACAAAATTGTTCCACTTGTGAATTATCTTCTTGTCTTGTTCTTTCGTGTTTAATGCGTCATTATAACTGGATGTGACAAATGATTTCATTGTTTCACTAGGTCCAAAAAATTCTTTAATTGATGGTGGTTCTTTAAAAATGTAGTCGAAATTTGGTAATGACCATGTTTCTGGTGTAGCACTTGGTATTGCGGCACTTAGCAATAACAAAAATATGAATACGTCCATGTTGCAAAATTTTAAGTGTAGACTGTATGTGAGACAGGCTGGCCTTATAATATACAGACGTCGCTTGACCCCGGAGCTGAGGTGAAGACGTCATTTGATAACATTCATTGTCCAAGTAAGGAAAAAAAACACTTCATATCTTCGTCAAGTTTTTTTTACTATAGGTCTTCTGTTAGGGTCATGGACTTTATTGATCAAAGTTCTCAAAACAAAAATGTGTTTATCGGAAAAACCTTTAAAAGTAGTTCAATATATGACATTAAATTTTAAGTAAACACTTATATACTGCGAACAATCTGGATCAACATATTTTTATTAAACTTATACTTGGGCGTTTATCTTCCAAATTATCTAAAAGAGACATAGGACCAACCCAAAATTAAGGTTGTACACTCATGTAAAACAAATTTATACACTCTACTCTCAATCCTTTCAGGATTATATTTATGAAAATACTTTAGCAGCCTTCGCAAACTAGTCAGACGCCCTAAAACATCCACGTGTACCAAACCCCAGATCCTTAATTATAATAACTTTTGATCGAACACTCAAATTGCCTTGTAATTCAATTAAACTTGAATTAATTTTACTTACCTATCATGTAGCTATATCATATATTTTACAGCATGTCGCAGCTCTTTGGCTTCAAAGAAGTTTAAGTTTTTGTTCTTGGACAAATGATTCAAATCTTCATGGTACGCAAGTTTCGAATATACAATAAATACGCGAGTGGCAGAATATCGCGTGGTTGTAGTCGGTTCGAATATGAGTTTTCACTTTAAGATCTGGGCGAGCAACTGCTGCAACCCATGGGCACGTCACGTCGCGCCGTGAACATTTCACTTGAAAACAGTGATATATGATATGACTTTCTTCAAAAAATTCGCTTATTTTTAAAGCTTTTTTTCATTAAAATATAAATATTAACAGCAACACGGTAGGAAGTAGCCACAAGCTCACGTTTCTTTCTATCAAAGCATAAGACCAAATGGGCCTGTTATAATACAGAATGTATTTCTGTGAATACAATTGTGAATGGTGAGTGTCTCTGTACGTGAGCCTAAAATATGTATGTAAAAAGATTTTCCCTCACAATAAAATTTCAAACAGTTTTGTGTCGGAAAAAGAGTGTTGTTTAGGCCACATGATTTGCTAGCCTGTGTTACTCTGTAGCCTGCGTCGTTTTATTTTATTATACTCCTCTTAATTCTTAAGTACCAGGTATAGCTTAAACTGCTATTACGTACCCGGAAAACTGTGGAATGAAGATATTAGGTGACTTGTTGGGATCAGGGTTACCGTGCTCGAAGTAACTCAGGGTTAGATGGAACACTTAAATACATGAGATAGTCAACCTAAACATTTACAGGCTTTTCTATATTCAGTTAAATGAATTTTGGTCGCTGTTTCACTAATTAATTTATTATTAACGGACCCATTGGCTAAGAGATCCTTACTGCTGTGTGCGGGTTTCGATTTCAACGCCAGAGAAATAAATAAATATTTCGCGTTTAATTCGATGATTGCGGTAAAAATTAGCCTAAGTGTTATTCTGATCTTTAAAGTTTCATATCCAAATCCGTTCAGTAGTTTTTACGTGAAAGAGCAACAAACACACATACTCACCAACTTTCACGTTTCAATAACACAGATTAAAAAATACAGAACTTATTTCAATATTTGGTACACAGATAGTCCAGATCCTGAGAAAGAACATGGGCTACTTATTACCGCGAAAACCGACAAACAGGCGGGCGAAGCCGTGTATTAAAGCTAGTATAGTATATTTATCAGTCTTCTGCTCTCTATTGCACAGGTTATCTAACCTTTATTTGAATGTCATGTAGAAGGTAAATCAAAGTCTAAAAAAATAATAAGGTTTGGAAAAATAATGGTTCACAAACACGACAGTTGAACTAGTAGCCGACCCCAAATAATCTTGAGGATAATGAAGGCTAGAAAGATAATGATGGAGGATTAATATGGTACCTTGGCGTGTTTCTTCTTCTTCATACTCTTATTCTCAATATTATTTGGGGTCGGCTACTAGTTCAACCGGTTTTACCTGAATATCAGTTTTTTCACGAAACGACTGGCATCGGACCTCGGCAAACCTGAGGGTGTACTGAATTTGAAGTTGAAACTAGTTGTCAGTATATTTGAGGGCACTGACTTCTCATTAACGATTGCTATTAATGTTCATGACAACCGGGACCGACGGCTTAGCGTGCTCTCTGATTCACAGGCGCTGTTATGAACATTACTCCATTATCAGTTTAAATACAATGGGTCGTAAATACAATTTATTTATCTACTTATACAATAGCCACTCGTAAATCAAGACGTATCTGAATTGTCTAAATACCTATAGAATTAGTAAGCTCACGTGTTTCCCTAAATAAATAAATAAATAAATATTTTGGACATCTTACACACAACGTCATCTAGTCCCAAAATAAGCAGAGCTTGTGTTATGGGTACTAAACAACTGATATAAATACATAAACATACTTTTTTTTTGTAAATACATACATATTATACATAGAAAAACATCCAGACTCCGAAACAAATATTTGTGGATCACACAAATATTAGGTCTGACCCGGGAATCGAACCCGAAACCTCTTGATCAGCAGTCGCATACGCTTACCACTAGACCAACAAGGCACTATGATCCCGGGTCCTTTAAGCGGGGCGTGAGAAAGCAATTCACTAAGCCGCCATAGTGTGGGTCGCCATACATTATTGTCTGCATTCGCAGCAAAGGTGTGTTGTTTCCTTTACTCTTCGATTCTGCTCGTGTTTTCCATCAGGCAAGGTAGAGTTACTTTGGTAGGCTAAATATATAAAAAAGGGAAAGTACTGGAACCAAAACACTTTGGATCTTATTATTCGGATTCAATTATAATTATTGATTGTACGAGGCAAACTACTACGTGTACTAGACACATAAAATAGAATCGAGATTTTCTAGATTACTCTAAAACTCTTGAACTGTGACATACGTTATGACTTAGTGTTACTAATTATAAATATCTATACTAATATTATAAAGTTGAAGATTATGTTTGTTTGGTTGTACGCGATAATCTCTGAAACTACTAGTAAGATTTGCAAAATTCTTTTAGTGATTCTTCTCAATTTAAGGGTCAGGCCCTTGTCGGTGGAACAATCGCCACTCCTGTCTATTTTCTGCAATCTAATCGACCTCTTGATAGGCCGCGACTCCTACTTTCTCCTTTACTTGCTGTATGTACGCCAATCTAGGCCTTCCACGTTTTCTTTTACCTTCTATCTTTCCTTCTATTATGGTTTTAAAAGGTTGTGGTGTCTTATCAAATGGCCAACCGTTTTGCCTCTTCTGTTGTCAACTGTATTCTAAAGTCTACTTTCTTCGTCAACCATTGGACTTAGTGAAAGATAACCCATTTTTTCGAGGAAGGCCAATAGGAGCGGATCACCAATGAGGAATGTTTTAAAATCGAGTTCTTTTCCTCCTTCCTTTAAAAGTTCTTAATACGTTGACTGTCACCTACGAGATGACTCTTAGATTGCGTTCTTTGCTAGGACGCCGACTACGAGTTTTCTCGTGCTGTGTTTACTAACCATTTTCGCGTAGCTACGATTAAACTAATATATCAGTGCTAATATGGATAATTGACTTCTGGGAAGAGAAAAAAAAATCAATGCTGGCTACATGAACAGAAATTTTAATAATAAATTAACAGAAAATATAATTATAATAAAAATATTCAAAACCAAGAAGTAAAAGAATATTTTTATTGTTTGTGAAACTTTTCTATGCTTTTTGATGATTATTATGTAATAAAATTATAGTTTTTAAAAATGTAAAATGATTAAATGAAATTGGCTTTTCAGACCGGAATTCTGAAAATTGCCGTGGCAGCCAACGTGTTAAAAAATTACGTTACAGCTTAAGTCTATCTTTTAGGGTTGGCTCACTATAACCTTTTTTATAGGAAATAAATTTGCTTGAGCGGTATACCATCACGCAACAGGCAATAGATTTCGCAGGCGGAGCTTAGTGGGTCAGCTAGTTGTATATAATATACATAAGTATTATGTAATTATAACGGACATACAGTACTACAGTACGTAATTATTATCATTAGAATAGGGTCTCTGACATTGACATTTTACAACTTTGACATATGACATCGCATATGTGTACCGTCATTGATTAATACACACGGCCTACAGTTCGTTTTTAACCAACTCCAAAAAGTAGGTATAACAAATAAATAAAATTGGATTGTCTGTTTGTAATATAAATTATTTTATTAAGCAAGAAAAGCAAACCAAACTAAGCAAGAGGTTTATGGTTACTAAACAACTGATATAAATACATAAACATACTTTTTTTGTAAATACATACATATTAAACATAGAAAAGGTCCAGACTTCGAAACAAATATTTGTGAATCACACAAATATTTGGTCCGATCCGGCAATCGAACCCGAGACTTCTTGATTAGCAGACGCATACGCTAACTACTAGACCAACAGTCAATGAACGAACAAAGTGAACGAAAATGAACATTTTTTTTACTAAATGCGTATGAAAGTATAAGTATTGGAATACTTACAACAGTAAAGTTATTTTGAAAGTTTTTGTTCGTCTGTCGTAGTTTGTTCAATCGGGCAATCTTAGGAACGGCTGTACCGAGTTTGACGGGACTTTTACTAACAGAAAGCTAATGACATAAGGAGTAACTTAGGCTAACTAGGAGTAACTTTTGTAGACTAACTCTGCTCCGCGGCGTTACTCGCGATTGACAACAATAAATGCGGGCAGCACCGCTGGACTCAGCTAGTTTTGTCATCTTGGTAATGTGTCCTTAGCCTCAAAAGTAAAACTTGAAATAATCCACACTAATATTATAAATGCGAAAGTAACTCTGTCTGTCTGTTACGCTTTCACGCCTAAACCACTGAACCGATTTTGATGAAATTTGGTATGAAGATAGAACAAAACTTGGGAAAGGACGTAGGCTACTTTTTACCGCGATAACCGACATACACGCGGGCGGAGCCGCGGGCGAAAGGTAGTATTAGAAATAAATACATGTTACACATGGTAATTATAACGTGATTAAAATATTAAAACCATACTTTGTATAATACGCTGTGATAGTAACAATAAAATAGTTAGATTTTTCAAAATAAAATAGGTTTCAAATAACATGAAAATAGCGGCCAACCAACAAAAGTTCAATTTATGATAAACCGTAAACGGAAAAAGATCGAAATTGCATAAATTAATGCACGCTCTCTCCAGAAAAGGTGCGACTTTTTAAATCTGCCGTATTACTTGTCAATTCTAATTAATTACACTTTTGGACGTAGAGATGTATTAATTATGTATTAAATTAGGTTAATACTGAGAATATGAACTTTTACAAAAATCTGTGGACACAGCGCCTTCAGGGCTTTGGCGCATAATTAATTAACTTTAGCTAAATTGCCATAATTTTAATTTAGTGAACATAAAATGTTGTATTAAAGCCGTTTCCTTAATTCAGAAAAATCAACATTTCAAAGAAACACTACAAAGACTTCATGGATACAAGATGCTTTTTGCTAAATTAAAAAAAAGGGTAAAAAACATTAATTACACAGGCAGAAGCAATCTTTTAAGTATTATATAAGTAACAAGCCGCTTTGTTCCGAATAATTTTATTGCTTTATTGAACTAGTGGTTGGCGTATGCGGCTGCCGTTTAAGAAGTCTCGGGTTCGATTCCTGGGTCGCACCAAATGAATGTATTAACTGCAAATATTCGGAGTTTGGATGTTTTTTATGTATCCATCTATCTGTATGATTTACAAAAAAAAAGTATATAAGTATTATATCAGTTGTCTAGTACCTACAGTAAAAGCTCTGCTTTGTTTGGGACTAGATGGCGTTGTGTGTCCGATGTCCCAATTTTTCTTTTTATAGATTAAGCCTAATGAATACAGGTACAGGACAGAGGAGAGCACATTAATTTTAAATCTCGAATGGCTTATTGAAAGTAAGGGCCACCGCACACTAGCTACTTTTAGCATCGGCGATCGGCGATTTGGCGACAGCATCGATGCTGCATCGCGTTTTAGCGACTTCCTGCGTTCGATCGCGGTATCGGAAACGCGCGTTTTAGCGACTGCTCAGATGCCAAATCGTTGCTACCGGCATCCGAATGTGTGCGGAGAGTAGCGTTCAGCTGCTGTGTTGCGCTTCTAAAAAGCGACTCAATCTCCGCGTTTGGCGTTTTTAAGTGTGCGGTGTAGAGCGTTCGGTCGCCGTATTTAGCTTCTTAAAAGCGACTAGTTGCCGATCGCCGATGCTAAAAGTAGCTAGTGTGCTGTGGCCCTTAAGCAATGATTCAACTGCTGTTGAGAAAAACTAATTAGTTACTATTACAACCTTACTATGACACTCCGTTAATTGTAGGTACACAACACAACACACTGTCACCGCCAGCATTGATCGCGGCAATGCTGGCTAGTGGCGAAGGATGGGAAGCCGCGGTCTCCTTCTGTGAGAACGTTATGCTCCAGAAGGAGTCCGCTGAGCGGGATCGGGAAAGGGCCGATCCTGCTCGAAGGAGGCGGCGAAGGGGACGTGGCAGAGGTCGATAGCCCCCCAGTCGTCGCTTAAAGGGTCGTTGCAGCCACATCTTGGGTAGATGTGACCGCTGCAAAGGACCCGAGACAGGTGACACCCCCGGTGCGGCCGGGGGGTGTCGTCTAAGGCGGTTCGGTGTTGCGCCTCTTATTGCGTAGAGTGGTGAGAGGCATGACAGCGTCCTGCCTTGGGGGTGAGAATAATCACCCCGGGATGTACCCCAATCGTGGGGTAAGGCAGGGGGGACTTCAGAAGCCGCTGATGCGTTCCTGGTGTTCCTCCCAACTGCCGAGGTAGGCCGCCGCGGGGTTTAGTGGGTAAACCGATTCCTCCGGGAGTCCCACACACGCCCTTTGTTTACCACACGAAGGGTATGGTGCGAAAAGCATTCCCCGCGTAAAAACAAAAAAAAAAAAAAAAAAAAAAAAAAAAAAAAAAAAAAAAAAAAAAAAAAGGTACACAACATAAATTTAATAAATCATTTTGGTGCTGTTTGATATCATCTTCATCTTCCTAGCCTTTATTCCTATGTTTATTTAGGGTCGGCTACTAGTTCAAATGGTTTTTTTTACCTGAATAAAAGTTTTTCTGCGGAGCGAAAGAAAGAACTAAATTCGAAGACTGAACTAATTGACAGTATATTTGAGGGCCACTGACTTCCCAATAAAGATTGCAATAGATGTTAATGACAACCGGGACTGACGGCTTTACGTGCTCTCCGAGGCACAGGCGTGAATAACCGCCAAACTTCCAAACAGCTATTAGGAATTTCCTAAGAAAATTCCAAAAACACTTGCCCGACCCGGGATTTAACCCCGAGACCTCTTGATTAGCAGTCGCATACGCTAACCACTAGACAAATGATGCTTTCTGATATATGTATTATTTAATATTATAACAAAGTATTAAGATTCGCACAAATAAATTTACTTCAAAACAAAGTGCGCTTCACTTTCATTAATCTCCCCCCCCTGTCCCCTGTCCGAGACTCAAACGTTTTTCTTTGTCTATTCTATATCACTATTCTCTTGTTTCATTGGCTAATGTCACTCAGTCACTTGATCTAGTCAAAATATTAGCCAATGAAGTAATAGAATATGAAATACGTTTGCAACTTCGCAAGGTGTGATGGGCGTTATGTGGGTAACAGTACGCGCAGGAAATCAAAGTGTATTTGTTGCGTGTTATTGAAATTCCTGTGACGAATGTCTGAAGTATTTATTGTGGCGTTGAATCCACAAGGATTCAGTTTCACAACAAATTGTTAGTAACCGACTACAAGTGTAGGGTTTAATAAAAAAAAATCAGTTTTTACTGATTCATGCATAAATTGATTTAGAAGGTTCGGGTTTGTCCTGGGAGAGCATATCAGGTTATCTGCTTCTAGTTTCATCAACAACCTATAACATCCCACGGTTGGGCTCGGGTCTCCTCTCAGGCAGTATGGGACCGTCTGCAAACCATGGATGGCCCGAGGTACGTTGGGGTCCCAGGGTTTTCCTTCCGAAGGTGCACCTGGTTCCCCGACCTTTCTTCCTTACCAGCTGGTGATACGTGGTTAGGTTTAGGATAACCCCTCCCCCCCTACCAAAATAACATGTAGTTTTAGTACTTTCAAAAAATCTTTAAATTTAGCCTGGATACGGCGAGTTAAGTGGACACTGCACGTTGTACCGAATTCAATAAATTCATAAAACACATGATTAGCAATAAAAAATAAAACAAATAGCAAAGGAGATAAAATACGTTTATTTCTTAAAATTTGTCAATATATCATACGAGCGCCATTACAACCATTATTCTTTCTGCTCTTAACTTAGTCAATTTAAACAACAATTATAATGTACGCCACATACATTGTTTAGACAAGAAATATTTAAGCATTAAATGCCTTACATATATGCCTTACAGATATTTATAAGCTAGGATCGCGTGGACGTTGCTTGCTATCTTAACGCTCACGTTGATAATATGGTATTTCTCGACTACGATGAACAAATATTTCTATCAAATTACTTACTACACAAGATAAAATATATTAGAAAATAACATGGGTAAAAATATGTGTATATGGTTCTTTTTTTTTTTTTTATTAACTGGTACCTGACTAGTTCCGAATCCGATTGATTTTCAAGGATATCAAAGTCCTATCCCATCTTTAAAGTATACAATAGGCTAAAATCGCATTAAAATTTTAATTCGTGAAGTGTTTTGTTCCTTACAGCTACAATCGTAGATTTTCGACGATTTTAATAATGTGTCAAGTTGCATTACCACCACAGTATACTAAGAACAGTAGTTTATCTAAGAAAGTTCGGTGAGTTAGCAGCCTACTCTTGCATTAAGGTTTGTCACTTATTTTCACTGAAATATTGTTATTTAATGAAATGTTTTCATTATCATCATCATCATCCTTTAACAGTCCACTGCTGGACATAGGCTTTTCCTTTGAAAGGAGGTTTTGGCCTACTATACCACGCTGGCCAGACGGGTTGGTAAAGGGTTTGTTTCAAGTTTTCCTTCTCTTGGCAGTGATGTTAGCTGCTTATTTTGTTCCTTTAGTCGCCTCTTACGACACCCATGGAATGAATAGGGCTGGTGACACTTTGTATTCTTAATCCGTCACCACACGCAATGTTTTGCCAAATCTATATTATTGTAGAGGTATTATTTGTTTGTTTCACTATAAGCCAAAAACGGTTGGTCAGATTTCGAAGTAACTATAAAACCGGTAAATAAAATAAACAATTTAGAGGGTATTACAATTTCTAACAACTTTGGACAATACAGCGGTTACACTTTAGTTGCACGTAAGTACTTTAAAGAAAAATACAAGACTTTATTTGCAGAAAACATTTTATACCATCCTATATTGCTAACGTGTGCGTGGCAGTGCGTTCACACACACACACACACACATTCAAACCGGCAGCGGCATATTTCTATAAAGACAACTTACTGTTCTTAGAGTACTGTGTTACTACTGAATTGGAGAAGGAGAAAAACGGAGACAATCTGAGTTGTGAAGTTTACCTCCGTTAGAGATATTGTTGAGAGAAGATAGCGAGTTGGTAATTGCCTGTGCCGCCTCTCTCCGCGTCAACAAGAGCGACATTGTACTGATGTGTGTTGTACGTATTTTTATTGCATAAACGTATACCTAACAAAACTATTTATAGAAAAAATATAACAAAAAAACCCGACTGCGTGAAAAATGTCATTTCAATTTTTTCCTTATAATTTTTATACGAAAAACATAACCTTTCTGCCGCAGTCGGTTAATAAAAATTTCGAATTTAGTCAAAATAAAACACGTTTCATTCACTGGTCCATCTTTAAAACATAGCATACTCTTTAGTGCACCTCTTGAACTATAAATATACAAATTTCTCATTACATGGTGTAACAAAACAAACATTTTGACTGTATATTATAGTTAAAGAGGGCGCCGCGCCGTTTTCTACTGCTCTAAGTGATGTGTGTTCAATCTCGCAACGGATAATACTAAGTGTGATCCACAAATTGTCGCTCCGAGTCTGGGTGGTCTTTGTGTACGCGACACAGGAATATTTCTAGTGTGGGAGTTGACTTTTTTTAAATAAAAAAAAATGACTGCAATATATTGTTGATGTATTTTTCTTTGTCTTTCCTATGATTTAAGAGAGTTAAAAATTTATATTTAGCTTTGTTCACAGTATTACAAGGATATAAAATAATATTAAAATGTGGACACAGCACACAACATGACCTCTATTCCCAAACTGGGCAATGTACTATACTTTAGTACCAACATACTTGTTTTACTTTCTTAACAAAGACATGGAACAAATCAACGTGCTAATCACACAAATATGTTTCCCTTGGATTAGAACCCACGACCTCGTCTCAGCAGTCAGTATCACACACCACTGGCCCAACAGGTTCATCCACTAATTAAACAAAACTATTTTGATATTCCTTCAACGTGTCAAAAATACCATATCAAATGCAAATTATGTTTACACTTCTTATTTATTAATACCTAATTGTTCGTCGGTTTAGCAGTTTGTAACCACAAAACCAACAGATACCGTTAGCACTAAGATAGCAGGCCGCTTTAGATGTTTACACTTTTGGAAGAAAAATTTTGGTCAAATTAAATTTCTTAGTAGAATATATATATAAAGGCTCATTTACACGAAACAGTTGAATATTTCTTGTTGTTTCTCTGTTATATTAACAAGAGATAAAACATACGCTTGAAAACTGTTCAAATGCACTTATTAAACGTATCTTAAGAATTTAATCTCAATGAAGTTAATTCATTTCATTTTTTTTCTAATAACGAAAATGAATCCGATAGCGACGCATAAAAATATTATAAAAAAATAACTGGCAAACTAAAAACGGATTTTCTCGCTGATTCTTTGCAAAACAAACTTAAAGTTCAAAATATATCGTGTCAATGTAAACCTGTTCTCACTTCCATCCAAACGCACAAACACCTTTTTTTTAATATCATGAGTTCTCATTTCTCTATACACTTTTTTACAATTACCCCCATTTTTATTTCTCAATATTCATACAACAAACAACATGGGGACCATTAAAATATTGTATGCATTGCTTCGAGTTTTTGTTTAGTGTCATTTACTAGTAATGACGTGTCAATTATAATATTATACACACTTGAGACAAACATATCGAAATTCGATAAGTAATGATATCGACAATATATTGTCACTTTTATCGATCTCCATCGACAATTTACATCTAATAAGTCAGTGTTAAAATACAAAAAAAAACATTTGCAGTACCATAAACCAATCGACACTCTTCTTATCGATAAATAAATGGCAGAGCTCTCTATTCATCGATACATTGCAGTGTTATCGATCGATAATCGAGTTGTTTGACTGGTCGTAGTTATAACGACTGACAAAATGTTCTTCTATCGATATTCGACATATTTATAGAAGTTCACGTAACGGAAATTACAAATTTGTTCAATTAAGGTAAGCCTCTCGGTAAACAATTACATTTCACATATATACGCGTACATTAAATGCTAAACTATAATTAACCGTACAACTATGCGATTTTTACACTATCTATAATATTAATAACATATTACAAACTACTAGTGAATATAACTTTACATATTCAATAACTATATTATTTATTTATTTATAATTATGTTTATACACCTAACCCAAGGGAGAAATCATTAATGGAGAAAAGAAAACATTGTTCATTCTAAGCTACATCACAAGATTAACATTGCCGGCCTAACGAAAATGTCTTTAATATTGTATATATGTTTATGATATATACCTTAAATAATACCGAGATACATAGTATACATAGATTTTATATACTTTCGAGGGTATATAAACGAATGAAGCTTATATACTTTGCGGTTATATGTTCCTATTACAGTACAAATTGTCCTAACATTTTTAATTTAGGTGCAACGATCCTTCCAAAAAATTATCTAACTCTTTATATACACAGTGTTTTTGTTATTTCTGATACGAATATGAGCAATTACAACAATCTAACTACCCTTATCAACGTTATATTATTAAAATGATCGTGCATATGTATTGTTAGAAAACCCTTTTTTTCTACATTAAAGACATCACATGCAAAAAAACATTTATTGTTGAGAAATCACGAACTTCAACGAACTGCATTGATCTTGGAAATCTGTACATGCTAATCTACGCGAGAATTTTTTAATCGCGATTCAGAACTTGTATTATTACTTCGTAGTTCAATGCGTATTTAATAGATGGCGCTTTAGTAAATTTTATTCAATATTACGTTAACAAAAATATTATTGTACAATTTCATTAAATATTTCCAATCACATTAGACTATTAGATATTTCGTAATACAATTTAGTATGAAGAATAATTATATTTTCCTATACATTTGATCTAAGTACAATTGGTTAGTAAGTAGTTACAGCTTGGAGGATCATTGCACCTGTGTTTTATTTACCTATGACCTGATAAATGTCTTTAGCTTTTACTTGAGACAGTAAAAACATTAAAAACTGCTCAAATTTTTAGATAAATAGCGAACAAGTGTATAAAATATATGGATTATATATGTGAGCATACGATTCTTATAGAAAAACGTTGTTCAGTAGTACAGAAACGAATGTATAGGTGTCGTTTGTTTCAGACCCTTAATGGCCCCGTTTTAAGGCCGCTGCATACGTAACGAGATATTACCTCGGACGGGACGTGGACGTGGTTGCCTTGTTATAAACGGGGACGTGATGTAAATGCATACGCACCGTAACTGTGACTCGGATCTAACGTGCTAGTGTGGTGAACAAGGAAAGATGGATTTTTCATTTCAAGAATTGGCTTTAATTGCTATTGACGTGCTAAATATCGTCGGCGACGATATTTAGCACGTCCCGTGCGTGCCACGTTCCCGTCCCGTCCGTGTCTCCATGAAGTATGCATTTCCTTATACATTTTATATGAAACGATGTTTGCAAAACTTCGTCCGTGTAAAAACCGGTCACGTATGCAGCGGCCTTTAAACATAACCGTCACGGTTTTAGGCGGCACAATTAGGTTACCAATGGAGTACATTACTTAGTGAACACCCATTCATTAATTAGGTAAAGTTAGAGCCGATTAAGGGAGCAAAATGCGAAGGGCATCAGCACTGTAAAGATAATAAAATCTTGACACCAACCATATACTAACCTGTGTGCCCAGGGTGGTTTAGTAAGCCAAAGTCTCCTGTATATGGAGACGCTTATCCAGCAGTATACTGATCAAAAATAGGTTATCCCCTGTACAATGAAACAGTTAAACTAAAAGATTCGTATGCTTAATTAAAATTGTACCTATACATTGGTTACATTTCCATCTTCAAGTCGCATCCCAAGATGTCTTACAATAAATTTTCTTATAAACAACCCTGGTAATGTATACAGCTCGTACATTCGCTTGGATACTGTCGACTTACGTTATAATTAACCCCTAATAAAAAACACCTGATCAAAAAGGATGGATTTCATGTGCTCTAAAACTTATTCGATCTTCATCAAATTTGTTAAGGTGAGTTGATCGACCTTTCGAGGTACACTTTAGATAATAATTTTCATATATATAGTGTTTAACACTCCATTGTGATACAACTGGTATGTAATTAATGCAACAATGGTTAATACATAATCAAATTGCTCGTTCAAAGTTACTTTGTCGGTTACGTAGTCATCCGTCACAGAAATCCGTTATGTTTTAGGGCCACAGCACACTAGCTACTTTTAGCATCGGCGATCGGCAACTAGTCGCTTTTTAGAAGCTAAATACGGCGACCGAACGCTCTACACCGCACACTTAAAAACGCCAAACGCGGAGATTGAGTCGCTTTTTAGTAGCGCGACACAGCAGCTGAACGCTACTCTCTCTGTCGCTAAAACGCGCGTTTCCGATACCGCGATCGAACGCAGGAAGTCGCTAAAACGCGATGCAGTCGCCAAATCGCCGATGCTAAAAGTAGCTAGTGTGCTTTGGCCCTTAAGACTTTATTGAATGAAGACCATATTTTCACTGGTTCAAATGGATGCGAAACTGCTCTAAGCAACTCTCTTTTGCTTGTGGTTGAATCACGGAACGAATTGCATCTATCAAGAAGCATAACCTATCAGGGGTGATGGTGATATTAGATGCAATCTAATGTTATTTTTCAATGTAGCTTATAGCATCATTCATTTTGTTGTTTGATACTTTGTGACAATTGTTAAGATTTCTCTTGTATTTCGAAAGCTAAAAGTAATAACTCCGACAACTTCATATAGCTATTAGTGACCGTAACATACTGTAAACAAATACTGTTTTGGAAGTAGGGTTTGAGGAGTTTTGAATAGATCTATATTTAGTCATCTACTAAAACTTCTATTGGTTTATAAGTGGATGTACTTTATGTAACAAGGAACCAATCCAGACACATGACAAATCGAGATAATTATTCTTGTCTCCTTATTGCATAAGTAGGTCCAAGTAATGTTTCTATATCTTATAAAGGAACTGTTAGAACTTTCTAGAAAAAGTTTGGGTGTTTTAGTGATCGACTATCTCCAAGCGATATGTTATATAATTATGTATATTTTAATTAAACTAACTGCAATGATATTTCTCTATAATTGCTCTCTCCTAAGATTTAGCCAGCCTCAATTTTTTTTTTAAATTTTCATCTTGAGATTCAAGACATTGTAACCTTCGGTCGTTCCCAAAGAATTTATTATAGACACCCAATCGCATTACATTTAAGTATGGCAATACTTATTTTCGTATATTTTCAAAGCTGGCAGCACAGTACCGTGTCCATTGTAAACATAAATATGTAAAATAAAATAATATTACATAGTACAAATAAACTTTACATTTAATTGCTTTTTGTGAAAACAAATTGTAACGGTTGTTTGTTTGTGAACGCTAACCTTGAAAGTTTTCATTGTTAGCTTTATTTTATATAGTTGATACTAATGATAATTTACAAAAAAAAAACAAGCAGGTCGCCCAAGCCTGTCCATTCCTAACGCCGTTACTGTTGCTTGATGCACGTTGAGAACACTATCACTCAAAAGAAAAAAAAACGTCAAGTTGACAGTTACTTGACGTCCGCTGACGTCATCTCCCACAAGAGATAGGCACAGACAACACGCGGATTGCGTCATAAAACTAATTCGCGTACAAATGAGCCTAAACTAAAGCGGTTGTAAAAGACTATAAGTTGTGATTGATTTATTCGAAATTCAAATGTGGGCATAGACACTCATTTTATACAGGGTACAAGGAGTCTTTCATAAAGAATACGGTACGGTTCTAATTGCAAAGCGTTACAATAAAAAAATACGGCGAAAACGGTTCCAACATACCAGATATCGTCCTTCACCTTAAAGCTCGTTTGGCGCCTAAGTAATGTTTATAACTTATAGTAGAACTTAACACACAAACACTAACACTACCATTGTCTCGTTCAATTGTTCGCGTATCACTATTATTGCTATGTCCTCGCTTCGACCGACGAGAGCAAGAATTCAACAGTACAATCTGCCGCGTCGTTCCAAAGCAATCACTGTGAGCCAATCAGATTTTATACAACTAAAATCAATCGAGGCATATTGTCGTACAAACTATTTTCATAAGCGTCAGCTAAAAGTGTGTGTTGAGAAAACATTTTCTTATGCAGTGAAGATTTTATCTACTTCAGTTTTCGATTTAGTTGGTATTAAACGAAACTGATATTTTTTTTATATTAACCAACGCTTAATAATATAGAGTAAATAAGAAATAAGATAAGTTATGCGAGCACAAATATTTTAATATTTCTGCGTGAAAGTGAGTTATTATTTCCGGAGGTGTAAGAAAAAATCTGATCGGCCACATCACTGGCCTCGTGTGGCGTAGTGCAGGGTGCGCGGGCTGCGCGGCGGCCGCAGGATGGAGGGCCGCCTCACTGGGGAGGGGGCGGGCCTGGCCCTGGGGCCGGTGGGGGGCCTGGCCCTGGGGCCGGGGGGAGGCCTAGCCCTAGGGCCAGCGGGGCGCGGGGGGGACGGGGCCGAGCCTCCGGGCCGCGGGGCGGAGGCGCTGGGCCCGCGTCAATATGCGCGTCTGTCCTCTAGCTCCGACATCTGTAACACGCGCAACGACTGTTCTGGTTACGGTTTGTTACTCGGCACAATGTTTTTTTTTTTATCTAGATGTAAAGTTTGGCCACAATACTAAGCGATCGTTGAAATAAAAATCTGCGGGATTGCTACCATGTTGTGTTGGGATTGTACTTTTTTGTTAATGAGTATCCGATATTTCTTCACTGTTGCAAGCGCTATGTGTATGGGGTGTGTGTGCGGTATACTCACATTGGCGTGCCTAGCGCGCTTGTGCGGCGGGTCGGCGGGCGCGTCCTCGATGTGTATGGGGTGTGTGTGCGGTATACTCACATTGGCGTGCCTAGCGCGCTTGTGCGGCGGGTCGGCGGGCGCGTCCTAGATGTGTATGGGGTGTGTGTGCGGTATACTCACATTGGCGTGCCTAGCGCGCTTGTGCGGCGGGTCGGCGGGCGCGTCCTCGATGTGTATGGGGTGTGTGTGCGGTATACTCACATTGGCGTGCCTAGCGCGCTTGTGCGGCGGGTCGGCGGGCGCGTCCTAGATGTGTATGGGGTGTGTGTGCGGTATACTCACATTGGCGTGCCTAGCGCGCTTGTGCGGCGGGTCGGCGGGCGCGTCCTCGATGTGTATGGGGTGTGTGTGCGGTATACTCACATTGGCGTGCCTAGCGCGCTTGTGCGGCGGGTCGGCGGGCGCGTCCTCGATTTGTATGGGGTGTGTGTGCGGTGTACTCACATTGGCGTACCTAGCGCGCTTGTGCGGCAGGTCGGCGGGCGCGTCCTCGATGTGTATGGGGTGTCTGTGCCGTGTACTCACATTGGCGTGCCTAGCGCGCTTGTGCGGCGGGTCGGCGGGCGCGTCCTCGATGTGTATGGGGTATGTGTGCGGTGTACTCACATTGGCGTGCCTAGCGCGCTTGTGCGGCGGGTAGGCGGGCGCGTCCTCGATGTGTATGGGGTGTGTGTGGGGTGTGTGTGCGGTGTACTCACATTGGTGTGCCTAGCGCGCTTGTGCGGCGGGTCGGCGGGCGCGTCCTCGATGTGTATGGGGTGTGTGTGCGGTATACTCACATTGGCGTGCCTAGCGCGCTTGTGCGGCGGGTCGGCGGGCGCGTCCTCGATGTGTATGGGGTGTGTGTGCGGTGTACTCACATTGGCGTGCCTAGCGCGCTTGTGCGGCGGTTCGGAAGGGGCGTCCTCGATGTGTATGGGGTGTGTGTGCGGTGTACTCACATTGGTGTGCCTAGCGCGCTTGTGCGGCGGTTCGGCGGGCGCGTCCTCGATGTGTATGGGGTGTGTGTGCGGTGTACTCACATTGGTGTGCCTAGCGCGCTTGTGCGGCGGGTCGGAAGGGGCGTCCTCGATGTGTATGGGGTGTGTGTGCGGTGTACTCACATTGGTGTGCCTAGCGCGCTTGTGCGGCGGTTCGGCGGGCGCGTCCTCGATGTGTATGGGGTGTGTGTGCGGTGTACTCACATTGGTGTGCCTAGCGCGCTTGTGCGGCGGGTCGGAAGGGGCGTCCTCGATGTGTATGGGGTGTGTGTGCGGTGTACTCACATTGGTGTGCCTAGCGCGCTTGTGCGGCGGGTCGGAAGGGGCGTCCTCGATGTGTATGGGGTGTGTGTGCGGTGTACTCACATTGGTGTGCCTAGCGCGCTTGTGCGGCGGGTCGGAAGGGGCGTCCTCGATGTGTATGGGGTGTGTGTGCGGTGTACTCACATTGGTGTGCCTAGCGCGCTTGTGCGGCGGGTCGGAAGGGGCGTCCTCGATGTGTATGGGGTGTGTGTGCGGTGTACTCACATTGGTGTGCCTAGCGCGCTTGTGCGGCGGTTCGGCGGGCGCGTCTTCGATGTGTATGGGGTGTGTGTGCGGTATACTCACATTGGTGTGCCTAGCGCGCTTGTGCGGCGGTTCGGCGGGCGCGTCCTCGATGTGTATGGGGTGTGTGTGCGGTGTACTCACATTGGTGTGCCTAGCGCGCTTGTGCGGCGGGTCGGAAGGGGCGTCCTCGATGTGTATGGGGTGTGTGTGCGGTGTACTCACATTGGTGTGCCTAGCGCGCTTGTGCGGCGGTTCGGCGGGCGCGTCCTCGATGTGTATGGGGTGTGTGTGCGGTGTACTCACATTGGTGTGCCTAGCGCGCTTGTGCGGCGGTTCGGCGGGCGCGTCCTCGATGTGTATGGGGTGTGTGTGCGGTGTACTCACATTGGCGTGCCTAGCGCGCTTGTGCGGCGGGTCGGCGGGCGCGTCTTCGATGACGAGCTCGCCTCCCACCGCGCCGCACTCATCGGCGCCGCCCGACCCGCCGTAGCCGCCGCTAGAACATCACACACAGGTTATACACGTACATCACTACTCTAATTAACACTTATTCAATATATTCAACTATCTTGTGGTTAGCGCATTCCGGGTAGGATCAATTTTTTGTGTGATCCTGAAACATTTGTATCGGATTCGGGGTGTTTTCTACGTATAATATGTACGTATTTACAAAAAAAAAAAGTACGTTTATGTATTATATCAGTTGTCTAGTACCCATAATACCAGCTCTGCTTAGGTTGGGACCAGATGCGTTGTGTGTGAGAAGTCCGAAATATTTAATATTTATTTATATTCAACTAGTACTTGAAAACTTTAAACGAACAACTTTCTATAATACAAACTTTTCGTTTCTGACGTTGCTAAAACACAGTTTTAGTATCATTATTGAACATTTAATCGATTTAGAATATAACATGAACAACATAATCATCTAAGAAGCGACAACGCTTTAAAATAAAAGTTACCCGGAACCAACAGACAGACAGACAGACAAAAAATAATAATTTCTTTTTTGACGTTTTTTTTTTACGTGTTACGTACTGACAACATCCAAAAACATCAAATATTAATAAATAAGAACTTGTTCGTTAAATTCTCGGATCATCCCAACAGAACCACTCTAAAAGAATTCCCCCGAGTTACAATAAATTAAAAGACAAAATACTGTCACATAGCCCTAAAAAAAAAGTAATTTTTATTTTATTTACCTATAATATGGCGAATGTTGGTGTATAACCACATTAGCGGGAACATCTTCCTCCTGAATCGAGACCAGGTTGCCGCCAGTCGTGCCTACCACATACTTCTCTGTAACACAAACAATAATTGTTACAGGATAGCTTCACTTCACGTCAATACCCCTCCAACAGTCTACTGTAGAACAAATGCCTTTTGTTAGAAAGGTTTAGGCCACTTGATTGGTTACTATACCACTGGCCAGAATGTGGTTGATATATCTTCAAACTTTTTGGAGTTTATGAAACGATAACTGTTTTTAAATTTTCGCGACTTTTACACATACTCATGTTTTTACTGTAAACGGGACTTATTCGCGATAATACTATAAAGGTTACGATACCTTCTATTTTCCGACGTTTCGAACGGGTTATACCGCTCGTGGTCACGGGTAGACTATCGTAACCTTTATAGTATTATCGCGAATAAGTCCCGTTTACAGTAAAAACATGAGTATTATGAAAGGATGTTTTATATTTAAGACTACTTTTGCTCGAGGCTCCGCCCGCGTATATGTCGGTTATCACGATAAAAAGTAGCCCATGTCCTTTCTCAAGCTTTAGACTATGTGGGTACAAAATTTCAGTTAAATCGGTGCGGTGGTTTTTCAGTTTAGAGTAGTCGCGAACAGACAACAGACGCGGCGGAGGTCTTTATAATATTTTATGAGGCGATTGAAAAATTGTTAAGTTCCTTTGGCAAGTAAACACCAATTGTGCGTCGGAGCTGACACCCACACAGTCTTTTAATTACGTAACATCAAGTTGATATTCTTTTTTTAAATTATAATTAGGCTTTCAACGGTTCAAACACTATAACAATGTTATTACAAATGTGGCGACTTCCACATACAGCGCGACGAAAACATACAACAGCGCCATCTACCGAAGAAACACTGAACCACGAAGAAAACACGGAATGATCTATACGGAGTAACTACTAATCCTGAATCGCTATAGAGAAATTCTCACGCCGATTAGCATATATACAACATCCCAACATCAAGCGTTGGGCAGTGGCCACCACTGTGGAGGGACGAGTGTCGCGATGGAGTAACACAACACTCGTCCCTCCACAACAAACATATGGTTACAGATAGACACAGCTTGGCCAAATAAATCGCAATTATAATTAACAAAAAAAAAAAAGGGAAATGGTGTTAGTAATACACGCCAAGCCTCGCCACGCTATATATAGAAATAAAACATAAGTAACATGTAGTATCATGTTAACAAGTAACAAGTGCCTGCCGAAAGGACCCTGCACATGTTAAATCCAGAAGCATTGGACACCAAACCCAATGCAAATACAGGCAATGCAGTGTGGTGAATCACACTACTGGGATGCGTCTACATTATTAGGTAAGAGCACCTCGATGGGCATTGGGTTTAGTTAACTCAACCAAGTCATTCTGCATCATTCTCCCGGCCTCAGGATGGAGGAATGATGGAGAAACGTCTACCGAGTCCACCATGGTATGGGTTACCATGCTGCATTGCCTATTACCACATAGAGGATGGTGACCTTTGCTCCTTGATTCTACTAATGCTTTACATCAGGTCGAGCAATCACCTTGGTAATGTAAAAAAACTAATCTTCAAAATTTGTGCCTCAGATTACTTGTTATAAAATGACATGAATGGTATCATACCTTCTCTCTCTCCTCCTGCGCCGTTGGTGACGACAGTTATCTGGTGACCCGCCATCACTAGCCCGCTTCCAGTGCTGTACGCGAGACCATGACCTGACAGAACATTTTTTTGTACTCTTTAAAGTCTTAATACAACAAGAGAAATTTTCTAAAAACCAATATTTTGATCACCGTCATTTGGCCCGACCTGAGTACCTGTTATTCCACGGAGTGATGGACATCGAACTTCTACAACCCTGAGAGCGAACTGAATTCTAAGTACATATATTAATAAGATGTTCATAACAACCGAGACCGACAGACCGACCGAATTTCTTATAAAAAATCCTCAGAACACCCCGACACGGGAATCGAACCCGACACCCCTTGATCGGCAGTCGCATACGCTATTGCTAGATCAACGAAGCGTTTCATCATCATCAAAATTGAATATTTAATTTCTGGACTTGTGGTGTTGGCCTATGCCCCGCAGGATAGATGGGTTGGTTGGGTTTGTCTCAAGAATTCATCCTTTTCGCAGTGCTCTTCTTTCACACCCATAGGATGCCCAGGAGATGATGACACTCCGTATTCTTGAAGAACGTTTACTTTGCCTATTAAAAATGTGCCAAAGAGAAGAATAAATAACGTAGGGCTAGAAATAGTGCTTATAGACTGTAATTTTGAATATGAGAATCTACTGACTTTAGGGTGCTACTGCTTTTAGACATACCGGGTGATCCAGGTGCGCTCTGACTGACGCCAGAACGTTGCGGGAAGAGATATTGCGCCGACTGGCTATTGCTGTTGCTGAGGCGCTGCTGGTTTGACTGTGGAACACCATCATATAACATCTAAATTAAAAACATAGTACAGTAATCAAGTAAGTTAAAAATAATAATCAAATACTTTTCTCTATTAGAAACATTAGAAGTCATTACAGACAGATCGTTACTGTAGGTTGTGATATTGGTCTCGTAATTCCGGCTCGAAAGACCAATAAGGTCAAGTGGTTTTATTTTACATAGTACATTTTATTTTAAGTAACCAAGAAACTAAATAGGATAAGTCCAGACTTACTACACATTAGGGGCCGTCCATTAATCACGTGAGGCTCGAAAGGGGGGAGAGGGGATTGGCGAAAAATCACGAAATATGACAAGGGGGACGGGATATTACAAGATATTACGTGTATTTATTTTTTCCTCAAACGCGCGATTTCCAAACCGAAAAACAAACAGTGCTCGCCGTTGTCAGACCAAATTTTAAGATTATTTGTAGGTACTAAGAATACATGAGATTTTGGATGGGAGGGAGTAAGATTTGTCCTTAATCACCTCACCACGTATTAACAAGGGGGAGGGAGGGGTTAAAAATGCTAAAAAGAACATCACATGATTAATGGACGGCCCCATATTAAATACTTATGGATTCAATTATTATATTTTTAGTTTAAATGTAAGCATAATGAATTTCATAATGAGATTCAAACAACTTGTTTCATTGTCTTTGACTAAAGCAATGTTCCGTGGTACATAATGGCACCGACCTGTTGTTCCTGTTCCTCCGGCGGGAACAAGTCTGGTGTAGGTTCACGTGACAACTCTTCGGGCGTAACAAGACCAGACACTCCCACCTGCGACGGAGACGTCGGCGCGCTCCTGCAACGTGCAAAACAAACGCATTAGTTTTATTATAGTTAAGTTCTTGCATTTCACGAATGCGCACCCAGATTAACGTATGCGTGTATATATATATATATAGGGTGATCTTTTTTTAAAAATTTAAAAAGTAAACACTCGCACACGTAAAAAGGTTTTATACTTTACAAATACAGATACAGTATTACTACAAACAACGGTTATGCGAATTTGTGAATTGCAAGAGCTAGATACATACAATACAATACTATAATGTAAATTACATCCTACAACTAGAGTTTAGTATCCCTTCATGAGAGTGAAAACTAATAGAAATCTATTGTGGTTTTCTAACGACTTTCTCACCTTAATCTCATCGACACCTCATTCCAAAATACTGTCATAACCGAAGATTGAACCTGCGTAGATAAATGGGGATATTGATGGCTTTATCATAGTATTCGGGCCTGGAACTGGACTTGTGATTCGACTTTACGAATTGGATCGGGCTTTTCGGAAATGTCGGAAAACATTTTCTTTTAGGAAATATCCCTAAGTGAAACTTACACCCTAGAATTTTGTAAAGAACCCTGCTAATCCAGAAAGGATTCTGGCATTTCTGACAAAACTTATATTTTTATAATTCGATGGAGCTGGCTGCACGCACGAATCTAAACATGACTCATGCGGCATTACCTCGCTCTGAGGCATTCCATTTACGGCTTGAAGTGCAAGCGAGAGCGCAGAACGAGCGACACAGAGGCACAATCAGTATTTTCTTATGAGATTGTCACGTTCAACTATCGTCAGTAAACCGACTTTACAGACAACCGATTTTTTATAAATATATTTAAGCCTAAAGTGACTCTACTCTGCCTGATGGAAAGCATAAGTAGAATCCAAGAGTAAGGGTCACTGTGAGGTTAAGCTTAAGCCACGCAGAATGGTGACCCACACCAGTGCTGCCTGGTTGGATGTTTCTGCATCATTCTGTGCATAACTGAAAAATCCTGTTGATTATTAGTTGATAGTGGTTGGTACCTGGAGGATAGTCCGAAAGGTGCGCGGAACTGAACCCCCCGGGGACGTCGCGGACGAAAGGCGAGTTCGATGAGTTTTCCTTCACTCTGAGGGTCTATACGCCAAAAACTACCTTTGCCTGGCTCTTCTTGGCTACGCGGTACCTTGATGAAGTATCTGGAATTTGAGAAAGATTGTTAAATTATTGTTTCTGGTTTAGCCGTTGGTTTAAGTCGGGTTAGGATTGATATATTCTTCACATAAACTTAGATTCAATTGACGGTTATTTGAGCACGAACTTTCATACAATTATTTAGTTTCAACATACTTAAATTTTTGATATTTTTTATGTTTAAACATTTTTTAATGTTTTTCTTGTGTGATCATTTAGTTGTGACCAATTTAACTTAAATGAGCTATGAACTGCTATGTCATATGTAATATTTACATGCCTAAAGGTAGAAATGTGGCTGTTAAATTTTTATATTGTAACTGATTATAAGACCCATATACGCAAATAAATATTGATTTATTGATTGGAGACGGGTGCATTGTGCAACATAAAAAGCATCCACTGTCAAAATATGAAGTTTGTAACGTTCGATGTTAATGAATTAGTCAGCCCACATAATTTTATATGGTTAAAATACTATATTTATATATTTTAATCAACTATCATTATAATCAAGTATAAGAACAAGACTTGTAGAACAATTCGATGCTCGAAGGACCATTAAGGTTCCATGTATTACTGAGACTTTAACTTTAATAGAGAGGAATAGTAACATACCTATTAAGCGACAAATTGTGGCGTATTGAATTTTGCCAGCCTTTATCCGCGGTGCGGTAGTAAGGGTAGTGCTTCGTGATATAGCTGTAGATGCCTGACAGTGTGAGCTGCTTGTCGGGAGCGGACGCCACCGCTTGCACGATCAGTTGCGCGTACGAGTACGGCGGTTTAGCGTCATCACGGGCGTCACGCTCTCGTTCGCGTTCACGTTCACGTTCTCGCACGTCCCTCGTACTACTGTACCCGGACTCTGAGTTCGAAGACGACGCCTACAAATCCACAAATAAATAATGAAAATTACGGACATCTTTACACACAACGCCATTTAGTTTCAAACTAAGCAGAGCTTGTATTATGGCCACTAGGCAACTGATATTAATAATTTAACATACTTTTTTTGGAAATACTATACATGTAAATATTATACATAGAAAACACCTAAACTCCGAAACAAATATTTACGAATCAAACCAACATTTGGTTCGACCTGGGAATCGAACCCGAGACCTCTTGACCAGCAGCCGCATACGCTAACCACTTTTCTTTGTTTTAAAAACAGTTCCTGCTATAAGAATATATTCATTTTCATCCAGTTAATAAACTTTATTTTCTAGGGATCCTGTGTCACGGATGACATGTAAGGGTTGAAGTCAATAACACACGGCACGGTAGTTACTTAAATCACTAGACTCTCTGTACAGACATTCTAGACACAACTATACTCATTCTCAGAAATTAATAGACCCATCGTAATTTTAAAATTAATATCACTTTCTAAGTATTTATATATTTCATAGTCTCAAAAGCTTTTACAGTTCAATTATTTTATAATCAAAATAAAAGTCTGCCAACGATTATTAATAACTAAATTGTAATGATATTGAATTGTGAGAATCATGGTACAATTTCTTGCTAACAATGAATCTGGGGGACAGACTAAATTGATTTTCAAGATTGTTTTGTTTAATTCATTCCAACGATTCAATTTGTAACAACCTACCTATTACAATGTAATTTATTTTGAACTAGTTTTCGCCCGAGGCTTCACCCGCGTACATGTCCGTCATCGCGGTAAAAATTATGCTATGTCCTTTCTCAGATTCCAGACTATCTGTATACCAAATTTCTTTTAAATCGGTTTAGTAGTTTTGCCGTGTAAGCCGGACAGACAGACAAACAGCTATTTTTGCATTTATTATTTTTTTTTAAAACATTTACTTGAAAACGAGTTACTTATTGTAATAAGTAACTCCAAAATTAAATGTAAATTTTCAATACAATTCTAGATGATACATGTACATGAATACGAGCACTCACAGCAGTTCCGTTGGAATTAGGTCGTGCCTGATCAGCGAGCACAGCATAGTGCGCGACCAGCCCCAAGTCTGCATGTCTTCGGCCTGATGAACCGGCACCACGTGGCGATGTCGGACAACTGTTCGCCGCACTTATTGTGCCTGTAATATTATAATAGTAAGCGTTTAATTTTATCACTTAATGTCACTGGTACTTCACACAGTTATCATGGGCTGGAGTCGATTCCAATAAATAAATAAATATTTGGGACATTTTACGCACAACATCATCTAGTTCCGAACTAAGCAGAGCTTGTATTAAGGGTACTAGACAACTGATATAAATACATAACTTTTCTTTGTAAATACATACATGTTATACATAGAAAACACCCAGACTCCCAAACAAATATTTGTAGATCACACAAATATTTGGTCCGACCCGGGAATCGAACCCGAGAATTCTCGATCAGCAGCGGCATACGCTAACCATTGGATCAACAAGACAGTCAAATCAATCCTATCCTACTAGTTATTAAAATGTATGGTACCTAAGATGGTTTTTAAAAGGCTTAAAATTATATAATTTTAAAATTAGTTAGAGCAAAAATTAACAGAAGATTTTTTTATATTTTTCCACTTTAGTTATAGAAAATGATAGAAGTGTCGTAAACCTCTAAATTCATCATTCTGGAACAAATTAATACAGAATAATTACTGGTACTCACATTCGATGAAGTATAATATACTAAGCTACCAAATCCTCACCACCTAGTACATGACTTATCAGTGGTGTAATACAAATATCATCTAAAAACTGTGCATTAATCATAGTATGACGGAAAATGTCTACAGTAATTAAGTTCACGTTTTGTCTCCAAACGTCTGTGCATAAAGTTTAAACTATATCTATTCAAATTGATAGATGATTGCTCTACATGTTAAGCATCATCATCATCAACAGCCTTCAACAGTCCACTGCTGGACATAGGCCACTCCTTAGAAAGGAGATTTTAGCCTACTATACCACGCTGGCGAGACGAGTTGGTTAAGGGTTTGTTTAAAGTTTTCCTTCTCTTTGCATTGATGTTATCTTGCATAGTTTATCCCTTAGTCGCCTTTTACGACACCCGCGGGATGAATAGGCGTAGTGATACTCTGTATTCTTAATCCGTCACCACACGGACACGTATGTGTGACATGTTAAGCAATATTATATGTATTTACTCGTTTTTCCACCAAAAGCATACAAAGCTTAACTGTTCTTTAAGTCAGCTGTAAGAGAATCTGACGATGTGCCAACTTATTTTTACTGGATATGTTTACTATACCATTACTACTATTTATGTATACAATCATCTAAGCTGATAATCATCCATTGCTGGATAGAGATTTCCCCCAAAATTCGCCAAAACAGCCGATCCTGGACTACCCGCACGATTACTATTTGTTAACCTTAATAAAAATCTTCTGAAGAGTATACTGTATTAGAAAGTGGGTGCATTAGAAGCATATTATTCGTTGACAGAACAGTTGTATACAGAACTGACCTGTAGGTGAAGGTGCTGGGCTGCGACCGTCGTTGTCTGTAGGTATAGTGATACGGAGTGGTGGCATCGGTGCGGAGCTGCCACCTGCTCCACTCTCCTCCACAAGCGACTGGAACTCCAGACGAATGTTTGTAGAAGGGAATCGTAGTGTGCATCTGGAAATAACAAACACAGTAAATTAGTTATTACTCGTAAATACATGGATATCTTTCCATAGATACATATCGATCGAACAGACTATTTAAAATTCTTTATCAGAAAAAATACTTCTTAAATCCAAAAAAAATTATTTCCCTATATACATGCATTAACACTTTCTAAAACATAATTTATTGTCCACTACAACTGAACGTAAAGCAAAACAAAGTAGAAGTTCACGATAATCAATCATCTGAATACTTGAACAGCTGCTGAACTAACAAAACAAGAAAAGATTTCTTGAAAGACAGCAGCTGCTAAAATATGCTTACTTAGAATCAATTATTGGCGCCCACCGCGGGACTAAGCCCGGCGCCGCATGGCGTCAACAAGACCTTTATAACCCCACGCTATCGACTTGTCATTATGAAATTGTGTGTACTGTTAGTCTAGCTGAGCTATTAATAAACAATTTAGATGGGTAATATTGTGGGTAACAATCAGGGGTTAATAAAAGCAAAGTTAGAGGTTTGTAAAAGCCATCAATTGCATTAGGGGGTACTTTATAATTGCGTTATAATTGCTACGTATCCACGAATTACTATCTAGCACAATTCTTTTCTTTTTACAAAGTTTTTAAAAACCAACTTGTTATAGTTTCTCATGTGGTACTTTTAAACAAAGTAAACATAATGACTTGCTACATCTAACACATGGTGCTCTGGTCCCGAACTAGACAGAGGCTTTGAGTATTAGTTCATTACGATTTCTCGTATTGAAAGTATAAGTATTATGTTGATACAGTTATAGTCAGTGTAGGCCTAAATAGCTTCATTATTGACCTTTGTTAACGAACAAATATCGGCAGGTATTATACAACTCTCGGCCCACAGTGCAATGGATTGAATGGGCGGACAGACGGCGAGACTTGGCTCCCGTACTAATGAACTGTTGGCATGACAACGCTGGAAATACACTTTCAATAGCGTCCGCAGACATAAAAATTGATGTACAGTTTTTTTTTGTAATGCAATGGTTTGTTTTTTTTTTTACTGCAAATGTGAGTATTTTGCAGTATGTGACAAAAATAATAATTTGGGGTGTACTTTAAATTTTGACCCTAGTAGTATCATCAACAGCCTTCAACAGACATATGCATCTCCTTAGAAAAGAGGCTTTGGCCTACTATACCACGCTGGCCAGACGGGTTGGTATAGGGTTGGTTTCAAGTTGTCCTTCTCTTTGCATTGATGTTGTCTTGCGTAGTTTATCCCTTAGTCGCCTTTTACGACACCCGCGGGATGAATAGGGGTGGTGACACTCTCTATTCTTAATCCGTCACCACACGTACTAACAAGCCTAGTAGTATATCCTCAATTAAATTCTACTAGTCATAGGAATACAAACCAAATATTTAAGAAGTCAGTATCAGAATTCATGCCAACTCTCATGGACGTTTATCAAGAGAAATTAAATCCAAATCATGGATCAAGGATGAAATGTCTGAATAAGAATTACCCTTCAATTAAATATGTTCAAAGTTCACTAATACATTCTGTACATATTTAAAAACTAGCTGAGTGCCGCGGTACCACCCACGGTTATTATTGTAAATCGCGAGTAACAACGAATTGTTCTAGTATAAAAAAGTGCGTAAGTTACGCCTTATTCGAACACCTTTCTGCCAGTGAAAATCCCGACAAAATCAGCCCAGCCGTTCCAGAGAATACCCGAAACCAACAGACAGACAGACAGACAAAAAATAATAATTTCTTTTTTGATTTAAGTACCGTACATATATACCTTCATTTGATTTTACATACATAAGTATTAATTTTATTTATATGTATAGAATAGTCATTTAACTAATGTCTTTAGGTGGGTTCCTTTTATAATGTAACATTAAAAGGTTAAAGAGAATGTTATTCTTAGACTGTCTGAGAATATTCTCAGGAGCATCTTCATCCCCCGTTCCTAAATTTATAAGTACACAAATTGTCTGCGAAACATTTATATAGAAACCGCAGACTGTTTACTGAGTCGGCGGTTTCTATTTTAGTATTATACATTTTAGAGTACCTTTAAGCGAAAATAATATCTTCTTGACTAAGAGACTCCGTGATGGTTTCAATGACACGATTAACTTTGGTTAATAAAGTTTGTTTTCTTAACTTTAGAAGTCCAGCTCCTAGATAAGTTGTAAACATTTCTTGTTCTCTTTTTTATTTCTGTATTCTCATGTTTCATTGGCTAATATTTTGTTTATATCACGTGACTAAGTGACATTAGCCAATGAAACAAGAGGATAGAGAAATAGACTACACAATAGAATAGAAATCGAAAAACGTTTGCAACTTGGCTAGAGGGGCTGGACTCGATATCAATTGAGAACAATAAACCATTAATATATAAGACAAGCACTATAGAATGCGGTTGTTTGGTAACTATCCGTTTTCGCTATTCCCCATTGAGTTAACCTCAACAGATTGTTCACTATTTTATTTTGGGTTATTCTATAATCAGTTTGGTTCTAAAATTAAATGACCAAAGTCAACATCATCATCATCAACAGCCTTTAACATACTATACCACGCTGGCCAGGCGGGATGGTATAAGGTTGGTTTCAAGTTTTCCCTCTCAACAAGTTCCACTAGAATAATCACATTTTAATAATTACATTATGAATACTAAAAGGCTTTTAATATGAGTAAAGCTTGTTGTGTTAAAATAAATCCAACGTTGGTTAAGGAAACAGATTTCATTTCATCAGTAAGTCGCTTGATCCGGTCGGCTAGTTTTTTTTTTTTACTAGTAGACAGGCAAGCCCATAGCAAATGATTACCGTAGCCCAATTCAAAAATTACAAGGGAATGTATACCTTCTCAGATTTTCTTCTACGAAATCAATAAATAATATGTCATTTGAGCCTGGAGGGCTACTCCAACGGTTTATTGGTACCTACCTACGAATGGCAACAAATATTTACATTTTCATGTCGTTGATTGGGTCTGCAGTCGATGAGGATTAGTTTCCATAGGTCCAATGAACGTAAATCCTATTACCGTTCACACAATACGGAACGAGGAATAACAATTCGATATTTTCAATTGGTGAATATCACGATATTACATCGGAATAGTAAGGAAAATTGTGTTAAGACTACTTTTATATTTATTGGTTCGCGTTTTAACTTTACTGTTACTGAACTGTGACGAATTGTTCTGTATATGGGGTGTAATAGACCTGGTCAGGCGCCCAAAGGGTACTTTAGTTTTATGATATCAAAGAAAATGGAGCTTGGTGACCTGACCTGACCTCCAGTCTCACACTAACCAACGAAATAAGATAGCACGAATGTTATTTTAGTTTTTTTTTAGTTTTTTTTTTTTTGTGTGACAGTAGAACTGCCCCTGTCGAGCCGGCCCATTCGTGATTATTCTGGCACCCGGGCGATTATAGCGAATCTATTGACACCTCATATATTCAAATAATTTCAGGAAAATAGGCGATACATAGACAGATAAAACTGTTAAAGCCCCGTCCTTTTGGCTTCGCAGCAGTAGGGTAACAAAGAGCCTATACTGGCGAAATTGACCTTTAAGCGCCTATGACTAATGTCTTTTACCCCTGTTTAAAATCGTCACATGACAACCCTTTTCATATTGCTGTCATACAACTTTCCCCTTCTCGTGTCACCCTCAAAAAACACGGCATTTTTTTACCCTCTTCAAAATATTTTTTATAACTTTTGTACAGCGTTAACAATTTGTATTTACCATTTTTCTGTTTTTTAAAGCCATTTCATGTGTTTTTCCTTGAAGAAATAAGAGTGTTTTTCGTTTTCATATATATACTTTTCATCTTCCTACCCTTTATTCTTCCCAATCGTACTAGGGTCCGGTTACACACATAATAAATTTAAGATATGTAAGGTAAAGGTGACATTGGGTATATCATAATGTAAATATATGTACTAGAAGCACTCCGTGGTTATTGTTGCTCGCTCATCCCACGTGTACACTCAATTTTTCTAACCAAAAAAGTTCCACATGTTATTTCAAACTATAATCTATTTGCCAAATTTCAGCTGAATCATTTCAGCCGTTTTTGCCCGAAATAGTGAAACATCCACACAAACTTTCTGCTTATATTATTGTGATATTTTAAAACAGTCAGTTTTGAAAATGTCTTCAATTTTTAAAATATACATATTTTCAATTCATATAATACAACATAAACATTTATTAATTAAGTTGAATGCAGTCCAGTGTTTATTTCGTTGAATGATTTCTTACTTAAAGCTCCACTATGAGAAAGCATTCCTCAGAATACCGCGTCTCATTAAAATTCTTGGGGCGTAGTTTATAATTCCAATGGCGAAATCTAGAAAAAGTTCAGGGACGGTTTGAAATTAAAAATACGTCGGTGTGGAAGTTTTATGAATAGTAAACATATTATATTCCTAAAGTGCGTCATTTGATATGTACAACAAAATCTTCCTTAACCGTTTATCACAAAATAACGTTTGTATAGGTATGATGTTTTCGACCTTTGTATGAACAATGAGTCTATATAATAACTGCAGTCTACTGCTGAATCATTTTTATGGCATAAGTATACGCGTATGCAAACCTAGACTCACCTCATCATGTGAGAACAGGTAACAAGCGAAACTTAGCACTTGAAACTCTGGAGACAAAATGGCCGTCTTTTAGAATTATAAGAAGGGTTGGTTTCGATAACATTAAATAATAGCTAAAAACAACAAAACGATTCCATAACACCGGTTTTGGTCATGGTATCACTCGAGTTAGGCCAATTTTATTATGCAAAGTCTGGTCGCCTCCTTATTCATCCAATCTACTAAACCTCTTTAATAACGAATTCCAATTTCAAATTATAAATATACAACGCCATCTACTGGCCATCATATAAATACAATATAATAAACATATCTTTGAAAGACACATATAAATGGATAGATGGCGTTACTTGTAACACATCTTGCATTCGATTCTTGTTTACAATGACGTGGCTGAGAGGAAAAATATTGTCAGTCTTTGTTTACGTTCGCCCATTCATTGATACTCCGATAATGTTAATGATCATTTGATTGCCGCGCAGGTCACCGAAGGTTTTTTCTACTGGCTCTGATACATTTTAATGTTATTGATATTTAAATGGTTCGTATTAATATATTCTAATGGAAATCGTAGAAAAAAACAATTAGTTTCGTACTATTAAAGGAGTAGGTGAGTTTACATTTAAAAAAATCAAATTGCATCAGTTTTGTTTGTTCTTGATGTGAGTCATCTTAGATGTATAAGCAATTTTCAGAGAAAGACAACTGATTACGCAAAGTGATGGAATGACTAGTAAGGTATATTTTAATATTTATATATATAATTCTTGTGTGAGTGTGTATGTCACTGAACTTCTCTCAAACGACTGGACCGATTTTGATGAAATTTTTTGTGTGTGTTCAAGGGGATCTTGGAATGGTTCAGATTCGCAATTGGACCCGGTAGGTGGCGCTGCGATCAAGTTCTGGAATTTTAAAGTTGGGCGGTACGAAGTTCGCTGGGTCAACTAGTTTGTATATACTTTATGGTATAAATATAAAAGTAGGTTATCAAGATATAATATACACTAAGTTTTGCTCGCGGCTACCCGCGTGTTTTTGGCTTGTCATATAATAAACTAGCTGAGTACCGCGGCGGCGGTTGTTGTTGTTAAACGCGAGTAACGACGCGGGGCGAAGCTAGTCTAAAAATAATTTGCCTGAGTTACTCCTGATATCATCAGCTTTCTACCAGTGGAAGTCCCGTCAAAATTGATCCTGCCGTTCCATAGATTACCCGGAACAAACACTACAAGCTCTTGCCCGCGTATGGCGTATGCGGCTGCTGATCAAGAAGTCTCGGGTTCGATTCCCGGGTCGGACCAAATGTTTGTGTGATCCACAAATATTTGTTTCGCAGTTTGGGTGTTTTCTACTTATAATTGTATTTGTATTTACAAAAAAAAAGATTGTTTATGTATTTATATCAGTTGTCTAGTACCCATAACACAAGTCTGCTTAGTTTGGGACTAGACGATGTTGTGTGTGAGATGTCCAAAATATTTATTTATTATTTCTTACATGTCCAGTGGACGATATTAATTGCACATTAGCTTGCGCTGTTCTTGAACTAGCTACCTGCTTCCTAATTATTTTTTGTAGCTTAAAAGTAAACAAAACTGGTCACGAAAGTGCACCCTGTGTGACACCCCTTAGGTAGTTTTTACACAGACTGAGGGGTGACGGTTCTATACAATTAACTAACACGTCATTTTAATATGGAACTGGCTTTCGCCCGCGGCTCCGTTTGCGTGTATCTCGATTATTGCATTAAAAAGTTGCTTGTGTTATTCTGATATATCTATACATACAAATAAATACAAGTGGAGTGTCTGTTTGAAATAACAAATAATCAGTTTTTTACTAAATGCATAACGAAGCATTTACGGTACTCACATGAAAAAATTGAATTTTTAATTTTTTAGTCTGTCTGTCCGTCTGTTTGTTCCGGGTAATCTCTGGAACGGCTGGACCGATTTCAACAGGACTTTCTCTGACAAATGCCTGATGACATGAGGAGTAACTTAGGCAAAATTTATTTAAACTAGCTTCACTCCATGGCGTTACTCGCAATTTACAACAATAACCGCGGGCAGCACCGTGGGACTCAGCTAGTAAGCTATACAGGGTGAATTTTTGAGACGGGACAGTAAGGGCAGATACCTTAACCGTTATAGTTAGAGAAAAACGCTTTTAGAAGACTATCCATATTTTTTTAAGACATTCTGAACTGCATTTACATATACTAAAATCTGTAAATGCCGTTCAGAATATTTAAAAAAATTATGGATAGTCTTCTAAAAGCGTTTTCCCCTAACTATAACGGTTTTACTATTAAGTTTCGTCCAAATCCATTGAGTAGTTTTTGCGTGAAAGAGCATACTCACAAACTTTCGCGTTTATAAGTAATTTTAGTAAGCATTCATGTATCGTACAGTAGTCAGTACATAGCACAACCTTATGTCGACATCACAGAAGCGTCGTCAGTGCGTTACGTCGTCGGAACGGTAGTATTTGCGCAGTAAGATGTTTTTCCCCAAATAAAACACATAAAATCACAACGTTTCCCCGAGGGTTTGGTAGTGGCATTATAAACGCCCACTGTTCGCCAGTTATTTGGTTCGACGCAATAGGTGGCGAGCTTATTGCCGTTTACTAGGATGTTTTGTTAATCAGTCTCAACCGTCTACGAGAAGAAAGATTGGCTTGGGGCCCCTAAGTTGTTGGGTGGGAACCCTATGCACTTAACAAAAAAAGGCTGCTTCGAAATCACGTTTCGTTATAGGGCAAAATAGTACGATTTATAAATACATATTTTTTAAACTATGAATCCAGTCCTAGTCGATTCTATTGTAGGTAGATACGCGATAGAAAATGATAGAACTCAGTTCCCTCACAATTCTAAAAGTTCTTCTTAAAGTAGATAGAGGTCCAATTAAAATCAAAAGTAATTCATTGAAATTGGACTGAGTGCCAGCACTTTTCGAATCTTATTGTTTACAGCCCCTACACTTCCTAGTGTCTAGCTGGAAAGAAGTGGAACAACCTCCCCAGTTAAATAATTTTTAATTTCTTTGTGTATTGTAGATACCTTTACAAAACAATAAAACTGTGTTAGTCATATCAAATTGACTGCCTCGATCTCGCAGTGGTTGGCATATGAGGCTGCTGATCAAGAAGTCTCGGGTTCGATTCCCGGGTCGCACCAAATGTTTATTTGATCCGCAAATATTTGTTTCGGAGTGTATGTATGGGTGTTTTCAATGTCCAATATGTAAATATTTACACAAAAAGTATGTTTATGTATTTATATCAGTTGTATAGTACCCATAATACAAGCTCTGCTTAGGTTGGTACTAGATGGCATTGTGTATAAATAAAATATTTAAAAAAAAAAAAAAAATAACAGTCTTCACTAAATGCATATATACAAGAGTATATACGGTGCTTACATCAAAAAAGCAATGTTTAAAATTTTACCCTGTGTGTTTGCTCCGCCTAATCTTTGCACTTCGGCTTTCGTGTGGTGACGGATTAAGAATACAAAGTGTCACCACCCCTATTCATTCCATGGGTGTCGTAAGAGGCGACTAAAGGAACAAAATAAGCAGCTAACATCACTGCCAAGAGAAGGAAAACTTGAAACAAACCCGTCTGGCCAGCGTGGTATAGTAGGCCAAAACCTCCTTTCTAAGGAGATGCCTATGTCCAGCACTGGACTGTTAAAGGCTGTTGATGAATCTTTGGACCGATTTTGACGAAACTCACTAGCAGATAGCTGAGACTTCGATTAATGTCGTTACTCGCGATTCAGAACAATAACCGCGACTAACACTCCGGACGCTAGTTTTGAAATATAAAAATTGCAAAAAAAAACGAAAGTATGTCATTGTAGGAAAACTTTATACATCAACTAGCTGCGCTCCGCGGTGTTACCCGCGTATTTTCGGGATAAAAAGTAGCCTACATATGTGATTATCCAGAACTCACTTTTAAATTAGCCATTTACTATCATTATGGTTGCTATGCAAGTTTTATGCATAGCAACCTGTGAAGTTTTGACAGGAGATAAACAGTGATACATTTTGACATCTACGATTTATGTATTTGTATAGTCACCTAGCTTTTGTCTGTATATCTCGATTATTGCAGTAAAAAGTAGCATAATATATGAGTTATTCTGATATATAAGCTATATTACTGTAAAGTTTCATCCAAATCCGTTCAGTACTTTTTGCGTGGAAGAGCAACAAACATACATACACACATACATACTCACAAACTTTCGCGTTTATAATATTAGTAGGATATAATAACGATTAGGGTATGTGCATATATTTATATCACAATTTCAAAGAATTCCTCATTTTGCGATAGCAATCGTTGATTCGCGGAAGGCTTGATAGCTGCACCCTGCCCACCAGGCGAACGGGCCCGCGGGTAAAATCGATACGTCTGTGCGGGTAGTTTGTCTATCGTACGTTACGGCGCCTGGAAATAGAGTAACAGGACGATGCACTTTAAAACAGCCCACGTTATAAAGTGCATCGTCCATGCACTTTGAAACGTGGGCTGTTTTACGTATATGCGTTCCTTTTGATATATTTTTACAGTATCATTATGGTTAAATTATAAGCACACACGTAGTCTACGTGTGTTCGGTGAGCTGTGGGTTATTTGCTTGCTATGTTTGGGTTACATTTATGTAAAAGTTTTAACATATACATGATTTCTTTTTAAATTTATATTTTATACTTACGTTACTCCTGTATTTGCTTATAGATTGAAAAATGTAAAAGTACCTTCCTTAACAATTAATTTCAACTTTGGTACATATTTTAGAGATAGACATTTTTAGGCGTTCGTACCCAAAGGGTAAAATGGGCCCTATTGGTAAGACTCTGCTGTTCGTCTGTCACTAGACTGTATCTCAATAACTGTGACAGCTAAACAGATAAAATTTCCACAGATGATGTATTTCTGTTGCCGCTATAAATATAAATAAAAAAACAATAACTATTTACTGGGGCTCCCATACAACAAACATGGTTTTTAGCCGTTTTTTCGCAATATTAAAAACTAACTAATTAAAAATATTAAAAAACGTAAAATAAAAAAAAACAACAGGTAGACGCTTGAAATGTATAGACAACGGGTACGGACCCTTAACTGCTCGAGTCTGACTCGCACTTGGCCAATTATTTGCTATAGGTAAGTCGTTTTGGATCACGTCTATAATTTTCAATATAACTCGCACGATGCAATTTTCATTTTAATTATATTTTAAACGTTCATTGCGCTTTATAAATTACAAACAAAAGTATTTTATATCAACAAAGTACGCTAAGGCGTATTACGTTTTAAAGTCATTATCATTAATCTCTACACACACCCACAAACATTGAAACAAACCAACACAAACACACAGCCTTCTACACAAATGGACACACTGATAATAGCGCGGAGAGGTGTGCCGTTAGCCTCTTCAAATCAATGCCAAACAAAGCCATTCGCAGTCCTTATCACAGAAACACGAGTCGTTATCAATCGGCTGTAATCACCATCAACTATATCACGTAAATATAACATACAAAAGTCTGTACTATACTATAGTACTACTATCGCAATCGCGATGCGGAAGGTTTATCTTTAAAAAACTAAAACTCAATTACGACGCTGAAAAAATATAAAATAAGATAGGATACTGGATTGAACAATGTTAATGAAGAAGCAAGACAATCTTCACATAGACCACCAAGATCTTTTATTTCTTTTTTTATATATTCAAGCCTACCAAAGTGACTCTACTCTGCCTGATGGAAAGCATGAGTAGAATCCAGGAGTAGGGGCCACCATCCTCATTGTGAGGGTAAATAATGCAGCATGGTGACCCATACCATGGCAGCCTGGTCAGATGTTTCTGCATCATTCTCCCGGCCTCTGGAAGCCGGGAGTATGATACAGAATGATTGGGCCTCCGGTCTCGTACTCGCCAACAAAAAAAAAAAACAAACACGGCGTATTTAAATAAATTTGTATTTTAACACAGTACTTCATGACCGCTAGATGGCGCCTTATTAAATTCAATAACACGTCGTTTAGCCAATAACCAGCGGACAAACAAGACGCTTCTAACTGACTGATAAACAACGCACAGCCCAAAGTACTGTGCGCAGGAAGCTAAAATTCAACATGTGTGTTTTTATGGAGCATAGGCGAACACTAAGAGAGGATTTTGGAAAATTCCACCCCTAAGAAGTGTGAAAAAGGCAATCAAATTATATATTATATATGGCGAAGAGTCCTTTTCACTTTCATGTTGTTACTTGTATAACCTTGTATTTTCTATTTGGTTTTTCATTTGCTTAACTGTCCAGTTAAGGGTGCGTGACGTCGTTGAGGGGCCATCTGAAAATCAGTGCTGAGTGACATCGTAACTGATGACACGCAGCAATATACTGAGATGGTAGCCCATTCAGCTAAACATTCATAACAATTACAATTGTACAAAAAAAAAAGTTTGTATGTACTAGCTATAAGTTGTTTATCTGAATAAATGTTTATTATTATTATTAATAATATCAGAATAACACGTAGGCGAAGCCGCTAGCAAAAGCTAGTGTGATATACAAGGGTTGGTGACAGTCTGTATTCTTAATCCGTCACCATACGGAATCCGATTATTCCATGCGAGGCATGGCTAGCGTTCAATAAATAAAGTATTAGATATATATAATTGATTATTTAGGCACAAGACTACTTGTACTACTTTTGTCTACGTACCTATAGGGTACACAGTACGTCTGTAACTCGTTTAATGGGTACCCGTAACGAGTAGTCAGATACTCAAATGTTCGTGGAATTAAACCTTGTACCTAAATATTTAATCTGTCTACAACATTTACAATTCAGACGTACGTCTTAAAGTTCACGGCACACGACAAATAAATCATTCACGTAATCGATTCTTCAGTACCAAACTCGATGTACAATCGATAAAACATAGACACAAAAGCATGTTCCACTCAAAGGGCCGTGAAGCGAAAATTTGTGCCGGCAGTCTGAAGTAAATAAACAAACAAACAGCGTGTTTGTCGCACCGCGGCAGGGGAAGGGGGAAGTCGAGAGAAATCAATAACTCGCTTGTTTACAAGTCTACACCACACTAAGAGCCCACGCACATTTGCGTTGCGACTAAATTGTCGGCTGTTGCGGTACTCTTAATTAACACATGCAATATGAATACAAATTAGGGGGACTTTTAGATAAAGTAAAAATAAAATCGTAAGGGGACTCTTTTCCAGCGTTTTATTATTTGCATACAACAACTTGCGGAAACCCTTGCAGTTGTTAGAGTGCATCTATACAACTGAAATTGGGTCTCGCTTTGTAATTTAATAGTACAAACTTTTCACTGAATTCTTATAATCGTAAAAGTAATACGGTACTTACATCCAAAATACAATATTTAAAAAATTGTCTGTCTATCTGTCCGTGTCCGATCAGATAGCTGATAACTTAAGAAGTAACTGAGGTTACTTATTTTTTGGCTTGGTGAGTCCTATGGTTTTACTGGTGGCTGTCGTTTTGAAGATATCACCACAACAGGGTCGGTGGCGGGTGGGTTTCAGCTATTCCTATATATAAGGCTATCATAACATTATAGTAAGCCGAAGTATGTCAGAAATGCGGCGCCTATAAGACCCACTCAGACTTCTCCAGTTCGTTATTATCTGAGTTACGAGTTAAACAACTACATATTACAAGCCAGAACATTTCGATAGGTAAAATAGGTATTTTCTTGTCTAAATATAGGAATTTTTTTAATACTTTTAGGCTAGCCGAGTGCTTCTTTGTCAATAAATAAAAAAAAAAAAAATTGAGGTCTTTTACAGGCAATTCGCATTCGTCATTACAGGCAGAACGTCCGATGCCGAGACATGGACACTGACTGTAGCGCTAATCAATAAACTTAGCGTCAGGCAACGAGCTATGCTCGGAGTTTCTCTGAAGCACAAAGTTCGAAACGAAGTATTCTGTCAGAGAACTAGTGACCGACATTACTCTGAAAGTTAGTTGGCTGAAGAGGCAATGGAATAGTCACATTAGTTGAAGAATCAATGACCGCTGGAATAAGCGTGTCTTGGAGTGCAGCCATGTCTTGCCAAATATTGTGTGGGCATGCAATGGACGTAAAAAGTAGCAGACCGGGCTCTATAGTATTCCTTGTGAGAGGTCTTTGTCCAACAGTGGACTGCACTACCGTGATTATGGCATGCACTTAATTTAATAACATCCACCAAATGATACTTATTTTGCAAATGGAACGAAGCTACGCTGAATTAGTACTGATTGAAGCATAACATAACGTAAAAATTTCAATACATCTGCTTATTGCTGAGGAAATTCTTTATTTCTTATGAAAGTAAACAAACATTATATCTCTCTAGACTTATCGTCGACAAATAGCAATATTTTTCCTCAACCAGTTCCGAAAAACAAGCTCGTACATTCAAAATTCAACTTAAAAAACATGCATTTCTATGGAAAATTTTAGTGTATTGTGTGAATAGTAAATGTATGTGTTAAGAGGGGTTGATAAAGGTACTTAACAATAATACGTTATGTGAATACTAATAACGCTATTAGCTGGACTAAGTGGCAATACAAATATGACCTATTTATAATATTACATTCATTAAACACGAAACACGCTACGCTACTGAAACTAATATTCATGCAAACATCTGCAATATAGAGGGGTCTAACAACATGTATATTTAGTTCTACGAATTTGATAAAAACGTTGCGTTTTATCCATGCATACGGTGACAGATTAATAATACAGAGTGTAACCACCTCTATCCATCCTGTGGATGTCGTAAGGCCGACAAAGAAGCAAAAAAGACAAACCAACTCGTGAGGCTTCATCTCTCCTTTCGAAGGAGAGGTTTTTGTTTAGTATTAAAGGCTGTCGATAATAGGGTTAGAATAACATAAAAATATTTCTTTTCTACAAAAACGAACCGAAACTGTACTAAAATAACCCTTTAAATCCATAGAAACGTCTGTTCTTAGTAATTAATAGGACATGGGATAGAGAGCTGAAAATTATGTTAAATAAACAAAGCTACAACAATGTGATCCCTCAACCCACGTCTTCCCACAGCAAATGACAGCAAAACATTTCGTAATATTCGTTATCATCACCAACAAGTTGCTGAACCTATAATAAGCACAACCGCTCAAAATTGTAGGAGTTCGCAGTCGAAACACGTCCACAACCAACAGGTCAACATACACTACGCGTTGTAAAAATAAACTTAACGCTTCTATAAATAAGGTTTATATTTCGGTAAATTCTACACAGACATAGTATCGATCGAGGATTTCCGAGCAAAACGGCCGTCCTTCACCTCGTGCCCTTTCAGTATAAACCGGCAGATTTACAAAACATTCTTGGAAGTAGGAAAATGAAACATTCGGGCTACTGTGTTCTCGGGAAAGTTTATGGTTGTATTTTTCAGCGTATAGTCAAGTCTGTAGCAACATAGGTGGGTATCTATAGACGGTTTTATGGGTCAGACAGTCACCATTGTTTGTGCACATCAATATTGCCATGTTATTATTTGGGTCAAGGAACTGATTCAATATAACTAATGCGTTTGTGTTGAAAACATTACGTGCGAGATTCAGCACTCCTAGATGTCTATTGTAATTCACGGAGAAACAGCGCTTTTGTTTTGATTATCATTTACGTTATAAGAGCAGAGGCATACGTCCTACGTCGGAAATATATTCGTTTGCGACTGGGAAATATTTACCATATATGTGGAGGATAATTTCCATGAAATGACAGTGATATTTCTCTCTGAGGCAAAGCTATGTACTATGAATTCTTATGGAATATGAAGAGAGTAAATTTACGAACTCGAGTAAATGAAACTAAGGAAGAAACTCACCATTGCGTCCATGACTCCAGACTTAAGCGATTTATGTCTATTAATTTACTCTTCCCGCGATCTAATTAATTTTAGGTCGTTTATTTTACGTTATATTATAAGGGGAGGCGAGTAAGACGAACTGCGAAACTTTATCTTCGTAGCTGCCTAATAATACATGTATCTATCTATATTTACGATCTAAAATTTACAAAGGTTGATATCCGATTTTTATGGTTGTTTTATGGCATCTCTCAGATTGCAATTTCCGTTCGTTGAGAAAGACTATGGATTGCTATAACATCAAGCTACTAAACTTAGGAAAGGGGTATTGACCAAAAATGAGGGTCTAATCACGGGAAACGGCTGGATTCACGAAAATTTTTACCCCCCTTGGAATAAATGTCGTGCACAGAATAATGTGCATTTAGGATAAAAGCACACCAAGAATAGTTTAGCAAGTAACCTTTTAATGAACATAGATGTGTTAAATAAAATTTTATTTTATATTTACATAATGAATACATCAGATTATTCGAAAAAAGCGTAGATAATCAGTTCGGCGATACAAATTCTAGATAAGTCCTAACATCATTGACGCACAGAACAATGAACTTTACATAAATGAACGTTAGGTCGAGTATCGATTGATTGAACCGCATTAGACTTGTTACATTTCTCAGAAAAGAGCATGGTCGAAAATTCTCTAGTTGGTGGTTCAGTGGTTGGCATCTTCAAGAATCGAACGGCGTCTTATGTAGAAAAGCGTAACGTTGAACGCAGTTCAGTTTTAGGTACATTGAAAAAAATATATAAGTGATATAAGTGATTAGCCCAGGGATCATTAAGAAAGATTATTTAGATTTTTTAAAGTCTCTTTTGGATGTCATAAAACATATTCTTTAAATTGTTCCAACCTTTAACACGTACAACAATATTAAACATACTTTGTGAAAACGGCCGGATCAAGCATTGACATTCTTTCATATGAATAACTAATACAAAGATAATATAGTTCTACTCATCCTGGACATATAAGGTCGAAATTATATCCTGTATATTCTTAAATAATTAACTGTATCAGGTCTGTGTCTGATACATTCAATCTATTTCTATTAACGCTCAGTCATCTTGTATTACAATCCATTCTGTTTTAAATGAACGGAGGAAATTGTTCCCCCTAGTTTCCTAAATGGTAAAATCACAAGGCTGTCTGGCGAAGGCACTGAATGAGCTGATTTTCTATTAAACGAAATTAGTTCTTCACTCATTCGTAAGATCGATAACTAACAAAAAGTGGGTGGTACATTTACTTGTATAACGAAGTTATATGCCATTACACAGGTGTGTATGTCGGGAAAGACAAGGACCCTTTTTCAAGCAGTTAAGCCCACTGCGAGGGTATCAGTACTCATATCACTGAGTTAATCTAAAACATTTAAGGTGTTGCTGTTAACACCCATGTTTTTTCCCAATAAGTAAAAGTGCATGTATCCAAATCCAAAATTCTTTATTCACTTAGGATGCAATACTTCTCTTGTGACAGGTCAAGATTCTACATGTACATTTATGCCATGTTCGCAAACAATAGGTAAAGCCGGAGAAAAGAACATGGCAATAAAAACTCGCGGCCACTCCTTTCAAATCGCCATTGTTTACATAGTTTTAATGTTTATAAACCTGATATGGGGGTAAGGTGCTGCCACTAATATACTATACACCATGTTAGAGGACTGATGCAAATTCTGTACGCTAACAAAACATTCACAACTAACTTGGATAATAGGCACACCACTACTGTGCGCTTTTACAGATACATTTTTCCTCGCACAAGCAATTATCGTCATCAGCCTATTTGCAGTTCAATGCTAAGCATAGGCAATTCGATGAACCTCTCGCATGTTGCAATCTGTGAAACGATTCCTCTCGCATGTTGAAACAATTCCATCTAACCACCTCAAAAGTCAACAAGGCTGCACTACATGTACTCGCTACGACCCTAAGAAGCCGAAAATGGACCATGCACATAACTAAGTTAATATTACATATCGATCACCAATAATATTGATTAACAACGGCAGACATGCCATAAAAAAATCAACACACGCTATAAAGCCATTATACAACGGTGATACATTTTGGCTGCCAGTCTGAAATCATAGTGAATAGGTATTCAGACCTACGACGGAATATACAAACATAGTATTACATACCACACGAAATGAGACACACGTAAACCAAATTATGCAAATATGGTTCAGTGGAAAGGGGAATAAGGAGTCATTACGTAGGAGGGTAAAACGTGGAGGGTTATTCTTTCGTCATTAGCGGTAAAGTTAAACGTAGGTGAAAATTAAATCATACACGATAAAAGCACTTAGTAGGAGAGCAAAAGAGACAACGTTATACTATTAAATCTTTCGAAATAAGCGGTTCTTGGTACGGCTTTAACATTATGTTCAATAATTATGATTCCATTTCACTTTTTTTTAAAACAGTGGAAAAAGTTTAGACTTTTTATATGACTATTCATCATCTTCGAAACCTTTTTTTTAACCAGCTTGGGTCTGTTTTCAGTCCAATGTAACACTGCTAACCTTCGACTTTTCTACAAACTATAGACAGATATTCAGAACCCAAGTCAGTCTTTTTAGAGCTCTAAGCTCTAATTATCGTCACGATTGCCGATGTTCGAATGTCAACCGCAATCAATAAAAATCTAACCAAAGTGTTGTAATAGTAGAGGATAATAAGCTCTAAAAACCAATTCAAACGTATTTTATTATCAACTTAATAGTTGTACAACACAAGTCTTTAACTTTTAATGCTATCAATACTTTACACTTTTTGAGTCGACTCTGTTTATTTTTGTACACCGCATACACGCGAATGTTTCCTGAATATTTAATTTAATTGTGTTTCGATGGATACACGTGGAACGGGGCAACCACCCCTCTGTAGCCGTGTTCGTTTCTCGCCTATATTCATTTATAGCAAAAGAGATTCTATTACATTAATTAAATACGTGGTTATTCATAACATAAATATAAGTTATAACTGTGAACGTACAGAGAAATGAGGAATACTATAAATATGAGAAATGAGGAAAAAGGGGATGAGGATGAGGATTTGTTTGATTATTGATATAAATTAAATAAGTAAAAGCAAACAGCAAATTGGTAAGTAGTAGAGCCACGCTGATATCAGCACGAATGGGCCGGCTCGTCCGGGGCAGTACTACCCTCACACAGAAGACCATCCTCATAACGACAATATTATTGATGTCGTATTTCATTGGTGAGTGTGAGACCGGAGGCCCAATAATTCTGCATCATTCAACCGGCCTTAGGAGGCCGTGAGAACGATGCAGAATTTTCTGACCAGGCCGCCATGGTATGGGTCACCATGCTGCATTGCCTACACTGGCAATGAGGATGGTGGTTCCTACTCCTGGATTCTACTCATGCTTTCCATCAGGCAGAGTAGAGTCACTTTGGTAGGCTTGTATAAAAAAAAAATGCCGCCAGTGTGCAGTCACCGTGCTGCATTTTCTTGGAATTCTACTAATGCTTTCATTCATTAGAGTAGTTACTTAGACAGGCTCATGAATAATAAAAAAACCAGTTCCAGTAGGTCCATTTGCGTTTTAGATTCACAGGTCCACTTTTAAAACTAATTGCGTAATGATACTTGTCCTTTTAACTTTAAAATACATACATAGAGATTATGATATCAATAATTTAAAAAAATCACTTAGTCAACATCAGTAAACCCATCCTCTCGTTCCCCCTGTGTACAATGACCAATGACCGTACATTTGGCGCGGTCAGCATTTTACGTTAACATCGTCGATTAATTACATTTATAAATCAGTGCACTTTCAACAGTCACAGGGTGTACTCACTAGCATATCATTTACATTATATCATTAGATTAATAAGTCATTTTGTGTGCAACAATAAATAGTATCATTTCAAGAAACGTCTATCATTCAACAAGCTGTGTACGCGACCCGTACATATATGGTCCTTCGAGCCTACTATAAAAAAACGTCCGTCTTGTAAGAGAAACCCCCACGAGACATCAATTTTCAAATACGTGTGTTTTTATAATATTTTAAATTTGTATTCTTCTCAGCGTGGGATGTGTATTTTTATGAACAACCCATAACATCCCACTGTTGGGCTTGAGTCTCTTCTCAGGAGAGGGTGACCGCACTTGGTCATACGCACCACGATGGCCGAGTGCTGGTCGGGAACTGGCAAGACACGTCATGGCTACGTAAATCTTGTTGTTGTATGTTTTTAAGACGCCCGAAGGTCTCTAACCAAGATTCACGACATCTTATGATAACAAATGAGACCGGCTGTTTAACGTGGCCTCCGAATAACGTAACATATAAGATATCATGCCACAAACCGTCACCCATCTAGATACAGACCGCGCCGTCGTTACTAACACTCGGTTTTTGTTTCCAATTACCTAAGGTCACTTGACTACTTTGATGAATAATGATGGACACCCTGGGTAGAACGAAATTTAATCCCAGTATAATAATTGTGCTCCTAAATGAAGAGGTATACTTCCAACCATATTATAGTGTATAATCCGTGGCCAATGTTGTACATATTTCTTTTTTTATAAATATCTACTTCTAATAACAATTTTCTGTGATAATTTATTTAACGACAAGAACTTCGACCGACGACTTCAGCTACTACTACCATAATTCAGTTTACGAGGAAGCTTATTAAAAATTCATGAAGATACTAACAGCTTTCTTATTAAAAACATTTAGGGCACGTAAGGGATCACTTAGAATGAGGCATCCTTATTGATTTTCACCAAAATTTAGAGGACACCAAACGCTCAGATTTCTCTCATAATTTAGGGGAGATGTATGTTAAAGGACATCTAGTAAGGAGATGATACAGTAGCAAGAATAAAACAATTTGCATGACTTTATACATCCAGAACTGATATTAATACATGGCCATATTCGGCCAGAATCCGGCTACCCGACTACAAGCTTGTCCGGATGTCAAGCATCCGGTATCCGGCCTATACAGCTGTCCTTTTCATGTCCTTTTTATCAATCAGGTTTCCAGTAGATTATTATCTCTTATACTTAACGGTGCATATGATTTAGCAAATGGGAAAGCAGAAATGGGTCATTGAATAAATCACTCATACGTATACGGACCCCAAGACAAACACGTGTCTCGTTTTGATACGTTTATAGGGAGAGGGTAAGGGTACGCTATTCAGATATACCCACAAGCCCTTCGACATATAACAAAGTGAAAGGGGCAGTTTTTAATGAAGTACTCTTTTAATTTTACCGAATTTTCTGCTGTTTAAAATATTTTTTATTGTTAGTAAAGTGGTCGTAAGATTTTGTGGCTCAAATATTTATGAAACGGTTTTAGACTTTAAAAAACTTTAAAACACGTGACCCTCGATATTTTCACTATATTAAAATACTTCTAATACATGCAAACGCTGAAATTTCTGATTTATATCTCCGTCATTCCACGTTTTTTTACCTGGTCCGCCCGTGTACCACGTTCGAATATTTATTATGAGTTTATTTATATTTGCTACTTTACCTTCACTTGTCTGAACGATTACTCTTTATGTATCTCCATAAAACATACCTGAAACAAAACAAAAACGATTACGAAACTTATAAAGCACTAAAATTTACAACACGATATACATTCTGTAACCTATAAAGCAAAAATTTGGCGTACACGCCACATTCGTTGGCAACAGGACAGTATGAAGCCGCGATGGCGTGGTGCGGAGGGTTGGCTATGACGTCAGCCAGGTCGTCGAACTCCAAGGTCACGCCGCGCCACGCCACCCTTAGTACCAACGCGTTGTGGCAATTCCGGCGGGCTATATTTTTTCGGCATAGTACCCTGTCATGCGAAATGGTTATGTATTTCAAAACTACAGTGATAAACTACATTTTACTAGCTCTTAAAACATCATCCAGTAAAATACAGGGAACTCTGAATAATACGAGTTAAGTCAACTATTCCTGTTTAATGTGTACTATTTATTTATTTCTCTCACAATAAGACTTACTTCTTAGTTTCTGTTTCTCAAATTTCGTTTGTTTTTTTTTTAGAAAACAAGTAGAGAGTCCAGCTTTGCCAAAACCGGTAGCCGTTTTAAAAAATCGTCAGCTTTCAGCTTGCTTGCCAAAATGTATATAAAACAGGACTGTTACAATTGTAACAGGACTGTTACAATTGAAATATATTTTTGTAGTCGTTAAATTTTGACGATAGTTAATGTGCAAATAGCTAATGATTTAAGAAGTAACTTTGGCAACTTTTTTAGACTAGTGGGTCCCTGCGGCGTCACCTGCCGTTGTTGTGAAAGTACAACAACAAACGCGGGTAACCCCGGGTGTTCGGCTAATCTCTATTAAAGAAATGAAAGGAAACGTTGAATATGCGATTATATTTAAATAAACAATTTTTATTTTTATTTTTTTTAAAGTGGTTTAACAAGCTTTTACATTTTTGAATAAATTAGCAGGGCCCGATTTGTAGCAAGTGCTATTTACCTATAAATGATCAGATTCTATCAATGAACTACTAAGGCTGCTCACTAGAAAAATATTAACATTACGGGCGTTAGATAAGGCAAAAGCTTTTTAAAAGCGCCAGGCATCCAGGGACAACAAGATTTATATTACGTTAGTGGCACTCTTTAATATTGTTCGGATTCCAAATATTCTTCCCAGTTGTCGCATAAATAAATAACCTATCAAACCAATCTTTAAAATCTATTTTATAGTATCTAATTTTCTAATATTTCACTTAATCTTATTATTATTTTTATAATATCATTATTTTTATTAATCATATTAAAAATAATAATTCACTTAATCTTCTAATAATCGTGCTTTATCAGATTTTACAAGGTTTTAAGAGCCAATATGCAGACTTCATAATCTATACGGTATATATTTGAAGCAAAACATGGCTGCCACAATGCTTGTTAAAAATAATTATCCTTTTTGTCAACCCTGCCTATTTACAGAGGCGACGTGTTTGTCCATCGCCCGTTGTCCCGCTGTGGCTTAAATTGAATATCCCTAGAATTCGTTATCGGCAATCAAATTTATGCCTTATCTGTAAGATATAAGGTGCTTTCTTGTTTGCGTTGTATTTTGGCCGACTCCATGAGCCAATACATTTCAAAACGTATAATTATGCAGGTAAGGTTTATTTTCGAGGTTAAACTTGTCATAAAAAATTTATAAGCAAATACATATGTACTTATAGTTTGCTGCCCGCAGAAATGGTTTGTTTATGAGATTACACCAACGTAATGATGATAATGTTGGTGAAATATGGTTTGTTTATGTATTTCAGCACGAACGAGCCGGCTTTGACTGGAACGGTACTACTCTTTCACCCAAGACCAACCTAAAATAAATAAATAAATATTTTTGGACATCTAACACACAATATCATTTAGTCCCAAACTAAACAAAGATTGTGCTATGGCTACTAGACAACTAATATAAATACACGTATTTCTTTTTTTGTAAATATATACATATTATACTGAGAAAACACCATTTGTAGATCATACAAACATTTGAGCCGACCCAGGAATCGAGCCCGAGACCTTTTGATCAGCAGTCGCATACGCGAACCAGTAGACAAACAAGGCAGTCAAACCTTGGGCAGGCAGTGACAACCTTCTTGCTGTGTTTCGTTGTTGAGTGCGAGACTGGGGACCCAATCATACAGAAGCACTAGGCCGTCATATTAGGGGTCATAATGCATCATTGTCTGCATCAGCAATGAGTGTGGCAACCACTACCTTTGGATTCTCCTCATGCGTTTCATCAGGCGGAGTAGAATCACTTTGGCAAGCTCATATAAAGATAAAACCACGGGAAGTAGTTGAAACTGTGGCGACTTCCACATACAGCGCATAATATACAACAGCGCCATCTACCAAAGAAACATTGAACTACCAAGAAAACACGTAACGATCTATACGGAATAACTACTAATCCTGAATCGCGAAAGAGACATTCTCGCATTGATTAGCATATATATAACATCCCGACATCAACTGTTGGGCAGTTGCCCGTCAGGCATGATCACCTCGCTTGGTCGGAGGATCCTCCCATTGTGTTGGAGGTTCACCGTTCCTCTACAAAACTATCAACAGACACTTAAACGAGTTGGTTCAGCTATTTTTAATTAAACTAAAACCAAACATTCAGAAGGGAGACTGTGGTTACATTTTGAGTGCAAATGTTTGAAATTGCAGTGAAATGTGCCTCGTTGAAGATATACTACGACAGCGTGTACGAGAGTAATGTGAAGCTCTGTTTGCTACATTTTGGTTTAGAGCAAACTAAATTAATTCAGTTCTAAGTGAGTTTCGCGGCGAGGCTTTGAATTCTGTTGTGTACCATATTATGCTTCTTCTACATGTATAGAATGAATTACCATCAGTTAATTTTGAACTTTATGAATAGAAATTACTATCATATAAATCAGTAAGTATTTGTAGAACTTTTAAAAGAGAACAAGTTCTTTCATACTTTGTTTTTAACCGACATAAAAAAGGAGGAGGTTCTCAATTCGTCGGAATCTGTGACACGCTTTTGGTTAATTCCCAAGTCAAGTTCTCAAAAGGTAATTCCCCCGTTTTTAACAAGCCCGAATAATGTTTTAAAATCAGGGGTATTCCTCTTGAGAGCTTCCGCTGCGTGCGCTGCGAAAGCGGTATGACAGAATTATTCCCCTTTAAAAGTTTAAAAAAAAACGATATTTTAAGGTGGGCTCACTATAACCCTTTTTATTGGAAACATAGGAGGCTCGATCCACCCTAAAACATCACTCTACGGGCAATAGAAGATGCAGACGTAGGTGCGTGAGTCAACTAGTCATAAAAATGAACTGAAACTACGAAACGTATCGATAGAACCTAAATTCTATTGTAATGCTTATTGCCGTAAAGTCTGAGTGCTATAACTCGCTATAAAAGGCTACATGAAAGAAGCGTAAAGGTAGACGATCTCTTTTCCAAATGATGATATAATAGATTTTAGATAGTTTATAGATAACTAGTTGACCCAGCGAACTTCGTACCGCCCAACTTTAAAATTCCAAAATTTGATCGCAGCGCCACCTACCGGGTCCAATTGCGAATCTAAACCATTCCCAGATCCCCTTGAACACACACAAAAAATTTCATCAAAATCGGTCCAGTCGTTTGAGAGAAGTTCAGTGACATACACACTCACAGAAGAATTATATATAGCCGGTTCCAAAAATAACGGGTCAGTCACATAAACCAATAACGGGTCAGTCACATAAACCCGAATATCTCCCGAACTACGTATGCCATCCTAATGAAACGAAGACTGTTCAATTGAGAATTTAATTATACAGATAAAAAATAAAATAAAACTTAGTTACACCCACAATATTAATCTTAAATTAAAAAAACCTAAAGTAGTCATATTTTTCTTAAGATTACATTTTTTTTATGATTGTTTTTTTGCTGTTTTTCATCACTTTCTTCATTTAATACTTTGTATTGCCTCCACGTGATGAAGCCTCCAGTAGATGAAAAACAGCAAAAAAACAATCATAAAAAAAATGTAATCTTAAGAAAAATATGACTACTTTAGTTTTTTTTTAATTTAAGATTAATATTGTGGGTGTAACTAAGTTTTATTTTATTTTTTTTCTGTATAATTAAATTCTCAATTGAACAGTCTTCGTTTCATTAGGATGGCATACGTAGTTCGGGAGATATTCGGGTTTATGTGACTGACCCGTTATTTTTGGAACCGAGTGTATATAAAGATAGGTAGTATAGCCACGCTGATTTCAGCACGAATGTTCCGGTTCGTCCGGGGCAGTACTACCCTCACACAGAAGACCATCCTAATAATGACAGTATTCTTGCTGTCGTATTTCGTTGGTGAGTGCGAAGCCGGAGGCCCAATAATTCTGCAGAAATTTCTGAACAGGCCTCCATAGTATGGGTCACTATTGGGTATATGCTAAATTGCCTACACTCGCGGTAAGGATGGTGTCCCTACTCCTGGATTCTACTCATGCTTTCCATCAGGCAGAGTAGAGTCACTTTGGTAGGATTTTGAGGCAGTAGAGCCACGTTGATCTTATCGCGATTTGGCTGCTTCGAACGAGGCAGTACTTACTATCCTCACACAGAGGATTAGCTTAAAATGACAGCATTTATGCCGTAGTAGTTCGTTGGTGAGTGTGAGATATCTGAACTGTTTGTACAACTAATTTGAAAATATGCTTTAGATATGTTTTTACATTTCACTAGCTGGTACTACTTGTGATGTTGCTTGCATGAACAAAAATACAAACTTTCGCTTTTATAATTCTATGTAAGATACACTATAGTATGGTGACTCTTGGATTCCACTCATCAGGCAGAGTGGGAGCACTTTAGCAGTCTTATACATGAAACTAAAAATTACTTATAGGTGTGAGAGAGTAGTGTTGCAAAATACAGTTTCCGTCACATGTAAACATTCTAACAGACAGAGTGGACCTAAAGGGTTGAGTCCTAAATCAACATGCCCGACCTGTGTCAACAGAAGGATGGGTACAACACATTGCAGAAATGAATTAGTACTAAGTACAGTGGCCGGATAGATAGAGATGTACGAGAGAAGTCCCTAATAGAGCAAGAGCCCGTGAACACCAGACCTTCGTTATTTTATAAAAGCTGAAAGTTTGTCAGCGCATGCTCCCAACACTCAAGGTCAGGGATCGCAATAGACTTATCTCTCTTCTTATCGATCCTACTCGCACCCATCTATGTTTATACTATATCGTGCTCGCTCCTACGGCTACCCTACACATATTTGTCTGGCAAGGGGTTAGAACTATCAAAAATGTCTGGCTACTGAGGAAACATCATCTACTCTTTACCAAAGTATTATATATATCAAAATCAGCTTTTATACTTTAACGTAAGTAGAATTATTATAATTTCATGAACATTAACATGTCTGGCAAGGGCTTGCCATGACGTTAAGTGTCTGGCAATTAATAATATGATTTTCAATAAAATATTATTGAAAATCATATTATTAATTGCCAGACACTTATTTTTGACACTTGGTATTACCTTCATAATAATGAAGGTAATACCAAAAAATCGCTCTTTATTACTTGAAGAAATTAGATCTGTATTTTACACACTTTTATTACCGTTTACCTGCCAAAGCCACTGCAATCCAAACTTCTTAATGGTCCATCGTTGTTGCCTGTGTTGGGAACATGCGCTGACAAACATTGAGCTTTTATAAAATAACGAAGTCTGAGGTTCACGGGCTCTTAGACTATAAGAGCAAATGTGTACTTAGTGAATACTACATACCTATAAACATGTTTGTTTTAGGAGAATTATAAATGTAGTTTATTGTACAAGCCGTTTCAAATCTAAATCGTTACATATAGCTAGCTAGCTACTGACAAATTTCAACTCATCGTCATCTACATAGGTCTCTTTTTAGAAAGTATTTGGACTAGTACATTCAACTACTAGTTCTGCTAGTAAACTTCAAGTGTTTTGATTTATATATTATTATCAAATATCATTCGACTTTCTACTGAACCGAATTTGTTTTTAATAGCTAATACCTACATTATATGTAAGAGTCATCCTTATTAATATTTAAACGCGAAAGTTTGTGAGTATGAATGTATGTATGTATGTTTGTTGCTCTTTCACTAAACGGATTTGGATAAAACTTTACAGTAATATAGTTTATATATCAGAATAACACATAGGCTACTTTTTACTGCAATAATCGACGTACACGCAGGCGGAGTCGCGGGCGAAAGCTAGTAGGCTATATTTCATCCCGGGAAATGATTATTGCGGCGATATTCAACATACACTCGGACGCAGCCGTTGACATAATCTAGTGCAAAATTAATTAAGAATTATCCCCAAGAAGTGTAGCGTTTGCAACCAAGAACTGTTTGCATCAATTCAATAGTTGAAGTTACACTGCAATAATACTTCTGTTGGCAAACTGGGTTGCCAAAGTTGGCAGTGTGCACCTGTCACCAGTGGAACTTAATAACTATTGGTCTTATCGTCAACCGGCTCATGTGCTGTGTACATAACCCGGTTGGACAGCATCACTGTGTACTCAACCCGGAAAGTTCTAACCGGGTTTGAAACCCACTAAACTGGGTACAATCTAGGATAGATTAGAATAACTTCACATCATGACGAATATATTCAAACCGTAAGTGTCATATATAGAATATTTTATTAAGAACGGATACAAGTTTTGGTACGAACGTCACAGGCCAACGTCATCACGCACCAGATATCTGAAATCTATAATATATAAAAAAACCCACGCTATTGTAACGATCAGTAGAATTAACCGTGACGCAAATCTGACGCCTTTAAAAAAGTATAGGAGATATTTTTGATGATGACGTCATGTGTCACTTTTAGAATTAATAATGTTTTATGAGCTTTCATTAATTCTCTTCTATATGATCGTCCGTGTGGTGACGGATTAAGAATACAGAGTGTCACCATTCCTATTCATCCCACGGGTGTCGTTAAAGGCGACTAAGGGATAAACTATGCAAGACCACATCAATGCAAAGAGAAGGAAAACTTGAAACCAACCCGTCTGGCCAGCGTGGTATAGTAGGCCAAAACCTCCTTTTTAAGGAGAGGTCCATGTCCAGCAGTGGACTGTTAAAGGCTGTTGATGATGATATATGAAGAGTACTATGTATGTATGTTTAAGCAAGCACAAACATAAAATCTAAGCTGTGTTGCGTTTCATCTATGTGCGTTTCTCATTTTGAAATGTCAGGGGCCACCTGAAAACCAGTTCTGTGCTTCAGTACAGCTTGAACTTAGCTGGTAGCATTTACTGCACAATGTACTGTATGTATTATTTCGATTGTATCTTATATGTGTATTTTGTAGTAAAAATAAATGGTTTAAATGTAATTCAGCGTTCAGCGTGAATCAATCCTTAGAGTATGCAACTTACAATGACAGAACTAGTACTGTCTAGTTTCGTTGGTGAGTGCAAGACCATAGGCCAATGATGCTGTAGCATCTCACTAGGGTATCATCGTGTGGAACACTATGTTGGATTGTCTGCAATGAGGATGGTCATCACTACTCGAGGATTCTACTCGTGCTTTCCATCAGGCATAGTAAAGTCACTTTGGCAGACATATATATAAAGAATCTTAAGGAGGTTGGATAAAAGACGCGAATATCCATTTACCAAAAAAAGAAGTAGCTGCATTGGACAAGCATATCCATCTTGGTATAAAGTTGTTAGTTTTACTAAGATATTATCATAGCACCGTATGTATTAGCTAACTTAGTATCTAGAACAAATAGTTACGACACCATGGCCTTTAAAAACCCCACTTTGCCATAAACTAAAAGAAAAACGTTTCAAAGTGAAATAGGAAGTGGATAATTAATTGCTGTAGTCAACGACCTCTTGAAGAACTCGTGTAAGTTTGCACTAACTGTACTTAGCCGTCTCTGGACTAGGGAGCATCATAGGTAGCCAAAAAAAAATTCCAAAGAATTCTAAGCACTTCATCATCATCAGCCCATCGATGTCCACTGCTGGGCATAGGCCTCTCTAATTGCACACCACTTAGATCGATCTTGGGCTTCTCGCACCCAGCTCCTGCCAGCCATCTTGCTCAAATTGTCACTCCACCTGGCCTGTGAGCGGCCTACACTACGATTGCCGAGTCGCACTTCGAAGTGGTAATGATTGGTGAAAATGAAAATATAACTAAGGTTTACCTATCACCCTCTGAAGTGGTCCCTTGAATTTAGGACACGTTAATGAAGACTTATTTAGTCTGTAAAGTACCTAGAACTTTAATCTCACAACATCATCAATACGAAGGCATCCACTTTGTACAGCGTGCTTAATCAAAGTGTCGCTGTCAGAAGCAGTTGCTACTGCCTGCGTCCAATTACTTGCCATCTGTCCGCTCCAGTGGCTCAAACATATCATTCCCACCGCTGGGAGCGCAACTGTACTAGCAGACGTTATCGATTTCGAAATCAGAAATACTAGATTGAAACCGATAGAGGTGTCTGTTAGAATCTTTAAGTAAAAACAACTGTCTTATATTCGTAATACACTAAGGTACTACAAGTACTGAGCTAGTAGACTAATGACCGTCGGAGACCCATAATGTAGGATATACCCTAAATTTTAAGACAAATTTAAGTACTTAGGCGACCCTTAGAGGATAGAGAAAACGAAAATATCAATAAGGGTAACCAATAATAAAGGTCTCTCTCGCTTAAATTTAGGTAACGTTAGTAAAAATGGCGCTCTTGACTCCGGTCCACTCGCGGATGTTTTGAAGCCACGATTTTTTTCTACGGCCTACTCGACGTTTCCCCGCAATTTTGCCCATCATAATGAGTTGCAGTAAATTGTATCTCTCGTGTCTGAAGACAAGACAAGACAAGAGCGCCGCGGAACTCTTTTACCTCGCCAGGGACAAAGCGAGGTTTTCAGGGCTGATGTCCAATCTTCAGTAATTGGAGAGGAACAACAAGAAGAAGAAGTAAAAATGGGTATAAGATATTAGTGCCCTTTAGAAATAGAGATCTCTGGAGATCAAGAACATAAATACTTACCGAGTTTTACTATTAAAATATTAAAACATTTGTTTACATCCGGCTTTGAAAGCGATATTTAAAGTATTTTCTTCAGTTGCTAAGTCGATTACTTGTGTAAGGATTTTATACAACTAAAGTTGTTGACGTTGTGGCAATTGGAAGCGAAGCAGTTATCATAAAAATAAATAGAGTTGTGCCTACACACTCATAAGTCGACCAGACCCAATTTTCCGTCTCATATTTTTTTACTAAAGCACTTCCAGCAAGACTCGGCAGACATTCTCGCAATAAAGCTAACACTATATTGCTCACTACAATTCTGGCATCTAGGATGTCTAAGCCTTTAACAAGGTCTATTGTTTTTATTCCAGAAACGACCAAAATAACTTTACTTAGAACTCTTTGTTCTGATTGAAATAAGTAAATTTATTTTTATATCAAAATTAAAATAGAGATAGAATTTAAAACAGAGTCAAATGAAAAAATCTATATCGGGTAGGGTAGTTAGGTGTCTTCGAAGTGCTAAAGTTGTCTTTTCTTTGGTTTGGTTGGTTGGGCTCGGTAACTTTACTCTCATGGAAGATTCTTTTTCATACAAGAGTCTACCAAAGTGACTCTGCTCTCCCTGATGGAAAGTATGAGCAGTATCCAAGAGTATTGCTAATCATCCTCATTTGATAGAATACATTTCCTATTCAGTCCTATATGAATTGAAAATTACCTAACATAAGGGTCAAACTTTAAGAATAAAGGCACATTCGTCCATATTTTTTGAGTTAATGATTTTTATCTGCCAAGTCCAAATGAGTTGGTAATCGTGATGTGTTACAGACACAATCCGTCAATTTATGGCTCCTTATCTGCAGATAAATATATGCTAATTGGGTCGCCTCACACCGACCTCGTTTCAGAAATTAGACGAGATGTCACACAGTAAATACGTATAGCTTCTACCGTCTGAATTGGGTTGAATTGAATTGCAAAGTTACTAGTACATAATAATAATACATATATATATATGACTGCCTCGATAGCGAAGTGGCAGCTTATGCGACTTGCTGTGCTTGAGGTCTTGAATATGATTCCTGGGTCGGACCATCGTATTATGTTCTTACAAAAAAGGTCCTATTTATGTAATTATATCAGTTGTCTAGTACTTAAAGTACAAGTTCTGATTAGTTTAAGACAAAATTTCGTTGTTTATCAGATATCCGAACAAAATTTTTTTAGCACAATAAATGGTCGTACGATCAAAGAAATCCTGACATGGAATTAAGCCTGACCTTAGCAGCTTAGTCGTCAAGATACTCAATAACAGAATCTTCTATTTACAAAACATAAACCTAAGCTAACTATACAACACACTAAAAACATCGAATACGCAAAACACTACGTAAGCAGTGACGCATTATTATCATGACGGTTAATATTTGCATTCAAAATGCGAAGTGCTTTCAATTCAGAAGGTACGACAACGTGCCAAAGTTATATGACATCCGGGAATGTCCACTAGGAGAGAGTGCGATGACCCCCGTGGAATATTCTAGAGTATACACAAACACAGCGATAATTAGAGATATCACATTCCTGTATAAACTGGCTAAGCTGGGAAGAGCTTTATAAGGTCGATAAGTTCTGATTTTATTTCAACTTCGTTTATAGCGACATCTGTTGGCGTTAGTGCGGACTACACTGACTAAATAATCGATCATGAAACCTAAAGGTGAGCGTTAATGGCATAATAGACAGCAAAAAATCCAATGAATAACACTATGTATTTATCAAACGAAAGTATCCAAGTTTTGAGTCCTAATTTATTATAACACTATGTGAGGTCCGCAATGTTGCCCGCGAATCTAGTCTAAAAATATTGCCTTGTTTCTTATATAATCAACTATCTGACCGTCAAATTCGGTCCAATCGTTCCAAAGATAAGCCAGAACAAAGAGAGAGCCAAAATAATTTAATTATTTTTTTTATCTGTACTGTATACACTTTACTAAAATGGTATATTTGAAACTAGCCTTTGCCCGCGGCTCCGCCCTCGTGTAGGTCCAACATGGCTGTAAATAGTACAGTAGCCTATGTGTTATACCTATTTGTTATGTCCTTATTGTGAAGTTTCGTCACAATCCATTCGGTAGTTTTTGCGTGAAAGAGCAATAAACATAAATACACAGATAATCATCGTTTGTAATCCCACTAATAATTATAAACTTTCGCGTTTATAATATTAGTAGGATTACAACGATTACAAACATGCTATTCCGTTTTATTTATTTATTCTAGAAGATTTGTCTCTGGCTTCACAAATCATGGTGTATGAGAACAGTAGATACTTTTACATAAATACTTTTCTACGTTTTCAACTATGTGCTTTTGATTACTCATTTAAAATAACAGTAAATTCAGACTGCACTAGTAACACAGTCACAGACTTACCTAGAATCCAACTGATTGTAGCATTTCCTTGTAGGTACACATCAATGATGAAAGATAAAGGTATGTACATAACATGTATTTTTAAATGTTTAAGACGTACAAGGTCATGGATAATTAGTGTAGAACAGTTTAAGCCAAACTCGATACAGATAAAATCTCATTTCATCATCTTCCTTAACAGTCTTCAGTAGTCTACTCCTGGACGTAGATCTCCCTTTAGAAAGGAAATTTTAACCTACTATACCATGCTGACTGGTTCGTTGGCCGATAGCCGATATAGGGTTTGTTTATTTTTTCATGTTTTTTGGTAAAATGGAAAATTATAACGGCTAAGATAACTTTGTTAGTTCAGGAGTTATAGAGGCCTAACCTGGCCAGCGTAGTATAGTAGGCCAAAACCTTATTTCTAAGGAGAGGCCTATGTACAACAGTGGACTGTTGAAGGCTATTGATGATGATGATGAGAGGCCTAACTTGTAAAAAATGCTTACTTGGAATACTTCGTAAAAAATAACTAAATAAGTGAACATAACAATAAAATTATCTATGAGTGTAGTGAGATGCTTTTTCACGTTTACTTAAAGGATCCGGGATCATAGTGGGAAGTAAATACGTGAGCAGATAGTAAAAACTAATTTTTATTCATAATGGTAGATTTGCTAACAATATGGTCAACGTGTGCCATCAACTCGACATCACCATGAATGGGCGGATGACTGACCAAAAGAAATACTATGGTGGTATATCCTATTCACAGAATGACGTCACGATGAGTCACCGCGCGGGCACCCGTGTCCTGTCGAGGACCTTGGAGCATTATGCTGTTCAATTATAGTGAATCATAGAATATACTTCTAGGTACGTCTGGAGGCGTCGCACTTTTGTTTATATAAGCTAAAGAAATTGATATTTGAGTGCTTTCATTTAAAAAAAAAATTACAAAAAAAGAAAAGTCAAACCTTTTAATAACAAAGTATTTGTCTTTAGACGTATGACTTATTTATACTGAAAACTGCGGAATTGATTGTGTACAAAAAATATATTTTATCCTTAGTAAGAATTCGCATACGTGACCGTATAAGTTCAAAATAATCAAAATTCATGGTTATCAAGATACATAAACATATTTTTAAACACATACATAATATAGAAAAAATACTCCCAGACACAGAGCAACAGCTAAAATGATTGTACTTATTGTATAAGTAATTATTTTTACTAACTAGTAATCTAACCCACGACCTCTGACGAAACAGTCAGAACAGCTAACCCCTAGACAAAAAGCTTAAAATTACAATTTCCTTTTTTTAACATAACTCCCGCGTTAAATAAATAAATATTTCGGACATCTTACACACAACGTCATCTAAGCATAGCTTGTATTATGGGTACTAAACAACTGATATAAGTACATAAACATTTTTTTTTGTAAATACATACATAGAAAAACACCCAGACTCCGAAACAAATATTTGTGGATCACACAAAAATTTGGTCTAACCCGGGAATCGAACCCGAGGCCTCTTGATCAGCAGCCGCATACGCTAACCACTAGACCAACAAAGCCGTCAATCATTAAGAATAGGTATATATCCTCCACAATAAAATAATTTTAATTTGAAATCCTGTGTCGCTAGGGACTTTACAATCTAAGTACATGAAACGGACAGAAGCAGCACCCAGACTCAGAACAACAATTTATGGATATTAAGCTACAAAGCCCTAAGCTACCGTACAGTCGACATTAATAAAAAGTCAGAGACACAATTATGAAGTCATTTAACCAATTTCACAGCAGAGCTCAGTAATTTACAGGCGGCGCCAGAACAAACAAGCCAAAATGCATTATGTAAACCGTTGAATGCTATTATTTTGTATTGTTGAAGTTTTAACAGAATATTCTTATTTAAAAATTAGTTGCACCACTGTATAAGTGTAGGTACTGTTGTTTTCAAAACTGTTTATTATTATTTTTTATTTTTCGTAGTATAAGTTTTCTACTTACACAAAGTTAACAATCCTTCATCATTATCATCTTTAACAATCCGAATGAGAAAGTAACTGTCGATCTGTCGCTCTTTCACGCCAAAACTAATGAACCTATTTAAATGAAATTATTGTACAAGGATTGTCTAAAGCCTGAGTAAGTACATAGGCTACTTTTAACCGTGATAACCGACATAGACGCGGGTGGTATGAAAGCTAGTCAACACTATATGTATTATTACGATATCCTTGTACTGCACGGGTTTGGATTCATTTATGATCACAGGTTCTGCAAGCGAGGTGTGAAAAAGCATCTCACCAGACCGCATAGTGTGGGTCACCATGCTGCATGATTGCTGACAGCATTCTCAACGAGGATGGTGAAAACCACTCTTGGATTCTGCTCATGCATTCGATCAGGCTGAATAGAGCTATTTTGGCAGCTAATTACAACAGTGCAAATTTTAGATCATAGAATAATAAAAATTCTGATTCTACATATTAAAAACAGAAACCTCTTCTTCAACCTTACACAAAAGTACATTGGCAAAAAAAATGACTACTAAAACTTATGTCTGAAACCCGACTCCAGATGACCCGAATGCAAGTGAAGAAATTAACACTAAATCAAAAATACTTTATCTTCAAAGCCTTTTTACCCTGTAATCATTTGACCTTAAAGTCGTCAACCGGCTACCATTGAAGGCTAAAAAGGCAGAAAAAGCACCAATGTTCGCCAAAAGACTACAAACTCCACCGACAGCCATATGCGCTGAGACAGACTAAGATTGATAATAAGATCTGTTGCTACCCGAAACTCCATCAAAGTAAAAACAACTCTAACCCCTTCAGATTAAAACTGTATCTTATAAACCAATGTATGTGTATAAGTTCAGTTCAGGTTGGTTGTTGAAGTATTCTAGACTAAAAGGCAAGAGCTGTTTGGTTGAAATTCAATTTGGCAATACTTTTGCTCCACTTTGCGTGAGCCCAGCGTCTCGGTTGTACGACACCGGCAAGACTCGTTATACACATTACGTTAACTGATTGAATAAATAACGTTCAAATGTATTAGAATGTGGTCAAATCATATTAAATCGCTTCAATTAATCGCACTATTAGTATAATGTAACATCTAGGATCTAGAATCACCTGGGAAAATTTAGTTTTAGTACTACTAATTTCCAAATAAAGACCAGAAAAACGTGCACAGGCTATAAAATGCTATCCTACGGTCGTGGTCTGAAAGACATAATGATATTTCTAGAAAAACAAAACACACCTGGAGATACAATCAACCATAAAATTGTACTAAACCACCGACATCCCAAAATCTAAGTCATAAAAGAGTTCCTCTAAATGCGTCAACATACCTCGAAGATCTGTGCTGGATAAAAAATACAAATTACATAGCTAACGTAGTTAAAAGGAAAGAACATAAAAACAAAATGTTTAATCCCATGCAGACATTAGGCGAGGCAATAAAGACACCGCGTGGCGTCATCTTGTCTCAGAAGAGCAGTGACCTCGCTCGCGAAAGCTATGGTGGAGAAGGAATGCGTAGGTCCATTTTGTTTCGTACTTTCGTTGCATGGACACGCAACTCACAAGCAGATTTTTTACGACATCTTGTTTGAAATCACATCGACTCAAATACTATACAGAACTTTGGCAAAAACACTCAAAATATTGTACTAGTATTACTTTATAGCGTTACTACTTTGGCGTCAATACTCCAGCAAGCATTATTAATGCAAAAGCAGTACATCCTCGAATGCCGTGAATATTTTATCCAAAACTCTGTACATGTACAGTTTAAATCGTCTCAATAGAAATGATGCAAAATGATCACGACTGTGAAATCAGACATTCCTTTGTAGAGTTCCTTTGTAAACAAATCATACGGCTGGAACAAAAATAGGTCGTCGCGCTTCGCAAGCTGTGTGACGGACGATACGTTGTGTATTTTTGGATATGCACAGTTGCCAGTGACACTAGAGACACAGAAAGAATATCTGTCACATGTATGTACCAGTAAGTGTAATGTAACAAAGTATTCACTACTCTTATTCCAGAAAATGCAATCCTGTTTTAAAATTTTGGCATCGTTTCTGCAAACAAAGGTTTTCAATATTTCCTTGTCTCTTTCTTGGGTCATCAGTATAATACAAATAGATTGCGAAGGCATTTAATCGCATCGCACCAAAAACAGTAACATTCTGAAATTATTTTTTCTTCTTTTTTTTCGTCAATATATTCCATTGAACATGCACAAACATTACTACAGACCGCATTAGGACTATAACTTCCAGTATCGCGGGGGAGTTTACAAACATACATGAAACGGACACAAAGAACACCTACACTCAGAAGAACAAATTGTGAATCACACAAAGTGTTATCCCACGTGGGATTTGAACCCCCGACCGCTTAAGCCACTAGGCCAACAGTGCAACTAGAAAAATGCAGGCAGAATCATTTTATGCAAGCGGTGCTTGTGACTGTGCACTAGACTATCAAACCTGAATTATTTTAATAACTTCATGGGTCCACATGAATCCATGAAGTAATTAATAAAATATAATGCTTGTTTGGTAGGGCCAAACAAGCAAAGCCCCGTGGAAAAGCTGGTTCATTCTTTTTCGTTCTTTTATCATATAATCATTGAGTATCGACCATCGAAAATCATAATACTTATATGATTGTGCACCCACCATCAAAAACTAACTGTTCATTATGTAATTATCAAGAATACTACTACTACTTAATATATGAATACCAACGTAATGAAGAATTTTCCCATAGAAGTTTTTAAACAAGTTATTGTTAAAATTAAATGCTAATTTAAGTAAATAAGCAATGCAGTAGAATAGTTCCCATTAAGTGAGGCTACAGTTATGGAAATAGTTTAAATTTTAACAAGAAAATGGAACTCCAATTGAAACATATTTTATGATTCAAAGAGAATCAGTCTTTACATTCGCATTAATAGTAAATGTAATGAGTTGGTAGGTAGCATAATGATATAGGCTCTCGCAAACCACGCTAGCATCACATTAGCAGTTCAGCAGCCGTCGTAGAAAACTATTTGAGAAAACATGTAAACGGTTTCCCATACTTTTTCATCACAAGGAATCTTAAAAAAAGCGAGATTCTTATTTCCACACTAAGCCTATATCACCTATAGGTGGAAATTGTTTCTTTTTTGGGTTTAGCTATTAAAGTCTCACACCTACGCGGCGGTACAGATACTACGCGGCATAAATCTCAAACAGCAGACAGGAATATTGTCTCGTTATTAAAAGTACCGCAGAAGAGATATAACTGTCTCACCTAAAAGCAATGTTAAGTTTTGCATCCTTCTCGTCAAAGTGAGATTACGGAGCCCAGGTCTCCAATTTTCCCGATGTTTTTTTAGGGAGCAGATCTTGTTTCAGCACGATCGGGTCGACTTAACTGAGGTGGTACTACTCTCACACAGAAGACCAACATTGATTATCAGCATTGATGTCATGTCTCGTTAGTGATCGCGAGATTGGAGGCCCATTAATGCAGATGCTTCTCAATAGTGTGGGTCAACGTGTTGCATTGTTGCATTTGTGTTGATGACCAGTACTCTTAGATTCTACACATGCTTCCTATCTTCTTTAGCAGGCTTATAATAAAAAAAAATCCTCAAGAAGAAAGGACTTGTATTTCCTACTAAGTTTTTTGTGAGACTCACAACGCATAAAAACACATTAACTTTTTGTCACGGAAACATGTGATTCATTTTAATTTGAAGCTGTTTAAGGATAAGGTATATTCTGTGTAGCGCAATAAACGAACAAAACACAAAAGAATTTCTTCATAGAGAAACATTTCACGGTATATTAGCAGTTACTGTTTAAATTTACATAATCAGTAATGTACCTCCTTAAAACTTTGCTAAGTAAATGCTGGCAACATTGTCTCGCTGCATTTAATATGCATGCAATCGTTATGCAGTTGATTTCAGACATAGATTAAGTAATAAAATTATCGTAAAGGGAAACCGATTAGTATCTAATAGAGTACACAGATAATGTTTGTTGTTAATGGTTATATGTCTTATTGCTGTAGTTGGTCAATTATGCGTTCGGATAAGTTTAATTTTGAGCCCGTTTACGCCCTTCCGAAAGTAGAGATGTTTGATGTTTCCTGAGGTGTTCACAGGTCAGATGCCTACGATTATTGTTAAGCGAGTGCTTTATTTGCATGATTTTACATAATAGATGATTCGAAATTAAAACATTCAATAGGTATTGTTATAATCTGTATATCAGGAGACATAACAAACATACATGAAACTGACACTAAGGACTTTATTTTTTATTGCTAACCATCAAAGTTCGGCAAGTAGAAAATGTCCCGTACATTAAGCCTACTAAACAAAGACAGTGTTAAAAATTTAATGTTTTAACTACATTTGAACCGAAGGACTATGCTGAATAAAATAAACGTACAACTTAATTAAGTTCAGGTATTATTCAGTTGTGATGCAACACTATAAAGTGTCCACGCAGTGATAGAACTATCTATTCTTAACTGGCACAGTAAACACATCTAGGCAAAGGGCCAAATTGCTCACCAAAAGGACAAACACATCTCCTGAATATTTTACTTCTTACTAACATGAAATGTAATGTCACTTGTGTCCGAGTGCTCAGGAGGCTGTTTCTAGGCACGAGAGAAATCGACCTGCCACGTATTTTTGTATACACAGTGATTCTGTTACGCGACAATACGCAGGAATATTATTTTGTTCGTTCACATTACCCGACGAGAGAATCGCGGATATATTATCTCGCCCAAACTGACGATCTGTTAGTGTCCAGTACTATCCCACATCTTATATTCGTTTTGTTTATTGCTTCTTCGTGTGGCGCCGGATTAAGAATTTCGAGTGTCACCACTCTTATTCATGCCGTACGGTTATTTTATATCGCAAAGCTAGATTGACCACAGTCCATCTGATGTTAACCGGTAGTGAGATCCAAATATGAGATCGACAAATACAGTAGTGTTGCTGTTACTGGGTTGTCACCCTCATCTTGAAGGTCTAAACTCTACTAATGAAACTACGCAGGATTACAGCACCGCAAACAGAAAGAGAACAGGACACAATCCTTATAACTGCCTTGTTACCGTGGTGTAGTGCACGAAATCTTCTTTTTGAGAAGAGTATTACATCAAGTAGTACAATTAAAAGCTGTTAATAGTGATAATGAAACCTACGAACAAGTTTATGTTTTAAAACAGTTTTAAAAAACAAAACAAGCACGTTTTTAAATTAAATTGTAGAATTTTAATGTAACAAACCCTTAACCTACCCGTCTGGCCAGCGTGGTATAGTAGGACAAAACATTCTTTCAAAGTAGAGGCCTATGTCCAGCAGTGGACTGTGAAAGGCTGTTGATGATGATTATGATGAAAAGCGTGGGGCGTCGTTATTGAAATATTTTCAGAAAGCACCCCACGCTTTGTTACATTGTTTTTTTTACAGATTATTTGTTTTCTAGACTAAAAAAGACTAATTTGTTTAAACATTTTTTCTTCTTTTTTTTTTAAATTAGTGTATTGTCATCGGTCCCCGATAAATCTACAAAGTTTGAACGAAATCCGGCCGTTTAAAGTGGGTCAAAATCGCACCCAAAGGAGTTGGTTACAAACATACAGGTGAAGCTAATATAAAGCGTGTAATAATGTTCTGTAGGTACTGAACTAAAGAACCGTCACGTCTGTTCTGTGCATAGTGTTAGTGTGTCAAAACGTAGCGTGTATTTGGCGTCTACCGTTTCATTGTTCCATATATCGGTCACGGCGCGTTCTCCTTTCTCATCGTGCACTATATATTCGTGAGCATTGTTTCTTTTTGCGACGCCATTTCATTTTGTAAAAACATAATGATTATTTATACCTATTCACTTCACAGGTAATTACAAAACAATAAACCAATTTACAATAACTTTGATCATTGTGGAATAGACATAGATATTAAAAATAGTTGACGTGATAATAAGTACAGTTGTCGATTTTACAATACGAGTAAGTTATACCTTCTAAAAAACCCCGGAACTAAGAACATATATATAATTTTGAAAACAATATCTTCGTCAGACTTGTTCTTGTTGACTTGATCTTTACAAAGACACAAAGAACACCCAGACTCGGAACAACAATTTTTGATGTCACCAGTGGGGATTGAATTCACAACAAGCAACGTAATCAGCGAGTTGACGCGAGAGACCACTGCGTCATGATCGTAATCTATGTGTTTATTTTTACAAAGAATTAGGTAAAGTTTGTGAAGTTATAAGTGATCATAAGACGCTACACGACATTTAAAAAATTGTGTGTCATATCATAGGCTATTTATAAACACGAAAAATGATTACAAGCGATATCCGACATACACGCAAGCCTGGTCGAGGGCAAATGCTAGTAAACTTGGAAATAGATACACTAATATTTTAAGTAGATAACATGCATACTATCGATATGACAGAAATAATTATATACAGATTACAGACAGACAGATTTTTTGCACTCACTGTTCAGTGGCGAACGCAATTAATTTTAGCTCCTACACCTTAGTCGTAGAACGCACCTAAAATAACATTACAAACATTTACCTACACTACTGTACAAACAAGTAAATTGGAGGGAATCCCCTTATTTTTATTAAAATTGTATAATAAATTGATAACGCTGTATGAAAAATTGCATAGATTAAACAACGACTAATGTTTAATTGTTGTTTACACATATTTTTTCAGTTAAACAAGTTTTTTCAAGAAACAGAAGACAGACATCTTTCTTGAATGTCAGGAACAAATAAGGAAACAGTCATGATGTTAGTTGATTATTTCCATGCGCGAACAAGTCTATATATAATTATCAACAGTGCTGGCAGAAATCAACAACGTAATATAGTAAATTTATAACCTTAACTCTTTTTTTTTCAATAAAAGCTGACATCGAATAGGTATGTCGATTCGATAAATAATATCTGCCAAAATGTGCAATTCTACAGAATACATAATAGGTATATGTATATTATTTATGTATTGCTATCAATTCTACGAAGTGTTTATTTCTTTATACGATCGTATTTATGTACTACTAGAAGGTGTGTCTGTTACGTTATAAACTTACATATTGATAACTACTACATTTAAGTATTATGAAATCAAATGAATTCAATTCTATAAATTTTTTTTTTTACTTTTAAACCCTTAGGTGTAAAGCATAACATTTTGATAAAATATCCATCTATTCTAAGAAATTAGCTTAAGCGAGTACTATCGTACTTTCTCAAAATGATTATTTTGCTTTAGGTTTGATAATCAGCAGCAGGTTTTATAGCAGCCCGGATTATGGAAATTTGGCGGTGATTTACACCTATGACAACCGTTATATACTGACCACCAGTACAACTTTCGAATTTCAGTTCACACTTATGGTTACAGAGGTGCGATGCCAGTCGCTCTGTGGAAAAACTTATTGTCCCCTAAAGTTGGTAAAAACGAAAATATCACAAAGGTTTACATGACTCTAAATAAAGCCCATTAAATTAAGGAGACATTGCAGAAAATAGCAATTAGACCACTAAAATAAATATTCTATTCGAACCAGTAGTAGTTCCTAAAATTGGCGCACCCTATGTATATGAATACAGATCTTTTAAAAAATATATAGGTATTTTTTGTAAAGGTATTAAGAATTTTATATTTCTTTTGAGTTAATAATTTTCCTTCGACACATCTTGTCTAGTTTCTTACTGGAAAGAAAATAATAATGAGACGCGCGAAACGTAAGCCAAAGTAAAATCTGAGTCGAGACACAATCGCTGTTGTTATCGACGTATGTAGTGTACGTACGTCGCTTTTGTTTATCAACGTTGATTACAACGGCAGATTTGGGCTGTGATAGCGAGTGACATGGCAACAAACTCGGAATGAACATGATAAGGTGTGTTTTACGAGATGTGTGTGTTACACGGCTTTAGGAGCACTCGCCCCTCACTATCACGAATATCTATTAATGGTGACGAGAATTAACCACTTTACATTCAGGATGTTGTTCTATACTGCCTCGTTTTTTTAACGGCTAGCGTACCTACTGCCAATAAAAATGGTGGTGTCATTGAGTTGTTCTTGCAAGAATAACAAGCGAAATATGGAAGTTTGGCTGTGTTTCACGCCTGTGCCTTAGAAAGTACTTTAAGCCATCGTTCCCGGTTGTCACGAACATCTAGAGCAATCGTTATTGGGAAGGACACCTTCACTGGAAGGTAGCTTGTTAGATGATATGAGTAACGTAGGCTACTTTTTTAGATTAGCTTCGTACCAACAATCGCTGGTAAAAGCTCAAGACTCAGGTAGTACGACAACATAAATAGATATGATTAGGTACATGTAACTGTTACGAAGTAAATAAAATGCCGGATAAAAACCCTTTTATGTATTTGGTCAAACGAAAATAAATAGTAAAGTCCATATTTTCTATTTGCGTAGGGATTACTGAGACGAAAAGAGCTGGTCCTTCAGAAAATGGGTCGTTTAAGTAATATAATATATGAATATTATGGGTGTTTGTTGTCTGTTAATGTGACGTGTAACTTTATTGAAAGGTAGTCCAAGATGGTGTGATGGTGAAAGGTTAACCTGTACAATGGAACTTTGCAATTAAATCGGAAAAGCGTATGTTGCAATAAAAATCTGGAAATGCAGGGTTGGCATACACACCAAATAATATTTTTTTCCCAAAATCGCGACAAAGAATACGTTAGCATTTTTTTTATTTGTATCACATGACGACAACATCACTACCTAATGAAGTTTTTAAATTGCAAATTCTTTTATTTTTTGCACACCATACAAAAATATCTGAAGTTGTTGACAAATGCAGGGCAAGATGGCGGATTTCTAATCCTACTCTTATTTGAAACGTACATTGTACTTAGTTCTAGCTTACCTGGCGAGTGTAAATGTTCTGGTAAACCTATCAAATATAATAAGTATATGTACATTTATGGTTAGCATAAAGGTTTACCTAATGTTTACTTAAGAAGTCTTATATAGACTTAAATGTTTATATCATCTAGATAAAGGTTAGGTGAAGTCTTTATTATAAAGCTTTCTAAATAAGTAAGGGAAGAAAGCTATTTATTAAAGTTACAAGCATTTAAAGTTGTGGGAACCCCAGTAAACAAGAATCCCGACATTGAGTACGATGCACCTCGGGACCGGTAGAATGTAGATGTCTGTTTGTCTGAGTGCTTTGTGCATGCGCTGGCTGAACGTGCGCCCACGGCCCACACACAATAGTGTGCATGCAATATTGATGAGGAAGGAAATCATTACCTTTTGATTTCACTAAATATATAAAGGGTCTCGGTACACTTGTGGATCTTTGAAGAAGACATTTAAATAAAACTCAAGAAGACACATCAAAACGTTAATTTTGTTAAATTTGTTTGTCGGTTTGTTCTATCTAATCTTTGTATGCCTGTCTAATTAATAGCTCATGATATAAGAACTGTCTAGTTTTTTTTTAGAAAGAAACAATTTGAAGAGTATCAAAACCAATGAAATAGTGAACAATATTCAGCTGCGGGTAGTTTTTAATAAAAAAATATTAAAATTGGAACTTATTTATTTTTGGATTGGATATTTTTTTGTAAAAAAAATGCTTATGTAGGTATCAATTTTAAATGCACGTGGCTTGGTAATTACGATTAACATGCAAACACAAGATAATTGTATCATTATTCAATTATTGTTAGTCTGTCCATTCATTGCCGTAATATACCACTACAACAGTGGTAATTTAACGTAGGTCAAACCATTTTGCTTAGAAGCTTAGCGAGATATAAGCCCTAGGCTATTCACGGAGGGTTGTAGTAAACTAGGTTTATCTAAACTACCTACTGGCCGTAACATAACAAGGAACGGCTGTTTCCGACACGTTGAACCAATGTAGGTTTCACATATTTAGTTTTTTAAGCGTTCCTACCACTTACAAATTTATAAACAAAAATTAAGGTCACACAGTCTTACTCCTTTGAATGTTATAAAGATTTTAAAATATGTGGCTTGTAAACACTAAAAACATATAATCTCACCCGGGAATAAAACTTAATAAGAACTATTTAACCGTGGTTCCCTTTAAGTACTCACTTAGCTACCTTGGCTTGGCTTGATAAGCAATTCCTGTTGAGTTTCACCGATTAAGGAACGTTCCGGAGCCCACGGTGGGTTTTGGATCCTGGCAATCCAAAGCCCCGTAATTGGACGATAAACCGATATCCGTCTCATAAACATTGGTGATAAAAGCGACTCCTCAAACCTGAAGTATCAATGTCCTTATCGATAACAAAAGGTACATATATCGTTCGTATATGCAAGCACAATCAACTCAGGTCATAAAACCGATGGCGAGACGAAATATATGAACAATGGTCAATGGATAATATACTTATGTTTGTATTGTATGTGAATGAAACTGCCAATTGGCTAACCTATAACGTTTTACGAGGAAACGATAAGGTAGCTAGGCTTTTACAATGGAAAGATAGTAGTCAAAAACAACCAAATCTAGGTGTGACGGCGTGGCTTGATAGGTTAACTGTGACTGTGGTAGAGGAGTTTGTAAATGAAACGTCCAACGTGGTTTCTCGAACAGAAAAAGGGACGAAGCAAAGTTTATTCTTGCTACAATAAGACAAAATTAACTACTAAATGGTGTTGCCACCTCACAAAAAATAATTCTAAATATATAACAATATGGTAGTAAAATGGGTGTCGGTGCCAGCCATAACACTAGGTTTTTTTCTGCTTGATGGGAAGCGCGAGTAGAATCCAGGAGTGGGAGTCAGTCAAGGAAGTGTGGTGATTTCGACCCAGACTATGGCGGCTTAGTGAGATGCTTTTTCACGTTTAAATAATAAAAGTGTTGAAAACACCTGTAAGTCTTATTATCTACTTTTATACGTTCAAAATGAAACAGTGGAACCGCATTTGATAAATGTTATTCCTTTACAAATATGCGACCCTAAAACTTCGGTTGTCTGTGGAGTAACAAAAACAAGGGGGATAAGCCCTATCCTTAGTAAGTATAGGGTGTTTACTATACTAACAAACAAGTGTGAGTAAAGTGTAAAACGTGATGAGGGATAATATGTATAGTGCTGCCTTTAATTGTGACAAGGGTGATTGCTACCTACATGATAACCTTGCAACACCCCAGTACTGAGGTAATAGGCTATAAGTTAAAATTATGTGTATAAAAATAGACTCGATGCAATACAAAAAGATTAATTAAAGCTTAAATTTTAATTCGTTTTGTTACATACTATAGTGGATTTGCAAGATGCCTTTGATCAATATTTGGACAGTGAAAGTCAGAGAAAAACCATTTATTACTGGCTAATATCATAAACAAATAAATAAATATTTGATCAATATTTGGACAGTGAAAGTCAGAGAAAAACCATTTATTACTGGCTAATATCATAAACAAATAAATAAATATTTTAGACATCTTACACACAACATCATCTAGTCCCAAAGTAAGCAAAGCTTGTGTTATGGGTACTAAACAACTGATATAAATACATAAAGATACTTTTTTTTTGTAAATACATACATATTATACATAGAAAAACACCCAGACTCCGAAACAAAATAAATATTTGTGGATCACACAAATATTTGATCTGACCCGGGAATTGAACCCCGAGACCTCTTGATCAGCAGCCGCATACGCTAACCACTAGACCAACAAGGCAGTCAACATAAAGAGACATTGAGATAAACGTGCATTAGAAACTTGTAGAGAATAAAAATTCAACAAGGTCTTGTACTTCAAGACGTGTTGTGTGTGTATGTTAAGAGTTTATTTCTAAATCAGACAGTCGACATTTTTCTTCAATCCTTGCCTTCCACAAACATACTAGTACTACATCCTATATTTCTATTCTCAACTCAGAGTCTTAAGCTAAAACAAGGACTTACTAACGGACACATCAAACCGACCCGTTTCTCGAACGTGCACTGTCAGGGATCACGCGATCGGTCAGTGTAAATAAATTACACATGTTTGTTTTGGTATACACCGTTTACATACAGCCGTCTCGTTTTTACACATCGTAATATATTAATCAACAGATTATAACAGCGTATCGATATCTGTTGCTTGGAGAGTACACTAAAGATTGCGTAAAGTAACAACGTAATACTGAGAATAATGAATGCGCCACGACATCGTATATTTGATCGTCGCTCGTCTCAGGCATTGGTTTTGTTAGTTTTTTCATACAGAAATCTCCCTCATATCCAGGTGGCTATAGATCTACACAAATTAACACCTATCCTTACAAAGAATTTAAATGAGAAAGTATATTAACTCTATCTGTAACACTTTCACGGCAATACTACTAAATCAAATTTGGTACATCGACCGTATCCAAGCAACAGCAATAATTTATATTCAGTTTTCAATTTTTTTTGGAGGAAAGCGATTAATCCTCTGCCTTTTTCTTGAACAATCAAATCTTACGTTCTTTGTAGATCCCGACCAAAATCGGTTTAGTTATAATTAAAGTTTCAGTACATCAACTCTTTTCCATTTGATTTCAAATCAGAAAAGTATCATATTTTTGTTGTTTTTTCTTACTTTTATAGAATACATCTGATTCCTGACTAATTATAAAAAAAGTATAATCGAGAATACCTTTTATTTTTAAAGACGGTTTAAAGGTACCTAATCCTTGTCTTGAAACTTGCAACTGTCTTGCGCAAATAAAATTTAACGTCAGTTTTACTGATGCTAACCGCCTGTATTTTATGTACGTTTACTTGGAACCTGTATAGGACTGATAGTCAACTTTGTAGTCATATTCATTGAACCTAATGATCAGGATGGGGTCCTAAAACGATGCTTGGTAATGTGTGCTAATCGTGTTCACAACATAAAACCTGAAGGAGGTACTTTAACGATGTATTTTTAATACTAACTCGTGAATTCAAATTGCATTGATAATAATGGTCGTTTTCACCAACATTAATTAATTTAAGGAACCATTTAGAGCAAGTGTAAGGTTACCCTTAGTGATAATTTGTTTTCACCAACCTTTAGGGGACACCTAAGTGCTTGGATGTCTTTTAAGATTTAGGGGCTATCTACGTTAGGGGCTACTAGTAAGGAGTTGGTTTAAGTATGGTTATAATGGGCAGAAAAATCAGAAGAGTCGCTATCAGTCACTTGACTGATAGTGAATTTCTTTGACATTCACTTATGTCATAGGAGGGCTAATGGTTATCCTTATTATTATAAGGAACTTAAATACTTCCATTCATAGGCACAAGCAACTCGGAAATTCCTGACCTCTCCCCCGAAAATCATGTGAAGAGAGGGGAAGTTTACCTCACTCGGTAGAAAACAGCCGAAATAATTAATATATTCACATACCATTGAAAAGGAAAGTTCAATAGACTAAAACGTTAACAGTAAACACCGGCCGAGCTCTGCAATTGGCAACGTCAGCCTAAAGCTCTTGTTCCACTTGTACGCTATTAAATATAAAATAATTATACTGAGTAAATTACAATAAGTGTGTACAAGAATTTTGTATGCGAAATTAAAATAATTATAACATAAAATATATATATTTTATATATCTTTAAGCCTACCAAAGTGATTCTAAGCCTGATGGAAGGCATGAGTAGAATCTAAGAGTTGGGGCCAACATGTTCAATGTGAGTGCATACAATGCAGCATGGTGACCCACAAGATGGCGACTTATATTTTTCTGTTTCTGTATCATTAAGAATGATTGTGCCTCCGGTCTCACACTCACCAACGAAAGACGAATGTTATCATTTTAGGTTGGTCCTTTGTGTGAGGGTAGTACCGCCCCTGAAGGGGAGCATCGGAGTTCTCGCACGGTAGGGGGCCGCCTGCAAGCCACAGATGGCCCGAGGTGCGTCGGGGTCCCAGGGACTTCCTTCCGAGGGTATACCTGGTTCCTCGACTCATAGTACCCAAGACGGCGTGCGGTTTTAGTCGGTTCGAGTCCGACATAGTCACCAACTGGTGGCATCTGTGGGGATTTCCGCACGAAAAAAAAAAAAAAAAAAAAAAAAAAGGGTAGTACCGCCCCGGTCAAGCCGTCTCCTTTACCTTTATAACTCCATTTATAAGCTCCATTACCTTTTAAACATCTTTAAAATATAGTTTAAAAAGGTAGACGGGCAACTCAAATTTTTGTTTGAATTGACAAAAGGTACCCAGTAGAGCCATGCTGAGTGGGGCGGTACTACCCTAGCAGAGACGATCAACATGAAATGACGGCAATCGTGATGTCGTATTTCGTTGGCGAGTGTGAGACTTGAGGGCTCAGGCCCAGTGGTGTAGTAGCATCTCACTAGGCCGCCATAATGTGGGTGTCCATACTGCATTGTATAAATTCACAATGAGGAATGGATTCCAATGCCCTTGGATTCCGCTCATGCTTTCCTTGAGCATAGTATTCATATATTAGAATAGAAGTATATTTCAAGAAAATACTTCTACGACTTAGGTTAAAGACTACAGAACCACTGGTTGTAAATATACTTTTGAATATAATAAAAAATCCATGACAGTCACTTAAAAATGATAATATTTGTAATATCTAATGTTCGGTTCACGATAAAATACTTCTATAGTCTATTCGATAAATCAGACAAAAATATGCTCATCAAAATTGGGGATTAGAGGCGTAAGTATGTCTGCCAATCTTCGTATGGAAGACCCCAACATGTCTGACTTCTATCAAAATCTATTAAAAACGTTTTTTTGTAAAGCTATATAGAAGCTATAAATTACCGCCCGCTAGGACATACGCCGACATGCGTAGCTATTATCTGAGTGACGTTCACTAGGTCGCCAAACCTGTATTATTGATAAATAATACGACGAAACACGTCAAAGAAATATGAACCTAATAGGCTTGAAACAAACGGTGTATTTTATATAAATAAATAGGTGTTAACCTTCAAAAGTTAGTCGCCGCCAACGCGATTAGCAGCCATCAAAACAAATAAGAATTTTTAAAAGGTATAGAAATAAATATAGTGACATAACAACGTGTTGAAGTCGCCGACACCAGTTTTTCTTATTGAATTGGGTATTTTTGTATCTAAATGTGTTGTTTTCGTATAATGAACGCGACGATTGAAACTTACGATACGAAGATATTTTCTCGGACACACAACGCCATCTAGTCCCAACTAAGAAGAGCTTGTGCTATGGACCGTCTGGTAGAGAATTCCCTGGGCATTAAGTCCACCGATGTACAAAAGAGACTTCATCTAATTGCGACTATTTTAAAATATCATCTTCTTAGTCTTTATTATTCCCAAGATAATTTGGGGTCGGCTACTAGTTCAACCGGTTTTACCTGAATATCAAATTTTCCACGACATGGAATATCTGACCTCCGCAACATTAAGGGTGAAAAGAATTCGAAGGGTGAAATAAACTAGTTGTCAGTATATTTGAGGACACTATCTCCCCAATAACCATTGCCATAGATGTTCATGACAAACGGGACTCTACCTACTTACCTAAATATTCATTTCTTCTAAAAACATATTTTTATCACGTGTCTAAATCACATGCTTACGTAATACTTAGTCATAACGTGTTCGTCACTGATGTCACTTTTATAAAAATCGCTAAAGAAATCATCCCTCAGTAGGGCCGTACTAAGCACTACTTCACTACTTTTAGCAATAAAGTACTATTAAGCGATATAGTTGTACAAAGTTCAACTCCTATGATACATCAACTACATAAACACGTCCAATCAACCTTTTACCTCACCCTGACATGTAAATAAATTCATACAACATAAACATTAACCCTCCCCTCACTCCCCACCTTCCACACTGTCTACTCCCCCGGTCATCTAATGGCCCGGCCTGACAATAAGTAGGCTAGTACGCACTGTATAGATCTCACTTGTTTACCAATACGCAGTGTGACATTGCGCAACGGATCGTTGGCACTGCATCGACGTTAGGGCGTGCAACTTCACACATACACACGGTCCGTAAATTGATCAGGGCACGCTTGGAAAAATTTGACAACAAATTCTTAATATTCAATTATTAAAATTATCAATTTTGCAAGAATAGTCAACAGCTCAGCATGCTGTTTACTTGCTTTTGAGAACAAGTTTTGAGTCAGCGTGCTATAGTATGCTTAAATCATATTTCTATAATAACATAGACACAATAAAACAAGTAAACAACTTAATTATCAGAGCATTAGTTTATAAGTGCCTATCTATTAATAGATTACACTAAAGTTAACAGGTAAATTTGTTCTACCATCAAATACCGTTTAGATACAAAAGAATATTATGATAAAATGCATCATTCTTTTGTTCATACATACACCAAAGTTGTTTCAAAGTCACTCAAAAACGTAAATAACTACGAACAAAGGATATTTTTGTACTAATTCACTTTTACCAATGACTGCGGCGATAAAGAAGAGAACAATAAATATGTAAATAGTTATATTGATCGGTCATCTAACACATCAGTAAACAAAGTTAGGCAAGCGAGCGTTAAATATTTATAGACTTATCGCGAACACGTGTGATAAAGAACTTGATTAAGTAAACGCAACTTTGTATTCTAATTCAATATTCATGAGAAAAACGGCGATAGCCTTCAGTTTGAACTTGCAATATTGTACGCCAAACAGGCGGAATCAAACGATGTATATTATTAGTTTAATAAAGCATGTGGCGCAGCCGCGATGGCCGTCCGATCGATCATTGATGAGAAGCAATGTTTTGACGGGTGGGTTCAAGGATGGGAAACGATTCATACCCCTACATGTGAGCAATATTTATAGCGGTTAGATCAATATTTATTTAACTTTGATGATACAATCTTTAATAGATTTTGAGATTCAATATCCTCAAACATATTTTGTTTGAGATCGATCTAGATAATACTAGGAAATGTGTCTATGTGGTGAAACGGAATGTACCAAAGAGGGCATTAATGGACGCTAATAAATAGAATCCTTCCTTGTGTGGTGACGGATTAAGAATACAGAGTGTCACCACCCCTGTTCATCCCACGAGGGTGTCGTAAAAGGCGACTAAGGGATAAACTACGCAAGACAACATCAATGCAAAGAGAAGGAAATCTTGAAACCAACCCGTCTGGCCAGCGTGGTATAGTAGGCCAATACCTCCTTTTCAAGGAGAGGCCTATGTCTAGCAGTGGACTGTTAGAGTTAAAGGCTGTTGATGATGATGATAATGAATAAATAGATTAAAAATAACTGTAAGGTCGAAAGATTACTATTTTAGTAATTATGAATCAATAAAAGCAATATATGTATTACTAACACCCCTAATCGTTACGTATTAAACGTCAGATTACAGCATTATGTAGGATTTAATTTGATGTATTCGTCGTGTCTTGGAAATCTATAATAGATACCTTGTCGATACTAGTCAGTTGTACTTATACAAATTGGTTTGAGTTAAAGTTCATCGTAGTTGTAATATTAAAGATTCAGAAAGGAGAGTGGTTACTTTAATATTTTGATGCAGAGTACTATATGGAAGTAGAATCAGAATTAACTTATATTTTCAGCTTGTGTAACACTTCGGGAATACCGTTGCCAAACAATAGAGGGTGTGTAAATATTAACAAAGATGTGCCATGTTGCGGTGACAGTAGAACAAAAATTGCAAATATTTACAAATGGATTTACTTTCAACAACCCATAATGTCCCACTGCTGTAATCTGGTCTCCTCTCAGGAGAGGGTTAAGGTATTACGTCCCCACGCTGGCCGAGTGCGAGTAAAATCTTTTTAAGCCGCCCGAAGGCCTACAACTAAGCTTCACGACTGCCTTCTTATGGCAACAACCGAGACGGCCTCCTTAACGTGACATCTGAATCACGTAAACGCTCATAACATATCATGCCATAAACGGTCACCCATCTAGGTACTAACCGCGCCGTAGGTGCTTACCCGATTGTTTCCGATCACCTAAGGACACTTGGCTATTAGCGCTTCGTTCTGGACGATTTAGCAAATCAATACACGACTATTAATAGGAGGTTACTCACACCTCACAACAGATTTCTAAATAAAGGACAAATTAAAGTGTACGCACACAACATGCACCTGTATGTAGCTCATGCACATACTCACCAACAAACAGTTCGTCATTACAATTATAAAGCACACTTGCACAACGATACACACACACCTGTAGCTAGATTGGCAAGTCACGCTGCCACTCTAAGCAAATCTAGAAACGTAAATAAAAGTATATTGTGATTCTGTCCTAGAAGATTCTGAAAGGTGCAGACTAGTCCCCTGGTTAACTTGCATAAGCATTGGCAAAATACAAGTGCTGCAATTTTCAAAAGCTAATTAACAACATGTACTTGGCAACTTCTGGTTATTCATCATCATCATCTTGGCTATAAGATGCACATTACTCAAAGTAGGTGTCACCGACATAATACAGTTTCCGTTTAACGTGTTGTTACTTAGGATACGTTGTCGGCATGTCCTATTTGAAATGATGCCCCTTCATGCGTGCAATTTCTGTCATCCGTTCATTTAACCAGTCCTGTCAAAGACTAACTTATTCTTTTCTTTTAATTTTATAAGGTAAATAAACAACGACACAATATAAGAGTATGGATACAATTACAAACGTATGGGTAATTGTGTCATCAGCGACATTTATGGAGTTTCTTGCCGGTTTACCTCCATTGAAATGACATTTTGGAACCGAGAAACTAGAGCCAGTAATGTATCGTTTCGAAAAAGCCTGAAAAGGCCTATTTAAAATATAAACTTTTTGATTTTGATGTGTCCGTTTGAGAACCTGTCAACCCTAGTTATTCGAGTTGTGATGGATTAAAAGTACCACAACTATTCAACACAAGTATCGTGCGAGCTACGTGTACGAGTAAGGAACCAATGTACGCAGGACTACGAGACAGAAAACTTGATACAAACCATCTATAAAACCCGTCTGGTGGTATAGTAGGCCAAAACCTTTCTAAACAAAGGTTATGTCCAGTGATCTGTTATACTTATCCAATAATTGTTTTTATTTAGCACATTAAAGTTGGTAGAATACAAAATTTAGTTTAATTAATTTACCTATCGATTTATAACATTGAAACCGTTCCTTGTCGTTATCTATCAACATCTGTAGTGACCTACTTTAACTATTATCAGTACAAAATAATATACCTTAGGGTTGCCACACAGAGTAGGCACATTGTTTATACTTTTGTGATAAACAATAATACAGTAGGGTCACTATAATGCCGGTTCTGTATAGTTTGAATAGAGCAACACGGTAGGAAGTAGCCAGGCGTTTTCCTTTGTCAAGAATATCTATCTTGTTTTAATTGTTGTGAGTTCTTAGTGACAGGCTACAGTTTTCAAAACATTGTTTTGTATCGCGAAAAGACACTATAGAGACCCCTCCTTGTAGATGTGTTATATTATTAAAAAAGAGGTTTTGTATTTGACAAGAGAATTTGTATTTCACAATATTAGGAACGGGAGTGATTCATGCACTGGGGCGAAATTTAAGTAACAATATACGATCCTATGTCCTCCTGGCACAGAGACGGTAGGTTATATTTATATTGTAAACTGTTTTCAGAGCAATGCAGTCTGTAGGGAAATCTCAACCATGTATACTCCGTTCGGAAGCTTTGTGCTGTACATATTCTCGGAAATATGCCCATCAAAAGATATTCTCTCGTCAAATAAATAGGGACTTTCTCTGGAAGGTATGCCTAAACAGGAGATTCTACATTTAAATTCTTTGCTGCATTTCATTAATTGAATAAACAAGGTATTGTGTATTACCGACACTAGACTTTTCTGTTATTGAGTCAATATTATGAATGTTTCGTAATGCTGGCTGGAGTTCAACCGATAAGGAATTAAAAATACGAAAACTTGCAAAAAGGATATTCATAAAATATTTTTTATTAGTTGCAACCCTAGATGGCAACATAATGGCTGACATTAGCAAACTGACAACACTTGTGTGTTGCGTGTGTGCCCTAGATCACATAAACAACTAAAGTAAACTATTATTACTATCAACTGGGTTTGCACCGTCCCACTTACTTCGCTATATTTTTCTTACATGTTTAAAACCTACTTTAAAATTTACTAAACATTAAGTCCACTTATATACTAACTAGCTGTCCCATGCATGTCTGCATGCTCGGCTCCTATTCGCCTTGGCGTGATTAACTTCCTTAAGCCAATAATCATTTAAAAAGAACGGTTAGATAGTTTCGGAGTTCATCGGAGGCAATACGAGAACATAATAGATATTATAAATCTAGATCTAAAACTAATCTTTCCGAAGCAAACCCGATGTAGTAATACACATAAAACAATGAGATTAATTACCAAACAAGTGGAAAAGACGGAAGTAGTCATCAAGGATGTCGGAATAAGCCCTACAATCCAATCTGAGATCAACAATTCTCCGGCACTGAAGGGTTCGAAGCAATTGCATCGAATTGAATGAAGCGTTTCCTGCTGGCCAAGTTGCTTCCTCACAGAATAGCTAACATGTTAGTGGAATAAAGCTACATAAATATAAACGAAGGAGTGGTTCCTTCACAAGCGTTTTACTTGAGAACGACTTGACGGATTTGGCTTGAAGATATATACATATAAGAGTAGGACTAAGGTATAAGCCAAAAATAGAATAACAAAACATTAACTGCTTAAACGTTAATGTTTGACGTAAAATTAAACTTACAGAGCGGTCATTTTCGGAATTAAAAAATCGCTCAAAACTTACTCTATCTAGTGCAATCGGATAAAAATTAGTTTACCAGAAGAAATAAAATCCTAAGATATAATATTCTATAGATAGACAGGATATCATTATTCACAATCCACAAAGAAGTAAAACCTATACTAAGACTACAAAAACCCTAATAAATACACTTTTTTGAACGTTTGACATGGAAAAAAAATCAAAACAAACAACAAATATTGTGACCGTTTATTGTTTGTGTTTTGTTTATTTATGTTTTTTTCTTTTGTTATGCATGAAAAAACGGTTCCAAGTGGACCTACAACACAAATGTTCATTGAAATTGCAAAGCTTGTTACTTGAAAACATTTGTACAAAATGAATACTTTTTTTTTATGAATGAGGGTAGGGTGTGTTTATTGTCGAACAAAACAAGAGACAGTTGGATTAGTCAGTAAAAACAACAACAAAAAAGCAGGTAAATGATAAACGAACTATCGGCGAATTCACAAAACCCGAACGTAATGTGCACACACTTTCACTTCGCATGCACCTGTCATTGTAAGCAACGTTTTCCTGTTCCACTTATAGCTATAACCGCTTGATAACTAATGATGAGAATGAACATTATTATTAAGTTGCATTTACACTAATTAACTACACTTTTTTCAACATAAATAAAAAATAAAAAATGTATGAATTAGAGACTATGAATTTGACAAATGTTTTATTTTACACGAACCAGATTCGAAATACATTCCTTATTTTGAGACAAATATTTTTTTATATGCATTTTACAATGTTCTGCATGTACCGTGTATACATACGTGTTTACCAATTTTATTTATATGTATAGATATAGAGGAGTGCAGGAAGCTATATTTTTAAATATGTATAAAAAATACATAAAATCAATAAATAAAACGATACACACCATACATTTGATACACACTCACGCTTCTATTACTTTTTTGTCACATAAAAATAGCGTAGCCTGGGCGAAATCAGTTATTATATATAGTCTTTGACAACAGAAACTTAATAATGTTGCCAATTATAATTCAAATTAAATATGGTCCAATTTCCTCCACTTGGCGACTACTAGTGTGTATAATTGGTTTTGTACAACAAATCTAATTTGTGTCGGACAGTAACTAAATGTGTGCTAATGTAAACAGACCATTGGGAATTAAACTCGTATCTACAATGTTGTTTACAAAGTGTAACCATGTATTGCATTCGATATTTATGTCACATGCAATTATCGGCCTTGGTGATCGCGGCTAGCACATGGCTTAGGTATTAGTTCGAGGTATCATAGTGTAAGTACCTGGTAAATTGAATATAGCTTAGTTTTTAACTACATAGTTTTCAATTAATTTTTCAAAATGAACAGCATTCGTGTTGTTGTGTGAGTGTAGACTGGAGGTCCAGTGATGCAGAAATCTCTGAATGGGTCGTCATAGTGTGACTCACTTTACTGAATTGTCTGCATTCTCTCTCTATGAGTATTGCGACCTGTACTCTTAGAATCTACTCAATATTTCCAAGCAGAGTAAAGTCACTTTGGAAGGATCACATGAAAAATAAAGAGTACATCACTTGAAGGCTACGCTTTTGTATGAAATAAATAAATATTACGGACATCTTACACACAACGTCATCTTGTCCCAAATTAAGCAGATCTTGTATTATAGGTACACAACTGATATAAATACATAAACATACTTTTTTTTTGTAAATACATACATATTATACATAGAAAATGCCCAAACTCCGAAACAAATATTTGCGGATCACACAAACTTTGATCGAACCCGAAACCTCTTGATCAGCAGCCGCATTCGCTAACGCCTGCAATTATTATTTTTGTTTACGATCCCTACACACTGAAATATCCAAGCGATATAGTGACCTACTACTCGATTAAACGGTTAACATGGACACCATAGGTTTAATTTAGAATTATTCAAGCGAGTCTAAGCTACATCTAAAGTGAATACTTCTCAATACCAGCTTTACCATCAAACGACAATGTACGTACGTGTGTAAACAACAAAATAGACGAACTACTATTACGAAATTCAAGAATAAACTTGTTGCTTAAATTGAAAGATTATTATTGGAGTACCGGTATCAATATGAGAGCACCCAAAGTAACAATTCACACAAATTGACACTTCTCCATGGTGACAACAGCACTTTCCTATAGCGTGATTCAGCAACAATGACGTCATACATCAAACGGTACAAGTATCGATCAAGTTATGTGCTAATGGCTTAGTCATCGCTTCACCAAATTTCTTAACAGACTCAATATGTTCTAGAAAGGTATTTTTAGGTTACAAGGGTTTTCTTGGCATTGATAAATCAAGTTTTAGAAGGTGAATTTTGAGGCCTAAGGTGATTATACCTAAATTAGATCATATTCTAGCAAGTCATTTAAAGCGATATTATAGATACATAGATGGTCCGGTATGTTTTAATTTAGCAGTCATCGATCGATGTTAGCAGTGATGAAAATCGTTAATGAATAAAAACTTCGAATTGTCAAAGTTAATTTCTTTCTTTCTTTCTGCAATGAAACAGTATATTTCGAACTTTGACACAATAGGTTCACGATGGGACTAAACAATGGAACTAAGCTTTAATGGTAATGGTCATAGTCCCTTACATGTTGGCAAGAATTACTTTATAAGTACTTATGTGTTTAGCTGTGTGAGTACACATGTGTCTTTGTGTGAAATATACTCAATAACATTTTAATAATAAAGATTCCACGCTTCAATTTGATTGAGCAAGACTTAATATTGTGCTATGTCGACAATCGGTTAACAATACAGCTATTTATGTACGCTGTTCGGAAATCTTAAAAAAGCTTTCAGTGCTATTCATTTTGTAACTTTAAATTGTAAACATATTTTATGAGTTACTTATAGCCATTTTAATTACATATTTTTTTTTTTTTTTTTTTTTTTTTTTTTATGGCAATGTGCCGAATACTACGGCAATTTCTGCCAGTGTCGTGTAGTGACTACTCATGGGTATATTTAATAAGAATTTTGATTCTTCAACCAACTTAAAAAATTGTGGCCCTTTTTTTTTCCCAGCCCTGAAACAAACACAACACAAAATACAGGTGTTAGTTATTGTTAGTAATATAAAAAATAAAATAAAAAGATACGTTTATACAATATATATATATCATATTACTTGAAAAATATGTCTAAGTATTAAAGTTTTATATTGTTAGTGGAAATAAATTTAATCAAAGCACATACAATTTGGGGATTAGGAAAAAATGAGAGGAGGTGACGGACATTAATGGGATATTGTATTTTTAATTTAGAGATAACTTTATCAAAAGAAAAAGCATTATACAAACGGCAATTTAAGAAGATGTGGTCTAGGGAACCATCATCCAGCCCACATTCACATAAAGAACTGTCCCGGACCCTAATTTTATGAAGAAAAACTGGGGTACAGCAGTGGCCAAGGCGTATTCTGCATATAACAGATGTAACAGTTTTGGGGGTTTCCTTGTATTTATAAAACCAAGGCTTGGGAGGAATGATTGGTTGAATAGAAGCAAATAAGTTACCCTTTGTCTTACTGGATTCGGACCAATGGTCTTGCCAGGATTTGAAAAGATCTATTTTGGCCTTGTGAATCAAGTCATAGATTTGGACCGAGTAATGTTTTTTATCAGTCAGGCTACTAGTGACAGCACCCTTGGCTGCTATGTCTACCAGTTCATTACCCCTGATATTTGAATGACTAGGTATCCATACTAATACGATATCTATGTTGTTTTTAAAACACGAATGAAGGATAGTTTTAATTTCTGCTATGATTCGACTACGTAGGTTATCTTTAAAAGAGTTTTTAACAATAGCCTCTAGGGCACTAATTGAATCAGAGAAGATAACTGCTTTTGTAATAGCTGAGTGGGAAGAAATAAATAGACACGCCTCTAGGATCCCAATGCACTCTCCGGTAAATACCGAAGACTCAGGAGGGCACTGGAATTGGAGGAATATTTGGGAGTTGGAGTTGTAGACAGCAATACCAGTTTTACCATCAGGGGATAATTTCGAAGCATCTGTATAAAATTTGTAATGATTAGGCCACTTGTCATTAACTACAGAAAGAAAATGATCATTAGCATTGGTGGTGTCCTTATTTAATCCAATATAAGAAATAAAAGTAGGAACAAAATTTAAAATTTCATAGGGGCATGCATAGAGTGGGAATTTATTACACTGAGGAATGGGACAATTTTCTTCCACCTTCCGGATATTTCTGAATGAATTAAGTATCAATGGGGGGGTTTTATGACTCCAGTATTCGCTTTGTCGGCATAAATTATCTAGAGTGGAAAGTTTAGACAGAATTTTGTGATTATTAAGAAAATATGCCTTATACATATATTTGTCAGCCAGATATTGTCTGCGGAGAAGAAGAGGAGGGTCACCACTCTCAACTTGTAGGGCGTTGGTAGGGGTGGATTTCATACAGCCTAATACTATGCGAAGGGCTTTCGATTGAATGGTCTCAAGTTTAGCCAATGCCACTTTACCACAGGGTTCAAGGAGGAATGCCCCATAGTCCAGCAAACTTCTTATTGTGGCATTATATATGAGCTTAAGAGTGAAGGGATGAGCACCCCACCAAACACCCGCCAGAGCACGTAGCATATTAAGCTTCTTTTCACATTTGTTGGCGATATAATTTAGATGGAAGACACCTGATAATTTAGAGTCCAAAATTACCCCAAGGAATTTTACGTTGTTCTCGACCTTGACGGGGGATCCTTCAATTTCAAGGTGGACATATGGTGTAACACGTTTACGTGAGAAAACGACAATGGAGCTTTTGGGGGCTGACAAATTAAGGCCATGAGAAATCAACCACTGGTTTAGGGAGTTGAGAGATATTTGCATGGATTCCGTAGCAAGTTCCACGGAAGAAGTAGGGATATATAAACATAGGTCATCTGCATACTGTAAAATCTGGCAATCGCTATTAAGGGACTTGTGGAGATCAGAGGTGTAAATACTGTATAGAAGGGGACTTAGGACTGAACCCTGGGGAAGACCACGCCAAACAGTTCTGGGGTCATATGATTCTCCTGGTACATGAAGTTTATACCTACGTCCAGTCAACAGGTTACAGATGCAGTTAAGTATCTTTGCCGGAATACTCAGCTGGCGTAATTTACTTCTGAGTACGGAAAGAAGGACACTGTCGTAAGCTGCTGAAATGTCGAGAAAGACTGCCAGAACCGCCTCATTTTTGCTGAAGGCGATTCGGGTATCAGCCATAAAGATACCTATACTATCCATTGTACTAGCCCCCTTACGGAAACCAAATTGAGATTCAGCCAAAAGGCCTCGGCTTTCAACCAACCACTCCAACCTGTTTTTTATGAGATGTTCCAAAATTTTACCTATTACAGGGGATAGCGCAATGGGCCGGAAACTTTCTGAACAATCAGGAGATTTCCCTGGTTTCAGTATAGGGATGATCAGCTGCGTTTTCCAGGTATCTGGGATATGGGACAGCATGAAACAAGCGTTAATCAAAGATAAGAGGTATTGGCGACTGCAGGACCCCAATCTTTTAAAAAACGAATATGGGTGGCCATCTATGCCTGGGGCGGAGTCGTGAACGTATTTAAGGACTGCGTCTAATTCGCTTAGCAAAAAGGGAGCATTTAGGGGGTCATTGAAATTGTCCCCACCATCAGAAGGTGAGGGGAATTCTCCTAAAAGGGGAGCAAAAGGGGGGGCCAATTTGTTAAGAAAGGATTCTGCTATGTCGCTAGGAATAGATGAAGAGTTTCGGAAATAGCAGCCACGTTTAAAACGTTTAAATTTTTTCCAGACAAGTGAGGAAGGAGTTGAAGGGGAGAGAGAAGAACAGAATTTCTTCCATCCTTCATATTTTTTTTTCCTGAATAGGCGCCTGGATCTCGCAACAATCCGGTTGTACTCCACCAGGTTATCAGTAGACATATTACGAGCATAGTTTCGTTCAGCTTCGTTCCGAGATTTAATCATATTAGAACATTCCCGATCCCACCAGGGAGGAGATGATAACTTTCCAGAGGCTGAATTCTTGAATGGAATACTGTCGTCTGCGGCTGAAGAAATGGCACCGGAAAATTGGGACACACAGTCGTCTATGTTGGCCTGAGAAACTTGGGGTAAGGTGGGAATTATGTCCTCAACGGTTTGGGAGTAATAAATAAGGCCCAGTCCGCACCTGACAGCCTGTATTTTAAAAGAGGAGTATTATCCCTATGAGGTAAGGCCCTATTAATCAGAGTAGTGCATATCGGGTAGTGGTCACTACCATACGTGAGGCTCAGTCGGTTCCAGTCCAATTGAGCGGTCAGACTAGCTGAGCACAGGGTAAGGTCTAAACAGCTCCTACTCTGACCAGGTCTAGGTAGGCGAGTGACAGAGCCATCGTTGACAACACATAAATCCAAGCCATCTAAAAGGTCAACCAACTCAGAACCCGCGCTGTCACAATGGTCAGAACCCCACAGGGAATGGTGGCAATTAAAATCACCTAAAATTATAACTGGATTAAATGAGGAACATATGTTATGAATATATTGAAAACAGGAGGGATTGGGGGAGGGGATATAAACAGATATAAAATTAATGCCAAGGATATTAACACCAACAGCATTAATCTCATTTCCGTGGGGAGGAAGGGGAAGAGGAGAGGAAGGGAGAACATTATTAACTAGTATAGCAGCTCCGCCATAACCGTCAGAGCGGTCATCTCGGAGCGTGCTATAGCCAGAGAAATTAAAATTGAGACATGGGGTTAGCCACGTCTCAGAAATTGCAAATATTGCAGGATTATAAAGGTTAATTAGATAGGAAATTTCATGTTTTTTGGGAAGAGCGCTTCTGGTGTTCCACTGCAGGAGATGGAATGTTACGGGATTGAATTTTATTGACTAGGTTGTCGGCAACGTGGTCCGGTAAGGGGTAATTTAACAGTAGGGTGGAAAGCAAAGAAATAATGGTGTTAATGGTTTGTTCATTCTCGATATGAGTGGGAGGGTGAACCGTCAAAGCACAACCGTTAGGAGATGGGGGGAAAGAATAACTATTAAGAATGTCCTGGTGGGACCTATGGTCATAACCAGGTTGGTAGGGTGAATGAGGCTTCTGACGGGATGGGACAGATTTTCTAGTGGATTGAGATTTGGAGGGTAGGGGGTGGAGGGTATAATTAGGAATCGAGGGGCGGGAGGGACGTGGCTCATGGTTAAGAGTCTGATGGATAGACAGTGGAGGAGGAGCTGATGCTGTAACATCTGCAAAAGATCGATAGGAAGGGGCATGAATTTTGGCTGCTTCAGAGTAGGATATATTTTCTCTTGCCATGGAGGCCTTTATATTCCTCTGCCTTAGATACTCTGGGCATTGTCGGTTATTAGCAGCATGAGCACCTGAACAATAAAAGCACCTAGGCTCTTCCACGGAACACCCTTCCCCAAGGTGGTCCCCACCACAGCGGAAACACCGTGGCTTAGACCGGCACTGAGTCTTGGTGTGTCCGTATTTACAACACCCAAAACATTGGACAGTAGGGAAATTGTATATTTCGACAGGGAGGGAGTTAAAATAACAGAAAACTCTGTCTGGGAGGCTCTGACCATCAAATGTCAGAACAATGCTTGTAGTAGGCAGCCATTCTGCCTTGCCTTCAGTAATTACCTTACGGTTCAACCTTCGCACCCTTAACACCTTTCCAAGTGGGGATTTCAGGCTGTCCATAATTTCCATGTCTGTCCAGTCGCTAGGGACACCTTTCACTACTCCCATTCTGGTGATGTTAAAAGTGGGAATCATAGTTGTGTAACCTTTCTGTTTAATGGATGAATTTTCTATGAAAGCGTTAGCATCCTCAGGCCCCTCAAATTCAACCGAAACCCTATTACGACCGATTTTTTTAATTCCCCCTCGTACAATATTTTTAATATTTAGTTTTTGCACCAACTGGCCAAATCTAATAGGATGGAGAGTAGAACCAGAATTAGGGTCTGATTCGACAATTGATGCATAGACCAAATAAGGTTTAGAATCCGTGTCGTAGTACTTAGAACGTGAAATCAACGATGGCGCAGTCACCCGATCTCGTTTTGATGTAGAAGCATTCTCATTAGTGTCTGTAGGGCCGGTAGATGATTCGGTGTCGAGTTTTCTCTTTTGGCTAGCGATTTCTACTTCCATTGCTACAAATTTTGACAATGGAGCAGTAAGAACAGGAGAATGGGTAAAAAGTTCTTTGGATTGTGGGGGAATGGGATGAGGGGGGTCTGGCGGGCGGCCAGGAGAACGGTTGTCATCCCCCATGGTCGCTCGGCATACCTCGCAAGAAAATAATTATATAAAAATAACTTACCAAATGTACGATTGGTTACACAAACACAAAAATAAATACCAGACGAGCACAAACAGGTAATAAACACACCAAAACCACCAAAATAAAGAATTAAAATAGCCAAAAAGGATGTCAGAAAAAACCACATGTGATCGCCACCAACACCAAAACGACCTAATTACATATTATTATGTAGGATGTTAAAAAAATACCGCAAAAAAAGGGGTAATAAATAAATATTTCAAATATCTGGTCAGGGTGTTTTAAGTGCGAGGCTGTTGATGACGATGTAATGTACACATAATGCATGTACAAAAATGATTAAATGCAAGTAGGTATTATGGGTTGCATGCCTAGGTTTTAACCAGTCTGCATTCACAGCTGTCGAAATGTTTAGTTGGCCAGAGCCTTGTACGTCTATCAGCAGGTGATGTGACGAAGATTGGCTTGGAAACCAAGTTGTTGGTAACCCTATGCACCTTATGTCTTTTGAAATATTCAAGTTATTACATATACATATGTAAAAGGTTAAACTATTAATATTTGTGTAACATAATAATTTTAATATAATTGCCAATTACAAGACAACACAATAATAATGAAGAAGTACAGGAAAATGTTGTAAGTTAATACATAAATTAGACAATATTGTATTCAGTACACATGTATATACATGATAGCAAATTAAATATAAATAAATATTTGGGACATCTAACACACAACATCATCTAGTCCCAAACTAATCAGAGCCTGTACTATGGGTACTAGACAACTGATACTATAAAATAGGAATAAGTCACTACATAATTATACATATATATACTTGATAGTTATACATACAAATACATACATATTATACATAGAAAGCACTCAAACTCCGCATACGTTGACCACTAGACCAACAAGGCAGTCAATGGAAATACTTTTTGCCTATACTCATGTTGTGTATGTTTAATTCAGATGACTAACTAGACTTATATGGACCAATCTCCTAATGTTTAACACATACTGGCATAATAGGTACTAAATAAGCTTCCTCTTTACATTTTCCTTCCTTGTTGCATTTTGCACTGGTTCGAAATATATAAAATATAACTGAATATTATAATATTACAGTGACCCTAATATTGAATTTGTTAGGCACTTCCTCATTCCAACAGTGTACTATGCAAAATGTAAGTTTACAATGTATATGCAGATTAGAACATGTTGAGCAAATTCTAATAGTCATATTAGAAAAGGTGCGTACAGAAACAAACCCACTACTGGAGATCATAGAACCACGTTGAACAAATTGTAAGAGGTGAGGCATAATAGGTAAGACACATTCAAAGTTGTTGTGGATGTCGGTGAGACTTCAATTATTACCGAATTATTAGTATCTGCCTTCGCCCGTATATATGTTGATCATAAATCTATATGTATGCCGAATTGACTGCCTTGTTGGTCTAGTGGTTGGCGTATGAGACTGCTGATCAAGACGTCTCGGGTTCGATTCCCGGGTTGGGCCAAATGTTTGTGTGATCCGCAAATATTTGTTTCGGAGTTTGGGTATTTTTCTATGTTTAATATGTATGTATTTACAAAAAATAAAAAGTATGTTTATATGTATTTATATCAGTTGTCTAGTATCCATAATACAAGCTCTGCTTAGCTTGGGGACTAGATGGCGCTGTGTGTAAAATGACCGCAGTATTTATTATTTATTTAATTCATTCAAAATTTAGCTATGACAGTGTACTTAATGGAAACACGGGTAGAGTAACTTTATATCTCAAGAGAATTCAAATATTATGTATTAGAAACGTTAAAATCGTGAAGATGAATTGGATGTTCGTTACTTAATAATTCCAAAATTATTGAACCGATCTGGGTAAAATTCTATGGATTCGACACACAAAAATCAGTAATAAATGTAAGAGCATATCAGCCCTCATTTTGCTTCCTTCATAAACAAATGCCTTCAACTATTACAGCCTAAATTTGTTGTATCATAAATGGAATATTAATGAACAATACCTAAATGTCGAATGGAGACTGAAAATACAATTTTAATGACTATCACGTTATTAAAATCAATAAGATATTAGAATGTGTTTATAAATAGTTCTGAAGGCCTTCAGTATCAGATACAAGCACTTAGCATATCAAATATTTACAACAAAAATTTAACTTTAGGAGTAAAAGTAATATTTTTTTACTTGTGTAGAAGAAAATAAGCAGTATATCAATATTCAACTGAATAGGAGAAGTCCAAAATCGATCAGTGTGGTGTGCAAGTGAAGAGGGCTATGTTCAGCAGTGGAGGATAGGCTGATGATGATGATATCAATATTCCAGAACAGCCTTTAAGATCCATGTTTGAACATAAGCCTCCTTCTTCCTGGTTTCCATTAGTGTACTATACCAGACGGGTCCAACTAGTTTTCCTTCTCTAGATCTCATACTTTACAATTTCTTCCCCTCGTATTATGTGTAATATTGTTTTTAAATTTTGAACTATTCACTTACTTCTATTTAGGTACCAGCATTCATCTGAGTATAGAATTATTTTAATTCTCGAATTTCGAATTCTCAAATATAAATAAAATTGAGGTTTTGGTCTGTTTGTCTCTTTGTTGTAAAATCTGGAACGGCTGGATCAACTTAGACGGAACATTCAATGTCAGAAAGCTAATGACATAAGGAGTCAGACAATTTTTTTTTTGACTAACTTCGCTCCAGTGTATTAATCACGAATGAGAAACGCGGGCCACATCACAGGACACAGCTAGTTAGATACAAAATTGTCACATATATACCAGCAATGCTTTTTCTACTGGTTCCTAGATACAATAATTTGTTTCTTAGGAACCTTTACTAAACTAAAAAAGAAAAATATTTATCTCGTAATCTGATTAGTGGAATGTTCTGGTAGATGTAAACAAACATTTTTTTCTTGTTTTTTTCTTATATAAACATTGTCTCATAACAACAAATAACAAACAACAATAACAAGGATAAATTCTTATTAGATTTTAAAGGGTAGAGTGAAAACTTAATGTTCTTATTCTAGTCTTGTATACATTGAGATTTGAAACCAAGTAATAGCACAAAGTTCAATAATTTCTACAATATTGCATCATACAGTATACAAATGTTTTGATGTATCTTATCTTAATAACATCCAACTCAAATATAAGTACCAGCGTCAATTATGATTATTATCAAACTATTCATTAAGCGCCAATAGTGATTGTAACATTGCAATAATGTTTTTGTTTACGGTCTCCTGATAAGGTAAGTGTTGCTTTCAAAAAACTGTCAATGTTGACTCTTGACCATAATAAATATAAATAGACTATTTATCCAATTGGACAATTTTGTGACTCATAATCCAGTCTTGTTAAACAAGAGGAAGGAAATGTAACAAATGACAATCAGGTACATAAACAATACACAGACACTGTAATGCCTGGAATATATTTGCAATCTCACACACACATGCAAGTGATATACTGTAGCCATGCTGTATTTCACAACTCCAAGACAGGAGCATGATCAACTTAAACCACATGTGTCAACAAACATTATGAACACCATATTTTTTTAAACAAAAATACAACAGGTGGGTTGAACATAAACAATATGATTTGTTTACAAACAAAATGTAGTGTTAGCCAGAATGGGCGCCGGCAGAGCACTAATACCGTCAAAGATTCGGGACTTACCTTTTCGGGAGCAGCATTGCAGCAGACCCCTTCCGCTGAAACACGCCGTCCACCAACACGCCGTTCTTACTGTTACACGTGAGGTAGAACTCCGGGTGGTCATAAAACAGTTCCAAATGCCTTCGCGATATAAAACTAGAATGTCCCATATTAACGTCCACTTGTCCACGGCTAGAGTTCCGACCAATGATGACACGCTTCTGGCGGATGAGGTACTCAAAGTCGCGGCCGTCGAGCCTCGCGATCGCAATCGGCGAAGGCTCCTGGGCCCACTGCACTTTGGAGGGCGACGGGGGCGACTTCAGAGACAGAAGCGCCCACGCGTCGCTCTCTGAGCTCCGCGTAAACTGAGTCTGGGCCATGGCAGGCACGCGCGGACTGATATCACCAACGCTGTCCACACGCGGGGCGCGAACGCTTTGCACGAGGGCACATCACAATACCGCCGCGAGGACCACTGCTGCCGCGTCGCGACCCGGATATCCGGAACCTGCCGAACCCGTGCCTTTACAATTTGAGGTTACTGACGGGACGCACATGCGCAAAGTTTCTACTTGTGCGGTAAACAAGAATTATATAAACCACCACACCACCACGTGATAATAATGTATACATATACCTAGTCCGGAACAGCGGATCGATACTATAAAGTACGTATATGAGTTATATGCAGGAAATATTAACGTTTTAGTTGTTACACAACTGAATTTTCGCAATTGGACCGAAATTAGACACTAAAGTAAACACGAGGCGAGAACAAAAATAACCAAAAACGTCAGTTCGGCATACGCAGTTTACAAGTTCGCCGCGCCATCTATGCAACACAGCAACAAATGGTAAACAAATTATTCCAATCGACGCAGAGTTTTTGAAACGACTACTTTTTTGTGATGAGTACTTGAAATAATTGTATGGCCTTGCATGTAAATATTTAATATTGCAATTTAGAACTTTAGGATTCTGTCCGTTTTACCTAAAATTTACTAAAATTATGTCAACAATTATAAATTTTGAACTACAAAGTACTTTTAGCAATGATTGACGAATGTAAAATGAAACTATGTCAATGTTGTGAGTTGTTCTCCAACGGCCATCGATTATTCAAAAATCGATTTCAAATGGATAAATATATGTTTAGTGACCGGTCACTAACCTTTCTTCAACAGACACGTAAATTTTATGTACATAATTAAAAAAAAATGACATACGTAGATGCTGCAAATCTAAGGACCCTATTCCGATTATTTGTGTTTTGAATGAGATAACTTATGTATCATTCAGTTTAGACAATGTTTTCTTAATGTACCTTATCTATTTCAATATCCAATATTAATATTATTGTATTATCATTAGTCCTACTAAACTGCATAAGTATTGGTCAATATGGTATCATATCAACATAGATAGTCTATCTATGTTTGTATGCCCAACCCTTCCTTTTGGCTGTAGTACCTGTACCGTTGTCGGATAGAAACCTGCAGTACAAAATAATCGATGTGTCTCTCAGATAGGATTTGTTGGCAACACTAGTGGAAAATACGCTGACGTCATTCATTTACTAGTCTCCATCATAATCTATGAAGTTTGTTGACATTTGGTTTTGATTTTTACAACAAATTGGATAAATTAACAAAGTCATGTAATGGGATCGGCTTTTTTCAATTATTCAGTATTTTAATAGACCCAAATTGAAACCGAAGTTACTGGCCACATAAACGCAGAAATAAAGGTGAGTGTGGGAACAAGAATTTTACCGCGAAATTTAAATTTACTCTGTCATTTGTCGGGATATAAAGTAAAATTCTAGAAAATTGCATGAAAATATACATAACATATAGTATTATTTCAAAGAGGCTATAATTTTGTATTTCTTTGACCTAAATTAAAGATGATTCCTCGGTTTACTGGTTAGTACCTGTGTATACCATTCTCGTTTTGCACAAGATACCTATCCTACAGTGTTTTGTTTTAAATCATGAGATCGACATAAATTAGCGCTTGCAGCAGATCTGTAACCAATATCAAAGCGATATATTTTGTCATTAGTCATTAGTACACTTGTAGGAGTATGAAAATGTGTCATCAATCATGTTTTATTGATTCAAATGATTAGTTGTGAATTCACTAGGTACTAATCATGGCTGCTTACTTGTAACAACTATCATTCTAGTCCTGTCCCACTAAACCTACTAAACTAGCCTTAGAACTGACTGTATAAAGGAATAAAGTTTTGCCTCTATTGGTCTATACATTTATACAATTAAATAAAATTGAAGCATCTGTTTGTAGTAACAAAAGAACAGTTTGTTACTGAATGCATATGAAATTATATACGGTTCTTCTTCTTCTTCCTCTCCAATTACTGGAGGTTGGACATCAGCCTTGAAAACCTCGATTTGTCCCTGGCGAGGTGAAAGAGTTCCGCAGCGCTCTTGACTCTGGTCCACTCGCGGATGTTTCTAAGCCACGGTTTTTTCCTACGGCCTACTCGACGTTTCCCCGCAATTTTGCCCATCATAATGAGTTGCAGTAAATCAAATCTTTCGTGTCTGAAGACATTTCTTGTTTTGATGGTCTTCTTCCAAATATCAGTGTGTCCGGAGTGAAGCTTGACGTAGGGCGCAAGTACAAATATTAAGGCACATGGCTAACTGACAACTGGGAACGTGATATGGAAATATATACGGTACTTAAATGAAAAATTTCGTCTGTCTCTCCATCTGTATGTTTGTTCCGGCTAATTTCTGGAACTACTAGACTGATTTTAACCGGACTTTCACCGGCAGAGAGCTGATGATATAAGGTGTAACTTACTAACTTTCAACATTGTAATTGACTACCTTGTTGGTGTAGTGGTTAGCGTATGCGCCTGCTGATCAAGAGGTCTCGGGTTTAATACCCAGGTCGGACTAATGTTTGTATGATCTGCAAATATTTTTTCCGGAGTCTGGGTGTTTTCTATGTATACTATGTATGTATTTACAAAAAAAATCATAATTCCCATAATACAAGCTCTGCTTTGTTTAGAACTAGATGATTTTATGTGTCAGTCTGAGATATTTATTTTATCATTCTCTCGGCTTCCTAAGGGGTGAATAATGCAGAATTATTGGGCCCCCAGTCTCACACACACAAACGAAATACGACAGTAAGAATCCTGTTATTATCAGGTCGGTCTTCTGAGTGAGGGTAGTACTACCCTGGTCAATCTGGCCCATTTGTGCTGAAATCAGTGTCGCTCTACTACCTATTAAGAACTTGTATCTTGATATCCTTTTAACCAGAACATTTGAACACTTGATGTGGAATATAAAATAAGAAAAGATAATGAAAGATCTGAACATAATATATAAAATCTTTTAATTAGAAATATCACACTACATAACAACATAATTAACACTATACTATATAAAAGTATGTATTGATTTGATTTCAAATATAATATTCTATAAAGAAATCTCATTCTCAGGTTACTAATTTAAAAATAAAAATAAAATTAATTAAAATTAAATATTTCCTAATTATTTGGATTTTTAGTTACTAAGTAATGCACTCACTTAAGAGAATTAATTACATAAGTCAATGCAATATACAACTGCAGTAGTATAAATGCAGTCTCATTGTTGGGATGTTTTAGTATCCATTATTAAAGCTGGTACGTTAAATGTATATCAAACAATCAGCCAATATGCCAAGACACTACTTGTCTGATGGAAAGTTTGAGTAGAATCTACAAAGACTGTTTGTATATTCTATAAATTAGTTTATTAAAGTTGCTTTTTCTATGTATAATAGTCAGTCGATCTAGCTATCATAATACAAGCCCTGTTTAGCTTGAAGCTATGTTATTGTTTAGCGTTATGTGTTAATAACATACAGCACTAGCGAAAACGTCAAACAGCGCCATCTACCGAACAAAGATTGAAGCACGGAGTAACTAATCCTGAATCGCGATATAAAAATTCTTGCGCCGATAGCCCTGTTTAGCTTGAAGCTACATAATGTTTGTAAATAATATTTATATTAATTTGGGCTCTTATAGTTTATAAACCCTCTACACCTGTATAGATAATATTGGTACTACTACTACTAGAACCTAAATAATAGGTACTATTAATATAACAAAGGTGTAATGTTTGTGAGGTTGTATGAAGTAATCTCTAGATCAGTAGAACCGATTTTGAAATATATGTTACCAATAGAAATCAATATTATTTCTGAGTCTAAGAGGCTAAGTATATATTTATCAGAAAAATGATTATCCCGATACCCATCCGACTAATCACTACATTTTATAATATAAAGTCTTCCGCCGCGTCTGTGTGTCTGTTCGCAATAAACAAAAAAATCACAGCACCCATTGCAAAGAAATTTTGTATCCAGATGGTCTAAAGCTTGAGAAAGGAGATAGGCTACTTTTTTACCGCAATAGCCGACATTGACAAAGAAACTTTCTAGACATTTCAAAACAGTGCTATGTAACGTTAAAATGAATCATCTTTTCAAAAATTCAATTCTAATACATACTAAAGTATAAAATAAACAGATCGGTACCAAAACCTAATCATCCAATTGTGTCAAACTAGCTACCCCCCTATTTATCCAGTGTTTCTCCTTCACGTCAGTGGGCAGTGTGATGTACATGACGAAATTGGACGAGTGTCCTGTCGTAGCCAACACTCCCTTCCTCTCACTCGTCTTGTAGATAGGGCAGAAGTAACATGGTGGGGGGTTGAATTCGGCGATGAGAGCTGGTTGGAACCATATGATTGGAATGGTATCGAACAGGATCTTTGGATAAGACTCGTCCAGTTGCATGATCTCTCTATTCCATCGCGCTCCTTCCAGGAATAGACCCTGTAAAAGTTATGTTGCTTAGAACTCTTCGACAACTAACACATGTAGAGAGTTGATGTAGTCAGTCTAATAGTTCTAGAGCGTGAAACAGTCATGATTATAAATAATACTTCAAACTGTGCAATATATTAACTAAAACTTTCAAAGATTATTAAGTCGTAAACACACAGTGGAGATGTCATCACTAGCATACTGCATTTATTTAGACTTCTGCAGTAATAGATATATCAATATCATCAATGGTCTTTAACAGGCCACTGCTGGACATATAGGCTTCTAGTTAGAGAAGATATTTATCGCTACTGTACAAAAAAAAACAATAACAGTATACACAAGCCTAATACTTTTTTTAAGGATGTACTATTCTATGGCAATCATTGGTGAATAGCAGATCCTTATATGGCATACATTTTATACAGAAGGGCAACAAGCCAGGGGGTGACCCCTTTGCTTCTTTGCCTCCGGTGAGTACCTCTTTTTAGGTCTGTGCGGAAATTCTTCCGAATATCAACTGCAGGTGGTTATGTTGGACTCGAACTGACTAAAAACGGCAAGCTGTCTCGGGAACTAGAGCCGCTATTTCTACGTACTAGTAAATCCTTGAAACAATGAGCTTCTGAATACCTAAAACTCTTAAGCACCCCCTCCCCTCCAAATCAAGGATGGTTTGGACTCCAAAATTCAAGGATGGTTTGGACTCCGGTAACCATCCCTTGTATTTCTTATCCCTGATGGAAAGTGACTGATCCAACTTATTACTTGTTAGGTGCACATCATGATGTCTATTTTTAACCGACTTCAAAAAAAAGGAGGAGGTTCTTTTTTTTTTTCTTTTTTTTATGTATGTTCAGCGATAATTTCGTCGTTTATGAACCGATTTCAAAAATTATTTTTGCATTGGAATGGGCGTAGCTTACAGGTGGTCCCATCGTCACCATATCGGGATCTGATGATGGTATCCCAAGGAAATCGAGGGAACTCCTCAAATATCATAGGCATAATTGTCGCGATTTGGGTACTCGGAATAGTTTTTCTTTGAAGTCGGTTCCTTTTTGTCAAAATTATTATTAGCGACTTAGTTTGCATTTACTATAAAACATACTAATGTTTTTAATATAAATATAATATTATCGGTTTATTCAAGCTGGTTTCGCCAATTTACATTCGAGACATTTCAAGCACACACCCACTTACCCATACGAATATACTGTGTTCGTGGCCCTGCTTATCCATTTCAAATGGTTGCTGCTTGCGAGTAAAAATTTAATACATAATATTACAGGTACTTAATACACACAAAAATGAAACATTAACATACCAATCGGCTAATTAGCTGTATAAAAGTACCATTTAAGCTGTGATATAAAAAATGAGAAATCTATCTGAAATCTACTCTATGATATATATTAATTAACATTGTTTTTTGTAATTTAATACAATAATGTAATACACAGCTAAATTAAGAATTTAAAAAAAAAGATGAATCAAAACAGAATATAATACTTTTACTGTTTTATCATTTCCGGATCATATTCACTAATTAATTATTTCACAACGAACAATATTGTTAGACATATAATTGCTTAACTATGAGCTTGCTGTTACAAAAATATTTTGCACTGTCTTCGGTCTAGACGAAGATTTTGATACGGATGACTTATTAATATTTATTAACTGAGTAACGGAAAACATCGGTAGAGCAAATACTTATGCATTGTATATTTAGCTCTCAAAATAGTATCCTTCAACTGTTTTTATTGCTCAGCAAATGTCACCAGACAAATCGCTCGATTAGTTGCTTACGTAATATACTTGTATATGATCACCAACTCACCTTACAATAAACTCCGAATTCCGGTAACTCGCTACATTCAGACTCCATGCCTGTGATTTGGAACTCGAAGTGCACTTGGTCAATAGGAATTCTGTTGTGTCTCGAGTAGTTCTGGAGTACGCCCGTCAGGAACGACTGGGTAAAGTAGAACCCAGATATCCAGAAGACTACTGGAGGGCCTTCATCTACCCAGTCTTGGAGGAATTTAAGTCTGTTGAAGGATATTTCTTTTACTTTTAGCTGTTTCAAAAGCCATATTTACAGGTCAACCTGTCAATTTTTATCAAACATTAGTGCTCTAAGTGATTTTTCAAAGGTTGTTAATACAATACATACCTAATAGATATTAATCATTTGTTTGATAGCCAAAACAATTATTATTCAATCAAAAATAGATTATAAATTTGACTTCATCCATTTATATCCTATTAGTTCTTGTTATCTCTTTCATATACCCGCACGTAACCCATATATTTCTTATTCCAGAATTATGTCAGAACACGTCCTGAACGAGCATACTTGGCCAAAAGAAGCAGACGCAGCCATCAGTGACATCAAGAAGCATGTGAAAACTGCGAGCATTTCACCGATTCTGCTGAGCAACAACCAACGCATCTATATCAACTTAACTACCCTGGAGAACACCAACTACTGCATCGAAATGTCTGCGGCAGGGTTCAGAGTCGTGGGCAGAAAATATGACGACACAAGCCTCTCAAGTATAGAAAACATGAACTATGAGACTCCCTACGCTCTTCTCAATAACATAAGCCAGAAGTATAGAGAATCGTTTGGCGGTGAGCTGATGAACAAGCTCTTAGACCTTGCAAAGAAAGCCGACGGTTGAGTTTTGAGGAATGTAGTGTGTCAGTGTTGAACGTAGGCCTACCTCCAAGCCCCAGTGTCTAAGATGTCTTCTTGAGTTTGAAAGTGCAATTTTAGTCAGATAATAAAATCTTTTTGGATTGGTGTTACTTATAGTAAAAGCTGTTTTCTAGACGTCATTCATTTTGGTTAAGTAAATGGTAAACCGTAATTATAGCTAATGAGAACGCCTCAAATTTTTTTTTGGACTTTGTCCTCAAATTGGACTATTTTGGATTAAGGTTTGTGTGCTTTAGCTTTCGGCAATAACTTTGAGGATATAATTCTTGATCTTGAGGTTGTGGTTTCGTGATAATTTTGGTCCAAAATTTATTTTGTTACTATTTTCTTAACTAAAATGAACAATAGAAATTCAGGGTACCAACTCGATTATCTGGTGTTGCGAATGTAGTCGAATTTAATAACCTATATAGAATGTGTGTCAAATAATATCACCTGTCAGTATTCACGTGTGCTATATAAATGTTTATAACTAAGTTTATATATTTAGAGTTTTAGTATTAGGGACGGGATTAGTGCGGGGTGTATAAGAACTTTAAAAACCTTTTTCAAAATTCTAATTGATAATGTTCTAGAAAATAATACGGTAGGATTTAGTCTGTTGACCGAATGTTGTATAACTTAAACCTTTTTGGTGACGGATTAAGATTACTGTGTGTCACTTCACCTATTCATCCTATGGGTGTGTCGTAAGAATCGACTAACAAACTAAGCAGGGCGACATTACTGCAAAAAGAAAGGAAAATTTGACACAAACCTATACAAAGCCATCTGGCCAGATTGGTAGAAACCACCATTTTAGAGAACGGCTTATGTCTAACTGTCGACTGTTAAAGGCTATTAATTGAATCAGTGGACATGGACATAGGTTAGACATCCAGTCTTGCATTTTTTGTTGTATATTGAAAATTGCCATAGACAAGCAATAACTAAAACCAGAAAGGGGTTGAGTAGAAAGAACGCATTAGACGCACTCAATGGAAATATGAGGCACCATGTCTAGGCATATCAAAAAGGCTTAAAACAAAAATAATATACGTAATAGCTAAGCTTACGATATCATACAGGGAGAAAAATTAATGTCGCGTGGTAGCTATGTTTAGTAGCAGTTTTTGTGATAGCAATACAGACGCCGCGTATAATGAAGCCGAGCTCTGAAATAAGGCATATACCCTAGTTGTTTCTAGAAAAATCATCCCGCACTAGGACCCTGTACAAATTTGTATTAAAAAATATATGTCGTATTATAAGGTGACGTGGATGTGTTGGTTACTAACGCCATCTAGGTTCTTGTTTAGGAACTAAGCCTAAAGTTGCATGATCTATGTGCGTACAAAATGTTTGTGTGTTATTATATGTCTACTTAATAAATTAAAATAATTATCGAAATTATAAAAGCCGTTGTCTTACTAAAATCCAGGTAAGGATATTACATATTAGATTAATAATCACTAACATATCTATGAGTTTTTAACTTACAATCATTCTTGAATAAAACAATGATAAATGTTTTGATATAATTTGCAATTCGAACACAATATGTGGGAATTATTATGGCTTATTGGAAGCCTTTCTACAGGGCATAAATCGTCAATTGAGGAGGAGTGATCATAGTGCCTCCACGTAAAAAATGAAGGTTCAGCCGTTTCCTACTAGGCATAAAAGTCGACCCCAAGTTAGCTTGAGATAAATGCTCAGAGAAAGAGTTATAAACATTGAAATAATAAGTATGACTAAGATTACACTAAATTTCGTTAGTAGCAGTACTATTTACAAAGAAAAATTTGTTTTAGCCATGTATCTGCCTGATTCCGAACTCAAGGATGATATGATATGATAAATATTTTAAGCTTTCTATTCCTGAATGAAGCCAACAAAAAGTTAGACAAGGCTTGTGGTTATTTGAAACGTAATTTATTAAACTTAGATGCATCATGCCTTTCTTTTAGGGCATCTACATAAAGCTCACGTTTCTAACACATTCCGAAGACATGTGCAATAAAAAAAAAAAATTATGAATCCTTGCAAAATGGTCGCTTTTAAACAGAATTTAAAAGAGTCATTTTCACTTAGTTTTTTGTTTGTGATATTTGTAAAACGATTTAAATTATTCTTTTTAAATTGAATTTTATGGATTTATACATTGTTTTAGTGAAAATTTGGATCACACTAGGAACAAACAGAACCAAAATATGGATCAGTAAAAGTACATTATTAGGGTTTCTTGTACGACACTAGCCATAATATGACCTCCATATATGAGATGACTCTAATTTTTTTTTTTATTAGAGTCGGACTCTTTGTTATTTATTATCAGAAGAGCGTCTGTCTCTTGTATGAGATGAGTTCTACTTCTGTAGCTTTATAGCAAAGGCTCTCTAAATTTAGTCTGTTTTGATTACCAAATCTCCTTTCTATTAGGAGAGGCGTACCTATGTATGTCCAGAAGTGGAACGAAATACAAACATATTAAAGTAAAAGGCAATATGTTATCACTGTGTTTTCACCTTTACTGTGAAATGTCGTAGGTATAATAAAAATTGTAAATAAATAAATAAATATTTCGGACATCTATAAATTTACTATTCGACTATTCGATTGTTACAGTTGTTCAGAAGTGTCTATTGGCTTAGTGGTTCCATACCTATAACGTTCAAAAATGTCTTGTGTTTCGTGTTTGTGAAATACTATGAAATTTAATATCTATTTATCAAAAATGTTGTAAAATCTCTATTTATGACAAGGGCTGCTGTGTTTTCAATATTCTCCTACGGGTTACACAGGGGGACAGATGTATGCTCTTGGGAACAACGTGTAAGTAATAAGCAATGCTAGGAGGAACACAACAGCTCCCTAGTCAACTAGCAAACGTTCTTCGTTTTCTATTCTTTTGTTTCAATGGTTAATATTTTTGTTTCAATGGTTAATATTTTGTTTCGATCACGTGATTGAGTGCCATTTAGGCAATGAAACAAGAGAATAGAGAAATAGAATAGAAAAAGTTTGCAACATGGCTAGGGGGCTGGCGTTACTAGCAGTTGTAGATCGAAAAATACCCTTTCTTTTTAAATAATAATTGGAGAAACCACGGTGTACGTTATCTAGCAATGAAAGTCATGTATGTGCATATATATACCACAATGGCAATCTCCTTCTATGCACATGCATGCATACCTGTTTAGGCCATGCATGTACTTATCGTGTGTAGTATATTCATAATGGGTTATACGATTTTATTAAAGTGTGCAATTAACAATTGCTATCTGATTGTTCCTTTATATGTAACTAGCTTTCGTCACCTGCTCCGCCCGCGTGTATGTCGTTTATCGCGGTAAAAAGTAGCCTATGTCCTCTAGACTATCTGTATAATTAATTTCACTTAAGCCAGAGTACTTAGTACCGAGTTACTTTACGCATTTATTAATAAGGATTTTGTTAAATGATATCATTGTTCATAGTTCTGGTAGCCTATAGCTTCAATGAGCAGTATGTAATCTCACATTAGTGCGTTGATAGTACAATTATCGCAGACTGAGTTCAAATTTGTGTACCTATCATTTTGGGTACATGTGATACCTACACCAAATCTGTAGTACATTTTAGTATGTATAAATTACGTTATTTGAAGCAAAGGAATCGTTATTCTTATTTGAAACAGCCAGTTTTTTTTTATTGTTCAAACAAAACATTCTATTTGAAACTAAAAATATACTTTTTTTTTAAACAGAGATAGGAACATATCATTAAATTTTATTATTTTAACAACTGCCTTGTTTATGAATTATGTACTTTAACGTCGATTTATTAAAGACTGCAGTCGTATATCACATGTGCCCAGACAACACTTCTTTAGACGTATATACATGACGTAGATGTAGTCGACTTGTTTGTGATAGTAATATAAAATTATGTATACTAGTTATTTGTATTATTTACTCATAGCAAAATCCTGCGCTATACTTCAAATTCAGAATCTTCTTCCTAGCCTTTATTCCCAAGTTTATTTGGGGTCGGCTACTAGTTCAACAGGTTTTACCTGAATTTCAGTTTTTCCACGGAGCGACTGGCATCGGACCTCCGCAATCCTAAGGGAGAACTGAAATTCGAAGATTGAACTAGTTGTCTAATAACGATTGCCATAGATGTTCAATGACAACCGGGACCAACGGCTTTACGTGCTCTCCGTAGGGTGGGTGTGAATCACCGTAAAACTTCCAAACTCCGGGCGGCTATTAGGAATTACCTAAGAAAAACCCAAAAACACTTTTTGGCCCGACCCGGGATTTGAACCGGAGACCTCTTGATTAGCAGTCGCATTCGCTAACCACTAGACCAACGAGGCAGTTATACTTCAAATTCAGAATATTTGATTAAATTACTTAGGCGAATATTGAGCTTCTTTATATGAACTTACTACTAGCCGTGTACGGTTATTGTTGTAACAAGTAACGCCGCGGAGCGTCGTAGTCGAAAAAAAGTTAAGTTACTCCTTATGTCATCCTTACTGGCTTACTGCCAGTTAGTCCAGTTAGGTAACAAAATAATTATTAAAAACTGGTTTCTTCCGAGTACCGAGTACGAGATGTCCAGCCCACAAAGCATGGCCCTCTCACGCATTAGGCATTTACCTTGTGTTGGGGATTATACAAACATATACGAACACAAAGAACATTTCAATAACACAAATTATGATCCAATGTGGGATTTGAACTCACAACATGCAACAACATTCAGAACAGTAAGAAAGCATCGTGACGATCGCTTAAAGCACTGCACCATCCATTCAGATAGATACCTGATACAATCGCATATCCTTACCTTGCCTTATTTAAAATTATTAATCATGAGCTGCTATTCAATGTCCTAACTGTATTTTATGATTGAGTGCTACAATAAAGTGATTGTACGAGAATATTCTCCTCGTCCGCCACCTCACGTCTACCCTCAATTAAAAATATGAGGCCTACTAACGTTCCCAGTGGGGTTTGAACTCACAACAACATTCAGCACAGTAGAAAGCTTCCTGACGATCACTTAAACCATTGCACCATCCATGCAGTTACCTGATACAATCACATATCCTTACCTTGCCAGTAAATCAGCGACATAAGACCCGAGCGGCTTCATAGAAGGGTACGACTTAGACATCCAGACCCCCGGAACGATACCCTGGATGAAGGCGTTGTTACACTGTTCCAGTTCAGCGCTCATGATGGCCAGACCCTGGGCGGCCAAATGCACCCCGTGGAGCGTCCGCTTTACCACAGCGATTAGACGGTTGTATCGAATCAGTTCCTGAGGGAAATATTCCATCGAATTTTTGCTAATAAGATTGATGTTATACGTTTTAAAAAGTAAGTTTGAAACAAATGTGATCTACTATTGATTAATGTTTAAAGATTTAAGTTTTGTTGGTTAAAGTTATTTCCTTGTATATATACCAAGCAGAACCATGCCATAAATTGTAGTATCCTCATGAGTCTTATCCTCTTATCCCTCCCCAAAACCACGACTGTGCTATGTTAAGTAGACAGCTGATAGTCATGGATATACAGGGTGAATTTTTGAGACGGGACAGCAAGGGTAGGTACCATAACCGTTATAGTTACAGGAAAACGCTTTTAGGAGACTATTCATTTTTTTTTTAATATTCTGAATTGCATTTACAGATTTTGGAAAAAATGTACAGCCAGCAAGATAATGGTCATTTTAAACAAAAACTTTTTTTGATGCCAATCGATCCTGTTTCTTATAAGGATCAAAAGTCTCTACTGGACCGACTGAGGTTTGAGTACTAGAAATGTCAGAAATCGCAAAAAACGTTTCCCATACAATTGTACGGAAAGAAATCATTTTATTATGTATTTTAGACACAGACAAACATAACTTACATTTGATCTACAAAATAAATTGGTTTAAATGACTCCGTTTTAACGAATACATAAGTACACTCGTTTTTGTACTGAGCTAGTAGATCCAATTTATTTTGTAGATCAAATGTAAGTTATGTTTGTCTGTGTCTAAAATACATATTAAAATTATTTATTTCGGTACAAATGTATGGGAAAAGTTTTTTGCGATTTCTGACATTTCTAGTACTCAAACCTCAGTCGGTCCAGTAGAGACTTTTGATCCTTGTAAGAAACAGGATCGATTGGCATCAAAAAAAGTTTTTGTTTAAAATGACCATTTTCTTGCTGGCTGTACATTTTTTCCAAAATCTGTAAATGCAGTTCAGAATATCTTGAAAAAATATGGATAGTCTTCTAAAAGCGTTTTCCTGTAACTATAACGGTTAAGGTACTTGCCCTTACTGTCCCGTCTCAAAAATTCACCCTGTATATTTCTCCACTATACTATTGATCTACTATACACAGAACAAGTGATCAAGCTTACAGCATACTATTTGACTTGAATGGGAATCGAACCCACCCTTAGGTACTTATCATAAGATAGCAATTGCGACGATTAGTTCGAGGCCTTCGGGCGACTTAATAACATCCAACGGCAAGATGACGTAGCCACAACGTGTCTTACCAGTCCCCAATCCACACTTGGCCAGTGTGGGGACGTATGGCCTTCATCCTCTCCTGAGAGCCGAGCCCAGCAGTGGGACATTATTGGTGATGATGACCCTTAGGCTACTAGACTCATTAATCAAAGAAATATCTTCTTACCTGCTTGAGTACAGTGTTCATGCTGTTATAATACAAGACGGGGTACTTTATGGACACTTCGTACACATCATAAGACTTGGGAAACCTGGCGAGCATGTCCTTGGTCATGTCGACGACTCCGCCTCCCTCACCTCCTTCCCCGCCCCCACCTTTGCTTATTATCGACGTCTGGGTCAGCAATGTGCCGAACAGGAGCTGGTGGAAACGAAGAACCACACATATATATATACTAATGCAGTATGATCTATGATTGGATTCATATCTGGTAATAGAGTTGTTAAAAAAATTCTTTCGTATTTCTTAAAGCTATTTGACACAACAAAGTAGAGATTGTATTGTACTATGACAGCAACATTGATATACTTTTTGACAATAAATACATATTATATGTTTAGAAAACACCCAAACTCCAAAACCAACATTTATACAAACATTTGGTCCAACCCGGAAATCAAGTCGCACCAATACCATTGCGCTATAGAGGTATTCAGTCAATTTTACAATTCATGTTTATGCTATATTATATGCCTGATAACGGCTTAAGAACAAGAAGTTTCTCAACCTCTATTTATCTCGTGGGAGAAAACTAAGCAAAACATTGCAAAGCGAAAGCAAGCTTGACAAAAATTAGATACCATCTAGTCAGCGCAGTTTTTTTGGTCTAAATTTCTTTCCTAGTAGAGTACTATGTCCAGCAGTGGACAACTAAAGGTTGATGATGAAAAGCGAGCAGGTACTTACCGCACCAGTTTCTTTATTATCTTTGGTGATATCAGCGTTCTCATGTAGGCCAAATACCTCAGGTTTAGCAATCATGGGCAGGGCTCTGATATGTTCCAGGACAGAGTTGTAGTCCAACTTAGGCGGCATGCGGTAATCACCACTCGGTGAGAACCAGTAACTGTTGACAAAAATATTACGAACTGATATAAGAGAAAAATATGATTTCTAATTGGGTCAAGTATTTGTAACACTAGCCATGTTCTTCTACCGTATACAATCTGTCACTAATGTCTTTCTTCTCGCTCTCTATTACCCCCTCCTTTGTCTATATTTCTCTCACCCCACCTCTCACTCTCTCATTCTCTCACTAGAGCTTATTACATAATACTTCACAATCAAAATTTCGTAACAGATTTCGATTTTTATATCTTTGGTGCGTGTGACATCGGAACATTGGTTTTCCCTTCATATGTTATTTCTTTTTTATTATATATATGTCTCATGTCTCTGCTGGTTAACAATACATAATACGTACTCAGGATCCGTAGTGACTTCCTCGTTGTAGCATATGGACAAGAGAGAGAGAATGAGCCGTCTGTCCTTGTCGTCAGTGACTCTTCCGCCGTAGTTGCATTCCCCGGCTAAGTAGTTGAGCGCGTCGAACGGTGTCTCTGCATACTCAGTTAGAAACATCTGTAACAAACGCAACCTGCTTTATTTCCTAATTCACTTGAATACTAAACCGGTCACATTATGGCGACATGTATATACAGCGCAATAACATTCTACAGAGCCATCTATCAAAGAAACAACGAACTACCTAGTGACTACCAATCCTGTATCGCGATATAGAAATTCTCACGCTGATTATCAAATATATAAGTTCCCAACAACCTCCTTTCTAAGCAGAGACTATCGTACAGCAGAAAACTATTGATTATGATGATAATTTACTAGGGTCTTGCAGGATGGCAGTATCAGATACGAACCTGTAGTTGCATGATGCAGATTCGCAGGTCACTCTCATTGAACTCGTACTGTATGTTCCAGCCGAGCGGTCCGAAGGCGCGGCGCTCCTGCACGATGGCGTGGAAGAAGCACAGCGCGAACAGCAAGCGTCGCCAGTCCTCAGTCCGCGGGCAGGAGATGTAGAACTCGGGGTCACAGATCGGATCCGAGATGTATGAACGGAAGATGTTATTTTTCAGACCTTTTGGTGCTTCGTTAGTCATTTTGACACCTGAAAAAAAAATTGTTACGTTTAGATAAAACTAAAATAAAAGAAGACATCTACAGAAAAAAGCCATTATAGTTTTTACATGTTAATATAGTCTGCAGTCAGGGCCGTTTTTAACTATGCGGGGGGGCCTGAATTATTGTGTGTCTAATAAAAATATCAATCATAAATTATACTAAAAGCTAAGTACTTCTATTGATTATTAATTCGTAATGAACTGTAACTTTTTTGTGAACAAATAATGTAATGTTTCTAACAATATTTTTCGAGAAATTATCGGTTCGTTGGGGGGGCCCTCTGACAAAGGTGGGCCCTGGGCACTGGCTCCGTGTGCCCTTGTGGTAAAGACGGTAATGTCTGCAATTTGATCTTAGTTATGGCAATTAAAAGATTTATACACACCATTTTGTAACACAGTTACAGGGAAAGCTTTGCTCGGGTACGAAGTCAACCAGCAGCGGAAGTTATGATGAGTAGACTGTGGGATGATCACTTCGGCACAAATCCGTTCCAGCTCACCCATCCACGAGTCCATCACGTGACAGTTCTGCAGCACCACCCATCCTCCGGTGATTATAGCTTGGTTGATCATGTTCGCTGCGATGGGACCCTGACAGATAGACAACGAACCCTTACTGAGCACATTACGGACTTACGATTCGTGAAAATGAGATATAGAATCTATATGAGTATTGCATAGAGCTCATAGTCGAGTGGCCTTAGGTAATTGGAATCAATCACCGAGGGTAAGCATCGATGGTCAGTACCTAGATGGGCGGTCGTTTGCGACATGATATGTAATGAACGTCTCCGCGATTCGGAGGTCACGTTAAGCAGTCGGTCCCGGTGAAGCTAAGTTCAAGGTCTTCGGGCGGCTTAAAAACATCCAACGGCAAGATGACGCCGCTACAACATGTCTGCCAGACCCCAACCCTCACTCGGGGGACGTAAAGTGGCCTTAACCCTCTACTGAGGGGAGACCCCAACCCAAAAGTGGGACGTTATGGGTGTTAATGATTGATTCTTACGTTACGTGTATTATGGTAACATAATTTTTCTTGTAAAATAAATAAGAAATAGATGACGCGTTTAAATCTGACTATACGGACGTCTGTCCGTGTGGTGACGGATTAAGAATACAAAGTGTCACCACCCCTATTCTTTCCATGGGTGTCGTAAGAGAGGCGACTAAAGGAACAAAATAAGCAGCTAACATCACTGCCAAGAGAAGGAAAACTTGGAACAAACCCATTACCAAACCGTCTGGCCAGGGTGGTGTAGTAGGCCAAAACCTCCTTTCAAAGGAGAGGCCTATGTCCAGCACTGGACTGTTAAAGGCTGTTGATAGTGATTGATGATACGGATTTGGTATCAGACAGGCGTTTAGAGAATTGTGAGGCAACATTTAAGCAACTTCTCTATTCCTTACCTGACCCTGTCCAAGCGATATTGTCTCGAAGCTGTACACCTTCTTCTCCATGGAGAACTTGACGAGCCCCGACATGGGGTCGGACCCCGGCGACAGGATGAAGATGAGAGGGGAACAGCAGTTGCTGTCGTTGTAAGATTTCTCCAGGTCGAATGGTGGGGGTTCGATGTACGTGGTGCCCATTTGAGACACTACATATTGTTGCACGAGTGGAATCATCTTGTCTGGACGAATGCATCTGGATAATGATTGGTTTAATTCATGTTTTTTTCTGTGTTGCTCTGATGCTTTTAAACTTTTTTTAACTTTACGTATCTAATATTTTTTTATAGATTTTAAACGAGAATTATGATGATTTGTGAAAGACGGCTGCTAGGAGTTGGATGCGAGTAGCCGAGGATCGAACTAAGTGGTGTGCAATTGGAGAGTCCTCTGTTCAACAGTGGACTGCGATAGGCTGATGATGATGATAATACAAAAGAAGGTGTCATCATCAGCCTATCAATATTTCATGTCAAATTGCATAACCTTCCCCGCATCACTCCTCACGCAAAGATGCCCATAATACTATCAGGAATGCCTCGCTGCATTGCAACGGATATCCATTGCACGAGAAATAATGCATAGCTACAGTCATTCCTTTGATGTACGTGCACTTTTAGAAGTAACTTGAGATATTATATTAAAATAAATACTATATAAAATTCTAAAAAATTTCCTCGTCGCCCCTTCTCTCTAAAATTAACTTCTTAACCAAATCTCGACTTCCAATTCGTCCAGCCCGGACATTAAATATCTTTGTACCACCTAAATTACATAAAAATTACACTCGCAATAACTTTTATACTACACCTGATCGGAACAGTAGCCATTATTCCCTGAAAATGAAAAGAGAAAGTTAGTCTTTTCCTTGACCTGAATAAGCGGGAGGAAAAAATTTATGAAAATCCATTTCTAACGTGTTTTAGCGGGAGAGAAAGTTGTATGAATTTTCATTTCTCACGTGTTGTGTGTCAAGGAGTTTTCATATAATTTAAATATGGAATCTCCGTGCCACTGACATCCTTTTGTGAAGAATAAAAAAAAACAAAAGAAGCGTGAAATATTTGTCAAATTCTAAGCTAAATTGTGTCTTACATGGTGTCTTACGTTTTGATTTTATTTTAAAAATACTTTAAATGTTCCTCACAGGTGTAGTATAAAGCACTGTGTAGCACTCGGGTGAAAGTCCCATTCCTACCTCGGGAGTTTTGTGGCCCTAGGCTGCGCCTTCGGGCCACAAACTGCTCCCTCGCTAGTAATCAGTCCCTTTCCTCCCTCGGTGAACAATGTACTATTTCACACGCTCACCCAATATGTATAACAAAGACTTCCACAGCATTGATCTCTTTAATAACTCTTTGAACAATGTCAAAAAAATGTCTAAGCATAAGTTGTTAACATCTACTAAGTTGTTATTGTTACTTTATTCTAATTTCTGTACTTGTTTAAATCTTATAGTATAGTAGTCATTTCTTGTGTTACTTGAAGCTGACGCTCTGTCAATTGTTTTTTTTTTAAATTCATTATTGGGTACTCCTTGTCTGTCTGATAACTACATTTATATGTTACTTTGTATTAATTACTGTTTTATACCAAAATAAATGAGAAAAGCAGCCGCAGCTCCGCCTGCATGTATGTTGGTTATCGAGGTAAAAAGTAGCCTATGTCAGGGGTTTAAACGTAAAACCGTAACAGACAGACTTACTTTCGTATTTATAATAATAGAAGGGATGATAATGTATTTCTAGCCGATTTTGATTGAGATCAGCCGACTACGCAGATGCTATTCGTGCACAAGTGTGTACGCAAACACAGGTGACGCAGATGCACTCTTTGTTTCCTCACGACGACATTACTTATAAGGTTATACTATATTATACAAATACTATTGTAATAAATACCTGAGTATTATAAGTTTGGCGATACCCTCGATCTGATCGAACGGCTCCGGGTAGGAGCTCTCGTGGGGCGCGGACAGATCGTAGAACGCCTTCCACAAAGACAAATTCTTCTCGAAATGCTCTTTGAATCCTTTAAGCCTGATGGAATAAATTAACTGTCCAAATTCAATTTTTAAAAATTCAAAGTCCAAATTCTGACAAGAAGAGAATGAAAAAATACTAAACTTGTTACAGAAGTAATTAAAAAAATTTAAATATATGTTACAAGTCAGTTAACTGTAAAAAAAAATCCTTAGCTGTTTTTCCTTAATTGTTTGCTGTTTTAAGCAAAATCTCCCGAATTGGTCAACTTATAACCTTGCGATTCTAATATCTTTAGTAAATACAGTTGACAAACTTTCTACAGGTAAAACGAAACGCCATTTCTGGCATCTTCAGGAGCTGCATTAAGAGGTTAAATGACTAGATGGAAACTGTGTTGTAACAGAGGGAATCTTAGTCACAAAAAGTCTTCTAAGCAAAGAGGGCAATGATTATAGGACGTGTAAATAGACGGTACGTACTCATGCATGTTGCTGCAACGCACGATTTCGGACCAAGACTTGTCGGTGAGCCAGGAGGGAGCTGGATTTTCGTACGGATTGTCCAGGGCCACGCCACCCGTCAGCAAGAACGCTACGAGCTCGTCGTCTAAAGTACCCTGAAGGAATAAATATTTTCTCATGACGGCTTGTTAACGGCCAAAAAAAAATAGGAATTAAAATACAAAGTGGTAAATAACACTTCTAATATGCCTTTGACAACCTATTTCGAAACACAGATTTATAATTTTACTGACTACGTTAGCACGTTAAGCTGTCGGCCCCGGATGTCATGAACATTTATGGCAATCATTATCGGGAAGTCAATGTCCTCAAATTTACTGACAACTAATTCAACCTTCGAATTTCAGTTCTCCCTTAGGGTTACGGAGGTCCGATGCCAGTCGCTCCGTGGAAAAACTGATATTCAGGTATAACCGGTTGAACTAGTAGCCGACCCCAAATAATATTGGGAATAAGGGTAGGAAGAAGAAAAAGACGTTAGACAATCTCTATAAGGCTGCCCGGAAGAGATTGCTTTTAGCATTAAGGCCACCCTTTGTACATTGAATATAAGCCATTGATGTTCTGTAATGTAAATCTGTAATACGGCTTGCAAATAAAAAGTTTTCTATCTATCTATGTATAATTTGATAACTTTGACGGAGTTGACACTTACCTTAGCTCTAGCAATTCCTAGCGTGAGAACGAGAGAGAAAATCAGCTTGTCCTTCTCGAAGAGACTGCGGCAAACGTTCTCGTAAATGCTCTTTGTAAAGTACGCGTTGAGTCCTTCAAGGCGCTCCTCTAGAATGTCGCTCTTGGGTGAGTTTATGATCGCCTGATTATACAGGTTTATGAACCTGCCAAATATATATTTGTATTTGAAAAGTTACAAGAACATGAATGATAAATAGTATGTTTGTTACAAAAAAATGACTGCCACCGTGGCACAGTGGTAGTGTTAGAGACTGCAGTACTTGAGGTCTCAGTTACAAATCCCGGGTCGTATCATTCTCATTGTAAGTGCAGACGATGAGATGTTTCTGCCTCATTGCGCCTTAATGTAACTCTGGACGAGAGACTGTACAGCTTTACTTAAACAGAGAAAGAGACTGCCTCGTTGGCCTAGTAGTTAGCATATGCGACTGCTGATCAAGATGTGTCGGGTTCAATTCCCGGATCGGACCAAATGTTTGTGTGATCCGCAAATATTTGTTTCGGAGTTTGGGTGTTTTCTATGTATAATATGTATGTATTTACAAAAAAAATGTATGTTTATGTATTTATATAAGAGGAAGACCAAGAAGAAGATGGAGCGATATATTTAAAGAAAGATGTGGCAATGCCTGGGAGAGAAAAGCAAGGGATAAGGAACTATGGAGGAGGGTGGGGGAGGCCTACGCCGAGGAGGCGACTGCATAGTAAACTTAGTTATAGGGATATATAAATTAGAAATGAAACTGTACATACTATGTTAGAATAAAGGCTTTTTTTATGTATTTATATCAGTTGTCTAGTACCCAAGCTCTCTTTCGTTTAGGCACTAGATGGCGTTGTGTAAAAATGTCCGAATTATTTTTATTATTAATAATAATAAATTTCCATTCACTCACCACACCAAAGAGTACTGATACATAGGATCGATGTTCGCCAGGTCTGATATACAGAAGAACAAGACCGAGCCGTGAGAAGACACGGGCACGTACAAGAGCCTGGCCTCATCTATCTCCAGCTCAGTGATGGCAGCCGCTGCTTGCTTTGCCTCGATTTCGATGGACAACACTTTGGACGACGAGAGGATCCTATTGGCTGATTCATCTTCTAGAATGTTCCCGGCTGATGATAGTACCTGATTGGTAAGTACAGGTATATATATTAACCAAAGGGTCGCTACGGTCACATCCTGGGGAAGTGTGACAGCTGCAAACGACTCGAGATAGGTGACACTCCGTTGCGGCCGGGGGGTGTCGTCTAAGGCGGGTTGGTGTGCCGCCTCTTACTATACAGATTGGTGAGAGGCACAGCAGCATTCTGCCTCGGAGGTGAGTCCAGTCATCCCGAGATGTACCCCAGTTGAGGGGTAAGGCAGGGGGGACACCAGAAGCCGCTGATGCGATCCTGGTGTTCCTCCCGACTGCCGAGGTAGGCCGCCGTGGGGTTTAGTGGGCAAACCGGTTGCCCGGGAGTCCCACACACGCCCTTCGCTTACCACACGAAGGGTATGGTGCCAAAAGCATTCCCCGCGTAAAAAAAGGTATATTAACCAAATCGCTAGCAATGGTGGGTGACATGATATGATAGTATAAAAATAATGTTTCTAATGAATTATATCTATCCAAAATGACACTCAGGTTATTTAGCGTTAGTACATTAAAAACCACTCACGCTGTGTTAAAAGATTTGAAAGTGCATTCAAATCAAATCAAACCATTTTTATTTTAAACGAGCTGACCCCGCGAACTTCGTACCGCCTAACAGTCGATTCAACATCACTCAATTGTTTTTGCCTTCTCGGAACCCCTCCAATAAAACTTAAACTTTATGTTATGGTATTAAAGTTCTAATTGACTTTTCAGTATTGTTGCGAATCTTTTGTATGGGAATATAGAAAATTGTTGTTTTAAGACTTTTTCAGATAACTTTTTAAATTTTTCTCTCCGTAAGAACCATCCTCGTACTTCAAGGAATGTTATAAAAAAAGAATTAGCGAAATCGGTCCAGCCGTTCACGCGTGATGCCGTGACCAAGGAAAACGGGTTTCATTTTTATATATATAGATGAACCATACAACGGCACTTTTGAAACGTCAAGTAGTCAGTAGTCAGTCGTGAAGCTAATTGTCTGTTCCAATTCGTAGATCCTATGGAGAAGAACTGTCCCCAACCCGCACTCGGCCAGCGTGGGGACGTATGGCCTTAACCCTCTCTTGAGAGGAGACCTGAGCCCAGCAGTGGGACGTTATGGGTTGTTGATGATGGAGAAGAACAGACAAGAAACTCCATGGACACTCTTTTCAAACATAGATTTTACAATTTTTCGTTACATTGTTTTAGGCATTTTATTAAGAGTTAGATGTGAGGACAATGTAAGTCCAATGAACGATTTAAGGAACGTAGGACCTTTTTAGGATTCCATAGTTCATGACTCGAAACCCTTATAGATATAGATATATACGTCATGTCCATCCATCCGACCCCGACTTACCGTCCAAATGGTTAAACTGTGCATGGATGTCTTTCTATCAGGTCCAAAATTGATATAATAAAATCATGAAAAATATTTTTATTTGGAGTACCTGTCCTACACGTACATTACGATTTAATAAGAAATGTATTGGAACACAACAAAATAGAAATGCTATAAATGCCGAAAAAATAATTTAAGGAAAATTCATGATTTTCTAAACCGAAATCTTCTTTAGAAATATCCCTTGACAATTTATAAAAAGCGGCCAAGTGCGAGTCGGACTCGCCCATGAAGGGTTCCGTATCATATAAAACTTCTTGTAGTTCGGTGTAACTTTGATCGATGTTTTTATAATAGTGTATTGATAGAATGAAAGATAAATTAGATAAATTGCTGTTTACGATTTATGACGTATTACAAAAAACCTACTAACTCGATCCCGTTCAAACCAATTTTCGTTGGTAGTTTGCATAGTAATGTACAACATATATTTTTTTTAGTTTTATCACTCTCTTATTTTAGAAGTTACAGGGGGGGGGACACACATTTTTCCACTTTGGAAGTGTCTCACGCGCAAACTGTTCAGTTTAGAAAAAAATGATATTAGAAACCTCAACATCATTTTTGAACACCTATCCATAGATACCCCACACGTATGGGAATGATAAAAAAAAAAATTTTGAGTTTCAGTTCCAAGTATGGGGACCCCTAAAATGTATTGTTTTTTTTCTATTTTTATGTGAAAATCTTAATGCGGTTCACAGATTACATCTACTTACCAAGTTTCACTAGTATAGCTCTTATGGTTTTGGAATAAAGTGGCTGTGACATACGGACGGACAGACAGACAGACAGACATGACGAATCTATAAGGGTTCCGTTTTTTGCCATTTGGCTACGGAACCCTAAAAATCACAGTGTTAGTTTAAATATACATATAAATGAAAAAAAATGTGTTAAGGATCTGACAAGAATCTCTCAAAATACTGTACAAATCAAAAAAAAAAAAATAGAAGTAATCCGTTGCTACATAACATCATTATCATTACCTCTAAAATCTGATCCTCGATTTCTTTCAGGGTTCTCTTGTTGTTAGCCCCCTCCACAATGAGCTGGTTCTTCTTGAGCTCCAGTTCAGGGCGGTCTTGCGCCACCACTATACCGAGGAGCTGGTCTTGTAACCCTTGAGGCGTTATCACAAAGTTCAGTAGCGTTACCTGTATATTGCAAAAAGTGTTTATTAATTACTTTGCACATCATATCTTAAAGAATTTCACAGTTGTCAATCAGTGTCCAAAAGTGTTTTGTACCTATTTCGGTCCCAGTTGTTATCATAGGGTAACAGTCGTAAAGGTTAGTTGGGAGGCCTTGGGGCGGCTTCAAACCACCCAACGGCAAAATTATGCAGCCACAACGTGTCATGGCAGTCCCAACCCGCACTGGGGGTGTGTAAACATATGGCCTTAATCTTCTCCTACGAGGAGACCAAGGCCCAGCAGTGGAGTATTATGGGTTGTGGATGATGAATTAGAAGAAAATTTATTGATTAAAACTACCATGATCATTTTCTTACATACATACATACATATGTACTAATGGAGTCAAGTCTATTCCAAAAAGGGAGGTAGACAGATATAATTGATTTCCGCTTACTACGCTCTGTAAACACTTCTTTTACTTCGTCCACATTCATCATTCATGCTCGTCGGTGTATCATTTTGACAAGACATTTATTAATTACAAACTCTTAATATATAAGATGCTACTAAAACATGTGTGGATGTATGGGATACAGCTCTGGGGAAGTGCCAGCAACTCAAATATTTCCATGATACAGAGAACACAAAAAATAATTTTGCGTACTATCTCCAATGTTCCTTGATTCATTACAAACACTGAAATTCTTGTCAATCTACAAATGACCACAGTGAAGGAGGAAATTAGAGCTGCTTCTAAAATATATCAGCACAGGCTTGCCTTGCACCCCAATCAAATGGCAACCCAGCTCAAAACCCAAAAACATCTTGGGCGCCTAAAGAGGCATGATGTACTCTACAGCTGCATGCGAGGGTGTAGGCTCCCTCACGAGTAGTGCCTTTAGTGGAAGGTTCACTCATCACGCCAACTATCGCACCACCTATCCGCTTATAGTCCAATGACTGATTGCAGATGAAAAAAAAAAAACAAAGTTATTGTAAAAGCTACATTCACCACGTTTATTTTCGGTAATAAGTTTCCGATAGCACTGTTGCAGGTGCCACGGAATAACTGGTCTAAAATTTTCATTCAAATTTCTAAGAAAATACCGTAAAAACTAGACATTTACCTTAACAGCGATTTCAGGCAGGTAGTGGGGGTTGCTCAACCTTGTAGTGATGTACAACCTGAAGTCGTGGCTGTACTCCAGGATGTTGTCTCCGAACTTGAGACAGTCAATACCTCCAGACCTATGACCACATTGAACTTGTTGTTTATGCGTCCGATTGTAATGGAACATCGGGTAACAACTTGCTGATGATGCGTCATTATATTTTATACTAGCTTTTGCTCGCGGCTCCGCCCGCGTGTATGTCGGTTATCGCGGTAAAAAGTAGCCTATGTCCTTTCCCAAGTTCAGTTCTATCTTCATACCAAATTTCATCAAAATCGGTTCAGTGGTGTAGGCGTGAAAGCGTAACAGACAGACAGAGTTACTTTCGCATTTATAATATTAGTAGGGATTATGACTGTTCATAATTTAATTAACAAAGCTAATATTTATTGTATAAACAAGGTTACCATTGTAAAACAAAATAGGTTACCAGTCCCAAGTAAATTAATTATCCTGTTCGGCCCTAGATGGCGTAAGTGTCGAATTGAATCGCATTATCGTTTGCTTACAACTATTGTTTTTAAGCCTTCACATTGTTTAGTAAATATCTCGCTCTGAGGTACTGATTTTTTCTTTAAACAGGTATCACTGGATTCAAGGCACTTTGTACCGATATTGAACAATGATCATTCGCTATAAAAATATAGTGACGCATAAACCAAGCATCGCTTCCTGACCAATGATGTCAAAAGAAAATATATTTTCAATGGAGTTTTATTCTGCCAGTTGGTGTTTGTCACGAAACCACAGATAACCACCAAGACAGACCTAGATGGGTGACCGTTTGAGACATGATATGATATAAGCGTTTCCGTGATTCAGAGGTCAAGTTAAGCAGTCGGTCCCGGTTGTCATCATCAGATAGCAATCGTGAAGCTTAGTTGGAAGCCTTCTAGCGGGTTAAAAAACATCCAACAAAAGATTACGTAGCCACAACGTGTCTTGTCAGTCCCCAACCCGCACTCAGCCAGCGTGGGGACGTATGGCCTTAACCCTCTCTTGAGAGAAGACCCGAGCCCAGCAGTGGGACGTTATGGGTTGTTGACTGAATGTATTATTCATCAACAGCCTTTAACAGTCCACTGCTGAATATCGGCTTCTTCTTAGAAGGAGGTTTTGGCCTACTATACCACGCTGGCCAGACGGGTTGGTATAGGGTTGGTTTCAAGTTTTCCTTCTCTTTGCATTGATGTTGTCTGGCGTAGTTTATCCTTTAGTCGCCTTTTACGACACCCTCGGGATGGATAGGGGTGGTGACACTCTGTATTCTTAATCCGTCACCACACGGACTGTTATTACCTGAACACATTTCTGAGTAGGACAGGTTCTAGTATAGCATCCAGCATCTCCCTGATATTCTCCAGTATGACTGGGTAGCCGAGTTGGATGGCGTTCTCCAACACCCTCACGTAGTTGCTGTCGGTGAGCTTGATCACCTTCAGCTGGTTCTCTCGCTCCATGTTCTTCACCCATTTGTTGGCTTGCTCTGAGCGGACAAACAAACGTAATGTAATATATTAGATAACAATCTTCAATATTATTTATTAGAAAACAATGTTAGATATTATGTATAAAATAGAAAAAAAAATTGATCAAAGAAAAACTATGCCGAGTACCGAAATCGCGACAGGCATGCCTATGATATTTGAGGAGTTCCCCCGATTTCTCCAGGATCCCATCATCAGATCCTGGTTTCCGTATCATTGGACCACATGGGAGTCACTAGCTTTCAAATAAAAAAGAATTATCAAAATCTGTTCACCCTATTGACTGAGTTGTTGGTCTAGTGGTTAGCGTATGCGTCTAGTGGTCTCAGGTTCGATTCCCGGGTCGGACCAAATGTTTGTAAGATTTACAAATATTTGTTGCGGAGTTTGGGTGTTTGTTTTGTATATTGTGTATGTATTTACAAAAAAAGTATGTTTATGTATCAGTTGTTTAGTACCCATAATACTTGCTTGTTTGGGGCTAGATGGCGTTGTGTCTAAGATGTCTGAAACATTTATTTATCCGAAGTTCTGAGGTAACAAACAAAAAAAAAGATACAGTTGAATTGATAAACTGCTCCTTTTTTGAAATTGGTTAAAAACGTACTCCAATTGCACCGATCTTCAAGTGTTCAAGCTGCTAATAGACAACAGTAGTCATTTTCCATCATGTAATCTATGTACTCACGTTTTTGTATACATACTAATATTATAAATTCTAAATTAACTCTGTGTGCCTATTACGGTTTCACGGCTTTTAGCGCTGCATCGATTTTAATAAACTTTGGTTCCAAATTTTGATTTTTGAGGAAACACAGACGACTTTTTACGGTTATATGCTCACTTTAATGAAGGCTCTCTATCATATTAGGATAAGAGATAGCTATCCATCTTTATCTTCGTAATGATTTAAAATTCTTATAACTCGATAAATTGGATATACCTTGAGGGTCAATCATGAGCGGCCACCTCCTTGACTTCTCCACAATGATGCCGTTCTCAATGGAGAAGGCGTCCACGGGCAGTCCCGCGATGTTCCAAGCGCGGATCACCACCGGCTCTCCCAGGGTCGCGATCAGAGAGAACTGCTCCGAGCAAGGTATTTCTGCAATCGAAACATGATTCATTGTATTTAATTGCGAATTGTCGGCACTAGCCAATACTATTCGTAATAAGTAGCTGAAGGAAGAAGCCAACGATTTGCAATTCAAAACAAGTTTTAATTTTTCCTTACTTTACTGTTCTTTAAGTAGAGGAAATTTGAAATTTGATTTGTTCAGCTTACAGTAAAAATGCTTTTAGGATAAAATCGCCCATCGCCTTTCGTAGCCATTTACAAGTACATTTTTTGCCTCTACTAGAATATTTTACGTATATTATTTATACTAATGTTATCGATTCGAAAGTAACTCTGTCTGTGTGTCTATTCTGCTTTCCTTGCTAAACCGCTGCACTCAAATTTGGTATGGCATTACTTTGGTTCTTGCTACGGGTAGAAGCTAGTTCAGACATAATTTTCATCATCATCAACAGCCTTTAACAGTCCACAGCTGGACATAGGCCTCTCCTTAGAAAGGAGGTTTTGGCCTAGTATACCACGCTGGCCAGACAGGTTGGTAAAGGGTTGGTTTCAAGTTTTCCTTCTCTTGGCAGTGATGTTAGCTGCTTATTTTGTTCCTTTAGTCGCCTCTTACGACACCCATGGAATGAATAGGGGTGGTGACACTTTGTATTCTTAATCCGTCATAATTTTAAAGTGTTACAATAAAGAATGAGATCTTACCAAGTTCTATGGCGCGTTTGTTCCACACGACCACGATATCCTTCCTGTAATTAACTGTGTACGGTCCGAGGTACGCTATGCAGCCGGCGGCCAACAGCACATCACCTGGAAATGGTATTAAGAATATAGACTAAGTACTAAGTACCTCTTTTTGCAAAAATCTAGTAATCGACGCAACAATTTCTATATCGCGATTCAGGGTTATGAGTTAATCCGTAGTTCGGTGTATCTTCGATAGATGGTGTTGTAGTATTCTTTGTTTTTTTGAAGTCTTACAAAATGACTCTACTCAACTTGATAAAAAGCGTGAATAGAATCCAGGAGTAATGGTCACCATCCGCAGACAACGCAGTATGGTGACCCACACAATGGCGCCCTATTGAGATGCTTCTGTATCATTGGGCCTCCGGTTTCGCACTCACCAAAGAGATATTTAATAGGTAGTAGAGCCACGCTGATTTCATCACGAATGGTCCGGCTCGACCGAGGCAGTACTACCCTCACACAGAAGACCATCCTAATAATGACAGAATTCTTGCCGTCGTATTTCGTTGGTGAGTGTGAGACCGGAGGCCCAATCATTCTGCATCATTCTCCCGGCCTTCGAAGACCGAGAGAATTATGCTGAATTATCTAACCAGGCCGCCATTGTATGGGACACCATGCTACATTCCCTACCCTCACAATGAGCATGGCGACCCCTACTCCTGGATTCTATTCATGCTTTCCATCAGGCAGAGTGCTTTAGTAGGCTTTAATATAAAAAAAAACATACGTCTGCACGACTGATATCATTCTAAGTAGGTCTTCTATCACCTTTATTTTGCGCTGTATATGAAATTTACTAAATGTAACACCTACCAATAATGTTGGACAGAAGCACTTGCAGTTGGTGTGCCAGTTCAGTCCACCTCGCCTTCTCCCCCCCAAGTCCACCGATGAGCTGTTCAGCACGCTGCAGCTTAGTAGAACAGAGGTCTATCTCGTCTTCTAGCCCTTTCTTCTTGCGAGTCATTTCTGCAAACTCGTCGTTAAGTGCCTAGTAACATGATGGGATTATTAAACGTATTTTTTTATTTAAATCATCCTTATTTCAGTAGAAGGACGTTCATTGATGGACATAGGCCTCCAAAGCTCTCCACAACAACCGCACAGTATGTTAGAAAATAATCGTAACTATATTTTTCATAGGAACTCAAAAAGTTTTACCTGTCTCACATTATTTATTCTCGGAAATAAAGTTATCCTGTCTGGCCATCATGACATAGTATACATAAACCTCCTTTTGCAGGAGAGGCTTATACCCAGCAGTGGAATAAGCTATAGACGGTAGTAGAGCCACGCTGATTTCAACACGAATGGGCCGGCTCGACCGGGGCAGTACTACCCTCACACAGAGGACCAGCACAGCACTCGTTGTTAAATGTGAAACCGAAGGCCCAATCATTCTGCATCATTCTCCCATCTTTCAAAGGCCGGGAAAATGAGGCAGAAACATCCGACCAGGCCGCCATAGTATGAGTCACCACGCTGCATTGCTTTCCCTCACAATGCGGTTGGTAACCCCTACTCCTGGATTCTATTCATGCTTTCCATCAGGCAGAGTAATCACTTTGGTAAGCTACAAAAAAATCGGTTGTCTGTAAAGTCGTTTTACTGACGATAGTTGAACGTGACAACGTCAAGATTGTGCCTCTTTGTTGCTCGTTCCACGCTCTCGCTTGCACTTTAAGCCTTTATTGGAACGCCTCAGAGCGAGGTAACGCCGCATGAGTCATGTTTTTTCGTGCGTGCAGCCGGCTCCATCGAATTATAAGACGTTGTCACGTCAAAAAATGTTTTCTTAGTGAAAAAGCGTGAATCTAATTAAGATGATGATGTACTCCTAGCTTATTTCGGCCTCAACGGAGACCAGTCAACTACGTTGAAGATTATAGTGCAAAAGTGCGTGCGCTTACAGAGGTGCACTCTCTGTTCCGTCACTAAATGTATGATAGTTAAGTGGTTATAGAGTTCACCTGTAGTTTGTCGAGTACGGCCTGCAGCTGCGCGCGCTTGGCGTTGAGCGTGTTCATCTGCGCCTGCAGCTCCGCCTCCGCCTCCGCCAGCGCTGCCTTCTTCGGGGCCACCACCTGACACACACACACAGATCTCACTACATGTACCTCCTACAGAGATATCCACACTAGCTGACCCGATCAACCTCGTCTGCGGATTCTATTCCCCGTAGTGTGATGTTATATAGTGTGAACAAAAATTTTTTTTTTTTTTAAAGTTTTGTTCCTTATTTGATTTCAACCCGTAATAATTGTGAAAAGCTAGATTACTATCATTTGCCAAGGTGTTTTGGGCCATTTGTTTATTTTAATCAAACATTGTTAAATTATGATGATACAGAAAACTATTTTAATTTTCACTTTATATTATTATACCTACCTTAATGACTCTGTCGTACACGTCCATGGCTCGCACCCATCGACACAGACCCTCGCAAGCTGACGATACTTTGGCGATCACAGCCGGATCAAACTCGCGGTCTGGGATGTACCTGGGGGAAGGAGTCACGTGTACTATTTCTCACATAAACTCTTACACACCTACACTGGGCCGATACAACTCTCTCAGACCTATTGAGATGCTTCAGCATAATTGGGCCTCCAGGCTCGCACTCACCAACTAAACACGACAAAATGAATGCTATCTTTTTCTTTCAGGTTCTTTTCGGGCAGGCAGGACTACCTTGGGAATCGGTGAATGATAACGTCGTTTGGTCGGAGATTTCTCCACCAGGACGTAGGCTAGTAATTAGTAGTAAATTGTCTGGACTCTGTACAGGCTTTATTCCTCATATGAGTTTAATACCTATTAGGTAGTAAAACTATTTTTTTTTACATTTAAGCCTACCCAAGTGAATCTACTCTGTCTGATGGAAAACACGAGTAGAATCCAGGGGTACATTAGTAGGTCACTATTCTCATTGTTAGTGCATACAATGCAGCATGGTGGCCTGGTCAGGTGTTTCTGCATCATTCCCCCGGCCTCCAGAGGAAGGGAAAACGATGCAGAATTATGGGGCTCCGGTCTCACACTCACCAACGAAATACGACAGCACTGATGCTGTCATTTTCAGGTTGGAGTTGTGTATAAGTTTAGTATTGCCCCGGTCGAGCCGGCCCATTCGTGCTGAAATCAGCGTGGCTCTACTACTTACTAAGATTCAGTATATTTTTAAGTATTGGATTTTACGAAGTTATAATTAACTTTACTACAAACTTCTGAAACCTGAAAGTCCTATTAAAGCGACTCCCTCCCATTTTGTAATTACTCGTACATGCATTAACCATCTTATAGTCCGATACTCACTTCTCTCTGATCTTCTTCATAGTAGCCGGTGGTATATTGTCCTTGTCGTAGTTTTTCAAACTTTCCAGGAACTTCATGTCACCAAGCATCTTCTGTGACGGACCCCAGAAGTCTTCGAATGCTTTACCTGTAAATAATTTTAAAATTATTATTTCAAACCTTAGACGAAATCAAAGAAAAGGAGTTTATCCACTAAATCCGTATTAGAAATGATTTCTCAAAAGCTTTACCGCTTGGGTCCATTTTCCTATCACCCTTGATGCCTTTCATCACACACACTGCTTCCATCACCAGCTTAACACCAGCAGGTGGGTTCTTCATACTCTTGACGAGGGTAATGTCGGCTGGTTTCAGGGTATTCAGGGCGTTTAAGGCCGCCTCGAGGGCTGGTACTGCTTCAGCCAAGTCTGACTCACAGTCGTCTTTAATAGCTTGAGCTGCCGCGGCGGCTTCGTTAGCAAGAGCTTCATCAGCTCCTACAATCTGAAGCATGATAAGAACGTTCAATGTTTTACTGATAACTAGCTGTACCCTGCAGCGTTAACCGTGCTTGTTGTGATACGTTTACGTTGCATCCGTTCGAAAAAATTAAAACAAAATTAAAATATATTTTTTTTAGTGTAATTACCTTATGTATCTACTTCAATATGTAAAAAACTTATTTGAAATAAATTTAAAATTACATAAACATTTAAATATTATTTATTTGTATGGATTTAGAACTATTGTATGTTTTACATTTCAGGTGATGGATGGCGACGATAAAGACAAAGATGGGGCGCCATCTATTCAGCAGACGCGAGAAGTTATGTTACCCAGCACCGTATAAGTTGTATACGTCTAAAAGTTAAACGGACAGCAGATTATAAGAATGCAACAAATTTAGTCTCACTTCTTTCTGTTTCTCCACCACGACAGTATCCTGCTCGATCTTAATCATGAGTTTCTCCGTCTTATCTGAAGTTTCCACCAGCAGCGGTTGAAGGTCTCTCAGTTGTTGCTGCATAACAGCGACCTGCCCAGCAGCAAAATCTAGCTGCTCGAGTCCAGTTTCGTACCTAAAACGTTCAAAAACATTATCACCGGCACAATATTATCTTATTCGTATTCTCATCATCTTCCTTACCAAACGTCTTCAATAGTCTATTATTGGACGTAGCTTCTTGGTAGAAAAGAAGTTTTGCCCTACAATAGCAAGTTATAGCCAGATAAATTGGTCTAGGGTTTATTTCAAGTTTTCTCCCTATTCGCGGTGATATTTTGCTACATAATTCGTTGTCTTACCCAGTTCTTACTACATCCAAGAGATAAATAGGAGTGTAATTCTACATTCTTAATGTGTTCCAAAAGGAATCAGCTGACTACGAGATTTGTCACGCATTGTTGTACAGTTTTGAAATGTATTTTACCTAATTCTTGAGCAGGTGATCTGGTTGACTTTCATAGCATATAGATTCTGGAAAGCTTTGATCATCTCCAAGAAACTGGTTGGAGTGACGTACACCATTCTGCGTTGTTCTGCGTAGAAACTGAAATAGATTGTGTTATGTGAATGTTAGTATTTTTCATCGATCTTCTTGATTCTTATTAAAAAGTCGTAAACTCAAAATTGAACTTGGACTTTAATGGACCCTAGGAATATTAATTTTTTTTCACAGGTAATGTCCCATGGAATTTTTATAGGAACACAGATGGCGTTGTAATCACCACGTTGCTTCGCCGCTTTCTACTGCTGGAGTGTTGTGAGACCGATCCTCACATGGGAAAGCAATTGAGTGATGCACAAATGTTGTTCGATGTCAGGGTGTTTCATGCAAATTCATGGATATATTGTGCGAGAGTCGTCGTTAAGTATAAGTAAAGTGAAGTACTCAGCGCTGAGCTTGACGACGGTGATGTGGAAGAGCTGGCACATGTCGACGCAGGCGGCCTGCAGGTCCTCCTCTACGTTCTCGATGCGCGACACGAACATGCGCGCCACCGCCTCCAGCGCCTCGCTCGGCCACGCCGTGAACCTGACCACACACACATCCTCACATACCTTTTTGACACTTAACCATCTTACTTTACATAGCGACGGCAGAAAGTGGAAATATTGTATCTGAAAATATCTAATTTTACACCAGAGCCAAAAAACCAAATCAAAAATTCTTAACTCGTAAATTAATAAATTTTAAAAGTTAAAATTCGAAATGTATATCTCTTTACATAAACATCATGTAATGAGACACAGATCATTCAACGCGGTTTTTTCTCTGATCTCAACTATACCAAATTATCTTATTACTTCCTATAAATTAACCGACGACGATAATTTTATTTCATTTTTTTAATCTCTGAAAAGTTCATCAACAACCCATAATATCCCACTGCTGGCCTTGGAACTCCTCTCAGGAGAGGGTTAAGGCCTCCACGCTGACAGAGTGCGAGTCGGTGACTAAGAGTAAGAGAGGTGTTTAGTTCACTACGCATGACACAGACGCCCTACTACACTGCATGACTTCTTTAGTCCACAATGAAAGCGTATAAAATACAGAAAAAAAGGCAATTTCTGAAGTATACCCTTCTATATTGTCAGATCACGGACGCACGCGCCCACTCGCTATCGTCGTTACCAGTCGACTGCACTGTGTCACGACCTCATGTGAGTTGGAGATGACATAATGTCATTCATTCACAGATAGTACAGTAAGCGAATGAATGAATGAGTGACTACAATTTAAAACTTAACATTTGGAATCCAAACAATATCTTAACTGTAATCTTACCAATCAATCGTGGCGCAGTTGATCAGAGACGGAAACATCCTGAGGCGGTTCCTAAATGAGTCGCCAATGGGAGACATCGCCAGGACAATGCGAAGGTTGGCTCTCACTCTCTCCACGTAGAACGTAAACATGGCCAGAGGAGTGGTCTCGATTTTACGGCCCTATCAAAAAATATATATTTCTTCAGTAATACTGTAGTTACTGTATGGGAATGGTGATCAAGAGGTCTTGGGTTCAAATCCCGGGTCGGATTAAATGGTTGTTTCGGAGTTTGGGTTTTTTCTATCTAGAATATGTATGTATTTACAAAAAAAATATAAATATATAACTGCATATATTACATACAGACAGACCAATCAGACGTGCTCATCACACACAATCTTTGTCCTGGTGGGAACCAAACCTATGACCTTTTTTTGCATTGCAGTTAGGATAGCTAGCCACTTGATCAACAGATCTAACAGATTAAAAAAAACTCACCGCATCCCTGACAGCCGTCTGCATCTTATCCAATATCTCCACCTTTTCATCCATACCATACAAGTTCGGTATATCACCGGTGTTGAGCAGCATGTTGATGTCTTCTACCATACCTTCATACATTATCTGGATAAATATTATATTTTTATAAAAACTATAGATATTCTAAAAACCATTCGCGTTAAGAAAATAGTGACGCAGGTATCAATAGTTTTATATGAACTAAGATGGTTTACTAGGGAAATTCTTAGACAATATTTGGGTACAGAGAAGAGTACTTTACCGTAGAGTATATGGAGAAAATACAAGTAAGCCAATTTTAGATTGTATTGCATTACTATCCTTTAAGTCTATCTGAAGTAGGTAGACTTCAGTCGCTCTATGAAGCAAGATTCTCCAAAGGTTTAAGTACTTATATGCGTGTCTGATAAGGCTCTATGACTTTTTAGTTGATCTAAAGTTGTTGTTCCTTTTAAACAGTGTACGCACTAAAAATACAAGGACATAACCTGATTATCAGCGAAGAGGAAGACCAACGGTTTCCCGATAATGCCAGCCTTCATGAGGAGCTTTCTGATGTCGTCACGCCACTCGGTCTGACCGTACACTCGCGATATTTCTATCTGTTAACATATAAACACATTCTTAGTGATTTATTGCATAGGTGGTAAACGAGTACATGGGTTATCTGATGGTAAGTGGTTACCGTTACTCATATTTGTTTTATGTGTTTAATGTCTATTTACCAGAGTACTTAAGCCATCTCCTTGGTAGGTCCCCTTAACGTAGGTAGTAGGATACATCTAAGCACTTATATGTCTTCTAAAGTTTAGTGAAAAATAAAATACTACTAAAGGTTAACTAGTTCTCCACTAATGGCTTGTTGAATTTAGCGAGACGTTGATCAAAACGGCCATAGATAAGTGTTCTTTGTTTAAAATTATTTATGATCAATAATGATTAATTCTTTAGAAATGATTGAAGGGTTTTATTTTGAAGTGTTTTTCATAACCTGTAACATACCTGTATGACATTCATTTCGAGAATGCTGGCAGCTAATTTAACAGCACTGCTTCGACCACTGCCGCCTACACCAACTAATAGCAAATTGCCTGCCAACAAACAGATCCTTAAGTTAAGTTCACAAATAGATCTTTAAGTTTTCTAAACAAACCTTGATACCTAAAGAAATCGAACTTTTATTATAATTAACGTTGTCTAAATTATTTTCAATTGTATAAAATAAAAGTATTTAAACTAACAATTGTACTTTATTTAAAAAATCGGCCCCACTTTACGTGTACGGAAGGTACCCGTAATTAAAATACATATTCATGTAAGGTTTCATCTTTTTAGCACTTACCGTTTGGACGGTAAGTCAAGGACGGACGGACGGACGGACATGACGAATCCATAATGGTTCCGTTCCGAGTCATAAACTTAGAAACCCTAAACAGCCAAAACCAAAATACCAAGCCCAGCAAAAAAATTCTTCCTAGTAAATGCCTAATTTGTTTTTGCAAAAACTAAGAAACTAATGAACTTCACATTCCTTATTATCACAACTTTATCACAGCTTATAATATTCCAGTGTTGGCCTACGCTGGCCAGACGGGTTGGTATGAGGTTCATGACAAGTTTACCTTCTAAATTCTTATATCTTATTTAATTCTTCTTTCTTAAAAAAAATCAAGAGCCGAGTACACTTGACAAACGTACATTTTTATATGAATGACACAAATTTATCGGCGGTCGCCACATCAGTCTATACTCTGCTGACTGAAATCAAAGTCAATCAACAATATTTGCATCCGTTTCTGTATATTTGAAAAGACCTTCCTGACATACGATTTATTTTTAAGTAATGCGTTGTCAAAAAAAATAATTTCTCAACTTTACTAAAATAGTAGAGCTGGTGCAATAACCACAAAACCTACCACCGGTACAAGCTGATAAAAGATTAAGAACAAACCGTTATCTTGTAGCAGCACACGACAGCATCTAGATATGTGGTCCAGCGCGTATCTGAACATCACCAGCGACATGGGAGATGATGACACCACGTTGTACTCTTCTAAATAGTACTCCATTTTCTGGGCCATGTCGTTCAAATCCAATACCTGGTTTAAAAGTGACACTTGATGACAAAGAATAACCTGACTGCTAAATAAACCTTCAACATGAAGTGAATTTGCAGTTTGGCCCCTTAGCAGTTGGTATAATATATAGTTGGTATAATAAGGTTGCAATTGCTATTGCAACCTTATTCAAACCATTCAAGTAAAATGTGCTTTTTGAAAATATATTTAGGTATATCTTTTCTATAGGCATAGGGGGTTCCAGTGTCTGTGTCACTAAGTTATTCATTCACTCGTCCACTGTGAATGAATGAGGTGTCACTAAGTTATTCATTCACTCGTTCACTATGAATGAATGAGGAGGAAGCATTATGTCATCTCGAGAGTACGTGCGGTCGACTGTTAGCGACGATAGCAAGTGGGCGCGTGCGTCTGTGAGCCGTCAGGGGTTTGTTATAAAAAAAAAAAAACATTTTAACACTTAAATGCTATTATGCTAATATTTTCCATGAGTACCTACTAATCAGTGGCTTCATTTTAACACCCAACTTTTTACTTTACAAAATTCTCGAGTGTGCTAACAGGAGTAGCAGAGATATATGTTTATATTAACTGTTATTTAATATGAAAGGGAAGTATGAAGGTGAGGTTCTATCTGGCGAGGCATTAATTGTCACCACATCTATGATCCCCTGGGCGTCGTAAGAGCCGACTAAGAGAGCAAGCTGGGTAGGATAATAGCGTTGCAAAGAGAATGAAAACTTACACTATACCAAACCATCTGGACAGAGTGAAGGCCTAAACCTCTTTTTTAAAGAGAGGTCCATGTCCAGCAGTGGACTATTAAATGCTGTTAGAAAAGAAAAAAAAGCGACCAAGTGCGAGTCGGACTCGCCCATGAAGGGTTCCGTAGAAGCAAGTAACATCATATAAAAGTTATTTTAGTTCGTTGTAACTTTGATCGTTGTAGCTCTGATCGATGTTTTAATAATAGTGTATCGATTGAATGAAAGGTAAAATGCGGTTTACCAAGATAAGTGTCTCCTATTTCTGGAGGCATCACCGACCAAACTCTCAAGAGCCCACGCCCTAACGTGCTCGCGAACTAGCCCTTGTATTCCGATTATATCTATCTAATTGTATTGATTGTGAAAACAATAAACTTCTTGTAAACTCTCGTGATTTAGTATATATCTCTTTCTCCCCCTGCTATCGTGAACAAACCGGCGACTAAAGCCGAGTTACGTGACACGACTTATGACGTATTAAAAAAAACTACTTACTAGATCTCGTTCAAACTAATTTTCGTTGGAAGTTTGCATGGTAATGTCCATTATATTTTATTTTTTAGTTTTATCACTCTTATTTTAGAAGTTACAGGGGGGGGGGACACATTTTATCACTTTGGAAGTGTCAATTCAATTTAAAAAAATAATAGAAACCTCAATATCATTTTTGAAGACCTGTCCATAGATAATGGATATAACCCCTCACGTATCATCATCATCAACAGCCTTTAACAGTCCACTGCTGGACATAGGCCTCTCCTTTGAAAGGAGGTTTTGGCCTACTATACCACGCTGGCCAGCCGGGTTGGTAAAGGGTTTGTTTCAAGTTTTCCTTCTCTTGGCAGTGATGTTAGCTGCTTATTTCCTTTAGTCGCCTCTTACGACACCCACGGAATGAATAATTTTTTTTCTGTTTTAGTGAGAAAATCTTAATGCGGTTCACAGAATACATCTACGTTCCAAGGTTCAACAGTGTAGATCTTATCGGAGAGAAAGAAGCCGGGAGAATCATGCAGAATGACTAGGCCTCCAGTCTCACAATCCCTTGTTAGGATGGTCTTCTGTAAGAGAGTAGTATTCTCTTTTACCTATGAAATTGTAGTATGTACCTGATCATATATTTTAGGATCAGCATCCGGCTCCATGTAGTTACCAAAGATGATGTTAGCGGCGTGCCTGTTCCCGCACTTCTCTCCCTCGGGCACGTACCCCATGTCCGTCATCACCTGGTCACAGTGCACGCGGAAGTACGCGTACACTGACTTGTACACTATGTCGAACAGACGTAACCTGTAATGGTACACAAGGGTATTTGAACCTTGCTGGATAACGAATAAAGTCGCATTTGGAACGTCAGAAGTGATTAGCATGCCTTATTTGGAATCGTTTGTGGGTAAACAAATAGGTCAGGTTCGACTGAAGCGATGGGAGGGCCTCAAAGAAAATTTCTGAAAATCAATTCTTAAGTTCTTAAGCTATTCACCAAGTAACAAGTCCACTCGTTTGTCCTATATGATATTATTATAACAAGAATTAAGACCATATTTACTAAAAACTTAATTCAAAACGTGTTGTGTACGCATTTGGACGCAAACGTACATGTGCACATATGCTAATGAAAATGATTTCTGACACATGATCACTCTTAATAAAAAGTGCAAAATAAAGACTTACCTGTCGCTGTCATCGACCAGTCTATCGTAGAAAACCCTGTAGGTCTCGTGCATCCAGAGTATAACCATTTTGTTGAGATCCTTCATATGAGTGGCTGGCACCAGCAATATGCCCTTCACCACCCTCGCGAAGTCCCGCAGGTTGAACAGATAGTGGCACTTGCTGGGTGTCGGGAGGAATTGGAGTGTAACGGTTTTGTAAACTTCCATAATAGCCCCGACTATTGCCTAGAAGTTTGACACAGCTGTGAGTAGGTACGATTGGACATTAAAAAGTAGTAGTTTAAGGTTAAGTTCAAAAAAGTTAGCTAGCTAGCTAAAGCTTAGTCTACTTTCACCAAAAATCTGAGAGTGAATAAAATATAGCAGTAATGGATGAGTGAACTTCAAATTTTTCAGAAGAAATAATAAGAACGTCGACATTGTCAATAATTTTGGACAATTAACGGTAGTATTTTTTTGTTTCAAATTTGAATATCTAAATAAAGCAAGAATTTTGAAATTGGTTCTTGAATGAACGGAAAACTAAACTAAACTAAAACTGAACTAAAAAGTAGTTTTGACGACACATAAAACACACAAATTCATTGACGACCTCCCCTTTTCTTGAAGGCCTACCTACCAGTAATACCTATCAAGTACTCAGTTGATATAATGTCCATATCTATGCAAACCTTGGATTGCCTCTGAAGCGCTTCTGGAAATCCCTTAGACAAATGCCAGTCCATAATAGTTACAAAGATCTTGTTCAAAGTGTTATCCTCAAACGAGTCCAGGGTGACAAGCAGCATGTGCCTGGTCAACCTGCTTGTGATCAGGTTAGACCCACCTCCTGGAGGAAGCATGGCTGATACGAAGAGCTGGAAGATAAAAAGGAAATTTCGATTAGTGGTGTTCGTAGATTACCAACAGTTGATGTTTGGAAGTTGGAGCGAGAATTCCTATATCGCGATACAGGATGAGTAAATTACGAGACTGTTAGTACGTATTTCGGCGTGTCTTCGTTAGATGGCGCTGTAGTATATTTTAATACTACTATTCATTAAAATAAAGTACTGTAATTTTGACATTAAATTTTAGAAATACATTACAGAAATAAGTTACAAGTATTTAAAGCTTAATCTGTTTCCACAATACATAAGCGAGCGAGATATTCTTACCACATCGACGACCTCCTGCCTGACCATTTCCTTCAAGTCATACCAGTGTCCATGATCAATCCACTGCCGGAGCAGTTCTAGAGGTGGCTGAGCTCCGTACTGCTCCTTCTGTGGCATGCTCAGGTCATCCACGAACAACACACACTGCAATTTGAGACAAAGGTTCGAAAGGTCTTATTCTTCCTAGCTTTTATTCCTAAGGTTATTTGGGGTCGGTTACTAGTTCCACCGGTTTTACCTTAAAATCAGTTTTTACACGGAGTATCTGGCATCGGACCTCCGTAACTCTAAAGGAGAACTGAAATTCTGTGGTTGAACTAGTTGTCAGTATATTTGAAGGCACTGACTTCCCAATAATGACTGCCATAGATGTTCATGACAACCGGGACCGGCGGCTTAACATGCTCTCCGAGACACGAGCGCAAAGCACCGCCAAACTTGTATACTACGGGCTGTTATTAATTACTTCTTGTAAAAAAAACCAAACAACACTTTTGGAACGACCCGGGATTTGAACCCGACACCTCTTGATCTGCAGTCGCACACGCTAATCACTAGACCAACGAGTCAGTTGGTTCGATTGCTACAGAAATTTTGAGAACATTAGAACCGTACTGAGTATTCAAGTGATACGAACCTTTTTGCCCATAGAAGGTCCAAACACACCTTTACGCCTCCTATCTACTTTTGACATTATGATGTCTTGTGTCTGAAATTAACAGAATATAATATTAACAACAATTATCAAAAAGGTAATCAAAAAAAAGAAGCTCGCTTAGTCGCTGTGTACATTTATTTTCCCAATCAGTACTGCTAAACTGACAATTGTTTGTCAGTCTGTACGTCTGTCTGTTTGTTCCGGCTAATTTCTGGAACGGCTGGACCGAATTCGACCGGACTTTCACTTTCACTGGTAGAAAGCTGATAAGATAAACAGTAACTACGGCTATGTTGTTTTATACTGGCTTAACTCTGCGGCGCTACTCGCGATTTATAACAATAATTCTAGGCGGGTAACACCGCGGGACACAGCAAGTTAGTCACAAAAATCATATACCTGGTTGGCGGTAGTTCTCGCTGAGAAGTTAATGGTGTTGGTGATGTATCTCTCTTTGGGCAAGGACATGAGGTAGTTGAGGACGAGCGAGGACTTGCCCGTGCCGGTCGGACCCACGATGAGGATGGGTATGCGAGCACGCACCATCTTTGTCACGAAGTAGCGCAGGCACGCGTTCTCGTTCGTCAGGATTATCAGGTCGCCCACCTGAGCAGGATAACATTAGGTACCTGACAACTTGAATGCAAAGTCAAGGTGGAGGTAGAAAGAAATAGCATATATTTTACAGTCAACTACCACCGTCTCTCCGATACATATTGATCCATCCTAAGGTTGCCTGGAAGAGATTCCCTTTGGCAATAAGGCCGTCCTTTGAACACTAGATACATATGCCCTTTTAATGTATGTAGGTACTGTATTGTAACTCTGTAATAAGGTGTTTAATTCAAAATCAAAAAGAGTATTCTATTCAAAAGGCATGGAGTTTAGCTAACAAAATGACTGCTCAGTTTACTTAGCATGCTTTCATGAGTAAATTCCAAGAGTGGTGATCACCATCTTTATGGTGAATTCGAACAATTCAGCACGGTAACCCACACTATGGAGGTTCAGTGAGATGGACCCGGGATCATAGAGGAAGTCATGCGCTAGGAGTCAGTTCTAGGTTCTTTTTATGGCAAATGAAAACTGTGGGAAAACCATGCTGCCGATAGTTAATATGTGAGTAATACTAACAGTAACTGCAAATTCTAAGTGTCCTGCAGCAATTTAAATACCTTCATATTAGGAGACAGAGGAAGTTCCTTCTCAAGTTCCATCCAAGATATCCAGGTGCCGTTGTTTCTTTTATCATACACGTAGTCGTACACCGTGTCCTTGTCTTGGAACAGCTGGTTCTTGGTCAGCTTGAAAGACTTGGGTTTGGGGTACGCTGCGTTGCTTCCATCGAGAAGCTTGCGGAAGAAGACGTCGAAGGCCTTGCGGCTGTCACCTGGAAGTTTTTAAAGCGTGTAGTTTCAGAGCATATTTAGAAAATATTCAACTTGATGTCAATAATGCAAGAGAATTTTGTAGGCCGATTCACTTTTTTTAATGCACTTTTCGTAACTATTCCACTGTATCTATTTTCTTATTTAAAATACTCAGTAAGAAGTATGTGTTATTAAAGTTGTTTATTAAACTTACTTTTATAATATTAAACTCACTATAAAAGATAGGGTTGATGAACGTACTGTCACAAACAAACAAGCCAACGACATTTGCCTACCTAGCCCTGTAATTGATCATTTCGGGTATCTATGTATAATATGTATGTATTTCCAAAAAAATGTGTATTTATATATTTATATCAGTTGCTTTGTACCCATAATACAAGCTTGCTTAGTTTAAGACTACGCCAGACAACATCTATGCAAAGAGAAGGAAAACTTGAAACCAACCCTATACCAATCCGTCTGGCCAGCGTGGTATAGTAGGCCAAAACCTCCTTTCTAAGGAGAGGCCTATGTCCAGCAGTGGACTGTTGAAGGCTGTTGATAATAATAGTTTAAGACTAGATGACGTTGTGAGTAAATTGTCCGAAATATTTATTTATTTATACATGTTATTTAGAGCTTCCCATGGCTTCAGCTACACCGTTCTTTGTATTACTTCTTACCACTCCACAATAATTATTTAATAAAAATAAAAACGACACTTACCGGTGACAGTAGCGCCCAATCCCCACAAGAGAGCGAACACGAAAGTACACTGCAGCCACATCGTACTGAACTGCGACTCCGACTCCAGCAGACAGGTGAACAGGCGGCTGAACGACTGTTGAGATAAAGGTTACATTATCCCTTCATTATCATAAATCCGAAAGTTACTCTGTCTGTCTGTACGTTGGTTACGTTTTCACGCCTGAACCGCTAACAGTTTTTGATTTTGGGATAGAGATAGGTGGAACCTTGGGAAGAGAAATAGGCTACTTTTCACCGCTATAACCGACATAGACGTGGGCGGAGTAGAGGGGAAAAGCTAATTTCTATTTTACTAGCTTTCATGTGCGGTTCCGCTCACGTCTATGTCGATTATCGCGGTAAAAAGTAGCCTATGTCCTTTTTAAGGTTTTGGAATATCTGGGTAAAAAAATTCAGTGCAGTAGTTTTCGAGTTTATCGCGAACAGTAAGACAGACAGACGCGTCGGAAGAATTTATAATATTTAGTGATATTATACGAGTATATAAGATAACCTGCGCCGTTGGTGTAGCGGTTACCGTATGCGGCTGATGGTATCGGAACTCCGCTACCCTGAGGGCGAACTGAATTCAAGTAATTCTGATCAGAAAATCTAAACAATACTTTTTGGCCCTACCGGGGAATCAAACCCGAGACCTCAATCACAGCAATATATGCTACCACTGCGCACATCCAGGCAGTCAATAGCTACGAGGCAACTGACTAAAAAGTTCTAGGTAAACATGATTGAACAAAATACGTACATCGAACTGATGTATTTCACCGACGATGACGAAATGCGTGCACTTGTGCGCAAGGAACTCCAGGATCGGCGGCACCAGCCAATCGATCAGCTCCTGGATCAGGTCGTACTGCTCCGGGATCAACTTCTTGGTCAAATACACGTTGTACGATATTAAGAAGGCACGCCACCCTGGGAAATATTGTGCTATGTAAAACATAAAATCTGGAGGGTTGTTGGCGTGGAGATGCGTCACCACGCTATATGATTGTCTGTGTATAAAGTCCACCTTATGTAATGTATTAAATGAAATAGTATCTAATGCGAAGTCGCCATGTTATATATGAATATTAATTTTCTCATATATTTCTTTAGTAAGTACAATTAACTCTATACCTTTGAAAGAGAAAACAAGTCCTCAATTTACTGACTGTATTGGCACAGAATATATATTAGTACAAGAACAGAAGAAAGAAATAGGGACCCTTGGTGTCAAAAGATTGAGTTCAATTTAGATCGCACAATGCGAAATCACCTACGATTATATTTACCTACAATTAAGTCTCTTTCTATCGTGTAACTCTTATCTGTTCTGTCGATGTCCTAGGTATAGTCAATATAGTCTGGCTGCCCGGGCAGGTACCCAGACTATACCGACTATACCTAAACTGCGGAGTGACACCCTCCTGGTATTGGTAAGATGTCTGATAGCCATTCAACTGAGCCCACATATAAAAACTAATTTTTACTCTTAGCTCCATCCGCGTGTATTTCGGTTATCGATATGAAAAGTAGGCTACAAAAGTGTCCTTTTTCTCTAGGTGGAAATCCCCTCGAAGGAAATACCTGAAACCTCGAATTACCTCGTACCACCTACGGCTTGTAGATAGTCCCCTCTTGAGTGGTACAAAAGTGTCCTAAATTTCATTAAAATTTAACGATAGTTCTTAGCCAGATATAATTATTTTCATTATTATAATATCATTTCAGTTAGAAGGGACTATAGTTGCGAGAAAATGATAAGGAGGGCAAATTACCAAGCTGTTCAGGTTCCATGTAGATCATCCCGCAGCGTGACACGGTGGCTGGAGACGCGAACTCTAAATCCGCCGCCTCGAAGATCAAGTTCATTTTGTTCGTCATCTGTACACATTATATTTAAAAATATATAGAACATTATAAGTGACTTGTACTATACATAACTATACAAAATAATTACTAATCCTGAATCGCGATATAGAAATTAGCATATATATGCAAGGAGTCCAGGGAGGGGATTTCCTTCTGGACTCCAACCGGCGCCTGCCCGCACTGTTGCGGGCACCTACTCTGGCTTCGACACTCTAATTGGGCAACGTCCGGTCACACGCGGACGCCGCCCCCTCGCGGTTGGCCTCTACTGCGGACGGACGGGAAACCCGTCCCGCCCATCCGCGGCCACTCTCAGGGCGGCATGAGACGGGTCCGATACGATGGCATCCTCCCGGGCCTTCTCCGCCACCTCCTTCTGCAAGATTACGTCCTCGCAGAAGGTTGCGACCGCGGTAAAACAACTGTCGCTGCCGGCCATCGATCTTATGACGGCCGGCAGCGAGAGATCCCCTCCGATGACTGCAGTGAGGACCCGGCGCTGCGCCGCCCAAGCGGGGCAGACCGCCAGCGTGTGCTGGGCCGTGTCCTCACTGCAGTCGCAGTGGTGGCAGGCGGGACTCGGTTCCCTCCTAGCGAACGAGTGCAGGTACTTTCCGAAGCAACCGTGCCCGGAAAGTACCTGCGTCAGCCGGAAGGAAAGGGTCCCGTGCTGCCGCCCTGCCCACTCCTCGATGACCGGCTGAAGAGCCTCCACGGCGTAGAAGCCAGCGCGTGGGGTCTCCAGCCGGAGCGACCATCTCAGCATGGTGGCTCGGCGAGCGGCTTCGCGCCACTCGCGCACGTCCTCGGGCGGAGGGCGAAATCCGCTCTCCGCCCGGAAGTCAGCCACTCGCCGATAAACTTCGGCGAGCACTTTCGCCTCCAAATCCCACGGGGGTGTTCCGGCCAAGGCACACGCCGCCTCTGTGGACACCGTGCGGTATCCACGTATGGCTCTGACCGCCAGTATCCGCTGGGGATATACAACAACCCAACATTAACCGTGGGGCCGTGGCCTGCAAGGCCTGGTTGAAGATTTTTTTTTGTTGGAGAGACACGATACCCGTTCCTCCACATAGGTATATTTATTTCTAGGTTACGAGCACTTGTACTTTCTTAAATAGATACGATGTAGTATTGATTTATCATAAGTACTTGGTCTTTTGAAACGGATTACTGTAACTAAGTACTAAAAGTAAATATTTTATAGTACCTAGGTATACATCTAAACCCAGGTCTTGGAAGTAAACGGCACGCTTCTATCAGGATATACACTCCTCAATTTGTACCACAATATTTTTATTATTCCACAATCCGTCTCAAAGAGATATCAGAATGATAAAGCAATCATAATTGACTTAGAGGAATACCTGAATGATCTCCCCACTCATAAGACACAGTTTCTTATTGTCGTCGAGCACCGTGTTCATGTTCTCGATCCACACGGCGTCTACAGGCCCGTCGAACAAGATCCACTTACGGTCTCGCGTAACTGACATGGCGTACTCTCTGAACGCTATGGCGAGGACTCCATCAGACCTAAAAATAAGTCATTTCACGTTAAGGAAATAGGTATCTAAAGTACGGCCAACGAGAAGCGATACTAAATGTAAACAAAACAGCAGGTCAGAAGCAGACAATATAGTTTTAAAAGTATCTGGCCAACCAAAAATTAGACTATTTTTTTTTTTTTTTATAATTCGAAGTATTGTATAATGTCAATTTAAATTAAATATCGACAATAATAATAATTTCTTTGAATATCGTTTGCCATAAAACTGTGTGCCCGGTGTATGGCACCAAGCTTGACCTCCATTACATACAGACTAGTGTTGTTTTTTTTAATTTATTACTATAAACTGACCGCTAGAATGTTGGCGCTGCTGTCTTGAACGTAACATTTAAGACTAGGTATTTGTATTTCATATTTTTAGGAAATAAACCAATTGCGATAATTTTATAGAACAATTTCTTTCGTGTAGCAAGACAAATCTAGGACCTTTTTCATAAATGGCGAAGCAATTCGCAGTTTATTTGCCATATTTTCCGAGAGAACGAGACATTACGACAAATACAAAAGATGTAAAGAGATAGACAATATATTGTCATCTCCACAGTCGCTTTGAAAGTAAATTAACTTTTGTATCGCTTCTCGTTAGCCGTAATTTGTACAATAATGACTTATGAATCAAGCCCCTCCTTGATTAATCAAATTACAAGAAATTGTTGTTTCATGAGAATGTTTAAATTAATACACTTGCTAGTTGCTAAGGTATTGGTACACAAATACAAAACTAACCATTCATGAGAAGCAGGATCGAAGCACCCATACAACTGTCCCATGGTGATAGCCTTTGGGTTGAGGATGCGGTATATGGCGCCGAACTCCTTGTGTCTCGGAGGAGGTTTCATCAGCTGGAGAGCACGGAGGGAATCCGCCAGGGACTGGTAGGCGCAGGTCTTGCCGCCCATGGGGGAGCCCACCAGCATAAACCCGTGACGGACCAACATCATCTCGTAAATCTAGATAGATGTATACAGGTATCATTAATATCGTGGGGTAAGGCAGGGGGGACTCCAGAAGCGGCTGATGCGTTCCTGGTGTTCCTCCCAACTGCCGAGGTAGGCCGCCGCGGGGTTTAGTGGGAAAACCGATTCCTCCGGGAGTCCCACACACGCCCTTCGTTTCCCACACGAAGGGTAAGATGCGAAAAGCATTCCTCGCGTAAAAAAAAGGTATCATTATTAGACTGCTTCGTTGATCTAGTGGTGGCTGATCAAGAGGTCTCGGGTTCGATTCCCGGGTCGAATCAAACGTTTGTATGATTTGCAAAATTTTTGTTTCGAAGTTTGGGTATTTTCTATATGTATAATATGTAGGTATTTACAAAAAAAAGCATGTTTATGTATTTATATCAGTTGTTTAGTACCAATAATACAAGCTCTGCTTGGGACTAGATGGCGTTATGTGTAAGATGTCAAAAATATTTATTATTTATTTTTTCAAATTGGACTAGTACTTGTTGAGATTAGCCAAACTAACAAACTTACTTAATATTATTTAGTATAAAAGTATATATAGATGTGCCCTTGCAAAAATGTTAGGTTGGTATATGTGTGTGTGTAAAGATATTCAGATCTACATTAAATGATTAAGTATCTAACGTTTGCCGTCGTTACCTGTATGATTTTCTCCAGATACCATTCCGTTCCCTGCAGGTTTCTCTTCTCCAAGTCTTTCTTGATGCAGCGCAACAGTTCCGCGCGGTCCGGCTGCGGGATCTCGACGCCCGGGAACAGATCCGAATATATACCCGCGAAGAGTGGCACGTCCTACAACCACACCAACACTGTATATGGGTTTTTATTTCTTAGAAAGTAGAAGTTTATACCTGCATTTTCTTTATTTTAAACTTGTAAACTATTATAATACGTAGTAAGAGAAGACCAATTGGCGTACAGGAAATGTGCTGTGTTGTATTGATATACTATATTAGCTATTAGCTAGACTAGCTTTCGCTCGCGGCTCCATCCGCGTGTATCTTAATTATTGCAGTAAAAAGTAGCCTATGTGGTATTCTGATATTAAAGCTACTAGCTTTCGCCCGCGGCTCCGCCCGCGTGTATGTCAGTTATCGCGGTAAAAAGTAGCCTATGTCCTTTCCCAAGTTCAGTTCTATCTTCATACCAAATTTCATCAAAATCGGTTCAGTGGTTTAGGCGTGAAAGCATAACAGACAGACAGACAGAGTTACTTTCGCATTTATAATATTAGTGGGGATAGTAGGGATATTACTGTAAAGTGTCATCCAAATCCGTTTAGTACTTTTTGCGTAAAAGAGCAACAAACATACATACATACTCACAAAATTTCACGTTCATAATAATAGTAGGATGTATATTTTTGTTAGTAATTGTTTTAGACAGTTTTAAACGTCAAACTTCACAACTTGAACTTCCACATTTCCTAAGACACACTCTAGAAAGTAATCAGAAAAAAAATACAGAGAGAATTTGTTGCGGTACACCCACAGAATAGAAGAGAGTGTCACTTACCTGTGAGAGAAACTTGGGCATATTAACATCAATGATAGCCCTCAACACCAGTTGAGACTCATCCTTCTCCGGGTAGTTCTTCTTCAGAGCCCCCGAGGCCAGCAGCACGGACTTGACGGCGCGCATGCCGTAGTCGTAGTGGTTCTGTGACGAGAGCTGCTCCGAGCACAGCTTGTACGCCTGCACGATCTTACGGGCCAAGCTAGATCGAAGAAGAAATCAGTGAACTCAAAACCATGGGAGTTAAACAACCAAAGTTGCAAAAAAAGTAAAGTAAAACAGAAAAGTTTCTTATTTAGACTGAGTACGAGAACTTTTTATCCGACTTAGAAAAAAAGGAGGAGGTTATCAATTCGTCGGAATCTTTCAGCGATAATTTCGTCGTTTAAGAAACGAATTCAATGCATTGCATTGGAATGGGCGTAGCTTACAGGTGGTCCCATCGTTACCATATCGGGATCTGATGATGGGATTCCAAGGAAATCGAGGGAACTCCTCAAATATCATAGGCACAATTGTCTCGATTTGGGTATTCGGAATAGTTTTTCATTGGTCGGTTCCTTTTTGTTAAAATTATTACATAAATATAGTAGTTCTCAAAAAACATCTAAATAATGCAGTGATACACATAGTGGATACATATTTGGATATACAGCGAGACTATTCAAGATAATTATTATCTTAAAGGTTACGTTCTTCTATTACTACCTACCTACACAACTACATTCCCCGTATCGTTATACGTACCGTATCGTTCCGTACGTGTATGTGGACAGACCCGTTCGAAACGTCGGGAAATTAAAGTCGAAAAACAGTCAATGAAACCTTGTCTTATGTTTAGTTTAGAAGTAGCAGAGGAGCAACTCCTCAGGAAATTTGTTTCCATAGAAATAGCATGGCGCGCCTGGAGTACTAACCAATCCAAAACCGATATTAATCAATGCATTTATTGTTTTTATCAAGCGAATGAGGTTCAGAGGTAGTTCAAAACCACCAGTTTACCAGAGGGGTGGTATAAGATTTCTTTGCAGTAATGTTGTCCTGAATAGTTTCCTCCCTAAGTCGGCTCTTAATACCCCCACGGAAAAATAGGGGTGACACTTCATAATACGTCACCACACGCAAAGTCCATGCGGTACATGTACTGCGTCTTATATTAAAGCTACTCACGGTCCAGCGTTGACGAACCCGTTGGAGTACAGGGTGATCTCCCCAATCATGGCGTAGTCCGGCACCATCATGGCCACCGTCCTGAACAGTACCTTCAGGTTGTCGGGCAACTCTGTACGGCCCGCGTATCTGTGACGTAATATCTTACATTACAACTATCAACTAAGTCAAGTCTTTTTACTTCTGTTAGTCACAATTTCTTTTTATTCAACTTGAAAACTGTCGTGACTATTTCCATAAAATGTTGAATTGAGCATTCCTCATTCGATTTAAAGCAAAAACAGCTATAAAATCGTTAATTTTCTTCTAAACTGACGCTGACGCAAAACGGGGGATGTTTTAAGTTTAAAGTATCTGTTTCTGTGTTCTTAGCATAGAGCGATTATGTTGGCGTTTCTTTTGTATGAAAGCTGTATTGATCCGTAAAGTTTTTAGTTTTTATTTGTAAAGATTGTCCGCTCTTTTTTAGTTGATTACTGGATCTCATTAACTCACACAATTCCGATTTATTAGAAATCTTTTATCCATTCTCACATATAAATCTCTGACAAATATCTCTAATATTTTTTACTGATACACATATACTTACACGATATCGTTTGCATGTCTTCCATTGAAAGCAGTTAAAAAAATATAATAATTTAGAATAGGACACCAAAATCAAACAAAAATTGAGCTAAGATTACATACTTAAATAGAAAAATATAGATGTAGATATATATTTGAATACTCATTGAATCATTTGAATTCAATGAGTTCAAAAGATGCAATATGAAGTGATAACTTAACAATAATTAATTTTATAGGTTACCAAATACCAACCATATTTATACTCACCCAGGGTTCATGGTGATGAAGACGGAGCAAGTCGGGTTGAGACTGATCTCTGTGCCCTCGAACACAAACCGCTTCTCCCTCCTGAGGATAGCCAGCTGGATGGAGAGGATCTGCTGCGCGACCACGGATAACACCTCCAGTTCTATGCGGTTGAACTCATCGAAGCAGGCCCACGCTCCTGATTGGGCTAAGCCCTGGAGTAAAGTAAAGAATCGTAATAGTATGGTAACTTTTGATGTTGACGCATAGTGTTGGCCACGCCAAGTGTTGTGGGTTCAAATCCTTCACGGGATAACATTTTGTGTGTTCTCAAATTGTTATTCTGAAATTGTTTGGGTGTTCTTTGTGTCCGTTTCCCGTATTTTTGTAAAGTCCCCGCGACACAGGAATATCAAAAGGAAGGAAGGAATAAAAGGTAAGTGTTAAAAAGAGATAGAAATACTAGCATAATCGTTAAATAAATTGCTATTTTGCTAATGAGCTAATAAATTCCTTTTCTAAAATCTACATACCCATTCATCACAGAAAAGGGCCACAGCATACTAGCTACTTTTAGCATCGACTAGCTACTTTTAGAGTCGCTTTTTAGAAGCGCGACACAGCAGTTGAACGCTACTCTCCGCACAATTCGGAAAATTATAGACAACACTACAGCCGACGCGATCCAGGCATCTGAGCAGTCGCTAAAACGCGCGTTTCCGATATCACGTTCGTACGTAAGTCGCGAATGATGCAATGATGATCGCGGTATCAAAATCACGCGATCGAACGCAGAAATTCGCTAAAACGTGATGCAGCATCGATGCATTCGCACAATTGCCGATCGCGATGTTAAAGTGCGAAACTAAAGTAGCTAGTGTGCTGTGGCCGAAAGTAGTGATTTCCGTCCTTTTCCTAATTGTTTTTTGAAAACCGCATTATTGTCAGAAGTGACACGATACACGTACACGTTAGTATACAAATACGGACGTACCTTAAAGAACTTGCCAAGCGCCTTGTAGTCCAGTCCGTCGGAGCAGTTGAAGACGACGCACTTCTTGGCCACAGCCTTGGCCAGGTCCTTGGTGGTCTCGGTCTTGCCCGTGCCAGCCGGACCCTCTGGCGCTCCGCCCAAGTTCAACTTCAGAGCGCTCATCAGAGTCCTGGAGAACATTATATACATTTGTACTACCTATCTTAATATAACTGCTTCCTTATTCTTGCGGTTAGCGCATGCGACTGCCGATCAACAGGTCTCGGGTTCCATTCCCGGGTCAGGTCAAAAGTGTTATTGGGTTTTCTTAAACGAAACTCCTAATGGCCTAATATCCTAACAGCTCGGAGTATAGAAGTTTGGCAGTATTTTACGCTTAATGTATCGAAGAGCACGTTATGCCGTTGATCACGTTTGTCATAAACATCAATTATAATCGTTTTTCGTTAAGTACCCTCAAAATTACAACTAGTTCAACTTTTGAAATTAATTAACCCTCGAGGTTTCCGAAGTCCGATGCCACTCTCTTCGTAGATAAAATGATAGGGAAAATCGGTTGGACTAATAGTATTAGAAATAATAAAGAAAAAAGAACCTACACCCTTACTTGTTCAAACGATTTTACCTATCAGTTTTTCTACGAAGAAACTGACATCGGACCTCGACAACCCTGAGTGTGAACTATCGAAACAGACTAATTTTAAACTCGTTGTCAGAAGATTTCTGGAGGAAAAAATCTTATTCAAAATGCAGTTGTAACGTGCTCACAATCTTACAATCCTAAATTTCTATTTCTAACTGTTGGAATGAAATAGAATACTGGACTGGACTTGTGAACTAATCAGATTTATTATACATAAATGTAAAATAAATTTGATAAATCAAATTATTATAGTTGAATCAATCACCTGAAACACCTATCAGTGAGTGGTGTGGCGACCAGTCTGCCAGTATTCCCGAGGTACTCGAACCCGTAGTCCACGTCGGTCGTGATCATGGAACACGTCATCTTATCACTCTTCAGATAGTACCGCAGCTGTGAGATCCAGTTGAAGTCGGATATATCGCACACCTTCCTCTGAACCATCTCTTCGAGAATTGAACGACCTGGGTGATTTAATATCTCTTAATGACCAATTCTAATCCATAATATCCTCACTAATATTATAAATGAGAAAAATAAATCTGTTTGTCTGTCTGTCGCACTTTTATACCAAAAGTACTGCACCAATTTAAATGAAATTTGGTACACAGATAGCCCAGAGCCTGAGAAAGGTCATAGGCTAATTTATATTTACTATTAGCAGGACAACTTAAAACTTGAAACCAACCCTATACCAACCCGTCTGGCCAGCGTGGTATAGTAGGCCAAAACCTCGTTTTTAAGGAGAGGCCTATGTCCAGCAGTGGACTGTTAAAGGCTGTTGATGATGATGATGATTAGCAGGTTCGATTCCGCGCACACCAGCACAACGCGAGAACAGGAGTTCCGAATATAACGAATACTCATTATCTTTTACAATGTTCTCTAAATTTAAGGGGCTACTTGAAAAGAGTTAGGTAACTTTTAGGAGACACCTAACTGCTTAGATTTCTCTTAACATTTTTTTTTACCTATTTTTTTTCATGTGGAAACCCCGCCGGGGTTTTCTGTGCGCGGTGTGTCGAAATCGAACGGACTAAAACCACACGGTCTACCCTCTGTTCGCCTGAATTTTAGGAGGAGTCCAGGGAACTAATTTCTCCTTCTGGACCCATTTAGGAGCTACCTACGTTAACTCTTAGTAAGGAGACGGTTTAAGTACAGTGAAAACGGGCCTTAGTCTCATACGACATGCGAGAAGTTCGTTTCAACTCCTCAACCGTCAAGTGCCTGACGGTGCTGTTAAGCGAACACCGACGATCAAGTGGACGCGCCGACAGCGAGAGATTTTATTTACAACTACCCTCAATAAATACCGAACACTACAACTAGCTTTTGTTCACAACTTTGACCTCGTATATGCCAATGATGTAGTTTTTCATTGGTTTAAGAATTTTTAACTCGGTTTTTAACTCGGTTTAGCAGTGTATCAGTTAGCATTTATAATATAAGTACTAGCTTTTCCGGTAAAACAGTCGCTGAGGTTCTTCCTAAGGCTTTAGACTATTGAAGTACAGAATTTTATTGAAATCGGTGCAGTGGTTTGTGAGTTCATCGCGAACAGACAGACAGACAGACGCGGCGGAGGACTTTATTCTATAAAATGTAGTGATTTTATGTTATTTTTACTTCCACATTAGGAATATAAATCCTGTTTCGCGGAGGATTTTACAAACATACAAGAAACTGATACAAATAATACTCAGACTCAGAACAACAACTTGTGAATCACACAAAGTATTATCCCACTTGGGATTTGAACCCACGACACTTGGTCGATGGTGTGTCGGTGTGATGGTGGTGGCGTTACCGTGCACGTCGAGCACGATGAGCGCCTCGATGGTGACGCGGTTGCCGGGCTCCAGCTCGCCCTGCACCAGGTACACCAGCCCCGTGATCTGCTCCGTGCTGCGCTCCACCAGCTGCGGGAGGCTGTTCGACTGGATCGCTTCTATCGCCTGCACGGACACACCAAATATAACCTCCATACATCACATTGTATCAAAGGCCTTTTTAAAGATCGACCTCTCTCAGAAGGGAGGATATGGCTTATCATGCCACGCTGACTTAACAGGTTGGTTAGGAGATGTTTTTTTTTTAAATATGTTTATTTATTTATTTGGATATCTGACACACAACGCCATGTTCTTGTACTATGGGTAGTAGACAACTAATTTACATACATATACACTTTTACATACGTATTATAAATAAAAAACACTCAAACTCCAAATAAATAAATATTTCGGATATCTTACACACAACGTCATCTAGTCCCAAACTAAGCAGAGCATACATACAACACATAGACATAACAGCATTACATAGAAAACACCCAAACTCCGAAACAAATATTTGCGGATCATACAAACATTTGGTCGGACCCGGAATTTGAACCCGAGACTTCTTGATCAGCAGCCGCATAAGCTAACCACTAGACCAATAAGAGTAACTTAATGAAAATCTTTTTTTGTCTGTGTTGAGTATCAAAACTACACTCCGGCTCACTGGAAGACAAGCAAGCCATCAGTTCAAAGATAGTAATGTTACCTCAGTGGTGTACTGCACGCAGGAGCCGGCCTGCACGATCTGTCCCGGCCACACCAGCACCCACTCCTCGCGCTGGGAGGTCGCGTACGCATTGTTGGCCTCCGCGTTCACGTCACGCAGGCTGATGATCATCTGGTGCTCCAGCTCCTGCAGCCAGCGCTCCACCATGCCCTGATAAATACAATATAGCGTCAATGTACCGACATTGTACACATCGTAAAAATGTTGACTATGGCTTTAGGGTTCCGTAGTACATGTACAACCTTTATAGATTCGTCATGTCCGTCCGTTCGTCCGTCCTCGTCCTAGCACCCAAATGGTTGCCTCATGTTTGTTTGTAAACGACTTTTGTAGGCGTGTTCTTTTAACTATATTTATTTTCAATCAATTAGTAAACAACCCATAATGTCCCACTACTTGGGCTAGGGTCTCTTCTCAGGGTCCGCAAGAGACGGAGCCCGCATCAGGAGCGGGCAGGCGCTGGGAAAGGTCCAGAAGGAGATTCGACGCTGGATTCCTTCTAAAATTCAGGCGCACAGAGGGCACCGTCACTCCGTCGGAATCGAACCGACTAAAACCACACGTCGTGCCCTCTGTACGCCTGAATTTTAGGAGGAGTCCAGGGAACTAATTTCTTCTTCTGGACCAGAAACAGTACAAACCAAGGTCAAGCCTACGGGGCGCAGCAAGTATCTCAAGTATGAGTGATAACAATTCTACTGCAGTAATAACAATCGTGTAACATACCTTTGCATCAGCAGGTTGAATGCTGCTAGACAGTTTGACAACTTCAGACTCCGCGGACACCATTCCAATGATTTCCTTGGCAGGACTGAACTCCAGCGTGTAAATTCCTTCAAAGCATTTTTTCAGGTGAGGCTGGACTCGCATAGGGTCCTTGGTCTCAGACAGTATCTCCAGCAGCTCGTCATTGGACAGGAAGAAGAATCTATAACAAGCAGAGACCGAGATAAGATATATGTATTTGTGCACGTACAATTTTTTTTCAAATATAACTAAATTATTAAAAAATTGGCCAAGTGCGAGTCGGACTCGCCCATGAAGGGTTCCGTAGCATCATATAAAAGTTTTTGTAGTTCGTTGTAACTTTCATCAATGTTTTAATAATAGTGTTTTGATTGAAAGAAATGTAAATTGCGGTTTATGATTTGTGACGTATTAAAAAAAAACTACTTACTAGATCTCGTTCAAACCAATTTTCGTTGGAAGTTTGCATGGTAATGTACATCATATATTTTTTTAGTTTTATCACTCTCTTATTTTAGAAGTTACCAACATTTTTTCACTTTGGAAGTGTCTCTCGCGCAAACTATTCAGTTTAAAAAAAATGATATTAGAAACCTCAATATCATTTTTGAAGACCTATCCATAGATACCCCATACGTATGGTTTTGATGAAAACACTATTTTTGAGTTTCAGTTCTAAGTATGGGGATCCCCAAAATTTATTGCTTTTGTTCTATTTTTATGTAAAAATATTAAAGCGGTTCACAGAATACATCTACTGACTAAGTTTCAACAGTATAGCTCTTATAGTTTCGGAGAAAAGTGGCTGTGACATACGGACGGACAGACAGACAGACAGACAGACATGGCGAATCTATAAGGGTTCCGTTTTTTGCCATTTGGCAACGGAACCCTAAAAAGTTTCGAAATTGTATCAGATCTACACACTTCAGTGACGGCCTACAGCTCCACCAAAACTACAACAGTGCTCAAGGCAAACCGATATGACAAAACTAGTTTACAGCGAGCAAACTAATACTCCATATGCTTTGATATTCTCTTGGAAATGTAAGCGTCTGTGACCTTAATTGTCAATCAAATACAAAAGTTTTAATATTTACGATGCTTTGGTTATTCGGTATACCTAGTTCCTACGTCCGAGTAATATACTTCTATCCATCGCGCCATCTATCATAACTGTTGAGCACTATATGTTACATATTGATTTTAAAATTTTTGAAACTAAATTAACAGGATACCAAGCTAACGAGCTTATTAATATGTATTGTATTAGAAATTAAAATAAAAAATCAATTTTAGCCCGTGAGGGATTTGAACCCCCGACCTCCACTGTGTAGGAATTACCCGGCAAATGGGTGCTCTTACCGCTGAGCTAACGAGCTGATGTATCTTAAATTGAATCTGAGGTTCTTAATTAGAATATTGTATTAGAAATTAAAGTAAAAAATAAATTTTAGCCCGTGAGGGATTTGAACCCTCGACCTCCACACGGAAGATATCTTCGTAAGGGTGCTCTCACCGCTGAGCTAACGAGCTTATGTATCATACATTAAATGTGAGGTTCCTAATGAGAATAATATATTAGAATGTAAAGTAAAAAATAAATTTTAGCCCGTGAGGGATTTGAACCCTCGACCTCCACTCGGAAGATATCTTCGTAAGGGTGCTCTCACCGCTGAGCTAACGAGCTGATGTATCTTTAATTAAATGTGAGGTTCCTAATGAGAATATTATATTACAATTAAAAGAAAAAAACAATTTTAGCCCGTGAGGGATTTGAACCCTCGACCTCCACACGGAAGATATCTTCGTAAGGGTGCTCTCACCGCTGAGCTAACGAGCTTATGTATCATAAATTAAATGTGAGGTTCTTAATTAGAATATTGTAATAGAAAATAAAGTAAAAAATCAATTTTAGCCCGTGAGGGATTTGAACCCTCGACCTCCACACGGAAGATATCTTCGTAAGGGTGCTCTCACCGCTGAGCTAACGAGCTTATGTATTTTTAATTGAATGTCGGTTCTTAATTAGAATATTGTATTAGAATTTAAAGTAAAAAATCTATTTTAGCCCGTGAGGGATTTGAACTCTCGACCTACTCAGGGAAGATTTACAACCAATGAGATAAGTGACAATAAAATACAAATGTTTTATCATTGAAAATTTTCAGACCAATAAATACGGGATGACAATTTATAATCTTAATTAAAAATTATACTATTCCTTATTAAAATTTTATACTTTCTTATATTTAATATTTAAATTTTCTTTTGTTGATTACACCAAAATTTAGTTTAATTATTGAATAAAATATTAAAAGTAATTTAGTTTCATATAAGTCCACCAACTTACCTATATTATTACATTTGCATATTTATACCACATCTTTTCTTTTCCTTTCATTGTTTTGCATGTGTGTACACAATAAAGATATAAAACATATATGTACAGGTAACTTTTAAATATAAAGTATCCTCTACTATTAATAGCTTTAATTTTTTTTTTTACCTAGATCACCCGAAGACATAATCAATTAACAAATCATATCATCAGCTCTTTGGTAACTAATAATTACACTGATATGGAGACTATCTCGTTTAGCACTATCCACTTTACTTTCTATTTATACCATTAGATGATGCTGTTATCAAATAATAAACAATAATTATTAACACCTTTATTTAATGCAATACTTTCAACTTTGTAAATTAACTACTCCCTATTAATATTGGCGTCAAATCAGAAATTACGATTTCATTTACAAAACCAGCGGCCCGCCCCGTCTTTGCATGGGTAGATATAGCTCTTTAAAAACATTTTGAACTTGACAAGTTTAAATACTAAAACCTTTCACGAGAATCAATTATCCATTGTTGATAATAGCATGAACATTGGTTCAGTAGTTTTTAAGTTTATCGCGAACTGACAGACGCGGCAGAGGATTTTGTTTTATAATATGTAGTCATAGACATAGTGCTAAATAAATAGATAAAGAAAAATATTGAATTGAGGGTAGGCTAAAAAAAATAATGGTTGATTACAACAGAAATAGTATAAAGAAAATAATTATTTTTAATAATTAGCGTAGGTACTAATGGAACGTTCAGATGTGAGGCAGTGAGATATTGAGTATTGGGCACAAGAGGAGATTTTTAGTTTTATACTTCTTACAGGTGAACTAAGTATACCAAATATATAATTTCTACTTAATTTATTTTTTTGACTAAAAATCCTTTTTTCAAAGTCTAGCTCAAAACCAAACTGCTCGGTTCTGCTATCTGTGAAAAATGTGTCTAGAAGTATGTGTTATATATCTTATAGAGGCGAAAATTAAATTCAAAATTCAACTCTAAGCAGATGAATTAAAATCCCTATTTACAAAATAGATGATTAGTATCACAAACCTGGGGAAGAACAATCTCTTCTTCTCCAAGTAATCATTAAGCCCTCTCTGTATGTCTTCCAACAGCAGGTTGTTGTACTTGAGTTTCTTCAGCAGGCCAGGGAAGTCAGTCGCAGGTAGTACCATGGGATCCTTGGCCGTGGCCTGCATGATGACACGCCATTCCTTGTCCACGTCGCGAAAGTTACGCGCTTCCGTGGGCATTTGTCGCATGATGTCTTCAGATGAAAATATAGGTTCCAGGTACATCCATGTTGCTTGACACTGAGAAAGGAACAGGGTAAGCCAATATTTTTATTTAGGACTTACTTTCACAAACGGATGGAGCCGCGGGCGAAAGTCGGTTATCGCGGTAAAGGCACTATGTACCAAATTTCATCTATTTCAGTATGGTACTTTCGACGTAAAAGCCCGCCAAACAGAGAGCATATTGTAATAATATTAGTAGGGATAGTAACCCATAACACAGTTTTACATCTGTTTAATATGGCTTATATATCAGAAAAACACAGGGGCTACCATTTACCGCATGACAGATAAACAGGCAGGGAGATTCGTTGGTAAAAGCTAGTTAGATAATATAAGTAGAAACTGTAGAAATATAATTGGAGTGTCTGTATGTAATATCAAATGAACAGTTTATTACTAAATCCATATCAAAGGTACTAACATCAAAAATACAAATTTTTGAAGTTATTGTGTGTCTGTCTGTTTATTCCGTCTAATCTCTGGAACGGTTGGACTGATTATGACGGGACTTTTACTGGAAGTTATCTAATGATATAAGGAGTAACTTAAGATATTTTTTCAGAAAAACTTCATTCAGCGGTATTCATCGCGATAGCAACAACTCGCGGGACTCGACAGAGAACCAAAACAAATAATCATGTCCATAACACAACTATTTCCTAGTCGAAAATCGAACCCCACAACAATTAAACAATAATAACTACCTGTAACCACTGATCCAGGATGTCCTGCATGCTGATAAGCTTCTCCTCCCAGGCTATCATGTCAGTCTCGAACGCTTTCACGTACGGCGAGCCACGCATTGTCTGCGACTTCAGGATGTGGTCATCCAACTGTTGCTGAACATCGTCCAGTCCTGTAAGAATCCCCACGCCTGTGTCCCTGCGTATACAAAAAAAAATTGTCACCACAAATAAAATCCTGTCCCCCTAGTCAAATTGCCTACGCTTGCAATTTGACTAGGGGGACAGGATTTTATTTGTGGTCAAGCGTAAGTCAAAATATTAACCAATGGAACAAGAGCAATAGAATAGAGAATACAAACGAAAACGAAAATCGTTTGCAACTAGGTGGGCTATTCCTATCACGTCACATCCACAGCGTTTAGTATTCCAGAGCTTTTGCTTACTATGACAAGCCAGCCACTCGGGTTCATATAAAGTTTTTTTCAAGTTCTCCCACCCTTTGTAATACTGTTGTATTGCGCAGATTATTCCCTTATTGGGCTCTTAAGACACAAAAGTATTCTTGAAATATTCTTATGATGAGGGGAACGTGGGCCTGGCACAGTGACTCCACTCTGCCTGGTGGAAAGCATGAGTAGAATACAAGAGTGGTCACCATACACATTGCGAATGCAGACAATGCATACTGCATTGACCCACACTCTGGCGGTCAATTAAAATGCTTCAGCATATTTGGGCCCCCGGTTCGTACACAATAACGATACACTACAGCGTGGATGCTGTTAAAAATTGTTTTTTAATTTAAATTCTAATGCAATATTCTTATTAAGAACCTAGGATTCAATTTAAGATACATAAGCTCGTTAGCTCAGCGGTGAGAGCACCCTTACGAAGATATCTTCCGTGTGGAGGTCGAGGGTTCAAATCCCTCACGGGCTAAAATTGTTTTTTTCTTTTAATTGTAATATAATATTCTCATTAGGAACCTCACATTTAACTAAAGATACATAAGCTCGTTAGCTCAGCGGTGAGAGCACCCTTACGAAGATATCTTCCGTGTGGAGGTCGAGGGTTCAAATCCCTCACGGGCTAAAATTGTTTTTTTCTTTTAATTGTAATATAATATTCTCATTAGGAACCTCACATTTAACTAAAGATACATCAGCTCGTTAGCTCAGCGGTGAGAGCACCCATTTGGCGGGTAATTCCTACATAGTGGAGGTCGGGGGTTCAAATCCCTCACGGGCTAAACTTAATTTTTTCTTTTAAATCTTTATATATATAATTCTTCTGTGAGTGTGTATGTCACTGAACTTCTCTCAAACGACTGGACCGATTTTGATGAAATTTTTTGTGTGTGTTCAAGGCGATCTGGGAATGGTTTAGATTCACAATTGGACCCGGTAGGTGGCGCTGCGATCAAGTTCTGGAATTTTAAAGTTGGGCGGTACGAAGTTCGCTGGGTCAACTAGTGTAATATAATATTCTCATTAGGAACCTCACATTTAATTAAAGATACATCAGCTCGTTAGCTCAGCGGTGACAGCACCCATTGGCGGGTAATTCCTACATAGTGGAGGTCGAGGGTTCAAATCCCTCACGGGCTAAAATCTTATACAATATTCTTATTATGAACCTCAGATTCAATGTAAAACGCATAAGCTCGTTAGCTCAGCGGTGAGAGCACCCTTGCGTAGATATCTTCCGTGTGGAGGTCGAGGGTTCAAATCCCTCACGGGCTAAAATTTATTTTTTACTTTAAATTCTAAGGCAATATTTTAGTGAGAACCTCAGATTCAATGTAAAACATAAGCTCGTTAGCTCACCGGTGAGAGCGCCCTTGCGAAGAAGTCTTCTCTGAGGAGGTCAAGGGTTCAAATCCCTCACGGGCTAAAATTTATTTTTTACTTTAAATTCTAAGGCAATATTTTAGTGAGAACCTCAGATTCAATGTAAAACACAAGCTCGTTAGCTAACCGGTGAGAGCGCCCTTGCGAAGAAGTCTTCCCTGAGGAGGTCAAGGGTTCAAATCCCTCACGGGCTAAAATTGATTTTTTACTTTAAATTCTAAGACAATATTTTATTAAGAACCTCAGATTCAATGTAAAAGACATAAGCTCGTTAGCTCAGCGGTGAGAGCACCCATTTGGCGGGTAATTCCTACATAGTGGAGGTCGGGGGTTCAAATCCCTCACGGGCTAAAATCTTTTTGCTTTAAATTCTTTTACAATATTCTTATTAAGAATCTCAGATTCAATGTAAAACGCATAAGCTCGTTAGCTCAGCGGTGAGAGCACCCAAACGAAGATATCTTCCGTGTGGAGGTCGAGGGTTCAAATCCCTCACGGGCTAAAATTGTTTTTTTACTTCAAATTCTAAGACAATATTTTAGTAAGAACCTCAGATTCAATGTAAAACATATAAGCTCGTTAGCTCAGCGGTGAGAGCACCCTTGCGAAGAAGTCTTCCCTGAGGAGGTCGAGGGTTCAAATCCCTCACGGGCTAAAATTTATTTTTTACTTTAAATGCTAAGACAATATTTTAGTACGAACCTCAGATTCAATGTTAAAGACATCAGCTCGTTAGCTCAGCGGTAAGAGCACCCATTTGGCGGGTAACTCCTACATAGTGGAGGTCGGGGGTTCAAATCCCTCACGGGCTAAAATCTTTTTGCTTTAAATTATTATACAATATTCTTATTAAGAACCTCAGATTCAATTTAAGATACATAAGCTCGTTAGCTCAGCGGTGAGAGCACCCTTACGAAGATATCTTCCGTGTGGAGGTCGAGGGTTCAAATCCCTCACGGGCTAAAATCGATTTTTTTCTTTAAATTCTAATACAATATTCTAATTAAGAACCTTACATTCAATTTAAGATACATAACCTCGTCAGCTCAGCGGTAAGAGCACCCATTGGTGGGCAATTTCTACACAGGGGAGGTCTAGGGTTCCGTGTTTTACTTAAAAAAAATAATATAATGTTTTTTATCAGGTATATTCAAGTTTATATTTAAATTTAAATTCTAAATCGAAATATAACTAAGAATGTGAAATTTAATTTGAGACACATGTAAGCTCGTTAGCACAGTGGAGGTAACACCTATGACTTATCAAACTTTCTTGTGGAGATCAGAGATTCTATAGCCTCAAGAGCCAGCTTTAATTTTTCACCGTAGATTTTTAATAATCTACGTCAACGATAGGTACGCATTGGGGAAGAGAGCACTGGTAGCAAATTTTAATTAAAAAGTGTAAAAACTAAAAAAAAAAACTCTTACCTGTAGGGCATAATTTCAAACTTGACGCCGATCCATTCTTCCTTCATCTTATTCAAGGCCTTTTCGAGAGCATACTCTTTGGAAGCGTACTGTTCAATCTCTTCAAGTTGGGAGGCGTATACGTGGATGCCCTGTTCCACCATATCGGCCAAGGTTGACTCTGGCTCGTGCACCACTTCTACTCCGACCAGTTCGCTGATTCGGGCCCAATGGCGTTCACGCATACCCTAGTCAAATCATTTGCAAGTATGTAAATTGAATGTTGAGTATTATTTGTCCATTATTTCCGAAATTAGGTACCCAATGAAAGTTTGTGAATTAGCCCGGTTCTACACAAATCAGCAAAAATTTGCCACTTCCATTTATTGGAAGAATCCTCGCACATCGTTATACTGTACCTGTGCAGTTCCTACTTCATCCTGCACTATTAATTTGCTAGTCTTTTTAAGGCAAGTTGTATTTGTATGTTTTGGTCTAGTGACTCGATGTATACGTAAGTTATGTAAGTTAAATTTCAGATATTTTCTCCAATATCATATAAGAGCAATAAAAAGACTAAATTGTATGACGACTTGTGGATGATGGGATGTAATGGGAGAGCCGTATATCCCAGCGGTACTCACACGAGCTTGATACTTAATATATGTGCCGCTATAATATTAGCTTTCATCGATAAAATGAAAGAAAAGGTTCATATATATTAATAAATTAGTCTTTGATTACATGCATGTTTTTAATCAAAGAAATTAGTGATAAATATTTACAAAATGTACTTTCATTTTTTTTTATAAAATTATCAGACCTAGATTAACTAATTGTTTCTAGTTTTAATATAAAATAAGCTTTTGCCCGCAGCTCGCATTTATAAAAATCTATATCCTTTCTCAAGAATCAAAGTATACATTTCATTGAAATCGGTGCAGCGGTTTAACCGTGAAAGTGTAATAGACAGGGTAATTTTTTATTTATAAAATTAGTATAGATTTAAAAAAGTGTTGGTAAAGAGGTTGTGTAACAAATATCAAAATGTTATGTTTAATAATATCACAATAAAAGAGTTACTTATTTTTTCAAACGAAGGTAGGTAATAATTTTGCCCGTAAAGCTAAACTGTGGCCTGCTGCGGTACCGACCGCCTACCCACGAATTAAAGTGATCATGCATATAGATCACAGAAAAGAAAGTGTGAATAAGATTAAGACGAACGAGTTTCTATAAAATACAGTGGGGTCATAAATATTTTATGAATTCTGGAAATAAAATTTACTTAAACTGTTATTCCACTATTTAATTCAAATTAATCTGACCGGTACGACATATGAAATCATATCTTTAATTTAATAGTAGAAATTTATACTTTGTTGTAAAAGTTGAGTTAAATTATATGTTTTTTATCTAATATTATAAATGCGAAAGTAACTCTGTCTGTCTGTCTGTCTGTTACGTTTTCACGCCTAAATCGCTGAACCGATTTTGATGAATTTTGGCATAGATATAGACGGAACCTTAGGAAAGGCTACATTTTACTGCGATAACCGACATACACGCGGGCGGAGCCTAGGGCAAAAGCTAGTATGTTTTATAAATTCGACAATCAAGAGTATAAACCACAAAATATATTTTTTAATGATCACTGTTTTCAGAAAAAAAAAACATCACAAGAGTTAGGACTACCAACACCACACTACCGCTAATGGGGACTACACTCAGTGTAATTCATTTTTTCCAGCACAAAAATATAGAATAACACATTTAAAAAGAGAATCAAGATGCTCACCTTATTACATATAGCACACAGAACTGGCAGTAGAACCTTGAACTTCTCCACTTTATTCCTGACCATGTCCGCTATACGTTTAGCTCCAGGATACTCGTACAGCTGCTTGCCCAGTTTGTACAGAAGTTTCCACCATGCTTCCACGTCTTCAGTAATTTGCTCAGCGTCCAAACCGAGAAAAGGGCCATGATACCTAAAAAGAATGATGTTGTTACAAGCTCAAGCGAGTAAGATTATGAAAAGCTATAGAAAAGATTTATACCCTATTCGGTTTGGAAGCAGGTAGTGACCCTCGGCTGCCTAGCAAGCTGTTAGGCATCTGGGGCATTAGCTAACAGAGATCATACGAACTTATACAGAAAGACTTAACAACAATAAGCCTTCACAAAGTAATACTCAACCATAAATACCGCCAGAGACTGAACATTAGTGAACCCTATGAAAAAATAGTCAATAGTGCCACATACACACAAAAATTGCCTCAGATTGCGTCAAGACAAAATTTTATTTAGAACCTAAAATTCAATTTAAGACACATCAGCTCGTTAGCTCAGCGGTAAGAGCACCCATTTGGCGGGTAATTCCTACATAGTGGAGGACGGGGGTTCAAATCCCTCACGGGCTAATATTTCTTTTTCACTTTAAATTCGAATACAATCTTTTTATTCAGAACCTGAAATTCAATGTAAGACACATCAGCTCGTTAGCTCAGCGGTAAGAGCACCCATTTGGCGGGTAATTCCTACATAGTGGAGGTCGGGGGTTCAAATCCCTCACGGGCTAAAATCTTTTTGCTTTAAATTCTAATACAATATACTCATTAAGAACCTCAGATTCAATGTAAAACGCATAAGCTCGTTAGCTCAGCGGTGAGAGCACCCTTACGAAGATATCTTCCGTGTGGAGGTCGAGGGTTCAAATCCCTCACGGGCTAAAATTGATTTTTTACTTTAAATTCTAAGACAATATATATATATATATATATAACCTCAGATTAAATGTATGACACATCAGCTCGTTAGCTCAGCGGTGAGAGCACCCATTTGGCGGGTAATTCCGACATAGTGGAGGTCGAGGGTTCAAATCCCTCACGGGCTTATTACTTTTTGGTATTAGACAGATCATAGGACTACCTTTTAGCTGCATTAACAAACGCTAATTACCCTAAAGGTAAAGTACTATTTAAGACGAAGTAAACGAGTTCAAACTCGAGTTGATTGTGTCGTAATTACTACTTCTACTTTCCAACCCCATTATCAGACCCTAGATACTATTAGATACAAAAAACTAGTCAATACAACACAACATGGAGTTCTGTTATTTTATAACGGAGCTCCTATCGCAATCTTCGAGTTTCAACCAGGCCTCCGTCACTCCATGTACTTGCGTACAGCGGTCTCGGTCCGCCGACGGATCAAATTCAGTGCGGTTTTCGCAAGCGAAGCGCGCGCACGCCGTTCAATTTTAATAGTGCTGTTCGTGTAACTTTAAAGATTTTTTTATTTTACCTACACACTGATGTCTATAAATATGTTTTATCTAGGTTTCTTCCACAGTCAGCACCAATATATAAAACAAAACAAACTTACAAATATAATAAAAAAAACTTTAAAAAAGAGAACCGACTTCAAAACACTAAACCGTAAGAATTAATTTCTTCTTTGATGTCGGTGCTTTTTCGATTCGTAATTACCAGCTGTTAGCACTAACATAAAAAAAAACAAATTATTTCTTACGGCTTAGTGCTTTATTTGAAGTCGGTTCTCTTTTTTAAGGCTTTTTTTTTCATTTCTAGTGAACATCTCCGAAGATCATCATCAAACTAAGAAGTATTTTACTTATTTTAAAACGTTCTCCTAAATGTAACAAATCCTTTTCTGAAAACCGCATCGATATCGGTTTAGCCAAACGCGAGATTATCGCGCACAAACATACATACCTACAAACCATACAAGTCAAACATCTCAGTTTGGCCTGTATGTCTGATCACCTCCTTTTTTTAAGTTGGTTAAATATTTTATAAATGATAAAAATTTTAACTGCCACATAAAAGTCAGAACATATTCACAGTTCTCAATAACATAGATAAAAAGTTATGTTAATTTAATTTTATCGAAGAGGCAGCCCTGCGATTACTGTGGAATCGCGCGGTGCGAAGCAATCACTGCTCTACGCTTGAGCATTTAGGCGCATTTTAGCATACAGTGGTTGTTGACGCGAGGGAGTAGGCAATTATCGTAATAGGTATTGGAAATTTTCTACTGAGTGAAGTATCTGTTACGTAGTAACTATTCAGTAATCTGTGTTTCAACGTTCAATCCTGGAATCATCTAAAGACAAAGTATCCAGACAAGTCCAAACTCGATGGTCATACGTTGTTTCATTACAGAGTTCCCATGGTCATTTTCCGGCTCCATCAACAGATCAGTTCCACGTCATCTTATTGCATAATGCAGAACTTCCACACAATCGATTGGAGATATCTGCTTCAGTTTAGTTGCAGGATTTCACCCGAACAAACATGCATTACAAGTTAAATAGAAAGTTGTAAAAACGAATTGAGTTCCAAAACCGAAAAGTTACACCGTGGTTTTCACTCACGAGGATCTGTAACCCGTAGACGACTTGGGATTCGACGGTTGTTACAGCGTGCGGTTTTAAGTCAGCTCGAGTTCACTGACTTTCATACCGGTACGCGCATTCGAGGTGATTGTAGCAGGAAAAGATAATTTTTAACAAAAACCGACTTCAGAGAAAAACTATTCGAGGACCCAAATCGCGACAGGTACGCCTATGATATTTGAGAAGTTCTCTCGATTTCTCTAGGATCCTATCATCAGATACCTGTTATCATGCGACCACATGCGAGGACCACTAGCTTTCAAATAACAAAAAAAAATTATCAAAATCCCTTCTGTCTGATCCCAATCGAAAATTCTGAGGTAAGAAACATAAAAAATAAATACAGGAGAATGAAGAACCTCCACCTTTTTTAAAGTCGGTTAAAAATATAAAGAAACTAAAATTTATTAGAAGGAGATCTCAAGCCTTTCATTAACGTCTCTTACCATTTCTCGTATCCTTCGTAGAAGTCGTGAGCGGTGTGCCATAGCTTGTGGAAGGGTTCGATGCCCGCAAGCATGGTTTGCAAGCTGTAGTACACAGACTGTTCTTGCTCCAACAATATTTCTTCGTTTATTATATCTTCTGCTTCCCGTTTATCTTCCTATAACAAGACATTTACTATTACACTTTTGTATAATGTATTTATTTTATTGGGTTACTTGAATAAATAAATATAAATTAATAAATTTTCGACGAGATTCTTGAAATCTTCGAAGCCTTAAATTTAAAACATAATTAAACTAGCTTTCGTCCTTGGCTCCGCCCGCGTCTATGCCGGTACGCGGTAGAAAGTAGCTTTGTCCTTTGTCAGACTTTAGACTATCTGGGTACAAAATTTCACTTAAATCCCTGCAATGATTTTTGAGATTATCCGGAACAGACAGACAGACGCGGTGGAGGACTTTATTTTATAATATGTGGAGATATGATATGGGTGTCCATGTGGTGACGGATTAACGATGAGTAATCTTTGTAATACATCAGATTTTTATTTTCGAGATTGAGAATATGACTCCAAATTCTCTGAACCACGACTCACCATCCCTATTCATCCAGTGGATGATGTAAATGTTGACTAAAGGGACAAACGACAACACTGGACTGTCAAAGCTTGATAATGTAGATGATAAATAATTGACATTTAAATACATCAAGTGTGCGTAGTAAGTGTTGTGTTCTTAGTGACATTAGAAGCATATCCAACTCACATATAAATTACTGTTTATCTCATCAACTTTAGCAATGACTTCCTTCAATAAATCCACGTTGAGGAGCGGTGGATCAAACCGCCGGAACACCTCCAAGTCTTTCTCGTGCTTCTTCAGCTTGCTCTCAAACACGGTCTTCCTACTTCGGAGTTTGTCTTCTGCCATGGATTTTTTAGTGTTCAGGGTTCTGAGGGTCAAGTCGATGGTCTCTTCCAGGTCGAGGGGCCAAAGGAACACGCGGGTGTTTAAATTGATATCTTCGACTGAAATTGAATGAAAAGGCAATTTTTTGGAAAACTGTGGGCTTTTATTTTTTTCTAGATTTAGTTATGTGAGTAATATTGTTCCTCAGTAATATCGAAGTTTACTCAATCTTCTGGCTTTTGCCCTCGGCTCTGTCCTCTTATACTATTGCGGTATAGAGTATAATTTATGTCCCTCCTCAAGAATCAAAGTGTTTCCATGCAAAATTTCATCTCAATCAATGCAGCGTTTTAGCGAAAACGTGTCAGACTGACAGACAGGGTCATTTTTTAATTTATAATATTAGTATGGAAGTATGGATGCGATTTCGTATTTAATCAATACGTGTGACGTGGGGCAACTATGTTTCGGTAAAAATGAGCGGATTCGGCGAGAATGATATCACGACCTAACAGAAAATGTTAGGATGTGTGACTGTTGGTCTGCTGGTTTAGACGGTCGCTACGTCGCTATCTATTTCACCTGTGTCGTGGGTTCAAATCCCGCGTGGGAAAACACTTTGTATAATTCACAAATTGTTGTTCTGCGTCTGGGTGTTATTTGTGTCCGTTACATGGACGTTTGTAAAGTCCCCCATGACAGGATGTATATTTCTTATGCGGGAGTTGTCTTTTTTTTTAATCCTTACAGTGTAAGTGGGCGTGCTCCATCAAGAACAAGACGTATTCGGCGGTGGTCCGCGACTTCTCCCGGAGGTCGAACATCGCACAGTCTCGACTCTCCGTGATGAACTCGATCAGTTCCACCAGCTGCGCCGTGGTGTCAGGAGTCTCTGACGCTCGCGCCGCTATCGACTCGTACACGTTGCAAATCCTAATAATAAAAATAAACAATATAGTATCTATACTAAATAAATAAAACGTAAACTATTTACGGTTCTTACATCAAAAAAACGTTTAAGATTTTTGTCTGTCGGTTTTTTTGGCTAATTTAATGAAATGGCGGCACCAATTTTGACGGGACTTTCACACTTATGTAGCAGACTTTGAAAGAAGTAACTTTAACTACTTTTATTTATAAATATTTTAAAAATTACAAATAAATAATTACGAAAAAAGTGTCAAACCCGCAGGGGATACCGCGAGACACAGCTAGCTATAACATGAAATGTAATAAACTGTTATGTTCTGTTTTTAGAGTTTTCTAGTGATAAGTATTTGTTAAATGAAATGACGAGAAGTGAAACCGGTTAAATTTAATGAAACAATTATATTTTGTAACAGTACAATCAATTTCATTAAATGTAGACTAGCTAATTCCAAGACGTGCCATTATTCAACAGTTTAAATCACAGAAATTGATAAATAAATGAAATAAGTTTCTTTCTAGATACTTTTGTAGGTAATTACATCTAAAACGTTCAGGACTAGTGTTGATTGCACAAAAATATAGATGTTAAAGGGCATGATGAAAGTTAAAGAGGTATGTCACAATAATGACAGATGGCGTTCTATTATATCTGAGAATCTTGAGCGGGAATGAGACGCTAGTAACTAATAATTTTTACAAAATACTAATTTGAATAGTTATAACTACGCTATTTGCAAAACATTAACTTAGTTAAAATTATCTTTATACAGTATAACATAGTAGCATATACTAGCTGATGCCCGCGGCTCCGCTCGCGTCCTAGGGGTATGAAAAATAGATGTTGTCCGATTCTCAGACCTACCCGATATGCACACAAAATTTCATGAGAATCGGTCAAGCCGTTTCGGACGAGTTTTACTACCGCGACACGAACATTTTATAATATAGGTATAACATAATGAAGTTGCCTCAGCGACCGTTCATTAAAATTTTATAAACTATTCAACGGATTTCAGCAATAAATCGTGATTCAAGAGGAAGGCATTAAAGTTATAAATAAATATTCATAATACATGCACATTATAATTGACGAAATCCGTGTGAAGCCGGGCCGGGTCGCTAGTATATAGAAAATTAACAAAGTGTTAAAAAATTAACACTCTGTTATGTAAAAAATACACTATGTAACAAAGTTATTGATAAAATAATTTAAATTTTAAAATAATTTGGATGATATAATTGTTCAAATTATTAACATCTAGTGTCCACTCCAATTCCAAGTCCAAAACAATTCCCAAGTTTCTAGTTTTTATATTTACTTATTTCTGTTATAACATTGATGATATGGCGATTTATAACTAGGACTGGAGGGCTTGATAGATTTTTGCTTGAAAAGTGTGTTTACAATCGTTTTTAAAGAGAGTGAGAAAGTATTGATAATATTAAAAAGGCTGACTTTTAGCACCTTTTTACGCCTTTAAATATATTTTTTTAGTTATTCAAATATTATTATAACATTATTTAAAAGGAAAATACTAACGAAAAGATTAAACTATTGGGCTACAGCTTTAGAAACATACAATTAAGTTTGAATATGTTTTGTTTAGGAAGTTTTATTGCAACCCCCTGAGAATTAACTACGGGCTATAGTAGCGCTATCTACATTGACTTCTTTTCATAATCCAAAGGAATAATGTTTTTTACTTCTACCCTCCGTAGTGCACTCCTATATATAAGTACAGCGACATCTCTAGGAATTGTATTTAACTCTCTAAACCCCAATAGAAAATATTTCTAACGATGTGATGTGCCTTTATCATACAACTTTTAAATTGAGACGTCCTCCTACACGTGCTCTACTGTAATTCCCGTGCAACCATAACAATAATAACATTAAAATAAACACGCGAATGCGCCGCGTTTTAAAACATGAGAAGTCTTAGGGCTTTCACACACTGGCCACGCGCCCACGCGCGTGAGCGCGTGACAGCAGATCACGCGCGCGGCGACGGTGGAGCAGATCTGCCCGTTTGAGCAGATTTTACCGCGCCTACGCGCCTGTCCTTTCATATCCCAAATTGCTGGGCGTTGTTCAATTTCGAATATAAATGTATCCGTGTCCAGATCCATCGTGAACAAGTCCTTATAGCACGAAAACAGGCGCGATACTTCGTTCAATTTCGTATATAAATGTGTTTACTGCTGCGGCCCGCCACGCCTAAGCGCGCGGTGGCAGAATCTGCCCGCGGCAGAATCTGAACAACTTCCAGCAATTTGGCGACAAAGCCGGCAGGCGCGTAGGCGCGGTAGAATCTGCTCGAACGGGCAGATCTGCTCCACCGTCGCCGCGCGCGTGATCTGCTGCCACGCGCCCACGCGCGTGAGCGCGTGGCCAGTGTGTGAAAGCCCTTAGGAAAAGTTCAACTGTCTTAAAATCCGCAACGAAATTAATAAAAGTCTAGAAAAATGGAAATATGAAAATCCACCAAACTTAAAACTCTAAGACCATATTAGTAAAACTTCAACTAGGAAGTTCGACCTATCTAATTCCTTAGAACTTCCTCCCCTGTAAAGTAACATATTTTAAATATATGATTTGAAATATTGTTTTGACCGTTCTTTTTTTTTCCCTAGCATTTATTTAGCCTAAGATCATTTGGGGTCGAGTACTAATTCACTCGGTTTTACCTGATTATCAGTTTTGTCTAGGAACGATAGGAGTGGGACCTTCTCGATCTTGAACTGATATTGAACTAAAGACCACTAGTTGTAAAAAAGATTGCCATAGGTGTTACCAACCGGGACCGGCACGGGCGAGAAATTAATAATAAATAAATAGTTCGGACATCTTACAAACAACATCATCTAGTCGCAAACTAAGCAGAGCTTGTATTATGGGTACTAGACAACTGATATAAATACAAAACATACTTTTTTTGTAAATACATACATATTATACATAGAAAACACTCAGACTCCGAAACATATAAATTTGGTCCGACCCGGGAATCAAACCCGAGACTTCGTGATCAGCAGCCGCATACGCTAACCACTAGTCCAATAAGGCAGGAAATACCGCGAAACTGCTAAAATCTTGACTGTTACAAAGAATTTCTTAGAGAAAAACCTCAACAACACTTTCTACCCTCCTCGGTGATCGAACTCGAGACCTCTTAATCGGCAGCCGTCTACGCTACCACTGCGCTACCGAATGTATACTCACGCTCTGTTCCACTTCCTGTTGACAGCAATGAAGTGATCAACGATATAACTCCGCAGGCCGTTGACGATCTCCCAGAGCGTGTCGTTGATGGGTCCGCAGTCCAGCATCACCATGTTCAGGGGAATATCTCGCCGGAGGAACAGGATCTCGTCGCGGAGTGCCTCGTATAAGTAGATGCGGGCCGTGAAGTCCTAGGAATATGTAAAACTAATAAATAAAATGGAATTGTCTGCATGTGATTAAAAATTAATAACTTCTCACTAAATGTATATGAAAATATTAACAATACATAAAAAAACACTTTAAAATTTGTCTGTCTATTCGTTGGTTTGTAAAGGCTAATTCTGAAATGGTTCGACCGATTTTGACATAACTTTTAAGCACAGAATACATAATAGTACTAGTACAGAAGACTCACTCCAAAAAGTCAATTAAAGAAATAAAGACCCTTGGTGTCATTACATTAAGTTCAATTCAGATTGCACAGCGCCGAATCACCTACGATTATATTTACCTACAATTGCGTCTCTTCTATCGTGTAACTCGGATGGATTAGATTCATCGAAAAGTATAACGAAAATTTCAATAATGCGCGAGAGCGACGCGGCGACGAACGTGACGCGAATCGTGCGTAAGCGACAGCCGCACCAACTAGCCTGTCCGGGCAGGCAGGCGGCTGACTATACCTAAACTGCGGAGTGACACCCCCTGCTTGTTTCGGAATTTGGGTGTTTTCTATGCATAATATGTATGTATTTACAAAAAAATGTAAATTTATGTATTTATATCAGTTGTCTAGTACTCATAATATAAGCTCTGTTTAGTTTGGGACTAGATGGCGTTGTGTGTCAGACGTCCGAATTTTTATTTAATTTATGTCACTTTTATTTCAGAATGACTTGGTTTTATACCAGCGGTTGTTGTAGTAAAAGTACAAAAATAATCGCAGGCAACACCGCGGAAAACAACTAGTGTTACATAAATTAAAGTTCACCTTCAAATAAGGAGGAGGTTCCAAAGCAAAGAACTGCAACAAGTCTTGTTTAGCTTCTCCATTCATAATGTAGAAATATTCTTCGTAGCTGCTGAGGAAGTTCCTGGGACCAGGTCTGTTAATGCTGAAGAAGTGCAGGCTCTTCTGGATGATGTCCGTAAGATAACCCTCCTCAGGATACACGCCGAGAAGGTATGGCCGCTGTCGGTTCACACCTACGGAGACAAGTATTATTTTTTAAACCGATCTCAGCGACAATTTCGTTGTTTATGAACCGATTTCAAAAATTATTAAAAGAACGATTCGAAATTATTAAAAATTCTGCATTCGATTCGGCATAGCTTACAAGTGGTCCCATCATCACCATATCGGGATCTGATGATAGGATCGCAAGGAAATCGAGGGAACTCCTCAAATATCATAGGCGCAATTCTCGCGATTTGGGTATTCGGAATAGTTTTTCTTTGAAGTCGGTTCCTTTTTGTTAAGATTATATTATTAAATATTAGGGGCAATATTAAGACTGTGATTCTTGAACTTCCGGAGCCATCAGTCCTGAGGAACTCGAGGTCCCGTTTGAGCGAGACGTAATTTGACCCCTTCCATCCCGAAGTCTTTGGCGAGGCTAGCTCGGGTCGTCTTACATAAAGTCGCATACATATGTACACTCATCAATCATCAACAGCCTTTAACAGTTCACTGCTGGACATAGGCCTCTCTTTTGAAAGGAGGTTTTCGCCTATATGAACACTACAGCCCTTGTTTTAGGCGGCTGCAAGATATTCCACTGTCTGTCTGTCTGCAAGTGGACTATAAGGCTACGCCCCTCCGATACTCGAAAATGTGTTTCCCTATACAAAGACACAAATAACGTTTTTCTTGGATATAACCTTTTAAGAAGTTTGATTTGAAATTCCTTGTCGTTTTTATTTAAATAAACACCGAGTTTAAATGCAGCGTGGTATCCAAAACGATTCGGGATACGGTTATACATTTTAAATGGGTGATGCTTACTCACCAGGATACATGATCTGGTCCACACTGGGCAACTGGTAGTTGACGTTGATGATCAGATTGAACCAGTCTAAGACGTAGTTCTTCATTTGGTCGAGGGTGGGCTCGAAGGTGATGTTGTTGGAGCCGGGGTGGCCGATCACTTTGATGCGCAGGAGTGGACGCTTTATGAACAAATAGTCTCGGTACTTGCCCGAGTAATTGTTGCCCTCCTGTGTAAAAGAATGACACAGCATGTTAATACATTTTTTTTTTTAAACTTACTGCACATGTTGTACAAAGGCGGACTTAATGCCATGAGGCATTCTCTGCCAGTCGGTGTTGTAGAAGTGTGATGCGGTAGGTGCAGAGAGAAAAAAATACCATTACTAGGGATAGGTATGTAAATAAGATTAGCCTACATAAATATATTTTTAAATACACATACATATACACTACTACTCTAAAAAAATATAATATAATTAAATTAAATAAATTATATAAAAAAATAATGGTGGATGAGCCACTTCGGGACTTATTATTAGAACTTATAAAAGAAAACACACATAAAATAACACGAATAAATGGTACAAGAAAGAAAGAACGAGAAAGAGAGTTACACAAAACAATAATTGAAGAATTTTTGTTACATTTGGATAAAGAAAGAAAGAAAGAACACATTTATTAGTCACACTCACAAAGGAAAAGAGATAAACAATGTACATTTTAACAACACTGAACAACTAACAGACATACTTAATACAAAACAAACAAAAAATAAATAAAAATATATATAAGAAAAACATAAAGTAAAATAATCTGGCTGTGTGAGTATGTGACTAAAGGGCCTCAGCTCAGCTTGTGCTGCGGTCCTGAGAGTGACCACAGCGCTGATTTTCAGCTGAAGCCCAATATAATACCTCACGGACGAGTTACGTATCACAGATTTAGCAATCAAAACATTTACATAATATTAAAAACATACATTAAACACATAAATATATAATATGAGATCAGCTTTTGCATGCTGCTTCGCTCACGCAGGCTTTCATCCCAGACTTTCAGCGGTTTGGACTGTGCGTTGATCTCTGGGTATGTTAGTCAGTCAGGCAGTCAGCTTACTCTTTTATTTATATAGATATAGGATTTGCATTTACAGAATAAACTATAGCAAGAGGAACACATCTAATCTAGCATTAAATACACTACAAGGAACCGGTTTTTTGCAATGACAAAAGCATTTGTTGCACTGTAACGGAATCCCCCTTTGAAAGCTGTGTTCCTGTGCCTAGGTATGTGCAGTGGCACAGACCCTTTCCTGGTATGGTCCCTTTTGCGTTCCATCCAGTCTAGTTTGGTAAACAAATATTCTGGCACTTTGTATTTTATAACACCAAATAAAAGCGTAGCCAAGTGTAGCTTACACCGCTGCCGCATTTTTAAAATACCAGCTGCATTCAAAAAAGGTGTTACATGAGCTCGTCTTGGAATATTAAAGCAGTAACGAGCACACGCGTTCTGCACTCTTTGAATGAAGCCAGCCGTTTTAGCGAGTAGCCTAGGACCATACACCACATCAACATAGTTAAATTTAGACAGAACAAGCGAGTCACATAGTTGTATACGTAGGTCAGTACTTATATAATCCCTTATTCTATACAATATTTTGAGTCGGTAAAAACAGTTCCGTACTACGTCAGAGATATAGTGTTCGAACCTAAGCTCTTCGTCGATAACTAATCCTAAGTTTCGCGCCTCTGGCACACGGTCAATTCGAGACCCATTCGATTTGTACCTGAGGGTTCAAGCTACTTATTTTTTTACATAAATACTTACAAAGTAATAAGAAAAATGTTCAGCAAAATGGCGAACGCTTCTTTCAACCAAATCACGAACTTGTTTCGACATCAACGAATGAATACATCTGCAATAATAAGCGGTCATTAGTTACGTAAAAAAATTCATAAGCTGGTTGTTTACAAAAAAATAATAATCCTTACTACTAATAGATAGATAAATATAAATTACTTGTACACCGTGTTACAGATTCACAACACAAAACAGAAATGACTTACATTTAATGTACAAAGGGCGGCCTTATTGCTAAAAGCAATCTCTTCCAGGCAACCTTGGGATGGAATAAAATGATTTGGAAAGACAGTAGTTAACGGTGCAATGAGTTTTGAAAAATTATAATCTACTTATAAATATAACGAGAGACGCATTTATGTCTCCATACATCAACACATACATACGCATACATACACATATACATACATATATAAATACATACATACATACCAATGATATGCACACATAATGTTATATATGCAAAAGTCAATGTCTATTTCGCGCTTTCAGGCCAGAACTACTGCACCAATTTAAATTAAATTTTGTATACAAATAGTCTAGAGCTCAAGAAAGGTCATAGGCTACTTTTCACCGCGATAACCGACAAACTCGCGGGCGCGGCCGCGGGCGAAAGCTAGTTATGAATAAAACTAAAATAGTGCCGAAATGGTGACGTAACGTGTAAACGAAAACGTTTGTTTGTAAATAAATAATCCTCACTAATATTATCATCATCAATCATCATCATCAACAGCCTTCAACAGTCCACTGCTGGACATAGGCCTCTCCTTAGGAAGGAGGTATTGGCCTACTAATATTATAATTTTGAAAAAATACTGTCTGTCTATATGTTGAGCTCTCACTGAACTGATTTTAACGTTTAGGATGGAAACATTATGACTTCTTTTTACCGCGATAATCGACATTCACAAGGACACGTGAACAAAAGCCAATGAGAGAACCAATTAATGGGGCTATTCCCGTTAAAACCACCACTCACCTGAAGAACTGTTCCACTTGGAAGGTGGACTCACTCCTCTTCTTCGCCACATAGACGGACCAGTGGGATCTCATCTTGATCATGGTATCAGCGACATCGATCAACCAGTTGTCGTAGAGCTCCTTCCTCGCTTCCTTGCACAGCCTCGTAAGGTTCTCCGTGAACTCGGAGGGGTATTGAGGGAATTGCGTCTCATCTTGCATTCTCTCCATGTCACAAATGAATATGTTTTGGTATCTAGAAAACAAAGATTTGACTGCATGTTTGGCCTAGTGGTTGAAGCAGTCGCCACGCTACTTTCTACTGCGCCGTGTGTTCTGGGACAACACTGTGTGATTCACAAATTGTTGTTATGAGTCTGGGTATTTTTTTTGTCCATTTCATGTATGTTTGTAAGGTCCCCGCAATACAGGATGTATATTCCTAATGCGGAAATTATCTTTTAAAAAACAAAAAAAAAGTTTATTGCACTGCCGTACGAAGCCCTTCTTCAAAGAGCGACAAGCATCTTTGGACTATTATACAGTGGACAGCGGCTGAGAAATGAATGTAAATAATATCTTAACTGATAATACAATATTAGTGTACCAGCGCCATCTAGTTCCAAATTAAGCAAAGCTTGAACTATTAGTACAAGACAACTGATATAAATACATATTATTATATACTATTGTTTTGTAAATACATACATAGAAAACATGCAAACTCCGAAACAAATATTTGCAGATCATACAAACATTTGGTTCTCGGGAATCTAACCCGAGACCTCCTGATCGGCAGCCCCATACACTAACCACTAGACCAACAAGGCAGTCTAAATCAATGGATTTTTTCCTCATTTATTTACTCACCAATACTTTGTCCTACTTACCTATGTACAGCAGTAAACTACTGAAAGGCTGTTGATGTTGATGATACAGTACCTTTCTTGCCACATTCGCCGTAGCTCAATCAGAACAGGATTGCCCTCATAATATCTGTAGAACACCGACTCCTTCGCCTTCAGCAAGCTGGTGTGCCACGGCATCGGGGCCCTGACGAAGTGCGCTGGCCATAGTGGGGGGATAAATCTAATACTCAGACGTGCCTGTTCGTTTGGGTCTTCCAGGATGTAGGTGAGGATGCATCTGTTAATAAATAAGAATATTTAAATTTATTTGTGAAAAATATGGCTAAAGATATTATAAACTATAACCCATTCGCGTTAAGAAAAAAGTGACACATTTTGACAGTCTAGCACTCGTAAAAATTAGATTCCAAGTTTGGATGAAGTCTTGAAACCTGATTAGATGCGGGGCGAGATTTAATTATCGATGTGTTGCTTTACTCGCGTGAAGGTAAACGTAGTAAAGGACATCAACAGCTCAAGTGGATTGGAGCTTTGCAATGGTAGAACAACCTCTTCTGTAAAGATGCACACATATGTATGTATATCACAATAAACAATGTTACAGTTACCTCTTCATAGCCATAACAAAGAACTCTTTAATATCTGCCTCGCTCTGTCTCACGCACGCCTGGTATGTAAGAATGAGAAGACGCTTCTTGATGTGTGCCGTCTGCTTATCTACTTCCTTTTTAGCGCGACGGTACAGGTGCATTGGATAGTCAGGGAGGTGCTGGCCCGTTATTGCCTACACGCAATGAATATTTTTTAATATTTAGGCAACTCCTGCATTAACATAACAGTTTGTAAATCACACAAAATGAAGATAAATATAGTGCCTCACATCTAAAAGTAGCAGGAGTCACGTCATTTCTGAAGAGAGATATTGACAGCCTGACAGCGCAGTTGTAGCGCATGCAACCGCTGTGGTTGAGGTCTCGTGTTCAATTCCAGGGTGTGACCAAATGTTTGTGTTTCGGAATTTGAATGTTTTCTATGTATAATAGAATTTAAACAACTAAATAAATAAATATTTCGGACATCTTACACACAACGTCATCTAGTCCCAAACTAAGCAGAGCTTGTATTATGGGTACTAAACAACTAATATAAATACATAAACATACTTTTTTTTTGTAAATACATACATAATATACATAGAAAACACCCAAAAACTAGATGTACGAATTAACAAATAAAAGTATATGTATTCATATCAGTTATTTTCCGGTAGTACAAGCTTCGTTTGACACTAGATGGCGTAATGTGTCAGATGTCCGCAATACACTCTAGGTAGCCGGTACAGTACAGTCATAGTATAGTATAGTCAGTACCTTATTTAAATAGAAGTTAATTCTTTCCAATTCGTCATCACGTATCGGTCTGTAGTGCTCCTTCTCCGTCAGCTTCAACATTTCTTCCTTCTGCTGATCAGGGTCTCGTGGCAATTCAAACATTAGCTTTTCCAAGTGTCTGGGGTATAAAATGAAAAGAGATTGACGCGACGTTTGTTATTTACTAGAAAAATTAAACAAGCCATAATTCTGTAACTATAAGAAAACTTTTTTGTAATTATTTTTTGTTTATCTAAAAAAGGTGCATTTGTTCTGTGCTAATTTGCATTTTCTTACAGATATAACGTTGATCTTTTAGAGGCTTTTATTATATTTTTATAATCTCGGTATATAACAAATAATTATATTACTATTTCCAAAAAAAACCTTTTATTCAGAAAGGAAAATAAGTGCACAATAAAATATTACTTTCTCAGAGCTTCTTTGGCCGCAATTTCTGCATCAAGTTTATCTTGTCTTCTCTTCTCTATTCGTTTTCTTTTTGCTTCTGCTTCGGCCGCTTTTCTCTTATCATACGCTCCTGACACCAAATCATCGAGTAGTACCAAACCTATACCCAAGTGAGGAAATTCGTTTTAATCATCATGTTTAATAGTTAATCGCTCTTAAAGAGTGATTACTGACAGTTGAGAGGACTTTCCAATCAATAACTACCAACCAATAAAAATATTAGTTTTATAATATTTAACCCAAGACGCCACGTCTTTCATTTCCATGTCCAATATAATAAGAATATAATACTGTATTATTTATTTATTTCATCGCAAAGTAAACACAATATAAAGAATACAGTAGATGAAATAATTCCTTTGTGAAAGACTGGAGTCTAAACTAGGGCTACCCTGTGTGACAGATCTCCATGCATTTTTCGATCGATCCTCCCAGGCATATGGAACTTTATATAAAAACAGTATATAAAGTCATTTCCTTAATTAAATTTAATTTATTTTTATGTCCCGTCTAAAAACAATAACAATTCCTATTAGGGTCTGCATCAAGCAGTCGACTATAAAGAAAGTCAACCAAGACATTTTCAAATGTTACATATGGCACCGAAGTTAAATAAAATCATCAAAGCTGCACTTAGTAACTGATGTCCACTACGATTAGAACATACCTTTTTGAACTTTATTCTTATCCTTTTTGCCCTTTTCGAGTGCTTCAAGCCTCTCCTTCTCCCTTTCAGCCCAAGGCTTTAGAGGTGGAAACTGCATCTCTCCATTGGCCCCCAGGGGACCGTATAAAACTGGAGGGATTCTACGCTTTGGTGGCACATTGACCAGGCGCATTGTTTTGGTAGCAGATGTGTAGCAGTTACCTGGGAATTAAAAATGAAATCCATATTATTAACCGTACTCATCATCTTCTTAGCCTTATTCCCAAGTTTATTTTGGGGTCGGCTACTAGTTCAACCGGTTTTACCTGAATTTCAGTATTATATTATTAACCGTACTAATATTTGAAAATAGCTCTGTCTGTCTTTTACGTTTCTACGCCTAATTCTGAAAACTGATTTGGTAATCTATTTATATAAAAGTGAATTGCTGTTCTCGCTGAACTCGAGAACGGCAAGACCGATTTGTCTAATTTTGGTCTTGAATTATATGTGGAAGTCCAGAGAAGGTTTAAAAGGTGAAAAGGTGAATATATAAAAATGAATTGCATTTTTTTATTACTTATGGTTTCCTTTTGTTTGTTTTAAGTTTATTTTATACAAAGGTTTAGGTCTTCTATTTATCGATTGAGGCAGTACGAAGTCTGCCGGGTCAGCTAGTAACTGAAATAAACAAAAACTAGTTTATTTATTAAATCTTAATTAAATACACTCAGAGTGTACAATTTTAACGCCTACATTTTGTCAACTTTTATTAGTTTAAGGTGTTTGTGTTCAGAGGCGTGTTTTTAGTGTAGGCGCAGCGGTATTTAGGAGCGACGCCGCACTGATCACGGCAATTTTTGTGAACCTGTGCGCCTAGTAAAGGGATCTAGAATAATTATTGCACACAGGCGCTTCACGGGCTAGATGCGTCTCTGTTTGTGTCTGTGTGTGGCATACTGGCTCCTTAACTAACGAGCCCGTTTTAATACAGTTGTTACCAATTGACAACGTGATTAACGAAGAAGCTTATGTCTATAATTAGTTAAAGTTTTGGTATATTGATATGCCGGTCGTCGCCAATTTACAAAAATGTATTATACATCTGTTTACATAATTATAATAACAAGATAAGATAGATAAAGTATTACCAATGGAATTCGATGGTTTTGTGTGATCCAAACCGTCACGATAGGGTACCCCTCTCGTCCAGGATCTGTTCAGCATTAATGGGGGGAACTCGCTGCAAGCCCCTTCATTCTCTCCTGCAATAGACTTATGTCGTAGCGCAATTGCAACCAAACACTTTACGTAAATTGTCTATACAAAGTTCATGATTTGCAAAATCAAAGAAATTACAAATTAATGATCCTCAAAAAAATCGTTCGGTCTCGTTGGTAAAAGAAAAAGAATATCACAATAATTATTCAGGTTCCGTATACGATCTGTTAGAAATAATACTTAACTACCTATATTAATTTATTCGATGATTTCATGTATTTTAACAGACAGAGAAAATGTATACTTTTATCAACGTATTAAAAATTAATAACTTTCAATACCACGGTACCTTCAGGATAATAGTTTTTAGCTGCCCTTAAGAGCTCGCTGTCCCTATCCAGCTCAGTATCATACCCAGCCCTCGGCATCCACGGCAAGTTCCTGGGCTTCCTCGCTGGAGTGACGAACCTTGAAGGGCATAGCACCGCGTCGGATGGTGCAGGTCGCTTTTTCTTCCGTTTGGAATCACCGCTCGCCATTTTCTTATAAATAACTGTTGTTGTAGTTCTAAAGGTGTATATGAAATGGAAACGATTATGGCTTTTAATTGGGAGACTTCAGGTTCGGAGTTCCAGGGATTTTCTTCCTAGGGTACACCTGGTTCCCCGGCCATTGGTACCTGAAACGGTGTGCAGTTTTGGTCGGTTCGAGTCGGACATAACCACCGCACCGCACAGAAAATAAAAATAAAAAAAAGCGGCCAAGTGCGAATCGGACTCGCCCATGAAGGGTTCCGTATCAGCAAGTAACATCATATAAAAGTTCTTGTAGTTCGTTGTAACTTTCATCGATGTTGTTATACTAGTGTATTGACTGGATGAAAGGTAAATTGCGTGTTACGATTTATGACGTATTAAAAAAAAACTACTCACTAGATCTTGTTCAAACCAATTTTCGTTGGTAGTTTGCATAGTAATGTATAACATATATTTTTTTTAGTTTTATCACTCTCTTATTTTAGAAGTTAGAGGGGGGGGGACACACATTTTTTAACTTTGGAAGTGTCTCTCGCGCAAACTATTCAGTTTAGAAAAAAATTATATTAGAAACCTCAACATCATTTTTGAACACCTATCCATAGATACCCCACACGTATAGGTATGATGAAAAAAATTTTTTTGAGTTAGAATACATCGACTGACCAAATTTCAACAGTATAGCTCTTATAGTTTCGGAAATAATTGGCTGTGACATACGGACGGACAGACAGACAGACTTGACGAATCTATAAGGGTTCCGTTTTTTGCCATTTGGCTACGGAACCCTAAAAATAAGGGGGGTTCAAGTCTGGTTGTTGCACTTCCAAGGAAATGGAAACCCTACCACAAGGCTATATCGCTTAGCAAAAGTCCGTTTCATGTTTTTAAAGTCCAGGTCAGTCCAGTCACAGGATTTACATAGCTAAATCGTGTGTTTTCAAAAAGAAAATGAAGGAATTTTCTACCCCTCAACAAAAAAGATAAATTAAAAAAAGGTGAGTTATCAGATATGAAAAACGAAAGAAGATATATATATTCTAATTATGGAAGTTTGTTATCCGTTGGTGATGGATTAATGATACAGAGTGTGACCAATAGAGGTATCGTAGGAGTCACGTGATAACATTGCTGTAGAGAAGAACTGGAAACAAACCCTCTAATAAACAACATGTCCAACAGTAAACTAGATGATGTGATGAAGTTTTTATGTTATTATACGCATTTTAAAACCTAATTAGTATTCCTTTTTCTATATAGGTCTTAGTATCCTTAAGAAAAAAAATATAATCCATGCTAAAATTAAAAATTTGAAAGTAACTCTGTTACCCTTTCACGGTTAAACCGTTAAACGTATTTGGATAAATTTCGGTATAGAGATAGATTGGACCTTGGAGAAGGGCATAGGCTACTTTTTGTGGCGATAACCAACTTACACGCGGCCCTAAGCCAGTAATTAATGTCTGATGATAATTTTATGCGACCTATATCTAATACTCTTTACTTTTTAGGGTTTCGAAGTTTATGACTCGGAGCCCTTATAAATTCGGCATGTCCGTCTGTCCGTCCGTCCGTTCTCGACCTACCGTCCAAACGGCAAATGCTAGAAAGATGAAACTTTGCATAAATATGTGTTGTAATTACGTCGACAAAGTGCTACACTAAAATTATGAAAAATATTTTTATTTAGGGTACCTCCCCCACACGTAAAGTGGGAATGATTTTTTTTCTCGCGGCTACCCCATCGTGCGGGGTATCATTTGATAGGTTTTTTAAAAACAACAAAGGTTTTCTAAGACATTTTTTTGATTTCTATATCCGTTTGCAAGATATTCCACTTTAAAGGGCACTTTTTTGTAAAAACAGGGCGTCCCCCCCCCCCTCTAAAAGCTAAACGGCTGGATCAAAAAATCTGGAAAAATTCGTGATGGTGGTCCATATAATGAACTTTAAAGGAAAACTATAACGGATTAGATGACATGTTTAGTTCAGGAGTTTTAGAGGCTTAAGTACAATTCGCCTATTTGCAAAACGTCATACAAAAACGTAAACATAACAATTATCCATTGGATACGATTTTTAAATCCCCGTACTATTATGGTTGACTGAGGAACCCTTACCTGTGCGTGGCCTGACTCGCACTTGACCGATTTTTGTTCAAACTACTAACAAAATTTTGATACTATATCAACATCAAAAACCGATCGAAGCTAACTCCTGTGAGATAAGATTATAATCAGCCTAAAAAAATATTCTCCACTATTATGTCTGCCATAGCACGACAATCATTCAGAGTATGGAAAGCACTTACATAAAGTATTAACACTTTATTAAATAGTAGTTTTGCCCGCCTATCCGCCCGCGTGTATGTCGGTTATCGCGGTTAAAAGTAGCTTGTATCCTTTCACAAGGTTCCATCCATCTCTATAGCAAAATTCATCAAAATCAGTTCAGCGGCTTAAGCGTGAAAACGTAACAGACAGCGAAGTCCTTTCGCATTTATAATATTTGTAGGGATATCCCTTGAAAGGGCTTAGTTTGACCTTGATCTATGGGACACATACACCTCGAGTAATTCATAATTTCGCGCAGTTTCTAGGTACATAATCAGTTTCAAACATTAATATTACAGTTTGCCTATAACTACAAATGTAAAAAATATACTTACGGTATTCCCAATAAAAATACACACTAATTACAAAATAATGAATAATCTACACTATTTATTTATAATAAGAAAAATAAATAAATTATTGTAGTTGACACTGTTCCTATATAAATTGAGTGACGAATTGTACACAAACGTTTCTAAGGACGCGGTGCCATGGTAACTGTTATTTTAGAGATTTTTCTATGCATACGAATACATCCTTTTTAATTGATGGCCAAATAAATAAATAAAATATTTCGGACATCTTTACTACACAATCTCATCTAGTCTGAAACTAAGCAGAGCTTGTATTATGTGTACTAAATAACTGATATAAATACATAAACATACTTTTTTTTAATTTTCATAATTTTAATTAAAAAAAAAGTGTCCGTGTGGTGACGGATTAAGAATACAGAGTGTCACCAACCCTATTCATCCCGCGGGTGTCGTAAAAGGCGACTAAGGGATAAACTACGCAAGACAACATCAACGCAAAGAGAAGGAAAACTTGAAACCAGCCCTATACCAACCCGTCTGGCCAGCGTGGTATAGTAGGCTAAAACCTCCTTTCTGAGGAGAGGCCTATGTCCAGCAGTGGACTGTTAAAGGCTGTTGACGATGATGCCTTTTTTTGATGTGAAACATCTATAGCCGCACGTAAAATAGATTTCTGGCCTGGCGACGCCTGGCGACGCGTCGCCACGGCACGCTATACGATGGTATATATATACAGTCTATATGCAGTAGTGTGTACGTACTATTTTAATAATTAGTAATATTTTATTTTATCATTATGACATATTTAGTTCCTATTACAATATGTTCTTTTCTGCATATTACTTTTACAAAATAATGGCGATGTTTTACATCTGCCAGGCGTCCCGTGACGGCTCACATTTTTTTGCAAATACATACATATTATACCTAGAAAACACCCAGACTCCCGAAACAAATATTTGTGGATTACAAATAAAATGAAGAATTAGATTGGATTTAAATACAGAATGCATTAAAAAAGTTTCAATTTTTGACCGTATGACCAGACAAGAGATCACCCGGAACATGTACTTCATGTTCCGGGTGATCTCTGGAACAGCTGGACCGAATTGGACGGGATATCATTGGCAGATGGCTAACGTCATAATGTCTAACCATAACCATAACCTAGGCTACTAGGCTACGCTTCTTTTAGACTTGCTCCACGGCTCCACGAAATAAAATCTACTTTCTGGCAACCTAAGAAATAAAGTCTACTTTGTTTAGTTGCCAATTAAAAAATAAACAGAAAAACAATCAGGTTTCAATATAATTTATTATAAAATTTCGTTCACAATACAATTCATTCACAAACACTTTCATATAAATGTTATAAATGCATAAAGTTGTAGTACAAACAAATTGACAAAAATGTTCACTTATTAGTTATTTAATATTGCATCAAAATATCACTAAAATTTGTTGCTAGCCACAAGAATCATTTGTTACTAACAAGGAGACGGCAAGGGTACTCAAATCAAAAGCAGATTCGGGTTGTAGTTAGCACTCAGTGGGTGTATTTATAAGCTCAAACCGCAAAGCGAACTACTTGACCATTGATAAGAAAAAAAAAATCCTAGCTTGAATTTTTTTTTTGTATTATAATTTAATAAATCGTGTTAAATACATTTTTTTTACTTTTATACATTATAAAATTGCGAATTGGAAATTTAAAAAACAACATGTGGTTGGAATTAAATAAAGTTAAATATATCAAACGGCCAACGCACTCGGCCAGCGTGGGGACGCATGGCCTTAACCCACTCTTGAGAGGAGACCTGAGCCCAGCAGTGGGACGTTATGGGTTGTTGATGAAATATATCAAAAATAATACGAAAAATTCATTTCAATTCAACATCTATTAATATAACATTCCATTCGAAGTTCATTCGTTTGACCTGATCGTTGTATGTAACGTTCATTTACAAAAGATTTATTTTTATTATTTAATTATTTTTGTTAATGTGGGAATCATTTGTACAGGGGCGTAAATGTATGTCGTCTCCTTGTAAGAGAAGACTTTTTGCGTCACGTACGTGGGTCACCATGCTGCATTGTCAACCTCCTGGATTCTGCTCATGCTTTCCATCAACCGACTTCAAAAAAGGAGGAGGTTCTCAATTCAACTGTTTTTTGTGTTAATGTTTATAACCTCGGAACTTTCGTTTTGGTGAACCGATTACGATAGCCTTTCATGTGGTACCATGATAAGGAAACCAGAATCTCATGATAGGATCCTGGAGAAATCGAGGGTACTCCTCAAATATTAAAGGCATAATTGTCCTGATTTGGGTCTCGGTATAGTTTTTCTTTGAAGTCGTTAGTTTCTTATGAAATGTTACAAGGATGGACGAACATAGACTAGTTACAGTACAGACAGAGTCGCGGACTAAAGTTTAGTTAATTAGTTATATATCATTTCAAGTTATTTTATTTATGGCTACCTCCTCACCATTACATTGGTAGATATCGCAAAATAATGACGGTTTTTCCAAACTATTCCAGAAAATAGAAACGAGTTAAAGTCGTGTGAACCAGGTAGTTAGATAGAAACGATTTTTTTTATATATTTAAGCCTACCAAAGTGACTCTGCTCTGCCTGATGGAAAGCATGAGTAGAATACAAGAGTAGGGGTCACCATCCTCATTGTGAGTGTAGGCAATGCAGCATAGTGACCCATTTCATGGCGGCCTGGTCAGATGTTTCTGTATCCCGACCTCTGGAAGCCCGGAGAATGGTGCAGAATGATTGGGCCTCCGGTCTCACACTCACCAACGAAAGACGACAACACGAATGCTTTCATTATTAGGATGGTCTTCTGTGTGAGGGTAGTACTGGCCCACTCGTGTTGACATCAGCGTAGCTCTACTACCCCCAACTGATAGTTATTCTTGTGGCTATGCTATTTTGTATAATTCTCCTGTAAAGCTAGCATTAGAAACTTCTATTATACCTAATTAAACAAATAGATGTTTTATCACAATCAAGTATAATATATTTTAGCACCGACAATTGATTCGTTTTATTACAACAGTTAGATATTATGCATAAACTATGTTTTATATTATTGATAGTACTCCATTATTTATTGTTTGTACAAATATGTTTTGATTTACTTATAATATTGCTGTAGGTAGATGTGTTACATATATTTTACTATTCAGGAGGTATGTCGTGAAAAGAGACGGAAGTGTGTACATAGTACGTAGCCATACACGTTAACGTGTATCTGACAGATTTGCCTGTACAGTGGAACTTTACAGGTAAACGGGAGTGTGTATGTTGAACAAATCTACAGGTATGCTCTCTACTCAGCTCAAATTTACCTGACGGGTGTGATTGTGCAGGTAAACTTGTCAAGTACACCTTACCGTGTATGGTTAACTTAAACACAGTTACACCCATAGAACATACACGTAGCCGTAAGCCTGTACAAACTCTTAGTTGAAAGCCATCACGTCATAGTTCGCAATCGCTCAAGAATACCACACACGCTCAAGAAAAGCTTATAAGTTAAACTGTGTAGGTATACCAACGAGGAAAAAAACAATATTCACATTTTCTCAGTTGCCTGGACAGGTGTGGGAACCTGAACAATTTTACAATATACATACTCCGGTTTACCTGTAAAGTTCAAATATACAAGCAAACAGTTAAACAGTAAGTCGAGTAAGTGATTGGTCGACAGCTGGTAAATGTGAATAGATATAATTCGCATGCAATTAATGTAAAATTCATAAGTTTTCTGCATTTGCTTTTAGATAAGTCACGAATTACAATTTCATAGAAAAGTGATCGAAAATTGGATATAAATACATGAGATCTTATAAATAAAGGAAAAATTGTGTTTATAATGTTAAGCATAGTTCATTCATTCATCAAATAACATATGTTTGTAATACTGGTAAGCTTCATTACAATTTGATAGATTTATTTTTGATTATACATTATTTACTTAGGTACTAAAATGTGATGAAAAAAGTGTCTCAAAAATCTTAAAATTCTCATTCCCACAAATAAGTTCGAAAACATAAGTTATTTAAGACATATTGTTACCACAGCCAGTTATTTCGTTAAGTATTAAAGCACAATTTTTTACATGCCATTTTTAACTTTAAAATTACTACGATAAGGTGTAATATTGCAAATTTGAGCATAATTCATCTTAATATTGCTTACAAGACACATTTAATTTAATATAGAATTATTACATTGCGGTTAGAATGATTTGGCACACATTAAAGTCACTCATTTTTATCCGACTACGGCTTTTACCAAATATAAATGGAAGACGATTATTTTTTAAATATATATATATATATATATATGTTCCACCTTAGCTCCTAAACAACTGAGTCGATTGTAATAAATGAGATATCAATAGGTTTGTAATAATGGCCTTGGTAACGGTAATTATGTTCAAAGTTTTGTGTAGTCGGGTTCTAGTTTTTTTTTATTGCTATAAATACTAATGCTATAATTTTTTTTCAGTAATTTTATCTTCATAAGTTTAATAATACTATTTTTTTTAAATATCTCGTACTAGAATATTCTTATATCGCGGGATTATACATTCAAAAACGGTAATAACTAATTCAGCTGTTACTGTATTCAAAGTAGTTATATTTTGCTTAAATAACACTTTTGTTTATATAAGAAGTGTAGATATGTACTGTGTTATAGAAAGTTTATAAAATGTAAGGGCATTTTCAGATTCGATTATTACGTAGATCCCTTCCTAGACACAATTAATCTTTACGTGATTTTTAATTAGGTATATTGTATTCTTTTTACATTTTATTAATCCAAAGAATGTATACCCTCAACTAATGTTTGTATTGTGTGTGTGTTGCATGTCATATCGTTCCAATCTTAAGAAAGTACATTAAGACAAAAAAAACTTTTTGTAACACCAACATATAAGGAGCCGTTCATTAATCTCGATGTTGTTAGCCCTTTTTAACCCCTCCCTTCCCCCTGACGATACGTGGTGAGTTTTCAAACGAACCCCCCTCCTCCTACCAAAATCAAGTGTAGTTTTTAGTACCTTTAAAAAGTTCTTAAGATACCAGCGTAAACTAGTAATTGAGCAGGAAAATATCTTACACATATATAGGAAGACTTTTGCCCTATAGATGGAGCACTAAATAAATTCACTCATACTTAAAAAAATATAAATATTACGGACACAACATCATCTAGTCCCACACTAAGCTGAACTTGTATTATGGATACTAAACAACTGATATAAATACATAAACATACTTTTTTTTGTAAATACATATTAGAAAACAAGCAGATTGAAACAAATATTTGCAGATCGTACAAACATTTGATTCTACCTGGAGATAGAACCCGAGACCTCTTGATTAGCAACCGCATACGCCAACCACTAGACCAACAAGGTAGTCGAATCTCACTTACAATAACAACTAATTATTTGGAAGACATTATCACACATCAAACCCATGGTTTGTCTCCATCATTACTTTTACTTAAATAATTATTCGACCCTTGCCAACTGAACGAGCTGTCGGTGTCTCCATCATCAGGTTTCCTCTCAGCAATCGAAGACCTATTGTTATCCTTCACATAGGACCTCGGTCTACCTTCCATCAGGGAGTGGCTGAGTCGAGAGGCGTCGAAATGAAATCCCGCGTTGGAAGGTTTCCTCACTTCCCGGAGGTATTTGAATGTGTGACTGTCAGGGCCTTCGTCTTCGGTCGCTGGCTTCGGGCTGTACAGCCATTCTGAAATAGATTTTGTTATAGATGTAATAAGAGTGAAATTAGGATGATTAGAATTGTTTGTTTAGCGAAAGTAATTGAAAGAACTAATAGTAAATGGTGAATTATAAGGCTTCATATCGAGATGGTGTGATTATAAAAATCAGAAGGGAGGTAGTGGAGTTTAACTTTTTTTTTTTTTACTTCAAGTAACTAATTATTATTGAGGCGCTCATAGTTCAGTTACCTTAGATAGTTAGAAACAATAACTGATGGTAAGCAACGATAGTGCGGTCATTAGCCGGATGGGTGACCGTTATTGATATGATACCATGAGAGTCTCCGTATTAGGTTGTTGTCATAGGATAGCAGATTTAAGTATTCCATTGAACACCAGCCGACGTCTGGTCTACTTTGGGAGTACTGCGACTAAATGACTACAGGTCCTCCTCGAACGGACATGGTGACTAATCAGGTCCTATCACGAGGAAAGTATGACAGTATGCTACCAGAGGTAATCAGTGGGCCGCAGTCCCGATCTGGTATCCATATTTCTTTACCAATTGTAATTTATCACTACATATTATAAAATAAACTCCTACGTCGCTAATGTCTGTCTGTCTGTTCGCGATAAACTCAAAAACCTCTGCACCAATTTAAATGAAATTTTGTACCCAGATAGTCTTAACCCTGAGAAAGAACATAGGCTATTTTTTACTACGATAATCGACATAGACACGGGCAAAACTTTTTTACAATATAACCAAAATAAAATAAATTTAATTTAATTTGAATATAAATCCCTACTATAATATTATAAATGCGAAAGTAACTCTGTCTGTCTGTCTGTTACGGTTTCACGCCTAAACCACTGAACCGATTTTGATGAAATTTGGTATGAAGATAGAACTGAACTTGGGAAGGGACATAGGCTACTTTTTATCGCGATAACCGACATACACGCGGGCGGAGCCGTGGGCGAAAACTAGTAATTATATAATTTCTACAAATTACCTACTATAATATGCTGAAGAAAACTAAACTACAAAGCTCTACCTACAAATTATTACAAAAGATGAAGCAATGATAACAAAATGAAAATGGCTTGCCTCTATTTGTTTTGAACAGTAAATTTTATCTGTTGGATTCGGTTTTAGTACCAAGTACTAAATGGTTTTACTAAACCAAATTAAATCAAATCATTTAATCTGCAATTAGGTTACATGAACACTTTTGCAAGTTAAACTTTTTTTTTTGAGGAGTAGAGTTCGGCCTTTCCTAACTGGACTAGCCCTGAGAAGAAAGGACGAAACCAACTCAGGGATCACAGTCTCTTTTAAAGTCCAGACAATATTCTTAAAAGCAAAAATATACGATTTCATAATTTTTTTCATCTTCCTAGCCTTATTCCCAAATATTATTTGGGTTCGGCTACTGGTTCAACCGGTTTTACCTGAATAATATCAGTTTTTCCACGGAGCGACTGGCATCGGACCTCCGCTACTCTAAGGAAGAACTTAAATTCGAAGGTTGAAACTAATTGTCAGTAAATTTGAGGGTATTGAATTCCCAATAAAGATTGCCATATATGTTCACGACAACCGGGACCGACGGCTTAACGTGCTCTGAGACACGGGCGTGAGTCACCGCCAAACTTCCAAACTCCGGGCTACAATTAGGAATTTTGCAAGAAAAACCCAAAAACACTTTTTGGCCCGGACCCAGGATTTGAAAACCGAAACCTCTTGATTAGCAGTCGCATTAGCTATCCACTAGATCAACGAGGAATTATTATTATTAATTAAAATGTGAGCTGCTGGGTACTATTTTAAGCTGCAATTTTTTATTAGATTAATAAAATGCAATGAATATATTTACTATTTCGACTTTTTTAGACTTTTGTTTATGTTGCGAGCTATTTTTCAGTTTTTTTTTTTATGCTACTACAATCGATCACATTAGAAATTTCGTAAAAATTCGAGAAACTTCTATATTATCGTAGAAAATTCTAGAAAGTTCGAATTTCCTTCTGGATTATTACATTATTTACACTCCTTGATAATATTTGTATGTCGTTACCGATACCACAAGTAAGTATTTAATGGCTACAAGTGTAAGGTAGGCGGTTACCTCCGTTGGAGACCTTGGAGATGGCGTTGAGCAGGAAGTCCTTGTCCTTGGCCTGCAGCACCAGCATCTGTCTCAGCAGCCGCACCATGGAGCGCTGGGCCAGCGCTCGGGACCGCACGTAGTACACCACCACACTACACAACATTACACATTGTATATCCTTCTATATTGTCGGGTCACAGACTCACGCGCCCCCTCGCTATCGTCGCTAACAGTCGACTCAACTGTGTCACGACCGCACGTACTCTGGAGATAAGATGCTTACTTCTCATTCATTCATAGTGAACGACTGAATGAATAACTTAATGACAGCTCATTCATTCGAACGAATAACTTAGTGACACATATACTACACACATAACACTTCGATTTTGTAAATGTATATGTATATAAATTTAAGCCTACCTATGTGTGTAAGTGACTCTACACTGCCTAAATGAAAGCATGAGTAGAATCCAGGAGTAGGGGTCACCAAGGGGAGCAAAAAGTGCTTTTATGAAACATTATAGCTTCTAGACGTCTCCTCTATTTAAAGAGCGGGCCACGCCAACATTACTGAATCGATTTCAATGCAATTTGGTACACAGATAATCTAAAGCCTGATAAAGAACATAGGCTACTTTCTACCGCTACAACCAACATACCCCTGGGCAGAGTCGCGGGCGAAATCTAGAAATGACATGGATGAATAGGGGATGGATATAAAAATTGTTTGGTGTGGTGTTGGTGAGTTACCATAGCGAGAGCGCGACGAAGGCGATGACTCCTGGCCTGACGAGGAAGTGCAGCACGGCTCGCAGCGTGTGTCGCTCCTGAAGCTTCAGCACGCCCTCGCTGATCACGCTGTACACGAACTCGTAGCCGCGGAACGGACCGCAAGCGTGCGATGATGTCCTGGAAGTAAACAAATATTAATACTCACAGGCCAGGTGGAGTGATGATTTGCGCAAGATGGCTGGCAGGAGCTGGATGCGAGAAGCCCAAAATCGATCAAAGTGGTGTGCAATGGGAGAGGCCTATGTCCAGCAGTGGACTGATATAGGCTGATGATGATGATGATGTTTGTAGAACTCCTCGTAATTATCCGTGCGGAAATCCCTCCGGATACCACCAATTGGTGGCTATGGCGGACTTAAACCGAATACGGTTTGTAGATGGCCCTCTCCTGTATGGGAATCTCCATGTTCCCTTCCTGTCCCCAAGGGTCACGTGCGCTCATTAGCACTTGCTACTGCTGCCACCCGGGCCTGCTTCTGCTAGAGTGACTGGTGGCCTCACCTGTCACCCCCAGGCCTGCGCTTATGAAGGACGAATATCGTTTAAAGAACTCCGACACCCGAGTCGTCTGCGGTACCGGGCCCTATTCCGGGCCTGGCGGACCGGCAGAGTTCTAATCCTCTCCCTGTAATGCTCCTCCATCTCCTCCGCAAACAACTTGCTCACAGAACGAGAGTGGAGGTCTTGAGATTTTTCCTAGAAACTTTATTACTCAGACATTATAAATTAAGGCCTATAAATAGTTGTAGATCTTCTATCTATACTCAGATTGAGTTAAGAAAAATCTGAATAATTACGAATTTTTGACCAGCAGAACTCTCCCATAAGACTTTTTTCGAAAAGTGTACTGGAGATTTATAATGTAACTAGCCGATGACCGCGGCTCTGCTCGCGTCCTAGGGGTGTGAAAATAGATGTTGGCCGATTCTCAGACCTACCAGATATGCACACAAAATTTCATCCAAAACGGTTCAGCCGTTTCGGAGGAGTATGGGAACGAACATTGTGACACGAGAATTTTATATATAAGACTAGCTGTTGCCCGCGGCTCTGCTCGCGTCCTAGGGGTATGAAAAATAGATTTTGGCCGATTCTTAGACCTACTGAATATGCATAAAAAATTTCATAAGAATCGGTCAAGCCGTTTCGGAGGAGTATGGGAACGAACATTGTGACACGAGAATTATATATATAAGATACTCAGACCAAGACAACTCAAGAGTCATGACAGATACTAACTCTCGAAGAAAATACCTTTCTATCACCATGGCGATTATATGCAATACTATGTTGGTTTAATGAGATTCTTTTTCATGTCCCGCTCACATGACCCGGGATCAAAGTAGTTTAGTTTTAAGTTATGATTTAGATCTCCACTGAGTATATGTAACATTTATCCTTACAAATCCTGACTAATATTATAAATCCAAAAGTTTGTGAGTATGTATGTTTGTTGCTCTTTTTTCTAGTTATAGTTCTTATAGTTCTAGTTATCTAGTTCTTTCCAGTTATAACCTGAAAAGGAAATCTCTCGAAAGAGGTAAGCCCCCAATACTTAATAAACTCACCTAAAGAACAGAGATCCAAGTACGAAGAGCGAGGTGAACATCGACAGGGTCACGAACATGTACAATATCGTTTGTGTTTGAGCAGCGCGCCACACCTGCACACAAATCATAATTAAATATAAATATTTTTTTCTGACATATTGTATTATGGGTACTGGACAACTGATACAAATACATAAACATTTTTTTTTTGAAAATACATACATATTATACATAGAGAACACCCAAACTCCGAAAAAAGTATTTGCGGATCACACAAACATTTGGTCCGACCCGGGAATCGAACCTGAGACCTCTTAATCAGCAGCCTTAATGACCACTAGACCAACAAGGCGGTCAAATACTACGGAATGGTAGTCAAATACTACTAATATATTTAAAAAAAAACAGTATGTTTATGTATTTCTATCAGTTGTCTAGTACCCATAATACAAGCTCTGCTAAGTTTGGGACTAGATGGCGTTGTGTGTAAGATGTCAGAAATATATGGGCAGCAAATGAACCGGTTTTTAACCACGCCCGCCGCAACGTCCGTTCCTACGTCATATAGTGTCTAATATCGATCACTTAGAATTCGGATAGTCTTTATCTCGATGAGATTAAGACTTGATGGCAAGAATAACCCAGATAAACGTCAAATTCCTACCTTCGTAGCTGGCTGACAAGCTCTAAGTGCACACTCCCTCTTCACGTAGAAGAGAATGAACAGCTTCAAGGTGACGCAGACGACCAGCAGTGGGCTGAACAGCATCCCGAACCAAAGCACCGCCTGGTTGTAGATCAGAGTTAGGGAGTTGAATGCTATGTTGAACGTTGGGGCGTTCTCTGATGGATTGAATCTGCAAATAAATTTATTTGGCTGTCTAAACATCAAGTTAGTAAAGCTCATATCATTGATATGTTACTTCATCAACAGCCTTCAATAGTCCACTGCTGGACATAGACCACTCCTGCCAGAGATTTTGACCTACTATCATCAACAACCCATAACGTCCCACTGCTGGCCTCGGGGCTCCTCTCAGGAGAGGGTGAAGGCCATACGTCCCCACGCTGGCCGAGTGCGGTTTGACAGGTTGTGACTATGAAATCTTGCCGTTGGATGTTTTTAAGCCGCCCAAAGGGCTCCAACTAAGCTTTACGACTGTTATCTTCTGATAACAACATGGGGCGACTGCTTAGCTTGAACTATGAATCACGGAAACACTCATAAAATATCATGCCACAAACGATTACCCATCTAGTTACTGACCACGCTGCGTTGCTTACCCTCGGTAATTGTTTCCAATAACCTAAGGCCTTGACTTGGCACTAGCCTACTATAACACACGGGAAATTAAATATCATCATCATCAACATCTACAATAGTTTACTGCAGGACATAGGCTAAAAGGGATTTTGGTCTACTATACCACACTGGAAAGATTCAATGGTTTGTGTTATCCTACATGGTTATGTCCCCTTTCTTTTTACGACATACCCAGGGTGAATAGAGGTGGCGTCACTATGTATTATTGATCCATCAATATACGGACGACGAACAGTAAGATACCAGACACAAAATTTTAAAAAGTGCAATTATAAAACTTAGTTTAAATAACAAAAATGGGTAGAATAAAAAATACAAGCAAAACTCACTTATGACCTAAAGCTCTAGTGAACTCAAACAATGGCAACACAAACAGTGAAATAATGGTGTCTAGCAACACCAAACGGTATGTCTCCTGTCCGAATGACGTTTCCCAACACTGAAATAAAAAAAAGTATATCAAATAAAACGTGCATTACAAGCAGTTTCGTAAAAAGATATAATATCAGTGCAAAAAGGATTTGTTTGAAAAATAAAAAAAATAGTTTTAAAAAACTAAACAACCACGCTTTATTTTCAGAAAGTACCCCACGCTTTGTTAAATTAAAATTATTTTCTACTTTTTAGTTTAAAAGCGTGGTTGTTTAGTTTTTAAAACATTTTTTTTAGAAAGACTAATTTGTTTAAAAATATTTATTTTAGTTTTTTTTTCAAATTAATGTATTGTCATCGGTCCTCGATAAATCTACAAAGTTTGAACGAAATCTGGCCGTTTAAAGTAGGTCAAAATCGCACCCAAAGATTCCATTACATACTTAAATACATAGAACCCAAGCTAATAAAAGTGTGGTAAAACCGTCTTCGTATCTGTACTATTTCAGAATACTTAGCAACGAATAAAATTCCAGATCGCGTGGCTACAGTGTTATGTTTTTGATGTAGCTTGCATTTGTTGTACAGGAGGTGTGATACATGCTAGATGTTTTACTTTCTAGGTCATATAACGCATAGCATAAAACGAAGTCATTTTCTAATAAATGTATTATATCTCTATTATTTTCATTAATATTCTTTTATTCAGTAGTAATTTTACTACCGAAATGGCCCATCAACAAGATGGCGTTTAGTGCTCTCATAAATTTATTTTGGAACCTCTTTTAGATTTATTTATTTAATATTACAGGCGAACTTAATGGAATGGTATGTGTGTGAGTTAAGAGCATCTGACCTCGATGTCTGAGCGCGTGTAGTAGAAGAGCAGGAGCGAGAGCGTGGCCACGTCCAGGAGCCAGGTGCGGGCGATGGTCACGTACAGCGCCATACGCGGACGGTAGAACTCCAGCCTGCAACATTGATGACGATCATGACCACCTTGCTGTCAGTGACCTTACAGGCAAAGGACCTAGTGCGAGTTTCTCTCGATAAATGCGACTGGTCAAAAGTCCAGTGCGGGGTAATTGTGGCGACTTCCACATGCAGCGCGATGAAAACATACGACAGCGCCATCTAGCGAAGAAACACGGAACTACAAAGAAAACACGTAACGATCTATACGGAGTAACTACTAATCCTGAATCGCGAAAGTGACATTCTCGCGCCGCTTAGCATATATACAACATCCCAACATCAACTGTTGGGCAGTGGCCCACCACGCATGATCACCTCGTCTGTTCGGAGGATCCTCCCTTTGTGTTGGAGGAACACGATTCCCGTTCTCCACATAATCAGAACCCCAAACGCGGTTACAGTGACCATTGAGTAGTTGTAAAAAAAACTCACACTAGGCTGCCAGAACATTATTCCTAACATACAACATTAATTTTCGATTTCTTCAGTTTTTTTGGGATTATGACAAGGCTTCTGAGTTCCAAGATAGTTTAATTTTTCCGGGGACTTCCCCAGTTTTCTTTTTATTATATGTTCGTGGGTTCTGCTGTTGATCCTGTTGTACAGCACTCACAGTGGAGGGTGTGTGTGCGGGATTCTGACCAACTATACAACATATCAACTGGTATGTCGGACTTAAACCGACTACATGCACTTAATAATTTGTCAGTGTACCTTTTTACGAAGTTAAAAAGTGTACATGGTAAATTTTAAAAGATAAGTTTAGTTATAAGTTTGCTTTAGTAAGAATGAAATAAGAGGTAAGTCTTGAATGCAATAACTGACTAATAGGTTGTAGACATTCATGGGCGGTTTTCAATGAATTTTCATCCAAGTAATAGGTGATATTGAAAACTCTGAAGGGAAGAAGGCCGATCCCGAGCGTAGAGGGTGTTGGCTGCGATACCAACCCCCCGAAACAATTTGCAAACGTTTTTCATTTTCTATTATTTCTTCTTTGATTGGCTAATGTCACTCAGTCACATGATCAAAATAAAATATTAGCATTGGCTAATATTTTATTTTCTAATATTTCATTGGAAACACGAGAATAAATCATAGAATCGTGTTTCCGCAACGTTTCCGAACGCAAAACGTCATGTGACATACGGGTGACGTTTTGCATAGACTTGAACTGATTACGAGTCAACCGCCCGGCGCGTGCGCTATTAAAACGGAGTGTGTGAAGTTAAAATATATCCTGCTCATACTAAACGCGAGTGAAATAAAACCGCAAATTAGCTCGAAACAATCAGAACAATCACAGTGCCACGAACAATCGGTGCGTACCTAGCACGAGGCCGAACCAGAGATTCCCGCTCATCAGCTCAGACCAGTCACCAACACGTAAGTACTTCTCCCTTCAGCCCTTTCTAAACTTCCCCTTCACTTAACCTCAACGTCGCTGTATTGTATGCGAACGCCAGGGCGTATACAAAATAAATAGAAAAAGAAAAGCGATTGCAAATTGGTTAGGGGAGGAGGTATCGACTACTGCCAGAGAGTGGGGACCTCTGATGGTAGGATAATTGTGTGCAACCTGGATGCAAAAATGCATTCGAATAATGATTGAACCATTAGACGAGGGGAAGTCCCTGTAATTTCCCCTAGTATAAAGGGTAATAACGTATTCCAGATCATCAATTATCATCAACGGCCTATAACAGTCCACGGTTGGACATAGGCCTCTCCTTTGAAGGAAGGTTTTGGCCTACTATACCACGCTGGCCAGACGGGTTGGTAAAGGGTTTGTTTCAAGTTTTCCTTCTCTTGGCAGTGATGTTAGATGCTTATTTTGTTCCTTTAGTCGCCTCTTACGACACCCATGGAATGAATAGGGGTGGTGACACTTTGTATTCTTAATCCGTCACCACACGGTAATTGAATATATATTCCAGATCAGATAATTGAATATCGAAACGTACTTGACAATGACATGGAAGAAGAGCGGGCACAGCGTGACGACAGCGGTGATGACGAAGGAGACGAGCAGCTCCCAGCGCGGCAGCGACGTGCGCAGCCCCAGCAGCAGCCACAGCGCGAACTGAGCAGTTCCGATCAGCGCCAGCACCAGCGCCGTCACGCACACGTTAGTCATGTACTGGCCCAACTTCGCACACGGGGACAATATCACTTTCTTTTTGTTCTGCTCGTTCAGTAACTCCTGCGCAAATAGACATGTAACAATAACTTATTTAAACGGATTAAGATTTTTTTTTATTCGATGTCTATAAAAGTGACTGTACTCTGCCTGATGGGAAGCATGAGTAGAATCCAGGAGTGGGGGCCACGAGACTGTCTGCGATGCAAGAAGTGTGGTGATGCCGACCCAGACTATGGCAGCTTAGTGAGATGCTATTTCACGCCCATCTTAAAGAATCCAGGACCCAGTTATTAAAAAAAAAACTTTATTAGCCAAACTTATTTCCAGGTTTCCAAGTCGAGCCCGAGAGCTCTCGATCGACATACGCTAACTGCTAGACCTAGGCGTAGTCTCAAGCAGTAACTCTGTATACATCATTTATACAGTAGGTCAAGTACCTTGAACTCATTGTAGAGACTGTTGGCAGTAAGCGCTGCGGCCTGCTCGGAGATCACGCCGAAGTCCCACCCGCAGAACACCTTGTTGGCGTACACGTGGCTCAGGCCTCCCGCCGTGTCTATGAAGTTCAGACGGTACGAGTATGCCGTCCTGAATCACAAATAATAATAATTATTTGGTACATCCCACACTTTTCCGGTTCTAAACTAAACAGGGTTTATTGTATGGTAAGCAGGCTGCTGAAAAATATAATACATCATTTTCATGATCATCATCATCATCATCAGTAGTTGTTTTTAAACTTTCGCGACTTTTACACATGCTTATGTTTTTTTTACTGTAAAATTACTTTCCAACGTTTCGAACGGGTTACACCGCTCGTGTTCACGGGTGACTGAGTAAGTTTAGCGTCGCCTTCGTGATGGTTGTAGCTGAACTTGGAAAGTAGAAGGTATCGTAACCATTTTAATTTTATCGCGAATAATCCCCGTTTACAGTAAAAAAACATGAGTATCATCAGTGTTGCAGTCCACTGCTGGACATACGCTGCTTTTAAGGCTCACCACAGAGCCTGCTCTACTGCTTTTGCTGCTGCTCTGCTGATCTTTCTTTCTTTCTTTCGACGGAACGAATTTTTACGAAGTCGACCCGTCTATAGGCCATAAAGTCAAAATAAACTAATATACCTATACATTTCTAAATACATATAATATAACCAGGGCCAGCCATTACTTTAACTATGCAGGGGGCCCTGGGCACACAAGAGTTTGGGGGCCCCAAATTGTTGTGTGTCGAATAAAAAAATCAATCATAAATAATACTATAAGCTAATTCTTTCGATTATTTCGTATTGAACTGTAACTTTTAATAAAAAAAATGTAATGTGCATAATAATATCTTTCGAGACTATACAGGGTGAATTTTTGAGACGGGACAGTAAGGGTAGATACCTTAAACGTTATAGTTACAGGAAAACGCTTTTAGGAGACTATCCATAATTTTTTAAGATATTCTGAACTGCATTTATAGATTTTGGAAAAAGTGTACAGCCAGCAAGAAAATGGTCATTTTAAACAAAAACTTTTTTTGATGCCAATCGATTCTGTTTCTTTTAAGGATCAAAAGTCTCTACTGGACCGACTGAGGTTTGAGTACTAGAAATGTCAGAAATCGCAAAAAACTTTTCCCATACATTTGTACGGTAATAAATAATTTTAATATGTATTTTAAACACAGACAAACATAACTTACATTTAGACGATCTACGAAGTAAATTGTTTAAAATGACCGCCGTTTTAATGAATAGATAAGTCTTGTACACTCGTTTTTGTACTGAGCTAGTAGCAGCCAATACTTTTCTTGGATAGATATCATTTAAAATCCTTGTTAATGCATCTTTTGTATTAAGCGTATTTTGTAAACAATAGGAACACGGAATTTGCATTGATGTGGTACGCGAATAAGTATCCACTGCGACAGGTATCGAATGGTAATGGTGGAATTTTATAAAGGTACTCTTAATTCTGCCGTGTATAACGACGTCATTTTAGAGAATCTCTAAACCAGTTGGATGAATGGAAATAAAATTTTCGCAATTCAGACATTGCGAAAAGTTTATTTTCAGCAAGATGGCAGCTCCGCCACACCAGTTTGAATAGGCAGGTCGGGTCACAGTGGATGTCACATGTGGTACACAAAAAAAATTACAATAGTATTCAGGAGCTGAAAGATGCATGAGCAAATGAAATCTATCATAGAAAATTATTATTTCTAAATGTAAGTTATGTTTGTCTGTGTCTAAAATACATATTAAAATGATTTATTACCGTACAAATGTATGGGGAAAGTTTTTTGCGATTTCTGACATTTCTAGTACTCAAACCTCAGTCGGTCCAGTAGAGACTTTTGATCCTTATAAGAAACAGAATCGATTGGCATCAAAAAAAGTTTTTGTTTAAAATGACCATTTTCTTGCTGGCTGTACACTTTTTCCAAAATCTATAAATGCAGTTCAGAATATCTTAAAAAAATATGGATAGTCTCCTAAAAGCGTTTTCCTGTAACTATAACCGATAAGGTACCTGTCCTTACTGTCCCGTCTCAAAAATTCACCCTGTATGTGTGAGAGAAACAAATCTGTGCAACATTAAGAGGCTAAAGTCAAATTTTACAGGGGAGGCAAAAATGCGCGTAGTGAAATTTTGAATGTAATTTTGAGAAAGTTTTATTAAAGGCAGACTAATTAACTTAGCTGTATTTTTTATAGTAAATAGAGGGAAGTATCATGAATTGCACTCTATCTATTATCTAAAGAACAAACCCTGTTATTATTTGTGCAATTAATACGTCGCCTATGAAAAGTACTATGTATATACTGCCTCGTTGGTCTAGTGGTTAGCGTATGCGGCTGCAGACCAAGAGGTCTCGGGTTCGATTCCCGGGTCGGACCAAATATTGTTTGTGTGATTCACAAATATTTGTTTCGGAGTCTGGGTGTTTCCTATGTATAATATGTATGTATTTACAAAAAAAAAGTATGTTTATGTATTTATATCAGTTGTCTAGTACCCATAACACAAGCTCTGCTTATCTTGGGACTAGATGATGTTGTGTGTCAGATGTCCAAAATATTTATTTATTTATTTATTTATATGTACAATGATGTATATCTCTTTTCATAAGCGACGTAGGACTTATTTTTTATACCATTATGTAGAACTGGTTCGTGCGATTTTAATGGTATATTAAACGTAATTTCGACAAAATGTGGAGTTACTATTGTCTACCTCTGAGGTACAGAAATTGTCGGTTCGTTGGAGGGCCCCGGGCACAGGCCCCGTGTGCCCTTATGGTGAAGACGTCAATGAATACAACATTATCACTGTTCGGGCTCTGTTTTGTTTAGATCACATACTAAGATTGATCTTTAATAAGAGAGTCACACTAACGCATTTGAAAATAAATCAAATTAGTAAATTTTTAAGAATCATTTTTACATAGTTTGGTTTTGGTTTTGTCATATTCGAATACAATTTAAAAAATAATAATTGAAAAACCCCATTGGATATGTATAGCCCTTAACGTTTATGAGTTGTTTATCTATACATCTATACAAATAAATTAAATTTGAGTGTCTGTTTGTAATACATATTAAAATAACTGCTTTTCAATAAATGCATATGTATGTGTATACACGGTACATATGCCAATTTTTTTTGTCTGTCTGTCTGTTTGTCCCAGGTTATGTCTGGAACGGCTGGACCGATTTCAACGAGACTTTCACTGGCTGATAACTGATCATATAAGGAATAATTTATTTAGACTAGCTTCGCTTCGCGTCGTTGCCCGCGGTTACAACAAGTAACGCGGGCAACACCGCGAGGCTCAGCGAGCAATGAATAAAATTGTAAAAAAAATGTTTCGATATAAACTAAAATAATATAATTTCCGTACTAACCTGTAGCACAATACCACAAAGAATATAATATACAGGCAAACCATGGTGAAGAAGTATGCGAAGGGCATGTTGTATGTCAGGTTCGGTATAGTAGATATGTCACCGTCGTGGTAATGTCCGTAGAATAACAAGGAATTCTCTAGACCACCCTGAAATTACAGAATTATTATCTTCAGAATTATTATAACATTACTAGCTTTTTCCCGCGGCTGCATGCGGTACTAACATGAAAAATCGGCCAAGTGCGTGTCAGGCCACGCATAGGAAAGGGTTCCTCAGTCACCCATAATGGTACGTGGATTTAAAATCGTATCCAATAGATAATTGTTATGTTTACGTATTAATGCGTTAATTTTGGATGCCTTTTTTCAAGTAAGCGCATTTTACAAGTTAAGCGTCTATAACTCCTGAACCAACAAAGTCATCTAATCCATTATAGTTTTCCTTTAAAGTTCATTACCATTACAATTTTTTCCAGACTTTTTGAGCCAGCCGTTTTGCTTTTAGAGGGGGGGGGGGGGACAGTTTTTACAAAAAAAGTGCCCGTTAAAGTGAAATTTCTCTCAAACGGATACCTTAATAAAAAAAACGTCTTAGAAACCCTCCATTGTTTTTAAAAGACCTATCTAATGATACCCCACACGATGGGGTAGCCGCGAGAAAAAAAATACATATCCGAGGTTCCGAGTCATGAACTTCGGAACCCTTCGGAACCCGGAAAAAACAAGTTTTACAATTTTTGTGTCTGTCTGTCTGTTTGTTCCGGGTAATCTCCTGAACGACTGGGTCGATTTTGACGTGACTTTTACTGGGTGAAAGAATAATTTTTGTAGACTAGCTTCTCTCCGTGACGTTACTCGCGATTTACAACAATAACCGCAGGTAACACCGCGGGACTCATCTAGTTAACTAATAAATTGACTGCTTAATACTGACCATACCACTTATGAAATCCAAGAACCCAAAAGTAACGGCATCTCTATCCCTATCGTGGAACACTTGAGGTATGACAACGAAAGCGACGACAAAGGTGGCCAGCACCAGGTCTATAGCGAACAGCCAGCGGAGGAAGTAGAAGTATGATCCCACTGCTGATCCGAAGTGACCCTCGATGTTGCGAATGGCTTCGTACCACAGTTCTACGGAGAAGATCAGGTTTCGGACACGGTCTCGCATCTGGAAGAGAGTAACGAGATAACAGTTCTTTAGTACCCTTTTCTTTTTAATATTTAACCCTCTCAAGGCTCTCAATTCGATTGTATTTTTCCTTATGTCCGGTAATTCCCCGAACATCACTTACTGGTGGTTATGTTGGAAATGGGCCCCAGAAACACCTTAAAAACTTTTTTTTATATACAAGTATTTTTAGTTTTATTTAATTATTACTTGCGATGAAAATCTCTAAAGAAATTTACTGACCTAAACTATCTACTCTGTAAAGTCAACTAAATCGATCCATTTTTGCATATTTTTAAAATACTGATACATTAAAATAATGTGGGTTGCCTGGAAGGTTTACATCAAATCAACAACATTTAATAGTCCACCGGTGGACATAGGTCTATCCTTCGAAAGGAGGTTCTGATCTACGACTATTATGGCCACGATAGCCAGACGAAGTGCCATGGAATTGTTCTCTTTGGAGTGATATTGTACTCCGTTACTCAGCTCTTACGAGTCAGTCATCACACGGAGTAACCAAACACAATATTAATCTGGTTATTATAAGATCAATATTGGATAGAGGAAAAAAGCTGTGTTTTTCCAGATAGTCACAAACGACCACCAAAGCAGGCTCTGTATGAACAAACACGTTATTATGAGCTAAAGTGGTTTGATACTGTGAACTGATAAAAGTTAATCTGTTGTAACAAAAATTGACAAGTGCGTGTCAGGCCACTCAGTCACATATACACTAGCACTAACCGTTTCGACGGTGAGCCGAGGACGGACGGACGGACGGACATGACGAGTCTATAAGGGTAAAAAGGCTCTTTTGTACCTAGTTATAGGGCACATTAAACAAAAAAAAACATATTTTTTTCATTCAAAAGGCTTAAGCGATCCTTTTTTCCACACTCACCTTTTTAACTCCAAAACTGATTCTGTACTTCATCCTTTTGAAAAAGGAGATGGGTTTTCTCTTAGACCGAAGGCTCACAGAGGCAGATAGCTTGGCGCGAACATTTCTCTTCATTGTAAGACCTTGCGGCAGATCTCTTAAAGCCTCTCTGAAACAATTGAATATTTTTACCTCAGACTTCGTAATTTTGAGGTATTTTTTTTACCAATAAACGCGATATTAAAGCTACTACACCACAGTGTAAGTTAGTTAATAGGCAGCTGCAGGGTTAAGTGGATTGATCGGATCTTTTTTATATATTTATATAAGCCTACCAAAGCGACTCTAATCTGCCTAAACGACAGCGTGTGTAGGTGTAGGGGTCACCATCTGCATTGCAAAGGTATGCAATCTTTATAACCAACTTAACAAACCCACCTCCTTAACTCTTCAGCGACAGGAGAATCATCCATTAGCTGATGGTGTTGCTCCATCTCTCTGACGATGATATCAGCCTGCTTTTCCACGGCGTCAGGAGCATCTGCGGCTTCACTCACCTCGTCGAGTAACGCATTGTGTTCGGAGTTATTGCGTCTTAGGCGAAGAGTATCTTAAAGAGAAGAGATAGAAGTCACAGTATTTTGATGGCATTTAAATATAGTGTAGGACGCCCACAGGACAAGTGGAGTGACGACTTGCGCAGGATGGCTGGCTGGAGCTGGATGCGAGAAGCGATCAGTTGTGTGCATTGGTACGGTGGAACAGGTTTGTAGTCCACTGGACAAAAGTCTCTTCTTAAAAAGGAGTTTTTGGTCTACTAAACCACACTGGTCAAACGGCCCCGGTTTTGAAAGGCAATATTTTGACAGGAAAACCTGAAACATATCTTAGGATATGTTTCAAATTTTCAAAGCTGGTAGTTTTTAATTATTTTTTTTTCGGACATCTTACACACAACGCCAACTAGTCCCAAACTAAGCAGAGCTTGTATTGTGGGTACTAGACAACTGATATAAATACATAAACATACTTTTTTTTGTAAATACATACATATTATACATAGAAAAACACCCAGACTCCGAAACAAATATTTGTGGGTCACACAAATATTTGGTCTGACCTGGGAATCGAACCCGAGCCCTCTTGATCAGCAGTCACAAACGCCAACCACTGCGTCATCGAGGCAGTCAAAAGAAAAGAATAAATAGTTTGCTTTTAACTTTACATAAGTTAAAGGCAACACTTTTATGTCTCTTTATCCAAGTTTAATATAAAAGGGGATAGCTGTGTGAACGGATACCGGATACCTGATGCTTATCGTTCAGATAGTCGGGTATCCAGCTTATAGGAAAACAAGATGTTACTGTTAGACATATATGATAAAATATTGGATTTTAGACCCTAATTCTAATAGCTTAGAGTTACTATTTCACTGTACTCACTGTATAATAGTTGCCTAAATGGACTGGATATGTTTCAAATTTTCATGTCAAAAATCCTTCGAGTAGGATAATTATGCTTTACATTTTCCTTTGCTTTGCCTATTATATGCAGTCCTGCGTACTTTACTCCCTTAGTCAGTTCTTACGTTACGTTTCTTATGTTCTTACTGCCTCGTTGATCTAGATCGAGAGGTCTAGGGTTCGATTCCAGGGTCGGACCAAATGTTTGTGTAATGCGCAAATATTTGTTTCGGAGTTGGGGTGTATTCTGTGTATAATATGTATGTATTTACAAAAAAACGTATGTTTATGTATTTATATCAGTTTCATAGTTCCCCTAATACAAGTTCTGCTTAGTTTGGTGACTAGATGGCGTTGTGTGTAAAATGTTCGCAATATTTATTTATTTGTTATTGTTTATTTACGACGCCTACAGGACTAATAGGAGTTTTGACACTACGTATTCTGATACGTTCACCATAAGATATTTTATTCTTTTTGTTTTGTATATTTATTGGCAAGTTAGGAAATATAAATTACTTCACTACAAATTTAGTGAAAATAACGAACTTTTGTGACAGGGAAGACAATTTAGTCGCTGGATTTAAACAATTGGATATTTAATAATTGTTTACATTAAACTTTATTTCTATTCTACTAATCTATTCTATATTGTTTTCTATGTGTAATATGTATGTATTTACAAAAAAAGAGCTGCCAAGTGCGAGTCGGACTCGCCCATGAAGGGTTGCGTAGCAGCAAGTAACATCATTTATAAATTCTTATAATAGTGTATTGATTCGATGAAAGGTAAATTGCGGTTTACGATTTATGACGTATTAAAAAAAACTACTTACTAGATCTCGTTCAAACCAATTTTCTCAAAGTAATGTACAACATATATTTATTATAAAAAAGTGGCTGTGACATACGGACGGACAGACAGACAGACAGACATGACGAATCTATAAGGATTCCGTTTTTTGCCATATGGCTACGAAACCCCTTAAAGTATGTTAATGTATTTATATCAGATATCTAGTACCCATAATACAAGCTCTACTTAGTTTGGAACTAGATGACGTTGCGTGTAAGATATCCGAAATATTTTTATTTATTTTTTATTTAAGTTGGAGGGACAAATTTTATAACAACATAAATTGGTGTCTTTCTTTTTGAGGAATATGCGAAAGGCAGAGTATTCAGAAGCTCAAATAAATTGTCTGAAAAGTAGATAATTTAAAAGGATATTCTGACTTAATTATCATGATCTGTCACACTCATTCACGCTCAGATTATGGGTAAGAAAGGGATAAGAATGCTGTGATATTACAGAAAATACTAACAGCGGTACCAAACAGCACCTAAAAAGGCGACTTTTGAATAACTTCATTTCTAATTCAATTTCATCATCATTATCAACAGCCTTCAACAGTCCACTGTTGTAGATAGGCCTCTCCTTACAAAGGAGGTTTGGCCTACCATACCACGCTGGCCAGACGGGTTGGTATAGGGTTGGTTTCAAGTTTTCCTTCTCTTTTCATCGATGTTGTCTTGCGTAGTTTATCCCTTAGTCGCCTTTTACGACACCCGCGAGATGAATAGGGGTGATGGCACTCTGTATTCTTAATCCGTCACCACACGGATCGAATTCAATTTATGTGAATATATTATTCTCAAAGAAAAGATATGAAAATTATATATACGATACCAGTCTTCAAGTTAGGAAGTTCAAGCACTTCATCATCAGATAACACGAACATAATTCAAAACATTCTAGACACGTCAGGCCACTAACACTACTTAATATTTATAACGGATTAGCACAAAAATTGTATTTACATGAATGCCAACCGGTCGAGTGCGATAATGTAGTATAAAGTAAAACAGACACTGCACTGAATATACGTAATTGTAACAATTAAGTTCTACTTTAAGGTGCTTACCCACTGTAGTGTAATGTAAATGTTTGGTAGTTTATAACTGCCTCTATGGCGCTATCGGAGCGTAAGCGACTGCTGTGCTTGAGGTCTAGGGTTCGATTCCAGGGTGGGACCAAATATTTGTGTGATTTGCAAATATTTGTTTCGGAGTTTGGTGTTTGGAGTGTATGTATAGTGTGTATTTACAAAAAAAAAAGGTATGTTTATGTATTTACATCAGTTTTCTAGTATCCATAATACAAGCTCTGTTAGTTTGGGACTAGATGGCGTTGTGTGTAATATGTCCGAAATATTTATTATTTATATTATATAAAGTTAAAACAAGTCCATTTTTTTTCTAAACTCAACTCTAGCTCAAACTAATATTTTTAAAAGGCTTAATTTGAACAAACTCCAACAAATGCATGAGAAGTATTGGTACAGTCTAGTGAACGATTACGTTTACAATAATTAGAGATGGTTAGCAAGAGACGTGGTTTCTAACGTGTAATGAACCAATGAACCCTTATTAAATTATAATTGTTTTTCCGGTAGCAGTTTCGAATGGCGCCTGCATCGATATCAAAACCTCGGTATAAGAATACATGCTTATATATTTGTGTCATATAGAAGCAAACATAGCAATATCCACTTTTTTTTCAAACCGACCTACTTACATCGCCACTGTCTACGTGAAATTCTAAGTGTTATTCAAAAACTTATAGGTTGATTATTCAAAAACTTATTGATACAAACATGTGTTTCATTTAATTTGCCCAAAATTGCAATGAATGGAGATTGCTACATTTGCTTTTATATGACTCATTTATTTATTTTTAATAAGTAAGGTGGTAAAAATATTTATTATTTGAATAGCTTTTTCCCGTGTACCTACGTCGGTTATTGCGGTTAAGAGGAGTCTGTCCTTTCTCTAGAATCAAAGTATCCATGACAAATTTTATAGAAATCGGTGCAGTGTGGTGACGGATTAAGAATACAAAGTGTTACCACCCCTATTCATTCCATGGGTGTCGTAAGAGGCGATCTAAAGCAACAAAATAAGCAGCTAACATCACTGCCAAGAGAAGGAAACCCTTTACCAACCCGTCTGGCCAGCGTGGTATAGTAGGCCAAAACCTCCTTTCAAAGGAGAGGCCTATGTCCAGCAGTGGACTGTTAAAGGCTGTTGATGATGATGATGATGAGGACGGTGCAGTGAATTAACCTTAATAGCGTATCAGAGTACCTTTCGAATTAAGTATGGAAAATACTGATTCCTACTTATGGAAAAAACAAGAAGACATTTCTTTTAGACATCTATGATGAAATATTCGACTTTAGACCCTAATTCTAATGGTTTAGAGTTACTATTTCACTGTACTCACTGTATGGTAATTGTCTAGATGGCATGAAGTTGACAGCCACTTGCCTTGCAGCATTATTTCTCAAAGTGAACATTCGCCGGGCACTCGGTGGCCTCTGTTCCATGTCCTCGATTTCTTCATCCATGGTAATATCTATCTGAAACAAGAGTTAAAATTTGTTGTGTTTTAATCCATTCATTTTAAGAAAATAGTGACGAGTCAACAAGTCCCTCTAATTTTCAAGAATTATCGCTTGTACGATAGCTTATTACTATAATTCTTGATCGATGCGTCAGTATTTTCTTACCTAACCCGAATGTACTATACTAAATATTTATTAAAGAAAGCAAAAATGTTGACAAAAAAGAACAAATAAATAGGTATCATAATATTACTATTATAAATACAAAAATCAGTTCATAATTCAATCACGCCAGGACGGCTGAACAGCCCTAGCTAAGTTGCAAACGGTTATCGTTTTTTATGCCATATTCCATTCTACTTCTATATTTTGTGTTGATCACGTGATTGAGTGACATTAGTCAATAAAACAAGAGAATAAAGAAATTGATAGAAAACGTTTATTATTTTCTAATAGAAAATAATAAACTATGGCTAGGGGGGCAGATATGAACGAAAATACGTTGTCCTACTTTTTTTTTTATTTAAATATCGTAATTAATCATTTGGCAATAGTTAGTTTTGATATTTTATTCTTTACATATTTTATGTGTTGTACACAAATTTATTTTATACAACAAATGTTGTTGTTGGACAATTTACTTAACTTGAACTACAACTGTATGTAATGTCTTGGATCTTTAATACATACAGAAAAAGAACCACAAAAACTGAACTGATGGCGTAGTGATATAGGTAAGCTACGTCTTTTTCTACTGCATTGATTGCAGTGGGTATAAACCCTACATGGGACAACACTGTGCGATACACAAGCTGTTGTTCGGATGTTGTTTGTACCCTTTGCGAACACAGGATTTATTGCTAATGCGGGAGATGTCTTTTATAAAATAAAGACATTACTAAAATAAGCAAAATATAACAATCTATCTGTCCTCTATATCGTTGGTCTAGCAGTTAGCGTATGGGACTGCCGATCAAGAGGTCTCGGTCTCCAAGCCCGAGTCGGGTCGGGTTGGACCAGAGTTTCGCAGTTGAGGTCTTAAACTTTGTGCCTCGAAAAACACTCAATACGGTTTCTCTCCAGTCGTTTCAGATAGCAGTCTCATCGGATTACGAGAAGGAGGGAACAGAGAGTGCACCTATTTACGCACACACTTGAGCACTATAATATCTCCTGCATAGTTAGCTGGTCTCCGTTAAGACTGGTCGAGGTGGCAGAAATCGATTAGAGAAACATGATTGTATAGTTTCAAATGATCTCAAGATGTCTTGAGATGTATGTATTTGAGTGTAAGATGAACTTACCGGTAGACTTGTCAGTTAGTTACAAAATTTCTAGTAGCAATTAATTATTAGTAAATTTCGTTAAAATGTCATTTTAGTTGACAGGAAATGTCTCATTTGATAAACATAACACTAAACAACCAACTGAAAAATCAATAATTGAAGGCAAACAAAAACTAATCAAAGATAAAAGCGTTTTAATCAAAGATATGATAAGATTAAATTTATCTTTTAATGGGAATTCCTGTTTATATGACAAAGTACAAAGTAAGTGCCCGATAACTGCTAGACCAATTTGACTGAGCTGTTGGCCTAGTGGTTTAAGTGTTGTGGGTTCAAATCCTACATGTGATAATACTTTGTTTTCCACAAATTGTTATTCTGAGTGTTTATTTAAAAAAAAAAGTTTATGTATTTATATCAGTTGTTTAGTACCCATAATACAAGCTCTGCGTAGTTTGGGACTAGACGATGTTGTGTGTCAGATGTCCGAAATATTTATTTATTTATTTTATTATAAAAGCTAGATTAACTAACAGAATACTTATATATTTATTTTGTAAATACATACATATATATATTTTTTTTTTGGAGATCTTACACACAACATCATCTAGTCCCAAACTAAGTAGTGTTCGTACTATGGGTACTAAACAACTGATATAAATACATTTTTTTTTTTAAATACATATACTTAATATACATAGAAAACACCCAGACTCCTAACGAAATATTTGTGGATCACACAAATATTTGGTCCAACCCGGGAATCGAACCTGAGAGCTCTTGATCAGCAGCCGCATACGCTAACCACTAGACCAACAAATCAGTCTTTTCATATTATACATAGAAAACACACAAATATTTGTAGATCATACAAACACTTGGTCCGGCGCTGGATTTGAACCCAAGACCTCAAGCACAGCAGTTACATACACTACCAAAGTCAAATGCAGGCAGATATTATGAAACATAATCTAATCTAATGCAACTCCATCTGTTACACATTCATGTCTAAACTGCTGTTGTACTGGTTTCAATTAAATTTTTTTACTTGGTTTTAGATACTTTAATTCTTGAGGTACGGACTTTACTCTCTTTCAACATCATCATTATCAGCCTATCACAGTCCACTGCTGGACATAGGCCTCTCCCATGGCACACCACTCTGATAGATTTTTTCGAATTTTAATATTACTAGCTGATGCCACGCAGCTCCGCTCTCGTCCTAGGGCTATGAAAAATTCTCAGATTTACTGAATATGGATAAAAAATTTCATAAGAATCGGTCAACTCGTTTTGGAGGAGTATGGGAACGAACATTGCGACACGAGAATTTTATATATAGGACTAGCTTTCCCATGCCTATTCCTGCCTGTATGTAGGTTATCAGAGCAATATAGTAAGAAATGTTTTATCTTAAGCTCTAGTCTCTCTCTGTAACAAATTGGTTCAGTAGTTTTGACATGAAAGTGACAGACAGACAGGTGATACTTTTGCGTTTATAATATTAGTAAAGATAATATGGAAGTATTGATGGATATTTTATTGAATAAAAAGAAAAGCAACTTTTAAATCAATCCATGGGAATAGTGGGTGCATACCCTAATACAATAGTGATGTGTCACATAGGGTGTTGTCACTGCTTTTTGATAATTTATTGACAGTCTAAAAACTTTAAGCTAACTAAATTGGTCAGTAAAGTCACTAAAATATCACATGCATAACAAATACATAAATATCGACTCGACGAACTGATGAAATGAAAATTTTGGGAGTAATTTGTATACTGGTAAAACTATTTTAACAAGTAAATTTTTTTAAAGTAATAAAAATGTAAATAGCATAAAATAGGAAGAAAAAAATTAACACTTCTTATTACAGCTTGTATGTAAAAGCAATACAGCGAAATATTTATTGAAAAGTTTGTTCAATTTACCTAAAAGTTTTCGTCCTGAACAGAATCTTAGATGAATCTTAATAAAACTTGTAACACGCTATACATGTAAGTGTTTAGTTTGCGAATATTTGTCACAATATTAGTAACTCACATAAAATAAATAGTTACAATTAAAATTAATGAAAAATGTATTGTAAACAAATAACTTTATTTATTGACATTTGTGATTTGACATGATGAACATGACATATAAGAGATAGTGTTGCTATGCTAACAACACTATCTTGCAAGAAGTTCTTGCCAAGAACTAGGTATAATATATAATAAATCTGAAGATATTAATGACAGTGTTGCCAGAAGGTTACTTTTGTAACCTTTTAGGTGATTTTTGAACTGCATTGGTTACTTTTAGGTTACACTAATGAAAATGTTACTATTAGGTAATTTTGCGGAATATGAAGAATTAGCTTATTTATTTATTTAATAATAATAATAAAGCGGGAATTATATCAGGAGTGTAATAAATAAGGTTTTTTAACCGAATTACTGTGTGATTTCAAGTGTATCTAATTGTTTTTAACCCAGATACTGTAAAAACTATGGTACAGTCTTGTGTTGTCGACTGCAAAAGCCGCAGTGAACATTATGAAAATATAACCTTTCACACGTAAATATAAAAAATAGCGTTTTGTTGGTATAATATTGTTATTAGTATTAACTACGATTATTTAAAAATGGCAGATGGTACAGGAGAACCCATGTTTCCAAATTTGAAGGAAATAATAATGATTTTGCTCGTTTTGCCATTTTCAAATGCATGTGTGGAACGAGTTTTCAGCCAATTAAAACTGATAAAATTGGACCACAGAAGCAGACTTAATAATAATGACACACAACATTTAAGCCATCAAAAGCATTAATGCATGCTAGAATTAAATTAAGCAGTGATGATGGTGAAGGCCGGTACTTAGTGCTTTTTAATATATCATCAGAAATGTTGTACCTAATTAATTCAATTAGCATTGTACTACAAACCATTATAACTTAATATACATATTTATGGTGTAGTCAGTCATTCAGGTAATACTCAGAAAAAAATATTTATAGTATCAATTTACAAATTTTAATATAGAAATATTGAATTGTACATTTACGAGTATGTACTTATTAATTTTATTTCTTAGCATTACTATATCTGTATTTGATTAAATGAAATGTAAATTTTGGAATCATAACAACTGACAAAGAAATTGAAATTCATATTTAGTATGTAAAGATGTACTAGAATTCATATTCCGCGCGCTTGGGCGCTCATGTAAGGGAGCATATTTTTGCGATATTTCGATACTCGCTTAACTTCATATGAATTCTTAATGCATCAATTTTCAGAGTTCCGCAGCCAAATGGCAAAAAACGGAACCCTTATAGATTCGTCATGCCTGTCTGTCTGTCCGTCCGTATGTCACAGCCACTTTTTTATTATTTAGTATCAATATGAATAAATCAAGAAATGCGGGCAAGTGCTCAATTACTCATCGATGATTTAAGTCAATACAACTAATATTCTATGCTATCAAGTTATAATACCTTTCCAGTAAAAATATAAGAAAGGTTATTTTTTATACAAAAAGGTTACATTTTTTATACTTCAGGTAATTTCTGACATGACCCGACTGGCAACACTGAACCACTTACAATTATTCGTTTAAATTCGTTATTCCGTTCAGTGATGCCATATCTACCAACTTTTTGGTAGATCTACCAATTTTCACTTCAGTCTACCTATCTACCACCCTAGATCTAAAAACTACCTATTTTTTGAATTAGTTTGACATATCACCACTTTGAATTATATTTATATCGACAAGCGACGTCGCGATGTGTTGCGTGAGCTATGCGACGATGCATCAAGCATACATAAAGTCCAGGCTATAAACCACAAAAAAACGTTAGCAACAGTTCGCCGTTCGTGCCATTTCGCGCCCTTTGACATTATTATTCTGTTCTGTGGCCCATTCTCGATTGGTTTGTTGCGGAATCAATGCTGAATCTTTGCTCCTGTTTTGTGTTGTTTACACATAACACTATAATGGCCCGACCCGGGATTCTGAAACCGGGGCCCCTTGATCGGCAGTCGCGTCCGCTTACCATTAGAGCGATTAGGCAGTATATATGTCTTAAATAAATTATATATCATTAATATAGAAAATCTTTTCTTCTTACATCACCGAAACATGATTTTAAATAAATAACATACTTTCTTTGCCTTGAAAAAATAGTTTTAAAACTTATGACCACACCTATCTCTATATATTTCTTTTCTTAACAAGAATACAAAACGTGTTTGAAAAAATATCAGCCGAAAAACCTACATCAACTGAAGCGCGACCTTCTAAAAAGTACTAAAAAGTAACTAAAACGAAGCTTTTGGACAACAACAGTCATTGTTTTTACGTTCAATGGATATGATCGTTTAAAACATCAGTGATAAATAATAAAAAAAACGGCCAAGTGCGTGTCAAGCCACGCATAGACTTTAAAGTTTAATAACTCGCACACGGATACCTAAATCGAAAAATTACTTTACCAACCTCGCAATGTGTCTAAAGATCTATCTAATGACAGGAAGTATTAATTTACCACTAACCTATAACTTAGTACTCACTAAACTACTCCAGATAGACCTAACCTAAAATAATGCGGAGTATAGATAACATATATGTAAGTATATATATACTCGTAGTATACACAAGCTACTACTGTAATGTAATAAGAAAGAAAAATTAAATTAGGTTAGAAAATGAATGAAGATTGAAAATAATCGAAAATAATTAGGGCGGTAGGCCAAGGACGGATGGATGGATGAACTGACAGACTGACATGACGAATCTATAAGGGTTCCGAGTCATGAACTACGGAACCCTAAAAATCTTTTAAATTGAGGTGGTAGATCTACCAATTTTGCATTTTACATCTACCAACTTCTACCAACATTTGGCACATAATCTACTGATTTTCTAAAATTCGGGTTGGCAACACTGATTCCGTTATTTAATCCGTTCAGTTAAATCCGTCGCAATCAGTGTTCTGTGGTCGCATTGTCGCAATTAGTTTGAATTCGTGAGTATATTGTTGTGTTAAAATTGTGCCGTGTTTTGTTGATTATTTGATTAATCCAAAGAGACATCATACAACAACAATAACTGCATTAAACTTTGCAGTTAAGTATATTGTTCGTTCATCAGCAAATCTTAAGCGTGTAGGTATATCATGTAATGTAATTTTCACTTGTTGAACATATTTCAGTAAGGCATATGTTTTGTGTTGAAATTTCTACACTTATATTCTCTAAGATTTGAAAATTTAGTCAGAATAAAAAAACTCCATGGCGTCTCTTTTCCGAAGTCTAATATAGTTACCAATTTCCATGCAATACTTTTCCTAGATTTTATCTGTTATTTATAATAAACTTCTGACCAACTCTATCAATTTTAACATGCTTTAAAAATAATGAACAGCTAGCTATCTCGAATGAAATTATCTTTTTCTTTTAGCTATTTGTTGTTACAACAATTTGTAAAGTGCACCTACATGAAACCGTCCAAACTTTGAGCCGGTTTCTACACTTGCTGTTATAGTTCGTATGAGGCTATAGTATACTGAACTTATCTTCGATCCAAAGGACAGCACATACTGGTCTCGAAGTTGCCGCTTCAGAGTAGTTGACATACGCTCTCAAACTAAACGGTTCGGCTCTTCCTTTCTGTGCCGAGCAATTAAAACCTGGAACTCTATTCCTTCTATGACCCCGGGTCCTTCAAGCGGGTCTTAAAGAAGCATCTTACTAGGTCGCCATACTGTGGGTCACCGTGCTGCACTGTCTGCTGTCTTATACTGCTTTAATTCCTGGGTCTGGGTGTTATTTGTTTTTTTTACTAAAAATTCCTAATAGCACCATAGCTCCGTTCTCCTGAGGGTTGTAGAGGTCCGATGCTCCATTCTAAAGCATCATATTTCTATATTACCTGGAGGTTGAATTGAAGATAATGAGTATGCCCTGTGCTCTAAAGTCTGCCTTAGTTTGTACCCGGCACATGGATTGTTTTAAATAAATAAATAATGTAGTTTTATGTTGCTTGTTTAAATAATAACTATCTTTTTTTCAATTACAGTAAAATGCCGCGTAAAATTACCAACATTAAAAATGCATGTAGCAGGAAAGCTCAGAAATTGAGCAGAAAGAAAGCCCAAGAATCTGATGAACAAATACAAGAGTCTCAAGGACAGCAGGATGAACTTCTGCAACAAAATATATCAGTGTATGTTGATTTATCAATATTTGTTATGAGGGATTTAGAATATGCAATGTAACTACATCTGTAATCAGACTCGGAGACCTTATCCGCTTCTGGAGGGAGGTGGGCTGGCTGAAGTGATGGCCGCGCTCATGTACAATGGCCCATCTAAAGGACTAAGTGCGGAAACCAACCTACATAACTACATGTTAGCAGCTAGCAATTGATAACTTGAAACCTTTGGCCAGCTCGTCTGGACAGTGTGGTATATTAGTCCAACCGGTGGTATCAGAGGGGATTTCCGCATAGACAAAAAAAGTGGTATATTAGACCTAAACCTTCTTTCTTTTAAAGAAAAAACTTTTATGTCCAACTGTGGGCTATTTAAGACTGTTGATGATGATACTTTAAAAAATAAAACAGATGAAAGTTTTTGCTAGTTGTGATTCCATTATTATAAGCCTTAGTAGTTTTTTAAAAACTATGGATAAATCTATCTAATTTGAAGTGTCTGTTTATAATATCAAATTAAAAGTTTATTACTAAATGTATATAAAAGTAAATAATAATATGGAACCTACAACCTAAACCTAACCTAAGGAACCTAAGACAGACAAAAAAACTAAAAATTGCTTGTATGATACAAGCAATTTTTAGTTTTTTGTCTGTCTGTATGTCTGATTATTCCGAGTAATCTCGGAAACGACTGGACCGATTTTTATCTAAATATCTAATCTATCACATCTATTAAAGAAAACTGCATCAAAATCCTTTGCGTAGTTTTAAAGATTTAAGCATACATGGGGACAGAGAAAGCGACTTTGTTTTAAACTGTGTAGTGATGTAGTTCAACTTTACAGAATACACAATAAAACTATAATAGAAAGGTTGAAGTTTGAGGATGACTCAGATTGCTGAGAGAAGAATCTCATCCGATGTTGGTATTACGTCATTTTTATATTAACTACACCGTTGACTACCTTATACTTATTATATAGTAGCGCCACTGGATGAAAAGTTAACAAGTGATAGGTTATCTTGGTATGGACATGTTATGCAGAGGGATGAGGAAAATGTCACAAAGAAAATGTTGGGTATGGAAATTGGAGGTTACATGGCAAGAAGAAGACCAAAGCAAAGGTGGATGGATTTTGTGAAAGAAGATATGAATAGGAAGGGAGTTAACAGTGAAATGACGAGTGATAGAGTAGAATGGACCCCAAATAAAATTGAGATAAGGGCAGGTAGATGATGATGATAACTACCTTATACCAACCCACCTGGCGGGCATGTCCAGTAGGCCAAACCTTTCTAAGGTGAGGTCTATATGTCCAGCAGTGGACTAGTATATATTGTTTACAATATTAGTGATTATTACTTATCGAAAGTTTCCGTTCAACGACCGTTCTAAAATTGAACTGCATTTGGCTTAGTGTTTTAAGTAATCGCCACGTTGCTTTCTACAGCGCCAAGTGTCAATGGGTTCAAATCGCATGTGGGACAATACTGTGTGTTTCATAAATTATTGTTCTGAGTCTGGGTGTTTCATGTGTATGTTTGTTAAGTCCCTGTGATTACATTCCTACTGCAGGAATTGTCTTGTTTAAATAAAAAAATTATAATTGAGTAGAACAGTAAATACTGTAGCTAGTTATGATTACCCTTATTAATTATTGTAAGTACTAGTAGTTTTAAAAAAAAAAACTGTTTTTTTTTTTAAATTGTTGATCTGAGTGTAGATGTTGTTTGTGACGCTTTCATTATTGTTCGTAAAGTCGCCCATGAGACAGTACCTACCTATTCCTAGTGCGGTAGTATTTGTTATTACCCGATTATGTTATTCGCGTGTATCATGTATGTGTAGTATTAAAGATGTGATGTAATATTAAACATGTAAACTTTTATTTGAAATTTTACTACTATCATAAAGCAATAAATACTACTAATACACTAAAGTGCTTTTGTTCTAGGTCGATGGCTGAAAAATATAAAACGTTAAAGAAGATGCGGGCGGTGGACAAACGCAACATAGCCCGGTTATCGATCGAGCAAAGGGCACGTTTTCTAAAGATACGGGATAGAAAGGAGGTCGGGCAATTCCTAATGCCCGATGCTCCTCCTAGCAAGAAACGGAGGTAAGAAAATAAGAATAAAGAAATTAATAATATTCTAACACAGTCACAAATAGTTGAATTATTCTCATATTTCCAGGAAAATATCACCAGTTCGAGTTCCGTGCCCTTTAATACCCGGCACGCCAGAAGTGCCACCCCCGCGTGTTCTTCAAAAGTGGGAGCTCAATCAATCAAGTGTGTAACTTGTCTGCAGGATATTGTGCCCCTTAATAACTGATCAAATCTAACATCATTATTTTAATCTGTTTTTATTCAGCGCTGGCCGTAAGCGGACCCTCTAGGGTGGAGCTATCTGCAAGAGATGCAGGCACGCCGCGTTCTACACTACATACAGAGCCATCAACATCGTCCTCAAGACCAGGTATTTTAAATATCTATCATTTTTATTTCTCCTATGTGATGAATATCTGGTTGTAACATGGGACAAGGATTTTGAAAATATATTTTTATATATATTATGAATCCTACCAAAGTGATTCTACTTTGCCTGCCTTTGCAGGTGTAGGGGCCACCATCCTCATTGTGAGTGCATACAATAATACAGCATAGTGACCCACGCCATGACGATTCAGTGAGATGTTTCTTGAAAGATTGGGCCTCTGGTCTCTCACTTACCAACGAAAGACAGCACGTATGTTGTCATTTTAGGTTGATGTTATACCTGAAGCTAGTACTGTCCCGGTCGAATCAGCCCTTTCCAGCTCTGCTTGGTGCCAAATCAGCGTGGCTCTACTACCTAATTTCGTTTCAGAACCTTCGATCTACCAGGACGACCTGGAGGAAGAAATTGTACAGTGGCAACGCTCTGTGGATCCTGGCAGTGAAGTAGAGGACGAGGACGACGACGACGATGACGATTGCCTGCGTGTCCGCCCTGGCAGGAGGCGCGCTACGGACTTCGCACTGGAGGAGTTGTCCAGCGAAGAGTCACAAGTGTTGAGGACAATCGACAGGCGGGACGATTGTGCTCTGATGGAGGCCAGCAAAGAGGATATGCTGGTGTTTAATTGGTCGAGCGACCCTGAGGTTTTCTCAGGGGAAAGAGAAGTTTTTACGGGGCATGCGGGGCCCACTTTTTCCACTGAGGGTATGTCCCCATTCCAAATTTTTAACAAAATTTGGGATGAGGACATCATAAACCTCATTGTCGCGGAGACTAATAAATACGCGGCAAATCTTCTTGCTGAACCGAATCTAGGTCAATCTACCCGCCTGAAACATTGGACTCCACTAACGCCACAGGAGTTGTGGGCGTTTTTTAGTCTTATTATGTTGCAAAGCATTCATCCCATCCCTGTGGAGAAAGAATACTGGTACCCATGTTTGCCTTATTTGAAAGTGGGCAACTTTAACGACATCATGACCCGCGATAGATTTCTATTAATTAAACGCTGTCTACATTTCGTAGACAATAGCTTGAACGCAGGAGGTGTCCCCACCAAACTCAGCAAGGTCCAGCCCATCTTGGATCATCTCAACAACAAATTCAGCACTTTGTATTTGCCTGAGCAGAACATTTGCATCGACGAGTCCTTGTTGTTGTGGAAAGGAAATCTCTCCTTTTCACAACTCATAGCGACCAAAGCTGCTCAGGTGGGTATTAAAAGTTACGAACTTTGCGAGTCCAGGACGGGATACCTCTGGAAGTCGATTATCTACACCGGTAAAAAGGACAAAGAGGTGGATAATGTCGGTGATAGCGCGAGCAAGGCTGAGCCTGAGAATGCAACGTCGAGTATAGTTTTAAAGTTAGTCTCTCCATTGCTAAATAAAGGTCACACACTAATTATGGACAATTTTTACAATAGTCCACTACTGGCGCGCACACTCAAGGCTCAGAAAACTGACGTCTTTGGCACCTTGCGCCTTAACCGAGAGTTCGTCCCCGACAATATCCGCCATAAAAGCAAGGCAAACATGCGGACTGGTGAAGTGGCCTTCAGCCAGACTAAAGATCTCACAGTAACGGTGTGGAAGGATGCTAACGTAGTGTCACTTATTTCCACATACCACGCTGTAGAAGTTGGCGGAAAGGAAAAGTACGGCTACTATCGGTACAAGCCAAAAGTTGTTTTAGATTACAACATGTCTATGGGAGGCGTCGACAAAAAAGATCAACTTTTGCAGGCGTTTCCCATAGAACGCGTTAGAAATTCGATATGGTACAAGAAGCTTTTCCGCCGGCTTCTCAACGTTTCCATCCACAACTCATGGGTGATTTACACATCTGGTAAAGAACCCATGTCACAGCGGGCATTCAGAGTAGCTTTAGCGGACGAAATTCTAAAGAAATTTCGCCCGCAAAAGATACCTGTCAAGTCCTCTACTGGTGAATACCATATTGCTGTTCAAGGAGTAAAGAGAGCACGTTGCAAGATGTGCGCACGTGAGAAAATAGAAACTCGTACAGTTAATCAGTGCGAAGCTTGCAAAGTGAGCCTTTGCTTATACCGGTGCTTCAAAGAGTATCACATTAGCGAGGGACTGTTTCTGTGATATGTAAGCCAACTAATCTGCCTGATGGAAAGCGTGAGCAGAAACCAGGAGTAGGGGCTGTCATTTTAGGTCGGTCTTCTGTGAGGGTAGTACTGCCCCGGTCCAATTTTTAAAATCAGCTTGTTTATTTTTCAGATTCTCCACATCTTGGAAGATGAAGATTAGTAGTTTTTTTTGTAGATAGCTTTATTATTGTATAACTGTGAACATTTTTTTACATTTTACTGTGTTTTATTATTTATTTTCAGATTCTCCAGGCTGACTGAAGATGAAGATGAAGATTGTATTTTTGTATCTACAAAAATACAATCTTCATCTTCAGTCATCAGCTATCTAGCTAGCTTTATTATTGTATAACTTCACACATTTTTTATATTGTAATAAACTTAGTTGGAAAAGAGTGTCCATGGAGTTTCTTGTCTGTTCTTCTCCATGAGATCTACGCCTTGGAACAGACAATTAGTTCAATTTGATTTCATTTTACCAAAAATAAAACGGTTTTTGTACTAAAAGTTGTTATTTTATTTAAAAAAATTATGACACATACAAACATACAGAACAAAATTTACCCTTCTTTTTTGACAGTCGGGTAATAAAATAAAATACCATTTCATTTCATTTCATTCTTTGAATCAGGTATTGGGACTTAGTATATTTTTAACAAATTTATTACACATACAAACATACAGAACAAAAGGAGAAACCCGAAATCCATACAAACTTGGGCCTGGCGTTACAGTGCTAGAATTTGGGCATAAATTACAATATCTATGACGATTTCACGAGCCTAATTTTCAGGTCTCCCAGCAATGGCCAAATTGGTAAAATCAGACAATGTTTACATTTTAGGTTATGTTTATTGTTTGAGTTATTTTAATAAAAATTGGCCAAGTGCGTGTCAGGCCACGCATAAAATAGGGTTATGTACTCACCCATAATTAAATCGTGCCCAATAGATAATTAATAATAATAACAAATAATAAATATTTCGGACATTTTACACACAACGCCATCTAGTCCTCAAACTAGACAACTGATATAAATATTTATACATACTTTTTTTTTTGTAAATACATACATATTATACATTGTTGAATTGGCTTATTATTTCTTTATTTTTGTACGAAGTTTTCTAAGTCAGCTTATTTCACAAGTTAGGCCTTTAAAACTTCTGAAATAAAAAAGTTATCAAAACCGCTATAGTTTTCTATAACATGAAAAACACGATTTGATACATTTGTGTTTTTCTATGGCATAGTCACATTAATATAAAAATGCAAAACTACCCTTTCATGCTATATTTAATGCTGCCAGTTGTAGATATTTTGAATTGCCGCCATTGTAAGTAGTTGTGTCACGATTCGCTGGCCAGACTCTGTTTACATTGATTAAAATACCTATTATAACAATCATTTATACTAAAACAAAGAAGTATTATTTATTTATAACAGTATCGATTTCCACTAAATCGATCCTATTTTAGGAATGCTACGTTTGTGGAGCTAGTTACGTATATTGAAATAAGTGTTGCAGAGGTTTACAAAGATTGTTTAAAACAATAGAATTCTACTTATTTTCTACACTTGGCCATTGCAAATGAAGCTAAGATTTCGATAGGTTAATCAAGCAAAATAGACGAATTTTTTGGTACATATCCCATTCGTGTAACGCTTAGGCCCAGAATCGGGTTTCTCCTTTACCCTTCTTTTTTGACAGTCGGGTAATAAAATAAAATACCATTTCATTTCATTTCATTCTTTGAATCAGGTATTGGGACTTAGTATATTTTTAACAAATTTATTATATACAACAAAACTCAATTGTGTGCTCTGTGTACCCGGCCTTATTTTACCCCTGTTTCGGCCGTTGTATCGACTTCTGATATTTCTTTACCTGTGTTTTTTTTTCATGGCTATGGGATAGTAAGTGTGATACATCATTGTAAAGGGCATATCCTACGCAATATAGTTACATATGATATATAGTCTTTATAGAAACTTCACCATACAAAATAAAACGAGTAAAGTTAGGTATGCTTTTACGTAAGTCGGAGTTGCTTCAATCAATTCCATATTTTTAACTTTCCCAATCCTATGACAAAGCTACTCACCAGTCCCTCACTTACTCTCCTCATTCTTTGCAACCTAATGGTAGTGCCCTTAACAACCAATCCCTTGAACCCTCCATTATTGATATGTTAATCCAATTACTTACTTCTCTTCTTTCTTCCAACCCAACTTTATCCCCCTCTATTATACCGTCCAACGCTGCCAACTCACTACTGCAACTCTTAACCAACTTTAAAAATGGCGTCCCAACTAACATTTCTTCAATGGAATGTGAGGAGTGTGTCCCATAAGAAGCACGACCTCATATTCCTTATTAATAAATTTAAACCCTTGATTATCTCTCTTGCTGAGACCTGGCTTTTGCCTAATCTCAGCTTCCATATTCCTCACTTCAACATTGTTAGATGCGATAGGTCTGATGGGTATGGAGGCGCCGCCCTCCTCATCAGCAACAAAATCCCACTATTACCCCTATCCTTACCCCCATTCCCAGACAATATCAGCATTGTCGCAGCAAAAATATGTAGTGTGTCGGTCCTTTCTGTTTACATCGCTCACCCCCATCGAAACTTCCTTCCAATATTAAGAGACATGCTACAGGATTTACGGGGCCCAATATTAGTTATGGGAGACCTCAACTGTCACCATTTTAGATGGGGTTCTGAGTACTGTGACTCTTTTGGTACAGGCTTAGTAGAGATCCTCGACGACTTAAACCTATGTGTACTCAATAACGGCTCCCCAACTCGCAGAACTCTCCCTGGACAGAGTAGAAGCTGTGTGGACTTGACCATTTGCTCTCCTGACATTGCTGCAGCTGCTGGCTGGCAGTGCACGGACATATCGCATGGCAGTGATCATTATCCAATTTTAGTATCCCTCCCTAGTTCAACCCAATTAGAAATATCCCCCCCACCTCTCCTAAAATATATTCTATCTGGAGCTGACTGGCAGAACTTTTCCCAAACCCTTGAAATTGCCATTAATACCCTCCCCAGGCTAGACCCCAGAACATTATCCTATGATGATCGCTGCCAGGTGACTGACTGTTGTGATGCATTTGTAGGGGCGATCAGGTCGAGTGCAGACAGCTGCTTCAAAATTAAGAACTCAAGTAGGGGCAAAATACCATCTCCCCCTTGGTGGGACAGTGAGTGCACTAGGGCTGTCAAGCAAAGAAAGGAGTCGGAGAGAAGGTACAACGCTGACATGACCTTTCAAAATCTAATGCATTTCAAAAATATCTTCGCTTCCACTAAACGACTCCTTCGACGCAAAAAGCGTACCGCATGGATTAATTTCTGTTCTTCTTTGTCCCCATCCACGCCATCTTCAATGGTGTGGAAGAACATTAAACGGTTCCGAGCTGGGTGTTCTCCTTCAGTCTCCTCCTCTATTCCACCTGACACAGCTGAACTCTTTTTAAACAAACTTGCTCCCCCTTATGTCCCTCATCTTGATGAAGTCAATTTACCAAGCATACTACCACAGCCAATGTCTTCTCATGATGACCCATTCTCCTTAGAGGAACTAGATACCGTTCTCAACAATGTGCGTGACTCGGCCCCGGGTATTGACGGCATCCCATACTCCTTTGTTGTCCATGCTGTACCTATAACAAAGACCTACTTTCTCAACATAGTGAACTTTTGTTACTGCAACGGTTGGATCCCAGATAAATGGAAAACCCAAATTATTATCCCCATCCTAAAACCAGGAAAACATGCAGGTGATCCAAACAGCTTTAGGCCAATTGCTCTCTCTTCAGTGCTTGTTAAATTACTCGAACATTTGATTAAAAACCGCCTCGAATGGATCGTGGAATCAAGGAATCTGCTGCCAAATTACCAGTTTGGCTTTCGCAAAGGGCTCAGTACCATGGACAGTGTTGGAGTACTGGTAACTGATGTCCGTCTTTCTCTGGCTCAAAATGCATCCGTTGTAGCATCCTTTCTTGACATAACTGCTGCATATGATAATGTCCTACTACCCATTCTCAGGCAGAAACTGCAGCAGCTGAGACAACCGGTGAGGATGATCCACTGCATATGTGCAATGTTTATGTCTCGAACATTAGTTCTAAGAGTCTCAGGTGTAGAATTGGACCAGAGAACGACCTGGAGGGGCTTACCACAAGGCTCTGTATTGAGTCCTTTGCTATACAATCTCTACACCGCAGACATGGGCTCATGCCTTAATTATAATTGCAGTATACTGCAGTATGCCGACGACCTGGCACTGTATGTCTCCAATAATTCGATCCAAGATGCAGCCACATCTCTCTCAACCTCCCTGAATTCTCTGTGGCAGTGGCTATCAGCCCATGGCCTTAGCCTTTCTGTACAGAAAAGTTCTATTATAGTCTTTACAAGAAAGAATACACTGCCACAGATTGATGTACAAGTACAGCTGCAGGAAATTCCACTTGTAAATAAAGTCAAGTTCCTAGGAGTATACCTTGATTGTAAACTGACTGGCGTTCACCATATTAACTACCTAGCTGCAAAGTGTGAACGAGTTATTCCAATCCTAAAAGTGTTAGCTGGAGTCTGGTGGGGAGCCCACCCATATACCATGAAGCTCGTTTATAACGCTCTGGTACGTAGCTTATTCGACTATGGCCTTTTTCTATTGACTCCATGCAATAAAGGTCCATTAACAACCCTCGATAGACTTCAAACAAGGTGTCTCCGAATCATAACTAGCTGCATGAAGTCCTCCCCTATTAATGCTTTACAAGTGGAATGTTCAGAGCCTCCATTAACAATAAGAAGACAACTCCTTGCATCCCGCTTTTTATTAAATTTTTTGTGTAAATCTACTCATCCTCTTCTCCAAAAAATCTCAGACTTAGACGCTATCTGTAATACATCTTCATACTTTGCTCATAAAGAGATTCCTCTGATTTTACAATCCTTCCGGCAATACTTGTCTTTCATGAATTCTGCTATGAAATTTGATAAACTTCCTCTTTTCTCCTTTGATTATAGTATTCTCTGTTTCAAGCCTAATGTTATTTTGGATACTGGTATTCCTAAGGGATCCGTCTCTGCTGTCTCCATCTTTAATGCACATGTTGATGACCATTGGGTTGGGTTTGAGAGATTTTTTACTGATGCATCCAAATTTTCTAACAATAGTTATACTGGAGCCGCTGTATATTACCAAAACTCTAAAATCACCTTACAGTTTAAATGCCCCAAAGAGGCTTCAGTATTTACAGGCGAATGTGTTGCCATCTTGGAAGCATGCCGGTATACTGAGTGCCATAATATCAATAAGGCAGTTATATTCACCGACTCCCTTAGCTGTCTTAAAGCGCTACTGCAGGATCCATTCCATGACAAACTCCATAGTCCATTGATCCTGCAAATTAAGGCAAGTCTCTTTAATAGTTAATATCATGAAGACTTACAAATTGAAAATGAAATAGCAGCTAGTAATACTATCTAACATGCAGGCACTATAATAATTGCAACTTTGAGACTTTTGATTTTGACATTTCATTAGATTAAAACTTTGGTAATTTTACAATTGTTCTCATTTTTAATGCCCTCCCTACAATGTATTCTATTTATTACTATCACTTAATTATCTTGTCTCATATGTGTATCTTGTTTAGTAACGTAAGGTGAAACCAAGTATAAAAGCTTGAGAAGCTTTTCCTTGGTAGGTTTGTAAAATACTGAAAAATATGGAATTGATTGAAGCAACTCCGACTTACGTAAAAGCATACCTAACTTTACTCGTTTTATTTTGTATGGTGAAGTTTCTATAAAGACTATATATCATATGTAACTATATTGCGTAGGATATGCCCTTTACAATGATGTATCACACTTACTATCCCATAGCCATGAAAAAAAAACACAGGTAAAGAAATATCAGAAGTCGATACAACGGCCGAAACAGGGGTAAAATAAGGCCGGGTACACAGAGCACACAATTGAGTTTTGTTGTATATAATAAATTTGTTAAAAATATACTAAGTCCCAATACCTGATTCAAAGAATGAAATGAAATGAAATGGTATTTTATTTTATTACCCGACTGTCAAAAAAGAAGGGTAAAGGAGAAACCCGATTCTGGGCCTAAGCGTTACACGAATGGGATATGTACCAAAAAATTCGTCTATTTTGCTTGATTAACCTATCGAAATCTTAGCTTCATTTGCAATGGCCAAGTGTAGAAAATAAGTAGAATTCTATTGTTTTAAACAATCTTTGTAAACCTCTGCAACACTTATTTCAATATACGTAACTAGCTCCACAAACGTAGCATTCCTAAAATAGGATCGATTTAGTGGAAATCGATACTGTTATAAATAAATAATACTTCTTTGTTTTAGTATAAATGATTGTTATAATAGGTATTTTAATCAATGTAAACAGAGTCTGGCCAGCGAATCGTGACACAACTACTTACAATGGCGGCAATTCAAAATATCTACAACTGGCAGCATTAAATATAGCATGAAAGGGTAGTTTTGCATTTTTATATTAATGTGACTATGCCATAGAAAAACACAAATGTATCAAATCGTGTTTTTCATGTTATAGAAAACTATAGCGGTTTTGATAACTTTTTTATTTCAGAAGTTTTAAAGGCCTAACTTGTGAAATAAGCTGACTTAGAAAACTTCGTACAAAAATAAAGAAATAATAAGCCAATTCAACAATGTATAATATGTATGTATTTACAAAAAAAAAAGTATGTATAAATATTTATATCAGTTGTCTAGTTTGAGGACTAGATGGCGTTGTGTGTAAAATGTCCGAAATATTTATTATTTGTTATTATTATTAATTATCTATTGGGCACGATTTAATTATGGGTGAGTACATAACCCTATTTTATGCGTGGCCTGACACGCACTTGGCCAATTTTTATTAAAATAACTCAAACAATAAACATAACCTAAAATGTAAACATTGTCTGATTTTACCAATTTGGCCATTGCTGGGAGACCTGAAAATTAGGCTCGTGAAATCGTCATAGATATTGTAATTTATGCCCAAATTCTAGCACTGTAACGCCAGGCCCAAGTTTGTATGGATTTCGGGTTTCTCCTTTTGTTCTGTATGTTTGTATGTGTAATAAATTTGTTAAAAATATACTAAGTCCCAATACCTGATTCAAAGAATGAAATGAAATGAAATGGTATTTTATTTTATTACCCGACTGTCAAAAAAGAAGGGTAAATTTTGTTCTGTATGTTTGTATGTGTCATAATTTTTTTAAATAAAATAACAACTTTTAGTACAAAAACCGTTTTATTTTTGGTAAAATGAAATCAAATTGAACTAATTGTCTGTTCCAAGGCGTAGATCTCATGGAGAAGAACAGACAAGAAACTCCATGGACACTCTTTTCCAACTAAGTTTATTACAATATAAAAAATGTGTGAAGTTATACAATAATAAAGCTAGCTAGATAGCTGATGACTGAAGATGAAGATTGTATTTTTGTAGATACAAAAATACAATCTTCATCTTCATCTTCAGTCAGCCTGGAGAATCTGAAAATAAATAATAAAACACAGTAAAATGTAAAAAAATGTTCACAGTTATACAATAATAAAGCTATCTACAAAAAAAACTACTAATCTTCATCTTCCAAGATGTGGAGAATCTGAAAAATAAACAAGCTGATTTTAAAAATTGGACCGGGGCAGTACTACCCTCACAGAAGACCGACCTAAAATGACAGCCCCTACTCCTGGTTTCTGCTCACGCTTTCCATCAGGCAGATTAGTTGGCTTACATATCACAGAAACAGTCCCTCGCTAATGTGATACTCTTTGAAGCACCGGTATAAGCAAAGGCTCACTTTGCAAGCTTCGCACTGATTAACTGTACGAGTTTCTATTTTCTCACGTGCGCACATCTTGCAACGTGCTCTCTTTACTCCTTGAACAGCAATATGGTATTCACCAGTAGAGGACTTGACAGGTATCTTTTGCGGGCGAAATTTCTTTAGAATTTCGTCCGCTAAAGCTACTCTGAATGCCCGCTGTGACATGGGTTCTTTACCAGATGTGTAAATCACCCATGAGTTGTGGATGGAAACGTTGAGAAGCCGGCGGAAAAGCTTCTTGTACCATATCGAATTTCTAACGCGTTCTATGGGAAACGCCTGCAAAAGTTGATCTTTTTTGTCGACGCCTCCCATAGACATGTTGTAATCTAAAACAACTTTTGGCTTGTACCGATAGTAGCCGTACTTTTCCTTTCCGCCAACTTCTACAGCGTGGTATGTGGAAATAAGTGACACTACGTTAGCATCCTTCCACACCGTTACTGTGAGATCTTTAGTCTGGCTGAAGGCCACTTCACCAGTCCGCATGTTTGCCTTGCTTTTATGGCGGATATTGTCGGGGACGAACTCTCGGTTAAGGCGCAAGGTGCCAAAGACGTCAGTTTTCTGAGCCTTGAGTGTGCGCGCCAGTAGTGGACTATTGTAAAAATTGTCCATAATTAGTGTGTGACCTTTATTTAGCAATGGAGAGACTAACTTTAAAACTATACTCGACGTTGCATTCTCAGGCTCAGCCTTGCTCGCGCTATCACCGACATTATCCACCTCTTTGTCCTTTTTACCGGTGTAGATAATCGACTTCCAGAGGTATCCCGTCCTGGACTCGCAAAGTTCGTAACTTTTAATACCCACCTGAGCAGCTTTGGTCGCTATGAGTTGTGAAAAGGAGAGATTTCCTTTCCACAACAACAAGGACTCGTCGATGCAAATGTTCTGCTCAGGCAAATACAAAGTGCTGAATTTGTTGTTGAGATGATCCAAGATGGGCTGGACCTTGCTGAGTTTGGTGGGGACACCTCCTGCGTTCAAGCTATTGTCTACGAAATGTAGACAGCGTTTAATTAATAGAAATCTATCGCGGGTCATGATGTCGTTAAAGTTGCCCACTTTCAAATAAGGCAAACATGGGTACCAGTATTCTTTCTCCACAGGGATGGGATGAATGCTTTGCAACATAATAAGACTAAAAAACGCCCACAACTCCTGTGGCGTTAGTGGAGTCCAATGTTTCAGGCGGGTAGATTGACCTAGATTCGGTTCAGCAAGAAGATTTGCCGCGTATTTATTAGTCTCCGCGACAATGAGGTTTATGATGTCCTCATCCCAAATTTTGTTAAAAATTTGGAATGGGGACATACCCTCAGTGGAAAAAGTGGGCCCCGCATGCCCCGTAAAAACTTCTCTTTCCCCTGAGAAAACCTCAGGGTCGCTCGACCAATTAAACACCAGCATATCCTCTTTGCTGGCCTCCATCAGAGCACAATCGTCCCGCCTGTCGATTGTCCTCAACACTTGTGACTCTTCGCTGGACAACTCCTCCAGTGCGAAGTCCGTAGCGCGCCTCCTGCCAGGGCGGACACGCAGGCAATCGTCATCGTCGTCGTCGTCCTCGTCCTCTACTTCACTGCCAGGATCCACAGAGCGTTGCCACTGTACAATTTCTTCCTCCAAGTCGTCCTGGTAGATCGAAGGTTCTGAAACGAAATTAGGTAGTAGAGCCACGCTGATTTGGCACCAAACAGAGCTGGAAAGGGCTGATTCGACCGGGACAGTACTAGCTTCAGGTATAACATCAACCTAAAATGACAACATACGTGCTGTCTTTCGTTGGTAAGTGAGAGACCAGAGGCCCAATCTTTCAAGAAACATCTCACTGAATCGTCATGGCGTGGGTCACTATGCTGTATTATTGTATGCACTCACAATAAGGATGGTGGCCCCTACACCTGCAAAGGCAGGCAAAGTAGAATCACTTTGGTAGGATTCAAAATATATATAAAAATATATTTTCAAAATCCTTGTCCCATGTTACAACCAGATATTCATCACATAGGAGAAATAAAAATGATAGATATTTAAAATACCTGGTCTTGAGGACGATGTTGATGGCTCTGTATGTAGTGTAGAACGCGGCGTGCCTGCATCTCTTGCAGATAGCTCCACCCTAGAGGGTCCGCTTACGGCCAGCGCTGAATAAAAACAGATTAAAATAATGATGTTAGATTTGATCAGTTATTAAGGGGCACAATATCCTGCAGACAAGTTACACACTTGATTGATTGAGCTCCCACTTTTGAAGAACACGCGGGGGTGGCACTTCTGGCGTGCCGGGTATTAAAGGGCACGGAACTCGAACTGGTGATATTTTCCTGGAAATATGAGAATAATTCAACTATTTGTGACTGTGAGAATATTATTAATTTCTTTATTCTTATTTTCTTACCTCCGTTTCTTGCTAGGAGGAGCATCGGGCATTAGGAATTGCCCGACCTCCTTTCTATCCCGTATCTTTAGAAAACGTGCCCTTTGCTCGATCGATAACCGGGCTATGTTGCGTTTGTCCACCGCCCGCATCTTCTTTAACGTTTTATATTTTTCAGCCATTGACCTAGAACAAAAGCACTTTAGTGTATTAGTAGTATTTATTGCTTTATGATAGTAGTAAAATTTCAAATAAAAGTTTACATGTTTAATATTACATCACATCTTTAATACTACACATACATGATACACGCGAATAACATAATCGGGTAATAACAAATACTACCGCACTAGGAATAGGTAGGTACTGTCTCATGGGCGACTTTACGAACAATAATGAAAGCGTCACAAACAACATCTACACTCAGATCAACAATTTAAAAAAAAAAACAGTTTTTTTTTTTAAAACTACTAGTACTTACAATAATTAATAAGGGTAATCATAACTAGCTACAGTATTTACTGTTCTACTCAATTATAATTTTCTTATTTAAACAAGACAATTCCTGCAGTAGGAATGTAATCACAGGGACTTAACAAACATACACATGAAACACCCAGACTCAGAACAATAATTTATGAAACACACAGTATTGTCCCACATGCGATTTGAACCCATTGACACTTGGCGCTGTAGAAAGCAACGTGGCGATTACTTAAAACACTAAGCCAAATGCAGTTCAATTTTAGAACGGTCGTTGAACGGAAACTTTCGATAAGTAATAATCACTAATATTGTAAACAATATATACTAGTCCACTGCTGGACATATAGACCTCACCTTAGAAAGGTTTGGCCTACTGGACATGCCCGCCAGGTGGGTTGGTATAAGGTAGTTATCATCATCATCTACCTGCCCTTATCTCAATTTTATTTGGGGTCCATTCTACTCTATCACTCGTCATTTCACTGTTAACTCCCTTCCTATTCATATCTTCTTTCACAAAATCCATCCACCTTTGCTTTGGTCTTCTTCTTGCCATGTAACCTCCAATTTCCATAACCAACATTTTCTTTGTGACATTTTCCTCATCCCTCTGCATAACATGTCCATACCAAGATAACCTATCACTTGTTAACTTTTCATCCAGTGGCGCTACTATATAATAAGTATAAGGTAGTCAACGGTGTAGTTAATATAAAAATGACGTAGGACCAACATCGGATGAGATTCTTCTCTCAGCAATCTGAGTCATCCTCAAACTTCAACCTTTCTATTATAGTTTTATTGTGTATTCTGTAAAGTTGAACTACATCACTACACAGTTTAAAACAAAGTCGCTTTCTCTGTCCCCATGTATGCTTAAATCTTTAAAACTACGCAAAGGATTTTGATGCAGTTTTCTTTAATAGATGTGATAGATTAGATATTTAGATAAAAATCGGTCCAGTCGTTTCCGAGATTACTCGGAATAATCAGACATACAGACAGACAAAAAACTAAAAATTGCTTGTATCATACAAGCAATTTTTAGTTTTTTTGTCTGTCTTAGGTTCCTTAGGTTAGGTTTAGGTTGTAGGTTCCATATTATTATTTACTTTTATATACATTTAGTAATAAACTTTTAATTTGATATTATAAACAGACACTTCAAATTAGATAGATTTATCCATAGTTTTTAAAAAACTACTAAGGCTTATAATAATGGAATCACAACTAGCAAAAACTTTCATCTGTTTTATTTTTTAAAGTATCATCATCAACAGTCTTAAATAGCCCACAGTTGGACATAAAAGTTTTTTCTTTAAAAGAAAGAAGGTTTAGGTCTAATATACCACTTTTTTTGTCTATGCGGAAATCCCCTCTGATACCACCGGTTGGACTAATATACCACACTGTCCAGACGAGCTGGCCAAAGGTTTCAAGTTATCAATTGCTAGCTGCTAACATGTAGTTATGTAGGTTGGTTTCCGCACTTAGTCCTTTAGATGGGCCATTGTACATGAGCGCGGCCATCACTTCAGCCAGCCCACCTCCCTCCAGAAGCGGATAAGGTCTCCGAGTCTGATTACAGATGTAGTTACATTGCATATTCTAAATCCCTCATAACAAATATTGATAAATCAACATACACTGATATATTTTGTTGCAGAAGTTCATCCTGCTGTCCTTGAGACTCTTGTATTTGTTCATCAGATTCTTGGGCTTTCTTTCTGCTCAATTTCTGAGCTTTCCTGCTACATGCATTTTTAATGTTGGTAATTTTACGCGGCATTTTACTGTAATTGAAAAAAAGATAGTTATTATTTAAACAAGCAACATAAAACTACATTATTTATTTATTTAAAACAATCCATGTGCCGGGTACAAACTAAGGCAGACTTTAGAGCACAGGGCATACTCATTATCTTCAATTCAACCTCCAGGTAATATAGAAATATGATGCTTTAGAATGGAGCATCGGACCTCTACAACCCTCAGGAGAACGGAGCTATGGTGCTATTAGGAATTTCTAGTAAAAAAAACAAATAACACCCAGACCCAGGAATTAAAGCAGTATAAGACAGCAGACAGTGCAGCACGGTGACCCACAGTATGGCGACCTAGTAAGATGCTTCTTTAAGACCCGCTTGAAGGACCCGGGGTCATAGAAGGAATAGAGTTCCAGGTTTTAATTGCTCGGCACAGAAAGGAAGAGCCGAACCGTTTAGTTTGAGAGCGTATGTCAACTACTCTGAAGCGGCAACTTCGAGACCAGTATGTGCTGTCCTTTGGATCGAAGATAAGTTCAGTATACTATAGCCTCATACGAACTATAACAGCAAGTGTAGAAACCGGCTCAAAGTTTGGACGGTTTCATGTAGGTGCACTTTACAAATTGTTGTAACAACAAATAGCTAAAAGAAAAAGATAATTTCATTCGAGATAGCTAGCTGTTCATTATTTTTAAAGCATGTTAAAATTGATAGAGTTGGTCAGAAGTTTATTATAAATAACAGATAAAATCTAGGAAAAGTATTGCATGGAAATTGGTAACTATATTAGACTTCGGAAAAGAGACGCCATGGAGTTTTTTTATTCTGACTAAATTTTCAAATCTTAGAGAATATAAGTGTAGAAATTTCAACACAAAACATATGCCTTACTGAAATATGTTCAACAAGTGAAAATTACATTACATGATATACCTACACGCTTAAGATTTGCTGATGAACGAACAATATACTTAACTGCAAAGTTTAATGCAGTTATTGTTGTTGTATGATGTCTCTTTGGATTAATCAAATAATCAACAAAACACGGCACAATTTTAACACAACAATATACTCACGAATTCAAACTAATTGCGACAATGCGACCACAGGACACTGATTGCGACGGATTTAACTGAACGGATTAAATAACGGATTAACGAATTTAAACGAATAATTGTAAGTGGTTCAGTGTTGCCAGTCGGGTCATGTCAGAAATTACCTGAAGTATAAAAAATGTAACCTTTTTGTATAAAAAATAACCTTTCTTATATTTTTACTGGAAAGGTATTATAACTTGATAGCATAGAATATTAGTTGTATTGACTTAAATCATCGATGAGTAATTGAGCACTTGCCCGCATTTCTTGATTTATTCATATTGATACTAAATAATAAAAAAGTGGCTGTGACATACGGACGGACAGACAGACAGGCATGACGAATCTATAAGGGTTCCGTTTTTTGCCATTTGGCTGCGGAACTCTGAAAATTGATGCATTAAGAATTCATATGAAGTTAAGCGAGTATCGAAATATCGCAAAAATATGCTCCCTTACATGAGCGCCCAAGCGCGCGGAATATGAATTCTAGTACATCTTTACATACTAAATATGAATTTCAATTTCTTTGTCAGTTGTTATGATTCCAAAATTTACATTTCATTTAATCAAATACAGATATAGTAATGCTAAGAAATAAAATTAATAAGTACATACTCGTAAATGTACAATTCAATATTTCTATATTAAAATTTGTAAATTGATACTATAAATATTTTTTTCTGAGTATTACCTGAATGACTGACTACACCATAAATATGTATATTAAGTTATAATGGTTTGTAGTACAATGCTAATTGAATTAATTAGGTACAACATTTCTGATGATATATTAAAAAGCACTAAGTACCGGCCTTCACCATCATCACTGCTTAATTTAATTCTAGCATGCATTAATGCTTTTGATGGCTTAAATGTTGTGTGTCATTATTATTAAGTCTGCTTCTGTGGTCCAATTTTATCAGTTTTAATTGGCTGAAAACTCGTTCCACACATGCATTTGAAAATGGCAAAACGAGCAAAATCATTATTATTTCCTTCAAATTTGGAAACATGGGTTCTCCTGTACCATCTGCCATTTTTAAATAATCGTAGTTAATACTAATAACAATATTATACCAACAAAACGCTATTTTTTATATTTACGTGTGAAAGGTTATATTTTCATAATGTTCACTGCGGCTTTTGCAGTCGACAACACAAGACTGTACCATAGTTTTTACAGTATCTGGGTTAAAAACAATTAGATACACTTGAAATCACACAGTAATTCGGTTAAAAAACCTTATTTATTACACTCCTGATATAATTCCCGCTTTATTATTATTATTAAATAAATAAATAAGCTAATTCTTCATATTCCGCAAAATTACCTAATAGTAACATTTTCATTAGTGTAACCTAAAAGTAACCAATGCAGTTCAAAAATCACCTAAAAGGTTACAAAAGTAACCTTCTGGCAACACTGTCATTAATATCTTCAGATTTAATAAATATTATACCTAGTTCTTGGCAAGAACTTCTTGCAAGATAGTGTTGTTAGCATAGCAACACTATCTCTTATATGTCATGTTCATCATGTCAAATCACAAATGTCAATAAATAAAGTTATTTGTTTACAATACATTTTTCATTAATTTTAATTGTAACTATTTATTTTATGTGAGTTACTAATATTGTGACAAATATTCGCAAACTAAACACTTACATGTATAGCGTGTTACAAGTTTTATTAAGATTCATCTAAGATTCTGTTCAGGAGGAAAACTTTTAGGTAAATTGAACAAACTTTTCAATAAATATTTCGCTGTATTGCTTTTACATACAAGCTGTAATAAGAAGTGTTAATTTTTTTCTTCCTATTTTATGCTATTTACATTTTTATTACTTTAAAAAAGTTTACTTGTTAAAATAGTTTTACCAGTATACAAATTACTCCCAAAATTTTCATTTCATCAGTTCGTCGAGTCGATATTTATGTATTTGTTATGCATGTGATATTTTAGTGACTTTACTGACCAATTTAGTTAGCTTAAAGTTTTTAGACTGTCAATAAATTATCAAAAAGCAGTGACAACACCCTATGTGACACATCACTATTGTATTAGGGTATGCACCCACTATTCCCATGGATTGATTTAAAAGTTGCTTTTCTTTTTATTCAATAAAATATCCATCAATACTTCCATATTATCTTTACTAATATTATAAACGCAAAAGTATCACCTGTCTGTCTGTCACTTTCATGTCAAAACTACTGAACCAATTTGTTACAGAGAGAGACTAGAGCTTAAGATAAAACATTTCTTACTATATTGCTCTGATAACCTACATACAGGCAGGAATAGGCATGGGAGAAAGCTAGTCCTATATATAAAATTCTCGTGTCGCAATGTTCGTTCCCATACTCCTCCAAAACGAGTTGACCGATTCTTATGAAATTTTTTATCCATATTCAGTAAATCTGAGAATTTTTCATAGCCCTAGGACGAGAGCGGAGCTGCGTGGCATCAGCTAGTAATATTAAAATTCGAAAAAATCTATCAGAGTGGTGTGCCATGGGAGAGGCCTATGTCCAGCAGTGGACTGTGATAGGCTGATAATGATGATGTTGAAAGAGAGTAAAGTCCGTACCTCAAGAATTAAAGTATCTAAAACCAAGTAAAAAAATTTAATTGAAACCAGTACAACAGCAGTTTAGACATGAATGTGTAACAGATGGAGTTGCATTAGATTAGATTATGTTTCATAATATCTGCCTGCATTTGACTTTGGTAATGTATGTAACTGCTGTGCTTGAGGTCTTGGGTTCAAATCCAGCGCCGGACCAAGTGTTTGTATGATCTACAAATATTTGTGTGTTTTCTATGTATAATATGAAAAGACTGATTTGTTGGTCTAGTGGTTAGCGTATGCGGCTGCTGATCAAGAGCTCTCAGGTTCGATTCCCGGGTTGGACCAAATATTTGTGTGATCCACAAATATTTCTTTAGGAGTCTGGGTGTTTTCTATGTATATTAAGTATATGTATTTAAAAAAAAAATGTATTTATATCAGTTGTTTAGTACCCATAGTACGAACACTACTTAGTTTTGGACTAGATGATGTTGTGTGTAAGATCTCCAAAAAAAAAAAATATATATGTATGTATTTACAAAATAAATATATAAGTATTCTGTTAGTTAATCTAGCTTTTATAATAAAATAAATAAATAAATATTTCGGACATCTGACACACAACATCGTCTAGTCCCAAACTACGCAGAGCTTGTATTATGGGTACTAAACAACTGATATAAATACATAAACTTTTTTTTTTAAATAAACACTCAGAATAACAATTTGTGGAAAACAAAGTATTATCACATGTAGGATTTGAACCCACAACACTTAAACCACTAGGCCAACAGCTCAGTCAAATTGGTCTAGCAGTTATCGGGCACTTACTTTGTACATATTCATATAAACAGGAATTCCCATTAAAAGATAAATTTAATCTTATCATATCTTTGATTAAAACGCTTTTATCTTTGATTAGTTTTTGTTTGCCTTCAATTATTGATTTTTCAGTTGGTTGTTTAGTGTTATGTTTATCAAATGAGACATTTCCTGTCAACTAAAATGACATTTTAACGAAATTTACTAATAATTAATTGCTACTAGAAATTTTGTAACTAACTGACAAGTCTACCGGTAAGTTCATCTTACACTCAAATACATACATCTCAAGACATCTTGAGATCATTTGAAACTATACAATCATGTTTCTCTAATCGATTTCTGCCACCTCGACCAGTCTTAACGGAGACCAGCTAACTATGCAGGAGATATTATAGTGCTCAAGTGTGTGCGTAAATAGGTGCACTCTCTGTTCCCTCCTTCTCGTAATCCGATGAGACTGCTATCTGAAACGACTGGAGAGAAACCGTATTGAGTGTTTTTCGAGGCACAAAGTTTAAGACCTCAACTGCGAAACTCTGGTCCAACCCGACCCGACTCGGGCTTGGAGACCGAGACCTCTTGATCGGCAGTCCCATACGCTAACTGCTAGACCAACGATATAGAGGACAGATAGATTGTTATATTTTGCTTATTTTAGTAATTTCTTTATTTTATAAAAGACATCTCCAGCATTAGCAATAAATCCTGTGTTCGCAAAGGGTACAAACAACACCCGAACAACAGCTTGTGTATCGCACAGTGTTGTCCCATGTGGGGTTTATACCCACTTCACTCAATCCAGTAGAAAAAGACGTAGCTTACCTATATCATTACGCCATCAGTTCAGTTATTGTGGTTCTTTGTCTGTATGTATTAAAGATCCAAGACATTACATACAGTTGTAGTATACGTTAAATAAATTGTCCAACAACAACATTTGTTGTATAAAAAAATGTGTGTACAACAAATAAAATATGTATAGAATAAAGAATAATGATATCAAAACTAACTATTGCCAAATGATTAATTTCGATATTTAAATAAAAAAAATTAGTAGGACAACGTATTTTCGTTCATATAATATATAGCCAAGTTGCATACGTTTATCGCTTTCTATGCCATATTACATTTTATTTCTCTTCTTCTCATTCTACAAATGAATAGGTATCATTAATGATACCTATTCATTTGTTTTTTGTCAACATTTTTGTTTTCTTTAATAAATAATTAGTATAGTTTCATTTGTTTTTTGTCAACATTTTTGTTTTCTATAATAAATAATTAGTATAGTACATTCGCGTTAAGGAAATACTGACGCATCGATCAAGAATTATCGTATTAAGCTATCGTACAAACGATAATTCTTGAAAATTAGATGGACTTGTTGACTCGTCACTATTTTCTTAAAATGAATGGATTAAAACACAACAAATTTTAACTCTTGTTTCAGATAGATATTACCATGCATGAAGAAATCGAGGACATGGAACAGAGGCCACCGAGTGCCCGGCGAATGTTCACTTTGAGAAATAATGCTGCAAGGCAAGTGGCTGTCAACTTCATGCCATCTAGACAATTACCATACAGTGAGTACAGTGAAATAGTAACTCTAAACCATTAGAATTAGGGTCTAAAGTCCTATATTTCGTCATAGATGTCTAAAAGAAATGTCTCCTTGTTTTTTCCATAAGCTGGATACCCGACGAGCGATAAGTATCCGGTATCAGGTCAGACAGTTTTTCCCTCTTATCGTCATTTTTTCGTTATTTAAAGTCAAAAGCAATCAAAACTATTTAGACTTATAAATACTAGTTATAAACATAAGTAGGAATCTGTATTTTCCATACTTAATTCTAGAGGTAGTCTGATACGCTTTTAAGGTTAATTCACTGCACCGTCATCATCATCATCATCAACAGCTTTTAACAGTCCACTGATGGACATAGGCCTCTCCTTTGAAAGGAGGTTTTGGCCTACTATACCACGCTGGCCAGATGGGTTGGTAAAGGGTTTGTTTCAAGTTTTCCTTCTCTTGGCAGTGATGTTAGCTGCCTATTTTGTTCCTTTAGTCGCCTCTTACGACACCCATGGAATGAATAGGGGTGGTGACACTTTGTATTCTTAATCCGTCACCACACTGCACCGATTTCTATGAAATTGGTCATGGATACTTTGATTCTAGAGAAAGGACAGACTCCTCTTTACCGCAATAACCGACGTAGGTACACGGGAAAAAGCTAGTCAAATAGTAAATATAAAATTTTACCACCTTACTTATTAAAAATAAATAAATATTTAAGCATGTATTCATATACCGAGGTGTTTGATATCGATGCAGGCGCCATTTGAAACTGCTACCGGAAAAACAATTATAATTTAATAAGGGTTCATTGGTTCATTACACGTTGCAAACCACGTCTCTTGCTAACCATCTCTAATTATTGTAAACGTAATCGTTCACTAGACTGTACCAATACTTCTGATGTATTTGTTGGAGTTTGTTCAAATTAAGCCTTTTAAAAATGTTAGTTTGAGCTAGAGTTGAGTTTAGAAAAAAAATTAACTTGTTTTAACTTTATATAATATAAACAGAGATCGGAATTGGGTGTGTGAAAATACCTAAAGTTTGCAGCGGGACATAATATGGAGCTGTTACAACCACTTAAGTTTAACCGGGTTTGAATTTTACCGGTTTAGTTTTTTTTTTTTTACATGTTCCTTACCTTTGAAACACCGAACTATAAACATTTACAAGCTGCTAATACAGTTCTAAATAAATTTTTGTTTTGTACTTTACCGGTTAAAATTCAGTCTTTTAGTCCCAATTGTTCTTTGTCGGTCAAACACAGAATTTTATATATCTGCAAAATGCTAATGCGGTTTTAATTTCTTTTTTTGATCTGTATCTTAAGTTAAAAAGTTTTGCTACAGGTTGATGCAAGGAAAACGAACATTTTCGCGTCTTTACATAGTTTTGAAGTCGGCTTTTTTTTTAAATTATTAAACCTGTACTGCATAAAAAAATAAATTAAAACATTTATTTCAATTGCAAGAAAGTTGTGCGTAAACTATTTTCGACATTCAGAGTTCGGAACATGCAATAATATTAGTTTTTTTCCTAGAAATGATAAATATTGGTTTAACTTAATGGTTTAACTTAAGTGGTTGTAACAGCTCCATATTATTATTGCAAACTTCTGCAAACTTTAGGTATTTTCACACACCCAATTCCGATCTCTGAATATAACTAATAAATATTTCGGACATATTACACACAACGCCATCTAGTCCCAAACTAACGGAGCTTGTATTATGGATACTAGAAAACTGATATAAATACATAAACATACCTTTTTTTTGTAAATACACACTATACATAGAAACACCCAAACTCCGAAAGAAATATTTGCGAATCACACAAATATTTGGTCCCACCCTGGAATCGAACCCTAGACCTCAAGCACAGCAGTCGCATACGCTCCCATTGCGCCATCGAGGCAGTTATAAAATACCAAACATTTACATTACACTACAGTGGGTAAGCACCTTAAAGTAGAACTTAATTGTTACAATTACGTATATTCAGTGCAATGTCTGTTTTACTTTATACTACATTATCGCACTCGACCGGTTGGCATTCATGTAAATACAATTTTTGTGCTAATCCGTTATAAATATTAAGTAGTGTTAGTGGCCTGACGTGTCTAGAATGTGGTGAATTATGTTCGTGTTATCTGATGATGAAGTGCTTGAACTTCCTAACTTGAAGACTGGTATCGTATATATAATTTTCATATCTTTTCTTTGAGAATAATATATTCACTTAAATTGAATTCGATCCGTGTCGTGACGGATTAAGAATACAAAGTGCCACCACCAAAACATCGATGAAAAGAGAAGGAAAACTTGAAACCAACCCTATACCAACCCTATACCAACCCGTATGGCCAGCGTGGTATGGTAGGCCAAAACCTCCTTTCTAAGGAGAGGCCTATCTACAGCAGTGGACTGTTAAAGGCTGTTGATAATGATGATGAAATTGAATTAAAAATGAAGTTATTCAAAACTCGCATTTTTAGGTGCTATTTGGTACCGGAGTTAGTATTTTCTGTAATATCACAGCATAGTTAGTGCCGTCGTTCTTACCCCTTCCTTACCCATAATCTAAGCTTGAAGGAGTGTGCCAGATCAAAAAAATAAAGTCAGAATATCCTTTAAAATTATCTACTGTTCAGACAATTTATTTGAGCTTCTGAATACTCTGCCTTCGAATATTCCTCAAAAAGATAGACACCAATTTATGTCGTTATCAAATTTGCCCCTCCAACTTGAATAAAAAATAAATAAAAATAATTCGGACATCTTACACGCAACGTCATCTAGTTCCAAACTAAGCAGAGCTTGTATTATGGGTACTAGATAACTCATATAAATACATAAACATACTTATTTTTTTGTAAATACACACATATTATACATAGAAAACAATAATATATATAGAATAGATTAGTAGAATATAAATAATGTTTAATGTAAACAACTATTAAATATTGTACACAAGATCCAATTGTTTAAACCATTGTTTAAATCCAGCGACTAAATTCTTCTGTCTTCCCTGTCACAGAAGTTCGTTAACTTTATAGTTTAACGATCATGACAAACTATGTTAGAAAAGAGTGTCCATGGAGTTTATTGTCTGTTCTTCTCCATAGGATCTACGAATTGGAACAGACAATTAGCTTTACGACTGACTACTGACTGACTACTTGACGTTTCAAAAGTGCCATTGTATTGGTTTGTTTTCGTCTTCGTTCGTTTGTTTTCGTTGGTTAGTTTTCGTCATTCCATGTAACTGAAATCAATCCTATCGTAGTGAGTTAAAGATGTGTTTTCGAAAGCTACCCCACCCCAGCCTGCAAATTTATGATATTCGCAATAAAAAAAATACTAATCGACAGATTTTAAATAGCTCAATTCAACTACGTAGCCCTTTCAAATTGCTCACCTTTAATTATTTAATTAAAAACAAATAAAGTCCTTGAAAAAAATTTAATTTATCTGTATATTCAAACTCCTATATCTTGTGATGTATACAATATTTCAAATTGCTCAAAGTTCTAAAATACTGCTCAAGTTGCATTTGTAATTGCTCAAGTAGAGTTCTCACCAGCTCCACTTTCCTTAATTATTAAATAAATATAAATAGTTTGAATAAATTTTTAACCAAACAATAACCTACCCTACCCCAGAATGCAATGAAAAAACTACTAATCGATAGGTTTTCAATAGCTCAATTTAACTACGTACCCCTTTCAAATTGCCCACCTTTAATTATTTAATTAAAAATAAATAAAGTCCTTGAAAAAAAATTAATTTATCTGTATATTCAAACTCCTATATCTTGTGATGTATACTATATTTCAAATTGCTCTAAGTTCTAAAATGCTGCTCAAGTTGCATTTGTAATTGCTCAAGTAGAGTTCTCACCAGCTCCACTTTCCTTAATTATTAAATAAATATAAATAGTTTGAATAAATTTTTAACCAAACAATAACCTACCCTACCCCAGATGCAATGAAAAAAATACTAATCGATAGATTTTCAATAGCTCAATTTAACTACGTACCCCTTTCAAATTGCTCACCTTTAATTATTTAATTAAAAATAAATAAAGTCCTTGAAAAAAAATTAATTTATCTGTATATTCAAACTCCTATATCTTGTGATGTATACTATATTTCAAATTGCTCTAAGTTCTAAAATGCTGCTCAAGTTGCATTTGTAATTGCTCAAGTAGAGTTCTCACCAGCTCCACTTTCCTTAATTATTAAATAAATATAAATAGTTTGAATAAATTTTTAACCAAACAATAACCTACCCTACCCCAGATGCAATGAAAAAAATACTAATCGATAGATTTTCAATAGCTGAATTTAACTACGTACCCCTTTCAAATTGCTCACCTTTAATTATTTCATTAAAAATAAATAAAGTCCTTGAAAAAAAATTTATTTATCTGTATATTCAAACTCCTATATCTTGTGATGTATACAATATTTCAAATTGCTCAAAGTTCTAAAATGCTGCTCAAGTTGCATTTGTATTTGCTCAAGTAGAGTTCTCACCAGCTCCACTTTCCTTAATTATTAAATAAATATAAATAGTTTGAATAAATTTAACGTATAGATAAGTGAATGCTACGCATGCGCGCAAAAAGTAACGCGAGTCGCAAGGCAAAAAAAATCAAGTGTTTCATAACCTCATCATAGTGAAATGAAACTGTAATACTCCAAGCACAACATCATCTATTATCAGGTATTTTTATTATTTATTGACCTATTCATTATGTTCAATTTATACAAAAATCAAATCATGACTAAAAGGTAACTTTATTTTGTAACTTTATGTCTGTTTATAAAGTATTTTCTATATATTCTTCTTTGCTCCAAAACAAAATAAGTAGTAGTATACATGCTCATTATGTTTGCTATCTCCAAGAAGAAGTAATGAAGATGCCTGTTTACTTCTTCTTGGAGATTCTTATAATGACTTTATTTCTGCAAGTACATAAAATTAAACTACCTATTCCGAGCCCTAATGATGAGGTTATGAAACTCTTGATTTTTTTTGCCTTGCGACTCGCGTTACTGTTTGCGCGCATGCGCAGCATTCACTTATCTATACGTTAAATTTATTCAAACTATTTATATTTATTTAATAATTAAGGAAAGTGGAGCTGGTGAGAACTCTACTTGAGCAATTACAAATGCAACTTGAGCAGTATTTTAGAACTTTGAGCAATTTGAAATATTGTATGTAATACATCACAAGATATAGGAGTTTGAATATACAGATAAATGAATTTTTTTTTTCAAGGACTTTATTTATTTTTAATTAAATAATTAAAGGTGAGCAATTTGAAAGGGGTACGTAGTTAAATTGAGCTATTGAAAATATATCGATTAGTATTTTTTTCATTGCATTCTGGGGTAGGGTAGGTTATTGTTTGGTTAAAAATTTATTCAAACTATTTATATTTATTTAATAATTAAGGAAAGTGGAGCTGGTGAGAACTCTACTTGAGCAATTACAAATGCAACTTGAGCAGCATTTTAGAACTTTGAGCAATTTGAAATATTGTATACATCACAAGATATAGGAGTTTGAATATACAGATAAATAAATTTTTTTTCAAGGACTTTATTTATTTTTAATGAAATAATTAAAGGTGAGCAATTTGAAAGGGGTACGTAGTTAAATTCAGCTATTGAAAATCTATCGATTAGTATTTTTTTCATTGCATCTGGGGTAGGGTAGGTTATTGTTTGGTTAGAAATTTATTCAAACTATTTATATTTATTTAATAATTAAGGAAAGTGGAGCTGGTGAGAACTCTACTTGAGCAATTACAAATGCAACTTGAGCAGCATTTTAGAACTTAGAGCAATTTGAAATATAGTATACATCACAAGATATAGGAGTTTGAATATACAGATAAATTAATTTTTTTTCAAGGACTTTATTTATTTTTAATTAAATAATTAAAGGTGAGCAATTTGAAAGGGGTACGTAGTTAAATTGAGCTATTGAAAATCTATCGATTAGTATTTTTTTCATTGCATCTGGGGTAGGGTAGGTTATTGTTTGGTTAAAAATTTATTCAAACTATTTATATTTATTTAATAATTAAGGAAAGTGGAGCTGGTGAGAACTCTACTTGAGCAATTACAAATACAACTTGAGCAGTATTTTAGAACTTTGAGCAATTTGAAATATTGTATACATCGCAAGATATAGGAGTTTGAATATACAGATAAATTAAATTTTTTTCAAGGACTTTATTTGTTTTTAATTAAATAATTAAAGGTGAGCAATTTGAAAGGGCTACGTAGTTGAATTGAGCTATTTAAAATCTGTAGATTAGTATTTTTTTTATTGCGAATATCATAAATTCGCAGGCTGGGGTGGGGTAGCTGTTTTCGAATCCAAAGATTTAAAGAGTGATTCCGCATTTTGACAGATTATACATCTTTTAAATCAATCACTCCTGAGTTACACATCTCTGGTCTGGAGTAGTGTAGTTCGTAGAGTATTAGTGAGCTACCCCACCCCAGCCTGCAAATTTATGATATTCGCAATAAAAAAAATACTAATCGACAGATTTTAAATAGCTCAATTCAACTACGTAGCCCTTTTAAATTGCTCACCTTTAATTATTTATTTAAAAACAAATAAAGTCCTTGAAAAAAATTTAATTTATCTGTATATTCAAACTCCTATATCTTGTGATGTATACAATATTTCAAATTGCTCAAAGTTCTAAAATACTGCTCAAGTTGCATTTGTAATTGCTCAAGTAGAGTTCTCACCAGCTCCACTTTCCTTAATTATTAAATAAATATAAATAGTTTGAATAAATTTTTAACCAAACAATAACCTACCCTACCCCAGAATGCAATGAAAAAAATACTAATCGATAGATTTTCAATAGCTCAATTTAACTACGTACCCCTTTCAAATTGCTCACCTTTAATTATTTAATTAAAAATAAATAAAGTCCTTGAAAAAAAATTAATTTATCTGTATATTCAAACTCCTCTATCTTGTGATGTATACAATATTTCAAATTGCTCAAAGTTCTAAAATACTGCTCAAGTTGCATTTGTAATTGCTCAAGTAGAGTTCTCACCAGCTCCACTTTCCTTAATTATTAAATAAATATAAATAGTTTGAATAAATTTTTAACCAAACAATAACCTACCCTACCCCAGAATGCAATGAAAAAAATACTAATCTATAGATTTTCAATAGCTCAATTTAACTACGTACCCTTTTCAAATTGCTCACCTTTAATTATTTAATTAAAAATAAATAAAGTCCTTGAAAAAAAAAAAAATTTATCTGTATATTCAAACTCCTATATCTTGTGATGTATACTATATTTCAAATTGCTCTAAGTTCTAAAATGCTGCTCAAGTTGCATTTGTAATTGCTCAAGTAGAGTTCTCACCAGCTCCACTTTCCTTAATTATTAAATAAATATAAATAGTTTGAATAAATTTTTAACCAAACAATAACCTACCCTACCCCAGAATGCAATGAAAAAAATACTAATCGATAGATTTTCAATAGCTCAATTTAACTACGTACCCCTTTCAAATTGCTCACCTTTAATTATTTAATTAAAAATAAATAAAGTCCTTGAAAAAAAATTAATCTATCTGTATATTCAAACTCCTATATCTTGTGATGTATACAATATTTCAAATTGCTCAAAGTTATAAAATACTGCTCAAGTTGCATTTGTAATTGTTCAACTAGAGTTCTCACCAGCTCCACTTTCCTTAATTATTAAATAAATATAAATAGTTTGAATAAATTTTTAACCAAACAATAACCTACCCTACCCCAGAATGCAATGAAAAAAATACTAATCGATAGATTTTCAATAGCTCAATTTAACTACGTACCCCTTTCAAATCGCTCACCTTTAATTATTTAATTAAAAATAAATAAAGTCCTTGAAAAAAAATTAATTTATCTGTATATTCAAACTCCTATATCTTGTGATGTATACTATATTTCAAATTGCTCTAAGTTCTAAAATGCTGCTCAAGTTGCATTTGTAATTGCTCAAGTAGAGTTCTCACCAGCTCCACTTTCCATAATTATTAAATAAATATAAATAGTTTGAATAAATTTAACGTATAGATAAGTGAATGCTGCGCATGCGCGCAAAAAGTAACGCGAGTCGCAAGGCAAAAAAAATCAAGTGTTTCATAACCTCATCATAGTGAAATGAAACTGTAATACTCCAAGCACAACATCATCTATTATCAGGTATTTTTATTATTTATTGACCTATTCATTATGTTCAATTTATACAAAAATCAAATCATGACTAAAAGGTAACTTTATTTTGTAACTTTATGTCTGTTTATAAAGTATTTTCTATATATTCTTCTTTGCTCCAAAACAAAATAAGTAGTAGTATACATGCTCATTATGTTTGCTATCTCCAAGAAGAAGTAATCAAGATACCTGTTTACTTCTTCTTGGAGATTCTTATAATTATTTAACCAAACTATAACCTACCGTACCCCAGAATGCAATGAAAAAAATACTAATCGATAGATTTTCAATAGCTCAATTTAACTACGTAGCCCTTTCAAATTGCTCACCTTTAATTATTTAATTAAAAATCAATAAAGTCCTTGAAAAAAAAAAAATTATCCGTATATTCAAAATTCTATATCTTTTGATATATACAATATTTTAAATTGCTCAAAGTTCTAAAATACTGCTCAAGTTGCATTTGTAATTGCTCAAGTAGAGTTCTCACCAGCACCACTTTCCTTAATTATTAAATAAATATAAATAGTTTGAATAAATTTTTAACCTAACAATAACCTACCCTACCCCAGAATGCAATGAAAAAAATACTTATCGATAGATTTTCAATAGCTCAATTTAACTACGTACCCCTTTCAAATTGCTCACCTTTAATTATTTAATTAAAAATAAATAAAGTCCTTGAAAAAAAAAAAAATATCTGTATATTCAAACTCCTATATCTTTTGATATATACAATATTTTAAATTGCTCAAAGTTCTAAAATACTGCTCAAGTTGCATTTGTAATTGCTCAAGTAGAGTTCTCACCAGCTCCACTTTCCTTAATTATTAAATAAATATAAATAGTTTGAATAAATTTTTAACCTAACAATAACCTACCCTACCCCAGAATGCAATGAAAAAAATACTTATCGATAGATTTTCAATAGCTCAATTTAACTACGTACCCCTTTCAAATTGCTCACCTTTAATTATTTAATTAAAAATAAATAAAGTCCTTGAAAAAAAAAAAATTATCTGTATATTCAAACTCCTATATCTTGTGATGTATACAATATTTCAAAATGCTCAAAGTTCTAAAATACTGCTCAAGTTGCATTTGTAATTGCTCAAGTAGAGTTCTCACCAGCTCCACTTTCCTTAATTATTAAATAAATATAAATAGTTTGAATAAATTTTTAACCAAACAATAACCTACCCTACCCCAGAATGCAATGAAAAAAATACTAATCGATAGATTTTCAATAGCTCAATTTAACTACGTACCCCTTTCAAATTGCTCACCTTTAATTATTTAATTAAAAATAAATAAAGTCCTTGAAAAAAAATTAATTTATCTGTATATTCAAACTCCTATATCTTGTGATGTATACAATATTTCAAAATGCTCAAAGTTCTAAAATACTGCTCAAGTTGCATTTGTAATTGCTCAAGTAGAGTTCTCACCAGCTCCACTTTCCTTAATTATTAAATAAATATAAATAGTTTGAATAAATTTTTAACCAAACAATAACCTACCCTACCCCAGAATGCAATGAAAAAAATACTAATCGATAGATTTTCAATAGCTCAATTTAACTACGTACCCCTTTCAAATTGCTCACCTTTAATTATTTAATTAAAAATAAATAAAGTCCTTGAAAAAAAATTAATTTATCTGTATATTCAAACTCCTATATCTTGTGATGTATACAATATTTCAAATTGCTCAAAGTTCTAAAATACTGCTCAAGTTGTATTTGTAATTGCTCAACTAGAGTTCTCACCAGCTCCACTTTCCTTAATTATTAAATAAATATAAATAGTTTGAATAAATTTAACGTATAGATAAGTGAATGCTGCGCATGCGCGCAAAAAGTAACGCGAGTCGCAAGGCAAAAAAAATCAAGTGTTTCATAACCTCATCATAGTGAAATGAAACTGTAATACTCCAAGCACAACATTATCTATTATCAGGTATTTTTATTATTTATTGACTTATACATTATTTTCAATTTATACAAAAATCAAATCATGACTTAAAGGTAACTTTATTTTGTAACTTTATGTCTGTATGGCGAAGCCACAGTATGATAATAGTTTAGATCTTTACACGGCTACGTGCTTCATTAATTGTTTTACTCAAGTTAACCTACGTGCCGTCAAACAACAGTTAATATTGTAAATTATTAAATAAGGAAGCATAAATAATATATTGTCAATTTAGCAATTTAAGTAAACAGTACTTCCTAGTTCGCCCCACCTAAACCTGTCCATATTACATATTGTATATAAGCTTTAGTTTAAGTTAAATTATACAGAGTCATTATTAAATATTACAATCAACGTGTCGTCTAATTGGCTCCCTGGGTAAACACGCAATATCTGTTTACAAAGTATTTTCTATGTATTCTTCTTTGCTCCAAAACAAAATAAGTAGTAGTATACATGCTCATTATGTTTGCTGGATATTTTTCAATTTTTTACTAAAACTTAAAATTGCTAAAATAAATATAGCCCAAAATCGATCAAAGTGGTGTGCAATGGGGGAGACAATTTAAAAGGAGTACCGGGTACGTAGTTAAATTGAGCTATTGAAAATCTATCGATAAGTATTTTTTTCATTGCATTCTGGGGTAGGGTAGGTTATTGTTAGGTTAAAAATTTATTCAAACTATTTATATTTATTTAATAATTAAGGAAAGTGGAGCTGGTGAGAACTCTACTTGAGCAATTACAAATGCAACTTGAGCAGTATTTTAGAACTTTGAGCAATTTAAAATATTGTATATATCAAAAGATATAGAAATTTGAATATACCGATAAATGAATTTTTTTTCAAGGACTTTCTTGATTTTTAATTAAATAATTAAAGGTGAGCAATTTGAAAGGGCTACGTAGTTAAATTGAGCTATTGAAAATCTATCGATTAGTATTTTTTTCATTGCATTCTGGGGTACGGTAGGTTATAGTTTGGTTAAATAATTATAAGAATCTCCAAGAAGAAGTAAACAGGTATCTTGATTACTTCTTATTGGAGATAGCAAACATAATGAGCATGTATACTACTACTTATTTTGTTTTGGAGCAAAGAAGAATACATAGAAAATACTTTGTAAACAGACATAAAGTTACAAAATAAAGTTACCTTTAACCTCGTAAGGCCCAACGACCTAATTTAATGACAAAAATATTTTGACGTTCCGGCCCAAGACAGTTTTTAAAATTATTAAATTACGGCCCAGCGACCTAAAATTATGACATGATCAAAAATTTACTAAATTTGATTTTTTCGAACAATTATACTTAAAACTATGACACAGTAACCTAAAAAAAGGACAAATTATTTCAACATGTTTTTTGCATGGAATAGTTAACTTTCGGTATAGGAAATACCCCTAAAATAATTTTGCCAAAAACATTACATTTTAACACTTTTTTACTAAACCAAAGTTCTGGGCCGCAACTACTTGTGCCTATTTTTAGTACATTGGGTCGTAGTGTATATCGTCCTAAATTTAGGTTGGGCCTTACGAGGTTATGTCATGATTTGATTTTTGTATAAATTGAACATAATGTATAAGTCAATAAATAATAAAAATACCTGATAATAGATAATGTTGTGCTTGGAGTATTACAGTTTCATTTCACTATGATGAGGTTATGAAACACTTGATTTTTTTTGCCTTGCGACTCGCGTTACTTTTTGCGCGCATGCGCAGCATTCACTTATCTATACGTTAAATTTATTCAAACTATTTATATTTATTTAATAATTAAGGAAAGTGGAGCTGGTGAGAACTCTAGTTGAGCAATTACAAATGCAACTTGAGCAGTATTTTAGAACTTTGAGCAATTTGAAATATTGTATACATCACAAGATATAGGAGTTTGAATATACAGATAAATTAATTTTTTTTCAAGGACTTTATTTATTTTTAATTAAATAATTAAAGGTGAGCAATTTGAAAGGGGTACGTAGTTAAATTGAGCTATTGAAAATCTATCGATTAGTATTTTTTTCATTGCATTCTGGGGTAGGGTAGGTTATTGTTTGGTTAAAAATTTATTCGAACTATTTATATTTATTTAATAATTAAGGAAAGTGGAGCTGGTGAGAACTCTACTTGAGCAATTACAAATGCAACTTGAGCAGCATTTTAGAACTTAGAGCAATTTGAAATATAGTATACATCACAAGATATAGGAGTTTGAATATACAGATAAATTAATTTTTTTTCAAGGACTTTATTTATTTTTAATTAAATAATTAAAGGTGAGCAATTTGAAAGGGGTACGTAGTTAAATTGAGCTATTGAAAATCTATCGATTAGTATTTTTTTCAGTGCATTCTGGGGTAGGGTAGGTTATTGTTTGGTTAAAAATTTATTCAAACTATTTATATTTATTTAATAATTAAGGAAAGTGGAGCTGGTGAGAACTCTACTTGAGCAATTACAAATGCAACTTGAGCAGCATGTTAGAACTTAGAGCAATTTGAAATATAGTATACATCACAAGATATAGGAGTTTGAATATACAGATAAATTAATTTTTTTTCAAGGACTTTATTTATTTTTAATTAAATAATTAAAGGTGAGCAATTTGAAAGGGGTACGTAGTTAAATTGAGCTATTGAAAATCTATCGATTAGTATTTTTTTCATTGCATTCTGGGGTAGGGTAGGTTATTGTTTGGTTAAAAATTTATTCAAACTATTTATATTTATTTAATAATTAAGGAAAGTGGAGCTGGTGAGAACTCTACTTGAGCAATTACAAATGCAACTTGAGCAGTATTTTAGAACTTTGAGCAATTTGAAATATTGTATACATCACAAGATATAGGAGTTTGAATATACAGATAAATTAAATTTTTTTCAAGGACTTTATTTGTTTTTAAATAAATAATTAAAGGTGAGCAATTTAAAAGGGCTACGTAGTTGAATTGAGCTATTTAAAATCTCTCGATTAGTATTTTTTTTATTGCGAATATCATAAATTTGCAGGCTGGGGTGGGGTAGCTGTATTAGTGTTCTGTGAGTGTAGTATAAGGAGTACTCTCCTGTAGTCTGATTATGGTTATGGAAGAAAACATGATAAAAGAGTTGGTAACACTGTTTATTACAATCATTTTTTTATTTCCTGTTTTGCGGGAGCTTGTGTTTGTCAAAGAGTATGTAACATTTGTATTTTGTGTGACTGCTTGTGCTTGTGTTGAGCGAACGATTCAATTTTGCTTTGTGAGGACGAGAGTAATGTTTGGAGTTTACCTTTGTATGGTTTATTAACTAATTAAAATTATTGATGAAGAATCATTACGACGTTCTGTAATTTCTATGTGGAAAACGAGGTGAGCGCAAAATGAGCGAATGATTGCGAAAACTGGGTAAAGTAGAAATTGTATTTTTAAAACTTACCCTCCCCTACCCTATATGACTCATAAATAACCTACCTAATCTTATTCCATATCAATTTTACACCTATTCAGTTCGTTATTAGGGCTCTGGTCATATAAAAGTGGATGTGACTGAAATAAATACAACTGAATTTTATTAGATTTACGTTTTGTATAGCACAGGTCGTACTATATACAATCAACAAACTCATAAATTAGAAAGAAAGAAAGTGATATTTACATGGCCCACTGAATACAATGCATATTACAGAGCGCCGAGCGGCACAGTGAACCAGAAAAACTGGGCACCTAATTTATATATTAGGAGTGATTCAACTGATACTTTCATGATTTAATAATGTTTTAATAATATTTTGTATTAACTGGAACTGGCTTTTGTGTTGTTTTAGGACATTTAGTAAAGGTCAAACATAGTTTTGAATGTTTAAACAAATTAAAACTTCACTGTCTTATTAGACTGTGCATTAAAGTTTTTACTGCCTATCATCAACAACCCATAATGTCCCTGCTGGGATCGGGTTCACTCTCAGGAAAGGGTTAAGGCCACACATCCCCTCGCTGGCCAAGTGTGATTTGAGGACTTGCAAGACTTATTGTGGCTATATAATCTTGATGTTGGATGTTTTAAGCCACCCGAAGGCCTCCAACTAAGCTTCACATGATAACAACATTGACCAACTGCTTATTATGATATCCAAATTACAGAAATGCTCATAACATATCATGTCGCAAATGGTCACCTAAACTAGGTACTGAGAGTTGTTGCTTACCCTCTGTGATTTTTTATAATTGCCTAATCATCACATAGCTATGAGCAGCTATCATCATCATCCCATCTCTGTCCACTGCTGGACATAGGCCTCTCCAATTGCACACCACTTTGATTGATTTTGGGCAGCTATAAAACATTGAAAAAAAAAAAAAACAGTACTTGGTATCTTCATAGTATCCAACTCACTGTGCATTGCCACCAATTAATTGAATAATGAGCTCTATATACTGTATGTTAGAAGTGTATGTTGTTTGCAACATCCTTATTTGAATCAACAGTGCCATTATTAATCTAGTCTGTTAGCTGTGTGGCATTTACATTATCATCAGTGTAAATAATCTGACCTTGTTTATTCTTAGACACACAACGAAAACAGTCCACATTATTATATATAAATAAAATAATAAATAAATAATTTATTATTTTTTTATTATTTTTAATATGTGTGATCATGGACGTAACTACATATTATAAAGTCCTCTGTTGTGTTTGTCTGTCTGTTTGCGATAAACTCAAAAACCACTGCACAAATTGAAATGAAATTTTGTACTCAGTCTAAAGCCTGAGAAATGACATAGACTACTTTTTACCGCGACAACTGACATAGACGCAGGCACAACCGCAGGCGAAAGCTACTGCAAATATAAACTAACTGGTATACCATAAACTTTATGTTAAAAAGAACCTACTACAAATGGATTTCTATTTTTCATTTATCATATATACAACATTATTTACTGCCTTTGCCCTGATTGCCAACTTTGCAAATCTCTATTATTAATCATTCTTAACACTTTTTCGGATTTGGGAGGGATGCAGACTGCCCAAGAATAAGATTATTGGCTCTTTTTTTGGGAAGGCCTTTGGACAGCAGTGGATGGCAGCAGGCTGAATTGAAAATTTAAACTTTTTCAATAGGGACCATCACATTATCGTAATAGTTTGTTCCTGAGATTAGCTGAAAGAAACATACAGACAATATTTTTTAAATTGGTTTTGTGAAGTACCTACTGAATATTCTTCCATTTGCATTCAATAAAAACTGTTAATTTAAAACTACAAACAGACGCTTCTATTTCATTAATTGAGTTAGATAATTAAAGAGAATCCTTTTGAAATTTTTAATAGAGACCATTGTAATAGTAGAAATAAAAGATAACAAGGTTCTCAACTAAATAGTGATCCATAACAGTTTGCCATGCAAAATAATATGCTGAAAGTATTTGAAATTATAAAATAAATATTTTAGAAGAACTGTCTTCCTCATTTGAACCATTATCAATTAAGGTGTGTCTCCTAATATACAATATATTAATTTTCAGAAACTAAATGCTGTTCCTGTCAGAATGGCATCGCCACAAAACATCACAGTGGACCACATGAGGCAGATTTTATCGGAAGTCATTGATGCCTTGGAGTCCCCAGACTACGCCTCTAAGCTCGACGAAGCCAAGGAAGCGGCAGGCAATGAGATGCTGAAAATGATGCAGATTGTCTTCCCAATGGTTGTACAAATTGAAATGGAGACTATCAAACATCATGGATTTTCTAATTCTAGAGAAGGTACTTGGTTTTTCTACTTTATTTTATTGTAATTGAACAGACATTTCATCATCATCAACCTATCACAGTCCACTGGACATAGGCCTCTCGCGTTGCACACCACTAGTCGATTTTTGGCTTCTTGCACTCCACTTCTGCCAGACATACTGCGCATATCATCTCTTTACCTGGCCTGTTGTTCACTACGTTTGCCGAAGAGCGGTCACCACTCCAGAACTCTTCAGATAGGCTTTTATAGGACTTGAAGTTATGATATAGTGAAGTGTATAAAAACTTATATAGGTAATTTCGATGAGGACAAGATAAAAAGAAATGTCCGTATCGTATCGCGTCTGAGGGCCGATTGCCCGTGAGTCGTGTTCATCGCACCAGTCTTCAGGTCCAGCGACACTGCCGTGATTGACCCCCAGTCTGCCGACAATAACCGATATAGTTGTAGGAAAGTTTTATTTAAATTTTAAATAATTTATATCCAGCAGTGAACAATTAAAACCTGATAATAACCATTCTCTACTTAGGCACCTTTCTTTTAGGCTAAATTCTCAGTGAGACTAACAAGAATATATTAAAATTTCCAGGTATTGTCCAATTCACTCAACTAGTCCGCGAGATGGAGAGCCTGGACGGAGAAGTAGCACGACTCCACACCCAGATCCGCAGCCACTATCTGCCACCCGTATCTATCAGCTCCACTGTTGATACTTCTTTGTAAACAGGATCTGTATTACAGGTGAGCAGGAATTAAATATTTTAGTTAGTGCAAGCAATTGTTAAAGAATAGAATACTCTATTTACACTTCCTTACTAATATTATAAAATAATAAACTTATTAATAATCACTGTTCCCTTTTCATTGAACTTTTGACATGGAAATACTTTGATTCTTAAAAAAGGACATAGTACATACATACTCTTTACCGCGAAAATTTACGGTACAACCGCGGGCAAAAACTAGTATCATATAAACCCAGCCCAAAATTTAAGTCCCCAAAAGAAAAGCTCCATTGTGATTTTTACTCTGTTTCAACAACATTACATTATATTTTTAACATGGTTATTTAGATTTTGCTATTTGGCTAATGTACATAATTTTTTTTTTTTTTTTTTACTAATTCTCCAGCGAATGCATACTTAAGTGTTGATAGAATACAAACTCTTTTCTCGAAAGTTTCACCACAAATATTGGCAACACACCTCTCACTCTCAAGTTGTAAGGTGGTATTGTGTGTTGGAAGTCACTAACCATAAACTGAACTGTACTATCATCTTCATCCTTTGTTCCCAAGTTTATTTGGGGTTGGCTACTAGTTCAACTGAACTGTCTACTATATAAAAAAATTGCAAATCAAGCTCTGTAAGAATATTTACAAAAGAATAAAAAATCATAAAGTTTTTATTACTTAGATATGTATGCCAATTAATTTATATCGGTGCCATATTTCACATAAAGATTTTATCTTGCCCAGTTAGCAACTCGACAATGCTAGTCGTGTGAACTGAGAGAAATACATAGAAATCATAGCAAAAACTATGTTTTTAGATCAAAAAATTATTGGTTTTGATGTAGTAAATGTAAGTAACTATTTAAAAAAATTTGTAGCGTTTATCAGGAATTAAAAAAATACTTTTATTTGTTATGTATTAGCTGCCTAAATGACCACTAAGCCCGATGCAGAGCATGAATAGATTCCAAGAGTGGTGGTCATCATCCTCATTGCAAGCATGATGACCCACACTATGGTGGCCTAGTGCACTGCCCTACCTTTTGAGACTAACAATTGTTTATTCACTAGAAGAGAGATGACGATGATTCCCCTCCCCCCCCCCCCCCTTAAAAACTAAACGGCTGACTCCAAAAATCCGAAAAAATTCATGACTAGTACATTTGACGAACTTTAAAGGAAAACAATAACGGCTTGGATGGATAACTTTGTTGGTTCAGGAGTTATACCAGGGGGGTGTCACTCCGCACTTTAGGTATAGTCGGCCGCCTGCCTGCCGCGAAGGCCATTCCGGTGGGTTGTCGCTTATGCACTATACGCGTCACGTTCGTCGCCGCGTCGCTCTCGCGCATTATTTAATTTTTTTTATACTCTTCGATACCCACATATTCATGTAAAAGCTAAAGTTCTGTTTACGGATGTCTGAATAAAAGATTTTAGGTGTTAGGTAGGAACTAATCTGTTCGTGTCGTACGTAAATACATACGAAACGAACAGAATCAGATATTTCGATGTGATGATGATGATGATTATTTAAAACGTAATTTGGTGACAAAAGTACCTACAGTTATTTTTTCACCAAAGTAAAGTGCTAGAGAAAAAGTAGTTATTATACCTATATTAAAATTATTTTAAAAGAAGACATGCCTGATTACGTCAGAACAGATAAGAGTTACACGATAGAAAGAGACGCAATTGTAGGTAAATATAATCGTAGGTGCTTCGGCGCTGTGTAATCTGAATTGAACTTAATGTAATGACACCAAGGGTCCCTATTTCTTTAATTTACTTTTCGGAGTGAGTCTTCTGTACTGGTACTATTATATATCCTGTGGTTACATGCCTAACTTGTGAAATGCGCTTGCTTGGCAAACTTCTTACTAAAGTAACAAAACAATAAGTAAACATAAAAATTATCTAATTGGACACGATTTTAAATCCACGTTATATTATTGTTGACTACGGCACCCTATTCTATGCATGCCATTTTACGCACATGGCCGATTTTTTTGGCAATCTTTGCGGGTAGTTCGAGCCTTTAATGTTCGAATAGTTTCTACCGAACATATTATAGATGATAATACTTGAGTTGTGGAGGTATGATGGCAGTAGCTCTGCAACGAATTGATTCATTACATTAAAAATTATACCAAATAATAATTACGTTACATAAAATAAATTTTGACGTTGAATCAGCCATTTTGAAACACTTTGTTCTATGTGCTTTAGACAAACTCAAAACTGTCAAATTTCTAAAAGATTCATGTTTCTTGTAAACCTAACACGAACAGTGATAACCTAACAAATAATAAATTAATACAAAAATAATATATCTGAAATTATATCGCACGAAGTAACGTATTCCTTCCTTTTATGACTAATCAATACTAATATTATAAATTCTAAAGTTAATCTGTATGTCTGTCTGTTAAGCGTTCACGGCTAAACCGCTGCCCGATTTAATTGAAATTTGATATGTAAATACTTTGATTTTTGAGGAAAGACATATACCTTACCTTGGTAACCGACATACAAGTTAGTTGACTAGAAACCATGATCAGACCTCTTGCTGCAACCTTTAAACCATTGTTTAATTTGTTCTAAATTTTCGAGAAAATTCTCTGTTCGAAATATGCAAACAAAATCTTCAAGCTAAATAACTGTAACTGACTTAAATATACTTGTTTTAGGAAGCTGCCGGCAGCTGGACGTGCAGCGAGTAATGACACTCGTCGAAAGCACATAGAACCTCGAGACTATTCCATACAAAAAATGTATTAATATGCTTTAATATATACGCATTTATATTTTTAAATAAACTATGTAGTTGAATTATAAGTTTTATTGAACTTCCTCTGCTATTCATCTTCATCTTCCTAGCATATTTCTTCCAAGATTATTTGGGTCAGCTACTAGTTCAACTGGTTTTATCTGAATGTCGGTTTTCCTCGAAACTATTGCCATCAAACCTTCACAACCTTGAGGGCTAACTGAATTAGTTATTTTAAGTTTCTGACTTTCCAATAACGATTACCATAGGTGTTCATGATAACCAAGACCACCAGGTCTTTAATCGATTCCACACCGGGCCGTTATTCGGAATTTATTCACGCTTGTATGTAAATCTTGTAAGAAAAACTCAACATCAACCCTAGAATTGAATCGTCTTGCGGTTTGGATTCGAGTCACATCACTAACCCTAGACGAACTTCCGTTGGTATTCAAGACCACCAGGTCTTTAATCGATTCAACACTCCGGGCCGTTTTAAGAATTTCTTGAAGCTAGTATGTCAATCTTGTAAGAAAAACCTCAATATCGACCCTAGAATTGAATCGTCTTGAGGTTTGGATTCGAGTCACTACACTAAACGAACTTCCGTTAATATTAAGATTAGTTAAATAATGGACTGACGTTATTACCCTGTATTACGTCTGATAATTCACGTTTTAGTAGTTTTATCAGTAATTAGTGTAAATATACAGACAGGTGACATTATTCATCGCTTAAAATACTAAATAGGAGCTATTTGGGGGAATATTGGCCCCAAGTACCTAATGGGTACCCGAAAAATCTTTCTATTTTATAAAATGTTAGCGTGTTATATAAAATATGGATTGCTGTTAACGTATTGAAGTATTAAGTAGGCGTGTGACTTATTTTTCTATCTCTTGGAAGCAGTCCTGTTTCCATATAAAATTTATCGCCGATGTTTCTCTACGGAATTGCCACTATAAAAAAGTAAGATGAGGTGTTCCGTAATTAGAAAGCTTCCGTGAAAGCTTAACTAATAAATATTATACAATTAGTATTGAGACACTAACAATTTATCACACCTCGGAAAGGAATTAATGAAAAACTGTATTCAATGCAAACTTATGTGCCCTACAGGCAGTTTATGGTTTTATAAATTATTTTTGATTTACAGATCAAATCACACGAATCTCCCAGTAATCTCAAGCCAACGTTCATCCACAATGAAGCGAAAAAAAGTAAAATACTTTGTGTGCGCGTGTGTGCTAGTGTATATATACTATTTTTTTGGTGTGAGTGACTATCTGTTTTCGAAGAACTTTGAAGAAGACTTCGACTATCCTTTGAATGTGAATATCAAGACTATCGTTGATGATATAATGGCCGGCAAGAAGGCCACTATTACTCCTATCAACTTCTACCCTTACAGATTTCTCACCAACTCAGGGAAATGTTCCACAATTGAGAAATTGGATCTCTTCATCGTGGTGAAGTCAGCTATGTCCCATTTCGGGCATAGGACTGCTATAAGACAGACATTTGGACAGGAGAACCTTCCTGGCCGAATAGTCAAAACGTTATTCTTCTTAGGAATAGATCGCAACCCTAAATCAGATCTACAGAAGAAAATAGACCAAGAAATGTCTCAATACAAGGATATTATACAAATAGATTTCATAGACGACTATTACAATAACACGATTAAAACTATGATGTCGTTTCGGTGGGTTTACGAACATTGCTCAACGGCAGACTTTTACTTATTCACGGACGATGATATGTACATTTCTGTCAACAACTTGTTAGATTACGTCCACGATAAGACCGAAGGACGGAAATCGAATGCTGTTTCAAAGAATGAGGAAGACGAGTTTATGATAGAACCCTCTGAAACAGAGAGAGACGAACATCTTTTTGCTGGATACGTGTTCGAGTCTGCACCTCAGAGGTTCAGAACTTCGAAATGGAGGGTTTCTTTAGACGAATACCGTTGGAATAAATGGCCATCTTATGTTACAGCCGGGGCGTATGTATTATCTAATAAAAGTATGAAGGTTATGTACATAGCTAGCCTTTTCGTCAAACATTTTCGTTTTGACGATATTTATCTGGGTATTGTGGCCAAAAAGGTCGGCATTAAACCGGTACATTGTCCCGATTTCCATTTTTATAAGAAAATGTATAGTAAGGAGGATTATAGGAGTGTTATAGCTTCTCATGGTTACGCAGATCACAATGAGTTGGTTAGAGTGTGGAATGAACAGAATAAAAATACCTGAATTTGGTATTTTTTTTTTTGGTTTTTTGGACATTTTTTTACTAAACTTGTATGCAATTTTAGCGTGCAATACAAGATTAAATCTTGAAATTATTTTTATATGCTCAAAACAAATTGTAATGTGGTAATAACCAAACTTAATTAAGAATCTATCATAGCTTTTAATGTTATTGAATAGAGCATCTAGTCAAGTGTTAATTGGTTTATTATTTGCTGAGTCTAGCTTGTTAGTAGTGTGTTTGGCTGGTATTATTAAATTAAAGAAGTAGGTATTATATTCTCATATTTTTCGATTTTATTCAATTAAAAAACACCTATATTTATGTACACTGCCTAGGTAGCGTAGTAGAAATATATGCTACTCCTGTGCTGTGTGCTGGAGCCTCAGGTTCGGTTCCCGGGTTGGACCAAATGATCTGCAAATATTTGTTTCGGAATTGGGGGTTTACAAAAAAGAATTATTTATGTATTTATATCAGTTGTCTAAGTAACCGTTAGTACCAGCTCTGCTTAGTTTGGTACTAGATGTCGCTGTGTCACATTTTTGAAATATAAAAAAAAAAAATTGGAAATTAAAAGTAATATTAAACTTTGTTTAAAAAAAGAATAACATCACGCCTATTTCTCAGAGGGTAGGCAGAGACAATTTATCTCTATTACTACGATCCTCACAAACCTTTTAAAAAAACTATCACATTTTACTTCTTATGTTAGTATGTAATGTTTTACAAGATTTTCGATAGTTTAACAATACTTTTAATAGTCATAGCATATTACATTTATATTAAATACCTACATGTGATAATGATTCTCAACATATAGCTTAAGAATACTTTAGGTATTTTATCTGGGTCTTTGTGTTTTCTATGTTTATTAACTGTTTTTAGAATTTCGCGACATTTACACATTCTCATGTTTTTTACTGTAAACGGGACTAAACGTCTAAAACGCGATAAAATTAAAAAGGTTAACGATACCTTCTACTTCCCGACGTTTCGAAAGGGAGAATGATGCAGAAAAATCTAACCAGGCAGCCATGGTATGGGTCAGTTTGCTGCATTGCCTACTGTCACCATAAGGATGGTGACCCTTACTCCTGTATTCTACTCATGCTTTCCATCAGAGTAGTCAGAAAACGAAAGTAATACCGCTCGTGGTCACGTAACCTCTTTAATTTTATCGCAGATAAGTCCCGTTTACAGCTAAAAACATAGTGTGTGTAAACGTCGCGAAAGTCTAAATAATGATTTTGTTCCTTTGATTGTTCGTTCTCATATTGGCTGTTAGAAGACTTAGGTTTATAGTACCGCTGTTGTTTGTGCTTAAGATTCTCATCTATTTGTAGCTAAGCTTTATATATTAAGTGTCAATTGTACTTATTACTTACAAGTTACTATTCAATTAAACGAAATTATTTAGTTTTGCAAAAATGAAAATTGTTTTATTTTATTAATAATGATTGTTAGAAGAATTTACTCTTGGTTATCGGAACTCGTAATTGCAAAGGACATATGCCATTTATTTTCTGAAAAATGTCCAAAAAAAATTGACAGGTATTTTAGTTGCATTTACAACTTCGGTACATATTATTATTTTTATAGTCTGTAAAGCGATCATAGTCAAGCGGCCTTAGGTGTGTGGCGATTTCCACTTAAAGAGCGACTTAAACATACAACAGCGCCATCTAGCGAAGAAACACTGAACACGAAGAAAAACACGCAACGAACTAAACGGAGTAACTACTAATCCTGACTCGCGAAAGTGAAATTCTCGCGCCGATTAGCATATATACAAAATACGATGAGGTCGAGGGTTTATTGTATGTAACGACTTAATATTTTCTAACCTACACACACACACACGGGCGTGCGCGCGCACGTATGCACACATGTACAGGCACTGTTTTATATAATAAGTAAATAATAAACTTTAATGTAATTTCCACATGCTAAGTGTAACAACTTATTGATTATTGGATTTTTTTTTGGGAAGGAACTGGTTCCTGATATACAGATCACTCAAGTTTGGGAATCAGGACTTACATTTGAATTGTATCCATCTTTTGTTACAATAAAGAATTATTATCCCAACATCAACTGTTGGGCAGTGGCCCGCCAGGCATGATCACCTCGCCTGGTCGGAGGATCCTCCCTTTGTGTTGGAGGAACACGATACCTACACCTCCACAGGTGATTGGAAAAAATCGCCAAGGGTAAGGGCCAGTCCCGGAGCTTATCATAACAGTCGTGAAGCTTACCAACGACAGGATTACGTAGCCACTACGTGTCTTGCCAGTCCCCAACCAACACTCGGTCTAGCCTTAATCGTCTCCTGAGAGGAGAACTTCAGTCCAGCAGTAGGACGTGATGGGTTTTTGATCTGCCTTAAGTCTGCCAAAGTGACTACACTCTGTCTAATGTGTAAAAACCAAGATAATAATACTATAATTAGTACTTACCATTTATTTATCAATAACATGAAATGTTAATAATATTGGAGTCACGCGTTCTGATAGGAAGGTCAGGCGAGACATTATAATATATAAATACTGGTATTAATTTAATATTTCAATTACGTTAGTAAGGGCTCATAAAATTGTCAATAAGCTATCATGCCAAATAGTAGCAATGCATGTCTTCACCATAGAACAGTTTTAGTTTTTTTTTTAATAGAGAAATAGCCGTGTCAATTTTTAAACGTGCCATTTAAATTTTAATCATAAACCAAATAAATTACTATAATTTTCTGAAAAAAAACACGTATTTTTAGTTTTTTTTTTTATTTATTTAAAGACATTTCATGAAAATATAACAAAGAACGCTTATAGGCACAAGTGGTACAAACATGCGTCGTACGGTAAACACATTTATACTTAATGTATGACTACCAAAAGTGGATCTACTCTGCCTGATGGGAGTAGTGAACACCATGCTCATTGCGAATGCAGACAATGCGATACGGGGACCCACACCGTGAGATGCTGCTGCACCATTGGGCCTTCGGTCTCGCACTCACCAACTAAATACAACACCACGAATGCCGTCATTTTAAAGGCCTTCTACACGATGGGAACCACAGATCATAGAAACACAGGAGATATGCAATGGAGGCGTGACGCTTGCGAAAGCATCTGGCCTCAAAGCGGCTTGATGCCATTTTCGGACATTAGTCGCATGTCAACTTGCGACGTCTTCACTGCTCATGATTTTTGACAAAATGCCGCGTTGTTCAGTGATTGTTTGCAAAAATAACAGCTGTATTGTGAATTACAAGAAAGATGGCATCTCATTTCATATCTAAATATTATAATATTATAGTTTTTCATACTGAATTCATGAAAACATTTTAGAAACATGATGAAAATCCAAATTAATCCTTTTCATTAGGAACTAAAACCATTGCTTGCTTAGTACAAATCGATCAGTGCAACGACTGGTCTAATAGCGCAATGGATAAGTGTTTTATTGATACTCTCACTCACACGATAGTTTCGGGAAGCGGCCGTTGCCGGCTTTTGTGTTAGAGATGTGATGTGATGTTAATGATTATCGATATTTTATACGATCTTATTAAGTGCGAATGATTATTAAAGATATAAATAAATTGTAATATTATTAATATGTAAACGTAAAAAAAGTGTAGATAAAGTTTTGATTTTTAATTTATTGTGGTACTCAAGCATCATTTATACCTTGCTTTTATTTCAAAATTTTAGCTATCCGAAGGATCTAAAAATTTAAGAAATGTGGATAAATGCGACAGGAAGGGGTCCAAGCTGGTTCCCAACAAAAATAGCACAATATGATCGTCCCATTAAATTTTCACCAATCCGATCAATCGCCAATGAATAACGATTTAATAATACTAATAAAAGCCGTAATGGAAAAATATGCAACCATAAGATTACACTACTTAACTAAGAACGCAACACCTAAACTGTGTAAGCGGTAAGTTTTAAATAAATATTTACATTTTACTGGTTAATAAAATCCTTAACAATAAAATTATTGCAGTTTTACCTGTGTTCTAGTCTAGATTCGAGAAGATGATATACAGTTGATGGCGTTGTGTGTAAAATGTCCAAAATATTTATTTATTATTATTATTTCTACACGATCCAACCAACCGACCGCCGACCGGCTCCGCCCACTATTGGTGGGACAACCGAATTGTACCCGATCCATTTTAATATCCCACCCGACCAAGGTCGGGATGGTCGGTTCCCATCGTGTAGAAGGCCTTTTGGTTTGGTCCTCCATGTGAGGGTAGAACCGCTCCGATTCGGTCAACCCATTTGTGCTTAAATCAATGTCGCTCTACTACTTTAATAATCATATTGCAACACGATTATAAACTTATAAATTTCGTTTCATTAAAAAATGTACTATTCGTTTCTATATTTCCTTAAAGAAACATATTTTATTATACTTTAATTTACATAATATTTACTAATAAAAACTGGTATAGATACTGTACTATCTATGCATGCTTTACTTTGTACTACAGCTCAACGTTTGGAGTCAGAGAGTGTGGTCATGCCTACAACAAAACTTGTGAACATTACCGTCTTAACCATAATAATACCGGGCCAGTGCCCGGGGCCCACCATCGTCAGACCACTCTCCAACGAACCAACGATTTGTTTCTCTCACACAATATATGGACTCGAAAAATATTGTTAGGCATATTACTTATTTTTTTTAAAGTCAGTTCAATACGAAATAATTGTTTAGCTTGTAGTTATTTATGATTGATATTTTTATTATACACAATGATTTAGGGCCCCCAAACTCTTGTGTGTCCTGGGCCCCTTGCACAGTTAAAGACGACCCTGTCTATAAATACCTACATATTACATCATCAACAGCCTTCAACAGTCCACTGCTGGACATAGGCCTCTCCTTGAAAAGGAGGTTTTGGCCTATATATTACAACACTGGTATATTTAAATTTAAAAAATATAGAACTACAGATACATTGTTGGTATGTCGAAGGTCGAAAAATATTATCAATAACAAATTTAAAAAAAATGCTTTTCATCGACTAAATGTGGGTACCGGAGCCAAAACTTCTTTAGAAACTTTACACTTTAGTGACTCATGTCCAAAAACACCGGTAAGCACTTAACATTTCCACCTTATAGCATGAAAAAAAGATTTTCTGTGGTAGGGTTAACAAAAAAAAAACAAAATTTCAATAGATAAAAAATAAATTTGCTAATGACTTATTAAAAACTTCAGAACCTTAAGGTTCGTTTATATATCCGTATCCTACGCACTTCCCTCGAACTCCTTAAACACAAATGTGATCTTCATGATGGCGAGCCACAGCTGTTCGTCGGTGATCTCCCGGTGTATCGTGAAGCGAATTGTCTTTGAATTGAACCATATAGCTTTTACTATAACGCCTTCGTCGTTGGGGGTTTTGCAGTCACCCTGGGGACAATACAGAGAGGAAGAATTAGAGTATATGATATGTGACATATAATTTGCTTTAGTAGCTAAATCGCACTTCTTATCCTACTAATATTAAGATGAAGAACTGGTAGATATGTAATATTTTCTTTTGAATTGGGCTTGGTTTTTATGTCTCATACGAAGAACGATGCTCGCTGTAAGATATACTAGCATCAAGCATTATGATACAAATTCTGTTTCGTGGTGTTTTTTGTGTTTGTTTTATGTATGTTTGTTCTTAATAAACATATATGAAACGGACACCAAGAACACCCAGATTCAGAACAGTGATTTGTAGATGACACAAAGATTTTTACTTTATGAGATTTCAACCCACAACACTTGGCACAGTAGAAAGGCCAACCGTAGGTAGGTAGGTAGGTAGGTAATTCTGTCATCGTTCACATTCACAGAGAAGCCAACGCTAAAAACAATCATCGATATCGATAATTATACGAAAAAATAATATTTGTCAATCGATGTTTCGGTAACCGCGATAGGTAAGTATTTAGTGGTACCTACTATAGGTAATAGTTTTAAATATCATTTAAAATTTCAAAGTTTGAAAGGTTTGCTAGTTTCAAAAGCAAATGACTACTCAGCATGAGTAGAACCTAAGAGTAGGTTTGTGAATTTTGGTTTAGTAAGAATCCTCTTAAAAGACATCGTAGTGAGAATCACATACGCTGGTAGTGCGTTTAGTTCTAGAGCGTATGTCTACAAGTCCATTGCAGCATGTTTCCAGCACAGTCTGCAGTTCCAGCACTCACCTGAGTCTCAGCCAGGCTGACCTGCGCCAACCGCTGGATGACCTGCTCGGCGGTTACGTGGCTCTTCTCCGGTATCTTCACCAGAACTATGTTCGTGTGCACGCTGTTCACGTCTACCGTGAACGTCTTCAGAAACATACCTTCGATCACTGTGAACCATTGTATAAAAAAAGTTATTTACTATAGAGGCGCCCATAACCCTAGATGATTAGAAACACAATCACTGAGGGTAAGCAACGACGGTGAGGTCAGTGTCTGGATGGGTGACCGTTAGTGGCATGATACCATGAGCGCCTTCGAGGCCTTCGGTCGGTAGACGAGGTGGAACAATGTAATATACTTGTTCTAGTCACATTGATGATTGTCGATTACTTTGACCAGATTCATCTTAAAAATATAAACTTGTATGAGATAAATAAACAGTAGTATAGGAAAATTAAGAATAGAAGATGACGGATATAAGAAAAAGCGGCCAAGTGCGAGTCGGACTCGCTCATGAAGGGTTCCGTATCAGCAGGTAACATCATATAAAATTTCTTGTAGTTAGTTGTAACTTTGATCGATGTTTTAATAATAGTGTTTTGATCAATGATATTATAAAAAATCGGCCAAGTGTGTGATAATTGTTATGTTTACGTATTAATGCGTTGATTTTGTATGACTTTTCCAAGTAAGCGCATTGTAAAAGTTAAGCCTCTATAACTCCTGAACTAACAAAGTCATCTAATTCGTTATAGTTTTCATTTAAAGTTCATTATATGGACCACTATCACAAATTTTTCGGCGGGCGGGACGCAGGCCGTCCCGCCCGCCAAAAAATTTGTTTTTACAAAAAGTTTGCCTTTAAAGTGGAATTTCTCGCAAACGGATACCTAAATCAAAAAATCGTCTTAACAAACCTGTAATGTTTTTAAAAGACCTATATAATGATACCCTACATCAGGGATGGCGAACCTATGGCACGCGTGCCATTAATGGCACGCCACGTAATATTTTGGGCACCCACAATTTCACAAAATTCACCATGCACCTCAATTTTTTTTTGATGCAAAGAATGGTTTAGAATTTATGGAAACAAAATAATTGTTTCCAAGCGTCCGTGTGGTGACGGATTAAGAATACAGAGTGCCACCACCCCTATTCATCCCGCGGGTGTCGTAAAAGGCGACTAAGGGATAAACTACGCAAGACACCATCAATGCAAAGAGAAGGAAAACTTAAAACCAACCCTATACTAACCCGTCTGGCCAGCGTGGTATAGTAGGCCAAAACCTCCTTTCTATGGAGAGGCCTATGTCCAGCAGTGGACTGTTGAAGTCTGTTGATGATAAGTGAAAATGTTTATAACAAAAATCATTTATTTATATAAGTACTACTAGATCATACATATTATACTTATACTAATTATGCTAACATGTGGGTTGTTTTTGATATGCCTGACAAAAATTATAAAAAGTTTGAAGAAGATAGCTCATGCTATTTTTACAATATTTTCATCAAATGTTTGTGTGATCCCCAAAAATTTGTTTCGGAGTCTGGGTGTTTTCTATGTATAATATTTATGTATTTAAAAGAAAAGTATGTTTATGTATTTATGTCAGTTGTCTAGTACCCATAATACAAGCTCTGCTTAGCTTGGGATTAGATGACGTTGTGTGTGAGATGTCTAAAAATATTTATAAATATTTATTTTATCAACCTATGCCTGAAAATCATTATTTTAAGAAATGAATAAATTTAAAAATTAATTAAGATTCGGTTAGAAATCGTTTGACAGATGACTCCAGTTCATCATATTATATTCTGCTTAAAAGTAACATCTAACAACACTAACATATGTATTTTATTTGTCTTCTAATCTGCTACAAGAGAAGTCACACAAATTTTACTTTATTTTAATTATACGTATAATTGAAAAATCATTTTTTTTTATGGTGAATAACGAGTTTTGAGTTAATAGTATTTATTATTATTAGTTTTCCAATAATCAGATACAAAATTATTTGATGGCACGTTTAAGATCTCATTAATGAGTTCTTGAGAAAAATGGCACGTTAGTACGCAAAGGTTCGCCATCCCTGCCCTACATGATGGGGTAGCCGTGAGAAAAAAAAACATCGCCACTTTACGTGTAGGGGAGGTACCCTAAATAAAAATATATTTCATAATTTTATTGTAGCACTTTGTCGACGTAATTACAATACATATTCATGCAAAGTTTCATCTTTCTAGCACTTACTGTTTGGACGACAAGTCGAGGACGGACGGACGGACGGATGGACAGACGGACATGACATATCTATAAGGGTTCGAAGTCATAAACTTCGGAACCTTAAAAAGTTGTAGATCTTTTAATTACCTACAACTTTGCCATTTAACTATTTTCCTTGTAGTTTTGCTGGAAATCGAGATATACCGTTTTTTACCCTTTGTTGTATATATTTAGCCACCCAATCTGACTCTACCCTGCCTGATGGAAAGCATGAGCAGAATCCAAGGGTCGGGGCTACCACACTTGCTGCGAATGCGGACAATAATGTATGGCGGCCCACACTATGGCTGCTTAGTGAGATGCTTTTTCACGCCCCGGTTAAAGGACCCGAAAACCTCCCTCCCTACCCCTTCCCGACCTCAGATCGCCCGTAAATTATTTTTCCTTTCATTTTTATAATATTCTCCTCTTTTTCCAATAGGTTTCATCCTACTAAAATTTTATTTGTTTTCAAAAATTATCTACTCTGGTCTACTGGTCTATATGTCATTTACAAACTATCATTATGGTTGCCATGCAAGTGTGTTATTCCTAGCAACCTGTGAAGTTTTGACAGGAGGTAAACAGTGATACATTTTGACATCTTCGATTTATGTATTTTTATAATCACCTAGCTTTGGTCTTTGTGTCTCGATTATTGCAGTAAAAAGTAGCCTATGTCCTTTCCCAAGTTCAGTTCTATCATCATACCGAATTTCATCAAAATCGATACAGTGGTTTAGGCGTGAAAGCGTAACAGACAGACAGACAGAGGTACTTTCGCATTTATAATATTAAGTAGGGATTAAAAAAAAAACTACTCACTAGATCTCGTTCAAACCAATTTTCGTTGGTAGTTTGCATGTTAATGTACAACATATATTTTTTTTAGTTTTATCACTCTCTTATTTTAGAAGTTAGAGGGGGGGGGGACACACATTTTTCCACTTTGGAAGTGTCTCTTGCGCAAACTATTCAGTTTAGAAAAAAATGATATTAGAAACCTCAACATCATTTTTGAACACCTATCCATAGATACCCCACACGTATAGGTTTGATGAAAAAAAAATTTTTGAGTTTCAGTTCCAAGTATGGAGACCCCCAAAATGTATTGTTTTTTTTCTTTTTTTATGTAAAAATCTTAATGCGGTTCACAGAATACATCGACTGATCAAATTTCAACAGTATAGCTCTTATAGTTTCGGAAATAATTGGCTGTGACATACGGACGGACAGACAGACAGACAGACAGACAGACAGACAGACAGACAGACAGACTTGACGAATCTATAAGGGTTCCGTTTTTTGCCATTTGGCTACGGAACCCTAATAAAGGACGACTACAGAAAAGATAGATGGAATGAAGATGATTCGTAGGTAGTAGATACACTCTGATTTCAGCACGAATGGGCCGGCTCGACCGGTGCAGTCCTACCCTCACACAGAAGACCATCTTAATAATGATAGCATTCTTGCCGTTGTATTTCGTTGGTGAGTGTGAGGCCCAATCATTCTGCATCATTCTCCCGGCCTCCGAAGACCGGGAGAATGATGCAGAATTATCTAATCAGGCCGCCATGGTATGGGTCACCATGCTACATTGCATACCCACACAATGAGGATGGTGGCCCCTACTCCTGGATTCTACTCATACTTTCCATCAGGCAGAGTAGAGTCACTTTGGTAGGGTTATATATAAAAAAATGCGTGTATTCTGTGATATACGGCCCAACCCTCTCCTGAAAGGAGATCAGAGCCAGTGGGACGCTAAGGGTGGTTAATGATTGTGTGAAGGAGCATATGAAAAAGGCAGCAAGTGGTGAATTCACGAGTAATACAGGAGAATGAGATATAAAAATTTGAAAAAACATCGGACAAGTTCGACAGCTTTCTCGCTGGTGTATTTCGTTAGTGAGTGCAAAACCGGACGACCATTGATTCAGAAGCATCCACTAGTCCGCCATGGTAGGGGTCACTATGCTGCATTACTTACCCTCACAATGAGCATGGTGGCCTCTACTCCTGAATTCTACTCATGCTTTCCATCAGCCAGAATAGAGTCACTTTGGCAGGCTATAATAGTAGATTAATAATAATATGGTGAACCTTTAACGAGGATCTGCGCCCGCTTGTGGTCGAGGCTCAACAATGGCACCACCTCATCCAAAGCAACGATAGCTGCTGCCGCCAACACTCCCGCCTGACGCATCCCACCACCCAACATCTTGCGAACGCGACGAGCTCTGGAATATTAAAAACAAATGTATGTTCGTAGGGTAGAAATACGAGTATTTATTTGCTTTTGGTCGACCCCTTTTTATTAAACTACAGTGAATCCAAAAGAAACGGTCATAGTTTTGCCAGACTCCGTATATATGTTTCACCTTAGCGTCTAAAGTAATGAGTGACGTGTCAATAGATTTATGAGGGCTACTCCTTACCGTGTTGCTCTGTGCCATATAAGACATACTTATAGACGCCTTATTATTTAATATAGATTAATATAGCCCTTTTCAGTATGTAATTTAAATAAATAATTTTGAAGATATTGCAGATTTAAAATGCAGGAACAAAGCGATTGTGGCGGTACCGGCCGGGGCTCCATTTGTCACTATCAGTTAATAACTAAACACAATATTTTAATAAGAATTAATATTCTAAGGCGGTACGAAGTTCGCCGGGTCAGCTAGTAATACATAAGCATACAAATGTTTAGTTACATAAGTTGGCTAATCTTTAGGTATAACAAAATGTATTGCTAAGCGCAAAACCGTTCAACCACTACAGTTAATTTTTCTTTTAACATATATTTCATTGGACAAAGGTTCTTATGGAAAAAAAAGGAAAAATTGCAAAGAAAATAGTAAAAACTCACTTTTCCCATACAAAACCATAGATCCTGTGCGATTTTGACGGGACTCACTGACATGGCAAATAACTGATGATTTAATGAGTAACTAAGCTTCTTTTATTTTAACCTAGCCCCGCAGTTTTTCGCAGTTGTTGTTGTAAAGGTACAGTAAGACAACCGCGGGGCGCGGCTGGTGATTCTAAAAATATAGTTTAACTACTAACTGTCCAATAAAGTGGCAAGATCCCACTAGAGCTGAACCAACCGGAGCAGACAGTCCTTTGCTAAAACACACGGACACACTGTCGCAGTCCCGTACGATTCTCGCTGGCGTCTCCTTAGAAGACTCGGCAGCGTTAAACAGACGGGCACCGTCCATGTGGATTGGAAGAGAATGTTTCTTACACAGAGCTGCTAGGTCATCGAGGAACTTCAGTGGCAGAACCTGTAAGGTAAACAATGACAAAGAATGAAAAGTATAAACGCCATCTTTAAAACTGCAAATAGGGATTATGTGACTATATGTGTGAGGCGCCATCTATCAAAATCAAACAGAACTACTAAGTAACAACTGGTCCTGAATCGCGCAATATAAACTTTTAAATTTTTTCGACATTTCATGCTAGGTCAGGCACGATTAGAGGTCAGAGGATTCACCTTTTGTATTAGAAGGGCCAACGAGTTAGTGCTGTACAGTAGAAAGATTATAGGAGCGATATCTGTTCACGCAATGATGACCTATGTGTAAGTTATCGATAAAATTCATCATTAATGGACAACAAGCAGCAAAGGTTATCACATCGCATTATGTCAGTTTTATTAACAATTAAATGAATTATCTTACTTAATGAACATGATAAAGATCATCAAACAGCACTGTCTTTGACTTTGTTTTGTATTCCATAAGAAGGCAAACTTTCGCAATCGGAACATGTGTTGTGTCACGTGGAACTTTACAAAATAGATCAAAGAAAAACCAATACTGAGAACAATGGTTTTTGGATCACACAAGTGTTTTCCATGTAGGGGTTGAACGGTTGAAACTATAACACTCAGCGCAGTAGGTGGCGGTGAGCTTGACTGCTTCCACTACTTCAACTGCCTTGTGACTAATAACTTTAGGCAAAAGTATTCCATGTCTTCCCTCCCGAATAGTGATTGAACATAAAACTTTAGACATTAGAAAACTTGTGAATATAGTTATTTGACTTGTCTGTCTCGAATGTCCGCATTGCATCTGGGTAGTAAACCTTTAGCAGTATAGAGGCTTCGTCTTTTAGGACGACGAATGCTAAGTTTGACTATAACGGTAGTCATGTCTGACGGTAGATTGAGGATGTAGTACCACAGAATACATAATAGTACCAGTACAGAAGACTCACTCCGAAAAGTAAATTAAAGTTATAGATACCCTCGGTGTCAAAAGATTAAGTTCAATTCAGATCGCACAGCGCCGAATCACTATGATTATATTTACCTACAATTACGTCTCTTTCTATCGTATAACTCTTAACTGTTCTGACGATGTCTGTTCGACCGGCGTGTCTGACCCGGCAGGCAGCCGGCCGACTATACCTAAACTGCGGAGTGACACCCCCCTGGTAGTACGGAGTAGGTAGCCATTTAAATATTATTACTAGACCGACAGTCAATAAATATCGTAGAGCAAGATAGAATGGTTTTGAGTTGTACCTACAAAATGTGAATAAGTGGTTCAAAAACAGCCAATAAAGTGGAAACTAAGAGCCAGAAATCGGTAGGAGGTTAAATTATATCGATTTGATGTTTTATTACCTTTAACCAGAATAACTGGTACTGTCGTTAAACTGGACACTACGATAGGTCAATGTATACTGGACCCCTATAGTTTTATACAGCGGTTTTAAATTTTTAAAAGTACCTACATATTATTTAAATATTTTGATTTCTGCACCTCTTCTGGATAATAACATTCAATATGTATGACAAATATGACATGTTTCTGTGACCCATAATTAGTATATGTATGATAAATATGACGTGCTTCTGCGACCCATAATTAGTTCGAAGTAGATATTTCTACTTGATGAATTTTCTTTAAGTATTTTTAGGAAAGACAAAAAAATTATGAGAACATTTTATTTATATTATAATGTAAATCAATTATTTGCATTTATATATTAGAAAACGCCAGGAGGTCGATTTTAAAATCATAAATTATTGTTTTAATTTTTCTTCGGTTTATTCCATTGGCGAAGTGAGTTAAAAAAAATCATTGTGTAAAATTTTCGAACTTGTAACTTTTTTCGCGCCAGTTTTAAAAGGTACTGTTTAATATAAGATAATAAGAAAGGTTTTCATCAAACAAGCCTTAGAAAGTTTTAGGACAAATAAAATAAATATTTTAAGTGATATTATTTTATCAGTAATCATTATCAAACATCCACAAACAACACAATCCAAAATTGTGTTATGTTTGCCGAAAAAAATAAAGTCAATAGGTAGTGAATAACACCACCACAAATAAAATTATAAGTTAATCAACATTCTACTAATATTTACTTCAGTTATAAAATGAAAATACAAAAGATGTGTAACGAATCCCACATACAGCGAAATCGAAAAATATACTATAGCGCCATCTATAGAAGATACGCCGAACTACGGAGTAACTAATAAGTAGTTACTCGCAATATAGAAATTCTCGCGCCGATTATCTTAATATATAAAACCGTTGAGCCCGTGGCCCGCCAGGCATGATCACCTCGCCTGGTCTTAAGATTCTTCCTTTGTGTTAGAAGAAACCCGTTTCTCCGCAAATAAAAAAGCACACGCCGTTTCAAAGTTATTGTACACTAAATACATCACATACATCAAAAATTATGAGAGGGAAGTAGATGTATGATATAGTGCCATACCTTACCACCACACACGTTGTGGGTGTTCTCCACGGTAATAAGCGACGTGATCGGGTCGTGCGGTCGTGGGAGACGCGCCTTCTAAAGAACAACGTACATTTATGTAGTAAGTAGCTCAGCTCGTTGGCATTATTTTATATTTCTCAGTAGCTGCCTGCCTTTGCGATAAGTTTGCTTTTAAGGACCAATCTTAGGCAGGAATGGGTAGGCTTGACCAAAGTGATGCCAAGGTTCTCAAAGGAAACCAACAGTCTTCAATAGTCCACTGCTGGATATAGCCCTCTCCTTAGGAAATAGGTTAACCAGAGCTATTTCTTTTTAAATTATCTAGTTGACGACCTTGTTGGTCTAGCGGTTAGCGTATACGGCTGCTGATTAAGAGGTCGAGGGTTCGATTCCCGAACCGATATTTGTTTCGGAGTTTAGATGTTTTCTATGTATAAAATGTAGGTATGTATTTATAAAAAAAGTATAGGTAAATGTATTTATATCAGTTGTCTAGTACCCATAATACAAGCTCTGCTAAGTTTGGGACCAGATGTGTGTCAGACGTCCGCATATTTATTATTCTACCTGCCAGTCTTATGGAAATCGGTCATTAAAACTGTTTTTTGGTACATATAGCTTCCGTGTGCAAATAAGGTACAGATGCATAAAAATCAACCATTATGATATAACAAAAGACACTTTCATGAATACTATACATCACATTCATACATCTCCTTGGTTATGACTAGACCAATTCTAGCTGACTCCACACACACATTAGATTCAATTTAAACGTATTCATATCATCAAACGAACTAACAATAAAGATGAAATCTCGACTGTAGTCGTCAAAACGTGGCCGTACAATATAACTCTCCCTATCTTATCTCATTTCATTATGTCTGTGTGGTGACGGATTAAAAATACAGAGTGTCACCACACCTATTCATCCCGCGGGTGTTGTAAAAGGCGACCAATGCAAAGAGAAGGAAAACTTGAAACCAACCCGTCTGGCCAGCGTGGTATAGTAGGCCAAAACCTCCTTTCTAAAGAGAGGCCTATGTCCAGCAGTGGACTGTTGAAGGCTGTTGATGATGATATCTCATCTATAAAAATAAATAAAATTGGAGTGTCTGTATGTAATATCAAATGAATAGTTTTTACTAAATGCATATTAAAATATATACGGTATATTATTTACAACATCTAAAGGAAGTTTAAAAAAAAAAAAAACTGCCTGTTTGTTCCAGCTAATTCTGGAACGTCTGGTCGGATTTTAACGAGACTTTCACTGGCGGAAAGCCGATTACCGAAGGAGTTATTTAGACTTTTTTTTTGATATTAGCTTCGCTCCTCGGCGTTACTCGCGAAAACAATTACCGAGGGTAACAGTGCGGGACTCAGTTTAGCATAAAGACGTGATGTTTCATTTGATACTTTAATCCGTGTGATAAAGGATTGAAAATATAGAGTATCGCCACCCACTACTCATCCCATGGGTGTTATACAGACGACGACGGGGTAAACTACGTGGACTGCAAAGAGAAGGAAAACTTGAAACAAACTGCATACCAACCCTTCTGTTTAGCGTGGAATAATAGCAGTGGCGTAGCGTGCCTCGGCGGAGCCCTGTTAACAATGTGTTTGGGACCCTTCATGAAAGGTAAAGATATCTCACCCAAGAAAAAAGAATGTTTGCAAAAAATTAAAAGAAATATTTATTCATTATTTATCTGTCACTTTGTCTTAAATTTTTACAATATTAACAATTCAAATTAAATATACACTTTTCTTGCCTTTTTTTCGGCTAACTCTTTAACGCTTTACGCAGGAAAAAAATGTATTTTTTGAATTTTGTCATTTCTAAAATAAAATAAAAATTGGGAAGTTTTTATTAATTTTTGGGGGCCCTCGTGTTACGGGGGCCCCGTATAATTGACACGACAGATACGGCGGTAGCTACGCCACTGTATAATAGGCCGAAACCTCATTTCTAAAAAGATTGCTATGTTCAGCATTACATTGCTAAAGTCTAAATATATAATGATACTTACTGACCTTTCCACCGCAAACATTGTGTGTATTCTCCACTGTCACAAGTGAGGTAACAGGTTCGTGGATATCAGTGCCTCTGATCCGCTTCTCAAGCTCGACCAGATCGAACGTACCGTCGGGCTTGTTCTCCACAGTTGAGAGGAGAACTCCACCAAGGTGCGAAGCTCCACCTGATTTAACAAGTGAACTTCAACTCACGTTGAATAGCTTAGTGACTATTTTGTATGGTGACAATATAAATACAAATAAAATAATATATGTGTGGAGTGAAGGTAGTAGAGTCAACTTATTTCAGCACGAATGGGCCGGCTCGAAGTCCCTCACAGAAGTCCATCCTAATAATGACAGCATTCGTCCTGTCGTGTTTCGTTGATGAGTGTGATGCATTTGCATCTCACTAGGCCGCCGTAGTAAGGATCATCATTTTGTATTGTCTCATTCAAAATTAGAATGGTGACCCCCAAATGATATGAATGATAATGATACTCTCAAATGCCGTCATTCTCCCAGCCTCCGGACCGGGAGAATGAAACAAGAACGGTACAAAAAATCCCGGTACGTCAATAGGCTTGACACCTATTAAGGAGCGCGTTCTTTGGCCCGCGCCGGACGCACCGCATGTAACGGATTTTATTTTGCTTTGTATGATTTCACATAGTGCTGGGTCCACTATCCGCGCCGCCCACACCGAACGCCGGCATTTCTGAGCAAGGCAAATCCGTTCAATCCGTTGCGTGCCGTGCGTCCGGCGCGGGCCAATGGACGCACACCTTTAGTGGGCGTTTTATAATGCCTCTTCATATCCTTTCTGAGAAATAGGCGTTAGTTTATGTAAATAATATAGTGCAACCATAATTTTCTCAATACATCAGTCATTAGAATCAGAAAGCGGTATTTGTATAGATTCGTGTATGTGTTAATAAAACTTGACTAGGTAAACAGCACATTTTTCGTTCTAGCTGTACAGTTAATTTAGAGATCGTATAGAGACTGCTGACTTCGTTTGTATACGACTTACAGGTAGGTAAGTTCGAGTTTAAAATTTGTTTATGGTAGGGTGCTGAATTGTAGCAACATTTGTCAATCAAACACAATTGGATCTGAAGGCCCCCTTTGTTGCGCAATATTATGTAACTTCTAATAATCACGATCAAAACTCATTCAGATTTTTCTGGAAGGCTCTAATATAATCTAGGTAATGGACAATGATAACGGTAAAACGCATTTGGCACTTTAGCGATAAGTCCACATCCAATACACAAGCTACAGACTTTTTGCTTTTTCTGTAGACTGATAGGGGGCCATTCATTTATAACGTAAAATGATTTAGGGGGAAGGGACCGTCCACGTCTTATTTGTTCTTATAAGGGGGGTGGAAATGAGTCTTGACATTTCTTACATGTCCATCAACAATACAAGCTGCCCTCATAGACAGAATTTATAGAATAAGATTCTAAACGTTCCTAATAATAACAATTTGAATTTTATAAATAAACATTACAAACAACCAAATGAATTTTCAGTTTTGTCTTAAATTTTAAACAGAAGGCTAATGGATCGACCTATTCTTATTGTTCCTTATTTAGGACTGGGAGGGGGTCAAAAACTAGCAAAAGTCTTACGTAAGAAATGAAAGGCCCCCAAGACTAAAATATTTGAGATACAATACATATAAAGTACTACCAAAAGCTAAGAGAAATACCTTGTTCGTATTTGTATATGTGACTGAGATTGCCCGTGAACGCCTCTGCACCCCGCTTATTGCAATGCACCATTACTGGAAAGAAGATTTTAGATTAGACAAAATCACAAGTAGTGTTTGAGTTCTATGATGAGTAGTGACCAAATATGTTGACATTCTGATGAGTGAATATTAATCTAACTCAAATTACCATTCCCTTAGCAATTATTCTTCTTCTTAGCCTTATTCCCAATATTATTTAGGGTCGGCTACTAGATCAACCAGTTTTACCTGAATATAAGTTTTTCCACGGAGCGACTGGCATCAGACCTCGAAATTCGAAGGATGAACTAGTTGTCAGTAAATTTGGGGCCACTGACTTCCCAATAACGATTGCCATAGATGTTCATGACATCCCTTAGCAATTATTATGCTTTTAAGGGAACCTGTACCTTGTCTTTTTAAACAGTAATTTAGTGATGAGCAATAGGTGATATTAGAAACAGACCTGACGTTTCCCAGTATGTGTGGAAGAATTCTACTGTCCAAAAAAACAGGATCAATATTAAAAGTAGAAGCGCTAATAGCCGAGTGACCTTGGTGATTGTATAAATTCAGCGAGGGTAGGCAACGCGTCGTGGTCAGACCTAGGTTGGCGGTTGACCGGCTGCGGCGTACGTACGTAGCATCAACGTGTTTTGCCAGTCCCTAACCCGTACTCGGGTTGCCTAGCTGTGGGACGTTATCGATTGTTGTTGATTTGTTGACTGAAAGTAGATTTAAGTATTTTTCAATATTATTACCACATCCTCCTGTTCGGTACAAATGGTGTTCTCGTATGTTATTAAATATCAAAGTAGGTTTTAGATTTACTTGTATTAGTAGAAGAAAAAGCGTGTTATGTATTTAACATATAATAATTCACCTTAATATGTAGTTACTTTCAACAACAGGAAATGTATTGCCAATAAGCGAGTAACACCGCGGGACACAGCTAGTAACAAATAAACAGTAGGATGTGATACTTGTGAGTAGTTGTATAACCACTTATAAGATGGCGCGTGAGATAAAAATATTATCAAACAAGCACAAGACATCCTATTTGGTCTAGTGGTTTGCGATGGTTTGCGACCTAATATTTGTGTGAACCGCAAAAAAATTGCTTTGGAGTTTGGGTGTTTTCTATGTATACATAGGTATGTATTTACGAAAGAAGTATGTTTATATCAATTGTTTAGTACACATTGTACTGCTTAGTTTGGGACTAGATGACGTTGTGTGTAAGATGTCCGAATATTATAATTATTTAGATACGTTTGGATACATCAGATCACACGTGGCTATAATGACGGATGACACACTTGCGCAACCTTCCTATTCAAATAACTCATACATTTGACCGTTTCGATATCATCGTGAAAAGTGCGGAGTAATAGTCGCGCTTATGTAGTTGACTGTAAATATAAATAAATGATAAAATAAAGAATGAACAAGATTGTCTGTTCCAATGGTCTGGAAGTTAGATAGATAGATAGAAAACTCTTTATTTTTACACCGTGTAACAGATTTACAAAACAGAACATAAATGACTTACATTTAATGTACAAAGGGCGGCCTTATTGCCTAAAGGTACGTGTCCATTGGCCCGCGCTGGAAGCACCGCACGCACGGCACGCAACGGATTGAACGGATTTGCCTTGCTCATAAATGCCGGCGTTCGGTGCGGGCGGCGCGGATAGTGGACGCAGCACTATGTGAAATCATACAAAGCAAAATAAAATCCGTTGTGTGCGTCCAGCGCGGGCCAATGGACGCGCACCTTAAGGCAATCTCTTCTTTGCGTACACGAGTGCTGATCAAGAGGTTCCGAATGGGGCGAAAATGTTGTTTGGGATTTTCTTACATGCAATGCAATCCATATTGAAATTTGGTACACCAATAGTCTAAAGCCTGACAAAAGACATAGGCTTTTTACAGCGATAACCGACATAGACGCGTGCGTAAGCTAGTCCAAACAAATAAATAAAATTGTAGTATGTATACTTAATATGAAATGAATGGTTTTTTAATAAGTATAAACGGTACTGACATAATAACTGCCTCGTTGGTCTAGTGGTTAGCGTATGCGACTGCTAATCAAGGGGTCTCGGGTTCAAATCCCGGGTCGGGCCAAAAAGTGTTTTTGAGATTTTCTTAGGAAATTCCTAATAGCTGCCCGGAGTTTGGAAGTTTGGCGGTGATTCACGCCTGTGCCTCGGAGAGCACGTAAAGCCGTCGGTCCCAGTTGTCATGAACATCTATGGCAATCGTTATTGGGAATTCAGTGCCCTCAAATATGCTGAGAACTAGTTTAATCTTCGAATTTCAGTTCTCCCTTAGGGTTGCGGAGGTCCGATGCCAGTCGCTCCGTGGAAAAACTGAAATTCAGGTAAAAATCGGTTGAACTAGTAGCCGACCCCAAATAAACTTGTGAATAATGGCTAGGAGGATGATAAACGGTACTGACATTCAAAATGCAATGCGAAGTTATTAAAAAAAAATGTATGTCGCAAACGGATACCTTAATCAAAAAATCGTCTTAGAAACCTTTTATTATTTTAAGTTTAAGTAAGAGACCTTTCTAATGATATCTCACACGATGGGGTAGCCGCGAGAAAAAAAAGACATACCCATTTTTCGTGTTCCCTACACGTAAAATGGGGATGTTTTTTGCTACACCAAATAAAAATATTTTTCATAATTTTATTGTAGCACTTTGTCGACGTAAATACAACATATTCATGCAAAGTTTCATCTTTCTAGCACTTACCGTTTGGACGGTAAGTCGAGGACGGACGGACGGACATGACGAATCTATAAGGGTTCCAAGTCATAAACTTCGGAACCCTAATAAGAGCCCGGAATAAGGAAGTTTGAAGGTGTTTCACGCAGGGGCCCTAGGAGCATACTTAATAAGCGAAGTTGGTGTCCACAAATATACTGACAAATTACTACAACCTTGGAATCAAATTCGTCCTAAGTGTTGCAATGGTCCCCTATTCCAGTTGCTCCGAGGTTAAACTGATGGTAAAACAGGTTGAACTAGTAGCCGACCCCAAAAATTCTTGGGAACAACTATTGAGGATAAGAAGATGATTAAAGAACCAGTAGGAATATTGTTTTGGTAAAAAATCGAATACTACTAATATTTTTATTTATTTGAATTTGGCAGCATAGCGACCGGAATGGCGTGAGATTGTGAAGAAGCAAATCCGCAAATTTGAGGAACAGCGTTTAGCTGACCTCGACGCCAAGCGCGATGAGCTTAAATCCCGTCCACTCGCCGCCGTTTACTATAATTATGAGAGGGATAAGCTAATTTGCCCACTTTGTGCAAGGGAGTTTGCTGTGAAAATCGGCAATATAAGCCATCTCCGGGCACATCAGCGCCATGCCCTATAAAGGTTCGAGCACATTATGCCGGCCCGCAGCGTGTCGGGGCGTGTCGTGTATATATATATACTACTGATAGTCGGTATATGTTTTAGATCGGCATTTTCATTTGATTTGCAAACTATTGCACAATATATTCAGTAAATTTCTTCTCGATTGCTAGAAGACTGTATTAGATTGATGTTTATCTTTGTGTTGAGCTGTTTTAAAAACAATTTAGTGATAAAATTTGCTCAATTCATAATAAAATGATCACGTAGATATCTATCCATTTCAAAAATACACTCAATTAGTTTATCTAGTGTGTATTATACTAATTAATTATAAAACTCAAGAGATTGTTTTTTTGAAAATGCTAATCTCAGGAACTACGTGTTTGTGTGATTCGCAAATATTTGTTTCGGAGTTTGGGTGTTTTCTATGTATAATATTTTATTTTATTTATTTATATACTTTATGCAAAATTACATGCATCGGCAGACTTAATGCCTTAGGCATTTTCTGCCAGTCGACCGATTGGGCGATGCAGAGAAAAGATGAGGTAGGTGCATATAGGGTGAATCGATAGATTATGGTACAAAAAGTCATATAATATGATATACATACATATAATATGATAAGTAATATACCTACATAAACATACATATATACGTCTATATTTATACACATACATACACGTACATATATTTATTAACGTAGAATCCAATAAGAATTTTTGATAAACTAAGACCCCGTTGAATCCGCCAATTCGCCCAATAAAAGCTTCTTTACCTTCATCTTAAAAGTGTCTCGATTCTTCGCCATTCTGACCTCGAGAGGAAGCGCATTCCACAAGTGGACAGACTGGACAAAGAATGAGGATCCAACAAAACCAGTAGTGTGTGATGGGCAAAGCAGGAGGAGATTGTTAGCCGACCGAAGGTTCCGGTTGTGATTATTGCATAAGAGTTGGAAATGTGTTTTTAAATAACTAGGGGGGGATGGGGAATTGAGGATAGTGTACAGGAATGTGAGTGCGCGCATTTTTCTGCGTTGACGAATCGGCAACCAACCTAACTGGGAACGAAAACTGGAAATGTGGTCATACTTACGAAGATTAAAGATGAATCGAATGCAGTTATTGAGAAGACGATCTAACTTGTTGAGGAGATCTGCATTCAGGTCATAATAGCACACGTCACCATAGTCGATCAAAGGGAAGATAAGAGATTGCACAAGCATTTTCTTGGTTTTCACGGGCAGAAAATTTTTCAAGCGATATAGTGCTCTGAGAATGCCGGTGACCCTCTGACATACATATGTAACTTGATCACGCCAGTTCAAAGTGCAGTCGAGTTGCAAGCCTAAGTCTTTCACTATTTTACAGACCGGTATAGTGGTACCATTCAGCATTATTTTGGGGAGTATGTCTAAATTAGTCCTGTCCATTGAACGCCTACTACCGATTAGTATGGCCTGGCACTTTGTCGCGTTGATCGCTAATCCGAACCGCGCAGACCAGTTCTCGATCGTCCGGAGATCAATATTTATATTATCAATAGCCGTTGTTATGTTATCAACACTCGCCTGAGAGTACAGTTGTAGGTCGTCAGCATACAGGTGATACGCACTGCGAAGTTCGGGACATAGGAGATTAATAAAAATTGAGAAAAGCAAAGGAGAAAGTATACCGCCTTGAGGGACACCAGAGTCGACATCACACCATCTCGAGGAGAGATCATCAACGCGAACGGACTGTTGGCGTCCCTGAAGATAAGATGAGAACCATTCCAGCGCCCCAGACGAGATCTTAAGATAGGAGAGGATGGCCAAGAGGATGTCGTGACAGACGGTATTAAAGGCGTTCGAAAAGTCGACCAGAACTAAAACTGTCACCTTTGTTTCTTCCAAGGCTTCTCTAATATCGCCTGTCACTTTGAGGAGAGCAGAGGTAGTACTATGGCCGGGCCTGAAACCCGATTGAAATGGGCTAAGCAAATTATTTTTATATATATAATCAGATAGCTGTTTATATACACAGGATTCAAGAATTTTGGAAAGGAAGGGAAGAATTGATATGGGTCTAAAGTGGCTAGGAAGTGTGGGGTGTGTGATTTTGGGTTAAGGAATTATGTGAGCTTTACGCCATAGTGTGGGAAAGGTTCCGGAGTATAGGGAGTAATTGATGATATGTGTGATTACTGGCAAGAGTTCTTCAAGAATGGACATGATCATACGCCTGCTGCTGCATAATATGTATGTATTTACAAAAAAAAGTATGTTTATGTATTTATATCACTTGTTTAGTACCCATAATACAAGCCCGGCTTAGTTTGGGAGTAGATAGCGTTGTGTAAGATGTCCGCGAAAAAAAAACTATGATTTAAGTTATACTAATTGAGACATTTCAACTGTAGCTAATAGACTTGACAAGTACTTTGCGTAATATATGCATCATTAACTAAATCAATGTCTCCGCGTATCGCGCGAAACCGGTTACGGGTTACGATTTTGTCCTTGTGTCTGTAGCCAATTTGTCAAGTTTAGCTTTCATTCTCCTTGATTGCCTTAATATTCGTCATGGATATTATAAGAAAATCATCATCATCATCATTAACAGCTTTTAACAGTCCTCCTCTCCTTAGCAAGGAGGTTTTGGCCTACTATACCACGGTGGCCAGACGGGTTGGTATAGGGTCTTCCCTGAGCGTTGGAAGTGCGGGAAGCTGGTACTGATCCAGAAGCATGGACGGCCTGCCGATTCGGTCGCGGCCTACAGGCCCATCGTGTTGCTGGACGAGGCGGGTAAATTATTCGAGAGGGTCCTCTCTGCCCGCATCGTCCAGCACCTCTGCAAGGTGGGTCCCGACCTGTCGGACGCCCAATTCGGTTTCCGAGAAGGGCGTTCGACGGTCGACGCGATCCTGCGCCTGAGGGCCGTGACCGAAGAGGCGGTGAGATGCGGTGGAGTGCTGTTGGCGGTGTCATTGGACATCGCCAACGCCTTCAATAGTCTGCCATTCGGCTGCATCAGGGCCGCACTCCAATACCACGGAGTGCCAGGGTACCTGAGGCGGCTGGTGGCAGACTATTTAGAGGAGCGTACCGTCGAGTACGAGGACCGAGATGGCGCCTTGAGACGCAGGGCCATGTCGTGCGGTGTTCCACAGGGGTCTGTCCTAGGACCACTCCTGTGGAACATGGGATACGACTGGGCCCTACGAGGGCGTCTCCCCCCCCGGGCTGGGTGTAATCTGTTACGCAGACGACACCCTGGTCACGGCCCGGGGGGCAAACTTTGAGGAGGCGGCGCGCCTGGCCACCACAGGAGTCTCCCGGGTGGTCGGGCGCATCGAGGCGCTGGGTCTGCGGGTGGCCCTGGACAAGACGGAGGCCCTACTATTCCATGGGCCCCGTCGTGGTCCGCCCGCCGGCGCCTCGATCGAGGTCAACTCGGTCCTCGTACCGGTCCGGGCCCAGATGAGGTACCTGGGTCTGGTCCTCGACGGTAGGTGGCTCTTCGACGAGCACTTCCGACAGCTTAGCCCTAAGTTGGTGGGCACTGCCTCCGCCCTAGGGCGACTTCTGCCCAATTTGGGCGGGGCCAGTGTCCCCACTAGGCGGCTGTACACGGGGGTCGTCCGGTCGATGGCACTTTACGGTGCACCGGTGTGGGCGGCGGCTCTGTCCGCCCAGAACAGGGCGCGCCTCTGGCGCCCCCAGCGGATACTGGCGGTCAGAGCCATACGTGGATACCGCACGGTGTCCACAGAGGCGGCGTGTGCCTTGGCCGGAACACCCCCGTGGGATTTGGAGGCGGAGGTGCTCGCCGAAGTTTATCGGCGAGTGGCTGACTTCCGGGCGGAGAACGGCTTTCGCCCTCCGCCCGAGGACGTGCGCGAGTGGCGCGAAGCCGCTCGCCGAGCCACCATGCAGAGATGGTCGTTCCGGCTGGAGACCCCACGCGCTGGCTTCGCCGCCGTGGAGGCTCTTCAGCCGGTCATCGAGGAGTGGGCAGGGCGGCAGCACGGGACCCTTTCCTTCCGGCTGACGCAGGTACTTTCCGGGCACGGTTGCTTCGGAAAGTACCTGCACTCGGTCGCTAGGAGGGAACCGAGTCCCGCCTGCCACCACTGCGACTGCAGTGAGGACACGGCCCAGCACACGCTGGCGGTCTGCCCCGCTTGGGCGGCGCAGCGCCGGGTCCTCACTGCAGTCATCGGAGGGGATGTCTCGCTGCCGGCCGTCATAAGATCGATGGCCGGCAGCGACAGTTGTTTTACCGCGGTCGCAACCTTCTGCGAGGACGTAATCTTGCAGAAGGAGGTGGCGGAGAAGGCCCGGGAGGATTCCATCCAATCGGACCCGATCCGCCGCCGGCGCCCCGGGCGGCGGAGGCGCGCATACCTGCGTCTCATGCCGCCCTGAGAGTGGCCGCGGATGGGCGGGACGGGTTTCCCGTCCGTCCGCAGTAGAGGCCAACCGCGAGGGGGCGACGTCCGCGTGTGACCGGACGTTGCCTAATTAGAGAGTAAATTCTGAGATGGTGCCCGCAACAGTGCGGGCAGGCGCCGGTTGGAGTCCAGAAGGAAATCCCCTCCCTGGACTCCTTCCAATACAAAGGCGCAGAGAGGGTCACACCGTGTGGTTTTAGTCGGTTCGAGTCCGACACACCACCCCGCCGTAACCCCCGACGGGGTGACGGTCCGCGGGGATTTCCACACGTAAAAAAGGGTTAGTTTCAAGTTTTCCTTCTCTTGGCAACGATGTTGTCTTGCGTCCGTGTGGTGACGGATTAAGAATACAGAGTGTCATCACCCCAATTCATCATTGATTCATTCATTCATTCATCAACATACAAACATTGGTCCGACTCGGGTCTCAGAGACTTCTAGATCAGGAGCCGCATACGCTAACCAATACACCAACAAGGCAGTCGATTACAATGTTGATATGGTTTCATCATTCTGATTTATAACAAGACTTACAAGGTTGCTACATTCCAAAACTAACTCAATGTTATAAAAAATGCTTCGAATAAAGCATGACGAATAATATTGAACCTTTTTGCTAACACTTTTAATGATAGAACGAACTGTTTTTGTTCGTAGTTTTTACGTCTATTTAACAAATCCTTTATCTCATTTTCCGCTTTTATATCAATTGTAAGACTCTTTGGTGACAAATTTATATAATACTAGCTTCGCGGTGTTACCCGCGTTTGTTGTTGTAACCGCGGGCAACGCCGCAGGGTGAAGCTAGTCTAAAAAAAGTAGCCTAAGCTACTCTTTATATAATCAGCTATCTGCCAGTGAAAGTCCCTTCGAGATCGGTCCAGCCGTTCAAGAGATTACCCGGTACAGACAGACAGACAAAAATTGTAAAAAAAAATGTTTGCCATATATGTAGCTTGTATAAATTCATACATCCATTCATACGCATTTAGTAAAAAGCTGTTATTTTAATATTACGTACAGACACTCCAATTTTATTTGTTTGTATATATATCCCTACTAATATTATAAATGCGAAAGTAACTCATTTTATTTTATTTTGATTTTTGACAATTTTTTGACAACAGATTTTGATGAAATTTGGTATGAAGATAGAACTGAACTTGGGAAAGGACATAGGATGCTCTTTATCGCGAAAATAAAGGTAGAAGGGTTTGAAATAGGGGACGAAAGTTTGTGTCGAAGTTCCATAATATCAAACATAAAATCATGTAAGATTGTTTAATCTACCCTTACCGTGTCGCGCGATATAAACGAATTCCACGCGGGCGAAGCCGCGGGCGAAAAGCTAGTAATATAATGTAATAATTTTTATTTCAAAAATATATAGATAGTAGATAACTTTTAACCTTAACTTCGCTAGCGTTAATTTCGATCTGATCAATTAATGTTACGCTTTCACGCCTAAACCACTGAACCGATATTGATGAAATTTGGTATGAAGATAGAACTGAACTTGGGAAAGGACATAGGCTATGTCCTTTCCTAGATTTACCGCGATTACCGACATACACGCGGGCGGAGCCACGGGCGAAAGCTAGTAGAATATAAAACGAAAAACGTCTGCAACTTGGCTGGGGGGGGGGGTTAAATTTTATTCGATTTCGTTCAGCCATTCTGATGTCATTGAAAAACAAACGCGCATATATCCTGCCATTCTTTTTTTATATCTTTTTTTCATATATTAGTATTTACATAGCCACATAAACTAAAAATCAAGGAAAATATAAAAAAACCTCCAAAACTCTAAAATAATAATGGGATGTTAATCTAATCAATGAAACTGTAATTTTATTGTTTAAAAACTAGATGTTCCGCCATTAAGATTTGAATTAATCGATAAAGTAGAATTTTGTTCAATTGTAGAAACGAAAGTCTGGATTAAAAGAAAGTTATGTTAAATATCCAAATAATATTATAGACGCAAAAGTTTGTGAGTATGTGTGTTTGTTGCTCTTTCACGCAAAAACTACTGAATGGATTTTGATGAAATTTCACAATAATATAGCTTAAATATCGGAATAACACATAGGCTACTATTTACCGCCATGCCGGACCTACATGCGGGCGGAGCCGCTGCAAAAGCTAGTAAGTAATATTTAACACATCAATATTAATATATCATTGATAATTTAAATTTGAAAGTAACTCTGTCTCTGTAAGTCTGTCTATCTGTTACGCTTACTATCTTGGCATGTAGATACTTTATTTGTAGGTAGAGTCGCGGGCAAAAGCTAATAATACGTTAAATGGTTGGCCATTTGATAAAACACTAAAGCCTTTTTAAAGTTAGAAGGTAAAAGAAAACGCGGAAGGCCTAGATTGGCGTACATACAACAAGTAAAGCAGAAAGTAGGAATCGTGGCCTATCAAGAGGTCAAACGAATTGCAGAAAATAGACAGGAGTGGCGATTGCTCCACCGATAAGGGCCTAACCCTTAAATTGAGAAGGCGCTTGGTCGGGGTGACATTTTTAAAAATGCGCTAGATGACATCTAAAGAATTTTTAATATATGTTATTCATAGCGATAAGTTTCTGCGAAAGGGCTGTTCCAAATTTAATGTTTTTTTTTTCTATTTGGTAGATATGACAATAGGCTATGAAGCAATTATGATCCTCCTATGAACACTAGCAATAACTAGTGAGGCGAATTTTATCGGGCTATTGCCCCTCTATATTCATATGTAAATGAACTATGTAAAAACGGCTACATAAAACTGTAGGGGTCCGTTATAAACTTTGACCTGTCATGACATATATCTTCCTAGCCTTAATTCCCAAGTTTATTTGGGGTCGGCTACTAGTTCAACCGGTTTTACTTGAATTTCAGTTTTTCCACGGAGCGACTGGCATCGGACCTCCGCAACCCTAAGGGAGAACTGAAATTCGAAGATTGAACTAGTTGTCAGTATATTTCAGGGCACTGACTTCCCAATAACGATTGCCATAGATGTTCATGACAACCGGGGCCGACGGCTTTGCGTGGTCTCCGCACGGCACGGGCGTGAATCACCGCCAAACTTCCAAACTCTGGGCTGCTATTAGGAATTTCCTAAGAAAAACCCAAAAACACTTTTTTGGCCCGGCCCGGGATTTGAACCCAAGACCTCTTGAGACGCTTACTACTAGAATAACGAGGCAGTTAAAAAAACATAAAACTAGATAATAAATTCAATTATACTGGTCAATACATATATTTTAAACTACCTCAGTCCCTCGGCGTTACATGCAGTTATTGATGTAAATTGCTAGTAAAGCCGTGGCTGGAGCGAAGCTAGGGTAGTAAAAATAGCCTAGGTTACTCCTTAGGACATCAACTTTCCGCTAGTGAAAGTCCCGTTATAATCTTTTTCTTTTCTCTTTTTTCTTAAAAAGACAACTTCCGCATTAGGAATACAATTTTCCTGTGTCGCGGGGGACTGTACAAACATACATGAAACGGACACAAGAACACCCAGACTCAGAACAACAAATTGTGAATCACACAAAGTGTTATCCCGCGTGGGATTTGAACCCACGACACTTGGCGCAGTGGAGCAGGAAGCGGTGTGGCGACCACTTAAACCACTAGGTCAACTGTGCAATCAATCCAATCCAGAGATTGGCCGGAACAAACAGACGGACAGCGGACAGACAGACAACACAAAAATTATGTACACTTTCATACGCATTTGGTAAAAACCTGTAAGTTTAATATTCTATACATACAGACATTTCGATTTTATTTATTTGTATGTATTAATTAAAACTATGTAAAAACGGCTTCATAAAACTGTAGGGGTCCGTTATAGATTTTGACCTGTCGTGACCTAAGACTATGTATATTCAAATTATTCTGGTCAATCCATACATATATTACATTCAAAATTCGAAAGTAGCTCTGTCTGTCTGTTACGCTTTCACCTCTAAACCGCTATATATATTTCAACGAAATTTGGCATGGAGATTCTTTGATTCTTGAGAAGACATAGCCTTCTCCTTAAAGTGATAATCGACATACACACGGGCGGAGCTGCGGGCAATAACTAGTTATTAAAATAACAAGACATTTAATCAGTCGCGTTAGTAGAGAGGAAGAAGAGGATGAAGAAGAAACTGGATGCAAGAAGTCAAAGATCTAACTGAGTAACGTTCAATTGAAGAAGCTATTTTTCAGCGTATTTTTTATATTGAAGCATACGAAAGTGATTTCTACTCTCCCTGATGGAAAACATGAGTAGCAACCAGGAGTAGGGGGCCACCATCCTCATTGTGAGTGCATACAATGCAGCATGGCGGCTTAATGAGGTGTTTCTGCCTCATTCTGCCGTCCTCCGGTCTCACGCTCACCAGCAAAAGACGTGCTGTCATTTTAGGTTGGTTTTCTATGTATGTCTTGTTTGTCTAGTGGTTAGCGTATTGCGGCTGCTAATCAAGAGGTCTCGGGTTCAAATCCCGGGTCGGGCCAAAAAGGGTTTTTGGGTTCTAATAGCAACGCGGAGTTTGGAAGTTTGGCGGTGATTCACGCCCGTGCCTCGGAGAGCACGTAAAGCCGTCGGTCCCGGTTGTCATGAACATCTATGGCAATCGTTATTGGGAAGTAAGTGCCCTCAAATATACTGACAACTAGTTCAATCTTCGAATTTCAGTTCTCCCTTAGGGTTGCGGAGGTCCGATACCAGTCGCTCCGTGGAAAAACTGAAATTCAGGTAAAACTGGTTGAACTAGTAGCCGACCCCAAATAAACTTGGGAATAACGGCTCAGAAGATGATTCTATGTATGTGAGGGTAGTACTGCCCTGGTCGAGACGGCCCATTCGTGCTGAAATGATGCCGGCTCCGCTCGCGTCCTAGGGGTATGAAAAATAGATAGTAGCCGATTCTCAGACTTATTGAATATGCATAAAAAATTTCATAAGAATCGGTCAAGCCGTTTCGGAGGAGTAAGGGAACGAACATTGTGACACGAGAATTTTATATAATACTAGCTGTGCCCGCGACTTCGTTCGCGTGGTTGTCGAGAGCAAAACAACGTCGTTTAGATAAGAGTATATCACCTTTTTGATGATTTAGATAAGAGTCCTGACTTTGGTATAGTTGATTACGTTAATGCTTCTCTATATACTATGTTAGCGGTGGAATTACCCGGAGCATATACAAAAAGGTTGTTTGGGTTGCTAACACGTGATAGAGAAACATAGAGTTGGCCGTGTGAAAAACAATCAAAAGTAAGGTCTACACCCGCAACGGATAACGTCTGGCCTTGGGCTTTATTAATAGTCATAGCGTAACAGAGGCTTACAGGAAATTGCACACGTTTGAAAGTAAACGGAAAATTATTGGGGATAATGGGTATCCTGGGAATGAAAACAACATCACCGGAGCCGCAACCTGTTAAGATTTCGGCTTCGATGACATTTCGTTGGAGATTTGTTACTCTCAACCGAGTTCCATTGCATAGTTTTGGTGGGCTTAAATTTCTGAGTAGAATGATTGGTACTCCGACTTTTAAATAAATTTTGTGTGCTGGAAGACCTGGTGTATTTAGAGAGTCTAAAAACTCTACTGGATAGTGGGTGGCATCTCCTTCTTCTAAAACCGTGTTAATAGATAAATATTCCCTACTTTCTCCAGAAACATGTACCAATATTTGAGAATTTATTGCTGCTGCTTGGTCGTTGCGAGGTGCCAAAATAGCTCGTTGGCATAGCCAAGCAGCGTCATGGTTCGAGATCTCTGATGGATCTCCGTATACAGAGGAAATGAGTTCCTGCTGTGAGGCAACAGAAGAACACAGGCTTTCGACTAAAGTTACTTTACCTCCTTCTTGAGTCGGGTATGTGCCGTTACCAATTTGAAGTAGTAAATTTGAGAAAACCTGCGCGTTTGCGTCACCTCCCAAATATGCTCGCATATTAAAGCTCAAATTAGTTAATATGACACTACGCCATAAAATAGAGCTCTTTAAACAGGCACCTATTTCATCGGCCCTCGTTCCTCTGGGTATTATAGGGAGTGTCTGCCTGAAGTCTCCACAGAATAGCACCGTTAAGCCTCCCATCGGTCGGTCATTTTGTCTTATATCTCGCAACGTTCTATCTACAGCTTCCACAGCTTTACGATTTGCCATCGTACACTCGTCCCAAACGATAAGGGCGCAATCGCGTAAAACCCTTGCTTTATCACTATTGCGAGACACGTTGCAAACAGGGTTTTCTGTGCGGTCCAAGTCGATTGGTATTTTAAATGTTGTATGTGCAGTTTTTCCTCCTGGTAATAAAGTGGCAGCTATTCCTGAGGAAGCGACGGCAAGGGCAATTTTGTTTTGGCTCCTTATTTGAGCCAAGATAACTTTAGTGAGGAAAGTTTTACCTGTTCCACCAGGTGCATCTAAAAACAGCATTTCTCCTAATGAATGTTCTACACTACAGCATACTCTATCAAAGATTTGACGTTGTTCTGACGTCAAATTTGAACAGCCATTTCGCAATATTTCTGCTAACTCTTCGGGGTTGTAATTTATTTCAGATGTATACTCCCTATTAATTCGTTCCCCACCAACTGTCGGTGTCGGCAAGCCGTATTGACTGAGGGGGTTCCCTCCTATACTTGTAACTATATCTTGTATAGCCAGCAAAGCCCTATTATGGCAGCTTTCACGTACTTGGTCAGAAGTTTCACTATTTATATTTTGCTGTCTCAAAAAATCTTCGGCAAACGCGTCTTTATATTTTTGCCACAACTGCCCAGCGTCCGATAGGCCACAAAATGTCAACAAAATGGCAAATAAATGGCGCAAACGATGTGGACTATCACTGACGCATGCTTCGGCTAAAGCATCATCCCAATGCTGATCGCCATCTAATAAATGCCGTGCGCGGCAAGCAGCTTGAAATGTGGGATATTCTATATCGTCCACTTTGCGGAGCTCAGCAAAAGAAGTAGGTCCTCGCACTGTGTGAAGAAGAAGGCGTAAATAATAACACTCTGCATTATTTGGGTGCACCGTGTATACTCTTCCAATCACGTGTTCTTTAAAAATGCCGGACTCGCCTTCTACAGCAGTTCCACGTCTCCTGCGATTAAAAACACCTTGCTGCTTGTTATAAGTATAATAATGTGGCACTTCATTGTACAACAGAGACTTAGCGAAATTGTCTCTTTCGCAAAGGCGAAAGAATGCGAGCAAGGTGGTTTGTCTTGGGTTGTTCATTCTTTCTGCCACATTTTCTGGCTGAAAGTAAACTCGCTGCCCGCCTTCCAGGTGCACGTCAAGATGGATGACTGGCGGATACCTTTCATGAATAGGGAAACTCAAAATGCGCCAAACTGCCTCCGAAGAGCTTATGTATCGGCCAGATTGATACCTTGTCACTTCATCAAATTGGTTGTTATTTCTTAGTGCTATCATGGCTTGATCACTACCTTTATTAACATATTTACATATATATTTTATAGATTCGACGCTATTACAAATTTCAACATTAATGTGTGCTTGAAAAGCGTTTGACAAAACTGGAGAATACGGTACCACCCAACTATTATTTAGAATTATTTCTTGTCCACGGAATCTGACAGTAGCTGTGAAACCACCTTGTGACGGTGATCTTCGCCGGTATTGCGGATACCCATTTTCCCCAGCCATAGTTAGTTCTTTCAGTGCTCTGGGGTATTTTTTTGAGCATTGACCATCTTTCATGCACGGTGATTCCCTGTTTAAGAGGCCACATGGCCCGTGAACCATATGTGTTTTTACTATGTCATGCAAAATCGGATCTGCATTATAGTCCGGAAATTCTGCACTTATGACACTGTCTATAGCATCGGGACGAATTTTTTCTTCCAGCCACAGAAGAATGTGCGCGTGGGGTAAACCACGCTTTTGCCACTCGACGCTATACATAAAACAAAGAGTTGAACCGAAAACTTTCTCCTTTGTAAGTAGATTAATCAAGACTTTGAGTTTTAAATGAAAAATCCTAGCAATAATGTCATGTCTGTCGTATGACGCCTGTCCTGTGAGAAGTGCCTGGCAAATCTCCGTCCACTTTGGATTTGTTGTAAATGTTATAAAAAGGTCCGGCCGGCCGTATTTACGGACGTAACAAAAAGCATCTTGCGTTCGTTCGTGCATATACCGCGGACCGCCTGTGAAACTGGATGGCAAAATAACCAATCGACCCAAGTTTTCGACGTTATTATCTGATTGCATGGCGTCCCGCAAGTGCACGTATTCTTCAGCGCGTAACCGTCGCTGGTTAGTGCGAATATACACTAAACGTTCAGTTTCTATTTTTGCGTACATGTCCACAATAAATTGGCTGAACAAACCACGAAATCGTTGCAAATATACGAAACTGTTTTGCCTTATTTGTAAAAGGTAGGAATAGTATTGTTGAGCAGATATTTTTTTTTGATAATTAGTGACTCTCGTAGTAGGGTTCACTTGGTACAGCCCAAAATTGTACCCATCTTCACCATGACAATAGATTAGTGGATATTGCAGGGCGTCGTAAGCTCGGTGGGTTTCCAAAATGCGTTGAAGGCGATCGTCGCGTGTACGCAACACGATATCACGTCTCTCACACTCCTGGTCGACTAAAACAACTGCAACTTCATCTGCGACGGGTGCATTGTGTCTTCCACGGTGTTCACCCACAGGACGTCTATCGGCACTTATAACAATTTTGAAATCATTGCTGCCTTGTGGAATTGACTCCAATGCAGCTTTGAATTCACGAACGTACTGGTTAACGCGATGCAGCAATTCTTGAAGTTGACCCAAAAGCTCAGCATTGAGCTGGGGAAAATTGTGATTTCTAACATTGAGCTGTTGCGTGTAATCGGATACAAAATAAATTTGGAGAAATTTGGGTTCATTTTCTGGCAGCAAAGATCCAATAAGGTGATAAACTTGACCTTGTACTTTGAAGGTTGGCATGAACGGTCCTTCCGTTATTTGTTTTGCCCCAAAGGAAGTCATTTGGAAAGCACTGTTATATAAACGAATATTATCCAAAAAACGGTTCGACTGGGGATGATCGCCATTCAGGAGACTTATAAGTAAGTGTGGTGGATCTTGGAAATTTGGAAGAACAATTTTTCCATTTGAGCAGCACATTCCATCTGTCTCTTTCCTCCATTTCAAAGCATGACAAAAATTACAAATTTCTCTCATGTCACCCACGAAAGTAAAGCCAGCATAATTAATTCTAGACGAATATGTGAACCCTGATTTTTCCCTATTGTCCCAAGGTAATAAAATATTTGCATCGTCATTTTCCATGGACTCATCAGCTCCGCTATTTGTTTCTCTATTCATATGGTATCGAGCTCGTTCTATTTCTAGGCGAGATTGACGTTGTTCTGCTGTTTCTGCTCGTCTTAGTTCATCTATTCTTTCCCTTTCAGATGCAAGATAACTTTCATTGTTTCTTTGTACACCTACATAGTTATGTCTAGCTATTTCTAATCGTTCTTCTCTTTGGGAGAGAGATTCAGACTCGCGCGAGAGAGCGTGTCGCTCTCGGTCAGATGACAGACGTGCTTGGCGTTCCTCGATACTCTCTTGAGAACGCAAAGTCGCGGTCCGAGTTCTTTGCGAACTTAAGCGCGACTCCCTTTCTGTGAAAGTCTCTGACTCGCGTGAGAGAGACTGGCGCTCCCGATCAGCAGACAGCCGAACTTCGCGTTCCTGGATATTCTCTTGAGAACGCAAAGTCGCGGTCCGAGTTCTTTGCGAACTTAAGCGCGACTCCCTTTCTGTGAATGTCTCTGACTCACGTGAGAGAGAGTGGCGCTCCCGATCAGCAGACAGCCGAACTTCGCGTTCCTGGATATTCTCTTGAGAACGCAAAGTCGCGGTCCGAGTTCTTTGCGAACTTAAGCGCGACTCCCTTTCTGTGAATGTCTCTGACTCACGTGAGAGAGAGTGGCGCTCCCGATCAGCAGACAGCCGGTCTTCGCGTTCCTGGATACTCTCTTGAGACCGCAAAGTCGCGGTCCGTGTTCTTTGTGAACTTAAACGTGACTCCCTTTCGGTGAACGTTTCCGATTCACGTGAAAGAGCGATGTGCTCTCGGTTAGCAGATAACCGTGCTTCACGATCTTCTTCCGATTCCTGAGACCTACAAAGTCTCATCCTTTTCGCATTTCGGCTACGCAGCGAAAGGTTAGTTTTTTTTCTTTGAGGCATTTTCAAGGAAAATTAAAGCAATAAACAAAACTAACAACACTTATGACTGAATAGCCTACAAACTTAAAAGAACGGTGCGTCGAACAGTCTAGTGTGACAACGTATCGTCTGTTCGTGGTCGTGACTCAACGAATTGGCAACACTAACTTACTGTATAACGATTGGCACTATTGGATTCAAACTACGAAGTAAATCAAATACAATCTTAACTTCGTACTTCAAACCAATGACCAAAGTTGACCAAACGAAACCAATAAGATAAGCAAATACTTTTTTTTCGACCAATTTAGAAAATCGATAAACCAAGCAACCAAAGAACTTTTACGACACACGCAAGAACTTTTAAGACACCTAACGAAACCCAATTTGCCTAGTAAACACGGTGGACGTCATCCTCGCGCGGAAAATCTTAACACCGCGATTCAGAAAATGACGTCATTTGCACAACGCCATCTATCGGATTTAGATTTCAACTATCAACATTAGTTCTATTTTTAGTCTTAAGATGTCGTTGCAAGTACTATACTTAATTGCGTAACGTAATATTTTACTTCTTGAACTCACTAAATTAATCATATCTTTTGATAGAGTGAACCGATTTCGATGAAACAAAAACTAAGTTAAACCTCAAGTTGCGTATAATTTTTGTATATAAACATTGTCAGCATTGAATTCGTAGATTTTACGTGATGTGCGCACAAACAAACAGACAAACAGACAAACAGACAAACAGACAAAAATTTCAAAAATGATGGAAATGGGTTCTGTTACTTATCTTTTCACACGCTGGCTATTTTTTGTTTCAATTTCTTCAATGTACAAAAATGACTTTTCTACAGATTTATTATATGTATAGAAGACTAGTTGACCCAGCGAACTTCGTACCGCCCAACTTTAAAATTCCAGAACTTGATCGTAGCGCCACCTACCGGGTCCAATTGCGAATCTAAACCATTCCCAGATCCCCTTGAACACACACAAAAAATTTCATCAAAATCGGTCCAGTCGTTTGAGAGAAGTTCAGTGACATACACAATCACACAAGAATTATATATATATAAAGATAAAGACACATTTCATAAAATACATATTTCAGACATCTTCCACACATCATCTAGTCCCAAACTAAGCAGAGCTTGTATTATGTGTACTAAACAACTGATATAAATACATAAACATACTTTTTTGTGAATACATATTATACATAGAAAGCACCCAGACTCCGAAACAAATATTTATTGATCACACAAATAAATTTGGTCCAACCCGGGAATCGGACCCGAGACCTCTTGATCAGCAGCCGCATAAGCTAACCACTAGATCCACAAGGCAGTCATTAAATGAACATCAATTGAATGCTTCGTCATATCCTAAACACATAATGTTCTCTAAATTATATCGTAAACTGAAAATCAGTGTCCAATTCAATTGTTCATTTATTTTCTCGCAGTTTTATACCGAATTCATAAAGTTGAAAAATTATTGGTAACTAGTCAAGTCCCGCGGTGTTGAAAATCGTGAGTAACGTCGTGGGATGAAGCTAGTCTAAAAAAATAGCTTAAGTTACTTCATAGGGCTTAGTCTTAGGCTTCTTAGTCAGCTTTCTGCTTTTTTGGTCTAGTGGCTAGCGTATGCGACTGTTGATCAAAAGGTCTCGGGCTCGATTCAAGGGTTAGACTTAATGTTTGTGTGACCCACATACTTAAATATAAAAAAAAAAAAAAAAAAAAAGTTTCGAAGTCTGGGTTTTCTATGTATAATATGTATGTATTTACAAAAAAAGTATGTTTATGTATTTATATCAGTTGTCTAGTACCAGTACAAGTTCTGCTGAGTTTAGGACTAGATGACGTTGTATGTAAGATGTCCGAAAATATTTATATTTATTTCTTCCAGTGAAAGTCCCGTCAAAATCTGAAAAGCCTTTCCAGAGATTATCCGAAACAAACAGAAGGACAGACAGACAAAAATTGCTTTTCTATTGTAAGTATTGGATGTATAATACTTTATTACACATCTAGTAAAAAACTGTTCATTTGATATTACAGACAGACAGACTTCAATTTTATTTATTTATTTAGATTTAACGCGCGATTTTGTTTTTCAGTGTGATCAAGGCACTACACTAAAAGTATGTTTATCTGTAAATTGACGTGAATAAATTAGCTGTGTTATCAGCTATTCTCTATCGACAATTATAGGCTTTTTGTTGGGATTATAAGCATTTACTTAGATAAAAAAATATTTAAACATAAATATTAGGCTATGGATTAGGCACACACACATTTTCATGACTCGGTACCCTTATAGTTCCGTCATGTCCGTCCGTCCTCGACTTACAGTTCAAACGGTTGGTGTTTAAAAATAAAACTTTGCATGGTTACCACGTCGACAAAGTGCTAGAATAAAATCATAAAAAATATTTTTATTTGGGGGTACCTACCCCACACGTAAAGTGGGGATAGTTTTTCCTGGATAAGTCTTGTTACTACGTCCACAAAGTAAATCACGTAAAATATTTTTATTTGGGGTACCTCCCCCAAACATAAAGTGGGTATAGTATTACTCGTGTTTACCCCATCGTGCTAAAATATCGAGGGATAACCAAGACGATATTTTGATATACATATCCGTTTACGAGTTAATCAACTTTATAAGATAATTTGTTTTTGTTAAAGCAGGGCTAAAAGCTAAACGGCGGGGTCGAAAAATCTGAAAAATATCATCATGGTAATGCGTGGCAGGCACGCCCTTCGCTCGCTAGAGACATCACACGCTCTGCACACACAGGTGCACACTCTGTTCCCTCGGCTTTTCGGTCAGGCTTTACGTGCTCGACGAGCTACCCGGGTTAAGACCCCAAATTAAAAAACAAACCTGTTATTATATATTTCCATAATTAGAAAAACAACGAATATTTTATGCTCGATCCTTGATTCGAACCTGAGACCCCTTGATCGGCAGTAGCAAACAGCTCTATATTGATACTTTTTCTTATGATTTTGTAGTTTTCCCATTAGAGTGGCTCAAATCTGAGTTGAAATCTACAGTGAGCTAATTACGAAGATTAAATCTCATACTGACTTGCCTCATGAATTTAATAAAAAAATATATGTATCTGTAATTTTTTTCTATAGCCGAGGATCGAACCGAGTGGCGTGCTATTGAGGCTTATGTCCAGCAGTGGACTGCGATGATGATGATGTTTTTTATCAAACTCCTAAATTTGTGAGGTCACTGAAAGAGAATTAGGTAACTCTTGGTGCTATTTTCCTTTTCACTAACTTTTAGGAGACTGTGTCCCCTAAAATTAAGATATCCTTTAAAAATTAGGGGCTCCCTACGTTAGGGGACTCCTATTAAGGAGACGGATTACGAATAGTTACGGAAAACGAGCATAAGCCACGTAAATCATATTATTTGTTTAATTGTATGTATGTATGTTGTATGATGTAACACTTTCGTAATCGTAAACAAACTGGAATATTGTAAAAAAAAACAACTCACTTGCTATAAGATTAGCCATAGTACCCGAAGGCACGAACAAGGCCGCCTGCTTCCCCAGCAGCGCTGCCAACTTGGTTTCCAATGCATTCACCGTAGGATCTTCTCCATACACGTCGTCACCCAACGCGGAGTTCACCATGGCATGTTTCATAGCCTCGGTAGGTTTGGTAACAGTGTCGGATCGCAAGTCCACGATATACGCCATGATTCTAAACAAATTACAATAAATCACTATTACTTTTAATAAAACAACCTAAACAGCGACCGATCGGTGTGACTACCGGTAGTAGAATAATAAAGTCAAGGATATTACACTATCTTTAATCTAACTGAATTTTGCTGATCAAAACTTAACTGTTTCAGTAGCTTGGGCGCGGTCGACGAATTTATCAATATACCAGCCTTGAACTATAATATCGCGAGATAACTTAGAATATATATTGTTCATTCTTGTTTTTGAAATAATGTTAAACTTTGTTTTGATAAAGTTGTGTTGAAGACAGTCGCAGACTTGAAGTCATTCCGATTTCATTGATAAAAAATTTAGCTCTTGCGATATACACCTTAAGACTCTTACATTACAGCTACTTTTCCATAAATTCAATTTGTCTAACGTTTTTGACTTTAGTGACATAAGTTCATTCAATGTTGCCATAAAGCACTAAATAATAATTATGAATGTTGCCAAAAGGGTTGAAAAATGTGTTCGGATTTTTTCACACATTGTACAATACTTCTAAAAAGTACCCGAAAGAAAAATAAAGAAGGTAGTATTCTCTCAAAATGAGATCAGACTTTGAAACTCGCGTGAAAATACTATTCAATTTTCTCGGTCATCGAGTATTGTCCATACCGGTCTACTTATGTAGATTCAACCAGTAAATCAGTATTTATTCCGAAAGAATAGAATAAGAAAATCATTATTTGAATTTTAAAATAAATACTTAAAATTAATAACAGTTCTTTAACTTAAGGAACACTATTTAGACGAAACGCTTAGACACGGATAACTAAGTGCAAAGCATCCCAGCCGTTGCTATTCTATCTAAAACCAGTCATGATAAACAGTCTAAGAAAAAGCACAACGACAATTTCAGACGACAGACCACGGACATAATCATTCCAAATACTGAGAATATTTAAAATTAGTCAAGTATCATCAACGTAAAATTAAGTTATATACAAACTACAAACCATGAACACACATCGACGTAATACATTATTGCGTAGCTGCATGGTTTAAATGGTTCTAATGCTAGAAAATTTGAGTTGGGGTGGAATATTCTCTCATGTAAAAGTAGCTATCTTCAATGTTCTTTTCCGTTTCTTTTTTACTAAAATTTCAACGATTACATTCTTACTACTTACTATTGTTGCAGTCTAAGCACATACTTTGAAAAGAAATACAGACTTTGATAACTAACCTAATTTAACATGACACGACTCACCTTAAAATACTTCACGTGTCTCCTCTGTTCAATAAAAAAATCACAAATTTGCTTATTTAATTTGCTACTGGCACAGAATACATAATAGTACTAGCTACTAGCTCAGTATCGCGGTGCTACCCGCGGTTATTGTGGTTATTCGTGAGTATCGCCGCGTGAGCAAACTAGTCTAAATAAGTTACTCAAAGCAACGTGAAGTTGCCAAAGTTACTCATTATGTCACCAGACATCCACTTACTTACCCGTGAAAGTCCCGTCAAAATTGGTCCAGTCCTTCCAAAGATTACCTGGAACAAACAAACAAAAAATAATTTATTTGTATAGATTGACCTGTATTTATTTTGATTTAGATTGTTGATAATCTAAAAAGTTAAAATCATCATATGTTTTAATGAAATTATGAACACTAAATTTTGTCAATCTTAAAAAACTAATTAGAATCCATGCCTGTAACTCAGGTATTTTGTTGGAGTATTCTTTAGTCTTCAGAATATAATTTTAAATAATGTTCTTAAAAATTAAAATCATCATCATCACAGCCTTTGTTCAACAAAGGCCTCTCCTTAGGAGAAAGGTTTTGGCCTACTGCCACGCTGGCCAGAAGATTTGGTATTGGGTTTAATTCAAGTTTTCTTTCTCTTTGCAGTGGTATTGTTCTGTGTAGTTTTTCCTATAATGGGATGGGGTGAATAGGAGTGATGACACACTGTATTTTGAAACTACCACCACACGTACATCATTAACATAAAGTACAATATTTAAATATTATAAAATTTAATAAGCGCAAAAAGTCAAAATTAATATTATAACCAAGTAATGAATGTGTAGATGTGGCATTATTTTGATAGAAATGTGCGTGAAAAGTGCACAATAATCTAAATTCTTTTTGTGTTTTCATAACAGTTTCAGTAATATTTTAAACTTCAAACAACAAATGGCAGAAAAGTGACAAACATGAATATTGATGGCTAGGATAAACCCATTAAAAAGAAAACAAAATACCTAGGTACTTAAATACCTACCTAAGAAAACCTGAAATGATTGTTTTAATTGTCACTCAACATCTTTCCAATGGTCAAGTTATATTTTCTTAGTTTTTATGTCTTGTTTCAAGTATTATATTAGTATATATTGAGATTGAGAGAAGTGTGATGTGATTCCATTTCGGCTCAATGGATTCATGGTGTATGTATCCAAACATCTATACTAAAGTGAACGCATCCATAAGTTGTTCTCTTTTACGATAAGTTAGACAGCTGACAAAAAAGTGATATTCATTGGTCAAAAATTCATACTGTTGTTAACAAAGAGAAAATCCGCCAATAGGAATTGATATAAAACTTAAATAACGGTCAACACATTATTCGTGTAACTAAAATCACACCTTAACGACAAGAAAGAAGTTTCGGCGAAAAGTCGTTAGCTTATTTTAGTTGTTTTTAATTACAAAAGTGCACTTTAAAACGTGATTTGTAGCATAAACATGTATAATTAATGTACACTATGCACCTTGTATAAAAATCGTGTTTATACTTAAGTAAATCAACGAAGATCTGTGTTCTTATTTCTGCTGAAATCAACGTGAATCGGGCGTCGACCGGTCCATCCCTCCTACCCGTAACCGTCGCCGACTTGCTGTCAGTCGCTATCGTCATTTTGTACGTATCAGCGCCGTGCGCGGTCACGGCTAACGCGAGGTAACAGAACAACGCCGTGTGTAAAGCAATAAGCAGGGACGTGTGTTGTGCTGTGTCGGTCTGAGTGACCGTTTAATGTGGTATCTAGTGTCGGTGTTGAGTTATCGTACGGGCCGCGCGGCGTGATTAAGCGGCGCGATGGTGGACATGGATAGGAACGATCCGGAACTCCGGTACTTATCGGTGGATAGGAACAGCTTCAATGACCCGGCGACACAGGCAGAATGGACCCAGAAGAGACTTGTGTGGGTGCCTCACGACACCCAAGGGTTCGTGGCGGCCGGGATCAAGGGAGAGCGGGGGGATGAGGTTGAGGTAGAGATAGCAGAATCAGGGAAAAGAATCTTGGTCCCTATAGATGATATACAAAAGATGAATCCACCGAAGTTTGACAAAGTTGAGGATATGGCAGAGTTGACATGTTTGAATGAGGCGTCTGTGCTGCACAACATCAAGGACAGATACTATTCTGGATTGATTTATGTAAGTATTACTTCTTGGTAAATTCTAAGTTAACTGCTAAGTCCTTGAAAGGCCTTCCAGCTTCTGAAATCTTCTAGATAGCCATGCTGTCTAGTGTTTTATAATTCATCGTCTCATCATACTCTTATATTGATTAATATTATCCTGTTGCTAATAGTCTGCTATGTTATTGGAGAAGTAGTTATCAGACATATTGAAATATTTGCTACCAGCAATCATTCAGATCATCTTCATTACTGGAAGATCAAAAGCTTAATTTCGGTGCACAATGTGGTCTACACTTAGTAGAGTAATAAAATCTGAATTCGTACTGTGAACATATGCAGTCAACCCCACATTTTCCCTATTAATTAGGTATAATATTGTTCTTTACCTATACTAAGTAAACCCTTTTCCTTACCTAAAAACGAAACTTGTACCTTTAACAATACGGCTTAGAATTAAGAACCGTCATCAGGTGTATAATCTAATAAGTCAAATATGTAAATTTTAAAACTTTAAATAAAATTTTGAAGACTTTACTGAGGTTATGATGAATCATACTCATGTAAATATGTATGAGGTCATGCTTGTACAAACTTTACGTTAACGAATTAAGGCTTGGTAATATTTCATAGTACGTACCTATATTGATTTTTTATTGATTTAATTTAAGTGTGTTACTTATGTAGTTTTGTTCTAGATTTAGGGATTTATTTTATAAATCGTTTCAGAGACTAGTAACTTTAACCATATTATGGTCTCTCTAAATTTTAATTGTTGTATTCAAATTTGGGTAAAACTTATCATGAACAGAGAATTTTCAATTAGTAGAATGTAATTCTTTTCAATTTTTTTAATAAGATATGGTAATACTTTACCAAAATAAAGTTGAAATTACCAGAGCCGTTGCTTGAAGTTAAATAATGTTTTTAAATAAGGGGATCAATTTACAATCTACTTAATGGCAAATTTTTGCTGGCTTTTATTTGTTTCTGCCCTTCAGTCTATTTTTCTTTACAAAAATTTACACTTTACATTTATTAAAATTGTAGTAAAGAAATAGAGGATAAAGAAGTAACAAATTGTTTCACCAGTTTTTTTTTTTAAATTTATAACTACTTTTGTCCTTACATGCTTATGTTTAGTTTGTCAGTGACTGCTTCTATGTGTTACAGCATTATATTACCTTCTCAAAACATTATTTGAAAATCCACGTAAACCTCTCCTTAAAAAAGTTAATCTCGGTAGAAAACCATATTTAAAAATAATATATCTTAACTGTTTCAAGGATTTAAACATGAGATAAAGGAAAAAAATACAATAGTTTTATCTACTGTCAACTAACACGGTATGCCATCAAGATAATACAGCCCGTAACTTCGGTAACTTAGTACATAATGACTACATAACTACTTACTTTTAATCATACTTTTATTACTTTTGTACTTAGTTTATAATATTTAGGTATTTTCTGTGTGATATTATCTTAATTGCATTTTAATTATTTTAACCCTAGTCTTTGCGGCCACTGTGTATTTTGTTTTTGGTGATAGAAATTCTGGAGCTGGATGCGAGTAGCAGAGGATCGAACTAAGTGGCGTGCAATTGGAGAGACCTATGTCCAGCAGTGGACTGCAAACGGCTGATGATGATAGAATTTCTGTTTTAAATATCATTTTATGCTTACATCTTCCAACTCACCTATTGATCTCAGATTGACAGAAAAAAATAATTTAAGTAATCCTTGATGTAACTTTTTTTTTTCTTGGTATCCTATAAATTTTAATGATGCTAGATAAAATTTTTAGTTAATGTAAAATAATTTAAAAGAACAGTAATGTGGTAATTGTAAATTTGTGTTTCACTAGTAAAAAATAGATTTTGTTATGGTTTTCACTTGTAAAATATTCACTCTAAACTCTTTGAAGAGAGGTGCTATAAAATATGACTATATAAAAATACAATAAAGGGGGAGAAAACTTGAAACCAACCCGTCTGGCCAGCGTGGTATAGTAGGCCAAAACCTCCATGTCCAGCAGTGGACTATAAAAGGCTGTTGATGATGATGATGATATAAAAAAATAAGAGGTTTATTAAAATCTTTGTCCATATTTTCCCTATAAGTGTTTGTTAACAAATAGTGGGAAAACAATAATTCCTGGAACAAATCTGTTGATTAAATATAATGAGTTTAAATCAGGTACCTACGGAGTTAGTTTTCAAATTTAAATAACAAGGTAAAATAATATTCCACTTATTCCAATTACCTACAGTAGGTAATTATAGGACATATATTGTTAAGTTTGCTTTATAGTATTTACTGCAGTATCAATATAGGAAGATCAAAAATATTAACATACCAAAAAATAGGGTTTGCTTCATCATTATCAACCTATAGGAGCCCTCTGTTGGACATATATCTCTTGTATTTGTCGTCTAGCATCCTACTCCTGCTTAACATTACCCAAATTGTCATGCCACCTAGGCTGTGGGCATCCTACAGTTTACGTTTACTTACGATATTTACTCAGAAAAAAATATAATGAAAATAATTAACAAAGACTACATTATAATGAACAATGCACTACTTACATGCTGTTTTAAACAAACGATAAATGTGAAGCATATAGGTATATGTGATGTGCAGGATAATAATTTACAATTAATATAAAATGATATCTATTGAGGTGGTGACATCAGTTTTATAATTCAGTGCGACAGATAATTTCCAGGAATAGATTGCGTTATCAGTAAATACCTGATATATTTATAGAAGTATGCCATTTCTGATATGAAGTGATTTCATTTAATCTCATCTTTTTTTTTGCTACATGTCAGGTAACAAACAAGGACACACCCATCCAAGTGCAAATTATTGTTTAAAAAAAAATGAATGATGTTTGTCCGTTGGTTCTTATTGGAAAATATATATAAAGTACTACTGTTAATCTTGGTTCTGCCAAGAGATACAATTCTTCTTGATCTTTTATTGAGAGATCTTTTATTCCTGTAATAAGTTTTTCTTGGCAAATTCGACACTGCACTGCATGACTATTGACTGTATATTATAAACATAATATAGGTATTATTATTAAACATAATATAGGTATACCTATTGCTAAAGAAAAACAATGATAATCATTAACTTTTTATAATATATCAGTAAATTACTTTCATAATTTTGTTATTCATTTGATAGTTATCTCAAATACAAAGCTAGAGCTTGTGAATTCACACAAACTGTCGATGGCAATAGAATTGCATTGCATTATGGTCATGGAACAAAAAAAAGTAATCAAAATTGGACACTTATTAATTACACTTCTGCCTAAACCATTCGTGAAAAAGATGTTAGGATAATGATTATGTATGTATCCCTGAATAGAAATCACATTTAAAATATTCCCACTATAATTTTAAATTCCAAATTAACTCTACTATTTTTCACCATAACCAATATATATACACGCGAACGATCTTACAGACAACAACTAGTATACTATAAAAAGTCCTCAACTCACATATGGCCACATAATTTATACTTAAACTATTGACCATATGGTTAGACCATCCACTTTAGTATACAAGGTACCATTATTTATGAAAGCATAAAGCTTATGACACATTATAGTAGTCCTAATATGTACAGGTCACACAACTGGCCGTCTTACCATTTTAGACAGAATTTACAAATTCACATATGGCACATACTTAGCTATTACCAACGGCTTCTGTTGCTTATTAAGTCTACTTTTGTTTGTAACTTTGAAAATAATTAACTTTTATATATCCATTTATCCCTAATTCTACACCCTTTGGCCTATAACGGCAACTATTTTAATTTTAACTATGTAATTCAAGCGGTTTGGACTCTGTGTTGAGAAACCAGTTAGGCTGTTGTCCCCTCATTGTTTCTTACTGCTGAATGTTGTCAATTTGATCCTAGTCTGTCAGTTTGGGCCCCGCATTGGTAGCGCCCCACTCCTGGATTCTTCTCATGCTTTCCATCAGGCAGAGTTGAGCCACATTAGCAGGCATCAATTAAAGGATTTAAAAAAGCATGGGACAAAATTTAGTGCCATCCATGAATTATTGTGTTGAGTCTGGGTGTTCTTTGTGTCCATATTATATAATATGTTTGTAAAATCCCTTACAACACCGAATACATTCCTGTATGTGAGAATTGACTTATATATAATTATTTAATATTATAAATTAAAAAATAACTAAGGAACTTTCAAGAATAAATTGCTGAACCAATTTGGAATACTTTTGGTGTACAGATAGGACTTTTGAAGAGAACATATGCTAATTTAACCCACATATAATGTGGACAAAGTTGCACACAAAAACTAGTGGTTAAGTTATAGATGAATTTATTGTTACCTCTTTAGATGTTTTTGAGGAAAATTGAAATAATTCCTCAAAGTTAATTGTTGATGATGTATGTATATTTGAGTATTGATTGCCTTGGCCTGGTTCATGAGGTGGAATTCTTTTTGTAATGAATGTGTCTGAAGTCTGCCATTATTTATTTTCCAAAGGTCATTGTTAATTATTATTGTGAGTTTGAATTCCTATGTAATCATACCATGAAGATTGTACTAGTTATGAAGAACATATCCTCGCTAGCTACCTATTCTATTCTATATGTTTGAGTTTCATGGGTTGTTGTTTCATTACATTTTATACTACTGCACATTGGTTTTTGTTTACCCCACTGCATTAGGAGGAGTGTAGTGTTTTTTAAGCAAAATGTCACCATACATTATCACTAGGATTTTTACAACTGTTTTCACAAGACATTCAAAACACCAATTTCTCGAACATAACAGATAATATGATATAAGAGAACTAGACAGTACTTAATTTATTTTTAATTGATGATGATTAATATTCTTGAGGATTTGTTTTTTGTTTTGATCATATACATAGAACTGTTTTCTATTTTTTATTTAACTACAATATTTTCGAACATTTTTAATAGTATGTCTCTTGTCCTGATTAATCCACTTAAAAAAAAATGCTTTTTTTTATTCACACGTTTCGAATATACCTACTAGAAATGGTCCAATTATTAATTAATTTATTTTGTCTACAGTAACAAATACATAATTAATTAAAAAAATTAACTGAACCACAAGAGGTGTACTCAAAAAATTTAATGATTCCGATTACTCATTGCAGCATGTCATAATTCCTATCACACGTAGATAATTGTGCGCTTTATACAGTTTACGCTTATCTGATAAAACTTTGCTCATTGCAACCTCATTGTAAACATATATGTAAACTCCGTAAATCTTACTATTATACAATACCAGCTTTCGCCGCATTACGTTGGTAGTAAGTGCGAGACCGAAGGGCCCAATGATGTAGAATCGTCTCACTAGACCGCCATGGTGGAGGTTACCATGTTGCATTTTCTTCACTCACAGTAAAGAAAAGACCCTTACTTTTGGAATCTACTCATCATTTCCATCAGGCTGAGTAGGCACTTTCGTAGGTTATATAAAAAATACAGTTTCATTACACATATTATTATTAGCACAGACTTTGTGTAGTTTCGGATCCGAAGTGTGGTTGTGGTGGTGGATATGCTTTAGTAGAACTTTTATCAGTAATATTAAAGAAAAAGTAAAAGTTTTCGATTGTTCTTGAACATCCATACTTTACAGCTTACGTCTTTCATTCTAATTCATACTATTCAATACATCACTATTCAGTATTGCAGTAAATGCATCATTTTGTTCACAAACTAAACGTCTTGTAGGTATATCTTTAGTTTTCAATGACAGACAAGGTTACTGTCTGCTCATAGTAAGTAAACAGTTACCGGCATTGAGAAACGTATTTTACACGATATACGCCATTGTCCAACCCTATCGCATTTTTGATAGTGAATCTTGAATGTACCTAGTACATGCAAATCGTGATAACCTAAAGCCTTATGCCATATCAAAATAGTAATACTCAAGCTATTTTAAATCATAAACTTTATACAGAAGAAATTTCGTTAAAATTGTTTTCTTGATATACGTTTACTTAGTCGAATATTTTACTTCTGTTTTTACTTTTACGCATAGCAAAGAATCGTCTTTGTACCTTGAAAAAAGGGATGGCTACTGCAGTAAATGATTACTAATGAACCTAGCTTGTTGTGAAATTCAAAATATTCAAAGTTCAAGAAAAGACAGGACACTGAAGCTAAAAAATACAACACAATCTAAGGTATTTTATTCTTTTAAACATGTTTTTATAAAAGCTTAGAAGTATTCGAACTCACCCAACCAGTTTGTGGTAGTTTTGGAGATAATAGCAAATTAGAACAACCTACGTGATCGCCCTTTAGTTAATGATACTTTTAGTCTCGTGACGTGTGTGATAGGACGGTTAAATTGATCATTTATGGTGATTGATCATGGCTACGTACGCATGCTGTATTAAGTCCAACCTACAGGCTGCAAGTCGGGTTTTCTGTCAAGCCACTTGAGCAATTGAGTGTTCAAAGTTTCGAAACTTATCGACTTTTTCCTTTCTTCACTTGAAGGTTGTCTGGATATTTTTTCCACCTTATATAAGATCGTCTGACGTCATCTTGTGTTGGTACGTGCTAAGGATGATTTCTAAAGCTGTGCAGGGTGATAGCGATTTTTATTTAAACAAGTGAGAGAGTTAGGTTCACTGTTGAAGTTGCGGCTGAACTCTTGACGGAAAAAACGAATAATGTCAAATCATAGTATCTGTCGTTAACTGATTTTAAGGAATGCCAGGAACATTTGAATATTTTCTATTGGAGATTCTGAAAACCAACCATGTTCTCGCTTTTGTACTTATCATCATCATCAGCCTATCGCAGTCCACTGCTGGACATAGGCCTCTTTAATTGCACGCCACTTGGTTCGATCCTCGGTTACTCGCATCCTCCTTATTTTGTACCGATTCTTTGTCAATTCCTTTAAACCAGAAATAAAATGTGGAATATAGAGATTGTAATGTATTATTAATATTATATGTATGTAAATTAAACATATTCCATATGTTAATGTCAATAATATTCATTGAATTAGAACCGATTACGTCCGTGACCGCGGCCAATGTAATTATATATTAATCACTAAAATGAAACACTTTAGCGTAAAAAATATATTATTATTTATTAGTATCGGATTTTGTTGGTGACTTTGACTTATGAGTTACAATAAAAAAAAAGTTTAAGACGATAAAAATATCGTTGGTGGCCCTTTCCACTGCTTTTTAAACCCAATTCTTGTGTTAATCAACATAGTTATGTAAGTACTACTCTACAAAACAATGATTGAAGAATTTTACTGAGATACTGTATGATCAATGTATGAGTATTTCAGGTCTTTTATAAGAACCTCTTTCCCCAATTCCAGTGTGTATATAACAACTAATAGTTGGTCACTATTTTAACCACGCTTTTATTAGCTTGCGTTGTATGTATCTATGTATGTAATGGAATCTTTTGGTGCGATTTTGACCCACTTTAAACGTCCAGATTTCGTTCAAACTTTGTAGATTTATCGAGGACCGATGACAATACGCTACTTAATTTGAAAAAAAAATGTTTAAACTAATTAGTCTTTCTTAGTCTTTCTAAAAAAAATAGTTTTAAAAAACTACACAACCACGCTTTTAAATTAAAAAGTAGAAAATAATTTTAATGTAACAAAGCGTGGGATGCTTTTTGAAAATCTTTCAATAACGTCGCCCCACGCTTTTTACATGAAAATTATTTTCTACTTTCTAGTTTAAAAGCGTGGTTGTTTAGTTTTTTAAACTATTTTTTTACTCTTCTTTTAGAACATCACTAGACAAATCACCACTGATCTAACTAAATCTACATCCCATATAGAATAATATTTAAAAAAGAGAGTTTTTTTAACTAAAAGTGTAAGCAAACGTAATGCCATTGTTCGTTAATCTAAGTGCAACTTAAGATGCAACCTCAGTGTCATCAATTTTGCCAGTTCGCGACATTAAATGGGCCATGAAATCCTTCGATCTACATAACAAAAGGAGACCACTCTAACCACTATACTCCGATGAATGTCCGCATTACATGTACAATTTTCGCTCGATATAAAACTAGCTCTGCTTTTCTACTCCGCTTGATGAAAATGATAAGGGTGACAAATTCTGGGGACTGACAAATTAAGGATGACAAATGTCGCATCATGCCTCTTAAATAGAAGGACCTATTTTATGGTTATTTTCTTCGATAAGTGCCTTGGTTAAGGGTACTTTGACTTGCGGCGTCGGTGTGTGCCGGACGCCGCCTAAGAGAGGATCGTCATCCGAGACGGTGCCCGCATCAGGAGCGGGCAGGCGCTGGAGAAGTTCAGAAGGAGATCCCACCCTGGACTTCTCCTACTCCTAAACGGAGAAGCGCGGAGAGGGCACACTGTGTGTTTTTTAGTCGGTTCAAGTCCGACACACCACCCCGCCGTAACCCCCGGTGGGGTGACGGTCCATGATGATTTTTCACACACTAAAAAAAAAAAAAAAAAAGGGTACTTTGACTTACTATTAAGTTAGATAATATTGATAATGAAAAGTTAAACCTCTCGTCCCAGAATCAAAGGTTTGTAGTACTATTATTGCGATAAACTTTTATAGGAAATAATGCCAATGTAACTTTTCGATAGTTTCTACTAATGATTTTAAAATGTGCAATGATTAATTGATCATAAGTGGACCTACAATTATAAGATCTTCAGGGTTGCACACCGATTTGTGCAAAACGTAATGATAATAATCTGTATTATTATCGTTACGTTTAGCAGGCATAACAAACTTAAAGATTCGTTCGAAAATTGTAGCTGTGTTTTCTTTTTATATTAAGTATTATGGTAAACTTTAAAACGTGTTTTCTCGTAATGTTTGTTCCAAGGTCATTTTGTATCGACATGCAAAAATCCCTTAGGTGTGATGCACGGTTTTATGCATAACTTGCATGTGACTCATATTTTTAACAATGCTGGCTCATTTATAATGTATTGTTTCTTTTCCTGGTTGTTATTTATTTAACATACGTGAGTTATTTTTAACTCATGGACTTCTAAACTGTTAACACTGTCTGACTGCTATAGAATTGGTTTTATAGAAATGAGGAAATTCTCAATTTATTTGGGTCAAATAATAAATCGTAATGTTTATTTGTCATTGAATCCATTTGCTCTTTTAAACCAGCGAACAAATATCTTAAATCATCAGAGATCATATTCCAAAACCGATTACGTACTAGGTACCCTGTTGTTAAAGAGTCTTAATAATATAGGATCCAATCCTTGACTCCATCAACCATTGAAGAATCAAAAAAAATTTTAACGCCTTACCGTCTAAGCTAGTTGAGTTAGGATTAATACATTTTCGAAGTTTCATCATACTTAAGAAAATAATCCGAGGAGTAAGGCTAGACAGACACATCGATCGAAGTCTGGCTCGGAAAGGGGAATTTTATTAGACAATTTTATGACTGCGAAGCCATTCCGTTCCCATTTATTTTAATTTAGGCGCAAATAATGTAAGCAACATTTCAGATTCTACTTGAGGATTAATATTTTTGTAACCTATTTAACTAGCCAAAGTAATAACGTGCTCGTATTTCTGTGGACTGACTGTCCTTCTTTGGATAACCAATTGTCTGTTAAATAATAGTGTACAGTCGACAACAGCATGAATACTTAATTATGTCGCGGATAACGAGTTCATGTACACACTACACACGCAGTAGGTACATGCGCAAATATTTTCTTCCGAAGACTGTTGACCCCACAAATGAGGATTAAAGGTGTAAGAGTGACGTCATAACTTGCATACTTCACCATCCCTGGAAGGTTTTTCCATTATATAAAATATTTCTATTATAATTCAGATTGTTTAACATTGCTGTCTCTTTGTTCGTTACTTATCTATTTAACTGATGAGTCACGTTTTCACAATGGCGATAGGAAACATCATCCGATTGTGGCAAAACACTCTTTATCTATAAAAACTATATTTAATTTCAATTTCTTCATTAGAACGATCATCGCGTACCAGGGCAGCATACAACCGTGTAGATTGTCGCTAACGAAATGTAATGCGACCGATTTGAGTGGCTATCTAATGCCGTACGAGGGTTCTTTATAACTGCCATTCCTAAGTTGTAGAGTTAATTCAAACGTTTGGCTAAAGAGTCGTGTTCGAGATGAATGTCAAGGTGAGGCGCGCCGCCGCGTCGGCCGAAACGGCCGCGGGTGTCGTTGACCCGGTGGGGGCGCTGGGGTGTGAGGGGGGACGGCCCACGCGAATATGTACGCTACGTTTCAACCTCCACCGGCGTTCTAACATCCTGGTACTTGTGGCAAAACTTGACTGTTAGTCCTTTTCACTCTCGTGTGTTTTTTTTCCATTTGTTATTGATGCTCACGTACGGAATCAAAAAAGCGTCGACTTTACTTGTGTAGTGAGGGAATTGCGTTTTAGTTTTACTTTGCGTTTCTCCAATTAGAGTTGAGTCAATCTTTCAGCTTTGTAACGATCATCTGATGCCGTAAGGAGTTAAAAATGTTCTCGAAAAGAAAGAAGAGCTTGGTGTTTGCCAAAACAATATAAAATACATTTTTACTGGCGGTACAAAATCGTCAATGAGTTAATGTATATGAAAGTTTGCCAAAGGCGAAGTTTAAAATCACTATAATATTTAATCGACGGCGTTGCGACGGTGACCATGGCTCTGGACTTAACTAACGATATTATCTTTTGAAGCCGTTTTTAAAAATTGTCATATACCTTCACTTTCTTTGGATTCTTAGGAGTACAGACTCTTAGTTAAGGTATCTTCATACGCCACACAAACTGGCCATTTAAAATAAGACGTTCAGTCAAGTCGCAGTATGCACCGAAGTCGCTGACCTACACGGTACGCAGGCGGTTGATAGCGCATAAATTATACTGCTTTTTTATAATTATACGATTTGATAACTTTATGTAATATAAATACGTATACTTTTCCATTTAGTACTATGTTTGAGCTTTATAAATGAATTATTGTGATCTTTAAAGCGCAGCAATAGACTGTATTTATGACACGCAATTACTTAAAATTAATTATTTAGTTTAATATTAATTATGGTGATTTCTAATAAGCCGTTATAGTACGTACATTATTTATTCTTTCTTGTTCTTAACACACATGTAGATACATTTTTTTTCAAAGTTTCCATCTAAACACTTTAGAATTATGGATTCTGTGAACCTGTTATTAAGTTAAAAATTTAATACTATTGTCAGTATATTCTGATAAGAGTGTAACGCATGATAATTATATATCTATAATGATAATTAGAATTAATATAATAAATCAAATTTAAATCATATTTTATCCATTACACACGTTTATTTTACTTATGTGTATATTTACGAAACATCCTCAATACTTTTTCAAATACATTTATTTTACTCTTTAATCTCTAGACTTATTATAACAACCCAAGAAGCTCTGTGGCAGTCGTTTTCGTCAATTATGCTATCAACTACACTGTCATTGCGCTTCATTCGCGATACATAATTCGTGGTGGGTGGGTCATAAAAGTCATAATCATAGGTATTTCATTAAAACGAACACGATCCCTTGGGATTTCTCCCCGTACGTGTCTGTCCCGTACTTTATTATTCACATCTAGGGTTGTCACTGTATACTTGAAACTTAGTATTATAAATTTTGCACATCCACATTTTCTTAGGTATATATCTATACTTCCATATAAATAAAGTGTGTTTGTAATTATAAAATAACGGCTTTTCACTAAATGCACATAAAACGGTACGGTAGTTCATGAAAAATATCAATAAAAAAAAAAAACTGTTTGTCCCGGGTAAACCATGAAACAGCTAGACAGATTCTGAGGGGATTTTCAAAGCTGATGATAAAATGAGTAACTCCCCCTATTTTTTTAACTAACTTTGTCCGGCGGGTACACTTAAATCATGGCTAACCCCGGGGATATAAATAAGAATTAAACTCTTGACTTAACTTAATCTGTTAAACGTTTGGTTATATTTCTATCCAGAACGTTGAAGGTAATCTCATACGTCAAAGTCGCATTATTACCTCGATAAGCTGCATCAGATTTTGTTGCTGCAATCATATCACGTAAGTTTATTGTTTAGATGCGGACGGAGACGATAATTTATTGCCAGTAAGAAAGTACACCATAGTACAAAATCTTTGTCTTTTAACAGTATTATTAAATTCGTGGTCAGCTGATGTCATCACTGCCCAGAGAAGGAAAACTTGAAACAAGCCCCAAACGAACCCCGACTGGCCAGCGATCAATATAAATCCGATTTTAAGGAGAGGCCTATGACCAACAGTGGACTGATAAAGGCTGTTGATTTGATGTGAGGCTCCAGTCCTGTCCTATGCTATAACAAGAGTAGACTCTCTTCTTCAAATATAGGTCGGTCATAGAGGTTCGCGTCTTTAACCTCTTCAAGGTTTCGCTCTCGTCTCAGTTCTATTGGCAATTTGCGATAGGTCTTACTTCAACTTTGACCTGCTTTGTTCTGTGTGAAAGGATAATGTTCCTAAGAAGTTTACTTGACAGGTAACTGGCCATGAAGAAGACCAGCTAAAACCCTTTGCACTTATACATGTTATGAATTTTGAGATGAAGTTAATTTCCAATAAATTAACCAGATTGTATGAAGATTTTGTCCTCATACTTTGCATGTCCGAATAAATGCCATTATCTCTTTTGTTGCTGACGTAATACAACAATAAAATACTAGTTACGAATAATCTATTTGTGGCATCGCCGTCATCTGAAACGAAATCTGCAAAATTGACGATATCCACAAAAACTGTCTTAGTTATATATATCAATCGTTGTTATCTGTGTTATTGCAGCACTTATCACTGTGATAACACAAGAATCTTCATGTGCAACGAAGTTTTATAATCGATACATATTAGCTGAAATATATTCTAGAGTTTTTCATAAGAAATGCAGAAATAAGGAATTATTTTGTAATAGACATAGTTCAGGTTGATTAATGTCCTTTCGGGGAGGCTATCACTCAGCAGTCGACGACTGAAAAACAAGATTCAGCTTAAAGCAGATCCAGTTTTAATAAGGCAATTTGACTATGGTCTTATGATTTCGAAATTCAAGCTTGCTTTTTCCTAAAAAACTCTTATTGATAAAATAGATGTCAACGTTTTTGAATTGCTTTCTGAATATTACAGATTGCAAGCACCCGCCAGCTGGTATATCTGAAGCTGTTTGAGCGTACATTCTCATTTCTGGCATAAAAATCTGCTCAATCTAAGTTAATCCTTATCATCAGTTATTCGAAAGTAGCCTATCTATACGAACCTAAATGAATGAAGACATGTTATTCTTGCCTTGTGACTAGTAGCGCTGATTCAGAGAACATTATACGTAAACGAGGTCATTGATTCACCTTTACACGCTTAATCCCTGTAAACAAACATCCACGGTTTACATTTACAAATCTTAACGGTCTTACCAAACAATATTTAATCCAAACATTTCAAATTATTTCCTCAAAACACCAACTCGATAACATTGAATCATCGCAAACAATGTACGACTATAGTTTCCACTTAGTCATCTTTTCATTTGCCTACCCTCAAAGTAACACAACATTGAAAACGAGCCGCTCCCTATCCAGACCCTCCCTATTGCATGTAGGTACCTAGTGCAGAAGGGGTTATGAAACTTTCAGACTGCGGATACACCCGACGTATGGTTCACTGTAATTTATAGGGGTGCTATGGTAACATATTAGGGGCTTTTCTTTCATTTTTCAGAGAAAAGGATTGTTTGTTTGAGACAGGTGCGCGATATTGAAAGCACACAGTTCTTTGGCTTTTGTAATTTAAATAAGTAATCTGGAAATTAAGCTTTCGTGGGTATATTATACTATAGGCATAGTATGTTGTATTTAAAGAAAGGTAACACTTTTTAAAGAGCTGATTCTCTGTAGTTGTATTAATAAATACATATTTATACAAATCTAATGGTTTTATATTCGACGCTTTTTTTAAATAATAAATAAATAAATATTTTGGACATCTTACACACAACATCATCTAGTCCCAAAGTAAGCAGAGCTTGTGTTATGGGTACTAAACAACTGATATAAATACATAAACTTTTTTTTTTTTTTTGTAAATACATACATATTATACATAGAAAAACACCCAGACTCCGAAACAAATATTTGTGGATAACACAAATATTTGGTCTGACCCGGGAATCGAACCCGAGACCTCTTGATCAGCAGCCGCATACGCTAACCACTAGACCAACAAGGCAGGCTTTTTTAAGATGTATGTTTTGTTGTATAGTATCCCTTAAATGCAAAGTTCTACACAGATTTAGCTCTCTAGTTATACTGAAGATCCAATTACTTATCTTTAGTGCTAAAATATATTTACTAATGCAAGTCTGTTTAAGTGCTATATATTACAATTACACAAAATCAATGATTAACGACATCGTATCACATTAGCCATATTGAAATCCGTGTAAGGGCTTCGGCGCCAAAGACATCTATCTGCATGCAGACGAGACGTAATTCCAGACAATTTTAAAGCCATTTTAATTCCATTTTTTGCATTAAAGTAACATTGTAAGTCTGTCTGTAACACTTTCATGGCTAAACTGCTGAACCGATTTGGATTAATTTCGGTATAGAGATAGATTGGACCTTGGAGAAGGATATGGCTACTTTTGTAGCCATATGTAAGTACTTATATGTCGGTACATATAAGCAGGTGGAGCTGTATTTAAAACACAGTACGTAGGTACGTACGAACGTTAAAAAATAACCATCAATTTTGAAGCAAGGCCGGAGAAATATTTGTTTTGGCAGTCACATCAAAAAGTAATTGGATGAAATTGTACACTGATGCATCACAGATTGCGAATGACATATTAGTGAAGTTTTTGTTGATATGTTTTCAGTAGATCAACTTACATGCCCAATTGAGCTTGATAACATCTCAATTCACACTCGGATAGAACCGTCACTAACAATTGTAACCCAAATCTAAAGGATTTATCGTGATAACCACATGATATTTGACCACTCATAGCCTCGTTAGACATGGTAAATGCAGCTATCTATTCTATGTCAGTAACTAAATGTATTGTTTGTACCCGACTATCGCCAAGCCAAAATTAGAGTAATAATTTTGGCAGTCAATGTTGCGCTTAAATTGATTGATAATAAAGACTCGGGTGTCTTAGGTAGACTTAAAAGTTATCAATTTTTTTTTATAATTCTTGAAGTTTTGTTATAGATATATCTGATAACGGATATATGATATCTTTCGGGTTATTAGTCAAGTCTTTAGTGGTTATCATTTATTCCAGTGAACGAATGAGGTTGCTGAGACGGCACAAAGTTCCACATAAGGCACACGATATGTGTAACGTTACTCGTATATTTAGAGATTGTTTGAATAAAATTATCTGCATATAAGTATTTGTAATAATAACTGGTTAAATTCAATTGGCCATTAGATTCCTTTGTCACCATAAAATTTAACGTCGTAGTTTATCTCTAGGTAGTTATGCAGAGAGATCTCCATTTCCTGTGCGGATACCGCAATGCTCAAGTATTCGGTTGGTAAAGTGTTTTGTCCCGAATCATCTGCCAATATTTGACTGTTCCTTATTCATTGACTCGGGCAGTTTATTTTCTTACTTGATAGATGTAGTCTTTTATTTAAATTAAAAATAAAGGTACGTTTTCCTTAATTAAATTGAAACTTTTTTAAGCTATACACCCAGGAATAATCTCTCTTTTAATAAACGCAAAGGTCTTGTAGGTAACTCTGCTGCAAATAGCAAAGTGGCACTTTGAATATCGTTCAGTTTTTAATAAAATTGTATATAAAAATTATTGAAAATTGCAAACAAGAACATTTTTACAGAAATTGCACATGCAATTAGACAGTGAAAACGATGGTTATTACGGGTTTCAACGTACGTGAAATAATGTATTCAGGTACTAATAAAATTGCCTGATCACATTAGACACGTAGTACGCTGAATAGACGAGTTTGTTTCTTCTCTTTACAGTGATGTTGACCTGTTCCTTTACACCATTAGTCGACTATTACTACACCCATGCTCTGTATTCCTAATCCGTCTCCACACGGAACAAAATTTTAGTTTTACTGTATGAGTAAATATCCATTGTTTCTTTTACAAATTAAAAATAACTGAGAGTCATTTTTTATGTAAATGCGTACAAAAGCAACCGTTCAACCATATGCGACCTTCCAGAAGTCGTGATCCACGATCGTCAGACCACACGTGCATGTTGGATTATTATTATAAAATAATTGTATATGAATGAAACTGTTCATTACCTACGTTAGGAATACTTTTCATAACATAAGTATCTATCCTAGCTATACGTGTACATATGTACTTAGCTATTTTAGGTTTAGTCACGTTGCTATGTTATCGGATATGTTCGGAATGTGTCGTAGATAATTTAATTATTATGCTATTCTAACATTGCTAATTTGTATGTGTACTTAATTAACTTAAGTTTTTAATACATGTGTTATTAGCCATGCCTTTGTTATGTCACGTAGTTGCATTTATGAGAAATTAGCTTTTGCCCGCGGCTCCGCTCGCGTGTTTGTCGGATAACGCAGTAAAAAGTAGCCTGTGTTCTTTCCCAAGGTTCCTACTATCTCTATATCAAAAATAATCAAAATAGGTTCAGCGGTTTAGAAGTGGAAACGTAACAGACAGTTACTTTCGCATCTTTAATATTAGTAGGAAGAAGATTATGACTGGACTTTCACTGGCAAAGAGCTGATAGAAGTAACTTAAGCTATTTTTTTTAACACTAGCTTTGCCCTGCGGCGTTACTTGCAATGCACAATAATATTTGCGGGCCTCACTCAAATAATAACCTGTGACTCCTCTGGTGTTTCGGGTGTCCATGGGCGGCGGTAATCACCTACCATCAAGTGATCCGCCTGCTTACCCCCTTTAATATATATATATAAAAAAAAATTGAGAAAATTTGAAAAATGTTATACTAGTAAATCTGAAAGTAATCGACGTCCAAGAACATACAAAGTCCTCAAAGTTATTACTCCAACAATGCTGTGTTGTCTAGACAGTTGTCGTAAAACCTAGACATAACGATCATTTCGAAGCCTTTCGACTCGCCCTCGGAAAGGAACGTCATTTCGACCGAACCTTCTTTTGCAAATGTGCGCTGTATGTTGTCAAAATAATAGCATTTGCTTGATAGTTTATAGGCAAGCTGAAATTGAAAGCCGATGAGAAAATATTGCTTTGGGAAGACGGAGCTTGATAAAGCATGTCATAAAGACTGACGAAGAATAGAATTGTGAGGTGTTCGTTTTGAATTGAAATGGTAATACAAATGTAACAGTATTTTTGCTTGAACCTACTTATCTTTTTTTTTATGGAATCCTACCAAAGTGACTCTACTTTGCCTGATGGAAAGCATGAGTAAATTCCAGGAGTAGGGGCCACCATCCTCATTGTGAGTGTAGTCAATGCAGCATGGTGACCCATACCATGGCGGCCTGTTGAATGATAAGGCCGGTTGAATGATGCAGAATTATTGGGCCTCCGGTCTCACACTCACCAACGAAATACGACAGCAAGAATACTGTCGTTATTAGGATGGTCTTCTGTGTGAGGGTAGTACTGCCCCGGGTGAGCCGGCCCATTCGTGCTGAAATCAGCGTGGCTCTACTACCTACTATCTTCGAAACGAGTATATATTTAAGCCTGCCAAGAATAGTAGTCACCCATGTCATTGTGAGTTTAGATGATGCAGTATGATGCTCAACACTATGGCGTCCTATTCAGATGCTTCTGAAGCATTGGGTCTTCGGTTTTGCACTCACCAACGAAACACGACAACACCAGTACTATCTTTATTAGGCTTGTCTTCCGTGCGAGCGCAGTACCGCCCCGTTCGAACCGGCCCATTCGTGTTGCAAGCAACGTAACTTTACTATCTTTAGTCCTACTAATATTAACCGACTTTAAAAAAAGATTCCGACGAATTGAGAACAAATTCGTCGGAATCTTTTTTTTTATGTATGATCAGCGATAATTCCGTCGTTTATGAACCGATTTCGAAAATTATTTTTGCATTGGAATGGGCGTAGCTTACAGGTGGTCCCATCTTCACCATATCGAAATCTGATGGTGGATCCCAAGGAAATCGAGGGAACTCCTCAAATATCATAGGCACAATTGTCGCGATTTGGGTACTCGGGATAGTTTTTCTTTGAAGTCGGTTTCTTTTTGTTAAAATTATTATAAATGCGCAAGTTTGTAAGGATGTGTGTGTGTGTTTGTTACTCTTTCACGCTCAAACTACTGAACGGATTTGGATGAAACTTTACAGTAATATAGCTTTATACATCAGAATAACACATAGACTACTTTTTACTGCAATAATCGAGATACACGCGGGCGGAACCGCGGGCGAAAGCTAGTTAATCAATAAATGCAGTTCTGTGATCGATAAGACGATGGTACAATTTTGTTGTAAATTTTAGGATCTAAAATAATGAAGGGCAGTAATTATCACCGGATCTTGGAAGTTTTTTGCAGCCATTGGAAAAATGTACCTTGCGAGGTTAACTTCAAGGTATATAATCACTTGTACAATTTAAGGAATCCATTTTGTGTAGCCTCGTGTTAATTCTGTAACGAGTGAGTTAAGTAACTGTTTTTACATAAGAATGTTGATTATTTTATTTATTCTCACTTTAAAGGTATTTTGATCAGGTTAAGGAGACGTTATGTCGGTTATACACATAAATCCCTACTAATATTATAAATGCGAAAGTAACTCTGTCTGTCTGTCTGTCTGTCACACTTTCACGCCTAAACCACTAAACCGATTTTGATGAAATTTGGTATGAAGATAGAAATGAACTTGGGAAAGGACATAGGATACTTTTTATCGCGAAAATTAAGGTAGAAGGGTTTGAAATAGGGAAAGAAAGATTGTGTCGAAGTTCCTTATTAGCAAACATAAAATCATGTAAGATTGTTTAATCTACTCTTACCCTATCGCGCTATATAAACGAATTCCACGCGGGCGAAGCCGCGGGCGGAAAGCTAGTCCAGTAATAATACTGGCTAAGTAGTTTAGCCTAATTGAAGATTTACTTCATTCCTAATTGAATTCACATTGTGGAATGCATTCCACAAGTCACTATAAAGTTATGTCTTACAATATCAAAGTATTTGTAATAATTCAAAAATAACCGTTTAAAACTTCATGGAATCCCACATAAATTCATATTATAGATTTAAAACGAATGCTACGTCTGTATTCTATTAATAACATATCTGAATAGTTTTGCCGTGTTTATTTTCCTTAATATTTAAACCAATGCATATAATAACGTATTTTATGATCACTAAATAACTGCTGGTTAATTGTGAAATCATCGTTTATTAATGAAAATTTATACGTAAATAGATATTAATATAAAATAAGTACCATGATTCAATATTAAAGATTTAAGAATTATATTAGAATCATTCACTAAATAAATATACCTAAGTAGTTATAATTTAAATAAATTACTCATTTCTAGTCGCACTATAATAGACACCATCTTATTGTGTTAATTACCTGAGTATATGGTTGATATCTATGTATCTACATTTATGTACTCTTTATAGTAGTAGTTGTAATATACATGATCATCAACAACCCTTAAGTGACCACAAATTGATATGACCTTTCTTTAGGAAGGTGGTTTTGGTTTACAACACACGCTGGTCAGACGGGTTGGATAGGGTTATTTTCAAGTCTTCCTTTAGTTTACTCCCTTGGTGACCTATTACAACACCTATGGACTGAATAAGGGTGGTGACCATCCGTCACCATACGGAGAATAGACAAATTATGTGTCAATCATTCATTCATAATCCCATGCCGATTTAGCTAAAGCCGTATGGTGACTGTTTTTGACTTATGTATCACAACTTGATATCATCATCATCATCATCATCAGCCTATCGCAGTCCACTGCTGGACATAGGCCTCTCCAATTGCACGCCACTCAGTTCGATCCTCGGCGACTCGCATCCAGCTCCTGCCAGCCGTCTTGCGCAAATCATCACTCCACCTGGCCTATAACTTGATATACGAATACCAAAGTAACAAATGTATTTCGAGTCACTTGATATGTCGTTGTACTTGTAAATTTATCTGTTTTAATTAAATAAATACATATTAAACTATCGTACATTATCTTATGTTAACGAACATCACAAATAAAATACCAATATAATGTTATATGCGTTAATACAATGCATCCGTTCATACAGTCTTGACCTGGTAACTCTTAAAAAAGGCATACAAACCATTCTGCACTTAATTTCTCCTGTCAATACTGATCATAATTGTGCATCACATATAGATAGACTATAACACAATCAGCCCTTGTGTGTGCTCACAGCATATACATAAAACTGTTTATTTCCTTTAAAATGCATTTATTATATGTAATAATTTATTGAAATAGTCTCGAGATTATCGCAATGTAAATGATGCTACTTGAAAAATGATAACCCTACTAATTAAAAATGTTTCATCAAACGATCTTTGTTGTTCTATAATGACATGTCATATACATTGATGACTTGGACTATGACTTGTTAGGCGAGGTTCGGGACATATGTATCTCGACTTCGACTTTGCTTGTAATAGTTCGTATCGTGACGGGTTAAGAATACGGAGTGTCACCAACCCTATTCATCCCGTGAGTATTGTAAGACCCGCCTACAGAGCAAACTACAGTGTAAAAAGCACTGTAAATACATGACACATGAGCTCATTACAAACCTGACTGGCCAAAGTGGTATAGTAGACTAAAACCTCCTTTGCGTGGAAGCTATTTTCAACAGATTTCTTATTGTTCGACGATTGGTGCTTGATCCCGGTGTCGAACTTACGGTAGTTTCTTCTTCAGACTCCAGTGTGATTGTGATATTAAGATATGTCGTATAGGAAACATTGCTCTATCCGAAACGAATGAAGCGCAACCTCCATAAACCACTTCACCCAATATTATTTATCGTGTTGTCCTCGCGGTTTTTACTTTACACTAAAATAGCTTCTATATGACTTTTAAATCCTTCTTCCAGAATGAGGTAGTTACTGAGAAGTTCAGTAAAACCGATAAATCTTTCCTATACATTAACATACGCACTTGTCCCTCATGTCATAGTAATGAAGTTGTCTATTCTTAGATTACTTAGCGTTGACCACATGGTACCTTAGGCTATGGTACAAGTCAAGTGATCTGAATATTAATGCCTAGTGTGAGAATTTCGCGTATACTCACTGAGAAGTTCAGTAAAACCGATAAATCTTTCCTATTCATTAACATACGCACTTGTCCCTCATGTTATAGTAATGGAATTGTCTATTCTTAGATGACTTAGCGTTGACCACATGGTACCTTAGGCTATGGTACAAGTCAAGTGATATGCATCTGAATGCCTAGTGTGAGCATTTCGAAAAAACTCACTCTCGACGGTACGGCAAACGCATTTGGCGCTGCGATTGGTGAAAATTTCACTGCAGGCTAATCACAATGCCGGCCTCTTCTGTCTAAGTACAAGCCCAAAAGGGCCTATAGATTACACTATTATGACACTGAATGTGTTAGTATGTTATGGAATGTGATTTTTTATTTTAGTTGTCGTGTGTGAGTTCGTAGTGATAGGCGTTTATTTTTGCATGTAAATCTAAAATGTGTGTGTGAAGATTACCCATGCAAAAAAATTACAGATTATTTTGTATCGGAAAAACATGCAATCGCTATTCCTCTCCAGTCCACCGTGTTGCTCTATGACCTGCAGTTAAGCTAGTGACTTGGATTCTTATCTATTGTGGAAAGTCACTCGAGCACCATGTAACTTAATCGCTACAATAACACCGCTGTGGTTACCGGTTACGTAGCTATTGATATCCCGTGCTGATTGTGTGTACCTACACACCTTGATGTGTCGTACACACCTTTTACTAGTAACTGTACTACTGTACATATTTTATAATGGTATATTGAGCAAACGACCAGACGCTCCACTTGGTAGTAAGTGCCAGGACACCTGCGACTCAAACGTCACAAGCGAGGAGTCGCTGTTTGGCCATCAATAGGCAAAGACCACACAATTTTTTCTTATATTAATAATTTGCTATACGAGAAATATTAGTCTTTTATATAGTTGAATATTTGGATAGTGTGGATTCCCTGTGGCCAAATGAAGTGTCGACTTGCGTAAGAAGGGCTCTGTAGTGTGCCTTTAAAGAGGCCTATGTCCAGCAGTGGACTGCAACGGGCGGACGATGATGAGTTGCTGTAGGCGGTTAGCTATTTTATTTGTTCGAGTTTTTTTAAGGTATCCAAGTTTTTGTCACTTATTGATGACTCAAGTCAGATTTAATGTCCAAAATAAGCCTTTTTATATTTAATCGTACTTTCTGTATTTAGTACAGTAAGATTCTCGTTAGATAAGTTATTGCGGTTTCTTTTAAGAATACATTTTAAAGAAAGTCATGTGTCATAATCAATCATGTGTAACATTCGAAATGTTGTTCCGAAGGCACTCGTTGTACAATACAATCACTGTCAACCTATTTACCTTCCATATTTCGTATGACACATCGATATATCATGCCCGTAAAAGTTGTTACAAACGCTTGTACTGTTGAATTCGTCGAATGAGCCGTGTCGTCCATATGTGCACCCATAAATGGGCATGTTTTAGCCGCCATATGCCGTGGTGTGTACCACAGCACCGTGTCCAGCTCACGACTGGTCATTATGGTGCATTGATTAACTGTAAACGGCTTTGAATAGCAATCAACGATCTCATTGAAATAGGCTGTTTTTTAAGACCAGCACAGTATCGATATGTTGCTGAGATCACGCTGTTTGCCTTTTCCATGTCACAGGTACTCTGAATTGCATTTGAGACCTTTACCACTACTGTTTTTGGCACTATAATTCACACACGAAACGAATAACTGTGTTAAGCACTTTTTACGTGAAATTAGTCTTTGTATATAATTATCAATCAAACAGTCGTCTTATTAGTGTAAAGGCTTTGTCTCCTAAGAGACCAGTTTCCCGTGTGTCAAATGCAAACAAGTCTAGACGAAATATCAATAAATATCAAAAATTTTAATTTAACAAGAGGTTTATTGTTACAATTTGGTACGTCGTAGGTAACATAACAAGTATTACAATTATATTTGTATGTCAAATACATTTACTTGTTACAATTTCACATAAAATTGCTGAATTACTTCGTTGATAGTGATCTTAATATATCTCGCTATTTTGCCAGTCTCGAATTTTACGATCAGATTTATGTTTTAATCAAACGAAATTCTTCCAATTATGGCAACGTACCAACATTTAAACAACTTTAAGTACGAACAATACCAAAGTTTGCGCAGAAAAGCGGTTTGCGTAACCATGTGGCGCCTTACATGGTATAAGTCGGGCCGGACTGGGACCTTCAAGAAGTGGGTCGTAGTTAATGCCATCTGGTTGGACAGGGCGCGATGTAACCGTGGTGTAATACCACCGTAACGGTACCACTCAGCCTGGCGAGATAACCGCCAGTTAATTAACATTCTGACGATACGCCATTCCGGTTTTGATCCTTTTACGGCGAGACGATGGTTTTTAACATTGTACAACTCGTATGAACACTCATTCGTGTTATGTAAACTCCTCTCATAGTACATTTTACTCGGCGATCAAATTGCACATACATATTTCACGAATGTTTTTTTTTTTAAAACTCTTAAGCAACTTTTCTGTAATGACTATTTGATAATAACTGATAATTTTGTGTGAAGTCATCTTAAATATTCTTTCATCATTTTTTATTGTTAATCAATGAAATGCGACAATTAAGTATTCATCTGCCAACATTGCAAGGTCTCATATTCTATTCGAACTCTGTTCAAGTATTTTGGAGTTAACATTCTATACACGTAGTAGCAGTATTACTTTGTGTGTAGTATGTCAACTCTCAATGGTGTTTCGTATGATTTTTTTCGGCATTTGTGATCCCACTTTGCATTCAATTAGCTTTGCTCAATTAAAATGAGTTCTACTGAACAATTCCAATTTAGGAAAAAGGCATAAATGACTCAAATTTTAGAGAATTTCGGTTCTATTTAAATTTACTTTTTTGACAAATACGAGATGAAGTTGGTAGAAAATTACATGCATATTTACAATGAAATTTGTCATGAGTTGTATTTGAATTTCTTTGTTAAATTTAATTATTTATAACCTATATTGCTAACTGTCTATCTTAGATCTAGATGTTTAAATTTATAATATGTAACTATCTAATACTTTACTGGCTTTATTAGCATGAAAACTTAATATCTATACCTTTTTTATTTTATTTTTCAAATTATTTTTCACTTTACCTTTGTGGTTATTTTATAACACTGTTTCTAATTATCGCAGAGTGATATTACATTTGTTGCACCTCAAAAAATACTATTAAAACCTGACTGTTGCATAGATGACATCCACAAACGAACAATCAAACAAAGAAGATCTTTTGCTACAATATATTATTAATTATATGATTAGTGTAGATCAGATATAAAGTTAAGTGAACTCACCGTTTGACTCTAACAGGTGTACTTTATTGTTCCTGCTATTGTTGATATATCTATGGTGCGAGTGACGTCATGGTGCCCCCGTGATCGGTTCACAGCATTGTGTCAAACGTGGTATAGTGTACATCCTTATTGGAGCACTTGCATTCACTTTCAATAGTTTCAACATTCAATTATGGATAGCTTTACAATTATGTTTGCGAAAGAAGTTTATCCTCTTGTGGATTGTACTTTTTGAACAAATTAAAAGGAGTTCTTAACAATTTTTTTCAATTTTTTTTTAGGTTTTGTATAATTTGAATCACAGCAAAAATAGGAAAATATTATTTACCTCTTAAGTTTGAATCATAAAGATGAAGAACAGGCCTTATGATAATAAATAAATATTTCGGACGAATGATGCACAATATCATCTAGTTCCCAACTATGCAGAGCTTGTGCCATTGGTACTAAACAACTGATATAAATACATACATATATACTTTTTTTGTTACTACAAATATTTAATATTAAGTTCTTTATTTGTTGCCATAGAAAAAAACGACTACTTCAAAATTAACTTTTTGTTTTTTCTTTTGCAGGTAAGTTCCCGTTTCGATACTGCACATCGTAGAAGTATAATTTTAATCAATTACTAAAGAAATAAACACTTTCGATAGTTTCTACACTTAATAATATATTTAATGGTATTAGTGATCTATTCCTCATAAAATCGATATATCATAGAGTTGTGCGAGAGCGGTCGGAACCGGTTGCTTTACCGTTGCCAGTGGCATTTCGTTTGTCCCAGGTTCCGACCCGGTCGAGACGGCGCGACCTCATTTTGATTAAAAGCTAAAGTATTATTTTCGTCCAGTTCAGATATTGGTTTCGAGAGCATTTTTCCTTAAATTCTTTTCAAAATCGTCTTAAGTCTGATAAATGTCAAAACGGACTCTGTTCTTGTTGGGTTCTTAAAAAAAATATGGTTTAATTTTGTCAATTTTAATATGTTTTTAACCGACTTCAAAAAGAAGGAGGAGGTTCTCAATTCGTCGGTTTTTTTTTATTTTATTTTTTATGTATGTTCAGCGATAATTTCGTCGTTTATGAACCGATTTCAAAAAATACTTTTGCATTGAAATGGGCTTAGCTTACAGGTGGTCCCATCGTCACCATATCGGGATCTGATGATGGGATCCCAAGGAAATCGAGGGAACTCCTCAAATATCATAGACACAATTGTCGCGATTTGGGTACTAATAGTTTTTCATTGAAGTCGGTTCCTTTTTGTTAAAATTATTGTTTGTCGACTTGATTGACCACCACACTATTTATTTAGAATTCGAAGAGTGTTCTGAACTTCGGAATGAGCATCTGACCGTTTCTTTCTGTCTTTCCTTAAGCTACTCGACTTTGCCTATCGAATGTGATCTTTATAAAGTTAAACTTACTAAATTACTGCAGAGTAATTATGTAACTCATCAACCCTTTTGATTAATAGAAGCCTATCAAAATTGTAAGGTTCATATTTGTTTCACGTAGTTCAGTTTCTTTAGTCTATAAATCGGTCGTTCCGTTACGTGGTCGGTCATTGTCGCCGGTATGGGTCGGAGGCCATACTGCGTTACTGTTTTTATTGTTCTTTCCTTGTCATTGTTTATTTTTTGTGGCAAGGAAAATGTCTTCTTTGGTTTGCTAGTACTTTGGTTCACTATGCGTCACTAATTTTGAATAGAGAAATTTAAACTGCGATCGTATCCCTTTTTTTTTATTGTACTCTGCCTGATAGAAAGCATTTGTGGATTCTAAGAGCAGTGGTGGTCACCATATTCATTGCTAATACAGACAAAGCCACTAACCCAAACTATGATGGCATATTGGAATCCTTTTGTATCATATCCTCTGGTCTTGTACTCACTAACGAAACATGACAACGAATCCCATTTTAATTTGGTCTTCTGTGAGAGGATAGTAGCGACCCGGTGCATTCCTTCTGAAATCAACGTGACTCTACTACCTTGAAATCTTTTGAGAAAACAGTAATTAGGATATTACCAAAAACAGTCACAAAAATTACACGCGCAACTGTAAGACTGAATAATCAAAGAAATGCTTTAAATTAATGAATACCTCATTTGATTATTACTGCCCGATTATAAACAATTACTTTTCTCACATACAATTTATTCCAACATCGGTAATGCCCTTATGTTTTTACTGTGACTGCGCCCCTACTAGTCTTCAGCTAATAAATATTTAACACCATGGTGTTACTTCCTCGGCGTGTCTAGTAATATTCCTTCATGTTATTTATTGAATGTTACTGTCGGTTCCTGACTACTTAGCCGTAGGTAGGTCATGTGTTCAATTCTCACTTGGAAAAACTAATTGTGTAATGACACCATTATTTTCAGTGGCTTTTGGCTTTCAGACGGCAAAACATCCAACGTCAAGATTAAGTAGCCACAACGTGTCTTGCCAGTCCCCAACCCGCACTCGGCCAGTGTGTTGACTTATGACCTTAACCCTATCCTGAGAGGAGTCTCGAGTCCCGCAGTGGGACGTTATGGGTTGTTGATGACTGGTGAAATTAAAGTGTGCCTTATAAAAATCATCATAAAGTTTTAATTGATGTAATTAGCAACACCGTCTCTCGTTCATGAGACCATATGGTTAACTGGACAAGTTCTGCTACGATACGAATTGTTTATTCGGAGTAGCTAGCCCAATAACTGCCATACTTCAAGCACCCGCCCATTCTGAATTCTAATGTCCAGACTTAACGACTTACTATCTGTTTCCTATTGGAATTTGAACCCAGTGTCAATATACGTAAGGATTAATTACGACCTTGTCGTGATCTAACTGGAAATGTAGCAAGGTGCGTCAAGGACATCACTTAACGTTTGTCTGTGGTTGTTTCAACTTTTTTTAACCAGTTCGTGTCTTAGAGCCAGGGTTGCTAACGCTAGGCTAAGGAGTAAACTAAGATTTATCATGAAGCATTGGGAGTCACATAACTTTTACCTTTTTCAAATGATACTCACATCTCACGCCCTGCTGCCAATTTCTTTGTTTTCTTTTTCATAAACTATTTCTTTAGTCCATCGAATTTTAACTGACCATGAACACTGATCTGATATGTTAGTGTTTCTGCCAACTCAAATTGAGTATGCCTCTTACAGACATACGTTCTGCAGTAGACTACGAAATACTGAAAACTTGAAGTAGAAAAATAATTCTGCTGTTCTAGCACTGACCCTCAATATTATTTTACTAATTTGTTACTAACTAGACAACTAATAACTAGTTATTTGAATCGTATATGTTTTTACAAATGACAAATTTTGTACATATCTGCGACAGCCCTAAAATACCCCGCCCGCGCCCCGCATCGTCCTCAACGTACGAAGGCCGGCGCATGCGCAACCTCCTCGATTTTTGAATACCGAATCAAATATGGCACTGGTTACCGGATGTATAGTGTGCGTCTAACGATTTGCTGAAATTTTATTTATCTCTCCTATTGTCTGAATAATTTAATGTGATGTTATAAAAATATTTAAAGCGCTTTATGATTTACTCATCTGGATTTATTTGGCGTGACGTATGTTTTTGTTCTATGATTTAATTTTTATAGTAGTCGGTCACGCTTATTTGTCGTAATGACCGACGTGATGGTCTTGTGGTTCTTTCAAACTTGAAAAAATCTTATATTGAATTTGGATTTTAATATTGTCTTTTAATATTATGTATATAATATAGTAGCCACAACGTGTCTTGCCAGTCCCCAACCCTCACTCGGCCAATGTTTGACTTAAGACCTTAACCCTATCCTGAGAGGAGTCTCGAGCCCAGTAGTAGGACGTTATGGGTTGTTGATGACTGGTGAAATTAAAATGTGCCTTATAAAAATCATTTTAACGTTTTAATTGGTGTAATTAGCACCACCGTCTCTCGTTCATGAGACCATATGGTTAACTGGACAAACTCTTCTATGATACGAATTGTTTATTCGGAGTAGCTAGCCCAATAACCGCCATACTTCAAGCACCCACCCATTCTGAATTCGAAATCGAAATCCATTCTGAATATATTTTTCGTGTAACTTTGTTGCTCACTCGGAACTCGGAAATGTAACCGATATTCACGTTTTTTCTGGCGTGCCTAAGATGGGATACTTTTTATATCGTATTTTTTTTATTTAAGTAGCAGAGTCACGCGGTTTTACTCGCGGGTATTCTTTTAAATCGCGAAGCTTGTCTAAAATAGCTTAAGTTACGTCCTATCTCATCATCATTCTGCCAGTAAAAGTACCGTCGAAATCGGTCTAGCCATTCCAGCGATAACCCGAAACAAACAAACAGACAGAAAAAATACAAAACTGCTTTTTTACGGACCGAAAAAAGAAGTTCTCAATTCGACAGAATTTTTAAAAAAATATACATCTTATTTTCAAGTCGGTTAAAATACCTATACATTAAGAGGTCAACATAAGACGTTAGTTTATCACATGTTTCGCTCAATTAAATAATATTATTAATAGTATTATTTGTACGTATTAATTAGTGTTAAATTGGTATGTTCTGGATCAAATGATTCGCTAATTGGAATAGTTGTATGTTTATTAATTTCAATATAAGGTAATGCGTTTATCATATGCCCTGCAGCTGTACAATGACCAAGACTAGGAATATTAAAATTAATTAATGTTTCACTAGCTGAGTCCCGCGGTGTTACCCGCGGTTATGATTTCAAATTACGAATAACGCCGCGTCTAAAGACAATATCCTAAGTTACTCTTTATGTCATCAGATTTCTATCAGTGAATCATCTTCCTAGCCTTATTCCCAAGTTGATTTGGGGTCTACTACTAGTTCAACCGGTTTTACCTGAATATCAGTTTTTCCACGGAGCGACTGGCATCGGACCTCCGCAACCCTAAGGGAGAATTGAAATTCGAAGATTGAACTAGTTGTCAGTATATTTGAGGGCACTGACTTCCCAATAACGATTGCCATAGATGTTCATGACAACCGAGACCGACGGCTTTACGTGCTCTCCGAGGCACGGGCGTGAATCACCGCCAAACTTCCAAACTCGGGGCTGCTATTAGGAATTTCCTAAGAAAACCCCACAACACAAAAACACTTTTTGGCCCGACCCGGGATTTGAACCCGAGACCTCTTGATTAGCAGTCGCATACGCGAACCACTAGATCAACGAGGCAGTTACATTTCTGTCAGTGAATGTCCCGCCTAAATCGATAAAAGACATCTAAGCACTAAGGTGTCCCTTAAAGATGACAAAAATGTGACTAAAGGTTATCTAACTCTCCCTAAGTAGCCCCTTTACATTGAGAGGACGTTTGTGAAAACGGCCATCAGAGTCACAAATGCATTGCCGCTGTTTTAGCCGCCAATTTTGAGTATAGGGTTTGTAATCATTTTCGATGGTGATGCTATCTAGGATGCAATAGAAAGTGATGGACCTTCTCTGGCGTCGAGTTTAGTTCAGTGCGTCTACCGATTTTTATTGCTTTTACTTCATAATTGAATTCATTTACACATTGATGTTAAAATATCTGCATAAAGAGATGAATTCTCATACTTAATTGTGTATTAGCATGGGCCCACCCACATTGCGCAGGCGCCCCTCGCTCTGGTTCAACGTCCGTGATGTTATGTGCAAATGTCATTGTACACGTACGTACATCACAATAACAGGATAATTATTTTCAATAATACATCGCTAATCATTTCAGTGTATATTAAAACAACATAAATTCTGATTTTGTTTTTAACAGACTCCAATAATTTTAACAAAAAGGAACCGACTTCATAGAAAAACTATTCCGAATACCCAAATTGCGACAATTGTGCCTATGATATTTGAGGAGTTCCCTCGATTTCCTTGGAATCCCATCATCAGATCCCGATATGGTGACGATGGGGCCACCTGTAAGCTATGCCGAATCGAATGCAAAAAGAATTTTTAAAATTGGTTCATAAACAATGAAATTACCGCTAAACATACATAAAAAAAACCGACGAATCGAGATACTCCTCCTTTTTTTTATAGTCGGTTAAAAACAGGAGATTCACTAATGAGACTGTTTTTTTGCTTTTGACATCAAAACTCTGTCATTTAAGTTAATTTTGGCTAACGCAGGTTGTCTAGAGAAAGTACCTAAGTTACTCCTTACATCATCAGCTATAAGCCAGTGAAAATCCCTGCAATATAGGTCCAACTGTTCCAGAGATAATTGAAATTTAATGAGTACTTGGTCAGTGAGGTTCTTCAATAGGTATGTTATCTATGACATTGTCGTAGGGTATGATTATCACGATATTTTGGTGAATCATTTCATTATTATTAATAACAATCACTTGATAAGGTTTGGGGAATATCCGTGTTATGTTAATGTGAATGCAGTTTGGTTTCTTTTATAACAAAGTTTCACTACAATAATACAAAAACTAGAGGAACAAAAAATGCTTTATGTATTGGTATTTATTACTAAACAATTACTTAGATTTTAAGGTTTATGATGGATTTATGAAGTGCCGTGCCCTAAATATTACGTCATCCTTCTGTTATGATTTTAATTCATCATCATCATCGGCCCATCGCAGTCCACTGCTGGACATAGGCCTCTCCAATTGCATGCCACTTGTTTCGATCCTCGGCTTCTCGCATCCAGCTCCGCAAATTATCTCTCCAAATTTATTAATATGTACGAAATGATATTAACGATTTCGTTGAACTATAACACAATATCTGTTCAATATAATTTAGAAACGTTTGCATAATATTACCTACCTTAATTTTTCCTAGAACGCAATGCATCCAAACGTACGAAACGAACAACATGGTATTTCAATCGTTTCGTAGTCAACATAAAAATTCAATAGTAAATTTGATAAGATTAATAGATCTCATCTTACAAGGGACCTAGCTTTACTCGACTGAAAAATCATGTTACCCGTTCAATTTATTTGCCAAATAAATTTCAACGTTAAGCTGTCGGTCCCGGTTGTCTTGAATATCTATGACAATCGTTATTGTGCAGTCGTTACCCACAAATATGTTGACATATAGTTCAGCCTTCGGATAGCAGTTACCCTCAGGGTTGTGTAGGTCCAATGCCAGTCCTTCCGTGTAAAAACTGATATTCAGGTAAAACCGGTTGACCTAGTGGCCGACCTCAAAAAATCTTGGGAATAAAGGCTAGGAAGATGAGAATTTTAACTTGAAGCAATAAAAACGTCTCTTTCTCAGTAGCCTTGCATTATAAGTATTGAATATTAATATAATTGCACGCTATCTTTTGTCTAAAGTGTCGATCGGCTACAAAAGATGTTATTACTTTTTAACCGCTGCGATCTGGCCGCAAAGCATTGAGGTCACCTCGCGGGCGCCACTATTGTCTGCTGACTGTGATCATTGAGAAATACATTGATTATGTCTCGATCAGTGCTTAGAATTATGACGACTGTGGTATTTGGGTTATTTTGACTTTGAATACTAATGAACTGACTAAACGATTGAGTTATAAATTGCCACAACAGCTGGCAGAAGCGATTTTTTTAAGACTACCTCATGGAAATAATGGAGCATGAGTGACCCACACTATGGCGGCCTAGCATGCTAGCCTATGGGCCTCCAGTCTCGCACTCTCCAGGACCGCAAAAATGCTGTCAATTTAGGTTGGTCTAGCCCATTCGTACGGAAGTCAGCGTGACTCTACCATTCTATGGTGCTGATAATAATAGTATCCCGTGATCCTATGTCCTACGTTTGCAATGAATATGTGACAACTTGACCAGCATACCTGAATTTGAAATGTATCCCAATCTATTTACCTTGACTGATTGCTCGATCAACGCAGAGTCTACAATGCTGGTGTTTGAAACTTGAAATTTCGGCATCTGATGCTTTTATACTGTAAGCAGAAAATAACAAAGGATTTTTTAAAATCGCACCGCTCAGCAAACCGCCGACGGCAAAACGAGCAGTCGTATTCAACTTGGTCTTTTTCAAAGTTCAATATAAGAATTAAAAACACGAGTGAAGCCGCAGACTAAGTAGACAGTTTTTAATACATATGTATTCAAAACTGTGGTAAGATTTTACACACTCGTCGAATGACCTTGTGTCTTTATACATTAAACATTTTATGTTATGGGTATAACACATCAGTCCGAAGAAAGTCATGACCTCATAAGGAATGTGTGTCATGCTCGTAAAATATTTACTATTATAATGAGTTATCGTAACGAGCGACAATAGGCAATTGTCATGTAACTTTAGTTTACATTAACCCTCCGTGAGAACGCCCAACAACAACACCAGAAGGAAATCTGTATCGAACAATTTCCGGGGAAAAATCTATTGTTTCAATGAATGGTGTCATCTGTAAGTTAAGTAGAGGATTACCCACTCTGTTTTATTGGCGATATAGTTGTTTTTTCCCTGGAGAGAGGCATGCCAAAAGTCATGCTTCGGCTACTGGAGTGATACAACGCTCCTCCACGTAAAATCGATGTACCAGTGTGTGATTACCTGAACTCATAAGCCTTTATTAGTGCACTATACACTACTTCGACACAAACGGTCACCCATCTCGGTACTGTCCGCGCCGTCGTTGATTACCCTTGGTGATTGTTTCCAATCATCTAAGACTTGTCTCTGCTCACTTGCATTAAAAACTGATTATTTATGCAACAAGGCATTGTTTGAATTAGTTAAAACGAAAATATAAGTGTCTAGTTCCTCGAATGCAGATGTGGATCTCAAGTATTCCCGCTAAGTTAAAAGTTGGTTAAGTAATCAGAAAGAGTATGTAGCCATGTTGGACAAAGTAGACATACTATCTTTGCCATCCTATCTCTTGCGGGAGAATCATTTCTGTCTACTTAAGTTTACGATTAATCTTTGTTGGGAATACAATCACTTGATCAGGGGAAGTAAATAAAAATAATTCTTATTGTGATTTTAATCATTATTTTATTGAACTCTTCCATTCGTCACTTATCTGAATAAATGTACGGCATAATCAATGACAAGTATTGGCGGCGCGTCGAGCGTGAGTCAAATCAAAATGCACATTACGATGTGAATGGATTGAACATAATTAACTATTGAAGAAAAATTTGTATGGTTGATTGTATCCGTTTGCTTGAATCTTCTTTTTCCTTTGGATTAAATTGTGTCCTTGACGCTGGTAATTTTTTTTCTTCACTTTCGAATAGGCGGAAAAAACAAAAAGTCGATATAAAATGCATGTTTCGATGGATACGTTAGCGCAAGCTCAGATTCTAGTATTTGAACATGGACTGGGTAGCAACACAGCACCTATAATGTTATTGTATGTTAAGGTCACCCAGTCAATAAATTATATCTACTCGATAATAAAAGTTTAAAGTAGTAAAATACTTTGTAGGTAGAAAACAAGTTCTGAGATCTCCATTTATCAATTTTGGTATTCGTAGAATTATATTGGTAATAAATATATTTACAATACTTAAAGAAGAAGAAGAATTGAAAACAAAAAATCGACTACTTGAATAGAAACTCGGAAAACAAAACCTTCCTTCTAACGTAGTCTTGTTAAAAAGCCATAAAGCCTGTTTTGGAAAACTTTCTTTAGTCCAATAGACGAAGTAACGACAATCGGCAACTAAAGACTTGCAATAAATGTTTAAATTTTTTTAATAATCGTCAGCAGTACTGTCTAGGTAGCCAATAATAATCTAGAATATTTCCACTCTGAAGTATGAAAACAACTATAAACATCAATAAAAAATGATTGTCACACTACTTGTTTAACGACTCACAAACAAAGCATTAAACCCTCGTTTGGTGAACACAAACCCTATCAAATCATCATTTCACTCAGCAACCAAAGACGTATATGAGACAGCGCCATGTCTATTTATTCGACAAGCTAGTTCTGGCTGATGTCCAACTATCTAATACTGAGCTTTTAAGGTACCGCCTTGCGGAGTAACCAATTCTGCTGGTAGCATGGCCGTAGCTAGGGGGGGGCATTGTGGGGCAATGCCCTACCTTAAAATCACAATGCCCTACCTTAAACGATCCTCATGCCTATGTTAAGGATACCTACTATTTTTACTTCTGCCCTACCTGTAACCTATGTTGCCCTACCTTAAATTCGACTATAGCTACAGCCCTGGCTGGTAGGCGACTTAATTATTACTGTTAGTGATGTTGATGACTTAATTATTACTGACATCAATTTAGAGGAACACAAAGGGAGGATCTTCCGATTGAGAATTTCTCTATCGCGATTCAGGATTAGTAGTTACTCCGTATATATCATTTCTTCGTGGTTCAGTGTTTCTTCGGTAGATGGCGCTGTTGTATGTTTTTCGCTTGCGCTGTATGTGAAAGTCACCACACGCTGGATACTTAAAAACGTACATATATCCCCAGATAATACGAATATATGTATATGTGTCTAGTTCCTTGAATGCAGATATGGATCTCAAGTATTCCCGCTAACATGAGTAACCTTGATACGAGAGTGACTGGATGTTGAGAACTTAATAATATGTAATGTTACGATTTGCACTCCACGTTTTTAACCTTGGCGGCGTCGCGGTCAAAAACTAGTACTGGAAAAGTTTGGATTGATGTTTACAACCTCCGATCATACTATTGTTACTATCATATCAGAATGATTGACGGAATAGATCTGAATGAAACAAATAGCACAAGACTATTTCGTTTAATAAACGGTCTATAATCCTTACTAATAATAAAAACGCGAAAGTTTGTAAGTATGTATGTTTGTTGCTCTTTCACACAAAAACTACTGAACGGATTTGGATGAAACTTTACAGTAATATAACTTAATATATATATCAGAATAACACATAGGCTACTTTTTACTGCAATAATAACACACGGGTGGAGCCGCGGTCATAAGCATATATAATAATCGCTAGCAAAGCAATATAAAAATGCCACAAACACAATTTGAAAGAATAATATTGTGGTGACGGTTGACCTTAGCCCAACATGGACAGTGCCGTACGCAAAACTTGTGGACATATTTAGCTTCTCGCTATGAGTCATATTAACGGTCTTGTCGCCGAGTTTGTCCAGTTTTTACACAACATCTAATAAACTAGACACATGTGCCGATCTCTGAATCATTGCAAGTTGAGTTTGAATTGTTTCCGTTGGTAATGTGCTAATTATGGAACAGCTTCAATGTTCAACTGGAATTAAATTGGAATCAAATTACTTTTGCAAATTGTAACTATGAAAGGGAACTCGTATTTGCAGTATCCATGGCTTATATTCTTAGGAATAATACCAATAATAGACAGGTTTAATGTTGGTATTATTATTAGAAATGTATCAATAAATGCTATGTGTTGTAATCGTCATCATATTTTTGAGACCAATTATCACTACATTCAGTTCTGTCTGCTCTGTCTGGTATCGTTAAAACCTTCCCACATAATTGAATAGCAGAATACACCTGGAAGTTAAAGCAGCAGTGTCTTACTTTTGATACTTATCAATCAAGGGGAGGGTTTTTAAGGAGTTTGAGTCTGGTAACCTCACTCACTCGGCGAAATGAAGCGTAAAAATTGCTTAGTTCTTGACGGTTTTCTGTGGGGCTGTGGTGTCACTCAGGTCGAGCTTACATATTATGCTGCCTACACAATACTCTAGAAAAGAGTCTATCTAGCATGTTGATTTTTAAAAAACTTTACTTCGGGTGTTCACTACCTAACTGCAGATCTACACTTATGATTATCACAACAATTGGTTATTAATTTTAGAGATTATAAATTCCGTATCAATGCTTTAAAAAATTACTCATCAAAACACAAAGGGTGTATTCAATTAGCGCCGGTCATGCTCAACCGGAGTTTCAGACAAAGAAATACATGTTTTGCATGATGCAGTTTTTATACCAACAAATACTATGTGTTAATATATAATATTATGAATTGTATGATAATTGCATCTAAAATATTTTGAGTAAGCCGTCAGAATCCAGTTTTGGCTTGCCTTCCTGCTTTAGTGCAGTGGGACTTGTTTGGTAGGTTGATATTTAACTCGTTGTATTCCTATTATCTTATCACGTGATTATTCGGTAAGCTTACTACTAGTAGATAGGTATTAATTGTCTATATTTATTTAAAATATCCCTTGTCATATCCATGAAGTTCAAAGTTAATGCGAAATTGTGTAATGATAGGGTTACTGAAGCCATATTATCAAGAAAAAATATTTATTTTTTGGTACACTCGTTCACAACTTGTGATAATGGCGATAGTTATCGGCGAAATTTCGTTGATGAATTTAAAAATATATTTCTTGTATGAAACATTCTTTAACTTTTTATATAGAAATACGATATTAATAAATTACTTAAACAGCACCTCGTGTTTTGTTTCTATTCGTATGATTTCTCGAACTCCTTAGTTTTATGTTAGTGTGTCCGTGATTGGTGAATGTGCGAAAAGAATATGAAAAGAAAGTGTCGTAATATATGTAAGGCAATTATCATATTCGATTCATGCCCCTATATGGTGTATGTCCTATATGGTGGTGCAAATTTACTGTATTCTGAATTGTACATGAGCGAGCACTCTCTCTCCTTAAAGGTTTATATAAGGATAAACCTCCATAGAAATCCGGCTTTACGTTATCTGTTGTCTTTGGCAACTGAAAAGTGGATTTCCAGAATCTAATACATTAACTATAAACAACTAGTGATATCAGAGTCTCGTAACCTCGCATGATATACCTGTTGCAGCAATTGAAACAGTTACAAAAGATGAAGCTGTTTATTTTATGATCATCATCATCATCATCATATCGCAATCTACTGTTTCCCATGGGCCCTCTACAATTGCACGCCAGTGGGTTCGATCCCCAGCTGTTTATTTATTGTCTACTAAACCTCAAATGTATTTGATTTTTTCAAAATTACATCAGTTCATCTTAATACGGAATGTAAAAATAAGTATATTTACAGTAATGTACTTGTCTCCTGAAATGTTTGGCAGCTGCTAGTACAATTAGCAATGTTTTATACGAAGTGCAATCCAATAAATCCACAAAAAATCGTTTTATTTCAATGTACCTGATGAGTAATACTTTTTTAATTTCAGAAAAAGTAAATAAAAGTAATTTTGTTGTCATTTATGCAAAGAATGAAATCGACTCTTGGACTCCGATCGTTCTTTAGGTTAATTTAACAGATGTTATAAATGTATTTAGGCCTCTAATTAGGTATTAGGTAGTTAGTACATAAATTATTTCGAACAAACGTCAAAACACACAAAAGACCAACCTAAAAATGACGGCATTCGTGTTGTCGGACTTAGTTTGTGAGTGTGAGACCTGAGGCTTGATGATGCAGAAGCATCTCTATCACTATGCTGCATTGTCTCTACTCACAATGAGGATGGTGACCCTTACTATAAGGGATTCTTCTTCTGCGAAGATTCAACGTAATTGAATTGATTTGAATGAAACCCGAGTACGGGTTGGGGACTGGCAAGACTCGTTGTGGCTACGTGATCTTACCATTAAATGTTTTTAAGCCGCCAGAAGGTCCGTCAACACAGCTTCATGACTGTTTTCTTATAATAATCAAGGCAACGCTCATACTCATAACATATCATGCCACAAACGTTCACCTATCGTATAGGTACCGCTCCGTAGTTGCTTACCCTCGATGATTGTTTATAATCACCTGAACATATACTTTTAGAATTTAAAAAAAATATAACACTAATATGTTTAGTATGACTTTTGACATTGCCTGTACATCGGTGCATTGATCGGTCAATGCTCGCGCGGACGTCAAAACAATGCTGAATTAACAACGGCACACGTGGTAACATTACTGTTTGGTGTTAATTGCACCAGATTGGTGTATAGCATGTACTTCACACTTAGTTTTTGTGCATTAAAAGTAAGCTTGACCACGACAAAGCATTATTCGATTGGATTTTGTTGCTTTTAGTTTGTAGAACTATTATACGATTATGTTTAAATACATGTATAGAGCATTTCTGTTAAAAGATATAATAGAAATAGGTCTTTGTTTTTTTTTGTACAAAATGTATTGGCAATGTTAGTTTTATAGTAAACAGTTGCTAATATTAGATTCTGTGTAACAAAAAGCATTTATTCGATTATCGACCTAAAACAAAATTACAAGGCAGCTACCGTGTGGTGACAGATTAAGAATACAGTGTCACCACCCCTATTCATCCCGCGGTTGTCGCAAAAGGCGACTAAGGGATAAACTACGCAAGACAACATCAATGCAAAAAGAAGGAAAACTTGAAACCAACCCTATATCAACCCGTCTGGCCAGGGTGGTATAGTAGGCCAAAACCTCCTTTCTAAAGAGAGGCCTATGTCCAGCAGTGGACTGTTAAAGGCTGTTGATGATTGATGATGATGACAAGTCAGCTATGTATATGCGTACACATACACACATCACTTTGTACATAAGTAGTAGTACCCACTTAAAGTCACACTATATACATCTATATATCTCAATCTATATAAATGAATTGAAGTGTCGGTTTGTAATATCAATGTATATACGGTATTTACATCAAAAAATAATTTGTTTATATAATTAATTTAATAATAAAAAACAAACAATTAACAATCTCTGGACCAATTTTGACGGGACTCACTGACAGGTGGCTGTTGACAAGGAGTAACTTATGCAAATTATTTTAGGCTAGCTAGCATCGCGTTATTCTTAATTACCAACAATTACCGCGGGCAACACCGCGGGACCCAGCTAGTGAAACTCAAGTCAAATAATAAACGTGCCCAAGCGATTAAACATTGATGTTCAACATAAAATAAGTTTACGCACGCAGAAACTCGTTTCAGTGTGGTTTGCGTAATTAATTTTATATAGAATTCAGTATCCAGGTCAATGAGTAATGCCTTACTTGGTTCGGTGATAGGTTTTCAACTAACGATGACTTATCCGTTTGTAATTAAAGTGAATTCTTCACGCTCAGGTGATAACGAAATTGTTTTGGCCGTAATTAGAATTGTAGTAAATTGGTATTGGAATTTGTACCCCCAGAAACCTTTGGATCTGGACTATAGATATCTTTTAAAAGTTATTTGAATACATTTCATCATCATCAATAGGCTTTAGTAGTTCACTGCTGAGCATAGGCTTGTCCTGAGAAAGAAGATTTTAGCCTACTATAGCACGCTGCCTAGACAAATATGGTAAAGGATTTGATTCGACTTTTCTTCCACTTTACAGTTCTGTCTTTCTGCATATTTTGGCTTGCTTCGTTGGCTCTTACGATGCTTTTGGATTGAATAGCGGTAAAACACACGGACAAAATACAAGTTAGGTAGTAGAGCCACGCTGATTTCAGCACGAATGGGAATTTCATTCTTGCTGTCGTATTTCGTTGGTGAGTGTGAGACTGGAGGCCCAATCATTCTGCATCATTCTGATTGAATTCATTCAGAATGATGCAGAATAATCTAACCAGGCTGCATGCTGCAATGCCTACCCTCACAATAAGCATGGTGACTCCTACTCCTGGATTCTACTCATGCTTTTCATCAGGCAGAGTAGAGTCACTTTGGCAGGCTTAAATATAAAAAAAAAACAAATAATACTACTGTAGAAATGATATATATGCAAGTATTGTACTGTAGTTATCCTCATAATCGAAAGCTGTAGCTTACCAGTTTACTTAAAAGTCTCTGCTTCAATTTACTTCGAATTTATACTGCATCATTACAATACTTGGCACGAATTAACCATTAATATACCACCAACAATAAACCTTAAATGTATTATGTAAATATATATATTTTAAATGATTCATCATCATCATCAGCCTATCTTAGTCCACTGCTGGACATAGGCCTCTCCCATTGCACACCACTTAAATGCTTATCCGCTTGTAATACATTATTATGGTATCGCTAATATATTTCGAAACTTTCTAACGTGTGATTACACATTTTTGTGGTAACAATGGCCTCTCCTTCACATTTTAATTTTATAGAAAACGGATAATGTCTAGTATACATAATGTCTGCTTATAATATATATGTAAAGTTACAAAAATAAACCTAATTTCAAGTAAACGTGATGACTTATTCTCAAATTCGTTGAATGCGGTATCGTTGAGGAAATGGACCTCGATGACTCATCTGGTACACCAGCTATTACGAATGGTAATGAGATATTTTTGAGAAAACCCATAGCTTGTTTACGTGTGTCTTTCATGTCTTACCTTTAGTTTTAAATACTCACCTCGAATGCTTTATTTATTGTTCAAAAGCTGATAGTACCGTTTCTAAAAGGAAAGGAAAAGATAAATGACAATTACTTACTGCTAATAGCCAGCCCGAGTCTTAGTTCAGCCGCCATACTTTTTCAAAGAGGTTGATAATTTGTACGTAATTTGATGTATTGAATACAATTGGGTGTAGATACATACTTAGCTAATAATAAGCATTTGACTGCCTTGTTGGTCTAGTGGTTAGCGTATGCGGCTGCTGATCGAGATGTCTCGTGTTCGATTCCCGGGTCGGACTAAATATTTGTGTGATCCACAAATATTTGTTTCGGAGTCTGGGTGTTTTCTATGTATAATATGCATGTATTTACAAAAAAAAAGTATGTTTATATATCAGTTGTTTAGTACCCATAATACAAGCTCTGCTTAGTTTGGTATTAGATGATGTTGTGTGTAAGATGTCCGAAATATTTATTTATTTATTCAATAAAAAACATTTGAAATATTTTGTCTTACATTAAACCTTCGTAATGAATAGGAGAGTTGTGGAACGGTCAACAAAGATTTCTCAGTCCGATTTTTTATATTGAAGCCTGTGAAAAGTGATTCTACTCTGCCTGATGGAAAGCATATGCAGAGTTCAGGAGTAGGGGCCACTATGCAGTGAGTGCATACAACGCAACATGGTGACCCAAACCATGGCGGCTTGGTGAGATGTTTCTGCATAATTCTTCCGGTCTCCAGAGATTTCTAAAACATCGCATTTTTTTCAAAAATATTTGATCAGTACTTGTTAGCTATCGTCAAATAGTCAAGTCCCTAAATAGCAAGTCCGGTAGTGGAACAGGGCCGGTTAAGTCTCTTGATATTTTCGTGGCTATTTTTTTAATACAACTGGTGTTTTTTAATATAAATTACGCATTTTGGTTATATTCCCTTCAGAGACTGAGCACTTTTATTTAGCTGTTATACGAGTACACACAGTATAACTGCTATTACTCGTATACTCGAGTAGTATACTTGAGTAGTCTCTTTGAGAGTATTTCAAGAGAAAGTCTACTCAAGTCGGGGGGTTTGAAAAGAGAGACAACCATAGAGTCAGTTAGTTATAAATAGACGATCGTTATTGAATAAAAAATTCACGTATACTTACGAACGCTGAATCGCTATAACCTAGAATGGACAATAGCAGATTCGTATAAGACCTACTTTCAACAATTCTTAATGACTTTGCTATATATCAACATTCCACTTCCTTATTAAAACTGTTACTTTTATAAATCTGTGAGTCACATGTTGTATCAAGATTTCTATATTACCCAAGTAACTTGTAAATATTTATCGAGTTAGCTCATTGTGGGGAAAGGCTGCGAGGAGGCTGGCGCATACCTGTGATGAGTCAAGATGGAGTCTTGACTCTAATGATGCGTGGATAATTTAAGGTGAATCACATTGCGAAAGGGCGTTTGACCCTTCTCAGTAATGACACTAGGTCTTTGATGAAATTACTGGTATTAATGGACGTCCTGATTTATATATGATTGCACGAAGCCTTACTAAAATGTATAGGTTATTTAAGATGGGCTCACTGGAACATTTTTTATTGGAATCAAATTTGTCTCTGCAGTATTAAATCACACTAAGAGCAATAGAAGATGCAGATGGAGCTTCGTTTGTCAACTAGTTTTACATATAACAAAGTAAAACGAAAAGCTGTTAGAAACCAATATAACAGCTAGTCATTAAGTGGTTACAAGTGTCTGAACAAAAGGAAACGAACTATACTGTGTATATTCATTTATTATCTTTATGACAGTTCCATTAATAAATCAATGAATTGTGGCCGATACTACTCCTGAATCTATAAAAATATTAATCGAAATTTGCGTAATCTTATACAGTGGAAACAAATTTGTTAACCATAAAAAAGGTTATACTTAGCCAACCTTAGGTAGACATATGTTCCTGTGGATTTTTTTTAGGACTTTTAAAGGAGAAATTTTCTTTTATATATTGTTTCAATGAGAAACTTTAACCGTTTACGCATCATACGCAATAGAAACTCAAATGAAATCTTTTTCCCTCGTTTTTGCAAAAAATTCATTGATAACCTATTGGTTGATAGATAACCTATAGCCTTCCTCGATACTTTTATTACGAAATATTTTTTTTAAACCGCCCTCGGTCTATTTCTCTGTTCTTTTGTTTCATTGGCTAATATTTTATTTTGATACGCGATTAAGTGACATTAGCCAATGAAACAAGAGAAAACAGAAAACAAAATAGAAAGCGAAAAAAGTTTCGCTAGGGGGGCAGTATTTCCTGAGATTAACTCGTACAAACATACAAAAGTTTCAGCTTTATAATATTAGTAAAGATTCTAACTGCTAAAACAATGTTCGTATCTGAATCACATTACTGACGCAGTATTTTATTGAGAATATTGAGCGTTCGACGAAATTAACTGTTTTTGAGTCTTGTGACGTCGGATTTGGTTAAGCGGTTTTCTATATAATTTTAGCTACTGTTGTCTATATTTATATTGTACTTATACTATAATAAAATATGACATACATTAATTAAAGTTGATGTAGTTTTAGTAACATTTGGTTTAATAACAGTACGTAGTAGCTCTAGATACGTTGACGTTCCCTTCTGTCAATGCATAAGCCCATATGAGCATATGCATTACACTGTTATGACACAGAATGTGTATGTGTGTGTATGTTGTGTGAAGATTTCCCCCACAAAAATGACAGACTGTTTTGTATCGGAAAATGACGATATGACTACTCCCCTCTAGTCTGTTGGCTTGTGTCGCTCTATATTCGACTGCCTTGTTGGTCTAGTGGTCAGCGTATGCGGCTGCTGATCAAGAGGTCTCGGGTTCGATTCCCGGGTCGGATTAAATGTTTGTGTGATCCACAAATATTCGTTTCGGAGTCTGGTTGTTTTTCTATGTATAATATGTATGTTTATACAAAAAAAGTATGTTCATGTATTTATATCAGTTGTTTAGTACCCATAACACAAGCTCTGCTTATTTTGGGACTAGATGATGTTGTTTGTAAGATGTCCAAAAGAATTATTTATTTATTTTCGTAGTCTCAAAAATGTATCATCATAAATTAAACACTGATGTCTTTAGGTATCGTTAGAATAGCTTTTATCACCGGATTGATTTCAATATAGGCATGTAACAAATTAACATGTAATATATAGCACGGATATATTACCTTTAATCGTTTGTAATGAGGTCTTCGTGTGAATATTAATGAGTTGTAACGCGGCTCAGTAAACAAGCCTTGTCTATACATATAAGTAAATACAATTGTTAGTGTCTGTTTGTAATATCAAATGAAAATGCAAGTGAAACTATGGGGCTGTCCATTAATCACTTGAGGTTCGAAAGGGGGGGGGGGGGGTTCACAAAAAATCACGAAATATCACAAGGGGGATAGGGGGTGTAGTAATATATCACGTGTATTTATTTTTTTCTGCAAATTTTCGCATTTCTTTCATAATCTTTATGTCAGTCAACCTGCGACCTTTCTACTCTACCTCTGAACGTATATAATAAAATGAGTTGATACCCATTACTGTATTTTATCAATATTTAAAAAATAAATATTAAGATTATTTGTAGGTACTAAAAAATACAAGTGATATAGGAGGGGGGGGGGGGAGGGTAGTCTTAAACCTCACCATATGTCACCAAGGGGGAGGGGGGGGGGGTTGAAAATGCCAAAAAAAAGATCACGTGATTAATGGACGGCCCCTAAGTATATACGTTACATACAACAAAATGCTTTTTTTTTTAAAAAACTGCCTCTATTTGTTCCGGGTAATCTCTGGAACGAATGGAACGATTTTGGCGGGACTACAGCTACGACATAAGGAGTAACATACGCTTCTTCTTTTAGACTGCACGGTTGGCCTAGTGGCTTAAGCGGTCGCCACACCACTTCCTACTGCGCCAAGTGTCGTGGGTTTAAATCCCATGTGGCATAACACTTTGTGTGTGATTCACAATTTGTTGTTCTGAGTCTGGGTGTTCTTTGTGTCCGTTACATGTATGTTTGTAAAGTCCCCCGCGACACAGGAATTTATATTCCTAATGCGGGAGTTGTCTTCTAAAAAAAAAAAAGACTAGCTTCCCTGACAATAATCGCGGGTAACAACGAGGGATTCAACTAGTTAACAAATAAATGTATTTACGTGCTCGAGTTCGATTAACAGTCTATGACAATACGTTGTTATGCTAATTTAAGATGTTAAGATAAGCCGCTCAACTGTTGAAACTAAAGTAACTATGTCTGTCTGTTACGCTTTCATCGTTAAAGCGCTCTACCAATATCAATAAATAAATAAATATATTTATATTTCTTTATGAAAATTTGATTTTATTCATTTATTTTATTCATAAGTTAGGCTACTCTTCACCGCAGTAACTAAAATACACGCGAGCAGAGCCGCAGCCAAAGACTAGTCAATTAATAATATAACTATCAATACATTGAGAACGTCACAATGGCGACCTCGTGGAAGCTAGGCATACTAAACAAGGTGAGGTCTCGTCGAAGAATCTGTCTCTTCTTTATAAGACCCAAGTGCATGGAGTACTGTTCTCATCTCTGCGATGGATCCGTGCAGTACTTGCTTAAGGCTCCGTCGGTTGCAGCAGCGAGCAGTCCGCATTATTGATAGCCTCAAAGCCACCGAGTTTCTCGAGCCTTTGCAGTTGCGAAGAGATATCGCCTTTATTCTGTATTTTGAAGAGCTCTTCAAACTGATCATACCATTTTTCCTTTCTCTATAAGACAGCACGTGCTGGCCTTGGAAGTGACCGCTTTAGAGTGGTAGAAATACGCACTAGATCTAAACGGTTCGGCTTTTCTTTCCTGTGCCATGCAGTTAAAAACTGGAACTCACTATCAGCCTCAAGTGTTTCCTTCACATTATGATCCCGGAACCTTAACAAAATCTGCCAAACATTCGGGACGGCACAATTTTCGTTTTCGCAAGGTCTTGTTACGAATGGGTCTTATTGGCTTTCTTTCTTATACCAAATTGTAAATAAAATTTTTTAAGGGACAAAATAAGTGTCATCTTTGAACGCTTTTATAGTTTAACACCTCATGCTAATTGAAGTGAATTTAGCATAATCTCCTGACCTTACCCTGTATAAAGTGAATATGCAGCACACAACATAATCATATGGCCCCTTTTGATTACGTCGTCGTTCGTTTCAATAAAATTGTGCAGAAATAAACATGATAGGGGCGATATTTCTTTGTGAACCGGTTCGGCGTTAGACCGGTAAATCGACACGCGACGCTGTCAACGTCTCATTCAATAAACGCTTTTATTGTTGTTACTCTGTCATAGGAATATGGAGGCCGTTCATACATGGTTGTTTTTAATAATCCTTTTGAATAAGGTTTAGCTAAATATTACTGGGCCGATGGAAATTGTGTTGTCTAATAGTGAAACCATACATAGATGGGCACTATCCGTTCTAGTTATTGGTTTATGTACAAAAGGCATAACAGCCAATTGTTCGTTTTCCTGGTTAAAAAACCTAATGAAGCATCTTATTGCCTCGTTGGTCTAGTGGTTGGCATATGCGACTGCTGATCTCGCATTCGATTCGAGGTCTCGGGTTCGATTCCCGGGTCGGACCAAATGTTTCTGTGATCTGCAAATATTTGTTTCGGAGTTTGGGTGTTTTCTATGTATAATATGTATGTATTTACAAAAAAAAAGTATGTTTAAGTATTTAAATCAGTTGTCTAGTTACCCATAATACAAGCTCTGCTTAGCTTGGGGACCAGATGGCGTTATGTGTAAAATGTCCGAAATATTTATTATTATTTATTTATTATTATTATCATTATAAAAATGAAACCAAAAAACAGACAGTTTTGTCCAATCGTTTGGTATCTATGACATTTTCTAATTTGCTAACAAAAAAGTTTTTTTAAAACTAAGAAATATCAAAGTCAAAAAGCTTTTATTTAAGGCGCTTTCGAAACGTTACACAATTGACTCTAGCAGTGCGGTTCTAAAATTTCATTCCTTTAAGAAGAACCGGTAAGAAACTTCGTAATATCTACACTTATAAATGCGAAAGTATGTCTGTCTCGCTTTCACGCCAAAATGACTAAACTGATTAAAATGGAATTTGGCACATAGAGAGACTAAGAAAGGACATTTAAGCTGCTTTTTACCACGTTAACCATACAGGCGAGCGAACCGACGGGCGAAAGCTAGTAACACATATATCAAAAGATGTAACAGAATTATCAATACTTTAAGACATGTTAGATGACATTAATCAACTGAATGCAGTCAATAAGACTCCCAAACGACTTGAGTTATTACTTTTGCACTCTCGACTACACAAAACAACAACTAATTACTCAAAGAACATAAACAGTATGGTAATGGTTATAAGCGTTGTAGAGGCATATTACAGTTATCGTGTGTTTGAGCGTAGGCATATTATAGGATGGTTTTATCTTCAAGCAATGTACGTACATAAAATCCCTTAAACGGTAGTACAAGACGTTAAAAGATAAGTTTCGCTGAGAAAAACGAAAATATTGTCTAAGGTAATTGCAAAACTTTGTAGTTTTAAATAGTAACTATAAAATAAACCTGTTATAGGCTTTCAACTGATTAAAATAGCATTTGATACTGTAGTTTATATCCTTACTTGCTGAGTCCCGCGATGTTATGCGTGTAAATCGCAAGTAGCGGAGTGAAGCTAGCCAAAAAAAATTTACTAAGTTATCCTTGTTTCATCAGTTATCTGCAAGTGGAAGTAATGTCAAAATTAGTCAGCTGTTTCAGAGATTATCTGGAAGAAACAGGCAAACAAAAAATATACTTTTAGTAAGTACCGTATATAGTTTCATACGGTTTTAGAAAAAAAACTGTTCTTTTGAAATGAAAAACTGACACTTTAGTTTTATTTATTTGTATCAAATCTAAAACATAGCAAAAGATTTATAGTATAAGCATAAAAGCGTAGTCACTAAATGTGTCTTCAATAAAAAAAGTAGTTACGAGAGAACGGTACAAACCGGAATGTAATCCCGCCATAAGTAATCGTCTAATCCCATAGATTAGATCCCATCCAAAAAAAAACCTAAACAAATATTTTCACGTCCTCCATAATTCCAATATGTCTAACAAATCCAGAACGTCCTTTAAATAAACCATTCAGTACAAATCCAGTTTAACATTGAAATGTCTCCGAATTTATAATTTAACAAAGCCGCAGGTGGTTCACCTCCCCTCTCGTTACCTCCTCCGCCCCTCCGATGGCAGGGCAGGTGCATTGCCCCTCGACCCTCCTGTCTGAGATTTTAGGCTAACGTGAAAGTCCAATGTTCAAGTGGTAAATAAATGGTTATTTTTTTCGTTTTGTATTTGTAATAACATATTAACCGGATATTACTGGTTAGAATTTTTTATTTATAGATCTCTAAATAAGGCGTTGATTTACTGACACAAAGTTGTAAGACATTTGTTTTCATATGGATGCATAGGGTTTCCATCAACAACTTAGGGCTCCAAGCCAACTTCACCAGCTAGTGGTGCACCTGATGATCGACTGACGAGTCTCTGGAAAACAAAAGATCCTGGTAAATAGCAATAGGCTCACCATTTTGATAGAATTGTCACTGGCAGATAAGTGATGATATAAGGGCTTAGTTGGAGTACTTTTAAAACAGCAATAAGGCATAACTACAACAGCCATACAACTTAGCGAGTAGCTTAAGTATTAAGTAACATTAAAATCTTTTAGATGTTAAAACAACAGAAGAAACTTATAAAGAAAAGTCTCAATTTTAGATTTTGGTGATAAGATAATTACGAAACTGGTAGGCGACCATTCGTCCTATTCAAGAGGAAATTTGAACTGATGACCGTTGTCGTAGAAGAGTTCTGGAGTGGATTCCGCGTCTCGACAAACGTAGTGCAAGACGCAGGCCAGGTGGAGTGACGAATTGCGCAGGATGGCTGGCAGGAGCTTGATGCGAGAAACCTCAAAATCGATCAGAGTGGTGTACAATAGGAGAGACCTATGTCCAGATGTGAATTGCGATGGGCTGATGATGATGATGAGGAAATCTGCAATGTCTTATCTAACCCAATAAAGAACTTTAATTTCCAACCTTTTAAATGACTTTTTATTAGTATTAGTAAAGATCTTATAATTACCTAATGGGTTTACCTTGTAAGCCACTCCTACTAAAGTGTATGGGAGTTAATTAGTGAAGTGAACTCACCTATCCATTTGTCACCACTTGATACTGACAATATATGGAAGCAATTTGTATACGTTACGTTAACGCTGGCTCATTACTCCCAACAATTTATGTATCGTATATGTAAATTACTTGGTTCACAAATAGAAATGGTGGAAAAAGTCTTGCCTAATATTGATGAAACTAAGTCATGGCCTCTTAACTTGGGCTAAATGTATATTAAACTCGTAAGTAGGTATATCTTATAATGAAGCTAAATTTGTAATATACACTATTTGTTTTAAGTCAGAGAGAAACACAGTTCCGCCGACCAGACCGACCTTTTTCAATACAAAAGAGTATCATTTTGTGTGTGTGCGTGTGTGTGGGGGGAGGGGGGGAATCTTCACACATACACATTTTCTGTCATTTTGTGTGTGTGTGTGTGGGGGGGGGGGATATTCACATATACACATTTTAGACTAGCATACAACTTACATATAACAATTAAAACAAAACATTCAAAATTTCACTCACACTTAAAAGCACATTGTGTGTCATGACAGTGTAATGCATATGCCCATTTGCGCTTATGCTTTGACACAGGGTAACGTCTGCTTATGTATACTCCCTACAGTGTTGCTATAATGACGTTATAAGAATACGAAGTTTCATCACCGATTTATCCTATGGATATCGTAAGGGAAGCAACGAGAAAGGAAGCTTGAAACAAACAATACCAATCCGTCCATCCGAGAAAAACAACAAAATACGGAAAAGTGTGCCCCAGCTCTACAGATTTGGCAGACCTTCAAGTAAATGTTTTGTGGAATCAACCTTATCCTAGATGACGTCATAGCAGTAGGTACAGTTGATACGCCATGACGATTACATCATGTTCTATCTATATCTCAAGTCCACGGCATATTGATTGTTTGACAATGAATGCCATTGTAAACATGATTATGTTTGTGCCGTAATTCGGCTGGCACGGTTACACATACTTATATCGTATCTAGTTGAACCCTGCGGAGTTAATCGCGTGACGAAGTAAGTAAAAAAAAAAGCGGCCAAGTGCGAGTCGGACTCGCCTATGAAGGGTTCCGTAGCAGCAAGTAACGTCATATAAAAGTTCTTGTAGTTCGGTGTAACTTCGATCGATGTTTTAATAATAGTGTATTGATTGAATGAAAGGGAAATTGTGGTTTACGATTTATGACGTATTAAAAAAAACTAGTTACTAGATCTCGTTCAAACCAAATTTCGGTGGAAGTTTTCATTCATCATCATATTATTTTTTTTGTTTTATCATTCTCTTATTTTAGAAGTTACAGGGAGGGGACACACACACATTTTACCACTTTGGAAGTGTCTCGCGCAAACTATTTAGACAGACAGACAGACTTGACGAATCTATAAGGGTTCCGTTTTTTGCCATTTGGATACGGAACTCTAAAAAGCAGCCTAAATTACTCCTTATATCATCAGCTTTTCGCCAGTGAAAATCTGTCAAAAACGATCGAACCGTTCCAGAGATTAGCCGGAACAAACTGATAGACGAACAAAAATTTTGAAAAAAATGTTTTTTTCGATGTAAGTACCGTATATATGCATCTAGAATCTAGGGATAAGCTGTTTATTTAAAATTACAGTCAATTCAACAGATTACAGTCAAAATAATTATCCTGATAAATCCACTACATTTCTTACTGTTTTTAAGTTCAATATTGACTGAACTTTGACTGCACGGTTGGCCTATTGGTTTAAGCGGTCGCCACGCCGCATCGTACTGCGCCAAGTGTCGTGGGTTCAAATCCCACGTGGGATAACACTTTGGGTGGTTCACAAATCGTTATTTTAAGTCTGGGTGTTCTTTGTGTCCGTTTCATGTATGTTTGTAAAGTAACACAGTAATTTATATTCCTAATGCGGGAATTGTATAAAAAAATAGACAAACGATTAAAATCTCTTAAGTATGTTTGAGAGTAAATGTGATTTTCTAAATAATATCAACGCAGTTCTTGACACCAAGAGGTTATAAGAGAGTTGAGAAAAGCGTCTTTTACGTAAAAATACATGTCATAAGTCGTTCGCAAAAGGTAGTCGTTTCGTCAGATCTGTAATAAGCTTGGGTCAAATCAACAAACCTTGAATTGAGACCGGATGACAGCGCATATGATATGTAACATTTATTTTTATATACACCGGCTGGCCAAACCGTTATACCTTCAAAACTTTCGTAATATTTAATGTTCTGCCCGTTCGCCTTTAATACGTATACTTCAGGATTACTGGCTCCGACGTAACATTTGGCTTCCCTGCCAAATTAATAATGTCTAGAATTTTAAGCCTCTTCAACCTTTTTTAATCACTATTTGACAATGAATTATGGAGAGTTGTGTGTTCGAATGACTTGTTTTGTGCGAACTAGACATCATCACCATCATCAGCCCATCGCAGCACACTGCTGGACATAGACCTCTCCCATTGCACACCACTTTGATCGGTTTTGAGCTTCTCGCATTCAGCTCCTGCCAGCCATCTTGCGCAAATCTAAGACATACTCCGTGCTAATACTGAAATTTGTCATGTGTCTGTCTGTTACGCTTTCACGGCCAAACCGCTGTAACGATTTATATTAAAGGTCCTTTATTTCTTGAAGGACATACACTGACTACTATTTATCGCGATAGTCGACATATACGCGGTTGGAACACGAGCAAAAGATACCATTATACTGTACTTAGAATTTCTGTAATAAATTTAATACAACTCATATCAGCAAAGTCTTTTATCCGTAAACCGTTATCGCTTCCCTGAATAAATGTCATGAATGAACGATGATGAATGTTCAGTACTTATTACCGTTCGTATCAAGAAGTTGTAAATATCATCGTTGGGCCAATTGTCTTAACAACAATAGAATAAAATTGCACAGTAAGAACAAACTCACTTGTATCGCAGCGGAAGCGACCGATACGAGCCTATATCCTGCTCATATGCAGTTGAACGACCGTAACTAACAATTTTGTAAAATATATATAATTATCAGCAGAATGCTAATTGTGTAACAATATTTTTATTATAATTAAGTTTGTTGTTTCCTCTGATAAATTGAATACTGTTTACATAGTATAATATGAAATCGTTTCTGTTGTCTAATTTTAATAAAGTTTTCAGCAATGGTTAAGATGTGTGAATGTGTGAAGCAATAGTTAAGAAGTGATTCAAGAAGAAGGTTTGCATGTGTACCTAAAAGTTCAGTAGAGGAAGTCCGAGAATTAAATGATAAAATAGAAACATCCGTTTTTTAAGTTCTCATAATTCGATATAGATAAAGGATGCTATTTTGCGTAACTGCCTAGTTCTGGGTTACCTCCTTCCTGATATGATAGAACAGCGTGTAGTGTTAGTAGGTTGGTGAGGTGATTCTGAGAAACTCCACCCGAAAGAAGAGAGAAATGCACATTTTCGAATATGACAATATTTGTTTACTATTCAATGTGCCGTATAACAATTGCTATTAAATAAAGTACTTGGATATCTAATCGTGATATAATAATTGATCAACAGCGTCTTAAATGTAAACAACATAGGTATTCGCCCACATGCCACCAAAATCGGCAGCAATGAGCTATTTCGAATGATTTATGTTCAGTTACTGCATTCGACATAGACCTTTGATTGACTCAAGCGTTTTGTTTATTGTGCTTTGTAATTATCTAATTATAGGATTCGAACTGATGTCTTTATTCTAGTAAACTAGTAGTTTAATCCTAATTTAAGCATTTAAGTAAGCATAATTGAGATCTTTGCACAGGTACTTAAACTTCAAAGTACTATCTTTTTGCCAACCTCCTAGAACAATACCTAGGAATATACCAATCTGAATACCTATTTTAAATATTTGCCCAATCCTGGAGACAAACTTATCTCTTCACTATAGCAAATACGCCACGTGTATCTTTCCGACATCGTTTTGGGATTATGACTCGCGCAATCGATGTTTTCATAGGCTTTCTAAAATGATGTGAGCAATTTAGACTGTTATATGTTTTTTTAGTGTATTCAGTATATTCCATGCTGTGTGCATCAAGTACTCAACACAAAGTACATAGATTTTATCAGAGTACACCAATACCCATATATGGACAATTCACAGTCACGTATGATCCATAAACGTTCACCACGTCTGTTGGCAATGACTCATGACTGTTTACATATCCGTTGAAAGCAAATTTCAACCTTTTTACAAAATTATTTAAGGCGATTTTCCCTTGTTAACTAATAATGTAGGCGATAGATAAGGTATACCGTCATCATGAAATAATGTACTAATTATATCGTCTTTAGGCAATTGGTTGTCGATAAGTCGAAGTGGTATTTTGTTGGTTTTTATACTCACTTATGGAAAGGTTCTAATAAGAAGTTCAGTATAAATACACATATACGATATGTAAGGGCCACCGCAGACTAGTTGCCGATCGCCGATGCTAAAAGTAGCTAGTCTGCGGTGGCCCTTAGGACAATTAAAACAATTTACGACTACTAAGCACTGTTTCTGTACTTATTTGTCACATTTAAAGCAGATCAAGGCTTGTGTGTTTGCTAATTTAAGTAATTAACAAAGTTTTTTTATTAATACAACTCCCGCAATAAGAAGATACATCCTGTGTCGCGGAGGACTTTATAAACATACCTACATGAAATGGACACCAACAACACATAGACTTAGAACAGCAATTTGTGAATTACACAAAATGTTGTCTCACGTAGGATTAGAACCCACAAAACTTGGCGCTGTAAAAAACGGCGTTGCGACCACTAGGTCAATTGTGCAGTCAGTTAAAATAATACGCCTTTGATTCCTCCAAATATGGCTTCTGCTGTAATATTAATAATTACAGTAGATTGACTGCAGACGGTATTGAGGTAGTTATGGTGCATTAATTAAAAGGCAGCCTCGCGCGGCCTTGCCCGACGTTTGAACAGATGCTCGTTATCGTCGAGTGAGTCAGGATTGTGAACTCCTATGTTATCATTTTATTTATTAGATAAATATTCATTTTACCTAATATATATTAATCATTTACGTCTGAATGCTAATTTTAAATAATTTCCATTGCAAAGAATATTTCTTTCTAAATCTTCTTAGTCATAAAGGCTACCCAATATTATTTGGAGCCGGCTACTGGTTCTACTGTTTTTACCTAAATATATTTTTTTCCACGGAAAGACTGGCATCAGACCTATTGCAAAGAATTATCAATTATTAATTTTCAGTTTGACAATACCTTTGGAAAATTAAGTAACTTTTGATTGTGAAATTGATGGCACAAATTCTGTTTTATAATTTTCAGATCATTTGAATTATTTTCATCGCATTTTATGTTCCTTTTACATTTTAATTGATTCTTATGTTTCTTTTGAATATTTTTTTGTGTTTTTCTTAATAAAATTGACTGGCAGCAGATATATGCGAATTGGCCAAAATCGGGATGGTTGGCGCTCCGTGAAGGAGACCTTCGTTCAGCATTGCTCGGCCATAGGCTAATAATTAAATTGCTGTTGTTTGTTATACTCCTAACGAGCTGCTGTAAGGTTTTTTGAAACTCAATATCGCTATATGATATTACAAAATTTGTCCATATTATTTATAAAGCGTATTTTGGCATGATACGAAATGAACATAAATATTTGCTCAAAAACTGGTCCTTAATATATGTTAGCGGCCATTTTCTTTTGCCGAATGTCTTACCGCTGAGTCATATGTTACGTTAGTTGTTACCCTATTGTGTGCGTGCGCTGATTGCGTTCCTAATGATGACACATCGTATAAGGAAGTATACCGTTTCGAATTTTGGATGGACTGTGGTTTCTGGGTCGTTTGGTATTTAAGGATCTGTTACGATATAAAAAAGCATTTTGAATGAATTGTTTGACAGTTATTGAAGTGAGTTGTTCATTGGGTTTCAATAAATATTTTAGAGGCACAAAATTGATCAAAGTGGTGTGCAATGGGATAGGCCTATGTCCAGCAGTGGACTGCTGTGATAAGCTGATAATGATGATGACTCTTTTTCTTATAATAAGTAGTAGTATGGTTTATACTCTTAGAAATAATTTTTCATTGAATACTGATTCAGATCAGTACTGTGTGTGTGAGTGAAGGTCATGCAATAATGCAGAAGCATGTCACTAAACCAATTCAGTGAGGATGCTAACTGCTACTCTTGGTATCATGATTCATGATTTCCATCAAGCAGTCACTTTCATAGGTTTAAACAAATTAAAGAAAAAAATACAAGTAATTTATTACACAAATCTCAACATACAAATAACCTAAGGAACAGCGTAAATAATGCTGCCAATAGGTTACGTGGAGTTGTAAACTGTCATTGAAAACTTTACAAATGTTAACTGCATTACCAAAGTATTTATTAACTTATTCCATACATGGTGTGGTTGTAGATGACCATGTAAGGTGGTGGTCTCGTGGAAATTGTGTCGTATTAGTTTTTGTACCGTTTTGTAAGTGGCACAGTTGCGTCATGTCTCACTACACAGCTGACTAAATTGTGACGGCTCGAAGGACCACCCCACAATTACAATTAGTATTTAATATGAGAAATAAGGTAGTAGAAAAAAAAAGTTCAAGTTTTGACCAAGAGATAATCAGCGACTTGAATTTGCTTAAAATAATAAAAAAGATTTTATCTTCATTCTTTAATTTTAACATGACCAGAAAATTGCCGCTTTTCACAGAAGATGTCAAACATCCTATAAAAGAAATTTATTCAAAAACCACCTTTTTGTAGTCTATTATGAAAATACGAATACGCATAAATTCCGATTGAATTGAAAACTACTATGTAATTGCATACCAAGTTAGTATTGTTTTACATACTAATGTTGTATATTCTGTAGTAAACAGGTACAAATTCGTTATCTCCACTGTTTCCTGTTCAGAACCAGCCTCTTATCTCCCGCTTAATATGTTTTCGAATAGCTTACCTAGCGAGTCGTGTGTTTTTATGGCTTTTAAAATAGTTTTAACGATAGACCACAGTATTAATAAACGTTTTAGTTGTAGATTCTAAGACAGTCCCGTTTTCTTTCAGCTGTCGTTGTTTAGAAAGTGTACAATTATTTTTAATAAACAATTTATATTCTTACTAGTAAATATTTCTGTACATGTACTAGAAATCACATATAGAGAACACCCAACCGACCGACCCGGGAATCGAACCCGAAACCTCCACCACAGCAGTCGCATACGCTCCCTATGCGTCACCGAGGCAGTTGACCATGTTGATGCTGGTAAGGCAGAGTAGATTCCTTTTTAACAAGCTGTAAATAAAATATTGAAATGAGTAGAGGGTTGAATTAACTTCGATTTTTTTATTATAGCTACACCTCAATCCTCTTAGCTTCTGCAAATTATTGCCAGACATATAATATCACTTCGAAAAAATTACTGTTCTGAGAACTTCTCCGAAGCTCTCCAATTCTACATTGCGGGGCATATCTACTGCATAATTCAATATAAATTATCACCTCTCCAAGATCATCACTTACTTGAGGTCACAGGGCGCCAAAACAACATTATTTACATGCGCAGTAGACGAGTTCAGTCGTAAATTGATTGATTAATTGAGCTTATCATCAATTGATAAGGTATCACCACCGCGCTTTTGATGTTACCGATTTGCGGTAGTTTGAAAAACACGGTCGATAGGGTATTGAACAATTCATTGTAAAAAAGACATAGTTTACCTGTAGGTATATCATTTTGATTGTCTTTCTGCTTCTTCCTCTCTAGTTCCCCCCTCATCATCTTTTAGTCAAGGAAACGCTTGCAGGTAAGGACTCTACTCTGGCTCTACTAGGCTGATAGAAGCCATGAGTAGAATCCATAAGTGGGGGCTACCACACTCATTGCGGATGCAGGCAGTGTGGCATTTTAGTAAGATTCTTTATCACGTTCCGCTTAAAGGACCAGGGATCATAGTAGGAAGGAAACACGTGGACTGGCATTCATATTCACGTTTTAACTACTCATCCAGATTTATGTAGCAGTTACGACATCATAGAGTATAAACTTTGACTTGAAATAAATGTAAAAGATGATCAGATGGTCATAAATTTCTCAATTGTAAAGTGGATCTGTCCTTGTACCTGATGACACCATAACAAAATTTGTAGGACCAATGCTGGTGTGCGCATACCTGTTCGAGGCCTTGTAGTAACTTATAAGAAATATTTCAGTGAAATTGACATATTTGCTTCATCCATTGGCTTTATTAAGAGTCATGCCATTATAATATTATCAGCTTTGCCAACAAAATAGCTCATTATCTACTATTTCCATATTGATTTGCCCTTTTTGTATACTTACACACCGATTAATGTTTTAGCTCACTGTAACACAATTCTGACATGTTTCTTCTCAATTGTATTATGTTAATCCGCGAACAATGGTGTGGGTTATATGCTTATTATATGTACATGTAATTTTGTTTAGTTAAGAATTTAGCATGTAACTGTTTTTTGTTCCAAATAAAGAAAAAAAAAACAATTAACTACTATTGAAGCAAAAACCCTCTCAAAACTCTCCCTCACTAAGATGACCCTCTAGTTCTTGAAGTATAATTTCAATTTATATCAATTTGATAGTATTGAAACCCAATTAGTTTCCACTGACAATTATGATGTTAATTACATGTTTTGATCCAAAGACCTAAGATAAGAGATTGTACTGGCTACTTGACCCAAATACTTGTGTTGAGTGCTAGTCATTTGCACATAAAGTAGGCACGACAACTCCGAAAACCATCTGGTCAAAAGGAGTTATTATGTCAAACGATATTGCAGAATTACCTTGTTTATATCTTACTAATTTTACAAATCCCTAAGTTTGTATGGATGTTTGTTACTCTTCCACCCCAAAAACTACTACATTCTAAATTTCTACATTTTTTAAAATACGACTCCCGCATTATGAATGTGTCGCAGGTGACTTACAAGGAACGGACACAAAGAACACCCAGACGCAGATTAACAATTTGTGGATGTGTGTTATCCCGTGATGGAATTGAACCCACAACACTTGGCGCAGTAGGAAGCGGCGTGGCGACCAGTTCAACCACTAGGCCAATCGCGCAGTCACTGAACGAAATTAGATGTAACTTAATAATTCTATAGCTTGTACGTCAATATAACACATAGTGTACTATATTAGAGCTGCAGTTTAAAGCTAGTTTTAAAATAATTAAAGTATTTATACATTGTTTCTTATGTGGTGTTATAATTTGCATACTATACACGCGGACTCGTTCACGGTTTGTTACACTTTTAAGAATAAGTAATAGTTTTTCTGCTTGCATTAAAAGAAGTAGTCTACAAAATCCAACAGATCTTGAACACAAATAATTTTAACAAAATAAACCGACTTCAATGAAAACCCATTCCGAGTACCCCAATTACCCTAATCGCGACATTGCCAATTATATTTGCGGAGATCCCAGGATCCCATCATCAGATACTGGTTTCCTTAACATGGAATGACATGGGAAGCACTAGCTTTCAAATACCAAAAATTATCAAAATCTGTTCACCCCATCGAAAGTTCTGAGATAATAAACTTAAAAATAATACAATCGAGTCCTTTTTTGAAGTCCAAGAAGATTAGTACCATATTCTTTGGGAATGTTACATTTTTTATTTTTGAGAGTGCAAAAGTGTAAAGAAACTAGTTAGAACCCTTTGAAATATTAGACATTGCACCGACCTATAGTGAAATTGGGTTAGGGTAGGAAAAAAGTGACCTAGATATACAGTTAATACAATAAATATCTGTAGAGGAATGAGGATATCGTCTCGACAAGGCAGATATCTCAAAACGTTATAAAAGAAGCTTTAACAGTGTAAATGAAATGCCATACAATATAAGGATGATATAACTTTTATAAGAAACATCACAATGCTTTACGTGTTACTCGTATGCGCGGATATGAGCGATTGTTGCGCGTGATTCACACTGCGGGTTTCTTGCGCGCATTTCTCAACGGATGCGGATACTTTCGTTTTCTTTACTTTTTTGCTTTACCTTAAGTGATATTTACTTACAATTGCCATATATAATACGTACAATCGGTTTAAAAAGTTATCTTACGAAGAAGTTTTGAAAATGTACGTTTTTTTTGCTAAAATAATAACGGGATTATAATTTTTGGCAATCATTGTGCTGATAGTTATTACTGCAAGTGGGTTGATTGCTAAGATCTTCGATAAATACCTTTGGTGGCAGGTCTGGATGCGGTTTTTATTAAGATGTTTGTCTTTAGAAAAACGTGCACTAATCCAACAGCAATCAATAACAATAATACCAGTTAGATCAATAATTACTATATTAAATAATATGCTTTATTATAATTAGTTGAACAAATAAATCAAGCGAAACTTTTGCAATTGGAAATGTATTGCAGTCAATCATCGCGTGGAAAGACGATATGATTTAATTAAGTGGATCGTAGTGTGCTTAATTTCGTATATTAGTAACTATTAAAATTTATATAAATATGACTTAATTTAAGTAATCTAATTACAAATATGTATACATAAAAACTTCAATATCATATTTTTACTCTCAATGATCGTTTATAGTCAACGTAGTAGTAATTAACGATAAGCATTGTACGTAATGGAGTGAAATGGACAATGGGCGGCCTTATCTCGGTAGAGGAATGTAAAGAACAGGATAGTATAGCAATGATAAGATCCCGGCTTACTAAAACAGGTCGGTCAACGGACTACAGTGACTTACTCAACTTACCAGACGACGTTGTTTCGGATATTCCGTTTATTCGTCCAGAAATTGATGATTTTAAGAGTTCTTATAAGTCAAAGCTTGTTGATGAACCATACAGATAACACAATCCGGCTACTTCGAGATATTGCAGTCTCAGTGCCTTTCCCATCTGAGATTTGCAGAACCTATTTCGTTTAGCTCCTTTAGTTTTCCTCCTTCTCTCAATCCAATTTACCTTCTTTCTATCTTCTCTCTGAAAATGATTTTATTCCCAAGGAGGATTAGCATGATACAAGCAATTCTGCAACTAAATACATTAATGTATCTACTAAAGCCTTTTACACTGTACATTGCGTAGACTTCAACATATATACGCATATTTCCCAGAGGGGTATTCAGAGACCTCCATTTACTATGGTCCTGACACACCTCTTCTGCTTCGTCCACATTCATCAATCGCTGCACGCATGCTCGTCGATTCCTGATGATGTTGACATGCCCCTTTTCGAGAACATCACCAATTTGGTCAGTAAATGTTCGCCGTGGACGACCTCTTCCAATACTTCCACACACATTCGCTCGTTAAATCCTTTTGTGATATATCCTCTAATACGATAAAAATAACTCGTTTTAAATACGTCGACTTCCAATAGGTACAATAAAAATAATACAGAATTGGGACAACTAATATAGTCATAGCAGTAAATACAAAGGCTATAAAAATTTTTTTACTTCCAATGTTGCCGACTGGTCTGTGCGTGACACTATTCAGGTGCATTACTGGTATCGTTCATCACGCTAGTTAATGTTAATATATCCAACGATGACACTGGTTTTCATTCACAACTATCATTGTTTATTAGATCATAATGTGAAGCTACTCAATGGGAAAAGATTCGTAACGCTTCTCAGAATAGAAACAAGTAAAACTCAAGTCTTTTATCAATCGCCAGTAACTGACTTGTATATTTTAATATATTGTCAACAGCGATAACGGTGGAGCCAACGAAATTTGCTTAAATTAACTATGAAATGCGATACGAATAGAGAATTCGATTAATAATAACTAATATTGATGTTAAACAATTCATCCGAGACTATTCCTCAAGTTGTGAGGTTAGAGGAGTCCTAAATTCCTCCCCACCCACTTATGACTCTGAAATGCAGGCGTCGAACTTTCCTCTTGTACCATTTATCTATATTAGCATTAAAAACATTTTGTTTCACTTTTCTTCTTAGTGTTGCCATTATCTTCATAATAAACCAAGAGTCTTAATGTCCGTATCGAAAGTCGTCTAGGCACAAATATTTATTTCATCGATCGATGGACTGGCGACACCTTCTTGTCAACGAATGCTTCAGTATTTATATCTTTATCTCTTATATTGTAAGGTGTGTTTGTAACCAAGATAATCATGCTTCAGTGATAAAGGCTTGATAAAATATTTTGATTAATATAAAAATATTTTAATCAATATCTACTTCTGGATGTTTAAAGTTATCGGTTTTATGAACATTGAATGGAAATCAGAACAGGAATATTTGGCAAATAAATATCATGCTTTGGAAAGCTGTAGTGTCAACCTATGGCCGTCCACTGTTAAACAAAGGTCTCCTCCAAGAACCTTAACTTTCCTAGTCTTGGTCAGTTCGCACCGATTCATCGCCTTCCAATTTCCCGAAATCGTCGGTCCATCATGCTTTAGGGAAAGCTATATCTTAATTCTATTTCTAGTCTTGTCATTATTATTTCTATAACGAGAATAGTTTAGATATAGCAATATTACTCACTAGAATTTAAAGTTGAATATTATTAAACCTATGGTTGAGAGGCACTTGATAGAGCCATTCGTGGGCGAGATTCTGAGTCTGCAAATGAACTTAACACATGTATATCGTGTGCCGAGAAATATCCACCGATGACTCCAGCAAATCTTCATATCTTTCTAGCTTGCTTTATTCCTTTACATGACTGATTAAAATAAGCCATTTCTCTTAAATAAGTATTCAAATATATATAGTCCACCTTTTATTAATAGTATTGTTTCTTTGACAGACATACTCCGGCCTCTTCTGCGTTGTGGTCAACCCATACAAGAAGCTACCCATTTACACGGAGAAAATTATGGAGAGATATAAGGGCATCAAACGGCACGAAGTACCTCCGCATGTATTCGCTATCACAGATACGGCATATCGTTCTATGCTGCAAGGTGAGTTAATTCCATAATCAATATATATATATATATATAAAACTGTTCCGTTACTGACTGACAGACAACGCACAGCCGAAACTACGGGGTGCAAGAAGCTGAAATTTGACATGTACGAGTATAATCCTTGAAGAGCGCGAGCACTATATGGAAGGATTTTGGAAAATTCCATCCCTAAAGGTCACCCCCAAAAGACAATTAAAGTTATACAAGAATGGCACATAGGCTGGCAAAAGCTAGTTATATTTAAATTTTAAAGTAACTCTGTTTGTTCGTCTATATGTCTGTTTGTGTATCTCGACTAAAATGCTGAATAAAAAAATATATTGAAGAGAAAAAGTTAAAAAAAAACGCACTGCGTAAAAACTTTAGATAAAATATACCTATATAGCATGTGACCCGGGCTATTATTACGAATTTATTCAATCCTCATTTACATACAAAAACTACCAAACAAACCTACCCTTCCTTTTGCCATCGCCGTAGTCGGGTAAAATACTAGAGCTAGAGAAAAAGATTTGATATTTTTCTCTTTTATTAAAAATGTATATTAATTGGTGGACTTGTTTTTGCCATAATATATTACAAAGATATGCAACAAATTTATAAAGTCAATTTAGTATATCACATGCATGACATTACTAGAACATGTTGGATTAAATAAGTAATTATTCGATTAATTATGTTTAGAAAATACAGGTTAGAGTAATAAATAACTGTAGCGTAGATAATGGAGCTCGCTTTAACAGTTGTATCAGCACCATTACAAAAGAATTAAACGAAGCGCCTTATCTTTGAATACTGATGGCTCAAAACAGTGTGTGACAAACAAACAGATGTATAAATGTATATCATCATCAGCAGCCTTTAACAGTCCACTGCTGGACATAGGCCTCTCCTTAGAAAGGAGGTTTTGGCCTACTATACCACGCTGGCCAGACGGGTTGGTAAAGGGTTTGTTTCAAGTTTTCCTTCTCTTGGCAGTGATGTTAGCTGCTTATTTTGTTCCTTTAGTCGCCTCTTACGACACCCATGGAATGAATAGGGGTGGTGACACTTTGTATTCTTAATCCGTCACCACGCGGACAATAAATGTCTATATGAAAACAATATTTGAATAGATTTAAATAGACAGAGCTAGTCAAGATTTAACAATAGGATCTGTAGTGAACATTTGCGATCACATCATCGATTCTACATCGCGCTTTTAGAGTTCACGTAACCGTTGAATGTGATGGAGGTTGTAGAAATGTAATAATATAAACATCTAGCATTTACATCGTTATAAGGACGAGGATGAAATATTCTAGAACATACCTGAAATGTTAAGGTAGTAAAAGGGTAGTAGAATTTTTAGAATTATAAACTTTATTGTCATAATGCTTTTATTCCAGATCGTGAAGACCAGTCTATTCTATGTACCGGAGAATCAGGCGCTGGTAAAACTGAAAACACTAAAAAGGTGATACAGTACCTCGCATACGTCGCCGCATCTAAACCCAAGGGATCTGGCGCGGTAAGATATGTTAATACTATTTTTCTGTGTGTGTACTAGGTATAACGACGAAAAAAGAAAATTAGTCTTGATTTGATAAAAAAAAATTAATTGGATTGAAAAGTTAGTTTAACGTTTGCGATAAATCCTGAAGTTTTTGCTCTGCACGTATATACATACGTATGGTGATGTATGTGAGAATGGATTGGTTAAGTGTAGGAAGATGGAGATTAGAACAGAAATTAAATATTTAGTTGTGTTCTACAAAATGGTGTGTTGCCAAATGCAATTCACCCAATAGAGTGGTATTAAAATGATGGCCAGATTAGTACTAAAATTACTATTGTATGTATATAAATTCAATTGAAGTCGTAATATGATATAGTAACTTATAAAGTACTACATCGATTGATATATTTTGTGAATGTAAATCAGTATATCGGCAACCAACTGAACTCAATATATCACAAGCAAACTGGAAGCAAGACCGCTGTGCAGCAAGAGGTATGGCCAGGCACTGGCGCAAATACCCTACAGTCAATGAATAATTTTGAGATAAGACAGTTTATTAGACAACTTGTACCGAGTAATTTTTGAACAATACAAGTAGTTAGATATATAATTATTATTATTATTTTTCATCATTAGCGTCCGCATGTCCATTGGTTCGACAATTGTATACGGGTGAGAATTGAACCTAGTCTCGTATCATGCTAGAAGTATCGCAATAATTGTAGAAAGAAATAAGTAAAGATTATTTACAGTAGCAAATAGCTAAATGTAACGTAAATTATTCACTTAGATTGTCAATAATTATTTGACTAAGACAACAACATGTTCTATTTTATCATCGAGGTCGTACATTTGTGCTAAGTTGGCAAATTTCTTATACGCACACTGATAAACACATATTTTTTGTATGTATGCTATAATTGACACAATATTGGGTAATAGTGGTGTAACAAAAACTACCTTTACCCGAGTTTCGAGAGAAAACATTCACAATTTACATACACTTTGTAGTCTTTTGGCATAAGTAAATTGTCTATAATTCATGGTGTATGTATATCGAAATACTAATCGCATAGTCTAGCCTTGCGATACTTATTACAGAAATGACGTTATACATTAGTGCTATAATGACCCGGGAACATAATATGTTACTATATACATAAACGGGATATATAATATGTTACTATATTTTTCAACTGTAATTGTTATATAATAGTAATTATGCTCACATAAGCTAAACTATCTTCGTTTAGTTCACATTTGCATAACTTGTGTGACTTATGTACGCTGTAATGTACATTACGTATTTCGACACAGGCATGCTGTGGAGGACGCATGTGACAAACAGCACATACTTGTCCTTTAACTTAGTGTTGCTAGAAAAAAAAACCATTCTAGTAATTTGTTATTCACTAATTTAAAAATGATAGATAAACCGTTTTCTGGCAACACAAATAAAGGCGTATAAATTCTTTTGCAACACTGATGTATATTTTTTTATTTCCTTTTCTTCCACGCGACCTGGAATGGTACGACAACAACAGGGCCCGACACCACAATTGATTATAGTAAGTCACGGAAACGATAAATACAAATTATTGCCTGAAAATCTGCTGGGGGACGCAAATTATCAGTCGTGGTCTATTATTCTCACTGTGTCTTTCAACTACACTATCAAATACGTCAATATTGACATTGTTCTGACTAGAGATTATTATGAAAATAATGTTGTAATCTCCAGCTTACTGATAATTATTATTTAAAGCAAAGTTTCAGATATTTAGAATTAATGTTCATTTTTTTTTCATTTTTTTGGCACATTTTGATTGATCTAAATGTTTTTACTGTGAGAATAATATTCTACTTGAAAAGGCGCTTGCTTTTCTAGCAGTACTGAACTGGAATTGGGTATAATGGTTGATGTATATAGACGTATCTGAAAATCATAGACAAGAGAAACAGATGTTTTTTTTTAATTTTGGAACGATACAGTTTATGTTTAAAGCCAATTACTTTCAGATACTCTGTTACTTATTGTTTGCATTTTTTCTGTTATGTCTGTGGGTAAGGTTTTAATTTAATTTAAGGCTTGTGAGCATGTTCGCATGAATATCAGACTGAATGCATGTCGTTTGTGACGTATCATTTCTTTATTTACTTCGTGCTATCTTGGAAGTGAGAGACATTGCTTCAGATTGAAATAGGTGCTAAGCTTATACATATTATTTCTTGGGTGGTACTCTGTTATTCTAGCTTCCTATTAGCTCTGGTTCTCGGTGACGACTACGATAAGCTAAGAAGTTATTTGAAAAGCGAAGTAAATATTATAACTCTGCATAATTTTTGTTTAAACAACTTGAGAGTTTAAACAAATTTATGAGTTTCTATAGCATATATTTTTTGTTTCACTTTTAACATATAACACGTTTAATTATAACAATGATGTCATTAGGCCTTTTAGCTTTAAGAACCTTAGCACGTAGCCTCCACGCGTCGTGAGCTTACCAAATGTTGTGGTCATGATTTCACCTTTACTACACAATGGCTAATCTCAGCACAGTGGCTCGTAAACATACCTCTTTGTTATTTATTACTTCTCGTTAATATATATACTTACAAATGTTACTATTTTGACTGAGTTAATTTTATGTTTTTGAAAGTAGTTTTGTTTCCCAATAACAGAAGCTGGCCAGTATTATGACTGTCAAGCAATGACCTCTCTTGTACTGCACTTGTTTTTTGTTTTACGTAACACCATCTAGTCCCAAGCTAAAAAGAGCTAATATTGTCTACTTACATAATTTTCTCGTAAAAGGCGAATAAGGGATAAACTACGCAAGACAACGTCGATGCAAAGAGAAGGAAAACTTGAAACCAACCCTATACCAACCCGTCTGGCCAGCGTGGTATAGTAGGCCAAAACCTCCTTTCTAAGGAGAGGCCTATGTCCAGCAGTGGACTGTTAAAGGCTGTTGATGATGATATACTTTTTTTGTAAACACATACTTAACATAGAGAAAAATTAAACTCCGAAACAAATATTTGCAGATCATACAAACGTTTGGTCCGACTCGGGAATCGAGCCCCAGATTTCAAGCACAGGCACTGTGCTAACGAGGCAGTCCATTACTTGTTTAACTGTCCTTATTGAAAATTGTAGTCAAATCTTGTTTTACTTTTTGTAGTCATATCATGATTTACTTGTCAAAATATTTACTGTGCCAAAAGCACATTATATTTGTCTATCACTTCGACCGATGTTGTCATGGCGGTTTCAATGTATTTATTTGTAAGTAATGACATTAAACTGACAGATCTTAGTTCTCCAAACACGTTCTAATCAATGCCAAGTTTATTAATTAAATCCTTAAAAATTATGTTCCAATAGACCCTAAAATATCAAATAGCCTGGAGTTTCTATAGATTTAGACTGGATTTATAAGGTAGTCGAGCCACGCTAACTTCAACTCGACCGGGGCGGTACTACCCACACACAGAAGACCACGTATTTCTTTGGTGAGTGTGAGATCCGGTCTCACTTCAGTGATGCAAAATCTTCTCACTAGGCCGCCAAAGCGTGGGTCATCATGCTGCATTGCTCACATTTAGGATGGTAGCCCCTACTTTCCATTAGGTAGAGTCACTATGGTAGTCTTAAATATATATGTATTAAAAATTAGAGCATATGCATCAATAGCCCAAGTTCAGAATGTAGTACTCAAAATTGTAATTTAGTTAATACGAAAAAGAGGTATATTTACGCCATTATATGTTGTATTGTTGCTGACAATGTTTCATGTAACCCTGTAACATTAACGTTTCGTTTCACGCTGCTACTTCCTCGTAGACAAATGGACCTACATTCGAGGTAATGGAAGGCTAAGACTATCATACACGAAACTATTGTCAAAATAAATCACTTTAAATAACATTGCTAACACGCGAATTTCATGAAGTATAGTGTAATTTACATTATCTTACATTATTAGCTCCGTTAATATGACAAATGCTTAGGTACTATTGATTGATTGATTAATTAGTGACCAATGTATTATAAGTTATCATGTTTTGCTATAACAACAGCAAGCCTTTTAATATAAATACAGTAAACATAATATGGTTTGTTATTGTAAGATTGATATACAAAGGTTACAATTTACATTGTAATGAAATATATTTTAAACTAAATGTATTTTAAACTTGGAGGAATATAAAAAAACAATTAAAGGGAATAGTACCTAAACATTGCATTATTTATTAACAACTGACGCTACTAGTGTTCATTTTCTTCATCAGCTCACCATTGTCAGTTCTTTTGTATTAGAATCAATTTCCATGAAATAACATGTCATTATAATTATAAATTATCCGTAGGTATGACCTATTAATAATTTGTAAATATGATTTTCATTAGTGTTAGATAGAGCTGCATCTCTTAATCATTACTAACACATGACAAATATTAGAGAAAAACATTGCATGATTTAATTCGTAATGGAGTTTGAGAATATTAATGAGACACATTTTTTATAGGGTGAATTGGAACAGCAATTGTTACAAGCTAATCCAATTTTAGAAGCATTCGGTAACGCTAAGACTGTTAAGAACGACAATTCCTCAAGATTTGTAAGTACATTTTGTGTAGGTATTTATAAAATGTTACATAAAACTCTGGACACTAAATATTGTAATTAATTTGCAGGGTAAATTCATTAGAATTAATTTCGACGCATCAGGTTTTATAGCTGGTGCGAATATCGAAACGTACTTACTCGAAAAATCTAGAGCAATACGACAGGCGAAAGATGAACGGTCATTCCATATTTTTTACCAACTCCTCGCTGGAGCAACTTCTCAGCAGAAAGCAGAATATATCCTTGAGGACCCTAAGAGCTACCCCTTCCTGTCAAATGCAGCTTTACCAGTTCCTGGTATCGATGATGCTGCTGAGTTTCAGGCGACGATTAAATCTATGAATATAATGGGAATGAACAACGAAGATTTTAACTCGATATTTAGAATAGCATCAGCTGTGCTCCTCTTTGGTTCGATGCAGTTCAAACAAGAGAGGAACTCTGATCAAGCCACACTACCTGATAACACAGTGGCACAGAAGATCGCGCATTTACTTGGTAAGAATTATTATAAGCTTTGATTTTAAACTGTGTATTTAAAGAATGTTGCTAACAAGTCGTAATTAAATTCCAGGTCTTTCGGTAACTGAAATGACAAAGGCGTTCCTCAAGCCCAGAATCAAAGTTGGTCGCGACTTCGTAACGAAAGCACAAACTAAGGAACAAGTTGAGTTTTCAGTGGAGGCTATCGGCAAGGCGTGTTACGAACGTTTGTTCAGATGGCTAGTAAACAGAATCAATAGATCTTTGGATAGAACAAAGAGACAAGGAGCATCATTCATCGGTATACTCGATATGGCCGGTTTTGAAATTTTCGAACTGAACTCCTTTGAACAGTTATGTATTAATTACACTAATGAAAAACTTCAGCAACTTTTCAATCACACTATGTTCATATTAGAACAAGAAGAGTACCAACGCGAAGGTATAGAATGGAAGTTCATCGATTTTGGTCTCGATTTGCAACCAACTATCGATTTGATCGATAAACCTATGGGCATCATGGCCTTATTGGACGAGGAATGTTGGTTCCCTAAGGCTACAGACAAAACTTTCGTTGAAAAGCTTGTGTCAGCACATTCCGTCCATCCCAAATTTATGAAGACTGATTTCCGAGGCGTTGCTGACTTCGCCATAATCCACTACGCCGGCAAGGTCGACTATTCAGCAGCTCAATGGCTTATGAAGAACATGGATCCTCTCAACGAGAACGTAGTATCACTCCTGCAATCATCTCAGGATCCATTTGTTTGTCACATATGGAAGGACGCTGAGATTGTAGGCATGGCACAACAAGCCATGACTGACACACAATTCGGCGCGAGAACCCGCAAGGGTATGTTTAGAACAGTTTCCCAACTATACAAAGAGCAGTTGACGAAATTAATGGCGACGCTTAGGAACACCAATCCAAACTTCGTAAGGTGCATCATACCCAACCACGAGAAGAAGGCTGGAAAGATCGAGGCGCCTCTAGTTCTGGACCAGTTGCGATGCAACGGTGTCTTAGAAGGCATCAGAATCTGCAGACAAGGCTTCCCTAATAGGATACCGTTCCAGGAGTTCAGACAGCGTTATGAGCTTCTGACTCCGAATATAATACCTAAAGGTTTTATGGACGGTAAGAAGGCTTGCGAGCAGATGATTGAAGCTTTGGAACTGGACCATAACTTGTATCGCGTCGGTCAGTCCAAGATCTTCTTCAGGGCTGGTGTACTGGCGCACCTCGAGGAGGAGAGGGACTACAAGATCACAGATCTTATAGTCAATTTCCAAGCGTTCTGCCGAGGATATCTTGCTAGGCGAAACTATCAGAAGAGACTGCAACAGCTGAATGCTATTAGGATTATTCAAAGGAATTGCGCTGCGTACTTGAAGCTAAGAAACTGGCAATGGTGGAGATTGTATATAAAGGTGAGTGAGATATTCTCTACAATTTTAATTATGTTTTTTGTAACAACAGGCTTATAATAAAGACTCAATACTTTAACACAGAAATGTTCAATACAAAGATTAAAGTTAGTCGCAATATCTAATTTCCTTAACAGGGACTACAATAGTACAGGAAATCAAAACTCAATAACATTACATTACAATTAAATAGGTGTTATGCAAACATCATTATTATCAAAATTATACAAATATGCGTGTCCTGTATTCTATTGTTAATCAAAGTACCCACACTTGCGTACACTTTAATTGTAAATCATAATAACTGGGCCAGTTGTAAAGAATAGGATGGGGAGGCGAACCTGACATAGCCTACTTATACAATGTCACGTGGAAATAATCACTTCAGTCTTGGACAATTCCGAGTCAGCTCACTAAGGCTGAAATTTATAAAGCGTACTTAGACTTTGCTCTGACTTACCTCACGAGATAAGTGTGCGTTGAAATTTATAGTCATAATACTTAGCTCAAGCTGAGCAAATGCTTAGCATAGTCTAAGTCACCAAAATCCATGACTTAGCGATTACTTACGATTGTTCGATTGTCGTGAAAGAAAAGCCTTATTCTAGTTCGAAAGCGTTGTAACAGAAGTCCGTAAGGGTATGCCAGGGTCAAGATAAAAAGTTAATACAAGAAATTGATAATTATTTGCGAATAAACTCGAGACAAGAGACAACCTCAAATATTGTTATGACATTTGACAAGTCAAAGACACGTACGTTTTGTTTTACTTATACCTACATTTGTTATTTTTGGGTTTTATCACATAAAATCAATGAAAACTAAAGGTTTATTGATTGAAATACAATTATAAGTTATAAAATTTATAAGATTACTAATATTTTAGTTTATTACAGCTATTTAAAAAATAATATATTTTTGAAATACCAAGAATTTAAATTAATATGCTATGCAAATCGAAACGTTTAATTTTTTTTCCTGAGCTCTTGCTTAGCATACACTCAGTAAATTCTTAGCCCAAGAGGACTATAAATTCGAATGCTAAGATTACACTGAGCAGGAACTTAAGTAAGTTTAGCGTAAGCAAAGTCTGAGCAAAGTCTAAGTACGCTTTATAAATTTCAGCCTAAGAGCTAGAAAGGTAAATGTTAGTATATGGTATATCTACTATTTATTAGAATTATGTATGTAATTGCTGCGACAGAAAATTTGTTCAGCCATTACTATCAGGGGGGTGTCACTCCGCAGTTTAGGTATAGTCGGCCGGCTGCCTGCCGGGTCCGACACGCCGGTCGAACAGACATCGTCAGAACAGTTAAGAGTTATACGATAGAAAGAGACGCAATTGTAGGTAAATAAAATCGTAGTGATTCGGCGCTGTGCGTTCTAAATTGAACTTAATCTTTTGACACCGAGGGTATCTATAACTTTAATTTACTTTTCGAAGTGAGTCTTCTGTACTGGTACTATTATGTATTCTGTGTTACTATTCCACGACAAGGAAAAATCGAAAACCATCTTAACAATGACAACGTTTTAAGTAAGACGGGCAATTAAATTAAAGTCTTTTGTAGTAGAGTAGTTTGTGAATTGGCTATTTATCCCATCTTTTACATAACGGCAAGATTAATTCGTTTTATTTATAGATCGCATCCCCAAGAATTCTATGCAGTATTTCTTCTTCTTTATTCCCAAGATTATTTGGTCACTATTTATTACTTTAATTTATTAATACATTATTTATAACAGTCTATATAAAAATTCCCACAGGTCAAACCACTGCTAGAGGTGACAAAGCAAGAGGAGAAGTTGACGCAGAAGGAAGATGAGCTCCGTCAGATTCGCGAGCGTTTGGAGACGCAGATGAAACGGTGCTCCGAATACGAGGTGAAGTTCCAACAGGCCAACGCTGAGAAGACACAATTAGCGGAACAGCTGCAGGTACCCTTAAATTAATATATTTTTTGAAAGAGACAAGAATTAGAAGATTTATTTTATTTTATTTTTTAAAAGACAACTTAAGCATTAGGAGTATAAATTCTGTGTCGCGGGGGACTTTACAAACAATCCTGAAACGGACACAAAGAACACCCACACTCAGGACAACAATCAGTGAATCACACAGTGTTATCTCACGTGGGATTTGAACCCAACTTGGCAACACTTGGCGCTCAGTAGAAAGCGGAATGGCGACCGCTTAAACTACTAAGCCAATCGCGGACAATAATTAAAATATGAAATATTAGAGTATTTTTGGCGTAATAATGGTTATTTTATTAGTTTTATTAATTTTTAGGCGGAATTAGAACTATGTGCGGAAGCAGAAGAGTCCCGCGCACGTGCGGCTGCTCGTAAGCAAGAGTTGGAAGAGCTGCTACACGACCTGGAGGGAAGAATTGAGGAAGAGGAGGAGCGGTGTAACGCACTGCAGCAAGAGAAGAAGAGACTACAGCTCAATATCTCGGTAATTTCTTACTTAAAGTTGGTTTTAATTCAAACTTAGGAGAATTCAAATCCTATGTTTTGTACTGTTGTATTTGAATAAGAGAAAGATGAATAAAGATTAAAATAATTGGTATTTTACTAAAAATAGATGTCTCTTTCGTCAATGGTTGATTGGAGCCGGATCTATAACTAGTATACAATGTATTTTAGGACCTGGAAGAACAATTGGAAGAGGAAGAAGCTGCGCGACAGAAGTTACAACTAGAACGAGTACAGTGTGATTCTAAGCTGAAGAAGTTAGAAGAGGATCTAGCTCTCAGCGAGGATACTAACCAGAAACTTATCAAGGAGAAGAAGGTATCGGGTCTTTTTATTAATTTATTTAAAATACTTTCATAAAGTAAGTTGTGAATGAGTATGAAATCTTTATTTACAAGATTTTTTCGGAGTTTTTGTGAAATATGTACTTTTTTCGATATATATATTTAAGCCTACCAAAGTGACTTCTCTGCCTGATGGAAAGCATGAGTAGAATCCAGGAGTAATGGTCACCATCTACATTGTGAGGGTAGGCAATGCAGCATGGTGACCTATACCATGGCGACCTGGTCAGATAAATCTGCATCATTCTCCTGGCCTCCGGAGGCCTTGACAATGACAAAGAATGATTGGGCCTCAGGTCTTGTACTCACCAACGAAATACGACAGCAAGTATATAATTTTAATGTAATAATATTTTGTAGATCCTTGAAGAGCGCGCCAACGACCTGTCGCAGGCATTAGCTGAAGAAGAAGAAAAGGCAAAACACCTGAGTAAACTCAAAACGAAGCAAGAGTCCGCTATCGCTGAATTGGAAGAGAAACTTCTCAAGGTACACATTTGATGTAACAAAATCCCTACTAATATTATAAATGTGAATGTAAGTTTGTTTGTTACGCTTTCACGCGAAAACTACTCAACCGATCATCATGAAACTTTGTACACATATTCTTGGAGATATTAGAAGTAATATAGGAAAAAAAAAACGTTTTTTTTTTAAACCGCGATAACTGAAATAGACGCGGTAAGAGAGAAAGCTAGTTAAAAATAAACAAGTTTCTTTGTCACATTCGATTTTGGTGATTCTTTATTTTGTGGACGAGAATTAATAAAGGTTGTATTCAATCATCATTATCATCATCAGCCTATCGCAGTCCACTGCTGGACAAAGGCAGGCACACCACTCAGATCGATTTTGGGCTTCTCGCATCCAGATCCTGCCAGCCATCCATTTAAACGAAAAAGGAATGTACATATATAAATCTTTATATATATAATTCTTATGTGAGTGTGTATGTCACTGAACTTCTCTCAAGCGACTGGACCGATTTTGATGAAATTTTTTGTGTGTATTCAAGGGGATCTGGGAATGGTTTAGATTCGCAATTGGACCCGGTAGGTGGCGCTGCGATCAAGTTCTGGAATTTTAAAGTTGGGCGGTACGAAGTTTGCTGGGTCAACTAGTATATATGTATAATGTTATTAAATATGAATGTTTATTTGGATTTCATAAAAATTTCGAATAGTTTCTAAATATTTTTACAGTAAAGTCAAGTATTATATTGACATTTGTTTTAATTTAATATTTGTATTTTTGTAGGATCACCAAATGCGTCAAGAGACGGACAGGGCAAAGAGAAAGTTGGAGACTGAACTCCAGGATGTCAAGGAACAGCTGGTCGAGAGGAAGGCGCAGGTTGAAGAGTTGCAGATCGTGCTGAGTGAGTCACACTGTTTTGCAACTCACTGAACTACAGAGTGTTTTAAAACGTGAAGCAAAATAGGTTATTTTGACTGCCTTGGTGAAGCAGTGGTTGTGTGAAATGTAAATATTTGTTTCGAGTTTTGAGTGTTTTTATGTTGATAATATGTGTGTATTTATAAAAAAAACTGTATATTGAATAGAAAACGTTTTATTTCAGGTAGACTTTCCAGTCACATTTATGACTGTAGTGACTCGGTTCCAAAATGTAATTCTTATGGAAAAGAATCTGACAAAAAACTGCATAAGTTACTAATTATTATTTATGTTTGCAATAACAATGAAAAAATGTATTTTATCAATCAATCTAGCTGTTGTATTATACAACTCTGCTTAGTTTTTGACTGCACCTTTGGCCTAGTGGTTTGAGCGGTCGCACACCTTTTTTACTGCGCCAAGTGTCGTGTGTTCAAAACTTACGTAGGACAACACCTTGTGTGATCCAGGAGTTGTTGTTCTGTTTCATGAACGTTTGTAAAGAGGTTGTAACCTGATGGTATATCTGGCTAATGAGGTACGGTGATGTTGAACAAGTTGTGACATGTTGGCAGGCAAGCGCGAGGAGGAGCTGTCTGCGGCGGTGAGCCGGGCGGACGAGGAGGCGCTGCTGCGGGCGAGCGCGCAGAAGGCGGCGCGCGAGGCCGAGTCGGCGCTGGCCGACGCGCACGAGGACCTGGAGGCCGAGCGCGCCGCGCGCACCAAGGCCGAGAAGCTGCGCCGCGACCTCAACGAGGAGCTCGAGGCGCTCAAGAGCGAGCTGCTCGACTCGCTCGACACCACCGCAGGTAACACCACATATACCACACACATACAATACATTTTTAAGCCTCTTTTCAATTTAAAGGTCAGGCCCTTGTCGACTCCTGTCTATTTTCTACAATTCGTTTGACCTCTTGATGGGCCACGACTCCTACTTTCTCCTTTACTTACTGTATGTACTTACTGCCATCCGCGTTTTATTTTACCTTCTATCTTTCCTACCTAAGTAATAATATAATAATAAACATTTATTTTCTTTTCACAAATGTTCGCTTTAGCTTCCGAATTCCACCTTTCTGAAAGACTGGTGCCTTATATAGGTTATTACATACAGGTCACCAGGCCCTTTGAACAGTAAGAATAAAAGGACAATAATGACCGTGTGAGTGACCGAAAGTGACTACTCTGCCTGATGGAAAGCATGATAAGAATCCAGGAGTATAGAATCTAAATTATGAAAATATCAATGTGTAGCAGCATAGTGACCCATACCATGGTTGACTATTCAGATTTCTGCATCATTTTCTCGGCCTCCGGAGACCGGGAGAATCATGTAGAATGATTTGACCTTCTGGTCTCACACTCACCAACGAAATACGACAGCAACACATTATTAGATAGGATGGTCTTCTGTGTGAGGGTATTACTGCCCCGGTCGAGCCGGCACATTCGTGCTGAAATAAGCATACCTCTAGAATAGACTAGAATAAACTTGATTGTACACCAGTTAATATGTATACTATATATGTATTTAAAAAATAATGGAAATTCCTTTTATGTATATTTATAATGTAAACCCTCAATATAAATCCCTAATGCTAGAATTGTCTTTAAAAACCATATCATAAATTCGATATTGTATTACAGCTCAACAGGAGTTGCAGAAGAAGCGCGAGCAGGAAGTGGCCGTGCTGAAGCGCAGCATAGAGGAGGAGACGGTCTCGCACGAGGCCACGCTGGCCGAGCAGCGCCACAAGCACTCGCAGGAGCTGCAGCTCCTCAACGAGCAGCACGAACAGATCAAGAAGACTAAAGCAGGTATGTATCGGTCTCATCTCAGGAGAAGGTTAAGGCCATACGTCCCCACGCTGGCTGATTGCGAGTTGGGGACTGACAATACACGTTGTGGCTACGTAATCTTTCCATTGGATGTTTTTCAGCCGCCCGAAGGCCTCCAACTAAGCTTCACGACTGCTTAATGTGACCTCCGAATCACGGAAATGCTTAAAACATATCATGCCACAAACGGTCACCCATCTAGTTACTGACCGCACCGTCGTTGCTTAGCCTTGGTGATTCTTTCCAGTCTAATAACATATCATGCCATAAACGGTCACCCATCTAGGTACTGACCGCACCGTCGTTGCTTATCCTCGATGTTTGTTTCCAATCTATAAGATGCGCTTTTCGCGCTTAATATATTGTCGTAATGGCTATTAATTGTAAAACTATTCTTCAAGTATAATTAACTCTTACAAATATAATTAAGGCAGTTATCGCAAGTTAATAGGGTTATAAAATAAATAATAAATTTAACAGTTGGATATTGAGGCTAATGGTTTATTAAATAGATATATCTTTCTTAATTACATTATAATAATACTGTTTCTTTTTAACAGCGGCTTATAATTCATATTTAATTTTCTTCATCAAAATGCACTGAGCCGCTTTGATGTTCTTCAAATACAACAAAATAAGGAAATTGTAGCTAAGATTCACTTTTTAAACAAACCAAGGCCACACTTTAAAAATATATAGATTAAACAAATCATACAGATGGAGCAGGTCAGAGCAAGAATTAGCCCTGTATGTTCTCAATAATTTTGTGCAACGAAGACGGTGACTGCGTCTATTGGCGTTGACAATTTCTAGAATAAATTTAATATTTTATTGAGCAAAGCAAACAGGACATAGAACTTCAACAAGATGTCCTGACATTGTTTCTTATTCAATGAATGAGTTCACAAACGTACCATGATTGTTATATGTTACTAGCTTTCGCCCGCGCCTCCGCTCGCGTGTATATCGATTATTGCAGTAAAAAGTAGCCTATGTGTTATTCTGATATATAAGCTATATTACTGTAAAGTTTCGTCCAAATCCGTTTAGTAGTTTTTGCGTGAAAGAGCAACAAACATACATACATACATAGTCACAAAGGATAGTAATTCAGAAGCACGCTAGCTTATTCTATTTTTTTTTTGTCATCTGTGTCAGACCATTCTAACCAAAATGACGGAGTGGTGGTTTATTTTAGGCATGACATGCAATTCGTGATTGAAAAACCGACTATGCTGGAGGCTAATTGTCTTGTTTTAAAGAATCGAAATGGTACAGCAGTTGTAGCAGTTTATAGGTCACCTGCCAATCGAAATATACAAAATTTCTTGTACAGTTTGGATGTGATACTTCATACTCTTAATCAATATGGAACAGTGGTTTTAGTAGGAGACCTTAATATAAATATAGCACCTGAGTGTGTAGACCCTAATACCGACATGTACCTAAACACCATGGCATCCCACGCATTGCTGTCGGCTCATGTTTTTCCTACACGTGATGATAGTTGCTTGGATCACGTAATGATTAAATCGAATAAGCAATGTATTAGTTTAGTACTCGATTCTTTCGTTACGGACCATGCCCCGGTTCTTGCTTTCTGTAATATCGATTCAATAAGTAGCTGTAGACACATACCTATTCGACGACATGTAGACATTCGAGGCTGTGTTGATGTGCTTGGTGATACTGACTTCTCTCCTGTACTAAATTGTTACGACGCAGATATTGCTGCATCCAATCTGGTAAACATTATATCCTCGGTTATTGCAGCCAATAGTAGTACTTCTTATGTACCAAGTAGGAAACGCATCATAAAGCCATGGATCACTCCTGGAATTCTAAAGTGTATGCGAAACCGAGATAAATTGTATCTCAAAACTAAAAAAGAAGATGCCAACGAGACCACCAAAGTTATTTATGTCCGCTACAGAAATTTCTGTAACAAACTGCTTAAAAATTTGAAAAAACAGTACGAAAAAACTGAATTTGAGAAACACCGTCGGGATCCCAAAGCCACTTGGAACCTTATTAAGACCATTTCTAATTTAAATACGTGTAGGGTGCCTCCCACTGAGCTTTTGTCCGTCAAGTCTGATCCGTTGCAGTCGATTGATAGTGTAAACGAATACTTCGCCAGTGTGGGAGCCAATTTGGCATCCAAAATAGACAAACGAATGCATGAGAGTGCACGCACGAGTGGAGTGTGCATGCCTGAGTATGCCTGTCCAGATTCCATGGTTCTCTTTGACACTGATTGTGATGAAATTGAACGACTTATTGTAGACCTTAAATTAAACTCTGCTGCGGGTTGGGATGGCATATCAGCCACTCTGGTAAACTCAGCTAGGAGCGTTCTTATTCCTGTCATTTCTCATGTTTTCAATCTTGCTTTGGGATCTGGAGTATTCCCTGCAGTTTTTAAAAGAGCCCTGGTTCACCCCATCCATAAGAGCGGGGACAGAGCCAGTGTCAATAATTACAGACCCATCTCAGTTTTAACTATATTTTCCAAACTATTTGAAAAAATACTAAATAAACGACTCTTAAATTATCTCAATTCAAACAACATACTTGCAACAAACCAGTATGGTTTTAGAGCTGGTAAAAATACTGAAGATGCGGTCCTGGCGCTGTTGGATAACGTGACTGAAAATCTACACAATGGCTTTAAGACTTTAGCTATCTTCCTAGATCTCTCAAAAGCATTCGACACTGTCTCTGTCCCGCGCCTAATCAAAAAGTTAGAATTGATCGGTGTTCGGGGCCTTGCACTGAATATCTTCAGGAGTTACCTAAGTGATCGTTCCCAAATTGTCAAGATCGATAAGTACAGCAGCAAAGTAATGTACCTTAATTACGGAGTTCCGCAAGGAAGTGTGCTAGGGCCTACACTTTTCTTGTTATATATAAACGATCTCTGTGGGCTTAATCTGTCCAACGCCAACATAATTACTTACGCCGATGATACTGCTATATTGGTCCGGGTCAGGGATTGGAGTGAAGTGCGCTTGTCTGCCGAGTCAGCGTTGAAGGACACGATAAAATGGCTAAATCATAATCTACTTACTCTCAATTTTACAAAAACAAAGTTCATTACATTTAGTCCAATACTGTCATCACAACCAACCGCTTTTGACAATTTGACGGTCCATGAGTGTGACTCAATTGTGAATAGTTACTGTAACTGCACTAAAATCTCACGCACTACAACAATAAAATATCTTGGCGTTTATATTGACAACACATTATCATGGAATTGTCAAATAGACTCACTGGTATCGAGAGTACGCAAGTTCATTCATGTATTCAAAAATTTGAGAAGCTCGGCTGAGTTTTCAGTCCTTCGTACGGTTTATTTTGCCTTAGCCCACTCAATTATAACATACTGTGTGCCTGCTTGGGGAAACGCTGGAAAATGCCTATTACTACGTTTAGAGAGAGCCCAGAGAGCGGTGCTAAAAGCCATGGTTCACAAACCTATACGTTTCCCAACTAGTGACTTGTATCACCTGTGCAGGATACCTACGGTGAGACATTCCTTTATACTGCACACGATCCTGCGTAAACATGCGGAATTACCTTTTAATCTTGATCTGTGTTCACGCAAATGTCGATCAGACCGGGTATGTCCCATTCACACTACTAAACTGGAGGTTGTACGTCGCCAATACACGCACTTTGCTCCATCCTTATACAACAGAATCAATAAAGTTTTAAACATTTATTCACACTCCTCCCGCGAATGTAAGAAAATTATAGATGAATGGTTGACTTCCTTAACGTATGACGAACTTGAATCAATAGTGAAACTGTAGTTTTGTTATAGCTCTTTCTCCATCTTTCTTCTCAAACATTCTTGCAATCACTTATATATGGTTGAGTCACCCGTCACTTACATACCAACACACACACACACACACACACACACACACACACACACACACACACACACACACACACACACACACACACACACACACACACACACACACACACACACACACACACACACACACACACACACACACACACACGTACGCACACACACGCACGCACACACACACACACACATAGTTAATTTATCTTTGTTATTATTTCATAATTTTGTATCTTATAACAATGCTTACTTAATTAGTAATGTAGAACTGATATCTGTAATTTTCTGGAGGTGGGCGATAATAGCCACGACACAGTTTATAACTAATGTGGTTATTTTCGTACACGAGTGAATTTGTATACTGTTTCCTTGTGCTAATAAAGATTTTTATTATTTATTATTTATTATTCGGGTAAACTTGTTACGATAATGCTCTTGGGAAATATAGAAGTAATAATAATAAATTCAAATTCAAATTCAAAATTCTTTATTCACTTAGGATGCAATACATCTCTTGTGACAGGTCAAGATTCTACATGTACATTTATGCCATGTTCGCAAACAATAGGTAGAGCCGGAGAAAAGAACATGGCAATAAAAACTCGCGGCCACTCCTTTCAAATCGCCAATGTTTACATAGTTTTAATGTTTAATATAATAAACCTGATATGGGGGTAAGGTGCTGCCACTAATATACTATACACCATGTTAGAGGACTGATGCAAATTATAGTGATTAAAAATTAGAACTTATGCTAATTTAAAAAAAAAAAAACAACAGCCTCAGTGGGTACAACATAGTAGGAGCATCTACTTACAACAAAGGTAAAAACTATATGTGCTCAAATATTGGCCAAATTACTGGTAACAAAAGATTAAATATAAAATATTAAAAAAATATTAAGATCAAAAGAAAGAGAAGAATGGCCTTTATTAGTCATGTAGAATCTTTACTTACAAAAGTAAAATCATGTTCTTAAACAATGTGATAACAACATTCACATGAGTAGAATAAAATGATAAGGAGCAAGTAGTCAAATCCATTTTTCTTTATCATTTAAAAATTCGTCAACTGTATACAAAACTTTACACATATCCAAACTAGACAACAGTCACTAGATAGAGCGAAAATAAATGTTTACAGTTGAACAGCACGCATTGGATTACGTACAGTATTCCTACGGCGGGTACTTCAACCAAAGAAGTTCTCTTGCATATTAAATCCTCAAAAAGGTTTCATACTGTCAACTTCTTTACTTTAAAAAAAAAACAAACATTTGACAGACAATTTGGCATCAAATACTAACTTCCAAATCTAAAAACGCCACAAAACGTCAAAACCTTTATAAATCTATCGTTTACATAAAAATGTTTTGATAATTAAAGTTTAAATAGTATGATATAACAGTATGTCGGGCACAAAGGAGCGTAGGTTGAAGAACGTTAAGTTCGGCCTGTCGAAGGATGATAGCTTCGAGGTTGAAGAGCTGGCCGGCGGGCTCAGCCACTCGCAGGAGGAGGGAAGCGCCTTTGTGTCCGTCAGGGACTATTGGAAGACTATGTGTAAGGTTGACTCGTCGCCGGACAGAAACACTTTATGTATGTTTGTTTGTGTTTACAATTCATTTAGACAACTTGTAAATTTTTTGTGGTTAGTCAGTTGTAGTAGACCGTTTCTAGGAGAAAATATTTCGTATGAATGTACTTTGTTGTTACATTCTATAACAAAAGTATAATATTATTAATCAAAATTTAAAAATAATTTTAACAAAAAGGAACCGACTTCAATGAAAAATTATTCCGAGTACCCAAATCGCGACATTGTGCCTATGATATTTGAGGAGTTCTCTCGATTTCTTTGGGATCCCATCATCAGATCCCGATATGGTGACGATGGGACCACCTGTAAGCTACGCCCATTCCAATGCAAAAAGAATTTTTGAAATCGGTTCATAAACGACGAAATTATCGCTGAACATACATAAAAAAAAAAAAGATTCCGACGAATTGAGAACCTCCTCTTTTTTTTTGAAGTCGGTTAAAAATAGAACATAAATTGTCAATGAAAAGATTCTAATGTGTGTGCTGGTAATTTTAATTCGCTTAAAAGTCTTCTGTAAGTGCTAGTAAAGTGTAATTTTATTGAACCAAGTGACGTGCATTTGGAGAGCCCTATGTCCATCAGTGGACTACGAGAGATTGATGATGATGGATGTAGGAACAAGAATGTAGTCGTATAAAGAAACTAGCTGACCCGCGCGAAAGTCATGCTCGACTCCAATTGGTTTAGGGTGAAGTCAACTATACGTCGATCCCGGTTGTCATGAACATCTATGGTAATCGTTTTGGGAAGTCAGTGCCCTCAAATTTACTGACAATTAGTTCAACCTTCGAATTTCAGTTTTCACTTAAGGTTGCGGAGGTATGATGCCAGTCGCTCCGAGGAAAAAAATGATATTCAGGTATAACCGGTTGAACTAGTAGCCGACCCCAAATAATATTGGGAATAAGGAACAAAAAGAGTTAACTATACCATTTTAGACATGCCAGCAAATCACATCATCGTGACAAGAGAAAAAAATGTCTATAATTTGGTGCATATACTAAATTAAATATTGACGGTATAAATATACATTGTTTTTAAAATAATGTCGTAAACTCGAATTCTGAAATTATTTCCTCTACTTACTAATTCATTCCTATATATTTTTAAATTGCAATTATAAAACAGCTAATAAGTATTTTTATCTATTTTACACAGCCCTGGAAAAGGCCAAACAAGCTCTGGAAGCCGAGAACGCTGACCTCGCCACTGAACTGAAGAGCGCCAGCGCCGCCCGCGTCGAAGGCGAGCGGAGAAGGAAGCAGGCCGAAGCACAACTCGCTGAGCTCACCGCCAAACTGCAGGACGTGGATCGAGCCAGGTAACCAACGTGCTGAAGTTGATGGTATACTAATCTGATGACGAATTAATAATACAAAAAAAATTACAAGTTTCAATATACGACTAAGGAAGCAAATTGAAGGCAACTATTCTTTACACATCTTACAATTTTCAGTAGTAGGCATGCTGATATAAGCACGAACTGGTCAGCTCAACCAGGGTGGTACTACCTTCTCACAGAAGACCAATCTCGTGTTTCGATAGTAAGTGCAGACCGGAGGACATGATGTAGAATTATCTCATTTGACTGCCATAGTCCTTAATATGGCAGTCACCATGCTGCATTGTCAGAATTTTCAATAAATAAATAAATATTTCGGATCACACAAACATTTGGTTCGATCCGGGAATTGAACCGAAATCTCTGGATCAGCAATCACATACGCTAACCACTAGACCAACGAGGCCAATGAAGATAGCGACCACTACTCTTAGTTTCTATTCATGCTTTCCATCAGAGTACAGTTACTTTGTCAGGACCTATAAACAAACTACAAAAAGAAGAAAACCTTGTACGAATCCATCTGGTTTGTGTGTTATAGTAGGCTCAAATCTTCTTTGTAGAGAGTCCTATATCGACCAACAGACTACCATAGGCTGTTGATTATAACGATAACCAAATGTTCAAATTGTCTGTGTAATATGGCCATAATACGAGCTCTGCTAACTTTGACTGGGGGTGACGTTGATGCTGATGATTTAGTTGTCTCGGAGCATGTATAGAGGGTCACTTGTGTGTGCAGGTCGGAGGTGCAGGAGAAGTGTTCGCGGCTGCAGAGCGAGGCGGAGAGCGCGGCGGCGCAGCTGGAGCAGGCCGAGCTGAAGGCGTCGGCCGCCGCCAAGCACGCCGCCACCAGCGGGGCTCAGCTCGCCGAAGCGCAGGCGCTGCTGGAGGAGGAGACCAAGCAGAAGCTCTCCCTGCAGACCAAACTGCGCAATATCGAGCAGCAACTCGAACAGGCGCGCGACCAACTCGACGAGGAGGAGGAAGCCAAAAAGAACTTTGAGAAGCAGGTAAGCTTCTAAACCTTGTAATATTCCATTCGCGTTAAGAAAGTAGTGACGCAAAAATAGGTGCAGAGCTTCGTACTAAATAATGATTGGTTAGGGACCGAGTCTGTTTTAATGGGTATATCAAACATAGAGAATTCCAAAAGTTTTTTTTAGACAATGGTTTAATATCTTTTAACTACTTATAAAGGTCGCAGCCCTCACTCTTCAAGTGGCTGATGCAAAGAAGAAAGCAGAAGAGGAAGCAGAAAACGCAGCTGCTCTCGAAGAACAACGTAAGAAACTCAGCAAAGATGTGGAAGCTCTGCACAGACAAATTCATGAACTACAACAAGCCAACGACAAATTGGACAAGAGTAAGTTTTAAATAAAATTAATTAATATCATTATCTTAAATAAATTAACCTAGTTATTAAACATCCTCCAAGTGATTGTTATTATTATTTAAAATGTCTACCGTCATATTTTTTACTGTAAACGGGACTTGTTCGCGATAAAATAAAAAAGGTTACAAGTCTACCCGTGACCACGAGCGGTATAAACCGTTCGAAGCGTCGAAAAATAAAAGGTACCGTAACCTTTTTAATTTTGTCGCGAATAAGTCCCGTTTACAGTAAAAAACATCAGTATGTGTAAAAGTCTCGAAAGTCTTATGTGTAATTTCTTTACCAAGGGAGAGCATCAGTTAATAAATATTAAAATTAAACATTCAGCGTAATTCACATGCCATTTACAGAAATGTATGTGCTATTTTACAGTGTCTCATTCTCAATAATATCGCGTTATAGGTAAAAAGAAGATTCAAGCTGAATTGGAAGACACAAACATCGACCTAGAGGCACAACGTGCTAAGGTGATGGAACTGGAGAAGAAGCAGAAGAGCTTTGATAAGGTATATTTGTGTAAACTTAAAGAAGACTTTGTTATGCGTATTAACGCATAACAAGGTTTGATACGTTAGAAAAATAAAGCATAAACCATATCTAGCTTTTCAGACTAATTATAGTCTGAAAAGCTAGATATGGTTTATGCTTTATTTTTCTAACGTATCAAAAAACGATTCATGGAGGGCCACTTAAGGACATAGATCATTACAAATAGTAGGTAGTAGAGCCACGAATGGGCTGGCTCGACCCGGCCAGTACTACCCTCACACAGAAGACCATCCTAATAATGACAGCATTCTTGCTGTCGTATTTCGTTGGTGAGTGTGAGACCGGAGGCCCAATCATTCTGCATCATTCTCCCGCCCTTCGAAGGCCGGGAGAATGATGCAGAATAATCAAACCAGGCTGCCATGGTAGGGGTCACCATGCTACATTGTCTACCCTCACAATAAGCATGGTGACCCCTACTCCTGGATTCTACTCATGCTTTCCATCAGACAGAGTAGAGTCACTTTGTCAGGCTTAAATATATATATATATATATATGATAATTGGTTTCTGATAAGATAGGTTTAGGACTTGCAATCTTTGAGATGATCTAGCCTATGATCTCGTTTGTGAACTCCCTATGCTCCACTTTGATATCCATGATTTGAGACTATAAACGTCTCGAACTGGTTCAATATAGTTATGGAGCATGTTAATAATACACCATGTAACACATTTCTAATTCGTATGGAATCGAGATTGAAGTCTTTCAAAATAGTTTTTTGGCAAGTTTTTGATCATCAATTTTTAGAGGAAAACCCAGGTGAAATGTAAGTGTCATGGTGGTATTAAAGGTGTAACCCCTCCCCTCCCCCCCAACAGGTGGTAGCCGAGGAGCGGGCGGTAGCGGAGCGTTACGCGGCCGAGCGGGACGCGGCCGAGCGCGACGCCAGAGACAAGGAGACGCGCGTGCTCTCGCTCACCAGGGAACTGGACGACGCTGCTGAGAAGGTACCACACACTTGTATTTTATAATTATAGCTAAACTTGCTGCTAAATTGATATTAGACACACTCAGTATGAAAAAGAAGAATTGGAGAATATTATTGATAAACCGACGTTAGTACTATGGATATATGATTGACTGCCTTGTACTGTGGATAGTGGTTCGCGTATGCGGCTGCTGATCAACAGATCTCGGGTTCGATTCCCGGGTCAGACCAAATGTTTGTATACTCTGCAAATATTTGTTTCGAAGTTTGGGTGTTTTCTGTGTATAATATGTATATATTTACAAAAAAAGTATATGTATTTATATCAGTTTTCTAGTACCCATAGCACAAGGTTTGCTTAGTTTGGGACTAGATGTTGTCTGTAAGATGATTACCGAAATATTTATATTAATATGATACGCCAAAACGCCCTAATTAAACTAAGGAAAGGCCTATGAAAGAGTGTTGATGATAAGAACACGTAAATAGAAGGCAGACAATGGTTACTTGTTTTAATTAATTGATAATAATTAATAATAATTATTTTTTTTTGTAATTTTTTTATAGAGACCAACTCTCGGACGCATAATATTAAAATAAACAGATAAATACATTCACAATAAGTGCGGAAATAGCTATATGATAACTAACAGTAATGATATCGCTTCTGTTCATTTTACGGTATTTATTTTTATACTTCTTTTATGTAATGTTCGCTTCATTGCATTGTTATTATTAATACTTCGAATTTTTCTTTCTTTTGTTGTGTTAAAATATGGAAAGCGAGCCCTGAAGTCACAGCTGGCTGAGCTGCAGGCATAAAACAAGAAGATCGAAGACAAGCTGCAGCTCCTCTATGACTTGAAGCTCCGGAAACCATACAAATAAAAAAAAACAATTTCATATTTGCTAACTTTACTTCCTCTTTTCCATCAGATCGAGGAATTAGAACGCACCAAACGTATGCTTCAATCAGAACTGGACGAGCTAGCAAACACCCAGGGTACGGCCGACAAGAACGTCCACGAGCTGGAGAAGGCGAAGCGAGCCCTGGAGTCGCAGCTGGCTGAGCTGAAGGCACAAAACGAGGAGATCGAAGACGATTTGCAGCTCACAGAGGACGCCAAACTTAGACTAGAAGTTAACATGCAGGCGATGCGGGCGCAGTTTGAAAGAGACTTACAGGTACTTTTTATTATTTTATTTATTTACGAGCTTTCTCAAAGAGTAGAACGCCACTATCAGTATTATTAAACCTTCGGTCTCACACTCCTAAGGAAATACGAGCTTTCGTACTGTCAGTTTAGGGTGGATTTTTGTGTGTTAGGGTAGTACTGCCCCGGTCTAGCCGGCCCTTAGGTGGCTCTATTACCTTAAAAATTATGCGACTTCTTATAAACGGTCAATATTATGAACGGTCAAAAATGTTAATTGCACTAATTTAAAAAGTGCTTCACTCGACTCGTAAACTCACAAAATTAAAGGCAGTCAGACAATGGTTTAATAACCTGTATGGCCAGGTCAGATCATATGGAATAATATTTGCTGACACATGTAATATTTACAGGCTAAAGAAGAACAAGGTGAGGAGAAACGGCGTGGCATAGTGAAGCAACTTCGAGATTTGGAGTCTGAGCTGGAAGAGGAAAGGAAGCAGCGCGCGGCTTCACTCGCCATACGGAAGAAACTGGAAGCTGATCTTAAGGATGCTGAGCAAGGATTACATCTCGCGAATAAGGTTCGTAGATAGGGTATTTGTTGTGTTTAAAACTGGTTAAAGTAGAGAAGAAAGTGTAAGTTATTGGACTCGTTCTTGTAAAGTAGGCTAGGCTTTCGAAGCATACGGAAATACTTATTGATTTAGAAGTAAACCTTTGGTATTCATTTATTGATTTACAAGTAAACCTATGGTTAATTTTATATGTTATTTTAGTTCTTCAAAATTAATTTATCATTATATGTATTTATAATTTGTCATTATTGAAACGTAAGGTATTCATGTATTCGTATACTATTTTTATTTATAATATTTATTATTTTAATTTTTGGTCGTCAATTTTCATTTTGATTTTGGAAACGGATGAAACTTGCACTAACTATTTTGCCCAGTGTATTTACATAACACTGACTGTGACGGACGTTGGTTCCATTGGTTTTACAGGGTTAGCGTGTGTTTATAAGCGTGATGTGTGTGTGTGCGTGCAGGTGAAGGAGGACGCGGCGAAGCAGGTGAAGAAGCTGCAGCAGCAGCTCAAGGAGGCTCTGCGAGAGGCGGAGGAGGCGCGCGCGGGGCGCGAGGAGGCGGCGGCGGGCGCGCGCGACGCCGAGCGGCGCGTCAAGGCGCTCGAGGCCGAGGCGCTGCAGCACGCCGAGGAGCTGGCCGCCGCCGACCGCGCGCGTCGCCAGGCCGAGGCCGAGCGCGACGACCTGCTCGACGAGCTCAACAACTCCGCAGCCAAGGTACCACCTACTAATATTTCTATATCGCGATTTAGGATCACTTTCTACGTGCTTCGGTGTTACTTCGATAGATGGCGCTGAATCCCACATAATAAAAAAACCCGCTTAAAATATCCTATTATTCTTTTGAATTTCAAAATAATAAAATATACTTGACTGCCTTGCTGGTCTAGTGGTAAGCGTATGCGGCTACTGATCAAGAGGTCTCGGGTTTGACTCCCGGGTCGGACCAAATATTTGTGATCCAAAAAAATTTTTGTTTCGGAGTCTTGGTGTTTTCTATGTATAATATGTATTTATTTACAAAAAACAAGTATGTTTATGTATTTATATCAGTTGTTTAGTACCCATAATACAAGTTCTGCTCAGTTTGGGACTAGATGATGTGTGTAAGATGTCTGAAATATTTATTTATACACTAATCACAAATGTCATACATATTTTCCACTGTATTATTAACGAAAGATTTAATTTTTAGAGTACCTTATTGGTCGATGAGAAGAAACGGCTGGAGGCGCGGATAGCGGCCCTCGAGGAGGATCTGGACGAGGAACAGTCAAACAATGAGATACTCAACGACAGACTCCGAAAAGCTCAAGTATTTGTTGCACTTCTATTATTTATCATTCGCACCTACTACAGTAGACATCAATTTTGACCATTTATTCAAAAATTTGAAATCATAACGAGACCTTATGACTGCCTCATTGCGACTGCTAATCAAGAGGTCTCGGGTTCGATTCCCGGGTCGTAACTGTTTGTGTGATCTGCAAATATTTGTTTGGGTGTTTTCTATGTATTTACAAAAAAAAAGTATGTTAATGTATTTATATCAGTTGTGGAGTGACCCTTATTACAAGCTCTGTTTAGTTTCGAGACTAGATGGCGTTGTTTGAAAATATTTAAAAAAAAACAATGATTTAAAATCAAAAACATTTTCTTTTGAATTTAATTTCCATAATAAATAATTCATCAAATACAAAAATGAATTTATACATCTATTACTAAAGAATTTAAATGTTTTAAACAAAAAACAATTTTAATGAATCAATCCACCCTTGAGTAATTGAAAATTTACAGTAAATCCCGAACCCCAATGCATTTTGCATTATTAAATTTATAAGGTGTTTTGTTCGTCAATTGAAAAGAGTTTGCCCCCTATGAAGTTACATGAAAACAAGGTAATAATGATATTTTATTAAATTTCTAATTAATTGAAATTCCAGAACCAAATTGATCAAGTTACAATGGAGTTGGGAACGGAGAAGTCAGCCACTCAGAAACTCGAGAGCGGTAAACTGGTGCTGGAGCGACAGAATAAGGAACTCAAGGCCAAACTCGCCGAGCTGGAGACCTCGGCCCGCACTAAGACTAAGGTATCATTGACAAGATCCTTCCTAAACTCATAATTTTTTATTTCCTTATATTCATACAATATTATGACTTTATTCATCATCATCTGCCTGCTCTTATCACATTTTTGTTTGTAGTCACCGCAGTAAGTGTTATCCTTCCATTCTTCTCTATCACTGTAAACTCCTTTCCTAGTCATATTCTCTTTCACACGATCAATCCACCTTTTCTTTAGTCTTCCTCTTCCCTTATACCCTTCCTCTTCCCTTATACCCTTCAACTTCCAAATCCAACATTTTCCTCACCCCTCCATATATAACATGTCCATACCAAGATAACCTATTACTTCTTAACTTTTCATCCAGCCTTGTGACTTTCAGATCTTGTATGTAGTCATTTCTGACTTTGTCCATCCGAGTCACACATCCATCTCAGTATTCCCATTGCAGTTACGTTCAGTCGTCTTTCATCCGCTTTCATGAACCAACTTTTAGAACCATTCCGGACAGCAGAATAATTTATATTATAACAATAAATATAAAATACATACCGGATTCCAAACCATTAAGTTTCAACATGTGTGGAACATACCTAGTCACTTATGCTGCCTCGTTCGTCTAAGTGATTGCGTCAAGAGATATCGGGTTCGGTATCTGGGTCTGACTAAAAAGTGGTATTGGGCTTTTCCAAAAGAATTTCTCATGTAATTTCTTTCGGAATACTTGCGTTCACGTGGTGCTGAACGTTCGCTCATACCTCGAAGAGCAGTTTAAGCCGTCGGCCTCGGTTGTCGTGAACTTCTATGGCAATCGTTATTTGGAAGTCAGTGATATTCAGATACAGCCGGTTGGACTAGTAGCCAACTGCAAGTCCTAGGAAGAAGATAATACGTATTTTTGAGATTCTCATTGATGTGTTTGTGTTCAGGGCGTGATAACGTCCTTGGAGCTGAAGGTGGTCAACTTAGAAGAACAATTAGAAGCCGAGTCTCGGGAGCGTCTGGCGCAGCAGAAGGCTTCACGTAAGCTCGACAAGAAGATGAAGGAACTGGCGCTACAGCTCGACGAGGAGAGGAGGCACGCTGATCAGTACAAAGAGCAGATAGAAAAGGTAATGTAACTACTAGCAATAGAACATGGATATAGCAATAGAATATTTTGAAAATGAAATAGTTAAAACTTGAAAGTGCACAGCAATTACACAGTGTACAGTCAGTCTTCTTATTGCCCTGTGTTCGATCGAGTGGGTTCGATCCCAACATGGCTCACACTAGGTGTATCTACAAAATGTTTAGAGTTTAGGTATTATTTGTATGAAGTCTTTCGCGCTACTGCAAGGTATATTGTTAACACGAAAGTATTATTTGTAATTTTTTTGTGTAAAATTAAAATTAGTTCAGGCAAAATATTAGAGTAAGGTGTTAGTGAACTAAAAATGGTGTTCCATAAATTGCAGATGAACGTCCGCGTGAAGGCGTTGAAGCGGCAGCTGGACGAGATGGAGGAGGAGGTGCAGCGCGAGAAGGTCGGCAAGCGCAAGGCGCAGCGCGAGCTGGAGGACCTGCTCGAGACGCACGAGACCATCACGCGCGAGTGCAACAACCTGCGGAACAAGCTCAGGTACACCCCCACACCCCCCTTCACCTTCTATCCACCCTGTATATATATAATAATCCGATCGATTTCGGCCATGGCGACCACTTTGACCCCTTACAGGGCTTGGCGCTGATGCGCCCGGAGATGGCTTATATAGCCGATTTTCGCAGCAAGTGAGCTCATTGCTCTCATAATTATAGTGAATGGCGGCGAGTGGACGGGCTTTAAGCTCATCGCGCTTGGCGTCGAGGTCAACTTAACGCTGTTCCTCAAATTTGCGGATTCGCTTCTTCACAGTCTCTCCCGGCGAGAGGGCTCTATATTGCATCTTTTCCTGTGACGCCCAATCTCACACCTGAACAATGACTGTGTTTAACCTCTAATACAGCGTAACATTATATTTGGCTACGCACATAGTACAAAAAGTCATTCTATGAGATGTCGGCAGAAGCTATGTGTAAGTTACAAGTTTCTCTCGTTATATACATCATGTATACAAGTCCTGTGGATGATGATCACTCCTAGCTAGCCAAGTAATAATCTTGTTATTCGAAATGTGAAAACATATTTTTTAATGCAACATATCTTGAACCTTAACAAACATTGTTCAGCTACTTACTAATTTAATATAGGCTAATTTAACCACATCGAAAATGTGTCCAAATATCAGTTTTTCAATTCTTTTTGTATTACTGCATACCAGCTGGTAATGTCGTAACTGGTGCCACCACTGATCTCATAAAGATATCCCAAAAAGTGTGGTTTCTATTTTTAGCCACAAACTACAGACTCAATTGTCCAGTAAGCCAGCGCTTGCTGAAGAATCTGATACTGAGTAAGGAGCAGGGAGAGGATCGAGGTACTGAGTGGAATAACTCACGGAATGCAGTTAATTATCTGTGCAATTGGGAATGGAACACGGGCTTATGTTTGGGGCTGGACAGTATCAGCCTTGAAGTTATAAGACGAACACCATTTAAAATAAAATGATACCTTTGTGTTTTAAAAAGCTTTTTACTAATTAACCAAAAATAATATAAAAAATGGTTTCGTTTTTTGACTTGCAAGATTGAAAATACATAACCAGCGTAGAGTTGCAGCCATCAAATGTGTGCTTACTTCACTCTCATCGAATGAACGAAATGGTTGCAATATCATTCATCAATCAATTCCATTCTCATCAAGGGGCTGCCTCACAAACAATAACACAAGCGATGTGTTATGGGTTCCAAAGCTGACTCGAAGCAGTGTTTTAGTATGACGTGACTGTTGAGTTGCTTTTTTGGAATAACAGTTTTAATGTGTCGTCCTTTTTTATGTACTGAATAGAACATATTGATTGTTTTGTTTATCTTTTAATTTTAGGTAGCTCTGTTTAAGAAGTAAAATACTGTCTAATTTTGGATTTTAAACTATAATAATTGAAATATAGTAAACTATATCCTTTTATCTATGTGATCGGGAATCGTTCATGTCATGACCGACAGCCAATAGCATCGTCTCTATTATATTCAGATAGACATAATTATAGATCTTAGTACATAGACACATTTCAGAAAACGTCTAAGCAAACTTTGGACTTTTTTATTTCAAACAAGCTTTTGCCTTTAACTTTGTCGGTTGTCGGTTATGGCCGTATTACATAGTATAGATACGGCCATAACCGACTATGTGCTTCATCAAGAATCAAAAGTATCTTCTAAATTTCATGGAAACTGTTAAAAGAGTATCAAAACTTTCGAATGCTTAATATAAGTATGGATTCAAAGCAATCAATATGTTGTTGTATGGTGTGGGTAGTGATGTAATGTATGTCGTGTGGTATGTCCAGGCGGCAGGGCGGAGGCATCGGGCTGTCGGGCGCGACGTCGTCGTCCCGCATGAAGCGCACGTCGCTGGCGCCGGGCGGCGGGTCGGGCGACGAGTCGTTCGACGACGTCAACGACACTACCAACTCCGTGGAGTAGCCGCCCGCCCGCACTATGACGCGTTTCCGCTTCTACTCTACACCCACACGTCTCCGATGCATGCGTCTCCAAAACTGTTATGTCACACTTGATTAAGTTTTAATTTTAGTGACCCCTCGACTTAGGATAAGTTTAAAAAAAAATTATCGTTACTGTCTTCTCGTTTTCTGTATTTGAAGTACTTAATTATGGTACGTTCTGTTCCGTGCGACTCCTCGAGTGCGATCGTCGTTCGTATGGAGTTTCCCCGGAGAGCGTACGGTCCTCGTCCGTCCGTCCGAGTGACGCGACCGTTAACGTGACGAGCGTGGTCGAAGATCGTTGTGAAACTTTACAAAATCATGATTGTAATATATATTAAGTGGGCTTTTTTATGTAAGTCGATGTAGATCGAGCTGAAGTACGGGAATAGCGAACAGCAGAGAAAATAAACACATAGGCTTTTGTATCTACTAGTATACGTTTTCTTTCATTGTATAATATTATATATGTACGTGAAATTTTATTGTCATTATGAAATATTTTGAGTACATTTTTTAAGTTCGAGATGTATGAATATGTACACTAGTTCATATTACGATAGTTTAATTATAATGTAACGCATTAATGTTATAAATTTGTTGGTACAAGTAATGGAGTAGCCACGTGGCATGCTCTGTCGACATTGTGTACGCCTTCATACGTCTTGAACCACACGCGGGTGCTCAATTTACACTGAAATAAAATGCATTTAAACAGTCGAATCTCTTTAAACACAATAGCAATCGGTGATATACCCCCTCCCAGTATTAAACTATACATTCCTAACAATCGAGATTTTCACTTTGCCCAGACAAAGTCAAACGGGTAGATTGTTAAATTACTCATTGGGTGATACTTGTAATGAAATTTTTAAAAGTATTATTAAAATGTGGCAAAATATTGATATACATACTGTTTGAAATACTGCATTTAGTAAGCGACTGAGTAACGAAGACTGTTGCGATATTGACTTCCCCACTCATTCACACCAACTTTACAGTTTGCTGATTATTTCTATGAACGATTATGTGTGCCAGACTCGCTTAACTCACACTGCTAGAATTACGACGTCTATAAATTTATTTTTACAAGAACTTTCCTTTGGTCCAGTGGTTAAGCGTGTCCGGCGCATGTCATTGTCTATCTATACATGTAAATATAATCAGTGAGTGACACTGAGCGCTTAGTTGCCATACAAATTCTATTGATAGTTGATAAGTGAGAAACACGCGAGCTTTCGATGTGATGGCATGTTGCGGCGCAATCGTCTGTTACACCTCGGTCTGCTCAGTTATATTGTATTATATCGAGCACGAGACATCAAACACTGGTGACGACCATGCGCCGGCCATGTCAGTGTTATACAATATGTCCGCACCATCTTCTAAACAGACCATCTGATGTAAATACCTGCTGATGCAAGTTATTGCCACAATACAAGCGGTATTCTGTGTGCGAGCGGGACGCTAGAGCATCTTGCTTTTATACAATAAACAAAGACTCGTAGTAATAAATTGTGGCCTTAGGTTTTCTTTATCGACTTATACGTAAATAGATCGGAATTAGTCTTTTGTAACAGAGCTCTAATAACTTGTATCTTACGAGCATTTTTTTATCATTATTTACCAGTCTTCATGACCATTTTTTTTATTCATTATTATAGTTTTTTTTCCGAATAATAATATAAAATTTAAATGTAAGTAAACATTGAAGCATAAACTTATTTTACATAAATATTATATTTAATTATTAACAATATTGATAATTGTAAAATTGGCCATAGGTTGTAACAAGTTATCAGTTGGTATGCCAATTAAACAATTTTTCATGATTTTTAAATCATTGGTTTTATTTCTGAACATTCTTAAGTGCTTCTCTCTATTGGCAGACGACATTATGAATGGTAAGTATGTTTACGACAAAGAGCATCAATAAAGCCTGTTTTCCAATTACAGACCATAATGCGACTCAGTGGTGCACAATGCCGAATTATGCTGATGCATAATAATAATTGGAACGTGAATTAGTTTTCAAATGCACCAGCAGAGTGCCCAAATTTCAGTGTTGAAAAAAAAAAAAACTATTTACACATTAAATGAGGTTATTGAAGAGTTAGCAAAAACCTCATTAATGTGTAAATAAAGTGGTATTTATAATAATTGGTTTAAAACTATTCACGGTTATTATAAGTAATTTGGATTTTGATTATTTCAATAACATTGTTTTGAGATTTTTTTTAATGAGCTAAAAAAATTATAAACTTTTTTATTTTTTTAACACAGTTTGAATTAACTTCGATTATTTCGCAAAAAAATGCAACGAAACGAAAGCTTTAAATTTTTTTTCAACAATAACTATTACTAACGATAATATATGAAGAAAACAGGGAAACTACAGTTGGAATGGGAAAATTATTTCATACCATCTTTGGCGAGATTTCGCCCGCATGTATGTCTGTTATGGCGGTAAATAAGTCTTTCCTCACACACACACACACACACTCAATAAACTTCATCCAAATCGGTTTAACCATGAAAGAGGCACAGACAGATGACAGACAAAAACATCAATTATATATTTACCCTTTTTTACAATTACAGCACTAGAGCGAATTATGCGGCATAATGCATAACGTTGAATGTTATAACTAGAGCAACGCTACCGTGCACTCTCATGCAGGCACCACACTTCGTTATGCGCTATTCGTTATGTGTCTACGCCGTACTCGCCCAAATAGTAGTTATGCTCGCAAACAACAAACATGCCATCCACACTTCGAACTGGTATGCCAAATAAGCATCAAATGCAAATAAGGCAATTATGTGTGTTGTAGACATGTGTCATTGTCATTTTTATGGTGAACGAAACGAATATACTCTCCACACTTCGCCGTATGCGCGCGAATAACCCGCATATTTTTTTATTTTATTTTTGGGATTTAATGACCTGGTAACTAAGACCTTTAAGTCAAGTCTTATTTTATTTAAACAAACATAGGACTTTCACTTTGCTTCATTTTTAAATTGTTTTGATAGTATTTTTTATATATTTATATATAGGTTTGTAAGTGTTTTTGTCTTTTAATAACTGTTCTAGTTCTAGTGGCGGCGGGCGGGATGAAGAATCACACTTAATTTTCACATCACCGAGTTCACTTTAAGTCAAGTCTTATTTTATTTAAACAAACATAGCACTTTCACTTTGCTTCTTCTTTTCATTTATTTTCTTTCTCAATTACAGCATTGGAGAGGCATAGTTTTAGCACACATTCCATGTTGTATCAGCAAAATGTAAAGCATTGGCGCATTTGCGGCCACTATACGAGTCAAACGTTTCACAGTTTTCCCGCGGTAACGAAATTTATTTTCAAAATGATGGTTTAACTTGTCAGACATTCATGTTATTACTTAACTACGCTTTATTTTATTCATGCTAAACACTTAAATTACTAATCTCTTCAATTTGCACTCGCGCGCTTTTTGAAAGTTCCCGCCCGCCGCCACTCACTTCCCTAAATCCCAATAACCCGCATAACGAATAGCGCATAGCGAAGTGTGGTGCCTGCTTCAGAAGTGAGGCGCGCAATCGATACCAACACAAGTGACAGAAAATAGTGTTTTTTTCTCTAAATTGGCATTGATCGAAATGTTTTATTCCATATCGTTAGTAATAATTATTTATTGTTAAAAAAAATTTTTAAAGCTATCGTATCGTTGCAGTTTTTTGCGAAATAATTCAAGTTAATTCAAACTGTGTTAAAAAAATAAAAAAGTAGGTATATAATTCTTTTTGAACTCACTTAAAAAAATTACTCAAAACAAAAAAATGTTAATGAAATAATCAAAATCCAAATTACTTAACCGTAAATAGTTTTCAACCAATTATTTATGTATGCCACTTTATTTACACATTAATGAGGTTATTGCTGACTCATAAGAATATTTTTTTGCAACACTGAACTTAGCGCACTCTGCTGGTACATTGTATTTGAAAAGTGATGATGTGAACTCAGTGACCGAAAATTAACAAGTGTTTTTTTTAAATCGAAATATTTTATTCATTTATTGTCGTTAGTAATAATTATTTATTGTTGATAACATTTTAAAGCTTTCGTTTCGTTGCACTTTTTTGCGAAATAATCAAAGTTAATTCAAACTGTGTTAAAAAAATAAAAAAGTATTTCAAAAATACTAATTCACGTTCCAAATAAGCATCAGCATAATTCGGCATTGTGCGCCACTGAGTCGCATTATGCTCTGTAATTAGAAAACAGGGTAAACTGATCGGTTTTGCCTCAGGGGTATCAACAGGATAAATGATGTTTAAAATTTATTTCGTGCCGTGAAGCTCGAGATTAAATTGGTGTCTCGCCAGAAGAGGTTCCAAATATAGCTAGATAATTCACCTTGTACTTACATATATAATGAGTTACATAATGAAGTTGAAAATTAACGTTACAAATGTTTCCAAACGCTTTTTGTCTAAATTTCTTTTAAAAGTGAACCATATTATTTTTAGAATTGACTAGTATTTCTTAAGTTTGTTGGGTTTAGCCATGTAGTGTTTCCATTTTTTTTTATAAAATCGCATCTAAAATAAATACCCAGTCTGATGAAGATGATTCTCTCCATATTTACAATAATTACCAAATTGCGTGATAAGCGAACGAAAATTGATGGAAAAAGATTAACTAAATTAAAGCCGCCAAAATTAACTATTTTGCAGAAAAAGTCAGTATTATAGATTCCAAAATCAAACATTTGGAAATTAAACCATATTTTTTTTAAACAAACAACCCCCGCTTGGACATCAAAACGTGTCGAGTCGAGGGGGACTTTACAAGCATGCATGATACGGACACAAAGAATACCCAGACTCTTAAGAACAATTTGTAAATCACAAAAAGTTATAGATTTCGCAAGCAATGCTAAGAGTACTTGCTTGCTTGTTATTATAGACTTAAACTTTCTTTCTTTCTTTCTTTCTTTAAAAAAGACAACTCCCGCATTAGGAATATAAATTCCTGTGTCGCGGGGGACTTTACAAACATACATGAAACGGACACAAAGGACACCCAGACTCAGAACAACAAATTGTGAATCACACAAAGTGTTGTCCTACGTGGGATTTGAACCCACGACACTTGGCGAAGTAGGAAGCGGCGTGGCGACCGCTTAAGCCACTAGGCCAACCGTGCAGTAAAACTTTGGTGGTAGTCGGGAATTTTAGTCTGAATGGCTAATGAAGACGATGAGTTTGCAACACCTAGCCCATCAAGAACATTCAAATGAAGACAGTGTAAAAGATTTTGTATTATGGATACATGTGGATTAGGCCTACTGCTGTCTCCAACACACCAAGATACGCTCCACTATCTCGAGGTAGGGACAAGTGTCGGCATAGTGCCGAATATAATAATACCGACACTATTATTTTATGACCCTATATCTTTCTAAACTATCTCCTGGTGGTTCAAATCACTCATCAATTTTTCACAATGTCAAGTTAAAATTTTATTATTCCATAAAGGCATATGAATAAACTTTTATTGTAGTTTACAATTTTCTGTTCTTCAATGTAATCTACATCATCATTTTTTCATCAATTAAGATTGTTTTATTTTGAATTATTTTGAACGTTGAACACCTATTTGAATACAGTTTTATTTTGACAGTGACGACCGTGACAGGTTAAGGTCAGTCAGATGACAGATGGCATGTTATGACATTAATGACGTCATTGACAGTTGATACTTGAAACCGACTCGGTGTAAGTCATAGTTCAGTCAGTAGTTCTAGATATACGTAGTGTTACATACTCTTTGGTTCTAGATTTCAGTAATTCAGTCTGCAAACTACACAATTCTTCTGCTTTGAAGTTAAGTGATATAAAATCTTGATACAATTAACCATTCGCTGTAGTAGCGCCCTTGAAATTCAACAGAGGACATATAAAATGGACTCGATAGACGAATACTTCGATGCCGCTTTAGCCTTAGTGAAAATTGCCGGAAACCTTATAACAGAACACGTAAATGGCTGCAATGTTTTCGAAAAGAAGTCTTCTGATATTGATCTCGTTACTGAAGTCGATAAAAAAGTGGAACAAACTCTCATCGAGGGTTTGACGAAGAAGTTTCCTAGTCATAAATTTATAGGTGAAGAGTCCGTTGCTGACGGTGCTAAATGCGAATTGACGGACTCACCCACATGGATTATAGACCCGGTAGATGGAACGTTAAATTTTATTCACGGATTTCCTCATTGCTGCATATCAGTCGGCCTTGCTATCAATAAAGAGTGTGTAGCTGGTATCATCTACAATCCTAACTTACAACAACTGTTCACAGCAAAAAAAGGTCAGGGAGCGTTTCTTAATGATAGAAAAATTCATGTTTCTGATGTCAAAGAGCTTCGTAATGCTTTAGTAGCATTTGAATGTGGAACTAGTCGGGATGCAGATAAGTGTGCTGTAGTTTTTGAAAACTTTAAACATATCGTGGCCAAAGGTCATGGGATGAGGTCACTCGGATCAGCTGCACTGAATATGGCTATGGTAGCCATGGGCGGAGCTGATGCCAACTTCGAGTTTGGTATACATGCATGGGATATTGCTGCTGGTGATATTTTGGTTCGTGAGGCAGGTGGAGTCTGCTTAGATCCTTCTGGGGCTCCACTAGATCTGTTGTCTAGGAGAGTACTCTGTGCTAGTACACCTGAATTAGCTGAAGAGATATCAAAAACTGTTGTACAGTTTTATCCCGAGAGAGATTAAAGAGAAATTGTTGTTTTAATATTTACTTATTTAACAAATATTTATGTTGTATTGTTGTTTGTGATAGTTAAGTAACAGTGCATTGTATCTCAATACATATAATTTCATATTGTTTGTAGAAGAAGAAGAAGAATATTGTTTGTGTATGTTGTCTATCCATATGACATTGACCTATTAAAATGTATGTAATGTATGTATGTAATGTGTGCTTTAATAAATATTTTTATAGGAAAACAACTTTGTAATGTCATAGAATAAAATAATAGATCTGTTTTATTTAAAGACTAATCATAGTAGTTTGTTTTGTGAACAATGTACTGCAAAGGTAATCTCAACTATTTGTTATACTTTAGTTATGTGTTTTGTATTTAGAAGTACCAATGACGAATTAATCATGGATTGAACAAGTAAGCTAGATTTTTCATTGTTAATCTTAGAACTTAGGCTTGATGTTTATGTTAAAATGTCTTTAACCATTTTGAATCTATGTTGTAATGAGAAAGTTTATTATAAGAATTTATTTCAGTGAGTTACATCATCATCATCAACAGCCTTTAACAGTCCACTGCTGGACATAGGCCTCTCCTTAATTATTTATATAGAATGGGTAACATAAAGAAACAACCAAAAATAATTGAACATATATTTTTTCACTGTCATTCATGTATGTAGCCTGTTTTTCATACAATTTCAAGGGAAGAAACTCTTTTATGCCTTGAATAGGGAAAAATACTTGAAATAGTATTTATATTATAAATGTAAACCATTGATAATGGTTCAATGATCTACTTATTATGATTTACCTATTGAAACAATGTGATGAACTTATTTAAAAATAAAAATCTATTTATTCACATTTTTCTTTTTATTCATGATTTTAATAATTGCATGACAATCAAACTCTCTTTGTAACAGAACATTGACTACAAGAACACTTTTTCATTATTATTTGGCTAATCATTGTTTGAAATTAGTAATCTTAATAATGTTACTAATTTCAGACAATCATTAGCTTCTGTAATTTGCTCAGTAATTTTCTTAAAATTTGTCAATGTTTTAATTTGCAGTATAAATAGATATTTTTTTTTAATAGATATTTTCATTAGCCACAGCAGGTTTTGTAAGACATCGGAACATTTACCTATTTTAACTTTAAACAAATTAAATACGTAAGTAAGTATATTTAAATAACTTTAAAATTATAATTAACAGTCTTTAGTCAAATATTTTTATTGTAACTACATAGTCGTGTTTTTTCATGTTTGTTGTTTGTCATTGTCTCATGTTGTTTTGTCATTGTCTCATGTTGTTTTGTCATTGTCTCATGTTGTTTTGTCATTGTCTCATGTTGTTTTGTCATAGTCTCATGTTGTTTTGTCATTGTCTCATGTTGTTTTGTCATTGTCATATTGTCATTTTGTCATGATATCTGTCAATAATAAATCTGTGTTCATGTCATCATTCTAAATGTCATAGTCATAGTTAGCCAGTTTATGTCAACTCAGTTCTGTATTTAAAAGCAAGAATTGTGTGAGCATAAGTCAAATAGTTTCTAGTCGTTGTGTAAGTCATAAGTAAATAAATATATCCAATAGATATTAAACGTCGCCGTCGCTTGTCATGGTTTACTTAAAGCAAGTTTGTGAAGTCATTTGTGCCGTCTGTCAATTTTTTCACACATGCTATGTCCAGTTCTACAAGGTTGTCAAGTTGAGAATGTCACAGTCGGTCAGTATTACTTCATATTCAGTCAGTTTCTTTTTAAGTCTCTTTAATGAAATGTCATGTTAGCTAACAAAATAATTAATCATTCAAAGGTACCTACTAATTATTCATATTTTAGTTAATTCGTTCAGTCAGCTGGCTTCCGATCATAGTCGTCTACAATAACGTTTCCCTAGTCATGTCATGTCAAGTCGATGTCAAGTTTTTTAAGATCTTGTCAGTACTCAGCGGCATGTGTAGTAAAGTGTATGTTATAGTCAGTCTTGTGAGAAGTTCATCGAATTCGTATCGTATCAGCCAATCATAAATTGAGTCGTCCCGTTATCGTTGCGTTGTTATCAAAGTCAGTTGTCAAAAATACAGTCATGTCTATTCATTCATGTTAGTCATGTCAATTCATTCGTGTTAGTCATGTCGATTCAGTTCAATTCAATTCAGTCATCATGTCATAAAGTCTTTTGTCGTTAATTTTATTGTCAAGAGTTTGTCAGTTGTCATTAAAAACCTTTCTTTGTCAAAATTTATTCTGTTCTTTCCAGAGTAGCCTCTGTCAAATTAGAACAGTCAGTCAGGTCATGTCAGTCAGTCATTCAATATGTCTATTCTTATAGTCAGCTGTCTTTTCATTGTGTCATTTATGGTCAAAATCAATATCTCCATTTGAAACTATTATTTAATACCGATTTGCATAGAGATTCAAGACAAGCGTTAAGTTTTTTATATTGAAATGTAGAAATAATAAGGCATAACAGTGCCAAAATATTACTTAATGCTTATATGAATCCCGTGGTTGTAGTACAGGCAACATTCAATTTCTTAGTTATTATTTTCTATTTCTGGGTTATTCTAAAATTACTGTCTGCCTAACGCTGGTTTTCTTCTTCTAAAATTATTAAATATGATGGGCCTTGGAATTTCCTTTAAAGAGTAAGGGTCAGTCTTCATAATTGGCATCTTGTGCTGTTCAGGTATGTTAGTGTCTTCTTCGTAAACTGCCCATTGTGATGGACTGTAAAGAAAAACATTTCTATTTAAGATACTTAATATTGGTTGCTATTTCTTTTCGAAAAAAAAGGATAAAATGAGATTCATTAATTACAAAGAAATAGATGATTACCTGATCTCGCTAGGAATGACATCGAAGGCTACAGATGGAGTCTTTGCAGAGCTGGTTGGCTTCCCTTTCACTCGATTTCTATGACGTTCCTGGTTCTTACGTTTCATCTCCATATCCTCTAACGATGTCATTTTATCCAGTGAGGACCTTTCTTCTATTACTGTTTCAGCGGCCCCAGTCTTATTATAATTTTCCTTTAGAATTGCTTGCTTTTCACCTTTTGTTTCATTCTTCGGATCTTTTTTATCGGCGGGTGAGTATTTATGTAAAACATTTCTAATATAATAGTATTTGTCTGTCTGTACAGGTGCTTCGTCATTACGTCTTGTAGGTCTCTGTAGGTAAGGTTTGGTGGCAGTATCGTATAAGAAAAAAGTCGATAGTTTCATATTATTGTCAGTCTTGTCAGTCGAGAAGTCTTTAGTCACAGTCTCAGTTGCATGTCTTTCTGTTACTTCTTTATGAGTTTCCTCTATCGGTTTTACAGTCGCAGGCGAATTACCTTTGTAAGTGCCTACATAACCGAAAGTCACAAGTTTGTACAAGTCAGTCGTGCTTTCATTTGTCATGTCAGTTTTGCTTGTCGCCTTGTTCTGTTGAGTTACAGTCTCGTCATTAGATCTAGCAGATGAATGATAATTATAGCTAGTCGTGTAGCTTGGTCTATTATACCTGTAGTTTAAGTCCTCGTGTCTGTTATTGTAGTAATAAGGTTTGTTTGGTCGTCGGTAAGTATCGTCATAAGTCTGATAGGTCACTTTTACTACGTCTCTGTCTCGTATAGGAGTTGGAGTTGGTCTTCTAGTCGCTTGTCGCCAAGATTCTGTAGGCCTTGGTACGTAGTTAATCAAATAGGTATATTTGTTAGTATTTTCTGTCACAGTAATAACAGGTCTTTGATTGTAAGGTCTTTTATGTACAACATTGTTCACAACTACAGATTGTACCTGTTGAGGCTGTTCGTCGTCATAGTCGTAGTCGTCATATTTGTTAGGTCTATGTCTAGAGTCCACATTGAGCTCGTCTACTAGTCTACTTTTATTTTTAAAGTCTAGTTTGTCATCTATCTGTACTTGTAGTTTTGGCGTGTCAGGTTTAGTAGTCATGTCAGGTTCGGTCGTTGCTTCTTCTTGAGTTAAATTGATAGGTAATGAAGAAGTAATGTCACTCAAGTTTAGGTTAAGTTCGTCATCATCTTTGGATAGTTTATTTTTGTCAACTTTGTTGGTCATAGTCTCTTTTGTTATGTCTTTATTAGTAGTAGTCAGATTGTTATTTGGATGTTTTTGAGTAAGTTTGCTAGCACCTTTTTGTGAAGTCTTTTTGGTAGTAGTTAGGGGTCTTGGACTAGTAGGCTTTCTTTTAGGTTTTGCTGTAGTCGTCTTTTCATCGGTTTTGCTTATGTCATTGTCAGAGTCAGAATCTATTTCAACCCATGCAGATAAGTCAAAGTTATTGAGTAATCCGTTTTGGCAAGATACTCTATCATTATCAGGGTTGTTAGAGGAAAGAAAGACGAATGGCTGAACGGTGTCGATACTGTCCAGGGTACGGCAGAGAACTTGTGCAAAGGAAATACGGCGAATTTGCTGCAGTTGCGCTGGAGTTAATGATGAATCGAAACCTCCGTTTTCGTACCTAAAAAGATTTAATAGTATTATATAGAATCTAAAGAGCATAAACTTGTTTGTGAAGATGAAATTACTGATTAATCTGATCCACCATAGACTTTATACTTCAAATATATTAATCACTATTTTTTCTTACCAAAACCGATCGCCTTTCCTCAAGTTAGAGAACTGCTGAGCGATTATACAAGCAAATGTTGGTCCAACAAGTCCACCCACCACTGGCCTCTCAGCCATACCCGCGGTGAACAGGTCTATATCGTCCACATGTCTGGAAAACACATGTTTAAGTTAACTATAAATAAAACTTAGGGCAAAATTTGTAACCCAATATCTTATTAGCTGAATGTTAGTTACACAATAAAATTATGAATTCTCTCACCTGTACAGAGCCTTAATTTTCCTCACAGATCTTGCAGGCATAACTCTGAACAGGTCATCAAACTCTTCAATGACCGACAGCCCACAAGGTTCCCTCCATGACGTATATGGTGGTATGCCGTGGTCTCTTCCTCTCTGAATGTTAATTGCTGCAAGGTCCATGCCGAAGTCGAACTGTGGTGTTTGGAATAGGTGGTTTGTCAGTTCTTCTGTAATGAACTCATCACGTTTCTGAATAGGTTGGTTCAGCATGCCGAGGAGCAGACGGTCCACTGCGCCGATGCTCCAGATATTTGAAGGGTTACTGAGCTCCATGTGGAGAGTAACGTCTGAAAACAGAAAGATCATTAAACTTTCATTCATCAGCGACCACATCGTAAAAAAACGGCTTAAATTAAGAAAATTAATACAAAATGTAAACGATAAAAGATCAAGAGTAAAAAGAAAACACACATTTCGAAGAACACATTATAATTACACTAGCTGATGCCTACAGCTCCACTCGCGTCCTAGGGATATGAAAAATTGATATTGGCCTATTCGCAATTGAAAATCAGTCGAGCCGTTTCGGAGAAGTTTAATTACAAACACCGTGACACGAGAATTTTATAATTTGATTGCTTTTTGTAATTTCATTGCATTTTACGTGAAAGTATTTTCCCGAACTTTTTAGAAGGTTCTTCTTCTAGATCCTGTCAAAGTTGTTTAAATGATTTATAACCGACTTCAGAAAAGGTTCAGAACAATTCGACTGTATTTTTTTAATGTTTGTTACCTCAGTTTCGCTTGGGTGAAGCGATTCTGATAATTATTGTTTTATTTGAAAGCTGGTGCCACTAATTTAGACCCATTATAAGAAAACTAGGATCTGATATTAGGATCCTGGAGGAATCGAGGGGACTTCTCAAATATCATAGGCATACCTGTCGCGATTTGGATACTCGGAATAGTATTTCTTTGACGTCGGTTTTTTTGTTAAAATTATATTAATTGTATTAAAATAGTAGTGTACTTTTAAGTAATTCTGTGAACCACTCGGTTAACAATGATTTATTGTGTGTATAATTTTTATTAGTTCACAATTCATTATTATCATTGTCACACGTTAATGTTTCTCGTTACAATTCTAATAAAGCGGAACAAGGCGTGGAAATCGTATTTTTTATCATAAAATAAGTGTTGTTTTCGAGTCCATTGTTATATACACAAAGATATTTTTCTTCAGATACTATTCGGAAGTTGTGTCATATCGGCTATAGCTATTCAATAGTGCCTTTTGAGCATGGTTGTTGGCATTGTATGTATGTATTTACAAAAAAAGTATGTTTATGTATTTATATCAGTTCTCTAGTACCCTTAATACAATCTCTGCTTACTTTGGAACTAGATGATGTTGTGTGTAAAATATCTAAAATATTTATTTATTTATTATTTAGTATCTGATACGACAAATTTATTCAGATCGCTGACAAATCCCCAATTTCCCCTAAATTCCGTGATTTTTTGGACGATTTAGTTGAAATTGTAACCGTCATCTCGAGCATTACTGTTAACTATATATCCTTAGTTCCTTACTAATATTATAAATGCGAAATTAACTATCTGTCTCTCTGTTACACGTGTTCTATGTATCGTTCGTGTATCTGTCTGTCTGTATGTTTCACGCCTAAACCACTGAACCGATTTTGATGAAATTTAGTATGAAGATAGAACTGAACTTGGGAAAGGACATAGGCTACTTTTTACCGCGATAACCGACATACACGCGGGTGGAGTCGCGGGCGAAAGCTAGTTAGTAATAAATATAGCAACTTACTATTTTTCATAGGACGATGGAACTTGTCAAACCGCACCAAGGACGATTGTACAAGGCTGTGCCCGAACCTGAAGGCAGCTGACCCAAATGAGCTAGCGGGGCTTGGATTGATTTTGGGGCTGTAACCCTTGTAATAACCTTTCTTCTGCAGGTCCAGCTCGAAGCGGTTGATCACTTCATTACCTGAGAAAGTACTTATAGGTGGTAGGGTCACTTTACAAGAACTTTACCTTTTGAAACTTATGTAGACCTCAATACCATTAAATTACAATCATCGAAAAAGGGACGCGGATGTCAGCACGCATGTGTCGGCTCGACCGGGCAGTACTACCCTCACACAGAAGACCATCCTAATAATGACATTGTTGCTGTCGTATTTCGTTGGTGAGTGTGGGACCGGAGGCCCAGCAGTCATTCTGAATCATTCTCCAGTCCTCCGGAGGTCGGGAGAATTATGCAGAAACATCTGACTAGGTCATCATGGTATGGGTCACCATACTGCATTGTCTGTACTCACAATGAGCATGGTGACCCCTTCTCTTGGTACTACGCAGAGTAGTCACTTTGGTAGGATTACGTAATATAAAAAAATGCAAAAAGGCTGTATAGTATACTTATTTTTTTAGATATTTTATAGATATTTTTATAATTCTAGAACCTTGGAGAAAGAAGTTCCTTTTGGAACAGGTTAGTCGAAGTATAAACGCCGCTACCGTTATTCAATTCCAAAAATATCCCAAGACTATTATACATTATCTAGTGCTCGAGGTCTCGGGCTCGATTCCCGGATCGGACCAATTGTTATATGTTCCGCAAATATTGGTTTCGGTCTGGGCGTTTTCTATGTTTAACATGTATGTATTAAAAAAAAGTATGTTTACGTATTTATATCAGTTGTTTAGCACCCATAATACAAGCTCTGCTTAGTTTGAGACTAGATGACGTTGTGTGTAAGATGTCAGAAATATTTATTATTTATAAACGTCGTACCTAACACAATTGGTAGGAACTCTCTGTATGTGATGTGCTGTACCATGGCACCGACGATCTTGCGCACTTCTTGGTAAATTTTCTCGTCAGTCCAGTGGGGGTTTAGGTGAGCCAGCTCTTGTGCCATCCTACAAATATTGATACTATAATAATAGTTTTAAAAAACTAAACAAACACGCCATTAAACTAAAAAGTAAAAAAATATTTTAATTTAAAAGCGTGGGGCGACGTTATTGAAATATTTTCAGAAAGCACAGCAGCAACAAAATTCTTTTCTACTTTTTAGTTTAAAAGCATGTTTTTGTTTGGTTTTTTAAAACTATTTTTTTAGAAAAAAGTCTAAAAAAGAGTAATTTGTTGAAACATTTTTTTTTAAATTAGTGTATTGTCATCGGTCCTCGATAAATCTACAGTTTGAATGAAATCTGGCCGTTTAAAGTGGGTCAAAATCGCACCCAAAGGAGTCGGTTACAAACATACAGGTGAGGCTAATTTAAAACGTGTAAAAAGTAAATTATTAACTCCTGGATGTTACCTGTTATGCTGCCTCATCCAGACTATGTGTGCCGCTACGAGTCCTGGGTGTTCATTGACCCTCGCATCTCCTGACTTGAAGCAGTCAGTGGACACGGCTCCACCTCGGCAGAGCTCATCGCGACGTTCTGGAGGCAGGACTGGCCGGCGTTGTTGGACCCGACCGTATTGTAACATGCCTGGAAAACAGGCAGACTATGATTCTAACAGATTTATCTACAACTTAGCAGATGCTTCTCTGAGATTAATTAGAAGCACTTCTTGATGAAAATTCATACTAGGTTATTGTGGTAAAAAATAGCCTGTTAATCTCTGGTTATTATTGCTTTTCTGCTGATCAAAAGGTCTCGGGTTCGATTCCCGAGTCGGACCAAATGGTTTAATGATCTGCAAATATTTGTTTCGGAGTTTGTGTGTTTTATATGTATGTTTTTATAAAAAAAAGTATGTTTATGTATTTATATCAGTTGTCTAGTACACACAATACAAGTTCTAGGACTAGATGGCATTGTGTGTAAGTGTTGTATCCGAAATATTTTTAAGGTTTATTTTGAAACTGAGAGCGGTCTGGATGTCGTAATAACAGCTGTTCCCGGATCCGTCCCATCTCAGGCGCAGGGACTAAATGACGTTATGTGTTAGATGACCGAAATATTTATTTATTTATTGATGAAATAATTTTTGAATAATGACTTATTGGTTTAAGAGTGAAAGCGTAACAATCTGTAGTTACTACTCCGACTTCAAGAAGAACGAACTTATTATAATTAATCTCTATCTACCCCCAGTTGATTTGAAAAATAAAACTTAAACAAACTTGAAAAGACTTACCATTCCTGAACAATCTCAGCTTATCCGACTTAGTAGCTGAACTTCCATACAGCGGAGATCCATCAATGTATGCAGAAACCTGATTGAGTTGTTCCCGCCACCCTAGGGCACAATCGTCCCGAGGAGCAGGGGCAGACCGCACGAAGTCCAGACAACGTATCCCTTTCGGACCGTAGAATGGGTCCTTTGTTGGCACCGTTATTGGCATGCATTCTGGATGCTGAGAGATTATAGTACATCATTAAACTTTTTTTATAATGGGCTGTCTTGTTGGTCTAGTGGTTAGCGTTTGCGGCTGCTGATCAAGAGGTCTCGGGTTCGATTCCCGGGTTGGACCAAATGTTTGTTTGGTTTGCAAATATTTGTTTCGGAGTTTGGATGTTTCTATGTTTAATATGTATGTATTTACAAAGAAAGTAAACATAATATGTATTTATATCAGTTGTCCTACTATCCATAGCACAAGTACTGCTCAGTTCGGGACTAGATGGCGTTGTGTGTTAGATGTCCGAAATATTTATTTATATTTATTTTTATTTGAACCTTTTTTGAGAGATATCTGTAATATTATAATATATATTTTAATATTATAATATTATTAAAGATATCTCTCACGTTCGGAACATTCCCTGTGTCGCAACAACAATTTTTGGTATACTTGGTGTTGTCCCATGTGGGTTTTGAACTCACAAACTCGGCGAAACATGGCGGTGTGCGACCCTATAAAAATGTACGCTGTCTTGACTTCATTCGTTTGTAGTAAAGAATGGCGAGCTGTTAAACTTAAGTTCACATACTATTAGAAATTTATTCATCATCATCATCAGCGTATCGCAGTACATAGACCTCTCACAAATTATACGCCACTTAGTTCGATCCTCGGTTATTCGCATCTAGCTCCTACCAGCCGTCTTGCGCAAATCATCACTCCACCTGGCCTGTGGACGTCCTACACTACGTTTGCCGAGACGCGGTCTCCACTCAAGAACACGTTTACCCCAACGGTTGTCGGTTCTGCGGCTAATATGGCCAGCCCATTGCCACTTCAGCTTGCTAATCCTGTGGGCTATGTCGACAACTTTAGTTGTCTGCCGAACAACCTCGTTTCTATTACGATCCCTTAGAGAAAGGCCGAGCACAGCCCTCTCCATAAAAAATATTAAATAGAAAGTTTTGGTAGTGTAAGGTGACTTACTAGTAACTCTTTCGGTACAAAATCTCTTCCTCCATCCTTGCAGCACCTCGGCACTGAACCATTGAACCCTCTGGACTGGGAAGAAGAAGTCATGTCATGGTCTAAGAATTGCCCCCACTGCATCAACAAGTGGGTTACTCCTGTGCTTTCAGAATTTTTATTCTCATGAATTGAGGAACTTATTTCTCGGGCTGAAGGGAGTTTTCCCCCGAATACTGAACGTCTTGGAGCTTGTAAGCCGTCGGAGTAGGAAGGTGGTAGGAAACGCTGGACGGGAGTCATAGTGGATCCCCATCGCGGGCGGTTGAGATTGTTGCATGTGCCGTCGTGGGTACGATACCTATAAAGAAAGTGTTAGCTATAAAGGATTATAGAAGTCAGGGGAAGTCTAGAGAACCTTAAGAAAGTAGTATCTTTAAAGATATTATTTTTTTGGGCAACAGTTTCACCTTGCAAAGCCATCCTGTGTGTTGTATTAGTGTTGAATTACTGTTTTGTGGTTGTCAAACTCCATTTTGGAAGCGACCTTGTACAGGTATTCTACAGGTAGTAGAGCCACGCTGGTTTCAGCACGAACGAGGCGGCTCGACCGGGGCAGTACTACCCTCACACAGAAGATCATCTTAATAATGACCACATTCTTGCTATCGTATTACGTTTGTGAGTGAGTGTAAGAGCGGAGGCCTAATCATTTTTTTAGACCAAGTTCACTCCACGGCATTACTCGAGATTGTCAACAATAACCGCGGGTAACACTGTGGGACTCAGCTAGTATCTTTTAAACCCTCTGGCACATTGTTGAAGTGATTGATTAGAATACTAGGCTGCCTGCTGCGACTGCTGTGTTGAGGTTTTGGATTTGATTTCCGGTTGGATTTGATTTGGATTGGATTTGAGTTTGGGTGTTCTCTATGTATCATATGTATTTATATCAGTTAAATAGTATACCTATAGTACGAGTATACGCTCTGCTTACTAGATCGTGTTGTATCCGTATTAAGTGACCCAAATAAAGATGATGTTAAGATATTTTCGAAATAAGTATAAATCAAACAGTTTTCTTACCGTTTGGATGCTGGAGGGCATTTTGGAGCACCTTTCAGCGGGCAGTGTTGCATTAGAGGCAACTCCTTCAGTGCACTTGCTGATGGAAATTGTGTGTCCTCTGTGCGGCCCTCCAGACCATCGCCATGGCTAGCACTGAAACAAGAGAAATATTATTATTATTTATGCAAAGTCTGAAATTAAATGAAGGATTTTTTTTATCTCATCAATCAACAGCCTTTAACAGTCCACTGCTAGACATAGGCCTCGCCTTAGAAAGGAGGTTTTGGCCTACTATACCACGCTGGCCAGACGGGTTGGTATAGGGTTGGTTTCAAGTTTTCCTTCTCTTTGCATTGATGTTGTCTTGCGTAGTTAATCCCTTAGTCGCCTTTTACGACACCCGCGGGATGAATAGGGGTGGTGACACTCTGTATTCTTAACCCGTCACCACACGGACCACTTTTTATCCAAGTGCCATCTTTTACCCGGGGCTCCATCCGCATATATGTCGGTTATAGTGGTAGAGCCTTTTTCAAGAAACTCCATGCCAAGCTTCATTGAAGTCGTGAAAGCGTAACAGAGAGACAGAATTACTTTTGACTTTATTAAATTAAATTAAATTGGTTGATTTAAAATTATGTGTATTTTATTTCTGGTTACGCACATAAATTATTAAAGATGTCTTAAACATACATACATCAATCAATAACCCATAATCCCACAGTTGGTCTCGGACACCCATAATACACCCAGTCTTAGACCCGAGGGGATGGGCAGAGACACGCCTTTGATACTTCAAATCGCCCATATGCCGTGGTGAGTGTACGTTTACTGTATTTATTTATGTATATCCAATATGTTACTGTTTGTTTATTCGTAATAAAAGAAAAATTTTGGATTACATAGACGTGGATTGTTAAAACACAGTTTTAGTAAACAATTAGCTGAGTTCCGCGTGTTACCTGCAGTTTTGTTGTAAATTAAGGCAGAAGCAAGTTTAAAAATAATTGTGCAAGTTACTCATTATTTTATCACTTATCTGCAAGTGAAACACTGGTAAAAAACGGTCCAGCTATTCTACAGATTAGCCGGCACAAATAGACGGTACAATACACACTTTCATACGCATAAAGTAATTTAGAAAATTGATCATTTGGTCATCGACCGTGTGGTGACGGATTAAGAATACAGAGTGTCACCACCCCTATTCATCCCGCGGGTGTCGTAAAAGGCGACTAAGGGATAAACTACGCAAGACAACATCAATGCAAAGAGAAGGAAAACTTGAAACCAACCCTATACCAACCCGTCTGGCCAGCGTGGTATAGTAGGCCAAAACCTCCTTTCTAAGGAGAGGCCTATGTCCAGCAGTAGACTGTTAAAGGCTGTTGATGTGATGTGATGTGATCATTTGGTATTATTACATATAAACGCTTAAATTTTATTTATTTGCATGTAGGTATATAAGCTGTGTTATTTTATCAGTCATGTTTTAACAATAACAAAATGACCAAGGTCGATCTTATTATCACAACTACATACCACTTACATAAAAGTCAAACAAGAAAGTGAGAAGATTAAGCAAATTTCGTTCCGAAAATATTTGAGATCGATTCTTTGGTTAAGTGAAAGTGATTCTTAAAGTGTTTTACTATAGACTTAAATACATATTTAACTTGAAGTTTCTTTGTTATATAAGTAATATGTTTAAGTAATGTATTTTGGTATTTTATAGTGTTTGGTGATTTTACGGTTGTGATGTGATGTCTGGTTAAGAAAACCATGGGAAAGCTATGCCTTTGTTGACAACTATTATATAACTACATGGGACATTATTATCACTCACTCAGATAAATAAATAATAAATCAATATTTCGGACATCTTCACACACAACATCATCTAATCCTAAACTAAGCAAGCTTGTATTATGGGTACTAAAAAACTGATAATAAATTCATAAACATACTTTTCTTTTGTAAATATATATTATAAATAGAAAACACCCAGACTCCGATACAAATATTTGCGGATCACACAAATATTTGAATCAAACCCGAGACCTCTTGATCAGCAGACGCACACGTTAACCACTAGGCCAACAAGGCAGTTGTAATTTGTGAGCTACGACCGTTCGGGAGCTACGATGCCACATATAGACACACACACACACACACACACACACACACACACACACACACACACACACACACACACAGAGAGACACGTCAAACTTATAAAACCCCGTCGTTTTTACGTCGAGGGTTAAAAACATAGCTTTCTGATAAATTTTTAGCTGACAATTTAATATATTTTGTTAACTAAACCGTTACCAAAATTATATCTTCATCACAGCCTTGCGGACGGTAAGCATTGGTAGTCTCATCGTTCTAGTTTACGCGGATATTCTTCAAGGTCGGTTCGCAATTTATAATTAAACATTACCTCTTTAATACTTTCAAGAGATTGTAAATAATTGAGGTCAAAAAACTTTACTGTTTTTGAACATTTTGCTTTTAATTTTGATTTCATTGTGAGGGATTAAAAATAGGCAGTGTCAATCTCTTCTTCATTACAATCGTTGTTGAAGGGCTTGGGTTCCGGTAAACTCACTCGTTAAGAATAATAAAGTAATGTTTAGTTTTACGATCAATTTTTATTTAATTATAAAAAGAATACTTAGTTTCCTGTTGCCAAATCGTGTTGCAACATTATAAACATTTATGGCAAGGTTTCTTGAATAACAAGTTAAATATTTATGAAAGAGATATCGCTGGTTTCCCCTGAGCGTTGGAGAAACGCTGTGCAGATCAAACCAGTTCTCTCATATCTTTGATTATCACCTGTTTATGTGCCTACGTCAAATATTTATTTAAGTTTCAGATTGAGATGTAATTATGTCATAGAATATGCGGATACGGATTATATTTTGTAACTACTTTCTTTATGTCTATGCTACGTAATAAGAAATAGCAGTCTTTTAAGCCGTCAGGGAGATAATTATTTAGAACTGATCGACAGTTTTATATTTTTGAAGAAAGATTGTAAGTTTTTTTTGTATTGTTTTAGCTGTTATGTATATTACTGTAGGTATTTATTTCCTGTTCATAATATAATCGATGCTCTTCAGGCTCGTTCTATAGGGCAGGGACGGTTGCAAGGTATCGCCGCGGGTTTCAACTACTCCTATTAATATTATAAACGCGAAAGTTTGTGAGTATATATTTATGTATGTGTGTATGTATGTTTGTTGCTCTTTCACGCAAAAACTACTGAACGGATTTGGATGAAACTTTACAGTAATATAGCTTACGTATCAGAATAACACATTTTGTTATGCATATCATATCACACTTGCATAGCAATCATAATGATAGTTATACTGGATAATCACTTAAGTAGGCTACTTTTTATCTCGAAAATACGCGGTTAACACCGCGGGGCGCAGCTAGTGTTTAACTAAATTGTCACGATGACTTATGACCTTTCGACTTGAGGAGAGAGCAAGAGACTCGCTTTCACCGCTGCTCACATAACGATTATTGATTTGCATACGAGTTATGAAAGCGATGCTAATTAGATGGTGTATAAATGTTTTTTTTTTAATTTGTCGTGGTTTGCCATTTAACTCCAGTTAATAATTATGGCTACTAGCTTTCGCCCGTGGCTCCGCCCGTGTTTATGTCGGTTATCACGGTAAACCTAGCATATGTCTTTTCCCAAGGTTTCATCTATCTCTATACCAAAATTCATCAAAATCGGTTCAGCGGTTTAGGCCTGAAAACGTAACAGACAGGCAGAGTTATTTTCGTATTTATTTAAAATATTAGTAGGGATTACTCCATTGTTGCGTACTTTTAATTATTTTCTTGGCTTTAACTACATAGTACATATAAACTAAATAGACAGTCTCTTACTAAATGCCTATGAAAGTAAACATAAAAAAAATTTTTTTTGTCTGTTTGTCTGTTTCGAACTCTGTGTGGAATCTCCGCAACGGCGGTGCCGATTTTGGCGGAACTCACACTTCACTGGCAGGTGGCTGACGATATAAGGAGTAACTAACGCTAATTCCTTTTGGACTAGCTTTGTTAACCGACTTTTAAAAAAGGAGGAGATTCTCAATTCGTCGGGTTTTTTTTTTTATGTATGTTCAGCGATAATTTCGTTGTTAAGAACCGATTTCAAAAATTATTTCTGCATTTGATTCGGCAGCTTATCCATCCTTACCATATCGGGATCTGATGATAGGATCCCAAAAAAATCGAGGGAACTCCTCAAATATCATAGGCATAATTGTCGCAATTTGGGTACTCGGAACAGTTTTTCTTTGAAGTCGGTTCCTTTTTGTTAAAATTATTACGCTGTGCTACTCGCGATTGAGAACAGTAACCGCAGGTAATACTCACACTCAGCTAGTAATATTGCAAATTCAGCAGAACGGAAATTTGCCTAAGATACTTCGATTTTTGAGGAAGGACATGATTTACTTTTTTACCACGTAAACGACACACACGCACGCGGAGGCGCGGGTAAAAACTAGTATTACAGCCTTCAACAGTCCACTGCTGGACATAGGCCTCTCCTTAGAAAGGAGGTTTTGGCTTACTATGCCACGGTAGCCAGACGGGTTGGTATAGGGTTGGTTTCAAGTTTTCCTTCTCTTTGCATTGATGTTGTCTTGTGTAGTTTATCCCTTAGTCGCCTTTTACAACACTCGCGGATTGAATAGGGGTGGTGACACTCTGTATTCTTAATCCGTCACCACACGGACAGTTACTATTTACGGAGAATTACTATTTAAAACCATTTTTTTATTTTCCCTATACCATTATTGTCACATACAATACATAAACCAATAAAAATACATTTATACACACAATACATTTCAAATGAAAAAAAGGTTATTTATAAATGAACGGCTAGTTTTATTTTTATTTAAGCCTACCTAAGTGTCTACTCTGCTTGATTGAAAGCATGAGTAGAATCCAGGAGTAGGGGTCACCATCCTCACTGTGAGGGTAGGTAATGCAGCGTGGTGTCCCATACCATGGCAGCCAGGTCAGTTGTTTTTGCATTATTCTCCCGGCCTCCGGAGACCAGGAGAATGATGCAGAATGATTTTGTGACGTTGATTTGACAAATTTGAAGAAAATGTGTTATTCCATATATTTATGCGTGAAACCTAAAATGATGAAAAGCATTTAAAACGCAGAGAAAACTGCTAACTTACTATTTTTTAAAAGCGTTTCTTGTTTTTTTTCATTCAAAAGTATTTTTATTATTCCTATGCTATAAAGATGTTTTGAAACTTCCTTTAGTCAAGGTTGTCTTGATTTTAGACGAGTTAACAACAAGTCGTATGTTTCGCTTGGTTTTTTGCTTAAAACTATATTTATATAGGTGTTTATTCTATTATATTTGTTCATTATGTCTGTCTAAAATCTATGTCATGTTATGTATTCTACAAAGAGTTTAAAATTTATGTAACTACTAACTTTCGCTAGTTGCTCCCCTCGCGTTTATCTTGTAAAGAGTTGCCTATATGTTATTCTGATATATAAGCTATATTACTGTAAAGTTTCATCCAAATCCGTTCAGTAGTTTTTGTGTGAAAGAGCAAGAAACACATACATACATAGAAACTCACAAACTTTCGCGATTATAATATTATTAGCATATACATATATATATGTTTAATATTATTACTGCATATTATAAAACAATGCCGCGTCTGTGGGTTCGCGATAAACTTAAAACCTACTGCACGAATTTTCATGCTGTTTACAGCAATGGATAGATTGGTTCTCGAGAAAGGTTTTAGTATATAATTTTTCAAGTTTAAAGTATTATGGTAAACAACTGATATAAATACATTACATACTTTTTTTTCCCTAAACACATACATATCAGAAACAAAAAGCACCCCAACTTTGAAACAAATATTTGCAGGTCATACGGAATACATTTATATCAGTTTTGTATTAAAAATTAAGTTTATAATATAGCTAACATAGACTCTTCAATAAAATTATTTATTTGACCTTTTCGATGCATTTTATATAAATTAGTATAATTTATTTCGAAACAGACATCTACATTCTACATATTTCCTCGCCTGGCCTCGATTATTATAATTATTATTACTGTTTAATTTGAAAAACAATTTAGCTTTGACATTTACAATACCATTAACATTCATATTTTTCATTCCATTTCACAAAAAAAGACGAATAAATTGTGTATGGATGAGTTCCAGTTAAAATACGCGTAAATTTCAATTATTACTCTCAGAAAAAAATGTTTATGCTTGCAGTTTACGTTTGAGTTCCTTGTTTCAAATACGTAAATTTAAGTTAGATTTAGTTAAAAGGACAAAAACTACGATGGGTATTTTTCTTACATTTGTAACTGGGTTAATTCGTAAAAAACTTAAACTTTCTCTGGAAAGCAAATCATAATGTTGCTTTACATGAATTAGATGAATAAGTCGGTTGAAGAAAAGAAGAGGCTTTTATCAATTCGAATTTTAACATAAATTAATCGTTTAAGTAAACGTTACTAAATATGTTTGTAATTATTAATAAAATTATTAATTAAAATCTCTTTTCAGTGAAACAATATTTTTATACAAATTGAAATCAAGACATTGTGATGGTTTTAGTTAATAGAATTTTAGCAATTCCAAAAAAATTAAGAAAGTAACAATAAGTTACTAACCTGCGTTTCCCGCCAGCAGTCAAGTCCAGTCAGTCAATCCAAGTCAAGTCACGTCATTGTCACACTGTCACTGTCACCGTCACACGTCAGTCAAAACATCATCTTCGGTCATCACCTTCGTCTAAAGTCTTAAAATAATAAAACATTTCTAAATAGTCTATGATTTATAAAAAGAATGACTAGTATTTGAATTTGGTGCGCGTGTATGTCAGTGCGCGTCGGGCCGCCATGGCGACTACGCGTAACTGTCGTGGGGGGAGGCGCGCTCGAGCTCAAATACTACCACTACTACTCGCATTATGTCGTAATTATATTTTTAAAAGGTGCATGTTGACATTAGAGGTGCCACGGTACGATAAACTGCATTAAACGTTTCGTATTGGAACCGATCGATTTGTACGTTAAAGTGACGTTTGTTTAAAGTTGGCAGATTGCGTCTTTTCGATATTGGCTTTTGTAAACTAGCAAAAAGAGTTTGCAAACTGTAATTATGAAATTAGACGAGGCTTCAATGAACTTAAGAGAATTCTTTTTACGCATGCTTAACACTTTCACAGTCCTATGAGCCCACTGTGGGCTCACGTCATGTGTATGGCTCCAAGTCCGTGAGCCCACATTGGGTTCACAACTATTGAGTAACTTGTTCTGATTTTTTTTTCGCGGACGTACCAGTTAGGCCTTTTAAGTTTTAGGACTTGTGAACAAGGAATTTGTTGTGTGAAAACCATCAAAACAATCAATACAAATCAAAACAATACATAGTCACTAACTGTTTGGACTTATGCAATAGTTTTGTAATATTGTATGGGGACTATGATGGTGTTAACGGGCAAAATGTTGAATGACTTTTGAGGTTTATGACTGTTTTAAATCCAGGAAAAGCTTGTGTCGCTGTGATAGTTATGGGAAGAAACAAAAAGATTTCTTTCTCTTTGTTCATAAAATACTTTTATAGTTATATTTCTTTGTTAGTAGTTTGAATGGTTAGACTTCAGAACTATGATTCGGTAAAACTAAGCCTAAGTAACTATCTAAGTTATAAACTGAACTTATCGAATCTCGCATACATCTCTATTATACCTAAGATGATTACAGGCGTAAAGATACAAAAACTACTTAACTATAAAGAGATAAGTAACGTAATTAATGAAGTTTCATGAAACTGAAATAATTGGATCATTATATTTATGAGACTTAAGTTTTGAAAATAATAATTAATATTTTTAGTTAGAGAGTGCAAGTGAATTTTAATTAACTAGAGATTTAGACTTGAAGAGAATGGAACATTCATAATCACTACATACATATTTTAAAATAAATTCCGCCGTCTGCCTGTTCGCGATAAACTCAAAAACCACTGCACCGATTTTATTGGAATTTTGTACCCAGATAGTATAAAGCCTTAGAAAGAACATAGGCTACTTTTTACCTCAAAAACCGACATAGACGCGGATGTAGCCGCGGGCGAAAGCTAGTATAAACGAATAAAAGGAAGTTGACGTATACAACGTATATACATAATATTAAAGAGTCATGTTGATCTGTATAGAGATTATAGATGCATTTGTTTAGTTGTAAAAAATATGCATCGAATGATTTGATGATTATGACTTTCTAACTTTCGATTACAGACTTATATCTTGAATCGATTTGTAAATTTCACTTATTAATGCACCGAAACATAGAACTGCAAAGCTTTTTAGTCAAGTCTTTTAATGAAAATAGGAATTTTTTCCTGTTTGAGTCGATATCTGACTTGACATAGATAGATAACCTTTTATATTCAAGCATCATCTTAGTCAAGAGACTGCTGAACATAGACTTCCCCAAATATTCTCCATGAATTTTGCATCCATCCTACAGCCTTTCACGAACTTCACTCCGCAACATTTTTTATAAACTGTATTTTATCTGATGGAAAGAATGAGTAGAATCCAAGGGTAGGGTCCACCACACTCACTGCGAATATGACGACCCACACAATGACAGTTTTCAAACCTGTCCTAGTGGTCTGACTTGCTTATATTTGCTGTCAAATATAACATTTTAATGAGAAGCTACACAAAGATTGCCATAAATACATCATTCCGTCTAAGCTTCGACTTGCAAGCGACCTTTCGCTGATTCGCGATCTTATTACGTACGACAGACGCGCGAACAAGTTTCACCTTTGGAAGCTTCTAAAGAACTTCTGTACATCATATATGTCAAGGTTTCTTGAGCCTCGTACATTCACATCTCCGAATGTCTCTGCTCTGAAATAGGGTCTTGCAAATCTGGTTTGAATCTACACATTCACTTTATAAAATGGTTACAAATTTACGCAAATGCAAAACTAGATTGCCGTTTTTAGGGTTCCGTAGCCGAATGGCAAAAAACGGAACCCTTATAGATTCGTCAAGTCTGTCTGTCTGTCTGTCTGTCTGTCTGTCTGTCTGTCTGTCTGTCTGTCCGTCCGTATGTCACAGCCAATTATTTCCGAAACTATAAGAGCTATACTGTTGAAATTTGGTCAGTCGATGTATTCTGTGAACCGCATTTAGATTTTTACATAAAAATAGAAAAAAACATTACATTTTGGCGGTCCCCATACTTGGAACTGTAACTCAAAATTTTTTTTTTCATCAAATCTATACGTGTGAGGTATCTATGGATAGGTCTTCAAAAATGATGTTGAGGTTTCTAATATCATTTTTTTCTAAACTGAATAGTTTGCGCGAGAGACACTTCCAAAGTGGAAAAATGTGTGTCCCCCCCCCTCTAACTTCTAAAATAAGAGAGTGATAAAACTAAAAAAAATATATGTTGTACATTACCATGTAAACTACCAACGAAAATTGGTTTGAACGAGATCTAGTGAGTAGTTTTTTTTTTAATACGTCATAAATCGTAACACGCAATATACCTTTCATCCAATCAATACACTAGTTTAAAAACATCGATGAAAGTTACAACAAACTACAAGAACTTTTATATGATGTTACTTGCTGGTACGGAACCCTTCATGGGCGAGTCCGACTCGCACTTGGCCGCTTTTTTAAATGTTATTTTGATCAGTGATACAGAGATGGATAATAAAAAGAAGAATCTTTTTTTGGCTTACGACATTAATTATATGGGCAACAGTTAACACGACTATGTTTTAGGGTTCCGTACTTCATGACTCTGAATCCTTATAGATTCGTCATGTCCATCCGTCCATCCGTCCTCGACCTACCGCCCAAACGGTTGGTGCTAGAAAGATGGAACTTTGCATGTACAAGTATTGTAATTACGTCGACAAAGTGCTACAACAAAATTATGAAAAATTGTTTTGTTTAGGGTACCTCCCCTACACCATCGTGTGGTGTATCGTATATTAGATGTCTTTTAAAAACATTGTGAGGTTGCAAAAACTTTTTTTCAATTTGAGAATAGGCAGAGGTGTGATAAACTCAGGTATTCTAACAATACTAATTTAAGTCCCACTTTCTTATTAGGAGACAAGCAATAGGCCTTTCACTGGGAAGTTTAGGCGTTACATGAAGAAAGTAATTCTCATTCGACTGTTGAAGAAGAGTTGGTAAAGAAAAAAACTACTTTTGATTAATCCTAAACTAGCTATTGTCTGTGGTATCCCTGGTGTGATTTCTAACTTTGAAAGCGATGAACATATTTATACGACATTTTATCTTATAAATATACTTTCTTAGTAGGTACATATAAGAACATTAAAAGCATCGGATGTTCAGTTATTCAAGCCGTGTATGATATAGCTTGCCATCGTGGTATCAGCCATATAAGAATATTACTTAAGGTCGCTGCATACGAGACGGGTTTTTACACGGACGGGACGGGACGGGAAGTTTTGCAAACATCGTTTCATACAAAATGTATAAGAAAATGCATACTTCACGGAGACACGGACGGGACGGGAACGTGGAACGCACGGGACGAGCTAAACATCGTCGGCGACGATGTTTAGCACGTCAATATAATTAAAGCCAATTCTTGAAATGAAAAATCCATCTTTCCTTGTTCACAACACTACTACGTTAGATCCGAGTCACAGTCACGGTGCGTATGCATTTACATCACGTCCCCGTCCCGTCCACGTCCCGTCCAAGGTAATATCTCGTTACGTATGCAGCGGCCTTTACTGTTCTAAGCTATGTTACAAAACTATATTTGAAGTAAAAACTTCAACAATAATTATAATAGCCTCTTATATTAACGAAATGACCGCTAATTTGACAAGTGAGAGCAGTTTTATTGACCTTATTAGAAAACTATTTAAAATAAAATATGATGTTTAAAACAATGTACCTTGAAAGCAGTTTAATTATAAGTGAGTTTACTGCACGTCAAAGATTGGGGACATGAAATCCTAAATTAGGAGATTCTGGTGTGAGCGAAATTTACCATATAACTTAATAGTTGCAAGTACTAATACACGTCATTAACTTCAAAATTAAAAGTATCAATTGCAACGTCATTTTGTATTGACATATTTGACATTAGCAAATGTTACAAACCTCATAAATATTGTCAACTGTTATCTCTTTGCACTGTGTTTGGAAAATTTCTTTTTTATCCATCTGCTGGATGTTGTGTGTGTCTGTTTTTTTGATATTAATCCATGTATTGAACTTTAAAGGAAAACTATAGCGGTTTTGATATCTTGTTTATATCAGGATGCCTAACTTGTAAAATGCACTCACTTGGTAAACTTCGCACAAAAATAAAGATAAATTATTTCCTTCTCTTTCTTCTCAGACCCTCACCGGGAGTTGTGACACTCCGCGTTCTTAATCCGTCACTAAACGGATAATGTCAACAAAATTACCAAGAAAATGTATTTTGCATCATTCTCCCGGTCTTCGGTGGCCGGGAGAATGACGCAGAAACATCTGACCCGGCCGCCATGGTATGGGTGACCATGCTGCATTGGCTACCCTCACAATTAATATTGTGAGCCCTACTTTTGGATTCTACTCATGCTTTCCATCAGGCAGAATAGAGTCACTATGGCAGGCTTAAATATTAATCTAAAAAAAAGTATTTCTCAAGATTGTAATATCAATCCGATGGTCACGTAAAATGATGTCGCAAATTAACGAGGTAGCTGTTTGTAACTGCGTTACAAAAGAATCAGTACAAATTCGAAAAGCGTCAATAATGACCATAAACTTTTAATTGCGGTCGATGTTGCGATGTCAATAGGTGGGCCCTCTACTCGTCTTTTCATTTTATTTTTATTCATAGATTATCATTTTTATATTGACTGCTTCGTTGACCCTAGTGGTTAGCGTATGCGAATGCTAATCAAGAGGTCTCGGTTGCAAGTCCCGGGTCGGGCCAAAAGTGTTGCAGCCCGGAGTATGAAAGTTTGATGGTGATTTACACTAGTGAGCCGTCGGTCCCGGTTGTCATGAACATCTATGGCAATCGTTATTGGGAAGTCAGTGCCCTCAAATATACCATTTATTTTGGGTCGGCTACTAATTCAATAGACTTTACCTGAATACCAATTTTTATGCTGGCATCGAACCTCCGCAACCTACAGGGTGAATTGAATTCAAAGATTGAACTAGTTGTCAGTATATTTAAGGACACTGATTTTCTAATAACGATGGCTATAAATGTTCATGATGACCGGGACTAACGGATTAACGGATAACTCTCCAAGGCACGGGCGTGAAACACCGCCAAAGTATACCTTTAGAATTTTTTGTAAGAAAAACATTACGGCACTTTTGGCCCAAACCAATTTGAACTCGAACTCTTGATTGGCAGTCGCATACGCTAACTAATGAGCCAATGAGGCAGTCCATTTCCATTCATAGGTATTTATGTTTATTTTCTGTAGCAACCTGGAAGATGCAGTCTTTATACTTCTATGTGGCAAACAATTTAACAGCTATTTTGCTTGATGGTTTTCGTAATCAAATTGATGTTTGCAAAAGCGTTGCGAATTTCGAAAGTACTACATTTTAAGTTAAATCAGGGTTGATAACGCAGTTTAAGAAGAAAAAAACTCTTTTTAATAATTTCTGAACCTTGGATGTTAGATTGAAATGATCACATTTGATTTTCATTATTTTTCATTTTGTTATGTGGAACACTTCTAAATATTATCTATTCAAATAAATAAAACTGATCACTAATTTATACGGTACATAAGTAAAACAAACATTATTTTAATTTTTTTGTCTGTCGATTTGTCTGTCGATTTTGACAGTACTTTCAATGGCAAATGCCTAAGATATAACAAGTAACTTAAAGGCTACTTTCAGTTTTAACTAGAATCAAAATCGGGGTGCTACCTGCGGTTTTAGTTGTAAAGGTACACCAACAATAGTACGGGACCTTAGAATAATTACACTTAATCTAAGTACGGGACGGGTTATTTTCTAACCATAATGGTAAAAATAGTATTTTACAAAAACCAGCCATGTAAAATGCACCGTAAATAAAAAGAAAACAAGTATATTATGGGTTTTATAGTGCTATTTAATTTTTTTAAAAGGAACTAATCGCTTCTACACGACGGCGATGGATTAAGACACTGACACTTGGAACTAGCTAACTCAAACAACAAAATGTGGAAATTTTCGAAGTAGTAAAGCCACGTTGATTTCAGTACGAATTACTAACTCGACCGGAGCAGTACTCATAGGAGATCAACTTAAAATAACAGCATTGGCGTGTTTCGTTAGGAAATGCGAGATCAGAAATCATATGATGTAGACGGATTTCAATATGCCGCCATAGTTTTAGTGACCATACTGCGTTGTCTGCATTCGAACTGAATATTATGATCACTTCTCTCGTTTTGTATTCATTCTTCCTATCAGGCAGAGTCACTTTGGTGGATTCTCTTTTTTATATATGCCTGCCATAGTGTCTCTTAATATAAAAAGAAAAATAATACCGTGTTCAAAGAATGTTATACTAAAGTACAATAATAAAAAAATTATCATCATCATCAGCCATATCGCAGTCCACTGCTGGACGTAGGCCTCTCCCATTGTACACCACTCTGATCGATTTTGAAATAATAGTTTCAAAAAACTAAACAAACACGCTTTTAAACTAAAAAGTAGAAAATAATTTTAATGTAACAAAGCGTGCGGCGACGTTATTATGATATATCCAGAAAGCACTTTTTTTCTAGACTAAAAAAGGCTAATTTGTTTGAACATTTTTTTCTAGGTTTTTTTCTAATTAGTGTATTGTCATCGGTCCTCGATAAATCTACAAAGTTTGAACGAAATCTGGCCGTTTAAAGTGGGTCAAAATTGCACCCAAAAGAGTCGGTTACAAACAAACAAACATACAGGTGAAGCTAATGTAAAGCGTGTAAAATGAGAAGATTTACAGTTTGCAAGGTCAGTCAATACGATTTCCGCGTTAAAAAACTCCGTAATGGCAACTAACCATGAACGGTTACGATCTATTTATCTCATAGCGTTTTATTGATTGCGGAATAGCAGTTTCTTAATAGTCGCAATTCATAATCTTTGTAATATTATTTTTCTGAGTAAAATGCGTAATTTAGAAAAAGCATGGCGGAACGATGCAATATGCCTTCCGGGATATATTGCGTGCGTATTCTATTCTTGAGTAGTAACAGTTTTAGGTATTGTTATACAATTTACAAGTGATTGACTTCAGAATTGAAATGTTGGAAAATTCTTAAAACTGTGAGATGCGATAGTCACAAAAAGCCACGTTTTGAGCTTCTTTTTGGTTTGTCAATTGTCTGCCTGTGTCTTGTCTACAGAAATATTTAAAAAATAATCTGCAAATATGTTTTGAAAACTGGATTTCTGTAGTTTATATATGACTCTACTCAGCCTGATGGAAAGCATAAGTAGAATCCAGGAGTTGGAGCCACCATCCTCATTGTGAGTGCATACAATGCAGCATGGTGGCCCACACCATGGCGGCTTAGTAAGATGTTTATGCATCATTCTCCCGGCCTCCGGAGGCCGGTTTAATGACGAACAACAAAAGACGAAAAGCGAAAGCGAAAGAGTCACTCATTAACGACTACATCACGAATACTGTCATTTTAGGATGGTCTTCTGTGTGAGGGTAGGACTGCCCCGGTCGAGAAGGCCCATTTGCACTGAAATCATAATGGAAACTATGGATTCAAAAAACATAAATAATTATATTATTCAGACCACTCTGAACTCTTCTTCTTTTCTAGTAATTGACCAGTTTGTGGCGATTTCCACATAGAGCGCGACGTAAACATACAACAACGCCATCTACCGAAGAAATACTGAACCACGATGAAACACGCAACGAGCTATACGGAGTAACTACTAATCCTGAATCGCAATAGAGAAATTCTCGCGCCGATTAGCATATATACAATATCCCAACATCCACCGTTGTGCAGTGGCCCGATAAGCACAATCCCCTCGCCTGGTTGAAGGATCCTTCCCTTCTTTCCTTTTGTATTGGAGGAATACAATATCCGTTCCTCCACAACTTCATCATCGTCAAGAAGAAGGTCTCTCCTGACCAGACTGGTTTGTAAAATATTTTATTTCTCTTCACAGTGCTACTTAAAGTAAACATTATGTACAGACAGTTACCGTGTGTATTCAATTACTTGTGTGACTGAACACTGTCTCCCAAGATACAGGCTCCTATGATCATTACGACAACAACTAATTGAGTATCTAGTTAAGGCGTGAAAGCGTAACAAACAAACAAGCAGATTTACTGTTCATTTATGATGTTAGTTATGTTTTTATAGTTATTGTATTTGTACAGTGTGTAATGCACGTAATATGAGGAACTTGTACAATAATTAAGGAAGTGTCATACACATGCGATTTTGTACAAAGTGATAGACTAAATGCAATTATTGCAACAGTTATATCTCTTTCTAAATACGAACGATAAAACGAAATAGGTATAGTTTTCACTTCACTTTTGGACGTTTATTTGCAATTGCTTTTATATTGTTTATCATGAGGAAGTTAAATATTTTCTGCTTTTTGCCTTAAACGTAATGTATATATTTTCTTTTGATTTAGTAACCAGCTGTTCATATTACAAATGGACTCTTTAATTTTATATATTTGTATAGTTTATTAAGATGAATCAATAATCGAGATATACGTGGTCATCGATTGATTTAAAAATAGGAAAAATTACATCACAAAGAAAATAAGACATTGGTATTGACTGCCTTGTTGGTCTAGTGGTTAGCTATGCGGCTGCTGATCAAGAGGTCTCGGATTCGATTTCCGAGTCTGATCAAATATTTGTGTGATCCACAAAAAAATAAGTCGGAGTCTGGGTGATATCTATGTATAATATGTATGTATTTACGTAAGTACGTTTAAGTTGTCTAGTACCTATAATACAAGCTCTGCTTAGTTTGGGTCTAGACGATGTTGTGTGTTAGATGTCCGAAATGTTTATTATTATTATTGTTTGAATGTACTTTAGGAGGATGATTTCTTAAATGCACTTCCTGTAATTAGCACTCAATTACTTTGAGCAGAAAATTATTCGTGATACATATTCAAACATAAAGCAATTAATTATGAAATAGCTATGCTAAATAAGCTTTTCTAAATTATATAAAATTCTTTAAATTAATAATTACGTAATTTATTTATAATTTACCCATTAAGTTTGCTCTTATTTATTTAATGAAGCTAATATTATAATGTTAAAATGTGTATTTGTTTGTTTAAACGTGCTTATCTCGGGAGGTAATAGTGCGAACTAAAAAAAATTTGTTTAGAAAACCATTTTATGAGTTTATATAGTTTATTTATCGATGAAAAATGCTTCAAAAATGGTGCAATATTATTATTATATTGAATAATATTATTATTGGTTTGCGTGAAATACTTGAAAACAATGTTTAAATTGTTTTTTTTTTTTAACATTTAAGTTTACCGAAGTGTCTGAATAACGATTTTTGTATGTTATAGAATCCAGAATCGAAGAAAAATGCTGTAAAAACGGTGGAATATTATTATTACATTGAATAACTAGCTTTCGCCTGCGACTCATCCTGCGTGTATCGACAAAAACGTCGTGTATATATTATTGCAGTAAAAAGTAGCGCGTGTTATTCTGATATATAAGCTATATTGAAGTAAAATTTCATCCAAATCCGTTCAGTTGTTTTTTCGTGTAAGAGCAACATACATAAAAACTTTCGTGTTTATAATATTAGAAGGATATTATTATTGGCTTGCAAGAAATAGTTGAAAACAATGTTTAATTAAATTTTTTTAACATTCAAGTCTACCAAAGTGACTCTGCCTGATGGAAAACATGAGCAGAATTCACGAGTACATACAATGCAGCATGGTAGCCCACACTATGGCGGGTTAGTAAATGCTTCTGCATGATTGGGGCAGGTTTATAATCCTGTGAAAATATGAACACCATTGTCGCAGAACTTTTTATAACCAAAGAGTTCAAGAACCATTACATCTTTAATGAACGACGTCAGACACTGTAATTTGTTTTGAGTTTAGAATGCCGCTGTCCACCAGTGAAAGTGAGCTCAAACACAAAATATTGCCAAAAGAAAACACTACACAATAGCCGGTGTGTAAACACAGAGATGAATGTGAATATAAAATTATTTTCCAATCGCGTACAATTCGTGTGTTGTGTTTTTGGCTCGATATCCGCAGTGAAAGTTATCACTGCATAATGAGAGAAGATGAGATTTAATACTTGTTATACAACACAATCTGAGGAAGTGCGTGTTTTTTCCGTGCAATGTAACTGCTTGAAAGCAATGTATATTGAAATATTTATCCATATTTACAAACGATGCCAAAGAATCTGAATAGGCCGTGCTAGTGTGGGAGATAAATATTGCATTGTTTGCGTTCGATGTCAGTATGGTGACCACTAGTTTTGGATTCTAATTATGCTTTCTATCCGACAGAGTGGAGTTATATATAAAAAAACAATATTATAATTTCCTAAGTAATTCTGTCTGTTCGTTACGTTTCCACGGCTAAACCACTGAATCAATTTCAATAATATTTTGCATGAGAATACTTTGATTCTTGAAGAAGAATATAGGCACGGGCAAAAGTCAGTAAATCATTATTTATTAATTTGCTGATCAAGAATATACAGTGGTGGTTAACATTACCTCTAAAAACAGATCGGTTTCAAACTATTAAACGCTTCTCTGTAAACGCATTTTTTAAAAGATCTTTCTTAAATTTTTCTTTGGAATTTTTCAAATTTTAATTGGAATCTTCCTGTAATCAGAGCAGCATCTTCTCTATTACCTACATTGATAATTTATTTATCGGCTTTTAGATGGAGAAAGATATTGACTAGATGCTGTCAATGATTACTGAAGTGAAAGTTTTTAATAAGTTTTTAAGATATAAATATACTTTGTTTGATATCAATCTTTGAGTTTACGATAATTCTTATCTCGTGTCTTTTCGACTGTGAAAAATAAAATATAGAACTTGCTAAATACTGATGGCGCGCATGAGTAGAATCCAAAAGTGGAGGCCACCAGACTCATTGTAAATGCAGTCGATGCAACATTATGGCGGCTTCTTGAGATGCTTTTTATGCCCCGCATAATGGAACTCGGATCATAATATGAGAGAAACATGTGCGCTGGTAGTGAGTTTCAGGTTCTGACTGATTGGCACGAGACGGAAGAATAAAACCATTTAGCTCGAGAGCGTATGTCTACTACTCTAAACGGTCACTTGTGTGTCGACCACCGTCTGACTAAGAAGGTAGGATCAATTAGTAGACAACTCTCTCCATATTTAAAGCGTTAGAGAGGCTGCAGAAGCTCAAGGTACTCGTTGACTTTGGGATCATGGATCATTGCATGGATCATTGCATGGGATCATTGCAGTCCGCGTTACCGAGTAACGCGGACTGCTCGCTACTGCCGATTGAGATCTGATATACTATGAATACTGATCGGATACATTGCAAAGACGAGAATAGTACTTTACACAAGGAGCCACCTTGGGTCTTACAAAGAAGACACGGACAAGAACCGTCTCATTTTTTCCCAGTACATTTAGCTTCGGCGAAGCTGTCTTTATGCTTCTCGGGTCGGATACCGGCATACATTCATAAATAGGATACCGAGTGGCGTTTGAGAGTGTTGAAAAGTGTGCGGAAGATTTTAATATTATCAAATAATATATTTCGTTTTTCATAAAACCCGTTAAATGTTCATGTCTATACAATTGGAAGTCGGTCTTTCCTCAAAGAGATGATTTTGGCCTATTATACTCCATTGGTCGAATGGGTTAGTGTAGTATTTTTTTCAAGATTTCCTTCTCTTGCTATGATATTGTTCTAAGTGGTGTGCTTTCGTAATTTTTCTTACAGCACTCATGGGATCAATAGGGGTGGTGACACTCTGTATTTTTAATTCGTCATCACACAAAGAGAAAAGATATGTTGTAATCTGAATATGTATTATATTAACTGCACGGTCGGCTATTGGTTTAAGCGGTCGCTGCGCCGCTTTGATTGAATAATTAACTATTTTTCTCAGTCTTGGTGTTCTTTGGATCCGTTTCATGTATGTTTGTAAAGTCAACCGCGACACAGGTTATGTATATCACGGAATAATAATAGCCGGAATAGTCTTTTTTAAGAAAATTAAAAGTAATTTGCCGTACTCATCATGATACGGTTACGTAATTAGTTAATGAGAAAAAAACAGGTATAAAAAACGTTAGTTGGACATGCATTTGCGTGTTCGATGGCAGTTACCCGCCAACAGCTATCCATTTATAGTATTTACTGCACTAGGAACTGAATGAAGATAGCAAGCACGAATGCTACTTACTAACTATACACATAGGAAATCGCGGTTGCTTTTACTACGCTTACAATGGCTTTCCGTGTGGTGACGGATTAAGAATACAGAGCGTCACCACCCCTATTTATCCCGCGGGTGTCGTAAAAGGCGACTAAGGGATAAACTACGCAAGACAACATCAATGCAAAGAGAAGGAAAACTTGAAACCTACCCGTCTGGTCGGCGTGATATAGTAGGCCAAAACCTCCTTTCTAAGGAGAGGCCTATGTCCAGCAGTGGACTGTTAAAGGCTGTTGATGATGACAATAGTTTTGCCTGTTTGTATGTGTACCAGAATCTGTAAGTGACTCAAACCAAATAAAAGGTATTATCAGCCCAATTACCCTAGGTGATAAGAAACAATTTCCTAGGGAAAGCAACGACGGCATGTCAGTAACTGAATGGGTGAACGTTTGTAGAATGATATCATTAGTGTCTCCGTGATTCGTAGGTCACGTTAAGTAGTCGGTCCCGGTTGTTATCATAGGATAATAGTCGTGAAACTTAAAGGCCTTCTACACGGTCGGAACCAATCGTTAACCATCCTGTACTTGGTCGAGTTGATATAAAAATGGATAGTGTAGAAATCGGTTGACCCGACCGATGGTTGGTTGATGCCACCGGCCTTGGTCGCTAGTGCATCCCACGCGAGAGGCTGCGTCCGTTGTCGATCCCAACTGTCTGGAAAGGTGACGCGAGCGGATGGTTTGGTCGGCGGTTGGTTCCGACTGTGCAGAAGGTGTTTTAGTTGCAGGCTTTCGGGAGGTTCAAAACATCCAATGGCATACATAGCCACAACTTCGTCTTACCAGTCCCCAACCCGCAACCCGCACACCGCACTTTATGTATTTATATTAGTTGTCTAGTTACCCATAATACAAGCTCTGCTTAGTTTGGGACTAGATGACGTTGTGTGTTATTGTCCAAAATATTTATTATTAATATTGTAAATACAACAATAATCATTGGTAACATCGCGGGATTCTGCTAGTGTGTTATACATATATGTAGTTGAACTAACTATCAAAAAAAAATTTTTAAGTAATTACTAATTAAAATAATGTTTTTAAACTTATTAACAATTTATATGGATACAAAATTTACATTCAAATGAGAATGTTTTTGGAACTGATTTTTTTAAAATAAAACTTAATTATAAAGTAGAGTATAAGAAATTTGGGGCAATTCTTTACAAATTAAAATTAATTTAATATTATTATTAAGTTAAATGGTAAATAAACTTATTGCGTAATTTTCAGTCATTTTTTTATTTAAACCCGAATTAGGGGTAAACTCATCACAAAAGCATTTTAGAAGCGCTTCGAATAGCAGAGTGTTGTTAGATGATTGGAAACAATCACCGAGGGTAAGCAACAAGGGAACGGTCAGTACGTAGATGGGTGACCGTTTGAGGCATGATTCGGAGGTCACATTAAGCAGTCGGTCCCGGTTGTGAGCATAAGCTGTCATGAATTATAGTTGGAGGCCTTCGGGCGGATTAAAAACATCCAACGATAAGATTACGTAGCCACAACGTGTATAGCTAGTCCCCAACCCGCACTCGGCCAGTGTGTGGACGTATGGCCTTAACCCTCTCTTGAGAGGACACCCAAGCCCAGCAGTGGGATGCTATCTAAAATACTACTGTCACAAAACCAGATCATTTCACTGTCGTTTTTTCTATATTATCAAATCGCGAGTAACGCCGTGGAGCGAAGCTTGTCAAAAAAATTGCCTAAGTTACTGGTTAGGTGGTCATCGTCTTTCTGATAGTTAAAGTCCCGTCAAAATTGATCCAGTTATTCCAGAGATTAACCGAAACAAACAGAAAGACAACGAGGCAGATAAAAAACAAGACTTTTACTTAAATAAGTATTTAATAATTTTGCTGGTACTTATAATTCAGGTCTCCCTATATTAAGTACCAGCTGTACAAAAAGTTGTAAATTACTTGTATACATTGAAAATTGTACTCCAAAAGTTGTAAATATTTTGTAGCAAATAATAAATAAATAATAAACTCATAATAAAAAAAACATTTGATATTACAATTTCTATGTTTATAATGTGACCAATAAACTTATTGTTCAATATCATTAGAGACTTCTATGACAGCTATATAAGGACAGACAACATGTCTCAACTGGTTCAGATTGACTTTCCCATAGCAAGACAAGTTTCTCCTCATTCACTTGCTTCGATACACGAACGCAATGGGACATTTATATTCTATGGAGTTTTCACCCTGACATGTATGGTAGTGTTGCTTTAATGACTTTCATTACATTTAACAATCAATAAGAGCCGGTTCTGTGAGGTTGTTGATGGGTAAATTCTGTGTTCAGTATCAATACCTTCAAGTTTATTCATAACTAACTTTTGTTCGCGGCTACGCCCCCGTGTTTCTTCACATTATCGCAGTAATTTTTTTTCATAGCCTTCTTATTGCACTCAAAATTAATCTTTCCTATTGAATTTTTTGTTAAACCTTTTTAGTGGTTCCTGAGATTATCCCCAACAATCTCACGTTCTCATTCCTCCTAATATTAATGTGATAAGATCCCGTAGGCATTTCTTTCTAGGTATTCTTTTTTAGCGTTCCGTAGTTCATGACTCACAACCCTTATAGATTCGTCATGTCCGTCCGTCCGTCCTCGACTTACCGCTCAATAATTGAAGCTAGAAAGATGAAACTTTTCATGAATATGTTTTATGATCAAAAATATTTTTATTTGAGGTACCTCCCCTACACGTAAATTATGGATGTTTTTTTCAGAGATAATGGTAAAAAACCATAAAGTAATGAAATCATCATTATAAATGAATAATAATAATAATAAATATTTCGGACATCTAACACACAACATCATATAGTCCCAAACTAAGCAGAGCTTGTGCTATGGGTACTAGACAACTGATGTAAATACATAAACTTCTTATTATTTTTTGTAAATAAATAAATATTTTGGACATCTGACACACAACATCATCTAGTCCCAAGCTAAGCAGAGGTTATCATTATCTCTGAAAAAAAACATCCCCACTTTACGTGTAGGGGAGGTGCCCCAAATAAATACATACATATTATACATAGAAAACACCCCAAACTCCGAAACAAATATTTGCAAATCGTACAGTCCGACCCGGGAATCGAACCCTCTTGATCAGCAGCCGCATACGCTAACCACTAGACCAACAAGGCAACATGTGCAATCATATGAGATAATATATGATGAAATTGTAACCACAATGTATAAATTCGATAATTCAGTGAATCCGAAAGTGCATTACCAAGAACATACAAATTAGTTTAGAAAGGTAGTGCTCTCACTCGATCGCGGTGCAGCGAAATGGTTAGAGACTTTTGATGGACTTTCGCTTGATTCTAATGCTTTTATAATTTCTTGGTCTAAAAATATATATCTATACTGCCTTGTTGGTATAGTGGTTGGCGTATGCGGCTGCTGATCAAGAGGTCTCGGGTTCGATTGTGTGAGCAAATATTTGTTACGGACGGAATTTGGGTGTGTAAATATATGAGTGTTTACAAAAAAAAGTATGTTTATGTATTTATATCAGTTGTCTAGTATTCAATAAACAAGCTCTGCGTAGTTTGGGACTAGATGGCGTTGTGTGTAAGATTTCCGAAATATTTATTTGTCCATTCAAATAAATAACATTGGAGTTTCTGTTAGCAATTTCAATGTAACACCTTTTCACCAAATGTATACGAAAGTATTTACGTGTATGTACTAACATAAAAAAATCACTTTTTTTTTATTTTGCCTGTCTGTCCGTCTGTTTGTCCTGGCTAATCTCTAGAACGACTTGTTAAAGACTGGGAATTATCTTTTGTCCGTGTGGTGACGGATTAAGAATACAAAGTGTCCCCACCCCTATTCATTACATGGGTGTCGTAAAAGGCGACTAAAGGAACAAAATAAGCAGTTAACACCACTGCCAAGAGAAGGAAAACTTGAAACATACCCTTTACCAACCCGTCTGGCCAGCGTGGCATAGTAGGCCAAAACCTCTTAAGGAGAGGCCTATGTCCAGCAGTGGACTGTTAAAGGCTGTTGATGATGATGAATTACCTTTTAATGAAAAATCAATCACGAACTTACTTATTTTATATTTTTTTATATTTATATAACTGTTTTATTCTGCTCATGTTTTCTATCAGGCAGGTTATCACTTGGGTAGGCTTACCCAAGTGATAACCTTGCCTGATAGAAAACATGAGCAGAATAAAACAGTTATATAAAAAATAAATTGTTATCAAAATAATAATCTTCTAGCATTTATGATGAACGATTATGAGAAAGTACCGGTTAAAATTTCACAGTTTGTGCGTAGAAGACGATGTATTTATTAAGTTTATTTAACAAAGAATCCTTTTAAACTAGCTAATTTGAATATTGTAATTTTATTATTGTTCATAATTATAACGTTCTCAACATTTTGTAACATACTTCAAAGAAAAACATTTTTCATTGGGTAAGTTTTTGTCGACGATTTTATTTAGGACATTGTCATTGTTTTAGTAACATATCTATACAAAAAATTGAACTAGATACGGTTTTTTGTTTGTCTTGTCTAATTGTTTCAGCTAATCTCTGTAATGGCTAGGCCGCTTTTGATGCAACTTTTATTGAAAGATAGCTAAGTAGTGGTAGTAGTAGAGTCACGCTGATTTCAGCACGAATGGGCCGGCTCGACCGGGGCAGTACTACCCTCACACAGAAGACCATCCTAATAATGACAGTATTCTTGCTGTCGTATTTCCTTGGTGAGTGTGAGACCGGAGGCCCAATCATTCTGCATCATTCTCCCGCCCTTCGAAGGCCGGGAGAATGATGCAGAATAATCTAACCAGGCTGCCATGGTAAGGGTCACCATGCTACATTGCTTACCCTCACAATAAGCATGGTGACCCCTACTCCTGGATTCTACTCATGCTTTCCACCAGGCAGAGTAGAGTCACTTTGGCAGGCTTAAATATAAAAAAAAAAAAAAAACTATAAGGGGTAAATTATAATACCATTTTAGGCCTACCTGCCCTTGTACCTTTACAACAAGAACTGCGAGTAACACCGCAGAGCTCAGCTAGTTCTAAATATTTTTGGAAATGCACTATTGGAGTGTAATTTATTAGGGAATATTAGCTAATATATTTTACTTGTTAGTTAAGTCGTTATCGATCCAGCTAACTACTAAGCCAGACATGGGTTCGATTACCACGCAGAACAAATCTTTGTATTTTATATTATTTATTGTCATCATCATCATCAACAGCCTTTAACAGACCACTGCTGGACATAGGCCTCTCCTTATAAAGGAGGTATTGGCCTACTATACAACGCTGGCCAGACGGGTTAGTATAGGGTTGGTTTCAAGTTTTCCTTCTCTCTGCATTGATGTTGTCTTGCGTAGTTTATCCCTTAGTCGCCTTTTACGACACCCGTGTGGGATGAATAGGGGTGGTGACACTCTGTATTCTAAATCCGTCACCACACGGACATTTGTTGTGTGTCTTGATATAATTTATTTATCTGAAGGCTAACACAAAGTTTCTTACGAGATTAGCAGCGGCAATAAAAACCGAGTCAAACGCCAGGAAATGGACAGTAACCCCTGTCTAGTAAGTTGCAAAAGAGTTTGTTTAGTAGTTCTAATGCAGAGAATAGAATATTTTACACAAGATTGAAGAGGCGAGATTTGTCTTATACATAACAAAACTATGTTCGAAAGAAAGTAAGAAGTCATATAAAATACGTAATAAGAAAACCACACAATTGAGATATACGAAGAAAATAATAACTATGATGACTACAGTCTGTTGTGAGTAATATTCGCTATTAAAATCACTCAAGCTTGCACAGCAAAGATGCAACCACACGAGAATAATAACTATCTTACTAACATCTCAGTTTTTTTAAGTACTAAGTAATAGTGTTGCATAAGCGATCATTAGAAAATCCGATCCGGTTTGCGTCCGTTTTGTATGTACTGATCTTTCTACCACAGGAAAAAAAAACAGATTTTAAGTGATGCATTGCATTCTAAAGGTAATCGCACTCTTATCAGAGCCGAACGCGTCGAACGAGCCGAACGAAACGAATTTTAGAATTCTTTATATGAAATCTCATGAAACATCGCACACTTACCCGCGTTGCATCTGGAAAAACCCCAGAAATCCCAGACGAATTCGGATGACGTCATAAAATTCGGTGCGGATTATGCAGTCGCGTCGATCGATGCGCTCGCATTCTATCAGCTGCGTGACAGAGCAACGCACGAGTACTATTTCTTGAGATTATTTGTTCGACGCGGTCGATGCTTTCGGCGCGGTCGATTCTTCTGGTGCGGATAAGTGTGCGAGGCCTCCTTGACTTCGATTCGTTCGGCGCGTTCGGCGTGGATAAGTGTGCGTTCACCATTAAATGCATCCGAGAATATTGTGAGTCTCACTTGTCTAAAAAAGTTTGAAACATTGTAACTACTTTAAGAGATTAAAAAATTGGGACTTGTATATCCAGATTCCTACAGAAAAAGGCTTTGCATTTTTTCAAACAATTACTCGTGATTTAATTCATATTAGCGTGAAATTTGTTAGTGAAATTTTGAAAAGTAAAACTAATGTAGAATCTAGCTCTGTTGGATTTTGCGCAACTCAAATTATTAGCAGGATACCGACGAACGCTGAAGAATCAAAACTGCTGTGATTTCGTTTAAAAAGTAAAATAGAACATAAACAGTACTACCACTTCCTTCAACAAGGCCGGATACACAGTTAATTTGCCAAGTATCTGTCAAAATAAAAACAAAATCGAATATATACACCTTTTTTTTTGTCTGTGCAGAAATCCTCCCGAATACCCAGTTGGTGGTTATGTCGAACTCGAACCGACCAAAATCACAAGCCATTTCAGGTACCTACCAGTAGCCGGGGAACCAGGTGTACCCTAGAAAGGAAATCCCTGGAACCCTGACACACCTCGGGCCATCTACCTACGGTTTGCATATAACCCCCTTCATAATGGGAACATCGGCTTCCCCTTCCTGGTTCTCAGTAGCGCATGGCGTATCCACCCCGGCCTGCTTCTGCTAGGGTTACAGATGGACACACGTGTAACCCCAGTCTAGCGCTTATGGAGGACGGAGATCATTCTGCGACCTCCGGCGCCTTAGTCGTCTGCGGGGTACATGCACACCTATGCACGACAATCAATGACATGTCATTTATGCCATTAGCAAACAGAAACGCAGTTACGTAAAAAAAACTTGAAGGTGTACAATGACGATCCATAAGTTGTCAAGTAAAGAAGTATTAAGTAATATCATTTAACAAGTCTGTGCGACTCAATGCGTTACGAAGAAGGCCAGAAACGTACCGTCACCGTCATTAATTAACAGATTTGTAATGAACACTTTCGCTTAAATAAATATGGTGAGACGATGATTGTTGAATAGACAAACAATATGATATTCAAATATGTTTATTAAGATTTACGATCTTTATAGAAGATATGGTAATACTAGAATTTAATTATTGATTAAATAGATGTAGAAGTGCACCTTCATGGATATTTTTTAGGGCCACCGCAGACTAGCTACTTTTAGCATCGGCGATCGGCAACTAGTCGCTTTTTAGAAGCTAAATACGGCGACCGAACGCTCCACACCGCACACTTAAAAACGCCGAACGCGGCAATCGAGTCGCTTTTTAGAAGCGCGACACAGCCGCTGAACGCTACTCTCCGCACACATTCGGATGCCGGTAGCAGCGACTTGGCATCTGAGCAGTCGCCAAAATGCGCGTTTCCGATACCGCGATCGAACGCAGGAAGTCGATAAAACGCGATGCAGCATCGATGCAGTCGCCAAATCGCCGATCCCCGATGCTAAAATTAGCTAGTTTGCGGTGGCCCTTAGGTATAATTATGTATAATCATGACTACCTAATAAAATAAAGTCCTCCGTCGCGTTTGTCTTAAACTATAAACGCCCGCTATAAACTCAAAAATCACTGCACCCATTTAAATGCAATTTTGTACCCAGATAGTCTAAAGCCTGAGAAAGGACACATAGGCTACTTTTTACCGCGATAACCAACATAGACGCGAGCGCAGCCGCGGGTGAAAGCTAGTATACATATGTAGATATAAATGTAATAGATGATGATGATATATAGATGAGATACTAATTATTTTGTTTATCGTAAAATATTTCATGACAGGAGAACTTGTCGATTTAAGAATACCGCGACTAGCACTCGATAAATAAACAATTGCCATTCTCATCACATTTAGTCAGTTATTCTTATTATCTTAAATATATACGGGCGCCGCCAGTCGGGGGCTGGTCTTCTCACAACTTCTATATTATATTAATGTTTGATTATTTTTGGACACTACCTATGTAAATATCTGCATCGTTACATTGTCCTCACATTTAATAAAATGGCTTAAACAATGTAACCAAAAATTGTAAAAACAATGTTGGAAAGGAGTGTCCATGGAGTTTCTTGTCTGTTCTTCTCCATAGGATCTACGAATTGGCACAGACGATTAGCTTCACGACTGACTACTGACTACTTGACGTTTCAAAAGTGCCGTTGTATTGGTTTATTTGAAATAAAAATGATTTCATTTATTTGATTTGATATTGTGTCTATTTATTTATTGATAATCCACAGTTTTCCGTTAACGTTGAGTTCCGATACTATTGTACGTTATGTAACGTTAACGCGTACGTGTCCGTACGCGGGACCGAGTTATGATCCATCAACTACGTGACAATTATGCTGATATAATAGAAATAACGTTACGAAATATGGTTTAGATTTTATTGTTAGAAAGTTATTATATTTTTTGTTTGTTTCAGACTGTGGTTAGGGGTGTATTACGTTTATAACAACGTTATGGACGAATTATTTAGGTCTTTTATTTTGGTTTTAAATCTAGATATTACCGAATTGTTTTATGTTTAGATGTGAAAATTTCTAAGTCGCCATGGTGTGAGTTTTTGTGGTGACGGATTAAGAATACAGAGTGTCACCACTTTCTGTTCATCCCGCGGGTGTCGTATAAGGCGTCTAAGGGAAAAACTACGTAAGAAAACATCACTGCAATGTGAAGGAAACTTTGAAACCAGCCCTATACCGACCCGTCTGGTCAGCGTGGTATAGTAGGCCAAAAGATGCTTTCTAAGAAGAGGCCTATGTCCAGCCGTAAACTGTTAAAGGCTGTTGATGATGATGATGACAATAATATGAGTCACCATGCTGCGTTGTCTGCATTCGTACTGGGTATGGTGACCACCGCTCTTGGGTTCTACTCATGATTTAAGCCATCTTAACATAACCTGCCCAGTATAGTAGGCCAAAACTTTCCTTCTAAGGAGATGCTTCTAGCAGTAAACAACAATTATTATTGGCAGATTTTGAGTCAATTACAGCAAAATCAGTGGGAAGAGAGTTTAGTCTTCGATAATCTCTTGAATTCCAAAGCAAAGCTTCTGTGAGACGTGAAATTCGTCCAATGAGCCGGCTAAATCAAGCATAGCTTTCTCACGACTATTTAAATTTGTATAAATAGATACACATTTGCATAAATACATATAAATATTACAGACAACGTCAAACATTCTCAAATGTTATGTATTACGCACATAATGCCATGTCATTTATCACAAAAGATCAAATATTTACACTCTATGTAACCTTGGAATTGATGTGGCAAATCACAGTTTTGAAAATATACACATAATTTTACACAACGAGTCTTTTGTTAACTGTTATTTCTGGATATCCTGTCACTATTAAATTGTAATCAGTGTGATGTGAAAGTTGGATATTAAATATATTTGTGTCGTCATGGTTGTTCGATGTTTCTATGTGATTTAGAATAACCAGTGTGTTTAGTAATAGGACTATTCAATGTAATGTTTTTTTCTCATATATTTAAACCTGTCAAAGTGACTTTACTCTGCCCGAAGTAAAACATGATTAACCGAATAAAAATTAACGTATTGAAATCATTGGATTAATTATGTAAAAATTTGCTTGTCAGTCTCATCCTTTACCAAAAACCACTACGACACCATTTGCAGAGAATCGACTGTTTAGAAATTTCTGAAACCTTACTTTTTAATAGTTATTTACCTAAATTTAATTTCGTAATTTATCTTTTAAATGTTTATTTCAATTTTTTTGAAAGATTTCTAATTTTGAGTTAATTTATTGATGCATGTTGTGAGACTATAAAATTCTGTGCATTTAAGGGATGTGTTTAGTAAATTTGATTGTTTGTTTAAAACAAAGGATTATAATCCCTTGCTGAGGCAGATCTCTATTCGATTCTAATTTATGACAAATAGTTCTTTGATGAGTGAACTATTTGTTTTGTGTCTGGATCTTATTTATTAGTGTCTGGTGGAAATAGACATATCTCCTGCTTAGTGATTGTTCCGATGTTACTATTGATTAAGGAATACCAACTAAATACACTTCAATAGTGTGAATATATCTTTGTCCGTGTGGTGACGGATTAGGAATACGTGTCACCACCCCTATTCATTCCGCGGGTGTCGTAAAAACTGTAAAAAGCGACTAAGGGATAAACTACGCAAGACAACATCAATGAAAGGAGAAGGAAAACTTGAAACAAACCCTTTACAAACCCGTCTGGCCAGCATGGTATAGTAGGCCAAAACCTCCTTTCTAAGGAGAGGCCTATGTCCAGCAGTGGACTATTAAATGCTGTGGATGATGATGATATCTTAGAATGCAGATTTTACCCGTGACTCAAGGTGCTTTAAATCTTTCAGTGCCCTGCTTTCGTTTACTATCTTAATACAGAGTTTTATATCACAAACAATTTGCAGTAATATTCGCAATATAATAAAAAGTAATGTGTGAGAAAAGAACTTGACCTCGTGACTCACACAGTTGCCAGGTTGTATAATTACTATGTTTACTCGTTGCATACAAATTGCATGTGAAATGTTGCAACTAACATCAATGCAATCATCACTTATTTACTTATATGTTATATTAAGTTGTACTTAAAGTTTATCTTTAAGCAATAAGCACTTTATGCAATTTTTAGCGGCTCTTTAACCGAGTGAGGTTAGTCCAAATCTTCTTCTCCCTATTCTGGGACAGGGATTCAAAATGTAAAATAATAATTTCAATTGATTTAAGAAACTTTATTGCAGGTTTCCAAGGTCAAATGTAGTCAATTGATATCAGGTGCTGCATCTGCTTTTGGACGTCTTGTGTGAAAACGCTGACGGCGACTAGATGTGTAAAATCTATAGATATCGGACTTTGTGATGTTCCTTGGGAGAAGCCCATAAATATACAATATTTCGGACATCTTACACACAACATCATCCAGTCCCAAACTAAGCAGAGCTTGTATTATGGGTACTAAATAACTGATATAAATATACAAAACATACTTTTATTTTATAAATACATACATATTATACACAGAAAACACACAGACTCCGAAACAAATATTTGAGGATCACACAGATATGTGGTTCGACCCGGGAATTGAACCCGAGACCCATTGATCAGCAGCCGCATACGCTAACCACTAGACCGACAAGGCAGTCATATGTTCAGCCCTACACTGCAACGAGTTGATGATGCTGACTATAAAAACCAATAATTTTAAATGATGCAAAGTACTATAGTTGAAATCCACCATATATTTCTCAGGCGGATACCATAAAGAAATACAAACCATCGTTCTTAAAGTACAATAGCTGTTATAAAACCGATTTATTATGGGAAATAGAAATCATCGATACCGACGTATAGATGACACTTTTCCTATTGTTCAGAACTTTTCATGTTCTAATCGATTATGAGATCTGAACAGCATTCGTAATAAAAACTTTATAAGCGTGTGAATGTAGTACTTGTTTGGATATGAATAGAACAAAGCGATTCTTAGGTTTTTTTTTTTTTTTTTTATATTTAAGCCTGCCAAAGTGACTCTACTCTGCCTGATGGAAAGCATGAGTAGAATCCAGGAGTAGGGGTCACCATGCTTATTGTGAGGGTAGGCAATGTAGCATGGTGACCCCTACTATGGCAGCCTGGTTAGATTATTCTGCATCATTCTCCCGGCCTTCGAAGGGCGGGAGAATGATGCAGAATGATTGGGCCTCCGGTCTCACACTCACCAACGAAATACGACAGCAAGAATGCTGTAATTATTAGGATGGTCTTCTGTGTGAGGGTAGTACTGGCCGGGTCGAGCCAGCCCATTCGTGCTGAAATCAGCGTGGATCTACTACCTACATTTTCTTTATGTTATTTAGAACAAAACTTCAATTGTTAGACATTTTTTATTGATATTTGACCATTTTTATAAGTTTATTAGACCTTGTTAAATATAATTGTGTAGATACCTATTTAACCTACATGTAGATATAATAATCTGTGTCTTAACTATATAATAGTGAATAATTACTGTGTTTGTTGAACAGATATGAAGAACAATGACAGTCCCCTCTTTCCATTGTGGGAGGCTCAGGCGAAAGTTTCTAACTAGTATACGTTTATAGTACGACATTATTTGTTATTATATTCATTGTTTATCTGATCAGTTTAATGTATTATTTTTGCCTTTGTTTATTTTGATTCTAGTATAGATACCCATATTTGTAGATAAAAGAATGACAACTGCCTTGTTGGTCTAGTGTTTAGCGTATACGGCTGCCGATCAAAAGGTCTCGGGTTCGATTGCGGGTCGTACCAAATGTTTGTATGATGTGCATTTGTATGATTTCGGATTTCGGAGTTTGCATGTTTTCTATGTATAATATGTATGTATTTACAAAAAACGTATAGTATAAGTTCTGATTTGTTTGGGACCTTAGATGTCTGAAATATATATTTAAAATAATAATAAGTATTTCGGTAATTTTTCGAGACCCAATATTAAAACCATGAAATAACTAACTAACCCACGCAATATGCTCGGTTCCTAAGTGTCAAAGCGTGATGATAACTATCTTAGGCATACTAGAAATACAAACTTTAAAAAAAATAACCGGTTGTCGGTTCGATAGTTTCGGAGTTCATCGTGAACATCAACGTGACACGAGAATTACATATATCTAGGTTCGCATACGTGTTATTCTGATGTATAACTTTAATTGTCTTTTCAAAATTATCCCCATATGGGTATCTTTCCGATATTCTCTTTTGGTGCTCGCCTCCGCTCCTCAAGGATATGAATGAAATCAGTAAATGTATGACAATTTGAAGATTGATGAATTATAATTTAATAACTCAAATTAATATCTTCTCATTGTTACCATCTATTTTATTCAATTCGATACTCTATTATTCTACTATACCGTAAACTTTAATAGAAAACTAACATTTGCTTAGCTAAGTCACGTGGTCAAAACAAATTTTAATAAAATAACGTTTGGCTATAAGCTCTTCAAAGGCGGCTTTGAAGTTAATTTTAGCCTACTATTATGTATATCACGTGTGATAACACAGAATACATAATAGTACTAATAACTTTTTATAATAATATAAGGCCAGGTAGAGTGATAAATTGCGCAAGACGGCTGGATGCGAGTAGGCGAGGAACCAACCAAGTGGCGTGCAATAGGCCTATACCCAGCAATGGACTGCGATAAGTTGATGATGATTCTTCTTTACTTCTTATTCAGTTTACCACTGAAATTTCATTTTAGTATTCGACTACACCTACATCTTCCATATATGTATATAAAATTCTTGCGTTAAGTTAGTTGTCATACTATTTTTTTTATACCTAAGTAATGAAGGATAAAATGGAAGCGATCGGAGCCGCGTGTATCCATCTAGTCACATTCTCTCGAAGACTCTTTGCTGTTATAATGACCGTCTTTTGCTATAATGTCGCCACTCACTGGCAGTTTACCCACACATATGTACACCCACGTACAAGTCAATAAACTACGTTCGACTGTGTGTTATGAGCACCTTTCGCTTTCAAGTCCAAGGTCTGCTTTCTCGTCACTTTCGATTAAACGTCACCCACTGCATGTCCGCCGCGTTCCTGGGGCAATGAACTCTTGTCACACAACCGTTCGAAAACTGTTTATTAAAATATTATTTATTACAGGAAGAATAAAACATCTATTTGGTAGAGAATCTTTATAAAAGTTACATACGTCAAAATATATTTCATGAGGCATTTATATATTAAAGAGGCATGCTGATTTCATGATTATTTCAATGAATTTTCAAATATTTCAATTTGGAATAGCACAATGAAAAAAATAAAAAGTAAACGTAGAAGTTTTCAAAGTAGATAAGGTGAAGGACTTTTATTGTAAATACGTAGTAAATTAATAAACTTAGAATGTTGATGATATATTGTAAACGGGTATAGTAGAGGCACGCTGATTTCAGCACGAAAGGGCCGGCTCAACCGGAGCAGTACTACCCTCACACAGAAGACCATCCTAATAATGACAGAATTGTTGTTGTCGTATTTCGTTGGTGCCCAATCATTCTGCATTTTTCGGAGGCTGGGAGAATGATGCAGGAACATCTGACCAAGCCACCATGGAATGGCTCACCATGCTGCATTGATAACCCTCACAATGAGGATAGTGACCCCTACTCCTGGATTCTACTGATGCTTTCCGTCAGGCAGAGTAGAGTCACTTTGGTAGGCATAAATTAAAAAAAAATAAGAAAATCTTCATTTTATAAAAATCTCGTATGCTCACAAGAAACGAAAAATGTGATAAGGAAATGTTTTGCAATTCCTTCGTTTTTGTTTTCTGGTAAGGCGAATTGTGTCTCCTAAATATGAAGGCAGTTTAACACATCTATACTACTATGCAATAATAAAATCGACTATTTTAGCACTGTTGAACTGGCAACACTGTTAAAACTCAAATCCACCGAGAACGTTAGTAGGCCTCATATTTTAATTGAGGGTAGACGTGAGTTGGCGGGCGAGGAGAATATTCTCGTACAATCACTTTATTATAGCACTCGATCACAAAATACAGTTAGGACAATGAATAGCACCCCATGATTAATAATTTTAAATAAGACACTCCACCGAACACGGTGTGCACAAAGTAACTATGCCTGTCCTTCACGTTGGACCCGCTGCACGGATTACGAAAAAAAAATTGGGAGAGAGATAATTTAATTATTGAGGAAGAACATAGACTAAACGGGATAAACGAAGTACACACGGGCAGAGCCACGGGTACAAGCTAGTAAAATCATATATCTCACACACGGCTGCGGGCGCCGCGGCCGTCTAATCTCAATCTACATAGATAGAGCGAGCGATATACATACAATACACATAAGTGAGGAAACCAGTAGAGAAAGCTAAGATAAGCTAAAATTACTGTTACATTGATGGCATTCTATTATGGGGATCTGTTATTTAACTATCATTAAAGCTATACAAATGCAATGATTTCGGTATTGCAATTCTCATCATCTCCTTTCAAGAAAACACATCGTCATGTTGTTATTGCAGTTATACTTACTTGCAGAATAAACCTATAAGTCTACTTAATAGAACTTAGATATGGACAGATATTCAACTCTGACCCGACAGAGTTAATTCTATTATTCCCCATGCCGTTTAAGCATTATAATCTAACCAAGACCAACATTGTAAGAGGAAAAGCTGGAATTAAGTCATATATCAACCCGTCTGGAAAACATACTATAGAAGGCCAAAATTTCCTTTCTCAGCAGATGCCTACATTCAGCGGTGTATTCAAAATGGCTTTTGGTGACCTGTCTTTAGTCTACCTTTTCATTCTCATTAATTCATTAATTCTCATTCATTTATTTCCATTCATCATTCTCATTCATTCACTCTCAATCATTATTCTCATTCAATTATTCTCATTCATTTATTCCCATTCATCATTCTCATTCATTCACTCTCAATCATTATTCTCATTCAATTATTCTCATTCATTTATTCTTATTCAATATTCTCGGGGGAACCTGACCCCTAGAGAACGCGTCCCCAGGTGGCGGATAGGGGTTGCTCGTCCGACATCCAAGTAGGGCATCGGAAGGGCTGGAGGGAAATAAAATACCTCCCGCGGACCAACAGGCCGGAGACGGACACTCCAATATCAAACCCCTGCGGCGAGCTTCCTGGACATATTCTGGGGCGAGGTCGTTAGCAGTGCTGCGTGCTTGGGCTGGAGTATGCAGAAGAGATGGCGGCGGAAGAGCCCTTATAGGGGTCAACGGCGGCGCTTACGCCTCGAAGAAGGCGACAGTCTTGGCGTCAGGTGGCAACCGGCCGTAAAACTAAAGCCAAATTAAATCCTCCTCGTTAAACATGAAAAGTACATCCAAAAAGAAAATGAATACAACTGCTAGGGCGTACCCCAAAAGCGACGGCGACCTATCTAATGCGACGCATGCGAATAAGGCTAGGGCGTACCCCCGAAGCGACGAACCCACCGACAAGAATAAAACATATTCGCTTGCATGTAAAAACATTAGACTTGCTACCTGGAACCTCGGTACCCTCACAAGCAGGAGCCAGGAACTGTCCAAGGTGCTGCAAAATAGAAATATAAATATAGGCTGCCTGCAAGAAACGAAATGGAAAGGTTCCAAATCCAGAGATATAGGACTGGGCTACCAACTCATATACCATGGCACCAATAACGGAGAGAACGGAGTAGCTATAGTCCTCGACCATCAATTCAAGCAGCGAATAATCAGCATCGAACGCAGGAGCGACTGACTTATTGCCGTCAAACTGGCTATGGATCAACAGCAGCCCCTTAATATCATCTCGGCATACGCGCCGCAAATTGGATGCCAGGAATCCGAAAAATCTGGATTCTGGGAAGATTTTGATGACCTCGTGAATATGATACCCCCCGAAGAAACGAAGTATATAGGCGGTGATCTCAATGGACACGTTGGTGCTAGAAATACATCCTACCAAAACATACATGGAGGACACGGCTATGGCACGCTAAATAAAACAGGAGAGGAGATTTTGGACTTTGGTACTCGTCATAACCTCTCAATAGTAAATACATATTTCCAGAAAAAGCCCGAGCACCTAATAACGTATAAAAGTGGTGGGAGGAGCACCCAAATAGACTACATACTGACAGACAGAAGACTATTGAAATATTGCAAGGACTGTAAAGTTATTCCGGGAGAGGCGCTAACAACACAACACCGTATATTAGTATCAGTTTTCAATCTCCCCAAGCCCATTAAAATAGTGATAGATAGGACCCCGAGAATCAAATGGCACCAATTGTACAGCAAAAAGGGCGAAGAACTTACATGCCGGATGAAAGCATATCTGGACAAGGATATGACCAATGAATACAACAGCGATGCAGATACTATATGGTCTAAATTCGAGAAAAAGTGTATTGAGGAAGCAGGAAGCACCCTTGGAATGTCAAAAGGTGGGCTTAGCAACAATAAAGATCCCACATGGTGGACGGATGAAGTTAAACAACTTGTAAAAGAAAAGAGAGACCTATTTAAACTATGGCAGAAAACTCAGCTCGAAGAAGACCGTATAGAATACAAACTTGCTAAGAAAACAGCCAAGAGTAAAGTGGCACAGTCAATGGCGCAATCTAAGGAAAACCTTTACAATAGACTGGAACAAGCACAAACGGATACCGAAATCTTTAAGATTGCCAAACAACGACACCGGTCTACGCTAGATATAAAGGGAAACAAATACATCCGAGATAAAGATGGAAAACTTCTAACATCGAACGATAAGATCAACGCCAGGTGGTGCCAATATTACCAAGAACTGCTAAACGAAGAATTCCCAAGTCAACCTTTACCACCCATCCCTGCAGTTGCAGGGCCAGTAGAAGACATTAAATTGAGCGAAGTCAAGCTTGCAGTTAGTAAAATGAAGAACCATAAGGCTACCGTCCCAGACGGAATACCCGCTGACTTGTGGAAAAAACTAGGAGCAACAGGAGCTGAGTGGCTAACGTTACTATTCAATACTATTCTCAGCAGCAACAAGATTCCAGAAGCCTGGCGCCACAGTTATCTACTCCCCTTCTACAAAAACAAGGGAGACGTCAGCGACTGCGGAAACTATAGGGGTATCAAGCTGACATCGCATACTCTAAAAATATGGGAACGAATTCTTCACAACCGTTTTCTAAAACATGTGGTCGTATCCGAAAACCAGTATGGATTTACAGCTACAAGATCAACTACGGATGCAATACAAACGGTACGAATACTCATGGAAAAGAGCCGTAGCAACCGTGAAGATCTTCACCTAGTCTTCATAGACCTAGAGAAGGCATTCGACAGGGTACCGCGAAAACTAGTATGGCATGCTCTTAGATCGCAAGGAATTCCCGAGTGTTACATAGCACTAGTACGGGATATGTATAACAACGCAAGTACACGAGTGAGAAGCCTAGCTGGTACAAGTGATCCCTTCGAGGTCAAAGTTGGCGTGCATCAGGGATCTGCTCTTAGCCCGCTACTGTTTAATACTGTTATGGACTACCTCACCAAAGACATCCGGTCCCCTCTACCTTGGTGCCTGCTAAATGCAGACGATGTTGTCCTCATTGACAGATGCGCAGAACAACTGCAACGTACCCTAGAGCTATGGAGACATGCCCTGGAATCCAATGGATTAAGAATTAGCAGAGTCAAAACAGAGTACCTCCCATGTCACTATAGCCTGACAAAGCAGACAGCACCCATAATCAGCATCGATGGGCAACCTGTACCGAAAGTAAGCCAGTTCAAATACCTGGGCTCGGTCTTGTCCGCAGACGCAAATGTGGACATGGATGTGACACACAGGATAAGTGTGGCTTGGCAGAGGTGGAGGGCGCTCACGGGTGTGCTCTGTGACCGCCGTATGCCGATAAAGACCAAAGGCAAGGTCTACAAAACAGCTGTGAGACCTGCTATGGTGTACGGTGCGGAATGCTGGGCGATCAAACAAACGCATGAACAAAAACTACATGCCAATGAGATGAAGATGCTGAGGTGGGCGGCCGGTGTCACGAGACTCGATAAAGTGCGTAACGAACACATCAGAGGAAGTTACAAGGTTGCTCCAATCGCCGACAAGATCAAGGAATCCCGCATGAGATGGTATGGGCATGTTATGAGACGCGATGAAAACCATGTCGTGAAGAAAGCCCTCGCATTACCGGACATCAAGAGGGGCAAAGGTCGCCCGCTTGCAACGTGGTGGTCCACCGTATCAAAGGACTTGAAACAGGCCCAGTTAAATATGGAGACAATCCAGGATCGACCAACCTGGAGCATGAAAACGAGGAGGGCCGACCCCAAATAATGGGAAGAGGCACGGAAAGAAGAAGAAGATTTATTCTTATTCATTCATACTCATTCATTTAAACTCAATCATTCATTTTTTATCACTTCATCAAGCTACCAGATGGCTTTTTACAGAGTATGTTTTAGTTTTGCAGTGATATTGTCCCGCTTAGTGGATTCTTTTGACATCCACGGGATAAATTTTGATTTTAACCTCTGTATACTTAACCCGCCACCATACAGACATAAGTCACCACACGTGAGCGTGTCTGTATGTATGTAAGTCGTAAATATACACTTTCGGTTCGGTGAAACCTTGGACTTGAAAATGAAAGCCCCGATTCTTACAAGTGGTAATTTTCAACGCATTATTAAACTCCTTTAACTGTGTGTGTATGCCCACGTATGAAAAACCGTCCACCTTATTAACACTATAATCGAGTACAACTGCGCATTTACAAAGGCCATGGCGATATAGTCCAAAGGTAATAGAGACTCGCTGATTTAAGTACTGCCCTGTCACAAGAGACCATCTCAAAATGACAGAAGCTGTCATGTTTTGTTGGTGAGTCGAGACCGGAGACCCAACATGTTGCATTGTGAATGGTGACCACTCTTGGATTCTGCTCATACTTCTCATCAAACAGAGTAGTCTTTGGCATGCTCATATATAAAAAAAAATATAGTTTTAAAAAACCAAACAAACACGCTTTTAAACTAAAAAGTTGAAAATAATTTTAATGTAACAAAACGTGGGGCGACGTATTTTTAGAAAGCACCCCACGCCTTGTTACATTAAAATATTTGTTGTTGGTATAAACTACATTATATAATCTAATCTAATTCTAAACTATCAAAACATGTGGAAATATAATTTTTAAGTGAACCACGCTGATGGCGCATTTCCTTTTCCTATGTTAAGTTTCCGCTCGGATGTTAAGCAACGATGAAAGTGAGGCTTATGTTGAACACGCAATCGTAAAAATGACATATAATTATTATTAAGAAATTTTTAACACAATAATTTTTGGACCACGTTAAAGTGAAAAAACATGAAGTCATAAATGTACGAAAAGACTAAGGACCTTGGTTTAGCAAAGACTCGTAGGGGAAAAGTCAACTAGAAAAGTTTAAAAAACTTTAGACTTAGAACGTAAAAACTTTACATATTTATAACTTATGTATAAGTTTTTGTCACCAGGTCCTCATTCATTAAAATCATAAATAAATAAATATTTCGGACATCTTACATACAACATCATCTAGTCCCAAACAAAGCAGAGTTTATATTATGGGTACTAAATATATAAACATACTTTTTTTTGTAAATACATACATATATTATACATAGAAAACACCCAGACTCCGAAACAAATATATGCAAATGATACAATCAAAAATCAACTCGGTCCAGTACTTTAGGCAACATACTTAATATACCTGCTAGACACATATCTGCACTACCCAAAGATCAACTTGAAGAAAATACCCATGGCATTAAGTCCTAATTTGCAATTTATACACACATTGTACTTAAAAAAATTAAAGATTTAATAAATACATTTAATGGAACACCGTTCTCAAGTAAAAAATATCTGTCAATCTTTCAATCCGAATCCCATTTCTCAATTTCATTTCACCTGGTTTCTTTAACATGAACTCTCTGAGTTTAATTAAATATACTCGAACCGAAATTGACGTTGGTGTAACACGTAATCGGGTAGCATCACCCTTACGTATAAGAATTAATGACCGAATCTTTTAGCCGTTAAGTAGGTAATTACCTGCAGGCACGTGCGACCTTTGAATATCTACGTAATAACCTTTTGCTTCCCTGTGCCCTTAAAACAGTGTAATAATATATTAAAAGATTTTTTGTAAAATAATTGTAGGTGGTCGTTGCTCATTTTATAATTAAATAAAAAAATAATAAATAAATATTTCGTACATCTTACACACAACGTCATCTAGTCCCAAACTAAGTAGAGCTTGTATTATGGGTACTAAACAACTAATATAAATATATAATCTTTTTTTTTTTGTAAATACATACATATTATACATAGAAAAACACCCAGACTCCAAAACAAACATTTGTGGATCACACAAATATAACCCGGGAATCGAACCCGAGACCTCTTGATCAGCAGCCGCATACGCTAACCACTAGACCAACAAGGCAGTCAAAAGAGAGATACTCGGTGGCGCAGTGGGAGCTTAAGCAACTGCTGTGCTTGAGCACTCGGTCTCGGGTTCGATTCGCTGATCGGACCAAATGTTTGTGTGATCTGCAAGTATATATTTTGCAGTTTGGGTGTTTTCTATGTATAATATGTATGTATTTACAAATAAAAGTATTTAAGTATTTATATCAGTTGTCTAGTACCCATAGTACCATCTCTGCTTAGTTTGGGAATATGTGGCATTGTGTGTAAGATGTACGAAGTATTCATTTATTTATTAAGTACTCCGTGTAGTGCGGAATTAAGAAAACGATATGTCATTCTATTTATCCCATTTATAACTCTCGATTTCATCACCTCATTTATCCCATATTATATAAATATCGAGTCTAATAATGTCAAGGTAGTAGACCCACGCCGATTTCAACACTGTAAAATGATAGCATTTGTATTGCAAAGTGACTCTACACTGCCTGATGGAAAGCACGAGCAGAATCCAAGAGTCGGGTAAACCACACACCTTTGCCGCGAATGCACACAATAAAGCATGGCGGCCCACACTATGGCGGCTTAGTGAAATGCTTTTTCACTGACCCGGGATCATAGTGGGAAGGAAACACATGAGCTGTTACTGAGTTCCAGCTTTTGACTGCTCGGCATAGGAAGGAAGTGCCGAACCGTTTCGTTCTAGTGCGTATTTTCTCCACCTTAATGATGCAGAAACATTTAACAAGCCTCAGTGTGATCCCTAGTGCTGCATTTTGATATTGTCTGCATTCGCAGTGACTACGCTGATCACTACTCTTGAACTCTGCTCGTATTTTCCATTAAACAGAGTAGTATCACTTTGCCAGGCTTATATATAAAACAATCTATATCAGATAATGTATATTAAAATAATTAAACGTAAATTAATTTTATTGCGTTGAAATTATTTATAAGCTTGCGTAAGATTCTTATATTCAAATTATTCATTAATTAAGCCCTGTATGGTCGGTTGAGCATCAGATAAATTTTAATTATTATTATATCACTAACAGCTAGACAGTGAGAGAAATATTTACGTGATGAAACCGTTTCTAATTCGTTTCGGTATGTTTGAATGTGTTATTGTTTGTTCCGAGACTGAGGGTAAATGTATGGAAAGTTTCCAAATAATTCTATAATATGTGTACCTTCAAAATTCGCTATTTATACATGACGTTACTTAATAATTAAATATATTTATTTACCCAGTCGTAATACCTTCAAAGTTAAGGTACGGGCTCTCTTGCTCGGAAATTGCCAGAATCATTACAAAATTGATATAATATTAAATATATTTTTTTAATATGTATTTGCATGTATGTATTTCGTATGACTACCTAGATATATCCTATTTCTCTTAATAATTTCTTGTTCCTTCTTGTCAACTTTACAACTTCCAATAAAATTGTAGGGTAACTTCTCAATCATTTGCGCACCAACCGACGGTAGATTGTACTTACAGTGCATAAACTTTTTAAATCAAGTAAAATAATAATAATATTTTTTCCATTTTCCTATTTGTACTTCTCACAAGATACAACTAAACTAAGATTTGGGTATAGTTATGTGTCAAAGACTTACAATGGTGTGTCAACTGGGATTAGTACTGGGTCCATACTTGTGAAATATAGGCTTCGATGATTTTCTTACAATACGTAATATACCATTAGGATGTACTCTAAACATGTATGCTTATAATGGTTTATTATTGATAGAATCTGATACAAGAGCGGGCCTTGAGAAACCAGCCAATAGATTTTTAAATTTAATATCTCGTTGGAGTGGACGTGATCGTTATATGACGACTGTATTATTATAAAAGCCTGTGTAACAATGTTTTTTCATTTAAATTATTTCCTCAAACTTTAAATTTTCGTCTCGTCCGGAGTGGTACTACCCTACACACAAAACTAACTTCAAATGACAGCATTCATGCTGATGTGTTTCGTTGTGAGTGGGAGACCGAAGGCAAAATGAAGCAAAAGCATCTCACTAGGCCGCCATAGTGAGGGTCACCATGCTGCGTTATCTTCATTCATATGGTGACCAACTACTCTTGGATTCCACATGATGAGAATTGACTCTTTACTTAAATGTACATCATTATCATCCTCTAACAGTCCCCTGCTGGACATAGGCCTCTCCTTGAAAAGGAGGTTTTGGCCTACTATACCACGCTGGCCAGACGTGTTGGTATAGGGTTGGTTTCAAGTTTTCCTTCTATTTGCATTTCTATTAAATGTACAATAAAAGGAAAATTGAAAAGTTCTTTGTTTCGAACAAGTTGTCACTGCCGTGGATATAGCGAATTTCTTACAAAACACCGGTTGTGTTAAGAACCGGTATAATATCTACATCGTGCTTTCTAGAGAGCCGGCGCAGGCGCAGCTTTCGCGACACGAACCGTACAATTTGGTGTTGATAGAACGAGTTTTCTATTTTTGAGCTTTAATTATATTATCGTACAGCTGGTTCAATATTGAACTTTTCCCTTGCTACCAGTAATACTTCTGTTAACTAATTTATCTATACAAATAAATTAAATTAAAGTGTCTTGAATATGTAATTTTAAATGACCGGACTTTTAGTAAATGCGTAGTACGGTACTTACATTTAAAATTTATGTTTGTCTGTCTATCTGTTTGTTCTATCACTGACAGAAAGCTGATAATCTAAGTAGTAATTTAGAGTATATTTTTTTACAAAAGTTTTGCTAAGCGGTGTTATCTTGTTTTACAACAATAAACGCAGGTAACACCATGGGACTCAACTAGTATAAATAAAAATATCAGGTTTTTTATTGAGTCTTAATGAACTAAATACTTCATTAACTCTCCCAATATATGGCATGGCATAGATGTTGTCTGGCGTTAATACAAAAAAAAAAACCAGATATATTTATGCAGAAATAATAATATTTAATCAATCATTTAACACAACTTCAAAAAATATATTTTATACCCTTTATTTTTAGTGCCCCCCACTTTTGGATTCTAATCATGCTTGCCATCAGGCAGAATAGTCATCTTGGCCCGTCCGATGTCATACTCGAACAAAGATTGTATAATCAGACTGCCTGTTAAAGCTAGACTTGCCGTAATTATTATTTCATCTTTTTTAATTGTTAAGATCTGGCATGGCTCTCAAACCTTAAAACATTGAAACCTTCTTGGCATAACCACTCAACAGGATTTTCAAGTTTTAATAAGACAATGGGAAGGTTTATGTATAGCAACGATAAATTGCATTTGCATTTGTATAGCATCTTCGTAATATATATATTATTAAATTATATATACTGGCTCGGTGGCGCAGTGGGAGCTTATGCGACTGCTGTGCTTGAGGTCTCGGGTTCGATTCCCGGGTCTGACAAAATATTTGTGTGATCCGCAAATCTTTGTTTCGGAGTTTGGGTGTTTTCTATGTATAATATGTATTTTTGTTTCCTAGTTGTCTGGTTGTCTAGTACCCATAATACAAGCTCTGCTTAGTTTGGGACTAGATGGCGTTGTGTTTAAGATGGCCGAAATATATATTTATATATATTACTGATTATGGACACATTTATTTAACATGCAAATAGTATTTATCGATTAGCTATTGATAAGTTGTGATCATGAATTTAAAATGAATTGTGACATTAAATCTTGCATCTTTATAATTAAATATGTATGTGTAATTAGGAATACAATTGTTAATATGTATGTATTTATATATGCGTTCGAAATCAAATTAGCAATATAAAAAATGTTCTAATACGCCTATATCTATTTATAATTCACAATTTATCTTTAATTTTACACAACAGTGTTTATAAATGATTAATAAAACATTCGTAAAATTGGTAAACTATTTAATCAGTTTTGTTTATTCATCAATTTCTATATTTATATTTTTAATCAATATATTTCAACACTAATATATGTTTACAATAAATATATATTTATATCTCAAAAATAATAATTTGAAAACAGCTTTAAAAGCCTGATTTTCTAAGTTCTTCGAATTGGTTTACAGGTAAGTCGTGGCGTATTTTATTACCCAGGATTTTGAGATAAGAAACTGTTAGTGTGATAGTGATAATCGGTCGGTTTAGCTACAAAGAAACCAGTATCCCTTGGGGTTCACGCGCTTTAAAGCCCTAGAAAGTTCATCTCTTGAGGTAAATATCTCGGACATTTCGGACAAAAATAAATACTTCGGACATCTTACACACAACGCCATCTAGTCCCTAACTAAGCAGAGCCTATACTATGGGTTCTAGACAACTGATATAAATACATAAACATACTTTTTTATAGAAAACATCCAGACTCTAAAGCAAATATTTATAGGTGAGCCTAAATAATAAGTGTTAATTAGCGTGACAGATTTCGCTGTACCCGGAGGACTATCCACTAGAAGAGGTCCAAAAACAGACCCTTGTGGAATACCGCAGATTAGTTCATCTTTGCAACGTAAAAGCTAATAAAGAAACACACTAACTTTGCTACGAAACACAGTTTTCCGAATTAGGGTTTAATCTGTGGAGGGATATTTACATTGTTTAATCAACGGCAAAACTTGTGTATGTTGGCAAGAATACTCCTTGTTAAGAATACTTCTTGTCAAGAAAAACTTCCTACCAATAAATCACGGAATATACAACAGCATTAGTTAGAACACGCATGCGCGGCAATGAACTACCTGCTACGTGGTTAGGGCTGTCGCTAAGACGTGTTTGTCAGAAACAATTTAATAAATTATGCTTTTAAGACGCAGTTTGTTGTTATCGAAGCTTAGAGATTATCGATACAGTTGCTATGATTATTGAGTAAAGAGTTAAGTTCTTTAATTGGAACACTATTAATCATTGTGTGTTATTTTTTTAGTTACCTTTTTTCGATTTATTTTCTTCAGACAAGTTCCATTCAATTTTACATAGCCGGTGGAGCAGAGGAGAGTTTCTCCGATGTAGTGTTGAAAAGAAACAGGAGTGTGTTGTAAACGTAAAAACGATTTAAACTAAGATAATTGTTACAAGTTTGACATGTTTTTAGTTCAACGTTCAATATTGCACACCCGATATATATTTTCGATTCGACATTTTCTGTTAGCCATAATCTTACTGACGCGTCTAGTAAAGGCAACTGCGGATAATTTTTCCAGACAGATTTTTTAAACAGATTATTAGCACACACAGAGTTAGTACCACATTTGTTAGTTCATACCAGAGAGATTGATTTTTTATTTAATTTATAGTGTTGCTTCTAATATGTTCGTATATGACAACCCTAGCACTCTAAAAAGATTGACATACAAGTCTCGTTCTCCACAATGTCAGTTTGCGCAAATGACAATGAAAATGGCGATTCTGTCATCATTAGGAATTACCATAAACTATTTTGTTGTGTGTAAATAAAGACATCTGTTTTGTCTTTTTTTTCACGTGCACAATGGCGAGGTTACATTTATGCAAAGAGTGAATTTAAATTCGCTTAATACTTCAAATCAAGTTATCAGAGGGAAGAGTCTTGGATTTAAGATAGGTCAAGTAATTAAGAGGTTTCTACTTAGAGGTGTTTGCGCTTTTTAACCTACTTCAAAGAAGGAGGAGGTTCTCAATTTGACTGTATTTTTTAACTAAAGTCTGATTTGGGTTCATGTTATTGGTTATAACTAATACATGATTTGAGTGGCGATTGGCAAATCTGTTTTTGTTTTATATAATTATGATCTACGTTGATTGACTAATAATAGAAAGACTGTCTTTTTAGTATACTGAACTTTTGTTAAGGAGGTCTCAGGTTCTCTACCGGGTCGAATTGTTGTTGGGTTTTTCTTAGTTATAGCCCGGAGTATGAAAATTGGCGGTGTTGCACGCCCGTGCCTTCGGAGAGGAAGTAAACCCTTGGATCCCGGTTGTAATGAACGTTTATGGCAATTGTTATTGGTAAGTCAGTGTCCTCAAATATATTGACAACTAGTTCAATCTTTGAATTGAGTTCGAACTCAGGCGGCTGAATCGATTTAGACGGAAATTTTACTGGTAGATAGCGGATAGGCTATTTTTTTATTTCTTGATTCGCTCCACGGCGTTACTCGCGATTTACAAACACACATAGCCATCTTCAACCTTATCGCATATAGCTGGTTTTTTACAATATTTCAACCTTCACTATCCGTCGTATAGTTTTTGGGTTATATAATGAAAAATAAACTGACTGTAAACATGATAATAAAATGATGAAAGATATGTGTGACACAATTGTCTTCATCTAACTCAGATAGACAGGGGGGTAACACAGGTAGCAGCGTGTACGTTTTTGCAATTAAATAAAAACATGACAGATTGTTTATATGCCGCGAAAAAAGGAGGAGGTTTTCAATTCGTCGGTTTTTTTTAATGTATGTTCAGCGATAGTTTTGTCGTTTACGAACTGATTTTAAAAATTCTTTATGCATTGGAATAGGCGTAGCTTACAGGTGGTCCCATCGTCACCATACCGGGATCTGATGATGGGATCCCAAGGAAATCGAGAGAACTCCTCAAATATCATAGGCACAATTGTCGCGATTTGGGTACTCGGAATAGTTTTTCTTTGAAGTCGGTTCCTTTTTGTTAAAATTATTTACATAAAAAGTTCGATAGCGTAAAACCATATAGCAACATAGACCCGTTGACCGGAGGCCAACTTTTTGTTCGGGGAAATCCTAAGACTTCCATAATAAACAATCGCTTGTCACTATAACCTCACATAGCAATTAAAACAAAATATTTAAAAATTACACACACACATGAACACATTCTGTGTCATGCATTGTGATCATAATAATATGCCCATTTGGGCTTATGCTTTGATATAGGGGAATATCTGCGTATGATAGTCTAGTCGACAAGTTGAAAATAGTACAAAATAGAGATACTGCTCTTAAAATTCTCTCCACTTTACGAGAATGAAAAGTCACGCTCTCAGATCAATTGAGGTAAGTTTCCAAATCTCTTTAGATAAATAAATCATTTTTCTTATTATAATACTCCATAGAATAACTATTATTTCGTAAAGTATGGTCAAGATTGTGCGGTTACGATCACTTTTGATCGCGTAACGGTAAATAATAGAACTGAGTGGTGTTTGCACACAGTGGGTCTATATAATAGGCCTCTCTATAAGAAGGACGTTTGACCTACTAAACTAAATTGTTTAACTATATAACTATAGGTATAGGGTTTGTTTCAAATGTTTATTTTGTTTATTAATTGTCTGCCAAGGTGACTTTACTAGAAAACACTATAAATACTGCATGTAGTGGTAAACGTGGCGTCACGTGGTATGGGTTCAAATCCTATACGGAATAACACTTTGTACACAACACAAATAACAATTGAATAACATGCTCTATTATATGTTAAATATGCCACGTATTTAACTTCCCTAAATTGTATTAGGTAATATTACTTGGTAACTTAAATATACTGACAACTAGTTCAATCTTCGAATTTCAGTTCTCCCTTAGGGTTGCGGAAGTCCGATGCCAGTCGCTCCGTGGAAAAACTGAAATTCAGGTAAAACCGGTTGAACTAGTAGCTGACCCCAGATAAACTTGGGAATAAAGGCTCGGAAGATTACTTGGTAACTTAATAAATATTTAGACATTTACCTCCGGATGTGATTTCATCTTTAACAGCTGGAAAATTGCAACATGTTTGACTGCCGGCCGGATGTTAAATATCAACGTAGATATAATACAAGTACAACATAATTCATGTCATAATAATAAATAAATATTTACGCACAACGTCATCTAGTCCCAAACTAAGCAGAGCTTGTATTATGTTTTTTTTGTAAATACATACATATTATACATAGAAAACACACAGATTCCGCAACAAATATTTGTGGATCACACAAACATTTGGTCCGATCCGGGATTCGGACCCGAGACCTCTTGATTAGCAGCCGTATACGCAAACCACTAGACCAACGAGACAGTTATAATAAAGAGTTAGGTTTTATTTCCATATTCAATTATTGGTAATATTTTTATCTGCACCAATTATCTATCCGGCCCTTTTTATACCGAAGATTTTTGAGGGGCAGGCCTGAATATTAGTTTTGACACGGACTGACTGACGGACATCGGTCCTCCGCAACCCTGGAGGCGAAGTATATTCAAAGATTGAGCTAGTTGTCAGTATTTTTGAGGGTACTGACTTCGTAATAACGATTGCCGTAGTGCCTCTTGGCATGAATCACCGTCAAACTTCTATAGTCCGAGCTGTTATCAAGAATTTCTTGTAAAAAAAATATCGACATTCAGGCTCAACTCGCTAATCATTTAATATTTTCATTTCTTAAAAGACAACTTCCATCATCATCTTCCTAGCCTTTATTCCCAAGTTTATTTGGGGTCGGCTACTAGTTCAACCGGTTTTACCTGATTATCAGTTTTTCCACGGAGCGACTGACATCGGACGTCCGCAACCCTAAGGAAGAACTGAAATTCGAAGATTGAACTAAAAAGATAACTCCCGCATTAGGAATATATCCCTGTGTCGTGGGGGACTTTACAAACATACAAGAAACAGACACAAAGAATACCTAAACATAATAACAATTTGAGGATCATACAAAGTGTTTTACTGCCTCGTTGGTCTAGTGGTTAGCGTATGCGACTGTTAATCAAGAGGTCTCGGGTTCAAATCCCGGGTCGGGCCAAAAAGTGTTTTTAGGATTTTCTTAGGAAATTCCTCATAGCTGCCCGGAGTTTGGAAGTTTGGCGGTGATTCACGCCCGTGCCTCGGAGAGCACGTAAAGCCGTCGGTCCCAGTTGTCATGAACATCTATGGCAATCGTTATTGGGAAGTCATTGCCCTCAAATATACTGACAACTAGTTCAATCTTCGAATTTCCATTCTCCCTTAGGGTTGCGGAGGTCCCCGATGCCAGTCGCTCCGTGGAAAAATTGAAATTCATGTAAAACCGGTTGAACTAGTAGCCGACCCCAAATAAACTTGGGAATAATGGCTAGAAGGATGACAAAGTGTTTTCCCGTATAGGATTTGAACCCACAACACTTAGCGTAGCATAGAGCGGCGAGGCGAACACTTACACCACTAGGCCAGCCGTGCAGTCAATAGAACTCAATACCATACATCAATGAGGCAGTTATAACACAAAATAACCTATGTGTTCATTATTAGTTATACTTCTTCATGATTATATGTAGATGTGGGTATTTATCCCGACATAGATGGTACAAATTGCAACAACCAACGGATGTGAGTTATCATACAACCTGTTTGATAGGTAACCAGGTTTTATGAGCGCAGAGCATTGCACAATTTATGATTTGCGCTAAAAAAGCACCGCATTAAAACAAGAATACTTTTCATTACGCAATAATTGCAGTTGTGTTTAGAATTTACTTTTTTTTAACATGTATTTGTTTGCACAGTCATGATTGTATTGGGCTGTTAGTTTGCAGCTAACTATTCGTTATCTTCAATAGCCTTTGATAATCCGATGCAAGACAAAGGCATTTCCTTAAAAAGGAGGTTTTGATTACCTACGTTAGCCAGCCGGGGTTCTATAGGTTTTGTGTCAATTTTTTTTTCTTCGCACTGCAGTTGTTGTTGTTATGTGAAGCTTGAGTCGTATCTTAGGATAGTGGGTATCGATACGGGACAAATAGAGGTAGTGAAGAATACCCTCCGTATTCTTCACTACACAGAAGTTTCATCTTTATTATGCTGTTGGTTATGCTATTGATTAATTTAGAAAACAGTATTTGATTCTGTCTGTGTTTTTCAATGATAGTTTTACAAATTGACATGATTTTTCATTTACTATTAAACTTTTTAAATTATGATCTGTTTTGATTGGAACGATTGTCAACAAAAACTTAGCTGCAAACTATTTGCTATTTGAGATTTTAGTTTCATATGCAATTTATCATTGCATTGTAACCATTATTATATAAAATAAATATGACAATACATTTTGAATCGTTTTGTTAAAAATAACATGTTACACCAATATCTAAATAAAATCTAAAATCATAATTTTATTATTCTAGGTAGTAGTTATATGAATAGGTCATCGGTTTGTCCTCAATAAATAATGAATAGAATTAATAAAATACGAAAGATTTACATAAAATTCGCTATCCTACTAATATTATAAAAGCGAAAGTTTGTGAGTATGTATGTTTGTTACTCTTTCACACAAAAACTACGGAATGGATTTACTCGGAATAACACATAGGCTACTATTTACCGCCATGACGGACATATTACTCTATTCTCTTGATTCATTGGCTAATAAATTGTTTAGATCACGTGACTGAGTGACATTGGCCAATGAAAGAATAGAATAGACAATGAAAAACCTTACTTGGCTAGGGTGGCAGAAATTTAAGTCCAAAGTTCAAAAATGTAATAGAGCCATTCTGATTTCTGCAGCAACGGGCCTACCGGGTACTACCCTCGTATAGAAAACGATCATAAATGACAGCATTCATCATCAACAGCCTTTAACAGTCCACTGCTCGACATAGGGTTCTCCTTGAAAAGGAGGTATTGGCCTACTATACCACGCTGGCCAGACGGGTTGGTATAGGGTTCGTTTCAAGTTTTCCTTCTCTTTGCATTGATGTTGTCTTGCGTAGTTTATCCCTTAGTCGCCTTTTACGACACCCGCGGGATGAATAGGGATGGTGACAATCTGTATTCTTAATCCGTCACCACACGGACAGCAACAGCATTGAAGCTGTCGTATTTCTTTGGTGAGTGCAAGACCGGAGGGCCAATGATGCAGAAGCCCATTAGGCCGCTTTAGTGGGGGCAACCATGCTACACTATATGCATTCAAAGTGAGGATTCAACACATTCTTTCCCCTAGATCAGAAACTGAAAACATTGTGACAACCAACCTACTAGTTTGTCGTATCCCAAAGGAGGAACTCCTTTAACGCACCGTGCCATAAAAATCGGGCACACGAACTGACGAGTCACTTAGCCCTTAGCCCCGTTTTCCTGCGTGGTTCCTTCAATTAGTCGCCTCTGCTTACACCCACGGGATGCAGGGGCGTCTTTACCTATAGTGCAGGGTTTGCAATGCACACGGGTGCAGCGCTGTCAGGGGCTGTCGCTGGTAATGAACATGCGCCCGTGTTGATGACCTAAGGAGTAACTTATGCAATTTTTTTTAGACTAGATTCCCTCCGCGGCATACCTCGAGATTAACAATAACCGCGGTAATCAGCTGGTATAGAATATAAGATTATCAGGTCTTTTCATTGCATCAGGCTACGTACTTGTTTTCAGAAAAATGAACAGAATAATAAACACATCATCATCAACAGCCTTTAACAGTCCACCGCTGGACATAGGCCTCTCATTAGAAAGCAGGCATTGGCCTACTGTAGGTGGCCACACGAGTTGGTATAGGATTTGTTTCAAATTTTCCTTGTCTTTGCATTGATGTTGTCTTATGTAGGAATAGATTAGAATAGGGGTGGTGACACTTTGTATTCTTAATCCGTCACCACAAAAAATATAAAAAAAAAACTCCCCGGTTGCTATAGATCAGACGATGTACATCGCAGTAGGAAGTTTCATAACAACATAACGAATAACTTTTCAATACATAACACTAGAACTTGTTATGTAATGTGAAAATATGTATACAGTGCGTCGGCCGCACCAAACACACACAATCAAACACAAAAGCTCGGCGTTATAATACCACCCCACGTAAAAAGAGGTACATACATGAGGTGTACTTTGAGGTCTGGGGCTCCCCTATATTATAATTTACGAACAAAGAAAGATATGAAAGTAATTAAGTTTTATTTTTCAATAGGGAAACATGTAACACGGGCGCTATATACGAGTAGGCTAGAGACGCCTCTGACGGGATGAATAGGTGTGGTGACACTATGTATTCTTTATCCGTTAACACTCGGATACTCATTAAATACTTGTTATTGCCAATGCAAAAATTGTTTGCATAAATTTACATATGCAATAATTGGTGATGTTTTTGCCTTGAACTTATCTAAATATCTTGAAATTTAAATAAATACTTCTTCGGTAAAATAATCCTCAACTTGAAATCGGTTGTTAAAACCACTTTGGTTGGAATTGCAATAAGATTTATTTCCCACTACGATTTTTATAACTTGCAACACTTAGAAAGGTGTTGAATTTTAAATAGCAAGGTTCCATATTATTTTCAATTTAGATTTAGTGATTAACATTTTTAGTCTATGCTCTTGAAATATTTTGATTTGTGATTTCCTTTTTTTTGTAATTTGAGCCAATGTATCATTGTCATCAACTTTGTTGAGTTGAGGTTGTAGTAACATGTGTATGTCAATACACAAATACACGTACATATATTAGCAAGAATTTTCTCATATAGTATTGGATACCTTGTTGGTCTAGTGGTTAGCGTATGCGACTGCTAATCAAGAGGTCTCGGGTTCAAATCCCGGGTCGGAATAAAAGTTTGTTGGGTTTTTCTTACAGGAAATTCTGAATAGCAGCCCGGAGTATGGAAGTTTGGGGATGATACACGCCCATGCCTCGAAAACGACGGGCCCTTCCGTCCGTCTCGGAAACGGATCAAGATGCGTTAAAGATCTGATAAATTTACTACCGAGAGTACAGTAGATATTATGTTACAATGAAGATATAGAAAAACCATTTGAATTAAATAAACCTGTAGAGACTTAAATGTTGTTGTCATTGTTTATTATTTTGCAATATTTATCTCTGAATCGAGTTGTTATATAACAATAACAGAAAAACCAAATAAGGTACTTGACCGTATGGTCATGGCCGGTGAAAATGTCAAGAATTTTTGAGCTATTTCTAACATTAATCATTGCGATGATTTTAGGATCAACTTCAACATGTATTTATGAACTAATTACTGATCTGTAATATATCTCTGCGATACATAATATTAAATTATTCTAGGCCAAATTTAAATATGATTTAATGATGATATTTATGATAAACAGTGTTCTCATATACACATACACACCATCTGCTCTGTGCTAGCATAATGACATCATTTGAGAAATGTGTAAAATTAGTACATAAATAACTATTTTTAACCGACTTCAAAAAAAAGGAGGAGGTTCTCAATTCGTCAGAATCTTTTTTCTATGTATGTTCAGCGATAATTTCGTCGTTTATGAACCGATTTAAAAAAAAAAAATTGCATTGGAATGGGCGTAGCTTATAGGTGGTCCCATCGTCACCATATCATGATCTGATGATGCGATCTCAAGGAAATAGAGGGAACTCCTCAAATATCATAGACATAATTGTCACGATTTGGGTGCTCGGAATAGTTTTTCTTTGAAGTCGATTCCTTTTTAGGGTTCCGAAGTTCATAACTCGGAACCCTTATAGATTCGTCATGTCCGTCTGTCCGTCCGTCCGTCCTCGACTTACCGTCCAAACGGTAAGTGCTAGAAAGATGAAAGTTTGCATAAATACGTGTTGTAATTACGTCGACAAAGTGCTACAATAAAATTATGAAATATAATTTTATTTGGGGTACCTCCCCTACACGTAAAGTGGGGATGATTTTTTTTTCTCGAGGCTACCCCATCGTGTGGGGTATCATTAGATAGGTCTTTTAAAAACAATAAAGGGTTTCCTAGACGATTTTTTGATTTAGGTATCCGTTTGCGAGATATTTCACTTTAAAGGGCACTTTTTTGTAAAAACAGGGCGTCCCCCCCCCTCTAAAAGCTAAACGGCTGGCTCAAAAATTTTGAAAAAAATCGTGATGCTGGTCCATTTAATGAACTTTGAAGGAAAACTATAACCGATTAGATGACTTTCTTAGTTCAGGAGTTATAAAGGCTTATATGGTAAAATGCGCTCACTTGGAAAACGTCATACAAAATTAACGTATTAATACGTAAACATAACAATTATCTATTGGATATGATTTTAAATCCACATACCATTATAGGTGACTGAGGAACCCTTTCCTGTGCGTGGCCTGACACGCACTTGGCCGATTTTTGTTAAAATAGTATAGTTATATCAACATACACTCTAACAAACACTATTATTACGGATTAAGATGTCCGTGTGGTGACGGATTAAGAATACAGAGTGTCACCACCCCTATTCATACCGCGGGTGTCGTAAGATAAACTACGCAAGACAACATCAATCTAAGTTGATACCTTTATTCTTCTCTCTGTAGCCTCTCTTTCTGTTTATTTTGCTTAACCTCTTTAACGGCTAGACCGATATTGATGGGACTTTCACTAACAGAAAGCTGATAACATAAGTAGTAACATATTTTTTTAGACTAGCTTCGATCCACGGCGCTACTCGCGAGTTACAATAATAACCGTTGGTAGCACGGCGGGACTCAGGTAGTCCACTATAAACAACATGTTTCACTGTTTACCAACCACAAATTGTAAACGTAGTACTTTTGTGGCGACTTCTACATACAGCGCGACATAAAACATACAACAGCGCCGAAGAAACATTGAACTACGAAGAAAACACTTAACGATCTATACGGAGTAACTACTAATCCTGAATCGCGAATGTGACATTCTCGCGTCGATTAGCATACATACAACATCCCAATATCAACTGTGGGGCAGTGGCCCGCCAGGCATGATCACCTCGCCTGGTCGGAGGATCCTCCCTTTGTGTTGAAGGAACACGATGCCCGTTCCTCCACACTTTAAAGTTAATTATGAAACTCAGAAAATACTCAATATGGTAGATTATGAAAATAAGTGCTAACATCTTTGAAGGTCATACTGCTTTTAAACGTAATTTGATGATTTTAATGCAGCCGTTCTTACAACAGATATTTCGTTTGTGAAACGACTGTTTAAATTTAAATAGTTTTTCTAAGTGTTTTGTAGTTTGTGGTGAAATTAGGTAAAATACTTAAACCTCTTGTAATTAGGTAGGTGGTAACACCAAAGTGACTCTATTCAGTCTGATGGAAAGCATAAGTAGAATCCAGGAGTAGGGGTCACTATCCTCATTGTGAGGGTAGGTAATGCAGCATGGTGACCCTTACCATGGCTAAATAAGTTTTCCAAAGAAGAGCAGTTTAACTTTTAAATGTGAAAATCTGCATTATAAATTGTTTATTTTAATTTTATTATTTATTTAAAATGATAAGCATTACAAACTTAGAGTTGTTTCTCAAAATCTTTCTATGACTTAAATTTATCGTCACATTACCCATAATAATGTCAAAATTAGTAAATATTATATAGTTTTCAACATTATCACAGATTATATTACATTATTACTAAATTAATTGAAATAAAAATGATTATTTTATACATTGAATTTCTAAGAAAAACATTTGATATCTAATTCCTCTAGCTGTAGGACTACCTACTTGACATAGACACACACAAACACACACACACACACACACAAACTTAATGAAAGGTCTTTCAAATTAAGTGCTTGCATTGCCACGTCCACTGTACTGTCTACAGTAAACTGTTAGATTTCTGTTAGGCCTAGTTTGGTAACCAGTGATAAAACCTCAGTGTATAACTTCAGCGTAAGATCATAATTGAAATTGTTTTTAAGACAAATAAAGATTTATTATTATTATTATAAACCTTAAATAATAATGTATACGTATTTATCTCAAAAAGCCAATTTAATCTATTCTTATTATTAAATAATCACAAATCAGTTTATTAATTTATCGTGACTTAAATAGACAATGCTTTGTAACGAGCTCAGTTTTTATAGTCAACATGGGTTTCTTATAACCGTTACATTACTTACGTCTTGTACTGAATGTACAAAAGAATTTCAATTAAGTGCGGAATTAAAACCGTAGTAAGGCTTGAATAGTAAAATAAACTGCATGCTGTAAGAAAACTTATGTCAAACTGAAATTGTGTTTCGAAGAAGTATTACAAGACAAGTATAGATATATCGTCCGCTATCAATAAGATGGGACTGCATTTATATGAGAGCGGTAAGCTCACTTGCCCACTTTGTGCAAGGGATTTTGCCGCGAAAATCGGCTTTTTAAGCCATTTCCGAGCGCATAAGTGCCAAGCCCTGTAAGGGGTCGAAGTGGTCGCCATGGCCGAAATCAGTCGGATTATTATTATTTTATTATTATATATGGTAATAAATAACACTGACCTTGTCAACTGCTTAAGTTTGGTTGCAGCTTGCAGCGTCGCGTAACCGTATCTGGAAAATTTTGCGGCTTCTTCCGAAGGTGCATTGAAAGCGGCTACGTAGCGCGCTGGACTGGTATCATCCAGCCAAAGACCTAGAAAAATTGGAACAATATAATATCTGTAACGAAACGAAACTTGAAATTGAGAACCTGCATGTTTTATTTGCTGAATCTTTTACTGAGTATATTTATTTAATTCTCCTTTTATCCCTAGTCTTTTTAAGTCCAGTCTTCTTGAAACTGGATAAATATACAAATATTGGTCTCTTTGATTCCATGACCCTAAGTACTCGGCCTACATAATGGCTTGAATATATCGTCGGCTTATTGCAAGAAGTCATTTAGTGCAAAAAATCAATAAATACTTTTTTATCTATAATGGTCTCACAATTATAGATTAAAACGTATTTAGTGAATTTTTGCAGTTAATAACTTCTTGCAATAAGCCAACAATATAATAATTACTGCAAAAAATCACTAAATATGTTTGTATCTATAATTGTGAGACCATTAAAGATAAAAAAATATTTAGTGATTTTTTGCAGTTAATGACTTCTTGCAATAAGCCGACGATATGCTCGTAATCACTTATTGCATTGGTATTTTGGACCGATTTTATGCTTCCAAAATGTAAATTGTAAAGCAGGATACAACTTACTGTACGTTGAATAAAAATGATTCTCTTAATTACCCATAGAATATAACTTTGGTTCCAACACCGTATATAGCTCATGCATTTTCTCCATTCCGTACTCAGCAGCTTCCATTATGTCTCTCTTTTCACCGAGTGTTATATTTAACGCTTCTCCATCTTCTTCTACGGGATCCAAGACGTCATCATCCTCGTAATAATCTTCATCAGGATCATCTTTGTCATGTTTTTCCTCTTGTGTTTTATTGACGATTGTGTTTGCTTCACCAGAGTGGTCTTTGTCACAATAAGCCACTATAATTGTTGAAACATTCTTAGTAGCAGGAAAAGTAAAGTTATTATTCGGCCCTCTTTCTATTATCGTTACATTATGGTTTTCTTTAGACGAAGTACTATTGAACAGGGGCATCAAATGTTTCAAAACCTCTATAATATTAGCTGAAGTTGTGTTTTCTTTTGTATGAGGTATAGTTAAAATTTCTACATATTTTGGTGTCTCTGTGGTCGTTGAGATTTCAGTTAATTCAATACTTTTAGTAGTTTGTTTCTTTGTTCTGGTTACATCAGTTTTTTCTTCAACGCCACTTTTGATTTGCGTTATTTTCTTTGTATTATCATTAAGTTTAGGATTGATTATTATGGCTTCATTAAGTTCATCGGGAGCATTAATCATATTATTTTTAATTCTATTTATTGAAGCTATGATTATATTAATTAGATCTTCTTCTTTCCTACTTACATTTTCATTTGTGATGTTTGCTATTGTGCTCAAAAATAATTTTACTCTTTCTTTATTTTGTTTTCGTGCTTGTGCGTCTGCGTTTGAAGTTTGATTGTTAATTTGAAATACATCTTCTACAATTTTTGTAAAGGGACACCTGGGTGTGGTCGTCGTTAAGTTTGTTTTTGTGTTTCCATTACAAGTACTGCTTATAAAGAATAATGTTGAGATAAAAATATATTTATATCTGAAATTAAAAAAAAAGAATTTATTAATTAATATAAAATGCTACGGATTTAATTACATTGCTTTTGAATGAATTTATAATAGTTTAAATTAATACAAATGAGTAAATAAACATTTTTAAATTGCTGATATTTTCCGGTATTTTAGGAAAAAGCAGGTGAATTATGATATTTTATCTACTAAATCCTATTCATTGTGCGTAAGTAATTAACAAAATGTTTAAAAGTATATAAATTATAGTATGTGAGAAAACTAGTATCAACACAATTTAGGGTTATTTATTACACATATTACTCATTGCTTAATAGAAATACTATATTGTTCTAAAAAGACAATGAGATGTAATATTTTCTTATAAAAATTTATGAGGCCTCTATCACCCGGAACATTATTACGAATCTATTGATACCTCATTCATTAAAATGGGTTCATTAGCTTACATGTTACGGTGGAACATATAAACGAAGACTGACACAATTATTACCCTTCTTTTTACTTTGCCGTAAAAAAGACGTTCTGTCTTTTTATAATCAAACAAGACTTTAAGCATTTCGGTAGGCCGTCATAGTGTGGATCATCAAACTGCATTCTCTGCATTTACAATGAGAATGTTGACCACTGATCTTGGACTCTACTCATGCTTTCCATCAGAGTAGAGTTACTTTAGCAGGCTTATATAAAAACTTTCTGAAAGGTGGTGGTGTTATTATTCCGTAAAGTGTCACCGTAGAAGATAGGAGTCAAACCCCAAAGAGACACAACGCTCTTGTAAATATTGAATTATGTGTCGATGACAGCTCGTGGTCATGTACTATCATCGCACTATCTATCACCACTATCACCCATCTGTTTGTTTGTCTCTCTATTCCAAGGGTTTAAGGTAGTAGAGCCACTCTGATTTCAGCACGAACGAGCTGGTACGACCCTCTCACAGGAGACCAACCTTAAATGACACCTTGAGGCTCATATAAAGAAAAAAAAATTTTTACTGCCTCTTTGGTTTGGTGGTTAGCGTATGCGACTCGGGCTCGATCAAATGTTTATGTGATCTTCAAACATTTGTTTCAGAGTTTGGGCGTTCTCTATGTTCTTTATATTTACATTCACAAAAAAAATGTTTATGTATTTATATCAGTTGTCTAGTACCCATAATACAAGCTCTGCTTAGTTTGGGGACTAGATGGCGTTGTGTGTAACATGTCCGAAATATTTATTTATTATTTAATTACATCAAACATCTCAAGCTTTTTATCCGTGACCTTGACAATTATCAAGTCATCTAAGTGTGTAAGTGTCAAGCTAATGTTACGCTCAATTGCGTATTGTGGCTGCACTTTGTTTGTTGTCTGCATACTTTCTCGAAGGCCGTCAGAAAAGGAAAGTAGTAGGCTTTCACTGGTACAATAACTGTCGCCATGTTGGATTGTATACTTTTGTTAAGTAAATGTTATGTGTGCATCCTAACAATATTATTTAGCTGAAACAGAGGGAAGGGAGATTGCGTAAAAAACGAGCGTCAAAGCGATTATAACGATGAAATGAATACAAAAAATGTGAGAAACAAATGACAAACTAAGCTAAATATTGAAGAAATGTGAACATTTAAATATGATAATGTAAATTACATATGCAATTAAAAGAATTACACATAATATGCAAAAAAACAGTTACATACATTCGCTTATTATTTTTTAGATTCGCCTATTTAAGATATACCCATAAAATATACCCATATTTATTGGCAAAAATAATCGAAAGATACTAACATCTATTACGGTTATTGTACTAATAGTTCTGTTTATTTTTACTTTTTTATGCGTTTATTGTGATGTAAAAAATATATTTTTTTCTAAGTGCAATAGAATGACATGTTAATTTTGATTTAAAATCAATGTCAAGATTTGTTTAGCAATAGATTCAAAATCGCTAGAATTTATTGTAAATTATATATCAAATAGCAAGAAATAAATAAATAATAAATATTTTGAACATCTAACGCACAACGTCATCTAGTACCAAATTAAGCAGAGCTTGTATTATTAATACTAGACAACTGATATAAATACATAAACAAATGTACTTTGTTTCTGTGAATACATTTTCATATCATAGGTAAAACCCAAATTAACTGTATCGTTCTAGTGATACGTTCCAAACTTAGTTCAATCAATTTATTTTACCAGTTATATAGCTATAACGCTTGAAGCATAATACTTAAATATTCAGACATTAGTTACCTCTGTGTATTTCCATTAATGTGATTGTGGTTAACCAGAAATAAATTTATCCAGAGCTATGAATGAGAATTTTTTCTTACTAAGGTTATGTAAAAAAATTTGTTCACAACCGACATAACAACAATAAGAATTTGACAAATCAGTTAACAACCGTTACATTATGTAACCTTTCCCACGGCCAGTACAGTATCCAATTATATTGTTTACATCGCATTTCTACGAACAACTTTTTATTGTACAAAATATTTAATGATACACTCAATCGAAGGCCTTAGCCGAATCTGTAGTTCTTGTTACATAATGACACCTAATTACAGAACATAATAAGGTGTTTTGAAATTTTTATTGAAGCAAAACTCGCTAAAAGTCTATACTAACACTGTTTTTGTTTCAAATTTCGTAAAGTTTGCAAAAATTGACCGTTTCTGTTGGACAAATTAATTGTAGGTTTACCTCACCATTGTAATTGAATTGCCAAACATTTCTTCACATTTCTTCGGAGTCTGTAAAAGATTCTATTGAGTGATTGCAGATGCAACGATCTCTAGCAAGACCTTCAATCTTTTTGATGACTTTTTAGTTTATTTATTTGCAGTTGATCGCGATTACAAAACGACAGTCTCCACTGCGAATGAATCATTAGAACTGTTTAGAGTTCATTCATTCGAGTGATCTTGAATTGAAATTTTAAATTTTCGCTTGACTAACTACTATCAATAATAAATTAGTGAATTTGAAGGGAAGCAACATTTAAAAATTTGATACATTGTTTTGAACATTATTTTGAGAATATTATACAACAAAAACATAACACTTCTTCTTCTTCCTAGCCTTATTCCCAATATTATTTGGGGTCGGCTACTAGTTCTACTAGTTCAACCGGTTTTACCTGAATATCAGTTTTTCCAGGAGCGACTGGCATCGGACCTCTAAGGACCTTAATGGAGAACTGAAATTCAAAGGTTGAACTAGTTTTCAGTAAAATTGTGGGCACTGACTTCACAATAACGATTGCCATATATGTTCATGACAACCGGGAACGACGGCTTTACGTGCTCTACGAGACACCGCCTGACTTCCAAACTCCGGGCTGCTATTCAGAATTTACTAAGAAAATCCCAAAAACACTTTTTGGCTCGACCCGGGATTTGAACCCTTTGAAGGCCTCTTGATTAGCAGTCGCATACGCCATCCACTAGACCGACGAGGCATTTCTTCTATAGCAGTTGTAACTTGTAAGCAAGCAACATATTATACAATATCCGTTTAATTTATTTAATCAGGGGATGTACTTTCTGAAAAAAGTAGCACATAAAAGCGTTGTCACTATTGACAAATACTATTTATTGATTACAATTTTAATAAGTTTATATTACTTAAGAGGCCGGCGTACGACACTCGAAACTGCAAGTTGAAATTTGTTCGTTAAATATTGCTGTCTCTGTTTGACAAAATACAACGTAGATACGAGTGCACCGCTGTATGTGTGTATGTGGATTGACATTCATTCGTAGTAATTCGGACTCTCTCGTAGAAGGTTCGGCTATCATTCTTTGACTGACACGAATCACACACACATTGAAATATTTTTTGATGCGATAGCACTACTAATTGCTTGAAATTTGTGAAAATATGGATGTGTTTCGTAATATCGGAAATCATGAATGAAAACTCAATATTTTTTTGATTTATTTTTTGTAAGTAGTTGCATAATAATATGAGATATGTTATTGATGAAACAATATTAGAAATATTTTTGTTTTTAAGACAGAAAAAAACAAAATGGAAACATGACATTTACAATGTAAAATATGTAAAATTTGATTTGATTATATTTTATTCTAGATTAGTTTATTTTTAAAAATAAAGACGTTATAACCTAAATAAATACAGTCTAAGTCCGAATATCAACAAATCATAGTGGAAATATGCATAAACTGCAAATGATCTTGGTATACCGTTTGTATGGACAATTTAGCCTCCGGGGGCCCCTTAAGCACATTTTTTAAGCAACATGAAATAGTCCCTTAAATTTCGACATCACTATAACATGTACTTTACAAAAAATGAAATTAATTAATTAAATAAATAATAGAATTAATTGATTCTTAATTCTGAATCTTTTAAACAGGATGTCTCCTTGGTCTAAAGTATTACATGTTTGTGACAGAAGTTAACAATTACGACTACCGACATTAAATAATTACTAGCTTTCGCCCGCGGCTCCGCCCGCGTGTATGTCGGTAAAAAGTAGCCTATGTCCTTTCGTAAGTTCAGTTCTATCTTCATACCAAACTTCATCAAAATCGGTTCAGTGGTTTAGGCGTGAAAGCGTAACAGACAGACAGAGTTACTTTCGCATTTATAATATTAGTAGGGATAGTAGGGATACAATCGATTTTTAAGTCTCATACTGCGCAACATATAATACTTAATTCAGTCAGGTGAAATAAATGATAAATAACATGTATTTCCTATTTAAATCTTTTACAGATATTTTTACACGTCGTACTTTACAGCTAGAAGGTGCTGACATTTCCTAAGACTCACTCATGGAAGAAATGCCGAAACAAACTACAGTGGTGTTTCTTTTTTCTTAAATTTCATGAATAATGTCATCATCCTCCTAGTCTTATTCCCAAGTTTATTTGGGGTCGGCTACTAATTCAACCGGTTTTACCTGAATTTCAGTTTTTCCACGGAGCGACTGGCATCGGACCTCCGCAACCCTAAGGGAGAACTGAAATTCGAAGATTGAACTAGTTGTCAGTATATTTGAGGGCACTGACTTCCCAATAACGATTGCCATAGGTGTTCACAGATATTATTTCACAAATTTCATGAATAATGTATATGTAATAATATATTAAGCGACTACAGCAAGGGTTTGGGTATGTCTTTTAAGATGAACGACCCGGACATTTGAGTAGGCCGTGGAAATACTCAAGATACTAAATATGAAGTTACAAGGCTAGACAATACTCACTTTTACAAAGGAATATAAGGTAAAAAGTATTTCAAAGACAACATAAAACATCAATTATCAGTTCATATAAATGCATATTACGCTACTCAAAGACACGTTACCCAGTGTGGGTTACGTACGTATTTATAAATTCAATATTACTCACACAGTATGCTATAATTCAGTCACACATCCGTATACATGGCTTGTTTGACATCACCACTTCGACAGAACTTATGTAAGCAACATGTTCCGTGTCACGGGAAACAGGAAAGAACTTGTTATGTAAAGAACTCAAATTTTTCGGATACGTATTACGTCAAGGCATGTAAACTTAGATTACTTTTTTGGAGAAGAAAGTTTGTTTCAAGTTTAGATTATGTCAGTCATAATAAGCCTAATATTATCATCATCATCATCATCAACAGCCTTTAACAGTCCACTGCTGGACATAGGCCTCTTCTTTGAAAGGAGGTTTTGGCCTACTACACCACGCTGGCCAGACGGGTTGGTAAAGGGTTTGTTTCAAGTTTACCTTCTCTTGGCAGTGATGTTAGCTGCTTATTTTGTTCCTTTAGTCGCCTCTTACGACACCCATGGAATAAATAGGGGTGGTGACACTTTGTATTCTTAATCCGTCACCACACGGAAGCCTAACATTATTTTCTCTTAAAATTTTAAGAAAGAATTACCATGTAAAAAAACGGTGTGCGTCAGGTCATACCCAGTGTGGTGTTCAATTGTTTTATTTTAGAATCACATTATAACAGCTTTTCCAGGTCAAACCTCTGACTGCAATTATTGCCTAGAATGCACTTACTTACTTCTATATTTGAAAGTACTTTTCATTCTCGATTAGGTCTAGGTTATTACCGATAATTGTCGCCTTTTCTAGTTGGGGTTCCACTATTAATCGAAAGCTATATTAAAAAAAAAACACACGAGAACCTTATTTAAGTCTATTTCATAAGAGATCTATTACCATAATCAAAATTGAATTTTTTGCTGACTTTGATTTCATTAACTTTTCTTTGATAGTGGAGACGTGCAATCTTAGACAAACACAAGCAATTTTTGCTGATTTCATGCACGAATTACGTTAGAAAGACGACTATGGTTGTATGTTCTTTTTGCGTCGACAGGTACATTACATAGTAAATTGAATTTACCGATACCATCTCTAAGCAAATCTTCGTTGCGAATGTTCAAAACGTTTTGTCATTTAACGAATTTGAGAGCGATAAAAAACTTAATTGGTTTCGGAATAAGTTTCAATTTTGCATTCTCAAAAAGGAATTGAAATCGTATTGTTAATTTGCTACAGCTACGTTACACTCAATTGTAAAAGTAAAATGTAAATTTATTTTTTTAAATCGGAGAAAAGTTGGCAATGAATAGTGGCACAGTAATATTTCATATATTTTCCAAACAATTATCAAAATCTAAGAACTGCCTCGTTGGTCTAGCGGTAAGCTTATTCGACTGTTGATAAAGAGGTCTCTGGTTCGATCCCCAGGTCGGGCTGTTATTGGATATTTATAATATGAAAATCTTAATAGCAGCCTGGAGTATTACGGAGAGAGTACGTTTAGTTGTTTGTCCCGGTTATCATGAACATCTATGGCAATCGTTATTGGATGGCAGTCAAGAAACAGTCGATCACTCAAAGTCAGTTCGCCCTGAGCGTTGCGATATTCAGGTAAAACCGGTTGCGGTTGCGATATTCAGGTAAAACCGGTTAAAGGCTAGGAATTTGATGATAACAATAAGATTTTTGGTTAAATTCTCTTGACGTAGTATGCTTCTTCGAGCCACTACCCATATTTCACCAAACCCTTAGGATATGAGGTTTATAGTCACTGTTAGCAGGTCAAACAAAAAATAAAGTAACAAAAAAAAACGTATTGAGATGATATATAAGCAGAACCTCTTTTTCATAAGCTAATTCAAAATGTTTGTGACTTCTAAAATCAGAAAAACTATTAAACTTGAGACCACAAATCAACTTTAATACATAAAGTAATTGTTAGTTTGAACACCTTGTGCAAACTTTTTTTTAATCCGCCAATGACATCTTGAGAAAAAAAATCGGTCCAGGGTGCACCGGTACCCCTTGTAGGGTTCTAGGGTTAAAGAAAGGCTTTTGATGGTGATAATAGGCGTAGGCGATCGGTATAGGAGTGGCTTCTGTCACTGAACATTGATTTTGATTTTCCATAGTATTCATTGTTAACCAGGAGAGGAAAGAGCTTTATTTTTTTATCTTTGTTCTGGTATCTCCAGCGTTAACAAGCTTAGGTTTAAAAATAAACTCAAACATTTTTAATAAGATATCTATACCGTCAAAACGGTGAGCAGAGTCTTATTTATTTAATAGAGGACAAGCTCCTTGCAGCACCTTGATATGAAACTGGCTTTAGAACTGCGTAATACCGGCTCTGTGACCTAATATTTTTTTACGAGATTAAGATTTTTTATTTTATTACAGATCCTATAAACTAGAGAAACATCCAGCATTTCATGGCCAATGGCATGCAGAGAAACATGCATATAATTCATAATTTCATATACAAAGAACTGGATTATCTATATTAAACGGAGAAACAGTACGCTGAAATGGAAGTGGGCCGGTTACGTCTCCTGGTTGACTGATGGTCGCTGGAGACCGCAATTAAAACGTAGCGAATGTAGCGAAGGACAACCTGTGGTACGATATGACGAATATGGCTGGCAGGGGATGGATGTGGATGGACTTCTCGAGATCGGAAAGTTTGACGTACTTTGGGGAAGCCTTCGTTCAGCGATGGACAACTACAGGCTGAAATATTATGAGTTTTAATACCTACTATTTCAATGAATTTGATGTATTTATTAAATAGTCAGAGGCTATAAAAGGATGCGTTACCAAAGTTGTGAACCAAAATGGTTTGATAGGAAGGACCAGAGAAAACTTGTATTCAAGACCTGAACATATACTTCTAGGCCTTAGCTAGGCAGCTAAGATAAACCACCAAAACCAGATTTAGGATTCAAAAGTGTAATAGATTTATCACGATATTTTTCTTTCATTTTTCAATCAGTAATATCGATGTCCCAAACTTCTTCTTCCTAGCCTTATTCCCAATATCATTTGGAGTCGGCTACTAGTTCAACTGGTTTTATCTGAATATCAGTTTTTACATGGAGCGAGAGGCATCGGACCTCTGCAATCCTAAGGGAGAACGGAAGTTCGAAGGTTGAATTAGTGGTCAGTATATTTGAGAGCACCGACTTCCCAATAACGATTGCCACAGATGTTCATGACAACCGGGACCGACGGCTTTACGTGCTCTCCAAGGCACGGGCGTGAATCACCGCCAAACTTCCAAACTCCGGGCTGCTATTAGGAATTAAACTACTGAACCTAAATATCTAAATAGCATTCTCTATTGCAAATGTTTTGAGATAAATAAGTGTGGGTTTGTTTGTTTTGCTTACGGTCATTGCAATCAATATCATCTACCTTTTCACTAATGTATCTTGAATAATCTTGATTAATATAATAATAAGGCCAATATAGATAATCATCACTATTTAGTTATAAATAGACTTTATGCCTTGTTGCCACAGCTATCGAGTTTTTTTCTCATTTTCATGGAAATACTAGCTTTTGCCAGCGGCTCCGCGCGCGTGTAGGTCCGTCATGGCGGTAAATCGTAGCCTATGTGTTATTCCAATATGTAAGCTATATTATTGTGAAGTCTCATCAAAATCGATTCAGTGGTTTTTTCGTGAAAGAGCAACAAACTTACATATATCAAAATTGTTATCAAATAATCACATTACAGAAGCTGCAAGTTTCATGTTGTTGACATAAAACTTTTAAGAAAAAATATATTTGGATACCAAGAATTTCATACGAACCTCAAAACTTCCATAATTGCGTCATAAACACTGTAATTTTTCAACCCTGGCCAATTCACAGTTTAAAAATGCACACTCCCGCCAAAGTTTGACAGTTCGAATTTGACAGATACAAAATCCTTATTTTTTTAAATCAAAGTAAGCGATCCAGGCGCGTGTTGTGATACAGCCAAGCGCCATTGGACTAGCAGTTACATAACGTCGGGAGGCTGGAATGATTAAAGTACAGTTACAAGACCTCGCGTCGAACGATGATCTCGTCTCACGTCCGCTTGCTTGTTTTGTGGCGAAATGAGCTTTTTTCGCTTATTCACACCGTTAAAGAACATTTTTGAAATGCCGTTAATGGTAGTCTCGTTATTGATATTATATTGTTATGAGTTTTTGGTATATTTGTTGATGTTGCAGAAAAAAAGGTAATTGGATGGTCGGTCAGAATTTATTTGACCTTTTACTATCGATATAATGGATCGTGATCTTGGAGCTCTGTATTTAGAATTCATGATTTCCTTGACATTGTCACCTGCAGTGCTATTGATATAAACATTCCAACCTTTTCATAACAGTCAGAAGGTGTCACAGGTTGTAAATATCGATTGATTGAAGCAATTTGTCATTTGGATGTTTTGAATTTAGGACTTACTAGGGTTCTGTCCCAGGGCTAACTGTTGTCACGTAATGGACTTCACGTACTTCATCACGCAAGAAAAAATAGTTTAACACAGTGGGGTGGGTAAATTTATTTGTTATCTTATATACAACAGCTCTCAGTAATTTTAAAATGGTTTTGCTTCTGCTGCATTACTGACAAATCTGTGAGATACATTTTCCAAAATTCATAAAGCAGCGCCATCTACCGAAGAAACACTGAACCACGAAGAAACACGGAATGAACTATACGGACTAACTACCAATCCTGAATCGCGATAGAGATATTCTCGCACCGATTAGCAATATATACAACATCCCAACATCAATCGTTGGGCCGTGGCCCACCATGCATGATCACCTCATTTGGATGAGGATCCTTGGTGTCGGAGAAACACGATACCCGTTCCTCCATAGAAGTAATAGTTCATAGTCTGAATACTAATGGTATTCGTGAAAATGAGAGTTGAATAGACTGGTGGTGATGACTAAACTCGCTGGAACTAGAGAAGATGACATTTATATAATCTTCTCTCAGCATTCAGTTGTCAAGAAATAGCACAAGATTTTTATGCAACAGGAGATAAATGAAATGAAACTATCAACGTGGCTTACAAATGAAACTATCAACGTGGCCAGTGTCCTATAGTTAGTACGTTAGTATACCATCTGAGTGTGTAGGATAATGATAACATTAATTTAAAAAAAAACTGTACTATACTTTACAGTTAACAAGTTCTCAGTGGTCAGAAATCAATAAAACTGTATGATTGTCCAATTTTTGGTAACAGGAACAGTTTTAGTACCTACATAACCGCAGAATCCAAATTGGAACCGTTAAATCTATTTGGTCAGTTTTTTGTCAGGCTCATTGTCTGCGGTGTAGTGTTAACTATAATTGGATTGCCGTTACAACATTGTTGCACATTAAAGTCATCGATAACTAGATGGCTTGTTGGGAGATCGATGAAAAACGTTTTATTTTTTTGCTAGCCAATTTGACGATGAAAGAGGCGCATTAAAAGTTGAAGAAATAAGTCTTAGAACTTTTTTTTCGGTCCTTTTTGGTGGGTTGTTCAATGAAAATGTTTTCATATTAAATTAATTTATCTGTTACAAATAACAAGAGATACTTGCTCAACTTTTCTCACCTTTTATTTTTCTGACGAATTTACAAAAAAAATCTTAAAACTTAATGCAATCTTTATCGTAGGAGACCTATCACAGATTTACAGATATCTTCTTGGCAAGGAGATTTAGGTCTACTATATCACGCTGGCAATATGTGTTGGTGTTGGGTTTATTTCATCATCATCATCATCGACAGCCTTTAACAGTCTACTTCTGGACATAGGCCTTTCCTTAGAAAGAAGGTTTTGGCCTACTATACCACGCTGGCCAGACGGGTTGGTATAGGGTTCGTTTCAAGTTTTCTTTCTCTTTGCATTGATGTTGTCTTGCGTAGTTTATCCCTTTGTCGCCTTTTACGACACGGGTTTGTTTCAATGCGGGAAAAATAAGTGTAGTGACATTCCGTATAGGGGGCAGGCTTATACTGCAATAGATATAGTTCAGTTTCTGCGGTACGGATTTATTTTATGTATAAGTAGAGCCATGCTGATTTCAGCACGAATAGGCCGCGTCCACTGGCGGGGTACTATCTTCTTAGGAAGGCCAATGAAGCCATGATGATGTGAGTCACCATACTGCTTTGTATGCACTCACAATAAGGACGCTGACCACAACTCTTGGATTCTGCTCATGCTTTTTAATTTGCAGAATAGAGTGACGTTAGCAGGCTCATGAAAAAAAAAAGCTTAAGATAACCTTCTTGTTCTGAAGCTCTGAACGGTGCAATTGAGATAGAACAACCTGAGGCAAACATACTTTGTTTCACCGGACATGAGCGATTTATATCAACGGTTAAAGACCTTTGGTGTGAAAAAAGTAAACAATGCTATTGTCACTGATAGTCTGGGAATTTCTGTACAAGATGAGTTTACGTTTAGAAACGGTAGTCGCAATTTTGTTTATTATTCACCTTCTGTGTCAATCAAAAAGTGTGACTCAAATTGAATTTGGTTCAGATTCATCATCATCAACAGCCTTCAACAGTCCACTGCTGGACATAGGCCTCTCCTTAGAAAGGAGGTTTTGGCCTACTATACCACGCTGGCCAGACGGGTTGGTATAGGGTTTGTTTCAAGTTTTCCTTCTCTATGCATTGATGTTGTCTTGCGCAGTTTATCCCTTAGTCGCCTTTTACGACACCCGCGGGATGAATAGGGGTGGTGACACTGTATTCTTAATCCGTCACCACACGGACAGATTGTGAGTAAAGTTTGTTGTCTTGAGTTTAGCGGAAGATTTCTACCTCCTTTCTGAGGAAAGGCTAATAAATAAATAGGTAAATAAAACAAAAATATTTCGGACATTTTACACACAACTCTTTCTAGTTCCAAAGTAAGTGCAGAGCTAGTGAGGTTGAAGAATACGGAGTATCACCACCTCAGTTCCTCCCGTCGGTATCGCAAGTACCGACTTATGAGAGAGCTACGCAGGACAACGGAGAAGGAAAACTTAATAAAATAAGTTTTAGGTGAAATCGTCGGGCCAGCGTGTCATAACTGTGGCATAACTAACCCAAAGGTCTATATCTACAGCTTCAGGGGTTTAGGCTCTACGTGGATGGGTAGGCCAGTCAAGCAATTTTTAAATGAGTGGTAAACTAAGACTGAATGTCATCTGTCCAGAAGAAAATCTCACCCTGGACTCCTCCTCCTCCTAAAAAAGAAGCGCAAAAGTGCACACCGTGTGGTTTTTAGTCGGTTCGAGTCCGACATACCGCCCCGCCGAATCGAAAACCCCGACGGGTTGACGGTCCGTGAGGATTTTCCACACGAAAAAAAATAAATAAAAAAGTCTGAATGCCATCTGACGTCGTCAAGCTACTATGGTACTTATTGTTTCCTAATCAGGGCACTATACTTTTTTGATATGTGCGATACGTATGCTATTAACAATCAAGGTTCGTTTTCGCAATGTATTTATATGATGATACGTGACATGGTTAAGTGTCAGGTGACCCTAACCCGTTTGTCGTGGTTTGATGACGTAATCTTATTACTATAGTATATCTATGTAACTATATTAAAAGAAACACTACTATTAACAACACTATTTTATTGCACACAGGTCAAGTACAGTGACTATTTGCGCATGTCAGCACGAGCCAGCCCCTTTTCGTGCGGAAGTCACCACGGATGCTACCACTTAAATCGCACACTCTTAAACCGCACGCCGTCTCGGGTACTATGAGTCAAGGAACCAGGTATACCCTCGAAAGGAAGTCCCTGGAACCCCGACCCGGGGCCATCTGTGGAACGAGCCAGCCCCCCAGCCAAGTTGCAAACGTTTTGCGTTTTCTATTCTATTTCTCTATTTTCTTGTTTCCTTGGCTAATATTTTGTTCTATCACGTGACTGAGTGACATTAGCCAATGAAACAAGAGAATATAGAATAGAATAGTAAAACCAACACGTTTGCAATTTGACTAGGGGGACTGATGTGAGAAGCCGAACATCGATTTAGGGCCACCGCACACTAGCTACTTTTAGCATCGGCGATCGGCAACTAGTCGCTTTTTAGAAAATAAATACGGCGACCGAACGCTCTACACCGCACACTTAAAAACGCCAAACGCGGCGATCGAGTCGCTTTTTAGAAGCGCGACAGCAGCTGAACTACTACTACTCTCCGCAACATTCGGATGCCGGTAGCAGCGACTTGGCATCTGAGCAGTCGCTAAAACGCGCGTTTCCGATACCGCGATCGAACGCAGGAAGTCGCTAAAACGCGATGCAGCATTGATGCAGTCGCCAAATCGCCGATCGCCGATGCTATAAGTAGCTAGTCTGCGGTGGCCCTTAAATGGCGTGCAATCGAAAAAGGCAGCAGTGTACTGCGACTAGCTCATAATTTAGATAATAAAAATAATTTTAAACGTTTATATGGCCTAAGAAATCGTATTTATCTTTATCAAAATTGAATTATGCAAGCATATAATGTACCCACTTTTTCAAGTGAATACATGCGAAAATAATATCGAACCCGAGACCACTTGATCAGCAGCCGCATACGCTAACCACTAGAGCAACAAGGCAGTTATATCTAAATTAATTATAATAATAATAATAATAATAACCCCCCCGGGGGATCACCTTGCCGTGGTGGGGGGGCTTACGGGTATCTGGTACTGGTTATGATCTTAACATCTCATCATTGTGTTGGGTTTTCGCTTGTCGCGGAGACCCGATACTACACCTACCCAACCAACGATCCCAAACCCATTATGGAGAATTTATGGAAACTGACAAGAAGAAATACAATTTACGGCCGCTGCCCGGGGAGCGCCGGGGCGCATCTGGAGCCGATGCTAGGTGCCACAGCATGCGAACCATCGGTGGTGAGACGTCGAGCAGGCGGGCTCTCATCAAGCAAACTACTACAGCCGGTCGTGGTGAGTTGAGCAGGCGGGCTCATCGCGTCGAAGTTACAGCCGAATCATCGGGCGATGATACAATAGCATTATCCTCTTCTATCCCTTCTACTCGCCCTTCGTACACAACAAGAAGAACAATTAGCTTGTCAAGTACTAACACCCTCAACAGTGCTGAACATCACCTATCCACTGAGCGATCACCTTCACCCTCATTTAGTATCACACAGTCAGAACATTCACTTTTCTCTAATATTCCATCACCATCTTCAACAAATAGCTTATTTCGATCACCGAGCTCATCACCGTCATCTACATATTCAACCAGAACTACAAGGTCAACAGCTGTTGTGCAGGAGGCGTTAGCCACTAACCCTGTACCCACTGCTGGCCCTTCTCGTACGCGAAAAAAATGGACTGAAGAAATGAACCGTTTTATATGGCGTACATACCTTAACATAACAAATTGCGAGACGTCTCAAATGAACAATTACCTAGAAACTTTACATCGAGAATTCGACAATAAATATCCCGACATGCAAACAACTCGACAACGGTTAGGTGATCAAAGGAGAGCAATAATAAGAAGAAATTTACTCTCACAACTTGTGTTAGACGAGATAGCCACTGAAGTAAGACAACACTTAAGAGATGAAAACTTCAACAATTCACATATACATAGCCAAAACGAGCAGACAACACATACACAAAACAGTGTCTCCAGCAGCAATAGGATGAAATGGACTAAAGAAATAAATGATGATGTTATTAGATGCTACCTTGAAGCAACGGAACTAGAGACAAACAAGACTGCCTATCGTAAAAAACTTCATGAATTATTTATAGAAAGACACCCAAATTTATTTAATCTAACAGAACAGAGAATTGCAGATCAAAGAAGAATAATATTCAATAATAAGACATATACTAACAGAATAAATGAATTAAAGCAGGAACTACAGTTAACACGAACAGAACTGAATAACCAAAATATATCTGACACAAACTACTCTATTGCCGCACAAACAAACAACACAAACGACAGCATAATAGACAATACGCTTACACTAACTGAACCAACCGCAACAATTCACAATGAAAACAACACGACTCATAACACGGATATCAACAGTAGTAACAATATAGATCATGTCAGCATAGAATTAGAATTCAATAATGTTCTTGCTCGATTCAGTATGATTGATCCAGAAGTAAGACCATATATTCCAAAACAAAAAACATCACGAAAGTTTGCTGAAATTACTCAACATTTAAATTGCAATATTATACCAAAACACTTACACCACGAATTAGACTTTGGTTCACTACACACTTTAATTTATTCAGCAGCCTATACGGCTGCTATTTGTAACGGCACCAGATTCATTAATGAAGATAATACGAATATTCATAAACGGCATAGAAAACCTGCGTGGCAAAGAAGAATCGAAAGTAGGATAGAAATATATCGATTAGAAATAGGAAGACTTACACAATATATGCGAGGAAATAGAAGTCAGAAAATCCTAAAGACTGTAGAGGCAATAAAGAATAAATATAACACTCATTCACAACACGAAGAACCTAACACTGATCCACAACATTTTCTTGACACACTAAAACAGAAATTAAACGCGACCTCAAGTAGGCTTAAAAGATACTTAAGTTGTACCAAACGCAAACAGCAAAATGCAAACTTCGTTAATAACGAAAAACAGTTTTATAGAACCTTATGGCACAATAACCAAATAGAATCAATAGCCACAGAATTACCCCCACCTCAAGACCTTCACCAATTTTGGGCAGGTATTTGGGAAAACCCAGTACAACATAACACGCATGCTGACTGGTTACAATAAATGGCAGACACATCAAACATTAACGAAATGGAATTTGAAAATATCCCAGTTGACACATTTACTCAGATTATCAATCGCACACATAACTGGAAGGCACCAGGCACCGATAATATCCACAATTACTGGTATAAAAAATTTACCTGCACACATCCATTCATTCACAGTCATATTTGCAAATTCATAAAGTCACCAGACACTATGCCAACATTCATTACACAAGGAATTACATACATGCTACCAAAAGGTTCAAACCCCAAAAATCCTGCAAATTACAGACCTATCACATGCTTACAAACGATATATAAAATCATTACAGGATGCATTAGCGAAACGATTTACAGTCACCTTATGAAAAATAACGTGCTAGCAGAACAACAAAAAGGGTGTAAAAAAAATAGTCAGGGCTGTAAAGAACAATTAACCATAGACTCAATAGTAATGAGGCAAGCCCAAACTAGAAATAGGAATATCCATATGATGTACATAGATTACCAAAAGGCATTTGATTCTGTCCCCCATAGCTGGTTAATATATGTATTGCAACATTACAAAATTCACCCCAGTCTCATATCATTTCTAGGAACATCAATGTCACATTGGAAAACAAAATTAAAATTAATACATAACACTTCATCAACTACTCAACTAATAAAAATAAAAAGGGGTATATTTCAAGGTGACGCACTTAGCCCGCTTTGGTTTTGTATGGCGCTCAACCCCTTATCTGAACTACTTAATCACACAAATATAGGTTTTAAATTAAGATGCAATAACTCATTCCACATAATTTCACACCTACTTTACATGGACGATATTAAAATTTATGCAAGTAACAACACCGAGCTTTGTAAACTAGCTGACATTATTCAGTCATTTTCAACAGATATCCAAATGCAATTCGTGGTTGACAAGTGTAAAACTCACTCTATCAACCACGGTAAGACAGAATACAACTTTTACACTCTTAGTACAGGTGAAAAAATAGAACCAATTGACGAGCATACAACGTATAAATATTTAGGTTTCCATCAGTCCAGACAGATTCAACAAAAACACACAAAATTAGAATTAACAAAGAAATTCAAAGCCAGACTAAATCAAATCTTGAAAACCCAATTAAATTCACGCAATAGCATTAAAGCCATTAACACGTACGCAATACCGGTTCTCATTTATTCCTTTGGAATCATAAACTGGTCCCAAAGCGACCTCTTAAAATTACAACGCACAATCAACACACACATGACAACTAATAGGAAACATCACCCCAGATCGTGTACACAACGCCTTACATTACCCCGACAAGATGGAGGTAGAGGCCTCATCGATATACAGAATTTACACAATAGACTTATAGATAGACTTCGTAATTATTTTTATGCCAAAGCTGAAAAATCCCAACTTCATAATTTCCTAACCAATATAGACAAAAAACTAACTCCGCTGAACTTAAGCGACAGAAACATTCACCCTAAATTACTAAGTAGGCAGCAAAAAATAGACCTGTGGGCACAAAAGTCTTTACATGGCAGACACCTCGCCGATCTCAGCCAAACACATGTCGACAGAAAAGCGTCGAACGAATGGCTACTTCGGGGAGAACTCTTTTCGGAAACTGAGGCTTTTGTAATTGCTATTCAGGATCAGGTCATAGATACTCTTAACTACCAAAAACATATAATTCGTCTCCCTAATCTCATTACCGACTTATGTAGACGATGCCATAGCAGTCCCGAAACCATCCAACATATTACTGGCTCCTGTAAAGCTATTGCACACACCGATTACAAGCACAGGCATGACCAAGTTGCAGCAATTATCCATCAGAATCTAGCTCACAAATATTCATTTATCCCCAATAAAACTGCTTATTATAAATATAAACCCAGTACAGTTCTTGAAAATAATGCGTTTAAAATATATTGGGATAGAACAATAATCACCGACAAAACCGTACACTACAATAGACCTGACATAACAATCCTGGATAAAGTTAAGAAGACAGTTTTTATCATAGACATAGCAGTATGTAATACACATAATCTACTTACGACACACGCAGAAAAAAATTCAAAATATATAGACTTAGCCAATGAAATCAAAAGACAATGGCAAGTAGATAGAGTTAAAATCGTACCCATTATCATGTCTACAACCGGTGTAGTTCCGAAGACTCTCCACGATAGCCTTAATACACTGCAAATGCCGAAACACACACTACCATTGATTCAAAAAGCAGTACTTCTAAATACATGTCGTCTCACACGAAAATTTCTCGCATCATCTTCATCTTAATCGCACATCACTCCCTCTAGCACACTTGGCTAAACCCCGTGTGTTAGATTCTGATCCCCTTTTAAACTAAAAGGGAGACCCAAAAAGGTAACATAACATAATAATAATAATAAAGTTTATTGACACTTTACAAATATTGTAGTACATACATGGTAAAATACATTCTACATTGAATAATAATTAGCTACAATTATTGTGGATGCAGTTCTGATCTCCTAACTAGGTTACATCATAACCTGTGTGAAGGAGTGTCAGTTCCTAACCCCCAATTAATTAAAATAGGTTACAATTATAATATTTGTATTTTACTGGTATTTTAAATACTATATATAAAAGAAAAAAATAATAATAACAAAAATATACAAAAACAAATCGAAAGAAGCAAAAGCATACCTACTATGAACGTGTGTGTGTTTGTGTATGTGTGCGTGCGTGCGTATTGGTGTGTGAATATGTGTGTGTGTGTGTGTGTGTGTGTGTGTGTGTGTGTGTGTGTGTGTGTGTGTGTGTGTTAATGTAGTGAGTACATGTATATTGATAGCCTTCGCGTGCCTAACAAAATTCAAATAATCATTTTTTCTGTTTCTTCGTACGAATATTGGAGAAGAAATATGTATATCATTTTTTTACAGTTGCTGTATGTTACGCCGTAAACGTGACAGTGTTTATTAACTTTGTTGTACAAAGAAGGGCCAAGATAATAAAAGAATTTTTTAGCGAAAGATGAGCGCGTATGTGGTACAGCACAGATTTTATCTTTTCTACGTTTATGAATAGTTCCAAATGGCGTTTTCTGGTGTTGTAGAAGAACTGCTTGCATAATAAAGTGTTGTCTTACATTTAGAACATTCCATTCACCGTACAATTTAGCAGTAGGAAATATGATTGGGCGAAAGGTAGCTACTTTTAGTACCGCTCTATGTGCTATCTCTAACGGCATTATAATCGTTTTAGCGGCACCACCCCAACATGAAATGCAATATGTAATAACAGATTGGCATAGGGCAAAATAGGCATTACGTATTATAGAATAATTAGCAACTCTTCGAAGCGTCTTAAATATGTAGATAAGTTTTCGGACTCTGGCTGTGAGATTGTTTATATGGGACTTAAAGTTTAAGGTCTTATCCAAGGTTACACCCAAATATTTTATATAGTCTACAGCGGTTAAGGATGGACAGTCACAAAGAGTTTGGGGTTCAGTATGACAGGAGTGTGCTTTAAGAATAATTGGGACCGGTGGTTGCGAGACTGTACTGATAGAGAAAGTAAGGAAGCTGGTTTTAGATGTATTGAGTGTAAGTGTGTTATTAGTGAGCCAGTTTAGTGCTGTATTGAAAATAATTTGTGCTCTTTTCTCTAGCTGGGACCAAGTTTCAGCCACAACAGTTATCGCAGTGTCATCTGCGAACGATGTTATGTTTGCATTAGGAATATTAAGGTCACATAGCTCGTTTATAAAGACGAGAAAAAGGGTTGGTCCCAAAATACTTCCTTGGGGCACACCGTAATGAATAGGAAGCTCATTACTATTATAGTTGTTTATTCTTACATACTGTGATCGATCAGTTAGGTAGCTCCTGAATAGTTCCAACTGGGCACCTCGCACACCCACTCCCTCAAGTTTCAACAATAAAGCAGAGATTGGTACCGTGTCGAAGGCTTTAGCAAGGTCTAAAAATATAGTTAAGACCTTTTTATTATTATTTATGCTTTGTACTACGTGATTAGTTAATTCGTGGACTGCATCACATGTTGATAATTTTCTGCGAAAGCCGAATTGATGAGATGAAATTAGTTTGTAATGTTCCAAGTAATCAACCAATCTTTTAGCAATTAATTTTTCGAGTACCTTAGACAAAGCACTTAGAACTGCTATGGGTCGATAATTATTAGGTATGGTACCGTCCCCACCCTTGAATATTGAATGAATAATGGCCCTTTTAAATGAAGTAGGGAAGACTGAAGTGTCAAAACAGACATTAAAGATATGAGTTAGGATGGGAGCCAATATGTGGGCGTATTTTTTCAGAATAAAGGGTGAGATACCATCCCAACCAGTAGCAGCACTGGTCCGTAAGGAGTTTATGGTTGAGATTATTTCATTATCATCGGTATACTCCAGAACGAAAGACGAACTGGGCTTGATATGACTTATCGTACCGTGAGAGGTGTTTGGTCGTTGTAATGCTGCAGTTTTGATTTTATCAGCAAGATTTTTGCCAACATTGACGAAGAAGGAGTTCACTTTGTCACAGCATTCTGTAGGTGAGGATGAGGTGGTTAACAATTGTGTAGAAGTATTGTTAGGTTTTTGTGTATAGGTAACTCTCTTTATTGTTTTCCACAGTAATTTGGGATTATGACCAGCGTTGTTTAGTTCTTTTGTGTCATAATCACGTTTCGCTTTATTTAGTATCTTTGTACAAAAATTCCTGTAACGCTTGTAGGTCAATGTTAGTATGTCGTTTTCTGGATCTTGCCTCGACTTTCTATGCAATGCGTCCCTATTTCTGATGCAGCGCAACAGCCCAATCGTGATCCAAGGTTTTAGTATCCTACTTCTCGCAGATACTCTCCTGCTTAAGGTGTGTTTAGAAATAGCAGTGCTTATCAATTCCACAAATTTATTTGTAGCAATGTTAGCGTCGGTTATAGCTAAAATTGGGCTAAAGTCTATGTGATATATTGTATCATCAAGTTGCTCATAATCAACAGTGGAAACAATAGAAATTGGGGTATTTGGTGTACGTCTATTGTCCAAACATAGTAATGAAGGGTAGTGGTCTGTGACCACGGAGTCATAAACAAAGGCATATGAAGGGGAGTTTGTTCTCAGAATAAGATGATCCAAACAGTTTGTACCTCTAGTCGGAATAGAATGTGCTGCAAGAAAGCCATGAAAAGCTAGGCAATTAAGATATTCATGGGAACGCATATCTAAAGTAGTAGATTTTATATCTAGGTTAATATCCCCTGCCAGAATCACCGTTTTGAAATGCTGAAGAGATGGAAGCAGAATGTTAAGAGCCGATAAAAAGGTTTGAATATTCTCAATAGATGGAGACCGGTAAATACAGACCACAGCGATCTCAGATTTTATTTTTATAATAAGTCCAGAAGCTGATTGATGCAGGTCGGGCTCCTCACAAGTAGCTGCCAGCTCCGAGTTTACATATACCACCACACCGTCGCTTTGGTTGAGATGTTTTGTGGTTTTAAAAGTGCTGTAATTATTTAACTGTGGGATAGTAGCATTACTAAGACAGGATAACCAGCACTCTGTTAGGATTACTAAATCACATTCAAACGAAAGACGTTGCAATAAAACCTGTAGGTTTAAGAAGTTACAGCTAATTGAACGGATATTTTGTGACAAAAGTTTTAAATAGTTGTTAGGGTGTTTAATAACATACCGTGTCTGTTCTGGGGTGCAGGTGTGAGTGACTGAAAGGGACAGCTGGTCAATATTATCTACAAGGTATTCAATATTTGCAGTCATTGTTCCAACAGAGCATTCAGACAAGGGAGGGGCATCTTGGTCGGTAGAAGAAAGAATTTAAAATTAAGAAACAGGCTTACGTTTAGCATCTGTAAAATTAATAATCGTTTGCCACTAGTAAGATGAATATACTCTGTCACGCGATAATGACGCATATAGCGTTTATATTGTTGAGTAAGAATTTGTGTATAGTTTGCCAGGCAAATTTCTGGAATCAGTTGTATTTGTGTTGAAAAGTTTAAGTGTGATAATCTTGAGTAGTTCATAACGTAGATATTAAATTCTTGTTTTATGTGGTAATAGAAAAAGAGCATGCGTGTCGTATTTATGTTCGTTGCAGGTGCTTCAATTGAGAAATATCTAACTAACATAATGATAAAAACAATAAGGATACTAATAAAACTAAAAGAATATAAAATTAAAAGGTTATACATGCGCAGTCATGCAGAGATAGTTTGAGCCAGTTGTTTAAGCTGTTGTTCATTCTTTATCAGGATCGATTGGCCATCCGCGTTCTTTTTTAGAAAAACTCGTCCATTTGACGTCCAGCAGAAGCTATATTGATGAGACTTGGCATAGTTTCTTGCATGATAAAACAATCTTTTGGCGGTATTCGTTAATTGTTCAGCAATATATATGGGAACTTGGGGTGTATCTTTCATGCCTAGATGAGATGAATTTAATTTGTGGTTTTTCTTATTGTGTTCCTTCACAGCTGCCAAAAAGTTTTGCTTCATGATTGTGTTTGAGAATTCCACCGTGATACCTGATGTCCCGTTAGCCCTCTTTGATGGTTGGCGTATTGTATCGCGGATGCACGTAAGATCTATCGAGGTATCCAATTGCTTAGCCAAGCTCTTCACCAAGTCATACAACATTGCCTTCGTTTCCTTTTCCTGTTTCGGCACGTTTCTGATTTCTATTGAGGTTTTGATGCTATTTCGATCATACAATTCAAGTTTTTCCTCAACTGCTGCTAACTTGAGAGCCATATCATTTCGCTCCTTTTCCAAAGAAGTTATTTTGTTTTCAAGCGAGGTTAGTTTATCAGAAAGAAAGGTTAATGACTTTTCTAATTCATTAATTGTAGACTTTATATCTATATTACACTTCTTAATTTCCTTCATATGTCCCTCCAGCCTTTCAAACCGCGAGTTATGAGTGGATATCATTTCTCTTAACATCTCTTTCATCTCATTTTTGAAGGTCTCTAAATCCTCTGCGGTGATTTCACCTGATGGGCATTTACGTTTGTTGCGCTGTGTAGTATTACACTGCAAGGTTTGATCCACATTAAGTCTACGGCCGTCGTGGTCAGACTCTGTACGCGCCGGCACACATTGATTCGGCGGTGTCCTCATTAAATTTCTTGTTGATGCTTCAGTCGGAGGAGATTTAGGCGGTGTTTTATACATTGAATATTTCTTTACACCAGTATATAACACCAATGTTTAGTTCCAGAAGATCTTGAAAAATTTGAAGCTAGGTAAAATTCAAAAATTACCTGCCAAAGTAAAGGTGTAGATTTGGGTTTGGATTATGGCAACACTATCCGGAAGTGACTCAATGACAGCCGACTTTGGCAGATGACCATAGACAAGTGACGTTGTCAGATGATGTTTGACAAGTGACAGTTGACATTAATAAAAAGAGGCCAATGTAACCTGTATATCTGTCACGCCTGTAGCCGTCCTTATCGCACACTAACTGCAAACCGCTACCACGTTCTGAGCGCCTGGTACTCCACTGATTTTATTTGCTGTTATTTATTCATTTAAAATACATATTTATTTAATAAAAATTGACAAAGTGCACACGTCAACTCGCTACCGCGGTCCGGGGGGAAGGGAATTATGGTTCAATTTCAACCACTTGGCGACCACTATTAACTTATATTGTAATAGCCTTTGTCCGCCGCTCCACCCACTTGTTTGTCTTTTATCAGTATCTTCTTTACGTATCAAAGTATCTCGTTGCCAAATGATAATTTAAATCAATGTAACGGTTTAACAGACAAACTGATAGACAGTCAGAATTATTTTGGAATTAATTATATTAGAATGGAAATATGGATTTAACTTGGTGCCAACGCTAACACAAAGCAACAAATTAAGTAAGATAGTGGAACTATTTTACCTAATTTGTTGCTCTGTTGTATAAAAAAGTATAAGTAAAAATCTATAGGACTTTATTTTTGCAGAAAAGAGGAATGACCATGAGGACAAACATGTTTTCTTCAACTGACGCGCCATCTAAAAGGAGGGAGAGGTTCTCTGTATTTTTTTTTTTTACATTTAAGCTTACCAAAGTGACTTTACTGTGCCTGATGGAAAGCATGAGTAGAATCCTGGAATAGGGATCAACATCCTCATTGTAAGGGTAGGTAATGCAGCATGGTGACCCCTAGCATGGGCACCTGATCAGATGTTTTTCGGGCCGGGGTCGGCCCATTCGTGTTGAAATCAGCGTGGCTGTACTACCTGTCAAAATCTTGGTTTTGTTTCTTCAAAAGCTTGGTAAAAGTAATAAATATTTCGGACTAGCAACACACAACGCCATCTAACCTTAAAACTAAGCAAAGCTTGTACTATGAAAGTCAGATTGATTTATAGAATTCTTATTTTACACTTTTTTAGGGTTCCGAAGTATATCACTCGGAACCCTTATAGATTCGTCATGTCCGTCTGTCCGTCCGTCCGTCCGTGCGTCCGTCCGTCCGTCCTCGACTTACCGTCCAAACGGTAAGTGGTAGAAAGATGAAACTTTGCATGAATATGTATTGTTATTACGCCGACAAAGTGCTATAATAAATTTTTTAAAAATATTTTTATTTGGGGTACCTCCCCTACACGTAAAGTGGGGATGTAAATTTTTTCTCGCGGCTACCCCATCGTGTGGGGTATCATTAGATAGGTATTTTAAAAACAATAAAGGGTTTCTTAGACGATTTTTTGATTCAGGTATCCGTTTGCGAGAAATTCCACTTTAAAGTGCACTTTTTTGTAAAAACAGGGCGTCCCCCCCCTTCTAAAAGCTAAACGGCTGGATCAAAAAATCAGGAAAAATTCGTGATGGTGGTCCACATAATGAACTTTGAAGGAAAACTATAACGGATTAGATGACTTTATTCATTCAGGAGTTATGGAGGATTTAATTCAGGATTTAATATTTTACAATTCTATTCTTGAAATAATACCAAAGATGATATACCTCAGCTTCCTCATTACTACAAATATTTAAAGGTATCTGGGGGGATGATTGGCCCTTCGGACTGGTCTGGCCGCATACTTAAAATAGTACCTACCTTAGATAATATGTATAAAATTTAGGTTTGCTACTATAACGTAGTTTACCTAACTTTTTCACAACTTTCAAGACGTCTGGCAGAAGTAATGGCCCACGGAAAGTGTCTGGCAGTAATGAATTTTAATTTTAAATAATATTCTTAAAAAATTTGTAAATACTAGCTTTGCACCTTTAACGTAAGTAAGGTTTTTATCCATTTGTACTTCGCGCTACCTCACAACCGGCCCCGCTTTCAAGCTAATGGGTACGCATACATCTTATCAAGACATTGTACTAATAATCCTGAAAATTTCAGCTTTGCACAAATGTCGTATGTAGGTCTGGCGGCTCTGGGATCTTGGACTATAATAATAATCTATTGGATACGATTTTAAATCCACGTGACTGAGGAACCCTTTACTGTGCGTGGCCTGACATGCACTTGGCAGATTTTTAAATACATACAACCCAAACGCCGAAACTTTTTGTCCGTCTCAGGATTTGAGCCCGAAATCAAGCCATTAAACACAGCAGTCGCATACTGTGCCACTGCCCCACCGAAGCAGTCATAGCCTTTATCAAGTAAGGAAATAATTGTTTAGCATCAGCTTTTGAGCAGGCTTTTTTTTTTAACGTTTGGAAATCCCCACGGACCGTCACCCCACCGGGGCTCTCGGCGGGGCGGTGTGTCGGACTCGAATCGACTAAAACCACACGGTGTGACCTCTCTGCGCATTTGAAAGGGATCCAGGTAACTGTTTTCCTTCTGGACCCCTCCCGGCGCCTGCCCGCACTGTTGCGGGCGCCGTCTCTAGGTCCTCTCCAAATTGGGCGACGTCCGGTCACACGCGGACGCCACCTCCTCGCGGCTGGCCACTACAGCGGATAGACGGGGAAACCCGTCCCGTCCACCCGCGGCCACACTCAGGGCATTTGCGCAGGCCGCCTTATGCATTGTTTTCCTACGATATTGTACGAACCAAGTTGCAATTATTATATCTATGTTTCTTAGCTGTGACGCTAGTAAATGCGAACCTATCACGGTGCATGTGAGAAAGCGTCGTACTATGGAACATGTGTCGATTACAACGGACCTTTGCAGTGAGATGTAAGAATTTCCATGTACTTCTATTTCTTTTAGTGAAGTGTGTAATGATTTCGGAACGAGTCCTGTTGATGAGAAGATGATTGGTATGATTTTAACAGTATGTTGTTGTCACATCTCTCTCTGATCGGATTTCATCTGCGAGGGGTATGTACTTTTGTATTTTATAATTTCGGCCATCTGACACACAACGTTCTCTAGTTCCAAACTAAGCTTAGATCTTGTAATATGGGTACTAGATAGCTGATATAAATACATATACGTCCTTTTATCGTAAATTGAAAACACCCAAACTCCGAACGAATATTTGCAGATCTTACAAACATTTGGTCCGACCCGGAAATCGAACCCTCTTGATGGGCAGCTGTATACACTAATCACTAGCTCAACACTTGCTAGTTGATTGTGTTAAATATCGACACTAGAGGAACTTGTTGATGTGCAAATATAATTTTAATAATTAAGATGTAGGACTGTTTACTGCTAAACAGTAAGCTATTCTCAGTAACCCTAACTCAAATGCGGCGTTAGACTTATTGCATATAATAATAATAATATTTATTTATTTCTCCTTACAAAGACAAGACATGGAACAGTAAAATGTAATTCAGCAAATTCCAATTGAAGAACAAAAATAATCAGTCAAGTGTCTGCAAGGAGCTGGTGTCTATCATAGGTATAACCTGTATTACAGATCACCAGGTCCTCACCACGGCGGCAAAAAAGCAGTCATTAGTTAAATTCACCAAATACAAAGGAACAATTAGTGATATAAAATATTAATAATAATTGTGTGATTACATTTAAATAAATCTAGGAAATAAATGAGTTTTCCATTTTAATTTTTATTTTATTTTTATCTCTTCCTCTTTGCATAGTTCAGGGAGTCTTTGTATCAATATGTATGGTGGCATATGAGGATGAGAAGCGCTCAAAGCCGAGTGGCCTTAGTTGATTGGAAACAATCACCAAGGGTAAGCAACGACGGCGCGGTCGGACCTAGATGGGTGACCGTTTGTGGCATTATATGTAATGAGCGTTTCCGTGATTCGGAGGTCACGTTAAGCAGTCGGTCCCGGTTGTTATCATAAGATAGCAGTCGTGAAGCTTAGTTGGAGGCCTTCGGGCGGCTTAAAAACATCCAACAGCAAGATTACGTAGCCACAACGTGTCTTGCCTGTCCCCAACCCGCACTCGGCCAGCGTGGGGACGTATGGCCTTATCCCTCTCTTGAGAGGAGACCCTGAGCCCAGCAGTGGGACGTTATGGGTTGTTGATCATATAAGGATGTGTATCCACAAGAGAGTACGTCTGTATTGTCATGAGTGTATGTGTGTGTGTGTGTGTCTGTGCGTGTGCGCTTGTGTATGTAGGTGCATGCGTGACAATCCTTAGCGAAACAAATTTTCCGTAGCACTATAATCCAGTTTTTGCAACAGTTATATGTTTGCACAGAAGCGTCTCCTATGACTATGTAGTCAGCTGTATCATTTAGGAAGGCACGATGGGGCTAACATATTATTTTAGCATAGGAAAGCAAACGAGCAGTCGTTTTACATGATAATAAGTGGACACCACTGGCTATCATCAGATGTAACTTGGTCTTGCACCCTTAGCCAAGTTGCAAATGTTTTCGTTTTATATTCCATTTCTCTAATCTCTTGTTACATTGGCCAATATTTTGTTTTGTTCACGTGATTTGTCACTATCAGTTATTATCTATAACTAAACACAATACTTTATTATGAATAAATATTCCAAAGGCTGTACGAAGTTCGCCGGGTCAGCTAGTGGTAAATAAATTTGTTTTCGCTGTATAACATCACAGGCATTAGAAAACGCAGACGAGGTTGCGGGGTCAGCTAGTTTATAATATTTTACTAAATATTCACAAAAACGTTTTGATTTCGGTAACATGACTTACACTGTGAAGAGCATACTTCCTGAGAGACCGTAGTATTAAACACCTCTGTCAAAGTTTAAGCATAAATGGGCTTACGCATTACACTATTATAATAGAGAAAGTTTTAAGTGTGTGTGTGTGTGTGTGTGTGTGTGTGTGTGTGTGTGAAATTGTAAATGTGTAAGTACCTTCGCAAAAAATTACAGACTGTTTTGTATCAGGAAAAGTGCTAGCTAGTCCCCTCCGTTCATCCGGCCTGTGTTGCTTCATATGTGCAGAAATAAAAAAAAGTTTTCTTTTTAATAGCTTGTATATAATTTTAAAAACCTTAATGTAAACATAATAAAAATTAATAAAAGTCGTTGACTTTAAACTAAGCATAGAATAAAAATATCAACTCTCTGAGTACATCTATGCTGTGTATAAGTAATTTATTTTCTTAAGAGTTAATATAAAATTTGTAAAAAAAATATTAATATTATTTATTATGGACAATAACTCTGTCTTCCGAGATCACTCCTTAGCTTCCAATATTGTCTTATCACATATTCAGCATCTGGAAACAGAGTTGCCACCCGTCCCGAATTTCCCGGGACAGTCCCGAATTCGATGATATCGTCCCGCGTCCCGAAGGCCTATTGATTTTGTCCCGATTTTTCACAAATGTAACAATTGCTCAATTTGAATTCACCTTCTTCCTCTTCCGAGCAGTGTACATAAAAAGAAACAGCTATTGGGTGCCAAATGGAACTAATGACAACCTTTTTATCAAAATCTTTATTTGTTGTATTCAGTCACAGGTTGTGTTAAAAATGAGTTAAAGTATTTAATACTGGAAAAGCACAGAAATTAAACGCATAATTTTGTCTTGTACTTCTTGCTCAGAGCATACCTCCTTTAAATGTTTATTTTAAGTGTGTATTTATTACAAGCAGAATTCCAAATTTCACTAAAGACATACGCCAGCCAAGGTGACTCTACTATATCTGATGGAAAGTATGAGTGGAATCAAAAAGTGGAGGGCGCCATACTCACTGCGCATGGCGGCAGTATGGCGGTCTAAAGAGATGCTTCTTTACGCGCCCTACTTATAGGACCCGGGATCATAGTAGAAAGGAAACATGAGTTAGCAGTGAGTTCCAGTTTTTCATTTAACATTTAGAGGGGGGGGGGGGGTCTGTTTTAAAAACGCGATGACTGTCATGCCTTTTACGTCCCCTTATCCTTACACTCAAACAAACATGGTAGCAAGTAAGAAAAAGAAGAAGCATACCAGTACCACAGCGGCATCCTCTTTTCCCGCCAACCCGCTTTTTGAGGTGGAGTTCACAAATATTCGTGGACTCCATGCAAACCTCAACGCCGTCCACCAGCACCTTGAGACAGTACGGCCGGCTATGCTTCTTCTAAAGAAGTTCTAAAGAACTGTGCACCAGAGTTGTCTCCAGTACTGTCAAGCTTGTATCGTCTGTCATATTCCTCAGGATTTGTCCCGGAGGCCTGGAGAGAGGTGAATGTTCAACCTATCCCCAAAAAGGGTGACCGCTCAGATCCCGTCAACTACCGTCCTATAGCTGTCACCTCCATACTCTCCAAGGTGCTTGAACGAATAATTAACAAGCAATTGGTTCATTACCTGGAAGATCACTCTCGGCTCTCGGTGATCGGCAATATGGCTTTAGACCGAACCAATCCATGGGTGATCTTCTAACGTACCTCACGCACCTGTGGGGTGAGGCTTTGGATAGGTATGGAGAGAACCTGGCCATCAGTCTAGACATGGTCAAGGTCTTTGATAGGGTTTGGCACCGTTCGCTTCTCTCTAAGCTTCTGGCATACGGCCTGCCCACTAAATTGTACAGCTGGATTGCCGCCTTCCGGTGCCAGCGCCGCATTAGAGTCCTTTGTGACGGCACGGCGTCTGAATTTCCAGCAGGTAAACGCAGGCGTACCCCAGGGCTCTGCCTTGTCGCCCACGCTGTTCCTTCTGCATATCAATAACATGTTAGCGTTGGGCAACATACATTGCTATGCAGATGACAGAATAGTGCATAAACAATATTTTAGATATTCTACATTTAAATCAGCGGACGTTGAGGAAAAACGACAGGAATTTGTCGTTGAACTCGACCGGGTTCTGAACGTTATCTCTCAATGGGGTGATCAGAATCTGGTCGAGTTCAATGCCAAAAAACAGGTTTGCGCGATCAAAACAAAAAAGTGTCCATTCCTTCCCCTTCCTACTTTTCAGAGTACACAGCTGCCACTACAGGAAAAGCTCGGTATCCTGGGCATGGATATCTGCCAGGATCTCAACCGACGGGAGTACATCGAGAGCGTCACTAAGGTGGCCTCGTGGAAGCTAGGCGTACTAAACAAGGTGAGACGGTTCTTCTCGCCGGAGCATCTGTGTCTTCTCTATGGGACCCAGGTTCGCCCCTGCGTGGAGTACTGCTCTCAGCTTTGCGATACGCAGTATTTGCTTGACGCTCTCGATCGGTTGCAGAGGCGAGCAGTTCGCATCATAGATAGTCCCGAAGCCGACCGATCTCATGATACCCCCCCTAACAATAAAAAAATCGCCCCCACTTTACATTTTTTTTTTCATGATTTTACTTCAGCACATTGTCGACGTAATTAAAACATGTCCATGCGGTTGGAGCTAAAAAGGTGTACCTTTTTAGCACCAACCGTTTTGACGGATTTAAATTCGAGGACGGACAAACGGACGTATCGGATCTATAAGGGTTCTGATTAATAAGCTATGGAACCCTAAAAAATGAAATAAAAATAGTGAACGCGCCCCATAGCATTAAAAAAATACGCATGGAAAAATATTTGAAAAATAAATGCATAAATGTGTATACAAAACTTTTATCCTTTCCAAAAAACTGCTTTTTTATCATGATCTGAATTAGACTGAAATTTGACCGACTGTCTATAATAAGTATCACGTCCCGATTTTTTTTTTCGAAAAGGTGGCAACCCTGTCTGGAAATAATAAAAATAAAGTTAGGTTAGAGCAATTTAAAAATATTCATTGATTTCTTACACTTCATTCGCGAAATCAAGTTATTTAATGAAACAAATATATAAACAGACTCGCTCTCGTAAATTATTTCTCATTATAAAAATAATTTTAAGCAAATTTAATTTCAATAAAATTAAAGCTTAATACAGCGACATCTAGTATTATTTACAGAAACTACTTCGTTGGTCAGCCGTTTACATTTCAAAGAAGGTAATGTTTTTCTCACCTGTAACTAGATGTCGCTAGTGTGTCCGCCGCGCTTCCCGCTCTGTCTTATCTTGCCGCTTGAGGTCATTGATCGTTGAGACACTGCCAAACAACACTTTCGCTGTCATTTGCTGAAATGAAAACATTAGATTTTATTATTAAATTAGTTAACATATGAGAGTCAAATGGGTAAAGGGGGGCAATAGAATTTCCTATCGATATCGTCATCGATACCAGTCTACTGCTGTAATAAAAGCCTCTCTGTTGTCTAAAATTCTCTTCATCATTGTATTAGGTTTATTTTGAATCTAGGAGGGACTTTCCATTCTCAGATTTACTACCACTGGTGCCAGTGTGGCCTTAGGTGATTGGAAACAATCAACGAGAGTCAGCAACGTCGGCGCGGTCAGACCTAGATGGGTGACCGTTTGTGGCATTATATGTTATGAGCGTTTCCGTGATTCGGAGGTCACGCAGTCGGTCCTGGTTGTCATTATAACAGACATAAAGCTTAGACAAAGGTCTTCGGGGGTCTTCTAAACATACAACGACAAGAATGTGTAGCCACAACTTGTCTTGGCAGTCTTCAACCCGCACTCGGCTACTGTGGGTACGTACGACTTGAACCCTCTCCTGAGAAACCCAAGCAAAACTGAAGAACATTATGGGTTGTTGATGATGTTATTAACAACATGCCTATTTTTTATCGCCATGATGTGTATCAGTTACAGTCAGAACTCATAATCGGTTGAAAGCGTTATTGACCGACAAAAATAGTTATAAGCACTTTTGACCGGCACATCATGCTGATCGAATGCAAATATCGATGATTAACTGCCTCGCTGGTGCCAGTGGTAGTCTATGCGACTGCTGTGTTTGAGGTCTCGGGTTCGATTACCAGGTCGGACCAAATGTTTGTGTGATTAGCATGGGCGTCTGGCCTAGGGGGGGGCAAGTCAATTTTTTTAGGTCGGATTGTCCGCGGCTGTTTTGTCATACACACGACTCAAAGTGTGCCTTGTAAAAGACTGTACCACGGCGTCCAAAGCGACGACCAAAAGTTGCACGCGAAAGATGGTAACGCGACATTATGTTACTGGCGCGGCCAATGTGGTCCCAGGCAAAAGGAGTGCATCCTAAGGGCTACAAGAGGGGCGACGGGACTACTGTCGGCTGTTCCTAAACTACTTTGGTAGCGGTCAACGCCGAACACTGGCAACCAGTCGGCCCGACCCGCAGACGCCGATGTTCAGGAGCAGGGGCCTTCTCCTAGTTTGGAAAGTGGCCGAGAGAAAAAATCTCCATAAAAATCATAGGAGCAAACGTGGCCTAGGCCACATGCAAAGAGCTACCTCTCCACGTGAGAGGACGCCGAGCCCGGCGTCTTCTCACGTAAGAGAAAGAGGTAGCGCAGACGCCGGCCTATGGAATCCCTTAATCAAGGTCCAGGGTTGCAGGAAGGAGATTCAGAAGAGAGTGATGCTTGGCTCTCTGCTCTGTTTCCTCGTGATCACCACAAACCCCAAAACCGAAGGGCACGTCAGATAGTAAAAAAACGACCCAAGAAACTTGCACTGCAAAAGGGCACAACAAGGGGTGGAAAGAGCGGTGAAAGTGGAACAGGGACCGAGACGAAGCGTGATGACGCACCGGGTCCATCTTGATTGCGGCATAGCTGAGGAGCCAACCCGTCGCCGATTTCGACTCTAGTATCCAGGAGTCCCTTTCGGCGATCGAGAAGGCCTTCCAAGGGACGAAGGGAGTCAAAGGCGGCAAAAGGGGTGCCATCACAGCTTTTACGACCATCAGGGCCGGAGTGTCGGAACTCTATAAAAGAGCCGATGAGTCGGCCATGACAGACGCAGTGGGGAGGCTACGGAAAGAGAACAAGGCGCTACGCTTTGAAATGGCCTCCCTCCGAGAGGAGGTGGAAAAGCTACGCCGTGGGGACCCAAAACCCCATCAAAACACCCAGGCGAGCTCCAATACTGCCCGAGGTAAGACCAGCAAAGCAGCGTTCTCAAAAAAGAGCAGCTTACCGGACCGAGACCAATTCGCGGCCATGACACGACCGTGTTCTTGCTGAGGTCCGAAAAAGATGATAGAAGGTCAGTGCCCAGGTACGAAGAACTTGCTGCTTCCAGCGGCCTTAAGTCTGGGGACGGAAGTGGCCACTGGCGTGGAGTCGCCCAATGCCAAAAAGAAGAGTATTAGGAAGAAGGGTCAGTGTGCTACACAGATGTCTCAAGCGCTAGTATCTCTATCCCCTGTGCAGAAGAGGCATCAGCCGACAACGGCCTCATTATCGAGCGAGACGTGGGTCCCTTGGTCGAAAGGCCAAGGCCAGGTAAATAGTTAAAGTTCAAGCATTCCCCGCGTTAAAAAAAAAAGGGGAGGTAGTAGAGACGGTCCAGTCATGGGCGACGGGCTGCTGCTCACCGCCACCGACTATTAAAAGGGTTATGCCGGGACTTCCAACAACAGCGGCTGCCACAGTCTCCGTACCTTCTGGCTCGGAGACGACAATAGCCAAGCTGATGGAGAACGCGAGGGCCAACATCAGATTGGGTGATCTTGGCATCACAGGTGGTCTCCGCACCAAGCGAGCTATGACCGGCGCCCTGATCCCCGGGAAGGAAAGCGCCGCTTCAGCAGACAAACTGGCAGCACGCCTGCGCGATGTTCTGTTTGACACGGATGCTATTATTGCGTGTGCGTGTAGGGCAGGAGACATACGGGTGATGGACCTGGAGGAGTCAATCACCCAAGCTGAAGCCACCAGGGCTGTAGCAGCGGCGGGGGAATGTGCAATCTCCGATGTCAAAGCCGGAGACATACGTGCCTCCCCGTCACGACTGGGCACGGCCTGAGTTCGCTTTCCACTTGCCTCTGTTCGCAAAATAGTGAACGCTAAACGGTTACAGGTGGGCTGGGTTTTGTCCAGGACCGAGCCACTGCTAGCACGCCCGTTACAGTGTGCTACCGGTGCCTTGAAATGGGACACGTGAGAGCTAAGTGTCCCAACTAGACAGACCGGGGTGCTACATGTTACGTGTGCGGTGACACAGGTCACGTGACACAAACATGCACCGCGAAAACGCCGAAATGCTCGGTCTGATCGGACCTTGGCGGTCCCGCGAATCATCGGATAGGTAGCAAGAAGTGCTCCCCGCCGTAAAAAAAGAAAAGGGGGCCGCAGACGGCCACCGCCCCAGCCCGTGCTGACACCAGTCAAAACTCATCGGCTACAGGAGGGACACAGCCGGAAATCAGTCCGGTACAGTAGGCAATAAAAGCTTAAAAATTCGCGTCCATCCATAATTTATTGGCGGTTTTTTGGCGATTGCACCGTGCATTTTGCCAGTTTCTACTGCGCGGATTATTTAAAAGTTAGAGCATAAGGCCCCGTTTACACTTTGATTAGTAATTAGGCGAGTTCATACATGTTTTGCGAGATTTCCAGGGGGGGGGCAGCTGCCCCTCCCTGCCCCCCCCTGGGTACGCCCATGGTGATTAGCATATATTTGTTTCGAAGTTTGGGTGTTTTCTATGTATTACATGTTCGTATTTACAAAGAAAAATTTGATGTATTTGTATCTGTTGTCCAGTACCTATAATATCAGCTCTGCTTAGTTTGAGACTAGATAGCGTTGTGTGTAAGGCCTCTCCTTAGAAAGGATCTTTTGGCCTACTATACCATGCTGGTTTCAAGTTTTCTCTTTGCATCGATGTTGTCTTGAGTAGTTTATCTCTTAGTCGCCTTTTACGACACCCGCGGGATGAATAGGAGTGGTGACACTCTGTATTCTTAATCCGTCACCACACGGACATTTATTTATTATTTAATTATAATCAGAATTCAGAAGACATTCTTTTATCAGTAGGTATATGAGTAGTCTTTTTAAACTCAAAACACTTTTCCCAAGGAATGCAAAGATGCAAAACTACATTCACTAGTTCTTATTAACGAGTGCTATTACTTTGGGATCGGGCTCTTTTCAGACTGATCAAGTATGACGCAACTTTGACTGCACGGTTGGCCTAGTGGTTTAAGCGGTTGCCACGCCGCTCTCTACTGCGCCAAGTGTCGTGGGTTCGAATCCCACGTGGGATAACACTTTGTGTGATTTACAAATTGTTGTTCTGAGTCTGGGTGTTCTTTGTGTCTAAAAAAAAAACTACCAAAAGTATTAACTATTTATTAATCTGTGCCAAAAGTACTTTTACCCAATGCTGTTGTAAAAAATAATTAGTTATATGTTAATGAAAGTCGATACTAATATTAAGATTTCGAAAGTAAACCTGTCTGTCTGTCTGCTACGCTTTCATGGATAAACCACATACGCGGGCGAAGTCGCGGGCGGAAGCTAGTATTTGTATACACATTTTGAGCGGATTTTACACGCGTCCACTTTTCCTTTCACAAGCATGACTACATTTGGACAAAATGTCATTCAATATATTCGTTTATTTATACCTTTTACTTAAATATCCTTGCTTAATGGTAAAAAATACTACAGCATAACAAAAAAAAACGCGATTTAGAGGCGCGCGAGGCTCTGCGCTGATGAAGCAATCATTCGAAGCAAATAATTTTGTGTGTATATTGATATTGGAACTGTGTCAAATAAGAGTGGTATATATGTATATATATAGACATACAAAACATACAACTGAAGCAATTTGGCAATGGTACGGTAAGCAAGCTCCTGTTTCAAGTGTCTACTTCAACCACAGGCGTTTAGTTTAATTGAAGGGCTTCATCGAAATACGAGCAATGTATAGGTTAGTGTGGTTTGAAGGCTCTTGTGGCTAAGAGTGGGCTCCCTCATTAAAATAATAATTCTTTTATTAAGGCATCTCAGATTACAAATTAATAAAAAATTAAAAAATCAAACATCATTTAATCTCAAAAATATCAATGTAGTTAAAATGTAATAAATAAAAAATAATAAAAAAATCAATAAAAATTAAAAACACAATTTAAAATATCAATTGTGCAATAAGGTAATAATATCTCGCGCAAACTATTCAGTTTAGAAAAAAATGATATTAGAAACCTCAATATCATTTTTGAAGACCTATCCATAGATACACGTATGGTTTTGATTAAAAAAAAATTGAGTTTCAGTTCTAAGTATCTATTTTTGTGTAAAAATATTATTACGATTCAGAGAATACATCTACTTATCAAGTTTCAACAGTATAGCTCTTATAGTTTCGGAAAAAAATGGCTGTGACATACGGACGGACAGACAGACAGACAGACATGACGAATCCATAAGGGTTCCGTTTTTTGCCATTTGGCGGAACTGAACCGTAAAAAGGTACCCTTGATAATATTTCTCTAAATTCTAGATCAAAAACTCACTAGATCACGTCTCTGCAATTTCGTTGAACATGAAATCAGGGTGTACGTCATCTTAGACGTCGCTTGACGTCATTTAAGAATTTTTCTCGCGTTTGGTAGGCAATAAATTATCACTCAAGGGTATTTAGGACGCAATTTTCTTAAAGAATCGCTTAAAGAAAGTGAATGGTGATATGATTACCGTTCGTCTTTTCTAAAGTATCTATAAATATTATGTAATATTCTAGTACCGTTTTTGACTAATTATATTGTACTAGCTTTTGAATCTCGATTATTGCAGTGAAAAGTAGCCTATGTGTTATTCTGATATATAAGCTATATTACTATAGTAGTTTTTGCGTGAAAACAAACATACATATATTATATACATACTCACTAACTATCGCGTTTACAATATTTGTAAGGACTAGCTTTCGCCCCCGGCTCAACTCGCGTGTATGTCGGTTATCGCTGTAAAAAATTTGCCAATGTCTTCCTCAAGCTCTAGACTGTATATGTACAAAGTTTCATCTAAATCGGTTCAGCAGTTTTGCCGTGAAAGTCGGACAGATATACAGTTAGTTACAGTTAAGTAAGGATTTTTTAACCGACTTCAAAAAAAAGGAGGAGGTTCTCAATTCGTCGGAATCTTTTTTTTTTATGTATGTTCAGCGATAATTTCGTCGTTTATGAACCGATTTCAAAAATTATTTTTGCATTGGAATGGGCGTAGCTTACAGGTGGTCCCATCGTCACCATATCGAGATCTGATGATGGGATCCCAAGGAAATCGAGGGAACTCCTCAAATATCATAGGCACAATTGTCGCGATTTGGGTACTCGGAATAGTATGTCATTGGAGTCGGTTCCTTTTTTGTTAAAATTATGGCCTCGTAATAATAGTGTGATTTTGATCGGGTTATTATTTCATAATTATACTAGTTTTAGGCCGGTACACGGTTCCGACAGTGTGTGTATCGGAGTTAGCGATAAAAAAATAGTTTTAAAAAACTAAACACGCTTTTAAACTAAAACGTAGAAAAAAATTTTAATGTAACAAAGCGATTGGCGACGTTATTGAAATATTTTCAGAAAGCACCCCACGCTTTGTTACATTGAAATTATTTTCTACGTTTTAGTTTAATAGCGTGTTTGTTTAGTTTTAAAAACAATTTTTTTTAGAAAGACTAAAAAAGACTAATTTGTTTGATATTTTTTTTCAAATTAGTGTATTGTCATCGGTCCTCGATAAATCTATAAAGTTTGAACGAAGTCTGGCCGTTTAAAGTGGGTCGAAATCGCACCTAAAGGAGTCGGTTACAAACATACAGGTGAAGCTAATAAAAAGAGAAGTAGTCTGTGTTAATCTGATGGATGAGCTATATTACTGTAAAGTAAGTTAAAAATCCGTTCACTAGTTATTGGTAGTTGGTGTCACAAACTTTTAGATTTATAATATTTGAATTTTTATTTGTTAATAACATATTTTACTCTCAAAGCCGGGTTTTTTTTTTTATATATTTAAGCCTGCCAAAGTGACTCTACTCTGCCTGATGGAAAGCATGAGTAGAATCCAGGAGTAGGGGTCACCATGCTTATCGTGAGGGTAGGCAATGTAGCATGGTGACCCTTACCATGGCATCCTGGTTAGATTATTCTGCATCATTCTCCCGGCCTTCGAAGGGCGGGAGAATGATGCGGAATGATTGGGCCTCCGGTCTCACACTCACCAACGAAATACGACAGCAAGAATGCTGTCATTATTAGGATGGTCTTCTGTGTGAGGGTAGTACTGGCCGGGTCGAGCCGGCCCATTCGTGCTAAATCTCTAGGAATTGTTTCGTAGTGCTTAAACAACTAGGCGTATCCAGCGGTTATATTTGTGAATCGCAAGTAACACCGTGGAGCGAAGCTAGTGTAAAAAAATTGTCTAAGTTATGTCATCAATGAATCTTCTAGAGAAAGGCCCGTCAAAATAGGTCCAGCTGTTGCTGAAATTAGAGCAAAGAAAAGACACACTCCATCTAGGTACTGACCGCGTTATCATTGCTTACCCTCGGTTATGACCGATGACTGCCTCGTTGGTCTAGTGGTTAGCGGATGCGGCTGCTGATCAAGAGGTCTCGGGTTCGATTCCCGGGTCAGACCAAATATTTGTGTGATACACAAATATTCGTTTCGGAGTCTGGTTGTTTTTCTATGTATAATATGTATGTATTTACAAAATAAAAGTATGTTTATGTATTTATATCAGTTGTCTAGTACCCATAACACAAGCTCTGCTTAGCTTGGGACTAGATGATGTTGTGTGTCACATGTCCAAAATATTTATTATTATTAATTATTATTATTATTTGTTATTGTTACTAATCCTCTAGGGCAAGTTAGCTGTAGACTTTAAATATCCACCACTATATAACTACTGATATGTAATGATATACATAAATATCCTTTCAATAGTTGAATCCTGTTGAATATGGTAATTGGAATCCCGAGAGAGATCTACGCTTTAAGTTGCATACTAGTTTAGTACGGCTAGTAAAGAATCTCTTTCTGATAATATAATTTTTTTGACAACCATTTGAAATGCACTACTTTTCTTTCATTACTCGGCTGAGTTAAAGGTGAGTTGTTTTTTACCCGACAACGGCAAAGTCCAAAGGAAGGGTAATCGTTTTGGCAGTAAGAAATAATATTTATTTCTGTAAGTAAATATTTTAGAAATATTTTTAGACGTCGGACTTTACAGCTAGACGGCGCCGTCTTTTCCTGAGACTCACACCTATCATATACCTAAATATGCCAACTTTTGGCTTTATCACCGTGTATATCGGGATAAAGAGAAGCCTACATAAGTTTCCTTTCTCAAGAATCAAATTTCAATGATATGGGGTACAGAAAAAAAAAAACCATACCCCATATCACTGAAAACGGTGCAGCGGTTTGGCCATGAAAACCATGGCCAAGGCCATGAAAACGCAATAGACAGACACAGTTACCTTCGAATTTTTAGGGTTCCGTAGCCAAATGGCAAAAAACGGAACCCTTATAGATTCGTCAAGTCTGTCTGTCTATCTGTCTGTCTGTCCGTCCGTATGTCACAGCCAATTATTTCCGAAACTATAAAAGCTATACTGTTGAAATTCGGTCAGTCGATGTATTCTGTGAACCGCATTAAGATTTTTATATAAAAGTAGAAAAAAAACAATACATTTTGGGGGTCCCCATACTTGGAACTGAAACTCAAAAATTTTTTTTTCATCAAACCTATACATGTGGGGTATCTACGGATAGGTGTTCAAAAATGATGTTGAGGTTTCTAAATTCATTTTTATCTAAACTGAATAGTTTGACCGAGAGACACTTCCAAAGTGGAAAAATGTGTGTCCCCCCCCCTCTAACTTCTAAAATAAGAGAGTGATGAAACTAAAAAAAATATATGTTGTACATTACCATGCAAACTACCAACGATCAATCAAATCAATCAAATCAAAACCATTTTATTTCAAATAAACCATACAACGGCACTTTTGAAACGTCAAGTAGTCAGTCAGTAGTCAGTCGTGAAGCTAATCGTCTGTTCCAATTCGTAGATCCTATGGAGAAGAACAGACAAGAAACTCCATGGACACTCTTTTCCAACATTGTTTTTACAATTTTTGGTTACATTGTTTAAGGCATTTTATTAAATGTGAGGACAATGTAACGATGCTGATATTTACACATGTAGTGTCCAAAAACAATTAAACAATAAATAGAAGTTGTGAGATGACCAGCCCCGACTGGCGGCGCCCGTATCACGAGCATGACCCATGCACCAGCCATCGTCCAGTTCAACCATATCGTAGGGAGCCGAACGACCCGCTACACACGCCACCGCCAGCAGGACTTTTGAGCGAGCATGACATACTCACAACCGCCAGTCAACAAACTTATGCTACCAGTGACTACAAAGTGCTCACATGTACAATTCAAAATGTTCGCAGTTATACAATAATAAAAACCATTTATAATTATGCTACTCTCTAAGAATGCGATAAATATTTGGATCATGTCAATAAAAAGTAATTTATTATGCAATAATGATATTACAAAAAATAATAATAATAATTTAATGTCAAACAAGATACAATTAAAATATCAATAATCCATGTCGGAAATATGGATATCCAATGTCAAAAAAAATAACGAAAATTGGTTTGAACGAGATCTAGTGAGTAGTTTTTTTTAATACGTCATAAATCGTAACACGCAATTTACCTTTCATCCAATCAAAACACTATTGTTAAAACATCGATGAAAGTTACAACGAACTATAAGAACTTTTATATGATGTTACTTGCTGATACGGAACCCTTCATGGGCGAGTCGGACTCGCACTTGGCCGCTTTTTTAATTATAGTATTGTATGCATTATTTTATTCACCCAAAAACATCGCCTTAACGTTACACTTCCACCAAGCGGATCAGGCTGTTGCTCCACATTCAATAATTACCATCTGTATTCGTTACAACCAAATGATACAACTTCACATAATTTAAAGTGATTAAAACTGGATCACGTTGTTTATTAAGGTCATTATTTCACTCTTATATCCTTTAATTCGTTTTATGGTTATTTTAAGATGTAAAGATTGTTATTGGATGATAAATATTAAAAGTATTCTGTAAAACTTTCTATTCTCGAATTTCGCTGCATGTATGGTGTAGTGCCCTCGTTGATTTAGTGGATAGCGTATGCGACAGCTAATCAAGAATTTATTCTCGGGTTCAAATCCCGGGTCGGGCAAAAAGTGTTTTTGGGTTTTTCTTAGGAAATCCGCAATAGCAGCCCGGAGTTTGGATGTTTTGCGGTGATTTTATGCCCGTGCCTCAGAGACCACGTAAAGCCGTCGGTCCTGGTTACCATGAACATCTAATGCAATCGTTATTGGGAAGTCAGTGCCCTCAAATTTACTGAAATCTAGTTCAACTTTCGAATTGCAGTTCTCCCTTAGGGTTGCGGAGGTCCGATGCCAGTCGCTAAGTTTAAAAACTGATATTCAGGTAAAACCGGTTGAACTGGTAGCCAACCCCAAATAATATTGGGAATAAGGCTAGGAAGATGAAGATGATGAAGTGTAGTGGCGGTTACCTCGCCGCGCGACGAACGGCCCGAACCTTAAACTTGCGTTATCTATAATTTTTTGTTCCAAGTCTGAGTGTTCTTTGTGCTCTTTTAAGGTTATTTATATAAAAAAGCTGCCAAAATAACTCTTCTTAGCTGGATGGAAAACAAAACAGAATTCAAGGGTGGTTGGTCGCCATACATATTTTATTTTATAATTTTCACGTATGTTTGTAAAGTCACCTGTGTTATAGAATATATAATTCTGAATACGAAGTTATCTTAAAAAAATCACAGTTCATTCAAAACCAAATGGATTGTTTCTCATCAAAACAAATTAGTGCGTGCATTTATCCGGGGTTTTGGTGATTCGGTAAGATGATTCTCTGTGTAAAAATCCTACGGTTAGCTTTTTTTAAGCCAGCTTTCGCCCGCCCCTGCGCCCGTTGAAAGAAGTTGAAAGAAGCCTATGTACTTTCTCAAGGCGCTCGTAAACGCGCTATTTTTTTTGTCAATTTCTTACTGCAATATTATAGCCGTCAAGTTGCTGATTTTATATATCAACACAGTGCAACAACTGCTGCAATATTGATGTATATCCTGACGATATTGTCAATATATTTCATTATAGTTGGAAGTATTTAATGTCTAGCTTGCTTAAAGTTGTGCAAAGCAAGTGTCCGTGTGGTGACGGAATAAGAATACAGAGTGTCACCACCCCTATTCATCCCGCGGGTGTCGTAAAAGGCGACTAAGGGATAAACTACGCAAGACAAGATCAATGCAAAGAGAAGGAAAACTTGAAACCAACCCTATACCAACCCGTCTGGCCAGCGTGGTATGCGTGGTATAGTAGGCCAAAACCTCCTTTCTAAGGAGAGGCCTATGTCCAGCAGTGGACTGTTGAAGGCTGTTGATGATGATGATGATTGCTTAAAGTTGCAAATATACTGAGCTCTGTTGGTCATTAAAAATAGCCAACAAGATGCAATTTTTATAGCCCGTTTACAAGCGACTTTAGGCTTTAAACTATCTAAGTACAAAATTTTATTTAAATAGGAACAGTGGTTCTTCAATTTATCGCGAACAGACAGACACACATACGCAGCGGATGACTTTATTTATAAAATGTACTATAATACTAATTTTACTACAAAGTAATATAATCTGTATTACAGGTCAGGTAATTATACGCAATATACAGGTATGTACAACGTATATGATACAATTGTTCGCTCATGCGAAAATCCTATCAGACAAGTTTGGCAACACACTTGTTGTTTAGGACTTGTCTAGTTATTTTGGGTTTGTAAGTAAATAGAGTAGACTGTATAAATGGACTGTATTATGTACAGCAATATTAAGACAAAAATATGTAAGGCGAGCGTCGCTGACTAGCGTGTTGCGCGGAGTGAGCTCGCACTCAAAGGATCGCCTCCTTGCGCCGTCGTCCTCCTGTCCCCCGCCGCTGCTCGGTGCTCGTGCGCCGACATACTGCCCGGGTTGAAGTACCTAATACTTCAATTATTAGGTAAGGGGCAGATGGAGTTGAACCCTCGTATGATGCTGCCCGTCTTCGTCCGGATCTCGGCCACCCTTGTGACTCGGTCGCTGCCAGGAAACACCTTTGTGACTCGGCCAAGCGACCACAATAGAGGTGGCTGCGTCCTGTCCCTGATCAGCACCAACATGCCCGGTTTCAAGGCTCCCGTCGAAGCGCTCCATTTTGACCTTTGCTGCAGTGTGGAAACATATTCATTAGCAAATCGTTGCCAAAAGTGAAGTCGAATGATTTCCACTCTCTGGAAGCGCTCTAGATGCGTGATGGCCTCGTTCGATGTAACCTGTGGGTGCGGAACAGACGTAAGTGGTCGTCCAATCAGAAAATGGGCAGGTGTCAAGGCGGTATAATCTAAAGGATCAGAGGAAGCAACGGTGAGAGGACGAGAATTAAGAATGGCCTCAATTTGGACCAAACATGTCGCCATTTCCTCATACGTGAGGTGCGTAGAGCCTAAGATTTTTTTGAGGTGGGTTTTGGCGGACTTAACGGCTGCTTCGGCGATGCCATTAAAGTGGGGAGAATATGGAGGAGCAAAATTAAATTCTATACCCTCTTGGGCTATGTCCGAAGCAACGTCTAGACCCGAAAGGAAGCTACACAACTCGTTACAAATTCCAACGAAGTTGGTCCCATTGTCGGACCAGATGCTGCGGGGTTTACCTCGACGTGACATAAACCGTCTAAGAGCAGCCATGTATGCTTCTTTTGTCAATGCTGTGACAAGCTCGAGGTGAACAGCTTTTACTGCAAGGCACACAAAAATGCATAAATATGATTTAATCAGTCGACACCCTCGCCCCTTCCGATCAGCGATCAAAATTGGCCCTGCGTAGTCCACACTACAATTAAGAAAGGGATATTGAAGGTCAGTGCGAGACGGGGGTAATTGACCAATGATAGGTTGTACATTTTGTGCCCTAAATCTAAAACATTTTATGCAATTTCTAACAATTGCTTTAGATAAGTTTCTACCGCCTAGAGGCCAGTATTGCTGACGTATATTCGTCAATAAAAGCTGTGGTCCAGCGTGAAAAAGCTTTAAGTGTTCGCTTTGAAATATTAGCTTTGTAATAGGATGCTTACAACAAATTAAAATTGGATGCTTTACATTAAAATCGTAGGGAGAGTTGTCAAGCCTACCGCCAACGCGTAAAATGCTATTAGAGTCTATAAACGGAGATAAAGAAATGAGACGATTGTTACGCGGTAGGGACTTCCCAGAGTTCAAAAGAGTATACTCTTCGGGAAACATTTGAAGTTGGGCATTGTATATAATACAATTTATTGATATTTGCAGTTCTTGTGTTCACAGAAAACCTGTATGTTTATGACGTGAATTTTTAAAATTGTAAATAGCTCTAAATACATAAGCAACTACTCTCTGTAAATAGTTAAAATTAGAATATTTAAGAATTAGATCACTAATTATTAAAGAACTAAGTGGCGTTTTATTAGTAATAAGCTGATTATCAACGCTATTAACTACATTACAAACTACGTCTGGTAGATCTTGTTTTCCATTACTGTTGGGCTTTTCTGGCCAATCATTTTCCGATTTTAATAAAAATGTTGGACCAGACCACCACAGGGAACTGTTGCTGATAGCATCAGCCCTCAGCCCTCGGGAAACTAGATCTGCTGGGTTGTCCTTCGACGGGACATAGCCCCAGGTACAACCAACAGTACCTTCTTGGATTTCGTTGACTCTGTTACGTACAAATGGTTTGAGGTGATTAGGTGAGGTACGTAGCCAGGCAAGTACAATTGTGGAATCGGACCAAAGATAAATTTTATCGATTTGCATCGTAAGAGAGTCACGCACCTTTGTACACAGTCTTGTAGCTACTAAAGCACCGCACAGTTCGAGCCTCGGTATTGTAGTAGGATTAATAGGAGCCACTCGGTTTTTAGACACTAACAATTGTACGCGAACGGAACCTGAGTCGTTAATAGAACGAATATAAAGACACGCTCCATATGCTTTTTCCGAAGCATCGGTAAAGACGTGAATTTCGTTTCTTATTGAGTTACTGCACGATACGAATCTAGGTATTTTAAGTTGATTAAGACACGACACAGTACACGCAAATGAGGACCAAAGATCATATATGTCTGTGGAAACTGTGTCGTCCCAGTCATATTTCTCGATCCATAGTTGTTGCATAATGATCTTAGCTTCGACAACGCACGGTCCTACTAGGCCCAGTGGGTCGAAAATCTGACTTATTACAGACAGTATGTGACGTTTTGTAATTTTTTCGTTATTTCGGTCTATATTAATTGAAAAAGAAAGAGAGTCTGAGTCACATAACCAGTGTAAACCTAACGTTTTTAATGCTCGAATATTCTTATTAGTAACGTCTATCAAGTGACGTAAGCTTTTACTAGATTCTTTTGAACACGGCTGAACACTGAACAACGCCTGTACATGATTATGTATAAGTTGGTGATTGTTGTCATATCGCTGACACAGCAGATCCCAAGCGTTTACATAGTTTTCGCTCGTAAAATCTAAGTTTTGTATAACTAAAGGTGCACTACCGCGTAAACATGATCGCAAATAATGAAACTTCATTATGTTATCATTGCAACTATTATTATGAATTAGGGAAATGTACGTGTTCTTGAACTCGAGCCAATTCTGAACGCTGCCATCGAAATGTGGTAAATCAATTTTCGGTAGACGGACATTTTTGTGTGCCTCACCTGACCCATCAGAGCTAGGATGAGTAGAAAGTAAGCTCCGAGCTAGGGCTGCAGCAGCGTGGTACTGTTCTTCGAATTCACACCGGTTTTTAAATTCCTCCTCGGGCGTGTCTAACAGCACCTCAATCTCCGTCTGTAACGCGTCAAAAGCACTATATAAGTTTTGGATTCGTTCATAACGTCCTTCCAGCTCAATACGCTGCAAATCGGACATGCTAGAAGCACTACTGAGCGGATAAATATAGTTTTTAAAAATTGTTAACTTGGCTTTAAGTGCACCACGACGTTTTTTTAGTGTATCAATAGTCTCAGTCATTGTGAATAAAATAAAACGAACAACTAGTTAAAGTCTAAACAAATGAGTGAGAACCGGTTTTGTAAGCAACGGTATGCGAGCCTTGACCTTGAAACGGCTAGCTATGACGCGTTAGTTACTGTTAAAATGAAAAGATGCACAGCTGTTAAGCAAATTGTAATAAATATGTAACAATAAAGAATGCGCTTTTACGATTATTAAAAAAGCAGATATATGAAAATTAGCAACTTAAATAACATCAATGAGTAGGTAGGTATCTATCAATAAAAATAATTTAATCTCAGCGCATAAACCACAAAATGCAAATAAGCGCAATAAGATGTGATTCTAAGCAAGACTGAGCGTTAAATTAAATATTACGATGATACAAAATGTAAAAATGAAAATTAGACACTCATACTATCACTGAGTAGGTAGGTACCTATCATTAAGCAACAAAATTATTTAATCTCAGCGCTTTAAACACACAAACGCAAATAAGCGCAATAAGATGTGCAAGCAAGCAAGACCGAGCGTTAAATTAAATGTTCAACCCAAATTGAGGCGAAAAGGGGATAGAATAAAAATTACGAAAAATCGTAAATTGGAAATCTAGACGAAGAAAAAAGGAAATCTGATTGGAACGAACTCACTTATGTATCCGAACCGTCCCACCAAGTCAGATATCTTCAGCTCCGCAGTCTAGCAGCAACGTGGTAGCGGGCGATCCAACGTCCTTGTCGGGTTCAAAGTTCGCCCACGCCGCCTTGTAGATAACTCGCCGGTTTTTTCCGTGGTCGGTTTTAATTAAAAAAACTTAAGGACCAATGTTTAGGACTTGTCTAGTTATTTTGGGTTTGTAAGTAAATAGAGTAGACTGTATAAATGGACTGTATTATGTACAGCAATATTAAGACAAAAATATGTAAGGCGAGCGTCGCTGACTAGCGTGTTGCGCGGAGTGAGCTCGCACTCAAAGGATCGCCTCCTTGCGCCGTCGTCCTCCTGTCCCCCGCCGCTGCTCGGTGCTCGTGCGCCGACACTTGTTTTGATCTTCGTGCATTATGTATGATTAAATGTATGTAGAAGTAAAATATTGATCAATTTTTTTTATAGCTTGCAAAATGAAGCGCTCATAGCCGAGAGGCCTTAGGTGATTGGACACAATCACCGAGGGTAAGCGACGACGGCGCGGTCGAACCTAGATGGGTGACCGTTTGTGGCATTATATTATGTAATGAGCGTTTTCGTGATTCGGAGGTCACGTTAAGCAGTCGGTCCCGGTTGTTATCATAAGATAGCAGTCGTGAAGCTTAGTTAGAGGCCTTCGGGCGGCTTAAAAAACATCCAACAGCAAGTGTCTTGCCTGTCCCCAACCCGCACTCGGCCAGCGTGGGGACGTATGGCCTTAACCCTCTCTTAAGAGGAAACCTGAGCCCAGCAGTGGGACGTTATGGGTTGTTGATGATTGCCAAATTAACTCTACTCTGCCTGATGGAAAGTATGAGTGGAATTCAAGAGTCACCATACCTTTTTATGAAGATATGGTGGCCTATTGGCTGCTTCTGCATTATTTAATATAAATAAATGAATATAAATATTATTTTAGGACATCTTACACACAACGTCATCTAGTCCCATACTAAGCAGAGCTTGTATTACGGGTACTAAACAACTGATACATACATAAACATACTTTTTTCACATATATCCAAAAATATTTGTTTCGGAGTTAAGGTGTTTCTATGTATAATATGTATGTATTTACAAAAAAAAGTGTGTTTATATGTTTATATCAGTTGTTTAGTTCCCATAATACAAGCTCTGCTTAGTTTGGGACTAGCTGATGACGTTGTGTGTCTGAAATATTTATTTATTTATTATAAAATAGTCTTGCAAGCTAGCGTAGTCTTCATTCTACTAACTACTATTGAGATTCGTCATCATTGCAACAATTTATGATTGACGATACTATCTTTCTAAGGAGAAGTCTATGTTCAGCTGTTCAGTTCTGCGTCTATGTAGGTTATAGTGACAAAAAGTAAGTCCTTTCTCAGGTTTTAGATTATCTGGATGAAAATTTTCATTTATATCGATGTAGTGGTATTTGAGTAACTGCCTCGTTGGTCTAGTGGTTAGCGTATGCGACCGCTAATCAAGAGGTCTCGGGTTCAAATCCCGGGTCAGGCCAAAAGTGTTTTTGGGTTTTTCTTAGGAAATTCCTAATAGCAGCCCGGAGTTTGAAAGTTTAGCGGTGATTCACGCCCGTGCCTCAGAGAGCACGTAAAGCCGTCGGTCCCGGTCGTCATGAACATCTATGGCAATCGTTATTGGGAAGTCAGTGCCCTCAAATATACTGACAACTAGTTCAATCTTCAAATTTCAGTTCTCCCTTAGGGTTGCGGAGGTCCGATGCCAGTCGCTCCGTGGAAAAACCGAAATTCAGGTAGAAACGTTGAACTGGTGGCCTACCCCAAATAAACTTGGGAATAAAGGCTCGGAAGATGTAGTGGTATTTGAGTTGAGTGAGGACTCTATACTTTAATATGTAGTTATATGGTTATAGTTATTTAAACTGTTTATTTTATGAAGTACTGATTCTTCTGTCCAACCCCTTTTCCTAACGAGGTGTTTAGTTTCCCAATCCGCTCCAGTGACGCTCACGCTCCAATTATTAAGGGACTTCAGTGTCCTTGCGAATCGATTTGCCACAGGACCATTACAAACTATGGACATGTGAAAAACTCTTTGAAAACCAGTGAATTATAGCGGATTTTATGGATGTGCGTTTGGTACTTTCGAGTTTCGACTTGTTGAATAGGAAAAAACTGGACGAGTGTAAGTGGAATATATATAATATACGCACTTGTATTATTAAATAAATGATAATAATAAATATTTTAGACATCTAACACACAACATCATCTAGTCCCAAACTAATCAGAGCTTGTGATATGGGTACTAGACAACTGATACTTTTTTTGTGAATACATACATATTATACTTAGAAAACACCCAAACTCCGAAACAAATATTAGCAGATCATACAAACTGTCCCCAACCCGCACTCGGCCAGCGTGGGGACGTATGGCCTTAACCCTCTCTTGAGAGGAGACCTGAGCCCAGCAGTGGGACGTTAAGGGTTGTTGATGATACAAACATTTGGTACGACGCGGGAATTGAACCCGAGACCTCTTGATCAGCAGCCGCATACACTAACCACTATACCAACAAGGCGGTCGGTTATCTGTTTGTAATTTAAAATTAACAGTTTTTTACTACTACAAAAGCAACAGATAATGTTCCCACAGCTGGGCCTGGATCTCCTCTAAGAAGAGGGTTTAAGGCCATACTCCCGCTAGCCGAGTGCGGCTATCTAAGCTAAACTAAGCTTCACGACTGTTATCTTATGATAACAACCGGGACCAACTGCTTAAAGACTGATGCCACAAATCTAGATATAGACCGCGCCGTTGTTGTTTATCGTCGATCGTTTCCAATCACTAAGAGCCTCCGCACATTAGGGGCACTAGTCGCCGCTACTAAACGCCACCCAGTGGTTCAGTCAGACCACTACATGCCGCCACCAGTGGCAGGCATACACAGTAGCTGCATGCGGCCTTCAGTGGCTGCCACTTGCGGCAGTTGTTCAAGTGAGGGAGCGGGGACAAGCCGGCAACTGTGGCCGTGTAGTTTTAAAATCCTGAATTTTTAGCTGTTTTGCTTTTAGAGAGAGCCCCATTTTGAGAAAAAAATTGCCTTTAAAGTTAAATAACTTGAAATTCGCTAAGCAAATAAAAATATATGATTTAGCAACCTCATCCCCACTTTACGTGTAGGGGTAAATATAAATATTTTTTAAGATTTTATTTTAGCACTTTATCGACGTGATAAAAACACACATTTGTGTTTTTTTTTATCTTTCTAACACTAACCGTTTGAACGGTAAATCGAGGACGGATGGACGGACAGGACGAATCTATAAGGTTTCCGAGTCATGAACTACGAAATCTAAAAACCGAAGTTCAAACAATACTTAAAGAATAACTTTCTAAGGAGAGGCCTATGTCCAGCAGTGGACTGTTGAAGGCTGTTGATGATGATTGATGAACTTGATACATACCTGATAGTTTCCATTGCTGGTGACGCTAGGTGGTGTGTACCCCCTCCCTCCATAGCCCTGCCCAGTTCCTCCATGGTACAGTGTGTTGTTATTCGCATCTCGAGTCGTTGCGGTCGTGTATGAAGACTTACAGTTTTGAGACATCGTGTGGAACTGTAAAAGCAAAAAAAACTATCTTTAACAAAGATAAAAACTAGGGTCCATTTCCATCCCCGGACGTAGACGGGTGTTTTAAGTTTAATGGGTCTGTCTGTGGTATTGTAGTTCACAAACGGATGAAGTGATTTTTGTTTAGTTTTTTGTGTCATATATATAACTAGCTGACCCAGCGAACTTCGTACCGCCCAACTTTAAAATTTCAGAACTTGATCGCAGCGCCACCTACCGGGTCCAATTGCGAATCTAAACCATTCCCAGAACCCCTTGAACACACACAAAAAATTTCATCAAAATCGGTCCAGTCGTTTGAGAGAAGTTCAGTGACACACACTCACACAAGAATTATATATATTAAGATTAACTAGCCGCGCCCCGCGGTGTTACTCGCGTATTTTCGGGATAAAAAGTTGTGATTATCCAGATCTCATTTTTAAATTAGCCATTTACAAACTATCATTATGGTTGCTATGGAAGTTTGTTATGCATAGCAACCTGTGAAGTTTTGACACGAGATAAACAGTGATACATCATGACATCTACGATTTATGTATATTTATAATTACCTGGCTTTCGCTCGTGTGCCTTGATTATTGCAGTAAAAAGTAGGTTATGTGTTATTCTGATATATAAGCTATATTATTGTAAAGTTTCATCCAAATCCGTTCAGTAGTTTTTGCGTGAAAGAGCAACAAACATACATACATACAAATTTTCACGTTTATAATATTAGTAGGATTAAGAGGTTATGTAAACTGAAGAATATTTATATAATATTATTCTTTGAAACTTGTGAAGAAATTGGAGTTATTCCCCTCTTATACAAAACATTCTCAGATCAGGCAACATCTGCGACGTTTTTTTGGAAGTTTCAAATTCTTAGTATAATTTAATTTTTATTGTACACTAGCTGATTCGCGCGCTGTTACTTGCGGGTATTGTTGTTAATCGAGAGCAACGCCGCAGAGCGACGCTAGTCTAAAAAAAATATCCTGAGTTACTCCTAATGTCATGAGCTTTCTGCTAGTGAAAGTCCGGTCAAATCGGTTCGGCCGTTCCAGAGATTAGCCGCAACAAACAAACATACAATTTTTTTTAAATGACTTTTTTGTGGAGGAACTGGTATCGTGTTCCTCCAACACAAAGGGAGGATCCTCCGACCAGGCGAGGTGATCATGCCAGGCGGGCCACTGCCCAACAGTTGATGTTAGGATGTTGTATAAATGCTAACCGGCGCGAAAATGTCACTTTCGCGATTCAGGATTAGTAATTACTACGTATAGATCGTTACTTTATCTTTGTAGTTCCGTGTGTCTTCGCTAGATGGCGCTGTCGTATGATTTCGTCGCGCTGTATGTGGAAGTCGCCACACTTTCATTTCATTTGCATTTAGTAAAAACTGTTCATTTAATATTATATACAGACACTCCAATTTAATTTATTTGTATAGGTAACATGCTTTTTAATAATTTTGACAAAAAGGAACCGACTTCAATGAAAAACTATTCCGAGTACCCAAACCGCGACAACTGTGCCTATGATATTTGAGGATTACCCTCGATTTCCTTGGGATCCCATCATCAGATCCCGATAAGGTGACGATGGGACCACCTGTAAGCTACGCTCATTCCAATGCAAAAAGAATTTTTGAAATCGGTTCATAAACGATGAAATTATCGCTGAACATACATAAAAAAATTCCGACGAATTGAGAACCTCTTCCTTTTTTTTGAAGTCGGTTAAAAATACATTAAATGGGTTCAATTAAGCATGAACTACATAAAAGTCTTGACTGCCGGTAACTCTTTCATTTCGATTGTAATCACGAAATTTGAGAAGTTGCATTATATGTTGCCATATTTGGCAAACTCGATAATGCGAGCAAATTTAAGGAAACTGGTACGATATTGTCCATAACATATGACGTAAGTTTACCGGCAGTCAAATATGTGGATCGAGGTTCTTAAGAAATAAACATCACATGACAATTACGTATTTTACTGCTCTTAGACTTTCGCAACATTTTAACCGACTTTCAAAAAGAGGAGGTTCTCAATTCAACAGCATTTTTTTTTTAATTTGTTACCTCAGAACTGCCTCATTGGACTAGTGGATAACGTATGCGACTGCTAACCAAGAGGTCTCTGGTTCAAATCCTGTCAGTCAGGCCAAAAAGTTTTTCTTAGGAAATTCGTAATAGCAGCCTGGAGTTTGGAAGTTTGGCGGGTAGATCACGCCCGTGCCTCGGAGAGCACGTAAAGCCGTCGCTCACGGTTGTCATGAACATCTATAGCAATCATTATTGAGAAGTCAGTACCCTCAAATATACTGACATCTAGTTCGATCTTCGAATTTCAGTTCTCCCTTAGGGTAGCGGAGGTCTGGTCTGCTTAGTTTGGGACTAGATGATGTTGTGTGTCATTCGTCCGTAATATAGGTCGCCATAATGTGGGTCACCATAATATACTGTCGGCGTTCGAAATGAGTATGGTCACCACTACTCCTGGATTCTACTCATGCTTTCCATCAGGCAGAGTAGAGTCACTTTGGTAGGCGCCTATAAAAAATCAATTTTCTACTTGTATATACTTTTAATTCCTACTGTAACATTACGAATGGGAAAGTAACTCTGTCTGTCTGTTACGTTTTTACGCCTAAACCGCTAAACCGATTTTGATGAATTTTGGTATAGAGATAGATGGAACCTTGGGAAAGGATATAAGTTACATTTTACCGATAACCGATATAGACGCGGGCGGAGCCGCGGGCGTAAGCTAGTCATACATAATGTAGTTCAAGTGATAAAAAATGTGAATGGTTTTCCTGATTTATAAGAGGTTGGTTATTTACGATCTATACAAAAAAATTAAAATGAAGTGTTTGTTTGTAACATCAATTAAACAGTTTTTATTAATTGCATATGAAAGTACATACGGTACTTATAAACAAGATAATTTTAACAAAAAAAAACTATTCCGAGAACCCAAATCGCCACAATTGTGCCTATGACATTTGAGGAGTTCCCTCGATTTCTTTGGGATCTCGTCATCAGATTTCGATATGGTGACTATGGGACCACCTGTAAGCTACGCCCATTCCAATGCAAAAAGAATTTTTGAAATCGGTTCATAAACGACGAACTTATCGCTGAACATACATAAAAAAAAAACATTCCAACGAATTGAGAACCTCCTCCTTTTTTTGAAGTCGGTAAAAAAAATTTTTTTTTTATTTGTGACTGTTAATTCTGGTTTATCTCTCAAACGTCTGTACCGATTTTGACGAGACTTTTACTGTCAGATAGCTAATGATATAAGGAGTAACTTAGACTAGACATTTTATTAGAATAGCTGCGCCCTGTGGCGTTACTCGTGATTTACAATAATAACTGCGTAAAACACCGCTGTACTTAGCTAGATTAAAATCTTACTAATATTATAAACGTGAAAGTTTGTGAGTATGTGTGTATGTTTGTTGCTCTTTCACGCAAAAACTACTGAACGCATTTGGATGAAACTTTACAGTAATATAGCTTATATATCAGAATAACACATAGGCTACTTTTTACTGCAATAATCGATATAAACGGGCGAAAGCTAGTGGTCCAAGAGCCCAGAGCGATCAGACATAACTTATTTTCACATGGATGAAACCTTCACTACTTAGTAGCGTCTAGTGTACTATTAAATACCTGCGTGTTTGTAGAACTAGCCCTGTGACACCTGGGCAGATATCAGGTGAGAAAGGTAACTAAAAATAAGAGTTATCTAACTTAAATTAGTATGGCTGATTTTTATATATATTTTGTAGAATATGATTCTAAACTAGTTTCATAAAGTGTCAGACACTTTTCATGGACCAGAGCTTGTGTCAGACGCTTTAAAGATCGATAAAAAATTATGAACTTTACTTATTTTTACATGTCTGATTTTTTAATATGTTATTATAGTAACTATTACAAAGTTACATTTCATCAGTCAGACAAATTCGAGTGACCAATCAGCCGGGAGTGCGATCATCATGCTATTTCAGAGCGAGTGAGACGTCCACAGCAACTTGGATCCCGTTTCATAGCCAAATGACAAAAAACGGAACCCTTATAGATTCGTCATGTCTGTCTGTCTGTCTGTCCGTCCGTATGTCACAGCCACTTTTTTCGGAAACCATAAGAGCTATACTTTTGAAACTTGGTAAGTAGATGTAATCTGTGAACCGCATTAAGATTTTTACATAAAAATAGAAAAAAAAACAATACATTTTGGTGGTCCCCATACTTGGAACTGAAACTCAAAAAAATTTTTTCATCGAACCCATCGAGTAAAAAAATTAAATGTACTTAATGAAAATACTTACTAATTTCAATCTAAGATTTTCGCATTCTTGTTTCAATAACATGGGATTCAACATTAAGTTGTTAATTATTAAATATTAAAGTGAATTCATTTATTGCATGTATTTGTGATAGGTGAATATATGAGGATCCATTTTATTTTATAAGGAAATATCTTTATTTTATTGTAAAAAAGATACCAGTTAGAAAAAGATATAAACAAAATATTACCACTACCACAAAAATATCACTATGATTAATTACAGCAAATATCTCCTATTCATCGCAATCATCGACGCAGTCATTAGAATAAATAAATTAAAAAAAAAATTGCAGTAAATTGCAGTTTACGATTTATGACGTATTAAAAAAAACTACTTACTAGATCTCGTTCAAACCAATTTTCGTTGGTAGTTTGCATGGTAATGTACAACATACATTTTTTTTAGTTTTATCACTCTCTTATTTTAGAAGTTAGAGGGGGGGGGGGACACATTTTTCCACTTTGGATTTGCCTCTCGCGCAAACTATTCAATTTAGAAAAAAATGATATAAGAAACCTCAACATCATTTTTGAATACCTATCCATAGATGGGTATGGGTATGGGTTCACCTATCCACACGTATGGGTTCGATGAAAAAATTTTTTTTGAGTTTCAGTTCCAAGTATGGGGACCTCCAAAATGTATTGTTTTTTTTTCTATTTTTATCTAAAAATCTTAATGCGGTTCACAGATTACATATACTTACCAAGTTTCAAAAGTATAGCTCTTATGGTTTCCGAAAAAAGTGGCTGTGACATACGGACGGACAGACAGACAGACAGACAGACATGACGAATCTATAAGGGTTCCGTTTTTTGCCATTTGGCTATGGAACCCTAAAAACGGGATCCAAGTTGCTGTGGACGTCTCACTCGCTCTGAAATAGCATGATGATCGCACTCCCGGCTGAATAATTTTTGTGTTTAAGGGATGTTTGGTCACTCGAATTTGTCTGACTGATGAAATGTAACTTTGTAATAGTTACTTTAATAACATATTAAAAAATCAGACATGTAAAAATAAGTAAAGTTCATTAATTTTTTGTCGATCTTTAAAGCGTCTGACACAAGCTCTGGTCCATGAAAAGTGTCTGACACTTTATGAAACTAGTTTAGAATAATATTCTACAAAATATATATAAAGATCAGCATACTAATTTAAGTTAGATAACTCTTATTTTTAGTTACCTTTCTCACCTGATATCTGCCCAGGTGTCACAGATCTAGTTCCAGAAACACGCAGGTATTTAAAAGTATACTAGACGCTACTGAGTAGTTAAGGTTTCATCCATGTGAAAATAAGTTATGTCTGATCGCTCTGGGCTCTTACTCTATAGGTGATTATAAAAATACATTAAATCGTAGATGTCAAAATGTATCATTGTTTATCTCCTGTCAAAACTTCACAGGTTGCTAGGAATAACAAACTTGCATAGCAACCATGATGATATACGCGGGTAACACCGCGGGGCGCAGCTAGTAAGTAAATAAAATGTACCGCAGACATAAGTTTTTGTGATATTTACATAAAAAGCATTGGTTTACTATTTCAGTCGCAATTACACTTTTTATCTAAATAGTAGAAGTTTTTGCTTATGTGGGTTTCAAGTATATTGCTTACTAGCTAAAACACGCGATATTACCTGCGGTTTTGTTGTAAATAACGACTAACTAACTAATCTAGTCTAAAGAAGTTACTCCTTAAATAATTATTAAATAATTATTTTTAAATAATAATATTTTTTGTAAATACATACATATCCACTAAGAAAACACCCAGACTCCGAAACAAATATTTGTGGATCACACAAATTTTGGTCCGACCCGGGAATCGAGCCCGAGACCTCTTGATCAGCAGCCACAAGAAGCAACTGGTATCTGACCTCCGCAACCCTGAGGGATAACTGAAATTCGAAGGTTGAACTAATTGTCAGTAAATTTGAGGGCACTGACTTCCCAATAACGATTGCCATAGATGTTTATGACAACCGGGATCAACGGCTTTATGTGCTCTCTGAGGCACGGGCGTGAATCAACGCCAAACTTCCTGACTCCGGGCTGTTAATAAGAATTTCCTGTAAGAAAAACCCAACAACACTTTTTGTTTGGGCATGATTCGGGATTTGAACCCGAGACCTCTAGATTAGCAGTCGCATAAGCTATCCACTAGACCAACGTGATAGTTAAATAAATAATTATAATTAAAATATATTGCCATACTAAAAAAAGGTATTCCTCACCTTTTGCTCTAATTTAAATAACAATTTCAACACAAAATAAACACCACAGATAATATGACATTAAAATAAAAAAGCGAGCCTCGCAATGTCTTCGGTGTGCCGGTAATTAAAAAAAAAAGCCGGTCCCAAACTGTAGCGGTGGTACAGTTACTAACTGTAACACGAAACGAACAATTAAATACGCGGTGTAAGTTATAAGCGGGAGCGATTTCAGTTTGGGAAACATTTTCAGTATGCGTTTTGGTAAAATAAACGTTTTCATTAACGAATAATTGTTTCTAAACGTACACTTGAAAGAAATGGTTCTTTATGGTTGTGTTTAATTTGCCATTCACTGCAGTTTTAAAAATGCTTTTGTCTCTGCCTTTGTGCCAAGGGAGTGATGTGATCAACACTGAGATATGTATTTCTAAATTAAAATACTTATATTTTTAGGTTGAAATATAAGTATGTATATGTATGTAAATATGATATTATCTATACTAATATCACAAAAGCAAAGTTTCAATCATCAATCCAACATGCACGAGGGTAGAGTCGCAAGCAAAAAGCTGTTCTATATTATATGTTACTTAAGTGTGCACCTTTACGAGTAATTAGAGTCAATAACCTGTAAATAATTACAGTTTTAGAAAGTAATTATAAAATATATATTGTGATAAACAATCCATATCGACGGCTGTCAAATTCAGGCAAAAAAACCATTACAATACATAAAGAGCCTGAGCTTTATGCCATAGACCTCAATATCTTTATGAATATATAAACGTCAGCTTCACTTATCTTTGAAGATTGAACTTAATCTGATACGTAGTAAGACAAGAGGCTGCCGCTGTGACCCTAATTCTTATACAAACATCACGACATGGCCTAATTTTACCTTTAGAATTCGATTGTATAACTGTGTCTCAATTATGTGTCAGTTCATTAATAAGGTGCGTTCGTTCGCTTTAGAAAATTATAACTGTAAATACATACTCGTATAACGAAAAAACAGCAATTTTGACTTAAAAATGGAAGTACTATGTATGGGACGGTGTTTTATGCGGGAAGCCGCATTAAATATTTTTACTATATTTTGAATTTTAATTGGGAAATCCGTACCGAAAGATTTATAGAGATTTTTAACGGGAAGGAAGCTTTTAAAATTCTGGTCAGAAGATCTAAAGAAAATGCTGGGACCAAACTATTGGCTTTTATTGACGAATGTTGATGATGTAGTCGAACTTCTAGCCAATTTCGGCCATGATAGTGAGTGCACACACATAAATGCATAATTTTTTTCCCTACTCTGATAATCTGACGGCTTTACGTGCTCTCTGAGTCGCGAAGAGAAGACCCCATTTTCATTCCAGCAGTTATGAATTATTTCTATAATCAGAAAATCTCAATCATCATTTTTTGCCGTCCCCGGGAATAAACCCGAGACCTTTTGATTGGCAGACGAAACCACTAGACTAATGAGGCAGTTTGTGACAAATTACAAACATTAAAATATTGACGAACTAGTGGTAAGTACGCTTCTACTGCTAACTTATTCCTTAAAAGAGTAGGAGCTTGTATTTTTTTTGGTGTACCGTCAAAATGGATTACCCATTTTCTTTTTGTTGACTGTGCTGACATAGAAAAATGCCGTTTTTATGTGTAGCTCTTTATAATTTGGATAAGCATTCAATTTAAAGGCAGAGCTTGCATGTCGGAAACATAATGCGCAAAATGTTCCCAATTTTGTGTCTCTTCACGTTACAGTAAAAGGCTTTTGACATTTTAAAATTAGGATAATATTATTTCATTGAAAGCCATGGGAATTTGAACCTTAGCATACGTTTTTTACTAGTTATAATTCTATGCTCCAGTTAAAATCGTATAGGCTGTTGAATTAATGAACGTTATAATACATTATTACCACTAATTTATTTAACATTACTTCTCATTTTAGTATGACATACTATATAAAAGCAAAGCATACTCGTATTAAGATAACAAAAGATATACTAAATTATTATTTCAGACATCTGACACACAACGTCACTTAGTCCCAAACTAAGCAGAGCTTATAATGGGTACTATATGAGTGGTATAAATGTATCCTTTTATTTTGTAAATATATACATATATATCATACATAGAAAATACCCAAATTCTGATACAAATATTTGCAGATCATACATGTATTTAGTCCGACCCGAGAATTGAACGCGAGACCTCAAGCATAGTAGTCACAAACACCACCACTGCGCTCCTGAAGTAGCTAAAGAATATCAAGTAGAAAAATATTATTACTAAGTGCTATAGAGTAAAAAGGCATAATCATAACTGTTTGAATTCTTTGAAATGTTTTCTTTCAGGTCACGCATAGAAGAGAGTTAGGTAGTCGCCCATAATGGCATGTGGACTTAACATTATGTCCAATAGATAATTGTTACGTTTTTGTATTATTTCTTTATTTTTGCACAGATACCAGGACATCTTTCTATTACTATTTTCAGATTACTTATATATTTCTGATATCTATGTAATTCAATTTAAAAGTTTAACAGATTTCAAGTACCGACATCACAGTCAATAAGACATCAACTTGTTATTGGACTACATTTAGCAAATCTCATAACCCCGCTATATCTTATAACTTAAAATAATTTATCATAATGCACTTAGCAACCGCGTATTACCTTGGAAGGGACCTGTTCGCAAATTTAATATGGAGCGGTTAAAACAATTGCAAAATTATCATTTTCATCGAAGAAAAGTGAATTCACACCTTACCGTTATAGAGATAAGGTTGTTACTGGATGTAAAAAATAACGTGGTTGAGGATTTTTACCGCATAAGTATTTTTTTTAATGATAAATATATGCATAAGTTTGTATATGCTGTTGGTGCTCTGATTATTTGGCTGTCGAATTACTTCGAATGGAAATATAAGCTTCTTTCAAGGCAAGGCACATACCGTTATAGTGACGATTGGCGGGTTAATTTTACTTAAATTGTCGATGATTTGGAGCAATCGTAAGGAGTTTTTTTTTTATCGCGATAGTGAAAAAGGGTTCAAATTTTTATGTTTGCGAGTTACCGATTAGTAGTGTTTATCGATTATTTTTTTTTAAAATCGGAATACAACTGGTAATATAGTCCTTACCATGGAACAAATTAATAATCTTGTTCTTACTTATTATAAATACGATGTAACTCTGTCTGTCTGTCCTGCTTTCACGCTAAAACTACTGAACCGATTGAAATGAAATTTGGTACATAGATAGACTAGAATGAGAAAGGACATAGACTACTATTTTACCACCATAACCGATACACATGCGGGCGGAACCGCAGGCGAAGCTAGTACTATTTCTAAGACACGTTAGTCTACCTGAACTAGGCCGAGCCTGTTGTATGGTAACCAGCAAACCAGTGTGGTATGCTAAAAAAATAATTTAAATATCAGAAACAATCACAGTAAGCAACGACGGCGCGGTCAGTACCTGGATGGGTGACCGTTAGTTGCATGTTACCATTAGAGACTGTGATTCGGAAGTCACGTTAAGCAGTCGGTCTCGATTAGGATCAATGGATAACAGTCGTGAACCTTAGTTGGAGGCCTTCAGGTGGATAAAAAATATCCAAGCGCAAGAATACGTAGCCACAACGTGTCTTGTCGTTTACTTGTGGAAATCCCCGCGGACCGTCATCTCGCCGGGGTTTTCGGTTCAGCGGGGCGGTGTGTCAGACTCGAACCAACTAAAAACCACACGGTGTGCGCTCTTTGCGCTTTTGTTTTAGGAGGAGTCCAGAGTCATATCTCCTTTTGGACTACAACGTGTCTTGCCAGACCCAACCCGAACATGCCAGCGTGGGGACGTATGGCCTTAACCCTCTCCTCAGAGGAGACCAGAGTCGATAGGACGTTAAAAAGAATGATAGTAACTAATCTCAATAATATAGTTGACACTGGCCACCACCAGATTAACTATCAACAAGTCTTTTTTATATATTTTAGCCTACCAAACAAATCTACTTTGCCTGATGGAAAGCACGAGTAGAATCCAGGAGTAGGTGTCACCATCCTCATTGTGAGTATAAGCAATGCAGCATGGTGACCCATACCATGGCGGCCTGGTCAGATATTTCTGCATCATTCACCCGGCCTCTTGAAGCCAGTTGAATGATGCTGAATTATTGGGCCTCCGGTCTCACACTCACCAACGAAATACGACAGCAAGAATGCTGTCATTATTATGATGGTCTTCAGTGTGAGGGTAGTACTGGCCGGGTCGAGCCGGCCCATTCGTGCTGAAATCAGCGTGGCTCTACTATGTAAAATTGCCTTATATTTTCAAACTTGGATCTATACAAAGTATTACAAAGTTAAAATGTGAAATCAACAACTTTAAAACTACCGCGTTCATTACCCATAATACAAGCTTTGTTTATTTTGAGACTAAATGACGTTGTGTGTAAGATATCCGAAAAAATATTAAATAACAAAATATTAGGAAAACCGCCCCAGCTATTTGATTGCCATTAATCTTTATATATATAATTCTTCTGTGAGTGTGTATGTCACTGAACTTCTCTCAAACGACTGGACCGATTTTGATGAAATTTTTAGTGTGTGTTCAAGGGGATCTGGGAATGGTTTAGATTCGCAATTGGACCCGGTAGGTGGCGCTGCGATCAAGTTCTGGAACTTTAAAGTTGGGCGGTACGAAGTTCGCTGGGTCAACTATCTTTATATATATAATTCTTCTGTGAGTGTGTATGTCACTGAACTTCTCTCAAACGACTGGACCGATTTTGATGAAATTTTTGGTGTGTGTTCAAGGGGATCTGGGAATGGTTTAGGTTCGCAATTGGACCCGGTAGGTGGCGCTGCGATCAAGTTCTGGAATTTTAAAGTTGGGTGGTACGAAGTTCGCTGGGTCAACTAGTTATATATATAATTAGATATATGTCAGTGTTTGTTTAGTAATATATGCCTCCAGTTGACGGCTATAGGCTTGGCACCTGCTACCTAAGTGGGACTTAAATTATAGGTCTTTAAAATGTGAGCGTTTAATGTACCTGTATCTATAACTTCGGGGATTAAAGTGTTCGTAGATATGCCTGAATGTCTTACAAAATCCAATTATACCAACAACTTTTAATAATTCTCTGCATAATATAGGTTCTCTTTAAATACAACTCCCGCATTAGGAATATAGTATTCATGTGTTGCGGTGGACTTTACAAACATACAAGGAACTGACGCAAATAACACCCAAACACAGAATAACAATTTGAGGATCACATAAAGTAATATCCTGAGTCTGTATGGTGCCTGATTAAGAATACAGAGTGTCACCACTTCTATTCATCCCACGGGTGTCGTAAAAGGCGACTAAGGGATAAACTACACAATACAACATCGATGCAAAGAGAAGGAAAACTTGAAACCGACCCTATACCAACCCGTCTGGCCAGCGTGGTATAGTAGGCCAATACCTCCTTTCTAAGGAGAGGCCTATGTCCAGCAGTGGACTGTTGAAGGCTGTTGTTGATGATGATGAATATTCTGAGTAAGATTTGAACCCACAACACTTAGCGCAGTATAAAGCGGCGCGACGGCGTGGCGGCCACTTTAACTACTAGGCCTAGGTCTAGGGTTCTAATCCCGGGTTTAAATTCCTAATAACTGCCCGGAGTTTGGAAGTTTGCTTGTGATTCACGCCCGTACCTCGGAGAGCACGTAAAGCCGTCGGTCCCGGTAGTCATGAACATCTATGGCAATCATTATTGGGAAGTTAGTGCTCTCAAATATACTGACAACTAGTTCATTCTTCGAATTACAGTTCTCCCTTAGGGTTGCGGAGGTCCGATGCCAGTCGCTCCGTGGAAAAACTGAAGTTCAGGTAAAACCGGTTAAACTAGTATCCGACCCCAAATAAACTTGGGATTATGGCTAGGAAGAATACCTTAGGTGATTGGAAACAATCACCGAGGGTAAGCATCGACGGCGCGGTCAGACCTAGATGGGTGACCATATGGCATGATATGTAAATATGAGCGTTTCCGTGATTCGGAGGTCACGTTAAGCAGTTGGTCTCGGTTGTTATCATAAGACAGCAGTCGTGAAGCTTAGTTGGAGGCCTTCGGGCGGCTTAGAAACATCCAACGGTAAGATTACGTAGCCTGTAGCCACGTGTTTTGCCAGTCCCCAACCCGCACTCGGCCAGTGTGGGGACATATGGCCTTAACCCTCCGATCCGAGCCCAGCATTGGGACGTTTTGGGTTGTTGGTAAACTCTTGTAAGATTGATCTTTTAGTCAAATATGTTACAATATTATAAACAATTTTGTACGTTTTAAAATGTCACCTCAACGTTCATTTAAAGTAATTAATGACTATTTAGTAACTTATAAAGTAATTAATATTTTTAAATGTAGTATATAAAATTACCACACAATAAAATAATACACAGTTTTGTTATTGTATGTTAATTTAACATATAATTTGACATCGTAAGGAAGTTTATAAAATCAAAATGGGGACAGCCAGATTGATATCAATGTTTTTTTGACTAGATTTTTTTCTCTTTGAGACAATGGAAAATTTTATTTCGACGGTTACAAATCGCCGGCGCTATTTTGTTAATATGAATATTAAAAAATTAAAATAACACATCTCCTTCAAGGCCATCTGATTCCAAACTATACGGAACCTGTACTCTGGTAACCACGCTACTGAAACACATGCTACTTTTGAAGGACATCTCCCGTACTAGGAACACTCAGATTTAGGGAAAAACAATTGTGAATGACATAGTGTTGTCCCATGTGTTCCGGGTTCCCATATGGAACAACATTGTATACAATCACAATTGTTTTTTTCCAATTTGAAAAGATTTAACTCAAAGTTGAAAATAGAACATCATTTTCAGGTAAATATAGCCGGTTCCAAAAATAACGGGTCAGTCACATAAACCAATAACGGGTCAGTCACATAAACCCGAATATCTCCCGAACTACGTATGCCATCCTAATGAAACGAAGACTGTTCAATTGAGAATTTAATTATACAGATAAAAAATAAAATAAAACTTAGTTACACCCACAATATTAATCTTAAATTAAAAAAAAACTAAAGTAGTCATATTTTTCTTAAGATTACATTTTTTTTTATGATTGTTTTTTTGCTGTTTTTCATCACTTTCTTCATTTAATACTTTGTATTGCCTCCACGTGATGAAGCCTCCAGTGATGAAAAACAGCAAAAAAACAATCATAAAAAAAATGTAATCTTAAGAAAAATATGACTACTTTAGTTTTTTTTTAATTTAAGATTAATATTGTGGGTGTAACTAAGTTTTATTTTATTTTTTATCTGTATAATTAAATTCTCAATTGAACAGTCTTCGTTTCATTAGGATGGCATACGTAGTTCGGGAGATATTCGGATTTATGTGACTGACCCGTTATTTTTGGAACCGAGTGTACATTCTGTGCACAAATAAATAAAACATTTCAGTTGATGTAGACTATTTTAGCTAGAATTTCAAATGACTCTTGCATTAACCAGTGTTAAGATAATAAAAAACAGTGGCAATTTGTACCATAAATAGAATAAATCATTTGCCTAGCTTCAGATAGGTTACTAGGGCAACCGGTTGACTTCGAATATCACGTTGTATAGTAGTTCAAAATCTCCTTACTAAAGGGAGGTCTCCCTTCGTCCTACGTCCAATAGTAGATATATCTGCGGCCTGTTGATTGGGTCTCCGATATACCACCGTAAAAATATATTTGACTTTGTTTTTTTTTTGTCATATTACTCGTAAATGTTTTTACTAGAAATTGTTTCCCTCATTGCCATCACAATATATGCCTTTGACACAATGTCAACGAGTATACAAGTATGTCACATGGAAAATAGCGTCCATTTTATATTCTAGTTCGCAACAATGTTTAATGCAGTTTTTGAATCCGATACGGTTTGCTCTCAGACTGGCCTCTAGATAATAATTATAGTGCAGAGTAACGGGATCTACGGATACTGACCTAATGCTCCGAATAGTTAAAACCGGTATATAGTATTTGGTACCGGGATTTTTGAACAACACTATTTTATGTTTGTAGATCAGTGCATAGGTTGATGGACTTTAGTAACGATAGTTGCTTTTTTGATATTATTTATTAGTCGTTATTTGTGGTTTTTGTAAATACATATATGTTTAGGGAACGTTAGACTGTGTGAATGGTTTTAGCTGTGACCGCTATCTACTGCGGAGTGTTGAAGAATCAAACTCGACTGGGTACGACACTTTGTGTTATCCACAAATTGTTCTCCTAGTCTGGATGTTCTTTCTGTCCGAGTCGTGTATGTTATGTTGTTATGTATGTTATGTATATAGTGTATGAAGTCCCCCGCAACACAAGAATCTTTATAGTGCTGGAGTTGTCTATTATAATAAAAAATATGTTTTAGGGTTTATAACCGACTTCAGGAACGGAGGAAGTTAGCATTTCAGAAACACACACATACGACGGCAAGCAAGCTGACAGGTTATTGGATCAAAGTGCGTTCCTGCCTTTTTCTCTCTGGAATCTGGAGAAGAGGGTTTCCTTCTCCGGTGAACAAAGTTTCTTAGTAAAGTGCAACGCAAGAGCAGCTTAAAGGCACATAATTGCCTTAGCGCTAATATTTGTGATACATTTTTACTAAAGATTACAGATTCGTGGATCTAGCGGTCACTACTGCTCATACTGCTACTGACTGACTGACTATTATACTGCTGATAAAGAGGTCTCTGATTCGATTCCCGGGTCGAACTGTTCTTGGGTTTTTCTTAAATAGAAAATCGTACTAACAGCCCGGAGTTCATACTTCCATAAGTTTGGCGGTGTTTCACGAACGTGCCTCGAAGAGTACGTTAAGCCGTTGGACGCGAATATATTTATGGCATTCGTTATTGGGAAGTCAGTGCCCTGAAATATACTGAAAACTAGTTCAATCTTCAAATTCATTCAAGATCTAATATTCTTGGGAAATAATATGAAATATATCTAGATGACTTTTTAAAACAAGCTGCTCGGCTAAAATGGTGACGACCCAACTGAAGCTAAACATAATTAATACATCGCTTACATTACAATTAAAAGTACATTATATTAATGTACTGAAATAAAACATTGCGAAAAAATATAAAAGTATTTTTTTTTAGCATTTCTGAACAAATTGATTTATAATAAAAATAAACATAATTATGTGAATGTTTTGATAAATTACTTTTTGTTAAATTAAATGTTTCTATTGCTAGTTTTTTGTTATATTAAATTTTGAAATATTTTTTTATACTTATTCTTCTTTTGATATACGAACTTGTTTATTTTTTTTTGTTACAAAAATTTATGTGGTTTATTTGCCGAAGTCTGACAAAAGAAAATAAGTTTTTTAACAAAAAACTACCGAGGTAAAATTAGACATTTTTTTGTTTTTCATTAAACTCTACCCTGCCCAGTGGCGGATTAACCACGTAGCAAGAGTAGCAAATGCTACAGGCCCCGCGCATTTAGGGGCCCCGCGCTTCAAAGATTTCTGACTGCTAAAAAGTATCCACTTAATTCGAATCGTAAAGAAGCGTGAAGTGTTGTGGGATACTCATGTATTGCGGTCTCCCTGACTGTCTGATAGATTTAATAACAAGCAAAACATAATTATGATACTGTTAGCTTCCATAGCCTCTATTTTATGAAGCTTTGACATTCCATATTTATTGTTTCAAATACATTTCTTCTTCTTCTTTAGGTACCATCTCCATCACGGAGGTCGGCGACCATATGTCTGTATCTGTCCCTTGCTTCGGTCATGCGAATCAATGCTTCTGTGCTGTCCACCTTCAACCAGTCTCTTCTTTGTCCAAGATATACGTTTTCGTCCTCTACCTCGTCTCCCTTGAATTTTCCCTTCAATAATTAATTTTATTATATTATATTTACTATTTCTATAAACAAGTCCGAAATAATCTGCTTTCCTCTTTTTTAATGTTTCAATTAATTCTACCTTTTAGTGCATAATTACATTACAAATACATTTAGCTTAAAAAAATATATTATACTTATTGTAACATAATAAAACCATTTGCTTTGTACATACTTAAGTATATTTACAGTCTAAGTTTTAATAAATGTACAGATTGCTTTTTCTCTTCCATGACTCCTAGATGTTATATATAAACTAGCTAGCTCCTCTAGCGTCCTAGGGGTATGAAAAATGGATCTTAACTGATTCTCAGACTTACTGAATATGCATATAAAATTTCATAAGAATCGGTCAAGCCGTTTCGGAGGAGTATGGGAACGAACGAACGAACATATAAGATTACTAACTTTGATATTTTGAAAAACAAAAAAAGTGGCCAAGTGTTCCGTATCAGCAAGTAACATCATATAAAAGTTCATGTAGTTCGTTGTAACTTTTATCGATGTTTATAAACTAGTGTATTGATTGGATGAAAGGTAAATTGCGTGTTACGATTTATGACGTATTAAAAAAAAACTATTCACTAGATCTCGTTCAAACCAATTTTCGTTGGTAGTTTGCATGGTAATGTACAACATATATTTTTTTTTAGTTTTATCACTCTCTTATTTTAGAAGTTAGAGGGGGGGGGGGGACACACATTTTTCCACTTTGGAAGTGTCTCTCGAGCAAACTATTTAGTTTAGAAAAAAATAATATTAGAAACCTCACGTATAGGATTGATGAAAAAAAAATTTTTAGTTTCAGTTCCAAGTATGGGGACCCCCAAAATGTATTGTTTTTTTTTTCTATTTTTATGTAAAAATCACAGAATACATCGACTGACCAAATTTCAACAGTATAGCTCTGAAAGTTTCGAAAATAATTGGCTGTGACATACGGACGGACAGACAGACAGACAGACTTGACGAATCTATAAGGGTTCCTTTTTTGCCATTTGGCTACGTAACCCTAAAAATATCTCCACATTACGAATAGTTAAGGTTCCCAAAAAAATAGCACTTTGTCGATGCGATATTAACATGCAAAGTTGAATCTTTCTAGCATTATTCGTTTGGAAGGTAAGTCGAGGATGGACAATGGTCATTGACGAAACTAGAAGAGTTCCGTAAGTCTTGAACTTCAGAAAACTAGAAAGGAATAAATGGACTACTTTATCTCGCTTCATAAGGAATATTTTTTCTAAAATCTCTTTCATTAGAACAGACAACGTAGAAATCTACTTCATAGTAAGTGCTTTTGTAGCCTTTTTTTACGTTGGGAATGCTTTTCGCACGTGTGAGGGACTCCCGGAGGTACCGGTCTACACCTAACCCTGCTGTGGCCTACATCGGCAGTTCGAAGGAACGCCAGGAACGCTTCAGCAGTTTCTGAAGTCCCGCCGGCCGTACCGCACGACTTTGGTACATCCCGGGTCAGGACGCTGTCGTGTCTCTCACGCAGTAAGAGGCGCAAAACGACCCACCTTAGGCGACACCTCCGGGCTGCATCGGGGTATCACCTCTCGGTTCGTTTACAGAAGATGTGGCTGCAGCGACCCTTAGGTGATAATTGGGGGGCTAGCGACCTCTGCTACGTCCCCTTCATAGCCTCCTTCGAGCGTGATCAGCCCTATCTCTTACTCGCAGACTCCTTTTGGAGCATAATGTCCTCACGGAAGAAGACTGCGGCTTCCCATTCCTCACCACTCGCCAGTATTGTGGCGATCAATGCTGACTGGTGAAAGGTCTCGTTCGATCTATATTCATTCTATGCAATCTTATTACCCGAACGTTGGAATCACTTTGCACATGTATTTGTCACATATGATCAGCCACTAGTAGTAGTTCATGATCTTCGACAGTAAAAATAAACTCATAAACACGATGAACTCAAAGCGCCTGAATCTTTTTACTTTGAATATTTTAATTTGAGTGAACTGCATAGGCTGGACTCGGTATACTGAAATGGATATTTGGTCGGGATCTCAACCCATGAGAGGACATTGATAGAATAAGGTGAGATGATTCCCTTCACCCGAACATCTGGTACGCAACACACAAGACACTAGCTGGTACGGGAAGTACTGTAATCATCACTGATGAGGTACTGATACGCGCAGTGTTTGCTTGATAATCTAGATCACTTGCAACAACGAGCAGTACGCATACCTGCATACGTGCGGTGGCCCACACTCTTGAAATTTTCTCATGGTTTCAACCAGGCAATTTGGCATGTTTCAATGAAAAAAGAAAAGATTTACTCAGAGAGATTGATATAAATATTATATAAAATTACTATAAAAGACTTCATTGTACCGTTTTTAGGGTGCCGTAGTTCATGACTCGGAACCCTTATAGATTCATCATGTGATACCATCCAAAATGGTAATGGTATTTCCGCACGGAAAAAAAGAAGTTATAGAGGCCTAACTTGTAAAATACGCTTACTTGAAATTTTCGTACAAATATAATTAATAAACAACAATTTTCTATTGGACACGGTTTAAAAGCCACTTACTATTATGGGTGACTACGGAACCCTATTCTAAGCATGGCCTGACACGCACTTGGCCGATTTTTAGAAACATAATATCCTGAAACTATCATAGGGCCCCGCGCTAGAATTTGCTACAGGCCCCGCGCTGGCTTAATCCGGCACTGACCCTGCCTGATAGAAAGCATAAGTAAAATCCATCCTCATTTTGAGTGCATACAATGTAGCATGGTGACCCACACTATGGCGGCTTAGGGAGATGAGTGACCGGAGGCCTACTTAATTTCAGGCCGGGAGAATGACGCAAATGGCCTCGAGGCCGGGAGGAAGATGCAAAATGATTGGGCCTTTTGTTTCACACGCACCAACGAAAGACGTAAGCACGAATTCTATCATTTTAGGTTTGTCTTCAGTGTGAGGGTAGTACTGCTCCGATCAAGCCGGCCCATTCGTGTTGAAATCGGCGTGGCTTTACTACTTATTTTGAACTATTTTTGTTCTCTTAAAGTACTATGTGAAATAATTTTAGTTATCATCATAATCAATCATCATCAACAGCCTTTAACAGTCCACTGCTGGACATAGGCCTTTAATTTGAAAGGAGGTTTTGGCCTACTATATTACGCTGGCCAGACGGGTTGGTAAAGGGTTTTCAAGTTTTCTTTATCTTGGCAGTGATGTTAATTGCTTATTTTGTTCCTAACAATGTTAGTATTATTTTTAAATTGTATAAAAATTTATTATACTTGATAATTTAGAACGTGTTGTGAAAGTGTTGTGTATATATAACTAATTAAAGTGTATTGAAAACCAAACCAACTTAAAAATTCAAATTTACATTCAAACTCCTAAAAAGTTACGAAAAAATTAAAAGGAAGTTTTACAACTACGAGTTTAGGACAATGCCAGGCTATTAGTATTTTTTCCTATATCACACTTCAACGCACTCACTTACACTCACTTCACACATGTAAAATCAACCACTACGGTGTGAAAACAGTACAAAAATTAAAAAAAAAACTCACTACCATAGACGAATGAACGTACCACGAGAGTAAATACATACAGACTAAAAATATTTATTATATATGAAGCAGTAACCTGTGAGAATGGCTGGTATAACGGTAGCTCACCACATCCGGGTTCGTGTCACATAATAAGAACATCCGCTAAACTAGCAATGCGGGGAAAACCCGGGCATAAGTTCCGCTCTCATTCGCAATTAGCAATTGATATCCGGGTCTCATTGTGAACCTGTTTTCCGGTACCTTTCCTAATTGTTCTTTGAATGTTAGCGAAAGTAAAATTCAGGTATTACCCGTGTTTGGGAAAACCGGATGATAGTGAAGAGTATGGTAAAAGACATTTTTGTGAATGAACAAAATGTGAATTTCTTATGATGCTGCTGGTCTGTGATTACTACGGGTTCCTGAATCTAGAAGGAGTCTTAAATAATAAATAAATAAATATTTCGGACATCTTACACACAACGTCATCTAGTCCCAAACTAAGCAGAGCTTGTATTAAGGGTACTAAATAACTGATATAAATACATAAACATACTTTTTTTGTAAATGCATACATATTATACATGGAAAACACCCAGACTCCGAAACAAAACATTTGTGGATTTCACAAATGTTTGGTCCGACCCGGGAGTCGAATCCGAGACCTCTTGATCAGCAGCCGCATACGCCAACCACTAGACCAACAAGGCAGTCAGTAGTGGTTTTATTGAGTATACAAAGAGCAACACAGTCACAGGTACACACAAAAGCGCTCGTAAACAACTGGCCTTATGTGATTGGAAACAATCAACGAGGGTAAGCAATGACAGTGCGGTCAGACAAAGATGGGTGGCGTTTGATGCATGATATGTTATTAGAGTTTTATTTGTATGTTGGTTATCGCGGTAGAAAGAAGCCAAGTCCTTTCCCAAGGTTTCATTTTTCTCTATACCAAAATTCATTAAAATAGGTTCAGCGGTTTTGGCGTGAAACGTAACAGACAGACAGAGTTACTTTTGCATTTATAATATTAGTAAGGATGATGCACTGCGCGTTTGGCCTTGTGGTTTAAGCGGTCGCCACACCGCTCTCTACTGCGACAAATGTCGTGGTTTCAATTCCCATGTGGGACAACACTTTGTGTGATCCAGAAATTGTTGTTCTGAGTCTGGGTGTTCTTTGTGTCTTTTTCATGTATGTTTGTAAAGTCCCCCCGACACATGATATATTCCTAATGCGGGAGTTCTCTTATTAAAGATAAAAAAAACAATTTTTAGTGACTTATATGTATACAGTACCTATATACAATGTATTACTTAGCCCTTATAAACGATAGTATGTTTTCGTATCAAGGGTTGACCCTTTGGGATTTTCAGCCATAGCCCCGATCGCAGTAATTCAATCAATATGTTGATTAAACATGTTAAACAAAAGGGTATTAGTATCAAATGAATAAATTATCCTTTAAGGACATTTTCCTGATTAAAATTCATCCTATACACTTTCTGCTCACATACTTATATACCACTAGCCAAGTCCCGCCGTGTTACCCGTTATTGTTGTAAATAGTTAGTAACGCCAGCGAGCGACCCTAGCCTAAAAAAAAATTTTACAAGTTACTTCTTAGGTCATCAGCTCTCTGCCAGTGAAAGTCCTATCAAAGTCGGTCAAGCCGTTCCATAGATTACTCGGAATAAACAGACAATCCGTGTGGTGACGGATTAAGAATACAGAGTGTCACCACCCCTACTCATCCCGCGGGTGTCGTAAAAGGCGACTAAGCGTTAAACTACGCAAAACAACATCGAAGCAAAGAGAAGGAAAACTTGAAACCAACTCTATACCAACCCGTCTGGCCAGCGTGGTATAGTAGGCCAAAACCTCCTTTCTAAGGAGAGGCCTATGTCCAGCAGTGGACTGTTAGAGGCTGTTGATGATTGATGAAACAGACAGACGGAGAGACAGACAAAAAAATTGATTTTATATCATAAGTATCGTTCCTTAAGCCAGAAAAGCAATTTTTATTTGTCTATATATATAATATTACATACAGACACCCTAATTTTATTTATATATATAGATTTGGATCTACGACAGTATATAAATATAACAAAATGTACCAAAAATATACTTTACTTTTAGTGCCTTATCGCTGGCATATCGGGTTTCACCCCTTAAAACCCACCCTGCCCTCTGTACATTTGCGTAAGTAAAGTACCGATAACTAGTGCATACAGATATTCATTTTAGGTAACTTGCCACTTTTACGTTGATTTTATTGAGTGTGGTGTTTTTGACAGCGGCGAGACTTTAACGATATTCATGGAATATAGTAATAAAGATTTGATGAATTCATTTCAAGACTCAGCGCCTTATGTGAGTTGAAACTATCAGCGAGGGTAAGCAACTATTGTGCGGTTAGTACCTACATGGGTGACCGTTTGTGACATGATATTTTTGGAGCATTTCCGTGATTCAGAGGTAAAGCAGTCGGTCCCGGTTGTTACTGTCGTGAAGCTTAGTTGGGGCGGCTTAAAAACATCCAACGGCAAGATTACGTAGCCACAACGTATCTATGTTCTATGTTATGAAGGTCGGTTTCCGCACTTAGTCCTTTAAGTGGACCATTGTATCGAATTGTACGTGAGGGCAGCCATCACTCACACCTGCTCCCGTCCCTGAGTTGGTTTTGGAGCCATCGGTGTATATTCTGAGTTCACAACATGTCTTGCCAGTCCCCAACCCGCACTCGGTCAGCGTGGGTACGTATGGCCTTAACCCTCTACTGAGAGGACACCCGAGCTCAGCAGTGGGACGTTATGGGTTGTTGATGATGATGGTTTCAAGACTAGTGTATGTTGGCTATCGGGGTATAAATTAGCGTACGGCCACTTTCGTTCCAAATCTCATTAAAATAGCTTCAGTAATTTAGCTATGAAAGCGTAATAAACTGATATTTACTTTCACATTTATAACACACTAGCTTTCCGCCCGCGGCTTTGCCCGCGTGGAATTCGTTTATATCGCGCGACACGGTAAGGGTAGATTAAACAATCTTACATGATTTTATGTTTGATAATAAGGAACTTCGACACAAACTTCCGTTCCCTATTTCAAACCCTTCTACCTTTATTTTCGCGATAAAAAGTATCCTATGTCCTTTCCCAAGTTTAGTTCTATCTTCATACCAAAGTTCATCACAATTGGTTCAGTCGTTTAGGCGTGAAAGCGTAACAGACAGACAGACAGAGTTACTTTCGCACTTATAAATTAAGTAGGGATATAATAATAATAATAATAAATAATAAAAACTTTATTTACCAAAAGCAATATAGCATAATAACAGAAAATACATTAAACAGGTTTCTTTTCCTTTTTAAATTTTAGATTAACTTTATGCCTAATCATACCAAAACTTCCTACACTAGGCACAGCCTGTCCTGTAGAAAGCTTTACTCACATTTAATCTTGAGATGTAGATGTAAAATAATTCAACACCAACCAAATAATAAATCTCAAAACCAACATTCATGAATTTCAAAACAATTAAATTAATTTAAAATAACAAATAAATAAGTACAATTCTGAAATAAATTATAATATTAAAAAGTAACTATTAAATCACGAAATGTAAAAATAAATAAATAAATAAAAATAAAATTTTGTATAATTATTAATCACATGCAATCCAGTCATAAATATATTGAAACACAAGTATTCTGTCTGATTACAGCAATTTGTAAGGTATAAGAAATATTAATCAAGACTTTAACAGCAGCAATTATCCATTTAGATTAAGACAATGATTTTAGAAAGCTTTCTGTTTGGTCATAAGTCCAAGCAAGCAGTTCATTCTGGATTATCAATTTAGCTTCACCTGAAGTTACACCGGCCAGGCTACGTACTTTGTTAAACCTATTATAGACAAAACGTTTCATATAAGCACAGAAACGCCTTGCAAACATGGTATTAACCTTAAGGAGAGGGAGTTTGTAGACCCGTCTGTTGATCATGTCTTGATAGTCCTTAGAGTTGATTACTTCCTTGTGTGTGTTAAGTGTAATTTTTAGTATGTAAAGTCTCCTGACGCTCAGTACTTGAGTTTCATCATACAATAATGTAGTTGGAAACCTAAAAGATTTTTTTATCATTGTTTTTAACACTGCACGCTGAGCCTGCCTCGATAGCGCACTCGTAGTGTATGCAACTGCTGTACTTGAGGTCTCGGGTTCAAATCCTAAAAAGAGATCAACTGTTTGTATGATCATTACAGACATTAATTTGTTTCGTTGTTTGAGTGTTTTCTTTGTATATTGTATGTATGTTTTTACAAAAAATCATCATCTACCTTATTCCCAAGTTTATTTGGGGTCGGCTACTAGTTCAACCGGTTTTAAGTGAATTTCAGTTTTTCCACGGAGCGACTGCTATCGGATCTCCGCAACCCTAAAGGAGAACTGAAATTCGAAGATTGAACTAGTTGTCAGTATATTTGAGGGCACTGACTTCCCAATAACGATTGCCATAGGTGTTCATGACAACCGAGACCGACGGCTGCTATTAGGAATTTCCTAAGAAAAACCCAAAAACACTTTTTGGCCCGACCCGGAATTAAAGGCGAGGCCTCTTGATTAGCAGTCGCATATGCTAGCCACTAGACCAACTAGTAATTATGTATATACATATACCTATATAGGTATTGTATTAGTCAATAAAATTTTACCTAGCTAGCTTAGTATAAGAGCGTCGATATGACCCGAGGTTTAGGATGAAAATTTCGGTTGTGGTTATGTACAAGTAAATTTAATATTTGAACAGATTTACACAGCGCACATATAACAGGCCTTTACATCTTTTCAGATGATTTAAGCAACGTTACTGTGGGAATGCTTGGCATGACTGTAGTCCAATACGAGAGCGGCATTTGCGTCCGCAAGATCGACACCGAAGCAAAGGATCCCGGGTTATAGGACAATGTGTAGTGTTCATTTTGTTCTTGTTTATATGCCGCCTCTCACGCTTTTCGGCCAAAGACTGGAATCAAACCTCGTCGTGTATCCTGCAGCCCTCGACCAAGGAGCCCCTCCACTCGCCTCGGTTGTTGGCGAGGTCTTCCCATTTCTTGGGGCTCATCCCAAAAGCGACCATGTCACGCTTTGTACAATCTTTGAACCGCAACATGGGTCTCCCAACTCTTCTAGTAGCAAAAGCGATTTCACTTAGCAAAGTACGCCTCGGTAGTGGCTTAGATTCGATGCACATGCTCCAGCCATCGCAATCTTTTTGTTTAAGCATTGCGGTAATATTGTACAGCGCACATATTTATTAATAATAGAAGATGCGAAGAAGAGGAAAGGAACTGATAGACTGTGTACACAAACTCATTACAATCAATAATTTCAATTGAGAAATAATTATAACTGTACACAAGATATCGCGAGCAGAGGTCTCTTGTTCGAATTATCGATTTTTCACTTGACACCAAAAGTCGCACTTGACATTTTATTTTCCTCTAACTTTGATAGAACTGAAAAGAGGTGAAGGAAGAAAGAGTATGTATGTGGATGCGAAAATGATGATGATCTATGCTGATGGAAGAAGGAACCTACATTAGTATGAAGCTATATGTCGTTTTGATTATTGTATTAATAAGGATATATACGATTTTATTTACCACGTCTACCGTCAGTATCACAGTCAGGGTCAACTGAATACTAGACCAACAAGCCAGACGAAACGATAATATTAACTATATATGTGTTAGTGATATGACAACCGAAGTCATTGTCCGCGTCATCATGCGTCAGTCATTACAAAAAGTAATACGTCAATACTATTACGCTCTCGTAACTAAATCTATTGTTTAAATCATATGTATTATCACTAAATCTATATCCTATTACGTTGCCCGAATTCAAGTAGAAGTTCCGTGTGGTAACGAGTTACATGTCCTGCCCCCCTAGCCAGGTTTAATTTAATATTGAATATTTCGGACATCTGACACAAGACATCATCTAGTCCCAAACTAAGCAGAGCTTGTATTATAGATAACTAGACAACTAATATTAATACATAAACATACTTTTATTTTTGTAAATAAATACATATTATATGTAGAAAACACCCAAACTCCGAATCAAATATTTGCGGATCACACAAAGACCAGTATGGTATAGTAGACCAAAACTTCCTTTCTAAGGAGAAGCTTATATTCAGCAGTAAGCTATTGGAAGCTAATTAGTGATAATATGGATTTCTCTTTATAATACCATTTTCCTGATCTTTCGCTAAACAACTTTCGAAATGTTCTGGTTTCGATAAATAGATTTGTATATTTTTCTAACAATTAATTAATTAATTATCTGTAAACATTGATCAATGGAGTAAAACAGATAGGCTGTTTCTAATTTATTTTTATGCTGACGTTAATCTTTTTTGAGTTTGCCAAGGTCTCTTGAAATTTTTGGGGTTCCCAGTAAGAAGACTGTATAATGTAAAGGTATATTAGTACAGTCGTCAATGCCAATGTGTAAAAATATTCATCGAATAAACTTATCGTTATTATTATACTAGCATTCCCCCATGGCTCGTGGTAAAAAGTAGCCTGTTTTGTCTATGCGGAAATCGGAATCGATATGTCGGACTCGAATCGAATAAAACCGCAAGCTATTAGAAGCCCAGGAACCAGGTGCATCTTCGAAAGGAAATCCCTGGAAGGTAAAAAGTAGCCTATGTCCTTTCTCAGGCTTTAGACTATCTGGGTACAAAATTTCATCTAAATCGGTACAGCAGTTTTTGAGTTTATCGCAGACAGACATACGTGGCGGAGGATTTCATTTTGTAATATGTCATCATCATCATCATCATCAACAGCCTTTAACAGTCCACTGCTGGACATAGGCCTCTCCTTAGAAAGAAGGTTTTGGCCTACTATACCACGCGGGTAATATGTAGTGAAGTAAAATTGTTGAAAACAAGCATTAGTCGCTTATCCGTTATCGCTTGCAAGGCAACTATAGCAAGTTAACTCCGTATTCAGTTTTTCATACTAATATTTGTTTGTTATGTTTTCACGGCTAAACCGCTGCATCGAATTTCGTCAAATCTGGCAGGGACATAATATATATGTACTTTGAGTAAAGACAGGAGTCTTTACTCAAAGTACATATATATTATGTATAATAGGAATTTATCGCCACAATCGATAAGTACGCGGGCAGAGCTTTAGGCAAAAGCTAATCACTACATACTTATCATAAAATGAAGTCCTCTGTCACGTCTGTCTATCGGTTCACGACAAACTTCAAAACTACCACACCTATTTTCATGCTGTTTCAGCAATGGATAGATTGGTTTTCTTCGAAGGCTTTTAGTATCATCATCATCATCAGCCTATCGCAGTCCACAGCTGGACATAGGCCTCTCTCATTGCACACCACTCTGATCTATTTTAGGCTGCTCGCATCCAGCTCCTATCAGCCATCCTACGCAAGTCGTCACTACACCTGTTTAGTATATATTTTTGTGAAGTTTAAAATGTTTTTTTAATACCTTTATCTAGCCGTGCAAAACCGGGACGAAACGCTATTACATAAATTTTTCCTTACTTTGATGGTGTTAATAGTACTAATAGATAAATATTAATACCACTTCATCTAGGGATTTCTTTAGATATATATCATACCTGTCAACGAAACCGTTTATTGACTTACCTGACATAATGAAAAGTGATTATCGTCACGATCTATAAAAACTTGCGACATCACTTGAAGTTTTTTGTGCACTGGCAATCTTATCAAATGAGCTGTGACGATACTACACGCTATAAGAATAATATTTCTGTTTCATTAGCGGTGTGTTCTACTCTAAATAACTTTTTGTGACATGCTAAGATTTTTGTTTTGTGAAGTTTGTGTTGATCGGGGATATACATTTCACGATATGCACTAGACTTATGCCTTGATCACACGTACCGAGCAAACGGGCGAGACAGTGCTCTCGGCCGAGTACTCGGTGACAAGGAGCGAGCGCTCGGTGCTATGTTTATACGCACCGAGTACTCGGCCGAGAGCACTGTCTCGCCCGTTTGCTCGGTACGGGTGATCAAGGCATTATAGTGTCAAAATCATCCGTAAACTGTAACGTAGTAAGCAAGGCCGCACCCAGTTAACATGACCAGAGTGGAAACACCTAACATTTCCTGTTGCCTTGTTGGACTAGTGGCTAGCGTATGTGACTGCTTATCAAAAGGTCTCGGGTTCGATTCCCGGGTCGGACCAAATGTTTGTGTAATCCACAAATATTTATTTCCGAGCCTAGGTTTTCTATGTATAATATATTATAATTTATGTTTTTACAAAAAAATAAGTGTATGTATTTATATCAGTTGTCTAGTACCCATAATATAAGTGTAAGATAAAAAAAAACAGTTTACCCTCAGGTAAGCTAGAAATGTTAGGTGTTTTCTTTCCACTCTGTAACGTTGTTAACGGATGATTGTGTGTGGGGAGAATCCAGGAGAAATTAGCATGGTGGTGGTAAATTTAAAGTTATCTACTGTCATGAATTTTATTCTCTGCATTGTAGTTGATTTATCGGTACCTTTGCATGAGATCATGTGGAGACCTTTTATAAGGCTTGCGTTGTTTAAAATCGAGTTTGAAACAAGTGACGATTCCTTACTAATCTTCAGGAGCCCTTGTTTCCATTTAGGTATATGTAATCTATCATTGTAGTGTTGATACTGGGCTGGCTATGTTTGGGTGTAGGCTGTGTATTTGAGTTTCGAATTCTAATGATTGGAGAGTCAAAGTTTTTGTAAGGTCAATGAAGCCTTTATAGCTGTCGATTGGGAGAAAAAACTAGGGATCGATTTTCTGGGCGCACGTAGGGGTATTCGATAAATCTTATATCTGTGTGCTCGTATATAGGCTAATGTATCTATATCGTTTAATTCTGCGGACCAATCCTCTGAGTAGTTAGTTTACCTAGATCTTCAGTACACACCAGAGGAAACCGTCTTTAAAGCCAGTAGAATGACTGCGTGTCACTTTGGGTTGGGTCTTACAAGGTTTCGCGGACGGATTGGTGTGCTACCTCTTCCTTATCTTGAGGGTTGTCAGCATTTCATAAAACTCCTTCAAAGATGCTATGAATTACTTCGCTCAGGCTAGAGTTTAAGTGAGGGATCATCACCATCACAATAGTGACCACTACGAAAGAGCATGAGATATAGATAGATAGCTAAAATGGATGCATTAGCATCACTACACTAGCAAACACGGAAAATATTCATAACTGTTGATAATTATTATAATGATTCATTCGACCTTCAAGCTCTGGCAAAGAAAGTGAGTGATTATTGTCACATACCAGAATATTAGTCATATTATATATAAACTAGCTGTGCCCGCGGCTCCGCTCACGTCCCAGGGGTATAAAAAATAGACGTTAGCTGATTCTCAGACCTATCTAATGTGCATACAAAATTTCATGAGAATCGGTCAAGCCGTTTCGGAGGAGTTTAACTACAAACACCGCGACACGAGAATTTTATATATAAGATACAGTTATTGATAGCTAGCTTTTGCTCACAGATTTAATTTATATAATAAAATATATAATTTAATACCATTGAAGTTATGTCCGTGTGGTGACGGATTAAGAATACAAAGTGTCACCACCCCTATTCATTCCATAGGTGTCGTAAGAGGCGACTAAAGGAACAAAATAAGCAGCTAACATCACTGCCAAGAGAAGGAAAACTTGAAACAAACCCTTTACCAACCTGTCTGGCCATCATGGTATAGTAGGCCAAAACTTCCTTTCCAAGGAGAGGGCTATGTCCAGCAGTGGACTGTTAAAGGCTGTTGATGATGATGATGATGAAGTTATTTAAATCGTGTAAGGGTTCGGTGTTCCTCATTTAAAGTACCGTCTCATGCGTCCAATCAAGGTAGTAGATCCAATCTGATTTCAGCATGAATGGGCCGTCTTGACCGGAGCAACACTACCTTCGTACAGAAGATCAACATCAATCACTTTTAGGTTTATTCAGGAACAGCATTCGCGCTATTGTATTTCGTTGATGAGTGCGAGACAGGAGGCCCATTGATTCAGAAGCAGTCCACTGGGCCGTCTCCACTGCTGCATTGTGTGCACTTACAATGAGAATGGTGACCATCGCTCGTGATACGGGTGCCGCCAGTCGGGGCTGGTCATCTCACAACTTCTATTTATTGTTTAATTGTTTTTGGACACTACATGTGTAAATATCAGAATTGTTACATTGTCCTCACATTTAATAAAATGCCTTAAACAATGTAACCAAAAATTGTAAAAACAATGTTGGAAAAGAGTGTCAATGGAGTTTCTTGTCTGTTCTTCTCCATAGGATCTACGAATTGGAACAGACGATTAGCTTCACGACTGACTACCGACTGACTACTTGACGTTTCAAAAGTGCCGTTGAATGGTTTATTTGAAATAAAATGGTTTGATTTGATTTGATTTGATTTGAACCACTTTTGGATTTTACTCATACTTTCCACCAGGCAGAGTAAAGTCACTTTGACACACCAAAATTATAAGAATGGACATTAGAAGAACTATTTCGTCTAACATAAGACAGAAAATAGTATGTAGAGCTGACAGCCCATCTCCATTCATGGAAAGGCACCATAAGGAGAAGAAGAATTTAAATGCTAAGTATCTCTTTCCTTTCGTTTTAGCCAGTGAAGAACGTTACCGAAATCTCAATCTTCTTTTCCTTCTAATTCTGCGGGTATTCTTCTATAGGCGGTGATAATCACTAGTACTCAATTTACTTGTCCGCGTCTTTGACTCTTTACACCGTAAAAAATATTAATACATATGTGTTCATGTTCTATAGCTTCAGGTTTAATAAGTACATACGCGTGTATGAATAGTGTTATCTTCTCAGATTTTATTATTCAAAGATTATTTGGGGTTACCTGCTGGTTCAACCAGGTTTACCTGAATGTTAGTTTTTCCACGGAGAGACTAGCAACGGACCTTAAAAGTGATCTGAATTCGAACTAGTTGTCAGTATACTTTAGGGCAACGAATTTCCAATGAATATAGATGTTCTTGACAGTTAAGATTTTTTCCAAAAATAACCCAACACCAATTTTGAATTAAATCGAATCCGAGACCACTTGATCGGCAGTCGCATATGACAACCGATAGATCAACGAAAGGTGTATGATAATTGAACCGAAATAATTTCACAGATAAAAAATTTAAATTTACGATAAATTTTGTTGTACCTATGTATATAGATTTAAATTCACATGTTACCTAGGTCGAACCTGTGATACAGTTTCTAGGAAACACTTTATGTAAATTAAATACAATTAACCAAAAACGGTGCTGTTGTTTTAAATGGTGTGTGAAACGAGAATATGCCAATAAACATTGTTTTATTTTTCAGAAGCCTTTTAATATAAGCTGTTCGTGGAATAATGTGTAATAAGTATAAAATTTATGGTCACAGAGATTTATAATCGGATTTAATAGTATCATAAAATATGTATTCTTATAGGTACGATAAGATTTTCTGGCATTGCACAAGGTGTTATATTATTATTGCTTGGGGCTCACTCTCTTGTCATTTACGGTTGCACGATTGGTCAAGTGGTTTAGGTGGTCGCCACATCGCTTTCTACTGCGCCAAGTGTTGTGGGTCCAAACCCAATACTGTGAGTCTGTGTATTCTTTGTGTTCTTCTCGTGTATGTTTGTAAATTTTCCAAAAAATAATCAAGGTCTTACCGTCCACTGCAGCACAATGGTCTTTACTGAGGCATACCAATTTTCTACCTTCACACGTCAGACTACGAGTATACAGCTAAAAGACGCCGGCAGGACTTTAGCGAAAACCAATGTTAAACAGTTCATTCGTTGATTTTTATTAAGTCAATGCAGTTACCAAAGCCCATCTTAAATAGCTTTATCGTTCACTGATCAACGATAATATGCAACGATTTTTCATAAAAACGTTCGATAAATCTGCGCAAATGGGTTTGCACAGATTAATCGCTGCAATTTATCGTCATGTGCATGAGATTAGTGTTCAAAATCACTCAAATTATTGGTTTTTAAGATACAAAAAGCAAAGAATCAGATAAATCACCCGCAGCACTCCCGGCATAAGCTTATTTTTGAATTTTGAGGGAATATTTTTTTCTTGTAGGTCATATTGATTCGAGAATATTGTAAAGCTTGTTCAAATGGTGCCATACCTACTTAAAGTTCACCAGCGAATGACGATGATGAATCCTATCCAATTTTGGCCAGTCTGTATGAGATCAACCAACTACATAAGAGATATTACATTGCATTCTCTCTCTTACCTTAATCTCATAAAATGGGGGGAGGGGAAGGGGCGTCTATATGTTCTCCAGTTTCCAATCACGGGATTATAATTAAGCATTTCTATAATGAAGAAAATTCAATAACACTTTTTGGTCCGACCCGGAAATTTTACTATGATCGATGATCGGTAGTCGCATTCCCTAAGCACTAGGTCAAGGAACTAGTTAGACAATATCAGCCTACTGTTGGGCATAGGCCTCTCCTTAGAAATAACGTTTGGCCACGATCGTCAGTCAATTAGGATTATAAATCCTGTATCACGAAAGACTTTACAAACATACATGAAACAATATATTGTTTTAAACTTTCATGGTCAGTAACATTAAAACAGAAATGTGCGGGATTGCTACCATGTACCTTTTTGTTGGTGAGTATCCGATATTTCGGCACTGTTGCAAGCGCCATGACTTGACAACATGACAGCGCAACAGTTACTCCGTGATCATGGCGCTTGCAACAGTGCCGAAATATCGGATACTCACCAACAAAAAGGTACATGGTAGCAATCCCGCACATTTCTGTTTTAATACATGAAACAGTCACAAAAACACCCAGACTCAGAATAACAATTTGTGAATCACACATAGTGGGAGTTGAACCCACCATACTTGGCGAAGTAGAAAACGGTGAGGCGACCGCTTAAACCACTTGGCCAAGATATCTGTCGTCAAGGGTTTGTGCCTAGTTGGCCTTCTCTTCCCAGTACTGTAATCATAAAGAATTTGCTTTCTTAATGGGATTTAAGGACACCCACGAGATAAATAGAGGTGACACTGAATTCTTGATCGGTCTTCACTCGGATAGCTACATTCATTCATTCATTCATTTCATTCCGTAAGAACATAACAGTGAAAGGCCAATTACAAGTTTTCACATTTGAGTAATAACAATTATTTAACAAAAGGAACAACCAGACAATAATACATAAAGAAACATACTACTACCTACATATAAACCAAAAAAAAGAAAGGATTACATGAAATAGAAAAAAAATGTTTCGATTTCGCCAAATTTGCCGATATTCCTCGTTTAACATACGATATGTTCTAACAAAATATGCCTTCTTCTTCCTAGCCTTATACCCAATATTATTGACTAAGGGAGCACTGAAATTTAAGGGTTGAAGTTTTCAGTAAATTTGAGGGCACTGCCTTACCAATAACGATTGCCATAGATATTCATGACAACCGGGACCGACGACTTTACGTGCTCTCCAAGGCACGAGCGTGAAAAACCGTCAAACTTCCAAAATATGTGTATTTTAAGTAATATACGCATTGATATATAAAAACCCTAGATGCACAGTCTCAAACAAAAGTCGCATACGAAACTGTCCCACTTAGTCATTGATGTATAAAAATATCAATGTGGGTAGTTTTAGTTAAGCTATAAACACATCTTTTGCACATTCAACCTTACGCGCATTGTTTAAAGTTTTTATTACAAAGTAGCGTACAATGACCAATCAAATTTTATGACCGAAGCTAGCCGGCAGGACAGGACATGGAGTGAAGAGGAATATTTGTATATTTTTTTTATTATAATACATTGAGTTAGTATTTTAAGAGTTAGTTAAATTGTTGTTTTTAGACTTTCGCGACTTTTACACATACTCATGTTTTTACTGTAAACGGGACTTATTCGCGATAATATTATATAATATATAAGGTATCAGTATAATATTATATATAAGGTATCGTAACCTTTATAATATTATCGCGAATAAGTCCCGTTTACAGTAAAAACATGAGTATAGTTAAATTGTGTTCTAAGCCCATAATTAAACTTAGCGTAAATATGTTTTTGGGTAGGACATGTGTACATCAATGAAACAAATATTAACTCTTAAAATCATTTATTTCATTTTTTCATATCATATCAGTGACATCCTGTAAAAAATAATTATATCATTTGAATGTAGGTACGAAATTATTTGATAAATTCATTATTTTTCTGGCTAACGACTACTTACCGTTATACTAGGAACAGCCGTTTTAAGAAGACGTTTTATGCCTTTAGCAGTGACATTCATATCTTCGTCCAGAAAATGTTCAGAACAAACGACGCATGCACTATTTGGCTTAAAAAAATTGTATGTCGCGAACCCATAAGTTGTCCCCTAATTAATCGATACAATAGGTAATATAATATTTACGAACTTTATTAATAACACCGTTTGGACGACCTCTTTTCCTTTTGAAATTCGATTAATAACTATAATAATATTATTATATATTTTGTAACGTATACATACTTATTAAAAACTAAATACAAAAAAGTTCAAATTAAATAAACTTATATATAAAAATTAAACACAATAAAAAAAAATCGACTCCATTAAATTCAGAACAGGGTCGTTTGGATTATGCGACTAAAATAAAAGGTTGTGTAATAGTCGTTCTTACACTGAAAAAGCGGCCATTGAAATTTGTCGTATTATACTTGGACCGTTAAGTGAAGTTTTTAGACAAATTAAATCAAAATCACATATTGCTTCCGATATTTAGTCATAAAAACAACAAAAACAAATTAACAAACTCTTTTACTCACCGAAAATACGATATCCCATCCTTTTTTAACGTTCTTGACGTAATATTTTTACAATTCCGCATCGAACACTTAGGCATTTTTAACGAGCGCACAGAGACGCGAGCGACGCGAGACTATTTGAAATATGAGCATCATTTTCAATAGTGCGCTTATTTTATGAGGACGGTTTTGCGACGCTGAGTGTGTATCTAGGGTTTTTTAATACATCAATGAATATACGGCTTATATTTGTTATCAAAATATGGGAGACCGTACATATTTAAGTTAAAACAAAAATTTATAATTTTTTTATGCGAATGTCGTATGCATATGTAATGAATAAAAAAAAGCACTTTTAATTGTGTAATTATTTAGCATTCATTGGATTTACTTTATATTTTATACTATCATTAATTACTATTTTTTACTGCCACTGTATTTACGTAGATATTGTTTTGTTGTCCTTGGAGAACAGCACTTTGTATTTTTTGATTATTTACAATTCTAGATCTAATACATGGCTGACTGCCTAGATGGCGCAGTAGTAGCGTGTGCAACTGCTGTGCTTGAGGTCTCTACTTCGATTCCCAGGTCGGACCCATTGTTGGTGTGATCCACAAATATTTGTTTCGGAGCTTGGGTGTTTTATTTTTAATATTACATACTAAGAACACAAAGCACTCCCAAATTCAGTGCAACAATTTGTGGATCACACAGAACGTTGCCCCTTGTGAAGATTAAACAGTCAGAGACACAATTACTATGTGTCATCATCATCATCAACAGCCTTTAACAGTCCGCTGTTAGACATAGGCCTCTCTTTAGAAAAGAAGGTTTTGCGATACTATACCACGCTGGCCAGACGGGTTGGTATAGGTTTGGTTTCAAGTTTTCTTTCTCTTTGCATTGATGTTGTCTTGTGTAGTTTATCCCTTAGTCGCCTTTTACGACACCCGCGGGGTGAATAGGTGTGACACTCTGTATTCTTAATCCGTCACCACACGGACATATGTGTACATAAACGTTATCATAAGGAACTGTACTATATACTGTATATGAGTCAGATTATATATATGAGTCATATTTGGTAAAAGTGAGTTATTTATGATATTATTTATCAAAGGATATTTATATAAACGTACTCATTAATAGTAATACCACAGAATACATAATAGTACCAGCACAGAAGACTCACTCCGAAAAGTAAATTAAAGTTATAGATACCCTCGGTGTCAAAAGATTAAGTTCAATTCAGATCGCACAGCGCCGAATTACTACGATTATATTTACCTACAATTGCGTCTCTTTCTATCGTATAACTCTGAACTGTTCTGACGATGTCTGTTCGACCGGCGTGTCTGACCCGGCAGGCAGCCGGCCGACTATACCTAAACTGCGGAGTGACACCCACCTGGTAATACCGCCCTGGTTGAGCGGACCCGTTCGTCCTGAAATCAGCGTGGCTCACTATACCGCAATAACTTCACTGTATGCCTTCACAATTAACACTACTCTTGTATTCTAGCCACGCTTTCCATCAGGTGAAGAAGAACCACTTTGGTAGGCGGTAAGTAGTACAGCCACTCTGATTTCAGCACGAATGGATTGGACTGAGGCAAGACTACCCTCACACAGAAGACAATTCTAGTAATGACAGCATTCTGGCTGTCATATTTTGTTTGTGAGTCTGAGACCGGAGGCCCAATTCTGCATCATTCTCCCGAATTATAAAAGAACAATTTATAAGTGAAGGTTCCATTATAAAACTGATTCAATAATTGACTTGGTCTGATGATTCTTCAACTGGGATAGAACCTGAGGCGTGGTGTCGATTCGAGGAGGACCTTGAATCATAGACGATGGGCGATAGACATTTGACATCTTTATTAGATAACAAGCTGTGCCCCGCGGTGTTACTCCCGTATTTTAGCCATTTACAAACTATCATTATGGTTGCTATGCAAGTGTGTTATGCCTAGCAACCTGTGAAGTTTTGACAGGAGATAAACAGTGATACATTTTGACATCTACCATTTATGTATTTCTAAAATCACCTAGCTTTCATCCGTGTATCTCGATTATTGCAGTAAAAAGTAGCCTATGTGTTATTCTGATGTATAAGCTATATTACTGTAAAGTTTCATCCAAATGCGTTAAGTAGTTTTTGCGTGAAAGAGGAAGAAACATACACACATACTGACAAACTTTCGCGTTTATAATATTAGTAGGACATACCTTTTCTGGCTCAATCGTTGAAGTTTTATCTACGAAGCAAATAAAATTATAATTGCTTTAAGCAAAAACAATTTAACAGATTTCACTCCAATAACCATTAAATGGTTATATCTGTGATTAATTACTGTAATTTAAATTAAATGTCTGTGTTGCCGACATATTGGAGTTTACGAATGGGAAACATTTTCCACGCTTGCGTCTGAACTTTCTAGGTTCAAAGACCTCAACTTTCTCTAAGTCTAGCTATGTTACCACCTGTGTAACTTGTTAATATGTCTGTGCCTAGATTTGTTGCTAATAGAGAGTAGTATGTCTCGTTGCTGTAGCGGTTAACGTATGCGATTGCTGATAAAGCTAACAAAAATATATGATGTACATTACCAAGCAAACTTCCACAGAAAATCCCACCGAAAATACGTCATAAATCGTAAACCGCTATTTCCCTTTCATTCGATCCATACACTATTATTAAAACATTGATCAAAGTTACAACGAACTAGAAGAACTTTTATATGACTTTACTTGCTGCTACGGAACCCTTCATGGGCGAGTCCGACTCGCACTTGGCCGTTTTTTTTTAAAGATCTACCTGAAAATACCACACACTACGGGGTTAACATGAAAAAGAAAACAACCACACCTAGGTGTACAAATACGAGGAGGAGGTACAAATAAGTTTTTTGTGATTTTATTTTAGGCAATTTGTCGACGTGTTATAAACAAATATCCATGCAAAGTTTAATCTTCCTAGCACTAACCATTTGGATGTAAAGCCGATTACGGACGCACGGACGGACATGACTAAACTATAGGGGTTAAAAGCATCATGGTCTGTCTGTTACACTATTACGGCTCAGTAAACTAGTAAACGTGTGGTGACGGATTAAGAATACAGAGTGTCACCACCCCTATTCATCCCGCGGGTGTCGTAAAAGGCGACTAAGGGATAAACTACGCAAGACAACATCAATGCAAAGAGAAGGAAAACTTGAAACCAACCCTATACCAAACCGTCTGGCCAGCGTGGTATAGTAGGCCAAAACCTCCTTTTTAAGGAGAGGCCTATGTCCAGCAGTGGACTGTTAAAGGCTGATGATGATGATGATGAAACTAGTAAAAAGAAGAATGACCCATTTACAAAAAAGCTAATACATCCATATGTAAAACTCTAAACGTTCTAAACCTATCTACTAACCTACCTTTCTTTTTTTTTACGCGAGGAATGCTCTTCGCACCATTCCCTTCGTGGGGTAAACGAAGGGCGTGTGTGGGACTCCCGGGAGAAACCGGTCTACCCACTAAACCCCGCGACGGCCTACTTCAGCACTCAGGAGGAGCACCAGGAACGCATCAGCGGCTTTTGGAGTCCTCCCTGTCGTACCTCACGAATGAGGTACATCCCGGAGTGACGGGACTCATCCTCACACAACCTACCTACTGATCTGAAAGTTTTTCTCAAGGTTTGTGTAGTTCTCATGATAATTTTAAGGTATTAGAGACACGCTGATTTCAGCACGAATGGGTTGGCTCTACCGGAGCGGTACTACTCTCGCATAGAAGACCAACATAATAATGACAGCATTCATGATGTTATATTTCGTTGGTAAGTGCGAGACCTGAAGCCCAATAATTCAGAAGCATCTCACTAAGCCGCCATGGTGTGAGTCACCATGCTGTATTATATGCAGTCACAATGAAGATGGTGACCACCACTTTCTGGATTCTGCTCATACTTTTGCTGAGTACTCACTTTAGCAGGCAGGCAAAAAATAAATATATACTTAAGTTTATATACGACTGCCTGGTTGGTCTAGTGGTTAACGTATGTGGCTGCTGATCAAGAGGTCTCGTGTTCCCGGGTGGGACTAAATATTTGGGTGATCCACAAATATTTGTTTCGGAGTCTGGATGTTTTCTATGTGTAATATGTATGTATTTACAAAAATAAAAGTATGTTTACGTATTTATATCAGTTGTTTAGTACCCATAATACAAGCTCTGCTTAGTTTGTCACTAGATGACGTTGTGTGTAAGATGTTCGAAATATTGATTATTATTGTTTATTATTAGCTATAAGTAATTATATGACAGATCTCTGTTTTCCTTGAAGTAAAATGTTATTTACGAGAATACTCTTAATCTTCAAGGTATAAATTAAGATATGTAGGGTACTTCCCGGTGACCTAGAATAATTTTATTTTGGTAAGCAGTTTGGCCTTATAGGAATGGATAAAGTTCAAAATTTTTATTTTTAATTTAAATCATAAAAATTTAAAATGGGCCAAGTGTGTGTCAGGCCATGCAGAGAATAGGTTTTCGTAGTTATCAATAATGGCTTTCATCGTGTGCAATGGACGATTGTTATATTTACTTAACATTTTGATATTTTTGTACGAAGATTTCCAAGTAAACACATTTTACAAGTTAGACCTCTGTAACTCCTGAACTAATAAAGTTATCAAAGCCGTTATATTTTTCCTTCAAGGTTCAACATATGTACTACTACCATCATGAATTTTTTTAGATTTTTAGGTGATTTAACAAAAAAAATGTCCTTTGATGTAAAATAACTCGCAAACGGATATATAATAATCATAAATTGTTTAAGAAATAGCTCCACCTTCTCACGTAACGAAACTATTAGGGTTCCGAGTCATGAACTACGGAACCCTAAATAAAGTGACCGTGGTTGATGTTAATATATCTACGGCAAGGCTAAATTATATTATTTACATTTAAACATAAATATGTTCACAACATTAAGCTTACAACAATTTATAAGAATATTAATAAATAAATAAAAAAATTGGCTAACCGAAACAAAGGCCGTATATAATATCTATTAACTGTAAATACACAGCCGTCTCATTCAGAACTAGGTGGGCAGTGCTATGGACTCAGATTTATAATAAACTAGCTAATTCGAGCGTTGTTTTCCGCGGTTATTTTTGTAAATGTCGAGTAACGCCACGGAGAGGAGCTAGTCAAAAAAACGCTTAAAGAAAAGGGTGAATAGTGGTGACACTCTGTATTCTCTATCGCATGTGTGGTGTCGGATAGAGATGTATCTATCATACCATCACACCACCAGTCGTACACCACACCATTTACATATAAATTTTAAATATCCTCTTACATACTTCATCTTCCTAGCTTTTATTCCCAAGTTTATTTCGGGTCGGCTACTAGTTCAACCGGTTTTAACTGAATTTCAGTTTTTCTATGGAGTGACTGGCATCGGACCTCCGCAACCCTAAGGGAGAACTGAAATTCGAAGATTGAACTAGTTATCATCATATTTGAGGGCACTGATTTCCCATTATCGATTGCCATAGATGTCTATGACAACCGGGACCGACGGCTTTACGTGCTCTCCTAGGCACGGGCGTGAATCGCCGCCAAACTTCCAATCTCCGGGCTGCTATTAGGAATTTCCTAAGAAAAACCCAAAAACACTTTTTGGCCCGACCCGAGATTTGAACCCGAGACCTAGACTAGACTAGACCAACGAGGCAGTCTCTAATATACTTAAATACCAAAAAAAAACATAATTTCATAGAACAATATTGTCTCAAAACAGTAATGTCCATTATCTCCACAAATTTAGTCATTAAGTCTCAATAAGTAGGGACATTAGCTATTAAAACAGCCCCGACAAGCTCGTTTATATCAGATTGACTGGCAACAGACAATAATAACGGCGGTTCGACATCGCTCAGAATTACCAATAAAATAATTTATTTGTGTCACACAATTTCGAGGTAAGTGCTGGCCACGAAGCCAGCGGGGAACATAATAATAGTTTTGTTTTTTTGATGTTATAATTTAGTTTCGATACTCTGTGATCGGAATGCTTTGGTGAGGACTAGAATTGGGAACTTTTAGGATAGTCGCTGCTCTGAATTGGATGCTCGGTGTGATAAGCTGAAGGCACGACCACCTTCTGCTTTCTCTTATAATTACTGGAATAGAGGTTATTTGCCCGCATTGTAAGCGAATTTTTTTCGATAAGATCAACTATATTTAGCCATAAATGAGCACACTAACAATAATCTGACTATAAACTACTAATAATATTAAACATTTTATAAATTTCCATTGAAATCATAAGCCGGCTAACCGTTGCTTGATTGAGGTTGTCAAATACCGTTTTAATCAAAAACATAAATTATTTAGAACATAAATATATCGTAAATTATCAAATGATTGAGTTATTAAAATAAAATATTGATACTCAAAGAAGTGACGGCGATCGTTTACTGGTTTTTCGAAAGACAGTAACATTTTCATCTCATCCACATTTTTTTTTCATTAAATTAATTACGACGGCGACTTGAAGATTATAAGACTTTAGAATTGAAAACATTAAATACTTGAGATTGGCAGAAATAGCTGATATTATTCGGCTGGTTGCCATCTCATCTAGAGAAGAAGTATCGGGGTTTAGTAGACTCAAATGTAGCTTCACTTTTTAATATTATTACAAAAAGATAAAATATACTACCCACAGTAGAAACTTGACTTGGCCAAGGTTACCCAGAAGAAACCCATAGTCCTATCTTAAGGGACATTGCATAGAATTTGAAATGGCTCTTGAAAAAAATCTCTGAAAGCACACTGGCAGGCGATCAGGCTTGACTTTTCAGAAGTCGTAAGTTTCATTTCTATTTCCGTTTACTTTTCTACAATAGTCTGCCTGCTTATTCTTGCCTTTAGGCCTTAACTATGGCCATTATATTTATACACGTAACAATAAATCGTTACAATTAATATGTGCACTGATTTGCACAGATTTATCGATCACCGTTAAACTAAAATCTGCAACGATTTTTCGAACGCACGTTCAATAAATCTGCGCAAATACATACTGCACACATAAATCGCTACGATTTATCGTAACGTGCGTAGCGGACATTTCGCCCTCCCCACCGAACAATATCGTACTGGCAATTTCTAAATTTTACAGAAAAAATTAAATAAAGTTTTTGAGTATAATCTCAGCAAGGGAGCATCGTAAGGTTTTTTATGTGTTAAAACAAAGCTAATTTAATTACATTATATTTTCTTTTGAGTTTTTCTTGTAATAGTTTTCAAAATAAAGTTATTGGCGAAAATAATAATAAAATAATAAATATTACCGAAATTGCAGCTCAAAAGTATTTTGTGTAATGCATCATTAGCATATTGTTCGCGTGTAAATTCAAAAAAAAATTTGTCAGTATTAATACATTACATTAATATTCGAAATGTACAGCTAAAAAAGTTTAGTGTAATATGATATTACTACATTATTCGCGTGAAATCCAAGTGATAATTTAAAAACTTTATAAAGTTTATCTACACTCGGTTCCAAAAATTACGGGTCAGTCACAAAAATTGAAATACCTCCAGAACTGTAAAAGCTAGATCAATGAAATAAAAAACAGAATAAAGACTTTTTAGTTGCGCTTCTAATAGCATATTTTTTAAACTGGTTGATGAAAAAAACTTCATTAGAAAAACAAAATTTAAAAAAATGACTATTTTTAAAAACAAAATTTTTGTTTCATGTCATTATGGATGCTTTCCATTTCTATTCTGTCACAAAAAAAAATATCGTGAACGTCTTCCACGTGCATAATTATTATTCTGTGAGGTGAAGCATGGCAGTCACGCTAGAGGAATGTACCAGAATCCTAACTTTTTTGGAACTTGGGCGGAGCCAGCGTGAAACAGCCAGAAACATTGGTGTATCTTTGTCGACTGTTCAGCGGGTAGTCCAGCGGTACCAAGAGACCGGATCACACCTTAGAAGACCAGGAAATGGCAGACCAAGATGCACAACGGCCAGGGAAGACAGACAACTGGTGGCTACAATGCTCCGAAATCGTTTTCAAACTGCTGTTGGTCTAAAAACTCACTTTATTCGCTTTGGAGGTGGCAATTTAAGCGCTCAAACAGTAAGAAGACGTCTTGCTGAAGCAAATTTGAAACCATTGAGGCCCGCAAATGGCCCCAAACTGGAACGGGGACATCGAATTGCAAGACAGAGATACGTGCGCGAACACCTAAACTGGACACTAGACGATTGGTCTAGGGTAATGTTCACGGACGAGTCTAAATTCATGCTTTATAAGCATGATGGTAGGCAGTTGGTGTACAGAAGACCAGGGGAGCGCTTCCATCAAGCGTGTGTGGAGGAAAAAGTGGCGTACGGTGGAGGCTCCGTACAAGTTTGGGCTGGGATTTCTGCTGAGGCCCGCACCGAGCTGGTGCTCATTCAAAATGGAACTCTAAATGCAGAGAGGTACGTGGAAGAGATCCTCAATGAACATGTAGGTCCTTTCATGGCCAGGATGGACCGGCATGGCATATTAATGCATGATAATGCGCGTCCCCATACCGCCAGAATTGTACATGACTACCTTGAAGAGGTCGGTATCGAACTCATGCAGTGGCCAGCGCGAAGCCCGGACTTAGACCCCATCGAGCACGCCTGGGACGAGCTTCAGAGATGCGTGAAAGGTCGAAACCCCCCACCAATCACGCTTCCCGAGCTCATACAAGCACTGGTGGAGGAATGGGAAGGTATTCCTCAGCACCGGCTCCGAAATTTGGTGTACAGCATGCCTAATCGCCTGGAAGCTGTCAGAAGAGCTCGTGGAGGCAATACAAAGTATTAAATGAAGAAAGTGATGAAAAACAGCAAAAAAACAATCATAAAAAAAATGTAATCTTAAGAAAAATATGACTACTTTAGTTTTTTTTTAATTTAAGATTAATATTGTGGGTGTAACTAAGTTTTATTTTATTTTTTATCTGTATAATTAAATTCTCAATTGAACAGTCTTCGTTTCATTAGGATGGCATACGTAGTTCGGGAGATATTCGGGTTTATGTGACTGACCCGTTATTTTTGGAACCGGCTTTATATGATACCGTTAACAGCACTACGATTTTTCACAATTACCTATCATGTATTGTAAGAAATCATTACCAAATTGCGTGAATAAAAATAAAACCCTAAAATAATTGTTTTACACCTTACATGAAACACAATTATGTATTTCTTCCACGAATAAAATGGTAATAGTCACATAACGAAAAAATTAACTATTACTTAACCAGTATTATCTTGTTTTGGTATTATTCGTGTAAAAGGGTATGTTAGATTTTAAATGAGTAATATTGTTATGTTCATCACGGGGTCATTGAAATTACTATACTTTTCTAAATATCCATATAAAAGTACAAAAAAAAAATTACAATGTGTAATTAGTGTTCTAAATACCGAATATGCAATAAAACGCAAACTATCGTAATAGCACATTATCATATTATTCGGTGGGGAGGGCGATTTTACTTTTAGAACTGTAACTTGTTTTTTACCGAAGTGTGTTTATGAATCCATAAATGTTTTTTGGACATTTTATTCATTTATGTTAATACAGAGTTTGTAGACGAAGAAGTCAAATGGTTTTGCTTTTATTACCATAAATTATTGAAAGTTTTCTTTAAGTTTTTCACGTGAAAATTTCTGAGGAAATTCTAAAGAAACTATTGTTTTTGTAAAAGAAATTGCCATTTGTTAAATTTTAAATAAACCCTTGATTATATACTTATTTTTTAAATCAAAATTTCACACTAGGCAGGGCAGTGACTCAACTTTGAAAAATTGTACCTCATGATGTTAACCGCGATTTTTTTGGTTCGTTTTAGTTTTGTTTTTGAGGGACCCAATTTCGTGCCAAAATAAACGTAGCCTTAGATACTCCTTATAAGATCAGCTATCTGCTATTGAAAATCAATATCGGTATATCCCTCTCAGAGATAAGTAGGAATAGACAGAGAGAATTTTCAATAATTGATGTAAGTTTTAAAAATACTTTCATAATTATGAATTTAGTAAAAAGCTGTTAAGTTAATATTATAAACAGACTCTTTAATTTGTTTTTTATTATTAAAGATATAAAGATGACTATCGCATAGGACTTTGCTTCGCACGATTACTTCATCTTTGATGAACTTTTGTACAGTCGTAAGCCCCTTCTTTCCAAAAGTAAATCTGTTAGCGCAAGTAATTCTATGTTGGTAATAACCTCGTTACCTGCCAACTGACTCGTTGGTCTAGGAATTAGCGGCGACAGCTGATCAAGAAGTATCTCCGTAGATAACTGGCCACCGCACAGAGGGAGTATATCATTCAATCAATCTTGTTTTCAAATCATCATCATCATCAACAGCCTTTAACACTGCTGGACGTAGGCCTCTCCTTAATAAGAAGGTATTGGGTTACTATACCACGCTGGCCAGGCGGGTTGGTAAAGGGTTTGTTTCAAGTTTTCCTTCTCTTGGCAGTGATGCTAGCTGCTTATTTTGTTCCTTTAGTCGCCTCTTACGACACCCATGGAATGAATAGGGGTGGTACTGGCACTTTGTATTCTTAATCCGTCACCACACGGACAATATGTTTTTAAATATCACTCTTTAAAACTGAATCTTCAAAGCAGCATCCACCAAAAGATAGCTCTTGTTTCTTTTTTGTTGTTTGCATACAACACAAAAGACCTATCAACCTGTTGTGATTATGTAAATTTATTTTATAGCCTTTACGATAAACTTAAAAATTCCAACACAGTAAACTTGTTACATTTTATATTAATAACGTTCAGTTTAATTCCAAAATATGGTAAATATAATTAATCTTTTTGAAACCTGATCATGTTAATAACAAAACGTAATGCAAAAGTGTATCCTTGGTGGATACAATCTGAAATATTTGACATTTTATCCACAATTACGTTAAAGATATAATAAAGTGCGCAGTGAGTAGAAATGATTTAAGTTTTATTGTTTTTTGTTCACTGCAATAATTGTGTGGTTTATTATGATAGATTGTAGATTTTTAATGGTTTGTCGGTATTAGTAAATTGAGTTGATTTTAACGGGACTTGTAATAAAATAAGTAATGAATGTCGCTATCACAGAGATTGCGTTATTAAGTGTATAAAGATTGTGAGATTTATTTACGCAATACAGCTAAAAGTTTAAACATTGCTAAACTCGTGATGTTGTACTTAACATTTGACTTTATTGGTTTCTTAGAATGTATCGAATGAATGAATGAGTATATGGTTTGATGTTGATTGAAGCGTTTTTATAGAACAATGGTTTGTTAAATCTAAGACAGTATATGATGAAGTATAAAATTTAAAAGAATATAAAGGAATACATTTAATGCCTTGTAAAAACAGGGAAAAGAAGTTACATCGTAATATATCGATATATTTGGTCTGGCTTATTGTTAAAGTAGGTTTATATCAGTCGCACGTTCAAATCCGGTCAGACCAAAAAGTGTTTTTGGTTTTTTCTTAGGAAATTCTTAATAGCAGCCCGGAGTTTAGAAGTTTGGCGATGATTCACACCCTTAGAGAGCACGTAATGCCGTCGGTCCCGGTTGTCATTAACATCTACGGCAATCGTTATTGGGAAGTCAGTGCTCTCAAATTTCCTGACAAAGTAGTTCAACCTTCGAGTTTCAGAGAGAGTTTCAGAGAGTTTCAGAGAGAGAGTTTCCCTTAAGGCGCATTTTCATTAGTCGATAATTCGGTCGTTATACAGCAGGCGGGGAGTCCATAAGTATAATGTCCAAAGACATACCAAAAAAAATAAAAATATGCGAGGTAAAGAATATTCAACGCAAGCGGGCACTAACGACTAATGAAAACGGCTATCGCATGCTGGCCCTATGGCTTGTTTAAACAGAAATCTCCCGTACCCCGCATGCGGGCCCTATCGACTAATGAAAACGGCTATCGCATGCTGGCCCTATGGCTTGCCTAAACAGAAATCTCCCGTACCCCGCATGCGGGCCCTATCGACTAATGAAAACGGCTATCGCATGCTGGCCCTATGGCTTGCCTAAACAGAAATCTCCCGTACCCCGCATGCGGGCCCTATCGACTAATGAAAACGGCTATCGCATGCTGGCCCTATGGCTTGCCTAAACAGAAATCTCCCGTACCCCGCATGCGGGCCCTATCGACTAATGAAAACGGCTATCGCATGCTTTCCCAATGGCATGCTTGAACAAAAATCTCCCGTACCCCGCATGCGGGCCCTATCGACTAATGAAAATGAGCCTTTAGGGTTGCGGAAGTCCGATGCCAGTCGCTCCGTGGAAAAACTGATATTCAGGTAAAACCGATTGAACTAGTAGCCGACCCCAAATAATATTGAAAATAAAGGAGCATTTTCATAAGAGCCCGCATGCGGTGTATGTGAGTGTATCTATGTATATCTACGAGTGTATGTGTACGATTTTGTGGCTAGTATGTTTGTCTGGTTAACATAGTATAAAATTTGCCTAATCTAACATCAGGCTGATTTGCGTGAGATGTGTAAAATTACTTACAACTTATATAAATAATGATCTTATTCCTGCTTTGTGGAATGTCTACCTACGTAATTTTAAATTTTATATTGGAATGTTGCTGTAATTATTAGTAAATGTCCTTGCAATACAATTTAGTAAAATATAATTTTCGAGCCAACCTTGCTGCTTCCGTCCAATGTCCTGTTAAGAGACAAAATTATTCGTTCGGAATGAACGTCATCGATAAGTAGCATTCCTTTGAATTCTATAATGATTTGGTTAGGCTGTGAACATAGCCTAACTGGTCCAGGGTATGTAACTATTAGTTTCGTTTGATAATAATAACAAATATTTCGGACAACTTACACAAAACTTCGAAACAAATATTTGTGGACCACACAAACATTTGGTCCGACCTGGGAATCGAACCCGAGACCTCGTTCACAGCAGCCTCATACGCTACCGGCGCCACGGAGGCAGTCAAGGACTCGAAAACTAAATTTCATTTCATTCAAAGATACATAAATAAATATTTCGGACATCTTACACAGAACATCATCTAGTCCCAAACTAAGAAGAGCTTGTAATAAGATAACTCTTTAGTCTAGTCTAAGGATATTTAATAGTGGACTATTGAAGTATTGATCATGAGTAATTCAGTAGAAATTTTCTTTAACTATTGCGTCTTATTTTTAGCCAGTACTGTGAATAGATTCTACGCAGTTGTTAGTCGAAAACCATTTTATCGTTTTAATGTTTTTTATAGTTTGTTTAAATTGCTCTGTAAAAAGAATATTAAACGTTGTTACTAAAATTATAACTACGCTAGCTTTCGCCCACGGCTCTGCCCGCGTGTATCTCAATTATTGCAGTAAAAGTAGCCTATGTATTATTCTAATACTATTCTAAAATTGCACTATATTATAGCCTCGTAAGAAGCATACTTGAGTATTGCGTTGTGGTATGGCGTCCACACTATGCCACACATAGCCTAAGAATTGAGCGAATCCAAAAGCGTTTTTTGAATCATCTTGCCTATTCTAAGGGTATTGCAAAAAAAGAACTAAGCTACTTAAAACGTCTCAAATATTTCAAAATTGACTCCCTTGAAAAACGCAGAGATGCTTTTGATTTGCTATTCTTATACAAAATACTCAATAACAATATTGATTGCCCGAATCTGCTCTCAAACCCAGAAAACCAATAATGCTTCTACATCCCCCCTTTCTAAGAACAGTTTTAGGTTCCAACTCTCCTGTTTCACGACTTATTAAGAAATATAATCACTACTGTAATCAATTAGACATTTTTGGCACTACATTTCGGCGATTCAGGGTCCGAGTCCAGGACCTTACCACTGATTAACTATGTACTAATTGGTGTCCTCAATGGATAGCCACCAATGTACCCAGATTTATTTGCTCGTTTTTTGGACAAACTCTGTATAAAGTATTTTGTATATATATATGCATGTAGTGTTGACCTACATAAGTTGTACACTTAGATTAAGACTGTTCTGTCTTCTATTTTGTCTTGTATTAACGCATGTTTTAGTGTAACAACTACTGGTTAGCCAATAAATAAATAAATAAGCTATATTACTGTCAAATCCGTTCAGTTGTTTTAGCGTGAAAGAGCAACAAAAATACATACTCACAACCTTTCGCGTTTATAATATTGGTAAGGATGCAATGATAATCCAAAAATTTATATTTCAAATTTCAAATCTGAATTCAATCATTGTTTTTGCTGCCGTCAGAAATTAAATTTTTGGCAAACTGACAGTTGATCATGAAAGAAATCCAATCATGTTTTATTTAACATTGCGCAAATCCAGAACAAGATTGGAATAGGACAGGAAAATAAATAGTGATAGTGACTGAAGGTTTTCAGGGTTCAAAAACTTTTGTTTACCGATCAATTTAATCTAAATGCATCGATTTCACGATGCTGTTGATCTAATAGGCGGAGCTGCTGCGGAACAGTCATATTATCCTTTGATTATTAATCAAATATATTATCATAATATAATTTTACATACTTTTGTTCGTTGTTTGTTGTTAATTTGTATAGCATCCATAATACAAGCTTTGCTTAGTTTGGGAATAGATCGCGTTGTGTGTAAGATGTCAGAAATATTTATATCTAATTAATATATAATTTTGTCATATTTATAAACTCTTAATTTATTATTCAAGCAATTAAAATAAAAAGCGAAAGTGCACCTTGTTTGAGTTGGTATCAGTAGTAACAATTTTATGAGGAAATCTGATAAATTATTAGAGAGATAATTTATGGCACAAAGTCATATAAGTAGCTCTACTTCTTAAACCCGGTTGCCAGTTTAAAGCACCAACACATATAATTTTTCACCGCCGTTTATATGGCCCGACACTCATTTATCGCCTTATTCCCAAATTGGTACGGATGGCGAGGGAATTAATACTCGCAACTTATAGCTTAACTAAGTAATTTATTACTCGGTAGCAATTCAAGTTGCTGACTGCACAGGAATCTGTATTAAGAATTTCTCGGGATTCTGTTTTTCAAATGGTATAAGGCTCAAATATAGCGCCCATAGACTTGACTGTCTCGGTGACCCTTGGTTGGCGTATGCAGCTGCTGATCAAGAGGTCTCGGGTTCGATTTCCGGGTCGGACCAAATGTTTGTGTGATCCGCAAATACTTGTTTCGGAGTTTTCTATGTATAGTGTGTATGTATTTACAAAAAAATAAGTATGTTTATGTATTTATATCAGTTGTCTAGTACCAATAATACAAGCTGTGATTAGTGTGGGACTAGATGGCGTTGTGTGTAAAATGTCCGAAATATTTATTTTTTTCTTTATATATTTATCTATAGGCCTGGCAAACTGTGTGTGTGTATGAGGGAGCTGGATGCGAGAAGACCAAAACCAATCAGAGTGTCGAGCAATAGTAGAAGCTTATGTACAGCAGTGGACTGCAAATTGCATGTGATGCTGATGGCATTTAAAGTATTTTGTAATTATATACATCGCCACATGGTTAGCCATTTGATAAGACACGACAATCGCTTTAAAATCATACCGGAAAGAAAGATAGATGATAAAATAAAACGAGGAAAGCCTAGATCGGCGTACATATTATTATGGCAAGTAAAGGAGAAAGAAGTGGCGATTCCTCCACTGACAAAAGCCTGACCCTTAATTGAGAAGAGGATAGACAAAATAGATAGAGAATTCATTAATTCAATTCTATCTACTGATAATTCTATTAAAGGTCATGTCGAATGCCATCTTACAATTCCTTTATTGTATTACCTTGCTTTTTAACCGACTTCAAAAAAAGGAGGAGGTTCTCAATTCGTCGGAATCTTCTTTTTTATTTTATGTATGTTCAGTGATATTTTCGTCGTTTATAAACCGATTTCAAAAATTCTTTTTGCATTGGAATAGGCGTAGCTTACAGGTGGTCCCACCGTCACCATATCGGGCTCTGATGATGGGATCCCAAGGAAATCGAGGGAACTCCTCAAATATCATAGGCACAATTGTCGCGATTTGGGTTCTCGGATCAGTTTTACTCTGAAGTTCGGTTTCTTTTTGTTAAAATTATCATCTTTTAGTATTTACTAGCTTGTTTTTAGTTGGGTCGTGGCCTTATTATTTTCTTTCCTTTAGGGGCGAAAGGAGATGTAACATTTGCACATATTATTTTGGAAAGGAAAAGAAGAACATCACCCTTAATGGAGTGTGAGAGTGGAAGTTCAATGACACAGAAGCATAACGCCCCAATGAGAGTGGTGACCCCTATTCCAATTCTATTCATGCTTTCCATCAGACAGAGTAAAGTCAGTTTGGTGGACTTAAATATAATAAAGAAAACACTTCTCATTAGGGTAATATTACAGTTCTATTGTATCTTTTTCTTAATAATTATATACTTATATATGTTCTTGTAAGTTATTACATATTATACAGTTTTATATGTTAGTTATCTGATCTTATACATTTTGTAGCGATATCATGCTTTATGTGACACATTAATGCAGAGTTGCATTTGATTACATTGAAGATTATAAATAACAGACATGCATTAAATAAATACTTCGGACAACTAACATAGTTCCAAACTAAGTAGGGCTTGTACTATAGATACTAGACAACTGATATGAATATATAATATGTATATTATTAAATATTATATAATTCGGACATTTTACACACAACATCATCTAGTCCCAAACTAAGCAGAGTTGGTCTTATGGGTACTAAACAACTGATAGAAATACTTCAACATACTTTTTTTTTGTAAATACATACATATTATATATAGAAAATATCCAGACTCCGAAACAAATACTTGTGGATCACACAAATATTTGGTCCGACCCGGGAATCAAATCCTGAGACCTCTTGATCAGCAGCCGCATACGCTAACCAATTTATAAATATTATACATAGAAAACACCTAAACTCCGAAAGAAATATTTGCATATCACACAAATATTTGGTCCGACACGGGAATCAAACCCAAAACCACAGCAGTCGCATACGCTACCATCGTGCCACCGCGACATTAATTATCCCCGATGGAATACAATACCGATAGAATATATTTTTAATATTTTTGTGTAAATGTATATTCTTTCATATTACATCCCTACTAATATTATAAATATGAATGTAAGTATATTTGTTACGCTTTCACGCGAAAACTACTCAACCCGTCATCATGAAACTTTGTACAATTATTCTTGGAGGATAACGTGGTAACTGAAATATACACGGGCAGAGCCGCCGGTAAATAAAGAATCTTCAATTTACATAAATAATATCATTCATTATTTTATTTATATGCATAAATAAATTAAATTACGTGTATAATTTATTTTAATAAAGAGAATAATAATAATAAATTTATTCTGCATTATACAGTTTGAGATTATAATGTTTATAGTTAGACCCTCATTTTAAGTAAGTAGTTCCTGTGTTAGAAAACTGTGTACATTTTGATCTAAATTTATTCATCATCATCAACAGCCTTTAACAGTCCATTGCTGGACATAGGCCTCTCCTTAGAAAGGAGGTATTGGCCTACTATACCACGCTGGCCAGACGGGTTGGTACAGGGTTGGTTTCAAGTTTTCCTTCTCTTTGCATTGATGTTGTCTTGCGTAGTTTATCCCTTAGTCGCCTTTTACGACACCCGCGGGATGAATAGGGGTGGTGCCATTCTGTATTCTTAATCCGTCACGACATGGACAAGTTTATATATAATAAATGGTAACTAAAAATCTTCAAGTGTATTTAGAAATGTAATTTATGTGTATATTTCATTTAATAAAGATAACAATAATAATAAATTTATTCTGCATTATACAGTTTGATATTATAATGTTTATAGTTAAACCCTCATTTTAAGTAAGTAGTTCCTGTGTTAGAAAACTGTGTAAATTTTTATCTAAATACTTTAATTTTTATAAAAACTAGTGTTTTACTGCATCGCCGGCCGCGTGTTATCACAATAAAGCGTAGTTTATGTCCTGCCTCAATAATCAAAGATCTCCATGCCCAATTTTATTAAAATGTAGCATTTTAGACGTTGAAAGCGTAACATAGAGACGGACAAAGTTCTTCTTTTTCCTAACATTATTTCCAATATTATTTGGTTTATTATTAGTTCAACTGGTTTTATCTGAATATCAGTTTTTCCACGGAGCGACTGGCATCGGACCACCGAAATCCTAAGGGAGAACTGAAATTCGAAGGTTGAACAAGTTGTCAGTAAATTTGAGGGCAATGACTTCCCAATAACGATTGCCATAGATGTTCATGACAACCGGGATCGTGCTTTACGTGCTCTCCGAGGCACGGGCGTGAATCACCGCCTAACTTCCAAACTCCGGTCTGCTATTAGGAATTTACTAAGAAAAACCCAAAAACACATTTTGTCCAGTCACCGAAATTCGAACCCGAGACCTCTTGATTAGCAGTCGTATACGCTATCCTCTAGACCAACGAGGCAACGAGAGACGGACAGTTACTTTTGAATTTATAATATCATAGTAAAAAGTAGGTATGCTGTATGGATGTGCATGTATCCACTATTGATTTGGATACGGATATAGTCAAACAAATTATAATGGTTTAGCTATGGTGACTACAACATATCGCTCGAGCGAAAAACATACAGCAGCTCCATATACTGAAGAAACACTGAACTACGGAAAAACTAATCCTGAATCGCGATATAGAGATTCACGCGCCGATTAGCATGTAAATAACCGCCCAACGTCAACCGTTGGGCCGTGGCCAGCTAGGCATGATCACCTCGCCTGGTCGGAGGAATCTCCCTTTCTGTTGTAGGAACACGATACCCATTCTTCCACACAGTTAAGTAGATTTTTAAGGAAAATACAAACAGGAAACTATTGGGTTTCATTTCCTTGCTGCCTAATACTAGTATAATTACATTAATATCGATTATTCTATAAATTGCAATGTATTTTTTGAAATGAAAAGCGAATTATATATCTATAAATATTTAAGGTTTATAATAATAAAGAATCTATATTTCCTTCGCCACTATTCACATTTATTATAGTTACGTAGAATTCTGATACAGTTTCGGTAAGATTATTTTCTTCGAATATCTGACACCTCACAAAGAAGGCACCAATTAAAAGTATCGTTACAAAGACTATAGGGGTCTGACAGAAAAACCAACTGCTGAAAAACAACAATATCATAAACATTGAAAACTAAATGTAGGTATTATAGTAACACTAACAATAGCAAATAATAAAAAAAACAATCATTACAATGCAAACTCTAACAAAAGTATTGCAAAAACTGTTAGTATAATACCTGTTATATTTTTTGGGTCAACTACAATGATTGAGGTTTGTTGTGTTTTTGTCTAGATACACTATTTGAAATTAGAAACATACTTATTAAGAATAAACGAAGATACAACAAAGTAAATACGCAGGCAACACTATGATATTTAATAATTACTGGCAATTAAAAAGAAAAACATGCAAAGGTAACAATTAATAAACTCACCTGACTCACGATCGTAGTGAAGGAAATAAAAAAAAGAAACACAAATTAATGGAACACTATTCCCGCGCAAATCTCAAATTCAAAAATGTCTGTTTGACAGTAGTGAAGAAAAATGGTTGACACTGGTTATTTAAAAATGAAATATTTCATGTATTATGTTTATTTTTATTAAACAGCACTGGGTGTCAAAATGCGAGATTTTGCTAGCAACGAGTGCATCAGTTTGTGCGGTACAGTAATGAATGGTAGCGAGGTGCTCGCTTGAACGGCTTTGGCGGTAAATGTGTGTCTTGATGTGATTGGTGCTGCATAGCTTGATACTTTCGGGTAAGTAAGTTCGCGCGTCGACATAATTCGTTTCATATACTTTATTACGCGTCATAAACTTTTAATTTTTTTATGACTCATAGAGCAATAATAAATAAAGTGATGATGAACACTTAGACAATTAAAATACAAGTTCATTGGGTATACCATTACCATTCCGTTTTTCTTTAGTATTTTTTTTTGTATTTTCTTTTAATTTATAGAAATCCTTAACTTTACTAATTTAACTAATAATATTGTAAATTAAATGTTGAAGTAACTTTTTCTATCTGTCCAGCTTTCACGGCAAAAGTAATGAACCGAATTAAATGAAATTTGGTAAACAGATAGTACAATACAGCATAGACAGCCTCAGAAAGCCTACTTATACCGCGATAACCAACATACACACGGGTGGAGCCGTAGGCGAAAGCTAATAAGAAATAAAGGATAGATAAGATTTAAATTCATCATCATCAGCCTATCGCAGTCCACTGCTGGATATATCCTGTAGTGGACTGCGATAGGCCTTTGGCGATTGGTGGCTTTCGCTGACGTCAGTTAGTTCAATCTAAACAACCAAAAATACATATATGAGTGCAATATTTCGTAAAAGATAAATTGAAAAAATATTCGAAGTTGGCATAATACCATTTCCATTTATCCATTTACCGTTCATTATGAAATGTGTTACAAAAAAGGTGTGAATATAATATATAGATATCATATATCCATATTTATGTATATTCCAGATCATTATATATCATCAATCACCATCATCAATCAGCTGTTGAACATACACTCGTTACAATATATGGCATATCGTACCATCCTTTTTAGGGTTCCGTAGCCAAATGGCAAAAAACGGAACCCTTATAGATTCGTCATGTCTGTCTGTCTGTCTGTCTGTCTGTCCGTCCGTATGTCACAGCCAATTATTTCCGAAACTATAAGAGCTATACTGTTGAAATTTGATCAGTCGATGTATTCTGTGAACCGCATTAAGATTTTTACAAAAAAAAAGAAAAAAAACAATACATTTTGGGGGTCTCCATACTTGGAACTGAAACTCAAAAATTTTTTTTTCATCAAACCTATACGTGTGGGGGTATCTATGGATAGGTGTTCAAAAATGATGTTGAGGTTTCTAATATCATTTTTTTCTAAACTGAATAGTTTGCGCGAGAGACACTTCCAAAGTGGAAAAATGTGTGTCCCTGTAACTTCTAAAATAAGAGAGTGATAAAACTAAAAAAAATATATGTTGTACATTACCATGCAAACTACCAACGAAAATTGGTTTGAACGAGATCCAGTGAGTAGTTTTTTTAATACGTCATAACTCGTTACACGCAATTTACCTTTCATCCAATCAATACACTAGTATAAAAACATCGATGAAAGTTACAACGAACTACAAGAACTGATGTTACTTGCTGATACGGAACCCTTCATGGGCGAGTCCGACTCGCACTTGGCCGCTTTTTTAATAACTTCATTAATATAGACATTTATAATTGTATACTGTGTAAAGAGATAAAAATAGGACACGGATCATGAATAAATTTATAACTTTGAATTTTTTGACAGGCAGTATTTCAAATAATCGAAACCAATTGATTTGATGAAAAGGAAATTTTAAAGGAAATAAATTTTATTTCCGGAATACAAAGTGCCAGAAAATATATTTAAAAAAACACTGTCAATTACACTATGTCCAGCAGTGGACTGTTGAAGGCTGTTGATGATGATGTAAATTACAAGCACAATGTGTACATTTCCATAAATTAAAAAAAAACATATTATTTATGAATTAAGAAGTAGTGAAAAAAATTAAACATGACCACTCCTAGATTCTAGTCATGCTTGCCATAAGGCAGAGTAGAGTCACTTTGATGGATGTGGATGCAAGGGTGTTGAGTCCCTCCAACACAAAAGGTGGATCCTCTGAACAGGCTAGGTGATCATAGCTGATGGGTCAAAGGTTGATGTTGGGTAGTTGTGTATATACTATTCGGTGCGAGAATTTTTATATCGTGATTCAGGATTAGTTACTCCATGGTTCAGTATCTCTTCAGTATATCTAGATGGCGCTGTTGTATATTTTCGCTTGTACTGTATGAGGAAGTCGCCACAATGGACACTAATTAATTTAAAAGTTTATGTGGTATTCTAGTTCTTCTACAAATGTCAAATTTTCTTAAGGAGTTCTGAATTCTTCCCTTAAGAACGCAAAAATATTTCAAAAAGTTGAATTTAATACGACAAGTATCAAATCAGTGTAGTTGGAGTATGTAGTGTAGCGGTCTGTGTAGTCGAATCGACTTGGCATTTCGGCTGACAAAACTCCTGCGCTGAAGTTAAATAGTATGGAAGGAGTTTTTATAGTCTATTACGTAGAGTATTGTACTACGCTGTTGAATTTGTTGTTTTTTTAGACCGGCGCCATTTGGCTGGAATTTCATATGCAAATTAGATAGCCTATATTTATAATGGTTTTATTTCTTATTTCCTGTTATGTTAAGTCTATTATAGCTAACATTAAGGTTTAGTTTGAAGTTACAATTAGTCCTGCCCCTAGTCAAGTTGCAAAACTTTTTCGTTCTGCAATCGTTGACGCCTTTAATCTCTTCTTTGATTGGCTAATGTCACTCAGTCACGTAATCAAAACATAATATTAGTCAATCTAAAAAAAAACAATAGTTTTAAAAAACTAAACAAACACGCTTTTAAACTATTGGGTGCATTCTGAAAATATTTCGATAACGTCGCTCCACGCTTTGTTACATTAAAATGGTTATAATAAACATGTTCCACAAGATAATGGTTTATAAAATTAAAATTAATTACACAAAAATAATTAAAACAACTTCTCAATAGACAAGCTATCGGAGGTGAATACATTAAAATTATTTTCTACTTTTAAGTTCAAAAGCGTGTTTGTTTAGTTTTTAAAACATTTTTTTTCTAGACTAGAAAAGACTAATTTATTTAAAAAGTTTTTTTTTGTTTTTTTTTCTAATTAGTGTATTGTCATCGGTTCTCGATAAATCTACAAAGTTTGAACGAAATCTGGCCTTTAAAAGTGGGTCAAAATCGCACCCAAAAGAAGTCTGTTACAAACAAACATACAGGTGAAGCTAATATAAAGCGTGTAAAAAGAGAATAGATGCATCAACGATTTCTAAACGAAAAACACTTGCAACTTGAATATTGGGTCTTGTTAACTTTTGCCTCAGGTCATATCCAGGGCAGGTATATTTATTTATACTTCCTGCAAATACATTGCATAAGACGGACTATATAATGTTCTGCTTATCATAGGTTTCCAACTAATGCTTAAATTTCCAGTGCACCTTTAATTTTTTTCCTATCATAGGTGTTTTTACTTTTATCTACCTTCCCATTTCATTTCAATTCTAATTTTTTAGATGGTGGTGGAAATATCGCGGTGGTACCTGAAGATGTTGTGGTTTAACCTTTAGAGGGAGAAGCTAGTCTAAAAAAATCGGACAAGTGCGTGTCAGGCCACGTACAGGAAAGAGTTCCTCAGTCACCCATAATCCGTTATAGTTTTCCTTCAAAGTTCATTATATGGAACACCATCACGAATTTTACCCGATTTTTTGAGCCAGCCGTTTAGCTTTTAGAGGGGGGGGGGACGCCCTGTTTTTTCAAAAAAGTGACCTTTAAAGTGGAATTTCTCGCAAACGAATACCTGAATTAAAAAAAAACATCTTAGAAACCCTTTATTGATTTTAAAAGACCTATCTAATGATACCCCACGCGATGGGGTAGCCACGAGAAATAATTGACATCCCCACTTTTCGTGTGGGGGAGGTACTCCAAATAAAAATATTTTTCATAATTTTATTGTAGCACTTTGTCGACGTTATTACAACACATATTCATGCAAATTTTAATCTTTCTAGCACTAACCGTTTGGACGGTAAGTCGAGGACGGACGGACGGACAGACGGACATGACAAATCTATAAGAATTCCTAGTGATATACTTCGGAACCCTAAAAACAGTATCCTAAATTACTTTTTCTATCCTCAGTTAACCGTTGACGACTATAATTATTATTGTGGTCCCTTATTACGTAATGAAGACTTGAACACTGACTGCATGCGTGCTTATGATACAATTATCGGCGTTGGCCCCCTTTGTTTTTTTGGTGCTATAATATTCCCACGGATTACACCACTTTGTGGCTATGTCAAACTTGAACCGACTAAATCCGCACGCCGTCTCTTGTACTATGAGCCGAGGAACGTCCAGGTATACCCTCGAAAGGAAGTCCCTAGAGGCCCTGCCCCCCTGCCAAGTTGTAAACGTTTTTCGTTTTCTATTCAATTCTCTTGTTTCATTTGTAGTATATAGGTATTCGTGTAGTATAGGTATGTTGTATAAATAACTGGGCTGTGGCTATTATTTTGTTTTGATCACGTGACTGACTGATATTAGCCAATGAAACATGAGAATACAAAAGTAGAATAGCTAGCTGGGGACCTAAACGATGACCGTCGAAGCTTAGCAGTCAGTGTCGGTAACCACTAAATGACTAGAACAGCAGTTTTTTAGCAAAAACTTTACATAACATAGAATGAAGTCATTTCCGTTGTCTGCTACCTTAGATTTATTAGATTACTCATCGGATTTTATTGCAATGAATAAAGAAAACGATTTATATGTCTAATACATGCATATTATAGTAGAGGAGATCCGAGAATGTCAAAGACTTCCGTGCGAAGTCGGTACGAGTCGCTAGTATACTATAAACATGATAGTTTTACAATTTAGAGGTAGTAGAGACACGTCGATTTCAGCGCGAACGGGACGGCTCGACTGTGGCAGTACTACCCTCACACAATTAGGGGTCGGCTACGAGTTCAACTGGTTTTACCTGAATATCAGTTAATCCACGGAGCCAATGGCATTAGAACTCCGCAACCCAAAGGGAGAACTAAATTTCGTAGATTAAACTAGTTGTCATAAATTTGAGGGCACTGGCTTCCCAATAACGATTGACATAGATTTTCATGACAACCGGGACCGACGGTTAAAGCGCTATTCACACATTTCCGGGTCAGATCTATCCGTGTTCAGAGTTGTCCGTTTTAGTGTTCCCGTCAGGGACGTGCCATCAGTCACCCGTGTTCACACATATCAGCGAAATCGGTACCAGTGTAATCGGTTTCTTTCTTGATATACTTCACGATGTCTTTGTTTAACCAAGAAGAGTTAGCAATGATTGCAATAGCGCTAGACGAAGAAGAAGCAGATGACCAAGAAGACTATCAGCAGGCAATAAAACGTATTTGGGTATGCGAGCTGTGGGAAGATAGAGAAACTGCAGGAGAATATTACACATTATGCCAGAAACTCACGAGACACCCTAAATATTATTATGATTACTTCAAAATCGGATAGCACTGTCAGAGCGTCCGTGCGACCCAGCGTGCTCCGGGACACTGACGTCTGACACGGAGCTGTGTGAACAAGTTCATACAATTTGTATGTAACCGATTTTTTGCCCGTCCCTGACGGAACACGGCCGGGACGAGTTCCCGGAAATGTGTGGATAGCGCTTTAACGTGCTTTCCGGGCTGCTATTAGGAAATTCGTAAGAAAAACCCAAAAACACTTTTTGGCCCGACCCAGGATTTGAACCCGAGACCTCTTGATTAGCAGTCACATTAGCTATCCACTAGACCAACGAGGCAGTCACACTATCAGGTTTAAATAAAAAAAGTTTAGCATCAGTCTGGTAACTGTGTGTGAAATACCTTAGGTTATGATTACTATCACTACATATTATAAAACAAAGACCTCCGCCACGTTTGCATGTCTGTCTGTTCGCGATAAACTCAAAAATCACTGCACCGATTTAAATGAAATTTTGTACCCAGATAGTATAAAGACTGAGAAAGGACATAGGCTACTTTATACCGCAATATAAAAGCGGGCGCTGCTGCGGACGAATGCTAGTTGTATATATATGTAACTAATAGACAGACCCTGATGATCTGGGGGATAAAAAAGATTAGGGAGTTGATATATGTATATATAAAGTTAGAGAATATATTTGAATGCTCTAATGAGTAAAGGTCGTGTTTTTGCCGTATTTAGTATACAGAGCAATTAATTACTACAAAATAACTTTAAACACATTCCTTGACACATTTTGTCTGATTTATATTAAACATTTAAAGGTTATAATTTTCGAAAACAGATGTTTAATATAGAATGTTGAAGTGTTCGAATATTACAATTTGATTCGTTTTAAGTTTCTATCTTGATGAAATTTTGTTTTTCCACATCTTAGGGGGAAAACAAGCAGAAGAGTCGCCTGATGGTAATAGACTACCAACACTCATGGCCACCTGTAACTCCAGTGTTACAATTGCATTACTGCCTTTAGAGTGCCCCTAAAATTAAGACGATGTCACGCAACTCGGCTTTAGTCGCCGGTTTGTGCACGATAGGAGGAAGATATTTATACTAAATCACGAGAGTTTACAAGAAGGTTATTGTTTTAAATAATCAATATACAATTAGTACAAGGGATAGTTCGCGAGCACGTTAGGGCGTGGGCTCTTGAGAGTTTGGCCGGTGATGCCTCCCGGTAAGAGGAGACACTTATCTTGAGTCGCGGACGCAGCAGAAAAAGGCCGGGCTCGAGGCGCGCGCTGTTTTTATAGCTGCGCGGAGAAGCGGGGAGACGCTCGCCGGCTGGCGGGGAACAAGGCAGTGTAGCCACGTTACAACGGAGAAGGAATAAAAAGAAAAGGGTGAGGGGAGGTTCACTAAATTAAAATCGAATTTCAAGGTAGTAAAGCCTTGATGATTTCAGTACGAACGTACCCGTTTGACCAGCGTGGTCCCTCTCACAGAAGACCAATCTAAAATGGCAGCATTAGCTAGCTTGTTTCATTGGTGAGTGCAAGGACGGTGGCCCAATAATGCAGAGGTATCTCTCTAGGCTCATAGTTTTGGTCACCTACTAGTGTATTCGGCAAATCTCATGCCCTTAATCATCAATTAACTATACTCTAACCGTCTCCTAACGTAGATAGACCCTAACATTTAATAAACATCTATGCAATTAAGAGTTCCTAATTCTCTTTAAGTAGGCTCTTAAAATTAGAGGGATGTTGGTGAAAAGACTCACTCAGTATCACTTCCGTAAGATTGAGTTATGTCTCGAAATCGGCTCACACAAGGTTTTGCATATATTAAGTCAGGGGTGTCCAGGGACAAATTGAACATTTGACATTAATTTAATAATGTCTCCAAGGCATTATACGTATTATCATATAAATAAATAATTTTAAAATGAGCAGAAACTTATAATATACTTTGTTCTGTACTGGTCTATACCATTTTTTTACGCGGCGAATGCTTTTCGCACCGTACGCTCCGTGGGAGCGACGAAGGGCGCATGTGGGACTCCCGGCAAACCGGTCTACTCACTAAACCCCGCGGCAGCCTAAGTCGGTAGTCAGGAGGAACTTCAGGAACGCATAGGCGGCTTTTGGAGTTCCCCTTGCGTACTGCGTACCCCATGATTGAGGTACATCCAGGGTAAAGTACATTACCCTTGGGGCAGAACGATGTCTCGCCTCTTACCATTTTACATAGTAAAAGGTGGAACACCGACCCGCCTTAGTCGACACCCCTGACCGCACCGGGGTGTCACCTGTCTTGGGTCCGTTTTGTTGCGGTCACATCTACTATTACTCTATACCTATGCGATACAGTGGTATAGCAATAATCTACAAAGTCTGAATCTAATAACTGACCATAGGACAAATTTATGTGATCAAAAAGCTTACTCCATACAAATCAGCCTATAGTCGCTTATGCGTCTATAGGTAAGCTTCCCACGGCGAACTGTGATGCAATTCTAGTGTCTAATGTCAGAGGTGCTCGTTTTTTGTACACCGTTAGCCCTGCACAAATGCTATGTGTGGCAATTCATAACCGAGTAGCGATTTCATAAGCTGAAGCGAGAATGGCATCAAAATTACAGACTTAATTGATGTGTGATCGATTTATATTTTTAGATTTTAGTAAATAAAACTTACAATTTGTTCTTCCTATTATACTTTATTATCTAATGTCTTATAAATGTTAAGTTAGTATTGTAAAAGCCAAAGGTCTAATGTCAAAGATTATTATCTTTATCTTTTCTACGGAATTGGTATGTGAACTTTGCACATACAAGTATTCCAAAGTGTATTTATAAAGGTTCTGTATTTTATCAATGCTTGGTCTTTATATCTTCAATTATTTTGAAATTTTCACAATATCAAGGGACATATTTGTTGTGTTGACATTAGTGTTAGTCTCATACATAACAAAATATTTTGAGAGTTCGATTTAGGACGCCAAATAAAAATATTTTAAGTATTTACAATATTTTATAAGTTTTTTCATGTTGATGAATGTAGCCCGTGTGGTGACGGATTAAGAATACAAAGTGTCACCACCCCTATTCATTCCCTGGGTGTCTTAAGAGGCGACTAAAGGAACAAAATAAGCAGCTAACATCACTGCCAAGAGGAGGAAAACTTGAAACAAACCCTTTACCAACCCGTCTGGCCAGCGTGGTATAGTAGGCCAAAGCCTCCTTTCAAAGTAGAGGCCTATTGCCAGCAGTGGACTGTTGAAGGCTGTTGTTGATGATGATGATGATGAATGTTAAACGGCCATGTTTCTTTTTGTAATTTTCATCTTTCTTTGTTTTGTTTACGATAATTACAATAGACATAAAATCGTATGAAGTAGTTTGGCATTATAAAAAATATTAGATTCATATGAAACAAGCTTTATCAATGGCATCTACACACAGGTTTCGTGACTACTCCTAGATAACTACGAGTATAAACTCGTACTTTTAATAAGTATATTCATTCTGCGTCAAAAAATACTTAGAAATCCATACTAATATTATAAATTTGAAAGTAACTGTTTGTCTGTCTGTTACACATTCACGGATAAGCTGCTTAACTAAGATTGTAGCTTGGAGATGGACATAGGTTTGTGGGTTCTGCTGTGTGGGTGTAGCCTTAGTATTACGACGGGAGTCCTAGTAGGACGGGGAAACAAGTGATCAACACTAGATTGTAATACCAACTCATTTTATTAACAATATGTATCGACTTAAATATTATAACTCCGTGTAACGTATCTGTGCGTGTGTGCATTTGGTCATTGAACTTTATACATATAATGCAATAATTAATAACGGATGCTAAGTACATTGACACGGATTACTACAATACTCTCCCCCTTGGAAAATTAATTGGCACAATTAATTATAGAAAAACAATAAAATTACAAATAAAATATTTGGTGACCTTTTGATAACAAGAATAAACGAATACAATGAAAAACAATAACAGAAAAATAAAAAAATTACAATAAAAAAAAAATTAAATATAGGTTCAAGTAAATTGTTAAAAATCTTACAAACATTTACACAAATGATGAAATATTATATACAAAATCGGACTACTGGTTTGCTGACTCTGCCGGACTTGGTCGCGTACGGTGGCGTCGTGTGTCCGTCAGCTGTTTTCGCATTTTTGCCTTGTGGATTTTCTGCAGTCTGTGCGTTTTGAGGTTCATCGACATCTTGTACTATAAACGCTGGCTTTAAGCGATCGATAGAAATAACTGCGATGCGATTAGGCAATTGTATCTTGAAATATTTTTCGTGACGTTCCAATACTTTGTACGGACCTTCGTATGGTGAAACCAAGGGCTTTTTCACAGCATCTGTCCTGACAAACACATAACTGCATGTGTTCATGTCCTTGTATACAAAAATGTTTTGCTTGTGGTTGTGGTTATTTGAAATCGGTTTGGTGTTCTGAATGGAGCGCTGTAGATCCTCCACATACGATTCAGGTGAAATGTTGTCAATCTTCTTACTTTCATCAAAGAAAATCCCGGGTAATCTGACATTGGTACCATACACCATCTGAGCTGGGCTTACTTCGCATCCTTGGCGGAAGGTGGTTCGCAGTCCCAGTAATACGGTGGGTAGCTCCTGCGACCAATCTCTGGCATTTCCTCGTGCAATAATAGCAGTCTTCATAGTTCTATGCCATCGTTCGACTATCCCGTTGGATTGGGGGTGATAGCTAGTGGTTCTAATTTTCTTGATTCCCATTAACTTAGCCAGTGATGTGAAAAGGTTGGATTCAAATTGACGTCCTTGATCTGTTGTCATCCTGATAGATCACGTCGGGGTCACCACTGTGGGTTCTGCTGTGTGGGTGTAGCCTTAGTATTACGACGGGAGTCCTAGTAGGACGGGGAAACAAGTGATCAACACTAGATTGTAATACCAACTCATTTTATTAACAATATGTATCGACTTAAATATTATAACTCCGTGTAACGTATCTGTGCGTGTGTGCATTTGGTCATTGAACTTTATACATATAATGCAATAATTAATAACGGATGCTAAGTACATTGACACGGATTACTACAGGTTAATTTTGTCGCAATACCCTACTAGGAAGCAGAGAGTAGGTTGAACTATTTAAGACGATTAAGGAAGGGAAAGTTAAAAATTAAAAATATTTTATATTTAAAGTTTATTTTTTTTAGCCTATCCTAAAAGGGAAGCATTATGTACGTATTAATAATTTAACTATTACGTACTTATAAAATTAAATCTCTTAGTAATATAAGCAGAAGTGAAGGTAAACAATACAGGAATCAGCGGGATGCAATGTCAAAGTTTAATGTCAAAGATGCATCTTTTTGTTTACCGTTAACTATGTAAATGTCGTGTGGTTTAAATAAAATTTTGAAGCGGGTAGACAAAAAAGAATTAGCCTTTAAAGAATTTTGATAATGTTTACATAATCAGACGTACAATGGATTTGCCGATATATAAATTTTATTAATCATCAATAGTACACATGATTTTATCTTTATGTTTTATACTGAAAAGGCCAATGCCAAAACTAATTATTGTTCTTCAATAACAAGGTTTATGTCCACAACTGCTACAAGACTAGTTAGTGAATATACAGCTAATAGATATTATATTATCTACTTCTGAACCTATTCAAAGGCAACATAAACTCAGAATTTAAAAGAAAAGAAGTTCAAAGGCTAATTTCAGCATAAAAATGAAATTTGGTCCAAGTCAAGAGCGATTGATGACTAAATTAATCATGAATAACTAAATTAATTCAGTCGAAATATTTGAGAATATTTTTTGAAGTCATTTTAAAGATAATTATTTTTCCAAAACTGTCCATAAATTATACAGTTATATTAAATTTACTTTCAATTCAAAAGACAAACACCAGAGTAATATATCCACAGTTTATTATGCACGATCTTCTTATCTTCCTTTTCATCTTGTTCTTGAAATACTTAATGCGACAGACAAACGCTAGTATAAAAAAGGTTATTATAGTTTCGTTTTTTTATACTTTGATCTAGATGACGAGAGTTATAAACAGCTTTTAAAGACCTTTTGGTTCCGCTACATCTTATCACTTAAACTTTATATAGCGGGGCTTCGCAGAGATCGTAGCGATAACACTGCCTTTGTACCATCCACAAAGGTCTGTATCGGTCGCGATTGTCTCATTGTGAATAGCGATGACAGAATTAGATTTTTGTTTAACTGTACTTGTCAGAAGTACAATTTGATATGGTACGTCTTTTAAATTTATTTCTAAATGCAGAATTAATTTTCATGATATCATAATTTCAGAACATCCTCTGATAAACATTATTGTACTCTATACATGGGAGTCCCATTTTTATAAGGCGTATGAGCTGATTTTTACACGCTTTATATTAGCTTCACCTTTATGTTTGTATGTTTGTAACCGACTTCTTTGGGCGCGATTTTGACCCACTTTAAATGGCCAGATTTCTTTTTAACTTTGTAGATTTGTTGAGAACCGATGACAATACACAAATTTGAAAAAAAAGTGAAAAAAAAATTATTTTACAGATTAGTCTTTTTTATTCTCTTTTTACTCACTCACGCTTTTTTCTTAGCTTCACCTGTATGTTTTTAACCGACTCCTTTGGGTGCAGTTTTGACCAACTTTAAACGGCAAGATATCGTTCAAACTTTGTAGATTTATCAAGGATCGATGACAATACACTAAATTGAAAAAAAAGCTAAAAAATATTTTTTTATTAGATTAGTCTTTTTCATTCTCTATTGTAAATCTGCAACACGGTGTACAAATAAAGAGTTTTATATCTATCGATTTGAATTATGCTGAATGGATCAGTATTATACCACGGTCTTTTTGTATCGGAGTCGGCCAATATGACTCTTTTCTGCCTGATAGAAAACATGAGTAGAAGCTACGAATGAGGGACCCCATACTTAGTAGGAATGCAATTTATTATTATTAAAACCGATGTTAACAAATAAATTCATTGCTTTAACCGTGTGATCATACCCACAGTGGGGTCCATATCCTAAAATAGTAATAAGCATTGTAACGGAAACTAACGTGTAATAGGTACTAAAAAATACTAACACCCTTTGAAATATCATATTAAAGGATATGGAATAAATGGCTTATTATTCTTATTATATAACCGTGTGATTGAGTTTATCGGAGGTCCAATCCCCTCCACCGCTAATTTGAAAAAAAGAAGGTGGTAACGAATTTGAATCACTTGAATTTATTTGTTGGGCGTTGTAGTCATTTACCAACATTGGACCCATTTGCTTCTTCAATTTGCGTCTGGTGGTTCTAGTTTGTTTGTTGTTTCTTTCATAATCATTATTAACAATCGACAATGTCAATAATCCACAATTTAATCCCAATGCTGGGTTCCGGTCTCCCTCGAAAGAGTTCCTTTTGACGATCTTTATTTGTTTAAAGGACCTAAAGATCGTACACTTTATTACATAGATATGTATATGAGAAACGTAACGAAAAATATATGTAATCGGTCTCAATCCATGATTGGTTCATGTTATTACAAACCAAGTCTTTTTTATTTATTATCATATATATTATCATATTTATGAATTTTAGTACATTTTTTCTACCTAGCCTTATGTCCCAGTATTATTTGGGGTTGGCTACTATGAGTAGTTCAACCGGTTTTGCTTGAATATCAGTTTTTCCACGGAGCAACTGGCATCGGACCTCCGCAACCCTAAGGGAGAACTGAAATTCGAAGGTTGAACTAGTTGTCAGTAAAATTGAAGACACTGACTTCCAAATAACAATTGCCATAGATGTTAATGACAACCGGGACCGACGGCTCTCCAAGGCACGGGCTTGAATCACCGCCAAACTTCCCAACTCCGGGCTGCTATTAGGAATTTCCTAGGAAAAACCTAAAAACATTTTTTGGTCCAACCCGAGATTAGAACCCGAGACCTCTTGATTAGAGCTATCCACTAGAGTCTAATTAACTAGTTAGTTAGAGTTTAGTTCCGTACATAAACACACTAAAATTATTCAAGGTAGATTTTAAATACCAAGTTTAGTAGATACCAAGGTTCATAATTATGTTATTTATTTCTTACCCGATTAGCTTAGTAAAACTATTATTTCGTTTCTATCGTCTGACCAACCATGAGGAAAATAAATTAAAAATCAACACTTCAGCGCTCAATATTAAGGACAAGCAGTAAATTTTATACTGTTTCAAATTTTTTTCATCTTCTAATAAATCGTTTTATTTTATCACCTTATGCTAAATATTATCTAATACCTATAAATTTTACGATGAAATGTTAATACAAATGGAATCATCTTCACCAGAAATCATTCTCATTCTCAAAGGAATTTATAAAATCATCACTTTGAGAAGGCTGTACATCATCAGTCGTTTCATAATTCGATAGGTCGAATTTATCGGCTAAGAAAGTGTCAGCAGCATAAGTCGCAACTTTGTCAGTTGAAAAGAAGCTATCTATTTTGTAGGTTGAAGTTTTAATCGTCTCTTCTTTGTCAGCTTTCTCTTCGCTGTTTTCCTTTTTTTCTGTAACTGTTTCAGGCTTTGGTGCTATTACAGGATTTCTTTCAGATTCTGGTTCAGGTTGGCAGAAACTGCCCCAGAAATGCCAACCGTGGGGGCAGATGAAGATTTGAGGATACAGGACCTGGTTTTTGATGAGACATACATAGTAGTGATTGGAACTTCTAGGAAGGCCTCCGTTCTGGCCTATGGTTTTGCACTCAGGGACTGGTTTTTCACTACACTGCCCATTTTGTAATCTTATCTGTAGGTAATGAAAAATTTTGATCATAATTTTAAGAAAAGTTAAACTTTCCATATCAAAGAAGAGATAAACGTAAGTCCTAGCAAGTATTCTGTTTTGAGTACTACGACTTTATGAATATTTTGTCTTGAAGAAGACTTCACACGCACACATGAAATGGACTCATAGAATTCAAAAATCCAGAACAACAATTTGTAGTTCACACAAAGTGAGAATGAAATTAAATTACCAGCGCAGTAGGAAGTGACGTGGCACCCATACCACTGCCCTCCATCAAAATATAATTTTAGATTTCATGGATTTTTCAATAGTATTAGACTTGTTAGATAAAACACCCGAATACTTACAGAGCATTGAGCAGTTTGAGGATTGTACCCATAATGTCTTGGACACAAAGCTGCTCTATGGTCTGCTGGTCTTCCATCAGGTAGTCCTTCAGGGGGTGAGCACAAATGAAACTTTCTACAGTCGAATGCGTCTGGAAATATTCCTACCTGAAATGATAGCATTTCATTATGAAGGAATGAAAATATTGATATTTGTATTAGAAAACTGGCCGTTCAATCTCCGTGTTGGACTAAAGGGTGTATTATTTTTTTCTGATTGAAGTGTGAAGGAACAGATAGGGCGCTTAAGTTTACGCACACACTTGTGGCATTACAATATCTCCTGCATAAATAAATTGGTGTTAGAACTATGTATATCTTCACATCTTTAAACAGTTTTGTTTAAATTCTCATCAGCCCTTTAGGCATACTTTAAATTTTAAATTGTGCAATAATAAATAATAAAAAATTGTTTAGATTTTTATTGCAATCATTTTGGATCAGAAAAATTATCCAAGAAGCTATAAGCGATGCGGCTGGCAGGAGCTGGATGCGAGTAGCCAAGGATCTAACTAAGTGGCGTTCAATCAGAGAGGCTTATGTCCAGCAGTGGACTGCGATGGGCTGATGATGATGATAATAATCTAAGAAGCTTTATTCCTCTGGTCCGCTTCCCGGTGGCCTGTGTAGCTGTATCATGTGGTAACATAAGAAATGTACGGTAATATATATGCATACTTAAGTAAATAGAATTAACAAAATGGTTTTTGTGTAGTTCATTAGGCGTTTTGAATAAGAAATTTAGAATTTTTAGATATTTTAGGTCGTAAAATATCTTAGGTTCTGTAAACTACCGTCCAAATCTAGAATTTACATTTCACGGATGAAGATATTAATTTAGGTCGTTATGATTTTGTTTACAACGTGATAACTTTAGTTCTTAAAAGTACAAAAATATACGATAAGTAGCATGAGCAGCAAATCACATACGAGTACGTATAATATATCTACAGAACAAATGACAATCGTGAATATTTCAAATTAATTTGCAAGAATTTGCACAGTTCCCGAAAGTCTTAGTTCATATTACACTTACCTGTTCACAAGTATGTTGAAACTTTTGAGCACTAGTTTCACATTCAGGAGCTGCATCTTTAGAACACTTGCCAAGGTGGGCATTGCATGTGAATCCATCCTTGCATTCTTCAAGGGGTACCTGGTTGGAAATTATTATATTTATGACTATACCATCAAACAAAGGAGATGTTGGCCTACTACTTCATTTCGTCAAGATGGGTTTACATAGTATTTGTTTCAAATGATAATTAGCTTTACAATGTTGTAGCCATTATTACTTCATTCTTATAACAACACTAGCTGCCACCTTTACAAGTTGCAAACGTTTTTCGTTTTCTATTCTATTCTCTATTCAATTTCTCTTTTTGAAAAAAAACGTAAACGTTTGCAACTTTTTTTGGGGGGCTGCTGATGCCAGCGGCTCCGCTCGCGTCCTAGGCGTTTGCAAAATAGATGTTGGCTGATTCACAGACCTATCCGATATACACACAAAGGTTTATTCAGCCAGCCGTTTCGTAGGAGGTTGGTATCAAACACCGCGATACGAGAATTTTATATATTAAATATTATTACATTATATCTCAACACTGATAGTGTAAAAAGTTTTGTCTTTTGTACTGTAGTGTCAACTTATCATGCAGTCAAGAAATAAATGTTTACCTTTAGCCATCCGACGGGTAGCGGCACGCAAGTGATGGATACAGTGCAATTCTGACACGCCATTCCAGATCGTGTGCAAATACCTTCTACATCCAACTCACCAGCTCCTAAAGACATGCCCAGGGGTACACCAGCCATACGGTTGCCATTGATAACGCCACGGAGATCGAACGAGGTTGTTAACTAAAATATTTTTGTTTAATCTTTTATTCTTGTTTGTTTATTTGTTTAATTCTTTATTGTACACAAATTGTCTTACTTTATTTACAAGGAGATTACATTTACAAAGGCGAGCTTAACCCAAACCTGAGTTTTCTTCCAGCGAACCTTGAGTGAATAGAGGATAGAGTAAATAACGGTAAAATCATGTGTACTAACATTGGATAAAATTCAAAAATCAGAAAAGAAGATTAAGTAAATACCGAAAGTTATGGTCATTCATTTTTGCGGCAATATCTATTTAATCTTCAAAATATACCTACTTACATACGTACTTATACCTACATATATACATATATATACACATACATATACATACATATATATATATATATATATATATACATACACATATATATATATATATATACATACATATACATATATACATACATCCACACATACATACACATACATATAACTACATATACATACAATCAAATATGCAAAAAAATAACAAATTAAGACTACATACTACATTCTAAGGGCCTAATTATTGGAGGGAGAGATAATAATCCCTGGTATTCTTTTTGAACACAGTTAATGAAGGGCTTTTACGTATTGCAAGCGGCAAGGCATTCCATAGCCGCACAGCCGCAACAGTGAATGACTTATCATAGCGACTTGTCTTATGGGAAGGAGTTCGAAGGAGGAGAAAAGATGAGGAGCGACAGAGGTTATTCCTAGGAACAAAGTACTCGAAGCGCTCACGGAGGTATATAGGAAAGCTAGGGTTGTATAGCGTGGAATATAGTAAAGAGAGAATGTGAGCATCACGACGCCGCCGAATAGGAAGCCAATTTAGTTTTTTCCGAAAATCTGAAACATGGTCGTACTTTTTCAAGCCAAATATGAAACGGATACACAGATTTTGCAACCGTTCAAGCTTATCCCAAAGTTCTTCGGTGGCGTCGAGAAAGGAAATATCAGCATAGTCAAGAAGGGGAAGGAGAAGGGATTGAGAAAGCAGTATCTTGGTCTGTAAAGGAAGAAAGCTTTGAAGACGTTTGAGGGAGTGGTAAGACCCAAACAGTTTTTTGCTTACCTCTGTTACATGCGTGGCCCACGACAAGTTACAATCCATAAAGATTCCGAGATTTTTAACATCTGTTGAAAACGGTATAACAGTATTATTATATAATACTTGAGGTACCGCAGTGTGGTCAAGACTGTTAAAGATGTACCTGCCACCAATAATGATGGCCTGAGATTTAGCAGGGTTGACAAGCAGCCCAAAGGATTTTGCCCAAGAACAGATGTTCAGTAGGTCAGTATTGATGGCAGTGACAGCTTCTGCAACTTCCTCAATCTTAAAGTGGCGGTATAGCTGCAGATCGTCCGCATAAAGATGATAACGAGAAGAAATAACATTAGTGATAGCATTAATGAAAATGGAGAAGAGTAGAGGAGATAATACGCCACCTTGAGGCACGCCTGCAGTAAGGTCACACCAGTTGGAGAACGTCTCCTCCGAGCGGACCATTTGCGAGCGACCCCGAAGATAGGAGCTAAACCAGGCGATTGCAGATTTAGAAACATTTAGAGACGCCAGGATGCCTAAAAGTATGTCGAAATCAACCGAGTTAAAGGCGCTGCTGAAGTCCAATAGTACCAATATTGTTAATTGTTTATTTTCGATCGCTAATCGTATATCATCCGTTATTTTGACTAACGCGGTGACCGTGCTATGTCCAGAGCGAAAACCGGATTGAAATGGACTCAACAGGCAATTAGAGGAGAGATAACAGCTCAATTGATTTCGGACGATACCCTCAAGCACTTTGGAAAGGATCGGGAGTATCGATATAGGACGAAAATGAGAAACTAAGGATGGGTTGGATATTTTGGGTATAGGGATAACCTGGGCCTTCTTCCAGGACGATGGAAACACACTGTTCATTAAAGAGTAGTTTACAATATGGGTGATAGCCGGAAGGAGTTCATTTAGAATAGGCCATAACATTTGAGTTTGAATACCATCATCACCCATAGCCTTAGTGGAGATAGATAGGATATGTCTCTTAACATCACAATCTGCAACTAGGTTAAAAGAAAACGAGGTACATTGCGGCACAGGAAGACTAAACAGATAGCTAAGTGTAGATGATTTTTCCAAACTATCTACACAAGCCGGTGGAGTGGAGAAATGTGAATTCAAAACATCAAGATCAATATCAGTAGTAGCGTCATTGGTAGCTTTACCAATACCGAGAGATCTAAGAAATCGCCATACCTGTGGTGAGTTGAAATTCTTTATGGATTCATAAATGTGGCGTCTTTTAGCATCTCTACACAGACGACTGCAGCGATTTCTGAGAACTTTATAAATTGACCAATTTTCATCAGATGAATACTTTTTATATCTTCTCATGGCTCTGTCCCGCTTGGACATAAGTTGTTTGATCTCTTCGGAGAGCCAAGGTGCAGGAAGATTTTTAATTCTTACTCTTTTTTGAGGCGCATGCTTATCATATAGATCTATAAGTGTTTTGTTGAATTTTTCAACTTTAGTGTCAATATCGCCACTATTGAAAACTGGAGACCAATCTAAATTTTTTGCATCATCCCTCAAGTTCTGTTCTATAATATTTCTAAAACTGCGTAAAATACTGAATTTGGACTTAGGTTTAGGAGAGATGACTTTGTATGAGAGGAAAATTAGGTCATGGTATGAGAAAGGCGCGGCAAGTTGTCCGTGTGCAGCAACTTTATTTAAGTTAGAAACAAGGATTAGATCTAAGAGAGAGGGAGTAGAATGAGGAGCATGATGTGTTGCGTTTAAAGGGAGAATATGCATATTGAGTGAGGAGACAATGGATAAGAGTTTTCGGCTACGTGCATCATTCTTGAGTAGACACGTGTTGAAATCCCCAAGGATGATGGAATCGTTGTATAAGGGTGATAGATTCTCTAGTTTAGCTTCGAAGGAGGAAAAGTAATCGATATGACAAGACGGACTATAATACACACCCACAAGAAGTTTAGTGTGGTGGAATATGAGTTCCAGGAAAAGGTGTTCTGCGAAGCCTGAGTAGTTACTGGGGGATTGGTCAATTATCCTAAAGGTGATATCAGAGCGTAAATAAATGGCAACCCCACCATAGCCCTTGCCTGTTCTGTCATTCCGTATGAGCCGGTAGCCTGACAATGCATATTGGGAAGAAGGGAGTGTGGGTTTAAGGAAGGTTTCAGAGATAAGGACTGCATGAATAAGATTTGGATCGAAGGAGGATAGAATGTCAGGGTAATGAGCATGAATACTCTGTGCATTGATATGCACAACATTAAAAAATTTTTGAAAAGAGCCGAAAGTGTTAAAAAGTTGTTTGTTTAAGTTGGTAGAATCACCCTCACTATCACTACATGCACTGGCGTAATCCCCGTCAGAAGACTCAGAAAATAAGCAAGAAGCGAAACTCTCATCGCAATAATCGGCCATAAATACGGTACAATATAATATAAATTAAAAACTGAAATAAAATAATTACAATAATAATAAATAAATAAGTTACCTATAAATGAACTTTCTCCTCTGTTTGTTCCTTTTTTTTAAGTCTTCATATCCTCATTGCACTAAAAGGTTTTACAAAATGTTAGAGTATATAAAAACTAAACGCACTGACATTAGTGAAAACGTCAAACTTGAAGAGTCATAATTGACAATTGACATTAATGAAGATTACCTCCATCAACAAAGGAAATAACAAGATTAACAAAATTGATATGAATTATTAATAAGAGAGAGACAGAGTAATGAAAAATACAACTGACCTCAAGCAGTACAAAATAAAAATAAAATAAAACAATATGATTATATGCAAGAAGGATGGATATGCACAGTGTTTTTTTTACAGCATAGATTACTTTACTTAGCTGGCTTGCGGGACCTTTTCTCAGTAGTGGATGCAGGTGTGCGGTTCGGTTTAGACCTTGTAGGTTCAGCAGGCTGTAGCTGTGATGATGGATATTCCGAACACAGTTTGCGTAACTCGGAGATGCATTCAATCCTACGTCGCGCACTGTCAGGGAGCTGAACTACAATCTTTCCATCAGAACTCCAGCAGTTCGTTATTCCAAAATGTTTACGGGCTTCCATAAATACATTGTGACGAGGCTTTGTAAGAAACTCAGATAGTGTCAACCCGGTGCCCTTAAACTTGGTCTTGTTGTTCCAGACCTCGTTTCTCTGATGAAGGCTATTAAAACGTAATAAGAGAGGGCGTGGTTTCTTGGTATTGATTCCCAAACGGTGACAAGATTCAATATCCTTGGCTGTGATGTTAGACAGTTTCAGTTTGTCGGATAACAATAAAATTACCTGGGAGGGATGGTCATCTTCATTATTTTCTTCCAAACCATGCAGCAATAGAACTTTTCTTCTTGAGGCCATCTCATGTCTGTCCAGACCAAGTGACAACAACTCCATTTGGGACTTTAACATACCTAAGGTTTTCCAGATAAGGGATTTAAACTCCACAAAGTCACGGGAGAGGCTGGATATACTTTTATGAGTTGTGTCCGAGCCCGCTGCATTCTTCAAGTCTTCTTCATACTGGGTCATCCGACTTTCAAAAGTAGAGGACAGTTCCTCCATGCAGGATGAAAGCTTGGTGTACAAATCCATTGTGATGAAAATATAAACTTGTGTCGGTGCAGTGAGAGTGTAGAAAGGAAAATAAAAATAAGTGAATTTATTGCACTAGAGGATATAAGTTAGTTTTAACACTATATTAGCATTTACAAACTGTAATATATATTATTAAATTAAAAAATATTGCAGAGCTAAAAATTTCAATTGTGTACACATTGACTACCCACTTTATTCCTTGTTTAAAAAAAAAGTCTTATAAAAGAAATATGCAAAAACTTTTTAGACGAGACCTAGATTTTTAATCTATTCTCTTATGATGAAACGAGCTGTGTAAATATCATATCGATGCAAAACAAGTATTAGGAAGAAATTATCGACTTAAATTGTCAGGCCAAACACAAAATAAAAGGTTTTTCCATTTAAGATTTATGAATACAAGCATAGCATATTAATTTATTTGTAATTTCATTCTGGAAACATTACTTCAATGAAACTATTATCGAATGTTTAAATGTAATGTTTTACTTGAACTGAATAATGCTTTTGAATAACGTATTCCATCAGACAGTGATTAAACACACCGAATCTCGTGTTTCTCTCATAATGAACAGCATTGATTTAATAGAACAAGTATGTGTGTGTATGTAAGTAAACTTACTGATTGATTGATTGCAAAAACCAATAGTAAAACTATGTTTCGCCACATTTTCTCGTAATACACACAACGGATCTTAGCACAATTTTTTTTAGTACTGAAGTAATTTTTACGATATTAATATGCGAGAATTGACGAGGCCGGTGATCTTTGACATTCATATCTTTTAGTTGCAAGATAAACGTATTTAAAAATAATAGAGGTACTGTTTTGTGGTTTTTTATAGTACATTAAATAGTACTTTGGAATTAAGACGATTGTCTGACAAACATAAGCTACTTTTATTTTCATTCTAAATGGGCCCGTCAACATCTTTAACAATTTCGTTTATGACTGTTGTTTTTCACTATTATATTTTCTAAACCATTTTTCTTTTGAACTTTAATAAAAGTTATGAACGATATTTTATTCTTTTAGCTGTAGCATGTAATATATCTTACAAAGAATAACATTATATTTTGTTTATTTAGATAACAATTGTTTCTGGAATGGTCTCTAGGAGAATGACATTATTAGGAGCATATCATTTATTTTTTAAGCCGCTTGTATTTACCCTAATCCCTTATAGCAATTAACTAATTTATTATTTTAGTACTAGCTTTCGCCCGCAGCTCCGCCTGCGTGTATCTGGATTATTGAAGTATTCCTAAGGGTACGCGTCCATTGGCCCGCACCGGACGCACCGCACGCACGGCACCCAACGGATTGAACGGATTTGCCTTGCTCTTATATGCCGGCGTTCAGTGCGGGCGGCGCGGATAGTGGACGCAGCACTATGTGAAATCATACAAAGCAAAATAAAATCCGTTGCGTGCGGTGCGTCCGGCGCGGGCCAATGGACGCGTACCTTAATGCGGGTGTTGTCTTTTTTAAAAACAAACAAAGAGTCCGTCCATATAGTAGTATCACAACATGGCGCATCTACGTTCAGTCTTCAGATCGGTCATCGAAATTTTATTATCTTGATTTGATTTGGGACGTGAAAAAGCATCTCACTAGGCCGCCATATTGTGGGTTTGCATTAGCAGTAGGTATGTCGGTCTCCACTTTTGGACTCTGCTCATGCTTTCCATCAGGTATAGTGGAGTCACCTTGGCAGTTCAAAAAACTCTGTGATGGACTTCAAACAGAAATTAGACCAGCCTTCTTAGCTTTGCTGCGATTATTAGCTTGATGTATCGATGTTGTGCAACTTCGATCGCAAAAAAATCATTTTGGTAATTTTATATTGGAGTGATATTAATATAATATCATTGTAGCCATGACCTACTTTTATGCGGACGTCTCATTTTGATATAAGATATTACGATTTGGTTGAAGTAACTGCAAAACATTTGGTGTGCCATACTGTTTAATTCAAATCAACATTGTAAAAAGATCAAAGAATCCAATTATATTATGTATTTTAAAGTGTACTGTAAAGTATCATATTATGTTTACCAGTTCTGAACCAATATATTCAACAACAGCCTTTAACAGTCCACTGCTGGACATAGGCCTCTCCTTTGAAAGGAGGTTTTGGCCTACTATACCACGCTGGCCAGACGGATTCGTAAAGGGTTTGTTTCAAGTTTTCCTTCTCTTTGCAGTGATGTTAGCTGCTTATTTTGTTCCTTTAGTCGCCTCTTACGACACCCATGGAATGAATAGGGGTGGTGACACTTTGTATTCTCAATCCGTCACCACACGGACAACCAATATATTGTGATAATATAATGTAGGTATATATGATGTGTATTACTTGTCTTCTTCTTCTTATCGTGTCGATGGCAACACTTTACACGATTTTGGCCCAGTGTTCGGCGATGCGGATTGCGTTTGATCTTGCTTGGTGCAGGTCGTCAAGCTATTACAAGCTGTATTACTTGTAATAATGTAATGCAATAACTAATAACAAATAAATATTATAGAAGAGCGGGATCTTCAGATACAAGTATATATTTACTTAAAAGAGTTTCTTGTCTCTTCTTCTCCATAGGATCTACGAATTGGAACAGACAATTAGCTTTACGACTGACTACTGACTGACTACTTGACGTTTCAAAAGTGCCGTTGTATTGGTTTATTTGTAATAAAAATGGTTTGATTTCATTTGGTTTAATTTGATTAGAAGGTCCTATCGCAATCGTTACTGGGAAGTTAGTACCCTCAAATATACTGACAACTAGTTCTACCTTAGGGTTGCAGAGGTCCGATGCCAGTCGCTCCATGGAAAAACTGATATTCAGGAAAAATCGGTTGAACTAGTAGCCGACCCCAAATAATATTGGGAATAAGGCTAGGAAGGAAGAAGAAAACCATATGGCTATGTTAAATATTTTTTTAGGGAACCGTGTAATGTCAGTAAACTTGTTAGTTCAATATGTAGGACAGAGCCTGATAAAGCATGGCGTGATTCGAGGTGACTTAAAGTGATATGGTCCTGGTCTTCATGGAGCAGAGCACCAGAGGTCTCTTGCTTCCTCGAGGAGTCTGATATCCGAAAGGATATTCCAACCCGTTAACAGAACAAGAACTCTTCACAATTTTTTTCTTCTGGAATTTTTAACCATTTCAAATTGGTAACCAACCACTGGCTCAGGCCTTATGAGAAGAAAGAGTAGGGATATTTAATTCCAAGTTCTCTATTAGAACATGAAACTAACACTTTAGAGACATCTTCTTTAACCATATACGGAGTATAGTACATTACATATAAGCAAAAAAAAATACCATCTGAAACCCAGCACCGCACGGATCGCACCTTGCAGTTGAAGTGGTAACCCGTTCTGACCCACATTTTCTGTGTCTAAGGTACACATTACTCTTTTGTCGTCGTCGTTATCGTTAATAAACCGATTTCAAAAATTATAATTATTTTTGAATTGGATTTTTGATAAGTGATGTACATCCGTCCCCGCCACATTGATCACATTTTTAATAAAATAATAATAATAATACATTTTTGGTTTGGCGTTGACTTTAAACAGATTTTAAGTAGCACACATTATTATTTCTTTTTTTTTATATGTAGCCTACCAAAGTGACTCTACCCTGCCTGATGGAAAGCATGAGCAGAATCCAAGAGTGGGAACCACACATAATTGCTGCGAATGCAGACAGTAAAGCATGGCGGCCCACACTATGGCGGCTTAGTGAGATGCTTTTTCACGCCCCGCTTAAAGTACCCGGGATCATAGTGGGAAGGAAACACGTGAGCTGGTAGCGAGTTCCAGCTTTTGACTGCTCGGCATAAGAAGGAAGAGCCGAACCGCTTCGTTCTAGTGCGTATTTCCTCCACTCTGAATCAGTGACTTCTAAGACCAGCACGTGTTGTCCTGTAAAGGAAGGGAGAAGGAGGGACCAGTTGGATGAGCTCTTCCGAACACTCACCATGGTAAAGGTGATAGAGGACCGCCATGGAATCGATGTCTCTCCGCAACTGCAGAGGCTCCAGGAACTCGGTAGCTTCGGGACTGTCAATAATATGGATTGCTCGCCGCTGCAACCGGTCGAGAGCGTCAAGTAAATATTGCGCGGATCCATCGCAGAGGTGAGAACAGTACTCCACGCAGGAACGAACCTGGGTCTTGTAGAGAACAGATGCCTCGGCGAGAAAAACCGTCTCACCTTGTATATCACACCGAGCTTTCGCGAGGCCGCCTTGGTGCCTTGGCCGTCGGTTGAGATCCCGGCAAATATCCATACCCAGGATACCGAGCTTGTCCTGCATTGGCAGTTGAGTATTCTTATTTATTTACATTAATAGATAATTAGGTATCGACAAGAATGGTCACATAGTAATTTAAGCCAGTCAAATTAAAATTTTATTTTACACTTTCAGTGTCCTAAGCAAGGAGTTGTAAAGGCGGTTAAAATTAAAAAAAGCTGTTATAAAGGTATCAAACACAAAAATAATAAGACACAAAAATAATAAGACACAAGAAAATACCATAAATAATAATAAAACAATGGTACTGGGACAAAACAATTGAAGTAGTAAATTGATACAACTATTATGTATTTAAAGTTAAATCGATAATAATTGTACTGTTGTCGCGTGCCAATAATGATGATGAATGTTGAATGATTTTATAAAATGATATAGTTTTAGGGATCCGTAGTTCATGACTTGAAACCCTTATAGTCTCGTCATGTCCTTACTAGTCCAGGCACGTTGAATATGGACCACAAAAAAATGTTATCCAGAAACCTACGTTTTTAAATGGTTAAAAGGGTTAAAGTCAACATAAGGAAAATGTGTTATGTGCCCAAAAAGGTTAGGGGACGATTTTAGGGGTTGAAAAGGGGGGAAAATGGATACATCTCGTGTTTTTTGCAATTTCACGCGTAATTTGATGTCCTACTGAAAAATGTAAAATGCAAAAGTTGTAGATCTTGGAAAAATCTACAACTTTTGTATGGGTCACTTTTTAATATAACCTCAAAATTTCAGAAAAAAATGCAATAAATCAAAAAAATATTGTTTTTTTGTTTTTTACTTGTCAATTTCTCAAAAATAAATATTTTTTAACCAAACTTGCTGCAAGTTCTCCTTTTTGTGTCCCAAACAACAACAAAAATTTTTAGATTGAAATATTAAAAACTGTTTGAAAGATTCATTTTTTTCGGTCCGAAACACGTTGTTTTCAAAGTTACATTTTACTACATACAATCATCGTAGAGAGGTCATACAGGGCTCATTTTTTTCGTTTTGATGTCTACTTTTTAATGAAATAATAAAACAATACAGCTTCCATTTAAAAACATGTCTAAAAATTGAAAAATAAAAATAATTAATTTTGAAAAAACAAATTTTTTGGTTATTGCTAATAATTTGTTATAAATAAATAAAAAATTCAAAACCTAATAAGACCAATGAATTCTACGGGAAAAAACACGAAAAAACATATGTTTTACTATTTAAATACATTTTTTATTTTTGTACAATACTGCTATAAACATTGTAGTAGCATATTCCGTGTAGTTGAAAGATGTCAGGTAAGTACATACAATGCGATCAACTTTTACTTTAATAAGAAAAGTTCCTTATTTCTCGCGATGAAATTAATTAATGCAATTATTTTCTACATATTTTGATAAATAAATCGTCTTATAATTAATTTTTGTTCAAAATTATTTAAAAGCATGTTTTAAATAATTTTGAACAAAAATTAATTATAAGACGATTTATTTATCAAAATATGTAGAAAATAATTGCATTAATTAATTTCATCGCGAGAAATAAGGAACTTTTCTTATTAAAGTAAAAGTTGATCGCATTGTATGTACTTACCTGACATCTTTCAACTACACGGAATATGCTACTACAATGTTTATAGCAGTATTGTACAAAAATAAAAAATGTATTTAAATAGTAAAACATATGTTTTTTCGTGTTTTTTCCCGTAGAATTCATTGGTCTTATTAGGTTTTGAATTTTTTATTTATTTATAACAAATTATTAGCAATAACCAAAAAATTTGTTTTTTCAAAATTAATTATTTTTATTTTTCAATTTTTAGACATGTTTTTAAATGGAAGCTGTATTGTTTTATTATTTCATTAAAAAGTAGACATCAAAACGAAAAAAATGAGCCCTGTATGACCTCTCTACGATGATTGTATGTAGTAAAATGTAACTTTGAAAACAACGTGTTTCGGACCGAAAAAAATGAATCTTTCAAACAGTTTTTAATATTTCAATCTAAAAATTTTTGTTGTTGTTTGGGACACAAAAAGGAGAACTTGCAGCAAGTTTGGTTAAAAAATATTTATTTTTGAGAAATTGACAAGTAAAAAACAAAAAAACAATATTTTTTTGATTTATTGCATTTTTTTCTGAAATTTTGAGGTTATATTAAAAAGTGACCCATACAAAAGTTGTAGATTTTTCCAAGATCTACAACTTTTGCATTTTACATTTTTCAGTAGGACATCAAATTACGCGTGAAATTGCAAAAAACACGAGATGTATCCATTTTCCCCCCTTTTCAACCCCTAAAATCGTCCCCTAACCTTTTTGGGCACATAACACATTTTCCTTATGTTGACTTTAACCCTTTTAACCATTTGAAAACGTATGTATCTGGATAACATTTTTCTTTTTTTATCTCTGTAAATGAGTCAATGTGCCTGGACTATACCTTCATCCTCGACTTACCGCCCGAACGGTTGGTGCTAGAAAGATGAAATTTTGCATAGATATGTCATATGATGAAGTCGAGAAAGTACTAATAACGAAATAATAAGTAAACATAAAAAAAAAATGTCCTGTCCGTGTGATGACGGATTAAGAATATAGAGTGTCACGACTACTATTCATCCCGCGGGTGTCGTAAAAGGCGACTAAGGGATAAACTACGCAAGACAACATCAATGCAAAGAGAAGAAAAACTTGAAACCAACCCAATACCAACCCGTCTGGCTAGCGTGGTATAGTAGGCCAAAACCTCCATTCTAAGGAGAGGCCTGTTAAAGGCTGTTGATGATGATGAACAATTTTATTGTGGATTGGACACGATCATACATATTTTAAATCGACGTACCATTATGGGTGACTATGAATCCCTATTCTCTGCGTGGCCTGACACTCACTTGGCCGATTTTTAGGGTTCCGTAGTTCAAGACTCGGAACTCTTATAGATACGTCATGTCCGTCCGTCGGTCCGTCCTCGACTTACTGTCCAAATGGTTAGTGTTAGAAAGATGAAACTTTGCATAGAAAATGTTTTTTTTTTCTCGCGTCTACACCATTGTGTAGGGTATACATATAAAGGTCTTTTAAAACATAGAGATTACTAAGACGATTTTTATTCAGGTATCCGTTTGCAAGTTATTTAACTTTAAAGAACAGTCTTTTGCAAAAATAAAACGTTTCCCCCTTCTAAAAACTCTAAACTTCTGACTCAAAAAATCTAAACAAATCATGACAGTAGTCCATGTGATAAACCTTAAAGGAAAACTAAAATGGCTTACATGGCTTTCTTTGTTCAGGACTTATAGAAGCCTAACTTGTGATATACGCTTATTTGGAAAACTTTGTTCAAAAATAAAGAAATAATAAGTAAACAAACCACTATCTATTGGACACCAATTTATTTTCACTTGCCAATCTATATAGTTAAGGAACCCTATTCTATGAGTGGCCTGACACACACTTGGTTGATTTTTTAGTTAATACAATGTTGATGAGCGGTTAGTAGTTGATTAAAATTGTATTAATTTACTTTAGTGATCAGCATGACAACTAGTTCAATCTTCGAATTTCAGTTCTCCCTTAGGGTTGCGGAGGTCCGATGCCAGTTGCTCCGTGGAATAACTGAAATTCAGGTAAAACTGGTTGAATTAGTAACCTACCCCAAATAAACTTGGGAATAAAGGCTCGGAAGAAGTATTATAATTACATTATTTAAGTTCATAAAAAGCATTAATCTCTTAGTAGTTTAGTACAAAACAATCCACTCTGTAAACAATTGAATTGCGGCAATGGTAAAAACGGTCATTTATAAATGACAATCATTCTAAAATAATTATTCACTAATAACGCAATTAAATTGAAATTTTAAACTTCAATACTTTTAATACTAAAGAGGCTTTACCATAACGGTTGTTACATAGGAGAGATGAGAGTTTATTCTTGTGATACAACGGTCAAACGAGCACATAGGTCATTTTTATATTAAGACTTCAAAAATGGATCTACTCTGACTCATTAAAAGCATGGGTAGAATTAAGGAGTAGTGTTCACCCTCCTTATTGTGAATGCAGACAATGAAGCATGGTGACACACACTGCGGCGGCCTAGTGAGATACTTACTGGGACTTATTGGGACCCCAATCTCGCACTCATCAATGAAATACGAGAGCGCAAATGTTTCATCAAATCATTTTATGGAATGTGAGGACAATGTAACGATGCTGATATTTACACAGGTAGTGTCCAAAAATAATTAAACAATAAATAGAAGTTGTGATTGCATTTTAGGCTGATATTGTGTACGTAGCGTAGTACTGCCCCGGTTGAGTCGGCCTGTTTGTGCAGAAATCAGCGCAGCTTTCCTATCTCAAAATTCAATGGAAAATCAAACGATGTCTACGTCTGCAAGTCAGGAATCACCATTGTGTTGATGGCTTAAGGAAGGAGTACGCTCTTTTCTCGAGAGTTTGAAGGCTACATTATAGCATGTGAGATCCTTGTATAAACTGGAAAAAATCTGTGTGGGCCTGGGTAAGATGGATCGTCCATCAAACTACTGAGAGAGGTTTGGCCGCCATTATAATATTGACAGTTAACCTCAAATTTAAAAGATGAGACCCGAACCAATCATCAAAAGCCCCTAATGGTCCTCTGCCGAACGTAGAAAATAGGCTTTTGTCTATTCTAATATAATACCAGGTAACCTCCCGATAAAAGTTTGTTGTAATTTTTCCTTCTCGTTATCCTGCATAGTCGCGTTTTACGACACCCATGCCACGAAATAGCGTATGATACTCTATATTCTATACCGAATTCATTTTTTCGTTAAATTGTTTTATATTTAATAACTTCCTGAATAAAGATTGCATAAACTATGACAACGAATTGTAGATGTTCGGCCGTTGACTTTCGCCCTTTTACGCGCAATTCACTAACAAATAAATGTGTTAGTCTATTGCGAGCAATGATGACGGTACTGTGATTATCGATGTGTAATGTTTGCATTTCATTCGATTTTTAGAGATGCTATTCATCTTTAATGCTATATAATCTGACAGTCATCTTACAAACGATTTTGTAATACTACCGTGGGAGCATGACTCTTTGGCAAATAATGGATGTTTAATCGGGTTAATACTTTTCATCAAGTGTTCGAAATCAGAAAAGAAATTATCAACTTTCTTTTTCTTACATTTAAGAGTACCAAAATGACTCTAATCCGCCTGATGGAAAGCATGAGTAGAATCCACGAGTATTGGCCCCATCCTCATTGTGAGTGCATTCAATGCAGCATGGTGAACCACACCATGGCGGCTTAGTGAAATGTTTCTGCATTACTCTCCCATCCTCCCTAGGCCAGGAGAATGATGTAGAATAATTAGGCCTCCAGTTGAGACTGTCTTTCGTTGGTGAGTGTGAGCACTCACCAACGAATGACGACAGCACGGATGCTGTAATTTCAGGTTGGTCTTCTGTGTGGGGATGGTACTGTTATACTATTTCATAAATTTTGCTCTTAAAGAGATAAAATAAGGTATTATAAGTTGTATGGAAGGTTTTAAACTGAGTTAGAAATATGTAATTAGTAAAAATCACGAGAGGGAAACTAATAGCAAAGGCTGATGCGGGTACAAATCTTTTTTTTCCTATAATAGTAATCCTATAAGAGTAATTTGTTTTAAACAGTTGGTACCGTTATGTAAAAGCACTTTCATTTCAACACTTCCTAAGATCGTAGCTAGTGAATACCGCATATTGAAATGCTCAGATAATTTAAATACAAAAGCAGACTTATCTATGTTTCTACTCATTACTTATTCATTGACTGTGAATAAATGAGACCCGAATAAATAGCATCTGATCAGTCGATCATATTGAAGCGTTAACAATGTGAAAAGTTGATTGCTAAACCTAAAAGTTCAACGCTTCGAGTAAAATTGAAAAGTTTATACTCCCCAAACGCGTAAATAATTAGTTCGGAGTCGCTTACGATGTCTTTCAACTTTTTTTATGCTATTAACGTTTAACGAAGCGCCATATTAAAAAGCATATTGTCGTTGAGAGAATTTTTATGTTCGTATTTTGAAAGGCGCTAACGATTTTGAATTTAAGAGGTTTGAAATAAAGTTAATACGAATGTAGTCTTGAGACGTAGTTTGAATAGAACAAATACTTAGAAATCTATTGTTAAATGCGAGACGGAGATTTGTTTTCTTTTTAATTAGAGTTCATTTGGTGTTATACATAGAAATTATAGTATTCAGGTATGCGGAAATTATTGAAATATGTACAAGCTCTGCTTAGTTTGTCTGACTGATTTTCTACCGTACTATGCATAAAAAATTCTTGCATTATAACGTTTGGAGGTAATGTCATAATAAGCTTCCAATAATTCCAATGCATACTGCAGCTGACAGTTCCATTAACTTTTGCGTGTCACAGCCAGCATTGGATGCTGAATTTCATCGCGGTGGGGAGAACTACGTTCGGTCATTGGTTAGCAGATATTCTTATGAAATCTTAAATAATAAAAGATCCTCAACTGTGTGTGAGATGTGTTAGGATCAGCAACTGCTTGATCTTAAAATTAGCAGAGCTTGATAAAATACCTGTATATTTATCGAGCTCTGCCAATACATGCATTCTGCGAATGGGCCGGCTTCACCGGGGAGGTACTAAACTCACATAGAAACAACAACCACACATATCGCCCCACTGCTGATCAGGGTTAAGGCCATACGTCCCCATGCTGGCCAAGTGTAGATTTTTGACTGGCAATACACGTCGCGGCTACGTATTCTTGCAAGCCGCCCGAAGACCTCCAACTAAGCTTCACGACTGTTATCTTATAACAACCGGGACCGACTGCTTAACGTGACCTCCGAATCACGGAAACACTCATAACATTTCATGCTACAAATGGTCACCCATCTAGGTCTGACCGCGCCGTCATTGCTTACCCTCGGTGATTGTCTATGTTTTTATTAAATATGAAAGCATTTGCGCTATTGTTAAAGAAGATGATGATTATGGAGTATCGTGTTTCGTTGGTGAGTTCAAGACCGAAGGCCCAAAGGTGTCGAAGCATGTTCACCATGCTTCATCGTGTACACTTACAGTCAGGATTCTATCTAATCGATTCTATCCATGCTTTCCATCAGCAAACTTACTTTTGCAGGCTATTTTTTTATCATGGAAAGATTCCATCTAGGCACAAAAATAATTGTGCTTGTCACACAACAGGCTGGAATCAAACTCAAGTTCGATAGCTTACAAGTTACCGAGATCGAATTAAAAAAACTACTAAGTTTAAAAGTGACCATTATAATGGGGCTAAGTCTAATACGTTTCGTTTATTCCCATTCAAATTTCAAGGAGAGTCTTTTATCTAATACTAGCTTTTGGCCGCGACTCTGCCCCTGTGTATGTCAGCTAAAGGGTACTCTATGTCCTTTCATAAGAATCAATGTATCTGACTGTATCGACTGACTACTGACTGACTACTTGACGTTTCAAAAAGTGCCGTTGTATGGTTTACTTGAAATAAAAAAAAAAATGATTTTGATTTGATTTGACGGCACTTTTGAAACGTCAAGTAGTCAGTCAGTAGTCAGTCGTGAAGCTAATCGTCTGTTCCAATTCGTAGATCCTTTGGAGAAGAACAGACAAGAAAATCCATGGACACTCTTTTCCAACATTGTTTTTACAATTTTTGGTTACATCGTTTAAGGCATTTTATCAAATGTGAGGACAATGTAACGATGCTGATATTTACACAGGTAGTGTCCAAAAATAATTAAACAATAAATAGAAGTTGTAAGATGACCAGCCCCGTAAATAACCTTTAACTGTGATTCCATTCTTTATTTATTTCTCGTTACTACACTTCAATAGGTTTTTATTATTGTCTTTAAAATAGCTTCGGTAAGAAACCTACAACAAAAAGTATTTGTGAAGAAAACATATAAAAACAAAATAAAATATTAAAATCTGAGGCTGTTTTGTCTGTATTACAAAAAAAGAAATTCTTCGGTACCTATCTAAGTCAATAACGAGAGCTCCATATATATGACCTTCTGGAACTTACTTGTTCCAAAAGGCCATATTTCAAAGCAAAAAAGGCGTGAAGAAGTTAAAAGGGCCAAGTGAGTGAACGATTCCGTTCAATACTGTGGTCCAAGGGACGAACGGAAGGCGGGTAGAGAAACGCTTCTTAGCACATATTTATCGGCTGAGATTCATGTTTTTACATAAATGGACCAAGCACAGTTGCAAATGTTTGTCTTTTTACAATCCCTACTATGTCTATTCTTTTTTGTTTTGACTACATGGATAGGGTTCGAAACGTCGTAAAGTATCGTTTACAGTAAAAAAACTTTACTATGCCTAAAAGTCGCGAAAGCTGTTTTTAACAGCTCTTGATCAACAGTTTGCTCTTCCTTAACATAAAAAAAACTCATAATACAAATACATCGGTGGAAATAATGAATGATACAAATTTTTAGAAGTACAGAAAAATATTTTAGGCACATGAGTCAATAGTTACATTTCATTTTGTTCCCGTGCCCTGTTAACTTTCTTGACTCGGCCCGTTCACCCCGCGATCATCGATCACACAACTTCTTATTACATTCGCTGCGAGTTTCATCCGTTTGTCAGAGTGTGCTATGTGAAATAACTTTACAGAAATATGTTTCATATCTACACATATTAAAATACACACATATGTACTATAATGTTTCACAAAGTGATGTACTTACACAAAACATCTTGAAGTATCAAGAACACATTGAAGGACGAATTCTTTCTTTGTTTCTCAGTAAGCGTGAGAAATGATTTATTGTTATGGAAAGGTGATACATCAAATAATTCTGTGAAGTATTCACTCGTCGCCTTTATTAGATAACTGCAAATCACTTTTTAATACAAATTTGCAGGCTTTCAAGATGTGGTAGTACTATCAACAGGTAATAAATTAATGAATATAAAATCGGCACCAAATTCACAACGCAATCTAACCTCAAACTAGTTGTCCTATGAAAGCTATATTGGTAGAATATTTAAATACTTTTTGTATTAAACACGTAGGTTTGTACTTAGAAAACTCTAGCACAAATATTCGTAAATAATACAAATATATAATGCGAACCAAGTTTTTTTTTTCATGCGAAAATCCCTACGGATGCGACACGTTGGCGACTATGTCGGACTCGAACCGACTAAAACCACATGCCGTCTCAGTTATTATGAGTCGGGGAACCAGGTATACCCTCGAAAGGAAGTCCCTGGAACCCCGACGCATCTCGAGCCACTTACCCTTCTGTGTGGGGGCACCACTCAAAAATTCTACGGCACGCGCTCTATAGCGCTCACGCCTCCACCCCGGCCTGCTTCTGCTAGGGTGACAGATGGCTTCACCTGTCACCCCCAGGCCTGCGCTTATGGAGGATGGAGATCAAATGCAAACCAGGACTGAAATCTCAACATAGCAGTCGCATACGCTCCCACTGTATCACCGAGGCAGTCAAATTCTATTGGTGACTCGTATGCTCGTTTACTTCTTATAAGTATGGCTATCGAAGTTAAGACTACATTTTTATAACTTATATAATAATGAAACATAAATTAATATTGATTAACGAAATGTATTTGGTGCAGGAAGTTGTAAATGTATTTTTTTTTTTCGCGAGGAATTCTTTTCGCACTTACCTTTGGTAGGGTAACCAAGGGCGTGTGTTTGACCCCCGGAGCGAATGGTCAACCCGCTAAACCCCGCGGCGGCCTACCTCGGCAGTCGGCAGGAGCACCAAGAAAGCATTAGCGGTTTCTGGAGTCCTTTCTGCAGTACTCTACTACTGAGGTCCATCCCGGGTGACTAGATTCACCCCCGGGGTAGGACGCTCACCGCATGTGTGAGCATTGTGTACATGTGAATGTATTGAGTGACATCGTCGAGAGGTTATGTGTCTGTTGTAAATTTCTTCTTTCGGAAACCATAATATAAAATAGTTGCTCCATTCGGTGATGGTACAAGTTATAATTAATAATATAATAACTGAAACTGATAATAATTTAACTAACCGTATTCTGGGCGTGACTGGTTGTGTTATATTTCAATTCCTATTGTTCAATCCCTACTAATATATAACATTATAAATGCGTGTCTGTCTGTGTGTCTGTCTGTCTGTAACGTTTTCACGCCTAAACCGCTGAACTGATTTTGATAAGTTTGAGATACAGAGATACATGGAACCTTGGGAATGGACATAAGCCATTTTTCTCCGCGATAATCGACATAGACGCGGGCGGAGCCGCAGCCGAAAGCTAATTGTAGATAATTTTTAGGTCACATCAGTCAATCAAAAAAAAAATTTGTTTTAAACATTGATTCTCTCAGATATATTGACATAATCTACAACAAATTTGCTTCAGTGGGTAAACGTGTCCCACTTAAGTTAGACGTATGTTTTATATACAAGTTTCACTTACAGGAAAAAAATATAAAGGTGCTTGAGAGGCGGTGTAGGTAACGAACCATAACCGAATCCATTAAATATGTCGTTCATCATGTTACATAAATGGAATATACTTCGATATCAAATAAAATATCACTATTTTTTCGTCCAAGTAAAGAGCAATCACTATATAAGAAGTACAGAATAATAAGTATTATTATATACAGAGAAGTTTTAGATCATTCCAATTGCCACTGTAATACTGGTTATTATTATACTGAGAATAGTTTTTGCGTCGGGGGTTAAAAACTGTGTGAAAAGGAAATTGGACAAGCACCCCCTCGACAACAGTACAATAAAATAATATTTCCCAAGTCGTATGTCCTACTTATGTCGGTTCGTTTCCCGGGCGAAGCGGCTGTAAGCCAACAGTGCGTTACATCCGGAGGGTACTTTTGATTTGACGCTTTCAACCAAATATGTATGAGAAAATTGAATATTATCAAAAGACTATGAAATGTACTTTCTTCCTGTTTGGTCTTCTTCCTAAACTAGCTTTAATCTATTACAGAGCTACTGCTGTTCATCAATAACCCATAATGTCCTAATACTCCCAATAATATTTTTTAACTGCATTGTTGGTCTAGTGGTTAGCGTATGTGGCTGCTGATCGAGAGGTATCGGGTTCGATTCCCGGGTCGAACCAAATGTTTTTGTGATCCGCCAATATTTGTTTCGGAGTTTTGGTGTTTTCTATCTAATATATAAAATTCTCGTGTCACAGTTTTCGTTGCCATACTCCTCCGAAACGGCTTGACCGATCTTTATGAAACTTTATATGCATATTCAGTAGATCTGAGAATCGGCCAACATCTATTTTTTATACCCCTAGGACGCGAGCGGAGCCGCGGGCATCAGCTAGTATACATATAATATGTATGCATTTACAAAATAGTATATTTATGTTTTTATATCAGTTGTCTGGTAACCATAGTACAAGCTCTGCCTAGTTTGGTACTAGATGATGTTGTGTGTAAGATGTCCGAAATATTTATTGATATAAATTAAATGTTTAATACATTATGGGATTCTCTAACACCCGCGCTAATAAAACTGTGTTGCAGGTGTTAGGTTCGTATCTCCTCTCAAGAGAGGGCTAAGGCCATACGTCCCCACGCTAGCCGAGCGCGTGTTGGGTATTGGCAAGACCTGTGTGGCTACGTAATCTTGCTGTTGGATGTTTTCGTCCGTCCAAACGTCTCCAACTCAGCTTCACGACTGTTATCTTATGATAACAACCGAGACCGACTGCTTAACGTGACCTCAGAATCACGGAAACGTTCCTAACATATCATGTTAGAAACGGTCACCCATCTAGGTCTGAACACGTCGTAGCTTACCATCGGAGATTGTTTCCAATCACCTAAGGCCACCTGGCTATAAGCGCTTCCCAATAACGATTGCCATAGATGCTCATGACAACCGGGACCGACGGCTTAACGTGCTCTCCGAGACAAGGGCGTGAATCACCTCCAAACTTCCAGACTCCGGGCTGTTATTAAGACTTTACTGTAAGAAAAACCCAACAACACTTTTTTGGCCCGAACCAGGATTTGAATCCGAGAACTCTTGATTAGCAATCGCATACGCTAACCACTAGACCAACGATGCAGTCAACGAATGAATTAGTTATTAAACTATTAATAGTTAACAACATTATTTGCTAAAACTTAATTGTTAATTTTATATTAACAAGCTATTACTCATTCGAAAAAGGCGTTTTATCAATTTAATAAATATTCAATGAATCGTTCGTTCAAAGAAGCATTTGACGATAAAATATTGTTTCGCAATAAACGCTTTCAAATAAATGTCCAGTCGACGTTCCATTCTTATTGAAAACAAAAAAAATTTGAAAACAAAAATAGAAAAAAGAAAATTGTACAAACTTAAAACGAATGAAATAGTGAACAATATCGTATTCAAAAGCAACAAAACCCGCGGGGCACAGCTAGTGATTTAAATCATTTCAGTTTCACTAACGCTGGTAAGAATATTGCTATTAGTTTTAACCGGGCGCTTCACACACGTGACTAAGGCGATTCACACACTGGCGACGCGCCCACGCGCGTAGGCGCGGGAAAGCCAATTCCGAATCTGCTAGCGGCACGCGCTCGCGCGTCGTAGCGCGTTTTTGGTGTTAGACCTGGCGTGTTTTCTATACTAATCGATGTACTTGCATACAATATTAAAATCTGCCACTCCGCGCTACGCGACGGAGCGCGGAGCAGTGTGTGAATCGCCTTACACAGCACTCTCTATGGAAATTATTAAACGCTTTCATTGGCTTCACCTGTATGTTTGTTTGTAACCGACACCTTTGCGTGCGATTTTGACCCCCTTTAAACGGGCAGATTTCGTTATACACTAATTTGAGAAAAAAATAATGAAAATAATAATAATGTTTAAACAAATAAGTCTTTATCAGTATAGAAAAAAAAATAGTTTTAGAAACTAAACAAACACGCTTTTAAACTAAAAAGTGGAAAATAATTTTAATGTAACTAAGCGTGGGGTATTATCTGAAAATATTTCAATAACGTCGCCCCACGCTTTGTTACATTAAAATTAATTACTACTTTTTAGTTTAAAAGCGTGTTTGTTTAGTTTCTAAAATTATTATTTTTTCTATACTTTAAAAGACTAATTTGTTTAAACATTATTATTATTATTTTTTTCATAATTTTTTTTTCTAATTAGTTTTAATTTAGTTTTTAATACTATTTTTTTTTTCATTCAATATTAATACCCTTCGATAATTATTTGTCACGTATCCGAATGAGTTTTCAGATGGCACCATGGGTACTCATCCTTTAGTTAATATAAGTGAGTCAATTTCCTCTCTATGGTGAGCCGTTCAGCCATCCATGCCACAAAAGTTATATTATATTACATACATCAAACACATAAGTACTGAAGCTTAAAGTCATAAAATCAAAAAGGTTGTCATGAACGGATATTGGCGTACATCCGTTTGTATGCGATAGCTTTCAAAAGGCTTTGTGGGAGTGCATCAAACGAGCTCACTATTTCCATTTCCGGTCGACTAGGTTGATTTAAACGGACTTCATTGCACTAGCTTTCAAAGGTTTGTAGATCTATTTGAATATTTTTGAATATATTCAAAAGCGACGCCCGTTTTACCTGCGATTGTTACTGAACAAACGCGAGTAAGCTCGAGGGCGAAGCTAGTTTGAAATAGAATAGAATATAGACCAACAAGGCAGGCATATGTTTGTATCACGTCGATAAAGTAATTAATTTTGTACTTAATTTACAAATTAATATATTTTAGAATGTAATTTTGAATGAGAAATAGTTAATAGTAGTGAACAGACAATTTTTACGCGGACTTTGAAAACACCTCATAAGCTAAAACAAAGCTAAGTCTATAGTATACACTGTCAGAGTCCTTCACAGTCGATTGCGTGTGAACATAGCTCACTGGCTTCTTGTGTCAGAGTTCCTCAAACACAGACCAGATTATTACGGTCGCTGGCTATTATAACAAGACTCAAAACGTGACTGTGTTACTGTCCACTGTCGGAAATTGTTGTTATGACAGGCAAATGCAGAATTATTGGGTGACAAATGTTTGGGTGAAAGGTGGCAAAATGAATCTGTGATACTATGTCAGACTAGCTGATCCACATAGATTCGTTTGCGTTTCTCAAAAGAATTATAAAAGTACATTTCTACCGTTGTGGCGACTTCCAAATATAGCGCAAGCGAATAACATACAAAAGCGCCATCTACCGAAGAAACATTGAACTAAGAAGGAAACACGCAACACGCTATAAACGGAGTAACTACTAATCCTGAACCGCGAAAGACAAATTCTCGCGCTGATTAGCATAAATACAACATCCCAATATCAACTATTGGGCGGTTGCCCGCCAGGCATGATCACCTCGCCTGGTCGGAGGATCCTCCCTTTGTGATGGAGGAACACGACACCCATTCATCCACACCGTTTTAATACATTTTTCACTAAATATGAAATTGATCTAATCGTTCACGTGTGAATTGTGATGCCGTGACAGAGAAAAATATAGATTCATAATATATTCATAAATAGATACATAACTGAAATAAGAAATTATGTTCAGTTTTGAGCACTTCGTCTAGCTTATTCTAGATTTTTTTTTGTATACATGTTGTAGATGTATGAAGAAAAATAATATATTCTTACTATTAACACATAACAGAGTGGTTTTTTGTATTGTTTCATTGTACTCTGGTCGAAACACAGGATAATTGTGTTTCTCCTACTTATCATGGATAGTTATACTAGATAGATGGATAGATACTTATCATTAGTTAGCTGATTCTTGTAGAAATTTTTGTGTGTGTAATGTTAAAGAATGTTGAAAATGTTAAATAATATGTGAGCAAATGTACAAAGCTGTACAGTTTTAAAACTTGTTGTACCTAACTTCAGATAACCAATAAAAGGTATTTAATCATTTGCAAATAGGTAGTAGAGCCATACTGACTTTAGCAGTAGGGTCAATCCCTCACACAGAACACCAACCTAAAATGCCAGAATTCGCGCTGTCATTGGTGAATGTGAGTCCGGTTTCCGGATGCCGAGAGGATGATGCAAAAATATCTCACTAAGCTGCCATGGTGTAGATCACCATGCTGTATTGTATCCACTCGCAATGAGGATATCAAATCATATTAAACCTTTTTTATTTCAATTAAACCAATACAACGGCACTTTTATAACTTTAAGTAGTCAGTCAGTAGTCAGTTGTGAAGCTAATTGTCTGTTCCAATTCGTAGATCCTATAGAGAAGAACAGACAAAAAATTCCATGTACCCTCTTTTCCCACATAGTTTTAAAAATTTTTGGTTACATTGTTTCAGGCATTTTATTACGAAAACAGTTAAATGTGAGGACAATGTAACGATGCTGATATTTACACAGATAGTGTCTAAAAACAATTAAAAAATAATATAATATAGCAGTTGTGAGATGACCAGCCCCGACTGGCGGCGCCCGTATAACGAGCATGACCTGTGCACCAGCCATCATCCAGTTCAACCATATCGTAGGGCGCCGAAACGATCCGCTATACATGCCACCGGCAGCAGAACTTTTGAGTGATCATGACATACTCACAACTGTCAGTCAACAAACAAACTTAGTGGATAGTGGCTCTACTGATGCTTTTCATCAGGTACCGTAGAGTCACTTTGGTATGCTTAAATAGTAAAAAAAAATATGGGATCCTAAAAATGTATCTCATCTCTCATCCATACACCAAACACATTATTCCTCAAATTATATAAATAACAATTGGAACAATACATTTCGCTTCATGCAAACTTCGAGTAAAGTTATATTTCACAATTAAACATATTTGGTCTCTGGTCTGAATTCTATTGCGGTTGGGCTACTGCAGCGCACGTGGTGCATAGTACCGCAGCGTTGGCAGCTATATACCCACGTACTTGATATATTACCGAACTAGTGTTTGTTGCAGTGCAAATACTCGGAGCCAACATTTACCAATGGCTCTTTGAATTCGCAATCTCGTATCGAGTTTACTTTGTTTCGGTAACAATTGCACCAAGATGTTTAATATATTGGCTATTATGATATATCTTCTTACATTGAGCAGAAAACAAATTTGGTAGGATAATTTTTATCACTAATTATATGAACTAATGTTACACACTTACTTGATAATTTTTAAATGGTAATAGAAGGTTTACCTGCATGTTTTATTATCTTTGTCTTTTCCTAATAAGACTAACCAGTTCCTGGCTGTAACTTATTCAAAAATCAATTCACAAGTGATATGCTAGACTGTATAATTTATTAGTCTTAGAAAATTTTATACCGACATCCAAATTAAGAGTTGGGTTAGATTTAACATTCTGTACCTAAAATGAAAAATAACTAGGAACTGCTATTATTAGAATACCCGGATCCCTTTCAGACTTCAAACAAACCCTATAACAACTACTTTGGATAACATGTTGAAGTAGACCAAAACCTCATTTCTAGAAAGAGGCCTATGTCCTGTTAAAAGTGTTTATGTAAGTTTTGATAGGCTTTGTAAAAAACCTACAACTGATCAATTTACAATGCAAAATACACTCACTATAAATTTTACCGTCAACTCAATGATGTCCTGAAACAATTTCTTTTACGGTAGAGAGAACCTGCAATTGCGAGGACAGCAATGGTTTATTTGAAAACCAAATCAGTTTGGCAACAAACGGGACATGTTGCGCCAACCTGCGGATGCTGTGTTTTAAACTACGCCGAATTGTACCTGGGCATTGCTTTGGCAAGGATTTTTGTGGACAAGGCTTTCTGATACATAAAATTATTACCATTGGTGCGATGTTAAATATTAGAACAAAAGCATTCGTGAGTATACACATAGATAAATATAATAGATAAATATGTATATGCTCATGAAAGGATATATAACCAAAGGCACAGACCGAGGCGTGTTCAATGCATAGTTTACAACCAACTTTAAAATTGTGGTAAGAATTCAAATTTTTTGTATAAAAACCCAGGTGTTGTTGAGTCCGTCCGTCCGTCCGTCCTCCATAAGCGCATACCTGGGGATGGCAGGTGAAACCATTTGTCACCCTGGCAGAAGCAGGCCTGGGTGGCTGCGTGAGCGCTACGGAGCGTGCGCACCCCCTTTTGTGGATAAAAAGGGAGTATCGGGGTTCCCCCACAAAATTAAGCCATCTACAAACCGTGGGTAGCCCGAGGGCCCGTCGGGATTCCAGAGACTTCCTTCAATTCCTACATAGCCACCAACTGGTGGTATCCGTGGCGATTTCGGCATCGATAAAAAAATGTTGTTTAACAGTAAGAAAATTGAAACAAACCGTAAACCAATCCAAACCAAACCAATAAATATAACCAGCGTTGTGTAGTAGATGAAACCTATCAAAGAAAATGCCTGTATTCAGCAATGAACAACGATGATGATGGTGATGTGTATTTAAAAGGTTTACCAAAGATTAAAAAAAATGTACTAATAAAATAATAAAATAATGTAACTGTAAGGAGAAACTGAAATTACTTCAGTTAATATGAAGTCTTGTAAGTTTTTGTAGATTCGTCTTAACGGTAACATTTGCTGTAATACTCTTAATGTTTTACTTAACTCAATTTAAGTTTTATGCTTGTCACTTTCACGGGCGTTCTCCACTCCTTCAGATATTTGCAAACTTTAATGATTTCATGCAGACAATTTAACTAAAGTTTAATCTTTTTAGATACTCTTTTATTCATGCTTCGGAAAATTCATAAAATGCTTGATCATTATGACAAAAATACCTTACAGAAAACTAGTGTATAAGAAGTTTTTAATAAACCGTATCATGCGATATGCAAGGTGTTACAAAAGTGACATAATTTTTTGCCATTGTCTTATAATAATGATTTTGAATTTCAAGTGAAACTGCCCACAAAATATTAGTAAAAACCAAATCTCAATCGGATTAGCCGTTTCTGAGATTAGCGTGCACACATGCTGGTCAAGAGGTCTCGGGTTCGATTCCCGGGTCGGACCAAATATTTGTGTGATCCACAAATATTTGTTTCGGAGTCTGGGTGTTTTCTATGTAAAATATGTATGTATTTACAATAAAAAGAATGTGTATGTATTTATATCAGTTGTTTAGTATCCTTAATACAAGCTCTGCTTAGTTTGGGACTAGGTGATGTGTGTAAGATGTCCAAAATATTTATTTATTTAATTATAAAAATAAGGGTCCTAAATATTTCTTCTTAAATATCTATCTGTGCCGACAGTGATTCATTATATTTTTATTAAATGTATAGATAAATAACATTAACATTAATTATTGAGGTTGAAAACCTTAACAGTTTCTAGTGCTGAGTTTCTTTCTCACGCAAGACTTCAATGTCAGTCTTCAGACCAAGCTGTCGCTGAGAGTTCGACGGAATACCTGAAGTTATTGGTAAAGTTTTGAACAAATATTTAAAACTTGGATAATATTGATGTCCACGGAATATTACAGTAGTTTGGGATCACTTCATCACCTGCTGATGTAATTTATTAATTTTCTTCATATTTTGAGTATGAATTATGATTTTGATTTTATAAATTTATTGACAAGTTGGCATTAAATGTAAAGGTTCGAGGGATAAAGTTAGATTAAGAAAACTATTAACAGAAAAAAACGGTGATCATTTTTTTTTTTTTTTTATGTTTAGGCCTTCGAAAGTGACTCTACTCTGCCTGATGGAAAAAAATAATGGAATCCAGGAGAAGGGGTCACCATTCTTATTGTGAGTGCAAACAATGCAAAATGGTGACCCACTGCATGACCTCCTATTGCGATGTTTCGGCATCATTCTCCCGGTCTCAGAAGGCCGGGAGAATGATGCAGAATGATTGCGCCTCCGGACTCACAGTCACTAACGAAATATGACAGTACAAAGGCTGTCATTTTTAGGTTTGTCTTCTATATGAGGATAGTCCGTAGTAGGATAGAGAGATAGGATAGTGGCTGAAATCAGCGTGGCTCTTCTACCTTCTGTAAATTATTAGCAAATAGTTTAACTAAAAATAGACCTCTTTTAAATACATAAATACAAGAATAGCATTCTGCAAATCGTTATACTAAATTAAGAAAAAATAGTTTAGTTTAGTTAATTGTAGCGACAATAGAATCGGCTCCAATATTTACATGGACATATCTTTTTTTATAACTTTTGGTTATTTGAAATGAAAATAGTTTTAAAACTTCTAAAGAGTACTTTATAACATATAATTAGGTTGCTCGGCTGCGTAATAAACCATTGAAATGAAATCAAGCCTGACCTCCATATTTAAAATAGGGTCTGTAATAAAGGAGTTGCTAAAGTATAAAATTCATGCGACGGTTACTCAAATAAAAGCGCTGGTCACGAAAAGCCTGATAAAGTGCGGAACTTTTGGGTCTAAATTAAAACACCAGAGTACTTGATCATTAATGTTAATTATGTTAATATACACCTTATATACTTTGAGTTTGATAATTATAATGAAAATCGAATACTACTGTTTAAAAACGGGTGTCCTCCAACACAAAGGGAGGATCCTCCGACCAGGCGAGGTGATAATGCCTGGCGGGCCACTGCCCAACAGTTGATGTTGGGATGTTGTATATATGCTAATCGGCGCATGAATGTCACTTTTGCGATTCAGGATTAGTAATTACTCCGTATAGATCGTTACGTGTTTTTCTTTGTAGTTCCGTGTTTCTTCGCTAGATGGCGCTGTCGTATATTTCGCCACACTACCTAATGATGCAGATGCATCTCATTAAGCCATAGCGTGGGTCACCATGCTGCATTGTCTCTACTCACAATGAGGATGGTGACCCCTTCTCTTGGATTCTACTCATGGAAAACATGAGTAGAATCCAAGAGAAGGGGACACGTAGTAGTGATAATTGTTTTTTTATAAATGTACACTTTTCAGGTAAATGTGAGTACATTAATATAATTTCATAAATCGATGCGTTTATTGGTATCAGTAATATTGAATCGAAGACAAATGACAAAATTTGATAAGAAAAATATTAACAATTTGATACATTACGAGCAAACTTGGCCATTTTTCTACCCATTAGCGTGTACCTAGAAATAATCAACTTATGTATATAGTTTGGCATAAAATGGGGTCGGTAATCGAGTTCAAATGGGGTGACCCTTATCAGGCCGATGGTTCCGTTTGGCATATTTATCACTCTGACAGGACATTACCACAATATGCCGTATGGTCAAATTTTATTCGTACTCTTGGTTCTCGAAGCATTTTGTATTGAGACTTATTTCTAGTCATTCACCTTACATTTCCTCCTTTTATTTTTTTTATTGTGAGTGGATGGGAACGGTACCTCCGTTTCACCTTTACGTTTTAAGAGGTAAGTACTCGGAGGGTTGATATCTTGAACGACACAGGCCATCCCTATCTCGGCGTCTCAAGTTGAACCTGGGTAGTCGTGACGTCGATCCCCCGTCGACCCAAAACTATGCAGCGTCGGGTCCCAGGTTCTGAAATAATATGGTCCGGGTCCTCCTTAGAGCAGGATGCCTGAGACCGGCCGTCGGAGTAGTTTTCAGTCGAAGCACGCCTGGCTCCAGAGTCTTCGAGGTAAAGATACGAAGGCATTTTCCAATTTTTTAAAAAGGTTACCAGACTTTAAATGATTACGTGAAGTCGTTATGTTAAGTTGAAATTTTCGTACAAAGCACTTAAACTAAAAATGGTGTGGGATTCTTTGAAAAATCTTTATCCAACATATTTCTAAGAATGATATTTTAAAAACTTTCTCTATACAACGGACAATACGAACAAAGAAAGTCTCTGCAAAGTCCATACTTGAGAGTTTCTATACATATGTGTTGTATACTCTGTTCCTAAGTTTCGTATGTTAAAGGTCTTATACCCTTCCTAAGTACACTTCTTGATCAAAGCTTTTATCATAAATCATTCCTCGCTCTTTCTTTGAGAATACGTGACAGGTCCTACGAGCTAAGCAAGGAATATATATCGAGACATTACACGTGGAACCCTAAAACACGATGATATGGAAATGTTATTAGATGGTTCGGTACAAATGTCCACGGACAGACGTAAAATATTTATGTCTCTATCGACTGAGTGTATTTCTTTTTATGCGAAGGCTGATACACCTGTGGCTTCATGTTATTATATGTGTTTCACAATTCAATATTATGAAAGCGTCTATTTATGGAAAATGACAATTCTTCTCCAAGGTGCTGAACACCTCTTGCTAAGTTAATTGCTTGTATGAGAAGTAGGTCAATCGTGCGTTTTAGTGGAGTATAATTCTGATAAAACTTAATTGAAAATATTAGGTGATAAATTCTAACAAAGGAAGTAAATACTTAGGCAGATGAGGTTTCTTTAAAAAATATTATCCATTTATTTGATCACTTTTCATACTAATATTACAAGCAGCTATATTAAGAGTGTCGAACTTATCTTGTTTGTATTTTTGTTTGAAGAAATGTTTTGAGACGAAATATATACTATCTATAAAATCATAAAACCCTATATTTATAGTTAATTTGTTTCGTAAAAAAACAATAAAACAATCAGATACAGTAAAACTACCAACATCATCCTCCTAGCCATTATTCCCAAGTTTATTTGGGGTCGGCTACTAGTTCAACCGGTTTTACCTGAATTTCAGTTTTTCCACGGAGTGACTGGCATCGGACCTCCGCAACCCTAAGGGAGAACTGAAATTCGAAGATTGAACTAGTTGTCAGTATATTTGAGGGCACTGACTTCCCAATAACGATTGCCATAGATATGTTCATGACAACCGGGACCGACGGCTTTAAGTGTTCTCCGAGGCACGGGCGTGAATCACCCGCCAAACTTCCAAACTCCGGGCAGCTATTAGGAATTTCCTACGAAAATCCCAAAAACACTTATTGGCCCGACCCGGGATTTGAACCCGAAACCTCTTGATTAGCAGTCGCATACGCTAACCACTAGACCAACGAGGCAGTAAAACTACCAACATTATCAAGATATTACATTTAACTGCCTCGGTGACGCAATTGTAGTATCTGCAACTGATGTGCTTGAGGTCTCAGGACCAAATGATTGTATGATCTGAAAATATTTGTTTCCGAATTTGGGTGTTTTCTAAGTATATTATGTATGTATTTCCAAAAAAGTATGTTTATTTATTTATATCAGTTGTCTAGTACTCATAGTACAAGCTCTGGGTCAGATATCCGACATGGTTACAAAATAGTACAGCATCTTACTAGATGAAGTTGTTAAAACATTTAGCTGATGATGTGATTATATACGATTATAACGTAGTAGGGGAGCTAAAAAACTTCTCGAAGAAAGCTGGCTTTGTGTAACGAGTGAGTCGATTTATTGCGAGATCGTAGAAGGAATTTAATCGAATCCTAGATTCACTGCACCTTATTTATTAGAGGAAGTGTTAATAGATCTGATCTCATTTGAAGGTAGCTTTTGATTGTGACTTCATTCATGAAAGTTTAATCAAGTTCGCTCTAATGAAATTTATAAGAACATTATGTTAAGTAACTATAATATAACAACTTTTAGTGAAACTTGACTCAATTGTAACAATAAATCGAGAAATACTAGACGATCGATACATAGTTTACATTAGAGATCGCAATTCAACGCTATTTACGAAGTCTGACGGCGGCGAGGGCGTTTTGATAGCGTAATACGCTTAGATATACTAAGCGTCGTCTCGTATTTCCAAATGGAAAAGTCATGGTAAAGATGTCTGGGTTGTGATTGAAATTAAAGCTTATAATAGTGTTAGGAAAATTGCTATTTGAGTTGTATATTTCCCCGCTCCTGTTATTCAAAATGACTTGAGTGAAAATGCAACTATGAGTCTCAGAAAGGGTTGATAATGTTATATAATAATAGTCAGATAACAAATCAGTGTCACTTGATCACAAATTTGAACGCAAAGAAACAATAGTACTAACGATTACCACCATAGATTAGTGTATACTCTTTCAAACTTCATGGCAATAAGTGATTTACAACAGGCCAATACCATTGTAAACCCAGATCAAAGATATAAATTGCATTTTCAACAAAACTGATAAAATATTATATAAAGTTGATCGTTTTTATCTCCTCCTAGATATTGCGTTTGATGTAATATGGAATCCTTTACCGGTTAATGGATCGTGTTTTCCATCAGGCAGGGTAGAGGATGATCTCCTCATCGCCGCGTATCAGCGCCTCATGCCGCGCTGCGTGTGGCCGCGGATGGACGGAACGAGTTTTCTCCATCAGCCGCAAGGGTGCGATGTCAGCGTGTGCCCGACGGGGTATCCACACGAAAAAAAAAAGAAAGTGCAGAGTTATTTTCGGTAGCTAATAAAAAAATATATAAGAGAAACCAAAGCATAACTTTTTTCCACTTGAATAAAATATAGCAATATTGTAGTTCATAAACAGCATGATAAATGTGACCCTTGCTTTATTATATTTTTTATTACTGTTCCCAAGTTTTGATAGAGTTAACTGTACTGGAAAATTATGTTATCTTGTCCTAAATCGTTTTGCGCTGTTGACTGTGGAAGAAAATAATTCTATCTTTTTCTTTTGACCGCTGTTAGAAAGAGATAAAAGTGCTGACAGTACTTTTTGGATATTTTATTTAAACAGAACTTTACTAATATTACTCGATGCCATAAGCCATTACATAAGGACTAACGTACTTTTTTTCTATTATATTTAAGGTGACCTCACTCTGGCTGTTGGAAAGCATGAGTAGAATCCAAGAATAGGACAACAACATGGCGGCTTAGTGAGTTTTCTGCATAATGTTCTACACCAACTAGAACGCAAGACCTTATGAGGAGACTACAGCACCCATATCTATTTAATCTTGGCATATTTTTAAAGAACATCAGCCATTAAATTTTTGCCATACTCAGCACTCAACTATGAATGTTACAAACCTAAATTATCCTCATACGGTTCTCCTACACAGAAGACCTCTTTAATATATGGGCGTCCACGTCCGGCGTGAACGTTTGTATGAGACAATTGACCTCCAATACTAGCCGCCCTTCTGACTTCATATTATTACTTCAATAACAAAGTTATAGATGAATTTTCGGGTTCGCGTTGGGTCTAAGTTGAAAGATCTGGGCGATAATAAGTAGCCTATATGTAGCGATAGTTAAACTTATCCAAATGCGAAAAAAATGACCCAAAATTGTAACAAAAACTGTAATTAATAAATTAATGGATGCTCATTTGTATTTCTTGAGTTACAGGTGACCATAACAGGGCCGTCTTACTAAGATAACACCTGGTACACTGTCTGCACATATCGACTACATTTCATTAAAATAACGAAAAGCAAAGTTAGTTTTCTTATGCAATTACACAATTACTTACGTATTCCGAATGTTAACTAAATTAGTGACGTTCACCATCACCATTTTTTTCTGTGCACATATCCTTCTGTATCTGACTTAAAACCGTACGCAATCTCACTCACTACCAGCCAAAAAAAAAGCGGCCAAGTCGGACTCGCCCATGAAGGGTTCCGTATCAGCAAGTAACATCATATAAAAGTTCTTGTAGGATGTTTTTAGACTAGTGTATTGATTGGATAAAAGGTAAATTGCGTGTTACGATTTATGATGTATTAAAAAAAACTACTCACTAGATCTCGTTCAAACCAATTTTCGTTGGTAGTTTGCATGGTAATGTATGACATATATTGTTTTTGTTTTATCACTCTCTTATTTTAGTAGTTAGAGATTGGGGGGACACACATTTTTCCACTTTGGAAGTGTCTTTCGCGCAAACTATTCAGTTTAGAAAAAAATGATATCAGAAACCTCAACATCATTTTTGAACACCTATCCATAGATACCTCACACGTATAGGTTTGATGAAAAAAAAATATTTGAGTTTCAGTTCCAAGTATGGGGACCCCCAAAATATATAGTATTTTTTTACTTTTATGTAAAAATCTTAATGCGGTTCACAGAATACATCGACTGACCAAATTTCAAGAGTATAGCTCTTATAGTTTCGGAAATAATTGGCTGTGACATACGGACGGACAGACAGACAGACAGACATGACGAATCTATAAGGGTTCCGTTTTTTGCCATTTGGCTACGGAACCCTAACTAGGTGCACCCTAGAAAGGAAAAGCCTTGAACCCCTAGAAATCTTTGAAACAACGAAAATGACTGAAACTCGAACTTTCGCCACCACCTAATTTAATATTAGATGTACGACTCAAGATCTGACCGGGAACACATGCTTTTTTAACCGCTCCCGCCTTTAAAAAATCATATAAGTGGGTTTTCTTTGACCGATACCAGTGAAAGTGGTGTCTAGAGCTTCGTCTCGGCGCGCCCCACACGCCGGAAATAAGTGTTTTAGCCGCACGTACGCGGCTGAAGTGATAGTGCCAAAAAACAGAAAGATTGGAGGTTATACCCAAAAAATTCTTTACTTTTGTGGTGATAATTAAGTGACTACTGAAGTTACATCTCTGAAAAAGGTGTCAAAGTGTGGGTTGGGCCGATCCCCAGCCGCTGCCATTCTTGGATTCATCCGGACGCGCGTGGTTTTTTCGGGAAACCCGAAAAAACAAAAACCACGTGGCCACGTGGTCCCAGAAGGAGTCGACCCAGAAATCTGGAAGTTTGGGGGATTGAAGACGTCATCAGGCAACACACTTTTCTGCAAAGAAAAACTTTTTATGAGAGTCTGAAAATTAATAAAGAACATTAAAAATTTCAAAGTTTGACCTGAAATAACTTTTGACTGAGAAGAATTTCGACAATCTACAACTGCAGTTCTCTGCGCGCTGCTTGGAAGACCGGACCTAGATACCTTAGTCAATTTTTTAACTAGTATATACTTATACATAATTGAAAAAGTAAAAATTTTGAAATTCCTGAAAAATTATATGTAAAAACTTTAGATTAATTTTAGGCCATATAGGCATAAGGTAGATATAGATTTAAGATAAATTATAAGATTTTTTCCAGATTTTTATCGTGTGCCAGCACGGAGATATTAAATTTTTCGTGTTTTTTTTTTTTTTTTTTTTTTTTTTTTTTTTTTTTTTTTTTCAAAATTAAATTAAAATAGGTAAAAATTCTTCAATTCTAACCACAGGGATGGCTCTATCGAGTTATTCTGGACTTAAATAAGTCCAAACTCGGTGCTCCTAAGGCCAAATTTGAAGAAAATTGTAAAATCCGACATTTTTGTTACTTTATTAAAATTTTTAAATCAGTCATACCTCCGAGCTGGTAGGTCGTGGAAAGCTGGGATTTTGGGTACTGGTATTACTACTGTAAAATTGGAGCTGACCCTAGAAGTTGAATATTTCTGCCTGTATATACTTGGACTTAAACCTACTATTAGAATTAAGCCCTGGACAATTAGACATTGAACTACATAAGTTCACAAAACTTTGACCAGAACATAGACCCTGTCCGGAACGTGGGCAGAGGCATAAACATCGTAAACACAACTACACACACATAAAACACGAACACCCTAGGTGACATAAACAATTACACTTAACACAATATACTACACAAAACACATAGGTACACAAGCAGTAACACAAGACAATAGTGTCTCTAGGGCATTGTCTGAATTGAGCGCCTCCACCGGTCGTAGAGCGAGCCTGTACGTGACAAATCTAATTTAGTTTAGATTCAATTTATATTATTGCTAGCTCTATTTTATATTTAAGTTTAAATTTTTAAATTTAATTAATTGATATTTCTTTTACAACTTATACAAATTTACCTTTTAATCTTATTTTATTTGAAAGACGCGCACTGACAATGATCGGCATCAGAACTCCGGTCAAAATACCGAACACCTCTCCATCAGAGCCGGACGTAACGCCCGGTGACAAAACCAGCCCTTCAGTCGAGATAAACCCGACAAGGCCAGTTAGACGTAGCGTGGATGAGCTGGAGCTCCGTGGAGCTACACAACAAAAAGACACAAAAACAGCAACCGTCCCGCAAAAACCCAAACAAAAACCTATAGAACGACCCCTGCTAACGGTTCCTGCGCCCTCCAAACGTGTTTCGACAGCTAGTCAATGCTGCGAGGCAATAAAGGAGCTGTTGGGTTTATCCAGGAACATGAAGAGGGAATACAGAATAGAAGTCGAAGACAAGGTTGACCTACTAGAAAAAATAATAAAAGCGTTTGACGAGGACAGGAGGAAGTCGATAAAAGGACAGAACGTAAAAACATCTGATGCAAGCGATATAAACGAGAATATAGGGAGCCAAATTCTGAAAAAAGTGGAAGAGAACGAAAGGCTGTTGAAAGAAAATGGAAGGGTGATAAAAGAATTAAAGGAAAGAATCGAAGAACGCGAAAGAAAAGGACAAATGACATATGCTGGGGCAGCAGCAAGTGGTTTGAGTGCCCAGGCTCCGGAGCGAGCGACGCTGCACTCAGTCGTAGTCACTTCCAAAAACGAAAATGAAACTGGGGAACAGGTCATGGAAAGGTTAAGAAAAGCCTCGAACGAGGATGAAGGATGGATAAGGGTAGAAAGAATAAGAAAGGCAAAAGACAGAAGGGTAATAATAGGCTACAAGACAGAAGAAGAAAGGGACAGGGCACAACAAAGACTGTTGGAGAAGGAAAAGGACCTCACCGTAGAGGGTATTAAGAACAAAGACCCTCTACTCATTATGTACGGCGTCCTCAAAACACACAAGGACGAGGACCTCATTAACGCCGTAAAGACCAGGAACAAAGAAATCTTTCAAAACCTGGCCCCGGAACAGAACAGAATATCCGTTCTGTACCGGAAAACAGCGAGGAATCCTCATACGTGCCACGTGGTGCTCAGGGTCTCCCCGGCGGTTTGGACGCGTGCCCTAGACATAGGGAGACTGCATATAGATCTGCAGCCGATCAGGGTAGCTGATCAATCCCCTTTGGTACAATGTTCCCTGTGTCTAGGGTATGGGCATAGCAGAAAGTTCTGCACAACGACTGAGCCTAGGTGCAGTCACTGCGGCGGGCTACATTTGCGAGCCGAATGCCCCGACTACGCCACCAATGCAGAGCCGAACTGCTGCAACTGCCTGAAGGAGAAGCTGAGCAGCATTGGGCACAATGTATTCAGTAACCTGTGCCCAGTGAGGAAAAGGTGGGACGATATAGCAAGGGCCACCACTCAGTACCGGTGCTGAGGGCACCTCTGTGAATGCGGCCCCATACAAAGTATTCCAAGCGAACCTCCAGAGGCGAAAGCTCGCCACAGATGAGCTTATAATCGAGGCCTCTAAACGAAAAGCCGCGATCGCCCTGATACAGGAACCTTATGTGGGGACGGTGAGAAGAATGAAGGGGTACCAGAGCGTAAGGGTCTTCCAAAACACGGGAAATGGAGGAGGGACTGTGAAGGCGGCCATCGCCATCTTCGACCCACAACTAGACGTGATACAGTACCCGCAACACACCACTGACAACATCGTGGTGGTGGGAGTCCGAACCTGTAACTGGAAGATCACGCTGGTATCGATTTACTTTGAACCGGATGAACCCATAAGGCCCTACCTGGAGCTATTAAAAAAGATTGGGCGCAAGTTAGGCTCCGAGCGGTTTATAGTAGGAGGTGACGCAAACGCCAAGAGTACTTGGTGGGGCAGTAGGATTGAAGATCGAAGGGGAGAAGAACTGAGTGGTGTGCTTGGGGAGATGGACCTCCATGTCCTGAATAGTGGAAACATTCCGACTTTCGACACTGTGCGAGGTGGAAGACGGTACTGCAGCCACATAGACATCACCGCCTGTACGAGCGATATGCTCGCATGGATCGACGGCTGGAAGGTGGACGAGGGATTGGTGAGCTCCGACCACAACGGCATAGTGTTTGATATCCGTCTAAATAGGGCTAAAGGCACGAAAGTAATGCGTACTACACGTATGTATAACACCAGACGGGCAAATTGGGATGACTTTGGGTCGCGGCTGACCCGACTAATCTCTGTTAACAATATCACCGGTAACGGTGCAACAGATACATACCAACTGGAAAACACCATCCAAGAGTACAGTAGATTGGTCGGGGATGCCTGCGCGGGGAGTATCCCAAAGAAAAAGAAGACGGAATTACTCACTGTGCCGTGGTGGTCGGAGAAACTAGCACGACTGAAGAAGAACGTCAAGACCAGCAGACATCGAATTAGGAGTGCAGCGCCGATCCGTAGAGAGTGGGTGGTCTCGCAGTACCTGGAACAGAAGGAAATCTACGAGTCAGAGGTAAGAAAAGCACAGGTCGAAAGTTGGAAAGACTTCTGCGGAAAGCAGGATAGGGAGGGAGTCTGGGAGGGAGTGTATAGGATCTTGGGTAGAGCAACCGTGCGGGAAGAGGATGGGATGTTAAAGGACAACGGAACATATTTAGACGCAAGAGGTTCGGCTGAGCTACTCGCGAGAACATTTTACCCGGAAGACTTGGTGGAAGAGGATGGGGAAGTGCATCGATGTATACGCATCGCGGCACGAAAGGAGGACGAGCTAACGGGTCATCATAACGATGACCCACCTTTTCGAATAGGCGAGTTGGTCGATGCACTGAAAAAATTTAACCCCAAAAAGGCACCAGGAGTGGATGGTTTCACAGCCGATATCTGCTCCCACGCCATAGAGGCCGACCCCAAACTGTTTCTAGATTTACTAAATCAATGCCTCCACCACGGCTACTTTCCCAAGATATGGAAGGAAGCAGTGGTGGTGGTATTGAAAAAGCCGGGAAAAGATACATATGAAGTCCCCAAATCATACAGGCCGATTGGGCTTTTGCCTGTACTGGGGAAGATCTACGAGAGGATGCTGATCGCTCGCCTCAAATATTATCTATTGCCGAGGATGAGTACTCGTCAGTACGGCTTTATGCCCCAGAAAAGCACCGAGGACGCCCTCTATGACCTGATGGGGCACATAAGGACTAAACTCGGTGAAAAGAGGATAGTCACTATGATCTCCTTGGACATAGAGGGCGCCTTCGATAGCGCCTGGTGGCCGGCTATTAAGCTACGTCTGGCTGAGGAAAAGTGTCCGGTAAATTTGAGACGAGTGATCGGCAGCTATCTCCAAGATAGAAAGATCAGGCTCAGGTATGCGGGAGAAGAATGTAGCCGTTCAACGGAGAAGGGTTGCGTCCAGGGGTCTATAGGCGGACCCCTGTTGTGGAATTTATTGTTAGATCCATTGCTGCACGAATTGGAACGCAGGGCGGTTTACGTTCAGGCATTCGCGGACGACGTGGTGTTGGTGTTCGATGGGGATACTGCTCTAGAGATTGAAAGACAAGCCAATGCCTCTCTCGAGCATGTGCGGGAGTGGGGGATCGGGATGAAGCTGAAATTCGCACCGCACAAAACATGTGCGATGGTAATCACGCGGAGGCTGAAATACGATCTCCCACGCCTCAGCATGGGCGGGATAGACATAGGATTGTCCACCAAAATCAAAATCCTGGGGCTCACCATCGACCACAAACTCACTTTCAACACACACGTAACAAACATTTGCAGAAAGGCGATCGGGATCTACAATAAGCTCGCGAGGATGGCCCGGATCAGCTGGGGTCTACACCCTGAGGTGATCCGGACCATCTACGTTGCTGCTGTGGAGCCCACCATTTTGTACTGTGCTAGCAGTTGGGGTGCGGCGGCAGGAGGGCTTGGTGTCCGAAAGCAGCTGAATGTGGTACAGCGCGGATTCGCCCAAAAGATGTGCAAGAGCTATCGGACGGTCTCCCTGCACTCAGCGCTGATCTTGGCTGGTTTGCTCCCTCTGGACCTCAGAGTTCGCGAGGTGGCCTCGCTATACGAGGCCAAGAGAGGGGTGGGCCAGCCATGGTTGGGAGACAGGGAGGTTGAACGAATGGCTCCGGCTATTGAGACACCTCACCCCGCGGAGCATACAACCTTGGAGTTCGAGAGTCTGGTAGACGAGGAGCAAATTCAGAGTACAAACAACATCCAGGTACGAATTTTTACGGACGGGAGCAAAATTGAGGGCCGGGTCGGCGCGGCGTTATCCGTATGGAATAACGAAACCGAAACCAAGGCCCTCAAACTTGCGTTGTCGTCCTACTGTACCGTCTACCAGGCTGAACTCTTGGCACTATGCAAAGCGGCCAGTGAGATTCTCAGGCGAGGCGAGACCACTTTTGGCATCTTCAGTGACAGCAGAGCCGCACTCCAAACAGTGACTAATCCTCACATTTTACATCCCCTCGCGGTGGAGGCCAGAGTTGCCATTCAAAAAGGCATGATCCAGGGTAAGGATATCTCCTTATTCTGGGTCAAGGCCCACGCAGGGTTGATTGGTAATGAGCGGGCCGACCAGCTGGCCAAGGAGGCGGCTCTGGGACTGAAGAGAGCACCGGACTACGATCTGTGCCCTGTTTCGTTCATCAAGCGAAGTCTTCGACAGGCCTCGCTTGGCGAATGGAACAGAAGGTACATAGAGGGCGAGACCGCCTCCGTTACCAAGCTCTTCTTCCCCTGCGCGCTGACTGCTTACAGCATTGTCCGCAAAATGGACATCGCCGGCACCACTACACAATTGTTTACGGGGCATGGTGGGTTCTCCGAATACTTGACGCGTTTCAAGTGTAAGGAGAACCCATCATGCATTTGTGACCCGAGTGTCGCGGAGACCGTCCCACACTTGATCACAGAATGCCCAATATATGGCAGGCAGAGATATGATGTGGAAAGTGAAATAGGCATCAAAATTGTGACTGTAAATTTAAGTGAAATAGTTTTAAGCAAACATAGAAAAAAGTTTATAGAATATTGTACAAATATAATAAAATTAGTAAATAAGCGTAATAATTAATAAAGTAGACTAAAATTATGATTCCTTAATAATGTTATTTATTAATGTAAATCATAATGTAAATAAATGTAAAAAACTAGTAGCAATTTGCACAATAATTTAGCATTATATTGTATTTAGTTTGGATTTATTAGTCATAATTTAGTTTTAGGATAATGTGTAAATCAGTAGGGTACAGATTAAAATTAGTAATAAAAGTTGTCTACATTTTATTTACCCCCGAAATAGAAAATAAGAAATAGCAATAGAGAGAATAGAGTAGGAAACAGGAATCCCACCTGGAAAGTATGAATGACCGAATGAAAGAAAGAACTAGTATGCGGCATGAAAGTGCGAGAAGCATTAAAGCGAGAACTGGTATGAAAGGAAATAGTAGGAAATAGGCTCCAAAGAACATTGGAGGTGCTAGTATTAAAAAAAAAAAAAAAAAAAAAAAAATAAAAAAAAAAAAAAAAAAAAAAAATTTAATATTAGATATGTTTTTTTTTGTTATTCACAGGAGTACATACACTGATTTCTTGGATGATTTCATCATCATCAACAACCCCTAATGTCCCACTGCTGGGCTTGGGTCTTCTCTCAAGAGAGGGTTAAGGCCATTCGTCCCCACGCTGGCCGAGAGCGGGTTGGAGACTGGTGCGACATCGTTGTGGCTATGTAATCTTGCAGTTGGAGATTTTAAATCCACACGAAGGCCTCCAACTAAGATTCACGACCGTTAATCTTATGATAACTACCGGGACTTCTTAAAGGTATTAAACAATAGCATTGACATAGCAACACCCGAAAATCGCTGTCTCCTTTACCTTGTGAACCACATAACGCTAAGGCGGTCCCTGGCACGGGCTGGTCCATAAATTTTTGTACCTCCTGTCCTGGAACGATTTATGTGTTTGAAGATACGTGGCCGATGGAAATTGCCCTGTTATTATATTATACATGAGTAACAACCCATCGGCTTAGAAGATACGCTCTACTAGTGAAATTGGATTGTCAATAAACGGTTCTTGTATAGGATTTTATGAGAGCGTTTTAAGAGAATGGTTTTCAATAAGCATTTTTTTGTCTTTTTTTTTTATAAAAAGACAACTCAACTAGGATATACAACCTGTGTTGCGGGGAACTTTATAAACATATATGGAACGGATACAAAGAACACCCAGGCTCAGAACAATAATTTGTGAATCACATAAAGTGTTGTCCCATGTGGGATTTGAACACACAACACTTGGTGCAGTAGAAAACGGTGTGGAGACCGCTTGAACTACTAGGCAACTATGCAGTCAAGTGTATTTTAATACAAAGCATAGTAACTGTCCGTGTGGTGACGGATTAAGAACACAGAGTGTCACCACTCCTATTCATCCCGCGGGTGTCGTAAAAGGCGACTAAGGGATAAACTACGCAAGACAACATCGATGCAAAGAGAAGTAAAACTTGAAACCAACCCTATACTGACCCGTCTGGCCAGCGTGGTACAGTAGGCCAAAACCTCTTTTCTAAGGAGAGGCCTATGTCCAGCAGTGGACTGTTAAAGGCAGTTGATGATGATGATAGTTACTGATAAGTATTTACATAAATATAAATTATGAATGTTTTATTAAGTTTAGTGAGCACGTAGGGTCGTCGGTATCCGTTATAGTACAAACATCTGTAGCAATTCTTCAGGTTATTATAAGCCTAAAAAAATCCGACAATAGTCTTTACACAGAAATTTGGTATGGCTTAGTCCCTCTGTAGGTCTGATTCCAGTCACTGTACGTAAAAAGCACATTTATATAAATACGACAGCAACTATGTATGTATATCTGTCCGACTTTCATTGCAAACCACCGAACCGATTTAAATTTGATTTGGTACACAGATAGTATCGATCGTATATATCGATACAACACACTTATATCTATACACAGATAGTATATATCGATAGACCGACGATTTGAGGAAGGTGGCTGGCGGCGGATGGATACGGACTGCCCAGGACCGGGATGGTTGGCGTTCCTTGGGGGAGACCTTCGTCCAGCAGTGGACGGCGATAGGTTGACATTATACACAGATAGTCTAGAGACTGAGAAAGCTACTTTTACCGTAATAACCGATATTATTTGCAGGTGGAGCCGCAGATGAAAGCTATTTATAAATATCGTAAATGCGCATAAGTAATTCCAGAGGGTAAGATACTGAACAGCAACGTGTACTGAAAGTCGGAAAAAGAAACTAACAAGCAGGTGCATTACATTGGTATGCTTAAGTTGACTGGCGGCCACTATGACTCAACTGTTTAACCCAGTAGAGTTATAGTGTGTTGTGGTTTCAAGCCCTACATGGCACAACACTGGCTGACTTAGAATGGGTGTTGTTCTGAGTATGGGTGACCCTTTTGCCCATGCTTTAAAATCCCCTCACTGTAATAATGTACTACAGTAATGCTGTACTTTATAGACGAGTAGGGAAGTGGGCAGTGTGCAGATCTAAAAACCACATATAAAACAGTTCTTGAAATACGATAAATCGATTAAACGATTAAAATAATCTATCATATTATTTTAATCAAAATAATTTGACTTCATTTAAGTATTATTTCTGTAAATTTAATAAAATAAAATGGAAATTAAAATAGTATGACTTCAAGATTGATTATTTGCAAGGAATTAAGTCGAAATTTTGGAATTTAAGTTCAAACTTAGATTAAAGAACAATAACTCTGTGCATGAATTAATTTATTTTTGGACCACTGACTTCAAATGTTATACACGTGTTAGTAAAATTTAACTTTACAACGCGTGGTTAATAACGTTTAAATCCAGACTTATAAGATAATACATTTGAAAAATCACGTAATACTTACTAAACCGACCTTCAAGTGACTGTGTTAGGAAGTTTTCTTTGTTCTGGGCTAATTATATATCATAATAGTGCACATTTTATGTATTAATAATACTGACTTAAAGAATATTATATCGATTGATTTTGATTTCAAATCGAATCGGTGACGTATGAGGACGTCACTAATTTCGAAATTTGTTGAACTGTCAAAAAGATAATAAATGAATGGACAGAGAATAGTTAACTTTGCCGTGATAAGAATACAATTTTTTTTACGTCATTCCCAACATAACTACAATTTCTGTAAACTTACTATTTAATCCTTGAGATTCAATTTCCACTTACATACTTCTAAGCTCGTAAAGCAATCCAGACTTTTAGATTTTCGAAAAAGCATTCATGAGTATACGCAACACAAAGAACTGGGGCGTATCGTAAACTAGTGATATCGCGTCTTTCATCTGGCAGACATACGGGATTTTTTTAGGAATCGTATATAAGTGTCGCCACATTAACACGCAATAAAATTGACTATAGTGACATCTAGCGACAACAAGTCGAACCACGTGGTACTTTGTTATCCTAAATCACACAATCAGTATTTAAAATCGTAATATTTATAACCTTCAAGTACGGTTGTTAGATCCTATATTTGTATGGCAATAAAGTAATTTTTTTCTACAGTACAGTAAAAGTTAAATTTTTATTTAAAAACATTCGTCCATCGTATTTATAACATTAGTAAGATTCAACTTGTACAGGTGATTTCCCTAAGAATTTTCACACTAAATTAGGTCCCGTATATTTTCAAACAAGAGCTTTAGACACTCCTGTTAATGTGGAACGTGTGAACCCAACTTTGTGTAAGAGGTCGTTGACAACTGGCCAAGTTTCGTTATCGGCTGAAATAGATTGCTTACTTTTATTAGCCACTAAATTCTGACCGGGACTTAAGTTCTGTGGACTTTGGATGGATTTTCTTTGAAAATTTACCTTTGACAATTATAAAGTTCTGTTCATTTAGAAGTTTAGCTAATTCTAAGAATGTGTTGAGGATTTTAAGTTGGTAAAATTTTTAAATTTTATTAGTGGCCAAATGGAAACGATTTCCCTAATGAGAGAATATAATTTTTAACTGTTGCGCCACAAATAAGGTATTTTTAGTTCACTTTATCAAATACTAAATATTATTATACTAAACATTATACACATAACGCCATGTAGTCCTAAAGTCAGCAGAGCTTGTATTATGGGTAGTAGACAACTGATATAAATACATAAATATATACTTTTTTTTGTAAATACATACATATGAAGGCACCCAAAGTCCGAAACATATTATATGCAGATCATGCTAACATTTGGTCCGACCCGGGAATCAAACTCGAGATCTTGAGCACAGCAGTTGCATCTACTATCACTGCGCCTAGAAGCTTGGAGAATTGCCTATGCTCTGTTTTCCGTGTAGCAATAATGATTATTCTTAGTACACGAAAATCCAGTCAAACATGTCAACATCAAACTGTCGTTAGGTTGTGGAATGTTTGCACTTTATTTCTCTGTAACAAAGTACAAAAAAGGAGGCAATGTGAAAAGTAATTTGTCCAGTTTTTAATGCTACCTCAGAGCTCTGCCATGTCTGAATTCACTTTTTATTTTTATTAGGGTTCCTTCCCACCTACTTTGAACTTAGGATCATTCAAGTTAGAGAAATAAGAGAATTAAAAAAAAAAATTCTCTAGAATAGAAATCTTTCATCTCTATTAAATATTTCTTTAATCAATATCCAGTGTCTATAATACTCGTAAATCGTGTTCAACATAAGTATGCCGCGTTTTATTTGCAAACAAGGTAATGTAGTAAGGTAGATATTGTTCATAATTAAGAGCCACCTTACTTTCACCTCACAAAAGTTATTCTCAAAGGCATCTTAGTCTTTAACATTTATTATGTTTGATAGCTTTATCTAGGTAAAGCTGCAAATCTAATTGAGGTACGCTCTCTGATCTAAAGATCTCTCGCCAGAGTGCCTTCTTTCAATGTTCAAAGGAATTTCTGCCTATTTAAATTTATCATGTCGGAGAGAAGCTGGGTGTGAATCTTCTACTTAAGTTTAATGCGGCGAAAAAGCAAAGGTCTTCCTTACATTTTAATTAAATGATTTTGTTATAATTGTCTACAAAGGCACAAGTAAAATTAGCAGATTGGTCACTTCATGAACGGAAACTACACACGGATATCTGCTAGTCAAGAACCATATGTTTGTCATCATCTTTTTAATCCCCCTCCTAAATATAGGAGACTCGTCGGCTTCTGGTCACCTCATATAGTAAAAGATAAAGAAAAAATGCTAAATTTCAGCGTAATCTTCGATCATATTTTGATCATTCAGATCAAATTTGCTCATTTTTGCAAAAAAAATGGTTCTCAAATTTATCGATACTATGGTTGAGGCAATATCAAAAGAGACAAGCATCGTTACATTGTCCTCACATTTAATAAAATCCCTTAAACCATGTAACCAAACATTGTAAAAACAATGTTGGAGAAGAGTGTCCAAGAGAATGGAGTTTCTTATCTGTTCTTCTCCATAGACCCTATGAATTGGAACAGACAATTAGCTTCACGACTGACTACTGACTGACTACTTGATGTTTCAAAAGTGCCGTTGTGTTGGTTTTTTGAAATAAAAATGGTTTGATTTGATTTGATTTGAAAAACAAACAAGGTAGTCATAGCTGATTTAGTATGAACGGGTCAGCTTAACTGGGCCTGTACTCCCCTCTTATAGAAGAAAGAAGAACCTAAAATAAAGGGCCGTCGTATTTCGTTGGTGAGTGTGTATATTGCAAAATTACCAATGATTTAAAAACATCATAATTAGTCGCCATAGTGTGGGTCACCATACTGCGTTGTTTTATTGTCTGCATTGGCAATGAGAATATAGACTACTAATCTTGGATCCTTTTTACGCTTTCAGTCGGGCAAAGTAGGGTCCCTTTCGTAGGCCCAAATAATTAAATGGCTGATCATCTTAGTAAGTCACCATAATATAAGTCACCATGCTGAATTGCCTGTACAGCAAAAGTATATCTTCAGGCTTGTTCAGTCGTTGGGGTCGGCATTATGGCGAACTTATGGGTCGTATCGAATTACAATTACAATATACTCTTTTGGAGTCATCTTTATTATTCCGACACTGTTTTTCTACTCCTTATTACTAATGTATGCATATTTATACCGACATACGGCTACATTATTTATCCTAAAATGCTACAATGCATATAATCACGTCTTGATCTCAACGAGGAAATGACTGTCCCAATTCTACGTGCTCGATAAAAGACTCTTCTAAAATATGCTGGCCAAGCTTATCTCTGTATAAATTCCCTCAATTACTTTAGGAATAGTCTGCATTCTACTCATGCTTTCCATCAGAGTAGAATCTAATTGTATCTAAATAAAAAAAAAACTGTAGTTTGTAAATGTTGTTCAATTTAGAATATTTCTATTTATTTATACTTTAAGTACAAAGAAAATGTTCTCAAGAAAAAAACATTAAAGTCAGATATAAAATATCGTTTCTACAGACCCTTTCTATGTGAATGAATCTTTGGGCCAAGAATTAAAGAGTGAAAGGGGCTTTGTGGATAGAAATATATACTTTAGGAAGGGTCCAGAATTCGCCCCAGGAATTACACGGGTCAGGTATATACATGTGTTCGTAATATACTAGTTTTGTATGTATTGCTGATGTGGTGAGGTCATAGTGTTGACATTTGTTTATATTTAAATGTACCTAAAAGCATAACCATGGTATATTTAAAGGCGGGTTTATATACATATAATTAAGATATGACGAGTATTGATAAGAATTTAAAGTGTACGAGTTACGTTCAAGTTTTAAGGTTAAGATATATTTATGGAACAATAGAAGAATTTTCTTTAGTAGATTTTCTGAAAAACATGAAAACGCAACTTTATAGAGTAGATGCCTAATAACTAAACCTTTTCTCTTGTATTCTAGGGAAAGGCTGGTAACATACTTGTGATTTTTGAGTTACGGGTGTCATCAATTTGTTGCTAGGGACTGCTATACGAAGACTTCCCCCATCGTCTATCGTTCCTGAGGGCTTTTTACACTGCGTTACCAATCTCCACTATAACTCAAGTCAGCTTTAGTGACCATCGATTTATCTAGAGCCGATATTTCCTTGGCGTAATTAGATTTTACTTTTGTAAGTAAAGATTCTACGTGACTAATAAAAGCCATTCTTCTCTTTCTTTTGATCTTATAATTAATATTTTATATTTAATACTTCGTTACCAGTAATTTGGCCAATATTTGAGCACATATAGTTTTTACCTTTGTTGTAAGTAGATGCTCCTACTATGTTGTACCCACTGAGGCTGTTGCTTTTTTTTTTTAAATTAGCATAAGTTCTAATTTTTAATCACTATAATTTGCATCAGTCCTCTAACATGGTGTATAGTATATTAGTGGCAGCACCTTACCCCCATATCAGGTTTATAAACATTAAAACTATGTAAACATTGGCGATTTGAAAGGAGTGGCCGCGAGTTTTTATTGCCATGTTCTTTTCTCCGGCTCTACCTATTGTTTGCGAACATGGCATAAATGTACATGTAGAATCTTGACCTGTCACAAGAGATGTATTGCATCCTAAGTGAATAAAGAATTTTGAATTTGAATTTGAATTTGAATTGACCACTTAAATAGGGGTTTTAACTGACTATACAATGGCTACAATGAATTTCGACTGCACGGTTGGCCTAGTGGTCTAAGCGGTCGCCACGCCGCATTCTACTTCGCCAAGTGTTATGGGTTCAGATCCCACGTGGGACAGTTCTTTGTCTGATTCACAAATTATTTGTTGTGTGTCTGGGTGTTCTTTGTGTTCGTTTCATGTATGTTTGTAAAGTCCCAAGCGACACAGGATTTACATATATTCTTAATGCGGAAGTTGTCTTTTTTAAAAGAGAGAACTCTAACTATGAAAACCAGCCTTTTTTTTTTTTTTTTTTTTTACGTGTGGAAATCCCCGCGGACCGTCACCCCGTCGGGGGTTACGGCGGGGTGGTGTGTCGGACTCAAACGGACCTCACAAAACTAAACCTGTAAAAGAAAAGTAAATTGTTTTATTCTCACATATGGGTATACTTAAGTAGTCCACCCTCAAATCTTTATCCAGTTTAGTTGTTTGGACGGGATCCGATTACCGCATCGTAAACGACATCAATAAATGATGAATTTTTTCTCCCCGCTATCACGGCAGCCCAACCCTTATAATGAAAACCCAATAAAAGTGTACTATTTTCGGAGATTTGTGAACGAAAGGCCCATTTTTTCTCTCTCTCTTTCGTTTAATATTAATATTGAATGACGCTGAGGTATGAGAGTTCGCACTCCATTGATGTCTTGCTACGTTTGATTTGACGTAAAGTTTCAAGAAATATGAAGTGCCAACCTAAAAACCAGTGCGTCCTACCTGTCATGACATACGGAGCCGAAACGTGGACACTTACGGTGCGGTTGGTCCACAAGCTCAAAGTTGCTCAGCGTGCAATGGAAAGGGCTATGCTCGACGTTTCTCTGAGGGATCGTATCAGGAATGAAGTTATCCATCAGAGAACTAAAGTCATCTACATGGCCCACCGGATTAGCAAGCTGAAGTGGCAGTGGGCTGGCCATATTAGCCGCAGAACTGATGACCGTTGGGGTAGAAGAGTTCTGGAGTGGAGACCGCGTCTCGGCAAACGTAGTGTAGGACGCCCACGGGCCAGGTGGAGTGATGATTTGCGCAAGATGGCTGGCAGGTGCTGGATGCGAGAAGCACAAAATTGATCAAAGTGGTGTGCAATGGGAGAGGCCTATGTCCAGCAGTGGACTGAGATAAGCTGATGATGATGAACCTAAAAATGACAGCGTTCTTGCTGTCGTATTTCATTGGTCAGTGTAAGACCGAGACCAACCGACCGAAAAATAAACATACTTCTTTGCTTACAAAAATATTATACATAGAAAACACCCAAACTGCGAAACAAATATTTGCGAATCACGAAAACATTTGAACCGAACTGGGAATCGAACCTGACAACTCAAGCACTGCGTCACCGCACAGGCACTATTATTTATCTATTTATATAGGATATTATTATTATTAGATTATTATTACCATTATTAAACTGCCTTTTTGGTGTAGTGGCTAGCGTATGCGGCTGCCGATCAAGAAGTCTCGGGTTCGATTCCCGGGTCAGACCAAATGTTTGTATGATTTGCAAATATTTGTTTCGGAGTTTGGGTGTTTTCTATGTATTTAATGTATGTATTTACAAAAATTAATAAGATTATATATTTATATCAGTTGTCTAGTACCCATAGCACAAGCTCTGCTTAGTTTGGGACAAGATGATGTTGTGTGTTAGATGTCCAAAAATATTTATTTATTTATTATATCGTCTTTGCTATTTTATATATTCACATTAAAAAGAATATCACGAAATCTCAAAGCTTAACATAATTTTAAATGTTTTTATGTTCCCAACCACAGCACGTGTAATATTCTAGCAATTTTATTAGGGGTTGAAATATAATTTAGGATGAAGGGTTGCGAACTGGCGATAGTCTAAACCCGTGTCACTACGTCGCTGTCGTGCACAAAGTAGGAATGTACGATAAGACTGTATGGACATTAGGGTCGGTTGGACTTACCCACCTCTTGTACGCAGGTGAATATAAAATTCGTTTTTCACGCAAGTTAGACTTGGTCACTACTTTGTCAGCGCTTAAAAGAAAAGTTACAATCCTAAAGAAATGTTGGTTAGTTACTTAACTTCCAAGTTTTTATCTAGAATGTTCGTAATTTCATTTAATGCAACTTCTTTGTAATATGCACCTCTCTTTCACTTAAAACTTTTTTATACCGATACTTAAACGAGATGACTTTGGCATGAATTATATTATTTGTTCTAAAAATTTTAATACGTGTAATAAAAAATTCATCCTTCTCGTCTATATTGTTGCCAAGTTTTTATTTTGGGTCAAACACATGATATGCATTTAATATCTATACTAAGTCTATCTATGGTAATATTGAGGGACAATTATTTGATGATATTACCAAAATCACTCTCACGCTCTACAGAATTGCAGAGGCTAGACATAGGACAAAATGATTTCCAACAGTTTCCTGAAGTCATTGGAAAGTTTGTAAAATTAAAAGAGTTGTGGGTTGACAGTAATAGTTTGACATGTATTACATCTGTTATAAAGTCGCTGGAACATTTAGTACATCTAGAAGCAAGTAACAATATGATAGAAGAAATTGCATCTGAAATTGGATTTTGTGCTCGGTTAGCAGATTTAACACTGTCGCTGAATAATTTGACGCAGCTACCAGACAGTATTGGCCAGCTAAGTAATTTGACAACATTGAAATTAGATAATAATATATTGTATTCTTTACCTGAAAGTATAGGACATTTGACTAATCTTCAAGAATTGATGCTCATGTGCAATTTTTTAGACAAATTACCACCTACCATGGGATTGCTGCGGAGACTACAATACCTCAATGTGGACGATAATATGTCGATGTCAATACCCCCCGAGATAGGGAGCTGTACTAAGTTATCTGTGTTATCTATCTATATATCTATATATCTGTACTAAGTCTATCTATGGTAATAACCCTAGACATCCATGGTCGTGAGACACTGACCATTAAGCTTGATGAGGACGTGCTGAAACAGGTCGATTTTCGTTATCTGGGGAACACTATAACAGCTATAGGCCGACCGTTTATCTGAGTCCTCGCCTGCGCGGTAACAAGGGCGCGTGTATCTCAATAAGCGCCCCTGCCGCTCGCACCTGTCTCAGTCCCCTTAGTCGTCATACCCCCGCTACCGTTACCACAAGCGAGGACTCAGATAAACGGTCGGCCTATAAGTGTGACCTTGATGCCGAGGTCAACGGCAGGATAAGTGCTGCAACTGCAGCATTTGGAAAGCTGTGTTCTAAGGTCTTCTGCTCGCACGACCTTAAGCTGGCTACATGATCTCGATTTACGTGGCGATCGTGCTGCCAAACCTTCTCTATTCTTCAGAGACCTGGTGTGTGTATCGTCACCATATATCCACTCTCGATCGATTCCACCTAAAATGCCTGCGCACCATCATGAAGATCAGATGGTCCGATCGGGTGCGTAATACCGAAGTTCTAAGACGCGCCAATGGTAGTGTCATTGAGGTCTAGGTTAAGCGTTACTGACTACCGTACTATATTTACTGATATTATAAATCTCAAAAGTTTAGGTATTTTTATTTTTAATTTATAGCTTGCCAAGGTGATTCTACTTTGCCTGCCTGCCTGCCTGGGAAGCATGAGTTGAATCCAAGAGTGGGGGCCATGTGAATGGAGGCAGTGTGTAATCTCAAGAACTTTTGATTGGCGTTTGATGAATTTCTTTAATGTTAGATGGTGCAATTATTGAGAAAAGCTATTTTAAAAACACGTAACACCCAATAGAAGTGGAGCAATCATGAAAAATATTCGCGGAGAAAACTCAATCCATTTGAAAGTATCAGTTTAAATTGCGTAGGTCAGCTAGTTCTTTGTTTCGAGTTCCAACAAATCGCATCTATATCAATTGTATCATTCACTTAATATCAGCATCAACTGTGTACTAACAAAAACCTTTTGCAAACAATAAAATACTGAATCTTATTCTCCATAAATCCTTGAATTATATTGAAGCATAAAAATAGCCAGATGTTATAAAACGTTTCTGGCCCTTGATGAGGAAAGTTAGTTCATTTCTTTTTTATTCTATTCCTACTTGTCTTCACGACTTGGGGCTTCCGTCATCGACCACTGAACACTCAAATGATAAAATAGTAGCCTGTATTTTATACAAATGTTCAAGTAATGTTGCATTTTAAAGAGTTTTTTGTTGTTTACATATCGTTGAAAAATAAATATTATGTTTCGGTTATAAAAAGAGTAAAGATAACATGGCTATCCCACACTTTTCTTTAAATTACGCAGACCACGACCACGCATAGGATAGGGTTCCGTAGTCGTACAATAGATAATTGTTATGTTTACTTATTATTTCGTTATTTTTACACGAAGTTTTCTAAGTAAGCATACTTGAAAAGTGAGGCCTCTATAACTCCTGAACCAATAAAACTATATAAGCTGTTATAGTTTTCCTATCATATTATCCTATCAACACATATCCATGCAAAGTTTCATCTTTCTAGCACTAACCGTTTGGAAGGAAAGTCAAGGACGGACGGACGTAGAATCTATAAGGATTCCAAGTCATGAGCTACAGAACCCTAAAAACATGTAACTAAATGAAGTTTCTTATTAATTTCCTTTTTTAACTTTGTACATATTTTCGGTATTTCTTTTAAATTTTTGCAGACCTTTGAATATGAAAGTGCAAGGATAATAGGTATACTCTTTCGAATATGTGGGTGCTTAAGTAGCTACTTTTTATTGATATTTGTCACTAACAAGTAAATCCTAGAAGTATAAATAGGAAAGCGGATCCCATACTTCATAGTGTAAACTATGGAAGCAACCGGGAAAACCGTTGAGTTGATTATGATGATGAGGACGTATAAACAGATTGTTGCTAGGGTAAGGTCATCGTTTTCAGCGTTTTTTTCATGATGATTTTATTTGCTATGCAAATTTTTTGTTGGACGAGTTGTTGTCTAAAAGCTTCGATTCATAAATCCTATTTTGCAACAAAAGCTTCTGTGGGCCCGTACTTTCTAAATAGGGTCGTAAGATATACCAAACTCTTGAGCTTGTTTTGCGGAGTTTTTCATGAAAAATTCAATTATTAATTTGTGTACGGTGAAGAAATTTGGGAAGTAAATGAAAAGACATAGTTATGTAAAGTTATTTGTGAATAAATGTGGTTTAATTTCAAGAGTGTCTTACATAAAATACAAGTTGGTGGCTGTGTTTTTTTTTGTTAAACTAGAAACTGGGTTAAATCTGGAAAGAAACTTCCGTAGGTAAATTTATCTATTATATAAATATGACTTTATATAATTCACGTTTCACGTTGTTGCTTGCTATGAGCCTTACATATTGTTACTTATTTATAAAGGTGTGTAGTAAGGTGTGTCTGAAGTGGGATAGGTAACTTCACGCTTAGATCGGTAGGAGCCGAACATGGTTGAATAGATACTCTGACAGCTGCTGTTATCATATTCTGCTCATAATATAACACAAGGTTAATCTTACCGTGGATACCAGAGCCTGACTATTACTGTGTAACTAAATCAATGAAAATGTATATGAAAATCTGTACTTTATTTTAGCCTTAAATAAATATTATTATTATAATATTACCTTGAATTATTTTTCTTCTTCTCAACATCTCTGTTAATCACAGTTCAAGAACAGAACAGTGATTTTACTGAATTCGTAATTTCATAGTTCAGTGTGATGTAAAAGAGACTTCGGCCTTTCTACATTAGGTACAATCATCAACGAAAGATACTTCACAATGAATCAATCAATTTGTGTGATTCACAAATATTTGTTTCGGAGTCTGGGTGTTTTTCTATGTATAATATGTATGTATTTACAAAAAAAAAAGTATGTTTATGTATTTATATCAGTTGTTTAGTACCCATAACACAAGCTCTGCTTACTTTGGGACTAGATGATGTTGTGTGTAAGATGTCCGAAATATTTATTTATTTATTTTATTTATTTAATATTTTAGGTCGGGTAATACCAACTTTATATCCCTGCAGTGACGATATTGTCACTGATAGAAAATGCCGCAGTACTACGTTCGTCTTTACATTATGCAAGAAAATACGTAACAATAAAATCTAAATGTTTGTTGTAAACCGTACGCGACACTTTGTATCTTTATTGTCAAGTCAAAGCCCACCGGTAGACAAACCTAGAGGTCACATTCTCAATGCATAGCTGTAATTCTATTATATTCGAATTCGCGACCCTTTCAAACCTCCGGGGAAATCTGTAGGGTTAAGGCAGTAATCATTTGTATGACATGACGGTCTTAGGCTTATTCAGGCGACGTGGAGGCCTTATTTTACGTGGATGACTGTTTTACAGGTCCCTTGGAAGGTGGCGGTGTTAAGATTAGGTTTTGCGTCGGAATGTTGATTGTGGTGTTAGGAATTTTGTCTGTTTTTTTTTCTTTAAATCGGGCAAGTGCGTGTCAGGCTACGCATAGAATAGGGTTCCGTAGTCATATAAAATGCCAAGTGATGTCCAATAGAAAATTTTTATGTTAACTTATTATTTCGTTATTTTTTACTAAGTTTTCTAAGTAAGCGTATTTTACAAGTTAGGCATCTACTAACAAATCTACCTAAGCCGTTATAGTTTTCCTTTAAAGTTCAATATAATGGACCACTATCGTGATTTTTTTCAGGGTATTTGAGCCCACCGCTTAGCTTTTAGAGGAGGTTTTTACAAAAATCTAATGGACCCGGGAAAAACCCGCAAACGCTACCTTTTGCGCTATCGAGGTAGTATTTAAAGGGAAGGTGAGGTTCATAACCTCACTTGATGAAAAACCACGTAACAATTTTTACACCACACACATTTAACTCTGCTTTTCTGTAAGCCAGTTAGTTTTCCATGGCAGAACTTTCCGATGCTTAAATTTTCCCTAAACTTAGAAGCAACTAAGTTAGTAATACCTCGCTGGTTAGAGTTTTAGTTTAATTTGAGGAAATATAACTTGTAAAGTTAGTTCCCTTAGAGGTAATCGGAAGCTTTGCCAAACATACTTAGTTATTGGAAAGGAATTTGCATAAATTACAATAATATGAAACATTAGTATGAGGTTTAGTTTGTCTTCTAAAATATTAGATTATGAACATCTTATGTACATATTTGTATGTAAAAATAAATAAAATAAAATTTCCTTTATTGCTGTTTCTTTTACAATATTGTGCTACATGCCTACTTATAACTTTCTTTTTTCTTTTCTTATTTCAATTATCGGCAACTGGATGCAATAGATGTTGTTTTCTGTTTCTAGCTATACGATTCTTTTCTGGAACAGCTATTTTCTTGTTATATTCTTATCTTTTTATTTGTTTATCTCTATTCCTATATCTTATCCCAAGAAATTGCAAAAGGAAAGGAATATTTGTATGTAAAAATATGTTATATACCGGGAATTCTTTGCACCTCCCGCCGCATCGTTACCATGACCGGTACCAGCACCAGGAATAGTGTAACTCCGGGAAGAAAGTAGTTGGTGGTGGATGATTATGGACTTTCCAAGACCGGGATGATCGGTCGGCTCAGCAGTGGACGGCGATAGGTGGATACTATATTTATATCATAAATGCCTGGACAGCAAAGTTTCCGTCCTAATTATGGTAAAAGACATTTTTAAGTTTTTTGTTCTCTCTAGTCTCCTTGAACTTTTCCAAGCCATGCACAATACAAATGCAAGGATGCTCAATTTTTTCTTCTTTTGTTGAGATGGCAATCTGCCGAATAATTTTAGCTATTTTTGCCAATGTCATGTATTTAGAGTTTTAAGGTTCTTCAAAACGTTGTCTTAATGTAATTAATTATTAAAGAACTGAGCATGAAATGAAATAGGGTCTTTTGAAAAAAAAAACTATCACCACACGATGTTGTCATCCTCACGTCAATTTCGAAAACATTTTCAGAAGAATAAATTTTAAACTTACATTACATTACGTCACTTTAAAAACAATACTAATATTATTGTAAGTAATATTGACTACTTAAAAAAAGAATTTCAAGTAAATTTTAAACGTTGACCTAACTGCATTCACTTCCAATAATTCCTAATACCCATTCCTAATACCCATAAAACCAAACATCATATTTCTGCTGTCAATAGTTTTAATTCCCAATATCGTGATTTGGCACAATACGATATAATATTTTTACATAGAAATAACAAGTTTCAGAGCACCCAAGCATATATTTTCAATCATCTGTTGGCAGAGAGCCACGGATTACTATGGCTACTGTTAAAATAAATCCGATTTCAACAAAGTAACGTATTGATGGATAGACGGACAGACAATCCCTTGTGAACGTTAATGGTTTAAATTGAAGGGGGAATAGTCTCTCTGTTCAATACTATTAAGGAGAACGGACGTTGTTAGGTTACGTGTAACACGTTTAAAAAAAAAAGTCTACCAAACTGATTCTCCTGTGCCTGATGGTAAGCATGTTAGTACATACAATGCAGCATGGCGACCCACACCATGACTGCTTAGTGAGATGTTTCTGCATCATTCTCCCGGCCTGAGAATGATGCAGAATGATCGGACCTCCGGTCTCACACTCACCAACGAAAGACGACAGCGCGGATGCTGTCATTTTAGGTTAAACTTCTGTATGTGGGTAGTAGGAATAATTTTTAATTGTTCACAAATTAGCAATGTTAGCGCTTTTTTTAGGCACAGGCACAAAGAGCCAGTATTACTAATAAAATATATTAATATTTTTGTGTTTTTGTCACGGATAAATGGTTGTAATTTATTGTCAAAATTAATTAAATTAAAGAATCTAATGTTTATTTATTATATTTATCTCTCAAAGTTAATTTTATTCATAAAATGTTGACCACTTTTCTGACATAAAAACTCTTTGCTTATATTTAAAAGAGTATTGTTATATATTTTTATTGTATGAGTATTGTTGATATGGCATCTGCTGAATAATTCCAGCTATTCCTGCCAATGTCATGTATTTAAAGTTTAAAAGTCTTCAAGACGTTGTTTTAATGAAATAAATGATAAAAAATGTGCATGAGATGAAATAGGGTCTTTTGAAAAAAAAAACCATCACCACACGATGTTGCCATCCTCACGTCAATGTCGAAAACATTTTCAGAAGAATAAATTTTAAACTTACATTACATAACGTCACTTTAAAAAATAATAATATTATTGTAAGTAATATTGACTACATAAAAAAAGAATTTCAAGTAAATTTTAAACGTTGACCTAACTGAATTCACTTCCAATAATTCCTAAACAAAACCCATAAAACCAGACATCATATTTATGCTGTCAACAGTTTTAATTCCCAATATCGTGATTTGGCACAATACGATATAATATTTTTACATAGAAATAACAAGTTTCAGAGCACCCAAGCGGGTATTTTCAATCATCTGTTGGCAGAGAGCCACGGATTACTATGGCTACTGTTAAAATAAATCCGATTTCAACAAAGTAACGTATTGATGGATAGACGGACAGACAATCCCTTTGTGAACGTTAATGGTTTAAATTGAAGGGGGAATAGTCTCTCTGTTCAAATACTATTATGGAAAACGGACGTTGTTAGGTTACGTGTAACACGTTTAAAAAAAAAAGTCTACCAAACTGATTCTCCTGTGCCTGATGGTAAGCATGTTAGTACATACAATGCAGCATGGCGACCCACACCATGACTGCTTAGTGAGATGTTTCTGCATCATTCTCCCGGCCTGAGAATGATGCAGAATGATCGGACCTCCGGTCTCACACTCACCAACGAAAGACGACAGCGCGGATGCTGTCATTTTAGGTTAAACTTCTGTATGTGGGTAGTAGGAATAATTTTTAATTGTTCACAAATTAGCAATGTTAGCGCTTTTTTTAGGCACAGGCACAAAGAGCCAGTATTACTAATAAAATATATTAATATTTTTGTGTTTTTGTCACGGATAAATGGTTGTAATTTATTGTCAAAATTAATTAAATTAAAGAATCTAATGTTTATTTATTATATTTATCTCTCAAAGTTAATTTTATTCATAAAATGTTGACCACTTTTCTGACATAAAAACTCTTTGCTTATATTTAAAAGAGTATTGTTCGAGCATCTTGATAAACCGTGAGTTTTACTTTATTAAAAAAAACGTGCGTTTTACATTATAGAGATACATTACGATATTGAAATTGGTGAAATAAGAGACCATTTACGAACAAATATGTTATAAAGATAGATTACAAAACACTTATCGCAATAGGACCGTGCATACCGTAACTTACTATTCAGAAATACTGTGACAAAAGAATCGATGTATCAACGATATCCATATCTCACAAAAGCACCTTTGTAGGATCTGAAAGGCCACCTGCTTTACACATACAGTCTGATAATATTCTCCCATGAATTGTGTTAAGTGTAAGCCTTTATGGCAGGGTTTATATACCCGACAAAGGGTTAAGCCTTTTTCCTAAAAAAGTTCCAAATAACCTGCTATTTACTGGAATCTTTTATTACGGCTAGGCAGCGAATGAGCGTATATGTTGACTGTATGTAAAAATATAGTTACAAAAGAATATAAATAGTTCTTTAGAAATGACTGCACGTTGGCCTAGTGGTTTAAGCGGTCGACACGCCGCTTTCTACTACGCCAAATGTTGTGGGTTCGAATGCCACATGGGACAACACTTTGTGTGATCCACAAGTTGTAGTTCTAAGTCTGAGTGTTCTTGATGTCCGTTTTATGTATGTATGTAAGGACCCCCGCGACTCAGGATCCTCATCAGGAGTGAGGTAACCTCACTCGATAAAAACCACGTAACAATTTTTACACCACACACATTTAACTCTGCTTTTCTGTAAGCCAGTTAGTTTTCCATGGCAGAACTTTCCTATGCTTAAATTTTCCCTAAACTTAGAAGCAACTAAGTTAATAATACCTCGCTGGTTAGAGTTTTAGTTTAATTTGAGGAAGTGTAACATGTAAAGTTAGTTCCCTTAGAGGTAATCGGAAGCTTTGCCAAACATACTTAGTTATTGGAAAGGAATTTGCATAAATTACAATACTATGAAACATTAAGTATGAGGTTTAGTTTGTCTTCTAAAATATTAGATTATGAACATCTTAAGTTCATATTTGTATTTAAATAAATATTTCGGACATTTTACACACAATATCATCTAGTCTCAAACTAAGCAGAGCTTGTATTATGGGTACTAAACAACTGATGTAAATACATAAACATACTTTTCTTTTGTAAATACATTTATATTATACATAGAAAACACCCAGACTCCGAAACAAATATTTGTGGATCACACAAATAAATTTGTCCGACCCGGGAATCTAACCCAAGACTTCTTGATCAGCAGCGGCATACGCTAACCACTAGACCAACAATGTAGTCATAAAAATAAATAAAATAAAATACCCTTTATTTTTTTTACAATATTGTGTTACATGTCTACTTACCTACAACTTTCTTTTTTATTTTCTTCTTTCAATTATCGGCATTTGGATGTTTGTTTGCAATAGCTTGCTTATCGTCAAAGGCCTCATCTAAAGATACTTTTTTCTGTTTCTAACTAAGCGATTACATTCTGGACAAGCTATTTTTTTGAAGTTATCTTCTTATCTTTTTATTTGACTACCTCTATTTTTTTTTCTTTTCTTTTTCCAAGAGATTGCAAAAGGAAAGGAATATTTGTATGTAAGAATATGTTATATACCGGGAGTTCTTTTCACTTCCAGCCGCACCGTTACCATGACCAGGAATAGTGTAACTGCCGGGAAGAAAGTGGTTGGATGCAGATGATTATTCATTTCTCAAGACTGGGATGATCGGTCGGTTCAGCTTTGGATGGCGATAGGTTGATACTAAATTCATATTACAAATTAGAATAGCGTAGGGCTAGAAACTAATAAATTAACTTATTACATGCCTGACAGAAAAGTTATTGACCTTTTTTTGGTACAACACATTTTTAAGTTTTTTGTTTTGTCTAGTGTGCTTGAACTTTTCCCATGCACAATACAAATGCATATTTTTTTCTTTTTTTTTGTTGAGATGACATCTGCTGAATAATTCCAGCTATTCCTGCCAATGTCATGTATTTAAAGTTTAAAAGTCTTCAGGACGATTAATGAAATAAATGATAAAAAATGTGCATAAGATGCAATAGGGTCTTTTGAAAAAAAAAACCATCACACGATGTTGCCATCCTCACGTCAATGTCGAAAACATAAATACACATGTTTTCGACATTGACGTGTAACACAAGTAAATTTTAAACGTTGACCTAACTGCATTCACTTCCAATAATTCCTAAACAAAACCCATAAAACCAGACATCATATTTCTGCTGTCAACAGTTTTAATTCCCAATATCGTGATTTGGCACAATACGATATAATATTTTTACATAGAAATAACAAGTTTCAGAGCACCCAAGCGGATATTTTCAATCATCTGTTGGCAGAGAGCCACAGATTACTATGGCTACTGTTAAAATAAATCCGATTTCAACAAAGTAACGTATTGATGGATAGACGGACAGACAATCCCTTTGTGAATGTAAATGGTTTAAATTGAAGGGGGAATAGTCTCTCTGTTCAATACTATTATGGAGAACGGACGTTGTTAGGTTACATGTAACACGTTTAAAAAAAAAAGTCTACCAAACTGATTCTACTCTGCCTGATGGAAAGCATGTGTAAAATTCAGGAGTAGGGGGTCACCATCCTCATTGTTAGTACATACAATGCAGCATGGCAACCCATACCATGACTGCTTAGTAAGATGTTTCTTTATCATTCTCCCGGCCTGAGAATGGTGCAGAAATCAGCGTAGCTCTACTACCCATTATAGAATATTAAATTCAGCTTTCATTATGACTTTATTCCTTTTTCAGAACTGAAGAATAAATTCGTGTTGGCTGAAACGAATCAAATCAATTCAATCAAATCAAACCATTTAATTTCAAATAAACCATACACCGACACTTTTCAAACGCCAAGTAGTCAGTAGTCAGCCGCGAAGCTAATTGTCTGTTCCAATTCATAGATCCTATGGAGAAAAACAGACAAGATACTCCATGGACACTCTTAAAATTCGAAATTCGAAAACTACATTAACCAATGATTCGATTTAAAAAATTATTGATCGGTTACTCAATTTTAATTCTAGAATGGACACAAAGAACACCCGAACTCAGAAGAAAAGTATGTGGATCACACGAAGTTTTGTCATACGAAAGGTAGATTACAAAACACTTAACGCAATAGGACGGTGCGTACCGTAACTTACTATTCAGAAATACTGTGACAAAAGAATCGATGTATCAACGATATCCATATCTCACAAAAGCACCTTTGTAGGGTCTGAAAGGCCACCTGCTTTACACATACAGTCTGATAATATTCTCCCATGAATTGTGTTAAATGTAAGCCTTTATGGCAGGGTTTATATACCCGACAAAGGGTTAAGCCTTTTTCCTAAAAAAGTTCCAAATAACCTGCTATTTACTCGAATCTTTTATTACGGCTAGGCAGCGAATGAGCCTATATGTTGACTGTATGTAAAAATATAGTTACGAAAGAATATAAATAGTTCTTTAGAAATGACTGCACGGTTGGCCTAGTGGTTTTAAGATAAAAAGCGGGTGGCAACCGCTTAAACCACTACGCCAACTGTGTAGTAAAAGTATTATTATATCTTCACAAATAAAAAAGGTAAACCAAATATTTGGTCCGACCTGGGAATGGAACCCGAGACCTTTTGATCAGCAGCCGCATACGCTAACCACTAATCGTCGATGTTTAAACTAGCTAGTGTGCTGTGGCCCTTAAAGAAAACTAGTAACTGTCAAGTGTTCAAGATTGCAACATACTTCATTGTTTCAGCTGTCTTTTCTCTCTTTATTTAATACTTTTATTATGACAAATTTACTTCAAGCAGTATGAAATTTGCACGTTCGCGTTTGCATAGTTTTGTAGAAAGTGGTACAAAGGTTTTGATTAACGTATTAATATATAGATTAAAACAACAAGCAGCATAACTATTTTAAGGTTTATTCTTTATTATTACTAGTAATTTTAAGAACGAATATATCTTGAATTATTTATCAAACGATTAACTAAAATCAGATTAGCAACAGTGTGTGAAGTAAAGCAACAAAATATTATTACAATTTTAAAGTTTTAAACCCAGGACCTATTATTGAATCTAATCAAATAAGATTAATACTCAGCAAAGCGATTATTTATCCTTTTGTACACGTATCTAAAAAGAAAAAAAAGATTAAACACAATTTTTACATTTTTTTAAATATTCAACTGGAACTAATGTCCATATTGGGCATTTTAGGATCGACCCAGATCTGAAATCCGCCAAATTTTTAAAATGATTACGTAAACTCTAAAGATGTGATGAAGGAGAGGCGTTGAGTTGCAAATTCTAACAAAAATCTACCCCCTATAATTATACTAAAATACAATTCTTGACTTATGTAAAGGTTTTTAAGTCAAGAATTAGCTCACATGTTAATCATATTATAAATGCATTTATAATATTTATATTCTAAGGATGTAACTGAATGATTCTGCTCGTGGTTTATTTCGTCACTTCGAATGTCTCATATTTTATTACTACATATTATAAAATAAAGTCATTGACGCGCCTATCCATCGGTCTGTTCGCGGGAAACTCAAAATTAAAAAAATTACCCAGTTTTTTTATTTTTTTATTTATTTATATTATGGAGGACTCACAGCTAACATAATAACATTTACAATCTAGTAGATAACAGTGAGCCAATTACAAGTCCTCACCTGTAGTGATATACTAAACATAAAGCTGTGAGCGACAGAAAAAAAAACAATTCTTGTCTTATTGTTATTACTTTAACTTAAGAAAAACTTAAGGCTCTGACATTTTTGCACCTTTGAGACACTCATAGAGAATGGATCTATATTGTCATGCTTACAAAGCTCATTGAAAGTCCTACTTACACGCACAATATATCATTAAGGGCTACCGAACTCTCGTTACTAACCCACGTTTGTGAAGACGGCCTGATTCAGAATAACAATTTGTGAACCACAATTGTTATCCAGATGTGGGATTGAAGTCAAGTCCAACTGCACTATGATAAAAGTAGCCTACGTCCTTTCTCAGGCTCTACATCATATTTAATTTCATTTCAATCTGTGCAGTAGTTTTACCGTGAAAGCCAGACAGACAGACATTCAGAGAAACCTACGCATTTATAATATTAGCAAGGATTATTTATCAATTAATAATCAATATTTCTTATTGTGAATGTATTTTACCTTTCACAAAGCAAAATTAAAGTTGACATCCAGAATCCTCCAGCTAGAAGTATGAACGCGGGAGCTGCTCCACCAAGGGCCAAGGCTCGTGGAGAACTGCCCTCGCATTTAGCTGCTGGAGTAGCTGTTCGAGTTTGGATACAAGATACGAAACCACGTTCTGTGAGACGCATGAGGCTGGGGAAAAAATATTGGTTTCATTGTTTATTGTACTTTTAGGGTCGAAAGTGAAATAGAAACAAAAATATAATTAAATTATATCAAACTGTTTTTAATAAGCTTATTGTCTGTTCCAAGGCGTAGATCCGATGGAGAAGAACAGACAAGAAACTCCATGGACACTCTTTTCCAACATTGTTTTTACAATTAATAATTATTACAGTACTTACACAAGAAACTAACTTTTATTAGTATTTGAATAGAAATAGTTACATTAGATTTCCAATTCTAACGAGTTAATTACTTACAATACTCGCAGTTCTTACTTTACGATTTGATAATAACAATGTAATAATATAGCAAAGATCACAATAATTCCTTCATACAGAGTTACCACGACGAGCGCCGAACAAGAAATGTGTTAAGCACAGGCGCGCGCCGCCTTTTATACCCTAACTTATGAAATATCTAATAGTGCAATATGTAGGCTACATCGTAATTATTGTTTCAAGTTCACTGTAGAGAGCGTACTTCAGTAGACATTTAGTATTGCCTAAACCACGAGTAAGTACAGACGTGTTTACTTGCGTACATATATTTAGTTGCCGATTTTTATTTACTACACCCATCATGTTCCTAGCCTTATCCCCAATATTATTTGGGGTCGGCTACTAGTTCAACCGGTTTTACCTGAATTTCAGTTTTTACACGGAGCGACTGGCATCGGACCTCCGCAACCCTAAGAGAGAATTGAAATTTAAAGGTTGAACTAGTTGTCAGTAAAATTGAGGGCACTGACTTCCCGATAACGATTGCCACAGATATTCATGACAACCGGGACCGACGGCTTTATGTGCACTCCGAGGCACGGGCGTGAATCACCGCCAAATTTCCAAACTATTGGCTGCTATTAGGAATTTCCTAAGAAAAACCCAAAAACTCTTTTTACCCCTACCCGGGATTTGAACCCGAGACATCTTGATTAGCAGTCGCATACGCTATCCACTAGATCAACGAGGCAGTTATTATTTACTACTCCCATTATATGAAAATGACATTAATTCATGATTCGTAAAATGTATTTTCAGAATTTTTAGAGGAAGCTGATACTAATCTTGTTTCAGAACAAAAAAATGTTTTATCTATACTTCATTATATTATAATTTCAGTATTAACTGTATGTTTCTTACGATTTCATTGCCTGAATTTTGGGTGTAGAGTTAGATTGGACCTTAGAAAAGAACATACGTTACATTTTGTTGCAATAACCGACATACACTCAGGTGAAGCCGTAGATGCCCCGAGGTACGTCGGGGTTCCAGGGACTTCCTTTCGGGGGTATACCTGGTTCCTCGGCTTATAGTACCCGAGGCGGCGTGCGGTTTTAGTCGATTCGAGTCGGACATAACCATCAACTGGTGGTATCCGAGGATATTTCCGCACGGGGTAAATAAAATAAAAAGGTGTTTTTTCACAAACAAATGAATTTTACATAATTGAATGCTATCCTATTGAAAACTTTTTTATAATTTGCAAATTGACCACCATTTGTTCACTTAAAAATAGTTTCGCACATTATTTTCCCCGTTTTTCAAACGTAAGTAATTTGTAACGAAACATTATACTAGATAATCACCTAAGCCCCTTGTAGAGTATTAAATTCTAATTCTCTTAAGTAAATATAACCTAAATTTACTTTACATTAAAACATACTACATGTATTTAAACGCTTTAAATAATATAATGCTAATTTGGTTGGCCAATTCTATTATTTATATTACCTTATCCAAATTGAAACCGCGATCCCACTCGCTTCAGGCTAATTTTAATTTGAAATACAAAACACGATAAAGTTTCTTGTACATTTATTTAGATCCATTTAAGAACTTGTATTTTTAAATTCTTTAAGGTGATTTGAGATTTTTTTATTACAGTTGTTGGTTGAAGAAACTTGCGCGGCATTTTTTTTGTAGTTTAAAAACAGCATGTTTAGTTTTATAAAGTAACGGTGAATTGTTAAGTTAATTTTTTATTTGTTAAAGAACGTTTGGATTCAATGATATTGATATTACCAGCTAAACATAAAATTTATTTGCCTTTGGGAATTTAAAATACATAGTTTTTTACTGAATACACATGAAATTCTAAACGATACCTACGTCGAAAGAGCGATTGTTTTTTTTTTTTGTCTTCTAACGTATCTGTTTGTCTATTTCAAATAATTTCTGGAACGCGTGAACCAATTTTGATGGGACTTTTAGTGTCAGATATCTGATAGTATAAAGTTTTTTTTTTATATTGTTGTAATGGAATAGGCGTTTGTCCTCCATCTCACCTGATGGAAAGTGTAGATGAAGACGAAGATGGTACACGCCCATCCAAAAGAAACCTGTTCACTCTACTCTTAAAGGCTCCAGAGTTCAACTCATCAGGAAAAATAGACCCAGGCAGGTCGTTCCAAACTCTGGCGACTCTCACCAAAAACGAGCTGTCAAACCGTTTAGTTCGTCTTTTGGGTATGCCAACAACGTATGGATGAAACTTTTGCCTGCGCCTAGTAGTCCGATAAAGGAATGGAGATGGCTCGATCAGTTCGAAAAGAGCTTTCGAGCACTCTCCATGTTACTTGGTATACTCTTTTGGACAAGCTTCGCTTCGCGGCGTTACTTTCCGTTTAGATATATGAGCTATCTACTATTTTAGAGTCCTATTAAAATTAGAGAGATGTTTAAATTTACTTTATGGTTTGTATGGGAACAGAAATGTGTTGTTTTTAATCTTTCGCTCATAATTTTTATTCTTTTTTTTCTACATTAGAATCTTGCTTGTACCTCAACAAAATATTTGAACACAAATTAACCGAATTGTTCGAATGGTACTCAAGTTTGGTGATTCAGTTTAATAATAGCTTTCGCCCGCGACTGCGCCCGTGTCTATGTTGGTTACCGCGGTAAAATACTTTAGACTTTAGATTATTTGGGTACAAAATTTAATTTAAATCGATGCAGTGGTTCTTAAGTTTATCGCGAACAGACAGACAGAGGCAGAGGACTTAATATATAGTGATGATATACCTCCATGTCATAAACTCCTTGTAAGGGCTGTTCTTCGGCATGCACGGATACAAATTAGTCTTCTCAATGGATTGCAATGATCCTAACTCACATAGCTCCGTCTGGTCAAAAGTTCTTGATATCAATGAGTTGGCAGTATTGGTTTCTGTGTGATAAGCGTAACCTGCAACAATGCACATGTTGAGTTACATTTATAATACGTGATTTAATACATAACTATTATAATAAACCTCGATAGAGAGTAGGTTTGATCCCAAAGTTTAATTTTAGTGAAATTGAAGTACCGGAACTAAAAAGAAAGAAGATTAAATATCTCTTCTCCTTTACTTTCTTTAGTTAGGTTATTGACAAGGAATTTTTTACATTGTGTGACTAGAAACTTAATTACTAAACGGTGAACAAGAATAAAACTGAAAGTTAATTATGAGATATAAAATTATCTCTTCATTAAGTTGAATCCATAAGTAATTCTTTGATTGTTCCGGTCGGTACGTAAATCATGACCCCTACTCCTGGATTCTACTCATGCTTTCCATCAGGCAGTAGAGGCACTTTGGAAGGTTTAAATATAAAAAAAAAATTGTCAGCCAAATTGTAAGTAATATATGTTTACTGCCTCGTTGGTCTAGTGGTTAGCGTATGCGAATGCTAATCAAGAGGTTTCGGGTTCAATCCCGGGTCGGGCCAAAAAGTGTTTTTGGGATTTTCTTAGGAAATTCCTAATAGCTGCCCGGAGTTTGGTAGTTTGGCGGTGATTCACGCCCGTGCCTCGGATAGTCCCGGTTGTCATGAACATCTATGGCAATCGTTATTGGGAAGTCAGTGCCCTCAAATATACTGACAACTAGTTCAATCTTCGAATTTGAGTTCTCCCTTAGGGTTGCGGAGGTCCGATGCCAGTCGCTCCGTGGAAAAGCTGAAATTCAGGTAAAACAGGTAGAACTAGTAGCCGACCCCAAATAAACTTGGGAATAATGGCTTGGAGGATGATATGTTTACTAAAATTACCTCCTTTTTGTACCATTTTCATTCCTTGTACCAAAGGCTCTAACAGCGGGTTATTCTTCTTCTTATTGAATACTTTCTTTAGACGCATCTCATCCTCTATTTTTGCATTTCTTTTGTTGAAATAGTAATTGGGTTTCTGTAATTTATGGATACACTTAATGGCGCTAAAAAATTGAATATATTTTTGTTGGATATATTATCTGGTTCAGCGCCAGAGGCATAAAATAATAATATATTTACAAATGAACCAGAAAAAAGGAGCCGTAGGCCATAAAACATGTGATGTTCTTATGCCAAAATAAATTCAACATCAATAATGTTATTTCTGGTTACAGTACAAAAATTATATTTTCTGTACATTATTAAATAAGTGTCTGTTGATTATTTTAAACTTTCTACTTTTCACTAAATATCATCAAAAAAAATCAAATTAAAAATTTTTCATCCGTATTTCTGCTGTTGGCATTGGACAAAATACCAAAAAGGAGAATATAGAGAACGAAAGATAGGAACGAGAATCGCAAAAGTGTGAATCACACGAACAGATTGTTGGAAATACAGAAAAACTAAGACTTCATCAAATTACCTGTAACCATGATCTAGTATATCCCATATCTTCAAATATCAGTTCCAACGGACTATCCAAAAGTTCTTTCAAAGAATTTATTGATGGAGGTGGACCATTTAACAGCCAGCTTACCACGGAGCTTGTGTAGTAATTGAAGATCAATACGCAAAATAGTCCCGTTACCAGAAGCGCTATTTTCCGAGCTGTGATGTACAATAATGATAAAAATATTGGCAAATATCTGACATACAACATTAACTAGTTTTGAATTAAGGAAAATTTATAATGCGAAATCTTGATTAGCTGATAGAATACTTAAATAATAGAATATACTTTATAGTACAATAATTACAATCATCATCATCAGCCTATCCCAGTCCACTGCTGGACGCACCACTCTGATCGATTTTGGGCTTCTCGCATCCACCCGGCCTGTGGACGTCCTACACTACGCCTAACATAATAACAATAAGTTCACCGAATTTTATTGAATTTTATTTTTGTGAACACATACAGAGAATACAGAGGGCGCATGTGCTTCCACTGAACCGAGGTAGAAAATATAGCGGTATTTAAGAATAATACATTGATTTTCTTATTTGGCATAGGGATAAACTACGCAAGACAACATCGATGCATAGAGAAGGAAAACTTGAAACCAACCCTACACCAACCGTCTGGCTAGCGTGGTATAGTAGGCCAAAACCTCCTTTCTAAGGAGAGGCAAATGTCCAGCAGTTAACTGTTAAAGGCTGTTAATGATGATGATGATGAGATCACTTATAATAAGTTTATTGTAGGAATATGAAAAGCTTGTAAGCTAATTTAATGAAGTTTTTTTTAATATATTTAAGCCTACCAAAGTGATTCTACTCTGCCTAGTGGAAAGCATGAGTAGAATTCAGGAGTAGGGGTAACCATCCTTATTGTGAGGGTAGGCAATGCAGCATGGTGACCCATACCATGGCGGCCTGGTCAGATGCTGCCGTTATAAGGAAGGTAGTGGAGATCATTATTAGAATGGTCTTCTGTGTGAGGGTAGTACTGCCCCTATCGAGTCGGCCCATTCGTGCTGAAATCAGCGTAGCTCTGCTACCTCCCACCTTTTTTGTAGACAAATTGGTAGGTCAGTTTATAGCTCTATCTTAAAGGGATTGCTGTGATGACGGATTAAGAGTACGGGGTGTCACTACTCCTATTTATCCCATGGGTGCCGTAAGAGGTGACTAAGTGAACAAATGACGTATGACACGTCACTGGAAAGAGAAAGAAACTAAGGTAACCCATCTGGTCAATGTGGTATACAAGACCAAAACCACTCTTCTAAGGAGAGACCTAAATCCAGTGAATTATTAAAAGCTGTTGATGATTTTAATGAAATTCTGAATACACTTTTGATGCAATAACTGTTTTTAGACTTTCGCGACTTTTACACACACTCATGTCAGTCTACCCGTGCCCACGAGCGGTATAACCCGTTCGAAACGTCGGAATAAAGGAAAGGTATCGTAATCTTTTTAATTTTATCGCGAATAAGTCCGGTATACAGTAACACTCTTGATGTTTCCAAAATTGCGTATGACACCTTTTAAAATAGGTACCCGTTTATCTTTAAGTGATCACCAGTGTTCTATCCCCAGCACATCTATAAACACTCGGAATGTCAATAACGCATTTTTCAATTTGTCAACCCTATCTACACCTGTAGAGAATTTTTGACAACCCTATTACCCTACTCAACAGTAGGAACAAAAGCAGAAAATACTTATCCAAATTAAAACCGCAGTGGGGACGAAATCAATCTACCTTAAAAAGCTTTACGCTTTAAAAAAAATATGAAATAAACGTTCTGAACTAAAACAAGAAAAAAGCTCTTACAATTAGTTTCCCACTTTGGGGAATTGGGGATACCGTTTCAAACATTCCAATTACATTAACAATTGACGCAGTTTTACTTGGAAATTTCATATCCAAAGTGGATTCAGCCACGAATATATTGGTCATTACGAATGTGTCGAGTCCCATGGTGATCAGCTTTTAATATAATTGTTACGCAATGTATATTGTATGGAATGTTTCGTATTTGCTGTATAATTAATTGTGAACCAATTATGTGCCAGAAAATTTGGTATAAATTATTGTCAGCTTATATTCTTGATAGCCACAGCACAGGTTCTGCCTAGTGTGGCTGTTACAGTAAATGTTAACATTTTTGCGTAATATTGTTTTTAAATATCTATATTTTTTCATGTAAATGAATTTTGTATTTATATTTTTTATGAGAAATAAATTATCTTAAACCTGATTTTTGTATCTTATTCTTATTGAAAATAAACCATTATTACTATATTTGGGGATGTGTAAATCGAAAGTTTCGCAAGATTTTTTTGTGATTACTTAAGTTTGGTTTTTTGGCTGTTTTCCACTGCGCTATGTGTTGTAGGCTTTAACCTCACACGGGACAACACATTGTGTGATCGACAAATTGTTGTTCGAATCTGGGTGTTCTTTGTGTCCGTTTCATGTATGTTTGTAAAGTCATAGAATATAAATTCCTAATACGGGAGTTGGCAGTGATGCTAGCTGCTTATTTTGTTCCTTTAGTCGCCTCTTACGATACCTATGGAATGAATAGGGGTGGTGACACTTTGTATTCTTAATCCATCACCACACACAAAGTTTCATCCAAATCCGTTCAGTAGTATTTGCGTGAAAGAGCAACAAACATATATACACACATACATACAAAATTTCGCGATTATAATATTAAAATTTATTTATGCGATGGGCTGATGATGATGATGATGACTGAAATAGTTATACTTCTCAAGATTTTTAAGGTCTTGAGAAGAATAAAATATTTATAGCAGATACTTAACAAATAATTTCCCGTAAAACTATATGGAATAAATAATAAATAAATATTTCGGACATTTCTGTTGTCTAGTACCCATAATACAGGCTCTGCATAGTCTGGCGCACGATTAGTTTATTTTAGTTACTTTCATAGCATCATGTCATACGGCATCTTGCTTTGGGGACGTGCGGCAGAAATAGAGTCAATTTTTATTCTGCAAAAAAGAGCCATTAGAGCTATATATAGCCTCCGCAATCGCGATTCTGTTAGGGGCCTTTTTAAGGAGATCAATATCATGACAGTTCCTTGTCAGTACATATATGAAAACATAATGTATGTTCGAAAAAATTTACATCTCTTCAATCAAAGATGCGATAGACATGGGTATAATACTAGGAATAAGGATAAATTAATTCAACCACGTTTTAGGCTCTCAAAAGTGCATACATCTTTTATGGGGTACTGTATTAAATTTTATAATAAAATACCTCAAAACATACTAGATTTAACAGAGAAACGTTTTAAAAATGTTGTAAAACGCACACTATGTAAGCAAGCTTATTACAAATTAGAGGATTACATTGCCGACAAGAATGCTTGGCTTAATGCTGGTCCTGCTCCACAGCCACATGATTAATTCTCAAATTATTTAGTAGTTAGTTCGTATTTCTGACATTTGTTAATATAATTATAATGATTGACATTCTTATATTTCCCTTTTTTTTTTTGACATTGGATAACCATATTTCTGACATGTATTATTGATATTTTAATTGTATCTTGTTGTTTGACATTATATTATTATATTTTTTTGTTGGTATTAACATTATCGCATAATAAATTACTTTTTATTTACATGTTTCAAATATAAATAAATAAATATTTTCGGACATCTTACACACAACGCCATCTAGTCCCAAACTAAGCAGAGCTTGTATTATGGGTACTAGACAACTGATATTAATACTTACTATCAGTACTACTTAATATTTATCGTACTCTTAAAGAGTAGCATTTATAAATGGTTTTATTATTGTATAACTGCGAACATTTGGATTGTACATGTGAGCACTTTGTAGTCACTAGTAGCATAAGTTTGTTTGTTGACTGGCGGTTGTGAGTATGTCATGCTCGCTCAAAAGCCCTGCTGGCGGTGGCGTGTGTAGCGGGTCGTTCGGCTCCCTACGAGTACGATATGGTTGAACTGGACGATGGCTGGTGCATAGGTCATGCTCGTGATACGGGCGCCGCCAGTCGGGGCTGGTCATCTCACAACTTCTATTTATTGTTTAATTATTTTTGGATACTACCTGTGTAAAATTCAGCATCGTTACATTGTACTCACATTTAATAAAATGCCTTAAGCAATGTAACCAAAAATTGTAAAAACAATTGGAACAGACGATTAGCTTCACGACTGACTACTGACTGACTACTTGACGTTTCAAAAGTGCCGTTGTATGGTTTACTTGAAATAAAATGATTTTGATTTGATTTGATTTGATTTGATAGACACCAGCTCCTTGCAAACACTTGACTGATTATTTTTGTTGTACAATTGGAATTTGCTGAATTACATTTTACTGTACCATGTCTTGCTTTGTAAGGAGAAATAAATAAATATTATTATTATTAATATTATTATTATTGATACAAAAGCATCCACATTGTCTATATTCGCTATGAATATGGTGACCATAGTGGTCAACATATTCTTGGAATTTGCTCATGATTTCCATTAGACAGAGCAGAGTCATTTTGGCAAGTTCATATTATTTAAAAGAGAACTACGCAAAAAGATGTTAAAAATACAGCGGTTTTCAGTATACGTAGATATACAGTGTAACTTTGTTCATTCTTACTAATGTTTTCAGATAAAAACAAGAGTATACAATATACGCACGTATGTATATACATACATATATATTTATTATCCAGTCTCGCTTTCGTTTCAACGAAGATTGATTTTCTCTTGCTGAGACGAGATTAAGTGAAAACTTTTAAAGTAATGAGAAAAAACTGTTCTGTATGTCTTCAAAGACTTTTATTTTTCAACTTTTTTGAAGTTACTTGAATTGTAGGCCTTTTTCGTTACATTGAAAAGTTCTAGTTTGTTCAAATTTCAGATTTTTTTATAAAAATAGGTGATCAATTTGATTGTATTTTCATTGTTATTATCCTCGAAAATCTGTTAAATACCATTTGGAAAACTATATTCTTACCAGCTTGTACTTTCTTTGAGGTATAGTTAATTTTATAAAACCAATAATTCATACCAATCGGTTCAGCTTACAAAGATACTTCCAGATTATTCCAGAAAATATTGAAATGCCTACAAAAAAGTACTTTCCTTAAATCCCTAGCAGAAACTAACATAGTATTAAAGGGCTTTTAGTGAATGCTAATATTGTGGAAGTTGTTACTTCAGAAGTTAAATTACTATTAGAGAGAAAAAAAGTTTTGGCAACGCGATAGTGATATCCCGAGAGAGCTTTTAGGCACTATAGCCCTTGTTTATGGACGTCGTTAATTGTTTGCCACTAGACAGGCCACGAGAGCATTTGCGAAGTTAGTCGTACAAAAAATATTTTCAAATGATGCTTACCTGTAGAGTTTCTAACATTCACGCTATCGTCGATATCTTCGTAAACTGTTACAAAAATGAATTAAAAAGACATTTAATTAATATTCTTTGTTAAGTTTTTATTTTATCCGATAGTAGAAGCGCTCATAGCCGAGTGGCCTTAAGTGATTGGAAACAATCACCAAGGGTAAGCAACGACGGCGCGGTCGGACCTAGATGGGTGACCGTTTGTGGCATTATATGTAATGAGCGTTTCCGTGATTCGGAGGTCACGTTAAGCAGTCGGTCCCGGTTGTTATCATAAGATAGCAGTCGTGAAGCTTAGTTGGAGGCCTTCGGGCGGCTTAAAAACATCCAACGGCAAGATTACGTAGCCACAACGTGTCTTGCCAGTCCCCAACCCGCACTCGGCCAGCGTGGGGACGTATGGCCTTAAACCTCTCTTGAGAGGAGACCTGAGCCCAGCAGTGGGACGTTAAGGGTTGTTGATGAAGTTTTTATTTATAACATGGCAAAGTGACCAAAGAAATACGTTATATTTGAAACAAAAAGGAAACTAACTCCTAATTAATCTACTTGCATAAGACCTGTGGTTCTTCATTCAAACACAATAATACATCATCATCATTCTATCGCAGTCCAATGCTGGACATTGGCCTCTAAAATTACACGCCACTCAGTTCGATCCTCGGCTACTTGCATCCAGCTTCTGGCAGCCGTCTTGCATAAATCATCACCCCACTTCACTATAACACACGTTTGATTTCATCAATCATCATCAACAGCCTTTAACAGTCCACTGCTGGACGTAGGCCTCTCCTTAGAAAGGAGGTTTTCTCCTACTATACCACGCTGGCCAGACGGGTTGGTATAGGGTTGGTTGCAATTGCAATGATGTTGTCTTGCGTAGTTTATCCCTTAGTCGCCTTTTACGACACCCGCGGAATGAATAGGGGTGGTGACACTCTGTATTCTTAATCCGTCACCACACGGTTTTGATTTATTGAGCTCATTTATTTTCGGGTCTTGGAATAAAAACTAATTTTACTAAGACTATTTTGACAGGCAAGTCAACCAGTCTTTTAAAATAGCATAGGCAGCTGCGAAAAATTGCTAGGAGCATGAACCTCGACCATAGCACAATGAAGATGTGAAAATACATCTTTGTTATCCATTAAGTTTAACACTTACGGCTTACTACTTGACCTTGCAGCCTTAAGACATTCAAAATTTAATGTTAGAATGGAAAAGTTAGAAATATAACGTCAAAACTTTACTCGAAATTCTGTGAAAAATATTTCACTTTAACTTACATTGCTGGCAAACTGTAGCTATTACAGAAAACACTCCGTACTGAGCCCAGTATGGTCGTTCCTCAAGACGAGCAGATAGCAGAAGTACTAAAGTACATAGTAGAGAAATCCCGATGACAGCCCACCAGGCTTTAGGACTTAGTGGTGTAAGGAATTTATTCTCGAACTTTCCAGGTCCCGTGTTTGGTATCCGATAATAGTATCTAGTTCTGAAAAGTTGTAGATATTGAATGTTTTGTTAATTGAGTTTAACTTTAAGCAATTTCTATACCACATTTGAATCTTATTTCTTGTAAAGTATCTAAAGTGATGTAAAGTAAATTTAGACACTGATAAAAAACAGAGATTAAAAAACAAAGAAAAGGGAAAAGTCTTTCATTTTAATAGAGACCTATGTCCAGCAGTGGACAGCGAGAGACTGATGATGACATAAAATGAATTAGGTGAATTTCGTGACTTTGTTTAAAAATCTTAATCTGTAACGTTTTATAACTAACTATGTTTGAAGAAAATTTTGCAATTGAATGGTATTGTATGAACACGTATATTAATTTTAGATGACAAAACATAAGAATTTAACCGTAACAGTTAAATCTATTCTTCAAAAAAAGTTTTAGTAGACATAATTAAAAATTTAATTTAAAAATATGATATAATGAAATAATAAATAATTTAATAAAAAATATTAACTTTTGAACACAATTAAATGCAGATACATAAATATTTTTGCTGAGAAGTTAAAAAAGGAATGTTTATACTGAATTATACGAGTAGTTAAAAATAAATAACATTCGAACGCATGTGAACAATTTGTGCAGCAGCAGAATCCAGCTAATAAAATACAGCTTGAACAGCAATATTCGATAGAATCAAGCATTTCACTCACTCGATATATGTAACGGGAATGATCAATGTGTCCATTTTAGTTTCAATTCGATTTACATATCGAATCACTGGCGAAATATCCTGTTCTCGAAAATACAAACTGTTCGCTACTACCTAAAACAAAATTTTAGAGCCAATATACACTCGGTTCCAAAAATAACGGGTCAGTCACATAAACCCGAATATCTCCCGAACTACGTATGCCATCCTAATGAAACGAAGACTGTTCAATTGAGAATTTAATTATACAGATAAAAAATAAAATAAAACTTAGTTACACCCACAATATTAATCTTAAATTAAAAAAAAACTAAAGTAGTCATATTTTTCTTAAGATTACATTTTTTTTATGATTGTTTTTTTGCCGTTTTTCATCACTGGAGGCTTCATCACGTGGAGGCAATACAAAGTATTAAATGAAGAAAGTGATGAAAAACAGCGAAAAAACAATCATAAAAAAAATGTAATCTTAAGAAAAATATGACTACTTTAGTTTTTTTTTTAATTTAAGATTAATATTGTGGGTGTAACTAAGTTTTATTTTATTTTTTATCTGTATAATTAAATTCTCAATTGAACAGTCTTCGTTTCATTAGGATGGCATACGTAGTTCGGGAGATATTCGGGTTTATGTGACTGACCCGTTATTGGTTTATGTGACTGACCCGTTATTTTTGGAACCGGCTATATTTACATTTGTAGTAGTCATCATCATCATCAATAGCCTTTAACAGTCCACTGCTGGACATAGGCCTCTCCTTTGAAAGTTTTGGCCTTACTATACCACGCTGGACAGACGGGTTTGACGTTTCAAGGCTGGAAGGGTTTGTTTCAAGATTTCCTTCTCTTGGCAGTGATGTTAGCTGCTTATTTTGTTCCTTTAGTCGCCTCCTACGACACCCATGGAATGAATAGGGGTGGTGACACTTTGTAATCTTAATCCGTCACCATACGGATTTTTAGTAGTGTTTTGAATAAATACACGATATGAACCTAAGTCATTTTTGGTATGCACAGGCCTTTTTCATTCCTTTTTTGAGGCACGGTTATTCTCAAAAAAAATAATTTAATAATATTTTTTCTGTTTTTTTTTTTATTGAGGATAGGTGCGGGATTATAAAATCACGAAAGTATATATGTCTGTCTGTTACGCTTTACAGTTAAATCGATGCATCGATTTAAATGAATTTGTCCTGGAGATACTTTGATTCTGAAACTGGCATAGACGCAGGCAAAACCATTGGTAAAACCTAGTTAAAATATACAAATAATTACCTTTGTGCTATTTCTTTCAAAAGTGCCAATCCATCTATCAGTAAATGTATATTTGTAACTGAAATACAAATTATAAAAAGGTTTTAATTAAACTAACATAATTTAGATAAATTACTTATTTTGTAAATGTATTGAATTTGTAAAAGTTCATTAAATCATTACTTGAAATTGTGAATTTCAGCAACAATACAGAGTATAGCGCCTCCCGTTTGTGTTACTAGCGCTGCTCCAGGAATGGGCTTCAAATCTGACATTTGTTTCGAATCTAAATTCTTAGGAGCTGGTGTGACCTGAAAGAAACTTAATTAAAATTTCTTTTGACAGAAAACGGAAGAATATTAACCAAAAATGAGATTTTACGATTTATTTTCTTAAAAAGACAACTCGCACATTAGGAATAAATATTAGATAGATTAGACTTTACAAATATACATGCAGCGGACATAAAAATTACCCAGACTAAGAACACTTTAAATATGTGGATAACGCAAAGCGTTGTCCTAAGTGAGATTTGAACCCATAACACTGTGTTGTCTTAAACCACTAGCGCCACTAGGCTTACCGTGCAGTGATAAGTTAATCCTTGATGAAAAAATATATACTCACAAGATACTAAAAAGTGAATCATAATTGATTACCAAAGGAATTGGTATGAATTGGATTTGGTAAGTAATAGGGTCACGCTGATTTCAGCACAAATTGGCCGGCTCAACCAGGGCAGTACTACCCTCAAACAGAAGATCATCTTAATAATGACAGCATTCTTGGTGTTGTATTTCGTTGGAGAGTGTGAGACCGGAGGCTAAATCATTCTGTATCATTCTTCAAAATCATTTGATCAAGCCATAATGGTATGGGTGTCCATGCTGCATTGCCTACCCTCACAAAGAGAATGGGGACCCCTACTCCTGGATTCTACTCATGCTTGCCATCAGGCAGAGTAAAGTCACTTTGGTAGGCTTAAATATATAAAAAAAGGAAACTGTTATTGTCACCAAAATTATATCTATTTATCTAAAATGAGAATGAAGATGAAGTAAGTATAAGTCTATCTAAAAAAAGCCACTATCTTTACTATGAAATGATCTAAGGGACTTCATTTCTTTACAATATATTTTAATCAAGATGAGAACTCACGACTAAAATCATTCGCATTGTCCAATTTTGAAAATCCCACCGTCGATAAAACTTATACTCATTTAGGTCTACGGTTAGATTGAAACCGTTTGCCGTATTATAAGACCCAATTGAATTTATAATCAAATTTCCTCCCTGGATCTTACCAAAGTTGAATAGGTCATACAAGGTAAAGTATCCAGGATTATCTGAAACCAACGCACAATTTTGTTTGAAACATTAAAACTCTATTCAAATTATATTTGAGTTGGATATCTTTCTATGTATATTGTAGGGTTAAAGGTGCAATACATACCCACCTTTTTGTAATTCCAACTTATGTAATAGATGAAACAATGAACATTTTTGGTGGACAAAATAAGGTATATTAGGTATTTGAATGCAAGAAGCAAAAAAATCAATCAGTGATGAGCAATTGGAGAGGCCTATTTTCAGCAGTGGACTACGACTGGATTTTTGAGTAGTTTTGAGACGCACATAGACGTAAAGAATTATGAGTAATCTATCTATCTATATATACATATATAAATGAATTGCTGTTTGTTAGTGTCGCTAAAACTCGAGAACGACTGGACCGATTTGGCTAATTTTGGTCTTGAATTATTTGTGGAAGTCCAGAGAAGGTTTAAAAGGTGAATAATATATAAAAATGAATTGCATTTTTTTTGAATTATGGATTACTTTTGTTTGTTTTAAGTTTATTTTATATAAAAGTTTAGGTCTTATATTTATCGATTGAGGCAGTACGAAGTCTGCCGGGTCAGCTAGTGGTAAATAAAAAGAAAAAGAAAATCAGCACATTCTTCATTAGTGCTGTGCTCTCATTGATTTTAGCGTGATGACATATAACCTATAGCCTTCCTCAATACATGTGCTATCTAACACTGAAATAAATCAAATCGGACCTGTGTCCGGTTCCTGTGATAAGCGCGTTCAACCAAACAAACAAACTATTCAGCTTTATATATAGTATAGAGAGTATAGATTTTGTAATGCTAGCCTTTTCAGAGCACCTATGTAAAGATACTTCTGAGTATTACGAACTGATCGTCTCAAAACTTTCAGTGTGATATCACCTTAATCTTTATTACTTTTTAAGTGCAAAAGACCTTCGTCTCAGAGATTCAATTTCACACGTCGTTTGATCTTAGTTTTCATACTATTATTCCTTGTCTATTTAATTTAATTGCTATTATCTTTTTTTATCATACCTAGTTTTGTCTGAACATAATGTATAGGTATAATTGTATTTTTAATTTACCAGTATTGTTACATATGACTTAAAATAAAACACCCGCAATTATTTACTCCAAGTCATCATCAAAAGCCTTTAACAGTCCACTGCTGGACATAGGCCTCTTTTTTGAAAGGAGGTTTTGTCCTACTCCGAGTACTTGCTCTTAATTTTACGCGGATAATAGAGGATTTAATATTTTTGATTTTTTTATCGCATAGGTTAATTCTCTAAATATTTTCTATTTCCTTTATTATTAAAGTAAACACATAGAAATAACAGCAACAAGATAAAACAAAATGTTATAATACCACTTACCTGGTACACAAACTATAATATCAGCATCAACACTTATGTTTAGATTGTCAAACAAGGCCATTGCAGTATTGAGTCCAATATCATTTGTAATATTATCCATTTCGGCGTCACAAATAGAATTGTCCGGTTCAATAACAAGCCATTTGTGTTGTGCTGAGTAAAATAGACTCTCTGAAGCCTGAAATGTTATGTAAATAGAAGTATAATATTTCAGTAATGAAGTAAATTATTTCTATTTTAATTAAATCTTGTTAGTGTAACCATTTAAAGGTTCTTTTAAAAATAATAAATGGGTTATAACATGTATAGACTAGATTGACTAATAAACAAACTTACATGTTTCTAATTATAAACAGAAAAAAAACATCAATTAATAAGTAATTTTTCTTGAAGGGATTTGAAATACCCAGACTCATAGACCCAGAGATCATGCGGAGAAAAAAAGCTAGTGCTATAAAATCATTCTTGCAACAACATATTATTATTCTGTATTTTATTCCATTAGTATTTCTCAAGATAAATATTTAAAGAATAATTATTTATCAAGATAAATATTTAAAGAATAATTATTTATCAAGATAAATATTTAAAGAATAATTATTTATCAAGATAACTATTTAAAGAATTATTATTTATCAAGATAAATATTTAAAGAATAATTATTTATCAAGATAAATATTTAAAGAATAAAATAGGGAAAATGTCTGAAATTATCTAATATAGATGACTATTTAAAACGCCAGTCTGGTCTACAAATAGTATTTAATGTGTTTGAATTTTAAAACAGAAAACTTAATATACATGATATAATAAATAATAAATATTTAATAATAAATAAATATTTCGGACATCTTACACACAACGCCATCTAGTCCCAAACTAAGCAGAGCTTGTATTATGGGTAGTACTAGACAACTGATTTAAATACATAAACATACTTTTTTTTGTAAATTTTTGTAAATTGTAAAATGTCAATATCACGAAAATAAGTGAAACTAGGCAAATTTAATTAATCAATACTTACAAAGTACACCAAATCATCAGTTCCCTCACAATTTCTATCTAAAATTACTCCAATTGAATTTAAGTCATACTCCAAACATTTTTGAACGGAACTGAAGGCATTCCCAGGATCATCTGTTAAAACCGACGATGTCCTTATTGAGCTCATAAAAGCTAATTTCGAAAAGTTCAAAATCCCTAAAAATTACAATAAATTTATCTAAGTGGAAGTTACTTTGATTATATAGATTCGCAATATGATAAATTAAATTAAATGCCTAAAGGCACACATAGAAACGTAGGATTGGTTTATATCTTTGTCTAAAGATTAAAGTGGCCTTGTAAATGAATCCACCAGATATCTTGTAAATATAAATTAATGCTTTTTTTTTAAAGTGGTTTTTTAAATTGCATTAATTTTCTTCGTGAATCCATAGTTATTTTTGGAACTCGAGCAATTGATCAAAATAGAAAGAAACTGAGTATCCGATATTTCGGAACTGTTGCAAGCGCCATGATCACGAATTTCACGCCATGATCACGGATCACGGATTAATGTTACTGACCATGAAAGTTAAAACAACATAATTATTTTTGATCAAAATTTTGAGAGAATTCAAAGTTCTTGTATACTTTGGGCTTTTTTACAAAATTCATGGTTCCAGTACGAATGGGTTGGCTCCACCGTGGCAGTACTACCCTCACATAGAATACCATCCTTAGAATGACAGCATTCTTGCTATCGTATTTCATTGGTGAGTGTGTGTGTGAGACGGGAGGCCCAATCATTCTCTATAATTCTTTCGTCCTCCGGAGGGAGAATAAAGATTGAGAAACATCTGAGCATTTTGGAACAGTATGAATCACCATGCTGCATTGCCAACCCTCACAATGAGGAGGAGAAGACGATTTTAATAATGACCGAATTTCGTTGGTGAGTGTGAGACCGCAGGCTCAATCATTCTGCATCATTCTACTGACCTCCGAAGGCCGGGAGAATGTCACAGAATTACCAGGCCGCCATGGTATAGATCACCATGCTGCATTGCTTACCCTAATCTCGCTTTCCATCAGGCAGAGTAGAGTCACTTTGGTAGGCTTAAATATTAGAAAAAAAACTATTAGTTTAACGAAATTTCGATATTATACTTGTTTTGTATTTGATTATGTGTACCTATCTTATCTACGTTCTCCGATAGAAAAAAACTTATTCACTGAAAATACTTACTAGATATATTCTTCCTACAACTGAATATACAAACAAACTTTATGTTTCTATACTTAAAGTAATCATTACTCAATTTGACAGTATCTACATCAAATGATACAGTACTGAGAGGTAACATGAACGCCAATATTATTGAAAACCACATTTTAAAAGCAGAGAGAGCAACTTCTTTGAACTGAATGATAGCGTTCAATGCACATTTACTAGTTTTATTTAGTTCAATGCGAAAATTTCAAAGTTTTTTACAGTTACAGTCAGCATAAAAAGTTAAGTAGCGTTGAACTGACTAAATATTTGTTTCGAGTTTTGATGTTTTCTATGTATTAAAAGTATGTAGTTACAAAAAATATATATTTCAGTTGTCTAGTACCCATGATACTAAAGAATACAGGGATAGTCCGAAGACACGAATGAGCAATAAAACAGCGGCTTAGCTACACGACGTATATTTTCAACTGTTAGCTACAACAATTGACCATTGAACAATGAGTACACAATTACCCTCTATTTACATATATCACAGACACAAGCTCTACTTAGTTTGGGACTTATGACGTCGTGTGTAAAAAACCATTATTATTCTATATAAGAAAGCAGCCAAGAGAACAAAGCTGTATGCGTTGGATATATTGAATCTATAATAAACCAACAGAAAAATCCAAGAAGAAATACACACTCCTAGAGACTATAAAAATTAGGAAGCAATGATCCGGAAATAATTAGTAAATCATCATTTCGGTTAAAGATTTATGAAACTTTTCTGCAGACGGTACTAAATATTCAACATAACATTTTGACATAAAAATTATCAATTTCAATTGACTTGTCACAAGTATTCAGCCTTTGATATCAAATGTAATATCATCAATTTGTGTAATTGTTACTAGCTGGCTTTGTTTACAAAGTCTGTTAGATGTGAATACAATCCGATTTCATATCATTATTATTTCATAACAATCATTGTAATAGGACTTCAAATTGTTTCTGTTTAATATTTAAAGGTTGGTTACATAAATTTGGTTCCACATGTGTTTCAAATATTATTAAAATCAAATTAACTTAAGCCTGCGGCGAGACTCGCTTTTAATTGAAATTCCACTACGGTGATGTAGGTAAAAGGTTTGTTAAAAAAATGCTTTATACCTTTTTAGACTTTTTTTACCAATTTAATAAAAAAATAGAATTTCTGAGTTACCAAGCGTAATTAAATACGTAAGCCGTTTTTGCTTAGGTTTGATAGATTATAATACGTGCAAAGTAAAATGATATTTACGCTCTGGTTTCAGTGGTTACAGGGGTGTTAAAGGCTTACTTGTAAAATTTGTTTTAAACCTAGCAAAGTTATTGCCTCTGGATTTTCTGGAAAAACTCCTGGTTTCTACTCATGCGTTCCGTAGTAAGTCACCATCCTCATTGTGAGGGTAGGCAATGCAGCAGGTGACCCATATCATTGCAGCCTGGTGATTAATTGACACACTTACCAACTAAATACGACAGCAAGAATGTTGACATTATTAAGATGGTCTTCTATGTGAGGGTGGGACTGCCCCGGTCTAGCCGGCCCATTGGTGCTGAAATCAGCATGGCTCTACTACCTAAAAGAGTGTTGTTAGGTGATTGTAAATTATCAACGTTATTCCATCGGAAAATGCTCTCTTCTCAAATATTAAACTGCTTTTGTGGTCTAACAACTTGAATTCCATCACATATACGTAAGTTCTCATATTGTTTTTGGGTTTTTATTAGGAAATTCCTAATGTCAGCTCGGAGTTTGGAAGTTTGGCGGTGATTCAACTTTCGGTCCCGGTTGTCATGAACATCTATGGCAATCGTTATTGGGAAGTCAGTGCCCTCAAATATACTGACAACTAGTTCAATCTTCGAATTTCAGTTCTCCCTTAGGGTTGCGGAGGTCCGATGACAGTCGCTCCGTGGAAAAAACTGAAGTTCAGGTAAAACCGGTTCAACTAGTAGCCGACCCCAAATAAACTTGGGAATAAAGGCTCGGAAGATGATACGTAAGTTCTCATATTTTCGACATCGACATCTTTCGACATCCTACACACAACATCATCTAGTCCCAAAGTAAGCAGAGCTTGTGTTATGGGTACTAAACAACTGATATAAATACATAAACATACTTTTTTTTTTGTAAATACATACATATTATACATAGAAAAACACCCAGACTCCGAAACAAATATTTGTGGATCACACAAATATTTGGTCTGAGCCAGGAATCGAACCCGAGACCTCTTGATCAGCAGCCGCATACGCTAACCACTAGACCAACAAGGTAGTCATATCGTATACATGTCTTTTTATTTCGATATTGTTTGCAGTTTATTAGTAAGCTACATGCTTTACACATCGCAAACTTACCTTAAATGTTTACTATAAGTAGTATAAGATCGATCAAACAGCATAGCCCTTAAATCAGCATTGAAATCTCAGTCTTCAAACACTGTTTCAAATATCCAATTACTGTAAAACGCTGTTTAGGAGTGTTTCAAAAGCTTTTTATTAACACTTAATTCTGGTTGAAGCCTGTGTATATTTTTTAGAACAAAGCCCGAGGCGATTAAATTACCTGACATTTTAGACTGCGAGAGAGATATTGAGATTCTAATAAGCCAGCTGCAGAGGTTCGCTAAAGGATGGGAATAAAACGTGAGCTCGCATACAAGGTTTTCTTTATTAAACGCTTGTGAAACCCTGGGATCACTTGGTGAGTGTTGTATATCGTTTTTCTAGCGATCTATGAATATTAAAGGTGTTTTACTAGAAAGTTGGTTTATAAATGTTTTTTTTAAATATGCTGAAAATTTGAAGTGGCCTTATTACAATTCCTACTCCAGTTTTTAGCCGACGTAAAAACAGAACGAGGTTCTCAGCTCGATACCTATTTTTTTTATCTATGACTACGCTTAACTTAATAGAAAGTAGTACGATTGTATTAATATTTTTTTTTTCAAAGGGTATATATTCCGAAGTTGGTCCCATATAAATTTGAAAAAGAATGTAACCTTAAGGGTGGCAAAATAGGAGAAAATTGATTGGGTACTCACCGATTGTAATATATAACCACGCCTAACATTTTAGAGAGTATCCCGATATCGATAAATATTCTGGCGTCAAATTAAAATTAACGCCATCTCATTGTCTGTCTATTACGCTTTCACGGCCGAATAGTTGTGCCGTTTTCAATGAAAATTGAGATGGAGTTCCTTAGATTTTCACCAGCTCAGAAGGACATCAGTTACATTTTACCGCAATAACCAAAACATGCGCGAGTGAAGCCGCAGACAAAAACTAGTAAATATATGTCATGCTATTTATTTACTTGTATTCCCTCTACTGGAACATGTCAACACCAATACAGACTGCCATGTTTGGAAATGTGTTTGTCATTCGTTCATCTGTAAAGAACAAATAAATGCACGAATGAATGAATGAACAGAACACACAGTTGAAAATGCACAAAATTTTTGTTCATGCATATCCGTTCTTTTAACAATAAAGTTCATTGTATAGAAAAATATCTGTCTTTTTTTATACCTAACCACGGTAAAGCCAGAAGGAAGGTTAGAAGTTTTTGCAAAATATGTATGTTTGTATGTTTTAGCTTAGCACTTAATTTACTTAACAGATTTTAATGAATGAGGTGTCAGTAGCCAGGCTATATTATCATCGAAAGTTTAACGTAATTGGGTTATAGTTTATGATTTCTTTCTGGAGTGTTTCAAATGGACTGCCTCGTTGGTCTAGTAATTAGCGTATGCGACTGCTAATCAATAGGTCTCGGGTTCAAATTCCGGTGCGGGCCAAAAAGTGTTATTGGATTTTTCTTACAGGAAATCTTTGTTAGCAGCCTGGAGTATGGAAGTTTGGCAGTGGTTCACGTCCGAGCCTCCGGGTGCCGTCGGTTTCGGTTGTAATGAACATCTATGGCAATTGTTATTGGGAAGTCAGTGCCTTCAAATATACTGACAAATAGTTCAACCATCGAATTTCAGTTCTCCCTTAGGGTTGCGGAGGTCCGATGTCATGCTAATTCAGGTAATAATAATAATTCAGGTAAAAAAACTAGTAGCCAGCCCAAAATAATATTGGGAATAAAGGCTAGGCAGAATAAGAGTGCCTCAAATGGTTGTTTGCAGCCTCGAGGATGTTCGATGTTATTAAATTGTAGAATGGAATGTCAGAGTTGTATATAGGTACACAAATAGATTCAGATCAACCGTAAATAGTTTTCAAAATACCAATTCATTGCTGGATGCATTGTTAGGCCTGTTTAACAGGGTGACTATGTTTCGGGTTATATTGCATTATCTTCCTACGTACAATGCAATATATGTGATATTATTTAATTTACACTATATTACTGAATTTAATATCATTGTTTTCTGACTATCACGTCTTCATGAATACCTGGATTTAACGTCATGGCTCAAGGGAAGATGTACCGTCTTTTTGTAAAAAAATGTTCTAACCCATTTATCTCGATATGTAATGAAATGCTGATGCAGTACATAATAATAATGATAATGTTTATGATTTATTTTTGTAATACTTAAGCTTATGTAAGATTTATGGATAACTGCCTCGTTGGTCTAAAGGTTAGCGTATGCGACTGCTATCAAGAGGTGTCGGGTTCAAGAGGTAATCCCGGGTCGAGCCAAAAACTTTTTGGGATTTTCTTAGGAAATTCCTAATAGCTGCCCGGAGTTCGGAAGTTTGGCGGTGATTCATGCCCGTGCCTTGGAGAGCACGTAAAGCCGTCAGTCCCGGTTGTTATGAACATCTAAGGCAATCGTTATTGGGAAGTCGGTGCCCTCAAGTATACTGACAACTAGTTCAATCTTCGAATTTCAGTTCATCCTTAGGGTTGCGGAGGTCCGATGCCAGTCGCTCCGTGGAAAACTGAAATTCAGGTAAAACCGGTTGAACTAGTAGCCGACCCCAAACAAACTTGGGAACAATGGCTAGGATGATGAAGTAAGATTTATGGACCAAGTGATAGTAACTTTATTAGTAATATGGTGGTCAAAAATGCATTGCTAACCTGGAAAAAATCGAATACGTTTTTATGATTAAGATTTAGAGAGGAGTATATGATCGTACCTTAAAAGAAGAAGGTTACAAAACTATTACCACAGCTTACAGGCTGATACAGGATTCGGGGTCACGACCCTCAGAAATGAAGAGAACGATGCAAGGAGGAGGACAGGCTGATAACTAAGAAGTGCAACACACCTTAATAACTTCTATACTAACATGTCATTTATTCTATCCTACAAAACTTGAACAAAACCAAAAATAAATACTGACAAGTAAGACTAAAGTAAAACAATTTCTTAATCTGACCTACGCGGAAATGAACGAAACCGGTCAATATCCTTGCCGTGGTTGTGTTAATGACAATTTCCAACCATAAACATGGTCCCCCTAATAGAGCACGGCCGTACTTCACTGAAAACATTCCCGTTGTAATTGGATGAGTTTCAGCAGATTCCGGGGCGAACGTTGGATGCCAAACGTCATTACAGTATTTTCTTCAACCGACTTTTGTGAGTGGACAAAGGTTCGTATGGAAAAATACTGTGTAAAACAACTGGACCGAAAATTCCAGAAATTTTGTGAAGTCAAATTGCAATAAGGAAATCAAAGTATGAAATTGTCAGTGATCATGTATATTTATAACTTCGTGAGACGTGTGTTGTCAATACGCAGAATCTTTTTTTTCCATAGCACTGTTAGTTTCGATGTTATTACACTGGACAAAATGTTGAGATGTCGTACATTTGCTTTCGGTTGGTTTCTTTTTAATAAAAGTTACATATTATCTATGAATAATATTGGATTGATCAATTATAATGAAACAAAGGATAGTGTCCTTATAGAGTGACAGATAGAAATAAATCAGAAACAAAAATAGTACTCGTAGTCCACTGTTCGTTAGCAAAGAGGAATTCTTAAATGAAAATATATACCTGTGTGCGCGTGAATTAATAAACTCACGATCTCGGCGACAAAGTGCATGTACATAAAATGTGGACAAATGCCGGGGAAAGTTTTTTTTCTTAAATACAAATCCCACCTTAGGAATATACATCCTGTGTTACGGGGAACTTTACAAACATAAATGAAACGCCCACAAAGAACATCCAGACTCAGAACAACAATTTCTGGATCACATAAAGTATTGTGGCATGTAAGATTTGAACACAACACTTGGCGCAGTATATAGTTTCAACCGTCTACGTACAGTGAAAGTCAAAGTTTTTAAAGTTGACTGTGGAAGTGTGATATCTTGGCATAGAATTGAACTAGCTTCACGGGTATAATCATCATCATCATCAACAGCCTCTAACAGTCTTAGAAAGGAGGTTTTTGGCCTACTATACCACGCTGGCCAGACGAATTGGTATAGGGTTGGTTTCAAGTTTTCCTTCTCTTTGCATCGATGTTGTCTTGCGTAGTTTATCCCTTAGTCGCCTTTTACGACACCCGCGGGATGAATAGGAGAGGTGACACTCTGTATTCTTAATCCGTCACCACACGGTCAATACCATGGTATATAGGTTATAATACCATGGTATTATATGGTATAACACCATAGATCATGGCCTGATCGATAACAGGTGTAAACAATTCTTTCGTTGCCTTTTAGGGAGACAGTAAGGTCAGCAGAGAAAATTTTGAGAGACAGTCGGCAAAAGATGGCAATTCACGTGTGTCTTTTCAGTTACAGTGTGTGCATTACTATCAATAAACTTGACTACTCATTTATCGTCCCTAATACAAAAAAAATACATGCAGTAGAACATAGGACCTCTTTCTTTTTGAAGTCGGTAAAAAACTGTAAAGTCAGTTTCAATATGAGCTCTTTTTAGTCTATTCTAAACTAGCATTCGCACGTGGCTCCATTCGCGTGTATTTCGGATATCGTGGTACTCATTTATAAGGTTATAATATAGCCAATTATTAGTACACTCACTGATAACATAAAGCGATATTATTGGTAAAATCATTTTCAAAATTAGGTCAGTACATCTAAAGACCTCTGCAACGTAACAAACTCACAAAATTTACCTTCATCTATTTCACTTTCACGTATAAACCGCTGTAGTACATGTAGTACAATGAAAATTGTCTTGGAAATACTTTGACTGAGAAAAAATGTATACTTTCTACTGTGATAACTGACATGCGCGCGCTATCCATAAAAAATTTGAAAAATACGGAAGTCAGGAAGTACTTGTGACTCTTAGCCATTTATGGTGGTAGGCACTCGCCATCAGTTGGCTTGTCTCCACGTTCAGCCCTGTACTATAAAATTATTTAAAATTGTATTATATTTTCTTAAATGCACTTCAAGTCAAATTAATCCTAAAACAAATTGAGTCGTCACTTCTGTGACATAAACATGCTGTTAAAACAAATATTTTAATATAACATTCAATTTTTTTTCCTCCCTTATTGCTGAGGGTTCGTGACATTCAAAGCTGAGGGGACGCTATTAAAATTATGACGCCGCAATAACTCAGCGGAGGGAAACGTCACGGAAAGCCTGACAACACTCAGACCTCGGACCTTCACGGAAGAATTAAAAAATACCAATGAATAGAGTATTTTTTATTTATTAATTATTTTTCTTTTGATGAGATGGCAACCAGCTGAATAATATTAGCTATTTCTGCTACTATTAGGTATTTTGCATTCCATGCCATTCTAAAGTGTGAACTTGTTATATATGTATGCGGCCAGTGATCACGAGGTATTTTCTATGTATACTATTTATATACACAGTATACATAGTATGCATTTATAAAAAAAAGTATGTTTATGTATTTATATCAGTTGTCTCGTACCCATAATACAAGCTCTGCCTAGTTAGGGACAAGAAGACGTTGTGAAAAATGTTAGAAATTATTATTATTACTAGGTGTGGTGCCTAGTAATAAATAATAATAAGTTTTAGTATTCAGAATTACTAACCATTACGTTAATAGGTCAGTGAAAAGTAATACCTTTAGACCAGCTTTGAAATAATATTAAAGGAAAATCATGACCAAATGGAAACCCACACTCGGATTAAAAATTGTTACGTAATAATCCAGGATTATGGGTATCGGTTGGTTCAGCGGGTAGATTCATTAATGTTTCCTATTAATATTTATATAATAAGTATCATCGAATGTGGGCTGTATGATATCATGGTCTAAATTTAGAATTGATTACTCTGCAATGCAGTTGATAATTTCATGAAATGGTTTTTTTCTGAGGAAAAATAACTATAATCTAGTACATAGTTAATCATGATAAGCTATTTCTAATTTGGAGTATTTTACTACTATTTAAGTTGGAGTTAGCCTAAATGTTTACTGCCTCGTTGATCTTGTGGTTAGCGTATGCGACTACCAATTCATAGCTCTCGGGTTCATTTTACAGGTTGGGCTAAATGTGTTATTGGGTTTTACTTACTAGTTTTTTTTTACAACAGCCGTGCTTTTGTAAGCGCGTTAAGCCCGGTTCACTGCTGGACATTGACCTCTCCGATTGCACGCCACTTGGTTCAATCATCCGCTACTTAGAGGTTAGAATTCAGTTCACCCTTAGTGTTGCGATGTTATGATATCATTCACTCCATGGAAAACTTGATATTTACGAAAATCCAGTTGAACTAGCCACTCATCTCAAAAAATCGTGGTAATAATAAGGACTATATAGTCTTCTTGTAAAAATTAAAGTAAAATAAAGTTCAGTATAATAATTCTACAATATAGGCTGGCTCAAACTTGGCCCATATAATTGTATAGTATGAATAAAATTAGAAAACAATAGCAGAACAAAGAGCTTCATTTACTTTTCTTTCCTAACAATTACGCACAAATGAAACATCTAGTATTCCACTGAGTATTGTTTCAAAAGAACAAAACTTATGTTTTGTTCTATTTACTTTTTTATTAGTTTAATGAAGTTAGTTGTTAACAGGAAAACATGGTCTGTTCTACCGATGAAGCTAAAGTTTATAAAACTAAAATAATGTAAGTTAAGCTTTAATAATAATGTAAGCTAATAATGTAAGCTTTATCTGAATTTCTCATCTTAAAAGGAAATTGCGGATACTTAGTTATACTATTGTTGATGGTCTTTGATTGCCTTGTTGATCTAGGTCTTTTGTCTAAGTTAGTGGTTAGCGTATGCGGCTGCAGATTAAGAGGTCTCGGGTACGATTCCCGGTTTGTACCAAATGTTTGTGTGATCCGCAAATATTTGATTCGAAGTTTGGATTGCTTTCTATGTATAACTTGTATGTATGTACAAAAAAACAGTATGCTTATGTATTTATATCAGTTGTCTAGTACCCATAATACAAGATCTGCTTAGTTTGGGACTAGATGGCGTTGAGCGTATAATTTCTTGTTAAAATTTGCTTAATTTATAAACTATCATCATCATCATCATCAACAGCCTTTAACAGTCCACTGCTAGACATAGGCCTCTCCTTAGAAAGGAGGTTTTGGCCTACTATACCGCGCTGGCCAGACGGGTTGGCATAGGGTTGGTTTCAAGTTTTCCTTCTCTTTGCATTGATGTTGTCTTGCGTAGTTTATCCCTGAGTCGCCTTTTACGACACCCGCGGGATGAATAGGGGCGGTGACTCTCTGTATTCTTAATCCGTCACCAAACGGACATTATAAACTATAAACATTATCTATACTGTATTATAGAAACCATAAATACCTACCGAAATACCTACCTGAAGCTCTCATAGTCGAATGGCCTAATGTAAGCTACGACGCCGTCGTCAAACCTAGATGGGTAACCGTTTGAGGCATAATATGCTATGAACGTTTCCATGATTAGGATTAGTCACGTTAAACAGTCGGTCCCGCTTGTTATCATAAGATAGCAGTCGTGAAGCCTTAGTTGGTGGACTTCGAGCGGCTTAAAAACATCCAACATCAAGATTACGTACGATTACGTGACTTTTTTTTTTTTATTTATGCCAGTACCGATCTCGCACTCGGTCAGCGTGGTGACCTGATGACCCGATCCCAGCAGTGGGACATTATGGGTTGTTCATTGTCATTGCCTATCACCATCAATGGCTTAGAATCTCAAGTATTTCCTGACCTTCGTATTTTCAATTTTTTTATGGATAGCGCGTATGTCAGTAATGACTGTGGAAAATAGTTTAATCTATTTCTCAATCAAATTATTTCCAAGCCAATTTACGTTGCAATTAGTAGAGTGATTTATCCGTGACAGTGTAATAGATAAACAAGCAGAGTTATTACGATTTTATAATTAGTATGGATATAATCGTTAATCCTTATCGATTTAATTGTAAAATAATACAAAATTTAATAATTTTAACAAAAAGGAACCGACTTCAATGAAAAACTATTCCGAGTACCCAAATCGCGACATTGTACCTATGATATTTGAGGAGTTCCCTCGATTTCCTTGGGATCCCATGATCAGATCCCGATATGGTGACGATGGGACCACCTGTAAGCTACGCCCATTCCAATGCAAAAAGAGTTTTTGAAAATCGGTTCATAAACGACGAAATTATCGCTGAACATACATAAAAAAAAAAAAAAAAAAAAAAAAAAAAAAAAAAAAAAAAAAAAAAAAAAAAGATTCCGACGAATTGATAACCTCCTCCTTTTTTTTGAAGTCGGTTAAAAATGAACTTTTGATTCAAGTTAAAATTCCTTCTTTTGACAGCTATCTTGACATTCAAAACACTAAATAGATTCGGTGAAATATAGACGTATAATAATTACATAAAAAATCCTCACTTTTGTACTACTGGCTTAAGTACAGTCAGCAGTATAATAAAATATCGTCCATAGCCGCAAAAAGGTAATAAGTATTAAGACTGAACGTAATAAAACCTTACTCAGATACCTATTCATATTCATTGAAACAGAATTATCTAGAGTCCATACCAAGTGACTCGAAGCCGTATAATCTTATTTCTAGAACATTAACTTTTAATGACATAGCATTTTTCAGTGTTATCTTTGAACCTTTTATTTATATAAGTAATATGGTAAGATTAATCTAAATGGATTCATTAACTCTTGTCTGTTTAATCCTGAATTTGGCTTCATTAAGACAAATTGGAATGCCCAAGCCTGGGATGATTGGCGTTCCTTGTTGGGAGACCTTCGTCCTGCAGTGGACAGCGATAGTTTGACACTATAAGACACATTGCGAGTCATTATCAGAAATTTAGATGTGATTATTGAAGCTAGAAATATTCAAGATGCCAACTGGAATTGGAAGCTCTAATTTGCATTAAAAAGTTATAATCTAAAATTGACTTTATAGGCAATAATTATTATAGAAAAAAAACCTGACTGCTTAATAGCAATGAACTGAAAAGAGGAAAACACATATTAAAATATCGGTATAAAATCGGTCTGACTAAGGGCCTGTTCACATCTCCACGTCACGACGTCGTCAACGTGTAACGGTGCGGTATCGTAGCACGGTGCGTTGTCGCGACGTGCTGTGCACGGTACGGTAACGTCGCCGTGGAACGACGCGTTGACGTCGTGTGCTCGCTCATTTAATGTTTTAATGTCCTTGTCTCAAACTGGAAGTTCTTCAACAAGTGAAATCAATAAATCACTATCTATAGTTTCCGACATCTTTTATTCACAACTAATCGCTAAATACAGTTAAACATTAAATGAGCACACAAAACATAAGGTATCGTAGCGTACGATACCACATCGTTCCACGTTGACGATGTCGTGACGTGGAGATGTGGACAGGCCCTCATGCTCTGTTTTCTACACTTATTTAATACTGGTATGGTGTTACAGTCGGGCACAAGCAATACTTTGTTACCTACGAGCAAAGGATAATCTACCAAATCTTACATTTGTCACCGTATGCGGCATCATAAAGGGTTACGTACGTACATACGCTCGAAAAATCCTCCTTCTGTCGCAGTCAGATTAATAGATAGTTGTGCCAATTCGCAGTATGAATAAATTCTAAACTGTAATAAAAATCACTTAAAAGTAAGTTTTGTTCTGTAAAACGCCGAAGATTGAATAAAATTTAATAGCTATGTCATACTGAAAATACGTACCTAGACGTCATCTAAATACACAAGAGAAACAGTTCAGAAATCATTTTAGTAAAGTTTTTAACTAGTTTTTTATGAGTTTCTGTAAGAACAGAATTAGTACGATTGTCTATCATGAAGCTATGGTACGTATACACCGTAATATGATACAAACTGAATCGATGGGCAGTTTAGTCCTGCGCTGTCTCGTGTCAGAAACCGAGAAGTTTACGTTTGGCGGAAAATTTACGATTTGATAGGATCAGACATAGCGAATGGCTATTAACAAAGATATAGGGTTCCAATATCTGCTGTGTTCGAAACTCACTTGGATATGGTGTGATGTATAGAGTCAAATGTTATTCCAGTATATTGGAGTGCTGTAAACAATTAAAAATTCTGTGAATGTCTCCCGTTATATTTATCATGTTTACTTGCATTCATAAGTAGCGTTCATGAACTCGAACCAACAGAACCTTTTGACTCGTGGTTGAAGAAATTTGATAATTTATTATGACAAAAGTCTCTCAAACTCAGTATAGAATTTTTTGGGACGTAGAAGTGGACCAGTTATAAAATATCAAAAATAAAATAATAACTTTATTCTAAGATTATTAAACTATTTAATTATTATATTCATTTATTGCATTTATTTATCAATGATATAAATATGAACGGCGACTGTTGCGACATCTACAGGGAACAGTAACACACATCAGCGCTGCCTCGTGCGGCGGGACTAACCGAACACTCTTTTTTTCAGACTCCACAGTGAACGCACCTAACTTTATTTTATTTTAATCTTGAACCTATATTGGTATTGCTACTTAACAAGTAAATTACCAGCAATATAGTAAACTACCTTTTATTTATATCTGCCTAGACCCTAAACAGTGACTTTTTAAGTATTTCAAATACATTAAAATACTCATAGACATACGCGTTGGTTTGTTAGTAAAGTTTGCCGAGAGAACAGCCTGAATTCGCTCATATGAAACACTGAATTCTGTGAAACTATTTCATAGCCATCATTTCGTCTATTCAGAATGTATTTTATTACTAAAAGCTTGCACAGACTTGAAACAAGAACAATGTGACAATGGGAATATGTAACGAGTGGCTGAATAGAACTTATGTTTTAAAGATGGAGATTTTGTATGTTTTCATGAGAAACTAAATTTGGCTGCCTTGTTGGTCTAGTGGTTAACGTAAGTGGCTGCTGATCAAGAGGTCTTGGGTTCGATTCCAGGGTCAGACTAAATATTGGTGTGATCCACAAATATTTGTTTCGGAGTCCGGGTGTTTTCTATGTGAAATGTGAATGTATTTACAAAAAGTATGTTTATGTATGTATATCAGTTGTTTAGGACCCATAATACAAGCTCTGCTTAGTTTGGGACTAGATGACATTGTGTGTAAGATGTCCGAAATATAAAATATTATATTATCCAGGTGACGACTTTAGGATTTCCAGTATCACTATTCAATATAATTATTGTATAAAACAGGATCACAAAATATATCCTTACTAATATTATAAGCGAGAAAGTTGGTGAGTATGTATGTTTGGTGCTCTGCCACTCAAAAACTACTGAACGGATTTGGTTGAAACTTTACAGTAATATAGCTTATATATCAGAATAACACATAGGCAAATTTTTACTGCAATAATCGAGATACATCGGGCGAAGCCGCGGGCGAAAGCTAGCAGTTCTATGTTCTATGTTATGTGGGTGGTTTCCGCACTTAGTCCTTTAAGTGGACCATTGTACGTGAAAAAGCTAGCAGTTCTATAATTACAGTTACTCATACACTTAGAATAACAAAACGAGACGTCTAGGCTATCTACATTATAAGTTAATCAATTCAGATGTGAAAATTTATAAGCTCAAAAAACAAGCCTTATACATATATTTTCTTTCAACACTTTCAGATCTGCGAGAAAATCTAACAGGATAAACTTTCTCAACAGAGTTAAACTGCAGTCCGGATTAATATTGCATGAGTTCAAGTCGGTCGGAGTAACGAAGTGTACGATGAAACTAATCATGACAACCTGGAGGGGCTCGCTGAATAATCCCTTTCACTGCCTGAAGTTGGACAAACTCGAACTGTGCAAATGCAGTGGGAAGGTTTCTTTTTCAATTTTATTTCAGACTAACTCAATTCCGCGGTGTTACCCGCCGTTATTGTTGTAAATCGCAATTAACAACACGGAACGAAGCTAGTCATAAAAGTCTAAGTTGAGTAACTTAGGTCATCAGCTTTCGGCCAGTGAAAGTCCCGCCAAAAGTCCACTGCTGGACGTAGGCCTCTCCCGTTGCACACCTGATCGATTTTGGGCTTTATTGTTACAAGTAGTTACAACAATCGCAATTAACAATATTATTATATGTTAAATAGACTAAAAATAAAAAGGCATCATCATCATAATCATCAGCCTATTGCAGTCCACTGCTGGACATAGGCCTCTGCCATTGCGTGATCGATTTGGGCTAAAAAAAAGGCTATTATTTCAGTTCAAGATATTACTTACTTACTCCGTTGGCTCAGCGACCTAAAGTGAGTCTTGGCCTCCGACACACGAGAACGCCACTCCATTCGATCATTCATCACTAATTGAAGGCCAATATCAATGTAGTCGAACATAATAAATATAAGGTTTTTTCCAAAATATACTTTTTAACTTGTATTTAAAATTAAATTACAAGAATGCATCAAATCAAATTTTTCTTTGAAAATTATGAACTTCAAATCTGTAACAAAAACGTTTAAGTTTCTTTTCTAACATTGCTACAATTTATCTCATAAGCATAGAACGTATGAACAACGGCCCCAGCATACTTCCCACAAGAATACCAATAGCCTTTCAGTTGCAGATCCGTGGCTGGCTGGCGGCCAAACTTTGATGCGAAATTCCCGGATTTTTGCCCTTTTGAGTCCAAATAAATATTTGTTATTACTCTTAGAAAAATGTCTGTATAACCAACTTATGTTTGTGTTTTTGCTTTGTTCTGTAAGTGAGATGCATTGATATTATCTGTTCTCGAGTGACTTTGTTTGACTAAGCTCCATTAATTATATGTTTTATGACTGCTATGTGTGCTCCACATAATTATCATGCAACTTTTCTATTACAATCCAGCTGGTATTTTGTAGTGTTTTCATTCATAGAGATTAAATATTATAAATATAATACACCTTAAAATTGCGACCATAACTTTATTCAACTATTGACGATTTTTATGAAGTTCTTCTTTGTGAATTTTCAGAAATAATATTAACATATATATTTTAAATTCATAAAAACACACTTATATACAGTTTATTCCGTAGATAAATTTACTTTCTCATCTTGTAATCGAAATTAAAATTGTGGTGTCCATATGAACATATTAAAAATATTTTTTTATTTATTCTTTTTGTCCTTTGCTCTTTCTTTTTTAGACACAATTGTAAAAAAATATTTATTAAATAAATAAATATAAAATAATTGAATACATATCAATTACTGTGGGATCTTAAAATACCACAAACGTACAGTAGCATGTAACAAGAGGAGCCTAAATCTAGCAGTATATTGCAACAACCTGAGAATGATGATAATAATAAATATTTCGGTCATCTTTTACACACAAAGCCATCTAGTCCCAAACTAATCTGAGATTGTTTTATGGGTACTAGAAAACTGATTGAAATACATAAACATACTTTTTTTTGTAAATACATAGAAAACACATAAACTTCTAATTTTCATTTTCCTCAAGAGTACATTGATAGGAAAAATGGATTTAAAATTTATGTATTTTTCATTCCTAGGAGAAACTTTAATTAAATTTCCCAATAAGTAATAAGTTAACAACATTTGGAAATTCTAGCCATTATACTGTCACATTTGAACTTTAATGAACTTTGATATTTGAAATTAATCCGAAGGATCTGGATCCTTAACTACTTTTACACGAACCAAACTTTCTGCTTCACCAACTTTATTCAAATGCACAGGACTAGGGCATACAGAGAGCTGGTATTTGTTCAGTGGTCTAGTATACTCACACTGATTGTATGTAAATGCTGTTCAAATTGAACAATTGTTCGCGGAGGTGAACTTGGGCAGAAGTTTTCCTTACATTTTAATCGTATTATTTGATATTGGTTATCAATATTAACTGCCTCGTTGGTTGCCTCTGCTAATCAAGAGGTCTCGGGTTCAAATCCCGGGTCAGGTCAAAAAAGTGTTTTTTTAGTATTTCTTAGGAAATTCCCAATAGCAACCCGAAGTTTGGAAGTTTGGCGGTGATTCACGCTCATGTCTGGGAGAGTTTACGGAGGTACAATGCCATCCCCTCCGTGGAAAAACTGATGTTCAGGTAAAACCGGTTGAAAAAGTAGCCGACTCCAAATAATATTGAGAATAAGGCTAGGGAAGAAGAAGGCTTTCAATATTTATTGAGATACAATATGCAATTTGAGTTGTTGTATTCATCAATAGGAATGTAACAAAATACTATTTAGGAATAGAATACTATTTTCTTATAGTATATTCATAATATAGTGACTTGGAGTTTCTTGTCTGTTCTTCTCCATAGAATCTACAAATTGGAACAGACAATTAGCTTCACGACTGACTACTGACTGACTATTTGACATTTCAAAAGGGCTCCCGGTAATCTCATTTTCCACATTTACCTAAAGTATCACTCCTGTCAAGCCTATGTATCGGCCGATTCATAACTTTCCTATGTTAGGTATTGTTTCATTTAGGTTTGTAAAAATTCCGTAATTTCACATTGACCTTCATTTAAAAATACTTCGAAATAAAGTCTCAGTTCAGTGTATTTTAAACAAAGCTCAGAAATTGTGGGCAAAGACAAAAGGTTTTTGTTGACGTAAAGCAGTGCGCTGACGGGTGACTTTTGTCGCTGCGACAAAAAAGTTTTTGTCATGTCGCGTCGCGTCTTAAAATCTGAGTGCGCACACGGCGAATGACAGTCACGAAACATTTTTGTAAATCCATGGTTCATTCAACGATATGCATTTGGAGGAGACAGTCATTATTTGCGAATTCATACGTCGTAAAAGTTTTCGAATGATTGCAGAAAGTTTTAATGAATTACTGCATATTTTCAAAGTATTCACCACATAGTTTAGTACACTTTTCCCTTCGCTCAAACCACTAATTATAACATTTATTCCACTTTAAAGTTGGGGTGTTAAAAATGTTTTGAGATTCAAAATTTAAACACATTCGAATATAGAACTGTTTCAAATTCAAAATTGCCGTTAAATATGGAAACGACAGAACTTAAAAGGCATGCCTAGTATTTATCATAAGTCAGAATATTCTTTTAATCTTTTCTCGTAAAGTACTGGTCTTCTTTCCAATTCTTCTATATACTATATATATTTGCTTATCGCCAGCGGGCAATCAAAAGTAAGCGGAGAGCGGGGCACGGAAAATGGCGTCAGGATAAACTATTTTGTAGGGATTTTTGATTCGATTCGAATCAGAACATGAAGAATCGATTTATAAAAAAACGATTTCTAAAGGATCGATTCTATATCTTTTCTGTATTTACAATATAAATATAAATCCATTTTATGAAAAACAAAAATATTCATTAAACAATCTGTGGGATCTCTCATCAGTAAAATCATCTATTTTTAAGTTCAAGGAATTCGATTATAAGAATTATTTTTATTACCTATCAAATTAATACATTCAGCTAATTGTAACTATTGTAAATATTTTTTATACCAACACAAAAAATCGACAGTCGATTTTCAAGGGTAAAAATCGATTCAGTACAAAATTCCATTTTTTGGGCCGAAACATAGAATCTTCGATCATTGTGTTATTCTCAAAATTAAATAACATCTTGTAATCTTTCAACCAGTGTTAACTTAAACAAATTATATTATGGCGAAGCCACAGCAAAATAGTAGTATAGATCTTTACACGGTTACGTGATTAAATAATTGTTTTACTGAAGTTAACGTACGTGCCCTCTAACAATAGTAATATTATAAAATATTAAATAAGGAAGTATAAACAACATATTGTCAATTAAGCAATTAAGTAAATAATATTTCATAGTAGCCCCCACCTAAAACTGTCTACATATTACATTGTATATAAGCTTTAGTTTAAGTTAAATTAGTCGGAGTCAATACGGAGTCTTACAGTCATAATGTAGTCATTAATAAATATTACAACCAACGTGTCGTCTAATTGACTCCCTGGGAAAACACGCAATAATTGGTGACCCCGACGTGATCTATTGGTTTCTAGTGCTGATATAATACCGGGACGACCGGAACCCTATATGGTGTTCAGCAGTGAATCTAGAGAACAATAGCATTACGAAATTATCACATCCCAACAATGGCTCCAACAACAACACCTTCAAGAGGCGACACGGGTGCCCACCCAGCGAAAACAAGTACTCCACCATCAAGGAGCGTCTAATAAACTGCTACGAAGAGAGCGAACACCGACGTTTCCACAGACTACTAGCAGAAATGGACCTCGGAGACCAGAAGCCTTCCCAGCTCCTGAGAAAAATGAAAGAAGCTGGATGTGGAAAAATAAACGATGACACTATTCGCCTGCTGTGGCTAAGGCAACTCCCCGCTTCGCTAACAGCGATATTATCAGTTACAAACAATATATCGTTAGACAACTAGAGCGAGTTAGCCGATAAAATATACGAGAACTTGACCTACAACAAAAGAAATATTCAAGAAACAGCGGTTGACATTAACCTAGTTACAAACATATAGTCACAACTTGAAGCCATGCGAATAGAAATAAATGCATTACGCAGCATACGCGAGAATCAACCTAGGCAACGCAGCAAATACCAAACACGACATACGCCACATTCACGGTCAAGGTCGCGCCACAGAAACTCACATAATGGATTATGTTATTTCCATAATCGGTTCAAGCAGGATTCATATAGATGCAATAAGCCTTGTGCATGGAATACAATTAAAAATAACAGGCTATCGGAAAACTAAATTTAGCACAGAATACGACGGGCCTCTGTGCTATCCACCCAGCAAACCGTCTAACTATAACTGACTCAAACAGTGGTTATAGATTTTTAGTCGACACGGGTGCTAACATTTCGGTCATAAATAGCACAAATAATGAGAGCCAAGCATGCGAATACCAATTATTCGCCGCAAACGGGACCCCTATAAATACATACGGGTAACGCACTTTAACGCTTAACCTAGGACTGCGCCGAAGCTTTAAATAGACATTTACCATTGCCGACGTCAAGATGCCAATCCTGGGAGCTGATTTTTTGAATCATTATCAATTATTAGTGGATATACACAAAAAAAAAACTGATCGATAAAAAAAAACAGGTCTGGAAACGCCTGCCAAAATAGTGAGAACAAAAATTGCATCAGTGCAATCTTTAAACGATTCTCTACAGGAACCAATAAAGGGATTATAAGAGAAAAATGAAGATATTACAAAGGCCTCCACAGGGACACCACACGCAGGACGCGACGGCTCCAGCCTGGTTACCCCTACGGCCTCATCAACGGCTAGGCACAGCAAACTGCACACACGGTCCACGTAAGAAGAGAAACTCTCTCCCGTCAACGCAGCAGCCAGCCACTACGCAGCAACCGCCCCGACTCACTGGGGACTTCACCGCAGCACCACGCATCGCACGCCCGACTCACTGGGATCAGCGGACTTCAGCCCCGACTCACTGGGGACTTCACCGCAGCACCGCGCATCACACGCCCGACTCACTGGGACTAGCGGCATACAGTTCCGACTCACTGGAACCAGCGGCACTCAGTTCCGACTCACTGGAACTGCTCACTCCTGGCACTGGCAAGCTCCGCAACAGAACACAGACAGCCGACTTCCACACACAGCGCAAGCGAAAAACATACAAGAGCGCCAGCTACCGCGCGCCATCTAAAAGCGCCTACATAAAAACGGCATAACAATAAATGCAAACAAATACGAATTCGCCAAGTCGGAGATTGATTTCCTCGGTTATCATATAACGAGCCAAGGGTTGACTCCTACTATGGAAATGATTACAAAGTGTGAGGATGTTTCTTCTCTTTAGAGGGGGAATATCTATGGCGAAGCCACAGCAAAATAGTAGTATAGATCTTTACACGGTTACGTGATTAAATAATTGTTTTACTGAAGTTAACGTACGTGCCCTCTAACAATAGTAATATTATAAAATATTAAATAAGGAAGTATAAACAACATATTGTCAATTAAGCAATTAAGTAAATAATATTTCATAGTAGCCCCCACCTAAAACTGTCTACATATTACATTGTATATAAGCTTTAGTTTAAGTTAAATTAGTCGGAGTCAATACGGAGTCTTACAGTCATAATGTAGTCATTAATAAATATTACAACCAACGTGTCGTCTAATTGGCTCCCTGGGATAACACGCAATAATATCATATTTCATTTTCTCTAAAACAATTCAAGCTCTAGTAATTTCGAAGAAAACCTTGAATATTTTATTAGAACAACTTCAATGCATACTGCTTAGACCCTTTATGATAATGTGGTGATTGAACGCTAGGAGACACTTTTGTTTTGATTACAATGCTATTTCAAGTTGTCTGAAAATATAAATAAAAAGTAAATCCTTTCCGCTTTCCGCTTTTGGCTTAGGGCACAGGCAGAAACTGTTTCGTCACTCGTGCGCGCGCTTCTATCAAACTCTAGCGGCGCGGTGACAGTTTTGTCGCACGCTTGTTCGCAGGCACAAAACAGTTTTGTCATCCGATTGTCACGTCGCAACGTGCGCGCATCTCCATATAATTCTACAGCCATAATGAAAGTGACAAAACAGTCACAGTGACAAAAGTTTCCCGTGCGCGCAGGGCCTTACTTTCCAAGTGTAAACCGTGAGCTATCTTTATAAAAATATATATGAATGCTCTAAATCTTTATCTCTATATATAAAACATTAATAGGTGAAGAAATATCTGCAATTAAAAAAGCCTCTGCGTTTTGAAAAATATCAATAAAAAAAATATCGTAACTTTCTAATATACATATTTTGAAGTATAAGTATAGCATTTATATTTGACGTAATTTTAATGGCATCATTCGTAAATATTAAGATAAAAATTATTATTTTTAATTTGAAATAAGATGCAAATTAGAAGTCTCGAGTTCTGGTAAAAGTATTAGCATATTACATTAAAATAAAGGATTTACCACTAAAAATACGTCACATCTTTTCGAAGCATCTTATATTTAAAGTCTGCCTTGAATTACATTCCCGAAAACGAGCTCTAATCATATCTGATAACCAGCTAAACTATGCCAAAGTCTTCGGCTTCCTATATATACATCTAATTACGAACAAGCTATATGCTAATTTTATCCAAACACATTTCTGTTCAAGTTTTCGTCTGTAAAACAATTTAACGGTAATGTTAAGAGATTCTCGTGAAGTCTCGCCAAATCCCGAGGATTTCGTTTGAATAATGTCCAGGTTTTAGTGCGGGACGGGGCATCTATTTTATTTATGCAGCTCATCGGTTACGGATGTAACGTTATTATGGGGGTGAACTGGGAACGGTGTTAGATTTATTGTTTGCATTTCTTTTGTTTCATGTTTAGGATTTTAGCCCTTGGTATATTTTATGCAAAAGGGTTCTAAAATGTTTGTCAAATAATGAGCTGTTTTATCTGTGTTCTTTTGGAGCATTTCCACGGCCTATCCAAACTACCTGCTGGCAGTAGTGTCACGCCTTAGATTGTTCATCTTATCTAATATCGGTTAGGTAGTACGATGACCGAAATAAATATCATTTATCTCTAAGACCTTGTCCCTTCTACAATGAGTTTTATAATAGTTTTCATTTCCATGCTATTTTTGTATGTAGTAAAAAATATCTATGTATCTATCTTTAGATACGAAAAACCAAACCCTTTTATGAACTTCGCTAAATTTTATTACATCTCTAAAATAACTTAATAATACAAAAATATCTGTCTAAATAATGGTTTCGTTCTTTTTTATGGCGTACATGTGATCACCCCTTATCGCTGAAAATATTAATTCATTTTTCATTTGTAAGGACACCCGGCCAAAAAGGTTCATTATGTATGAGTGGTTGAGTGTAAAGTTTATGATTTATAACATATTCGAATGCCAGACATTGCGCTGAAACAATGACTATTCTCAGGTGATTTTAACATTATCTCCACATAGATTAATGTAAGCTGCAAAGTTAAATTGGGTGGGGTCCCATTTACAGCGACTGTAGTCTATTGCGTTATTTATGAGCAATTATACATGTATACGATTCTTATACGTTTCTTGTGTTAAGTGTGAGGGAAGACCTTAACTTCAATAGAACTTGAGACCGTTTTTTGCGGGGAATGCTTTTCGCACCAGTCCTACCTACCTCGGCAGTCGGGAGGCACACCAGGAACGCATCAGCGGATACCTAGTACTAGAAAATTGCCTTGCAATCAGTGGTTGTGTAATTTTTATAGTTTAACTTTACTTTAGAAAGGCAGTCAAAGTCACGTTGATTTCCAATCAAATACTCGGGGCGATACTTCTCTCTCACAGGAGACCAAAGTGAGAGAGAGTAGAAGCCAAATATTACACTAGCACCGCACTAGCCTGCCACGGTGTGGATTCCCATGCTGCATTCTTTGGATTCGCAGTGACCACTATGACACATTATGATTCTGCTTATGCCTTCAGGCAGACTAGTGTCGCTTTGGCAAGCTCATATATAAGCAAAAAACTTTGTGTCTTGTACGATAGGTACCACAGTGATTTTTAACCGACTTCAAATAGATTTTAGGTAACTACAATATGTGTATATTGTAATTTTACATAATTTAAATGTAAAGATAATTAGGTATCGATAAGAATTAAAGTTAAAGTAAAGCTAATATATTCTACACTTTTCAATGTCTAATGAAGTTTGCGTTTTATGTGTTTTCTTAAATTGGTTAGTTTTTTATTAAAAAGCCTTTATACTTTATTTGTCATTTTTCTATTACTAGAGGAAGAATGGTAAGCACAGGCTACACTAAAACAAATAAAAACGAAGCTAATTAGAGGTAGCTCTAAATTTATGCAAATCTTTTATAATATAATATTTCGTTTTGAACGATAGTTTTTACTTTTAGTTTTTATAAAGCAAGAACTGATTTCCTCTTACAATGGGTCTGCACCCGAATTTGCGACAGTAAAGGGGGCTTGGATTTTAGCCAGAATCTCCATGTGAGTTTGCACAAAATTAAGTCATCTTATAAGTGAGTAATGGGACACTGTTCCATATCCAAGAATTGTAATGTGTCTTTCAATTATTTTAACAGAAACAAGAATGAAAGACGACTGTCCTAAATAAATACGTATATATTTTGAATAGAGTTGGCAATTCTCATCATAGCAATTTTCGGGTTGATTTATCGATAGGATTTAGGTAGATCTTTCTATAATAAATTAGTTTTTAAGTTACTGAATAAATTTTCCATCGGTTTAATAAATAGAAATACTATAAATGTAACAAAAACATGTTTTAACTGGATGATTGATTTATGGAAAACTGTGGGTTTGATTTCCACCTAGGACAGATTTTTGTGTTTTATATTATTATTGTATGATTAGCACGGGCATTCGTTGTATATTTAGATGTATTTTACTTCGTATTACACTATACAAACTAGGGCTCATTCGAGTTCAAAAGAGTGTATTATAAAATTATTATTATTTAGGTACTTTCTTTATCAAAAACTACTCATGAATAAGCATGTCAGCATTGTCTAAAATTTTGCTAGTACTTGCTTACTTACTAGCAGATTTTAGACAAAAGTCGATGCCGAAAAAAGCTTTCAGAGTGTAAGTCGTACTTAGATGAAAGGTATGGTCTTTGGATTTTGGCAGGTACTTTAAGAATTCGCCAGACACTTTAGGATTTCGGCGAACCTATTCTCGTGACGTATAGGAAAGGGAGATTCAATGTGATTTATTTCGAAGATTTGTCTGATGTCTATGAAAAAATGTAGGGCTTTGTCTAAGTCAAATGTAATGTACTACATTATATTATGTAAAATATAATATTGTTTTTTCTTAGTAACAAGTAGTATTCTATACATAAGTTTTTGGTTTTTTAATTTTTCTACTTTTTTAGGGTTCCGAAGTTCATGACTCAGAACCCTTATAGATTCATCATGTCTGTCCTTCAGTCCGTCCTCGACCTACCGCCCAAACGGTTGGTGCTAGAAAGATGATGACTTTGCATGAATGTGTGTTGTAATTACATCAGATAAAAGTGCTATATATTAAATTCAACTTTAAAGATCATTTTTTTTTAAACAGGGAGTTCCCCCATCTAAAAGCTAAACGGCTGGCTTGAAAAATAAAAAAAAATCATGGTAGTAGTCCAATTATGTTGAACTATAAAGGAAAACTTTTTTATTTCAGGAGTCATAGGGGCCTAACTTGTAAAACGCACTTGGAAAACTTCATACAAAAGTAAAAAATAAAAATTATCTATTTCACACGATTTTAATCTACCAGCCATTAAGGGTGACTACGGAACCCTATTCTATTCGTGGCCTGACACGCACTTTGCCAATTTTTACTTTTGCGTTTTGAAATCCTAAAGTAGAAAAACGTAAGAGACGTGTACTGTTACGTATTTGATATATTCATCATCATCAACAGCCTTCAACAGTCCACTGCTGGACATAGGCCTTTCCTCAGAAAGGAGGTTTTGGCCTACTATACCACGCTGGGCAGACGGGTTTGGTTTGGTTTCAAGTTTTCCTTCTCTTTGCATTGATGTTGTCTTGCGTAGTTAATCCCGCGGGTGTCGGGATGAATAGGCGTGGTGACACTCTGTATTTTTAATCCGTCACCACGATATATTATATCATATTTATTGCTGTGATAGCTAGTATTATAATACAATCGTAAAACGAAGAAATTTGGATCAAACCAGACGCGTACAAATTTAATAAAGGACAATCGTTGGTCGTGGCGGCAATAACTCTGAATATGAACCCATGGCGTGGAAAATATTCACTCAACCATGATTTTAAATCTTCTTTTTGTTAGACAAGTATTTTACATATTTGAGCCTTTTTTTTAAAGACAACTCCCACATTAGGAATATATTCCTGAGTCGCGGAGGACTTTACAAACATACAAGGAACGGACACAAAGAACACTCAAACTCAGAATAACAATTTGAGAATCACACTTAGTGTTATCCTGTATAGGATTTGTACCCACAACACTTGGCGTAGTAGGAAGCGGCGCGGCGACCACTTAAACCACTAGGGCTAGGCAGTCAATTCGTGTTTGCTCGTCTTTTACGGGAATTAAACTATAAAAACAAGTTAAATCTGTGTTCTTGTTGTTGTTCTCATTGAAAGTTAGAATCAAATTCAATTTCTTAGTTAAAATATGTTGCAAAGTCAGTTTAAAATATTTCTTTTCGGACACAGACGAAATGACCCAAGCTGGTCGACCGCCTCGTTGGCTAGTGGTTAGCGTATGCGACTGCTATTCAAGAGGTCTTGGGTTCTAATCTCGGGTCGGGCCAAAAGTGTTGTTGGGTTTTTATTACAGGAATTTTTTAATAGCAGCCCGGAGTATGGAAGTTTGGTGGTGATTCAGGCCCGTGCCTCGGAGAGCACGTCAAGCCGGCGGTCCCGATTGTCATGAACATCTATGGCAATCGTTACTGGGAAATCAGTGCCCTCAAATATATTGCCAACTAGTTCAACGTTCGAAATTCAGCTCTCCCTTACGGTTGCGGAGGTCCGATGCCAGTCGCTCCGTGAAAAAAATGATATTCAAAAATAATATTGGAAATAAAGGCTAGGCAGAAAAAAACGAAATAAACATACATTTATCTGAAAGTATTGATCTCTCATTTACTTTCATCCCTACTGTTACTCAGACTTTCTTATTTGAAACCTTCAGTCCGGTCCAAGTTTTTCCAAACGAATTTGGATTAGCAAAGTTTTTAGTGATTTAAACTTGTGATCGGAACCGCTGAACTCGAATGAGTGGATTAGATTCTTTATTAGTTTCTTACGAAAAAGTATATTTCAGACTTATCATATTTTCTTTAAGACTTCTTTTATTCACAAAAGTACGTAAGTCTCAAAAATGTTGTAAATCCCCCAATAAATAATTAAATCTTTATTAATATTCATGGCGCAGTAGTAGGGAAAGCAAAAGCTGCACTTGAGGAACGATTCTGATGATCTGCAAATATTACTTTCAGAATGTAGGTATTTTCTATGCATTGTATTGTTTTGTAACTAAGTTTGGGATTGGCGTTGTGTGTCAGATGGCCGAAATATTTAATTCTTGCCTTAATTTTCTACGTTTTATTATTCCCAAGTTTTATTTGTGGTTGGTTACTAGTTTAACCGGTTTTTCCAGAAAATTGGTTTTTCCACACAATGACTAACATCGGATCTCAGATACCGTAAGGGTAAACTAAACTAAGAAACTTATAAGATAATTATTGAAATCCAACTTTTGCCCGAAGCTCTGCCCGCGTGTATTTTGATTATTGCAGTAAAAAGTCTATGTGTTTTTCTGATACATAAGCTACATATATTACTGTAAAGTTTCATCCAAATCCGTTCAGTAGTTTTGCGTAAAAGAGCAACAAAGATACATACATACATACACATTCACAAACTTTCGCGTTTATAATATAATAATTGTAATAAAACAGTAACTTATAAATCCCCCGTTCTCCGGTTTCTTGAGGGAGGGACTCCTACATAGGACGTCAACGCACTCCAATTCGCGCCCAGATGTACATTTTTATTATCGGGGTGGTGAACATCACCCATTTGTGTTGCAAAGCGACTAATAGAGCAAATTATGCACTACAATATCAATGGGAAACTAAGTCAAAACTTATTTTTTTAAATTATATGCGCCTGCCAAATTGACTCTATGCCTAGTGGAAAGCATGAGCAGAATCCAAGAGATGGTCACCATACTCATGCTGATAAGTATACTATTTAGATCCTTCTGAATCATTGGGCTTTTCTCAGGACAGGTCTATATCTAGCTGGACAGAGAGGACCGACTGTGTCAGCTACCGATTGACTCAGATCCTCACCAGACATGGTTGTTTCGGTGAGTATTTGAGTAGGATCGAACGTGAGGCTACGGCACAATGCCACCACTGCGGGTCCGACCGGGACTCCGCCCAGCACACGCTGGAAGACTGCCCTGCGTGGGAACCAGAACGTTGATTCCTGGTCAGACAGTTCGGACGAAACCCGTCACCGTCAGCATTGATCGCGACAATGCTGGCGAGTATTGAGGATTGAGAAGATAAAGAAGGTATTATGCTCCGGAAAGAGTCGGTGAGCGGGATCGGGAAAGGGCAGACCCCACTCGAAGGCGGCGGCGAAAGTGACGCAGAAGAGGTCGCTAGCCACCCTTTTTTCTTCTATTTTATGTTTTTATGTTTTTTTGCTATTTTTATGTGAAAAACTTAATGCGGTTCACAGATTACATCTACTTACCAAGTTTCAAAAGTATAGTTCTTATGGTTTCCGAAAAAAATGGCTGTGACATACGGACGGACAGACAGACAGACAGACATGACGAATCTATAAGGGTTCCGTTTTTTGCCATTTGGCTATGGAACCCTAAAAAGCCATTCATTTAATTCATCTTTTCATGGAAAAATAATTAATGTTGACACCCAGATTTACAAGTAAAAAATTAACCGCAGCATCAGCGGTTTCAACGCCTTAACCGAAGCTTTAAGGAAAAGATAGAAATACTAAAATTAATTTAAGCACAAGGAATACTGTTTATTGTTTTATTTGTCTGTTAATAAAATTGAGGTTAGTTCCCATAAAGTTATCTTGCCCCCACTGCAGACTGACAATCATAATTTAAACGTAAAGATTCCACTCTAGTAATAATACAAATCTGCAGTCCCACTACCTACATCATGAGAGAGATACATAAGTAAAACAATTTATATGAAGGTAATGTTTAAGACAAAGAGAATTGTATTAACATTTGTAATCTGTTCGGTGCAAACGTGGCTGTTCGCCAACTTGTATTGTGTGCTACTCGCTTCTTGATATATGTGCGTCTGCTAACGCTAGTGGTGTATAGAAAGCGAGGCTATAACTTTGAATAGAAAATATATCGAAACTTATTAAATAAAGATTTTAGACATCTGACACACAACGACATCAACTCCTAAACTAAGCAGAGATTATACTATGGGTACAACACAATTGATATAAGTACATATTTCTTTTATATGAAAACATACACCTACATTCCGAAAATAATATTTGCAGGTCATTCAAACAATTGGTCCAACCTGGAAATCGAATACGAGACCTCAAGCACAGAAGTTGCATACGCTGCCACTGCGCCACCGAGACAGTTATTTTTTTGTTAATACGAGTAGCAAATAATTGTATCCTTTTTTGAAAATATTTTGCTTAACATTTTCTTTTTAGTCCATAGATAGAAACTATCCTCCCCAGGATTCGCCACAATGAACAATGTTTTTATAGTTTCTATAATTAACTTATGCCCCCTATATTTTACTTAGCTCTCTGAATCAGTGTCATTTAATAATATTTTAAGTCCACTTTACAAGGACAAGGTTGTAATAGCTGTTTAGGCTACGGTAGTTAAAAAGGGGACTTCAAAACTTATACTATATGTTCTTAGTAGACAATACAATGTTGGAGAACTTTAATGCGCGCGCGTCGATATAAGGTGCGCGTCCATTGGCCCGCACCGGACGCACGGCACGCAAAGGATTGAACGGATTTGCCTTGCTCAGAAATTATTTATTATATTATATTAAATTATGCTCCTGTCAGTATTTTTATAATCACCTAGTTTTCGCCCGTGTATCTTGATTATTGCTGTAAAAAGTAGCCTATGTGTTATTCTGATGTATAAGGTTATGTTAATTATTGTAAGGTTTCATCCAAATCCGTCCAGTAGTTTTTGCGTGAAAGAGCAACAAACATCCATACACACATACATACATACATACATACTCACAAACTTTCGCGTTTATAATATTATAATAGTATAGGATAGGATATACAGCAAATTCAAATTAATCAATCTGCAGTCCATTGCACAATTTGGTCCAGGTCTTAGTGAATTATGTTGTGGGAAACTTTAAATGTTCCTCAAACTTTATTAATCTTATACTAGCTGACCCATGCAGCTCCGTCTGCATTTTCTATTGCCTGTAGTGTGATTTTATACCGCGGGAACAAATTGGTTTCTTATATAGGTTATAGTGAGTCTACCTTAAAAGAGAGACACATGCTGTTACGGATTTTTTTTAGAACTTTTCAAGAGTGACATTTCTTTTATACATTATTTGCACTCTCTCAAAAATGTTTTCCTGTTGTTGTAACATTTATCAATGATACTCTACTTCTGTTGGCCTTAGCGTGAATTTCTATGCCTGACTGACTGCCTTGTTGGTCTAGTGGGTAGCGTATGCGGCTGCTGATTAAGAGGTCTCGGGTTTGATTCCCGAGTCGGACCAAATGTTTGTGTGATCGACAAATATTTGTTTCGGAGTCTGGGTGTTTTCTATGTATAGTATGTATATATTTACAAAATAAAAAGTACGTTTATGTATTTATATCAGTTGTCTAGTACCGAGGCTCTGCTTAGTTTGGGATTAGATGGCGTTGTGTGTAAGATGTCCGAAATATTTATTTAAATATTAAATATTTATATTTATATGTTCAATAGCCTTCCTCGAAAAATAGGTCATTTGAAAGATTTTTTCAAATTGGACCAGTTGTTCCTGAGATTAGCGCGTTCAAACAAACAAACAAACTCTTCATCTTTATAACATTACTATAGGTTTTAAGGTAGCTGGTACTGGAGAACATGCCTTTTCATACTTGAAGTAAGTAGTTCCAGAGTAATAAATCTATTGTTTTGTCAAAGACACCACAGTTCGTTTTCGCTTATCTGTACGTGTTCGAACGCTGACTACGCCAACCTAAGACAGGGATATGATTCATAACTACAGACTCCTTTGGGACGATAAACTAAATGATCTACTACAAAACTGTGCTTGAAAGTTTTTTCTATATTTGACTTTTGCTGTTTTTTTGGAATCTGGTAACTTCATCCTCTCTAGCAAAAGTAACGAACGAATTATTTATCACATTTTTAGTATTCCGTAGGCCATGACTTAGAGATTCGTCATGTCCGTTCATCCGTCCTCGATCTACCGCCCAAACGTTTGGTGCTAGAAAGATGAAATTTGCAAGAATATGTGTACTAATTACGTCGTCAAAGTGCTGGAATAAAAGTATGAAAAATACTTTTGGGTACGGATCATGAGATTGATGATCTCCAGATACTCTTTACTTTTTAATTGAGACTTCTATTTAAAACACCAAGCCGTTGTCCAATTATTCCAAGTCTAATACTATGCATTTTCAAATATTGGATAGGACATTAGAATGTTCACACAGATTATAAATCATAAGTAGAATTACAAGTCAACGAAATGATATGAATATTCAGTGAGGTGACTTGAAAATTTTCTCTTGATACCCTGTCCAAAGTTTTACGCAGACACTAAATGCGAAACAGTACGAGTAATATAACATACGTGATCTCGCTTAAATTATACAAAGGAAACATAAAGCACACGTTTAAAGTACTTGAACAAATGAAGCGGCAAAATTATATACGAACTGTTTAGCATATTCAAATAAGTAATTTAAGACCTTCTGTATTTACTCTCATATATTTCGAAACGATAGAAGTTTATTGGATGAGTTCTTTGTAAACAAAGGTGCAATACATGGGCTTGATGAAGGAATAGAATTGATGATAATAATACATGAATATTTGTGCGTTTCTGTAAAGGAGGGCTCAACTGTCAACTCTAAAAGCAAGCCTTACTCAATCCTACATACTGCATCTGATAGGACTATTTTAATGGATACGTATGAAAAGCACTATAAAATCGCAGAGGATGTTGGTGTTTCGACATCCAGACCTGACATATTCCTTTTTCTAGACATATTAACACGTTCACTGCGGGCCACATTTTGAAGAACTTTCAGCTGGTGCGGCTGAGGTCGAATCAGCCCCAAGCTAAACTTCCTTGTAATGCGGTTGAGGCCTTTTCTGCCTCATGTTTCAATCATTTGGTAAATGTGTTGTAACTTGATCAGGAGTGTGATTCGAATTTTATGCTAAAATTACTTGCATGGTATTGTTTTATGTACACCTAGCTTCGCCCCGGGTTCTGATTTTTAGTTTTAGAGAAAACACCTAAAATATATTTGAGGTCGTTTTAGACCACACATCGCACTAAATCGGGGCGGCATTAGTGATGGGAATGAATTTATATCGATGAATGTCCATGTCTATGTTATATTTCTATTACTTTTTTATATTGTTATAGTATTGTGCATAAAAGTATGGGGTGTTGTTAAATAAAATACAAACTATTCGTTCATCTAATTTATTCTATATTACTTTGCATGCTGTTCGTTAAAACAATGCAAGCACATAGCTTTCTTACATTGTGAACAATTAGTCATTTTTTTTTACTTTCTTTGCAGCTTGCATGGCGCCTAATGTAAGTCGTAATTTTGCATAGCAAATAAATAATTATATAGAAGAATTTTCAGCTTTTATAATATAACTAAGGTATGGGTGTCACGGGCTCTCACTCTATAAATATATAACTGAACACACACAAAAAAAACATTAAACAAAAGAATTTAACAAAAATTAAAAACAAACAATTAACACGATTGCGCAAAGACACGTGCTCCAGTATCGACTATGGTAGCGTCACTAAAGTCAACTTACCTGTTCTCACGCCGCCCGCGCGCCCCTCCGCTGGAGGTCGAAATCGGCCTCAACCCGCACCTTATTCAATAATTTTGTGATCAGTGCGTTTGAGGCGTATTTCGACCTCAAATATTTTTTTCACAATATTGAGTCAACGCTTCGCAGACATAAAGAAAGCTATATTTGTCTCTGTCATACCTCATACGGTTGAGTGTAAACAGCCGCCGCACTAGAGAGAAAACACAGTTTTACGCGCCGCACCAGCGTAAAGTCTACCATGAGGCTAAATCAACCTCAAGCCGCAGTGAACGTGTTAAACATATAATACTAGTAGAGCTTACTGTACCGTGGGAAACCAACATTTCTAAAGACCACGTAATAAAATTAAATAAATACTATGATCCAACAAATTACCTAAAAAAAAAAGCGGCCAAGTGCGAGTCGGACTCGCCCATGAAGGGTTCCGTATCGGCAACTAACATCATATAAAAGTTCTTGTAGTTCGTTGTAACTTTCATCTATGTTTTTATACTAGTGTATTGATTGGATGAAAGGTAAATTGCGTGTTACGATTTATGACGTATTAAAAAAAAACTACTCACTAGATCTCGTTCAAACTAATTTTCGTTGGTAGTTTACATGGTAATGTACAACATATATTTTTTTTAGTTTTATAACTCTCTTAGTTTAGAAGTTAGAGGGGGGGGGACACACATTTTTCCACTTTGGAAGTGTCTCTCGCCCAAACTATTCAGTTTAGAAAAAAATGCTATTAGAAACCTCAACATCATTTTTGAACACCTATCCATAGATACCCCACACGTATAGGTTTGATGAAAAAAAATTTTTGAGTTTCAGTTCCAAGTATGGGGACCCCCAAAATGTATAGTTTTTTTCTATTTTTATGTAAAAATCTTAATGCGGTTTACAGAATACATCGACTGACCAAATTTCAACAGTATAGCTCTTATAGTTTCGGAAATAATTGGCTGTGACATACGGACGGACAGACAGACAGACAGACTTGACGAATCTATAAGGGTTCCGTTTTTTGCCATTTGGCTACGGAACCCTAAAAATGGCTATGTCGTTAATTTAGGGTAGTACTACCCATACACAAAAGATCATCCTAATAATGACTGGATTCTTACTATCGTATTTCGTTGGCGGCTGTGAGACCGCAGGACCAATCATTCGTACAAGGCCGCCATAGTATGGGTCACCGTGCGGCATTGCCTACCCGCACAATGAGGAAGGTGAGTTTATATAGGACTTTACATAAACCATATTAAAAAACAATGTTGAGAGCGAACTCATTTATTTTAGACAAAATTCCTCTTTATTATGAAGTTTTAACTTTCAAAAAGTTAACACAGTTAATTAGGTAGTTTTGTTAGTTCCAGCTCGAAAACTTGCGATATTGTGTAACTCAATATTTATTTTACGGTATTTTGTTGGTTATTCTCCCGAGGATTTGTACCAAAACTTTTTGTTGACTGAAAATTCAAGCGAAAAGTTTGAATTTCTCAACGTTAACAGCTATACTGGTTATTTCTGTAACACAATTTGGTACAAATTTTACTTGTGAAAATGTTAATTAAGGAATTCTAAAACAAAATTTGTATTGGCAGTTGTTATTCCAAATTCGGTCCCCAACCCTCACTCGGCCAGCGTGGGGACGTATGGCCTTAACCCTCTCTTGAGAGACTCAAGCCCAGCAGTGGGACGTTATGGGTTGTTGATGATTCCAAATTCGAAGATTTTTTTTAAAGTGATTAGAAAATAAATTATGTTTGTTTTAAAAATAATATCAATGCTGAGATAACGCGAAAGTTTGTGAGTATGTCTCTTTCACACAAAAAATTTTTTCTTCTTCTTTAGGTACCGTCTCCATTACGGAGGTCGGCGACCATGTGTCTGTATCTGCTTCTTGCTTGGGTCCTGCGAATCAATGTTTCTGTGCTGTCCACCTTCACCCAGTCTCATAAGTTATTTGTCCAAGATATACGTTTTCGGCCTCTACCTCGTCTCCCTTGAATTTTCCCTTCGAAACACAAAAACTACCGAATGGATTTTGATGAAACTTTACAATAATAAGGCTTACATATCGGAATAACACATGGGCTATTATTTACCGCCATGGTGAACCTACACGCGGGCGGAGACGCGGGAAAAAGCTAGTATATGATATAGATAACAAGGATTTTATTGCAGATAAAAGTCACTATGTAAGAAACGTATAAGTAAGTATGGACACAAATTATTACTAGGCGTCCTCCCCCTCCAAAAGCTAAACAGCTGGCTCAAAAAATTATGACAGTAGTCCATATATTGAACTTTAAAAAAAAAATAGCGATTTTGATAGCTTTTTTATTTCAGATGTTATAGGAGCCTAAGTTGGAAAATGCACTCATTTGGAAAACTTCGTACAAAAATAAAGAAGTAATATGTGAACATAATAATTAATTATCTATCGGACAGGATTTTAAATCTACTTACCATTATAGGTAACTACGGAACCCTATTCAATGCGTGGCCTGACACGCACTTGGCCAATTTTTTTATCGGCTAATCGCTTTGTGTGTCCATGTATGTAGTCTATGTTAGGATGCTTCACCCTAGCGCCTAAACTTATGAGCAGATTTCATCTAATAATGGACCCGGAAGCCATAGACTATTTAAATTATGTAAAAAAAAACAGACATCTGACACACAACGTCATTTAGTCCCAAACTAAGAAGAACTTGTACTATGGGTACTACATTATTGATATTACTTTTATTTTGTAAAAACATACATCGCATACATAGAAAACACCCAAACTCTGAAACAAATATTTGGTCCTACCCGGATGTAGAACCCTTGACCTCAGCACAGAATTCGCACCATGCTACCATATAATACGATACAGTCTATTACTTGTGTGTCCAGATGTCCACTTGATAAATCAAATGATGGATCACTTCACTCAAGTTGGATATTAAAGTTAACATTTTAAAAATTTTACGTACTTGGCTCATAGTTTTTTAATCTCTTTCGTTAAGAGAAGCAGATCATAATGTATATTTACTTTTATCTACCTTTTATTATCACTAACAACACAACGCAAGATATCAATCAGCATTCAGACCCCATATAATATACTTGAGTAATCTTTACGAGCAATTAACATGACCCCCATCGTCCGATGTCTGAGGTGATATTTTTTGTCATCAAATTTTAACGTCTCCGTAACTAGCTGGTTATACTGATCGTCACTTAAATTTTATAATGCGTGAACTTTGTTTTACGATGGGATCTTTGAATTACTAGTAAAACTGGGACAAACGGAATGTTTAAAAGAAAAAAGTACATCTTATTAAGCTAACCATTTAGTCAGAAGTGATGACAACTCATGAAGTCAGAAAAAATGATATAAATAGTAATATAAAAATACATATTAACGTAACTAACTGGATTTATGATATTTAAGATATATATATATATTTATGATATATTATTATATCTAAGATATATATTTATGATATGAAGAAATATGCATGTAAACAAATTAAGTATATGTGAATGTTATCAGTATGGTGATGCATTAGGAGTATGGAGTATCGCCTCTATCCCTTCCATCTCTAGTGTCGACAGCATCAGGACTACGCAGGACAACTTCAGTTCGAAGAAAAAGAAAACTTGCAACAAATGTTAATCCACCTGGCCAGAAATATAGGAGGCCATTTCCTCTTTTCTAAGGAGAGGCAAATCAGAGCAGCAGTGGACTAGTCAAGGTTGATGATGAAACCCCTAAAACTATTAAATCAGTGAGGACTCAAAAGGCTGAACCAGATTCCGACTCTTAAGCTACAGGTTTCTATGGACAGTATTAATCACTTACTATCCAGGTACCTGTTTGCCTCCCTATGCCGTAAAACACAGGTTCAAAGCCTACTTTTCAGTGAAGGTGTTGTTGTTTACAATATACCTATGGGACAGCAAAACTGTGTGCTGCGATAATGCTTGGAAGCTATGTAGGGCTTTTCAAGGGTACAAACTACAAGATACGAGCGATTTATCTTCAAGAGCCTTCTATTAGTCGCTGTTGATTCGAGCCTCATCTTTGAAAAGAGCTTTACCTTCTATTATGTAAGGTTCTCTTTTCTTTGCTGTGCTATTCTGAATAGTTAGCTCCTTTGTTAAGCTTTTTATTATACGAGCAATAATATAAATAAATGTGGTGACATGTCCCACAGGAGTAAGCGATTTATACGATGCATATGTGTGTATTGATGGGTTACCACATCGACTGTAATTAAGTCACATCTTTGTTTTTCTTTATAAGCCCAGCTTTAGGAAAATTATTGTTTTTTATTCAAATGAAAAGTTTATTAGCAAACTCCTAATGATATTTCTCTTGAAATATGTGAAGCAAATTAACTTCGCATTTATAATGTTAGATAAAAGAAAGTTGTGCACGAAATCTTAAGACTAATATTAAATAGTGTTGAGTGACTTATTTAGCACATAATTTTCGACTAATTTATTAGATGTTTCTACTTTAAAATTATATTTGTTTTCTATCGACCTGACTACAGCGAAGCCAATAATATCTGTATTTTTGTAACTCAGAGGAGTGAGCCCTGACCCTTTGATTATATGTTTATAATCAAAGCCCTGACCTTTAACTGTTAAAAAGACTGCACGTTTGGCCTAGTGGTTAAAGGGGTCGCTACGCCGCTTTCTGCTGCGCCAGGTATCGTGGGTTCAAATCCCACATGGGACTATACTTTGTGTAATCCAGAAATTGTTATTCTGAGTCTGGGTGTTCTTTGTGTCCGTTTCATGTAAATTTGTATATTCCCCCGCGACACACGATGTACAGTCCTAATGCAGGAGATGTCTTTAAAAAAAAGTAATTGAGGACTAGATTGCAAGACCGCTTATTACTTACACCACGTAAGTAGAACGTTAGCGCATGCGGTTGAAAAGTGCGGTGCGACAAAATCCACAGGGAGACTCGAAATGAGCATACAAAGCAGCCCTATACGCTATTGATGCACCAGACACGGTACGGTCCGCAAAATCATTCATCACTTATTTTTTGTTCATTTTTTGACGGAGCAGAACCACGTGATAGTCTGCAACTAACAAAAATAAGTTGGCAAATTTTGTCTTATGAAACATGCCAAATGAAACTAAGAATTAGAGAGTTCAAAATATAATGACCTCAAAAATAGTAAGTAATTATGTTTAATGAACTCGCTTTAAAATTATAATTCCCAATTACGATTGTCACAAACTAGAAAAGGTAGCCAACGAAAGCTTCGTTTATTAGTTTTTTTTTCTTTTTGGAATATTGACAATCATGGTCAGTCGTTGCTGACGGTGGCCGTGACAAGTTCATTAACCCCGTGACGTCACTCCCGACGGAGTATCGTCATTCACGTAACTATGCATATGTAGGTTCCCTTTGTGTAAAACTAGCTTCGGTGCATTCCTTACCTTTTATTATATTAAAGTGTATTTGGTTAGCCAGTTTGTAGCCATCCTTTGTTGGTCTAGTGGATAGGGTTCAAATCCCGGCTCGGGCCAATAAGTTTTTTTTGGGTTTTTCTTAGGAAATTCCTAATAGCAGCCCGGAGTTTTGGAAGTTTGGCGGTGATTCACTTCTGTGCCTCGGAGAGCAGGTAAAGCCGTCGGTCCCGGTTGTCATGAACATCTATGGCAATTGCATCTATGGCTATGGCAATGGCAAAAAAAAACTAGTTCAACCTTCGAATTTCAGTTCTCCCTTAGGGTTGCAGAAGTTTGATGTCAGTCGCTCCGTGGAAAAACTGATATTCAGGTATAACCGGTTGAACTAGTAGCCGACCCCGAATAATATTGGAAATAAGGCTAGGAAGGTGATGAGTTTGTAGCCATCCACCGCTCGTACCCATTAAAAAAGCAAATAGAAACATATGGTTCTTCTAAGTAATTTGCCGTTTACGGATAGACACAGTAGGATAAAAATGTGTATGTAAACAAATTTGTTATGAGGACACAAAAAAAAAAACAAAACAAAATTGAACATCATCTTTATTTCATACAGTACTCTGTTTCTTCCACATGCACCATCCTCTCTCAAACAACGCTCTGAGTTCTAACACAATTCACATTGCACGATCTTGAGATCGTCGGAGAACTTGAAACTCAAAATGCCAAGCCATGCCACACAATTGACTGACAAGTCGTTCTTGATACAAGCAGTCAGACTGTAGAATAACTTACCTGAGGCAATTAGGAAGACCAAATCTCTGCATACTTTTAAAAAGAAAGTCACAGACTGCCTGACAATGTAGAGGTTGCTGGTGTGTGATACGCAATATGCATATTTGTGACATTTGCTTGTGATATGTGTGTGTGTGTATTTGTATATGACGTCAATGACGTGTATATAAATTATTATAAATAAATATTTCGGACATTTTACACACAACGCCATCTAGTCCCAAACTAAGCAGAGCTTGTATTATGGGTATTAGACAACTGATATAAATACATAAACATACTTTTTTTTTGTAAATAGATACATATTATACATAGAAAAACACCCAAACTCCGAAACAAATATTTTCGGATCCCACAAACATTTGATCCGACCCGGGAATCGAACCCGAGACCTCTTGATCAGCAGCCGCATACGCTGACCATTAGACCAACAAGGCAGTATATGTATGTATTCATATGGATTAGTATTGTTACTGTAGATACATATAGTAGGTTTATATATAACTAGCGTTCGCCCGCGGCTCCGCCCGCCTGTATGTCGGTTATCGTGGTAAAAAGTAGCCTATGTCCTTTCCCAAGTTCAGTTCTATCTTCATCAAAATCGGTTCAGTGGTTTAGGCGTTAAAGCGTAACAGACAGACAGACAGACAGAGTTACTTTCGCATTTATAATATTAGTAGGGAAGTAGGGATTAATTAGATAGATTATGTGTACCCAAAATCGAATCCTACAATATTCGTACAAAGGTAGGTAGGAGTAGCTAAGGTTTATTTTTTAACACTAGCATTGCGCTGCAGCGTTACTCGCGATTTAGAACAATAACAGCGCGTAAAACCACGGGACTCAGCTGGTTCAAATTAATGTTACTATCTTCTACGGTCTTTCAATTATTCGTCGCACAAAGGGGAATGCCAGGTGGCCATAGTAAATTAGGCCCATAGGTGTCCACATATGAAACTATATGGAATCAACAGTATATAATACAGCAATTAATTGGTAAAAAAATGGATTTAAAAAAAGTTGGGGTTTTAATGTTACAAATGTTTTGATTTTCCATAAGATAGATTTTGAGTTGTACAAACATATACATATACAGTACAGTACAAACATATATAGTAAGGTTTGTCACTTCATAAACGGTTTTAAATATATGTATTAGTATTAAAAACTTATAAATACTAATTAAAAACTTATTTTTTTAATCTAAAAATAAGCGAACATATTCACAGTCACATTGTGGCTAAGCTCCTTAAATAAAGAATAAAAAACCGCTTATAAATGCAAATGTTTGTTTGTAGATTTGTTGGTTTGTAAAATTGTGAGGGGACCATAGTTTGTAAGTCTCAGGAGAACATTGAGGTCACCAATTATGCATATTTTTACAGATGTGCACAAAACAAATTAATTTCAATATAGTCACTTACCACACGTGGTGCAATCTGCTCAGTAATCATATTTGATATGCGAATTTCACGTGGTGTTCCCATCCTCAATACGTGTAATCTTTGCCTTAAAAAAGAATGGCCGCAACTGATGCACACTCGGACATGACCAACAATTGGTTCAAGGGATGAACTTCTAGGATGCCGTATTTGATCCCAAGCAGACGTCCAAGACGAATTTCAAGGAAATGTCTTCGTAATCTTGAAACATTTATTCCACAATTGATACAGCGTAAATCAGTTGAGGACGATTAATTATTTTTAAATAGCAAGCCCGTGTCGCATTGTTACTGTCTTTGGTAAACTTCGCAATCCTTTAAGTACTTTTTTTTTAAATATAATTATTCCCAGCTTTAAGTCTTAATTCAATAGTTCGAAAATTTTATCACAAATTTTAAATCATTTTTTCATAATTTGTTGCACATTGTTGGGCCTAATTTCGGCATTCCCCTTTACTAATCTATATTGCTCGTCTAACTTTTAAACTTAACCATGAATGTATCTAACTTTTAAACTTACAAAGTTAAGCGATCAAAAGTTAAATACATTTATGGCAATTTAATTAGTATGCCAAGGCAATAGTTCTTAACAGTTAGCAGGAAAAGTTTTTTCATTATGTCCGTCAAGGCAGCGTAAGACAATGAAATAGGCGCTTTAGGAATTTAAAATACTCGTTGTCTGTCTAAGGAAGTTAGAAGATCTGAGTTAGGAAGTATTTAAGAACTGCAGATAGAAAGATTATTGGCTTGAATAGTCTGTGTAATTTTTTAAATAGGTATTAAGGATGAGCTCTTTTTTACATGGAACGGAATATCCATCAGTAACAATCTAAGTAAATAAAATTAAAAAAAAATATGGACATCTCACACACAGCGCCATCTAGTCCCAAACTTAGCAGAGGTTGTTATATTGGTACTAGACAGCTGATATGTATCGTGGCCACACTGCCCCGCCACGTTCCCCGTTGCGCGGTACCTTCCATCTATCTCTATACCAAAATTCATCAAAATTCCGGGTTCCGTGGTTTAATTATATCCTATAATAATTCTTTAATAATTTATATTTATAGTAATAGTTCAATCAAATCAATAAAAAAAAAACAGAGTATGAAATAAAGTTTCGTAACTCATAGATTCTTGGCATCACCGTCAGTTCTCATGTTTCATTGTCTATGCGATACATTCATAGTGATGAAGCGTATCTATCAATCAAAGTGACAGTCATTCTTCAAGGAGGCATTTGATACATTTTTGTTTAACTTGCCTCCAAATATCACGTAACTTTAGGCAAATAATTAGCATAATGAATAAATAGTTACTATAAATATTAATAAGTTACAGGTGCACTCGTGCATTGCGTTTATTTTGGCGTTTTTTTTTTCCTTTTTCTTTGGGGAAATCCCCATGACACCATCTGGTGGCTATGTCGGACTCGTACCAACCAAAAACCACACGCCGTCTCAGGTAATAGTAGTCCTTGTGGATTTGAAATTATAAAGAGACACATCAACTTTATTTATGTGTTTATTGTATTGTACATTTAGTTCTAAGTTTTTAATGTACATATTTACTTAGTATGAAATTTTTGTCCGCATCATATAGCAAACTTACGAAAATGTTTGCAGATAACAATGCAATACAATTTAAACCCTCATCATCAGCCTATCGCAGTCCAATGCTGGATATAGGCCTCTCCCATTGCACACCATTCTGATAACCCAGATATTTTTAGCACACCCTGCCCCAACGATATCACAGTCGCCACCATAACCAGGAATAGTGGGGCTACCGTTAACTGGGGGCCGTGGCCTTAGTTGCATCTGCATGGGAGGATATGCCTATAATCACCACGCTGGGCAGGCGGGTTGGCGATCGCACGGTGCGGCTTATTGTACCGGTGATGCTGCTGCCCATCACCGGTCTGTGGTATTTAGCTACACGTATTTCGATGGATATACCGCCATCAGTCGGTCGCCAGAGCCTAGTTCGTCGTTCAGCAGGACGTACCGCGTGCAGGTAAGGTTGGCTTGGGGCAAAAGATGTTGGTTCACTCTTTTATATCCCTCACCCATCCACTCCATTTAAACCCTACTGATATAGAATTAGTAAAAAAAACAATTACAAATGGCGCTACTAAAAGCGTATTTGAAAGAAAAATGAACAAACAAGGCCTTCAATGTTAATAACTTAATTCCCATCAAAATATAGTACGTGTCCCTGTTAATAGCTCCGTAAATCAAGAGGGTCTCCCTTTTCCTGTCAACCGTCACAGTTTACAATTTGGGGAAGAAATCGGTTCAATTATCTCGCCTGTCACCCGGAATCGGGGGTAAATTTGACTTAGTTTTTCGGAATTATCAACTGACTTTTTTTGTTTCGAAATTCGACTGTGTTTGCTTTATGGTAAATTAGCACAGAACCCTGCTAATTATATATGGAAAGGTTAGCGTTTCGTGTATGTAACAGTAGCATATTCCCTATTTAAAAATTAAAGGATAAAGATGACTGCCTCGTTGGTCTAGTGGTTAGCGTACGCGACTGCTGATCGAGAGGTCTCGGGTTCGATTCCCGGGTCGACCAATGTTTGTGTGATCCGCAAATATTTGTAACGGAGTTTGGGTGTTTTCTTTGTATAATATGTATGTATTTACTAAAAAAAAGTATGTATTTATATCAGTTGTCTTGTTACCCATAATACAAGCTCTGCTGCTCTTGGGGACTAGATGGCGTTGTGTGTAAAATGTTCGAGATATTTATTTATATTATATTATTTATTATAAAGGGTATCAAAATATATAAATAAATATTGTAAATATTATTTTCGCATATACCTATATATGTTCGGTCATTATAATTAATTACATATAACATACATTTAGAAATATAAAGGATCTCTCATTTGTAAATGTCACTCAAATCAATTTAGCGGTTTACCCGTAAAAGCATAATACATGGATAGGCATAATTACTTTTGAATTTATAATATTAGTATAATAGATGGATATGGCGGAATCGTGTTTTTTTTTCTTGCTCTTGTCTTCTCTTTGATTGTCATTTCAGATTGATCTTTTGTATGAGGCTTGTAAGATTGAGGATTGTACTATTACAATCGCGGTCGATCTGGCCATAATTAGGCCACTATTTCAGGATTTAAGGAATTAGTAAATCCCCACGGACCGTCAACCCGCCGAGGGTTTACAGCGGGGTGATGTGTCGGACTCGAACCGACTAAAACCACACGGTGTGACCTCTTTGCGCCTGTGTTTAGGGAGGGGGCCAGGGTGTTATCTCCTTCTGGACACCTCCCGGCGCCTGCCCGCACTGTTGCGGGCACCGTCTCGATTTATACTCTCCATTTCTCCGCGTATGACCGGACGCCACCCTCTCGTGGCTGGCCACTACAGCGGATGGACGGGAAACCCGTCCCGAAATTTACTGACAACTAGTTCAACCTTCGAGTTTAATTTCTCTCCTAACGTTGCGGAGGTCCAATGCCAGTCGCTCCGTGGAAAAAATGATATTCTGGTAAAACCAGTTGAACTAGTGGCCAACCCCAAATAATATTGGGAATAAGGCTAGGAAGAAGAAGTCTATCCACGCAGTTCTGCCAACTTGAAATTATTAAACAAGTGATTACGTCTTAAACTTCTTAAATATTAAAAATGCAGATCCTACTTAACAACTACGAGAACATTTTTCAACCGAGTTTGGTCCTTAATTAAGCACCTTTCAAAACTTGATGTCCCTGTTTTTCAATAAACCCATTTCACAGAAATCGTACCCACAAAAGCCGACATACCAAAGTAAAAAATTAATAACGAAGTACTTGGTTAAAGCGAAAATGACGTGACATATTAACTTTTTAATATAGCCTCAACCCTTTATTCTCGAAGCATGTCAAAGGTTCAGTGCGAAAAAATACCATTATATCACTCCATACGGTATCCGCCCTGATATTGTTATGGCAGGACTGTGTTACAAAAAGTGTTCCATATTATGTCGCACGAGAGTGTACTTAAGTTGTTGTATGAAATTGAGGTTGTTTATTAAGATGCTTTTTTGGTTTGCTTTGCTTCACTACGTGGAGCTATTTTATATTACTGTTGCTCCCATGATTGTTATTTGAGGAAACGTTTTTAACAAGTACTTCTGCAAATATATCCTATTTGCTTTCGGGCTCCACTCGCGTGTATGTTGGTAACCGCTGTAATAAGAAACCTATGTATATTCCTGGGCTCTAGACTATATATGTGCCAAATTCCATGTAAATCGGTTCAGTAGTTTTAGTGTGAAAGCGCAACAGACAGGTAACGCTAAAGGTTTTTTTCAGCGAAGAAAATTTAAAAAAGTATTGTAATTACTTTTCGAAAGTATAATTTCTAAGTTATAATGTACAAATTATTCTTTCGGGATACTAAAAAAATAGAATGTAAACAATTACACTGTAAAAATAAAACAAAAAAGGACCTTACCTCTGGCCAGCGTGGTATAGTAGGCCAAAACCTTCTTTCAAAGGAGAGGCATATGTCCAGCAGTGGACTGTTAAAGGCTGTTGATGAATAAAACTGGCCAGTCATTGTTATCACTAAGATACAACTCAGTACTTAATAATAATCGATTCGAATCGATCGAATTATTTTCAAAACTTTCGAAATTAATTATACATATTTATTGTAATCGTAGTTGTTAGTTAATACGCAGGTATGTTCGCGTTTTGTCAAATCCGCAATTTCCTCTAAGTAACATAGTCAGGGAGACTGCTTATGTGTAAGTCAGTAGAATGTGGTAGTATATTGCTTTTTATGGATGTCCAAATCAGAGTCTTATTCTAATAGAAATAAAACATGTAACACAATGATCTTATGCGACACATTGACCGACTTTGGAATGTTGTTGTAAATTTCACCTTTGTGTGAAACAAAGGAACCCGAGCTCATCCTTTGCTGCAAACTGTGCTTACGTCATTGTTTGTGAAACAATGAACACACGTCACTTGTCCAGATTTCATATGACGTGAGGTATGGTAACGTTTAGGATTATTCTTAGAAAAATTCCTAATAGCAGCCCGGAGTTTGAAAGTTTAGTGGTGATTCACGCCCGTGCCTCGGAGAGCAAGTAAAGCCGTCGGTCCCGGTTGTCATGAACATCTATGGCAATCGTTATTGGGAAGTCAGTGCCCTCAAATATACTGACAACTATTTCAAAGTATTTTATTATAACAATTCAATATTATATGTTATAGCAATTACTATTATGCATACTGAAACTAATTTTTGTCTAGGTTATGCGCATAGAAGTTTTTTATATGAGCTTGCCAAAAAGACTTTCCTCTTAAAAGCAAATTTAAAATTTTCATGTACATTATTATTTATCTATGCGATAACAACGTAAAAGAGCAAGAATTTCCAATTTGAAAAAAATAAATCTATAAATATAAATATCGTATGTACTTTTCGTATGTTCAAGTAGGTTCGAAAATGGTTTAGATTTTGGCGGTACTTAGTTCGCTGGGTTAGCTAGTAATAATTTAAAAATCTTCTTTTAATAATAATAAATGGTGTAAATATATAAAGGTATGAATAATATAAATGGTTATAGGAAAAATCAATTAAATGAACAATCAATAATCACATTGACGCAAACATGTTCACGAACGACCAATGAAACTACTAGTACATTAATGATTAATAATTTTAATTATTAATTCTACAACCATAAAAAAAATTAGTGCCCAGTTAAAGGAATCACTCAAACTCATTTACTTAGGAATTGTACCTGAAGGTCAAATTAAAAATACCAAACCTGTTATTATGAGGTCTACAAAACGAATTAGAATCATTCACAAAAGAAGGAAACAATACAAATAAAAGCAAAATTCCAAAATTTATTAATTCTTAGAAGGTTTAATTCGTACCTTCATTGTAGGCTTTGTGAGTTCCTTATTAATTCCCAAAAGTTCAAGGCGTCAATAGCAAACAAAAATTTGTTATTAAAGTCAAGCTTTCAGTAAACAAAAAGTTTTTGGCATCCATTAAAATATGCTTACATATTTATAAAACGATTTACTTTTTTAATAAACAATTGTGGCATAAGTCGTCTGTTTGTTGTTTCGGTCGCTGGCGTTTTTGTTTTGTTCAACAAGCAAGCCAAGTTATTTAAATGAAATTGTTTTTCTTGATTTAATTTTTTGAGGTTTTGATGTATTTAGAATATTTTAGCTGTTTTCGCTTCGCGGATCTCCTCGATGTAAAGAGTAGCATATGTTAATTTCAAGAATGTAATAGCCTTAGTCCTTGCTCAAAAACTATATCCTTACTTAACTTCATTGAAATCGATGCTACGGTTTAGCCGTGAAAGAATAATAGACAATTAGTATAAATGAGTCTGGATATAGATTTCGGCTACTTCGTTCTGTACGCACTTCGATCAAATGATAAACTATAAAATAAATTAATATTAGGTCTTTACCTATGAAATTGCCGTTTTGTATGCAATAAGTGAAAGTACTTATTTTTTCAAACTTTTTATTTCTGTTATTCGAAGTAATCACCCATGCAATTGACGCATCTTTGCCAACGCATTGGGAGTTTATTGATGAACTTCTTGTAAAAATCAGCTGGACGGGAGGCAACAAACTCTTCAAAGGCATTTTGTACTGCCTCTCGGGAATTGAATTTTTGGCCCACTAAAAAGTTGTCTCAAATCCTCAAATTATGTTTCTAAACTTTATTTGGATGACAAAATTAAATAGTATATAATATAACTAATTACAGAGCCTTTTAGCGAAACGATAAAGTATTCAATTCATTTATTTTTATCCCATTTAATTCATTTCAGCCCTTCCAAACAAAACTTATATTTTATCTCACTAAGCCGCCATTCGTTATTATCTGTATTCGAAGCAAGTGTGGTGGCCCTCATTCTTGGATTCTGCTCATGCTTTCCTCAGTCACATTGGTAGGCTAAATTTATATCTATAATATGAATTCTTTACCTGTACTGTTCTATATATGCCTATTTGTTTACGTTATATATATATATATCTTCGTGGTCAGCCGAGAAATAGGAGATCAAAGCATTAATGAGTTGGCATTTCAAACAGGTTCCTTCAACCGCACTGGTTGAAAGTCCGATGGCTTGACAAACGCTTTTCCTCATATCCATGAACGATTGAACTGTAAAATAAACCGTCCAGGACTTTGCAGTAGAGCTGGAAATTCCCCTGCAAACTCAACTGTAAAGTGGACCATTAGAGTTACCGGAGCGACTCATGGTGTAAGTCATAGGTTAAAGCCGGTATAATATTTCGGACATCTTACACACAACATCATCTAGTCCCAAAATAAGCAGAGCTTGTATTATGGGTACTAGACAACTGATATAAATACATAAACATACTTTTTTTTTTGTAAATAAATACATATTATACATATAAAGTTGCACCATGGCATGGTCCAAGCACAAAAGTGTGTTAAATATCTGCTAAAAGGTTTTATTAAAATCAAAATTTGACGATCTTGAAAATAATAAACTTTTTGATACAAATATATAATACAGTTTTGCTGTGCAATATTGCAACTTTATATATACATATTATACATAGAAAACACTCAGACTCCGAAACAAATATTTGTAGATTATACAAATATATAATCTGACCTGGGAATCGAACCCGAGACCTCTTGATCCGCATACTGATCAAAACCAACATAACGACCAAAAAGGCAGTAGAATGGTTAATGGTTGATTAGTAAATAAATAAATAGATGTAACAATAAATATAGTATTTTATACGTCGTTGATCTTGTGGTCAGTAGATGTGAAAAGTCAATGAGATTAGTTCGAGTTTACATCAAATTCATCAGATACTTTTTTTTTGTGTGTGGACATTTTTAATTGATTGTCTAGTCTTCAAAATAGCTACAATAAGTATGATTTAGAATAATAATTTACTAGTGTACTTATAACTGGAAAAAGTTTAACTTTTAATATAATAAAGCATGGATATACGATGCATTTATTTTGTAAGTATGTAAAATTAGACCAGTGGTATTTTAATGAACCAAGTCAAAAGTCTTTTCTGTCGAGTGATTATGATGGAAAACTAAATTTGTTATTGTCTGTCAGGTATAATATTTTAAGATCATGTCTGCAATAAAACGTTTTTAAATAAAGTATGGTAACCATTTTAATAAACTTTCTTTTCAATAAACCTTTTATATAAATAATTTAAAATCCTGTTTATTTGTGAACATATTATTGTTTTTAATTATTTGTATATAGTCCAATATGTGGATCTAGTTTAAGCAAGTTGTTGTTCCTTTAAGCTATACGTTTATCACTTAGACCACACACATAGATCGGGAACTCGGCTGTCCCAAGTCCTCTTCGTTAATTAGAATCCTGTGTAAATTTGTTCAGCCGATTCCACTTAATAATTATAGTTAGTTTATAAAGTATATTTTAAAAAAGTAAATAATTTATGACTTTACATTGTTTACTTTTGGTTTGGTAAATGACTTTTTTAGTGATATACCCATACACAGATCATAAATTGTTCCTGCTATAAGAACAAAGAAACTTTTCAAATTTTATAAATTATGTGATATTCTACTTATCCGTGCTCATTATGAATGTACTTCTTCTTCTTCCTAGACTTATTACTAATATTATTAGGGGTCGGCTACTAGTTCAACCGGTTTTACCTGAATATCAGTTCTTCCAAGGAGCGACTTGCATCGAACTTCCGCAACCCTAAGGGCGAACTGATTCGAAGATTGAACTAGTTATCAGTAAATTTGAGGGCACTGACTTCCCAATAACGATGGTGATGTCACAGATGTTCATGACAACCGGGACCGATCACGGCTTTACGTGCTCTCCGAGGCACGGGCGTCAATCACCCCTAAATTTTCACATGCCGGGCTGCTATTGGGAATTTCCTAAGAAAAACCCGAAAACACTTTTTGGCCCGACCCGGGATTTAAACCCAAGACCTTCTGATTAGCAGTCGCATACGCTATAAATAGACCAACGAGGCAGTTAATGTACTGACTCTCGATACTAATATAACCACTATCCACGCAACTTCATTTCCGTTTTCTTTTGATCATGCTCAACTCCTATTTATTTATTCATTTAAAACTTGTTGTATAAAGTTGAACTTAATGCCATAAGGCATTCTCTCCCAGTCGACCTTCAGGTGTTGTAAAGATAAGTTTTCTTTGGTACATAACGATTTTGTATATCTAACAATATACTACATCTAATACGACCAATATACATACATTGACTATTACATATATTAATAAGAAATACTATAATACATAAACAAGCAGAAAGACATGACGTGACGTGACGGATTAAGATGCAGAGTGTCACCACCCCTATTCATCCCACGTGGGTGTCGTAAAAGGCGACTAAGGGACAAACTACGCAAGACAGCATCAATGCAAGAGAAGGAAAACTTGAAACAAACCCTATACCATCCCGTCTGGCCAGCGTGGTATAGTAGGCCAATACCTCCTTTTCAAGGAGAGGCCTATGTCCAGCAGTGGACTGTTAAAGGCTGTTGATGATGAAGTAGAAAGACATATACATACATACATACAGTGTTGAGACTATACTGCCGACTCATTCTAAAGAAGTTTTCGTACCTTAAATTTGAACGTAACATTCTATTCTATTCATTCCTATTAGTCTATGATGTTACCTTTCATTCCATAGAAAGGCCAGCAAAACACACTTTTAAACAAACCTGAAAATCCGTTAAATAGTTTATCGTGAGAACTTTATTAAACAAATTGAAAAGGCGAGTAAAAATTTCTAGCTAAGTTACACGGCACGGCTGACAACGTTTACATGTCAATAGCATCATCAAATTTGTAATCATGATTTATTAGTATTTTGAAATATAAATTGTAAAATGTATTCTTGCTAAATATAATTATAAATTATTATTATTCTTACCATCTCCTTCCTAATTCTAAATTATAAAAATGAGGAACGATGGCGAAATCAAATGTGGCAGATTGCACTTGTCTTCCTGAAATCAGGTCCTAAAGTGCAGGTAATCACTTACCATCAAGTAACCCATCTGCTGGTTTTCCCCCGGGACCACAAAGAAACAACTTGAAATAGCCATTATAAGCAGTGTATACGAATATAACTTTATCTTTGAAGACTCATGTTTCTTTTCACGCAACTTTGTAAGTACCATTACTTTTATTACAGCATACAGCTGGTGAGTCTCTCCCTAATTGGATACACTTACCGTAAATTGGAAAATAAATGCAACATTTCAAAAAACTTTGGCACATCAAATGAATAATGGATGTGATATTTAGAAATCTTCAACTCAAAATGTACTTTAATTAAATGAAATACATGCATTTTCCCTTTTCATGGTATATGAAAAGAAATACGCAAATGAATCACTTGATACTGAAATCTAACAGAGATAGGTATGTCTCCATCCTAAACTACGCAGAGACTGTAACTTTAAATATCAAATACCCTAAAATGATTTTCTCCTTTACAATTTCTATTTTTCGTAACTCTTTATTTCCCGGTTTTGATTGTGGAAACAATTTTTGCTTTGAATCTTAACTTACCTAATTCCGTAAATAAAATGACATCTAAAGGAAAAATAACACTAAACTGTGTCACTAAACTAAATGAAAAAAATTACCTTTAATTATTTTGTTTTAGGGAAGCGATATGTATTAAGGTAACGTTTATTAGTTTTTTAGTGTGACATATTTAATTTTAGTCAGTTGTTAACAAAGTTGAATAGGACAAAACAACATTTTTGAGATTTCAAATTTAGTGTAGACAGGTTTTGAACAACAAAATAAGCCCCAATATTTCTGTGGTTATCTCGCCTGCTGACTGTCGTTAATCTAGTAGTTATCATATGCGACTGCTAATCAAGAATTCTCGGGTTCAAATCCCGGGTCGGGCCAAGAGTGATATTGGGTTTTTCTTACAGGAAATTCTTAATATCAGCCTAGATCCACGTGCCTCGGTGAGGATTGTCCCGGTTGCTATGAATATCTATGGCAATCGTTATTGGGAAGTCAGTGTCCTCAAAAATACTGAAAACTAGTTCAACCATCAAATTTCAATTCTCCGAATCAAAAGGTCCGATGCCAGTCGCTTCGTGTAAAAACGGAATTTCAGGTAAAACCGGTTGTACTGATAGTCGACCCCAAATAATGGTAAGAATAAAGGCTAAGAAGAAGAAGATTTACGTGGTCATCTACTTACATCCATGACGGGTATTTAGGTCCAGTAGTTTGTGGCTCTGGCAAGCAGAAGATCGTGGGTTCCATTCCAGCTTAGTAAATATGATTATATGATGATCACAATTATTTAGTAGCAGCAGTCCGACAGCACCCTGGTTACCAACACATAAGCTTTGCCTAGTTTGGAATCACATATCAGGCATCTTTAAAATTATTGTTAATATCATTTCATCATCATCATCAACAGCCTTTAACAGTCCACTGCTGGACATAGGCCTCTCCTTGAAAAGGAGGTATTGGCCTACTATACCACGCTGGCCAGACGGGTTGGTATAGGGTTATTTTCAAGTTTTCCTTCTCTTTGCATTGATGTTGTCTTGCGTAGTTTATCCCTTAGTCACCTTTTACGCCACTCGCGGGAGTGGTGACACTCTGTATTCTTAATCCATCACCACACGGACTACATATAATACATATTCAATAGCGACTGCCTCGTTGGTCCAGCTGACAGCGTACGTTATTTATGCAACTGTTGTTTATTATATCTCAACTCTGGCTGATGTTAAGTTTATCTTACAAGAAATTCTTAGTAATAGTCCTAAGTACGGAAAATGGTGGTGTTTTACGCTCTCCAATATACTAACAACCTGTTCATCCTCCGAATTCAGGTCGCCCTCAGGATTGTGAAAGTGCGCCAATCGCTCCGTATAAAACTGTTATTCAGGTAAAACCGGTTGAAATAGTAACTGATACCAAATATTCTAGGGAATAATAGAGTTTAGATATTTAATAACTTGATACGCTTCAATAAAATCCTAAAAGCTTTCAAGTGAAATTAGTTATTATTTTTACATTGGTTAGAATATTGAAGAAGCGTTAAATTCTAAAACTCAGAAGCAAAAATGTGTTGTTAAAGTTTTCCAAAATTAAAAAGAAAGTAAAGTTTTAGGACAAGCCCTAAAGGCAGCGACGGTTCCTTCCTGAATTACGTTCCGGTCTGTCGCCATTTCTCTATATATCTGTAATAAAAAGAATAAAAACTTTCTTATATTCTCATAATTAATTCATACTGCCATACTTAATTTTATAAAGGTAATAGGTAGTGGAGGGGCTTGACCGGGGCAGTACTACCCTCACACAGAAGACCATCCTAATAAAGACAGTATTCTTGCTGTCGTATTTCGTTGGTGAGTGTGAGACCGGAGGCCCAATCATTCTCCATCTGCATCATTCTCCCGGCCTCCGAAGGCTTGGAGAATGAAGCAGAATTATCTAACCATGCCACATTGCCTACCCTCACAATAAGCATGGTGACCCCTACTCCTGGATTATACTCATGCATTTCATTAGGCAGAGTAGAGTCACTTTACTTTTAATTTAAAATGAAATTGACTCTGTCAGTTTATCTTTGTATCCGTGTTTCTATTACACTTTAACAGCTACACCTGTTCAATATATAAACAATATGCAATAGTTTATTTGAGCTCGATAGATGGCGTTGTGCTGATTTTCTGTATCGCGGTATTAAGAGACTTCGGACTATTGTTTATATACCAGCTCAGTCAATAAAAATTATTTTCGCTTGGGCGTGTTTCGTTCGCAACCGCGTTCCTAAAGGCGATTTTTGGGATTACGATCTAACACCGCTGCTTCGATTTCAATGAAATTTGGCGTGGAAATACTTGATTCCACCACTTAAAATTCTTATGGAAGGGACATATTATTACATAGGTTACTTCTATCGCATTAATCAATATATGCGATGGTATAAAATCCTGCAAAAGCTAGTTATTATGTAAAACATATACGTTTTTAGATATTTGTTATTTTACTAAAATCTGAGATTAATTACAGTAAGCATTTCTAACTATATTAAACTAACTTTAGGGGAGTTTCCTGAAAAAAATCAATAAATTTTACGTACAAAAATTAATAAAATATATGTATTTACAAATTTTTATCTAAACAAACTCTTGCTGTACAACTGAATCTATACACAAGTTATAAATTACAGGCAGTTCTTTAGGAAGGCAAAATCCTTTAATCACACATTCCTCCGTAGTTTGGTATGTGGCTGAGTTAACGTTTTTTCATTCCAGAACTAATAACGGCTTCGGAATTGTACTACACATTTTATAGCACTAATAAAAATGCTAGGGATTATATGTACGTGACCATAAAATCGATTCTAGACGGAACAGAGACCAGGATTTATTCTACATTCTCAACCTAGTAATAAGATTTCTAGTAGTTTTTAGGGATTTTATATGTAGCCATGCTGATTTCCAAAATGAAAACCTAAAATAAATAAATAAATATTTCGGATATGTTACACAAAACGCCATCTAGTCCCCAAACGTAGCAGAGCTTGTATTGTCTGTAACTAGACAATTGATTTAAATACATAAACATACATTTTTTTTGTAAATACATACATATTATACATAGAAAACACCCAAACTCCGAAACAAAATATTTGTAGAACACACATACATTTGATCCGACCCGGGAATCGAACCCGAGACCTCTTGATCAGCAGCCGCATACGCTAACCACTAGACCAACGAGGCAGTCAAAAATGACAGCATTTGTGGTGTCTTTCGTTGGTGAGTGTAAACTGGAGGCCCAATCATTTTTCATCGCTGCAGATGATGCAAATGCTATAGATGCGGAATGAAGAAGGACTAAAAAATTAAGACTTTTATTGTATTGTTTGCTGAAGCTTGGAATCCAAATATTCTGCGAATAAAATTCAGTATTTCACTTCACGACTTGGCTTGATACCAAGCTTGTGTTCTCTGTTTTATATTGTATGACAGAAACAATTGCTTAGCTACTATGTTGACTATACAATATTAGGATAAAAATGGTTTGAAATGTAAAATCACGTAATAGTGCACAAGATAATTTTTTAGGTAGGTTTCGCGCGTCTTCTTCTTCCTAGCCTTATTATTTGGGTTTTATATAGCCCAATATTATTTGGGGTCGGCTATCAGTTCAACCGGTTTTATGTGAATATCTGTTTTTCCACGGAGCGACTAGCGTCGGACCTCCGCAACCCTATGGAAGATCTGAAATTCGTAGGTTGAACTAGTTGTCAGTAAATTTCAGCCGCGAGGGGGCGGCGTCGGTGTGTGCTGGACGCCGCCTAAGAGAGGGTCGTCGTACAGAGACGGTGCCCGCATCAGGAGCGGGCAGGCGCTGGGGGAGTCCAGAAGGAGATCTGACCCTGGACTTCTCCTCCTCTTAAACGGAGAAGTGCGGAGAAAACACACTGTGTGGTTTTTAGTCGGTTCAAGTCCGACACACCACCCCGCCGTAACCCCCGGTGGGGTGACGGTCCATGATGATTTTCCACACACAAAAAAAAAAAATTGTCAGTAAATTTGAGGGCACTGACTTCCTAATTACGATTGCCATTAACAGGTACAAAATATTAGTTCCGAAATTGTCTTTTTGCAGTACTGTCCACATTAAATCAAATTTGTTACGCTAAGAATGCTAATTTAAAATTGATCTTACTTTTAAACTACAATAATTAGTTTAACAACACTGGTAAAACTACAATAATTGTATGAGTGATTACTGATTACTTTTGTTCATCATCATCATGATTTATGAATGTTTTTGTTAATGGACTTAAAAGAAAAAAAAATGAGTTCCCTTTTTTCAATTGAAATCCATAATTCTGTGCATTAAGAAACTATATAAATGAAAAAATAAAACTTTCTAGATTGAAATCACTATTATCACTACATCACTATTATTCTACTTATCACCACTTATAAACTTGAAAACTGTTGAATATGTTGACATTAATTATCGTACAAACTTAAATTTATCCGAACTTAAAAAATTGGATGGTTTTATCTTAAGTAGAATTTATTTTCCATCAAGCTTGACAATTTCTAATTATAATATTGTCTTAATTTCTGCACGTACTCATTGAAGTGAGTCAATTTTCAACGACGTGTCTCCTTCCCTCTTTACGCATCAATTAATTTAAGAGGCCCTCATTACGTTACTGTCTAAGGTCCCTTTTCTTTCAAATCTTTTCCGATATATTTTAACATTGAAGAAAATACGACAGGATTAAAGAATTATTAGTAATTTTCGTTCTTTTAGTTAGTATATACTTCTTCTATATAAATGACGGGCAACGCTGCTACTTTAATAATAGTCTAAGTTCATCTCTTTGACACCAGCTAACTGCTAGTGAAAGTTCGGTCAAAATCGGTCCAGTTATCTAGAGATTAGCTGAACAAATAGACGGACAGATAAAAATTTCAAAAATAACTGTTTTGATGTAAAAACCGTAGATCATATATTATGGCATTTAGTATAAAACTTTTCATTTGATATAATTTTAACAAAAAGGAACCGACTTCAAAGAAAAACTATTCCGAGTACCCAAATCGCGACAACTGTGCCTATGATATTTGAGGAGTTCCCTCGATTTCCTTGGGATCCCATCATCAGAGACCGATATGGTGACGATGGGACTACCTGTAAGCTACGCCCATTCCAATGCAAAAAGAATTTTTGAAATCGTTTCCTAAACGACGAAATTATCGCTGAACATACATTAAAAAAAACCGACGAATTGAGAACCTCCTCCTTTTTAGGGTTCCGTAGCCAAATGGCAAAAAACGGAACCCTTATAGATTCGTCATGTCTGTCTGTCTGTCCGTCCGTATGTCACAGCCACTTTTTTCGGAAACCATAAGAGCTATACTTTTGAAACTTGGTAAGTAGATGTAATCTGTGAACCGCATTAAGATTTTCAAATAAAAATAGAAAAAAAACAATAAATTTTGGGGGTCCCCATACTTGGAATTGAAACTCAAAAATTTTTTTTTCATTGAACCCATACGCGTGGGGTATCTATAGATAGGTATTCAAAAATGATGTTGAGGTTTCTAATAACATTTTTTTCTAAACTGAATAGTTTGCGCGAGAGATACTCCCAAAGTGGAAAAATGTGTGTCCCCCCCCCTGTAACTTCTAAAATAAGAGAGTGATAAAACTAAAAAAAAATATATGTTGTACATTACCATGCAAACTACCAACGAAAATTGGCTTGATTGATATCTAGTTAGTAGTTTTTTTTAATACGTCATAAATCGTAAACTGCAATTTACCTTTAATTAGATCAATACACTATTATAAAAACATCGATCCAAGTTACAACGAACTACAAGAACTTTCATATGATGTTACTTGCTGATACGGAACCCTTCATGGGCGAGTCCGACTCGCACTTGGCCGCTTTTTTTTGAAGTCGATTAATAACAAAATGACACTTTAATTTTATTTATTTCTGTAGATAAAGTGGTACAATGAGACCATTACAGATTAAAGCATATATTTTGAATAACCTGTAAATTTAATTTGTAATACAATTAAGCTATTTCTATTATTCAATAATAAGAATAAAAGAAAAAATCTTTTCTATCCTTATTTCTAAGCTGTAATAGTAATAATAATTCTAAATCGAAAACATTTTTCTCCAATTTCTACCATGTACATTTCAGATGGTCCGTGCAATCCTCGAGCTGCGACGGATATCAAGCGAATGAAGTTGGATTTTGCAGGTAGTAAGCAAGCCTTCAAGGGATATCTGAGGCTTAAGAATAATCCCTGAAACGGGAATGAAATGTTCCAGTTAGAAATTAGTTTGAGCTTTGCTAAAAGTAATATCTTTATAAAATATATTTATATCTTTGATCTTATTTGACATTTCTTGAACTCTAACAAATTATAATTTTTGCAAAAAGGAACCGACTTCAATGAAAAACTATTCCGAGTACCCAAATCGCGACAATTTTGCCTGATATTTGAGGAGTTCCCTCGATTTCCTTGGGATCCCATCATCAGATCCCGATATGGTGACGATGGGACCTGTAAGCTACGCCCATTCCAATGCAATCAAAGAATTTTTGAAATCGGTTCATAAACGACGAAATTATCGCTGAATATACATAAAAAAATAAAAAAATTGAGAACCTTCCCTTTTTTTTGAAGTCGGTTAAAAACTAATTTTGATCGCAATTTATGATTCTTATTTTTAAAAGTCGTACAAAAGTAGATAAGATTTCCTCTCAGGACAATAATTAATATTGTGTGATCAGAATCATAATTTGTTTTATATCAGCGTGTTAATTTTCTGAAACATGTATTTTTTAGAAATATTATATAATAAGTATGCTCATTTTTTTATTAGGGTTCCGTAGCCAAATGGCAAAAAACGGAATCCTTATGGATTCGTCATGTCTGTCTGTCTGTCTGTCCGTTCGTATGTCACAGCCACTTTTTTCTCCGATACTATATGCTCAACTATACTGTTGAAACTTGGTAAGTAGATGTATTCTGTGAACCGCATTAAGATTTTCAAATAAAAATTACCAAAGTGACTCTAATTTGCCTGATGGAAAGCATGAGTAGAATCCAGGAGTAGGGGTCACCATCGGCATTGTGAGGGTAAGCAATTCAACATGGTGACCCATACCATGGCGGCCTGGTTGAATGTTTCCGTAGCATTCTCCCGTCCTCTAGAAGCCGGGAGAATGGTGCAGAATGATTGGGCCTTCGGTCTTACACTCACCAAAGAAATACGACCGCATGTGCGCTGTCATTATTAGGACGGTCTTCTGTGTGAGGGTAGTATAATAGTGGAATGAGGTACAAATGAGTTTATTTTCAAAAATGTAGATATTATTACTATACTGACTGCCTTGTTGGTCTAGTGGTTAGCGTATGCGGCTGTTGATTAAGAGGTCTCGGGTTCGATTCCCGGATCGGACCAAATATTTGTGTGATCCACATATACTTTTTTCGGAGTCTGGGTGTTTTCTATGTATAATGTGTATGTATTTAGAAAATATAAAAAGTATGTTTATGTATTTAAATCAGTTGTTTAGTACCCATAACACAAGCTCTGCTTAGTTTGGGAGTAGATGATGTTGTGTGTAAGATGTCCGAAATATTTAAATAAACAAATAAAAATAAAATTTATGATTTCAGTAACCAGTGAGGTAAGGAATCGGTGTCTGTTTTCACTATTCACTCACTCGATGAGTGAAAAATGAAAAGCAACAAAACACCTACTACTTACTTCAACACTAGTGTTCTGACTCTGGCCACACAATTTATATTTTGGCTAACAAAGTCGAGAGTAGACTGAACCAGGACATTATCCGTATCACCCTGTATAATACAATTATGTTAACACCATGTAATAAGCTAAGCTACCACACACGTTGTGTACCAATTACCTGCACTTTGGGTAAATAAGAGGCTTGCACTTAACGAAATTTGAAAGTAGCTGTTAGGTTTTGGAAAAGCGCCAACTATGTAGTTTTTTTTGCTGTAGTTTTGGTGGGAAATTTTGGTTGTACAAACTGAAGTAATTTTTCATCATTTCAATGAATGTTTTTGGGTTTGTTTTCTCTGTACGTTTTATGATTCTAAGTTTATTATAGTGTACAATTGAATCTAATGCAGCCCGGACTTTTTTCATTAGATATCTACTCATCATCATTAGCCTATCGCAGTCCACTGCTGGACAAAGGCCTCTCCAATTGCACGCCACTTATCTACTCGTATCTTAAGAAATATAAGCTTTATCAGTAAATTTTCGAATTCCCTTTTTCTACATTATAATAATATTTTTCCATGCCTTAGATGGTTAGAAGGAATCACTGAGGGTAAGCAACGTTGGCGAGGTTAATACCTGGATGGGTGACCGTGGCCGTTAGTGCTATGATACCGTGAGCATCTCCGTGATTTGTTCAGGTTAAGCAGTTGGTCCTGGATGTTATCAGATGATAAAAGTCGTAAAGCTTAGTTGTAGGGTAACGCCTGACCTTCTATTTATCGAGGATACATAATATATATTATTATTATGTATTAAAAGATTTCCTATGGTCCGCAAAAAACTAAGGAGCTGTCAAGTTATATTTACTAGAAACATAAGCAATATAATATATAAAATGTGTATTTGCATGCTTTAGCAATATAAATAAAAATAAAAATAAATATTTCTGGACATCTGACACACAACATCATCTAGTCCCAAGATAAGCAGAGCTTGTGTTATGGGTACTAGACAACTGATATAAATACATAAACATACTTTTTTTTTGTAAATACATACATATTATACATAGAAAACACCCAGACTCCGAAACAAATATTTGTGAATCACACAAATAATATTTGGTCCGACCCGGGAATCGAACCCGAGACCTCTTGATCAGCAGCCGCATACGCTAACCACTAGACCAACGAGGCAGTCAATTAATAATAATTGCTAAAGCATGCAAATACAAGGGTCTAGGCTCCGAATGTGATTTTGTCCCATTCGATGTCGAGACCCTTGATCCGTGGGGTCCCAGCGCTATACGGCTTTTTAAAGAAATATCAAGAAGGTTAGTCGACGTCACAGGGGACCGAAGAGCTGGCAGTTACCTCGGACAAAGAATTAGTATAGCTATTCAAAGGGGGAACGCTGCCAGTATCTTCGGAACCTTGCCTAAAGGGACTCCTTATAGTAATATATTGTAGTTTTATTATAATTTTTAAGGTTTTTAGTTTTTAGGTTCATTGTTCATGTATCTTTATTGTTAAATAAGTTACAAAAAGTAGTAATGAATAAATGGAAAATCATAAAAAAATATATAATATATAACTTAACAATAAGTAAGTATAGCAAACATTTTATTACAGCATTTTAAGTTACTTTCAATTAACAAAATATTAACTTATAAAATATTTACATGCAAGCGTCAGAAACCTTATCCATATCATCGTTTACTGGTCGTAAGTAAGTTGATACTAAGGCAAGCTTAGTTTTAGTTTCTTCTCGTCACTTTTATGTACATACAACATCTTGGCAGCTTCTGACGCTAGTTCGTGAGTTATGTGTTTCATCTTTCACTGTACGACTAAAGATATTTCATTGTAATCCACACAAGCCATCTATGTGGGGAAATCTTTTATACGCCCGATATTCTTATAAGGCTCTCACATTATGTTGATACGTTTAGTTTTTAGGGTTTAGAGCCAAATGGCAAAAAACGGAACCCTTATAGATTCGTCATGTCTGTCTGTCTGTCCGTCCGTATGTCACAGTCACTTTTGATGTGAAACATCTATAGCCGCACGTAAAACAGATTTCTGGCCTGGCGACGCCTGGCGACGCGTCGCCACGGCACGCTATACGATGGTCTATATGCAGTAGTGTGTACTGTACTATTTTAATAATTAGTAATATTTTATTTTATCGTTATGACATATTTAGTTCCTATTACAATATGTTCTTTTCTGCATATTACTTTTACAAAATAATGGCGATGTTTCACATCTGCCAGGCGTCCCGTGACGGCTCACATTTTACATTCACTGTCCATTTTTAGTTTGACTGTCGTCTCGTAATTTTCAAATTAAAATGGTAAATTACTTTTTCGAAATATTACTTTTATAAGCAATGTCCTCTATTTTCGTGAGTGTTAATTTGTGTCGTTGATGACATTTTATAATAGTTTTAAAATGAGCTCATGATATCTACAAATTGCCGCGAAAAATAACACCTAATTTTATTTTATGTAAAAGTATATGTATTCTCGCATTTAGATATATTCATCCACATTAAAATAGAAAAAAAAAAACAAAAAATTGATTTGTACGAGATTTAGTAACTTGTTTTTTTTAAGACATCATAAATCGTAAACCGCAATTTACCTTTTATTCAATCAATACACTATTATTAATACATCGAACAATGTTCCAACGAACTATAAGAACTTTTAAATAATGTTACTTGCTGCTACGGAACCCTTCATGGTCGAGTCTGACTCGCACTTGGCCGCTTTTTTTTATAGCATTTAAACATCCTTAAAAATAGGTTGTCAATAGTACTGTCTTTTTATCCCACTGTAGTGAAAACACGAGTATTTGTATTGGTAATAAATAGTCTGTAGGCGTGTTACGAGTTCATAAACTTTGAAGTATCTGTTTGTAATTTCAAATTAACTGTTAAATAGGTAGTAAATGCATCATCAATCATCATCAACGGCCTTTAACAGTCCACTGCTGGACCTATGACCTGGCCTATGCCTCTCTTTAGAAAGGAGGTTTTGGCCTACTATATCATACTGGCCAGACGGGTTGGTTGGTTTCAAGTTTTCCTTCTCTTTGCATCGATGTTATCTTGCGTAGTTTATCCCTTAGTAGCCTTTTACGTCACCCGCGGGATGAAAGGATAGTGAAACTCTGTATTCTTAATCCGTCACCACACGGACAAATGTAAATGCTTAAGCATGTAAATGCATATGAAAGTATATTATACTTACATCAGAAAGCCAAATTTAAAAATGTTGTCTGTATAGACATACGAACTGTCTGATTATTCCAGCTAATCTGTAGAACAGCTAGACCGATTATGACGGGACTTGCACTGGTATATAGCTGATGATATAAAGAATAACTTATGCATAATTTTTATAGACATACTAGTTGACCCAGCGAACTTCGTACCGCCCAACTTTAAAATTCCAGAACTTGATCGCAGCGCCACCTACCGGGTCCAATTGCGAATCTAAACCATTCCCAGATCCCCTTGAACACACACAAAACATTTCATCAAAATCGGTCCAGTCGTTTGAGAGAAGTTCAGTGACATACACACTCACACAAGAATTATATATATTAAGATAGGTGTTTCCCGGGGTTGATGCAACTTTAAGATAACAACGGAGCATTACACTGCGGAGCGCAGCTAGATCCAAATATAATACTGATTTTAATAAGTGAGGTGTCAGTCATTTAGGAGTTATACAACTCTTGCATTAGGAATAAGTACTGTATCGAAGTGGACTTTACAAACTTACACGAAAAAAACACAAAGAATACACCCAGCCTCAGAACAACAAAATTGGTGATTCACTCAAAGTATTGTCCCATGTGAGCTTTGAATCCACACATTCAAACCACTCAAACTTTTACGCATATTTTGTACTACTTTTTAACAATAATTATTTTGTTAGCATCTGTATTTTAACTATCTTCAATCAAATCGGTTTTTAGGTATGTAGGTAGCGGTTACTAACTGTAAGGTGAATTTTATACCATATATTTCTTATCACCTTTAAAAAATCTCGCAAATGGTGTTTAACATGCCCTTGAACAACCCTACGTATTTATATAATACTCTAAGAAATATACCCCTCGATTCACAAAGCAACTATCTTGAAATAAAGTAACACTAATGGCACAACGAGAAAATGGTCCATCAAACGATTTGTGAGATAGTCAATATTTGTTCAGCCTCCAATCAAGTCCTTTCTGAAATACGCTCCGTCTAAAATCAGGGTGTTTACAAACGGTTAGGGCCACAGCACACTAGCTACTTTTAGCATCGACGAACGGCGATGTTGCGACTGCATCGAAGCTGCATTGCGGTTTAGTGACTTGATGCGTTCGATCGCGGTATCAAAATCGCGCGTCATGATGAATCATTCGCGACTTTCTGCGTTCGAACGCGGTATCGGAAACGCGCGTTTTGGTGAGATGCCTGGAACGCGTCGGCTGTAGTGTTGTCTATAATTTTCCGATTTGTAACTTTGATTACTCATGTCTGTGATTTGCAATCTCCGCGTTAGTCGTTTTTAAGTGTGCGGTGTGAAGCGTTCGGTCGCTGTATTTAGCAACTAAAAAAGCGGCCAAGTGCGAGTCGGACCCGCCCATGAAGGGTTCCGTATCAGCAAGTAACATCATATAAAAGTTCTTGCAGTTCGTTGTAACTTTCATTGCTGTTTTTATACTAGTGTATTGATTGGATGAAAGGTAAATTGCGTGTTACGATTTATGACGTATTAAAAAAAAACTACTCACTAGATCTCGTTCAAACCAATTTTCTTTGGTAGTTTGCATGGTAATGTACAACATATATTTTTTGTAGTTTTATCACTCTCTTATTTTAGAAGTTAGAGAGGGGGGGACACACATTTTTCCACTTTGGAAGTGTCTCTCGCGCAAACTATTCAGTTTAGAAAAAAATGATATTAGAAACCTCAACATCATTTTTTAACACCTATCTATAGATACCCCACACATATAGGTTCGATGAAAAAAAATTTTTGAGTTTCAGTTCCAAGTATGGGGACCCCCAAAATGTATTGTTTTTTTCTATTTTTATGTAAAAATCTTAATGCGGTTCACAGAATACATCGACTGACCAAATTTCAACAGTATAGCTCTTATAGTTTCGGAAATAATTGGCTGTGACATACGGACGGACAGACAGACAGACAGACAGACAGACTTGACGAATCTATAAGGGTTCCGTTTTTTGCCATTTGGCTACGGAACCCTAAAAAGCGACTAGCCGCCGATCGTCGACGCTAAATGTAGCTGGTGTGCTGTGGCCCTTATATATCTAGAGACGGTTTACATTACACAATTAATTACTTATTGTCTGACCGTCTGTTATGACTGACTTACAAACAGTGTGTTTTTCTAAATTACTATGATTATAATTTGTTTTTTTTTGTAATTGTATGCTTAGGTTACATATTCTCTACCTTATTTATATATTTTTTTAACCATTCAACTACTCACTGTACATACAGTTAATTCTTAGTATATTTTAGATGGTTTAAAGTGATCGTCGGACTCAATGCAAGAAATTTCATCTAAAAGTGAGTCTCGGTAGCCACCGCTTCAGAGTGGTTGACATTGCTCTCGAACTAAACAGTTTGGCTCTTCTTTTCTATGGGTTGACATAATATAATTATGCTCTCGAACTGAACGGTTTGGCTCTTCCTTTCTGTGCCGAGCAGATAAAACCTAAAACTCTCTACCTTTGCACGTGTTTCCCTTCTTCTATGACCCCGGGTTGTTCTAGCTGGGCGGTTAAAAGCATCTTACTAGGTCGCCATATTGTGGGTCACCGTGCTGCACTGTCCGCAGTTTTAGTAGGGACTTCTGGATTATGTTCTTGCTTTCCGTCAGGCTTAATCAAACTGGTTGCTAAAGCGCCAGCCCACGGCTGAAGTTGTTATATCCTTAAAAAGTAATTTTGTGCCTAGTATGCCGCGCTTTCTTACGGGATCGATTCAGAATTGTATTAGTAATCACAGAACTCCATCATGCTTGAACGTATTCGAAAAGTAGCTTTTATTTGGAAGGATGCTTGCTTAGCAAAATGAAGAGAAACTTGAAACAAACTATATGTATATCAACCTGTCTGGGAAATGCGGCATAGTAGCCCAACACTTCATTCCTAAAAAATCTATGTACAGCAGTAGACTGTTGAAGGTGATGATGATGACTTTCTATTCGTTATAATTAAATATTAAAGTTTAAACATTTTGAATTAAGAAATAAATAATTCAGTTGCATATAATCTGAGACATTTCTTCAAGTCTTTTTTAATAGGTATTTATTCTCAATTCTCCTTTCTTGCTGACTCCTACATAATATTAAATATAATAATTGTTTTGTATCTTAAGCCACACCTACATTTCAGGCATCAAAACTTCCTTCTTAAAAGTCATAGCGATTTCGCTTAGAAACTTCTTCTTTGCGTCGCTCATATCACTCATAAAGTTTCAGCTTTCAATACGAGATACATTCTTAACTATATTGAAGTTAGCTAACAGTGATGGATTAAGAATTTATGAGTTACAGATATACTCACATACTTTCTTGAAGCAATTTTTACTTAGCTACTATTGCTTTGCTGCTATAAAAATATTTGCACTCTGTTATATAATGGTAAATATAAATGGTTCATATATTATTATAACATAATAAAGATCTCTGTATTAGGTATACAGAGATCTTAATTATTTCTGCAAACAAATAAATAAACAGTAGTGTCTTTTATTCATCTCAACATCATTAACTGCCTTAATAATCCACTGCTGGATAAAGGCCTCTTCTTGAATTTTGTTTTTTGAATTTGAATTTTTTGAATTTGACTTTTTGAATTGACAGATTGTTTTAAGGCTTGTCCCAAATTTTCTTCCTTTTTATTGCTCTATGCTCCTCACATGCGACACTCAACTAATGATATTTCGTGGTGATACTTCATATTCTTAATCCGTCACCACACGGAGTATGCACACCTCCTCCTCCTCTATTAGAAACATAAAGAGGAAAATTGTGCTTCTATTAAATAAAGTTGAAAATTATTGGTAAACTTCCATTTTAACATTCTGATAACTGAAAGTAAACAAAAAGTAATATTTCAAAGGCATATAATTTTTCAATTCGAATACCGATCAATTTCCCCGAATACATGTTATTTGGTAGATGTTTCTTACAAAATAATGAAAGATGTATTTTAATATTCTCGAAAAACTTTTAAAGAGAGTTATTTGTTTTAATAAGTGAAGTAGATAGAAAACCAAAGTTACGTACCCATATGCCTATCTATTTACCTGTGCCCGATTTCCGGGTCAGACCAAATGTTTGAGTGATCCACAAACATTTTGTTTCGAAGTTTGAATATGCAAGTATCGACAAAAAAAGTATGTTTATGTATTTATATCAGTTGTCTAGTACCCATAATAGCAAGCTCTGCTTACTAAATGAGGTTGTGTGTAAGATGTTCGAAATATTATTTATTTACCTGATATAATATTATTTATGTAGCTGACCTGGCAGACTTCGTACTGCTTCAATAGATAAATAGAAGACCTAAACATTTTGTATGAAATGAACTTAAAACAAATAAAAGGAATCCAAAATTAATTTAAAAATATGCAATTCCTATTTATAAACTCACCTTTTAAACCTTCTCTGGACTTCCACAAATAATTCAGGACCAAAATTAGCCAATTCGTTTCAGCCGTTCTCGAGTGTTAGCGAGACCAACGAACAGCAATTCATTTTTAGGGTTCCGAAGTATATCACTCGGAACCCTTATAGATTCGTCATGTCCGTCTGTCCGTCCGTCCGTCCGTCCGTCCGTCCGTCCGTCCGTCCGTCCGTCCGTCCGTCCGTACGTCCTCGACTTACCGTCCAAACGGTAAGTGGTAGAAAGATGAAACTTTGCATGAATATGTATTATTATTACGCCGACAAAGTGCTATAATAATATTTTGAAAAATATTTTTATTTGGGGTACCTCCCCTACACGTAAAGTGGGGATGTAAATTTTTTCTAGCGGCTACCCCATCGTGTGGGGTATCATTAGATAGGTATTTTAAAAACAATATAGGGTTTCTAAGACGATTTTTTGATTCAGGTATACGTTTGCGAGAAATTCTACTTTAAAGGGCACTTTTTTGTAAAAACAGAGCGTCCCCCCCCCCCCCTCTAAAAGCTAAACGGCTGGATCAAAAAATCTGGAAAAATTCGTGATGGTGGTCTATATAATGAACTTTCAAGGAAAACTATAACGGATTAGATGACTTTATTAATTCAGGAGTTATGGAGACTTAACTTGTAAAATGCGCTCACTTGGAAAACGTCATACAAAATTAACACATTAATACGTGAACATAATAGAGCAAGATCCCAGAGCCGCCGGACCTACGTCATTAATTTATGCAAAGCTGAAATTTTCAGGATTATTAGTACAATGTCTTGTTAAGATGTATGCGTACCCATTAGCTTGAAAGCCTGGCCGTTTCTGAGGTAGCGCGAAGTACAGATGGTAAAAAACCTTAATTACCTACGTTAAAGGTGTAAAGCTAGTATTTACATATTTTTAAAAAAAATATTATTTAAAATTAAAATTCATTACTGCCAGACACTTTCGGTGGGCCATTACTTCTGCCACACGTCTTGAAAGTTGTGAAAGAATTAGGTAAACTACGTTATAGTAGCAAACCTAAATTTTATACATATTATCTAAGGTAGGTACTATTTTAAGATCCTTTGTATGCGGCCAGACCAGTCTGAAGGGCCAATCATCCCCCCAGATACCTTTAAATATTTGTAGTAATTAGGAAGCTGAGGTATATCGGCCAGATTTCGTATACTTGTATATACTTGTAGCTATTCACAACATCAACGAAATCTGGCCGTTTAAAGTGGGGTCAAAATCGCAACCAAAGGAGTTGGTTACAAACAAACAAACATACAGGTGAAGCTAATAAATGAGCGTGTAAAAACCATTTAATATTTTACAATTCTATTCTTGAAATAATACCAAAGATGATATACTTCAGCTTCCTAATTACTACAAATATTTAAAGGTATCTGGGGGGATGATTGGCCCTTCGGACTGGTCTGGCCGTATACAAAGGGTCTTAAAATAGTACCTACCTTAGATAATATGTATACATTTTTTAGTTATAAAATATAGTTATATAAAATATAGTTATAAAATTTAGGTTTGCTACTATAACGTAGTTTACGTAATTTTTTCACAACTTTCAAGACGTCTGGCAGAAGTAATGACCCACGGAATGTGTCTGGCAGTAATGAATTTTAATTTTAAATAATATTCTTAAAAAAATTGTAAATACTAGCTTTGCACCTTTAACGTAGGTAAGTAAGGTTTTTTACCATCTGTACTTCGCGCTATCTCACAAACGGCCCCGCTTTCAAGCTAATGGGTACGCATACATCCTAACAAGACATTGTACTAATAATCCTGAAAATTTCAGCTTTGCACAAATGACGTAGGTCCGGCGGCTCTGGGATCTTGGACTATAATAATTATCTATTGAATACGATTTTAAATCCACGTGACTGAGGAACCCTTTACTGTGCGTGGCCTGACATGCACTTGGCAGATTTTTTTATATATATAGAAGATAATTAAATACCTATGTTAAAACAAAGTATGAGAAATAGTTTTCAAAGCAACTGGGTGCTAATTTATTTCATAAGGAGCATTTTAAGTATAGCTATTAAAAAGGTATCGAGAAAAAGATACATAATATGTGATATGATATATCTGAATGATTCTTCATGAATGGGCGTTTAATAGCCCTTATAGGGCTTGGCGCTGATGCGCCCGGAGATGGCTTATATAGCCGATTTTCGCAGCGAACTCTCTTGCACAAAGTGGGCAAGTGAGCTTACCGCTCTCATAATTCATAGTGAAAGGCGGCAAGTGAACAGGCTTTAAGCTCATCGCGTTTGGCTATTAGTTATTATTGGTGAATGCGAGATCGAAGTTCCAATGATATCTACAGAATTATCTTAATATGCCATACCATAGTGCCCTTCACTATGCTGCATTCTCTGCATTCACAATGAATATTATAGCTAATACCCTTGCATTCCACTTAAGCTTTCCATCAAGCAGTGTCACTTTGGCAGGCTCATAACTAGGAAAATCACATCTTAATTATCGATGTATTTTTAGTCTATCTAGTGGTTAGCGTATGCGGCTGCTAATTAAGAGGTCTCGGGTTCGATTTCCCGGTCGGACTAAATATTTGTGTGATCCACAAATATTGGTTTCGAAGTCTGGGTATTCTCTATGTATGTTTATGTATGTTTAAATATGCAACTCGACAAAAAGCTCTAATAATCCTTGGAGTGCCTGAGGCTGCCCAGGAGGATTGCCAGAAGACCTTGCTTGGTGTGCTTAATGAGAGGATGGGTTTAATTGATATCACAGCTTCTAACATCAAGATCTGTCACCGGCTGGGTACTCCATCCAATGAACATCGTCGCCCAGTGTTGGTCAGATTCTCGTCAACGGAGGTTCGAGCGGCTGTCTGGAAAGCGAAGACCAAGCTGAAGGGGACTGGCTTCTCGGTTAGGGAGTTCCTCACTAAGACTCGACAGACAGCTTTCGCCATGGCTAGGCGTCATTTCGGCATGTCGGCCTGCTGGACTCAGGATGGCACCGTGTTCGTCAAGGCCCCCGATAACAGTCGCCACAAAATAGTCTCACTGGACGAGTTGGAACCACTACTTGATAAATACCCCAAGGCACTAACCCCGCCTAAAGCGAGTTCAACTATAGCAACAAAGAGCTCACGCAAGTAGTACATATGTAGCACGGCTGTCTTGTGACTGGCTCACGATTTTGATGTAATTTCCTCTTTTGCACTTAATTAATAGCAATGTTCGTTATATTGTTTACATTTCATATACCTTCAATTGTATAATTTATATTTACATTTTACAACAATTAGATTGACAAGCAATGACAACTTGCATGACATATGTCAAGAGAACATCTCTTTCGTTTGTTAACCAGTCTGGGTGCGTTCAGAAAGCCGTAAACATATAACGGTTTTGAGATTGTCTTATTTTGTTTTATGTTTTTTTTTTATATACCTACTCGTTATTTGCTTTAAGTATTATTTTTTTAAATTAATTTCAGACTGTTTTTTTTTTCTTTTTTCTAGTTTTTGTTTGTCTATTTAAATTTTAATTTTGGAAATTGCATCACATGTATACTGTGTTCATTTATAATTTTTATTGTACTGACTTTGAATGTGTGCCTGCTGGCGGGTGGTGTAGAAATATAATACACCAACTCCGCCATAGTAAGCGTAGACCCATTGCTTAATTTCTATTATTATTTTTACTTTTAACATTGTTTTTTTGTCTGTTTTATTATATTTTTGATATTTATTTATATATAACTACACTGTACACTAATGAGTGATGACGAGATCGAATATTTTTCTGCCGATGACATTTCTGTGGATGATAGTTTTAATTCTATAACAGAGACTCTGGGCGACCAATTGCGGCAAAATTTTCCTGTCACATCTCGTCCCTTTCTAAATGTTTGCCACTTAAACGCGCAGAGTATTCCCAGCCATTACAGCGACTTAACTGAGACCTTCTCTGACACTGACGTTCATGCCATCCTGATTTCAGAGACTTGGCTCAAGCCTAACCTACCTTCCACCTCATATCCTCTCACTGGTTTTGTCCTTATCCGTAACGACCGCCAAAATAAAAGAGGTGGTGGCGTTGCTATCTACCTTCGTAGTTCCCTGTCGTATAAAATGTTAGCCTGCTCCTCTTCCAATTCCTTAACAAGTGCGGAATATCTATTCCTCGAAGTTTGTGTCAAGGGAGTTAACGTTATTCTAGGTGTAGTCTACTGCCCTCCTGCTATTAACTACTTCTCCAGTCTGGAAACAGTTCTGGAACCTTTAGGGTCGGAACACTTGCATCACATCATCATGGGAGATTCTAACACAGATCTCTTAGCCTCAAACTCTTCCCGAACACGCAACCTGCTTCAAATTATCCAATCTACCAATCTCCACGTCCTGCCCCTTTTAGCTACTCACCATAATGTTGAATGCCACGATACCTGGCTCGATATTATGCTCACTTCCGCCCCAAATCTTGTATCTTCCCATGGCCAACTTCCTGCTCCCGGTTTTTCCCATCACGACCTGATCTTCCTCTCCTATACCCTGAAACCTCCTAAAGCACCTTCTATAGTTCGCCAGATTCGCAGTTTCCAACGCATGGATGTGGAAAAATTACGCGCAGATGCTGCTATCTTAGATTGGACGAGTATGACCGCCTCAAACGATTTGGACAGCAAAGTTAGCATCTTCAACGACAATATCAACTCACTGTATAACGTTCACGCACCCATTAGAACAGTGAAATTAAAACGTGCTCCAGCACCGTGGATTACGGAAGATGTGCGAGCGGCTATGAGACGAAGAGACCAGGCTTTCCTTCGCTTTAGGAGAAATCGATGTGAGAGTAGGTGGACCCTTTATAAGACTGCAAGGAATCGGTGTAACCAGGTGATACGAAACGCTAAACGCCGACTAATTCTTCAAAACATTGAGTCATCTTCTTCCTCGGGAATTTGGAAATTTCTTGGCACACTAGGTATAGGCAAACAACAACTTTCCGAGTTCAAAATGACTATCAGTTTGAATGATATCAACCGTCATTTTACAACTACACCATTGCTGGATCTTCGAACAAAGGATCAAACGCTAACTGACATATCTGGCCTAACCAGCCCCATGATTGACTCTTTTAAATTTTCTCCAGTGTCATCTGAGGACATCAAAAAGGTTGTTAATTCTATGCACTCTAATGCTGTGGGGCACGATGGCATTAGCAGACTCATGATTGTAACCATCCTTGACCATATCCTTTTAGCAATTACCCACATTATCAACTTCTCCCTTTACTCTGGAACTTTTCCCTCTAACTGGCGTAAGGCTTACATCATCCCTCTTCCAAAGAAAAGTAATCCCTCACTTCCTGAACATTTTCGACCTATCTCTATTCTTCCCTTCCTATCCAAAGTGCTTGAAGCCTGTGCATATAAACAACTATCGCAATTCGTTTATAGACATGAACTTCTCAGTCCTCTACAATCTGGTTTCAGACCCGGGCACAGTACAGTTACCGCCCTCCTTAAAGTGACTCGTGATATTAGACAGGGCATGGAGGACACTAAGGTAACAGTACTAGTATTAGTGGACTTCTCTAATGCCTTCGGCACCGTCAATCACGAAATCCTACTAGCTATCCTTACACAACTCATGATTTCCTCAGAGGCATTGGAATGGTTCTCTTCCTATCTTCAGGGACGACAGCAGTGTGTTCGTGTTGAAGACTCGTCTTCGAGTTGGTGTGACCTCCACTCTGGCGTCCCTCAAGGCGGTATATTATCTCCACTTCTCTTCGCAATGTTCATTAATCTCATCACACGACATCTTCAGTGTACGTATCACCTGTACGCTGATGATCTGCAGCTCTATTCACAAGCAAGAGTGGAAGACATAGAGCAGGCCGTAGTTAAAGTTAATAAGGATCTAGAATCTTTAAATTCCTGGTCGCAGAAATTTGGACTGGCTGTAAATCCTGCCAAATGCCAGGCGATCATTATTGGCAGCAAACGTATCATGAGCAGATTGGATACTGCTTCCATCTCGCCAATCGTATATCACGGTGCAGTGATACCCTTCAGCTCCGTAGTCAAAGACTTGGGTCTACACATTGACTCCACTCTTGATTGGCGAGCTCAGGTTACTCATGTGAGTCAGAAGGTAACCGGAAACCTGCGAACTCTATATCGCCTCAAAAATTTCCTGCCTCCTAAAACAAAAACTATGCTTATGCAGTCCTTGATCATCCCGCTGATCGACTATGGTGATGTATGTTATTTCGACCTGAATGCAGACCTCCTTAACAAGTTAGACCGCCTCCTCAATAACTGCATTCGGTTCATTTTTAATCTTCGCAAGTATGACCACGTGTCTGCTTTACGCTCACAACTGAATTGGTTACCCATTCGCCAGCGCCGCAATCAGCGAGCTTTGACCTCTCTTTTTTCATTTCTTACCTCGCCATCTTCACCTGCCTACCTTGCACCCTACTTCCGTCTCCTGTCGTCTAATCACAACAGAAATCTTCGCTCAGAAAACAATCTGCTTCTCTTATGTCCCTCCCACAATTCTGACTTCGTTAACTCTTCGTTCTTTGTTCAAGCAGTGCTACCCTGGAATGCGCTCCCACTCGAAATCAGGATGTCCACCAACCGTTTCATATTTAAAAAGAAGGTACATGAACTCCTTCTCAAGGAAATAGCAATGTCATCGTTACGATAGTACTCGACCTGACTTCTTAAATTATTTTATAGTGTACGAACTTAATGTCAATTTATTTATATAGGTACAGTGTATATATATTAGTGTAAGTGTATGTATATATATATGCATATGTATATATAAGTATATATTTATATTTATATTGTGTGTGTATGTATGTATTTGTCTGCAGGTATATATTTATGTATAAAATGAATGTTTATTTTTTTTTTGTATATATAGTCCTATAACCCATGTGCGCCTACCTTACAAGATTTCTACACCACCCTAAGGTTGACTGGCAGAGAATGCCTTGGGCATTAAGTCCGCCGATGTACAAAAGTGCATAAAGTTATAAATAAATAAATAAATAAATAAATAAATAAATGTATGTATATATGTATATATGTATTATGTATGTTTTAAAGTATGTTTATGTATTTATATCAGTTGTTTAGTACCCATAATACAAGCTCTGCTTAGTTTGGGACAAGATGATGTTGTGTGTAATAGGTCCAAAATATTTTTTTATTTATTTTTGATTTTTTTTTATTCGTGCGGAAATCCCCACGGATGACATCACTCCATTTTGTGGCTATGTCGGACTCGAACCGACTAAAACCTGCACGCCGTCTCGGGTAATACATATGATTCGAGGAACCAGGTATATCGAAAGGAAGTCCCAGGAATCCCGACAGATGGCCTCGCCTGTCACCTGAGGCCTGCTATATCTACCTACCTATGAATGACTGTAGTCTTTAGAGTTTTATCAAGTAATATTTCTTTTACTATGCAAGACCATTGAACTAAAGACTCACTCTTCATATAAATAAATAAATACGTCATCAAACTAAGCAGAGCTTGTGTTATGGGTACTAAACAAATGATATAAATACATAAACATACTTTTTTTTGTAAATACGTACATATTATACGTAGAAAACGCCCAGACTCCGAAACAAATATTTGTGAATCACACAAATATTTAGTCCGACCTGGGAATCGCACCCGAGACCTCTTGATCAGCAGCCGCATACGCCAACCACTAGACCAACAAGACAGTCAGATATAAAGAGACTAGTACGTAATAAAAATGTTATTAAAACAGCAAACCTTACAGATTTTCATTTATTTCAGTGATTACTGATTACATAATTAATAATAACATACGATATCTTACAGCTATTGATTCTAGAAAAATCATTTCCAATATCACCCTTATCTAGTTATTAAACGGATAAATCCATTAAAAAGTACTGCTATTACTTATATCAAATTAAAAGAAATACAATTTAAGTTAAATATTTAGACGTTTTTACGACTAATACGTCGGCATTCAAATTTTATTATGTCATTTCATAGAGAGTAATTTAAAGGTACTTGAGCTTTAGTAAGCCCCTAAAAATCTTTGGTACAACACAGCATAACAAGAAAAATAAAATACTAAAATAGAAAAAGTAAAAAAACATAATAATAAATGAACAACTCCCTTGATAAATTGCTCTCACGCTAGAATAGACAATCACAGACCTTGCTACTACGTTTAAACATGACTTACTGATTAATATTTTTATATAAACAGTTTATTATCTAAGGTTAAAAATCTCTGAATTGCATTTTTTATTATATTGATTAACAAACAACTGTTGTATCATCTTACATAACTAGCACTACTTTACTTACTAAAACTTCTAATTCATATTAACTATTTTAACGCCTAAAGGATAGTAGAACTTAAATGTGAGAAAGATGAACAAAATATAACATATATGGAGTAAAGATAGCCATGATAATGCCATAAATGAGTAAAAATATATAAGTACGTATAAAGAATTGACATGGTTTTGCATAAACGATGATTTTGTATGAAAGCTTTGGCTCTGTGAAACTAAATTGTATGAGTTATTGTCGCTGTTTTACACTTGCTTCATGTAAGATGTTCATGAGTACTAGCAAATGATGATAAGTCATATAAATAAACCAAATTCGATTCACAGCCAGAATGATTTTTCATACACCGTGTCTAGATATGGTAGAGGAAGGTACTATTTAAATTTTTAAAAAGTTTATAGTTTAAAGTTAAGATTTAATTGTTTAATCTATAATTATCTACAGTGCGTAAGTTTAATTTTTTTCTATTTTAATCAAAAATTAGGATTTAATTCAATCCGTTTAATTGGAATGTTAGATTAGTAGCGCTACTCGGACTAAATCCAAAAAAATTGTTTTGAACCGAATAAAATTCACCACAAAACAATTTTTGAGTTCAGTCACTGAAATCTTAGATTACAAATTTAGAAGAATTTTATATGGAAACTACATATCGCTTTAATAAGTAATTTTCAATGACTTAGATAGAATTTCGTCGGCTTAATTTTGATTTACACTAAGCTAAACAAGTGCTAAATTGTTTAAAAATGTATTTTCATAGTTTGAGTTTTAAATACTTAGTTTTAGATACCTTATTAGGTGTAAGAGATACTGAAATCATAGATGTCAGGCAGCTCAAAATGAATAATAATTTCTGTTTATTAGCGATATTATATTTAAGATTTGAAGAATAGAAGATAGCTAAAGAGCTAGAAGCAACTAGATCAATGGCACTGTGGAATGTACCTGTGTTTATAAAAAAGTATCCTAACCAGCTTAATAATAAGTTTCAAACAAGATTATTCTGTATTATTCTTAAATTTACAATTTTTTTTTCATCTCCACTACCTTTTTTAGTACTTTAACTTTATTCATACTACATTCCCTTTATTGCCAATATTTATCCCTCCTAATCTGTGATTCAGCGTATATTTATTAAGTTGTGATCTGCAATTATCCCTATAGATTTAATATTATAGCTTTTAAATACGAAGATTCTTGAGCTCTAGGAATCTCCACATTTAATTTTAAAATTTATCCTATAGCTTAAATTTTGCAGCAAGGTCTGAGAAGCCACTCACCATGATGGAACACCGCGATTAGCTCTAAAAGAATCCATACAGAGTCCATACAAACAGTTGAAAGGGAAGTTGCTTACATTTGTATGGAACTATATGGGTCTCATAGAATATATGAACAATTTTCAAGGTGTCATCCTATGGTTCTATTTCATAAAATAAACAATAATATTAGGTTGTCAACGTTGAATTAAGATTATTATACACTTTCCACATATTTTTTTACCTCATTCATTTTACTTTCCCATTAATCTCTACCGATATTATCATGTCCAAACATTCTATTACTAGAAATACAAAATTTAACGTATTTACAACCATTTTTTTTTAAACTTCATTTTTAACAAAAAACATCCATAAGTACATCCTTGCTTCGCGCACAATCTAAATGTACACTTTTTATATTAGAATTATAAAGGACTAGATTCGTTTTGGGAACAAAAACTACAAAAACAATTAATGAAAATAATGTAACTGCAACTCTTGCCTCTAAATTTGATGGTTACTATATAACTTCATATTGTCTGGCAGTTTTCGCTTTATTTTCTTCCGCCGCCTCTTCAACTTCATCATTCTTCATATGTACCAGACTCGAGACCATTTCTTAAACGGAATATTTTAGAATTTTGGTGATATTTTACTTATGTTTAATACGATTACATAATGATGCATTTGCCTTTTTCAGCCCAAGGGTTGTTTTTCTTATCGGGAGCGTGTATGAGTGGATCGTTCTTTTCGTTTTCTTCCACATACTCCCTCATCCTGTAACAAAAGATTAGATTAGATTACAAAAAAAAATTTGGACTAAATGGTAGTCTGATCTGCAAAAAATTGTTTCGGAGTTGGTGTGTATTTTATGCTATTTTATTTATACATTTAAAAAACAAAAGTATGTTATGGATTTATTTCAGTGGTCTAGAACCCATAATGAATGCAAGCTCTGCTTAATTTGGGGCTTGAGGGCTTTGTGTCAGAAGTCCGAAGTTTATTAATATTAATACTAGCTGCGCCCCGCGGTATTACTCGCATATTTTCGGGATAAAAAGTAGCCTACATATTATGTGATTATCCAGAACTTATTTTTAAATTAGCCATTTATCATTATGGTGGCTATGCAAGTGTGTTAAGCAACCTGTGAAGTTTTGACAGGTTGCTTTTACTTTTAATTAAATAATGAAAGATTTTCTACTACATATTTCAGTTATCAAGTTAGTCGGGTAAAAACACCGGAATATTTTTAAGTAAGTTTTTATAACAAAGATTTGATGGAAATAACTGTAAGTCTGCACAAAGAGATGTAGTCGTAAATGTTAACTTAGAATGGTAGTCATTACTAATACAGGTGTAAACTACGTTTGATGTGAGAACGTCACTACTTTGTACTATAACCATTGTTATTAGAATCGTTGTAAAGACAGTGCTTGGGAAAATTCTGTGGAAAATATACCAATTATGACTTATATTTCGTTTGTAAATGAAGCCTAAAATATAATCTCCCCACTCTGGCAGAGTGCGGGTTGGGGACTGTCAAAACACATTGTGGCTACGTAATATTGCCGTTAGATGTCTTGAAGCCGCCCGAAGGCCTCCAACTAAGTCTCACGACTGTTACTCCCACAAAAACCCTCTTAACATATCATGCCACAAACGGTCACCCATCTAGCTACTGACCGCGCCGTCATTGCTTACCCCCGGTGGTTGTTTCCAATCATCTAAGGCCACTTTGCTATGAACGCTTCTAATTAATTAGGAATGCATATATTACAGAAATATATAATGCGGGAATAAGTTGCGCCTGTTTGAAGAGGTCTATGTCCAGAAGTAGACTGCGACTGTTGATGATAAAGATGATGATGTGATGATTTGCTTTATTTTTACTCAAAATAAATCATGTTTAGATTCGCAAATACCATACATTTTAAATATATAAATATCTAAAGTTCAAGACTGAAGTTTCAAGAATATTTATTATTAATTACATAGATTATGTCTACCCAAAATCGATTCCTACAATATCCGTCCAAAGGTTGTCTGGAAGAAATCGCCGTGAGCGATAAGACCCAATCGCAATACCACATTGTTAATATGTGAATTGTTACTTTAAGATCTACATGCAGCCCAATGATTCGATGAGCAGGAGAGGAAAATTGTATTACAAGGTAGGCAAGAAACAATACTATATTACTATTATTTCATTTATTAGGTTTTAAGAACAACAAATTTTTAATTGCATTATAATTATTGTGTTCAAATCTTTGGTGGCCTAATAAATAAGTAAGTAAAATAAAATTACATCTGCTTAAACATTTTTGCTACTCATTTTCAAACTAAAATAACAGCATGCCTGCTAACGTGTTTCGTTCTTGAGTACGAGACCAGAGACACAATCATGGAGAAGCATCTCCAAAGGCCGCCATAATGTGGGTGACCACACTGCATTGTCGGCATGCAATATGGTGAACAACTACCCTTAAATTCTTTTCATGCTTTATATCAATCAGAATAGAGTCAGAGCAAGATAATAAATAAAAGAAAAGCTCTATCACTTAGAAAACCCCATTACGATATTAGAATTTCATTCAAGTTTAATAATAGAATGAACTAAATGAAATCAGTCAAAACTTTAATTAAAGGGAATGTCTGCTAAGTTTCACCGCCTTAGACACTTTGATTAAAGTTGAAATGGAAATGCGATCAAAGATTTCACAATGAAATCCCAAATTCTAGGATATCAATGAAGGCTTAATATAAAATGTGACAAAGCATTCGTTTTGGTTTACAATAAATAAAAGTAAATCAAGAACCACCAAAAGGTCTACTAAGCCAATAGACCACAAATATTGTTAATAGTACACAAAACAACTGTGAAAATTATACGTGAATTACCCATGTGAGTTGATAATTTGTTGCGTTAGACCCGAGACCCGATGTGTTGCTAAGGTTAAATTCGATCGATAAACCTGCACAGAAGCCATTCAAGGACTTTGATTGGCTGCATAGGATTATTTAGGATTTAATCAGTGCCCGTAACTTTAACTTTTTAATATTTGTTAAAATTCATATTAAAGAGGATGTTAGTATACAGATACATTTAGAGATAAATGTATCTAATTAAGTACAATTATAATGCAAGATTCACAAGTCGAATCAAATATAATATTAGTATTTTTAATTAAAGTGCATAATATGTCGTATGTGACTATTATATCAAGTAAATATTTAGTAAGACAAAACCGTTGGAAATAATCCTACTAATATTATAAACTACTGAACGGATTTGGATGAAACTTACAGTAATACGTATATATCAAAATAAATTATAGTCTACTTTTTACTGCAATAATCGAGATACACGCGGGCGGAGCCGCTGGCGAAAGCTAGTAGGAAATAAAGGAAAGGAATTCAGAAAATAATGAGTTTTACATATTGTAATGTAATTGTAATGTAATGTTGCATTTAACTAATGTTCCTAACTAATCTTCCGAATAGATGATGATGATGAAGCATAATGAGTCTTCTTTGTGTTCGTTCCATGTATGTATGTTAACTACCCCGCGACACAGGATTTATATTCATAATGCCGGAGTTCTCTATAAGAAAAAAAAAAAACAAAATGGCGACGTGTCAGTACTTATAAAAACGCAACAATCCTGATTTCCTTAGTTTACATCCATCTTCCATCTTGACTATTCATCGTAACGTATTTTGATTACATTAATATGTTTAAACCTTTAGTTCTAGAGAGTGAGAGAGAGAGAGAAATTAACTGAGTAATTTAACTTCAAAGGTATAAATTAGGTAAGTCAAGGCTGTTGGCAATGAACCCATGGATCAATATGTCTGTCGGCGTAACTTTTAATGTTATGCTGCTAAATGTAAAATTCTAATAATAGGGAGTGCCGGACGAATGAACGCAACACAATACAATTTGGCAGAATAATACTCCCCTAACACATTTACCACTGTATAGTATGTTCTATGAAACATAACACAAGTTGAACATAAAACATTTTATCCACTATTGTATAAAAGTATTATCAATTTATGCAAAAGGTATTGTTGCCAAATCTTGTTATGAAAAGTTGAAAATGGGTCGCTGTTCTTCCCATGAACTCCGCATTTTTTATTCGTACGGGTTCTTTTTTATTACATAGCCGATTGATATCCCTTTCCCATTATTTCATACAAGCTTAGGAAGAATTTATGGTATGGTATGGCAAGCGGTTTCGATCTAATACAGTCTTAACCCGTTTCTTATTAAGTTTTTTTCAATATTAAGTTTATTAACACTAACATTTGGCAATACATTTAAAAAGTTAGTATGTATGAAATATATGTAAAAGGGGTTCCAGGTAAGTTTTTGCGTCACGTATTAATATACAGATACCTCACCTACAGCATACGATAGCATTGTTTTAGATTTTATACTTCTCTAAAGAAGTTAGTGTCCATATAAAAAGGAATAAAGACGGCATAAGTACATGCGTTAGCGAAACCTTGAACTAAATCTGCAGCTGAGAACTGCATTATACGAGTTATAAACACACAAACATTATACAGAGGATACTACGTTTCAAAGACGGATATAAACTAAGAGGTCGGTATAATTTAGCTAATTTAACTGAAATACTTCTTATATATACAATTCTCGTAATACAATGTTCGTTCCCATACTCCTCCGAAACGGGTCGACCGATTTGTATAAAATTTTGTGTGCATAACGGGTAGGTCTGAGAATCGGCCAACATCTGTATTTCAAACTCCTAGGACGCGAGCGGAGCCGCGGACATCAACTAGTTTTCTTCTAAAACTTGAACTAGTATAAACCGTTTGAACTAGTAGCTGACCCCAAATAAACTTGGGAATAAAGACTGGGAAGATGATGTGGACAAGAGTATCTAAGTATTTTATATACATTGTTACATGAATGCCTTTTGAGAATTAATTTTCAGGTACTTTAGCATCGTCAGCCAATTGCAGCGCACTGGAGGATATAGGCAATTCCCAAAGCACGCCACTTCGATAGATTTTGGTACTTGTTCAGTATAAACATTAATTTGTAATCCATACCACGGTTAAAATGTTGTAACGATTTCAAGAAAGGGAATTGATTTCAAGAGTTCTTGAGGAACGATATATATTATTAATTTCGCAAAAAACGACATGCATGCGGACGGAGCCGTGGACACTAGTGGTCCAAGAGCCCAGAGCCGCCAGACCTGCGTCATTAGTTCAAAGCTGAAATTTTCAGGATTATTAGTACAATGTCTTGTTAAGATGTATGCGTACCCATTAGCTTGAAAGCGGGGCCGTTTCTGAGTTAGCGCGAAGTACAGATGGATAAAAACCTTACCTACCTACGTTAAAGGTGCAAAGCTAGTATTTACATATTTTTCAAGAATATTATTTAAAATTAAAATTCATTACTGCCAGACACTTTCCGTGGGCCATTACTTCTGCCAGACGTCTTGAAAGTTGTGACAAAATTAGGTAAACTACGTTATAGTAGCAAACCTAAATTTTATACATATTATCTAAGGTACTATTTTAAGACCCTTTGTATGCGGCCAGACTAATCCTAAGGGCCAATCATTCTGTATCGATCTTCGGATCCGGCCTTCGGATTCCGTAAAAAAAAACAATCTGTAGTAAAATAGTGCTTTTTTTAATTTGCAGATAGATTTATATAAAATGTTGCACATATAAAATAGAATAACGTACACACTGATAGAAATAACTATCAGGTTTGCCAATTTAACAAAAATCATTTATCAGAACTTGAACGTTTCGCTAGTAAGCTTGTAAGCTCACTGCTAAAGCGGAGTCAACACGCGAAGGCTTGCGTAAATTGCCAATTAGGGTGGCAAATGTTTCCGCCCAAATTAAAACTGAACGGAGATTTATACCAGGAGTGGGTATCGCGATAGAAAATCGAATTAATCTGTTCGTTTGGTGGATTAAAACAGTACTCCGGCTGCAAAATTATAATCTTTATACAGGGCTGTTTTAAAGTACTGGGCAGAAAATGTTAGAATTATTGTTGCCGACGATTGCCTTGTTGGTCTAGTGGTTAGCGTATGCGGCTGTTGATCAAGAGGTCTCGGGTTCGATTCCTGGGTCAGACAAAATATTTGTGTGATCCACAAATATTTGTTTCGGGGTCTGGGTTTTTTTCTATGTATAATATAAATGAAATATTTATTTATTTATATTTATGTATTATTATTTATTGTTATTATCGTTATGTTACGGAACTCAGCTTCCGTAGTGTTTCCCGCGTTGTTGGTGGTGTATCTTTAGGGTTCTGCCTTTCAAGAGACCCGACTGAACAAACAGACAAACTCACAGATAAAAAATAATAATTTTGGTATTTGTAATTACAAACTTACAGTTCAATTTTATTTAATTGTTCAGATTCTATAGATTTATATATATATCATCATCATCAACAGCCTTTAATAGTCTAGTGCTGGACATGAGCCTCTCCTTAGAACGGAAGTTTTGGCCTACTATACCACGCTGGCCAGACGGGTTGGTAAAAGGTTTGTTTCAAGTTTTGCTTCTCTTGGCAGCGATGTTAGCTGCTTATTTTGTTCCTTTAGTCGCCTCTTACGACACTCATGGAATGAATAGGGGTGGTGACACTTTGTATTCTTAATCCGTCACCACACGGATAATGTATATATACATATATATAGATTGAATAAATTAAGTCAGTTTATATCTTAAGTTGGATGAGAGCTGCGCATGTTAGATCAGACCTCCTAGCCAAACCGCAAACTTTTTTTTGTTTTCTATTTTATTCTCTTTCTCTATTTTAATCACGCCAATGAAACAAGAGAATAGAGAATAGAATAGAAAACGAAAAACGTGTGTAACTTGGCTAGGAAGCCTGGACTGATAGTCTGGGAGTCTTTGGCCTAGGCCTATGTCTACTGTAAGCACTCTTCGTGATTCTGTAGTCTTAAGCGCGTTTTATATATAGATGAGACGTTGTGAAGACGTGTGGTGATGGCGGAAAATTAAAACAACACAATATAAACCTTAAAATTATGTAATAGCGTCGTTTTTGTCTTAAATAAGATTCTTGTTGTCCCCTAAAGGTATGTTACCTTTACGTCTTTTAGCCCCAAAGTGATTTCTTTGAAGTTCCCTTCTTCAAAATTCAAATATCTAACCTTATAAGAACACGTCTTGTCTGTCTGTCAAGACTCTTTTGATGTCACACACTGAATATATTAAATTCAAACAATTATAGTACAAAGGTTAAAGGTAAAGAGAAATAAATTTAGTTCCAAGTAAATACATAAATATAAATAAGATTAACTTGTTTGTAATTTTGTAATTTGTAGGTTTGTAATTTCAAATTATTAGCTGCCTCGTTGGTCTAGTGGTTAGCGTATGCGGCTGCTAATCAAGAGGTCTCGGGTTCCCTTCCCGGGTTGGACCAAATATTATTTGTGTGATTCACAAATATTTGTTTCGGAGTCTGGGTATTTTCTATGTATAATATGTATGTATTTACAAAAAAAAAAGTATGTTTATGAATTTATATCAGTTGTCTAGTACCCATAACACAAAATCTGCTTAGCTTGGGACTAGATGATGTTGTGTGTCAGATGTCCAAAAATATTTATTTATTTATTATTATTTATTATTAGCTTTTCACTAAACTCTATGAGCTTAATAAATTCACAATAAATAATCAATTTAAAGAAAATTGTATGTCTGTCTATCTGTTCGTTCTAGCTAATCCCTGGAGAGGCCTATGTCTAGCAGTGGACTGCGATAGGCTGATGATGATGATGATGATGATGATGAAGGAAAGTTGCACTTAGACCAATAAGGGATTTCAAGATAGAAAAGAGTCGCACACGAAATTGTATGGTTACACCTTGTTACACAAATTATACAAACCTATCATAATACCCTTCCATATTTTTCGATCCCCAAAGTATTCAATAACTACAATTTGAATATATCAACATAAAATAAGCATAATGATATTTATGAAAAACAATAATTTTCCCCCCTTTGGCCAGATTTGTGTAATATCAGTGTTTGGGAAAGGTATTGGATGCGAGGACGGACGAGACCCGATGTTGAATAATTTATCATTTTCTTGAGAGGATGATATTTTGTTTGCTTATCTTGAGGTAATTTTACTCCAAGGAGTGACACAGTTTTAGGAGGGTCTACTTAACTGAGAAGAACAATGGCGTTGCAAAAACAACTGTCCTAACTTTAAATAATTAATTGACTGCCTCGTTAGCGCAGTGGAAACAATTGTGTGTTCCCAAAATATTTGTTACCGGGTTTGGGTGCTTTTTTATAAAATGTATTATTTTATAATATTTGTTAATATTTACATATCATAAAAAAACATCCAACTGCTTTGCTGCAGCGATTGCTGTGCTTGAGGTCTCGGGTTCGATTCCCGGGTCGGACCAAATGTTTTTTGATCCGCAAATGTTTGTTTCGGAGTTTGGTTTTTTCTATGTTTGATATATTCTATGTATTTATAAAAAAAAGTACATAAATATGTATTTATATCAGTTGTCTAGTAGCCATAATACAACCTCTGCTTGGCTTGGGACTAGATGGCGTTGTGTGTTGGATGTCCGAAATATATATTTATTATAAATACATCCAATGGCTAACTGAAAAATGTTTCTACACCATTAAAGAATTCTTAGAGTCTAGAATAGAATAGAATTGTATAGATATATCTATATCTGTTTGTAACATTTATTTACCTTTTGTTTTCCTTAGTCCTTTTCTTGATGTTAGAATTATATAACGACAACAAATTTAATGAATAATAAATTTTAAAATTATAAGTTAAGTATGTAAGTGAGTTCTAATCTAGTTATCGAAGTGTAATACCTAAGTAGGTATATTTTAAGTAGATTCCTTTTACATAATTATTACTTTTTAAATATTTGCATGCTATCTATATGGCGAAATGTGTCTCGCACTTTAAACATTAAAACCACCTATTGTAAAAACCACATTTTATGCAAATAAAGATTATTATTATTATTATTATTATTATTATTATCCCTTTAATAGTTTTAACATTCATTACCCTTAACTATACAAATAAACAGGGTACAAATGAGTTTTTAATTCATGCTCACAATGTAAACTAGACCATACAACTTATTAATTATTCAACCCTAAGGTTGAACGTAATTTAACTTTGTAATAGAAGCCGAGACAATGTAGACGCGTTGATTAAATTAATGAAGAAGGTAAAATGATATATGAAGTCTTAAAAGACCTTAATTATATTCCTTAACTAATTATTGTCTATGGCTTCGCTGGTCGCCCAATTTTGAGTTTATGTTCTGTTATGTGATTTTTTTCCGTAAAACTTGATTGTAGCGCCACTGGGTTTAATTGCAAATCTAAAATATTCCCGAACCTACTTGAACACACACAAAAAAATTCATAAAAATTCTTCCAGTCGTTTAGAAGGAGAAGGAAAGGTCACACGAATAGAAGTTTCATACAATACATATAAGGATTTCTAACTTGGAAGATAAAAAAACTGTTATATAACCTTTCTTCCCCTGCTTGTAGTCCCAGAAACTTACGACTCTGTGTCCATGAATCAGGCAGGGTAAATATAGATCAGGGTCGCTCTATTACCTAACCAATGTCATTAGAAACTAGCTCAAGTGCGTTAATCGCGCTTTACAACAACTAAACACGGGTAACGTTGCGGTACTCTACTAGTTATAAATACAAAAAACAAATTATTACCTAAAATGTACCTCGGTAAGTTTTAAAATGACATAAGAATTATGAAAAGCATTCTCTAAAAAAAGGATGTTTGGAAGTTTTAGCTCTAAAGTTATAAAATAAAGTTTTCATTTTCAAACTTAGACAAATAAGACATAGACATAGACATATATATATACTATCTATGAGAAAGATCTTAAAAAAAAAACGAATTAAATGCCTAAAACAAATAAACGTCCACTACTTTTTAACCGACTTAAAAAAAAGGAGGAGGTTCTCAATTCGTCGGAATCTTTTAAGCGTGTCAAAAGGTAACAAAAAATTATTATTAATGTTATTCTGTAATTTAATTTAGGAAAATGGGAAGCACGTGTTTGGCATTATTTTTAGCTCTCCGTGTCAATTTAATCTGCTTAATTCTCCAATGAAGTCACGTACTTGTTACAGGGTGGCAGGGGAGGAAAAACCAAGCGAGCGACTGCCACGGGAGGGTTAGTTAGAGGTTTACGAGCTCTCGAATTAGTACATGTTACACGTTGACTTTGACGATCATTTCTTCGTAGCCAAGTTGCCAAGTCCAATTAGGCTTAAGTATCTGGGAATTATTGACTTTTAGAGATCGACTTCATAAGATATTTTAAGTATTTGGTTGACTTCTGAAGCTTGTTAGAGTTTGATTTGAAAGAGATCTTCACTACGTTATTTCAGAATGAAGCTATAAAAGCTAACATTATGTTATAAATGTTTATACAAGAGTTCGATATTCTTTTAAAACTATTATTGAAATCTCAAATGGTCTTTGTTTTTCATAAATAATCAAGTTTGAGATTTTACCCTTAAAAAGATAAACAGAATGACGACGAAAAACTTGCAATATATTGAAAAATGTTAATAAATAACATTAAATATTATTATGTTATTAAAGTTGTAAATTGTTGAATATTCCTTATGTGAAGAAACAATAAAAGGAATGTGGTTCCCTGACAATTATAGGTAAAACTATTACAAATAAATGAAACGTAGTTATTAAAAGAACTAAAATAAAGTTATGAAGAAAATATGCTATAAAAATTTACACCAAGAACCAAAACAAGATCGTGGTTCTTAAGAATTCAAGCCAGGGGAGGTATTTTAATTATTCCCCTGTCTTAGAAAGCTGCTACGTATCATAATAAAAGCAATTCAATTAATACGGAAATGCTTTCCTAAGTCGTTTCGATAAAACGGTTACTTCGAAACAATCGCAATAGTAATTCCGATAATGCCTTAAAAAGTGTTTTCTTGACAATGTTTTTTTTAAGAATGAATTTAAGCGTGGTTTTCTTTTTTAGCTATAGAAGTTGTACGAAATAGAGTTGCTTTTTGTTTGATTCACTTTTGTGAGGTTATATCATAAAGGCCTTAGTATTTTAGTAACGCTTATTTTCCCTTTAATTGAATATCCATACCGTTGAGCTTCTGACCATTTTTTCGTTGGATGGGTTAACGTATAATTTAGTTCAGATAGTTCAAACATTGGCCACTAAACTAATATGTAAAAAGGCTTTTTATAGTATTCTCGAAGGTATTCGATATTCTTGCATCTCAATTTGCTGAAGAACTAAAACCTCCTTTTTTTCATTGTTTACCGTGAGATGTGTGTAGTTTTTTCTTCGCTTTTTAAAAATTGATTTAGATACCTTGTTTTGTAATTATCACTGAAATTAAAGAAATAAGTGAATAAAAACGATATAATTAATACCCAAAAAATGAATAAAATGAATATGCTTTGTGTTACCATTGAGTCCGTATTCACAGAATTTTTATTTTAAGTCTTTATACGCAGACCATAAGAGTCGGTCAGACAATACAATCGTAACATAAAAATTAATGATACGGCTTTATGCCAGGGCTGGCTGTACGTACAAACGTATGTTTTATATATTTATAGGCATTATTAAGTTATTTTTTCTGCTATACTACAAATACGAACGTAGAAAGAGTTATAGAGGTATATGACTATTATAAATACAGTTACTAATGCTTGAAAATCTTACGATATAAGAACTAACTATAACAGAGATTAAAAGGAAAAATTTAACGAAAGTACAAGTAAATAAATATTTCGGACATCTGACACACAACATTATCTAGTCCCAAACTAAACAGAACTTGCACCATAGGTACTAAACAACTGATATAAATACATATACGTATTCTTTTATAGTATTATACATAGAAATCACCAATAGTTCAATCTTCGAATTTCAGTTTTGCATTAGGGTTGCGGAGGTCCGGCGGAGAAAAACTGAAATTCAGGTAAAACCGGTTGAACTAGTAGCTGGCCCCAAATAAAATTGGGAATAATGGCTAGGACGACATAGAAATCACCCAAACGCCGAAACAAATATTTGTACATCAAACAAACATTTGGTCCGACCCGGGAATCGAACCTGAGACCTTTTGATAAGCAGCCGCATACGCTAATCACTAGACTAACAAGGCAATATATAAATAAATAATAAGATTCTAATATTATACTTTACAACAAAAAGTGGCTTACAATGTAAGTGCCCGAAATAAACGCATAAAATGTTCCATAACCATCACTGGGAATATTTATTGGGCACTTCAAAACACATTATATGAACAAGCTTGAGGGTCTTGCAGCAGTTTCTGAAGAGTTCACTTTACATCATATGGCTAATGGCATCAACATCATATTTTTATCCTACTTCAAAAAAGGAAGAGGTTCTCAATTCAATTGTATTTTTTTTATGTTTCTTACTGCAGAACTTTCAATTAGGTGTACCAATTTTGATAATTCTTTTGTATTTTAAAGCTGGTGCCTCTCATGTAGTACCATGATAAGGCAATCAGGATCTGATGATAGGAGCCTGAAGAAATTGAGGGAATTCCTCAAATATCATATTAGGAATAGTTTTTCTTTGGACATTATGGTACAGTCATCTAAGCTGCGACAATTTTATAGCATCGTAAATATTTAATTTCGTTAAAAGAAAAACGAAATAAGAAAAAACAAATAAAGCTAGAGTTTGTTTTCTTGCACTTAGCGCGTATTTCGGGAAGTCTGAAACATTTCTGGTACGATTTGAAAAATTAATCGAGTGTAAGATAGCCTATTAGATTTGTTTCCACGTTATAACATCGCGCAACAATGCAAGGCGCAGACGGGATTACATTGGTAAACTAGCGAACTAATAAAAAGTGTTAAAGAAGAACGCTTAATAAGCCAACCGAATCAGACGAAGTTCTATGAGAAACTACACGAGTTTAATTTGACCTAGGCAGTTTGACTACACACCATATATTTATAAATAAAGATTTTTAGATGTACTGCTCTAATAATAATTTTAACAAAAAGGAACCGACTTCAAAGAAAAACTATTCCGAGTACCCAAATCGCGACAATTGTGCCTATGATATTTGAGGAGTTCCCTTGATTTCCTTGGGACCCATCATCAGATCCCGATATGGTGACGATGGAACCACCTGTAAGCTACGCCAATTCTAATGCAAAAATAAATTTTGAAATCAGTTCATAAGCGATGAAATTATCGTTGAACATACATAAAAAAAACCAACGAATTGGGAACCTCCTCCTTTTTTTTGAAGTCGGTTAAAAATGTCCAATATCAAACTTCCCATAGTTGTGATATTGTATATATCATAGCAGCAGATAATTCGAACTATTGAAAGCCAAGAATAAGGCAATGAATGAAAGGAAGGTAGGATGGTATCTATTGTTATATTTTATGGGAACTAATGAATATGTAAATATTCACACGGTTATAGTATAATAGCAACATGACAATGGCAATAGAAGTTATATTGAAAATATTACAGTTAATAAAAATACAACGGACTAGTATACATACATTTATTTATTTTTATTCTCGTAAATAGAATAAATAGTTATTAATCACATGAACAATATTTATAATTGTTCATCTATAATATAATAATAGTACTTCGTTAAACAGTGGACGGCTGCGGCTTTTTATCAGTAGTGCAAGAAGCAGTTGGAATTTGGCTCGAGTTCTGAATTCAGAGAACTCAAGGACTAGAAATTCTAATACCGCCAGGTTCTAGTGCAGGAGTGCTTTACTTCGGCAACCAAGCGCCGGCACACCGTTAGTTAGGCTTAAGAGGAAGAGTAATTAATCCGTTAAGGAGGATTGACTCAAGAGGAATCACGGAACCCTCATATTCCGTCTGACGCAGGTGATCAATGAGGATGCTTCAGAGATCTCTTGAGCGTAATCCAAAAGGAAGCATATGATAATGAATGTGCCCCATTCTTAAAGAAACCGTACTACAATGATATTCAATTTATTAACTTGCGTATTATTAAAACTCTCTAAAATCTACAGTAAGAATAAAGTTATTTGGCCTTTTGTTGACAGTAATGCTGACAAACTCGTGTTATTATAAATACAATTTTCCTCCTTCCATACAATTAATCATTAGCTAATGGTAAAAATACAACAGACCATAGAATAATACCAAAACACTATTCCTTATAAAACATTTGACTACAAATTAAAATTTAGTGAGTGTAGGAAAATTAAATTTAAAGAAAAAATTAATAAAAATAAAATATTTAAAAGTGCGGAGTTCATATAATGTAATAAAACAGAGTCAAACCAAAAATGATGGTAGTAAAGGTTATTTCAATGTAACCTTTAAAGTAAAGGATAAAGAAATCACAAAGGGTCATGGTAAGTTAAACAAGTTCGTCAAAACAAGATGCACAGCCCTACCATGAGAAGAGGCTACTAAAATCCTCCCTTGTCGCATTTAATCTATGAGAACATTCGTTTTTTTGGGTCAGCCATCTTTGTCTAAACGATGTTTGTGCATTCAGTGTCGTTTTATTAATTTAGTCACACAGGTTAAATCATCAACATCATTGAATATTTCTGAAATACCAAACTGCTATGTTGTATGTTTTTACGGTATTTTTTATAGTAACTACAAGTTTAAAAAAATAATAATTTCGTTGTAATATTCTAATATTTAAAAGAAGTCATAAATCATAATTATAACCACTCTTTTTACCCAACCACAGTAAAGCCAAAGTAAAATATTATTTTCGGCAGTCTATGTACTTTTCCTTGTTCCACTGTAACATCTGAACTGATTTATCGGATGAATGAATGAAAACTGAATGGAAATATTGAGAATTGATTTGAATGAATGAGATTTCTTTTGACTTTTTCTTGCATAATAGATAGGCACAGTAATGTTATAAAATAGACTGTAATATTGTTTTATTGTGTAGAAAAGAAACAAAAGTTGAAATAAAAAAAATTGGGGACACTAAAAATAAAATTGATAAAAATACAAAATGAATAACAATACATTATATTTTTCATTAAACAATAGACTGTGTCTAAATTAGCCCAATTAATCTTGTCTTGTATATTTCATCGTATTAATTCTAGTACATACATATGTGAGTAGCCATACTAATAAATATATACCTACTAAGTAGGGTTGCTAAAAGCCTTTTGTGACAATCGCGGAAGTACGCAGTTTTTGGCGCAGAAGTGGAACGATAAGATGATGTTTCTATTCACATACATACTTATAGGAAACGTGCACAAGTGGACATTTTTTTATTAGTCAACAGCGTCAAATATTTGTATTGATAGTATTAACTTGTATTGAGTATGTCTGCAATTTAACAATTACTGTTTATGAAATGGAAAAAGTCATCAATGATTTGGTATTTATCTCATTCATCATTTATGGTATTTGGTTTTAACTGCAATAGACATGTTCCTAAATTTAAGCTTCTTAAATACAGAATTAAATTGGACCTACAAACCAACCAAGTTTGGAACCAATCTATATTCATGCCAAAATCGAAATAAGGACCCTATCTATAAAGAGACAAAAATAATCATCTCGGTTTGGTATGTGTGAGAATTTATTATAAATTCAATTAATAGAGCAAATTATGAATGCTCAAATAATTTATTGGACTTGGTTTAAAGTACTACTATCATTCTTAGGTGTTGTGGTAGTGAGACAGGCTTCTGTTTTACAAAAGAAAATGAATCAGTACAAGTATTTATTACTCACACAAAATTGTAAAGTTTGATCTGAGACATCTAAAACAAAATGAATGATGATCAAAATAGTAAAATGTTTTTATTTACTAAAATATCCTAATAAAATTTAACTCTTGAGACTTCACAAGGCAGTTTTCAGCAAAAGTTGTGTTTTTACGAGTCCCAGAACTGAACTCTTATCAACATTTAGTGAAACGCCAACAATAAAATAGTCCCCTGGCATGTCGCGTTAGCGGAATTTCGGGTTAGTTTAATCTAAGGGATTTTTTCATACAATGACCGTGACATGCATTTAAAATTATCATAGTATCACATCCTAAGGCAGAAAAATCTGTTCCTCTAAATCAAGTTGATATTCTACAGGCTTAAACGTTATTAGAAAACTAACAAATCTATGGGGATGATGTCCGCACAATGCTAAGTCACAATGTTCAAATAAAATATTAGTCAATTGTACAAGGGAATAGAGGTGTCGAAAGAGAATCGATGCAAAACACTCGGATCTTGGCTATGCGGGCACGTCACTAAGTAACTGTCTTATATTATTATTTTGAAATCAATACAAAGTTTTAAACAGTTAATAAAATTTAATGAATTTTAAAGACGTTCAAGTTCTGACGCCGCATTGTCAATGTACGTATGTGTTCAAGTATTATCTTGACATTTTTCTTTTATACCAATTGCCGAGGGCATGACACACCTGATGTACATCGTTAAATTTTAAGACAGCGTTGATAGCCTGAAGTTTTTTTATTACGTTCATGAGTTTAGATGTTATTGTGCTGTTGTACGAGGTATCGAATAGAGTGCCTTTTAAGTGGGAACATCAATCGCTTTTATAATGCATATATTTTCACATAGACAGGATGTAATGGATGCGTTATTTTTCTTTTTTAAGTTTATTTATATTGTGGTTACTGAAGCTGTATAATAAAAGTGTAAGTATTTGTGCGTATGCGATTAATAATATATAATCAAATGGATACAAACTGCGCTTTGAGAGTTTTAAAAGAAAATGCTGTTATATTTCTGTTCTTTTACATATAAGATCGGAAATTGTTATACTCTAAATATATTGTTTTTTGAATCTTGTGCTTTACTTTTACTTATTAAATAATTTTTAATCGAAATACGGGCGCTTTGTTAATAAAATAACGAAGTATAGTTGAACTTGTATTCACTCAACCTATACCGACGTCGGTGACAAAAAGCTTGCGCGATGCAGAAATATAGGACAACGCCATCTATCGAGTATCAGGGTAAACTTTGTATACCTTAGACATTTATTGAATTAGTAGCCGACCTCAAATAATTTCGGGATATCATAAATTCATAATGTAACGATTTTTCCACAAAATTAATTATTCTCTTTGAATTTACAGAGTAGCCTCAAATGTAGCCTCAAATGGAATACGAAATTGAATAAAAACATCACTCTTAAAATAAACAATTCTCTTTTGAACTTTGTACATCTTGATAAAATAATTTACAAGTTTTGTTCCCGTCGAAAATTAAAAATTAGATATAGATAAAAGAAAAACAAGATTTACCATAATTGGCTTTGTTTAATAAAAGACTTTCAGCCACGTTACAGGGTAATATGTTTACCCTCGATAAAAGCTTTGTCTTATTTTACCAGGCCATATAATGGATTGTGATGAAATTACTACAATATTCGTGTGGAATTTACTTTAAGAACAAAATGTTGTTATAATATCGTATACAGTAGCTCTCTGGATTATAGCATTACCAAATTAACGTGGAGCTTTTAGCATTACTGAAAATGGGAATATGAAGTAAATTAGGTTTTGAAATAATTACGGTACATATCACAAGTAGAACACTTTTGAAGCATTCTGTACATAGTTATTACGCAGACAGACTTTTGGAAGTATATTATTAAATTCTACATTTATATAGTAATATATGACTACCTTGTTGGTCAAGTTTGCGACTGCTGATGATGAGGTCTCGGGTTCGATTCCCAGGTCGTACTAAATATTTATGTGATCCACAAATATTTGTTTCGGAGTCTGGGTGTTTTCTATGTATAATATGTATGTATTTACAAAAAAAATTATGTTAATGTATTTATATTTGTTTAGTACCCATAATACAAGCTCTGCTTAGTTTGGAACTAGATGACGTTGTGTGTAAGGTGTAAGAGATATTTATTTATTTGTAGATAAATATTTATCTTATGATTCAGAACTTTTGCACATTTTATCATTTACTAAATGCACTTTTGCACTATTTGCTTTCATTTTCCTCATCACCCTGACAGCAAAGAAAAAATCATGAAATAAATAATGGTTATTAAATTCAAATATAATTGTAATATATAGTAGATAACGAAGTTGTTTGAATTATATTCATAGCATCACGATCAATAAAGCCTTGAGAAAATTGAAATAATGACCAAAGAAGAAACAAAAAAGCTTTTAATAGCCGTTTCTTTCTCGTCGAACTCTCAAAAGTCAATGGTACTTTCATTTATGCTCATTTTATTTTGACAGATTGAAGCAAAAGGTAAAAAATCCATATAATCTGAAATTGTTCTCTTTATTGAATTCATAATGGAATTCAAATTTTGAATTCAATAACTCGACAAGCAGCGATTCACTTCTCAAAGTATTTAATTAAAATTTTAATAGGTTATCAAACATCTACAGTCGATAGAAATATAAAAAGTACTATATTTATACGAATATCAACGTAACATAGTGGAAATACGTTCATACTGCGAATGATTTTGGTATAAAAATTATATGGACAATTCAGCCTCCGCCGATACCTTAAATGATTTTACCACAAATTTTGGTTCATAAGACACTTTTCAATCTACTTTTAAATGCAATCAAGTTAAAAGCATATAATTGTCCAGATAATAATTTTAACAAAAAGAAACCGACTTCAAAGAAAAACTATTCCGAGAACCCAAATCGCGACAACTGTGCCTATGATATTTGAGGAGTTCCCTCGATTTCCTTGAGATCCTATCATCCGATCCCGATATGGTGACAATGGGACCACCTGTAAGCTATGCCCATTCCAATGCAAAAAGAATTTTTGAAATCGGTTCATAAACGACGAAATTATCGCTGTACATACATAAAAAAAAAAAAAAAGATTATGACGAATTGAGAACCTCCTCATTTTTTTTGAAGTCGGTTAATAAATCGTACGAAATAAGCCACATTAGAAAGAACTGGCAAGAGAAATTGGAAACCCTTTTTCAGTTTCTAAATAACGCGTTACATAAATCTGTAGTCAATGAAATATGGCGATAGGGGCAAGTTTTATTATGAAATATAAGTAATGGGAATTTTGCCGGTACGATAAGAAATCTATAAGCTTTTGTATTGGTCTGTTTTGACGGGTTAAGTAGCGTGTTAGATTAAGAAAATAATAGCTGTTTGGGCTTAATATCAATTGAGGATATTGTTGTTTTCTCTATTCGTAATTTAGTAATGTTCTGTTTCTCAGGAACTATCCATTATTCTGTGAAAATAGGTGATAACTGTTAAGTAATTCTGTAATACTTTAGAACAAGACTTCAGACTATCAGTAGAAAAAAATGATAATAAGAAGATTCAGGACAATCTTCACCATGATTTAGGCATGAAAAGTGCGTCGTATATTAAACATATTGAGATAAAAATAAGATACATTTTTGAATGTACATGTTCAACTTGTTTTAAGGATAAATGCCAGAAGCGATATGATTTCTACTCTGTTGACAGTAAATACTGACATCTGCTGTCTCAAGGATAGATGTATCATGTTGAATATGTTGTTATTGTTCGATAATTTACATGGTGGGCTGGATACTTCTGACCTACTTTTAACTGTAGAATTTCGTACACAATAATCACGAACCAGACTTACACACCTTTGTAATGTAAGGCACAATTATTATGACAAAAAATCTGTTGTGGCACGACTCCCTCGAAAATTTCGAAGACAAGACATGGTTTCTTGTCCAAGAATTTTCATATTTCAACTTGGTAAAGTGACTATACTCTGTCTAATGGAAAGCATGAGAAGTATTCAGGATTAGGAGCCACCATCCTCAATGAGAGTGCATAAAATGCAGCATGGGGACCTAAACCATGGTGGCTTAGTAAGATATTTCTGCATCATTATATTACGACATATTACTTTTGTTTGTGTACTACTTAATTTAGACTTTATCTAACTTGTTTTTTTTTAATTTTAGTATATTTAAATAAATAAATATTTCGGACATCTTACACACAATGTCATCTAGTTCCAAACTAAGCAGAGCTTGTGTTATGGGTACTAAACACCTGATATAAATACATAAAAATACTTTTTTTTTTGTAATTAGATACATATTATACATAGAAAAACATCCAGACTCCGAAACAACGGGAATCGAACCCGAGATTATGCTACCCAGTTCATGTAGGTACATATGGCACGAAGCTCTATAATTGGCTTAAGAATCAATATAGCTTGTTTAAATTTCGTGTATTTAAAACAAAATGTTCAGTTTTGTTATTAATATATTTGGATTGAATGCTCCAAAGAGAAGGAACATTAAGTAGGTATAACACAATTAAGAATTAATAGGTTCCAAGGTGAGCGATAAAATTAAATATTCCCTGTTACATTAATTTAATTCATTTGTACAATGAATTAAATTAAATTCATGAAAATAAATACGAATTGTTAGTTCAACGTTATCTCAAATCTTAATATTTTTGGAACGTTAAAAGAACAAATAGTATTATAATTCGTGTGAACTGTGTCCGATGTAATAACGGCCATTACACAGTAACGGAAATGACGTAATAAGATGTAGTAGCAATGATAAAAGATGTATAATGGTGATAAAAATGATATCCGAACTTGGTTCTCATCAAACTAAACTAAAAAGTCATAACTTAGTTTTTTTCTCTGGAGACTGAACAAAGAACAAATAAGGTACTTGGGTAAGTTTTCTCATTTACGAACTTAGAGGTTATTTCGTACTTATTCGCTCTATTAGATTGTCCTATTCAGCACATATAAAACAAAGGTCCGTGTGGTGACGGATTAATAATACAAAGTGTCACCACCCCTATTCTTTTTATGGGTGTCATAAGAGGCGACTAAAGGAACATAATAAGCCGCTAACATCACTGCCAAGAGAAGGAAAACTTGAAACGAACCCTTTACCAACCCTCTGGACAGCGTGGTATAGTAGGCCAAAACCTCATTTCTAAGGAGAGGCCTATGTCCAGCAGTGAACTGTTAAAAGCTGTTGATGATGATGAAAACAAAGGTCCACAAATTTTGACAAGTGTTTATTCTGAATTTTTACTCACACACGTTTGAACATAATTTACTTAACAACTGCACTAAACTAATACGAGTCTTGAATTATAGCATAGTGCGATAGCCCCAGTGAAGGGCAGAGTAGACCCAGAGTGGGTTCTTAGCTTCACTGACAACCAGGTCCGTAGCTGGGCAGCAGTTTAGCTAGAGAACAACCAACTAAACTAAACGAATTTAGAAAATCCTCGCGTATTTATATTACAATTATTGCTCATTAACCGGCAACAATTGCAATTCAGCATTTTTAAAAGACAAGTAGAGGTCTGATGAGGTAAATCGGTATGTAACAAATCATCACCCGAGTCTGTGAATCTCCATCAATTGCAACTCCGAACGCACTCACCGTCGAAGCAAATTTCAAAATAAATTCACACTAGGCGCTTTGTTTTGTATACAACTAACTACGGAAGCGTTTTAGTAATATGTGACGCAATTAAATACGGATAAATATACAATGTCAACAGGTTATTTATTACATTTGTGGTTAACGTTAATGATTATAATATTATTAAATGAACTAGAATAATATTATTGTTTTCACAGTTGTTAGTGGACTAAAATAATATTTGTTTTTGATTTGACTGGAAATTTGGGGGTTATCTCCATCATGTTTACGCCCATCACTCGGTTTTGGTTGTCATGTACATGTGTAATAATTGTAATTGGGATGTCAATGCCTTCAAATATACTAACTAGCCGACCCCAAAAATCTTGGCAATAATGAAGAAGGGACATAACGGCATGAATGACGTAGTGATTCAAGTGTTCATAACGCCCTTCTATACTTCGCCATGTGTTAAGGGTTCAAACCCCACATTGACAATACTGTGTGTTATTGTTTTAAGTCTGGATGTTCTTTGTGTTCATTTCGTGCATGTTTGTAAAGTCTCCGGTGACACAGGAGTATTCCTGGATGGGAGTTATCTTCAATAAAAAAATGAATAAAATAATGATCTTAGTAAACGAAAATACGGTACGACTGCACGGTTTGTGCGGTAGTGGTTTAAGCGGTCGCCACACCGCTTCCTACTGCGCCAAGTGTCGTGGGCTCAAATCCCACGTAGGTTCCTTGGGTGTTCCTTGTGTCCCGTTTCATTAATGTTTGTAAAGTCCCCCGCGACACAGGAAAATTGTAATCCTATTGTGGGAGTTGTCTTTTTAAGAAAACAAGAAAAAAAAACAAGATATCTCCAAAGACATGTTTCAAAAGCATTTACCAAAAGATGCTGTATCGCATTGGACTTTATAAACCTAAATAAACGGTTACAAAAAACAACCAGACTCAGAACAATAATTCGTGGAGCACACAAGCTGTTGACCCATCTATACATCGTACCCAAAATAATGCAGTAGGTAGCTGTGAGATAACCGTTTAAACTATTACGCATTTCGTAAAGGCGAAGGAAATGGAAAACAGTGTTCCCTAGGGACATCCAAAATCAAATGTCACAAGGTTACGGGAACACTCTGGCCAATAAAAATATATAGGACTGTCGTATTGTCAACTGTCACCCTTTAAAGGGTTGGACAAAAACCCTTTAAGTGGTGAGTTGACCTGTCATATTGCACACTGGACACTTTGATGAAGGAAAGGGGTCATTTATTGAGGGAGAAAATTATATGTCCAATGTCGTGACAGGAACCAGTTGGACTCTCACGACGAACATGTCAGTACAACATGACAGGCCTACTCCTGTAGTGGTTAGTGGAGGCATAAATGGTGTCTCGTCGCGGGACACACTCGCACCAAGTGCGAGAGCTGTTTTGACTGCAGCGAACTTTGCTTCCGCTGCGGTCAAACCGGGCACAAGGCGGCAGAATGCTCTGCCGCCCCTCACTGCCCGATGTGTGCGGCGGGTAAAAAGCCCGCCAATCACCAGATGGGGCAGGGGGGCTGCAAGCCTCCCCGCGCTTCTCGGCAGACGCCGGAGGCTAGCCCGGCGACCCAGGCTGCCTCCGACGTCGATCAGGCGACGACGTCGTCGCCCATGGAGGGGGTTGTAGAGACGATCCAGTAATGGATCAAGTCTCCAACCTCCTGGTCCAGACGAACCTCAACCACTGTGCCGCGGCGCAGGATCTCCTCCTGCAAACGATGGCGCAGTGGTCGATAGGTGTTGCCGTAGTCGCGGAGCCCTATTTTGTCCCTCCCCGTCCAAATTGGATGGGTGACTGGGACGGCTCCGTGGCAGTCGTCAGCTCCACGGCGGCTCATTCCCCGCCCTTGTCGCTAAGAGACAAGGGTACTGGATATGTTGCCGTCGAATGGGGGGGAAACACCATTTATGGTGTATATTTCTCCCCCAACCGGAGTCTGAGCGACTTCGAGGTCTTCCTCAACAACCTGGAGACCTCGATACGGCGATTGGGGTCTGGGCACGTCCTCGTGCTGGGGGACTTCAATGCAAAGTCCATTGCGTGGGGTTCCCCGGCGACGGACGCCAGGGGCGAAGCCGTTGAGGAGTGGGCGGCGTCGGTGGGCCTCTGTTTGCTGAACAGAGGCGCCACCAACACGTGCGTGCGACAGCAGGGGGGGTCGATAGTGGACCTTTCGTTCGCTACCCCTGCAGTCGCCGCACGAGTAAGGAACTGGAGTGTCCTGGATGAGGTCGAGACGCTCTCGGATCACCTTTATATCCGATTCGAGCTCTCCCGGTCCCAGGACGCCAGTAGGGGTCACGCGGCGCGGCGTCCCTCCCGTTTTCCGCGGTGGGCTGTCGCCAAGCTGGACAGGGACCTACTAGAGGAGGCGGCCATTGTTTGCTCTTGGCTGTCTCCGCAGGCCCCGACCGAGGAGGTAGACGCGGGGGCTGGTCGCTTCGCCGATGCGTTAACGCTCATCTGCCGTCGGCCTCCTCGGAAGGAGGTCTACTGGTGGTCCCAGGAGTTGGCGGACCTCCGTGCGGCCTGCGTACGTGCCCGGAGGTCCCACACCCGGAGTCGGCGACGTCACCGCGGAGGCGGTGAGGAGGTGGACCGGCTTCACGAGGAGTACCGAGCAGCTCGGGAAACTCTGAGGCTGGCCATCTGCCGCGCCAAAGACGCGTCCAGAGTGGAGATGCTGGAGAGTCTCGAGCGTGACCCCTGGGGTCGGCCTTACCGTGCGGTGCGACAAAAGCTCCGCACACAGGGCCCCCCCCTTACGGAGACTCTCCAGCCCAGCTTCCTGCAGGAAGTGGTTGAGGGCCTATTCCCACAGCAGGCGGAACACACACCCCCGTCGATGGCCCGTCGTGGTCGTCGTCGGGACAGCGTGGGTGATGTGCCGCCTGTCAGGGAATCGGAGGTAGGGGCGGCTGTTCTACGGATTCGGTCCAAGAACACCGCCCCCGGGCCGGACGGGGTTCCAGCCCGAGTGATGGCCCGTGCCCTCGACTACATGTCGGACCACCTCAGGGGAGTGTTGGACGCTAGCCTGGCGTCCGGACACTTCCCTGAGCGTTGGAAGTGCGGGAAGCTGGTACTGATCCAGAAACATGGACGGCCTGCCGATTCGGTCGCGGCCTACAGGCCCATCGTGTTGCTGGACGAGGCGGGCAAGTTGTTTGAGAGGGTTCTCTCTGTCCGCATCGTCCGGCACCTCAGCGAGGTGGGGCCCGACCTGTCGGACGCCCAATTCGGCTTCCGAGAAGGGCGTTCGACGGTCGACGCGATCCTGCGCCTGAGGGCCGTGACCGAAGAGGCGGTGAGAGGCGGCGGAGTGGTGTTGGCGGTGTCATTGGACATCGCCAACGCCTTCAATAGTCTGCCATTCGGCTGCATCAGGGCCGCACTCCAATACCACGGAGTGCCAGGGTACCTGCGGCGGCTGGTGGCAGACTATTTAGAGGAGCGTACCGTCGAGTACGAGGACCGAGATGGCGCCTTGAGACGCAGGGCCATGTCGTGCGGTGTTCCACAGGGGTCTGTCCTAGGACCACTCCTGTGGAACATGGGATACGACTGGGCCCTACGAGGGCGTCTCCCCCCCGGGCTGGGTGTAATCTGTTACGCAGACGACACCCTGGTCACGGCCCGGGGGGCAAACTTTGAGGAGGCGGCGCGCCTGGCCACCACGGGAGTCTCCCGGGTGGTCGGGCGCATCGAGGCGTTGGGTCTGCGGGTGGCTCTGGAGAAGACGGAGGCCCTGCTATTTCATGGGCCCCGTCGCGGCCCGCCCGCCGGCGCCTCGATCGAGGTCAACTCGGTCCTCGTACCGGTCCGGGCCCAGATGAGGTACCTGGGTCTGGTCCTCGACGGTAGGTGGCTCTTCGACGAGCACTTCCGACAGCTTGGACCTAAATTGGTGGGCACTGCCTCCGCCCTAGGGCGACTTCTGCCCAACTTGGGCGGGGCCAGTGTCCCCACTAGGCAGCTGTACACGGGGGTTGTCCGGTCAATGGCACTTTACGGTGCACCGGTGTGGGCGGCGGCTCTGTCCGCCCAGAACAGGGCGCGCCTCTGGCGCCCCCAGCGGATACTGGCGGTCAGAGCCATACGTGGATACCGCACCGTGTCCACAGAGGCGGCGTGTGCCTTGGCCGGAACACCCCCGTGGGATTTGGAGGCGGAAGTGCTCGCCGAAGTTTATCGGCGAGTGGCTGACTTCCGGGCGGAGAGCGGATTTCGCCCTCCGCCCGAGGACGTGCGCGAGTGGCGCGAAGCCGCTCGCCGAGCCACCATGCTGAGATGGTCGCTCCGGCTGGAGACCCCACGCGCTGGCTTCGCCGCCGTGGAGGCTCTTCAGCCGGTCATCGAGGAGTGGGCAGGGCGGCAGCACGGGACCCTTTCCTTCCGGCTGACGCAGGTACTTTCCGGGCACGGTTGCTTCGGAAAGTACCTGCACTCGGTCGCTAGGAGGGAACCGAGTCCCGCCTGCCACCACTGCGACTGCAGTGAGGACACGGCCCAGCACACGCTGGCGGTCTGCCCCGCTTGGGCGGCGCAGCGCCGGGTCCTCACTGCAGTCATCGGAGGGGATCTCTCGCTGCCGGCCGTCATAAGATCGATGGTCGGCAGCAACAGTTGTTTTACCGCGGTCGCAACCTTCTGCGAGGACGTAATCTTGCAGAAGGAGGTGGCGGAGAAGGCCCGGGAGGATGCCATCCAATCGGACCCGATCCGCCGCCGGCGCCCCGGGCGGCGGAGGCGCGCATACCTGCGTCTCATGCCGCCCTGAGAGTGGCCGCGGATGGGCGGGACGGGTTTCCCGTCCGTCCGCAGTAGAGGCCAACCGCGAGGGGGCGACGTCCGCGTGTGACCGGACGTTGCCTAATTAGAGAGTAAATTTTGAGATGGTGCCCGCAACAGTGCGGGCAGGCGCCGGTTGGAGTCCAGAAGGAAATCCCCTCCCTGGACTCCTTCCAATACAAAGGCGCAGAGAGGGTCACACCGTGTGGTTTTAGTCGGTTCGAGTCCGACACACCACCCCGCCGTAACCCCCGACGGGGTGACGGTCCGCGGGGATTTCCACACGTTAAAAAAAAAAAAAAAAAGGCATAAATGGTGTGTTCGAATACAGCCCTGGACAATAAATTGTTCAATGAGCATCATCAGTTATTCTGTATCTGAGTATAAATTATCTCTACCTAATACTAATTTAGTCTTATATATAAAATTCTCGTGTCACAATGTTCATTCCCATACTCCTCCGAAACGGCTGGAGCGATTTGTATAAAATTTGTTGTGCACATCGGGTAAGTTTGAGAATCGGCTAACATCTATTTTTCATACCTCTTGGACGCGAGTGAAGCCACGGGCATCAGCCCGATGATATAATAATGTTCGGCATAGTAATCATTTTTTTAACGCGTGGAACCTTTCCGGGCTGTCACCTCACCGGGGCTTGCGGCGGGGTTTTGTGTTGGAATTGGATCGACTGAAACCACACGGTATACCACTACACCTGTAGGGAGTAGTCTGGTTATCATAACTAAGAATTTGTCTAGTTTGGAAATAGACTGCCTTTTGTGACAATTAATACTATTTATCGAATCGGCCAGTAACAAAACATGAATGATCTGGACTACATTAATATGTTTTCAATAGACATTTTCTGGTAGTACATGAAGCAACGGGTGTGCAAAAGTTTGTACTAATAATTTGAAAAGTTAAAAATAAAATAAAATAAAAATATTATGGTACCACATTAAAACTTCCAACGAAAAATATTAAATTTAAAATATGTATGAATATAAAACAAACTTCGGTTTTGTTATTTTAGATAAAAGAAGAGTTTTCCTTATGTTTTGATTTTGTTGTTACAATTTAGTAAAATATTACATTAAAACGTTTTTGCGTTCACTACATTTTTATGACGACTTATGTGTATCATATATCTTTTTTAGATGGGAGTTACAATATAATCCATTGTTTTATGTTAAACATATGAAGTCGACTTTTTTAGCGAACTTATAGGTCGATCAAAATAACAACCACCGTGAACACATTGAGAGTAATGTTTATTATGGAGGAACTACTCTTAATAATACATAGTAATGTGTGGCTAGTGATACCGGTTACAGCTGCCTTATATATGATAAAACTTATCGTTACAATAATAACGCTGGATAATAGACACATATCTAGAATATGCTGACCAAGCGTATCTCTTTATAAATTCCATCAATTACTTTATGCAGTAGACTTCAACAAAAAGAAGGGTCCTCAATCAGAATGTACTTTAAGACCCTCACTTCAAAACAAAATTTGTCTTTATTATGTCAGTTTGTTTAGACTTACTGACTGCTTGAAACTTTTCTTCTCATTGTAATGATATTGCACTGCATAGTGTGTTCCTTTAATCGAATTTTAAGACAACCACGAGAGTAATAGGGTGACAATGGTATTCTTAATCCGTCACCATACGAACAATTTTATACCGATGTAATTTAATTCGAAATTAACTCTGTCTGTCTGTCTATAGGACTTTTACGGTTTAAATGTCGCACCGATTTTAATAAAATTTGAGATACTTTGATTTTTGAAGAATCGCTACTATTTATCGCGATTATAGACATGCACGCAGGTGCAGCAGCGGGCAAAAGCGGTAAAGGAAAAGTAGGTAGAGTGTAAAATATTTCCCATGTTAAAATCAAAGAACCTGATTATGTACACGCCAACTGATTTATGCTTTGAAAGTACTCACACGTTTTGTGGTATGTGAAAATTGAACAATAGGTATTTAATTATCTGGAGTGTTCACAGTTCACACAGAGCCGTATATTTCACCGTTTTTATTTTAGATTAATTTCCAAACGAATTAATTTATATAAGATCAAATTCATTAACCAATTTTATTTAATGAAATATTACGTTAATAGATACATCTTCATCTTAGCCTTTATTCCCAAGTTTATTTGGGGTCGGTGACTAGTTCAACCGGTTTTACCTGAATTTCAGTTTTTCCACCGAGCGACTGGCATCAGACCTTCGCAACCCTAAGGGAGAACTGAAATTCGAAGATTGAACTAGTTGCCAGTATATTTGAGGGCACTGATTTCCCAATAACGATTGCCATAGATGTTCATGACACCGGGACCGACGTCTTTACGTGCTCTCCGAGGCACGGGCGTAAATCACCGCCAAGCTTCCAAACTCTTTTTGGCCCGACCCGGGATTTGAATCCGAGATACGTATACGCTAACCACTAGACCAACGAGGCAGTTAATAGATACATAGTTACAATTTAAATTTGTTTGAATTTAAATAGTTTTCAAGCTTGTAGAACCACATTGATTTCTCGATCAGGGTAGCCAGCCTCGCTTACGTCCAACCTAAAATGACAGTCAAATTCTGTCGATGAGTGTAAACCGAAGGCTCACTGATGCAGCAGCGTCTCCACTACTCAAGAATACTACTCATGCTTTCCATCAGGCAGAGTAGAGTCTCTTTCGTAGGCTTAAATATAAAAGAAAGACTCAAATTCTAGATAAGTTAAGACAATCATAGATAAGTAAGTATATGTATTTGTATCTACGTATTTTTCACGCCTATTCCATGGTTACGAGACTATCGATAAACATACATATTTTTATATATATATATAACACGAATGAAAAACGAATAATTACTCCAGAATACAAAATGAATGACTACAATAAATACAATATTATTTAACCTAAGTTGGAATCGAAACCAAAATCTCTAGCTCAGTAATCAGGGACATTAACCATCAACCCCATTAAATTTCTGAATCGTAATAATATGCTTAGAGTGAAAGAGATAGGTATATTTTGTAGTGTATCAAAGTGCGAAATCTTTAACGATACATTTTTAGACGAACTGTGTTTATTTGTATTGGATAGAAGCGCTTTGAACGTGGGAAGACAATACTGGAGTTGGTAGAACTGGTTTCTATACTTTGTTAATATTATCTGAAGCTAAATATGGAATGGAATTGTACTAAGGATTTACGTAATATGTCTTTGGAATGAAAGAGATCAAAAAAATGGTTTCTTAATTTATGAACTACTAGGATTGACCTCCGCTTGTGTATTTCGGATTTTGCGGTAATCATTGTTTGAGTAATATTTTAGACAAACACAAATTATTACTTACTTTATAATACATATAAATATAGACAATATGATTACTTCTTAGTACTGTCAGCAGTTTATTATCCGTCTTTACAAAATAGTTTAAACTTTGTTTCGACTAACGACTTAGTTTATTTCATTGGTTTTTTATAAATTAGTTACCAAAATAGTCCTACACTTACTTCATAGAAAGTTTGAGTAGAATTTAAAACTGATGGTCACCTATGGTCACCTTGTATGTTTAATTGTAAAAAATATTATTATTATTTATGTATGTTTATTTTTCTCGAAGATTATATATTTTAAAAACCTTGGGAGAATCACACGCAATTTGAGTAATCGTAACAGAATACTTTTTACGTCACTCGCAACATCGTCTGCATCTTATATTGCCCGCAATGTAAACAAAATTTTCCATAAAAACAATTATAACAAGCCAAACTGAACAGATAGACGATCGCTATTCCGAAATTTTGTTAAAAATTTTAAAAGGGAACAATAATTCCATACTTAATTTAAAACGTTTACATGCAGTGAAATATTTGTTCCCCGTTTTCGTAATATTTTTTATCGACACTCTGCTTCATAACTAGTAATACCATGTTAATATATAGCTTCTCTTGATAACTGGGATATCTAGCACTAAAATAATAATTCAAATTCGGATCAGTAATTCCTGGAATTGGCGCTATCAACCAAACAAACAAACAACTTTTTCTAACACTTTGAGGTATAGATTTTACCAAGTGCATAAGGTTACCGAAGAAGCGGGCGGGAGGGGTCCAGAAGGAGATATCACTCTGGACTCCTCCTAAAATTCAGGTGCACAAAGGGCACACCATGTGATTTTAGTAGGTTCGATTCCGATACACCGCCCCGCCGCATAGTAAACCCCGGCGGGGTGACGGTCCGAGAGGATTTCCACACGTAAAAAAAGGCTTTTAAGTCCTTATAATGCTGGGGGAAGGACACTTTAGAACCAATGTACTTGTGCCTCTTGAGTTGCCGCTATATTCCCACATCATCAAAGTTCACGTCTGCTCTTTGTCCTCCATTACAAAAAAAAGCTATTCAGTAGTCAGGGGAGCTCATTTCACTATGAGTTGAAAGGTCCCTGAACTACTTAAACCGCGTGTGACGTCTGCAAGCCATACGTCAACACCGTAGTAGGTATCTAAAAATAAATCGGATTGTTTAATGTATACCAGACTATTGACTCCAATTTATCCATACCACGTAAGGTACGAATGGAGCAGTGATTTATAGAACGTTCAGGAGCTCGCGTAAATACACGTCGCGCAAGCATTTAATCGTTTCTAAACGAATGTTTTGATTAAAACTGTGTTACCCGTTGTAAATTATTAACACGCAGTGGGGTAATTTAGATATTGAGGTTGGATGTAAAAAGTATTGGCTGGATGAATAACAATCATAACATGGTTGATATCTTTTGAGAAAGTTTATCGCTGTTCTATTTTTTTGTCAGAAACTTATTTATATAATCGTCTATCGTTATGAATTGCCTCGAAATATGTCCGGATTCATTATTTTTATGGATGTTTATGGATAGATCAAGAGGCATTTTGGAGGATTAGACTTAATGAGATAATGTTTGTGTGTGGTGACGGATTAAGAATACAGAGTGTCACCACCACTATTCATCCCGCGGGTGTCGTAAAAGGCTACTAAGGGATAAACTACGCAAGACAACATCAATGCAAAGAGAAGGAAAACTTGAAACCAACCCTATACCAACCCGTCTGGCCAGCGTGGTATAGCAGGCCAAAACCTCCTTTCTAAGGAGAGGCCTATGTCCAGCAGTGGACTGTTGAAGGTTGTTGATGATGATGATGATGATGAGATAATTTTAAAGAAACAGAACGATGGATTATGGTAGTAGAGCCAACTGATTTCAGTATAAATGGACCGGCTCAACCGGGTCGGCAGTACCCTCTCACAGAAGATAGTGAGTCTCACAGAAGTCTCACAGAAGAAAGAGACAATATTTGTACTTTCATATTTCGTTGGTCAGTGAAAGACCGGAGACCCAATGATTCAACAGCATCTAGGCCTATTACCATAGGCCGCCATAGTATGAGTCACCATGCTGAATTGTCTACATTCACAATTAGTTAATTTAAGGTATTCCACTAGTTTCGTTTTGGGAAAATGGTTCCGAGTCCAAAGTAGCCAATAAAAGGTACAGTCAGCGTCATAATGATATTGGCGTTCAAAGTGGTCAAAATGATGTGAAAAACATTAATTCAATTTGATGTTGGCACGCAAGGTGCTCAAATTGTTGTACGCATTCAAAGTGGTCAAAAGATCTTAGCAAGCAGTTGTCAATAATATGTTAGATAACAGAGTGTTCATATTGATGTTATCAAATAGGTTGTTCATTGGTTTCTAAAGCATGCAAACTAGTCAAAAATATCTTAGCAATAAACAGAAACCAACGTTATCGCCCACAGATAGAGTATACTTTGCAGATTCATTATTACTTTTAAATGTTTGTCCTTTTTTGTCTTCAATACCTTTCTCATTCATTTCTTGCATGACGTAATTGACATGTCTTTTGTTTCGAATGTTATTAAAAAACATAGTCCAATATTCTATTGAATCATAGGTAATCTACAATATTATACTGAGAAAAGGAGTATGGATGTAGGTATATAAATGAGATAAAACCAATTGAAATTTCTTTGATAAAAAGTAGAATTAATGATAGGATTATTTATTTTCGGGTAAAAATTCTCATTTGATTCGTCTTCTTGACGAGTACTTTGACACTCTAAGATGGTAACCAGGGTCTGATGATGGAGCTGGAAGGTGGCCATAGGAACTCCGTAATTAGACGCAACCCCATCGAAATTGGGCTCATTTTATTCGTCTTTACGAGTACTTTGATACTATATGGTAACCAGGGTCTGATGATGGAGCCGGAAGGTGGCCATAGGAACTTCAGCAAATGAGTCGATGTGGTTGCGTTTTTGGTTTTTTGTATAAGTTACATATTCATCAACAGTTCGGCTTTGTAGAAATTATTTTAATGTCCTACAATGTACGCAATGTATCTTGTCATATCGTAAAGCTCGTAGGATTCATTCAAGCTACACGCCGGGTACAGAAAGTACCTATTATAATCGAACGGTCAAATAATATTAAATTTTTACGCAGTTCATTATAAAGTCGCTCGTATTGTCTGTCCGCTCTGATCATTTAAATTACGCAAGGTATTTAAACGCGGTTTTCATCATAATTAAAGTTATCTTTCAGGGAAGATTTATTACTGTGATTATATTAGTGTACAAGATGCGCCCCGCGGTGTTACCCGCGTATCATTATGGTTGCTATGCAAATGTGTTCTGCCTAGCAACCTGTGAAGTTTTGACAGGAAATAAACAGTGATACATTTTGACATCTACAATTTAATGTATTTTTATAATCACCTAGCTTTCGCCCGCTTATCTCGATTATTGCAGTAAAAAGTAGCCTATGTGTTATTCTGATATATAAGCTATATTACTGTAAAGTTTCATCCAAATCCGTTCAGTAGTAGTTTTTGCGTGAAAGAGCAACAAATATACACATATACATACATACTTACAAACCTTCACGTTTATAATATTATTAGGATTCTAAAGTAGGATTATTTTAGTGGAACTCATATAAAGTCAATGTTTCTTAAAAAACTTAATATTTTTTATATTATAGCCAATACTGACAAAATTTTACGAGTAACATAAACTAAAAATAACCTACAGTAATAATTTAGATTTTTTTTTAATAATTTATTTGTTAATTTATTATACCAACACATATTTTGAATAGGTGACTCATTTCTGCATTCTAATTCCAACAATAAGCTTCTCAAGTAAATGGCTTATTCACTTGCCTTACAAATATTATAGTCATAAATTCAGCTTCTGTGCTAGATTAAGCTAATGTTGGTTGTTTTTTACACTTAAAAGATATGACACTACCACACTTCTTAAATATGTATCCAGTACAAGACTTACGGTCCACATAATATCATATTGTGTGGACCGTAAGTCTTGTACTGGATATTTTCATATTCATGCCCATTCAGCATTGACATAACCCTTAAACGAAAAAATGCTTGATTTTTTTCAAGTATTTTAAAATATGTTTTAAATGTTTCCAATGTGTTTCATTGTAATTATTATTAAACTGGTTCTAGTAACAAACATCATAAAAAATATCTGGGCGGATTAACATAGATAAATAAACTAAATTTCCTATTAATTGCTGGTAAGGATACTGAGTACAATGAGTGTCTCTCTTCTCTAGCTTCAAATTTACTTCCATTGGTGTACTGACGGGTTACAATTTTTCATGATAAGCCTAGCTAATAAATGATCTACAAATTGTTCCTTATCTACAAAAATCTCATTATTGTTGCATGTGACTCATTCCTAAGCATTGTCTAATATTTCCCAAGGCTTTTAATTTAAATTTAGATTTTAACTTAGTCTTAAGGTATTCAGTTTACAATTACAAAAAATAAATAAAATTGACATCATACAAGGCTATATATCATCCTGACATTATCAATATGTTTAACAAATAAACAAGATTCATTGATTGACTTCCTATACCCCAAGGTTTGTAAAAAATCATCCACACGCTTATACCATGCCCTAAATGATTCTTTCAATCCGTAGATTGCCTTTGAGGGCGAAGTTTATGACTCGGAACCCTTATGGATTCGTCATGTCCGTCCGTCCGTCCTCGACTTTCCGTCCAAAGGATAGGTGCTAGAAAGATAAAACTTTGCATGAATATGTGTTGTAATTATGTCGACAAAGTGCTACAATAAAATTATGAAAAATATTTTTACTTGGGGTACCTCCCTTACACGTAAAGTGGGGATGATTTTTTTTCTCGCGACTACCCCATCTTAAGGGGTATTATTAGATAGGTGTTTTGAAAACAATAATGGATTTTTAAGAGGATTTTTTGATTTAGGTGTCCGTTTACGAGAAACTCCACTTTAAAGGGCACTTTTTGTAAAAAATCTGGATAAATTCGTGATGGTGGTCTATATAATGAACTTTAAAGGAAAACTGTAGCAGTTTAGATGACTTTATTAGTTCAGGAGTTATAGAGGCTTAAGTTGTAAAAGGCGCTTCCTTGGTAAACGTCATAAATTAACACATTAATACGTAAAAATAGCAGTAATCTATTGGATACGATTTTATAACCACGTATCATTAAGGGTGACTGAGGAACCCTTTTATGTGCGTGGGGGATTTTTTCATTTAACATATTTATTTAATCAAAATATCTACCATTATTATATATACATTGCTGTCATCTAATAGGAATGTAATTTATGTCTTTGCGATAGAACTCAAGTGATCTAGATTCTACAAACTGTGTGAAAGCATTTTGTACTGCCTCCTGGGAAGAAAACTTTTTGTCACGTAAAAAATTGTCTAAATTACGAAAAAAATAGTAGTCCGTTGAAGCAAGGTCTGGCGAATACGGAGGGTGACGAATGTTTTCTAATTGCAATTCCTCTAGAGTTGAAATGGTTTCTGTCTGACACGCACTTGGCCGCTTTTAAGGGTTCCGTTGTCAAATGGAAAAAACGGAACCCTTATAGATTCATCATGTCTGTCTGTCTGTCTGCCCGTCCGTATGTCACAGCCACTTTTTTTTAAATTTAATACATTCTTTTTATGACATTCCAAATTGTATAGTAAACTCATATACACATCTTCAAATGCCCATTCAAAAAAGCTGTGGTTACATCAAGGTGAGTTATGTCTAGATTATATTTAACACTCAATACAAGCAATAGTCTTATTGTAGTGACGGTCCACTGGTGAGAATGTTTCTGTATAGTCTGTGCCTGGTCTTTGTGTAAAACCTTTGGCGACTAACTGACCATAATATCGCACATTATCACAACTGTCCACTTTTTTCTTGAACACCCACTTACACTTAACCTCTGTTGTTTGTTTTGGCTTGTCCACTACTTTCCAAGATTCGTTTTCTTCAAATGATTTTAATGATTCCTCCTGTAAAGCTTTACAAGATTCTCTTGATTCTAACCCATTTAAAGCCTCTTTATATGTTATATTGGCTGGTCTACACATGGATTTGTACCGATTTCAACACACACATTACTATAACTAAACCTCTTTCTTCCTCTAACATCTTTAGCGGGCTTAGTACTCTGTATTTCTTAAACTCGCTTATTGATACACTGTCAAATGTTTCTCCTGAAAGACTAATGTCTGTGTTTGGTTCTTCCTCTGTACTGTCCTCATTGTTACTTTTCTTAGTTGATGGTTCAGAGTCCGAATTATCAGAAGATGACTTAGGTTCTATGCTAATCACTATAATCAGAAGATGAGTTATTGTTATCATTTATTACAGCTTGCATATTATCCCGTAACGATTCCCAAATCGCATTTACGTTAGGATATACGTTATAGGATAGGATTTACGTTAGACTTTTTAAGGTATACAATAATGTAGTACATTATTTTGATCTATCTCGTAGGGTACAGCCAGCGTTTACAATGTAAACGTAAAAAATGGGTTTATTTACGACATCACATTAGAAACCTCTAAAATTGTCAATGTTTCTCCACTATAATATTATGCATGAATTATACATAAAAACCTTCCTCTTGAATCACTCTATATATTAAAGAAAACGGAATGAAAATCCGTTGCATAGTTTCAAAGCTCTAAGTATTTATAGGGACTGACAGAGAGCGGAAGCGACTTTGTTTTATACTATGTAGTGAAACTGCAAAGTATACTCTATCTGTGGGTGATAAGGTTGGTTTCTCCTTAATGCTAAGATATTTTTGACTAGTTTGCACGCTTAGATACCAATGAACAACCTATTTGTTAACATAAATATGAACACTCTGTCAGATAACATATTATTGACAACTGATTGCTAAGATCTTTTGACCACTTTGAATGCGTACAACAATTTGAGCACTTTGCGAGCCAACATAAATATGAATTAGTGTTTTTCACATCATTTTGACCACTTTGAACGCCAATATCATTATGACGCTGACTGTACATGAACCAGTTGGCAGGAAAACCACAGTTAGTTTATTTAAATACTATCCTTCCCTAATCACTACATATTATAAAATAAAGTACTCCGCCTGACTCTGTCTGTCTGTTCATAATAAACTCAAAAACCACAACAACGATTTTGATGAAATTTTGTAATGAGATAGTCTAAAGCCTAAGAAATTACATAGGCTACTCTTTACCTCGATAAACGACATAGACGCGGCCCAGCCGCGGGCAAAAGCTAGTCATGACCAAATGAAAGTCTTGCTGAGTTTATATTTGTATAAATTTAAAATTTAAATAGACAACTTATTGACGTAATCAAATAGATAATGACATATTCAAATTTACATTTACATATCTTTAACAGTTTACCATAATATGTGTTTCATTTCGAGTGGAAACTTTGTCGAGGTAACTATTAATCGGTCATCAAAATGGCGTAGGTTTATCGATTTAAGTTTAGTAGTATGAGGTTTGTCGATATCGGTCTGGTAAAAGTGCTGCGTCGATTGTCTTATGGTCATGATTTGTCTGTCGCGTTTTCATGCCAAAACTATTGAGCTAATTAACTCGAAATTTGGTTCATAGATATTCTAGAGTATGTGAAAGGACATAGGCTACTTTTAATCGCGATTATATAAATGTATGTGAAAACCAGGCATTTCTTTTAAAAGCATTTTTATGCAGCTGTTCCGCTGCTTCTACTATAATTAGAAATGAAATTGAGCCGTATTAGTAACATTATAAGAACGTTAATTCTATAAATAGTATTTTATTGACCACTCGAATCTTTAATATAACCGATCAAGTAAAATATACATAGCCAATGACGTCATTACCTCCTGAATAGATAGGAATTGATAAGTGTATCACCGTCTGTTAACGCCATCCAATTTCCGAGTTTCCAAAATTGTAGATGATTGAAGTGATATAGTTTTGATTCACGCAGATATTAAACTAATCTCCATTCCAAAGTTGGATATTAAAAAAAGTAATTTGATATCTTGACATTACTTTTATTTCCAATGCTGTTTCTGCAAATCCACTCATTCGTAATTTGCCTCACTGAGGAAACTTACAAAAAGTCGTATTGTGGAGGAATGGGTGTCGTGTTCCTCCATCACAAAGGGAGGATCTTCAGACCAGGCGAGGTGATCATGCCTGGCGGGCCACTGCCCAACGGTTGTTGTTGGGATATTGTATATATAGTACTTGGCGCGAGAATTTCTCTATCGCGATTCAGTATTAGTAGTTACTTCGTATAGTTCATTCCGAGTTTTTATTCGTGGTTCAATGTACCTTCGATAGATGGCGCTGTTGTATGTTTTCATCGCCCTGTATGTGGAATCGCCATAGTGTCATTCGGAAATGGATTCAGATCGAAAAACGTTTTTGGATGCAAAAGATAGTCTGTTTATATAAATTAGTGATCGCCAAGTGGTCCAAATTCGACCATAATTAAGAAGTTCTATTGTCAAAGACTATAACTTCTGTAATCGCTGATTTCGCCAAGGTTACGCTACAATATTAATTTGACAAAAGAGTATTTATGTATATGTGTGTCAAACACATGGTAGTGTGTATAATGTTTTATTAATAATATATTGTATTTTTATGCATAATTTAAACTAAATAGCATTCTGCACTCCTTCTTTACATAGTGTGAAAAAGTAAATCATAATTTTAACAAAAAGGAACCGACTTCAATGAAAAACTATTCCGAGTACCCAAATCGCGACAATTGTGACTATGATATTTGAGGAGTTCCCTCGATTTCCTTGGGATCCCATCATCAGATACCGATATGGTGACGATGGGACCAATTGTAAGCTACGCCCATTCCAATGCAGAATTTTTGAAATCGGTTCATAAACGACGAAATTATCGCTGAACATACATAAAAAAAAACAAAAAAAAAAAAATCCGACGAATTGAGAACCTCCTCCTTTTTTTTTAAGTCGGTTAAAAATTAAAGAACATCAAAGATGATTTTGTTTGTTTAAAGAATCCTTGCCTAAAATGGGAATGTAATGTTCAACGTGTGGCTACATCTGGCACGCGTGCGCATTTGTTTGTAAAAGCGAATCTGTTGAAGTGGAGCAACCGTTGAGCCGTTATGTAACCAAATTAATGATTGTACTGATTTAAATAGTTCTTTGGATTTTGATTTCTCTTGTTCATAGGTAGAAAAACGCGTAAAATTATACCAATATCATAAAGTTTGTTTGTTAGTTTGGTTGAACGCGCTAATTTTAGGAAGTACTGGTCCAATTTGATAAATTATTTCAGTTTTAGTTTTTTTTTAATATATTATAGGGGGCAAAAGAGCAGACGGATCACTTGATGGTAGGTGATTGCCGGCGCCCATGGACTCCCGAAACACCAAAGGAGTCACAGGTGCGTTGCCAGTCAATAAGAAGGAAGTACGCTCTTTTTTTGAAGGTTTGAAAGTCGTATATCGGTCCGGAAACACCACAATCGACAGTTCATTCCACAATTTAGATGTGCGAGGCAGGAAATTTCGGGAAAAACGCACTGTTATGGACTGCCAATCATCTATGGGGGTGGAAATGCTGTCGCGTGGGACGATGACGGAAAGAAGCGGCAGGGATTAATTTGAACAATTCCTCGGAGCACTCTCCGTGGTATAAGCGATAGAAGATGCAGAGTGATGCTATATCTCTACGCAAATAAAGGAATTAAAGAACATAAGTATCGAGAAAGACTATATTATATTATAACGCTATCACCTAAACCAGCGAAGTATCTATAAAAAAATGCTGCAAAAACAATGGAAAAATATTCGTTTTTAGGGTTCCGAAGTTCATAACTCGGAACCCTTATAGATTCGTCATGTCCGTCTGTCCGTCCGTCCGTCCGTCCGTCCGTCCGTCCTCGACTTACCGTCCAAACGGTAAGTGCTAGAAAGATGAAAGTTTGCATGAATACGTGTTGTAATTACGTCGACAAAGTGCTACAATAAAATTATGAAAAATAATTTTATTTGGGGTACCTCCCCTACACGTAAAGTGGGGATGTTTTTTTTTTTTCGAGGCTACCCCATCGTGTGGGGTATCATTAGATAGGTCTTTTAAAAACAATAAAGGGTTTCCTAGACGATTTTTTGATTTAAGTATCCGTTTGCGAGATATTTCACTTTAAAGGGCACTTTTTTGTAAAAACAGGGCGTCCCCCCCCCTCTAAAAGCTAAACGGCTGGCTCAAAAAATCTGAAAAAAAAACGTGATGGTGGTCCATCTAATGAACTTTGAAGGAAAACTATAACCGATTAGATGACTTTCTTAGTTCAGGAGTTATAAAGGCTTATATGGTAAAATGCGCTCACTTGGAAAACGTCATACAATATTAACGTATTAATACGTAAACATAACAATTATCTATTGGATACGATTTTAAATCCACATACCATTATAAGTGACTGAGGAACCCTTTCCTGTGCGTGGCCTGACACGCACTTGGCCGATTTTTAGATATAGTTTAGGTGCGCTCCGTAAACGTTTTCACATTTAAGAATGCCTAGTTCTTTTTTAAAAGTTAGAAAAAAAGTCCGTAACAGTACAAGTCTGTATTTTGAGGTTGGCTAACTTTAACTATATTTTACTTACACGCCATGGGCATTAGGAGACGAAGTTGAAGTTCCGTGGATTACCTAGTGTATGGATATAGGTAGGCAGAGAGATGCCAAAACGATGACCTTTCCTTTTGGCTAAAACTTTACCGTAGTCGAGTGAAACAGAGTACAAGAAAGGAAAGCAACCTTTGATAGTGTCAAAAGGTGAAACCGTACAGCCCCGGATCTACGATTGTTTCGGACCGGGGCAAAACATTGAAAGTGGCGCCCCCTCACAATGAGTAGCATTTTTGTGATATTCCTACGGTTTGCGTTCATAAATCACTTAGTATGTGTTCAAAGACTAACTGGGCGAATGGAAACAGTAAAGTTTTTTTATTAAATTAATATTAAATTAAGATTCCATTGCTTGATACAAACCTATGAGATTTTGGCGTATAAGAATTTGGCGACCCCATAAAACTGCCGCCCGGGGCAAGTGCCCCAGTTTGCCCACCCTTAGATCCAGGGCTAAAACCGTATAGGTCAACTTACCTAAATACAAGTGCAAGTGAGTTTGGTCTTAAAAACTATAAAGAATATTATGAACGTGTTGATATATACCGATCGATTATTAGATTATGCAAGCAATCAGATAGGCAAAACATATTTGACTGCCTTGTTGGTCTAGTGGTTAGCGTATGCGGCTGCTGGTCAAGAGGTCTCGGGTTCGATTCCCGGGTCAGACCAAATATTTGTGTGATCCACAAATATTTGTTTCGGAGTCTGGGTGTTTTTCTATGTATAATGTATGTATTTAAAAAAAAAAAATATGTTTATGTATTTATATCAGTTGTTTAGTACCCATAACACAAGCTCTGCTTACTTTGGGACTAGATGATGTTGTGTGTAAGTTGTCCAAATATTTATTATTTATTATTATTATATTGTTATTTATGGCAGCTTACGTTATCATATTTCCAACAAATGTCTGCCTGGTTGGTCTAGTGGTTAGCGTATGCGACTGCTGCTCAAGAGGTCTCGGGTTCGATTCCCGGGTCGGACCATCGGACCAAGTACTTTTGTGATCCTCAAATATATTTTTCGGATTTTTATATGAAAAAAGTATGTTTATCTATTTATATCAGTTGTCTAGTACCCATAATACAAGCTCCGCTTAGATTGAGCGTTGTGTGTAAAATGTGCGAAATATTTATTATTCAAAATCAAAATCAAAGCATTTATTTCAAGTAGGCCAGTTATAGGCACTTTTGAATTGTCGAAACAAAAATGTAGCTATAGTCCCAGTCACAAGACATAAAAACTGTGAAAGTACTGTAGTTGCCCATTCCCTAGCGTAGATCTCTATGGAGAAGAACGGGCAATGGAGAAGAACGGGCAATTTTACTAAATACATGATTTCCTCGGGAATACAACAGAACCTAGTCACAAAACAAAAGCATTTTGTTACACCCATTGTTTATCGTAATTATTGACGATAATAGCATGTCTGTGTATTCTGTGCTATTGGATTTTTATTACCTCATCTGTAGCTATGTAAACAAATCATGGAAGATATCAATTTTACCTGACGGATTCAATGATGATGAGTGACAATTGCCTTCCATCAATAGATTGATCTTCTAAAGCGAATCTTAGATTCCTATTTATAGATCTAGGTATTAGTTATAAAGTAGAATTACTTTAGCTTTACAATTCGGTTCATAGGTATAGTGTACCATTTTTATGACCTGAAAGAATTTATTTGAATGAAAAAATGACTGCATTCAATAATAATAAATATTTCGGACATCTTACACACAACATCATCTATTCCCAATCTAAGCAGAGTTTGTGGGTACTAAACAACTGATATAAATACATAAACATACCTTTTTTTTGTAAATACATACATATTATACATAGAAAACACCCAGACTCCGAAACAAATATATGTGCATCACACAAATATTTGGTCTAACCCGGTAATCGAACCTGAACCTCTTGATCAGCAGCCGCATATGCTAAACACTAGACCAACAAGGCAATCAAATCAAATACTTGCTTCTGACCAGCACGTTAGTCTTTTGGTTACTTTTGGTTTTAAATCAATGTAGCGATACAACCGAGAAAGCGTAACAGATAAGCAGACAGACTTACTTTCGGATTTATAATATCAGTATGTTTTTTTTTCATATTTATGCCAACCAAAGTGACTCTATTCTGCCTGATGGAATGCATGAGTAGAATTCAGGAGTAGAAGCCATCATCCTCATTGTGAGTTAATACAATCACCATGGTGACCTAGACCATGGCGGCTTAGTGAGATGTTTTTGGCCTCCCGGCTTCCGGAGGCCAGGGGAATGATTGGGCCTCCGGTCTCACACTAACCAACGAAAGACGACATGTGAACATCTATTCATACTGAACTAAAAACAATTAATATTGTAAATGACTGCACGGTTGGCCTAGTGGTTTAACCAGTCGTTACGCCGCTTTCTATGCAAAGTGTCGTGGGTTCAAATCCCAAGTGGGGAAAACACTTTGTGTGATTCACAAATTGTTTTTCTGAGTTCCCCTCGACACAAGATTTATATTCCTAATGCGGGAGTTCTCTTTAAAGATAGCACTTTCTGAATTAATTTTGTCACAGTATACCAATTTATCATTGTATTCAAATTGACCAACTTTCTACACACACCATAATGTCTGAATATGCCGACAAAATATTTAAAACGAGAATGACTAATGATATAGATGACTTATATATATATGACTACGTGACTCTATGATCGATGGTGACCTTGAAAGACATATAGAGTGGCCAGTTTCACCATCACACAGTTAAGAATATATGTTTATTTACTAGCTGAGGTTCCTTGCCCCAGAGAGCACGTAAAGCCGTCGGTCCTGGCTGTCATGAACATCTATGGCAATCGTTTTTGGGAAGTCAACGCCCTCAAATTTACTGACAACTAGTTCAACTTTCGAATTTCAGTTCTCCCTTAGGGTTGCGGTGGTCCGATGCCAGTCGCTCCGTGGAAAAACAGATATTCAGGTAAAACCGGTTGAACTAGTAGCCGACCCCAAAGAATATTGGAAATAAGGCTAGGAAGAAGAAGATACTAGACGAGTTCCGTGGTGTTATTCGTTGTTATTGTTGTAAATCGCGATTAACGCCCCAGGTTATTAAGTTTTCTGTTAGTGTTCCCATCTAAATCGGGTCAGCCCTTCCATAGATTAGCCGGAACAGACAGACAAACTGCCAATTTTTTAAGCAGGCACCACACTTCGTTATTCGCTATTCGTTATGTGTCTACGCCGTATTCGCCCGAATATTTGTTACGCACGCAAACAACAAACACGCCACCACACTTCGAACTGGTATGTCAAATATGGAAAATATGTGTGTTGTGTCATTGTCATTTTTATGGTGAACGAAACGAATCCATACGAACGAGCGAAACATATTATTTTAATTTCCTTTATATTTTATTAAATTTACAGAAACAATACTTAAATGAAGTCTAATTAATTTGATCATATGATAGATTATTTTAATCGTTTAATCGATTTATTCTATTTCAAAAACTGTTTTATAGTCTATGGTTGTTAGATGAGCACAGGACATTGTCATTTTTATTGGTCAACGAACGAACGAAACATATTATTTTAATTCCCTTTTTATTTTATTAAATTGAGAGAAACAATACTTAAATGAAGTCTAATTATTTTGATCATATGATAGATTATTTTAATCGTTTAATTGATTTATCTATTTCGAAAACTGTTTTATAGTCTATGGTTGTTAGTTATGCACACTATGCACAGGGCACTTCACTAGCCGTCCGAAGTGTGGGCAGTCGATGCGCGTATTCGCCTTATTCGTGTCCTTTGAAGTGTGTCAAAAAACCGACAAGTCGACGGATATGCGTATTCGCTATTCGGCTTAACGAATAAAGCGAATATTGGAGAATAAACTCTCCACACTTCGCCGTCTGCGCGCGAATAACCCGCATAACGAATAGCGAATAGCGAAGTGTGGTGCCTGCTTTAAACTTAAGTTTTTTTGGTGGAAGCATATAAAAAAAGTTTACATAGTAATGTACATCATATATTTTTTTTAGTTTTATCATTCTCTTATTTTAGAAGTAACAGGGGGGGGGGGACACAATTTATCACTTTGGAAGTGTCTCTCGCGCAAACTATTCAGTTTAGAAAAAAATGATATTAAAAACCTCAATACCATTTTTGAAGACCTATCCATAGATACACGACACGGATGGTTTTGATAAAAAAAAATATTTTGAGTTTCAGTTCTAAGTATGGGGACCCCCAAAATTTATTGTATTTTTTTTTATTTTTGTGTACAAATATTAATGCGGTTCACAGAATACATCTAACAGTATAGCTCTTATAGTTTCGGAAAAAAGTGGCTGTTACATACGGACGGACAGACAGACATGACTTGACGAATGTAAAAGGGTTCCGTTTTTTGCCATTTGGCTACGGAACCCTAAAAACTGATCATTTCATATTATAAAAAGACACTTCCATTTAATTTATTTGTATAGATTATATGTATGTATTAGGATTTGGAAGTCAATGCTCTCTAATTCAAAATGTGTGATGTTTTAAATGGCAGTCTATTTTTATATTTTTGTTTTGACTGCTTTGAAATCGTGCTTCATGTTTATATGCGAATATCAAAGCGATAGAAAATACATACGATCAGGATATAAATTTAGTTTTTTTCCTTTATTTTCAGCAGTGAATAACTTTAGATGTGTTTGGTTTTGCGCAATTAATGCATTACCCGTTCGATAAATACATAAATACAAAATAATTCTATGTTTAATATGTATGTATTTACATAAAAAAAGTATGTTTATGTATTTATATTAATTGTCTAGTTACCCATAAAAAAGTTCTGCTTAGTTTGGGGACCATTATGCGCTGTTTGTAAAATTTCAAAACATAAAAAAAAAATACAATGGAATAAAAGGCAAATATAATTATAGAATCACTAACTGATGCCCGCGGCTCCTCTTGCGTTCCAGGGGTATGAAAAATTGATCGACCTAACCTAACCGATATGCACTCAAAATTTCATGAGAATCGGTAGAGCCATTTCGGAGGAGTCTAATTACAAACACCGTGACACGAGAATTTTATTTAACATAGAAGGCACGGCTGTACCTGAGGAAAGTCTAGGAAAAAAACTTTTATACCGATTAAAACATAAATTATTAACTAATTTTCTATCAATAAATATAAAACCATTCCGTTACTGATTGCCCAAACTATTGGACTTAGGAATCTGAAATTTGTCATGTGTACCTATTCCTTGAGGTATATTGGAAAATTCCAAACCTAAGGGGGTAGAATAGGTAATAAAGTTATACATTAGAATAACACGTAGGCTAAGCCACGGGAAATAAAGGTTTTTGTATAAAGGGTACAACTGATGGATCACCTGAGATTGTAAATGATTTTACACATGGTCCCCTGCAACTTGACGGTCACAAAGGCATTATTTTTTTTTAGATTCCTACAGAAGTACTACTTTTTTTTATTACGCTATTTAATAGAAATGATTTAATGAATTTTTGTTTGGAACGAGTCCCTAATTGTGAAAATGTATTATGAAAATTTACATCATCTATTTCTAAACTTTAAATAAGTAGATCCCTACGGGTACCATAAGTTGGTGGCTATATCGGACTTGAACCGAGTACAGCTGCACACCGTTTTGGGTACTATGAACCGGGTATACTAATAGTTCACGGTTGGATAATGTCCAGTTTCTCTTTCGAATGATAATTTATTAAGGTCTTCATTATTTTCAACAATGAACATAATATATAATATTAACCGTTGAAATAATTTTTAACTCCGATTTTCCCGTGTGGTTTTGTGTTTAGTCATTACTAGCTTTTGTCCACGACTTTACCTACTTATTATTCTGATGTATAACTTTGATTGCATTTTTCACCTTTTAGGGGTTAATTTTTCCAAAATCCTCTCTTAGTACTCACCTATACTCCTCAAGCAACACATTAGATAAATTTCAGTTTCCTAACCCCAATAATTTCGGTTATATGTTGTCTGTCAGCCAGTTCGTAACGGATCATTTTTTATATATTGATGGATATGATATTTATCTATATGTATAAATATATTAGTAGGTTAACACAAATACTATCCACCATAAATCGTAATCGTAATCTCTTAAGCTAGAACGTTAAAAGATAATCGCTATCAGATATATTTAATCATAGTAACACTGAATCATGCGAAGTATTTGTTATACAAACAAAAACTATATATATTTCGTTTAAAAATCACCTAGAAATGACGTCAATTTAACCATTTTGAAACTGTTTTAAAAACAAATAAACTCGAAGATAGAAGTTCGATTAGCAATACTTAAATTGTTGCTATGCAAAATACTGCTTAAAATAATACTCCTTAAGTAGCGATAACCTATAATATTTGTATCAAATAAAAGGTACGATATTTTTGTATTGATTAAAATTCCAACAGAGAACATTGAATAAAACTAGAATTTTGTGAGTTTACAGCAAATTGTAAGATAAAAGACGTAGATCCCCGCCCTGAATATGATTGGTCAATTAATGTCAGCACACAATTAATAGAAATAGCACTACGAGGCACTATATAATTGGTACCAACACGACGCCAAAACAGTACACTAACACATACATTCATAACACATAAAATACTGAATAAAATGCTCCAAAACCACTGGCCACATCTATCTGATCGTTAGGAAAAATTAAAAAAAGAAGTATATACCCATAATCCCTTAATCGCCATACGAACGTCGTATGCAATAATATACCTCAACACCGAAGAAAAAGACACTATTATTGCTTGCACACACTATGGGCGACTCCCGGTTTTAAGCACTACGCACGGGTACACGTCACTACAAATTTTTCAAAATAAGAATATGAATCTACTCACGCTGCAATGCTTTTAGAAAGCGGCCAGCGTTCCATAGACGCTTGGTACTTCATGTTTTCAATCTGCTTTTTGAGTGCTTCTTTGTCCATGGCTGCGAGAATACTAGGGTCCATCGCGCAGAATCTGTGGTGTAAAACACGCACACATTGGTTAGTGTATATCGTATTGGTGTGAGGGACGGCTTCAATACACTTACATACAAAAGTCTTTATAAATAAAATTGCTTGCTTCGAAGTTACTGTGCTACTACGTATAAAAAAAGTATAAAGTAAAATATTGTGTTCTCGACATCAATCTATGAAGAAAAATAAACAGCAAAAATTAAAAGTAATTTTTTTGCCTACCTAAAGGGAATAATTAAAATAAAATTTATTGAGTTAATAAATTTAAAGATAAAAAATGTAATATATAAATCGAATGATTATACCAATCATTCGATTTCAATATTACATTTTTAAGCAGTAAGCATAAATTATAATTTAGTAAATACATTAAAATAAGAAAAAAAGTGATGTCGACAGTTGCCTTGACATTTCTCATGTTTACGATTAAATAATAATAAATATTAATATTTGTTTGTGTAATGTGTTGTCAATAAAAAATAATTAATATATTTAAATCATAATTAAGTAAGATTATTATTACACAACAAGAAATAAATGAAATTAAACTATTCTTAGAATACACTTAATAATTATTTTTCTGGATTTACATCTTTCTATTTACTATCCTTTTAAAATAGCATTCTGATTTATAAAAAAAAACTTGGAAGGTACTTATTGAAATATAATTAGAAGTACTGTTTTAATTATGCAAAACATCAATCCATTATTATTTTATATTCCGTCCTTAATTTAGAAAGGAGCTCCAAAAGATGATTAAATTTCTGCCAACATAATCTTATTAGAATAATATTTTACCAATAGTCTACCCTAAACACTTTTGTCTCTGAGCGTACTTTATCGCTCTCTCTGTCACGCGTTAGGGGAAATACGAGTATGTGTGCACGCGTGTGACTGTGTGCGTGATGCGCGCGCAGAACTTCACAGTTTCTATGACAACCCCTTTAGGCACACTGAAGTTAGCTTGCGCAAAGTTAGTTATTATAAATTTACTTAAATTTGGACCTTATTTTTGTGATGTTATGGTTGATAGTTTATTATAGAACAGACTGTAAAATTAATGAATTAAAGCGTAATGCCTGGTAGTTCTTGACGTTTTGTACAAGCATTATTCTTTGTTTTCAAGTGGTTGACATAGAGGGCGCTATACGCAACGATTTTAATGTGTCATGATTACGAATGTGCTTGAAAAATGTTCAAAGAACATATTTTATTTAGATGCTTAATTTGAGATTGATATAACTTTAAAAGCGACTTTCTTTCATTCTATGTAAAGGAGGTTATTAGTTTCTTACTAAGAAAGTTGCAACATCCATTGCAGTGTAAGTTTGTAATAATATTAATTTTAAATTTAATATTCTAGTAAAGTTGTCATTGTAAAGCAGAACGAGTACGATAACGTTCCAACTTCTTCTATGCTGAAAACTTCATGTCTCTGAAGAATAAAATTCGGATCGAAGTAATGACTGCACGGTTGGCCTAGTGGTTTAAGCGGTCGCCTCGCCGCTTCCTACTGCGCTAAGTGTCGTGGGTTCAAATCCCACGTGGGATAACACTTTGTGTGATTCACAATTTCTTTGTCCGTTTCATGTATGTTTTTAAAGTTCCCCACAACACAGGAATTTATGTTCCTAATGCGGGAGTTGTCTTTTTAAGTTAAAAAAAAACTTTACAAAACCAAAGTGACAGACATAGCTCTGAAAGTAGAAGATAGTTTGAAGTTACAATGGGCTGGTCACATATATCGCAGAACCGATAACCATCGGAGTAAACGTTCTGGAGTAAAGATCGCACCCTGGCAAACGTAGAAGACGTCCTTTGGCCAGATGGTGGGACAATTTGCGTAAGAGATCTGGAAGCGACTGAATGTAAGGAGCAGTTGACCGGGCCCTGTGGCGTTTGATGACGGGCTGATGATGAATGATGAATACTACGCTACATGTTGTGGGCTGGACCTCCACATGAGACAACTCTTTGTGATCCAGAAATTGCTGTTTGAGTTTGGCTTAATTTTTTTTTTATTTATAAACATTTCGGACATCTTACACACAACATCATCTAGTCCCAAACTAAGCAGAGCTTGTGTTATTGGTACTAGACAACTGATATAAATACATAAACATATTTTTTTTATGAATACATACATATATTATACATAGAAAACTTCCAAACTCCGAAATAAATAAAAACAGAAATACGAGCATCAAGAAAATTCTACTAATATTATAAACGCGAAAGTTTGTGAGCTTGTATACTTGTTGCTCTTTCACGCAAAAACTACTCAATGAATTTTGATGAAACTTCACAAAAATATAGCTTACGTATCGGAATAACACATAGGCTACTATTTACCGCCATGACGGACCTACACGCAGGCGGAGCCACGGACAAAAGCTAGTCCTTCATATTTAAGGGGGTGGAATCAGCTCTGTATATATACAAGTATTCCCAACTTAGCAAGCACATATATATCAGTAAGTAGGTACGTATGTATGTAGGTAGTAATCGTAGACACCATTTTCTTGATATAATTTATCGCTCCATTGATTTAACGATGAACAGTAATGACATAGTACGTTTCGGAGCTCATCTGGATTTATTGACTAGTCAGGCGAATATGTCGTGATTACAACTTGATCATACATGATAATTACTCGACGACTTCAGAAGGAAGATTGTATTTTATTAGATTCGTCCTAATTTTTATGTCCGTGTGGTGTCCGATAAAGAGCACAGACTCATGTTTTTTTTGCTATAAACGGGACTTATCTATAGAAATTAATAAAATTGGAATGCCTGTTTGTAATATTAAAATAACCGCTTTTTACTAAATGCTTATATATATATACACGGTACATTTTTTAATACGTCATAAATCGTAAACCGTAATTTACATTTCATTCAATGGATACACTTTTATTAAAACATCGATCAAAGTTACAACGAACTACATTATCTTTTATATGATGTTACTTGAACGGAACCATTCACGGGCAAGTCCGACTCGCACTTGGCCGGTTTTATATTTATGAAGATATTATGGAATAGGTTTCTGACTGAATATGAATCTAAGAACGGCTTATAACGTTAATTAAAAAGCTTTTCTTTGACATTGATGAAGAAGATTTCAAGATTATCTTTATTTGCTTTGATTTTTCGTATTTTCAATAATTATTTTTAGTAATCAAATGCAAATAAACTTAAAATATTATATTTGATTCTAATTTAAATAGCTAAAGAATGGAATAAGTAAAGATTTTCAACAATATTTGATCAGAATTTTTTCGAAGGCTTTAGCTAACCTAACCGAAATATTCAATATACTAGAGGATACGTTAAGAAACGATCTTCACCCCAGTCCTGGATTTATAAATAGGCCGTATAGGCCGCGGCCTAGGGGCGGCAGCATCCTAGGGGCGGCAAATTCCAGAGGAGGGTCACTCGATTTCAGAGGATAAAAGTCAAACACGTTCACTGGTTTTCTCATGTTTTTTTATACTTTAAAAAAAACCCTATAGAAACTCATTCCTATCGAAACCTATATTATCGCGTGAATGATAGATGAGAGCAGCGCGGCGGCAGTGGCAACGTAACAACCCCCTGCGCCCGCCCGCAATCTCCGAGCCGTCTGCGCCCGACGTCCGCGCAGCAGTGCAGAGTGAGCAGTGAAGCCTGGATCAAACTCACTACTCAGTCTCTCAACGTTTTTGAGGAATCAATCTCTGTCTAATGTTTACCCTAACTTGGATATAGCTCTCCGCATTGCACTTTCCATTCCGGCTTCAAATTGTTTTGGGGAAAAGAGTTTTTCCTGTTTAAAACGCGTGAAAAATTATCAAAGGTCTTCATTGTGTCAAGAAAAAAATAATCCTCTAGCTCTACTCTACATAGAAGCAGAGTTAATGAATACCTACCATAAACTATGATGATATTATAGACGATTTTGCTATTAAAAAGTCCCGTAATAACTTGTGTATCTTGTTTTTTTTACGCTCTTTCATAATGACTAAATCATTTGTTTATTTAACTTTAAAGCCTTCTTTACTACAAATGTAAAATTATTATTTTAGAAAGGTATGTACATGGGGCGGCGGAAATAAAGTGGCCTACACTCATAAAAAATATATATCCGGCACTGCTTCACCCATATGTTTATTGGATAGAAAGTATTTTACATACAATTTAATATATAAAAAAAAATATATCGCTGGTGGGTTGGCTAAAAAAATCCTGCCCAAACTATTATTAATGGAAAGTTTGAAAATGAATTTACATTTAACAGGGTACTCATAAGTTTAACGAGATAACGACGTTTAGTCATTTGAAATATCACTATAAACCGAAAAAATTTCATTACGAATATACAAACGGTATATCACTGATTGTATCTTCTAGGAAGATACAATTGGGGAGGATACCTTATTCCCAATATAATTGGGGTCGGCTACTAGTTCAACCGGTTTTACCTGAATATCAGTTTTTCCACGGAGCGACTGGCATCGGACCTCCGCAACCATAAAGTAGAACTGAAATTCGAAGGTTGAACTAGTTGTCAGTAAATTTGAGGGCACTGACTTCCTAATAACGATTGCCATAGATGCTCATGATAACCGAGACCGACGGCTTTACGTGCTCTCCGAGGCACGGGCGTGAATCAGGTGACTTCCAAACCAAACTGTTCCGGCCTGCTATTATGAATTTCTTAAGAAAAACCAAAAACACTTTTTGGCTTGACCCGGGATATGAACGCGAGACCTCTTAATTAGCAGTCGCATACGCTATCCACTAGACCACCTAGACAGTTATCACTGATTGTATAATCATCAAATAAAAAGCTGTTTTTCTAAGTCAATACTGTTGAAAACATAAATCTAAATAAATTTACGAGGCTTGAACTAACCGACCTTTAGAGACAGAGCTGTAATTTCCTAATTTCATTTAAAAGCAAAAGAATTCCCGAGATAATAATTAATTAAGAATACAATGGAAAGATGAGATTTCTTATTGAGATCAAAAACAATGGCTTGTATTTTTACGCTCAGAAAACCGAAGTTCTCATTTTGAACGGTGTTTTGTTCAGCTTTTAGTACTAACTACATTTTTGTTCAAAACTTTGTGTATTTATTTAAAAATATTTATCGCTATTTTAGTAGCATGTATGCTGATAGAAAAAGTTGAGTCATTCATAGTAACTTTTTTAGATTTAAACTTTGTAGTATCTTATTTTCTTATTTTTTTTAAAAGACAACTTCCGCATTAGGAATATAAATTCCTGTGTCGCGGGGAACTTTATAAACATACATGAAATGGACACAACGAACACCCAGACTTAGAACAACAATTTGTGAATCACACAAAGTGTTATCCCACGTGGGATTCGAACCCACTACACGTGGCGCAGTAGAGAGCGGCGTGGCGACCGCTTATACACTAGGTCAACCGTGCAGTCAAATTATAACCGTATAGTATCATCTTTAACAATCTTTCATAGTCCGTATCTTTATTGTCCTTATCCACAACCTTAGCCGTGTCCTTAATACGTTTAGGTCACCTAAATCAGCGTGGTACTGTGGGCAAAGAGGTTCTTATCACGCTGAAAAGATGAATTGTTATCTGGGTTGTTTTATAATCAGATGTAATATTTATCATTGTGTTCTTCTATTTCATGTTCAGAGAAATGTGATCAGTGTATACACATACTGTTAGTGAAGAAATATAATACTAGAAAATGAAAAAAAAAGTCTAAAAGCCGTGTTTAATACAAAAGTTAACCAATAAATCTTAATGAAAATGAATCATTAATTATGTCCAAAACTACCCTAAAAGCCGACAAATTCGTATAATTTATCCGATACGATAATGCACCCCTCCTCTCTTCGTTTAAGCTTATGATACATGATGTTACTAGGGATGAAAACAAACGCAGAGTCACGCTTGCCACAAATCTGTAACTTGATCGTGTTTGTGTTGATTTATGTATATATGTGGGATACTACCAAATGTTGTTAGTTAAGGAAATCATGGCATTTATCTATTCGGAACCCAAATATGACTGCATGGATGGTGTTGTGGATTAAGGTGTATGCTTGTAAAGTCCTTCGTGACGCAGGATGTTTTATAATGTATATTATACTATCTACATTAATGTGTATTGTACTAGTATTTGAATAATTGATTTTAAATGGATTGATCTATTGTTCGATTTTTCGTTCAAGACCTTTTTTGTAAACAGTTTATTAATAATCTACTAGTATTATTAACATGTATACATGTCATTATTAATCCAATAGAATTATTAATCTATCGCCGTCTATTGCTGTATCAAGAACTCTTCCAAAGAGCGTCAACTATCTTGGTCTTGGAAAACCCCTATTAACCGCTATTGGAAATCCCATATTTAAGTAATAATTTGTTGTATATATTACAAATGTTTGACGATCCTAATTTTTTTATTAAATCAGCCTCATCATCCATGATATGGCATAGTGATGACTACACTAAAACAACGGTTTCATGGTGTTAAATATTCGGCATTTTCCTGCGACTAGCATTATACTTTGAAAGAACAATTTGTATGGTGATGGATTAAGATCAAGAGAATTACGATTAAGAGAATAAGTCAAACTCAACAGTACTAAAGGAAAATACTACACCAACACTTCTTGCCAGAAACTCTCAATATAGTTAACTAAAACCTCTTTTAGGAGGAAGCCTATTAAATGATGCTGATGATGATGATCATTACGATACCAACTCAAACTAAACCTTTCAAATCGTACTTAGGGTAAGAGCGACTAATAGCCCTTCACTTGTTAAGTACCACACCCTGAAAAGGGTGTATACACATAAATTTCCCCACAGGAATGGTGGAGATGTCACCACAGATCGTTATCAGCCCCTTTCTATTGGGGTGCGTTACAAACATGACAGGAACGTGTTCGTTTGACACGGTAAACGAATTATTAAATTACGGTCGGTGTTGCCGTAATATTTTGTGGGTGTGATACTATCCATAAATATAATGGACTGTATTTTTGAAATATAAATATATATGAAGAAAAATGTCAAAGCATTCCACAAAAATGTTTTGTAGACCTTTTTACAGATGAAGCTATATTTGTGGAATGCGTTGTATAATAACACTTAGCCATAGTATTTCATGACAATGATGAACACGAATTTCCTTGAATGGTTTCTATAATGAAATTTGTTTTATGTGCCTGGACATATACGTAACTTAAGATTGAATTTAGTGGTATCGGTTTAGTTTTTAAGTTTTATTAAAATTACAAATATTTGTTTGTTTTGTATCGTCTAAAGTTATCTTGAAGATTTATAAAAAAGAATATAGTTTTTTGTAACAATGTACTCTCTTGACATGAATGAAATTTTCTAAATACATTTTTATCTTATACTAGCTGATGCCCGTTTTAGGGGTTTGAAAAATAGATAGTAGCCGATTCTCAGACTTACTGAATATACATAAAAAAAAATCATAAGAATCGGTCAAGCCGTTTCGGAGGAGTATGGGAACGAACATTGTGACACGAGAATTTTATATATTAGATAATTTATTTGTCACCAATGTCTTTCAAATCCTTACCATAATTCTGTTGCACAATTATTATCAATTTTATCATAAAATTAATACGGTAGCATTAAAGAGTTGTGACTTTTGCCTTTATGAGTTATATATTAAACTTTATCAGTCAATTTGATTGATAAAAACTTAATGTATATCTTTCATATAAAATATTGACTGAATTATCCATGCGGTGATAGCTTAAGAATACAGAAACTCAGTACCCCTATTTATTCCATGGAAGTCGTAAAACGCGACTAAGGGAGCAAATAATGCAAGACGGCAAAGAGAAAACTTGAAACAACCTTTTTTACGTGTGGTTACTTCCACGGGCCATCATCCCACCGGGGTTTTTCCAAGGCGGTGTGTCGGAATCGGAACGACTAAAACCACACGGTGTGCCACTCTGCGCCTGAAATAGACCCTTTGGACCCCTATCGGCGCCCCTCCGCATCGAAGCGGCATATCGGCTAAAAATCTAAATAAATGACTGAAACTATAGAAAACTTGAATTAACATTATACCCCGTTTGTTTGCGTGGCATAGTAGGTCGAACCTCTTTTCCAATAGTAGACAAATTAAACACTGTTGATGATGATGATGATGATGATTGTATTGGGTTGATAGTATTGCTAAGACTATCAGAATGCAAATGAAACTTTCTTTTGCTATACCGCAAACGTAATAATAATAAAGTAATAACTATCATTTACGATAGTTATTACTTTATTAGGTATTAAAGTTGTGTGATCAGGATCAGTTCGGAATTGAATTTTGAGATAACTTTTTACTCGTTATTCTAATAATTATTATATTCTATTACATCTGCTGCAGCTAATAATAATTATAATATTCTAGTACATCACTTAAACATTCAGCTGTTTTGGTTTTCCGTTGAACGTACTTATATAAGTCTAAATTTATTCTTAATCTAGAAATACTGGTGATATGAATTTACCGGTGATAACGAATAGAACCGACATTTATATGCACTCCTAACCTTTGAGGGCTTAGCTGAAATACATAAGCCATTAAACTAAAGCCTGCAGCTGCGCTCGTATGGGATGCTCACGGGTAAATTCGGATATTCCAATAACCAGGCTTGTACGTTTACGATATCTCTCTGTGTTTGTGTCTGTACAATGACTAAACTAAAATTTAGATAATGTGTATTTATTTTATAAGATTTTATAAAATTATTTGTTAAAAACACTTGCAATTTCTTTGGGTGTTTTCTAAAAAAAGTATGTTTATATATTTATATTAGATATCTAGTACCCTTAATACAAACTCTCCGTTTGACAGCTCGTTTTTGGTGAGAGTCGCCAAAGTTTGGAACGACCTGCCTGGGTCTATTTTTCCTGATGAGTTGAACTCTGGAACCTTTAAGAGTAGAGTGAACAGGTTTCTTTTGGATGGGCGTGTACCATCTTCTTCTTCATCTACACTTTCCATCAGGTGAGATGGAAGACAAACGCCTATTCCATTACAACAATAAAAAAAAAAAAAAAAAAACTCTGCTTCGTTTGGGGACTAGATGGCATTGTGTGTAGGATGTCCGGAATATTTTTTTTTTGTTACTCGTCTTTTTCTTGTAATGTAAACTACTAAACAAATTTAGTGATCGTATTCACCGTAATTGGTTTATTCTATAATGGGAAGAATAAATTTTAAATTTATTTTATTTTGTTTTGGATACAGTTACTTTTCTTTTATATAGAACTCCCGCATTATGCATATTAATCCTGTATCGCGAGGACCTTTACAAACATACACGAAACGGACACAAAGGGCACCCAAACTCATAACAACAATTTGTGAATCCCACAAAATTATTTCCCACGTGGGATTTGAACCCACGACTCTTGGCGAAGTAGAAAGCGGCGTGGCGACCGCTTAAACCACTAGGCCAACCATGCCGGCCAAAAGCGTCAACAATCATTGGAGACTCAATAAAAAAAAAAAAAACTAAAATAAGTTCGTAATAGATATTAAGAAAAAAACATTCAGAAGACATTCCAAAAGAAAACAAATTAACGGTAACTTGAGTTGTATCTCGTAATGAGACAAAACAAACAGATAAAAACAACATCAGCTCTTTGAAACATGAGAACGTTCGTTGAAATGCTAACAAGCAAGACATGTTTACTAAATAATTACTGAAGAAGTATCATTCAGAAAATGTCTTCTGTGTGAAAACTTTTTGAAGACGTTTACGTTTTATAAATGGGCAAATACTATGATTAATTCACGAATTTCTAGGCGTGGAAAGAAGTTTGGGAAAATCTTTGTCAATATTCTTTTTAAATTGACTTTTGTTAGTTCAAAAAATGAGTGGTAGAAACCAAAAAATAGAATAGATGGACAACAATTTACTCATGTCGAATTTCCATGATTGAAAGGATATTTTTAGAAATGAAATGATAGTTTTAAATTATATACAACTAAAGTACAGACATTATTAAATTATAATTCTGACGCAATTTCATCCAAATAACAAAAGTTCGATAAGGTCAGAGTAGTTAAACCGTTTAAGAAGAAACCAATACAAGTAGTATAATTATCCAAACATGTTTAGATAAAATATCTGCTATCCTATTATCGTCATACTCAATATAAAATTTGCATTCTGTATATACTACTACTTACGTATAATAATTAATACAGTATAAAGAATAAAATCTGCAAACTTACTTGTGTTGAGTTGGCTAAAATTTTCAATGCTGTCTATCAGATGTGATGTTGTTGAGCTCCGTGTCTCGTTCGAGCTTATCAAGCTCAGCGGATTCTGAAACATTATTGTAACAATCACTATCCAAGGCAATCATATTTTTTTTTCATGAAAGAAGATTGGATATTTTTGTAGTTTGAATGAAATATATTCTTACTAAAATTATAAATGCGAAACTCTGTCTGTCTGTCTGGCGGCTTTCACGCCGAAACTATTGAACCGATTTGAGTTAAATTTGGTACACACATAGTGCAGAGCCTGAAAAAGCATTTAGGCTATTTTTTATCCCGATAACCGACATACACGCAGGCAGAGCCGTGGGCGAAAGCTGTTTTATCGTGTTGTGTTTATTATAACCATACGATGACCACGTACTGGAAGACGTCGCGGAGGTAGATATAAGGTGGTCTGAGGACCTGCCAAAGGTCGCGTAAAACGCTCGCGTCTTTCGCTGAGAAAATGATGATGAAATGTGTAAAAATTAATTTTTGACTGTAGAGCATAATATCAGCTCGGAGTTTGGCCGGTGATTCACGCCCGTGCCTCGGAGAGCACGTAAATTCGTCGGTCCCGGTTGTCATGAACATCTATGGCAATCGTTATTGGGAAGTTAGTACCCTCAAATATACTGACAACTAGTTCAATCTTCGAATTTCAGTTCTCCCTTAGGGTTGCGGAGGTCCGATGCCAGTCGCTCCGTGGAAAAACTCATATTCAGGTTAAACCAGTTGAACTAGTAGCCGACCCCAAATAATATTGGGAATAAGGCTAGGAAGAAGAAGAAGAAATTGCCTTAAATTACTTACACTATCAGTAACAGTTCTGTGAGAGGTATTTGACTTTTCAATAACACGTAACCGAGTTACAGGTATGCAACCCAGACTTGCTGGAGTTATTGCCCACACTCCAGTATTCAATTTCTTCCAAACTTTCCATTCTTTCATGCTAATTCCAATATTCCCATTCAATTCCTATCACTTAAGTGTACAAAAGTAGACAAATTTCTAGTGTTAAAATTGTATAATATACTAGCTGATGCCCGCGGCTTCGCTCGTGTCCTAGGGGTATGAAGTATAGATGTCGGCCGATGCGCAGACCTAACGTAAGCACACAAAATTTCATGAGAATCGGTCCAGCCGTTTCGGAAAAGTTTAATTACTAACACCGTGACACGAGAATTTTATGTATAATTTACCTTTGGTTTTACAATAGGCGGTCTTATCGCTCACGGCGATCTCTTCCAGATAACCTTTCTACGGAAATTGTAAGATTTGATTTTGGGTAGTCTGAGGTGTAAAAATCTATCTAATTAACGATATGTAAAGCTACTACATGTTTTTACAGTATCAGTAGTAATAAATACGAATACATACACAAACATACATAATACATATACATATAATGTTTATTTCTTATCAATACAGCGTCGAATGTAATATTTGCAAGATCTGCAGCAACTAGTAATTGAAAACAGCGATCTTGACCAGAAATCTCTGGTTTTATTGACACTACAGGGCAATGAATTTTATAGGTTTTACAAGAGTGGCAATTTGGTTCTCTGTGATTGCGACATTCTTTACTGGCATTCAATTTTTACATGTAGTAGCAGAAATTTCGTAGTAAATCGCTACTAATAGTATAGTATTATAAATGCGAAAGTAACTCTGTCTGTCTGTCTGTCTGTTACGCTTTCACGCCTAAACCACTGAACCGATTTAGATGAAATTTGGTATGAAGATGGAACTGAACTTGGGAAAGGACATTGGCTACTTTTTACCGCGATAACCTACAGACGAGAGCCGCGGGCGAAAGCTAGTAAATAAATAACTCCGAAACAAATATTTGTGGATCACACAAATATTTAGTCCGACCCGGGAATCGAACCCGAGACCTCTTGATCAGCAGCCGCATACGCTAACCACTAGACCAACAAGATAGTCAAATAAGTAGATGTTAAGAAAATTACAGTAAAAAGAAGCTCGTGAGTTGATATTATTTGATATTATCATTATTATTTATTATTATTTGTGTCATCATCATCAACAGCCTTAAACAGTCCACTGCTGGACATAGGCCTCTCCTTAGAAAGGAGGTTTTGGCCTACTATACCACGCTGGCCAGACGGGTTGGTATAGGGTTGGTTTCAAGTTTTCCTTCTCTTTGCATTGATGTTGTCTTGTGTAGTTTATCCCTTAGTCGCCTTTTACGACACCCGCGGGATGAATAGGGGTGGTGACACTCTGTATTCTTAATCCGTCACCACACAGACATTATTTGTGTATTTCTTTACTATTGTGAACTTTGTTGAACTCAAGATTTAGTCCTTGCATCTACCGCATCATATTTCTACATCGCCTGAGGGTTGACTGGTAGAGAATGCCTTATGGCATTAAGTAAATTTGTACAACATGTACCTTGTACAACATGTGCAGTAAGTTTAAATAAATAAATAAATATGATAGCTATGAGGATAGAAACAAGTTACTGTCTAACCTAATCGACATAATTTTAACAGAAAGGAACCGACTTCAATGAAAAACTATTCCGAGTACCCAAATCGCGACATTGTGCCTATGATATTTGAGGAGTTCCCTCGATTTCCTTGGGATCCCATCATCAGATCCCGATATGGTGACGATGGGACTACCTGTACGCCACGCCCATTCCAATGCAAAAATAATTTTTGAAATCGGTTCAGAAACGACGAAATTATCGCTGAACATACATAAAAAAAAAAAAAAAAGATTCCGACGAATTGATAACCTCCTCCTTTTTTTTGAAGTCGGTTAAAAATACAATTCAATGAAATTTGAGTATCCTACTAATATCATAAACGTGAAAGTTTGTGAGTATGTATGTGTGTATATATGTTTGTTCCTCTTACACGCAAGAAATACTGAACGTATTTGGATGAAACTTTACAGTATAACACATAGGCTACTTTTTACTGCAATAATCGAGATACACGGGAGAAAACTAGGTGATTATAAAAATAAAAAAAAAACCGTAGATGGTAAAATGTATTACTGTTTATCTCCTGTCAAAACTTCACAGGTTGCTATGCATAACACACTTGCATAGCAACCATAATGATATACGCGGGAAACACCGCGGGGCGCAGCTAGTCTGTTTATAATTTATAATTAGGAGCTTTTCTTTTATTCATCTTGTAGTATCTGTAATATAATGTGCAAATAAAAAGTTTTCTATTCTATTCCACGGTGCTCCATAAAAAAACATTTTTAATTTTTCGTATGTCTGCCTGTTTATTCCTGCTAATCTTTGAAACGGATAGACCGTTTTAGAGTGAGCTTTTGCCAGCAGTTTCCAGATGTTACAACATCAGCTACCTCCTTATAATACATGAGAAGTGGCTTAGCCTATTTTAATTTAAAGGTACACTATTAACTCCGCTGTATAATAAGTTCAAAGTAGGCAGAACCTACTATGGGAATCCAACTCCTGATAAACGTACTTTAATTTAACACATTTACTACCCTCACACATATGACCATCCTTTTAATGACAGCATTCTTGCTGTCGTATTTCTTTGGTGAGTGTGAGACCGGACGCCCTATCATTTTCCACATTCTGCGGTCTCCAGACATCGGGAGAATGATGCAAAAACATCTGATCAGGCCGCCATGGTATTTGTCACTATCCTGCATTGCGTACCCTCACTATTAGGAATGTGACCCCTACTTCTGGATTCTATTCATGCTTTTCATCAGGCAGAGTAGAGTGACTTTGGTAGTCTTGAAGATTTAAAAAAAAACATATTGATTTTACCTACAAATTGTAGATAAACAACTTACACCCGGCCATATAACAAATCATCGTGGTCGTCGCACAATTACATGGTGGGAATGACCTCTGGCTCTGCAGTCAATTATGCATGATGAATCAACTATTAAGTCTCTTCGAGTTAGATTAATAGTTCACTCGTGATTCATAGAACTATTGATTTGAGAACATTCTTCTTCTTAGCCTTTAATCCCAAGATTATTTGGGTCGGCTATTAGTTCAACCGGTTTTACCAGAATATCAGTTTTACCACGGAGCGACTGGCATTGGACCTCCGCAAGCTGAGGCAGAACTGAAATTCGAAGGTTGAACTAGTTGTCAGTATATTCCCCGTGGGATTTGGAGGCGGAAGTGCTCGCCGAAGTTTATCGGCGAGTGGCTGACTTCCGGGCGGAGAGCGGATTTCGCCCGCCGCCCGAGGACGTGCGCGAGTGGCGCGAAGCCGCTCGCCGAGCCACCATGCTGAGATGGTCGCTCCGGCTGGAGACCCCACGCGCTGGCTTCGCCGCCGTGGAGGCTCTTCAGCCGGTCCTCGAGGAGTGGGCAGAGTTTAAAAAAAAAAAAAAAAAAAGTTGTCAGTATATTATTGGGCACTGACTTCCCAAAAACGATTGTCATAGTTGTTCATGACAACCAGAACCAACGGCTTAACGTACTCTTCTCGGCGCGGCCGTGAATCACAGCCAAATTTCCATACTCCGGTCTGTTATTAAGAATTTCCTGTGAAAAATCCCAATAACACTTTAGGCCCGACCCGGCCTCTTCCATGGCTTGATTGTTTCTAGTCACATAAAGCAATTTCACATATAATTATCTTGCTTCGAATATTTATTCTATTCTTTTTCGTAGCCTTTATTCCCAATATAATTTGGCGTATTTATTTTTTGATTATTATATTGTAATAATATGAAACTTTACCTCATATAGAAACTCAATACGACGTTATTAGAACAATGGCTGTCATATTCTTCAGGGATTATAAAAGTAGGATAATTAAATTACCGTTATTGATTATAATGGTTATAGCTTTAACGGGTGAATGTGGCTTTAGAGAATCGAGTTTAATTAATGTGTATATTTTATAATTAATTTTTTAATTATTTAATGTGTGTCTGTTTGTTACACTGCGATACTTAACTAATGAATCGAACATTCTGGAACATTATGTTTCCTTTTAGATTTTGTTTTCTAAAACATAACCACCGTACTACGAAATATTTCTGTGTTGCGGTAAGGGCCACAGCACACTAGCTACTTTTAGCATCGGCGATCGGCGATTTTGCTGCATTGCATATTATAAACACGATAGTTTGTGAGTATGTATGTATGTATATTTGTTGCTCTTTCACGCAAAAATACCGTAATATAGCTTATACTCGTATATCAGAATAACACATAGACTACTTATACTGCAATAATCGGGTGGAGCCGCGGGCGTAAGCTAGTAATGAATTATTCTTGTGTCACGTTGTTCATAATAAACTCCGAAACTATCTAATTGATTTCACGTTTATTTAGATAGAAGAAGAATTATAACAAAACGAACAAAACAGTTATCAAAAGCAAACAAATGACATAATTTTGGAACTAGTATTATATTGTCTTTTTTTAATTATAGTTAGTATTCTAATTATAATAATTAATTTAAAGAATGATTTTAATAAATATTTTTGATATTTAATGTTTTTATTTGTATGCTTACATAGAAGAGGATAGAATTACATTAATAAATCTACTTATTCATTGTAATTAAATAATTGATTCACCACTTAACTTATATTAACCCCATTTGACCCCATATAGAAAATCTCGCCTTGAAAAGTTAACAATAACAAGAGAGTAGAATGTTCCCAATACACGTCATAGACAATAGACTAGAATAGTACATTGGAGGAAAGGAACCGATTACTAGCGAGGGAGCAGTTTGGGGTCCGAAGGCGCAGCCTAGGGCCACAATACTCCCGAGGTAGGAATGGGACTTTCACCCGAGTGCTACACAGTGCTTTATACTACACCTGTGAGGAACATTTAAAGTATTTTTAAAATAAAATCAAAACGTAAGACACCATGTAAGACACAATTTAGCTTAGAATTTGACCAATATTTCCCGCTTCTTTTGTTTTTTTTATTCTTCACAAAAGGATGTCAGTGGCACGGAGATTCCATATTTAAATTATATGAAAACTCCTTGGGCAGGCGCGCGCCATGAATAAGATAACACATAAGAAATGAAAATTCATACAACTTTCTCTAAACGCTAAAACACGTTAGAAATGGATTTTCATACATTTTTTCCTCCCGCTTATTCAGGTCAAGGAAAAGACTAACGTTCTCTTTTCAATTTCAGGCAATATTGACTACTGTTCCGATCAGGTGTAGAATAAAATAAATTATAAAGGTGGTGTCAGACAAAGAACGGGAGAGTGACGTGACGTAATGTCATGTCATGTTTGTTATAATGTTTATATTTTTATTAGAAATGGTTTTATGTTTTTTCGGAAGACGGTCTACGCTTCATCTCATCTATGTATCTATCATTAAATTCATTACGACGACGGTCGCCCTCATAGCCGAGTGGCCTTAAGTGATTGGAAACAATCACCAAGGGTAAGCAACGAGGGCGCGGTCAGACCTATATGGGTGACCGTTTGTGGCATTAAATGTAATGAGCGTTTCCGTGATTCAGAGGTCACGTTAAGCAGTCGGTCCCGGTTGTTATCATAAGATATCAGTCGTGAAGCTTAGTAGGCATTCGGTCGGCTTAAAAACATCCAACCAACAAGATTACGTAGACACAATATGTTTTGTCAGTTCCCAACCCGCACTCGGCCAGCGTGGGGACGTATGGCCTTAACCCTCTCTCTGAGCCTAGCAGTGGGACGTTATGGGTTTTTGATGATGATGATGACGACGACAACTTGAAGGTTTAGAAGACTTTAGAATTGAAGACGTTAAATAATTGACATTGACTGCCTTGTTGGTCGTGGTTAGCGTATGCGGCTGCTGATCAAGAGGTCTCGGGTTCGATTCCCGGGTCGAACCACATATTATTTGTGTGATTCGCAAATATTTGTTTCCGAGTCTGAGTGTTTTCTATGTATAATTTGTATGTATTTACAAAAAAAATGGATGTTTATGTATTAAATCAGTGCTTAACACCTATAATACAAGCTCTGGTTAGTTTAGTACTAAATGGCGTTGCGTGTATAATGTCCGAAATATTTATTATTATTTATTTATTAATTGGTTCTGTTGCAACGTGTGCGCTCAAAATAAGAGATTCTTTATTCTAGTCATGCTTACCACCAGGCACAGTAAAGTACACTTTGGCATGCTCATATCTTAATATATATAATTCTTGTGTGAGTTTGTATGTCACTGAACTTCTCTCAAACGACTGGACCGATTTTGATGAAATTTTTTGTGTGTGTTCAAGGGGATCTGGGAATGGTTTAGATTCGCAATTGGACCCGGTAGGTGGCGCTGCGATCAAGTTCTGGAATTTTAAAGTTGGGCGGTACGAAGTTCGCTGGGTCAACTAGTATAGGTATAAAAAAAGACAAAAGTTCGAACATGCACCAACCAGATTATAAATCTGATAATTTTAACATAACGCTAAAGGTCGCTTGTACAGTCCTACTAATATTATAAACACTAAAGTTTGTGAGTATGTGTGTATGTTTGTTGCTCTTTCACGCAAAAACTACTGAACGGATTTGGATGAAACTTTACAGTAATATAGCTTATATATCAGAATAACACATAGGCTACTTTTTACTGCAATAATCGAGATAAACGGGCGAAAGCTAGGTGATTATTAAAATACATTAAATCGTAGATGTCAAAATGTATCACTGTTTATCTCCTGTCAAAACTTCACAGGTTGCTATGCATAACACACTTGCATAGCAACCATAATGATACGCGGGTAACACCGCGGGGCGAAGCTAGTTATAGCATAAAGAAGACCCGTACGCTTATAAATGACAATTTGCTTACAAATAGCACTGCATACTTAAGAGCAGTGTCGTAAAAGTAGGCTGTTTAGCGAGGTTTTATATGTTTTACTTCAGTCTTCGAATTCTTAAAGTAATTGAACTCACTGACTGCTGTGCTTGAGGTCTCGGGTTCGATTCCCGGTTCAGACCAATTGTTCGTGTGTGTTTTTTATGTATAATATGTATGTATTACAGAAAGAAAGTATGTTTATGTATTTATATCAGTTGTTTAGTACCTATAATACAAGCTTTGCTTAGTTTGGGACTAGATGGCATTGTGTGTAAGATGTCCAAAATCATCATCATCATCAAAAGCCTTTAACAGTCCACTGCTGGACATAGTCCTCTCCTTAGAAAGGAGGTTTTGGCCTACTATACCACTATGTCCAAAATATTTATTTATTATTTATTTAATTACTGTTTTATATGAGTAGTAGAAGAAGAGAAGAAGACAACACGGATTCACGTTTTCGTTATCAAAGTAACCAAAATTCAAACCAGACATATTGTCAGAAAAAATTTTGATTCAAGGCACGATATTTGGAATCAACTGCCTATGTATATAGGCCAATACTACCAATACTTTTAAAATTTTAATGGTCTAGTCTCATAATACCCTCTAAAATACTAAATAAATAGTTATAACCACTTATTTTGAGAAACAAACTTATTCATGATTCGATCCATGATAAAAAAAATACAGGCCACTAATAATTTTAGATATTTCCTATAATACTTAAAAAAAAGTTTCATTAAAACCTACCTTCTATTTTCAAAGATATCGCATCAAAATGAAGTCATGTCGAAAACTTCTCGTGGTCTATACAATACCAATCTTCTTAATATATACATATAAATCTCGTGTCACAATGTTTGTCCTCAATGGACTTCTAAACCACTTAACCGATTATAATAAAATTCGCACACCATGTGCAGTTCGATCTAACTTGAGAGATAGGATAGTTTTAATCTCAAATTATAGTACCCGGTAGGTGGCGCTGCGAACAAGCTATGGGATTTCAAATTCGGGCGGTACGAAGTTCGCCGGATCAGCTAGTGACTTATAAAAACACTTGAATCAATATCTCTTCATAGCTTATAACATATATAATATATCAATATGCAAATTACTGAATACAATACAACCGTTGCATTCTATCCTCTTATAAAAACGTTCCGAAATAAGAATATTTCTTATGTAGTTCTAGAATTTAAGCTGCATGTGACCGTTGAAAAATGTTGAGTAGGTGTGTAGTAATATATAGGGATACATTTTGGTCTAAGCATGCAAACGCCAGCATAAATTCTTATATAAAAATACGTAAAAAATCTGTTGAATATTTGCCGAGTTCATCATGAGCAACAACATGACACGAGAAATAAATAAATCGATAAAAATGTCTAGTATGCACCTTCCGGCAAATAACTTACCAAATGTCACAAAAAAAACTTTATAAATAACATTACTCACGTGTCCTCCTATGATAATTATATTCACAAGAACAAATTCAACAAGAAATTATCAGCAACACATTCAAATACACTTAATGTCTCCAGATATTCAACCTAGTTTTTTCATTGCGTGACTCGGCGGACTCGCAGCAAAACTAATTAAATTACCACTAATTCGATTACCTCAATAAGCTGCTGTCTCTTCTCTATACATCCACATACATCCGTACACTAACGCACACATACACAAACGCTACACGAAAACCTTATAAAAGTACACACGAAAATTATACACGGAAAACCTTTTTGGTAAACAGACTATTCCATTTTCGAATTGGGTTGATTGAGTTGGTTTAAACTTCAATCCCCATTCTAAGTTTAAAATCTATTTTTAGGATCGGGTTATGTTTTTATAAAGTGCTTTTTTTGTTGTTTTTTTTTATGACACTGGATAATGTGAAACGTACCGTCTTTCTTGAGAGCCAGTTCCACTATACGAGGCCTCGTATGTGCTCACTACCTCGTTCTACGCTCTAATTGACTGAGAATGTATCATGCAACTTCGATATTCGATGTTTATTTTTTTTAATTATTGTAGATATCGATTTGCATTCAATGATTGGGTGAGTCAGTTCACTACTTGTAATTACTTACTATTGTTTCGATTGTAATGTCCAGAAAAAAATATTATATTCTGAATTTGAGATTGTTCCTTAGAAACTTTTATTAGAAAATGTGTTATTTAGACAGAATATATCTTATTTACTGTAAAATACTAACATTAAACAGGAATATGATAATTTTATAGGTATAGTTATATCCTACAATATTTCGATGTAAGACATTAATACTACAAAAACTAATAGAAATATCTATTTTTGAATCATATTATAGACCTTTTCGAAATTTAAGGTCATTTGACCTTAAATGTAATGGTATTTAAGGTCGAAACTTAAGGTGCTGTTATGTTTGAGTTTTTGAAGTAACGAACTTAACATTCTTTTACCTATCAATGACTCACAGTCTGAGTCTGAATTTTGTATTTTAATTTCTATAAAAAAATACAATATAATAGGAACCTATTTCAATAATTACCAATTTTTTCAAAAATCAATATTTCTGAATATAAAAATTTTGAAAAATTAAATATGTGTATAACTTAAGCACAAAATATTAAATAAATAAATAAAAAATTCTCACATACAGTCTTATGCCGACCAACCGTAGAACAAGGGTACGCACACAAACAAACACAATAAACGCACACAAGCTCACGGGGTGAATGCATATTGACCGTTTACTATTATGAGTTGGTTATGGAAGCGAGTGCAGTTCCACTGCATCACGAGAAGTGACGGAACTGTGCTAATCTCGATACTGCAAGCCTGACACCACAATTTGAGGCTAGTTTTTTAATTATATAATGACATTCTTCAATCTTAAGTAACTTTCTTTAATAAGTAGAAGGGCCTATTAATCCAGCTGTGAACTGCTAAATTCTATTTTCATGTTAGATAAACGTTATGTTCGTGCCTCAAAATGAAAAACAAGTCTATCAGTTTGCTTAAATATTATGCTTTCATGGCTAAATCACCAAGCTGATTATTAGATTAGACCCCAGAGAAGGATATTAGCTATTTTTTGTCACAAGAACCACACACCACTTGACTTATACACGGTGTCTATAAGTCAAGTTGATATAAATGCCTGCCGAAATTAGGATGTCCACAAGCCGCCTTACATTTAAGGCAAAAGTGCGCGAACTTTTTCAGGGCGAACTGGCAGTACAGTCACAACACTAGTGCCCGTCTGTGTATTTTATATAGATTAAGTATATGTATGTATATTTGTATTATATTTATGTTATATTATGTTGGTAATATTTGTGTTATGTTTATTGCATTTATATGTATTTATTAATATACATAGTATCAAGTAAATTTATTATCATTAATATTTATTATTATGTGTGTTTTTCTTTACTACTGTGAACTTTGTTGCACTCAATATTTAGTTCTTGCACCTACCGCATCATATTTCTACATCGCCTGAAGAGAATGCCTCATGGCATTAAGTCCGTCTTTGTACAACGTGTGCAGTAAGTTTAAAATAAATTAATAAAATAAATATAAGTATTATGGAAACGCTCCCTATCCTCACAGAAGCACCTATGTAAATTATTGGTGACATGTACCTATGTGTGTCAATAGCTACGTAGCTAACACATGATGCAGGTGCAGAGCTGAAGGCTTTTGATGAACTGATTGATTTATGTATTTCTGGCTGTACGTGTTTATATATGTTTTTGCAATGAACCATTTTAGTTCAAACTAGCTTTCGCCAGCAGCTGCGCCCGCTTGTATGTCGGTTATCACATTCTCAGGCTTTCTTTCTTTTTTTTTTTTTCTTTTTCGTTTAAAAAGACAACTCCCGCATTAGGAATATGAATTCCTGTGTCGCGGGGGACTTTACAAACATACATGAAACGGACACAAAGAACACCCAGACTCAGAACAACAATTTGTAAATCACACAAAGTGTTATCCCACGTGGGGTTCGAACCCACGACACTTGGCGCAGTAGAGAGCGGCGTGGCGACCGCTTAAACCACTAGGCCAACCGTGCAGTCAGTCAGCTTTAAAGTATCTGAGTACAAAATTTCATCTAAATCGGTGCAGTGGTTTTTGAGTTTATCGCGAATAGACAATGAGACAGACGTGGACTTTATTTTATGGTAGTGACAAACTAAACAGGCTTTCCCCGAGCCGAATCAAACTCCGGTTAGCGTTGCACGGCGTGTATTGATGGTAACAGTAGCAGGTATATATAGTATTAACACAAAGTGGTCACGTACAAGTGACTCTTTAATGTTGACGCTAATCTACGAGACGTACGCACAAATGCTATACAATGAGTTTTGTGTATTCTGGTATTCACGATCGAAAAAGACTACGGGAAGCGTTGTTGGTTCTATGGCGCCAAAGAGAGTGTGTAAAAATTAAACTGTCAAAGTCAGATTTTGACAGCTATGTTTTGTGGTGCGTTCGGAAATCAAATGCTCCGAACGCCACACATAATCATCTTCCGAGCCTTTATTCCCAAGTTTATTTTGGGGTCGGCTACTAGTTCAACCGGTTTTACCTGAATTTCAGTTTTTCTACGGAGCGACTAGCATCGGACCTCCGCAACCCTAAGGGAGAACTGAAATTCGAAGATTGAACTAGTTGTCAGTATATTTGAGGGCACTGACTTCCCAATAACGATTGCCATATATGTTCATGACAATCGGGACCGACGGCTTTACGTGCTCTCCGAGGCACGGGCGTGAATCACCGCCAAACTTCCAAACTCCGGGTTGGTATTAGGAATTTCCTAAGAAAAACCCAAAAACACTTTATGGCCCGCCCCGGGATTTGAACCCGAGACCTCTTGATTAGCAGTCGCATACGCTAGCTAATAGACCAACGAGGCAGTTATATGTATATGTTGTATATGAACTCCACACATGTACATACATAAATACAAATATGTGTTATTAATTTGTTACAGTCCAGCCAACTTACGCCGACGCACTTACATTCAATCCCTTTCCTCTTTCCTATCACATGATCTTCACTTGGGCTTACCGTGCAGCAGAATCTGTATCAGTACCCTTTATTCTTGTGTCATTAATTTTGTTGCATTAAATTCAGGTTTACCCGAGAAAGAAAGTGCCCGAGTGTCGTGATAGTCCTTTATTTTCTTATTAAAAAAGTTATTACCTACCTTAATTAGTTTCATTTACTTGCATGGATTAATAGTCATGTATGTTTCTGGTAAACTGCGCTATGTATTGCTTTTGATAATGAGTTTTTCGAATATAGGTTTAGGAAAATAGGATTTCTTAAGACTACATTATAATTACGTTAAAGGTGTTATTATATTGCATAAATTTGCCATAAAAACGTTTTTCAGGTAAAATATGTCCCTGAAATAGGTAGATTTCATTTAGATATAGTACAGAACATGATAATTATACATACATTTAACATTTAAATATGCAATGATTATACATATTTCGACAAAATAGGCAAGAAAACATGTCTGATTAAGTTTTCGCCTTTTAACAAAAGCTAAGCAGTCAAGAAAAACTTGAAAATACATCATAATTCTATAACTGTCTTTTATATCCTTTAAATACTAGCTATACCGTGTCCGTATAGTGACGGATTAAGAATACAGAGTGTCACCACCCCTAATCATCCCGCGGTTGTCGTAAAAGGCGACTAAGGGATAAACTACGCAAGACAACATCAATGCAAAGAGAAGGAAAACTTGAAACGAACCCTATACCAACCCGTCTGACCAGCGTGGTATAGTAGGCCACAACCTCCTTTTCAAGGAGAGGCCTATGTCCAGAAGTAGACTGTTAAAGGCTGTTAATGATGATGATGATTTTGGACATCTTACACATCTTACACACAATGCCATCTAGTCCCAAACTAAGCAGCGTGTATGTCGGATATTTAAATAACTATCTGTGTACCAAATTTGATTTCAATCGGTCTAGTAGTTTTGATGTGAAAGCCAGACAGACAGACAGATATAGTTTCCGCCTTGGTAACGCTGTGGTTGGCATATGCGGCTGTTGATCTAGATGTCTCGGGTCCGATTCCCGGGTCGGACCAATTGTTTGTGCAAACTATCCGCCAATACTTGTTTCAGAGTTTGATGTATTCTATGTATAATATGAAGGTAAAAAAAAACATTTTAATGTATTTATATCAGTTTTCTAGTACCCATAATACAAGTTCTGCTTAGTTTAGGTCTAAAATATAGAGTTAGGATTTTTTTATTGCGTATTTAGTAGTTATGATCTAACTGTGGTATTTTCTTAGTGGTCTACAATAAAGAATTACAGTACCCATTGAATCGGAACTAGAACGAAATATTACTCAACTATATTATTCAACAGTAGGAAGTTCTGTTGCAACTGTGTAATCTTAACTACTTGTTCCTGAAACTGCCATTACTACTTTATCCATTAGATTTTCCAAATTATAAAGTGAGAAGCTGAACTGTACTATAAAGACGATGTCATCACATATAGGCTTCTGGTTAGTTACATGTACTTCGAACTAGCCGGGGGCAAAATTCATAAGAAAAAACCGCAAAGTGCATAGGAACTGGGCAAACTATTTGATTTAGCTTCCTGAAGGAATTTCATAACAATAATATAATTATAAAAAATGGTACTCTTAGACGAAAATTGTTCTGCAAATTATGTTGATTCGGTTTTACTGACATATTTTTCTTAAATATGTTATACAAAAATAAATATTGTAAAATTGTCAAAATCAGGTATTTACAAAACTCATATTCTGTGGAAAATGGTGTAGTAGTAATAAAAATAAACATTATTTCGATCATCTTAAACACAACGCCATCTAGTCTCAAACTAAGCAAAGCTTGTATTATGTAACTGATATAAATACATAAACATGCATATTATACATAGAAAAGACATAAACATTTGGTCCGACCCGGGAATCAAACCCGAGACCTCAAGCACAGCAGTCAGTGAGTTCAATAACTTTAAGAATGCGAAGACTGACTGAAAACCTCGCTGAACAGCTTACTTTTACGACGCTGCTCATAAGCATGCAGTGCTATTTGTAAGCAAATTATCATTTAAAACGACTCCTCAAGCACAACACTATGCCATCAAGGCAGTCATAACACTTAAAGGAACCCTTTATTTTTACATCTACTCCATGTCTACTCCAAACTTGTATGGTAGTAAAGCCACGCTGATTTCAGCACGAATGGGCAGGCTCGGCCGGGGCAGAAGACCATCCTAATAATGACAGTATTCTTGCTGTCGTATTTCGTTGGCAAGTGTGAGACCGGAGGCCCAATAATTCTGCATCATTCAACTGGCTTTAGGAGGCCGGGAGAATGATGCAGAATTTTCTAACCAGGCCGCCATGGTATGGGTCACTCACAATGAGGATGGTGGCCCCTACTCCTGGATTCTACTCATGCTTTCCATCAGGCAGAGTAGAGTCACTTTGGCAGGCTTACATGAAAAAAAAGGTCGAGAAATTCTTATTCTCATGATCAATATATCTTAGGATAAATAGTGTACTCATTACTTCTCTGCCAGTAGCTAACACTACATTAGTTTAGCGAAGCTTCCAACTACGACTTTCAAGTATCAAAGACAATAAGCTTCCATTATATACAAACACCAGTAGTAAGCTACTTGCAGCATTCCCATATAGAATGGAATATCGTAAAGGTATACTTGTTATGGTAACTATAGTTTGGTATTGTGAGGCAGTGTTAGACTTCCAGAGCGTAGGGCCGTCACAATCAAAATATTTATATCATGTTTGACGTTTATTTTCTGAGTTATTATGTGGGTATTCCTACAAAGAGTGTTAAGCATTGTGACGTCATCTTGATATGTGCTATCTCATCGTTATCATCGTTTACAGCTTCTGATAGAATCTCTCCTTAGGAAGGAGATTTTGGTATACTAATACTGCCTGGATAAACGAATTTGTTTCAAATTTTCCTGCCTTTTGCAGTGCGTTCAATGCAGCATGGAGACCCACACCATGGCGGCTGGTAGTGAGATGATTGGGCCTCCGGTCTCACACTCACTTAAGAAAGACGACAGCATGAATGCTGTCATTTCAGGTTGGTCTTCTGTGTGAGGGTAGTACTGCCCCGACCGAACCGGCCCATTCGTACTTTAATCAGCGTGGCTGATTGCGCGCGTATGGCATTTTATGATGACATATTGACAAGAATTAGGGAGAAAGAGATTAATGCTTCAACAACCCCATCAACTCGGTTAAAAGAAAACAAAGATTGATGTAAGATTCTGATTTGTACTCGTACATATTACTAGCATATTGCCGCAGCTCCGCTCGCGTCCTAGGAGTGTGAAAAAAAGATGTTACTACCCCATATGCTCACAAAATTTCATACAAATTGTCCAGCCATTTTGGAGGAATTTAGTAACTCACATTGTGACATGAGAATTTTATGATTAATACTAGCCCGTGGCTCTGCTCGCGTTCTAGGGGTATGAAAAATAGATGTTGGCCGATACTCAGACCTACCCGATATGCACACAAATCGGTCCAGGTATTTCGGAGAAGTATATTAACTAACATTGTGAGTATGGTGACACTTTTTTTTTAAGATTATATTTTTGATAGTAAATATACGTACTATACATATTTTATGTATCGTCAAGTATCAAGTCAATTCAATATAAATAAAGAATTCAAAACACAAACTATTAGTTGCCAGCCCTATTTCAAACAATCGCGGTGACAATGATTGTCGGTCCGTCTCACAGACAAGGGTCCAACACAATACTACAGTGGACTATTGATTTAACACACTTTTGAACACCTCCATATATATGTGGCGGGAACCACGCCTGCTGTTAGCTATAGGGTACATCATTTATGAATTATGAACTGAATATTATACAGACGATGAATTTTAAGTCAATCCATTTTGATACAGAAGGGATATCAATGAGGATGTACAATCTGCAGACTCTGACAACATTTTTTAATAACTTCATAGTTCATAGAAGGAACAGGAGAGGAACCTCGGAGAGCACGTTAAGCCGTCGGCCCCGGTTGTTATGAACATCTATGGCAGTCGTTATTGGTGATTAGTGTCCTTGAATATACTGACAACTAGGATTCTTCTTCTTCTTCGAATTCCAATTTGCAGAGTTGCGGAGGTCCGATACTAGTCGCTTAGTGTAAAAACGTAAATTCACATAAAACCGGTTGAACTAGTAGCCGATCCCAAATAGTCTTGGGAATAATAAAGATTAAGAAAAAGAAGGCAGAAGATAAAGTTTTGTCATATATTCTATTAGATTTGTTGCTTTATTTGGAGCAAAACTCTAACTCAATTATTTTTGCTATTATGGTTTTGAACACAAACGAGTGGCCGAATCTTTTCATGGTAAGTAACGATCACCGTCCACAGACATCTGTAACTGCAACTACATTCTGTTTTAATTATTTTGTAAAATTGTTTAATCTATCATTGTCATCGTCATTATCTACAACAAAAATTGATGGAAACAAAAGAGTAGGTTAAAAATTATACCGTTATAATGGCCGGCTTGGTCCTCCCTTTACTTTTAAAATGACCAATTTATATTCAAATCGATAATTTTTAATGTGAATTGGTCTCAGTCGATAAGCCAATGGCTCACTGTGGGTTACAAATTTACATAAAAATGAGTTTTAATTAAAAGTGTCACGAAGGTTGATCGATTAATGACCGAAATTCTACAAGCAGATATTGTTTGGTACACTCCTGTGTAATAAAAAAAAAGACTTCAAACATACTCGTACCTACCCATGTATCTCTTTCTATTTCATTCATAGGTAGTAGAGTTGCGCTGATTTCAACACAAACTTGTTATAAATAGTATAAAACCTAAAGTAAAGAGTTATAAATCCCTACTAGTCCCTACTAATATTATAAATGCGAAAGTAACTCTGTCTGTCTGTCTGTTACGCTTTCACGCCTAAACCACTGAACGATTTTGATGAAATTTGGTATGAAGATAGAACGGAACTTGAGAAAGGACATAGGCTACTTTTTACCGCGATAACCGACATACACGAGGGCAGAGCCGCGGGCGAAAGCTAGTTAATAATAAATTTCTTAAACGTGAATTGATTAAAATTTAGACAGAACAGAAGCGTTCATTAGTGGCATAGAAATTCATAGAATGGACCTTAAAAAATAATGTCTCCAAGTCTATGCTTTTCATTTAGGAATCGAACCCATGACCTCTAACTTTGCAGTCAAGATCATTACTCTCTGGTAATAAAGTAACACTTTTAATAGCAATGACGTTACAATTAATAAGCTACTTGTTAAAATCTTTACTTACTAATATTATAGACTGGAAAGTTTATGTATGTTTGATGCTCTTTCACGCAAAAACTACTTAACGAATTTCAATGAAACTTTACAATAATATAGCTATTGGAATAACGCATAGGCTACTTTTTATTGCAATACATGCGGGCGGAGCCACAGGCGAAAGCTAGTAATAAACTAATTTGAAATTAAATAAATACGCCTACCCATATTGACTTCGCAACTAAATGCTCAACGAAATAAATCAGAAACTGGAGTGGATAATATTAAAGTGTGTGCTCTGTAGTCTCGTGTTACTTGTGGAATCAATTAAGCCTCCGTACCTCTAGGGGTGAGGGTTCATTATAACAGGACACTCTCTATACATGGAGGGCTCGACTATAATGGTGTCAGAAGTATGATAAGGAATACTATTAAGTTTTTTGCGTGGTGAACTGGATTCGATGACTATTATAAACTATACTCAAACTATGATAAAGAAATCGCTTTTTTAAACGAGGTTTCACTTGTATATATTTGGGGTATTTTAGTAAAAAATACAGTGTGACATAGGTTTTTTCCTCAGATTCTAGAACCTATAAAAACCTTTAGTTCTTACGAACGCTGGTATATCTTTCCTAAATTTCATTAGTTTAGCTTCTTATATTTTTTTATTATAACCTGCAAGACTTTACAGTTAGTTTTGGATTTATAACTGTGGAACTAAAATATTTACGCATTGTTAGAAGCTAGTAATAAACAAATATTTTTTCAAGATGAATTGTTGTTCTTTATATATATGAAGGCTATATCAATATAAGGTATACTATATACGTGAAGCTAAAACTTTGTAAAAGTTTGTAAACAGAAGTGACACAAGCACAAGACACTGAAGATGCACTCAGTAGTTACACTCACTCAATGTTCAGGTTCTGAAGGAAGCGACTTTCCTTTAAAGAAGAGGTTAATAAGGTAAATAATGTATATATATATGTGAGTATTAGGAAACTCTAAATGTACACCGCTAACTACAATTACCTTTAAGTATAGTCCATTTTAAGGTTACCTGGAAGAAATCGCAGACTGCGATAAGGCCGCCCATTGTACCACTGTTTTTATTTGATTGAAACCTACGATGTATCTTTTGTATTATGGTGTGCAATAAAGAGTATCTATCTATCTATTTAAATAAATACAAAATATGATTTGTCGTGTGTGAACAGCATTGATTCAAAAACTTGATTTTGAACTTTTAAGAACTTGATCGCATAAACACTTTTAATAAATTGATATGTATATGATACCACTGTAGCAAGAACATCAGCAACATTGTTTTACACATTCTGTTTTTAATCAAACACAAGCTCACGTTTACCCGAGCTGCTAGGAGATACGAGACAAATCTATTTAGTTATTGTCACATTGTATTAGAAGATATTCGCTTATATTGCAAGAACAAGATTCACTCTTGTGTATCTTGTTCTTGCAATATAAGCTATAAGTATATTTCTCTATTTATTTTTGTTATAATTAAGATGAATTATTTTTTCCATTTCAGTTTAATTTATATCTATGAAAACAACATATTATAGGGTAAAGTTCTTGAAATGTTAGACCCGTTCAACTGCTTGTGAGAGTTATCAGTATAATGGGTGAAATAATTTTAGCTTTAGATATGCAATTTTTTATTTTATTTTTACTTTCTAATTGATATAAAGAAACTGCTACTATTACGGTAAGAAGTTGGAAAACAGTGGCTTGAGTGGATTAGGATCTTTATATCAAATTTTTATTTCACCTTGAGGGTCTTTTAACTTTGGTGGTGGTGGACTTCATCTGTCTAGGTTCTATCAAGCTAAAATAATAATATAAGAGTAAAGAGTTAATAGCAATTGTAGAATTAGATTTGATCAATAACCTTATATATATAGTCAATAACCCATAAGTTCGCTATAGTTTGGTATTAGTTATTAGTGGTTAATTGATTTTATTATTAGGTTAGATCTAGTGATATATACTCGTATCAGGGTAATCCCTATTAGGACCTTACTTTAAATAACCTTATATTCATCTATGCTCCAAGACCAAATGCTTCCAGTTATGTAATTTAAAATTACATATTTCTATTAACTAATGGCGAAACGCCTGTAATTTCCTACCAAATGTTAACCTCATCAACTTTGAAACTTTGTTGGTATTTTACAATTTAAGTTTGGAACAATGTAAATGACTTCTACCCACGTGCTTCCCGAAGTTTGTCAGCCAAGTTACCTCAATTTCTTAGGTTGAAATTCACAAAGAAAAGTCCACTGCAAATTCAATTTATTTCGAGACACATCTAACTTGCTTCGGTGTAATAACATCACAGAGATACAAGATTTGTATTTTTGTAGAAGCAAAGATTTTTTAGTGCTGTATATGTTTTATTTAAATATTTTTATGTATTCAACAAATGTTAAAGGAATCTTAAAAATATCACAGAAAACCTCAGACATCTGAGCAGAAAACCAATTTGAAAACAATGTTCTAAATTTATACTTTTTTTTCTAAATAATAAATAAAATATATAAATAATTAAATATTTCGTACATCTTACACACAACATCGTCTAGTCTCAAACTAAGCAGAGCTTGTATTATGGGTACTAGACAACTGATATAAAGGCATAAACGCACTTTTTTTTTATAAATACATACATACTTTATATAGAAAACACCCAAAACTCCGAAACAAATATTTACGGATCACACAAACATTTGGGCCGACCCGGGAATCGAACCCAAGTCCTATTGATCAGCAGTCGCATACGTCTACCACCGACAAGCGAGCAGTCGATTCTTGTCTATTCTTATTTCTTGCATGTTACCATTAAATCATCGTCAAACCTTCAACACGGATCTTGTAAGCACAAACTAATAAGCTTCACTAAAATATGCTGATCAGTATCTTTTTTTTTTTATACATAAGCCATCCAAAGTGACTCTACCCTGCCTGATGGAAAGCATGAGCAGAATCCAAGAGTGGGGGCCACCACACTTGCTGCGAATGCAGACAATAATGTATGGTGGCCCACACTATGGCGGCTTAGTGAGATGCTTTTTCACGCCCCGCTTAAAGGACCCGGGATCATAGTGGGAAGGAAACACGTATCATACGCAACAGCCTGGTTTCATCATAATCTTAACAGTTCCAAGGTTATAATGTATTGTCATTTAAAACACTATAATTAAAATTCCATTAAAATACGACAACAGTACGTAAAAAGTAAAAATCTGCCAAGTGTGTGTCACACCACGCATAGAATAGGGTTCCTCAGTCACCAATAATGGATTTAAAATCGTATCCAATAGATAATTGTTATGTTTACGTAATAATGCGTTAATTTTGTATGACGTTTTCCAAGGAAGCGCATTTTACAAGTTAAGCCTCTAGTACTCCTGAACTAACAAAGTCATCAAAGCCGTTATAGCTCTCCTTTAAAGTTAATTATATGGACCACCATCACGAATTTTTCCAGATTTTTTGAGACAGCCGTTTAGCTTTTGGCGAGGGGGGGGACGACGCATTTTTATACTTAATGTATAGTGTCCTTCAAAGTGGAATTTCTCGCGAACAGATACCTAAATCAAATAATCGTCTTAGGAACCCATTATTTTTTATAAATGATCTATATTCTAATGCTCCCCAAGCGATGGGGTAGCCGCGAGAAAGAAAAAATAACCACACTTTACGTGTAGGGGAGGTACCCCAAATATGAATAGTTTTCATAGCATTTTGTCGACGTAATTACAACACATATTCATGCAAAGTTTCATCTTTCTAGCCCTTACCGTTTGGACGGTAAGTCGAGGACGGACGGACAGACGGACATGACGAATCTCTTATAAATTCGTCATGTCCGTCTGCCCGTCCGGTTCCGAGTCATAAACTTCGGAACCCTAAAAAGTTCCCTAGAAACTGCTTGTTCTCTAGGGAGTCATAAACCCTAAAAAGTATGAGTGAAAAATTCCCCAAGGAAGTAATCTATTACCTTCTTAGAATGTAGATATTTGTTACTTGCAATGCATGCTTATAGTATTAAGTTTCGTCAAACAATTTGTTTTCTGTTCTAATATCAAAAAAAGAGCCAATAAATAAATCTGTAAGAAAACTACGAAGTTTCCAGGGTTTGGTTTCAAAATATTTACTTTAAAGTACTGTGTGAATTGTTTATGAAATAGTCCTTGCGTCGAGACAGATGCTAAGTAGACTTTGATGGGCGGTCGCTAATGGTGGTTAGGATCTGAGATAAAAGAGCGAAGCGATTGAACTTTAAGTATGATATTTTATTACACTTCCTTTTTATAAAAAATATTTTTTACATCTCTAATGTTCGGTAAGTAGGTTCTTATTACCTCCAAATGGGGCTTGTAGGTGACTTATTAGCGCTCTAGGGTAATAATGTAGCTAGAAAAGCCCTAGGGCAGTAAGTAATTAAAAAAAAAACACTTCTTCCTTTCAAAAAGTTCGCGTACATCTAACCATCATACTGGCAAAGATATCATGCATTGAGCCCAATGACCAAAGAGGTCGCTTTGCTATTCAGCCTTGTCTTCGTGTGAGTCATGTCATCAATTTTAAATATCGAACGGCGAAGCTCAATTTCATTCTTGAAGAAAACAACTAAAAATTCTTTACATATTTCTTTTTAATGAAAAGAGGCGGGAATAGAAAACTTAATTTAAATATTGTTTTTTTTTTGGATTTTTTCATAATTACGTGCTAATTAGGAAAAAACATGAGTTCTTCAAGTGGTGAAGATATAAGCTGCACTCCCGATTCAATGAAAATGGAAGCTGAAGATAAAATGTTATATTCTTATTATGCCGGTTTTTTTCTACTTACCTCACAATCGAGATGTAAAGCAGAATAGTTAGCTCGGGTGTAAGCGCCAATTGCCTCGCTGCGCTCGTGCGCCTAAATATCTCGGGCTGCAATTGATGCCTTACAGCCCTTGGCTACTAATCTACTATTATTTCGCAATTAATTCATCTGTACATCTATACTAATAAAGAAAATTGAAATTTTTGTATGTAATATCAACTGAACAGTTTTTACTATATGCATGAAAGTACATATATACGTTAATTATGTCAAAAAAGTTTTTCGAAGTTTTGATTGTCTATTTATTTGTTCAATCGGTCTGTCTGTTTGTTCCGGCTAATCTCTGAAATGGTTGAACCAATTTTGACGGGATTTTCAGTGACGCTTAAATAACAAAAAAAAACCCAGACTCAGAATAACAATTTGAGAATCACACAAAGTATTATCCCGTGTAGGATTTGAATCCACAACACTTGGCGCAGAAGGAATCAGCGTGGCGACCGCTTAAACCACTAGACTAACCGTGCAGTCAATTATTGTGCGTCTTATTTCTGTTCCATCATTTATACAGCTTTTTCTTGGTCAAATTATACAATTATTGAAGCCGTAAACATCTATCACATATTGTTCAGTAATCTCAAACCGCCCCCGTCCGATACCTAGAACACAATACTTCCATCGGCTGCCACTCATTATTACCGCGTTCAGAGTCTGCACATCTTAAAGGAAATACTTGGAAACTCATCACACAAATTGGAACAGTCAGACTTTGTTCTTGTTGAAGGTTGGTACACTTTGCTAGTGGAAAGTTCGTGGAAGTACATTAGTAGTAATACTGTTCAACTTAATTTCTTCTATGTGTGCTGTTATGATATTGTCTCTTAATTTATTTATTTTTTTTTTAAAAAGACAACTCCCGCATTAAGAATATAAATTCCTGTGTCGCGGGGGGCTTTACAAACATACATGAAACGGACACAAAAACACCCAGACTCAGAACAACAAATTGTGAATCACACAAAGTGTTGCCCTACGTGGGATTGGAACCCCCGACACTTGGCGTAGTAGGAAGCGGCGTGGCGACCGCTTAAGCCACTAGGCCAACCGTGCAGTCGTTTAGACTTCATCTTTAGACTGAATTGTTGGTCTAGTGGTTAGCGTATACGGCTGCTGATCAAGAGGTCTCGGGTTCGATTCCCGGGTCCGACTAAAAATTTGTGTGATCCGCAAAATATTTTTTCAGAGTTTGGGTGTTTTCTATGTATAATATGTATGTATTTACAAAAAATGGTATGTTTATGTATTTATATTAGTTGTCTAGTACCCGAAATACAAGCTCTGTTTAGTTTGGACTTGTGTGTAAAAGATATCCGATATATATCTTTTTGTGGTAGGTAGGTGATCCTTCTGTTCTTCAATAATTTTAGCATAGTTTTTTATTTTCATCAAAACACTACCTACTATAATCTGTTCCGTATATCTTAGGTCAAAGATATCTTGAGATAGTTTTTTGTTTTTTGGATAACGGTCCCCATTTCATCTTATCCACATTTTTTATCATTATAACAACGACTTGAAGACTAGAAGACTTTACAATAGAAGGCGTTAATTTCTTGACATTGGCAGAAATAGCTGATATTATTCGGCTGGTTGCCATCTCATCAAAAGAAGAAGAAGAAAAACCTTTTATGATTGTGTTCTGTATATTTTATAGCAATTACATGATTATTATTTTATATAATCAGTCTCAAAAATGTGTGAGAGAGACACGAATAGTCTGAAAGAGGAATAACTTCTGAAAACTTTAGCTTGGCAGTTTTGTTTATTAAGTATTCAAATTAAGCTGATCAATAAATTCGCCACGATTTACGATGAAGAGTATTTTTATGGAAACGTTGAACGTGAGATTAATTTTTTTAGCTGTTTATTTCTGAATTTCTTTTAAAAGTTGTTTGATCATTTCTTTGTGATTTTGTTTAAAAGCCTTTGTTCTTGATCTTATTTAAGTTGGAAATCATTCGTCACATTACAAATACTTGCAATCTTTGCTATAGCTGCCCATCTGAGAGTATCAGAGAGAGCAAGAGAAGGATAACACATTTATCTTAAATATCTTCGTCCAATCAAGTTAAAGGGACTGAACTACCAGAAGAACACAAAAAATGAACACGCGCAAACCTGAACATAGCTTAATTCATTTATTATATTATTTAACACGACTCTGTGCTATATTTCTAGATTTCTATTATGTGTTATATTAAACAGAAATATTTTAGATAATTTTAAAATTAAAACTTATTGTACAGAGCACATTGTCCCGCTCAAAATTTTTGTCTCTAAAATACGTTGCAAATTTGCAAAAAGACACCAACGTTCCAACATAGATATATAAAAACCCAAACATAATATCATATCCTACTAATATATCCTACTAATCCTACTAATATTATAAATGCGAAAGTGAGTATGTATGTGTGTTTGTTGCTTTTTCACGCAAAAACTACTGAACGGATTTGGATGAAACTTTTCAGTAATATAGCTTATATTTAAATATCAAAATAACACATACGCTACTTTTTACTGCAATAATCGAGATAAACGGGCGAAAACTAGGTGAATAAACAAATACATGAAATCGTAGATGTCGAAATGTATCACTGTTTATCTCCTGTCAAAACTTCACACGTTGCTATGCATAACAAACTTGCATGCAACCATAATGATACGCGGGTAACACCGCGGGGCGCAGCTAGTGAGACATAATTCAGAATTCAATCAGACGTCAGACAACTTTAATAACTTATACATACAAAATTTCAGTCTACATAACCCGAGTTCATCCGAAATGATAGAGACATCGTCTGTCCGGCAGTGAGAACACCATAAAAGCAGAATCCAATACCAGTAGTGATCCGTACAGATTTCGCGAGAACGAATATTATGATGGAGCATGTACTTGCAGACACGGCTAATGTTTGTTTTCTGATTGATTGCTAGGAGAATTTTACTTAACTGTATTTATTTTGTTACTATTGTGTAGATTTGTTTTTAATTCACTCAACGTGTTTATATTTGACTGCCTTGTTGGTCTAGTGGTTAGCGTATGCGGCTGCTGATCAAGAGGTCTCGGGTTCGATTTCCGGGTCGGACTAAATATTTGTGTCATCCACAAAAATTTGTTTCGGAGTCTGGGTGTTTTCTATGTATAATATGTATGTATTTACAAAAAAAAAGTATGTTTATGTATTTGTATCAGTTGTTTAGTACCCATAATACAAGTTCTGCTTAGTTTGGGACTAGATGACGTTGTGTGTAATTGTCCGAAAATATTTATTTATTTATTTATTCAGTGTTAGAACAATTTTTAAAAATTTCTATCGCGATTATATTTATTGTATTTATTTATTGTCTTTATTGTTTACAGAAAATAGTACAAAAGAAAATAAACATATGCGTTACAAAAATATATGTACGAGTATGTGTACAACAATTGGCGGTCTATAGCTCATGGCGATTTCTTCCAGACAACCATATATAATATAATATTTCAGAACAAACAAACAAACATCAGAACAATTTCGAAGGAATAAAACTACTTCAACTGGCCTATTACTAGACATGTGTAACTATATTAAAAAATCATCTATTCGGAATGAGTTCAGATAAGTTCTTTATCTTATCAGCTATATGTCAGTGAATGTCTCTCCAAAATCAGCTTAGCCACTTCAAAAATTGACTGGACTGAACTTTCCGATAGAAAAACAAAAATTTTAAAAAATATGTATGTAAGTATGTACCATTTATACTTTACTATATATTTAGTGAAAAGTTGTAATTAATAAGAAACAAACAAACATTTCACTTTTATTTATTTGTATAAAAGATGTATAGAACAGATATTTTATATTAATTTTTTTTGATCATAAGGGCGTCGCATTAATGAAAAAAAAAATACCTACATATAAATAAACATTTAAAAACTGTTAAATAAATAAACATTATATAAGTGACACAATAGAAGAAAAAAAAACTTTATAATATGTAAGTTCGATTGCAGTACAATGTGCCCGCAATGCAGCAAAGTGGAGAGACATCGCAAGACGTGCGCAATCAAATTGAGCGGCGACAACGAGTCGCCACACTGCCTATCAACTACCACGACCACTCTGTCAAGAGTGTTCGACTAAGAACCTTATAGACCTTTAGGTTTCACACTTCAGTGACTAAGAAGATCATTAAATTCATTACGACGACGACTTGAAAACTAGAAGACATTAATTACTTGACATAGGCAGAAGAATTCGGCTGGTTGCCATTTTATTAAAAGAAAAAGAAGAAGTTCGATTGTTTCAAAACGTTGTCAATAGTCATCATCAACAGCCTTTAACGGTCCACTGCTGGACATAGGCCTCTCCTTAGAAGGAAATTTTGGCCTACTATACCACGCTGGCCAGATGGGTTGGTATAGGGTTGGTTTCAAGTTTTCCTTCTCTCTGCATTGATATTGTCTTAGTCGCCTTTTACGACACCCGCGGGATGAATAGGGGTGGTGACACTCTGTATTCTTAATCCGTCACCACACGGACCAAATAATAAAATCTATAAAATCGCATCTGTTAGCCAGCTTGCTCTGTGGGTGTGATAGAGAAGCAATATCAAACGTATTGCGGCGGTGGCTCTCGTGAAGAAGCGTGCTGCCGACGAGCTCTTGGAATCACTGGAATTTATTACTTTCCTATCATTCGGATATAATATATTTTACATTTGGCACATCTACTATGTTTTGCAAACAAGTTTTAGTTGTAGATATATTGACTTATAATGATCAGAGTCCTTTAATTAGGTATAGTATTGTTTAGTATATTCTGAATCCCGTGGTGTACCCGTGTGCATGTATTGAAGTCGTTGTGAATCACGAGTAATGCTGCAGAGCAAAGCTAGGCTAAAAAAAATTGTCTAAGTTACTCTGTCATCGTATATCTGCTAATAAAAAAAAAACCATCAAAATCAGTCCAGCATCCAGCAGCAGACAGAGATTTTTTTAAATATATAACTAAAGTATCTCTTCCGTTACCATAAAACCGTAAAGAATAGTCGACTCCTGAACAAGCGAAGGTGGGAACTCAACGAATACCCGTGGCAGTCCAAGGTAAGTGCTTGCATTATACTTTTCGACGGGTTATGTCGAGTTATTGAACAGCGAAATTACACGAATACGTATTTGTCCCAGTGTGATGTTAAAGCCATCCTGATATCGGCTGGATGCGTACGCCACAGTATCTTTTCTCTTCTAATATAAAACTCTCGTGTCACAATGTTCGTTCCCATACTCCTCCGAAGTCCGTAGGTCTGAGAATCAGTCAACATCTGTTTCTTAGTAATTATATATCTTCTAGTAATTATATACTTTCATAAGACTAAATTAAAATTTATGAAATTTATAAATTTAAAATTTGGCTCATACGCCTCAAAGCGGCCAAGTGCGAGTCGGACTCGCCCATGAAGGGTTCCGTATCAGCAAGTAACATCATATAAAAGTTCTTGTAGTTCGTTGTAACTTTCATCGATGTTTTTATACTAGTGTATTGATTGGATGAAAGGTAAATTGCGTGTTACGATTTATGACGTATTAAAAAAAAAACTTCTCACTAGATCTCGTTCAAACCAATTTTCGTTGGTAGTTTGCATGGTAATGTACAACATATATATTTTTTAGTTTTATCACTCTCTTATTTTAGAAGTTACAGGGGGGGGGGGCACACATTTTTCCACTTTGGAAGTGTCTCTCGCGCAAACTATTCAGTTTAGAAAAAAATGATATTAGAAACCTCAACATCATTTTTGAACACCTATCCATAGACCCCACACGTATAGGTTGGATGAAAAAAAAATTTTTGAGTTTCAGTTCCAAGTATGGGGACACCCAAAATGTATTGTTTTTTTTAAATTTTTTTTGTAAAAATCCTAATGCGGTCCACAGAATACATCTTCTGACCAAATTTCAACAGTATGGCTCTTATAGTTTCGGAAATAGTTGGCTGTGACATACGGACGGACAGACAAACAGACAGACTTGACGAATCTATAAGGGTTCCGTTTTTTGCCATTTGGCTACGGAACCCTAAAAACGGCTAATTAAACTAGTTGCCGGCGATATAATTATTATATACGATTAATACTCGGTAATTTTTAACTATTGTGCTGTAACTTACTAACTAATGACTGGTACTATTATGTATTCAGTGCTGATGATACTGGTGGTTAAGGCGATCGCCACGCTGTTTTCTACTGAGCCGAATACCATTGGTTTAAATCAAACATGGGACAACACTTTGTGTGTATCACAAATTGTTAATCTGAGTCTGGATGTTCTTTGTGTTCGTTTTATGTATGTTTTGTATTGTCCCCTGCGATACAGGATTTATATTCCTAATGCAGGACTTATCTTTTGAGAAAATAAAAATAATAATTGTTTCTCCTTTTTTGGGATACTTTTAGAAAAAATAAACAAAAATAATTGCTTCTTTTTTTGATTGCTGATAACTGTTAAGTCTCTTTATCTAATATTATACTACCTTGCCTTCAATCATAGCATCACTATTACAAATCTGTCATCAATTTATTCTCCTCATCACATTTTAACTTAACGTGGCAGCATTTCACAAGTTGTCATCTAAGTGATTTTTAATGGTACCAATAATTTTCTTAATGGTCCTTCGAACAGTTTTCCACTTCAGCGATAGTGGAGTATTAAATTATACAGACATTAACAAAGCTAGTTTTTTGCGCATGGGTTTGTCCACGTTATAATTTTAAGATAAATAAATAAATATTTCGGACGGAATATTTCGGTAAGATACACACAACGTCATCTATTCTCAAACTAAGCAGAGTTTGTATTATGGGTACTAGACAACTGATATAAATACATAAACATACTTTTTTTTTTGTAAATACATACATATGATACATAGAAAACACTCAGACTACGAAACAAATATTTGTGGATCTCACAAATATTTGGTCCAAAGATGTTTGGAAGCAAATAATAATTTCAAGATAAGCTATTTTGCTAGACAGACAACTTATGTAAATAATGTGTTGCTTCTTTATAATCTAAAATTAATGTCTTTTTACAAATTCAATTTCGAAACGAATGCAATAAAATTATTTAATCTGTTTGCAAACTTTCGCGACTTTTACACTTACTCATCCCGACACACCCGTGACAATCAGTCTACCCGTGATCACGAGCGGTATAACCTGTTTGAAACGTCGGAAATTAGAAGGTATGTGACCTTCTTAATTTAATCGCGAATAATTCTCGTTTACAGCAAAAAAACATTGTTTGATCTGTTTTAATCTCATACAGAAGTGTTTGAAGTATTTTTTATAAAATTTTAGGAAAATTTAAAATTTCTTTATCTCAAATTTTAGTTACATTACATTGTAGAACTGCAACCACTTTCACCTACGCTTAGTATTAAATAGTTTATCATTTAATCCTAGTGTATTACTTTAAACACACTAATCTTAATATATATATTTTTTTTTTACAAGACAACTCCCGCATTAGGAATATAAATTCCTGTGTCGCGGGGGACTTCACAAACATAAATGAAACGGGCACAAAGAACACCCAGACTCAGAACAACAAATTGTGAATCACACAAAGTGTTATCCTACGTGGGATTTGAACCCACGACACTTGGCGCAGTAGGAAGTATATAATTCTTGTGTGTGTGTATGTCACTGAACTTCTCTCAAACGACTGGACCGATTTTGATGAAATTTTTTGTGTGTGTTCAAGGGGATCTGGGAATGGTTTAGATTCACAATTGGACCCGGTAGGTGGCGCTGCGATCAAGTTCTGGAATTTTAAAGTTGGGCGGTACGAAGTTCGCTGGGTCAACTAGTGTCATATAAACCTATGTAAGTATGTCATGAGTGTTTATCGAGAAAATTCACAATGTGTTAACACATCTTGTATAAAATATGTAATTACATAGTAAGTGTATAGAAACAATCAAACTCCGAAATAAATATTTGCAGATCATTAATCCGTCATCGTGTGGTGACGGATTAAGAGTACAAAGTGTCACCACCCCTATTCATTCCATGGGTGTCCTACGAGGCGACTAGAGGAACAAAATAAGCAACTAACATCACTGCCAAGAGAAGGAAAACTTGAAGCAAACCCTTTACCAACCCGTCTGGCCAGCGTGGTATAGTAGGCCAAAACCTCCTTTCTAAGGAGATGCCTATGTCCAGCAGTGGACTGTTAAAGGCTGTTGATGATGATGATGAGACCATTAAAAAATTTGGTCCGCCCCACGCTACCACTTCGCTAACGAGGCAGTCTGAAAGAAAACTGGTGTCACTCAATTTATAAATACAGTGGAAGACGCTCAATAATTTTCTCCTCATTCCCTATCAAACGCAAAGCTCCAGTTAGTGATCCAATATTTCTCCGTAAAGGTGCCAAGTTGAATCACGTCAACACTAGTCGTGATGCTGGCGGGGATAATTATCTCGGCCAACATAATTGGATCACTGAGGCATTAGTTTCTGAACGTAATGTCCAGTGACATTTTGGGATTATGACTGGATGCCCATTCTTATTACGTCTCAAACTACATTAATTTAATCATGACTTTAAATCAAATTAATTCAAATTATGTTAGGTAGTATTTAACTGTCACAATTATAATTAATATAGTAACTTGGTTCCTTTTATAAATTCATACTTTTCGATCAACTTAAACATAAACCTATTATTATCCACAACCACCATCCAAAGTACCTGGGTATCATCTTGGACAGGTCTCTTACATACAGGAAAAACTGCGAATATCTAAAAAAAAAGGTACACGCCCGTAACAACTTACTCCAGCGACTACGTACCACCAACTGGGGCGCCTCGCCGCGGGTAATGAGGACATCTGGTCTGGCACTGGCATTCTCTGCTGGAGAATTCGCTTGCCCCGTATGGAGCCGATCCGCTCACACAAGGCTAGTGGACGCAGCACTAAACGAAACCTGCCGGATAATTACGGGTTGTCTTAAACCGACCCCGGTTAAGATGCTGTACCCACTGGCCGGAATAGCACCTCCGGCGATTCGGAGGGCTGTGGCGAGTTCAGCGGAGAGGACTAGGATGGAGAATGACCCGCGGCATCCCATGTACGGCTACACCCCACCCCAACAAAGACTAAAGAGCCGCAAAAGTTTTGCACAATGTGTCGGCCCACTGACCTTGGACCCGTCCCAAGCAAGGTGCAAACAGTGGAGAGAGGGGGTGTCCTTGCCGAATCCATTTGTGGCACCGGCTGAGAGCCTTCCGCCTGGAAATAAACTACCGTGGCCAATCTGGAGGTCTTTAAATAGACTTCGGACCCAAGTTGGTCGAAGCAAAGAAGACCTGTTTAGGTGGGGATTTTCGGCCGGTGATGATCTCAACTGTTTGTGCGGTGCAATCCAAACAATGTCCCATCTTCCATCGTGCCCTGCGTGCCCAGACACCTGCACGCAGGAAGACCTAATGGCTGCCACCGATAACGCCATCAAAGTGGCCGCATTCTGGGCTGAAAAAATATAATTTTCCCGACACGTTACGTTTGCCATCGAAACGCTAAGAAGAAGAAGAACTTAAACATCCTATGTGGAGTTTTAGCCTTGAGTGTTGAGTCACTGGTAAGAAATACAACAACATCGTTTAGGCAGTCAGCACTCTAAGAGTTTGAACAAAAAGTTCCATAAATACCTATGTAAGAAATCCAATATACACAGTTGATGGATTCAAACCAGTAAAATATATTTTCTCAAGTGTCGTTAAAAATGCGCTGATGTTTATTTCAAAGCGTCATTATTGTGTGACTTAGTTGTACCCATATAAATATGTTGTAACAAAATTCTTGAAAGAAAAACCATACAATACTTTTAGCGCGACACTTCAGTCGAACCCGAAATCTCTTTATTCGTAGTTGCACAAGCTAACAGCTAGAATAATAATGTAGATAACTACGTGAAACAAGATCTAATTAAATGAAACCAAGGTTATATAATTGTTATTTATAATAAGAAAAAAGAAAAAAAAGTACTTATATCGTTAATGCACTAAGCGGATTTCGTACTTGCAAACACTTTTAACTCTTTACGTAAATCTTTATCTACGTAGTGCCAAAAGTCACTTTACTCAAAAACCACCAAAGTTGTTTTCTATTCAGACAACATTATTTTCTCTATAATATTACAAAAAACTTATAACAAAACATAAAACTTATAGTGAGCAGTCTATTCTTAAAACAAAGCAAGACTTCAAATCATCTGTCTCAATCCAAATTATGACGTGAACCTTTCTATTCTGTTTACTTCTTTGGTTTTTCCTTCGTCTGCTCCTGCTTTTTCTTAGCTGCAGCTAAGGTCATCAATAGATTCTCTTGAATAATTGCTTCATCTCTTTCTTCTAGTACAAGCTGAAGTTGAGGTGGCCATGTTGCATCTATCATATCATCATCACAAATTAATATTTATTTCATCAATTCATTTATATATTATTGTTCATCATCATTATTTAAATAACTAGATTTACGCCTACATGTTATTTTGATTTTGTGGATTGTTCACCCCTTTGAGGGTGGTATTTTCCAAAACCCTCAAAAAACACACATTGCATGCCGAATTTCTGCGCCCTGTAGATTCGGCTGTGCTTTGTCTGTCAGTCAGTAACGGAACAGTTATATATATATATATATATATGCGTGTTGATAGTGGCGAATTGTTCGTGACATTCTATTTTATGTATATGTCTTATGATATTCTAATATCTAATATTTCTTTTTTTATATGGGCCTACCAAGTGAGTCTTCTCTGCCTAATGGAAAAGCACCTCACTAAGCCACCATGGTGTGGATCACCATGCTGCATTTTATGCACTGACAATGAGGATGGTCGCGCCTTCTGCTGGATTCTACTCATGCTTTCCACTTTTGATAAAATTTATTTAACCTATGTCCCCCAGGCTGTTATTCCTATTAGACATATTGACACCACATTTATTAAAATTCGTTCAGTAGTTTAGGCACTACGCTCATACATACAAACATATATAGGCTACCAAAACTTAATCTCCAATCAAATCAACAATCAATAAAATAGCGCTTAAACAAGACTTAGTTCATAAAATAAAAAAATAAATAAACACGAACTGTTTACGGGATGATGATTGATACTATATAAAACTGGGAAGTACTAATCCAAAGCTTATTTAATAAAAAAAGCGAAGTCATTAAATGCACGAGAATCTTAACACCGACATTTAATTACCTCTTCATATATACAGTGCCATCTATTGATAAGTCGCTAACAAAATAACTCAAACACGTACCGACACTAAGATTATCTAATAATTGACATCTTTCCTTTTGTCTACCGAGAACATGGAGTTCGTTATATTCTTGCAATTCACGCATACGCTGTAACGCTGCATCAATGCGGGCTTGCCTGGCCTGCTTGGCTGCTTCAGCTTTCATCTCAGTTACAAGAACACTAGAAATAAATATTGTGAGATTATGTGAAGGAACTGTACCTACTTTCTTTTCCTCACGTTTCATTATTGAAAAAAAATTCTCATGTGTGTTCATGGACGATTGAGAATTAAAATTGTATTGACACTCCTATCATGTGGTGTTATTGTACGCTAATATTTACTTGCATATTTTCTTGTGTGATATTATAAAATAGCACATTCTAACAATCAATCACCTTATAGTAATTTGCTGGACATAGGTCTCTATAAAATGGCAGCTAAGCAAGAATCAAGTGTACTGTTCTTCAGACACAATAGCAAAAAGCGTTTCATTTGCAGGAAAAACTACAGCAAAACAAAAAATATCTAACCAATCATGCTCAGCTTGTTCTTTTGTACATAATGGCAGGAAATCTAATGGTATAAATTTGTCACGAAGCTGTTCAGGCATCGTCAAGTACTCCATTTCTTCTTCACTTTCCAAAGACATTTCTACCTCTAGAAGAACAGCCAGGAAATACTTTTATTAAGAATGATTATGGAAATGATAACATAATAAATGTTAAATAAATATAAGGTTACAAAAGTAAACATCATCATCATCATCACCAGCCTCTAGCAGTCCACTGCTGGACATAGGCCTCTCCTTGAAAAGGAGGTATTGGCCTACTATACCACGCTGGCCAGACGGGTTGGTATAGGGTTGGTTTCAAGTTTTTCTTCTCTTTGCGTTGATGTTGTCTTGCGTAGTTTATCCCTTAGTCGCCTTTTACGACAACCGCGGGATGAATAGGGGTGGTGACACTCTGTATTCTTAATCCGTCACCATACGATGAATTTTATGATTAATAAAAGTTGGTTGTTAATTGTTGCAATGTTAAAGAGGTATAGAAATAAAATTAAAAGATCTGAATCTTCACACTTACCATCACTTTCAGTAACAGGAGTTGGACCATGAATCTGTTCGGCTTCTTGCTCTTCTGGAAAACATAGTTAAGTTTCTAAATTCTACCAAAAAAGAAAATTGACAATAAATCAAATAAAAAAGTTTTACTAACTTTTTAACTCGTCCAGGTCTTCTCCTTCCATGCCCTCATGCATCAACTAAACAAAAACAATATGATTACTTTGAAAGTTAAGTAAAACTATTGAACTGCTACAGTTATCGTCTATTTCTAAAAAATAAAAGTAAAAGCAAAGGAATTCATTGTAACTCCTGTAATTATTTTAGAAAATATTAGATTGGTTATAAATTTTGTAAAATTGTATTATAAAGGTAAAACATAATTTAAATGTAGTTCTTGAAAAAAAATGAATCTAACTTGAATTTGGACGCAATGATATGTAAAATTTGTTATCCAAACAGTAAATTCATGATTTCATAGACAACTAATATCCTAAGTATTAAAGTTATTGTTATTTTACTCCGAACGTGCGCTCTCTTTTGAGGGCAAAAAAGGAACATCAGGGTTCACAGGTGGAGGCCATCTTCAAACCGCAGGTGAACGCCGGAGTTTCAGGGATTGATTGATTCCTTTCCAGGACGCACTTGGTTCCCCGGCTACCGACAAAACTGCTTACGGTTTTTTGGTCGTTCCGATTCACCGGCCAATGGTATCCGGGGAATTTTTGGACAAACAGACGCAAGTGTCATCTGACATCATGGGGTCGCTTCCTAACAACTACATCATCATCATCAACAGCCTTTAACAGTCCACTGCTGGACATAGGCCTCTCCTTTGAAAGGAGGTTTTAACAACTACTAACAAATTCTCTAACATTTAATATTAATGATAAAGTAATTACGTTAGGTGGCAGCAGAGGTTGCAAAAAAAACCTTTTTTACATAAATTAACTTTAATAAAAATGCAAATTACAATTACTTATTCTAACTTATTACTAAGAGACTATCTAAGTCGGCGATCGACCAAAAAGTGACGACGCTCCTCGATTCCCATGCATGTTGCACCAAGGTGTCGTCTTCGTCACGTTGCGCGATGTCAGCATTTGAATAAAGCGTGTGACCAAGTGTAACCGAGGCCAATGCCTATACTAGCAATAACGCCTGGCTATGCCTGCGTAACAAAGTCATAAATATTGTCAAAAGAACCAACATCAAAATCCACGGATCCTCGTTCTAAATTGCCTAACCCTAACTAGTACCATATTTAGATGTAATTTCCTAATCGTTACAACTTACGTCAAATTGTGTGCTAGGAGTACTTTCAGTAGGTGGTGGCGGTGGTGTTTCCATATGTTCTTCACGAAACAGTTTTCTGTAATTTAAAATATATTTATTAACCAACGTTTGACTTCTTATAAATAAGGCCGTATTAATATGTATTATTTCTTGTTGGGATGGTTAAGCGCAATAAGATGATAAGATGTTTACCAATGTTTTATCCCCTTGAGAGAATTAAAGCGTTTATAGAAAAAAATCTTTGTTATTGACGCTGACCGAACCGTTTTGAAATATGAATTGAGTAACCTATAATATTACAGACTAATAACACTATCACAGAATAAAATGAAAATAAATAAATGCTTATCAAACTTATTTTTCCTGAATGGCAATCGCAACCTCGACATCTAACTTAGTAAAATCGGTAATTACTAAGCCAATAGGCCCACCAAATGAACAACAAATGACCTTATCTCAGCTCCTCTTTTATTCCTTCCAATTTCATTTTCATCCCACGCCCTCACTGCGTTAGCAAATTCCATTTCTCTTTCGTCATCTCTTCTGGCAATTATACCTCCGCCGAGGGCTGAAGAACATTCCAGCTCAACATAAGCATCACCAGGCTGCGGCTGATTAATATTTGGGGCTGCTGGTGGTATCGGCTTATCTTTCGCTGATGTTTTTATCACAACTACCTGAAAAATTTAAACTTTAGGTGCAAATGAATTGCACAAGCAGTTTCCAGGTAACTTTTTATGAAACTGCTTTCAATAAAAATTTACTTAATCTACATTACTTGTCATATCATCAGCTATCTGGTAGTGAAGATCTTATTAGAGTCCATTCTGATGTTCCAGAGATAAGCCTAGACCAAAAATGCAAAGAAACAGACAGACCAGCAGACTGATATACCAACAGATAGACGAAATTGATTCAAATTTTATTTTTGTCGTAATTACAGTGTTAACTTTTCTATGCATTAAGTAAGAAGCTGTTAATTTGAAATTACAAACACACTTTAATATAACTTAGTTCTATAGATCCATCAGTAACTTAACAAATCAATATTTTAGTACAATATCAGAAACACAATGCCCACTTGTTTTTAATTCAAAATTACACAGATTGAATTGAATAAAATGAAAACAAAATTTATTTTAATTTATTAAGAACTTTGTAAGAGAAGCATCTAGTAAATGAAACAATAAAGAAAACAAAGTCATATTTTAGTCAATGATTCTGACGACAACTGTTAAGAGACTTTCTAGAAATGCCAATTAACAAGAAAAACCTCACCCAGAAAATTTCACTTACGATCTAACCACAGATTTCCTCATTGGGTAAAGAAGCTCTTATTGTCACTGATCAATGATCTCACCTTTTCCTTGACGGCAGCTTTTTTCGCACTGTTGTCCAATTTTAACATCTCTTGCGAGTTACGAACTTCATTTACTCTTCTCCATTGCGCGATGGTTAACGGCCATCCATATGGAGTCACTACTCTGTCATAATAATTTAAATACTTAATAGCCACGGTGATTACAGCATGAAAGTGCAGGCTCGACCCGGTCAGTACTACCCTCACACAGAAGACCATCCTAACCTTTAACTACCGACGTGGGGCCTGTGAGGCCGCGGCAGGTTGACACTTTGTTAGATTTATCCCTTCCCCGTGTAGGAGACCTCTGTATTCTTCAGTAGCTGCGAGTTTAGTTGCACCGATGCCATTGAATGTGGTAGAAGTGCCGGCGAACATAATTTTAGTAAGTTATTTCAACTTGAAATTCCGACGCGGCCTCACAGGCCCAACGTCGGTAGTTACGTGACTTTTTTGTTTATGATACGGGCAACGTAAAGTGCCTTATTACAGAAATCTCAAAAGAAAATTGATGTAGCTGGGACTTTAAAGGGTAAACAGTGTTTATGTATAAATAATTCACGCCTTTCCAAAAGACTATGACATAAATCTTTTGGATTCGAATAATGAAACTTTGATTGAGAACTTGATTACAGAAGACTCCAGCGGATCGGAAGAAGAGGACATCGGAAACGAATTTATACCAGAAATTAACGATCACGATACAGGAATCTGATGTATACTGGCATACTGATATATCTGACGATAAGCCCCAAGCACAGGCGAAAATTATTTAGCCGCCGATCAAGACGTTGGCTTAAGATACTTTTTTATAGAATTTTAGTCATAAGTTCAGTCAATGTGTTATATTATATTATATGTTATATAATTATATTATATGATGTACATATGAAACAAAAGACTGATCGTGTATTTATAAAACAATTATCTCAACGATTAGTATTGGAGCATACGATTACGCAGAGAAGGTTAGTCAACCTACATAGCTTCGTATGAGCTTGGCAAGAATACTCGGTTCTGATATGCCAGATACAGTTCAAGATTAAGCCAATGATGAAAAAACAAGAAAAATATGTGCATCTTGTTCACCTATAGCTATATAGAAAATCCATATATCACAGTGCGCTAAGCAAACATGCCCTGATTGTGTGTAACTTTGTTCTTGGACATTTTTTTTATTTGAAGCTTTCTAAATGCTGTTTATTATTTTTCTAGTACATTTAAACCTAAAGTATAAGGGAAGGTACTTTTTGTAGTTACTAAGTTGTGATTTTTTTTTTGAAATTAAAAATTTGTCTGATAGTAATATTTTAGTTAAAAAACGTAGCCAAAGGAATTAAGGTATATAATTACTAAGTTAAGTAAAGTTGATGATTATTTTTATCTTTTTTTTGGCTATAACATCCCAAATTAACAATACAAACTATAATTTGATACATATTTTACATATTTTCCACACTACTCAATGTTATACTTGCGGCCTCTCAGGCCCTACGTCGGTATTAGTGTGACAAAAAATCCACGTCGGTAGTTAAAGGCTAATAATGACAACACTCTTGCTGTTGTATTTCTTTGGTGAGTGTGAGACAAGAGGCCCGATCATTCTGCTGGCTTCCAGAGGCCGGGAGATAGATGCAATAACATCCAACTAAGCCACCATGGTATGGGTCAAGATGCTGTGCATTGCTTACCCTCACAATGTGGATGGTGACTCCTACTCCAGAGTTCTACTCATGCTTTCCATCAGGCAGAGTAGAGTCACTTTGATAGGCTTAAATATAAAAAAACATATATTGTAATGTTACAACATATTTTTGACTATGTGATACATAGAAATAAATAGGAAATTAGATTATACTACTTATTTAGTTCTACCAATGGGGATAGGACCAGCAATCTTCCAAACCGCCGTAGTTTTTTTATTTATAAAAACAATTTACATAGGCAATGCAGAGTGCATTGCGTTTGTGTGTAGGGTTATGAGTTTCTGTTGAAAATAATTTTATTATCTACTTACTCAATGAAGTATTGTTTTGCTCTTGCCTCTGGTTCTCTCATCTGAAATACGACTTAATAATGTAGTACAGCAGCTATAACCGTAATAATAAAAAAAAACTAATGGGTACTGACAGAAAACTTGGTCAAGTACTGGTACCTTTATCGGTAACAGTGCAGCGCTTACGAATCCGTTGTCAAGAGAACAAACGGTTGTTTTTAAGCGACCTGCTGTTAATCTAAATATCTCGCGGTTAATATAGGTTTCAAACTGACGAACTATGATAGGAGCCTCACTAGTTTTTATGATTCAATTTTATTGAAATACAAATGTTGTTTAAATTTTACCTTTAAAGCAGACCTGTTGACTTTTGCACCAGCTCCTTTGTTCTTTTGATTTTTGATTAGAGAGCGTGCACTCTCAAATTTAAAAGCTGGTTTACTCTGTGGAAGAAAATTTTTTGACGATAATTGTTAACAAATGTAACACAGGATGAAACGATCATTGTGTTTTCTTTTCACAAAAACTATCTTATATTTTCAGTTAACTAGTGTTCACATTAAAATCGACTCGTGCTAATCGATCCAAACTGATTGTATTTTAATGTAACTGAAAAATATGTTTAACAAGCTCTTGATGTACCGCTCTATGGATTCAACTTAGAAGCACACATGGGTAAGACGAAGTTGTTACATCTCATCTAAGACAACGAAGCAAATATATGTTTTTGTGGTGGCTGTATAACAAAAAACATACTTCAAAACCATTTGGCGAAGACACCGTACTACGGATTAAATATTAAAGTAGCAGCTACTCGTAAATACCACTTCTTCACGTGTAGTGCTTAGTAATTGTTCGTGATATGGTTTGCTCTAGTACTTACTCCGGTAGTACTTCGCGCTAATTCTGGGAAAGGTTCTAGGCGTATATAAGGCCAGTAGATTTCGCCTTTACCCGAGCAACTGATTAATTCTTGTGATTCCCCATCTGCTGATACTGTCCGCAGAGTAGCAATTATTTCTAACTGAAAATAATATAAATACTTTGAAATTTAAATTTTACCCAATATTTTTTATTTTTCTCAATGAAAGTCACGGAGAAAAAGTTTTTACTTGCAATGCGGAATGCAAATTTTGAACTTTTTATTCTTTTGATATAATAAAAGCACCGACACTTACAAGACCGTGGTTATAGGTTGACTGATGACGTCCAGTGCCGTTAAATCCCATAAATATATATCATTTATAGGTTACTATAAATAATTTTGTATGGAAATCTTTTAATACGTCACATTTTTAAACGCAAGCTGTTGATTAAATACTAGTTCAGTTTAGAAAGTTTTCTTTAACTCACTGTCAACTGTATTATTATGACTTACATCATTCGATGTTGCAGCAGTCCTGAAACTAACAGCCTCATGCCTAGTCACTGATAGTTGAATTCCTCCCAAAATATTTCTTCTATTAGGAATAAATATCTCGTCAATATGCAATTTATTTGCGGGAGATAAAGGCAATTCTGTACATGGATCTTCATTATCGCAGATGTGGAAGTCATCGTTGGTGGTGGAGAAAACTGTGAGTTGCCATTGGACTTCGTAATTGATACCCGCTACTTCATTTAAAGTTCCATGTCCCATAACCGTGTAGCTGAAGTCAACGGAATATATATTTAACCAACTGGATATGCTACGTCAAGCTTATGATGACAATTAAAAATTCTTTAGTCAAATTTCACTTTGAAATATATTTTCTTCATCATCATCATCATCAACAGCCTTTAACAGTCCACTGTTGGAAATAGGCCTCTCCTTGAAAAGGAGGTATTGGCCTACTATACCACGCTGGCCAGACGGGTTGGTATATTTTCTTGGTTTTAAATAATAATTTTATTAATGCAGTTTAAATCAACTACCCATAATGTACCACTGCTAGGCTCGGGTCTCTTCTCAGGAGATGGCAAGACTCGTTGTAGCTATGTAATCTTACCGTTGGATGTTTTTAAGCCGCCCGAAGGCCTCCAACTGAGCTTCTCGACTACTATCTAATAATAACAACTGGGACCAACTGCTTAACGTGACTTCCAAATCATGGAAACGCTATAACATATTATGCCACAAACGGTTACCCATCTAGGACTGACCACGTCCTCGTTGTTTACCCTCGGTGATTGTTTCTAATCACCTGAAGCCACTCGGCTATATAAAGGAATACGCGAGATCAATATCACAATCATCAATAGTGAAAAAACAAAATTCGTAGTAGTGAACTAAGTATGCAGAAAAAATTGTAATATTGAACATACCCATGCATATTTGGACTGAAATCGAATGTTTTATGAGCATTGTATGCTTGAGGTAATTTTTCACCAGTATCATTATCATATACCGCCAAAGTGCTGTGATGAAGAGTACAAGTCACATCAAAGTGAACTTTGACATGATCATGACAATAAAACACTCCTTGGAAGTAAGGAATCCATTTGCATTTAGATGTGACCAAGGTTGTTCCATGGTGTTGGTGCAGACCGTGGAATCCACTAAGAGCTGAAGCCACGGAGTATGCGTATTTAGCTCCTGGGTATAGAATAAAGAATTCTCTCATAAGACCTGCTAGTGTTTCTTGATTGCCAAACGTTGTATCTTGTAGCTAAAAATATAGCATAACATTCAATGTACACACATAAGTATTCACTGCTGTGATTATGAAATAAGGTTTTCGTATTTGCTATCTTCAAATTATCGTCAATATCCTTTTTCATAATATCCAATTTAGTCTCTCATAAGGAAAAACAAAACTCTTATTAAGTCACTTTCTCGGCGTCTATAAAGTTATAATTAAATGTAAATGCCCATATTTTTCGTAGTAGGTTAATACAAGTATATATAACATTTCTAAGTTATCTTTCCTTTCATTCAACTTACTATTTCAAAAACAACGGAAAACTGTTTTATTAAAGGAGTTCAAAGACTTCAAAATAAACCCAACTTTTAACATATAACAAAACAGCACTCAGATAACGCATCATCCTGAGAAATAAGATAATTTTACAGTATATATTAAAGTACTTACAATCTTCATAACCTCAGGTGACACCGTCACATGGTCCGTTAAACACTTTCTGGCCCAAGTGCCCCTCCAGTGTGCTTGAATAACGGTAGCAGCCATGTGTTTCTTGATAACCTTGTCTCTTTCTTCTTTCATTACTCCACATGGCACCTCTTCAGTAGCCAGTTCGCAAATGTTAGAGGCAATAGGAGGTTTTGGAGGCAAAAGCAATTTATCCATGATATGTTTTTCTACAATTATTTTTTCTTCTGGAGCATGAGATTCCTGATACATAGAGCGTTAAATTGATTTTTTTATGTTACTTTAGTTTGTTTACGGCATTTTATATTCTAAGAGTGTTGTGTAAGTAACAAGATAAAAATAAGATATTCTATTTGGATTTTTCTATACTGAAGTTCTGATTAGATGAAAAATTATATCAATTTCACTAAATAGGCGTAAACCGAATACCACAATATTTGTTTACTGATTTTATTTTTTTTAAATATGTGAATTAGCTTAAAATAACTTTTTTGTTACCAATCAAGCCCTAAAGTTTAAAATACTGTTATGAAATTTATATACTTAAAGATAAGCAACCTTATTTGACCTGGTCTTTCTCATAAATAATGAAACAATTTGAACAAAGTAATACCTCTTCCATATTATAGCACATTTGCTCCTCATCCAATTCTGTCTCTTCGATTTCAGGTAATAAACAATCACAGGGATCAGTTTCTGCAATGAGCTTCAATGAGTACGGTGGTGGTGGTTTTGGTGGAAAACCAAAATCGGGATCACAAAAATATTTTCGTATGACAGCATACACGTTGCTAGCTTCTGTAGGGTTTAATCTTTTCAGAAGATGAACTTGGAGGGCTTGTCTAAACATCCAATGCAGTAAACCACGATCATAACCTACTACTTCTTTGTCCCAGGTTAAATCAGGATAGTATGACCTGTCAACAAGGTATCTATCAACATAGAACTATCTCAAAATAAATAAATGATTTTTTCTAAATATTCCTAGTGGGATATGATGTAATGTAACAGGAAATGTAACAGTTAACAACAGCGCCGAAATATCGGATACTCACTAACAAAAAGGTACATGGTAGCAATCCTGCAGTTTGCTATTTTAACAGTTGAGGTTGTGGTTGCTATCTTGACCAGAAACATATAGGCATCTCATTTTATTATATATAATCTTATTGTAACAAGCCTATAATAGTACTTACCGAAAGAATTCTCTATCGGCTAACTGCACTCCGGGTAAATATGGGTTGGACCTGTTAACCCTCAACCAGTTGACAAAAGCACTTCCAAGAGCAAGGAGGAACTTGCTAGCCCAGGGACACTCCCTAACTGCTGCACACTGTATATGATCTTTGAGGCCTAAGAGTAGTGCTGATTCACTTAGCAACATAATATGCCAGTTCATGCGAGAATGTACCCAAATCCTAAAACAGAAGATAATTAATATAGAAGCTTGTTTAGAGGACTTCGAACTGCTTAATTACATTCAACAGCAAGATAAGCTAGCCACAAAGTGTCTTGCCAGTCCTTAACCTGCATACAACCAGTGTGAAAATGTATGGCATTAACTCTCCCCTAAGAAGAAACGAGAGCCCAATAGTGGGACGTTATGAGTTGTTTATGATGACAAAGTGTATTAATAGAGAGCAAATAAAACAAAATACCTGCAATAATGTCTTCCCGGTGGAAACCTAGCTTCAACTGCGTCATAGCCGCAAGTTCTGACAAAAGCTTTGGGTAAAGGAAGCACGCTATCTTTAAACCATTCAAAGCATTCCAAAACTAAGTAAGCAGATTGTATATAATCCACAATAAGTATTCCACTGTTGCCCATAACTCTTGGGTGGAGCATACTTAAAGAAATTTTAAGTACATTTTCATCAGGACCGTCTATTTGGAGGTAAAGTGGTGCACTTTTTGGTGCTTGAATGTCTAAGGCTCTGTTAATAGGTATTTTTGTTATTCTAAAAGGAGGGCTACTTGCTGCTGATGTAAATTCATACATCGATGGATAATAAAGTACATTGGTGGCCAGTATTAATCCTTGAACCTGAAAAACGAATACCATAGTCAGAGTATGACTCAAAAGGCAGTAAACTTACTCGTAAAGTTGTATGTAATGGAATGTCAAAGTGCAAAACTTAAAGTCGTATTTGTATTTTTCAATCCATTATGCGAGTTGTTTGAAAATAAACGTCGGATATACTTAGAAATTTTGCCTTTTAGATTAAGCCTATCTAACAGAGAAAAAGTGCTTTATGATAATCATGATTAAAAACCATGCAACCATGAAGTTTCTTGCAAGGTCTTGCAAACTTGCGGTGGTTTTGTTTCTGATCAATAACAATTGCAAACGAGGGCCTATGTAAATAAATAAATAAATATTTCGGACATATGACCCACAATATCATCTTGTCCCAAGCTAACAGACCTTGTATTATATTATGGGTGCTAGAAAGGTAATATAAATACATAAACATACATTTTTTTTATAAACATAATTTTTCTTTTGTAAATAGATACATATTACACATAGAAAACACCCAGACTCCGAAACAAATATTTGTCAATCGCACAAATATTTAGTCAGACCCAGGAACCGAACCCGAGACCTCTTGATCATCAGCCACATACGCTAATCACTAGACCAACAAGGCAGTCTTTTAAGATTTTTTCATTTCATTTCATTTCAAGTAGAGCATAAATCTCTAAATAACATAAGTGAAGGTAATTCAGTATTTAACCATATAATTGATTTACTTTCATTGTGAAATCGCTATTCTAAAATCAATCAATCCAAATTAGCAATAGTTAGCTGAGTACAACATAAATATGACATACAATGTCGTATAGGACCCATTCACGGAGTTCTTCTTTTGCTTGATTAGATTGTTGTGGTGTAGCAGTAGTTAATGACTTTGCATCTTTTCCTTTGTTTTTTGCCTGAAATTAATCACAAATTAAACACACAAAATAAAACGACATAGACGTCCACTTTTGGACATTTTGTGTCTAGTAAAATAATATAGAATAGAATACAATAAACTTTAGTGTTCACCATTTAATAAAATATACATAAAATAACACAATAATAAACAGATTGACCATGTACTAATGGCGGTTACATCGCAAAAAAACAATTTCTTCCAACCAACCTTAGGATGGAGAAAAATTGCTGTGAAAAATAAACGAGTTTCATGAGTAGTTTTGATACGAGGAGACTTACGTAAACAGTAAATATATATCTATACATATAAATAAAATTGTATACATATAATTTACAGTTTTTCACTAAACACATCTGAAAGTACATACCTTCAAATCAAAATCAAATTTATATTTTTTACGAGCAGATAACTGTTGATATAAGAAGAACCTTAGGCTACCTAGTTTTACATGGTTATTGTAGTGAAAGTATATCGACAATAACCGCAAGTAACACCGCGGCGCTCAGCTAGTAGTAGTTACAGTAGAATAGTATACTTACCCCAGGAGCGGTTTTTTCCATTTCTACTTTAACAAAATTAGCTGTAATCTGTGAAAGAAAATGTGATTTAAGAACGTTGAAGGTTTTTTAGAACTTCGTAGTAGTGATTAGAACCAAGACGAAACAAAATTAATTGTGTGTTACTCGTGTAGATAAAAGAGGCATGTATCTCTCAATTGGTAACTGATATTCTGCTAAGGCCATAAATGTAATAAAGCATATAATTATAATTGTTAGTAATATGAAATCCTTCAACATTTTACAGCGCTGTTATGATATTCTATTCATTAAAATAAGCACTAGTTGCTGCCATAATTTCATTATCTAACGCTATCATATCAGCATGTAGAATAGTTTATTCCTTATTCACAAATGAAGAACCAGAAAAACACAGATAGGTCAGTGATAAAAAAAATTCGTCATGTTGTCTTGCTTCAGTAGATCGATCCAGTTTATGAATTCATTTAGTATCTAAGTAGACTACAAAAGAGAACTACTTTCTCAGATAATTGCTTACCGACTCTGTACTCTGAACATCTAAAAGATGAGGGGCGTAAGACATCTTCATCAGGCTGTTGACTTTGAGGAATTTAGTTCTTGGACAGTCATAAGCTTCATACATACCATGACGACGTGCCCAGTCTACCCACCGATAGTACTTCCAGAGGGCTACCTCTGAAATCAAATCAATTTAATAATAGCAACAACAGGCAAAGAACAGCAAACTGTTTTTCGGATTAAATGGTTTCATTCAATAGAAGTACTGTGTTTGTATTGGGACTAGAAGTAATATAATTATATTCTATGCTGCACGAGACTAGCTTGCTATGAACATATCGCAATCCGCTGCTGGACATAGGCCTCTCCAATTACACGCTACTTAGTTCGATGCTCGACTACTTGCATCCAACTCCTACCAACCGTCTTGCGCAAATTATCACTCCACCTGGTCTGTGGACGTCCTACTCTATGTATTATTAAATACTTTTTTGTGACAATACCAAGACTTGTCAGCAAAAAAGATGAAAAAATATCATGGTCTCCTTTTCTGATGACTGATTTCATAATTTAATCATCAATCATGCACAACTTACAATGTCCCACACACACTTCTCAACGAGTGGGCACTGGTAAGAAAACGTTGTGGCGACGTAATCTTGCTATTGGATGTTTCCAAGCCGCCTAAAATCCTCCAACTAAGCTAAGACCCTAAAGGTCGCTCATCATGGTTCATCGTTCAACGTGGATTGATGAAAAAAAGACAAATATACAAATACTAGCTTTCGCCCGCGGCTCTGCCCGCGTATATTTCGATTATTGCAGTAAAAAGTAGCCCATATATTATTCTGATACATAAGCTATATTACTGTAAAGTTTCATCCAAATCCGTTAAGTAGCTTTTGCGTGAAAGAGCAACAAACATACATACATACGTACTCACAAACTTTCGCGCTCATAATATTAGTACAAATATATATTGCCAACCTGGTTCTGGTAAAGGTTTCTTTATAGGTATATCCCTTGCCATAGTGACAAGCAGAGACATTTTGAACCCTGGAGTTATTCCTGGCAGATGGTACGGTGGATAATCTTTTGTATCTTTCAGTACAATATTCACCATACTTCCTCTCTGTAACAATTTTTATTGAAAAGGGAGACAATGTGAAAAAGGTAGGTTTTTCTTTTTAACAGATATTATGTTCTGTTTGACAACAAATAGTTCTGCAATAATGTCTACACTTGTCAACCTCGATGATTTTTCTTCATTATGTATATTAATTTACGATTGAATATCTAGAACTTGAGAATCATGAAAGTAAGATCATTTGGAATGCTTATTCATTCACATGTAAATCGTATGGAATATGTTTTCGTAGTCATGTAAAATGGCAAGTGGAATTTAAATCATATCCAATAGATGATTGTAATGTTTACTTATTATTTCGTTAATTTTATACAAAGTTTTCTAGTTAAGCGTATTCCACAAGTTAGGCCTGCATAACTCCTGAACTAATGAATTTGTTTGAGTAGTAATAGTTTTCCTTTAAAGTTTCATCATATGGACCACCATTGTGATCCTTTTTAGATTTTTTGAGCTACCAAAACTATGAGTCAATACTCGATACTGACTGCATACATTTATCTCCTATAAACCCTATGTATTTTTTTAAATTGTCTACATACATTTTGTAAGATATTAGTCATCTCATTCAAATTGTTTTGTTTAAAATTTTGTTCAAATTAAATTGGCTTCATAATTTAAAATTTGAACAAAACCGATTCTTATATTTCAATAACTCGAGTCTGCACCACTTATAGAATGTAGCATACTTATCGGAACTACACACAATGAAACAGTGATTCTTATTTAAAAGTTTTATAAATGAATCACACATTTTTACCAGCTAGAGAGTCGTTACAAAAATAATTGTTCAGACAAAACAAATAAAATTTGAAAGCCTTTGTAAGCTTCTGAAGCTGAAATTTAACGATGAACTAGAGGGTAATATTTTGACTTTTCACATTTGTAATTAAAATTTAGTAATTTAGGTGCTATATTTTTAACCAACAAACACAAATGAAACAAATCTAACATTCATTTACAGTATGTTTCTAATTATTTCTCTCCTTTAAGTCTCATCATCATGCTGCCTGCTTGCTCTAATGGTTGGCGTATGCTACTGATGATTTTGATACATATGCTACTGGCATATGTATCAAAATCATCATCACCAGCCTATCGCAGCATACTGCTGCATAAAGGCCTCTCCAATTGACGGCTATTTGGTATGGTCCTCGACATTTTGCATCTAGCTCCTGCCTTTCTGCTTATTTGTACAAAATAAACATCTAACCCAAATACGTACCTATTTATCTCTTAGTTTGGTTTTGGAAATCATTAATTACTCTCTAGTTCTCCTACAATAATAACTTTTATACTGATAAACATTTTTTTTGCTCCTCCATCTATGGTGAGTTTTTTATGTTACTCGCGGCCCACCCCGGCTTTGCACAGGTAGATATAACTATATAAAAACATTTTAAACTTCAGAAATTATATACTTAAACCTTCCTCAAGCATCGTTCTACCCATTGTTGAAAAGAGTATGAAAATTAGTGCAATAGTTTTAAATTTATCGCAATGAGACAGTAAAATAGACGAGGGAGAGGTCTTTGATTTCTATTATGAAGTGATGATACTTTGACAGTACTTACCTTAACCGCAGAAGTTTCTTTAGCCGTAGGTTTCTTTGTACTTCTTGATTTGACAGTACTGGCTTGAGTTTCATCGTCATCGTCCCAAGAAAATACATTCACTTCAGATGTTATTAAATCCCAAAGCATTGTTTCATCTGTTGGACAATCAATGACGTGTCTTTTAAAAAACTTAAAAATAATAATTTATTCACTAGCTTACATATCCGCCGCGTACATATCGGTTATCGCGGTTAACTGTAGCCCAAACCATATCAGCCTTCTTACCCAAAACATATCAACCTGAACCAAAATTCATCAAAATCTGTTCAACAGTTTAGGCGTGAAAACGTAATAAACAGGTGTATATTATGATAATTATTTATAATATTAGGAGGCATAGTAGGGATCTATCAATGGCTATTTCGATTTAAGGGTGTCAATAATTTAATGTGTAAAAGTTTTGTTAGACGTCAATAATATTTAAATATTATTTATCACTGACTCAGCCAAAAGCCATTTACTGCCTACTAAAAAAATAACCATAAAACATAGATGTTATTTATAATCTATAAGGTTTATTAACGTTATTGATTACTAGAAAAAAAATAGTAACAAATGATATTTTTAAGCAACAATAATAATTGAAAAGTTTATGTAAAAGGAGGGCTATTTAAATGAGGATTTAATTATATATTTTGATATGTATGTAATGGTTAAAAAACTAGAATTCATGTTATACTTATTAATAAAATAAGATGAACATTCGGCATTTGATATGATTTTACTTTGATTATAATCAATAATAGGTATATTATTGACTTCAATTTTCTTATCAACTACGTCCTCAAATACACATCTTACCAAGATTTAAGTACTTCATATTCATGGCACCAGTCAGGGCATGCAGAACATCAAATTCAGGTAACAACTCGTCTTCTAAACTCGACGAGTTTTCATCGGAATGCATATCAGGGGCAGCCAACTTGAGGAGTGCCTGTTTGGTTTTGATTGACAATCAGTTGAACACGTGAGGAGAATATTGTCAAGTATGTTTTTGTAGGCGCTAGTTTATGGGTATTTAAATTAATGATGTTTATTATTTATTATTTTATATATTTAAGCCTTTTTTTTCTTTTACGCGGGGAATGCTTTTCGCACCATACCCTTCTTGGGGAACAAGGAAGGGTGTGTGTGGGACTCCCGGGCAACCGGTCTACCCACTAAACCCCGCGGCGGCCTACCTTGGCAGTCCGGAGGAACACCAGGATCGCAATAGCGGCTTCTGGTGTCCCCCTGCCATATCCCACAACTGGGGTACATCCCGGGGTGTCTGGACTCACCTCCAGGGCAGGACGCTGTTGTGCCTCTCAAAGCCTATAAAAATGACTACTCTGCCTGATAGAAAGCATGAGTAGAATCCACGAGTAGGGGTCACCATTCTCATTGTGAGGGTAGGCAATGCAGCATGGTGACCCATACCATGGTGGCCTGATTAGTTGTTTCTGCATCATTCTCCCGGCCTCCACAGGCTGAGAGAAAGATGCAGAATGATTGGGCCTCCGGTTTTACACTCACTAACATAAAACGACTGCAAGAATGCTGTCATTATTAGGATGGTCTTATGTGTGAGGGTAGTACTGCCCCGGCCGAGCTGGCCCATTCGTTCTGAAATCAGCGGCGTGTGGTACCTATTGAATACTTAGAATGGAATTGATGGACTTACATTTTTTATAATAAATTAATGTTTTGGACATCTTACATACAACGCCATCTAGATCCAAACTAAGCAGAACTACTGGATAAGTGATATAAACACATAAATATACTTTTTTACATAGTAAACACTTAAACTCCCAAACAAATATTTATGGATCACTCAAACATTTAGTCCGATCCGGGAATCGAACCCGATACCTCAAGCACAGCAAGTAAACTTGTCGAAATCTGGTAAAAAAGAAAATTCACATTTAATTTTTTTCAAATTCGAATCCAAGAAATAGCTTATACGGGCCTTCTGTGAACCCTAATTTTGCATGTAAGTTGTAGGTTCTCATAGGTGACGAATTTCATTTAAATATTACCTTATTTCCACAGTAATAATATTATAAACGCGAAAGTTTGTGAGTATGTATGTGTGTATGTTTGTGCTCTGTCACGCAAAAACTACTGAACGGATTTGGATAAAACTTTACAGTAACATAGCTTAAATATCAGAATAACACATAGCCTAATTTTTACTACAACAATCGAGTTACACGCGGGCGGAGCCGCGGTCGAAAGTTAGTTGTGAATAATGTTATCAGTAAAATTGCTACATTGTTCGTTATGTAATAAACAAGCTTAAAAAGGAAGGTGCAAAACCATTACAATAAAAAGCAAACAAGTCCAACCAATTTTATCCACCATTGAACCACCACTCCATCATGGAACTTTACATAATTTGTTGATCTACTAACAAAATAACCCAATTTGGAAGCATCAGGCAGTTTCGCAGCTCCGCTTCATCATTAAGGATTCGTCGACTGCGGCTCAATTACACCAGTCAACATTTGCGGTTAGAGAATAAATCTCCAATTTATTTCGTAATAAACGCTCTAACCGAATGAGGTGAGGTCCCTGTGGGAGCGGAGCGTGGGTACCAAAGCGGAGATGTGTTGGTATTTTTCTGTATTTTATTTTGTCAGGGCTTGTTTTATTAATTATAACCTATTATATTATGTTTCCTTGGACTGTTATTTGTATTTTCAACAATCCATTACGTCCCACTGCTGGGTTTGGGTCTGCTATCAGAAGAAGGTTAAGACCATACGTCCCCACACTGGCCGAGTGCAAGTTTGGGACTGGCAAGACACGTTGTGGCCACGTAATCACGTAAAGTCCGTTAGATGTATTTAAGCCGACCAAAGGCCTCCAACTAACCTTCACGACTGTTATCTTATGAACCTGGACCGACTGCTTAACGTGACCTCCGAATCACGGGAACGCTTATCAGATATCATGGCAAAAGCGGTCACCCATCTAAGTCAGACTGCACTGTCGTTGCTTATTCTCAGTGATTATTTCCAATCACCTAAAGCCAATTGGCTATGTGCGTTTCTCGTTTTCTTCTCACATCTAATCTTTTTCAAAAACTTAAGACGATATTTTACTTTATTTTATTCGCTCTTTTATTAAAAAAATATAGCAACATTATGTATTTCGCGATTACTTAAAAAGTGTAAGATTTAAACTAAGGGTAACCATTCATTGATTCTGGATTCTGATCGCTAGTACAAGGTTTGTATATACTCTAGTAGTTGGTCAATACATAAAATATGCTTTATAAAATTTAAATAAGTTCTGAATCGCTTAACTTAGTAAGTAAATAGTAAGTAAACATCTACACTCAGTTCAGCTTGTTAAATAACTTTCACTTTACCACATCAATCATCAAGATAATAATTTTATAGTTTATTCGATAAAGCAACATCAGTTACATTAATTTCTTAGTCTGTAATTTATTTAAAATAAGAATAGTGTATTTTGAAATGCTAGTCAATGAGATTGGAAGCTAACAGGATTGTTGACGACAAGCATTGTTTATCAATCATCATCATCATCAGCCTATCCCAGTCCACTGCTGGCCGTAGGCCTCTCCCATTGCACAATTGTTCATAAATAATCAATGTAAATAAAATTGTTCCATTATTCACTGGCTGATAGACAATGTACATCCGAAATTATTGGGCGCAGGAAGCTGAAACTTGGCATGTGTGTGTTAAGAGTGTAGGCGAGCAGTAAGAGAGGATTTTGGAAAATTCCTTTCCTCAAGGGGTGAAAATGCAATCAAAGTTATATATCGGGCTTCTTATTTTGTGACGACTATAGATGACGTTGTGTGTCAAATGTCCGAAATATTTAATTATTATCACGCTTCATCATTAAAAATCCATCACATCCCACTATTGCGCTCGGGTGTCCTCTCAGGAGAAGGCATGTTATTATGCTTACTTTCTAATTAATCTTCCAAAAGCTTCCTTCTCACCTTACACAGTAGTAAAGGCCACAAATGCACGACGTCCGAAGTCACAGTTGTGGGCGCTTGCTTAGCTCCTGGCTTACCTGGAGGCACCTTACTCAACAAAGGGGAAAATGGGAGAAGTGGAGAGTCCGTGGCATCTACTGGTACTTGATCTGAGACCCATACACACCGCCAAGCACCAAGGTAGTAAAGGCGGACTAAATAACAGCCTGTGTAAAAAAGACTTTAATAACACGAGTACATTGCTAAATGTCTCCTCCTCTTACAAGGAGATTTTGGCATTGACAGACAGTTGATACAGATTTTTATATTATACTTCTAATTGTACATAGTAATGTTATCCAGTTTATTTCCTTATTCGCCTTCTATAAAACTGAATAGAGGTGGGTGACAATCTATATACACAATTGGTCACCACTCGAACACGTAAATTATTAAAGCACTATTATGGAAATATTGCAAATGTTGGTTCAAATTGTATTTTTAACGGACTTCAAAAAAAAGGAGGAGGTTCTCAATTCGTCGTTTTTTTATGTATGTTCAGCGATAATTCCGTCGTTTGTGAACCGATTTCAAAAATTCTATTTGCATCGGAATAGGCTTAGCTTACAGGTAGTCCCATCGTCACCATGTCGGGATCTGGTGATGGGATCCCAAGGAAATCAAAGGAACATTAAATATCATAGACACAATTGTCGCGATTTGAGTACTAGGAGTAATTTTTCTTTGAAGTCGGTTTATTTTTGTTAAAATTATAGTATTGACAATAAATGAAAATTAGCCCAATAGGGAAGAAAATTATTATTTATTTATTTATTCCATTTTACTTGAATTTATTCCGTGTAGATATTTTAAAATGTGACTTTCTAACAATGCAGTATTTAGGTGTTAGGAAAAAGTGTAGACGAACGCTTTACTATTTCATCGATATGTTTAAGAATACTAATATCTTTCATCGTTCTCATTAAAACAAGAACTTAACATATTATTTATTTATTAAATTTATAATCAGACTTAGTACGAGGTAGATCATCCTACTGTTTTCAAATGATTTGAATTTCTTATCATGTAAGTTCGGACATAAATCTGTCATTTGTTGACGGATTTGCAATATTTTTTTACATATTTGTGCCTACCAAGGTGACTCTACTCTGCCTGATGGAAAGCATGAGTAGAATCCAGGAGTAGAGGTCCTCATTGTAAGAGTAAGCAATGCAATACCATGGCGGCCTGGTCAGTTGTCTGTTTTCTGTTAGCTATATGTATACATCATGACGAGTTTAGGATGCAAACAACAAATTTCCAAAAAAAAATATAACACATCAAGAGATGCTATATCGCAAAAATACTTATACATTATTCACTCAATCACATCCTATTATTCGATGTCAGATTAACTAGTGTTTTCAAAAAATAGTTTGAAGGTCACGTCTCTAAAATATACACAAACTTTTGAGACCTACCATTCCTCGATAGTCCCGGACGGTGTTGTGCTCCTCCGCCAGGTTTAGTTCCAGGAGAATAAATGTGATTCTTTGCTCGCCACCCTTCTGGTCCAAATGAGAATGTAAAATTCTCCCATTGGTGTTCCATCTGTAACGATATTTTATTAACAAATCGGCTATGTGCCGCATAGGGCAGGGTTCCGTGGTCACCTATTATGGCACGTGAATTTGACACCGTGTCGTTTTTCTTACATTTTTTTCTAATTAAGCGTATTTCACCAGTTCGGCCTCAATAACCATACCCATTTGTGATGACGAACCTGCTTAAATTGGCTTAAAGATAATAGTTTAAAATATTCATTTAAACTATTAATTATAATTTAATCATGATTTTATCTTTTTCTTTCCTTTCATTTTTAAATACGTTCTAAGCAAATTTTAAAATTTTAGACGCTGATAGAGCTACTGATCTTATTCTGGACCAATCAAGATCTCATTTGACTCTAGATATCACTCGAACATCAATTAATTTAATCCATATTGTCTATATGAATGAATGAAAGAATACGGTTTATCTGTTACCTTCCAATTCTTTTTGTAACTGTTAGTTACGGCTGCAGAAAAACTTGAACATGAAAAATTTCAACACATAACATTCCCAATGAAATAAAAGCTTCATTTAAAGCATATTTTTTGCTCTTAATAATAATCTTTAAAATGAAAGCTGAACCAGATAACATTCTAAATATCGCCAATTCACATTTGTTTAGCATGTACATTACACATAATATTAAGGTCACTACTACGGCAACTAAGGGAAATATTTACTTTCTATTTGTAAGAAATATCGCAGGAAACTGCTGTCCGGCCTTCCGTTAATAAAGACTAGACGAAAATAGTTGTGTTGGTAATAAGGAAATGATTAACCATGTCGAAACTAAACCAATATTAAATGCCCAAATAAGTTATAATTAACTAAAGATTTGTCACATCATATTTCCATTAAAGTAAGTTTGTAGATACTCCGCAATAAGTCTTTAGAATTTCACAGAGAAAGCAGTTTAATCGGCATTTCAAATTTTTTATTGAGCGTAAAGTTTACCTTAAATGTAACAGGTTCTATAACTTTTTACTGTACCACATAGAATATAGAATATAGACTGTATAGACATAGAATCAACTAAAACCACAATTTGGTAATCAATCATCATGAACAGCCTTCAATAGTCCACTGCTGGACATAGGCCTCTCCTTAGAAAGGAGGTTTTGGCTTACTATACCACGCTGGCCAGACGTTTTTGTCTTGCGTAGTTAATCCCTTAGTCGCCTTTTACGACGCCCGCGGGATGAATAGGGGTGGTGCCACTCTGTATTCTTAATTTATTCAAATTCAAATTCAAAATTCTTTATTCACTTAGGATGCAATACATCTCTTGTGACAGGTCAAGATTCTACATGTACATTTATGCCATGTTCGCAAACAATAGGTAGAGCCGGAGAAAAGAACATGGCAATAAAAACTCGCGGCCACTCCTTTCAAATCGCCAATGTTTACATAGTTTTAATGTGTTAATATAATAAACCTGATATGGGGGTAAGGTGCTGCCACTAATATACTATACACCATGTTAGAGGACTGATGCAAATTATAGTGATTAAAAATTAGAACTTATGGTAATTTAAAAAAAAAAAAAACAACAGCCTCAGTGGGTACAACATAGTAGGAGCATCTACTTACAACAAAGGTAAAAACTATATGTGCTCAAATATTGGCCAAATTACTGGTAACAAAAGATTAAATATAAAATATTAATTATAAGATCAAAAGAAAGAGAAGAATGGCCTTTATTAGTCACGTAGAATCTTTACTTACAAAAGTAAAATCATGTTCTTAAACAATGTGATAACAACATTCACATGAGTAGAATAAAATGATAAGGAGCAAGTAGTCAAAACCATTTTTCTTTATCATTTAAAAATTCGTCAACTGTATAATAACCTTTACGTATAAGATAAGTTTTGACTACATTTTTAAACTTTTCCACTGATAGACTCATAACACTAGCTGGTAACCTATTAAAAAATCGCACGGAAAGACCCATAAATGAATTATGCGTTTTATGTAGCCTATGATATTGACCTACTAATTTATGCTTATGTCTCGTGTTCACCGAGTGAACGTCACTATTCCTGTGATATAAATGCATATTTTGTTTTATAAACATAATGTTTGCAAATATATATTGTGATGCAACTGTCATAATGCCTATCTCTTTAAACTTTTCTCTAAGGGAAACTCGTGCACCTAGTTTGTAAATCGCACGCACTGCACGTTTTTGGAGAATGAAAATTGTTTGAATATCAGCTGCCTTGCCCCATAGCAGAATGCCATACGACATGACGCTGTGGAAATAACCGAAATATACTAGCCTTGCTGTTTCCACATCCGTAAGCTGTCTGACTTTGCTGACAGCATACGCTGCAGAACTGAGTTTCCCTGCGAGACACGATATTTGGGCGCCCCACTGTAACTTACTATCTAAAGTAATTCCCAAAAAAACCGTTGAATCAACAAAATTAATAACTTCATTGTTTAAAACTAAATTTGTACTCTTATTCCTTACATTTGGCAAACTAAACTTAATACATTTGGTTTTTTTAGAATTCAAAAGCAAGTTATTTGATGTAAACCAGTCAAGGACTAATGCGAGGGACCTATTTACTTCGTCAGAGTAATCGTTTTTGCGATTGGTTTTGAATATAAGAGAAGTGTCATCAGCAAATAGAACAATATCGCATAACTTACTAGTAAAAAATGGCAAATCGTTTATATACACCAAAAATAAAAAGGGACCCAGAATTGAGCCTTGTGGCACGCCCATACTCACTGGTGATCCGGAAGACCTTATTCCATTAATATCAACATACTGTATTCGCTCACTAAGATAAGAAGCAACAAGATTAAGCGCTGTACCTGTTATGCCATAATGCCTAAGTTTCAGCAGAAGTGTACTATGCATCACACAATCAAATGCTTTTGAGAGATCGCAGAAAACACCAATGGCGTCCTGCGAGTTTTCCCAGGCACTATATATATGTTTAAGTAGTTTAGAGCCTGCGTCTACTGTTGAGCGACCCTTTGTGAATCCATATTGTTCACTATGCAGTAGATTATTAATCCGTCACCACACGGTTATTTTGTAAACCATTTTGCGTATGTACTTAAATACTTTAAGTCGATTCTTTTTAACGTAACAATTATTACACATCTTGGAGTCAAAAAGATTTCTGACTTACTATTTCATGTAATACGCATACTCAGCCTCATAGTTGACGAGATAAACGTATTTTATTGTGCGCTGAGTCAATACACATTATATAGCACTTTTTAGATTTCTTTTAGGCTTAGGTTTGATTAGTTTTTAGGAATCTTCTTCTTCCTAGCCTTATTCTTATCTCCGGGCGCATCAATGCCAAGCGCTATAAGGGGCCGAAGTGGTCGCCATGGCCGAAATCGGTCGGATTATAATATATATATATATATACTAGCTGAATCCCGCGGTGTTACCCGCGATTATTAAAATTGCGACTATAATTTGAGATTTAAACTATCCTATCTCTCAAGTTAGATCGAACTGCACATGGTGTGCGAATTTTATTATAATCGGTTAAGTGGTTTAGAAGTCCATTGAGGACAAACATTGTGACACGAGATTTATATATATTAAGATATATAGCCTTATTCCCAATACTATTTGGGGTTGGCTACTAGTTCAACCGGTTGTACATGAATATCAGTTTTTCCACGGAGCGACTGGCATCGGACCTGCGCTACCTTAAGGAAGAAATTCGAAGGTTGAACTAGTTGTCAGTAAATTTGAGGGCACTGACTTCCCGATAACGATTGCCATAGATGTTCATGACAACCGGGACCGACGGCTTTACGTGCTTTCCGAGGCACGGGCGTGAATCACCGCCAAACTTCCAAACTTCGGGTTACTATTAGGAGTTTCCTAAGAAAAACCCATAAACACTTTTTGGCCCTACCCGGGATTTGAACCCGAGACCTCTTGATCAGCAGCCGCTATCTACTAGACCAACGAGGCAGTTAGGAATCATGTTACTAAAATATGGCATTTGATTGAGTCTGTAAGAATGTTGTAAGTAATAAATAAATAATTTAAATAAACCATTTTGTTCCCACTGAAAACTAGTAAAGAATAATAAAATCCGAAAGCCAAACATCCGAATATTCTATGTTCTCATCGAACATACACAGTAGGTACAGTTCAATAGGTGATAATAGTTTTATAATACATTCGAAATTAAAAATCGCTTACCATAACAGTTTCACATCTCTCCAGCATGAAGCAAGCTGAAAGCACGTATCTACAGAACGCTGATCTGAGCAGAACTTGGGCGTGGCTTAACTGTATGTCTGCAACGACCATCTTATTTGCGCTGTCTTCCTGTCACAACAGAATGATTACATTCAAGTGGGTAAAAGAAGGAAGCAGATACGGCGATAAAGCATCTGAAGAATTGCAGGGAGTTGCTACATTTACTGGTTACCATGACCACCAAAGGAGGCTTTCACAATATGTTTGATGATTAGTTCACACATTCGTTCGAAGTACTCGACTCAGTCGTTTTTCTTCATCATCGTTATCATCAACAGCCTCTAACAGTCCACTGCTGGACATAGGCCTCTCCTTAGAAAGGAGGTGTTGGCCTACTATACCACGCTGGTCAGGCGGACGGATTTTTCTTTATGTTAAGTAAATTAGTACGATCTTTAATACACTTCTTCGTAAATGGTATAGGTGTGTGTGTATTTCTAGTAAATGTATGTATGTTTACATAATATTGTTGATAGTGGATCGCAACACCAAGTACAGAAGTTATCAATAACAATCCTTTAGGGTACTTAAGAGTATCTTTGATAAAAACTGATAAATTTAAGTTTTATTTTATCAAATATTCAAAGAACGTTATTTCAAGTACATGTTCAAGATGCGAAATGGCAAAATCTAGTGAAATGTTTCCAATATTTGTGACACAAAAGACTATTATATTCTAGTCACCATGGCATTGATTTGTATTATTGGAAATAATAATGTACATATTAGATGCTCGGAACGTACTCAAATATTCCGTACAGCGTTCTCACGGTTTGTTAATTAATGGTACCTATGGTCTTACAAGACTATTGGAAGTTACCTTGAAAGTATTAAAAGTGGATTTGTTCCGCCCTGTTTCCTGCACAGCGTACGGCGTCAGTATTGATAAGAATTAATTTAAGCTTTATTCCTATGGCTTCTGTTTAGCGTATATGACAATTTTTAATTCAAGGAATTTTGGAACCGAAGACAAACAAAGTGATAATTATATAACTACTAGCTTTCCGCCCGCGGCTTCGCCCGCGTGGAATTCGTTTATATCGAGCGACACGGTAAGGGTAGATTAAACAATCTTACATGATTTTATGTTTGATAATAAGGAACTTCGAAACATACTTTCGTCCCCTATTTCAAACCCTTCTACCTTTATTTTCGCGATAAAAAGTATCCTATGTCCTTTCCCAAGTTCAGTTCTATCTTCATACCAAATTTCATCAAAATCAGTTTCAGTGGTGACAGCGTAACAGACAGACAGAGTTACTTTCGCATTTAAAATACATATTAGTAGGGATTACACCATCGGAAAGTAGAGATTTCATCAAACAGAAAACACCCCAATATTTTGAAATAAGTAAATATTTTGACGGGTGAATTTTCGATATTAAGTCAAAATAGGGTGAAAAAATAAATATGTCAAATCAAATAAATTACAGTGTATTCTGGACATAAAAAGGTAAGTTTTCACTAAACTTACCTTTTTATGTCACTAAACGTTTAGAAAGAATTGTATTTGTAAAAGATAAAAAAACAAAAACTTGGTTTTTTGAATTTTTCACATATAATTTGAGGTTATGTGAAAAAAAGTGTAAATAAAAAATCGGCCAAGTGCGTGTCAGGCCACGCACAGGAAAGGGTTCCTCAGTCACCCATAATGGTACGTGAATTAGAAATTGTATCCAATGGATAATTGTTATGTTTACGTATTAATGCGTTAATTTTGTATGACGTTTTCCAAGTAAGCACATTGTAGAAGATAAGCCTCTATAACTCCTGAACTAACAAAGTCATCTAATTCGTTATAGTTTCCATTTAAAATTTATTATATGGACCACTATCACGATTTTTTTCAGATTTTTTGAGCCGGCCGTTTAGCTTTTAGGGGGGGGGGGGGGGTGTTTTTACAAAAAATCGCAAACGGATACCAAAATCGAAAAATTGTCTTAACAACCCTTTAATGTTATAAAAATAAAAATATTTTTCATAATTTTATTGTAGCACTTTGTCAACGTAATTACAATACATATTCATGCAAGGTTTCATCTTTCTAGCACTTACTGTTTGGACGGTAAGTCGAGGGCGGACGGACGGACGGATGGACAGACGGACATGACGAATCTGTAAGGGTTCGAAGTCATAAACTTCGGAACCCTAAAAGTTTTAGATCTTTTAATAACCTACAACTTTGCCATCCCAAGTGACTCTACCCTGCCTGATGGAAAGCATGAGCAGAATCCAAGAGTCGGGGCTACCACACTTGCTGCGAATGCAGACAATAATGTATGGCGACCCACACTATGGCGGCTTAGTGAGATGCTTTTTCACGCCCCGCATAAAGGACCCGAAAACCTCCCCCCTACCCCTTCCTGGTCTCAGTTCGCCCGTAAATTATTTTTCCTTTCATTTTTATAATAATATTCTCCTCCTTTTCCGATAGGTTTCATCCTAATATAATTTTATTTGTTTTCAAAAAATTATCCACCCTAGTCTACTGGTCTATATGTCATTTACAAACTATCATTGTGGTTGCCATGCAAGTGTGTTATGCCTAGCAACCTGTGAAGTTTTGACAGGAGATAAACAGTGATACATTTAGACTTCTCCGATTTATGTATTGTTATAATCACCTAGGTTTGGCCTTTGTATCTCGATTTTTGCAGTAAAAAGTAGCCTATGTCCTTTCCCAAGTTCAGTTCTATCTTCATACCAAATATCATCAAAATCGGTTCAGTGGTTTAGGCGTGAAAGCGTAACAGACAGACAGACAGACAGAGTTACTTTCGCATTTATAATATTAGTAGGGAAGTAGGGATTTTTTTGGCATTCTCATTAGTTCATTACGCATACAAATCAAATTCTATTTAAATATTCAAAGAAAAATATTTGTACCTTTTAAACAAGAATAGTCTATGGATTCGTGAGTTTATAGAGAAATTTACATAGCTATGTTTATAGACAGTTCAAAATAAATATATGTTCAAAACCTTTAATCAGTCTATAAGAAAATAATAGAAAATATAAATAAGTTTGCTATAATTTGTAGTAACTAAAACTAAAAAGCACCTCTTTTTACTGCTAAATGAATCTATAGGAAATATTCGAATATACGAAAATTTAAAATGATTTTGGTAGTGTGCAAAGAATTTTAAATAGTTTTTTTAAATTATATTAGGTTTGTTGTGCACTGATACTACTTAGATTTCTTTTCATAGAAAATAAAATGTTTATTGTTAGTGTGAATGCTGATAAACTCTTGATATTCAGATTATAATAATATGCCATATATTATGTTATATATCACAATCCTATTTAACGCATAACAGCTATACTTCATAATAACGGTGATTCTCTGAACTCTCTATATGATTTTATAGGTAAGTCCTCTGAAAACAGCATGACAACGCTAAATGATGTAAGCTAATGCAGACAATAACTGTTTTTAAACTTATCTTACAAGGACTTATTATTCAATTATAAATACACACTGTTACAATTATCCTTTCAATTCATATATAATCATATTATAGAAATATATACAAGTTGTATAAATAAATTATCTACTAGTCAGTGTCCTACATATATGTATAACTGCATGGTTGGCCTATCGGTTTAAGCGGTCGCCTCGTCGCTTTCTACTGTGCTGAATGTTGGATTCAAACTTCACATGAGACAACACTTTATGTGATCCACAAATTGCCAGTCGGAGTCAGGGTGTCCTTTATGTAAATGTCATGTATGTTTGTAAAGTCCCCCAGATGTTCTTATTCCTAATGTGGGAGTTGTATTTTGGCAAAACAATAACTCATTGACAGAAATTTCCAAATGATCAACCAAATAAACTTCATACATCTCAAAGCAGTTTGATCCCAACCTAGACAGCCTTTGCTAAGGTAACAAGACTGTTGATAACATACTATATTTGAACATATCGTAGAATATAGTTTTTTTTTGGACATCTGACACACAACATCATCTAGTCCCAAGATAAGCAGAGCTTGTGTTATGGTACTGGTACTGATATAAATACATAAACATACTTTTTTTTGTAAATACATACATATTATACATAGAAAACACACAGACTCCGAAACAAATATTTGTGAATCACACAAATAATATTTGGTCCGACCCGGGAATCGAACCCGAGACCTCTTGATCTGCAGCTGCATACCACAAGACCAACGAAGTAGTCATACCCAATAGATAAATCATACCCAAACGCAGATCAAGTGATCGTGCTCATGACACAAGGAGAATCCGGGACCTTAACAACTAGTCACTACACTAACAAACATTAAAATTTAAGAGAATTTGTGAATATTGGATGTTTCCAAACATATTTTTCTTAAAATATTGAAATACCTAGTCATTATCCTAAATTCATCTATTTGTACTTTGATCCCAACAAAATAACCCATAACGTCCCACAGCTGGGCACGGGTTTCCTCTAAGAAAAGGGTTAAGCTCATACAACCCCAAGCTAGCTTATTGCGGGTTGGTGACTGGCAAGACACGTTGTAGCTACGGCATATTGCCGTTTATCCACTCAAACGTCCAGCCCGCGCGACTATATTCCGGTCTAACGTCCAGCCATTCGCGGCTCTCGATTCGCGCGCAACTTGGCGGCTCCGCCAAAATAAAAACTTCTTAACTACTTAACCATAAAAGCTGGAATAAAGAAAAAAATACTAAAATTCTTTTAAGAGATTACAGATAAAACTTATCTATTTTTTTTAATAGTTACTTAACATATAGAATACGTAACACTGGGTTAAACTTATAATTCAGAAAAAAAAAGCATTATCATTTCAATCTTTCTAAAATATAGGGAAAAACAATTACATTTTTGAACAACAAATTAATATCCCAAAAACTAGGCTTATTTTCCTTTCTTATGATATATAGAAGATAACATTAATCTAACTATAAGTATTTAAATAAATCGAAACGAAACACATACTCTAAACTATTTGCAACTGAAAACCTAAGGAACACGTCTATATTTTTAAGCAATCTTCAATGAATTTGGTATATTTTTAAACATTAAATGTATTATATTGTTTATTAATGAATGTAATATGATATTTTGAAAATTATTTTAATAGAAATAATGTGATTCATGTGTAAGACACAAAATTGGCCGACACCATGAGAACGTCGGCAGTATCAATAGTTTGAGGTTTAAATTGGACTACATTTATCACATATTACTGCGCTATGTAAACATTATCAGAAAGCGTAAATATTATAGTTTATTTTGATATATAAAACTTGTAACATAAGGAAAATAAAAGTTTAGTACTTACGACATAATTACCGAAACTCGCAAACATACCTACGTAACACGAGTCATCTGAACTTAAAAAATTCTCATGTTGTATCAAAAAAATATTACACTGCCATCTTACGTTTTTTAGTCGAATTATTTCATTAGCTGTCCAAATAATCAATCAAAAACAACCAAACAATGCTGCATTTTAAACTAGATGGAGTTAAAGACAACTAGTCGCTGTGGCAACTCTACTATCCATGGGCGTAAGACACTCCTTTTTTTTTAGACGCTCTAGTATCCATGGACGCTTGAGTGGTTATAAGCCCGTTTATACTTTGATAATCGAATTTAATTTTAAGTTAGCTGCCAAAATGACTGCTCAGCCTGATGGAAAGCGTGAAAAAAATCCAAAAGAGGTAGTCAATATCTCCAATTTGAGTATGACGGTGGAAATGAAAGGTATCCGGGAACTAATGTTATTAAGACATCCGGACTTGATTTGGACTCAAAATATGGCGGTTTAATAAGAGGTTATTTCCCGCACCGCTAATTCCAAGTCTTAACTACTGGGCACATAGGAATAGCCGAAATATTTCATTCCATTTCACTCCAAAAACCTTACCTCAAATACAACGACTTCGGCTTCCCAACGGTCCATTGCGAGTTGTTCAGCTCTCACCCAGCCATTTAGATATTGCCGAACGGATCTTGGTAAAGCCTGGGTTTGATCGTCGACCCATACATGGTCCGCTGGAAGTTTTGGGGGCCCGGCTCCTTTTATGCCCAACGAAGTGTAGCCTTTAAATGCTGCAGGACCCTAGAATGAAGAGATTGAGAGCTTAAAATGCAGTTACAATATCTATACCAGTAATAACCAGTTTTAAATGTGTTGATCTAGGAATTGTTTTGAATGATACGAAAGTAAGAGATTTTAAATAACGAGCAATAGTAGTTAGTTTCATTTAATGGCAACCGAATAGGTACTCAATACATTAAGGCTCCCAGTCTCCATGTGTAAAGCCTCAGAGTGCACGTTAATCCGTCCATTTACCCCTTTGCCAAACGATACTTTGAAATTGATATCGGTAGTTGAATCGTTTAAATTTTTTTAATTCAGACGCCATCCTAGTTTTGGCTAGTAGGAAAAAGGTGAATTTAAGTTAGAATATTTTAAATATTAATTCAGGTCTAAATGAACTATAGTGACAATGTCAATATGTGATGTATTGTTCATGTATTGATATATCCATACTTGAGTCGTCAAAGAAAAATGATTCCTAAAATATATGCTCACTTTTTATTGACCTCCTCCTGCTCCCTTTTTACGACTGCTTTTATCTTTTTACACGTGTCAACCGTTTGGGGAGCTTTGTCGTCTTTTCATTGCATGAAAAGCCTTTGAATGTTTTCTTTCAATCGGAATGATTCTTTTTGTGTATTTTTATTGGGTGATATTATTTCGGTTGGTACGGACCGTATTATTTGATACTACAATTGTTTTATGAATTAATAGCAATGTTGTAAACGTGTCGACATCATAAAAGTTGAAAGAAAACCGAAAAACAATGAAGATTGATTACGTATTATTAACAAGTTTGTTACTTTTTTGTTTATATGGTATTTCGAGACAAACGGACAGCCAAACAAGAAGAGAATACAGATGCCAATTATTATCTATAACTGAAGAATCAAAAATGGTTGCTGCACATTGTATTTTCATCCTTCAGGATTAGGTGAACGAAAGCTTAGGGTCTTTAAATTAAGGACCGTATTGCCTAGTACCGAATTTCTTTAATTTCGTGGCACCACTATACTCGAGTCAGCATCATTATTAAGTTTTTTTTTTTTAATTATAGGGGGCAATCATAGGATCATAGGCAGACTATTGAAGGATCACTTGATGGTAAGTTATTGTCGCGGTCCATGGACACCCGAAACACCAGAGGAGTCACAGGTGCGTTGCCGAGTCCCTCAGTTGTATTATATACGAAAATACCAGCAGCGGCTGGTCTTGGGTCTTCTCTCAGGAGAGCGTTTAGGCCTGGATGAGTGCGGTTTGGGGACTGGCAAGATACGTTGTGGCTACGTAACGTAATCTTGCCGATGGATGTTTTTAAGCCACGCGAAGGCCCCCAACTAAGCTTCACGAATGCTATCTTATGATAACAACCGGTACTGACTGCTTAACGTTACGTCCGAATTACGGAAACACACATAACACAGCATGCCACAAATGGTCACCCATCTAAGTACTGACCGCACCCTCGTTGCTTAACCTCGATGATTGTTTCCAATCACCTAAGCCACCATAAGCATAAGCATTTTTACATGTTTAACTTTTGCTTAAAACAACATTCTTGACTAATATATCACTATAGATGTTTATATGTTTTATATACGAGTAGGTATCTCATATGTGATATCTTACCATGCCCCAATACTCTGGTTGTAGTTCATTGTCTCTGAATTCTCTGAAAGGACACTCAGTGGGATCCACTGTAAATACCATTGGTTTCATAACACTAGCAGCTGCAATACTTTTTTTAGCCATTTTGGTATATTTTTGTAATTCAAGACCGAATAAGAATTACACTTTCAATCACTTTCTTTAAATTGTTTTTACAAAATAGTTAAATTAACAAATTAATTGTCAGTTTCAATTTGACGTTTAAGTCAATTTGACTGAATATCTATTTTTTCACAACAGATTTATTCTATAAATAAATCTAACTATTTATTAAAAAGAGTTTGATTGACAGACATACAGAAATTTAATATGACGGATTCTTTTAAAGGCATTTTCGATATTTTAGTAAATTTTAGTAATGTAAAGGACTAATCTAAGCTTAAACTTATTCTAATGCCCGAATAAAAACAAAAATGTTATGCATCAATATATAAAATAACTAGCTTCCCCCTGCGGTGTTACCCGCGTATTTTTTTAATAAATAGTTGCCTACATATGTAAATATACAAAACTCATTTGTAAATTAGCCATTTACAAACCTCCTTTCTAAGTTCTCATAGTAGGCCAGAACCTCCTTTCTAAGGAGAGGCCTATATCCAGCAATGGACTGCTAAAGGCTGTTGATGGTGATTTACAAACTATCATTATGGTTGCTATGGAAGTTTGTTATGGATAGCAACCTGTGAAGTTTTGACAGGAGATAAGCAGTGATACTATTTGACATCTACGATTTATGTATTTTTATAATCACCTAGCTTTCGCAAGTGTACCTTGATTATTGCAGTAAAAAGTAGGCTATGTGTTAATCTGATGAATAAGCTATATTATTGTAAAGTTTCATCCAAATTCGTTCAGTAGTTTTTGCGTGAAAGAGCAACAAACATACATACACACATACATACATACAAACTTTCGCGTTTATAATATTAGTAGGATTAGTAGGATATTATTTATTTATTTATTTCTTTATGCACTTTGTACAACGGCGGACTTAATGCCCAAGGCATTCTCTACCAGTCAACCTTAGGGTGGTGAAGAAATCTTGTAGGGAGGTGCACAGATAACTAGTGTAAAATACTACACATACATAGACATATATATACATACATACAAAGATAGACGTACATACATGCATACAAAGATACACATGCATACATACAAAGGTATACATACATAGACATATACATACATACATACAAAGATATACACACATATATACATGCACTTAAATTAAAATATATAATATTCGTACACTATATTACTGTACAGTGTTGCAAGATATAGGGACAATGTTATTACACGCGGTAAAAACATAGATATAACCTGTCTCAGAACAAAACTTAATATTCTTGTGGAAGTTAATAAAGTGTACGTTAAAAGAGGGGACCAGGATTTGGAGGATAATAAATATAAGTTTGCCTTAGAGCTCAAGGTACCTCTCGGAGAGCTTGATTACTTAAAACCTTAAGAAAGAAGAAAAATGTACCCATATTAAATCGTTCAGGTGGACTATACTCCGAGCAATAAATATACATTACGCGCAGTAAATGTACACTTATTGCTTGGAGTAAATGTTTCAAGTAATGAAATCTAAAGTTTTTCTATTTATCCTACAGCAAAACATTTTTAATAGAACACTATCATTCTGAAAGGTATAGTTTATAAAGAAAGAATTTCATGATAACTGCTGTAATAACAATACTTGTGATGAAAATAAATAATAAAATGAACTTTTTGCCTGTCTCGATGGCGCTGTGGTAGAGCATGCGACTACTGTGCTAGAGGTCTTGGGTTCGATTCCCGTGTCAGATAAAATGTTTGCATGAGTTTAAATATTTCTGGGTGTATATCAGATTTTTTTACAGAGCGACTTACGTGGGAACTCCGCAACCCTGAGAGCGAAATGAATTCAACCGTTGAAGTAATTGTTATTATGTATATTGTAATGTATATGTATCAGTGCCATCAATTACATATAATGTAATGTATTAGTATGTATTGATGGCACTGACTTCACAATAACGATTGCCATAGATATCCATGTCCATTGGGGCTTAACGAGCTTTCCGACGCATTGGTGTAAAATACTGCCAACTTCCATATTCTGGGCTATTATTAATAATAATATATCTTTCAATAAAAACTTTTTGATTTTAACAACTTTCAGATGTCTTTAGGTTGATGATAATCACTTAATATGGCTCTTTTGACCTTTACGCCGTTAAAAAACCTAGATAAAATTAAACGAATTATTTGTCTATCCTCGACATTTCACACTTAACACGAAAAGCAGTAAAACTTAGACACTACAATATATAATCATAACGAATTAAAAGGTGCTAATACAACTTCACTACATTTAAATATTCTACAAGACGGCTTAACAAAGATACCTGTTTAATTTGACATTCTTGTATATGACAAGGACTGAAAGGCAAGGTCATTGAACATAGTCTAGTCATGCACGCGGATCATGATTACGAATATGTCTTATGCTTTACTGTAACCAATAAATCAAAATGACCCCAGCTATAGAACAAAAATAAATATCTGAAATTCTTAAACTAGCCAGCATCACAACAATATGTTTGGAAAAAAAAGATTATTTTTTTACACGCTTTTTATTAGCTTCACCTGTAGGTTGTTTGGAACCGACTCCTTGGGGTGTGATTTTGACCCACTTTAAACGGCCAGATTTCGTTCAAACTTTGTAGATTTATCGAGGAACGATGACAATACTATTATGAAAAAAATATTAACAAATTAGACTTTTTTAGTCTTTTTTTTTAAACTAATAGTTTTAAAAACTAAACACACACGCTTTTAAACTAAAAAGTAGAAAATAATTTAATGTAACTATTAAATGTTACTATTTTTAGCAAAATCCTTTCTTGTCCTATCCTTAAACACATAACTAATAAACTAAAATGAGAAATATTGAATCCTACAATTAATAATTTAAATACGAAAGCTTGTTAAAATGAATTCATTAATGTTTGTTACGCAATTATTCCAGAACGGATGAACATAATATAGGACTTTATAGCAAATAAAGCTACGAGAAAAATCGTTATTTCAATATTGTAAAAGCTGTCTAGAATATTATTTTAGCATTTCTAGAATATTATTTTAACTCAGAGATTGCTTACGTTCAAAGGAAACTTAATTAATTAATGTAAATTAAGTCTTCGTAGAATACAAATATATTTCAAACAGTTTTAAATATAATATTTAAACAAAAGTAGCATTTATTATTTTGTAAAACTTTATTAATAAGATGTATTTACTTTATTGAGATCATAGACGATAATAATATTAAAAAAAAGTAGGCTCAAAAAATGCATATATTCAACTACTACTGTCTCTCTAACACATTTGATCCATCCTAAGGTTGCCTGGAAGAAATTGCTTTTAGCAATAAGGCCGCCCTTTGTACACTCGATATTAGATCATTGTGTTTCTTTCTTGTAACTCTGTAATTTAGTGTGCAAATAAAGAGTTATCTATCTATTTACATCGGTTTTCTAGCCTATGTTATTATCAAGTTTATTTAGGGTGGGCTACTGGTTAAAATAAATCTTGTTATCATTCCATATTATAAAATAAAGTCCTCCGCTGCGTCTGTCTGTCTGTTGACGATAAAGTCAAAAACAACTGCACCGATTTTAATGTAATTGTATACCCAGATAGTCTACAACCTGTAAAAGGACATAGGCTAATTTTTGCCGCGATTTTTACGATTAACTGTTATTAAACTTTGTTTGTGATATTATAAATAAATTCTCTCTTGATGTTCAAGCAGTTGGTCCTCTGTCAATATTTTAAACTATTTCTTCTTTAACTGCATGTATTTATATATAATACTAGCTGATACCCGCGGCTCCGCTCGCGCCCTAGGAGTATAAAAAATAGATGTTGGCCGATTCTCAGACCTACTGAATATGCATATAAAGTTTCATAAAGATCGGTCAAGCCGTTTCGGAGGAGTATGGCAACGAAAACTGTGACACGAGAATTTTATATATTAGATGTACTTATTTAGAAACATGCACCTTATGAGTACTTTATAAACTACACATACATTTCTCGTGATCAATCTAGAATCCATCATTTCATATATTATATATCATGTTTATCATATCAACGGCCTTCAATAGCCACTGCTGGACATAGGCCTCTCCTATTAAAGGAATTTTTGTCTAAATATTATATATTACTCTGGCTAGAACGGTGGCTATAGGGTTTGTTTCAAACTTTGCTTCCCTTTGCAATGATGTTGTTTTGAGTAGTTTCTTCATATAGCTCTTTGGACACCCAGAGGAAGAGAAAGAATGGTGATTGTTCACGACGGAAGCAATCGTGTCAACTTTGTAACGATAAAAATGAAACAAATCACAAAAGTTTAATATTTTCTAACTAGATGGCGCTGTACTGTTTATGTGAATCGCGATATTGTGCTATTACCGGGCTCAATATATAAGGCACCCTGAATGTATTGTTTATTCGACACTTAATAAATAGCTTGTCAGATCAGCAGATCAGTTCACAGTGTTTTTTTTTGTGCTGCAAGTAACCCCTAGTGTGTGTTTTAACATTGGTCCTTCGAGCCGGATTTTATGAGTTCAAGTTCATTGAACTTCACAGATTTTACTTTCATTCGGTTAAGTGTATGTTCATGTTAGGTTATGTGTAGGTTATTTACATTGTTATTAAACAGTTTTATTGGTGTATTATTTGATGTAAAAATTAGTACAGTTGCCCATGTTAGCCAATTTATTTTGTGTAATACTATTTAGATCAATATATAAAATATGAATTTATATACAACTAAATGTACATTAAGTGTTCAATTCGGTCAAATTAAGAAGGACATTTCGTCATAACGTCCTTGGTGGGCGGTATGTTCATGACGGAAACAATCGTGTCAACTTTGTAACGATAAAAATGAAACAAATCACAAAAGTTTAATATTTTCTAACTAGATGGCGCTGTACTGTTTATGTGAATCGCGATATTGTGTCATTACCGGGCTCAATATATAAGGCACCCTGAATGTATTGTTTATTCGACACTTAATAAATAGCTTGTCAGATCAGCAGATTAGTTCACAGTGGTTTTTTTTGTGCTGCAAGTAACCCCTAGTGTTCACAACACGTTAAGTGCTAGTAAGGCGTTTAGCAGTGATACTCCTTCTGATGTATGTGCAATACATGGATCTTTATCAAATTAATAATAATAATAATAAATAATAAATTACTTTATTGTACACCAGATGAATTTCAACAATATCATAAATTAGGAGATACAAGTGGCGGCCTTATCGCTCAAACGCAATCTCTTCCAGGCAACCATGGGATGGAATGAAAGCATGAGATCGAGAGTGTGGGGTAGTATCTGGTGATATTAAGGGATAGAGAAATAGTATAAATATACAATACTTGCTCATACATATGTAAATACATAAATATAAATAAGCATACATACACATATTTATACACATATACACATAGTAATAGATAAGTGTTATATTCTGTATATACTTATTCGCAATATTCTGACTGGTCGGTTACACGTCATTGACGTCTCCCAGGTAGTATTCTCTTACCTTTCTTTTGAAAACAATAACTGTTTGCGCACGTCTTATTTCAACTGGTAGGGCATTCCACAACCGAACTGCTTGCACAGAGAAGGAGTGGTCGAGGAATTTAGTTGTATGTCCAGGCATCTTCAATCTCAGGTTCTCCGATGATCTCAACAATTTGGGATGTGTGTCATGTAGGAAGGTGAAACGGGATTTTAGGTAACGTGGAGTACAAGGGTTGTATAAAATATTATAAAGAAGAGATAGTATATGTGTATTCCGGCGAAGGCGGATTGGTAACCACTTGAGCTGTTTACGGTATTCGGAGACGTGATCATATTTGCGTAATCCAAATATGAATCTTATACACAGATTTTGGAGTCTCTCAAGCTTATTTAATTGGTCTTCAGTGAGATCTAGATAGCTGACATCGGCATAATCGAGGATGGGGAAAAGAAGAGATTGTGTTAAAGCAATCTTAGTAGATTTAGGTAGGAAATTTCGAAGTCTGCGCAACGATCCTGCAGCGGCAAACATTTTACGACTCAGCTCTTGTATCTGAGGAGTCCAGGATAAGGTACCATCTATGTAAATCCCCAGGTTCTTCACTTTGTCACTGTACGGTATAAGTGTGCCATTACAGGTGATATGAGGTAATGTTGTCCAATCAATTTTGGAGATCATACGCGAGCTTCCAACAACAATTACTTTAGTCTTCGATGGGTTAATTTTTAGGCCGTAGGTGTTGCTCCACTTACATATCTTATCCAGGTCAGCATTGGTAGTGTTAATAGCACTGGTCAGATTGTTCAGAGATGCCGTGGTATATATCTGCAGATCATCCGCGTAAAGGTGGTAGGAAGAAGTCAGATTATTAGTGATGGTGTTGATAAAAACTGTGAAAAGTAGGGGAGAAAGCACGCCGCCTTGTGGTACACCGACTGTAGTACTACACCAAGAAGAAACAGTGTTTTCAATACTAATGCGCTGCCGGCGACCAAGCAAGTAATTGCGAAACCAGTCAATTGCAGTTGGAGATATGTTAAGAGAGCACAGTATAGACAGTAGAACGTCGATGTCTACGGTGTTGAATGCATTGCTGAAGTCTAGGAGCGTCAGAACTGTAAGCTCACCATTCTCCATGGCAGATCTGATGTCCTCTGTAATGTGGACTAGGGTTGTAGTGGTACTGTGACCGGGTCGGAAGCCAGATTGGAGAGGATTTAGTAGTAAGTTACTGGATAGGAAATTCGAAAGTTGGGTATGGATGAGACGTTCGAGGACCTTGGACAGAAAGGGAAGTATAGAAATTGGACGATAGTCGGAGAAGGATTCAGGGTTTCTCGTTTTGGGAATGGGTATAATTTCGGCTTCCTTCCAAGCTTTAGGGAACACGCTATACGAGATTGAGTAGTTCAGGATATGACAGATGACAGGAAGAATTTCATTGAGGATTGGGAGGATCATATTTCGACTGACACAATCAGAGCCTACTGCATTCGAAGTAATCGATACCATGCTCTTCTTAACATCACAATCAGAAAATTGACTAAAGAAAAAGGGAGAGCAGTCGGGAGTTGGAGCAGAAAGTAGAAGTTTCAGTGTGGCGTCTTTTGTCATTTTATCAAAATTTGACGAAGCAGAAAAATGTTGATTTAGTGAATTTAAGTTGACACTTTTAGGAAATAAATCGTGAGCGGGTTTGCCTACTCCCAATGACTTTAAGAATTTCCAGACCTTTGCTGGATCTCCATTTTCAACGGAGCTATGGATATATCGGCGTTGAGCATTCCTACACACCTTGCTGCAATGATTCCTGATAGCAACGTATTTGTCCCGATTACTATCTCTTGGATTCTTTTTAAATTTAGCCTTAGCAATCACCTTTTTCCTGAGTAAGGCTTTGATGTCTTCAGTTAGCCATGGGGCCGGGAGACGTTTGACCCTCATAGCTTGCATTGGCGCATGGTCATTGTAGAGTGTCGTTAGTTTAGTGTTTAAATGTTCAACCTTATCATCCATAGAGGCAGCACTGAAGATCGGTGCCCAATCAATGTTGGTAGCATCTCTAACCAAGGCTTCTACATCCATACTTTTAAAGTTTCGCTGCAGGATAATCTTCGCTTTAGTTTTAGGAGGTCGAAGACGATAGGATAGATAGAGTAAGTCATGGTAGGAAAACTCGTGAGCTGAACACTGGCCATGCTTAACTACGAGATTAGGGGAGGAAACAATGATGAGGTCCAACAGAGATGGTGTAGAGTGTGGGAAATAATGCGTTGCATTGGAAGGAAGAATAGATAGATTGCTAGATTGCACTATAGATTGAAGAGTTGATGACCGAGTATCGTTTTTGAGGAGACAGGTATTGAAATCGCCCATGATTATGGTATGACTGTACGAGGGAATATACTGCTCAAGGAGCACCTCGAACGACGAGAAGAAGTCGATGCGTGACGAAGGGCAATAAAACACACCGAGAAGGATTTTAGAATGAAGAAGTTCGATTTCAAGGAAAAGATGTTCACCTGCATTAGCCGGTGGAGGTTGTGGCGAGGTACTCACGACGGTGTAGGAAATATGGGACCGTAAGTATATGGCAACACCACCGCCGCCACCCACAGCTCGATCATTCCTAATGAGGTTGAATCCTGGTAAGGAATATGCAGAAGAAGGTAAACATGGCTTAAGCCAGGATTCAGAGATAAGGATAGCGTGTAAATTCGTACAGTCAAAACATGCCAGCATATCGGGGAAATGAGCCGGAATACTTTGTGCATTAATATGTACAAGATTGATATTTTTGGGAGCATCAGAGAACCGAGACGAAAGAGTCTCAGTGATTGTTGGATTATCCTGGGAACTACTGGCAGCAGACAGAAAGTCGCTACCGTCATCACTGCCACACTCAGACAACGACATTTCCAACTTAAAATTAAATAGGTTCAGAGAAGAAATGATAATATGTATCCAGTCAAAATCAATTTTATAAAATAACTAAATGAAAAAATAAAATAAAATATAACTAAGTAAATAATAAATATTTGAAATACCAAAATAATAAAGAATAGATAAAAGAATGCAAGCCAATAAGTATAGTATGTAAATTAATAAAAATATTTATAACTCCTATCGGTTGATAATCCATCTGCCGGTTGCCAGTTACAAACAAACCTTATGTTATATGTGACAAAACAAAAAAAAGCAAACGAGAAATCAAAGACATAGAACAAAAACAAAAAATAAACTAATAATATTTAAATCCACACATTCTCTCACAGTCCAGGCACGAGTATAAAAAGACTAGGTTTCAGATATAGGAGTATTAACTAAACTTGTCGTAGTTCTGAACGAAACTCAATTTGTTGACACTGGCAATAGTCCTTATGTCACGCACTATCTATCTGTCAATGTATGATACATATGAAAAAGAAAAGTGGGTTAATACACAAACACAATAAATGGTCGTAAAGGTGTTGTTTAATAAATAATGCTTACAAGAAACTAACTATATGAAGGTATCTATCTAATTAGCATTATGAAGTGGGTGTAAACAATGTTTTGATAACAGCCACCTCTATAAAAAAGACGTAAGTCGTACCTGGACTGCGCTAGATACGTAGAATGAGTACATTACTTCTTAGTCGTTGCAGCACGTTTAGGCCTTGACCCAGTGGTCTTAGGGATTACGGCGGGCGGGTTCGGTGATGCAGCAAGTAATGCGTTCAGCTCAGCCAACGATACAATGCAGTGGCGGGTCTCATCTGGACCTATGATGTAAATGGAGCCCTCTCTGGTCCAACACCTAGCTATCCCCAGCCTCTCGCGGGCCACCATGAATAAATCATGCCTGGGCTTGGTTAGAAACTCTGACAACGTGACCCCAGAGCCCTTAAGCTTTGTCTTGTTAAACCATAATCCATCACGTACAGTCACATCAGCAAACTTAAGGAGTATGGGTCTTGGTTTCTTGGTGGATGAAGCCCGACCCAGTCTCTGGCAGCGTTTGAAATCTGCCTCAGTGAGATCCCTACTGGTGAAATGTTCCTTAATTACTTTCACAGCGGTGTCAGCAACGTTTTCATTGTTTGACTCTGTAACACCATGCAAGAGCAGGATCTTGCGTCGCCTCTGCATCTCAATGTCATCTACAGTTTGTGTTAGTGTCTCCACCTGCTGCTGTAGCAGCTGCAGGGTCTGTGTGACAAAGAGCCTAAACGTAGTAAATTCTGCAGACAAACTAGTAACACTTACTGATGGACTAGGTGTTTTCGTGAGCTGGGCTTCAAAGTCTTCCATCCTCTTGTTGAATAACATCTTTAAGTCGTTGATGGCCTGCACAGTGGGCATGGTGGAACAGTATCCAAGAGAGTATTTGATATGGTTGTTTATAGGAATGGAATGTTGAAGAATCCGGCAGCTGGATGGTCTAGCTAGTATTTTCTGACATATAAGCCAATGAATATATACATTAATGAATAAAACGTATTTTATAATTACAGAGCAAAAATTTGCGACTGACTTGGCTGACTACCCACGTAAAAAAAAAGTCAATCTATTTCTAAATTATAATTAAATTATAATTTAGAAATAGATTGCCTTGATTCGATGTAAATATATGAAAGACTAATAATAATTTGTATATTAATCTCGAACCAAATAGATCATAATATTAAGTCAATACTGGATCACATACTTCATGTAGGCGGATATGGGTCGACATTTAGTTCAGGAAATGTACCAATAAGCAAAGAGTACCGGTTTGCCGTGAAAGCCTTCGCACGTAATAACCTGCTCTGTTTAAATTGTTGCTTGGCTATATAGGGCAGAAGAGAACACTGGTATGAACAAATGAATCAGATTTAGAAAATTCTTTGCATGTTTTTTTATCAGAAAACGGAGTAGTACAAAAAGTGAAAAATCACAGATCAAATGCAATTTAGAACAATTAAAATTGACTACTTGAATATTACAGCAATCAAGCTATATTTACGATATAGGTTTACCTGTCACAGCCTTATTCCCAATATTATATGGGGTCGACTACTAGTTCAACCGGTTTTACCTGAATGTTTTTCCACGGTGTGACTGCCATCGGACCTCCGCAACCCTAAGGGAGAACTGAAATCCGATATTTGAACTAGTTGTCAGTATATTTGAGGGCACTGGCAACCGAGGATCGGGCGAAAATAACCAACAAACTTCCATACTTCCGGCTGCTATTAAGAATTTGCTGTAAAAAAACCAACAACAATTTTTGGCCCGACTCGGGATTTGAACCCGAACCCTCTTGATTAGTAGACGTATACGCTAACCACTAGACCAAGGAGGCAGTCCAATGAAAGCATTTATATATGCATAAAATAACAATTGAACTTTTACTGGGCAGTAAATTAAAGTAGTGTCATGTACTTGTGATATAGGTCTTCATTCAGGAGTGAACTGTGATATGTTGACAATAAAAAAGTGACATATCACTCGCATCAGCAAGACGAATGTATCCACAGTATACACTAGTCAAGTCGAAATCTATCAAGCCATTTAGATTAAAAAACGAAACAAAAACATAAACACAAACATACAAAATCTCAATTCCTTCTATCGAAATCTGGAGGAAAAATAAGAATAAGGTACCCCAAATATTCCACAATATATATATTCTTTAGTTGACCTATAATTTGTATAGCTTGACATCGACAAAAATACTCATTAAAGATTCAACCTCGTGTTTAAACATTTGTCGTAAATAGGACACGTTATTTCGCACGAGACACGACTTTGATTATTTCATCCCTTAACTAGTTTAACAGGATACAATTTTCCAAGCAAAATGTTCGAAAGTCAATCACCTTCTTAGTCATTATCGTTACGGAGATAAATCCGACAGTCTCACTATAGGAAGGAAATACACCTGTTTTAAAGGTCACCGGTAAGAACCGTGAATCACTGCGGTTGCACTTTCTCCACAATTTCTTTGAAAGAGCGCCAAAATGTTTGTCATTCGTTATTTTATATGATTCAACAATATTTGGAATGTTGAGTTTTGATATTAATTAAATTGTTTTTATTTATTTTACATGTTGCGTTTCCTTTCAAAAATTCAACGAAAGTGAAACGTAATATCAATAAATCGAGAATCGAAATTCTTCAAATAAATGCACAGATGTAAAGGTATGCCTCTACCTATGGGACCGTCTTTAACTAGTGCATTATTGACAACTTTTGAATTATTATCTTTAATTATTATAATTGTGACAATTGTAATTATCGCATTTAAGAATATTGTCTGGACTTTAAAAGAGACTGTGATCCCTGAGTTTGTTTCGTCCTTTCTTCTCAGGGCTAGTCCAGTTAGGAAAGGCCGAACTCATCTGCTCAAAAAAAAAAAGTTTAACTTGCAAAAGTGTTCATGTAACCTAATTGCAGAATAAATTATTTCATTTCATTTCATTTCATTTCATTTCATTTCATTTCATTTCATTTCATTTCATTTCATTTCATTTCATTTCATTTCATTTCATTTCATTTCATTTCATTTCATTTCATTTCATTTCATTTCATTTCATTTCATTTCATTTCATTTCATTTCATTTCATTTCATTTCATTTCATTTCATTACCGTTATAGATATAAAGCTTTCTACAGGATGAGAAGATGAAACAGAAGTATAATTATAGACCATTGGTTCAATAGATTTGGGTTTCATATAATATTTTCCCACAATGTCCCAGTGCTCGGGATCAGATCTCTTCTCAGGAGAGGGTAAAGAACATACATCCCCACGCTGGCTGAGTACAGGTTGGGGACAAGCAAGTCAATGTAGTGGTTACGTAATCACGCCGTTGAATGTTTTTCAGCCACCCGAAGTTCTCCTACTAAGCTCCATGACTGGTAATCTATAAAAATAACCAAGACCATGCTCCAAAGTTAAATACTATTCAAAAATTTGCATTATTTGGAGTATTATTTGATATTAGGCTGTTTATCAGTACAATGCAACAATGCACATGATACATTTATACTTTCTTATATGATTTATTGAGTGTTTGGCTCGACACTCTAGAGATCTGTTCTGAAATCGTTACTTGGTTATTTCAATCTGTTTTTACATTAAAACAGCCTCACCGAAAATCAGTGCTAAGTAAGCATTTTTACGCTTCATTGTCATCAAGTTAGTTATTCTGACTCACGGAGCTTCAAACCCACAGAGTGATGGCAACTCATTGGAGGTTTTCAAACCCTAGTTCTTTGGGGGAAAGGGAAGTTTCACTAATCGTCAGGTGCCGTGTGTGTTCGATTGTCTCATCTGTTTTTGCGATTCTTCAATACCATTCATACGAAACCTATTAAGTGTCTCTTAAATTATACAAGTTGCCCGTATAAATCATGATGATGAATGTGGTCGACATTTTACGAAGCCGGTTCACCTTGTGAAGATAGCGACATATAAAAGATTACGTTAAAGGCTGTCTCTAAAATTAGTATAATGTGAACCACATCTTGACCATTGGATAGGCTTTAGGTCTTGCTTAAGAGGGGCCATCTACTAGCGGTAGGTGGCCCGAGGTGCGTCGGGGTTTCAGGGACTTCCTTTCGCGGGTATACCTGGTTCCCCGACTCATAGTACCCGAGACGGAGTGTGGTTTTAGTCGGTTCGAGTCCGACATAGCCACCAACGTGTGGCATCCGTGGGGATTACCGCACAAAAAAAAAAAAAAGGTCTTGCTTAAGAATTAATTTTCAATAGATATTATTCTGACATCTTACACACAAGGAGCTTGTATTATGGGTACTAGACAAATGATATAAATACAAAAACATATTTTTTTAGAAATAGATACATATTATATGCGGAAACAACCCAAACACAAAAACTACAAATAACAGTTGCGGATCACACAAACATTTGGTCCGACCCGGGAATCGAAAACTAGACCGCGATACCAAGGCAGTCAATTCTATCTCTTGCTTTAGTTTTATTTCAAAAGTTCTAGTTGCTTTTTGTCGACAGTGATTAGTGTGTATTTCTTGATTATTTTTTACACGGGCGGAGCGAAAATTTCATACTTAAATCCCTATAATGTGCCCGTTAAGTGTTAATTTAGTTCCTTTACACTGTCTCGCCCACACACACACGTACGCTTCTCTTATCCGCCTTGTTACCAAGAAGCTCATAGACTACTCTAAAGTCTCTGCGCGTCATATGTGCTCGAGACAGGTATAGAACCTTCATATACATATTACGCCATCACTAATGAACCTACATACACTACAACTACAACCTTTTATATAATATTTCCTAAATAAACGGCTTTTTATTTCATTCAAATTCCTACTTTATATAATTCAGTTACTTACTTAACGCTTATTAACACCCAAACAAGAACACATTCAGACATCTGTGACATAATTTCCAGCTACCGTCTTAAACGCTTTGAAGTTAATGTGATTATATAATACGATGAAGAAACAGGTGTAAACGTTTTCGGTCCAAAGACATAAACACCTGAGTTTGCACATGACGTGAAATGTACGGTTCGGTAGAAAACTGAAGGAAGAATATTGTAAAATGTTTTTGGTTCTGTGTTCTTAATAGGATTTGTTTTGCGTGTTTCTTTGTTGTCTATTTATTGGTTAGTTACTTAAGATAAAACATATTATTCTAAGAATCTCAATTAAAAGTGAATTGTTGTAGATTCCACACATTCTAATGTTTTGATATTTCAATTATAAAATAGTATGAAATTAGTATAGGTCGTAAATAAACTCTCCTTGTTATTTCTGTCTTTAAGCAATACCTAATTTAAAAAAATAATATACATAAATAAATACTTAACAGAACACGAGACAATCTAAGATCATAAATAAGTATATAAACTTATATAAAATAAATTCCTATTAGAGTTGAATATTTTAGGTTTAGAGTACCGAAGCTCTATAGAGACTTTTTCACGTCAGTCATCAGAATAACATCTTAAATATGTCTTTTCTTTACTTATGTGTTATGTCATATATGTGTACCTCGTTCTCGTATTTATGTATATGTATGTGTGTTGTGTATGAACATAATATGTACACATATAATTCATTAAATGTGTACATTTGTAGACCCCTTTGTTTTGTAATATATTTTAATTTAGTGTATCGTATTGCAATACATAAAAGTAACACATCTTACACAATTTTGCAGTACCCAAATGTTTGACTGGAAAAAAATGCTTGTGGCATTATGTCCACCTTGTGCAATATGTTTGCAGAAAGTTTAAACAAATAAACATTTTCATAAGAAACACGTAGTTTAAACTTTATACCCTTAGGTTTGACAATACTTTAGTACTGAGATATTGTATTCACAGTATAGTATCTTAACGGTATGTCAATAAATGTTATATCCTTCAGATTAATATTTGAACCGTTTAATACAGTTCATAACAGTTTTTGGTGTCCCATCCTTATCGATAGAATAAATAAATAAATATTTCGAACATCTTACACACAATATCATCTAGTCCCAAACTAAACAGAACTTGTATTATGGGTACTAGACAGCCGATATAATTACATAAACATACATATTTCTTTTTTGTAAATATATGCCACCTAGACTCCGAAACAAATTCCGAGACCTCAAGCACAACAGTCGCATGCACTACCACCACTGCGCCAGGCTACTGAGGCACTTAGAATACTTCATCTTCCTAGCCTTTTTTCACAAGTTTATTTGAGGTCGGCTACTAGTTCGACTTGTTTTACCTGAATTTCAGTTCTTCCACGGAGCAACTGGCATCGGACCTCCGCAACCCTAAGGAAGAACTGAAATTCGAAAATTGAACTAGTTGTCAGTATATTTGAGAGCACTGACTTCCCAATAACGATTGCTATAGATGTTAATGACAACCGGGAACGACGGCTTTACGTGCTCTCCGAGGTAGGGGAGTGAATCAGCGTGAAACTTCCAAACTCCGTGCTGCTATTAGAAAATTCCTAAGAAAAACTCAAAAACACTTTTTGGCTCGACCCGGGATTTAAACCCGAGACCTCTAAAGATTTTAGACTAGAGATGAACATTAGGAAAGCGCGAACAGTAAATACCTTTAAGAAAATGGTTCTAGAGTTTTATGTGTCACAATTGAGTCAGTCACAGCATAATTATGGTTTAATGTGAATGTTTTCTTTTCCAAATTGTAATATAACTGATTAGTTATTTATTTATATGTATATGTCTATGCACATTGCCGTGTATTAGTATGCATATATGTTGTGTATATGTATTTGTGTAAGTATATGTACGTGTATGAAATATATTTATTATTAACTAGCTGTCCCGGCAGACGTGGTCCTGCCTTTAAAAGATTCCCATAAAAAAGTCATCCCCTATTTTCTAAAAAAAGATTTTCCCGCTTTTCTGTTGAAATTTTCCTGAATTTTCTTTGCTATAAACCTCACGGAGCCAACGAATGCAAAACCGTGGAAATCAGTTCGTGCGTTCTCTAGCTACAGCGTCAGGAAGGAAAATCCGACTTATTTTTATATAGTAGAATTTCAAATTGTACAAATCTTATCGCACCGGCAACTACCGCTGACTCCCCGAATCATTTCATTCCATCCATCGTTGTCTGGAAGAGATTGCTTTTAGCAATAAGGCCGCCCTTTGTACATTAATTTTAAATTACTTTTTTTTTTTTTTTCTATTGTAAATTTGTAATAAGGTGTAAAAATAAAGAGTTTTCTATCTATCTATCTATCTATCTATCTATATCTTGATTAGCAGTTACATACGCTAACAACTAGACCAACAAGGCAGTTGAGACAGTAAGAATACTAACTATAATATTTGTACTACTATTATCCCGATTACGATATCATAAGTGCTATAGTAATGTAACATGTAACTGCTATTTTAAGATTCGAAACTTTACACAACGTTGTCTGGTCTAGAAATTAATTTCATAATATCAGTTACTGACTTACGTACGTACTCTAGAAACAACTTCAGGCGAATTAAATCTTAGCTATCGAGTAAGCTCTCAGACTCGCGAATTAATTGTGTGAATTTGGATCAAATAACGCTTGTAGTAATAACTATGATCAATACGATCATGTATCTTGAGTGAGTGAGTTTGTGGATTTATTTATCAACAGTTGTTACCTATTAATATTGGTAAATAAGATTTAAGTTCTTCTGGAAGGTTTTACTATACCATCTAAAACTGATGAATTAATTTTATAATATACAGTTTCAATTAATACTAACTATTATAAGAATTTAATTTCAAGACTTTTACCTGGTAAAGCACTTTGTCGGTTTCAAACATAATTATTATATTTCTTAACTTCTTTGCAAATCATCATCATCATCAGCCTATCGCAGTCCACTGGTGGTTATAGCCTCTCTAATAGCACTCCACTTTGATCGATTTTGGGCTTTTCGCAACCAGCTCCTGCCAGCCAACCTGCGCAAGTCGTCACTCCACCTGACCTGTAGGCGTCCTACACTACATAATTTGACTGCCTTGTTGGTCTAGTAGTTGGCGTTTGCACCTGCTGATCAAGAGGTCTCGGGTTCGATTCCTGGGTCGGGCCACAAGTATTTGTGTGATCCGCAAATATTTTTTCAGAGCCTGCATGTTTTTCTATGTATAAAATGTATGTATTTACAAAAAACGAAATATTTATTTATTTATTATTTGCCGAGACACGGTCTCCACTACAGAACTCGTTTGCTTTTGTCAGCTGTTTTAACTTCTTTGCAAAATGGTAAACATTTCGGGAATTATTCCACAGTCTTTCTATAGTTGTAGATTAAACCTGGTAAATCTATCTAATGATCTACATTATCTCTCTCCTTAATATCTAGTTTGGTATTTATTAATAATACAATTTATTGGTTTGTGCCTTATTAACTTGCAGTAAAAAAGCTATTTAAAATACTTTAAAAAAAATTACCATCTTTTTTTTTATTTGTATGGAAATCTCCTCGGAGTATCCGCAGCTATGTCGGACTTGAACCGACTAAATCAAGAATTACCCCTGTACCAAATATTTTATGATTCGAAGTTTTTTTTTTCTCATATTTGACAAATTTATTAAAAAGAAATCATTTAGTATCCTAAATATGATCGATATGATAACTGATATGTGTATTACAGTTATAATCCTAAAAGAATTCTTCAAGAATTTTCTTAATCTTTAACAGTAGAAGAGGAAAAGTCTCCTGGCATATCGATATTTTTGAACTTGAACTTTGAATAAAGGTTTTTAGGATTCCGTAGCCAAATGGCAAAAAACGGAACCCTTATACATTCGTCATGTCTGTCTGTCTGTCTGTCTGTCCGTCCGTATGTCACAGCCACTTTTTTCCGAAACCATAAGGACCATAGTTTTGAAACTTGGTGAGTAGATGTATTCTGAATACCTGAATACCTATCCCCATACTTGGAACTGAAACTCAAAAAAATTTTTTTCATCAAACCCATACATGTGGGGTATCTATGGATAGGTGTTTAAAAATGATGTAAAGGTTTCTAATATCATTATTTTCTAAACTGAATAGTTTGAGCGAGAGACTCTTCCAAAGTGGAAAAATGTGTCCCCCCTGTAACTTCTAAAATAAGAGAGCGGTAAAACTAAAAACAATATATGTTGTACATTACCATGCAAACTACCAACGAAATTTGGTTTGAACGAGATCTAGTAAGTAGTTTTTTTTAATACGTCATAAATCGTAAACCGCAATTTACCTTTCATTCCATAAATACACTATTATAAAAACATCGATCAAAGTTACAACGAACTACGAAGAACTTTTATATGATGTTACTTGCTGATACGGAACCTTTCATGGGCGAGTCCGACTCGCACTTGGCCGCTTTTTTTGTGTGTGTTTACATTTTTTTTACATTTACCTTGTATTTAATTGATCTATGAAACTCCGTGTCCTCAACATATTTAACAAGAAATTATCCATAAATTTTTATCTTAATCTCATTTTTAAAATCAGTCATAACACCTAGTCACGTAATATTAACCACAGCTTTGTGTACTTTGAAACCATTATATTTTTGTAGATATTTTACAAAACCTAGAAATAGATCAGCATCTTCAGTATTATCACCTATACTCTGTCCATTCCTTTATTATCTTTTTGACAGTTCAACAAATTTCTAAATTAGTGACGCCCTCACACGTCACCGATTCGATTTGAAATCAAAATCAATCGATATAATATTCTTTAAGTCAGTATTGTAAATAAATAAAATGTGCTTTATAAGGATTTTCTCATAACTCTGGATTCAAACGTTATTAACCACGCGTTTCAAAGTTTAATTTTACTAACGCGTGCATAGTTACATTTTAAGTCAGTAGTCCAAAAATAAATCAATTAATGTATAGAGTTATTGTTCTTTATTCTTAGTTTGAACTTAAATTCCAAATTTTGACTTAATTCCTTGCAAATAATCAATCTTGAAGTTATACTATTTTAATTTCCTTTTTATTTTATTAAATTTACAGAAACACTACTTACATGAAGTCAAATTATTTTGATCATAATAATATGATAGATTATTTTTATCGTTTAATCGATTTATCGTTTTCAAGAACTGTTTTATAGTTTGTTGTTTTTGGCTATGCACAAGCCACTTCCCTACCCGTCTATAAAGTACGACATTACTGTAGTACATTATTACGAAAAAAATACCGGTAATTTATAGGCATGAGCTGTCAAAAAGACAATAAACGAATGGACAAGGTATAATTTAAATTTGCTATATAGTATTGAATTCAGTACTATTATGTTCGTTTCCTGCATACGCCACACATTGCACCGGCATGATTGTCACAATCCGTACAGCTTCACAATAAGGTCAGTTGCAAAATACACCGAGTGAAAGTAGTTCTACAAAACCAGTTACAAAGACCTCCGCCTTGCGAACAAATTCAAACAAATTGTCTGCTACTGAGAGATCTATTAACTGGATGTAGTAAGTAGCCCTGCTTTGTTGAGCAAATTCAAATCTTGTTTTGGTTGAATGTGTCTTGATGAATGATATTTTAATCACTGTAATCATATGCAGTCGGTAGTTGACGGATTACGATGTTTCATCACTTAGATTAATTGATTAATATTTAGGAACCAAGATAGATATTCATATAAGTGGAATTAAATGAAACTTAATTATCTTCTGGAAAATTAATAGTCACTTGCGTTATGGAGGGTTATATTCTCAGTTACGACGGCGAAATTACCTAGGTATTACATACACGGTCGTCAACATATTAAAATTTGTATAGAACATTCTATCATTATCGTCATCATCAACAGTCTTTAACAGTTCACTGCTGGACATAGGCCTGGATATTGGCCTACTATACCACGCATACATTACGAACATTCTATTCTATTCTGTTATTCTGATTAAGTAAACTGACGTAGTTTAAGTCTACATCAGCTAAAGTTCTCCACTCAATGCACTATTGGTTTTTCTAGATGTTTCTTTTCAAAATTAGTATGATAGCTCATCTAAATCTGATTTCAATAAAGCCTTAGGAAGCAGACTGTAAACTACCTTGTATTTTAAAGCTAATTTCAGATTTTACTATTAAATTGGAAACTTTGACACTAATATAAAATAACGTTTTCTGCATTATACATAACATAAAAAATCTATAACGTTTAAAAATTCTTTTAAAAATAAAAAAAAAAATAGTGTAGGTACCCTTAAGAAGTTAGACCCGCTGAATAGGTATGTATATATATTTTCTAGCCCTTATTATACCCAAGATTATTTGGGATCAGCTGCTAATTCAAACGGTATAACATGAATATCAGGTTTTCTATCGAGCAACTGCTCGGCCTCGGACATTGGCAACTCTGAGGGCGAACGAAATTAGAAGATTTAACTAGTTGACAGTATATCTGAGGGCACTGACAGTGGTTATTAGGAAGAAGAAAACACCATCGACCTTAATTACACGGACCATCATTAAGAATTGTAAGAATACCTGACCGAAACAAATTCGAGATTTTTTGATCAGTAACCGAATAGCTATACGCTAGACCAAGGAGGACGAGGCCTCCATACTGCATTGCCTACCCTCACAATGAGGATGGTGACCCCTACTCCTAAATTCTACTTCCATCCGGCAGGGTACTATGGTAGGCTTAAATATAAAAAAATAATTTTAAAAAACTAAACAAACACTGTTTTTTAAAAAAATTCAGAAAGCGCCCCACGCTTTGCTACATTAAAATTATTTTCTACTTTTTAGTTTCAAAGCGTGTTTGTTTAGTTTTTTAATAATTTTTTTTTATAGAAAAAATACTAATTTGTTTAAATATTTTTTTTGATCTTTTTTTTCAAATTAGTATATTGTCATCGGTCCTCGATAAATCTACTAAGTTTGAACGAAATCTGGCCGCTTAAATTGGATCAAAATCGCACCCAAAGGAGTCGGTTACAAACATACAGGTAAAGCTAATAAAAAGCGTGTAAAAAGAGGAAGTACATAAACATATATTGTACCATATTGCATAACCGCAACTTTTTTAAAGAAACAAGAAATCACGATCGTGTAATTATTCATTCCTTTCTATCACACATCAATAATCAAACAGATTGTTAAGGCGTGTATATCTTTATCCGGAACATAACCAATAGTCACAAACCATAGCTAATTGGTATTAATAACCGATTGAATGAAAGTGGGTCAGAACCCCACATGTTGTTTAACATAGTACCGGTAGATAATGGGATCGTTAGCATACTGTTTAGGCAACTAATATTAACATAGTTTTTTAATGTTCCTGTTCAAACTCTACGTTTGGCTTAGTGGCTTTAGTGGTCGCCAGGCCGCTTTCTACTTTGCCAAGTGTTCGTGGGTTCAAATCCCACGTGAACAATACTTTGTGTGATCTAGAAATTGTTATTTTGTTGATTTCTAGACTTTCTTTTTGTCAATTTAAAGTATTTTTGTAATGTCTTTTTTAATACAAAAAAATAACACAAAGTTCTGAGTGTCTTTTGGTGTAGAAAACTCTATGCAGACGACTGCTCGAAAGTCGGTGCTAAACTCAGTATTGAGTGTATGGCAGAAACCACTCAAGAGACAAAATCATTCCTAAAGAGATTACATAAGGGAATAAACCTTTAATGCGGTATGTTATTAGAATCTTCATTATAGTGATAATCAGATGGGAAGGAAGGAAAGGAAAAGACAATTACCTAAATATAATACAACTAATACGGATTCGTGTATACGAACTAGTCATGCATTTCGGAATACAAAACTAAAACCAGAAATAATGTTAAATTGAGACATGTTCTCCCTTAGGGTTGCGGGGATCCGATGTCGGCCGCTTCGTGGAAAAACTGATATTCAGATAAAACTGGCTGAACTGGTAGCCGACGCCAAATAATCTTGGGAATAAAGGCTAGGCAGAAAAAGAATTGTTAAATTGAGATCCAGACATGCGGCAGAATGTCAAGCCAAGTTCAAACTAATAGAACTGACGTGCACCGTATGTGTAGGAATTAAATTGTAGCTTTTGCAAGTTCTAAACCTATCAGTTCTTATAGAAACTAACCTTCAAACATTCTTCTATGACTGTTAGCAGGTAGGTACTTAATAATAATTCTTATATAAGAACTAGTCAAGTCAGATCTTGAATTTCAATATATAATCCTAAGATATATGAATAAAAAAATCTGTAGTTATAAATACATTTCAGTACTGACCATTAAACTTGGCGATTTAGGTATCACTTTTTTTTGTTTGAGGCAAAAAGCAAGGTATATATATCATAATATTGAACTTGGCTCTCATTTCCCATTTATGTTTTTGATGGGGTATAATAAATCCGTATTATAGAACACAGGTAATTTATCACCCACATGTAATATTGTTAAAAGTTTGTCTAGGTCTCCCAAACTGCCGGCCATTAACTCTTCTTGGAATGTAGCCATTTTAAAACAAGAAATCGTTATCATCATCAATCTCACCAAAAGCCTTTTAACAGACCACTGCTAGATATAGGCATCTTCTTAGAAAGGAACTTTTGGCCTTTTTCTTGATGCTGACACTTAATTTTGAATGCACGGTTAGCTTAGTGGTTTAAGCTGTCGCCACCCCAAGCCAAGTATTGTGGGTTCTAAGTCTGGGTGGTCTTCAAGTACGTTATATGTATGTTAGTAAATTCCCCTGTGAAACCGGATGAATATTCCTAACGCTGGAGTTGCCATTTAGTAAAAAGGAAAAACTAACTCCACTTGCTTACCCCACGATAACACTACATTCCAAAAAAGGTACTTTTTTATCATTACACGGGGTATTAGTTATCTCCATACTAGAATTCATCAAAATTGGTTTAACTGTTTAAAGGTGCGCGTCCATTGGCCCGCGCCGGACGCACCGCACGCAACGGATTTTATTTTGCTTTGTATGATTTCACATAGTGCTGCGTTCACTAAACGAAACGTCGCCCGCACCGAACGCCGGCATTTCTGAGCAAGGCAAATCCATTCAATCCGTTGCGTGCCGGCGCACGTGGCGTGCGTCCGGCGCGGGCCAATGGACGCACACCTTAAGCGGGAAGAAGTAAGAAACATAAAAACATACACTCTGATTCTAAAATAGTTTCTACAACTGTTATGACTCAGATTTATATATTTGTATTAGTCATACATATCTACATTATATGATATTGGTAAGACTTATTGTCATTGTTTTCTGTTTTTGTTTTTGCATGATTAGAGTAATCAAAAGTAAGTCATTTGTTGAATGTTTTTGTCCTTACCTAGAATTATAAACAAGGTAATATATCGCAAATGGCAACGATTCAAACAATTCGGAAGCAATAGCATCATATTCTTAGCATTAATTGTTAAGATTAATATGATCGTTGTTTAAGAAAATTAAACTTTAAATGAAAAAAATCTGGATACAAAAATTTATAGACTGACAAGCAGCGGAATAGCTATTACGAAATATACAATAACCAGAATAGTCAGTCACGAATATTAATTAAGTAAACTGCACTTATCTGAATTTACTGAAGGAACTTCAAAATGAGACCCATTTAGAGAAGAGTCATCATCAATAGCCATTAACAGTCTACTGCTGGACATAGGCCTCTCCTTTGAAAGGAGGTTTTGGCCTACTATACCACGCTGGCCAGACGGGTTGGTAAAGGGTTTGTTTCAAGTTTTCCTTCTCTTGGCAGAGATGTTAGCTGCTTATTTTGTTCCTTTAGTCGCCTCTTACGACACCCGTGGAATGAATAGGGGTGGTGACACTTGTATTCTTAATCCATCACCACACGGATTAGAGAAGAGTACAATATTCTAACGGATTCAGTCATTATTTAATGACCAAATGATTAACAAAGACATATATTTAAGTCGAAGAAGTATTTTGTGAGTGACAGAAACATAAAATGATAGTCTGTTTCAACCTGTTGGTAATATACTTACACTTTCACTTATGACAGCCAATGAATGATTGTTTCATTACAAAATGCATTACGCTTTTGGATACACATTAAATTGCACACTTAATTAATATTTTTATAAAAAACTACACCTATCCTCTCTAGGATGTGACATTATATGGCTTTATTAATGATAACTAGGGCAAAAATCCAAAGTAAATATATTTTTTTAAACCGACTTCAAAAAATCTAAAAACGAAAATTCCATGCTTGAAAATACTGAAAATTGTACCTAAAATAAATTGGTTTCAATTGGTATAGCATAATTTACTATGAGACCATTCTGGTGTAACTATAAATTTAAATAATATAGTTACCTAAATAATAACCTGCTACGAAGTACCTGTATTTGAAATCGGTGCCTCCTTCTTTTTTAAAGTCGATACAAAATAGAAAAAACAATATTTGAGAGTGGTTGTACGTCGTGTCAAAATTCAATCGGTCCAGAATTTTTTGAGTTTTTGAAGATAATGAAAATCTGAAGGTAATATTGTAAAAAGAGTTACTTAAAATTCGAAAATCCATTGCGATTTAAAGAGTTAAGTCTTGGTTAAAAGTGTTATTTTATGAAACTGAATCTACAAATTAAAATGATTTTCAGGACGATATAGATCAGCTGGATGCGAGAAGTCCAAAATCGATCAAAGTGGTGTGCAATGGGAGAGGCCTATGTCCAGCAGTGGACTGAGATAGGCTGATGATGATAATGATAGATCAGTTTCTGATTACAGTTTGATTAAAAAGAAACTACGGCAATTAGTAAAAATAATTAATTATCAATCAATTGTGCTATTAATTCATAAATATGTCCAATACGATTTCAATTAAATTTGGCACGGATTAGATTCTTGATACTTAGATTCTTGAGGAAGGACCCATATGCTACTCTTTGCTGCAATAACCGATATACACGCAGAAGGAGCCGTGGACAAGAGCTAGTTTCCAATTTATAGAAAAAGTGCCATTTAAAACTACAAGAAGCATGTACACTTTAATAAATATACAATTACTTTTGTTCTTTTTTAATGACAACTCCCGCATTAGGAATATAAATCCTGTATCGGGAGGGATTTTACAGACATACTTGAAACAGACACACCCAGAGTCAGAACAACAACTTGTGGATCACACAAGGTATTGCCCCACGTGGGATTTGAACCCACGACACTTGGCACACCACCAGGCCAACCGTGCATTCAATTCTGAAACCAACCATTACATACATGACAAGTACTTATAATCAAAACATTGCACATCCGATTCTAATCTTTCTTTTAATTTTGTCATCTGTCTATAATTGTTTACTTCTAAATTAGTAAACATAACACGTGTAGCACGATGTAAGATTATGTCATAATTGCAAGATGAAAATGATATAACTTCATTGAATGTTCTATACAGCCCAACAAAAAAATTAAAACAAGCTATATTAATGTTATGAATTCGTGAGTTACTATGTTTGTCTATCTATTACAAACTTAAACCGCTAAACCGTTGTGGATTAATTTCGTAATATAGATAGAATGGAGTTACTGCCTCGTTGCCTCGGTCTCGGGTTCAAATCCCGGGTCGGGCTAAAAAGTGATTTTGGGATTTTCTTAAGAAATTCCTAATAGCTGCCCGGAGTTTGGAAGTTTGGCGGCGATTCACGCCCGTGCCTCGGAGAGCACGTAAAGCCATCGGTCCCGGTTGTCATGAACATATATGGCAATCGTTATTGGGAAGGCAGTGCCCTCAAGTATACTAACAACTAGTTCAATCTTCGAATTTCAGTTCTCTCTCTGATGCCAGTCGCTCCGTGGAAAAACTGAAATTCAGGTAAAACCGGTTGAACTAGTAGCCGACCCCAATAAAATTTGGGAATAATGGCTAGGAAGATGATAGATAGAAGGACTTGGGCGAAAGACATGGGTCACTTTATATCGCGAATCGCGATATCCGACATACATGCGGAGCCGCGGACAAATGATAATGTGTTAATACAATAGAAAGAAGTTAATTAAAGCACACCAACACATATCTTTTACAAAACTCAGGAACTATTGTTTGGCAATTGAAATTGTTTAATGCTAGATATCCTATTTATCGAGATATTACACTACGATTAAGAAGCGGATAATCAATGAAAAATATTGCAGTAACGGAGACAATTATTTCCTTTTGAGTCTTTTGAGGCACACATACTTTACGTTAGTCATCTAATTCTTACTAATATCCTTGCTGCCTTATTAATATTATAAATGCGAATGTAACTCTGTCTCTTTATCCGACTTTCACTTCAAAACTACTAAACTGATTTACAGAGACAGAGCCTGGGACGAAAGCTAGTGTTAATATAATAAAAAATATTTCGGACATTATATACAACGCCGTCTAGTCCCAAACTAAGCAGAGCTTGTATTATGGGTACTAGACAACTGATATAAATACATAAATTGTAAATACATACATATTATACATAGAAAACATCCAAACATCACACAGATTCCCGGGTCGGACCATTTGGGAATCGAACCCGAGACCTCTTTATCAGCAGCCGCATACGCAAACCACTAGACCATCAAGGCAGTCAATATAAGTCAATATAAATGTGAAGTAACTCTATCCGGCTTTTACGCCTAAGGTAATGTACCGATTTAGATGAAATTTGTTACACAGTTAGTCAAGAGCCTGTATAAGGACATAGGCTACAATTTACCACGATAACCGACATAGGAAAAGCTGGTCTTTAATAAACATTCAGTAATGTTAATAATTCATTCCATGGGTGTCATAAGAGGCGACTAAAGGAACAAAATAAGCAGGTAACATCACTGCCAAAAGAATTAAAACTTGAAACAAACCCTTTACCAACCCGTCTGGCCAGCGTGGTATAGTAGGCCAAAACTACTGTAATTGATATAATAATTTGAAAATTGACAATAAATTGTTGCCTTTGTATTAAGAATGATACATTTTTTATTTCTTTCGCACTAACTGCGTATACATTAAGGGTGAAAGGAATGAAGTGCATTGATTTAACAAAACACTTTTAATTTGAGTGCACGTGCAATCTTGATACTTTCAGTTCTGGCTCTCATAAATAGATAGTATACAGATGTCCGAAATATTTATTATTTATTTATTTGTTCTTCTTATTTGACCTTTTAAGTTTTATTTGAATAGGTATATTTATTTGCAGGAATATTAGCATAATATCTAAATTATCGATGTTATCGCATATCGATAATTGTATCGCAATCTATAGAAATAAATTAAATTTGAGTGTCTGTATGTAATGTCAAATGAACAGTTTTTTTTTACTAAATGCATAGCAAAGTAAATACGGTACTTACATCAAAAAGGTAATTTTTTACATTTTTGTAGGTCTGTCCGTCTGACCGTCTGTTTGTTTGTATCGGCTAATCTTTGAAACATCTAGAGCAATTTTAACAGGACTTTCATTGGCAGCTGAAGACCCAAGAAGTTATTAAGGCCATTTTTTAGACTAGCTACAACCCTTTAGAAATAAATAATATTATATATAGGTAGGAATATAGAATAGCATTGTAACAAATGTATGCATTTCTGTCTCATTAACTCAACTGTCTAAATTATTAACGACAGTGTGTTAAATATAAATATAACTGCCTCGTTGGTCAAGTGGTTAGCGTATGCGTCTGCTGATCAAGAGGTCTCAAGTTCGATTCCCGGGCCGGACAAAATGTTTGTGTGATCTGCAAATATTTGTTTCGGCGTCTGCGTATTTTCTATGTATAATATGTTTGTATTTTTGCTTAGTTCGGGACTAGATGACGTTGTGTGTAAGATATCCGATTTTTTATTTTTTATTTATTATTTTTGATATAAATAAAATATGTTCAAAATAAATGGTGTTTCTGCTAATGAAATTTGATAATAGTAGTGTTGAGAGAATCTTCATAAGTTCAGATTCAAATTCATGTTAACTTTCTCATCATGTTGAAAAACCCATATTGTAGATATATCTATCTATCTAATTATAATATTCTCGTGTCGCGGTGTTTGTTATCAAACTCCCCGAAATATCTGGAACAATTTTTATGAAATTTTGTGTGCATATCAGGTAAGTCTGGGAATCAGCCAACATCTATTTTTTATACCTATGGAACGAGAGCGGACATCAGCTAGTTTTATATAAATTTTCGTCATTTCGTGCAATTAAGAACAAACTTTGCGCACTATTATGATCAAAATCAATAAAATCCCCGGCATCATGTTTAATACATGTTTTCTACTTAAATTCATACTTTTAATATGGGGAAAGAAATTAAGGAATATTTTCAAGTTAGCTTTTATAGAAATAACTATACAAATCTAAACAGGTCCAGTGTATCATCGTCGTCATAGTACTAAAGTTAAGTTACACCATAAAATTAGAATATTGAAAACATTTATTATTCTATTTTAAGACAATCTCCGGTTAACCTAAAATGTTTTCCGGCTGGAGACCCCACGCGCTGGCTTTGCCGCCGTGGAGGCTCTTCAGCCGGTCATCGCGGAGTGGGCAGGGCGGCAGCACGGGACCCTTTCCTTCCGGCTGACGCAGGTACTTTCCGGGCACGGTTGCTTCGGAAAGTACCTGCACTCGGTCGCTAGGAGGGAACCGAGTCCCGCCTGCCACCACTGCGACTGCAGTGAGGACACGGCCCAGCACACGCTGGCGGTCTGCCCCGCTTGGGCGGCGCAGCGCCGGGTCCTCACTGCAGTCATCGGAGGGGATCTCTCGCTGCCAGCCGTCATAAGATCGATGGTCGGCAGCGACAGTTGTTTCACCGCGGTCGCAACCTTCTGCGAGGACGTAATCTTGCAGAAGGAGGTGGCGGAGAAGGCCCGGGAGGATGATATCCACTCGGACCCGATCCGCCGCCGGCGCCCTGGGCGGCGGAGGCGCGCATACCTGCGTCTCATGCCGCCCTGAGCGTGGCCGCGGATGGGCGGGACGGGTTTCCCGTCCGTCCGCAGTAGAGGCCAACCGCGAGGGGGCGGCGTCCGCGTGTGACCGGACGTTGCCCAATAGAGAGTCGAGAGCTGAGGTGGTGCCCGCAACAGTGCGGGCAGGCGCCGGTCGGAGTCCAGAAGGAAATCCCCTCCCTGGACTCCTTCCAATACAAAGGCGCAGAGAGGGTCACACCGTGTGGTTTTAGTCGGTTCGAGTCCGACACACCACCCCGCCGTAACCCCCGACGGGGTGACGGTCCGCGGGGATTTCCACACGTAAAAAAAAAAAAAAAAAATGTTTGTATTGTAAAGAATTATGATAAAAATAAAAACTATTCCTAGCTTTATTCAAAAATACCACGAAGTCTTTGACCAACAATCTAATACAAATCTAGTGACAACAAGAACAGATACATAACTAAATATATAATTTAAATTTTTTTCAGACCAGGAAGCTGTTATTTTAGTCAGGAAACTTTGACAGTAACAAGTTCATTTTCCATAAATATTGAAAAATTACGAATTCTTTTATAAAATGCAAACTATTGTCGTACCTAAACAAGTTTTTTTGTAATCAGTCAGGATTTTATAAACAATCATTACACAATTTTATAATGCCACTAACAATGTGAGAATTCTTAAAACAACGTCCTGTTCACCTCGAACATAAACAAATTCAAACATTAATATTCCATACGCTATCAAATAAACTATAACAATATAGTTATGCATTAACGAAGCACTCTCGTTTTTACCAATCAAAATTCAAGACAAGCGTCAAGACAGTTAGGTCCGCATATCGTCGCACGCGCACCTTTGAATCACAAGAACTACGAAACCAAGACTTTCCGTCGCACGTTCAGTCCACGACTGTCTCTCAATACGGACAGACGACAGGACACACACTTTTTTATACAGCGAACTACTTTATTTTTTTAATCGTATTTAGTTTTTATAGTTACAAGTGAGCGTAATATTTGTGATATATTTAATTGTACATTTTCGTGTTACTGTGACTGTACTGAGTGCGGTACTGTGTGTGTGCGGATATTTACAATAAATTCCTAGTATTGTGATTTTCGTGGAAAACCAGAAAAAATGGTGAGTAATATTTTCAAAATTGTGTTCAATATTTTTTTTATCTAATACGTGTTTAAAAATATTAGCGTAGCAATAGAAAGTGTTTAGAAAGTTTATAATTTCGTCTGTCGCTTTTTATTATTTTCCGTATACATCGGTTGCATAAATGGTTTTTAATTGTGTTAAAAATCAATACGTTCGACTTTAATTTATTCCAAAATCTATAGGTAATTCATTAATGAATTAATTCCTTATACTTTTTTGGTAATAATGGAATCCTGTTTTACATATACCCTTCAAAGTTATTATTACGACAGCCAGTTTTAAAAATAAAGCCATACAGCTTCGAACCTGTTCTTGAAAATACCTTATTGCTATAAAATAAATCACGTCATATGCGCGCTATTTTAAAATAAATTAGATTTTTTTAAGTGCGAAGTCTGAGCAGAGCTGTGTTTATTATCATTTTTTTTATTACGTAGTTAATTTTAATTTATTTAGTTTTTTTTAGTTTTAGCTAAAATTCTACGAATATTTAAGTTCTAAGGTCGTGATATCAAAGCTTAATATTCTCAGAATCCAGCCAGTTATAACTGCATATTTAAGCAAACTGTGTTCTGTAAATTTAAATATACTACAAAGTATAATCAGCATAGTCTTTGCGCTGAACTTATTTCAAATTCGAAATCCTTCACCGTACGATATTCGAAATCAGCAAGCGGTGTTGCGCTGACAATGAACAAAAAGCCTCAGTTTCTCCCAGTGAAAGTGGTTAACAGTGGTGTCGTAGAAATCGGCGCATGCGCACGACGATCGCGTCGTGTATGCTGCGTTTGATTCAGTTCATTTTATCTTTCATTATTTGGTACACACTACTAAATTACTCATGTTGGAGACATTATAGAAAAGTTAGATGTTATGAAAGAAGAAAGTAATGAGAAAGTAGTATTCGCGACAGATTTCACAAACACATTATGTTTGCAGCAAAACCTTTATACACTACAAAAAACTGCTAATCTAATACATACAAACAAATCAAATTTGAGTGTCTTTACACGTAATATCAAAATAATAGTTTTGTAACTTTGTCTGTCCGTCTGTTTGTTCCGGCTAATCTCTGGATCGGCTGGACCAATTTCGACAGAACTTTTACTGGCAGAAAGCTGATGACTGAGAAGTACCTTGGGCAGTTACTTTTTCAGACTAGCTTCAACAGGCATGTATCATCATCATCATCATCATGCATAGTATGCTAAAATAATCATTATCTATATCTTTATTTGACTGAATTGTTGGTCTAGAGTTAATAATGCGGCTGCTGATTAATAGGTCTCGGTTTCGATTCCCGGGTCGGACTAAATGTTTGTATGATCTGCAAATATTTGTTTCAAAGTTTGGGTGTTTTCTATGTATAAGTACCAATATATTTATTTATATACCTATAAAGTGGGAAAATCTCCTTACATATTTTATTTGATCGAATTTCTATTTGGTTTACAATTTATAAGATTGATGCCACTATCAATCTAACTGGTTTCAGTTCATGAAAATTGTTAGATCCCATCATGGAAATGGATTTCTTTGAAGCTCTGAATGTACGATTTCATTTGTTGAGATGTTGAAGATATAAACACCTATATAGATGTTAATAACTAGTAGCCGACCCCAAATAGTCTTGGTAATAAATGCGAGACCGATACTGCACGGTTGGCCTAGTGGTTTAAGTGGTCGCCACGACACTATCTACTTCGCCAAGTGTCGTGGGTTCAAATCCTACGTGGGAAAACACTTTGTGTGGTTAACAAATTGTTTTTTTGAGTCTGGGTGATCTTTGTGTCTGTTTCGAAAGTCCCCCGCGACACAGGATTTATATTCCTAATGCGGGTGTAGTCTTTAAGATTACATTTTTCTATAACGTATAGTTAACTTTTGTCCTAGGTACTTTTGTTTTATGATAGACATTTAAAAAAAGGTTAGATGGAGTTAAATTAAGCTCTGCACTGGAAACTTCAGGCGTTTCAGAGATATATTGGACTTTTCGGATGATTGATTTAGTAGCTTCTTAAAAACTCCATCCGAAAATTAAATAATAACTAGGTGAGCCATGTCAATCTGTCTGCCTCTCTTTTCAATCTTGCTTGTTTCCTATTGGTAGCATTATGTTACCTATTTTATCCAAGTAAACATGTAGAAATAAAACGCAAAAATCTATTACACACTTTCCGAGATCATTTTGAGCAACAACATGACACGAGAATAGATAATATTTAATAGATTATTTAATATGCTCTTTGGATTTTATATTATAATTTTCTATCCTTCTTAATTTTAAATTTCGTAAATTAGAAAACTAATCCTGACCAAGGAAAAGGCTACTACTATTGTCTAGAAATTAACAAGTATACCTTTATAAAAACTGTATCTCAGTGCAAAGCTTTATATAAAGTCAAAATCATTTAGACTTTTCAATACTTGGTTGTTTAGTTGTTTCTGTAAGTCACTTGAGCCTTTTCTAAGCCATTGTTGGTTTCACACATCCAAATATAAAAGATCTTTATTTTGATAAATATTTAAGATACATGAAAACAGAACAGACATTCAAATTTCAGTTTTATGACTTATGACTATGACCAAAGTGACTCTACTCTGCCTGATGGAAAGCATGATCCTCATTGTGAGGCTAGGCAATGCAGCATGGTGACGTATGCCATGGCGGCCTGGGCAGTTGTTCCTGCATCATTCTCCCTGCCTTGGGAGGCCGGAAGAATAATGCAATTGGGTCTTCATGCTCATCCATCTACAAGTCTTATCTACTCAAGGATTTATACATAATTACTTGGAATACGTACCTATAGAAGTTTTAATATTCGTGATAACATCAGTATCCTAACATCGTTGCATGCATGCAATCGATTTGTTCTGTTAATTTCGGAAGATAATGTTGCAATCGATGTGTTCAAGGATTTTTCTCACTGAGACGAATTATCTATTTTAGAAAATGTTTCATCTTTTTTATCGTCATTCTCGTCGCTCTTATCAACTAAAAGTAATACTTTAATTTGTAATACATATAAATAAAATTGGAGAATATGTTTGTATACACGGTACAATGTATGGTTTTTCCAATTTTTGTCTGTCTCTTAGTTCCGGATATCCGGATATATTCACTGGCAGATAGCTGATGATATAAGGAGTAACTTAGGGTACTTTTTTAGACTATATTCTACCCGCGGCTTTGCCTGTGGTTACAACAACAAATGCGGGTAACACCGCGGGGCTCCGGCTTTATGAGGTCGGCCTAGAATATGTAGAACCTTATTCTTTCTTTAGTTAAAATCTGAAACTCACTACTACGTTCACGTGTTTCTCTTCCACTATGATCCCGGGTCCATTAATTCTAACTAGGGTACAATAGTATGTCCCATTACATGCGCGGCATTTGCATTCGCACTGGGTATGGTGAGGACTACTCGTGGATTCCAATTAATGCTTTCCATCATGTTTAATGTAGTTAATCTGGCAGACAAATCAAAAAAATAAGAATAAATTAAAGAAACATACGAATCGGCAAGTGGTTCTCAAAAAAGAGAGAAAATTGAAATTAATTACACAATTTTTTTATTGTTACCTTAATCGATTTTGATAAGGTAATGGAATGTGGTTAATAAATGTGGAGTAATTAAAAATGAATTTATATTACTAACAGAATCTAAACAAATTGATTTTTGAATACATTTGAATTTCTTTTGTTGGTGGTTTCACGAATGTGACTATGATGAAATCTTTCCAGGTATTTATGATTGTAGTGACCAAAAACTGTACTTCTGACTGCATTTTTGGTCCAGTGGTCAGCATATGTGGCTGCTGAACAAGAGAGTCTTGGGTTCGATTTCCGGGTCAGACCAAAAATGTTTGTGTGATCCGCAAATATTTGTTTCGGAGTTTAGGTGTTTTATTATGTATAATATGTATGTATTTACAAAAAAAAAGTATATTTATGTATTTATATCAGTTGTCTAGTACCCATAATACATGTTCTCGCTTAGTTTGGGACTAGATGGCGTTGTGTGTAAGGTGTCGGAAATATTTATTTATTTATTCTATGTTTTGGTGTATTGATCATCTCGTGTGGTGACGGATTAAGAATACAAAGTGTCACCACCCCTATTCATTCCATGGGTATCGTAAGAGGCGACTAAAGGAACCAAATAAGCAATTAACATCACTGCCAAGAGAAGGAAAACTTGAAAACAACCCTTTACCAACACGTCTGGCCAGCGTGGTATAGTAGGCCAAAACCTCCTTTCAAAGGAGAGGCCTATGTCCAGCAGTGGACTGTTAAAGGCTGTTGATGATCATCTACTGTGTTTTTATAAAAACTTTACTTAAATCTTATTCATCTACTAATTAAATATATAATAGTCTACGAGAATTTTAGTAAAAATTAAAGTTCAACTACTTCAAGAATATTTCTAAACATAAAATATCTATGCAATTCAATATTAATATTCACACAACTACGAAATAAATAAATTTAAAGGTCATTAGAATATTCCACGCGTGTCTTTAAAAAGTATTATATAACATGTTTAGCAAACACTTTTAAAATTTTGCTTTACATAGTATTAAATACTATTTTTAACCAGAAATAAATGTCGTTGGGCTGAAATGATGATGATACTACATCATCATCATCAACAGCCTTTAACAGTCCACTGCTGGACATAGGCCTCTCCTTGAAAAGGAGGTTTTGGCCTACTATACCACGCTGGCCAGACGGGTTGGTTTAAGGCAGGTTTCAAGTTTTCCTTCTCTTTGCATTGATGTTGTCTTGCGTATACTACATTTATTGCCAAGAAATAATTAGTAAATCATAGTTTTATTTTTAATCATCCTGTGAGAAATCTAATGATAGGTAAAAAAGTTTGATGTGAAAGCATAGTCGGTCATGATATATGATTATAAATCTAAAATTTGAGGAAATAATTATAAGTATCTTATGTTGCAGTTGTTACCTTCCTGCACCTATAAGAAATTATTTTATAGTAATATTGGAAAGGCATTTGCTAGTTTCATAATGACAAAGCGGAAAATGAGAATACGACTGAAAAATTAAAATTAAGATTTGATTGAGAGCTCAATGAAAATAAATTTGTATTTTCATACACACTCTAAGATATGGGAGTCAATTAGCTAACCAGTAAATATTTATAACATAACTTGACTACTTTACGAATTTTTTTGAAATTGTCAAAACGAGAATTTCGAACAAGAAGGGAATCAAAATTCTCGTGTTTAAACATGCTTTTGTTAGCTTCATTGCGTTTATTTGTAAGCAGATTTTTTTTGGAGTTTTTTTTTGTCCATATTTATAATAATTTATTTAGAGTTTTTCTTGCTTCTCTTTTTTAGATCAATTTTGTTATTCTTTATTTTCCTCTCCATTTCTTTAAATTGTGTTTACTAAAATATCAGATCGTGTTACTAAAACATCATAATGTTCTACTAATCAGGCTTTCACAAGATTATAGTGACATTTAGATTAAAAACTATGTCGTGAGCGTTGCAATCTCCGATTACCGTTATTTTGTGGTGCAATGGTTGTCAGGCTTAGAAAGGTTTGGTTCACAAGTCCCTAACCAGTTAATAATTGTGTCAATACATTGGTACCGATTTAAATTGTATCTAACGGTATTTCGTTGAAAAGTTTACACATAGCTATATCCTGAAGTTAGTCTTGAATGTAAAATTAAACGTTTTGAAATTATTGATCTATAAATATTTACGTTTTTAGCCAATCACTAATTGTGTTAATTGCATAACTGAAAATTTAATTCAGTTGTAAGATATTGCGCTGTCCTGACCTAAACTTATATGTTTCTATTATAAATGTTTCTACAAAAAAGTAATGTTTCCGAATAAATTTATACGTGTTTTAAAACTCAAAGCTTAAATTGTGCTTAATTTAAGCTTTGAGTTTTAAAACACGTATAAATTTATTCGGAAACATTACTTTTTTGTAGAAACATTATAGTAAATATATTCAGATCTTTACAAATAGATATATTCTAGCAGATACAATAACACTTTAGGCGAATACATTTATCCTATTCTTTAATTGAACCTAAACGTCAAGAGCCATATTAATTACCTTTAGTTTAAATAAGATTTAATAAGAAGCATTTTGCTATCTTTTTTTTTATATATGATCTTTCAAGAAATCTAAATATAAAACATCGATTTAAAAACTCTAAATTATAAACAGATCTGGTTTTTCGGCGCTAAAATCTAGAAATGTCGACGACCTTTTGTCTCCTTTGACTTCATATCAGGTTTTATTTAGTCTGTAATACTCGGGTGTCGTTGACAACCGCTCTAAAAAGATCATTGACCATAATATCAATACTCTATTTTATGTTATTGTATATATTTTCTTTTTATTTCTCTCTTGTCGTCCCTTTCACTAAGTCCTTACGACGTTGTTTCAACAGCATTACGTAAACAGCATAAGGGATTGCCTAATGATTGCGACTGTTTGAGTTGTGGCTACCTGGATGTGTGTACTATTGATAGAATCACTATTGATCTCATGTTGATGACTTCATAGTAAACGTGTAATGAGTTCATTTCTATTAATTATAAAGATTACAGTTGGCAAATGTTTATCTAAAGCAGCAAGTTAATTCTAAATATTTTTTCAATGTTTATAAACATCGGTTTTCATAATCTTGCTAAAGTTTTATTGTATATATATACTAGGTGTAGGTTTTACGGTAAATAGAAGCCTGTGTGTTATTCTGATATGTAAGCTATATTATTGTGTAGTTTCACCAAAATTCACTCAGTAGTTTTGGCGTGAAAGAGCAACAAACATAGATACATACTCACAAACTTTCGCGTTTATATTATTAGTAGGATTAAATTTTTATAAATAGTTATGTAGTAATCACTAACAATGCATATAGATTCTAATTTTTTATTGTCACCCTTTTAGCTACATATTTTTTTATAGATGTATATAAAATAAATTTCGCTCCTTAATTTAACCCCAACTGACTAGTTATTATGAAGGTACCCCGGTACCTTCATAATAAGTAGCCAGTCACATTTTCACTGCATGGTTCACGGTTCGATTGCCTATTCAGTCAAGCGTTGGACTTGCTTGCGACATATATTACTAGACAGCAGTAAGTACAGTTGTCGTATTTCAAATTAATGACATAGTTGAACAGTAGTCTGCCATACACACTGTTGTTTATATAATTTCTCTATTATTTTGAAATTTTAATTAAGTTGTAATCACAAAAATACCGAATTCTGTGGCTAGATTTGTCTATCAAATCTTAGTATGTATTTCAAATTATTCATAAAATCATGAACATAGAACAATCATACGAAGAGGTCAATTTTAGAGATTGTATATATAAAATGGTCAAAAGAACGACCAAGCTCAGAAGAACAATTTATAAATAACGCAAAGTGTTGTCTCATGTAGGATTCCAACCCACAACACTTGGCGCAATAGAAAGTGTCATTTCGACCGCTTAAACAACTATGCCATCTATTAAATATTTTGTAGGACATCATTCACACAATGCCATCTAGTCCCAAACTAATTACTTCACTTACTTAAAACATACATATTATACATAGAAAACAACGTAACTCTGAAATAAATATTTGCGAATCACATAAACATTTTGTTCGACCAACCATCACACAAACTTTTGGGGTCTCGGATTTGATTCCCGAACCCGATACCCCAAGGCCAGAAGTCACACTGCGCGTCCAAATTAGTAAAGTATATGTAAATAATCATCCCAAAACACCTTTCATAGATATTTTATTTCTATTCTGTAACCCTGACAACATATTAGTCCAATCTATTGATGATTGTATAAGAAGGAACAGCGTAAAAGCGATCCTTATAATAAAACATTCAAATTCACCATTGATGTTTTAATATTGCTTGTTACATAATAGAGATTTCTTAGTTAAAATTTTATACTGTTTCAAGCTTGGCAAAGTACAGAGTAATATAATACATACTGTGTTCTATAGCTACCTATGTATAAGTAGTGGCAATTTCCTTTCTAACGACCTTAGTTCATGCCCTTACGTGTTTCTGGACCACGGTATTTAATGGTTATATTGAATGATATTTTAAATGCTTTTGCTGTAAGTATTTGTATATTACAGTTAAAATTACAATCAAAATAACTACATTTCTTAGAACTTCTTATTGAGAACCCAATACATAGAAACATTCTAACTTTAACGTAATAATACCACAAACAACTTTTAAATCTAAATCTTTATTTTTGAAAAAACACAAGCGTACGTCGATCCTCTATCAAATGGCCCTAAATCCTTAGGGATTATTCAGGGATCGTAGACTATCGTATTGAGTTTGAATTGTTGCCAATGAATTTCAAGTTGAATCCCCTTGCGTGGGATTCCGTAAAATCCAAGTTTCCCTTGCGATATTAAGGGATCTTCCGAAGTTAGCTTTTTCTTCACATTTATACCATTATGTGGCGATTTCTGTAGGGTAAAAGCCGGATAGTTGCCTCGGACGGATACATGCCCCGATTTTGAATACAGTATGTTAAGAATATAAGTTAGTGTTAGCTCTTTACTACAATGAGTAGTGACTCCCAGCAGACCTTAGTGACGCATAATCCATCGGAACAGGCGCATGTGTTTTGTCCGTGAGAGCAAGTATCTTCCGCGGCGGAACTTTGACGGGCGTTATATTTATATTGGTAAGTAATTTTTATTGAATATTTTTCATGTCGATCGTCGTTTCAGTTAACTTCTTGTTTTTTTGCATGCATTAGAGCTAAAATAACATTGTTTATTATATTTTAAAAAAAATATATTATTATTTATTTAATAAATAAAAAGGGCAAGTATCCACATCAAAAAGGATAGTCGCCTTACTTACTTGCGCGGATAGTTGCCCCTAGAGAGACTTAACATTTTCAAAGAAGTAAAGACGAATTTAATTTTTTTGATGTGAAACATCTATAGGCGCACGTATGTGAAACATCTATAGACGCACGTAAAATAGATTTCTGGCCTGGCGACGCCTGGCGACGCGTCGCCACGGCACGCTATACGATGGTATATATATACAGTCTATATGCAGTAGTGTGTACGGTGTACACACTACTGCATATAGACTACTATTTTAATAATTAGTAATATTTTATCATTATGACATATTTAGTTCCTATTACAATATGTTCTTTTCTGCATATTACTTTTACAAAATAATGGCGAAGTTTCACATCTGCCAGGCGTCCTGTGACGGCTCACATTTTTTTTTGTTTTTTCGAATGTTTTGTGACTCTAACTTGTTGTAATTAAAATAAATATCTATTTCTGTATCATATATTTATTCTAGATAAGCAAAATGTATTGTGTCAATATAAGCAAATAATCAAAATATCCTAGCATCCAGCAGTAAATATTAGTGAAAACTAGGCGTGGTGCCGCGCAACATCAACTGGACAGAAGACAGCTTAATACTTGCCATGGAAGAATTGAGAGAAAAAAAAAGGTATTAAAATATCTCGATCCTATGGAATATCCTCTCTAACCTTAAGAAGACGTTACGAAACAAGTAACCAGCAACTACTAACTCACGGTATATTTTAGGTATATTCCCGCACGAGGCAAGTATCCCCCGAAGCATTTTCCACGCTAGGCTACTATCCGCCATAGTAGGCAACTATCCCTTTTTTAGGAGGTGAATTAAAACGATATTTATTCAAAACCATTGTTAATTATGAATACAAAAATAGGCTATTATAGAAGATAAAAGGCCTATGTTTTGAGATACATGCTTAATAATTTTCAGAAAGTTCATATTTTTGAAAAATTAAGCTTTTTCGAAAAGTGGGGCAACTATCCGGCTTTTACCCTATATTTATATTCTGTATATATATAATTTACTCAATAGGTATTAGACTAGGGAAACTATTTAAAATATAACGTAGTCATTCATTGATTATACTGTTATAAAGTAAAGCATGTAATTTATAACAATACACGGACAGAAATCAATTTGTATTTATGAACAGACAAACACATATATGAAGTTAATAAAAACTTGAAAGAAAATAGCATGGGCTGGTTCAATCAGAGTGATAAGACGGCCTCGCAGAAATCGGTGTCCAGTAATTCGATGCATTTTGCCGAATGAATAAAGTTATTGGAAATTTTAAAGCCAACAAATTTACTTATAATAATTGTTGAATTACAGGTTGATAGGCGATGGTAGTCATTATTCATCATCTAGTCCATTTGCTTGATTGTCCTCTCTGTTTGAGAAAATATACAAAATTAGTTTACGCCATTTACATATATTACAACATCTTTTATAGTTGCAGAAGAACTATATTCAACTAGAATCTAATGTAATCATGGTATATACGTTTTTTTTTTAAGTGTGCAAAATTATCTTGGACCGTCACCCCACCTAGGGTTACGGCGGGGTGGTGTGTCGGACTTGAACCGACTAAAAACCATACAGTGTGCCCTCTTCGCGCTTCTCGGTTTAGGAGGAGGAGAAGTCCAGGGTGGGACCTCCTTCTGAACTTCTCCGCTCCTGATGCGGGCACCGTCTCTGTTCGACGACCCTCTCTTAAGGCGTCCGGCACACACCGACGATCATGGTTTATACCTAACTCAACTCTTCAAGAATTTCAAACAAACCATTTGCCAATAGTTAATGATAAATTCAGATGTGTATTAATTTATTAGCAATCCTAGCTACAGACTTATATCGTCAGATATTTCAATTTCAAAATCTACAAATCTTATTTCAAAAGTTTGAATAATTTTATTCTTGTATGTAAGTTAATTTAACAGTATAACTTTACTGAACTATTAACAAGTTCTAGACATATTTTGCGACTAACAAGCCTGACCTTAGACTATAATACTACCTAAGTTTCGCAAACATTTTGAGGGCACATTACTTATGCAAATGCCCTCAGAAAGTTTTCCTTTCATCATCCAAATAATATACGGACAAGTACTTTGAACTTAGGTGCGTGACCAGAGAGACCAAAATTGAATCCTTAAAGAAGCTAATAATGACACTGCTCATATAATATGTATTGAAAACTCACTGAATTATATTTCAAGAAAGATGCATTCAACCAAATGGTTCTCACACACTTAATCAGTTTTATTTACACGCAAATACACACAGACGTATTTTAAACCCCCTTCGCAAAAACGACGGGGGTTAATGTGTGTGTGTGTGTGTGTCTGTCTGTGGCATAGCTCCCGAACAATGAACCGATTTTGATCAAGTTTTTTTGTTTAACAGGTAAATTAGCCGATAGTGTCCTCAGCTATGTTTGATGGAAATCGTCATAATCAGTCGGGAGTTTTTTCAATTTTAAATTTTACTTATTCATTACCTATTATAATCATTTAACAAATTAGAATTAAAAATGTAAGTTAGTAAAAATATATTTTGTTGAACTGACATTGGAATATTAACTTCCGTGAATATCAAGTAGGCCAAATTCCTTAAAAGAATATTTGTTTTATAAAAACGAAGGCCAATTTCATAAACGAGCTGCTCTAATAACAATAGGTGTAGTAAAAGAAATCCATTATTTTTGTATGAAACGGAAAGCTGAAACTTACCACAAAACTGTTAAATTTTCAGATTTTTAGAACGAAATTATCTCATATTTCTAACTCTATTTAGTAGCACCCGATAGGACTTATACAACGTGAGCTATAGATAACCAAAGTCATCTATTAAAAAAAATTGAATTTCTTTTTATTACACTCAAACTCAAAACTCTACACTGAGTTCAAATTTTGACTAGATATATAAACCACTTCTAAGATTTTTACGGCTAGTGCAATTACGTAATAGATTTTAGGTCTGATATCATGATCAATGTAATATTGCCGAAGTGTCAGGCTTCTCAAAGCTAAAATAACATTAAGTGCTATGTATGTTTAAAATAGCATATTCTAAGCTATTCTAAGTCGGGCTATCTAGTTTGGGCTAGCCTAGTATTTTCCTTGTTTGTAAATCTGACAATATTAAAACTAATGTACAACTCCTATAGCTGAAGGCTATCTTTTTAAAAATAAACGCAACATTTTTTACACAGCTTTTTTGGATCTTGGTATATATTGCAGACGTTGATCCGTGTAATTTTACTGCGTCTCTCAAATTCTGAATAAATGATTTATCCTAAATTAAATAATTCATGTAACCAAACAAACAAATTCTTTACATTTATAATACTACTACAACTAGTAGATTTCTTAAACTCTAGAGGAACTGAAATACAACATCTGTAAGCCCGAGGGATATAGTATTTATTCAAACCCGCACATTACAATACAACATCAATTTCCTCGGCATAATTTGACTTGGTGTCCCTTGTGACTTCAGGTAGTGTTCTACCAAATAAAGCCTCTTTACAATGAATATAAATTTAGACACATAAATTACTTTTGGTAACAAACCGTAAAAGGTATCGAAAGTGACAAAATGACGCCGTGTCTTCGTAATTCTATTACTAATTAGAGTCAGAAAAATAAAATCGATAAAATTAGGACTGCCTGGATCTCACTCAGAGCACCTGAACGAGAAAGTGGGAGTCATGGCCTTTTGAGAGGTCAAACAAATCGCAGAAAACTGAGAGAAATTGCTATTGCTTCGCCGATAAGCGCTTGTTTCCTAAATATTGTAAGAGATAGACAGAACTAACTTTTCTAAAACCTACTTCTTTATAAATTGTCTCATAACCAAGAAACTCTGGGAATACTAAACTTTTGTGCCAGCTTTTAAGGATTTGAAAAATTGCATACTACAAAAAATAGGTATTTATAAATTACTGATTACGGATGTGATATTTGCTTCAATTGAATGAATTTTGAATATCATGAATAACATACCACGTAAAGATTATTACTAGGGACTATTACTAAGGTAATAATGTATACCTTACAAAATAAATACGGCTCTTTATTTTTTCAATGAAAGATAAAGAACAATTTAAACATTTGCCGAATAATAAGTTTCCTGATTGGACTTTATTGAAGCGGTGAATATGATTAACGACACGCCGCCCATGGTCAGTCTGAGCTTTAATTTTTGTTGTTTCATATGTTAATAAGTTTATGTATGGAAGACAAACACAGAAGTTCTACTGCAGATAAACGTGAAGTACTTTCGTTGTATTAAGTTGACAACAAAATCAACTAATCATATTTAAGTTGTTTACGTTTTAAGTCATCTGATAAGAATTATTTCTTCTACTTCTTTTGATGAGATGACAACCAAACGAATAATATCAGCTATTTCTGCAAATATCAAGTATTTAACGTCTTTTTAGTTTTTAAGTCATAGTCGTAATGAATTTAATAATGAAAAAATTTGGATGAGAAGAATTGGGGACCGTCTTCCCATAAATAAAAACGATCTCCAAGAATTATTTCATTCTTGTTCACGCCAGGATATTTGTTGCTGTCAATGACATGAGGTTCCACATTATTATATAATTATAACACAAATAAAATTATAATCAGTGAGTCATCATCATCATCAACAGCCTTTAACAGTCCACTGCTGGACATAGGCCTCTCCTTTGAAAGGAGGTTTTGGCCTACTATACCACGCTGGCCAGACGGGTTGGTAAAGGGTTTGTTTCAAGTTTTCCTTCTCTTGGCAGTGATGTTAGTTGCTTATTTTGTTCCTTTAGTCGCCTCTTACACCCATGGAATGAATAGGGGTGGTGACACTTTGTATTCTTAATCCGTCACCACACGGACATCAATCAGTGAGTATTTTTAGTTAATTACCTTGAGAATGGTAAATGTTATGTTTTAATCATCATGATCTTTGAAATTTTAAGCTTATTCTTTTAGTAATATTCTTATGAAATCTATCGATACAGATCGTTTTCATTAAAATGACCACCTTCCCCTCTGATACATACAATTTTTAATTTGAATACCATCCATTTTTGTGAATCTAAACATACTTGTAGAACAATAAAACTGGTCAATGGCTAATACTCTTTTGTGTAAAATATGTGATACACTTGTTACTTGTTGTCAAACTTTAATCATTTTCCGTTTCAATGTTTTATTGATTTTACTCAAAAATTGAAACCATAAAAATAAAAATGTAACGAAAATACTTCACTAGGATATTGACAATAACTTCGACATTCTTGTAAACTGTGTCACTCTAAATACCAAAAGCTCACTCTATTTTGCTTTTTTTTATTTTTAAATTGTCAAGTATCTAAAAAATTAAATCAAAGTTTTATGAACTAATTTAAACTTCTGCTTCGTCTCTGCACAGTTATAATTTATTTTACCATTGTTTGCATCATAAATCAATCAAGCAAGGTGGTAGTTGACAATTTTTAAGCTGTGTGCGCTATTCATAGGAGTATGTTTAAACTCACTTTCAGTAAATTTTAATACCTTCACATTTTGAAAATGTTAAATATTTGCAGTTTGGATTCGGTTTGTTTTTGTTACGAGACAACTCAAAAGTAATTTAAATCTTAAGACCTATAATACTTGTAAATTTTAGTGCATCAGTCATCTCTCATTATTAAGTGTGTGATGACGTTCTGAGTCGTCTCTTTGTATGTTAAAGTCGTAGATAGTCCAAAGGAAGTTGATAAATATCAACTGTTTGCGATGAATGATACCTGGAAACTGGTAATATATCTCCAATAAATAGTATATATTTAGTTCTATACAGTTCAATGGTATCTTTGATTTCAATGAAATTTCAATGAAGGAAACACGTGAGCTGGTAATGCGTATCATTTTCTAACTGCTCGGCATAGGAAGGAAGAGTCGAACTGAGTGTAAATAATACTTGCTTTAATTCACTAACTTGACAATTGTCAAAATACATATTTGTTTCATCATCATCATCATCATCAGCTTATCGCAGTCCACTCCTGGACATAGGCCTCTCCCATTGCACACCACTCTGAACGATTTTGGGCTTCTCATATTTGTTTAGTTTCCATGAATTAGAAAAACACGTCAAAAGAAATAACAAATCATTTGAACTTAACAAGAAGCCAACAAGAGACATAAACATATATATAGTAGTGACTTGAACGCCGTGACATTTAGCATACATGGACATAATTATTGGTCAAAAAACAGCAAATAAAAAATCACAAATGAATCCTATCTCTACGCTATAAGTAATAAAGTTCATTTTTTTCTGAGTTTGAAATTATATTGATTGGAACCAGTTTTGATGAAATATACATAATTATGTATTTTGTATTTTAAAGGATATGAGTTTACATGATAAGGGTGTGATATTATTAATAAATTGAATAATTAAAATTTGCATAAATAAACTATTTATTGATTCCAATAAAGTTAAAAGAGTGTAATCATATAATCATCAGAATTTAATCTTTTTCCTTTCTTGATTTGCACAATATCATTGTATGAAAGTAATTGCCTGCGTCCATGTCGGTAATCGCTGTAAAAAGTAGCCTTTAATGTTTATTGTATATAACCTAAAAAATAAGCACATATCTACCGGATATCTGCGCAACCTGGTTGTCGAACCATCTATTAGGATTTTTAAATGATAAATACACACTTTGACGTTTATTAAACTAAACGTTTGTTGAAATAACAAATATTGAGATCAAGAATTTAGATATATATATTTTAAGTGAACCAAATTACAGTTAGGTACTTACGTAATTTGATAAAAATCAATTCAGTGGTTTCGGAACTCACCGTGATTTTTTTAATTTTCACAATATTTGATATTTATAATAGACATTTAGAAAAACATTTATAGCTAGAACGAATGCAAAAATACATCATCTTAAACCCACAAATATTAAAAAGATATTATACATTATTAAAACAAAACTAAAATAGAACGGATTATAAAAAGAAAATATCGATTTGAGGTTAAAACGCCATATGTTTCTAATGAAAACTGGATTAGATAGATTAGAAGAGAGACGTAGGCTGGATCAAAGCTTTGCAAAGCATAGATCAACACAAAGACTAAATATATTTGGGACATTACGTCTTAATCAGTCTCAATTTGGAATGTCTGAATTCTAACTCGATCGACAAGGTAAAATATTGATTATCTTCAGAGACAACTTATTATTACTATATATGTTTTCTACCATACATACATAAATTCACATCTATAACCGAGAAGAGCTTAGGCATATATGCATGAATGACATTTTACTAAACGACATTTTAATCTCACTTTCGAGATAAGGGTAAACTAAGGACAAACCCACAAAGAATCAAGAATTACTTGGATAAACTGTATAAAGAAGGGAAAGTAAGTACGAGAGGATAGTGATAGGTAAAGGTTTTGTATGTAGGGATTTATAATAATGATTTACTTTTCAGACAATGGGATTTGGTGAAATATTTGAGACTTCTTACTACTGTGTGTATAATTATGTTATTTGAAATAACATCTATCAGATAACTACAGATTTCGATTTTACAAGTCTGATTATCATTATCATGCTGAATATAGGCCTGTCTTTAAAAAGGAGGACACGCCATGTCAGATTATTACTGGCAAAATCGAGAGGATACACTCAGAGGCTGTAGCTCATTGCGCTGGGCAGACCAAATTTGCTCCAATCTCAGCAGTACAATCCAAGTATTCCTGCATCTGCTCAAGACAAATAGCGATCTGCCACTACTAGAATATTAGCAAATAGGGGTCATGACCTTCAGAATTGAGGCAAGGAGGATATTTGAAATAAAAATAAAAATCAAAGTTAATTAGGAACTGGTGAAACTGGCCTTAAGTATTTTTTTTAGTTATAAGTTGAAATTTGTTTTTGGAATCGGTTATATTCTCCATCAGAACGGTTAATTACTTTTAATTTAATTTTCGAAACAACGCATTAGTAGCAACCCATTGTCCATCAGTTATTAACAAACAATAATTTTATTCTAACCTTTTAATGATGTAGATGTTTTCTGTTAGACAATATTTGTACTGCAAATTTATTTAAATTGCCCACTGGCTACCGATAATTGTAAATTGTCTGTCCCTGTGTAATAAAGTGTATGAGATAGAATGAAATTTACATTTTAATATTGAGGGCATCTAGATAAAGGGATGTCGATAAACTTGTTTTTGTTCCTTTTGTTAAAACCTTTTTAAAATGAATGAAGAATGCCAATATTGGAAGAAACTTTAATTTTATATTAGAAAAAAAAAGATTTGAATGGAAACCGTTACCTGTTAAGCTTACTAATATTGTAAACATGAAAGTTTTTGAGTGTGTATGTATGTTTATTACTCTTTCACGCAAAAACTACTGAACGGATTTGGATGAAACTTTACAGTTAAATAGCTTATATATCAGAATAACACATAGGCTAGCACGCGGGCGAAAGATTGTATAAATATATTTTTATTTAATATCAATGACTTCCACATGCATGTCACCTTTGCTACAAATCTCGAGTAGAATGTAAAGCAAAACATACAAATCAAGTTTACAATATTCTAGTTTATTGAATCCGTTTATTATTGACAATTCTCACCAATTAAATAATATTGAAATTTAGTGAGTTAAATGTTTCAAGGCAGCGATCTTAAGAGTTATCAATCAATGGGAGAAGCCTATGTCCAGCAGTGGATTGCAATGGGATGACGATATTTTGTTCAGTTCAGTAGTGACTTGGTTTAATTTGGATGACTGGATCAACATTCATAAATCAGAATTTCGTTATATTTGAATAAAGCCTCAGACCTGATAAAAAATTTGTTAGTTCTGTAATAAAACAATTGTCACAGCTATATTGAAAAAAAAAAAACAAAACTGTTGGTTTCTGTTAAGTAATATTGCGGTAGGCGCGATAATTTGGACCGGGCTCGCTCTATTACGCAACAAGACCATTAGCAAACAGAAACGTGATTCAATTTTAATAATTCCATTTGGTTTTTAAGTTCGTTTAGTAAAGATTCTTTAATGGCTCTATTACTTAAATGTATAATTTACTAACAATCGCATTATGCAAACCACTAGTTGCGAAGTATCTGCTTTGTTATAATAATACCGGTGTTCCGTGATACTCTTTATTTATTTAAGACTTTTTAACCGACTTCAAAGAAAGGGAGGAGGTTCTCAATTCGTCGGAATCTTTTTTTTTTTTATGTATGTTCAGCGATAATTTCGTCGTTTATGAACGGTTTCAAAAATTCTTTTTGCATTGGAATGGGCGTAGCTTACAGGTGGTCCCATCGACACCATATTGAGATCTGATGATGGGATCCCAAGGAAATCAAGGGAACTCCTCAAATATCATAGGCACAATTGTCGCGATTTGGGTACTCGGAATAGTTTTTCATTGAAGTCGGTTCCTTTTTGTTAAAATTATTAGCTTGCATGTTTGCGACACCTAAATTTCTACAAATGTATCTTTCCATTTTTTCTGTTTTCCCGTTTAAACGGAACCTCCATGATGATGATGATGATGGATTGCTCTGTGCTAGGTATAATTAAAGATATATAAAGACAACTCCCGTATTAGGAATAAATCTTGTCACGCGGGGGACTTTTTAAACATACATGAAAAGTAACACTCTGACTCAGAACAAGAATTTGTGTGTGTGTGTTTTCCCATGTGAAATTTGGGATGGACAAAAAAATTACCATTTGGTTTATCTGAACTGAATATAAATCAAATAATTCTACCAAACATAAATCTGATAGGTACAAATAAATGCTAAGCTCATACCAGCGTGATACTTCGTAATAAAACTTGTATAGCCATCCAATTGAAGATCACCAGACCGCGAGATATCGAAACTGGATAAGAGTGTCTGAATGATAATTGAGGGTCGTTTTTCATGAATAGTTTTTCCCAAAAAGAATAACTGAATATTATATTTATTTATACTTCAGTCTCTTGCCAATTGGATACCACTTGTTAATTCTTTTATAAACAAAATGTTTGTGAAATAAAATTTTATTTAAATTGGTTTGGTCGAAAACAATAAGTTATGCCTCTATATCATCTTCTTCCTAAAAGCATCTTCATCTTTTATTTTTTAGTTACAAAGGTTTTTCACCAAACCAATTAAAAAAACCTCACAGATAGTAAGTTTTTCTTTCTGAAATTATCATCATATTGACTGCCTCTAGTGGTTAGCGTATGCGGCTGCTGATCAAGAGGTCTCGGGTTCGATTCCCGGGTCAGACCAAATATTTGTGTGATCCACAAATATTTGTTTCGGAGTCTGGGTGTTTTTTTATGTATAATATGTATGTACACTCGGTTCCAAAAATAACGGGTCAGTCACATAAACCCGAATATCTCCCGAACTACGTATGCCATCCTAATGAAACGAAGACTGTTCAATTGAGAATTTAATTATACAGATAAAAAATAAAATAAAACTTAGTTACACCCACAATATTAATCTTAAATTAAAAAAAAACTAAAGTAGTCATATTTTTCTTAAGATTACATTTTTTTTATGATTGTTTTTTTGCTGTTTTTCATCACTGGAGGCTTCATCACGTGGAGGCAATACAAAGTATTAAATGAAGAAAGTGATGAAAAACAGCAAAAAAACAATCATAAAAAAATGTAATCTTAAGAAAAATATGACTACTTTAGTTTTTTTTTAATTTAAGATTAATATTGTGGGTGTAACTAAGTTTTATTTTATTTTTTATCTGTATAATTAAATTCTCAATTGAACAGTCTTCGTTTCATTAGGATGGCATACGTAGTTCGGGAGATATTCGGGTTTATGTGACTGACCCGTTATTGGTTTATGTGACTGACCCGTTATTTTTGGAACCGGCTATATTTACAAAAAGAAAGTATGTTTATGTATTTTATAATGTACAGTAGACTACTGCCACTGTTAAAAGGTCGGAGAATTCTAATTCATTTCAAAACATGTTTTATCAGCTTCGTACCAATAAATGATAAAAATTACGAAGCTGTTCATTTCAATTGGAAAATACTTCGAGCCTGTCCCCATGAAGTTATGACACTGCGATGTTTAATAACCTATCAATAATGACAGGCTTGAGTTCACTGGACGGACACTCTAACATTTTCTACTATTATTAAGTACCCTTGTACTCATTAACGCACTTTTTCCTATGACGTAATACTGTCATATAAGAGTCTACCTATATTACATGACAATGTGAAGCGTATCACTTACATATTGACTTCCTAGTTCGCAAGATGTTAATACAAAACATTGTCAAGAGAAACCTGATCTAGTGTCATTTAAATTAGATTTCACTGAAAAAAATATTGATTGATGATGATTACTATTTATATCATTAATTAGTAATCATGCGTGTCATTTGAAAAAAAAGAGAATTATTCAGTTAAAATATGCGATAACAATACATACCATTAGTTTACATCAGAATGCATTAAATTATAGTGCTTTATACTGGCAGATTTATTATTAAAGAATTTCTAAGTTTGCATATGAATTAAAGTATCGATGCTTCGAAATAACACAATATACTTGAACAGTATTAAAATATCAACTTTGAATAAAATACGTGATCTTAAATTTGAAAGGAGTTAAATTACATGAGTCAAAAATAATCTCATCATCATCATCATCAGCCTATCGCAGTCCACTGCTGGACATAAGCCTCTCCCATTGCACACCACTGTGATCGATTTTGGGCTTCTCGCATCCAGCTCCTGTCAGCCATCTTAAGAAACTTTTAGGAACTAGTTAAAAATAATCTCAGTGCATTATAAATATAATAAATATTTCGGACATCTGACACACAACGTCATCTAGTACCAAACTAAACAGAGCTTGTGTTATAGAAACGAGACAACTGATATAAATAAATATACCTTTTTTTGTAAATACATACTTAATATACATAGAAAACACCCAAACTCCGAAACAAATATTTCTAGATCATACAAACATTTGGTCCGGCCCGCGAATCGAATCCGGGACCTCTTGATCAGCAGCCACATACGCTAACCACTGAACCATAGATAGAGGCAGTAGATAGTAGATTTCTAAGTTTCATTATATCACTTATTACAAGTTTTCCCACGTGTTTCTTAACGGTTAAAGCAAAAGTCAGAGGTGCGAGACCGGGGATCAAACTTGAAACAGCAACGTGAGACGCCTATGGTTAAACCACATGGCTTTCACTACTTCAACTATAAGCAATTTCAAGTATTTTCATACTTGAAATACTGACATAACATTTTGTCGAAATCACAGCTGATTTATTTTTATGTGATTATAAATCAATTTGCATCTTAGTTTTACTAGTTCCTAATAGTTTTTTATTATGTTCACCTAACATTTTTATAAACGTCTGGAAACCTTTTATTGGTGCTATACTATACTGCGTGTCAGTTACAAATTATAGCTGAGGCGACATTTATTTTGTATAAGTTAATTTATAAATTATCAAGGTGATTTTAAGTTGGAAGGTGATACCATTTTCAACACTATTACATCATTTTGTTTCTATAACAGTATTTAAAGGTAAAATAGAAATACTATTTTAAATAGAATTCTATCTTGTTTAGATCGTGATTGCTAAGCTAAATGTGACGTGAGATCTGAGAATTGGACTTACAAATAATTCCGTGATTATTACGGCCTCAAATGTGTCTGAGTATACTTTTTTCATAGTATATTAATATATAAATAAATAATATATAATTTATAAAACATGTTGATCAGTAATCCGATTGAAGAAATTCGGGTTCTGTTCAGTTTAAAACAAATTTTAGAACTAATATACTATCTTTCCAATTGTTCATGTTGTAACCCTCTCAATATACCTACAGATCAAAAAAATATGAAAGTACAGATTTGCCTTTTCATTTTCATTGTAAAGATATTTTTTGCTGTAGCTTATAGTTAAATAATTATTTTTAAGTGCTTTTTTCGTAATACCAGTTTTGTAATTTTGCTGGCAAGAGTTGTTTGGCAGTTCATTGGCACTAAGTGATAAATTTAATAAATTTTTTTGAAAACCTTAATCTTACAATCAACTTATTTTCTACTTTTGTAGAATGGCGCTCGTATTTAGGTATTTTATTTATAATGAAGTTTTTTTGAAAAATCAACTAAAGTAACTTCTATATTTTGAACTTTTTAATACTTCATTATTATACCAGAATAATAGATTTTTATCAAACATTGGTATTAGTGAATATGTAAGAATTTTTGGATAAATAAATAATTAACTAAGGTTGTACAAGACAACGCAAACACTAATATCCAATTGACCTCATAAATATCAAAACTTCACGAATGTTCGCGAAACTATTTGAAGGAACCATTGTATCAAAACCTCTGATTGTTTGTCCAGTTTCCTTTATACTGTAGCAACTGCTCCAAATTCACAAGAGGTCACAGAGCTCAAGTAAAGTTGGTTGCTTTATCCAGTGTTAGTTGAGCTCTCTGATTCATAGTCATAGTTCTATCAACTAGAATTCAGATGGCTCAATTCGTTTTGGTTATTGATGTTGGGTAAGACGGTATGTTGAAAGCTTGCGCACGCGTTGGCAAGGCCGGCCAGTCTTTGTAAGGACACTGTATGTTAGTTTGTCACTTTGGATTACGATTTTGATGTCATAATATGTTGGATTTGTTGTTATTTGTATTTTGTTAGCAGTAATATAATTTACAACATGTTTACTTTGTATTTTAGTGGCTTATTAATTTAGAATACTTGTGAATTTGTATTGCAAATAAAGTAATTTGACCTTGACGCCTGTATAATAATTAATTGTTTTACAAAGTTATTTTTTTAAAAGTATAAGCCTGCCAAAGTGACTCCACTCTACCTGATGGAAAGCATGAATAGAATATAGAAGTGGTGGCCACCATACTTGTTGCGAATGTACTCAATTTAATTTAGTGTCCAAACTCTCAAAATATTAAAAATCAACTCTCTATAGTAACTTGTGTAAATTATTAGAAGACTCTGGCAAAAGCCACCTGAAAAATCTATTTCGCTTACGTTTATGTATCATCGTCATTATCATCTCAGCATTAAGACTTTCGCTTCTGGACATGCCACAATGGTAGCCGTAATTGAAATTATAGAATATTGTAATAATCATATGTATCATAAATGATAAATCTTTTACTCATTATAACTGTCAAAGATTTGCCTTTGATCTCAAGTCAAGTTTGGTATACCCTGTCAAACATTAAAGAAAAATTAAATTTTAAAATCACCAACTTAAATAGTAAGTTTTTTTTTAAATAATCCTAAATGTATTTTTTTTATGTATTTGAAATTTCATACTTTACCTTCATAAATACTTGGCTTTTGGCGACCTTCGGCTAATATCGTCATCAGCAGTTCCTTCCACATCCGCTATAAGTTGAAATTTTGATACTACACTAAATAAATTGTCTCACACATATGTATTAATTAATAGCTAAACATAAAACGACATATTTAAATTAATAATATTTTCTCATTAACCTTTTAGATCTATCGTCCAATGTTATACTACTATCACTGATATTAGATGTAGACAAGGCTATCGATGTACTTAAAACTAAAATCAATTTCTGTTTTTTTTTTATTTATTTATTACCAAATAATCTAAATAATAAAATTCTCATGTTACAATGTTCGTTCCCATACTCCTACGAAACGGCTTGACCGATCTTTATGAAATTTTACATGTATATTCAGTAGGTCTGAGAATCGGCCAACATCTATTTTTGATACCACTAAAACGCGAGCGGAGCCGCGGGCATCAGCTAGTCTAAATAATAAAATTCTCATGTTACAATGTTCGTTCCCATACTCCTCCGAAACGGCTTGACCGATCTTTATGAAATTTTACATGTATATTCAGTAGGTCTGAGAATCGGCCAACATCTATTTTTGATACCACTAAAACGCGAGCGGATCCGCAGGCATCAGCTAGTTTATTATAAACTTCAACTTTACAAATAGCGAAAGAAAGATTTTGTGTACAATTGGTATTTGAACTCCGGTATCTATGGTAAGATTTAACTTGTGTTATGGATAATAGGCTCTTACATAAGGTAACATTGTCTGCATAAATATAAGTGAAAATTTAACAATATACTTAGATAAAAAAGAAAAATAAGACTAAAAATGAAAACTCCAACCAAAAATTAAACACTGCCCATGCGTATGTGTATAATTTGGGTGTGTGTTTGTGTGTGTGATGTGTGCGATTATGCGAGAGAATTGTTTTGACATTTGTTTTACTTATATAGTATTCTATAGTGAATGGTTTGTCATGTTTAATTAAACTACCTTATAAAAAGAGTCTTAAATGATGATAAAAAAAAACAATATTGAAGAACTTCTGATATATCTAATTTTGTTAGAAAATTAGAGCTCAAAATAAAATTTGTTTATCAAAAATATAAAACTATCAAAGTATTTTTTTAATACTAAAGCAGTGTAAGCTACTGCTTTAGTATTAAAAAAATACTTTGATAGTTTATACTTACAATAGATCTTACAATAGATTATTTTATTTTATTTAGGTATGTTTTAATTGTGAAAGGATTTATATGTATTTTCCTGTACCTTTTTCTGTTCCCTATGTTTATAAAAAAGTCATGGTCAGTTGAGTATTTGAGGCGTAAAATTAAAAACAAAAACAAAGCAAATTACAAATATTACCTACGTAGTAAAAGTAACACAAAAATTTGAATTTCAATTATGACAAATAAATAAATATTTCGGACATCTTACACACAACGCCATCTAGTCCCAAACTAAGCAGTGCTTGTATTATAGGTACTAGACAACTGATATAAAAACATAACCTTACTTTTTTTTGTAAATACATATGTACATACTATACATAGAATACGACCAGACTCCGAAACAAATTTATCCGGATTACACAAACATTTTGTCCGACCCAGCAATCGAAGCCAAGACCTCTTGATTAGCAGCTGCATACACTAACCACTAGACCAACGAGGCAATCAAAGACGATAACGAAGACGAAGTACATTCTAAACTTCTTGATGTCAAAATAGATAATCAAAAAGTTCTTTCTTCAAATGAAATAAATGATGAAAAGTTTCTTTGTCCTACAAAGCATTTCATCATTAAACATGTATCACCTTCAAACCTGACCTCCAACTGCATCATGTCCGTTACTGATACGACTGTTAAAATGCTATTTGTAACAATTGGCTCTTGAAGTTCTTTGAATTTGAACAGAGTAGGCCTATTACTTATATAGTTAAACTTCTTTCTATAAAAAAATAGTTTTAAAAAATTAAACAAACACGCTTTTAAACTAAAACGTAGAAAATAATTTTAATGTAAAAAGCGTGGGGCGACGTTATTGACATATTTTCAGAAAGCACCCAACTCTTTGTTATATTAAAATTATTTTCTACGTTTTAGTTTAAAAGCGTGTTTGTTTAGTTTTTAAAACTATTTTTTTAGGAAGACTAAAAAAGACTAATTTGTTGTTTTTTTTTTCAAATTAGTGTAATGCCATCGGTCCTCGATAAATCTACAAAGTTTGAACGAAATCTATCCGTTTAAAGTGGGTCAAAATCGCACCCGAAGGAGTCGGTTACAAACATACAAAAAAACATACAAACATACAGGTGAAGCTAATTAAAAGCTGGTTAAAATAATATGATTTATTTCCCACCAAAAACCGATAATACAATAAAATACAATAAATATTAAATATTAAAATTTGACAATCTCGGTTGTGGATCGCTGGTGCCTAAGATAGGTATGAAAACCTGTGATACAGGACACCAGGTCCCCACTCGGACCATGACTTCTTATTTCAATGTGTAATATAAATAGGTAAAATGGTATAATTCTTACATAAGGAAATATAATAATAAAAATGAAGAAAAAAAAAACAAAAAAATTGTATGATTGTATTTGTGTGTGAAAGTGTGCGTGTGTGTTAGTTAAAATCTTTTAAAAACGATTAAATATCTTTAAGTAATATTGCGCATTGAAGGGTATTTACAGAAGAAGACATTATAGAAACCCTTTTACAAGAAAATAACTTACATAAAAATCCAATTCATTTAAACATAAGGGCAGAAACCAATCTCGCTATAAACTCTCGTTTCCAATAGAAACATGTTGTGGATGTATAATGCATACATTAGGAGTGTCAATCAGAATAATTTTATTTGCTATGGAAATTTCTTCACGGAGATAATAAAAATCTTTTTCATGTTATTTTGCTTGTGTATTAAAGTCTACAAATATACGATGACGTCAACAACTGATAAACGTGCGCACGTAAATTGAATTAGAATATTTTACTTTTGAATTTTAATCATTTTTGATAGGTCATTTTTAGGGTTTCATAGTTCTTGATTTGGAACCCTTACACCTCAGTAGTTTATATAGGCCTATCTTTTAAAATACGCTTACTTAAAAACTTCGTTCAAAAATAACAAAATTTTAAGTAAACACACTTGCCTTTGTAAATATATGACTATGGAACCCTATTCTATGCGTGGCCTGACACACACTTGCCCGATTTTTAGGGTTCCGAAGTTCATAACTCGGAACCCTTATAGATTCGTCATGTCCGTCTGTCCGTCCGTCCGTCCGTCCGTCCGTCCGTCCTCGACTTACCGTCCAAACGGTAAGTGCTAGAAAGATGAAAATTTGCATGAATACGTATTGTAATTACGTCGACAAAGTGCTACAATAAAATTATGAAAAATAATTTTATTTGGGGTACCTCCCCTACACGTAAAGTGGGGATGATTTTTTTTTCTCGAGGCTACCCCATCGTGTGGGGTATCATTAGATAGGTCTTTTAAAAACAATAAAGGGTTTCCTAGACGATTTTTTGATTTAGGTATCCGTTTGCGAGATATTTCACTTTAAAGGGCACTTTTTTGTAAAAACAGGGCGTCCCCCCCCCTCTAAAAGCTAAACGGCTGGCTCAAAAAATCTGAAAAAAATCGTGATGGTGGTCCATTTAATGAACTTTGAAGGAAAACTATAAACGATTAGATGACTTTCTTAGTTCAGGAGTTATAAAGGCTTATATGGTAAAATGTGCTCACTTGGAAAACGTCATACAAAATTAACGTATTAATACGTAAACATAACAATTATCTATTGGATACGATTTTAAATCCACATACCATTATAGGTGACTGAGGAACCCTTTCCTGTGCGTGGCCTGACACGCACTTGGCCGATTTTTTAAGTAATGATTTGTTTCTTTCTGTTACAGGTATGTTGGTGTTATTATTCAACGTAGGCTTGACCTCATCACATTCCTTGCATACTAATTATTACTGCAATAGTCCATTCTTCGATTCAGGTAATAAATAAATAAATAAATATTTCGGACATCTAACACTCAACGCCATCTAGTCCCAAATTAAGTATAGCTTGTATTATGGGTACTAGATAACTTATATAAATACATAAACATAGCTATGTTTGTAAATACATATGTATTATACATAGAAAACACGTAAACTACGAAACAAATATTTGCGAATCAAACAAACATTTAATCCGACATGGGAATCGAACCCGAAACCCCAAGTACATCAGTCAGTCAGTCAGGCAGTCAATAAATGTGAAATCCACAGTTATAAAATACTGTACATAATTACTAAAATAGCGCTTCTGATGAAATTTTTGATAAAACAGTTTTGTAATAATGAATACAGCAACTTTAATATAACTTTAATAAATTTATATAACTAGATTCAACTAGTCTATCTAGAATATATAATTATACTAAACATTTTTGCTTTTATAAGATTTAAATGCGTAAAATCGTTGGTCTAGTAGGTACCGTATGCGACTGCTAATCAAGAGGTCTCAGGTTCAAATCCCAGGTCGGGCCAAAAAAATGTTGTTGGGTTTCTCTTACAGGATATTCTTAATAACAGCCCGGAGTCTGGAAGTTTGGCGGTGATTCACGCCCGTGCCTCGGAGAGCACGTTAAGCCATCGATCCCGGTTGTCATGAACATCCATGGCAATCGTTATTGGGAAGTCAGTGCCCTCAAATATACTGACAACTAGTTCAATCTACGAACTTCAGTTCTCCCATAGGGTTGCGGAGGTCCGATGCCAGTCGCTCCGTGGAAAAACTGAAATTCAGGTAAAACCATTTGAGCTAGTAGCCGACCCCAAAATAAACTTGGGAATTATTGAAGATGATGAAGATGGTGAACTGCTTGAAATCGAGACTTAAACACAGAGATGGTGAAATAATGAATAACTTAGCTGCAAAAAAGCATATCCATCCTGTCCGCATACTCTTTACATTTTAACGAGGCGAAGTTAAAATGTAAACGTTGCTTTCAACATATTGCAAACATTGCAAAGACTTCAATGATAATAGCCTATTGAATTGACCAATAGGTTAATTGGACCAAAGAGTTAACATAACCTTTGTGCAGCTTTTACGAAGATATAAAATTCAATATTGATTAAAAAAAGCGGCCATTGCGAGTCGGACTCGCCCATGAAGGGTTCCGTATCAGCAAGTAATATCATATAAAAGTTCTTGTAGTTCTGTATTGATTAAATGAAAGGTAAATTGCAGTTTACGGTTTATGACGTATTAAAAAAAACTGCTTACTACATCTAGTTCAAACCAATTTTCGTTGGTAGTTTGCACGGTAATGTACAACATATATTTTTTTTAGATTTATCACTCTCTTATTTTAGAAGTTACAGGGGGGGGGGGGCCAACATTTTACCACTTTGGAACTGTCTCTCGCGCAAACTATTCAGTTTAGAAAAAAATGATATTAGAAACCTAAACATCATTTTTGTATACCTATTCATGGATACCCCACTCGTATGGGTTCGATGAAAAATTTATTTTTGAGTTTCAGTTCCAAGTATGGGGACCCCCAAAATGTATTGTTTTTTTTCTATTTTTATGTAAAAATCTTAATGCGGTTCACAGATTACATCTACTTACCAAGTTTCAAAAGTATAGCTCTTATGGTTTCCGAAAAAAGCGGCTGTGACATACGGACGGACAGACAGACAGACATGACGAATCTATAAGGGTTCCGTTTTTTGCCATTTGGCTACGGAACCCTAAAAAATATGACGGCATTTTAATAGCGATTACGAGCTCTTGTTTTCAGTTATGTTGCTTTGCGATTCTTTATTCTTTTCTTTGTTTAGTACATAAAACAGGACAGATGATACATTAAATTATGTTTGGAATTGTTGGTCTAGTGGTTAGCGTATGCGTCTGCCGATCAAGAGGTCTTCAAATCGAAGGTTCGATTCCAAATATTTGCATAATCTGCCAATATTTGTTTCGGTGTTTGAGTGTCTTCTATTTATAAGATCTATACATTTACACAAAAATATATAAATGTGTATTTATATCAGTTGTTTAGTACCCATAGTACAAGCTCTGCTTAGTTTGAGACTAGATGATGTTATGTGTCAGATGTCCGAAATATTCATTTAGGTATAATAATTAATAAAAAATATCCTTCAAGTTTACATCAAGGAAGTTTACAATAAATACTAAACCCATACATATATACCAATACATTTACTTTTCAAATTCAATTCAACTTCATAACATAAACATGTATAAATACAATTCAAATATTCTTACGTACATACACAAAAAAAAATATCTAAGAGCATACTTAATTAAAAGATTTAAACGTTCATGACTCTGAGAGTAATCTTAATTTTTTGTCAATTTAATAAAATCATCAAGATCTTATCTATGTTAATATCATCAAGATATACTAAAACCATTTTGTTGTATAAATCATACAAGGAATACATTACAGCACACATTCACTAGTGTTGAAAGTGTTACAATTCTGTAATACCCCTCATATAGATTAATATAATAATTTCAACACATTTCCTGTTACACAGGTGTTTTTTTTAATTCTTCATAGACCATTATAACGACACCTTGAATTTTAAACGTAACTGGTAAAATATGCATGAGCAAAATCATTAAAAAACAATTGAGGTTAAATAATAGACCAAAATATCAGTTATATTGCTTTCTCTCGTTTTTAATATATAGCTTTCGCAGGCTACTTGCTTCTTTTCATTGTTTGGATACACTATACTTAAAATTGCAATAGTTGGTATGGTAAACTTTCATTATTATATCTATCAACGAAAAAAGGAGAAAGTCGAAACCAGATTCCACCAAATTTATCTTTTATTATGATTTAGATATATTCCGTTTAACACTAAACTTTGTATCTCCTTATCTTGGATAGATAGCACCTTACTATGGCACAATGCTACCTACCTAACACAAAGTACATTTTCCTGTGAGTTTTAATCATCACCATCCTAATAATGACAGTATTCTTGCTGTCGTATTTCGTTGGTGAGTGTGAGACCGGAGGCCCAATCATTCTGCATCATTCTCCCGCCCTTCGAAGGCCGGGAGAATGATGCAGAGTAATCTAACCAGGCTGCCATGGTAAGGGTCACCATGCTACATTGCCTACCCTCACAATAAGCATGGTGACCAATACTCCTGGATTCTACTCATGCTCTCCATCAGGCAGAGTAGAGTCACTTTGGCAGGCTTAAATTAAAAAAAAAAAAAAAAAAAAAAAAAACCAGTTTGGTGACAATCGCTACTTATCATCACTGTTCGTTTACAATCTGTATCATACCAGCGGTTTTTTTTGTTTCCTCACATTTCTGATATCGAATCAATATCAATCTTTATACATTCTGTGGTACGGTGCCTAATAAAAAAAAAAACATATTCCTATTCAACAACTACGACATTTTCTTACATTATGACATATTTTATGCCAAAATAACTTAATTTTCATATAAATACATTTTCTCTATCTAGGTCGTAACTGGCCTTTCCACTTCAAGCTGCCCCTTCACCAGTCAACGGTGTCACAAGTAATTAGTACTAAATTATGTCTGTATATAATTATTTAGTATATAATTTTTTTATGAACCGTACATTTTTGTATTATTTGTAAGTTCCTACAATCTTCTACCCAATCCCCCAACTTTTACCGGATAGAAATGTGAGAACAAAAAGTTTTTGGAATAGGATACCGCACTAAGATGCCTTCTGACATAATTATATTAATTATGTTATTACATCAAAGAGCCAATTATGAACCAAAATTATGTTTAATTAAACAAACTTTCCGACTTTTGATTAAACAGATGAATTAATTACTACGTTTCCTGTAAAGTTCAGGGCAGAAGGTGAAGTTGGTTTTTTGGCAAAAGGAATAAAATGAGTAAAAACCTGTAATCTAATAATAATCACAAAAGTGATAATGCCATTTTAGTCCATCCAAATCCAAAATAAAAAGAACTTGAAAACAACAAAACATTGGTTGGTACCGGTTTTGGTGAGATTATAATATCGGCGTAACCGGTCAACTTGAATCGAAAAAGACAACAACTGTTGACAATATATTTTATTTTTTGTTCAAAAGACCTCACCAATCATTATTTTAATCCTTAACAGGCTTCAAGACCTAAGCAGAACATTTATCCATATACATAGCGCCATGCCTAAAAATATTGCTTCATATCATTATGTAAATTTATAAGGTATTGGTTACCTAAATGACACACTTCATGTACCATTCGTTGTTATGTAAGATAGGGTCAACGCACTTGACTGTTTAAATGACATACTTTTGCTTCTCAAAAAGTTTATTAAAAATCATAATTATGTAATCCTTAAAAAGTAATTTGCAAAATTCTGAGACGTTTTAATTGCAAAAAGCTTTTGAGATTCCACTAAAAAATGTTACATGTTAAATTACTGCTGCTGGTGATCATTATTTTTATTTGATTTAAATATAATTTGCTAAACGTAAATATCTTCATAATGTATATAATCCGGAAAACGGTAAAAGAGACTAAAACTTGCACCATAATACAAAAAGAAATTGAGGCTGTCAATTGAGGTAAAATTTTTAAACAAGGAAAATTATTGTCATACATTACAAATTATTATTATAATACGTACTCTTTTTGCTTGGAAACCTACAAAACGAAACTATATATTAAAAATCATATTTCTTAATATCAGGTTTGTATTCAAATTCAAGAAATTCAAAATTTGGAGATTAATATTTCTCCATGTTACATTATCTTTTATTTAACTCGGATCTGAACTTCTGCCGTAATGTTGGCTATTAGCGTAATGAAGGGTTCATCAAATATCAGGTTTCTTTAAGAATATCGTTTTCTTGGTATTCAATGAACATTGAAGCTTCGCCTTTGTAAGTTTCAACATCATTCGATTTTTTGAGTCTTCTCTTTAAAAGGTCTTTAAAATACTTTTTGGGTAATAATTAGTTATTAGTACCAGTATTTGAATTTTTCAAGTATATAACAACTACTACGGTATAACTGTTCCGATTTTTATGTAGAGCTGTACGTGTACTTGTAGTTTTTCTTCTGTAACCTGAGTTTTTAATGCTCCCAGTATCCGTAACAATTTCTACAGATGTTTGTATGGTAACTGGAACCGATGACTAAGGCATGGAGGGGTCTCGATATGTTAAGAATGGTTACCCATTGTAGACTGACCTATCTTGTAAAGCTAAGCTTTACGACTTTAGATACGATAACCTAAAACTACCTACCACTAAGCCACAAATGACAAAATGTTAGTTAGTTTATTTAAAATTATTGATTTCACAATAATTTGCTCAATTTTTATTCAACAATTTCGATAAAAACAATCAAAAACATTTGAAAACGTACAATGCAAAAACGAATAACTCCATTGCATTCAAAATTTTCGAACAAAAATATCTACCTCTAAATATAAAGTTACACTGACACACTAACATAGAAGATTTGCCTAAAAAAGAAAGTGGTAAGCGGCCACTTCAAGGACATCACGATCTAACGGTTTTCGTGTTTTGTTTTATTTGTTGTTCGATTCTCTATCATCCACGGTCGAGATGCGGTCTTGGATCGTCTGGGTGATTATTCTCCTATTGTAGTTTCATTTGTTTGTTTTTGTTTTTAAATAGGTAGTTTAGTTACGTGCTACTGTAGATAGTTTTATTTATCCTCGTTGTAGTTTATGATGAAGTAAAAAAATATTTAGGTCTGATATTTAGATCTGTCCGTGTGGTGATGGATTAAGAATACAAGTGTCACCACCCCTAATCATTCTATGGGTGTCGTAAGAGGCGACTAAAGGAACAAAATAAGCAGTGGCAGAACAAATGAAAGAGAAGGAAAACTTGAAACAAACCCTTACCAACCCGTCTGGCCAGCGTGGTATAGTAGGCCAAAACCTCCTTTCAAAGGAGAGGACTATGTCCAGCAGTGGACTGTTAAAGGCTGTTGATGATGATGATGATATTTAGACAGTTCGAATAGATTTGTGATTTATAAAATTTAAATAAATCTATGCCTATCAAAGTGACTATACCCTACCTGATGTTAAGCACGAGTAACATACAAGAGTAGAGGTCACCAACTTGATTAAAACAGACAATGCAGCATGATGACTCCCTGCTATGGCGCCTTAGTAGATACTTCTGTATTTTTACCAACGAAATATGATAGCACATTCGTGAGGTAATCGTCTTCAGAGTGAGGGTAGTACCGCCCCGTAATCATCCTACTAATATTATAAACGCGAAAGTTTGTAAGTATGTATGTTTGTTGATCTTTCACGCAAAAACTACTGAACGGATTTGGATGAAACCTTACAGTAATATAGCTTATATATCAGAATAACACATAGGCTTCTTTTTACTGCAATAATCGAGATAAACGGGCGAAAGCTGGTTGTTAATAAAAATACATTAAATCGTAGATGTCCAAAATGTATCACTGTTTATCTTCTGTCAAAACTTCACAGGTTGCTATGTATAACACACTTGCATAGCAACCATAATGATACGCAATGTCTATACAATAGTTATAAAATAAAGCAATGTCTATACTGTGGTGATCATACGGCTGATAAAGGTGCTTATACATTGCTTTATCCTTCCAAGATATTTAATACAAAGGATTCAATTGAGAATGTTCCAAAACAAGTATGACTTTACAAAAACCCATAACTTCAAAATGTCCTTCTTAACACGCGCTGTACAATGCTTTCCGGTGATTTAACAAGGGAATATAAAGACTCGCGTCGTACGGGACAAGTTCATCCTTTCTCTTTAAACGAGACGATAAAGATACGATATATTTTAACGATATTTTGTCTAAAAACAGCAGAAACACTTTCATTAAATAGAGAGTTGATTATTGAATTAGTGAAATATTTAGCACCGATATTCGTAGATTTAAACAGTAAAAGGAGAATGTGATATTTTGTATAGACCCTACCAGTATTTTGGTTTGTTCACTTGCGCTCCTAGGGGATAACTTTGTTTTACAGGGATGGTGATAAATTGATTAATAATTGTGGTTGCTCTTTCAACGTTTCTATATTATGTGTATGAGTGTTTCATTACCTATCTCTTTAAACTGCACGGTTGGAATAGTGGTTGCCACGCCGCTTCCTACTGCGCCAAGTGTTGTGGGTTCAAATCCTATACGGGTTCTTTGTGTCCGTTTCTTTTATGTTTGTAAAGTGCCCACAACACAGGAATATATCGTAATGCGTTGACTTAAACATAAAAAAATCTACAGGCAGACAACTTATAAGTTTAGTATAAGGATTCGATTCCAAAAAAAATAACAGACAATGATAGCAAAGTGCATTGTTCACTTAATATTCGATTTTTATTATATCTATATAAAAAAAATTGTTTCTGACTTCGTACCTAATATAAATTTAAGGAGACCGAGCAACCCAAAAATCGTATCATAAAAAGGCTTTAAAGGCTCAAAGGCACACATCAAGACCTTAAGGAGGCCTTCGAGAGGTTATCGAACTCAAGATCTTCGAGCTTACATTTGTTCTTTTGACATTACTTTGAAATTATTTCTCGTTGTTGAGATGTGATGAGAATAGTTTACTAGCACCAGTAATCAAAACCCTTAGTAAAATAGTTTTAATCTGCTAATTTATATTCTATGTTTATGCAGAACAAAAATTGATTTTGAGCTGTCATCGTTCTCTGAAATATTCATGGTATTCGTGCTACTGTTCTGATGTGACAGGTTTTGCATATTTCATATATGATATGGAAATTTTGAATGATACCAATACTCATTCAGATATTATTTTGATAACCAGATAATATGATAGTGCAGTCAGGAAGTAACACAACTATTTCGAATTCGAAATAAATTCAAAACAAATTATACTATAAGTCATGTATTTTTATATCTAAATTAATCAAAATTTAAAAAGTATTATCAAAAAAGCACTACCTTGTGAAAAGTTATGCATTAAACAATCAGTGATCTCTTCCTATTTTTCTACCCTTAAGTTAAACTTTTTTTCTAAATTTGTGTGTTACCTAACCTCAAATTACCCTACCACCTCATACTACCCTTTTTATTTACAATAAAAAAATAAAATCTTTTTTTGTTGGAAAGTGAAAACATAATATTTTTTAATTCCCAAAACTTAATTATTACAATTTCACTGCAAAGAGAAGGAAAAGTTGTAACAAACTATTATATACTAGCTTTTGCCCGCGGCTTCGCCTGCGTGTATACCCGTCATTGCAGTAAATAGTAACCTATCTGTTATTCGGATATGTAAGCTATATTATTGTAAAGTTTCATCAAAATTCAGTAGTTTTTGCGTGATAGAACAACAAACATGCATACATACATACTCATAAACTTTATAAATTAGTAGGATTTGGTTTTATCTGATATTTGGATATCGAGCTGTCCATTACTCGATTAATTCAAATAGGAATTCCATTTTTTGGTTTACCCAATGATACCACAAATAAAAATCAACACTAATACTGAATCTGCAGTCAACGATTCCGAGGGACGCGACGAGCCATGAAGATAAACATATCGCTTCCGATCTGCATTACGGACTAGGCAGTAACATTCACTATTGTTCATACCGGAAACCTCTCCATCCATAACAGTACCATCAAATTCGAACGTAATGCTCCTTCGTATAAGACTCAATTTTTTCTAATTTTAGTGAATTGATTTTACTTTTTAATTTAATTAAGATTTGAATTGCATTTCCTCTATTCTGAACTTTGTAATATCTAATACATATATACGTTGCTACTTTAGCAATATTAATGTTATTTGTTTTTTTTTAATTTACACATTACATTCAGTGAGGATACATTAAACCTTAAAGGTCATCAGCAGCCTTATTCATGAATAGTTTCTTGTTTACAAGATTACAAGGTCCTTCGTAGGCCTGCTTTTATTTTCTTTGGTACAATATTCTTGGTCTCGGAGTCTTTTAAACCTATTTAGTATTTTAGATATTAATTTTACTCTTCACACACTACACCAGTATATTGTCGTCCATTTCTTAACCAAGGTCTCATTTTGTGTAGTTGAAAGTTATTGAAGCTTATTCCATTGAAAACCAACATCAGTCTTTTGTCTGAATTGATTCCAATTTTGGCTCCCCGAAATTGATGTATGTTGGCTTTTTTCTTTATAATTGTTGTCTTCTATTGCCAATTTCATTAGTTTGTTATTTCTTACTTTCTCTTTTTATTGATTAATTTCAAATGTGTGTGAATTTAATCAAGTGTTTATTTAAAACGATAAAAGCTTTACTCATACCAAGTAATATTAAGAACCATAATATGTATCGCTCAAGGATGTTGAGTCAGAGATTTGATTAATTGCACTTCAAGAAACAGTTACGAATAAATCGATATGACAATTTATTAGTATCGTTCGTCATTCGAATAAAAAACTTTTGTAGGCGTTCGTTGTATCAAAAAGGTATCTTTTTTTTACAGAGTAAATTTGGATTGTTAAATTTATGTATGTTTATTTCCTAAAATATATTCCCTAAGGACGATATTACGTATGTAACTGAGACTAAAATGTACTCAGATTTTTGAAATTAACGCCTGTTTGGGGATGGAGACCCATTTGTAAAATGTGAATTATTTTCAAAAGTTTTTTATATGTAATTGATATTAGGAAGATGTGGTAATAAAGGTCAAGTACCACTTGAATAAAGACCGTTTGACGAGAATATCATCAGAATTCTTGCAATCTTCTCTCGCAATAGATATTGCATTTATTTATAAATTATTGTGAGCTGTTCAAATAATGGAGATGTGTAAACAGGTAACCGAAATATTCTCCTTGCAAAATCTTTAGGAAAAAATATTAATGCTTTTGTCTTAAAGACTTGAATTGATGGAAATCAAGTAATTCCACAGCCCAGTAATACTTAGTATAGAATTATAATATACCGTAACAAGTTAGTAGTAATTCTAAACATTACTGGAATCTACATTATGACTTTGGCCTAAATACCTCTAAACATTCAGCGAGGTATAAACCAAGATAGTTTGTTAAGAATTTGTTTCAAGAATTATCTTGCAACTATGACAGAGAAACCATTAAAATTATGTTAGGTAACATATTAAAGAACATAATTCAGAAAAAACTATTATAATATGAACGGAACAATTAAATCAATGGCTTCCTTTGATTTGTCCTCATAAATTTAAAGTGATTCATAAACGTATTAAAACAAGGCCATATAGCAAATTGAAGGGGTAAAAAAACCAGTATGGTATTTTTTACACTAATTTGTTAGTTTGGATTAGTAAGTGTCTTTAAATTGAATATAGAAAAATAAGATATCATAACCAAATACCGAAACAATTTTTTTACCTCTTACACACGACGTCATTTAGTCACAGACTAAGCAGAGCCTGTATTATGGGTACTAAACAACTGATATAAACATACTTTTTTTGTAAATACATTTATAAATCAATATATAGAAAGCACCCAGACTCCGAAACAAATAATTGTGGATCACACAAATATTTGGTCCGACCTGGGAATCGAACCTGAGACCTCTTGATCGGCTGTCGCATACGCTAACAGATCAACAAGGCAGATGACTGGAAGATAGTAGATATATATGCTCAATGAGATTTGAAAAACCCGTTCAAAATGTTATTGACACTATTTGTTCACCTGAAATTGGACCTTTGGACAAAATCAGTAGTTCTGCAGCTCATGATGAGAAACTAGACGTATTGTTCTAAACTAATTTAGGTTTAAAAATAACTTAGAAACCCAGAAAAACATACAAATAACTTTCCCACCTTGGTAAGTGCTTGATTTTAGACGGTTTGCGTAAGACGTTAACTAATACTTACACAAACGACAGGGACGGAAGACATTTAGACTGTTAATAGAAATATCAAGCATTAGACGGAACCACTTTTATTTAATAGCTGTGAAGTAGTTTTCTTTTGTAAAGTTTTGTTAATTAAGTTCTTTTCAAAAGCTATCGCATTATTATCGTTTTTGAATAAAAAAAACAGTAGGTACAAATAATCATTAGTTATCTACACTAATATTATAAATTGTAAAGTAAATATTTAAATATTTTTCGGAAATCCAACACACAACGCCATCTAGTCCCAAACTAAAAGCTTGTACTATGGGTACTAGACAACTGATATAAGTACATAAACATATTAGAATTATTTTTGTAAATACATACATATTATACATAGAAAACACCCAAACTCCGAAACAAATAGTTGCGGCTCACACAAATATTTGACCCAACCCGGGAATCGAACCCAAGACCTCTCCAAGGCGGACCAACAAAGTAGGTAATTATTTGTCTATCTGTCTGTTACTCTTTCACGTCTAAGTCGCTGCACCGATTTTAATTAAAATTTGCATGGAAATGCTTCAGTTCTTGAGGAAGGACACAGGCATACCTTTCAGCACAATAACCGACATACTGTCCCAAGCTAAAGCTAGTGTTTAGTACGATAAAAGAAAATGTACAAAGAGCGAGTGTGCCTTATAATCATTTCTTTCAGTCAACCTTTGAAGGGACAATGGTAAAAAATTATAATAGATGGTTAGTGTGGGAAAACCAATGTGAGAAAGTTACCTTGCTTTGCTATTAGCAATTGTGGGACCATCTTAGATTTAGAACACTTAGATTTATTATTAAACATATATTTAAACATTAGCGATTGTTCAAATTGTTTTTTTGAAACGAAATTATGTTCAGTCAGCTCCGGTATCGTCTGTAAACGTGTCTTTATTATAACAGGAAAATATGTGTAATATACACATTTCGTTTTACTTTTAATTTCCCAAACCCTAATTTCCCAATGTGAAAAAAATTGACCACTAATTTATATTACTTAATATATGACTCCTACAAAACAAGAAAGCTATATATACATCATCATCATCAACAGCCTTCAACAGTCGACTGATGGACATAGGCCTCTCCTTAGAGGTGGTGGTGGTGGAGGTGTTGGCCTACTATACCACGCTGGCCAGACGGATTGGTATTGGGTCGGTTTCAAGTTTTCCTTCTCTTTGCATTGATGTTATCTTGCGTAGTTTATCCCTGAGTCACCTTTTACGACACCCGCGGGATGAATAGGGGTGGTGAAACTCTGTATTCTTAATCCGTCACCACACGGACAACATATTTAGGTACATATTTCTGAATGTATATGAGTACATGTTATAAATCCAAAACATCCAGACAGACAATAATATTGCCTACAGTGTCCGTTAACTAAAGGGTTTTTCAACAAGAACTTTTAAAGTTACCGCATTTCCAGCCTTTCGACAAAAACGGCCTGATCACGCCTCCAGACCATAGCGCACCATCAAATCCTAGAGCAAGAGAAGCCTTTGCATACTCAACGTGTCACTGTATGGTGAAGATGAGGCTGTAGATGCGGTAATGGTCAATGGATCACGAGAAAGAATCGACATCTGTCAGCGTGCTCATGGTGGACATTTGTCAAATATCATTTTTCATTCATAATTGCATAACTTTCCTCTTCGTAATATAATAAATCATCATAATATAAATTCTTTGCTGTATTTTGTTTTAGAATTCAAAGTTGTTGTTGAAAGACCCTGTTTAAGGTTTAATGCATTTACCTACTTAGTGGTATAATACTACACATTTCTATCGTACTTGCAGAAAGTCCCGTAATTCCTTACCTACATTACAAACTCGACCTGAGCAATACAGTTAGATCAAAACTAGATTGAACACGACAAAACCGGGACTATTTATACACATACATTTCAATTGCTATGTATATATTTGCAACGGAACAGTGCGTAACTTGTTTGACGACTCTGAGTTGGCATTTGAATCTGAACTTGTTACATCATAGGTTTGACAGAAATGGAACTTTAAACTCTAATTTGTAGTGGACATTGGGCTTTAATTGACTTACGAGTAGTACGGGGCAATCAAAATTTAGAATCATTCACATAGATTGCATGTTAAAGGACGCATAAGGTGTTTTTTATCCGTAAAATGTAATAAGATGCCCAGAATATTTAATTTTAATAGATCTAATTATAAATCTTATCAATGTTTGTAACTTTTTCACGCAAAAGCTTTTGAACGGATTTAGATGAAACTTTACAGTAATAAAGTTTATACATATATCAGAATTACAATCTGCTAGATTGAGATAATAAGCTGATCTTTTACAAAAAAAAAAAATTTTTTGACTTTTCCTTGTAAATTTAGAAATTTAAACTAAGCTTAAACTAAATTTTACAACAGATCTCAGGTTGTTTATAGTTTTAAAGGACTATACGAAAATAACTATTAATGCACGGGAAATAAAGTCCAAAACTCTTTAAATATTTTACCAATAGCTAGAAAATAATACATTATTTAACTAACAAACTTCTATTAGTCATGCTATGCTTTTTCTTCCAATTTATCTTACTAAAACTAAATCTCTGTTTAACAAATCAATTAATTATAGTACAAAGTCGTTTATTGTGTAACTAGAGCCAACCACTTTTACTTTCTTGAAACGAACGGGTCGCTCAACGGGTCGCTCAACAGGTTGGTTATCAGAACTGAATTACTACGATACACCTTGGGAACTTAAAACTACCGTGGGAATCGCTAAACAAATATTGTTTTTGGAATTTCGGAATTTGTTCCGGATAGTTTTGTGTGGAATTATGTCACTAGATTACTTTTAATTGATTTTTTTATTGTTGAGTAATATTTAAGTTAGCATAAAAAACAACCCATAACTTTCCACGGCTTTGCACGGGTCTCCTCCGGGCAAGAGGCGTTGTGGCTACGTAATCTTGACTTGACTTGATTGCCTTGTTGGTCTAGTGGTTAGCGTATGCGGCTGCTGATCAAGAGGTCTCGGGTTCGATTCCCGGGTCAGACCAAATATTTGTGTGATCCACAAATATTTGTTTCGGAGTCTGGGTGTTTTTCTATGTATAATATGTATGTATTTACAAAAAAAAAAGTATGTTTATGTATTTATATCAGTTGTCTAGTACCCATAACACAAGCTCTGCTTACTTTGGGACTAGATGATGTTGTGTGTAAGATGTCCAAAATATTTATTTATTATTTATTAATCTTGCCATTTGATGTTTTAAGACGCACGAATACCTCTTACTAAGATTCTCGACTGATATCTTATGATAACAACTGGGACCAACTGCTTAAAATGACCTCCGAATTACGGAAAAGCTCATAACATATCATGACGGCGCGGTCAGACTTACATTGGTGACCCATCTGAGTCAGACCGCGGCTTCTTTACTTAAAGTGATAGTTTCCAGTCACCCAGTTGAATTCGCTCAAAACAATTGTTTTAAATTGAATCTTCTAACTTTTAAACTTAGCTATTGTATACTTACCATATCGCAACCGATAAACGTTAGTTTCAGCAACCAACAATTGGCAAATGTTGGTTGTATGTTGCTAAATGAAACACCGGTTGTTACCGGAACTCATTCACGCGTTACGTGAAGTTAATGTGATATATCGGTTCGAGTTTCACCTTCACTTATGGTCAGTGCTTCCTTTCGGGTACTAGCGTAAATCTATCAAAGAAAAATTTATATGGAAAACGTTCATAACTTAACTAGTGAGTTGTTAATCGCTGGGAGAAGGGTATAGAGTTCAAGGAACTATGTAGATAAAAAAATGTGTTGTGTTTCATATACACACTGGAATCCGTATCTTTATTTACTTTACTTATAAATAATTAAGATATGAAAAAAAATTCATTCTACAATTTTTTATTCATCACTTTTCAAACTTGTCTTTTGCAAACTGAAGTTCTCCCTTATCGACTTTTTCTACAGTGTTACATAAGACGCAGCTGATAGCCAAGTTCAATGATTAGTTAAGCGGAATCAAAATAGTATTGGAAGTGAAAATAAATTAATTCGACTGCCTCGGTGGCGTAATGGCTGCCGTATGTGGCTGCTGCTGCTGGCTGCTTGAGGTCTTGGGTTCGATTCATCGGTTCGACCAAATCTTTCGGAGTTTGTTTCAATTTTTTTTTTTTTAAAGACAACTCCCGCATTAGGAATATCAATTCCTGTGTCGCAGAGGACTTTACAAACATACATGAAACGGACACAAAGAACAGCCAGATATGTATGTATTTACAAAAAAAGTATGTTTATGTTTTTATATCAGTTGTCTAGTACCCATAACACAAGTTCTGCTTTGTTTGGGATTAGATGGCGTTGTGTGTAAGGTGTCGGTAATATTTATTATTTGTTTTCAAATCCCAATAGTACAAACCTTAACAAATGTTAACGATAAATTTCGAAACTTTTATAATAAGGATAAAAATATATGTTCAACTCACGCGTTCTTATAATTTGGCACAAGGCTGGGTCAAATGGCATACGTTTAAATGTTCTTATCTGACTAGAGAATAAATTTACACGAATATCGAATATTCTAACAACAGAAAGTCAATTGTAAGCGCTAAGGCATATTCCATCGGAACTAAAAAACTCTCATTGACCAACACAATTTTGTCTGTGTCTTGGAATAGGGATACGAAGCTGAAAAATATTTTAAAATCTATTTTCATACGTCATAAAATCATGAAAATCTGTCAAGCTGTTTCAGAGAAGTACTGTGATAAACACCGTGACATCAGAAATGTATATACCTAATGAACTAGATTTTATTATCGCATTAAAAAGTACCGCATTTCCTTTCTCAGGCCATAGACTATCTTGGTACAAAATTTCATTTGAATTGGTGCAGTGGTTTTTGAGTTTATTGCGAACAGACAGCGGAGGACTTTATTTTATAATATTCAGTGATGAAGTGTGCACACACACATATATGCGTTATCTATAAATCTAAATTAAAACGTTCACCAGATCTAAGAAGTGTATTTATTTAATAATTTATAAGTACAGGTACCTTCAGGTTTTTATGATTACAATATTACTTTCAACAAAAACCTTTTGTTTAAAAAAAGTATTACTCAGTAGAATAGCTGATAGGCTAATAAAAATACAATACCGAAAATAACACGCAAAAATTTAACTATATTTATAAGCTTCCTAGATACATACATATTATAATATACATCGTATACAAATATATTCGCATATGTATACGATGTATATATTATTATAACATAAGTATGCGTAATTCCTAGAGCTATGAAATTTTAAACAAAAGAGTACTAGGAGACTATAACTCAATTCCTCTGGCAACCATTGCAGCAATAAAAACATAAAAATGGTTACCTAGAGGTTTGCGACTTCTTATGAATAATTTTGGCAGGGAATAAAATGCGCAAAGCTGTTGAATAAAAATCCTTGAAGAGACGAAATTGTTTTGAATACAGAATTTTTAGCCTGTTCAATATATTATTTAAGAAAGGGAAAATAATGGTGATGTGATTGTAATCAATTTCGATTTACTTTAAGACTGATTATTATCACACTTGCTGACCCGCGCAAATGTGATCTAAATTTTCCTAATTTTCACAAATTTTCTTTTGATATTTGACTCCTATTACTCGCAGCATCACGTTATAAAGCCTTCTTCAATAAAACGGCTTTCTAGCACTTTAAGTATTAAAAAAAAAAACTGAAATTGTCAATTTTGTTCAAATTGAAAAAATCTTTAGATTTATAATATTACTCTAAACTTAATCAAAAATTATCCATAGTTTTAAAAAGTTACTGTCTTACATTGTACAAATAAACACTGATTTATAAATTGATCAGTGAAAGTGACGGTGAACACCACTTATGGTTTTCTGAGGACTTTCCACTTACAGACAAATAAGTAAGCAATGCACGTACAACTCGTATCCTTATTATAAATATTAGAAAAGAAATGAAGTTAGTTTAAAGGTAAGCGTCCATTGGCCCGCGCCGGACGCACTGTACGCACGGCACGCAACGGATTTTATTTTGCTTTGTATGATTTCACGTAGTGCTGCATCCACTATCTGCGCCGCCCGCACCGAACGCCAGCATTTATGAGCAAGGCAAATCCGTTCAATCCGTTGCGTGCCGTGCGTGCGGTGCGTCCGGCGCGGGCCAATGGACGCGTACCATAACTCGGTGGCGCAGTAGTAGCGTATGCGACTGCTGAGCTTGATTTCTCGGGTTCGAATTCCGGGTCGGACCAAATGTTTGTGTGATACGCAAATATTTGTTTCGGAGTCAAGGAGTTTTCTGTGTATAATATGTATGTATTTACAAAAAAATATTTATATGAGTTATTTAGTACCCATAATACAAGCTATTCTTAGCTAGTTCTTAGATAACGTTGTGTGCGAAATATTCGAAATATATATACCTATCAAATCTTTTAAAATCTTAACTTATTAGTTTGGTCTTTTAGTTTAGTCCTGAAGAATTGGGTTTATTTTTGCTTAAATCAATTAGTGATCATTTTTTAGACAACACTGCCATACATCACTCACAACAGAATCTCTGCGTATTATAAGTATTTTAATATTTAAATCATCTCTTATTTAAATTTCATTTATTATATTTAGAGTTAAATAATTTATACAAACTTCGTTATTCAGTAGATTCTCAATTTGGAGTCAATAATTCAAGATCTGTCATTTGCTTTATTCAAGTTTAGATTTTGTTAATTAATTTCTATATGCAGTAGAGGACTTTGATTCGCTTCTTTAATCCGTATACTGCATAATAAATAACATTTCTCAAGAATTAAGCCATAAAAAGTAAAAAACTAAATTTAGAGATTAACTTTCCAAACTGTATAATATTAGTAGTTTTAGCTGTTTATTACTTAAATTGGTTACAACAAAAAACATTTAAGAAATTAATACCCCCGAATCAGATCAACAAACATTTAGATCAAATCCTGCTTAAAATCGAGTTAATTTAAATATTATAGCGATTAAGTATATATAATAATGTTAATTAGTTACATTATCTGTTCTGTGGAATATTTATTTTTGCGAAATACTGTTAACAATCGTATTACTAAGAGAGGTTAATGTATTTTGTAATATATTTCGAGAAACAGGAACTTGTGTGAGATGGAAATTCGTATAAGGAAAATTTGCTTTGTATTATATCTAGTATGTTAATGTATATTTAGTACAGCATATAGGTTGAGACTTTGCTTATATATGAGCTTGCCGAAGTGATACTCATTACTTCTCCAACCATACATTCCACACACAGTTGGGAGTCGCTGGTAATCTGTAATACAGGCCATCCTAGTGCAGATACCAGTCTCCCACACAGGTTATATCTTGTGAACTGTTTTTTGTTTTGTGTTTTCTTGTAAACTACATATTGTTAACTGTTTGTGAAAAATAAATAAAGCTATTATTATTATTATTCAAAAGCAGGATCAGAATCCGAGAGTATTGATCACTACACTCCTTTTTTAACATTGCAGTATGGTGACCCTAACTATATATAATGGATTATTGAGATACTCATGCATCTAGTTTAAACTTACATTATACTTACTATTAGATTATTAAAGATATTCGTGGTCTTTTAATAGATTATTATCATCGTTAATAGCTTTTCGTAGTCAACTGATGAACTTAAACTTCTTGGCTTTCTATGCCAAGCTAAAAAGATCAAAACACGGTAAGTACCCTTTTATTTATACTGTGTTTATACATTATTTTGCGAAGTATTTAGTCTTCTCTCTACATATTATAAAATAAAGTCTTCCACCGCGTCTGTCTATCTGTTCGTGATGAACTCATTAACCTGAAACGGTTCAAATTAAATTTTGTATCTAATGAGCTACTTTTTACCTCGATAACCGACATAGATGCGGGCGGAGTCGCGGGCGAAAGCTAGTCTAATATAATTCAAAAGTTGAAACTAAAAAAATCCAAAATCAGGATCTTACCATTAACTGATATGATTTGAATGCGACTAAATGAAAAGCTAAGAGAATTTTGATTTGATTCCGTCTAAGTCTAACTATTAATATAACATATGAAAAAGAAAAGAAACATTTCACAGACTTTCCAGCATACATAAAATATAATCCAAACAAGCTACACACTGTGAGACGTACTAAGTGAGTTAGAAAAATAAGTTAGTGGGACAGGTGAGACTGAATGTTTCTCTTACCTACATTCCATTAAGTTAATAGCTACACTTTACTTGCAATTAGAGTTCCAAGTTATAAGTACAAGCGGTTTAACATCAAGTGTTAAAAATATAATAATATAAATAATTATTATTTTTTAGTAACAGAAACGTACGTTAATTACATGACATGTAAAACTTAACAATAATTACGTTTTAAATGATAATAAGAGCAAAAAAATTAAATTAGTAAATAAATTTTATACTTAAACCTATAACAATCTGTACTTTTTTTTCACAACGCCATCTAGTCCCCAAACCAAGTAGAGCTTGTACTATGGATAACTACACAACTGATATAAATACATAAACATCCTTTTTTTAGTAAATACATACATATTTACATAGAAAACACCCAAACTCTGAAATAAATATTTACGGATCACACAAACATTTGATCCAACCCGGGTCCAACCCGGGATTCGAACCCGAACTCTAGATCAGCAGTCGCATTCATTAACCACTAAACCAATGAGGCAGGCAAAATATCTTTCATATCTGGTCACAAACTAAACCGCACTTATACCATTAATTCTAGATTATCTTTTTGAATACTAACATGTATTTATACTTCCTAAATTTTTATTGCACTAAAATTAGTGAACACATCTGACCCTAATACCCCATTATAACATTAATGTTAATGAACTTATCTTTTCCGTAGAACAAAAAGTTGTAGTGCCTATCAAGTCCCTTAGAAATGTTACACAACTCGTTTTAGAACGCAAATACATGGATAAAAAACCCATCCATGACTACAGTTACATGAAACGGACCCAAACTTTTTCTTGGCCTCAAAAAAAAGCATTCCAAGCATTCTTTCATGCATATCCAACAAAGAGTATGCCGTTAGCGAGTAATATATTAAAAAACTAAACTATTATTGAAGAAATAATTAACGTACGCTTACGTTTTAGACCACAATACATAGACCCCTGCGTGTCGGAATTCACCACGCTCTAATTATTACGATTGTAATAATTGTCAATTTCTAAGTAAATATTTCTAGCTAGTCGTTGCTACGGTTTTACCTCATGGAACTCAAGTATTTAAGATCATTAGAGCGTTATTTTTTACGTATTTTAGAGACACACTCAGGATAGTGTTCCTCAGTGTGTCAATCAAAGCAGTGACTTTCCACCAATTACCGAGGACTTTACAAACGTACATCAAATTAATACAAGGAAAACACAGACATTGGAGTATTATCTCAAGTTGGGTTTGAACCCTCGTTGGTCTAGTGGACAGCGTATGCGACTGCTAATCAAGAGGTCTCGGGTTAAAATCCCGGGCCACGCCAAAAAGTGTTTTTGGGTTTTTCTTAGGAAATTCCTAATAGCAGCCCGGAGTTTAAAAGTTTGGCTGTGATTCACGACCGTGTCTTGGTGAGCACGTAAAGCCGTCGGTCCCGGTAGTCATGAACATATATGGCAATCGTTATTGGGAAGTTAGTGCCCTCAAATTTACTGACAACTCGTTCAACCTTCGAATTTTACTTCTCCCTTAGGGTTGCGGAGGTCCGATGCCAGTCGCTCCGTGGAAAAACTAATATTGGGGAAAAACCGGTTGAACTAGTAGCCGACCTCAAATAATTTTGAGAATAAAGCTAGGAAGAAGAAGGGGTTTGAACCCACATCCTTGAGTACAGTACAAAACAGCCAGGTAAAAGCTTAAGTAAACACCTCAACCGTCCTATTAAACATGTAATATTGAAAATATCTGCATCATTAGAGCGCTATCTAGTCTCAAATAATAGTGGATCTTACATATAATTTACAAATCGGCAGAAATACAGTCTTACACACCGACTTCACACCTTATTGCGGTTATAACAATAATGTGCGATTACAAAGTATTTGTTCACGAGTGATCAAGGAAGACTTGAGCGACGCTTCCGTAAGTTTATATAGCTATGAGTCCTTGGTCTTCAATATCACGGCCTAAATTGTCTTGTATTTCTACGCACCATCGAATGCCTATTTAGTACTGCAGAGTTCTAAGAAGTTAATTTTAATGGCAGGAATATCACAAACTGTTGTCTTGTTCAAGAAGGAAAAAATTATAAATCCAAAATTATTCCAATGTATAATTATAAATTTAATCCAAGATGAGGAACATGACTACATCAGAATTAAAATTTTGAAATACTGGACATGGGAATGTCCAGGGTTCAGGAATTCTGTGCCTTACTTCTTCTTAGCCTTTATTATTCTCACAGACTATTTGGGGTCAGCCACTAGTTCAACCAGTTTTACTTATATATCAGTTTTTCCACGGAGCGACTGGCATCGGAGGTAGAACTGATATTCGAAGGTTGAACTAGTTGTCAATAGATTTAAGGGGACTGACTTCCCAATAACGATTGCCATAGATGTTCGATGACAACCGGGACCAACGGCCGACACGAAATAATCTTGAGAATAAAGACTAGGTAGAAGAAGAAGACGAGTAATGAATAGTCCCACTATAAATTATTCAGTATACATACCTAATAAAAGTAAAAACTAGTTTATAATTCAGTAATCTGATCTTTGTATCCTGATTGTCACCCCAAAAAATTTGCTGTCGGAAAATGACAATCACCAACAGGCGAGTTCGTTGATATAAACGAAATCATCTGGTTCTAATTGACATTAAACAAAGTTCATATTACACGGAAAATAAGATCTCTAAAACTTCCCTTCATAGTTTGTCCGGGACTACTAAAATAGTAGACTTCAATAAAGCAGCTACTACAAGTTTCATAGACAGCAATTTTGAATTGGCCACACCGCAATGTTCCGCAATGCCTTTTGGCGAGTTATTTTAATAGTGATGTGACATTCTGTACTCGATATAATCAGACACTAAAAATATAATATTGTTTTTAGATATTTTACTTAAGTAACATATACGCTAATTATCCGTAAAGAGGTAAAGTGTCATCAACCAAACTTATAGAGTTCCATGGAAAAATTGAGAATAAATTTAGATGATATGTAGAAAAGATTTAATATAAAGAGGAATGTAGCTTTTTGAAATTAATAGGGAAATGTAAGTAGTTGATTTGATCTGTAAAGATCATTCTGTAGTCACAGTTTTCACAGTTTTTTTTTCTATCGATACCAACTAAGTTTCCTAATAGTTAAATCCTAGAGTTTTGCTAATTACATTTTTTAAAAACTTTATAATACAAAAACCAGGCATGCTTAGCGTATTCTCAGTGTGTTATCATAAAGTCAAATTAAAAGTGGCTAATTGTTTCTTTCTAACAAAGAGCTAAACAAGCAAATTGTAATACATAAATTTACCCATAAGGAACAAAGCCACATTATACTTACTCAAAGGTGTTAGGCAAAAATTATTAACAATAAGTACTTATACAATTACATTAAAATTTTTACAAAGTTTTGAAATTAAGATAATTATGTTTTTTATATACTTTGAATTAGCCTTCAGCTTACACTTAACAGCTGATACACTGCAATAGTACAATTTATAGAGCAAGTTTTTCTCGCAAGTTTTTTACGAGTTTGTAACTTATTTGTGGGAACTTTTGTTGCTAAATTCTTGATATACATCTATTAAAGTAGTTATAAACTAGTTATGATAAATAAATTAATTGTGCAAAACATACGCATATTTAAGTAGTATTTTTTATTTCTAGAAAACTGTAACACGATAATTATAGTTTACAAATGTAACCGATAAGAAGATAGAAAGAGTAACTTTATATAATGTAATCGGATACTTTTTAAAAGATACTTCTTCAAGTATTATCGATAAATCGATATACAATAAGCAATAAGATGCTAACTTTCATACGAATTAGAAATTGTATAAAGTATAAAAAATATATTTTTATTAAATATGGATGTTTTAAATGGTCATAGAATTAGGTAAGTATTAATAAGGAGCCCCTCCGTAGGTTTTTAAAAAAGGGAACTTCTTTATTAGGAATATATCATGTGTCGTGAAGGACTTTATAAAAATACCTGAAACGGAAACCATGAATTTTGACTCATGACACTAATTTGTGAATTACGTAATGTTGTTCCATGTGGAATTTAAACCCAAAACATTTGCGAAGCATAAAACGTCTACGCTGCATGGTAATGGCTTAAGTCACTAGGCCAACCGTGCAGTAAAAAAAAATGCATGTCTAAAGCACGGCAAAATGGAGTCTTGTAGTAGCAGCAATAAATATCCAAAACAAGCAATATTTGTGAGTACTACCTACAGAGTTGCTTTATCTTGGAAGTCTCGAGGTCCAATATTCAGAAAGAGGAATTTTACGCGTTAAGATCGTCAATATTTAATTCCGTATTACTACACAACACTACAAATAAGTCGATTTTAAAAAACAGTAGTTGAGCAATCATTCTTACCACTATTGGTTGTAATATCGATAATGTTTTCGATACTGCTTACACAACACTACAACTATACCAAGCTGCAATGTCCAGCAAAAAGTCTCATTGGAAATTTATCTGCCACAGTAATGAGGCTAATGTTGTTTCAAATTCCCGAAGCTCAGCACTGATGAAATTTCGACGAGCACACTTTTTTCATGCCCTTATTCATTTAGTATTCCAACTACCAAAGATGCCATTATGTTATATTAACTATGTTTATGGAATTAAATGGGTTATAAGTTATTAATTTAGAATATTAACTTTGGAAAAAAATAGGTGAAAAGTTATCTAATTTATTTTTGCTCTTTTTTCCAGTCGTGCAAAGAACAAACACAGTTTTTTTTTAAAATCAATATTGCCTCATAAATAAAGTCAATTGGAATTGCTAGCAAAGTGATAAATCATTGATATGAACTGTCAAAAAGAAAATCAATGAGCGGGCAGAGAATACATATGTTTGAAAATAATTAAATGGATACTTTATTATAATTGAGATGCTTTCGCAGACTGCAGCGGCCATTTAAAATTTCAAAGATATTAAAATGTATCCAATGAATAAAATCAAAGCGTTAATACTCATTAATTAAGCTTCTGTTTCCAATTAGTAGGAAATATGATCTTGCTAAAGAAAGTTTGGTTGTGAATTTATTACAAGTAAATCCTGTTATGATAAATATTTCTCGAAACACAACTTGAAATTAGATGAGTATATTGACATTATGTGAATAAATATAATAATAATAATAAATTTCATTTGTTTACATGCAAATTACCGTCTGGTAGCTTAATATATTATGATGAATAAAAATACAAAATGTTACATTAAAATTATTTTCTACTTTTTAGTTTAAAAGCGTGTTTGTTTAGTTTTTCAAAACTATTTTTAAGAAAAAGTCTAATTTGTTAAAACATTTTTTTTTTTAGTTTTTTTTTTCAAATTAGTGTATTGTCATCGGTCCTCGATAAATCTACAAAGTTTGAAAGAAATCTGGCCGTTTAAAGTGGGTCAAAATCACACCCAAAGGAGTCAGTTACAAACATATAAGTGAAGGTATATAAAGCGTGTAAAATAGATACAGATATTTATGATAAGCAACTGGTACGGAGTCTTTTCAAGTCAATCTCAGCACGTAATGTTTGTTGTTTACTGTGCTTACAAGCTTATATCATCTTCGACTGAGTCACACACAAGTCAATTTTAGACTATGTTCCGCGTTACTAGCGATTTTCACCAGGTAAGTAACGTTCGGAACTCAGCTCGTACAAAATATAAAGAAAAGAGAATCATTCCTTTTCTCAACATTCATGGAATAATACCATCGACTTCGCTGCAATGATAAATTACATTTGTATCGTAAAGTTACACATGACCATATGGAAAGCAAGGTCACCTGCTATAATACGGTAATTATTTTTACCTTTACAAATGGGGTAATGAGTTAGACCTTTACTATTCTAACATATAGACCAGTTAGAGCCGTGAAGGTTGGAAAACTTAAAGAAATAATACTTGATAAACTGCCTCGTTGGTCTAGTGGTTGGCATATGCGACTGCTAATGAAGAGGTCTCGGGTTCAAATCCCGGCTCGGGCCAGAAAAGTGTTTTTGGGTTTTCCTTAGGAAATTCCTAAGCAGCCCGGAATTTAGAAGTTTGACGGTGATTCACGCCCGAGCCTCGGAGAGCACGTAAAGTCATCGGTCCCGTTTGTCAGGAACATCTATGGCAATCGTTATTGGGAAGTCAGTGCTCTCATATATAGTGACAACTAGTTCAATCTTTGAATTTCAGTTCTCCCTTAGGTTTGTGGAGGTCCGATGCCAGTCGCTCCGTGGAAAAACTAAAATTCAGGTAAAACCAGTGAAACTAGTAACCGACCCCAAATAAACTTGGAAATAAAGGCTAGGAAGAAGACGAGACTTGATAAACCTTCGGTGTTCATGTGAATATAAATTACTGTGACTGCACGGTTGGCCTAGTGGTTAAGGTGGCAACCCCGCTTTCTATTGCGCCAAGTGTCGTGGGTGCAAATCCCACGTAGGACAACACTTAGTGTGATTCATAAATTGTTGTTCTAAGTCTGGGTGTTCTTTGTTTCCGTTTCAAGTTTGTTTGTAAAGTCCCCCGGAAAGAAAGAAAACTACGGCTCCAAACGTTCTTTCTCAGGCTAGTAGGTAGTAGACTATTTATGTACCAAATCAGGAAGTAGACTATTTATGTACCATATTTCATTTAAATAAGTTCAGTACTTTTGACGTGAAAACACAACAGATAGTGTTACTTTCGCATACCAGACAATGTGCATGTACCTCTAAAATATATCTTAGGTTCGAAAACAACTTACCATAAAATGGTGTTTTCTAGTATTTTATTTAGAAAAGATATAGATCTTTAAATCTAGTAATCTGATAAACAAGTAATGAATAAATTATAGTAGACCATCACGAGCCATCTAAAATAGAACGGATTGGGTACCATGAAAATTAAGGAAAAATTAAGAATGTTTGACAAGATATTATCGTAATTGTGTACATCATTACATGTCCTAACATGCACGCATTCCTTTTAATAATATATTATAATAGTATTGTGGAAGGAGCGGGTTTCGTGTCCCTCCATCACAAAGGGAGGATCATCCAATCAGCCGGCCGAGGTGATCGTGCATGTTACAGCCCATAGGTTGACGTTGGTCATCGGAGGGGATCTCTCGCTGCCAGCCGTCGTTCCTTCCATGGCCGGCAGCGAGAGCTCATTTACCGCGGTCGCAACCTTCTGCGAGGACGTAATCACGCAGAAGGAGGCGGCGGAGAAGGCCCGGGAGGACGATATCCAATCGGACCAGATTCGCCGCCGGCGACTCGGGCGACGGAGGCGCGAACATCTGCGCCTCATGCCGCCTTGAGTGTGGCCGCGGGTGGACGGGACGGGTTTTACTTTCACCCGCATTATGTGGCCACCCGCGAGGGGGCGCCGTCGGTGTGAGAGGTCGTCGTACAGAGACGGTGCCCGCATCAGGAGCGGGCAGGCGCTGGAGAAGTTCAGAAGGAGATCCCACCCTGGACTTCTACTACTCCTAAACGGAGAAGCGCGGAGAGGGCGCACTGTGTGGATTTTAGTCGGTTCAAGTCCGACACACCACCCCGCCGTAACCCCCGGTGGGGTGACGGTCCATGATGATTTTCCACACATAAAAAAAAAAAAAAAATTGGCCGTTGTGTATTTGCTAATCTTTGTGAAAATCTCTATTTCACGCTTCAGGATTAGTTATTCCGTGGTTTAGTGTTACTTCGGTAGATGGCGCTTTAGATTGTATGTTATTCGCTCACGAGATATGTGGTAGTGACCACAGTATATTACATGTAAACTGCCAATCACCATAGGCCATATCTAGTTTGGGACTAGACAAACATGTGTCAGGTGTCATGTATTTTTGTTATTGATGATCAGACTTTCAATTCATAGAAATATGAATAATTGATTATTTTTATATAACTATGCATGCGTCAACGATCTTAAGACATATTAATAAACAATGTGTAGAATATAATTCTAATGAAATACATTAGAACATAATTTAAATCTAATTCTAGTATATCACCAAAATTTTATTGACTTCTTCATCTACCATCGATTATGGGCAAGAAGGAGTCATTTCCCAGTTTATATTTGCTACAATAAGAGTAGAGCCTTTAAGAGTACAGTGAACAGGTTTCTTTTGGATGGGCTTGTACCATCTTCATCTACACTTTCCATCAGGTGAGATGGAAGACAAACGTTTATTCCATTACAACAATAAAAAAAAAAAACGAAACCAAATTTCTAGTATCTTTCCAAGATTTATGGAACAGTAACAATTATTGTTTAGAATGTACTAGATAATCAGGTTTCTTCAGGATCAAAGACAATAGCATTCTAACACTACACCCTACTAATATTATAAATAAATATTATAAATATTTTTTGTTTATATATTAAACTACAAAATGGATTTTGATGAAAGTTTACAATAATACTCGTATAGCTTACATTTCGAAAGAACACATATGCTACTCTTTATCGCCGTGACGCACCTACATTCGGGCGGAGCCGCGGGCAAAAGTTAGTATTGTTATAATGCTTTTAGCCCTGTGTTACATTGATCTCCAATTACAGGACATACATACGATACGAAAACCCTCCTTTTTTGAGCTGTCTCAGTATCTGAAGAATTTTCCATTCAAAAGTCATGGTCCGTGGCAAATATAAACTGGGAAATGACCAAAGACTGGTAGATGAAGAAGTCAATAAAATTATGGTGATATACTAAAATACCTTTACTTAAGCGAAATATATGTATAAGAAACGTGAAGCGATAAAATATTATGAAAACTATAGTTGCGTATATATTCTTCAGTAGCAATATGAGACCTTGGTTTTTGACCTCAGGTACTAAAACTAAAGGTCAATTAAAAACTACGCATTGTTTTAGATGCGAACTGTTGAAAACAAAAGTGAATCGTGTGTAATGAAACATTTATTTATTAAACTTTTACATATATCGCCTTCATCAACAGTGCATAAAAGAGTGATTCTCAACTCAAATCGAGATGCCGAATCATTTACTTATTATGGTAAAATTAGGACTACAAACACTAGCCCTTTTCCAAACCATCGGCGTGGTTTTAGTAAAACAAAATCTCTTTTTATAAGTCCATTATATACACCTCTAAATTTTTTGCATATGTTTGGGTCTTTTGGGACAGATTCAGTTCAGTCAGACATACTATACCACCGCAATCTCTGATCAATTCTTGATCGGTACAGATCAAGGATTTCTTAGATTACTAATTCATTCACGATTCATTCGCGACTGCCTTGTCTAGTCTAGTGGTTAACATATGTGGCTGCTGATCAAAAGGTCTCGGGTTCGATTATCGGGCAGACCAAATATTTGTGTGATCCACAAATATTTGTTTCGTAGTCTGGGTATTTTCTATGTATAATATGTATGTATTTGCAAAAAAAAGGTATGTTTATGTATTTATATCAGTTGTTTAGTACCCATAATACAAGCTCTGATTGGTTTGGGACTAGATGAAGTTGTGTGTAAGATGTCCGAAATATTGATTATTTATTTCCTTTCCTTTCCTTTCCTTCCTTTCAAAGGAGAGGCCTATGTCCAGCAGTGGACTGTTAAAGGCTGTTGATGATGATGATGATTATTTATTCAAATATACGTGCATTTATATTTCTGTGCGTTACTGTACATACTATATTAATATATCATTTGTAGCCCATATAATGTTCAAATCGCATGTTAGTTGCAATTGTTACAATTAAAAAAAATGTCTGTCTTACATTGTGGCCTTACTAGCCGTTGAAATACAGAGTAGTTTATAGCCAGAGATATTACAAAAAAATAATAATGGAATTGTTTCGTCCAAGTGCCTGAATATTTTTATTTTTTATTGTATTTTGTTTACTCATAGAGGAGAAATTAAACAGCCAGGTGGGTCACGGAACTAGCTAGCACTACCCTGGATACGTAAAACTGTGCGTGTTACTCAAAAGTAACAGGTGCGTTGTCGCCCAATAACCTCACTCATTTGGTGGAAAGTCACGGGAGAAATGCTTTATAACTTATTTTTTAAATCATTCTCGTCTCACTCTGGTCGAGCCGGCAAATTTATGTTAAAAACAACGAAAGAAATAAATAAAACGGAACTAAAAGAAAAAGAAAGAAAAGGAGAGCAAGAAAAAAAGGCATATAAAGAAACTATTTGTTTTTGCTATGAATTTACAAGTTACATGTCGCATTACCACTTCCTTTGCTATCAAATAAATCACTTTCTCTAGGAAATGAATACAATCAAGTTATAAATTTGTGTGCAGACGTAGGTGTTAGAGCTGTCAAATTAACTCCTAAACGCTAACAAAACCGCGATTGTATCATTTTATTGCTTGGTTATGTAATATTTATATTTACTTGTGTTCAATGTACCGGTTTGGGGATGTCTGTTGCGTGGGTGGATATTTGAATGATTATTGTGATCGCCACTTTTACTAGTTGAACATAGATAAAAGATTACTGTAATAATATGAAATATATTGTAGGGTTAATGAATTGTTGCCCCTTCACATGAGTAAAAGAAAACGTTATCTATATGCATAATACTGAAAATTAGTTCGTGAAAAGTAATTAGTAGGTATCACTAACGAACGAAAGTGAACGTAAGTAGTAATTAGTAGTGAAAAGTAGATAAATATTTATTCCTTATATTCTAGTTATTCCTTATATCATCAGCTAACTCTTTGTGAAAGTCTCATCATAATCAGTCTATCCGTTCCAGAGTTTATCAGGAACAAATATATTGTCAAATTAAAATTTTTATATATTGCGAAAATTGTTTTTTTGATGTTACTACTGTAAGTATATACTTTCATACACCTTTAGTAAAAAACTGTTAAATTAATTTTATAAATAAACACTTGAATTTCATTTATTTTAATAGATACAACAACGAGCAAAACAATTTAAAATCGAAAACGAGATACGTAGCAATGTAACAAAACTATTAAAATAAATTATAATATAAAAACAATTCACTAATATTTAATGATCCTCGTTGTACAGTTTTTGAATGTGATGAACCTAACAAGTTGAAATACAGAACATTCTCCCATTCTTCACTTTGCTCCCCCAATTCGATAAAGCGAGGTTACTAAAAGCTGCAAAAGTATTTATCATCCATCAACGTTTATTATTAGTTTGTCAACATAACTATATTAAGCACTCGTTAAACACTAGCACATATAAAAAAAACACACTGCGCGTTTTGCTAAGGTCATTTAAAACAACCACCACACATGCCAACGTCAAATATCCAGCCTTCCTTGTATGCCACGTAAAAAGACCACAAAACATATTGTGACCACACTGCCTCTGTTTAATTACTCTGTGGATTTTTTACCACCGCTCCTTTTCCTTTCGTTCGACCTTGACGTACGTACTACAACTGGCACAGCGATACTCTATATTTTGTATCATTTAATACTTACTGGTTGTTTCTCTCAGTTTTATTTGAGTAAAATTCTATAGACGGTTGTCATGAACATCTATGGCAATCGTTATTGGAAAGTCATTGCTTTCAAATATACTGACAACCGGTTCAAATTTCAGTTATTCCTCAGGGTTGTGAAGGTCCGATGCCAGTCCGATGCCGTGGAAAAATTAATATTTAGATAAAACCGGTTGAACTAGTAGCCGACCCCAAATAATATTGGGAATAAGGCTAGGAAGAAAAATATCTATAGTGAGTTAGTGAGTCTAGAAATTCTCTCTCTCCTTCTAGTATATTCCATCTATCTACTAATGCAACTGTTCACATATGCGTCTTCGTAAAAACATTTATATATATTACAGAAGTCACAAGTTGTTAAAGGGTTCGTATTATGAGTAGACAACTCTTATTTGGTTGAGTATTAATAACTAAACAATTATTAATTGATTTAGACAATTTACTGTTTCTTATACTATGTTTTCTTTTTGTTTATCTTTCTCTTTCAATATGGTACCAATTTTGTTGCCTATATTTCATGAATTACCTAATTGATGGCTTGAATTGAGGCTGTTTAATATTTCTATCTCTTCGACTCCTACGTGTGATAAAACAAAAATTCTTACTAGCTTACCTTATTTGAATAGTATCGAAAGAGTATTTTTATCCAAATATTTTCGGCAAACAGAATGTTATAGACAAACAAACTCTGAAGAACTTACTTTCTAAGTCAGACATTATGTTTTCTAGATGAATCAGTATTAGCTATGTTTGGATTGTGATCTATTATATAAACAAGTTCATTTGTAGTCTTGACCATGTAAGCGCAAAGCTTGCCCTTGGATAGCTACTACCTACCGACAATCTGGAGGTCCCACTATTTATATATTATAATCTAAAAGTTTTGGTATTTAATGCAATAAACGAACGTATTTTATTAATAATTTTAATAATACTGTATTTATTAAGTTGTAAATAACAATCGTGATTTTAAATCAATTTGATAATCGCTGTACGATCTAACTATTTATGAAGAATCTTAACAAATATCTTTGAGTTTAATCTTACTAATATTATAAACGCGAAAGTTTGTGAGTTGTGTTTGTATCTTTGTTGCTCTTTCACGCAAAAACTAATAAACGGCTTTGAATGAAACTTTACAGTAATATAGCTTATATATCAGAATAACACATAGGCTACTTTTTATTGCAATAATCGAGATACACGCGGACGGAGCCACGGGCGAAAGCTAGTTCTTAATAAACGTATAAATTAAAAGTTGAAAAAAAAACATTCAATTTTTCAATGTAACACTGGATCAGATTGGGTTCGGATCGGACGTTTTAAATAAATTACTATACGCGGGCACGTTCTGTGCTAATATTTGCAGTACCTGGCACTGTTCGCAACCATTTATGTAGGTATTAATATTGTATTTTTTTATATATCAAGCTAATCTATAAGAAACTAGATTTTTTCGTGACTAAACTAATGCAGTTTTTGTTTTGTGTAGTTCCATTCCTTGGTTTCTGTTACCAACAATATTTTTTAAAGTATTAGTATTTAGGGTCTTTTGAAACTTTTATTCCATAATAATCTTATATTTGTACCTCTAATAATTTGTACCCAAAGAGATAAGCTAATGCATACCAAAGACCTGCACTTTGATGTTTATAAATTTGACCCCATTTATGTAATAAAGAATAAGCATAAGGCATAAGAGGAAGAAATTGTGAGTATCATGAATTAGTTTAAATCATCCTAATCTTCTTTCTCAAGTGCATCTATCATATCACTAATCAAAATTTAATCAATTCCGGGTGATAAGTAGGAGTTCGCCTTACAAAATCCACAATTTCAATTATAATATATTATACCTGAAGCGTGCAATTAGTTATCACACATTTAGAACGATTAAGAAAGAGTATTATGAAAATATCACGGTGTTAGTTACATCATGTCTTTAGAAATATGACATGAATCTTCACGGGCCCATGTTTGATGTTGACCATCTACTTGCAAACAGTACAGATGATGACACAAGCATGGGGACACTACACCTTAACTGTAATCGCTGACAAGGCCAAGACACTTGCGAACGTAATGCAATAATTATTTGGAAAAGGAAGATTGACAAATGATTCTGACATAATATAACTTGACATGCTTTACTGTCTGATTTCTTACAAGATAAAACCTAATTACACTATGGTAGCAAGACTGTGTATGAATGTGTGTATTGCTAAAGTTCAATGATGCAAAACGTAAATCTCATCCCGACGAACATGCCAAAATTTTCTAAAGAAAACGGAATGAGCGATCATTTTAGTCACCAGCTGAGGAGTCTGTGACCTAACTCACAAAATATTATATATCCTATATAAAACAATATAAGATCACGTATACACACAAAATAAAAAATGTATCCCCACTCATCAGAATATTTGCCATAATTACTATCAGTTTTGAAGCACAGCGTCAGAGTCACAGGCGATTTTCTAATTGCCTTTTAATAACAATATAGGTTTCTGCCAAATAAGCTTAATAGTGAAAAAAACAAGAAGTTAAGATTATTATCCTTCTCACAAAGCACCAGTGAATGGCCGATTCATATTCTGGCATCAATAATTTATGAAATATAATCTATGTTATCAAATGACATATTAACAGGTTGAACTGTAAAATGAAATCGACAATCTAGATTTTTAGTTGCCGCAAAATATGCTATAAAAGGTAAATCATGAATAACTAGAAGACCACATAAGCATGTTATATAAAAATATAGGAAATATACATTTTTATTTTTTATAGCACTGAATATTATTATTAAAATAGGTTTATAGAGATTATGAAGAAGAATAAAATATCTTAATACCTTTTTTCAAGTATAATATTTTCTTAGTTTATTTTTATCTACATCGTAGGAGACATGTTTCGGTGCAATTGACTTGTCCAGAGTGAAAACATCGATTCATAGAAAAGCAGCGTTCAGTCAGTACTTTCTTGTTTTCGACCAAGTGAGTTCACAGAGCTCATAAATATTTATAGGTTGAAGAGCCACTCTGATTTCAGCCAGCACGACCGGGACAGTATTACCCTCACACAGAAAACCAACCTAGAATGAAAGCATCCGTGCTGACGTCTTTCTTTGGTGAGTGTGAGACCGGAGCCTAAATAGTGTCACCATGTTGCATTGCAGAATTCAGGAGTGACTCTACTCCGCCTGGTCCACCAGGCAAAGTAGTCACTTTGGTGGGCTTAAATATAAATACTACTCCTGAATGGTACTTTAACACCAGGTGACATGTAATTTAATACCAAAATATAAAAATATACAAATATTAAAAGAAGATAAAAGTGATCCAGCAATCTCTTTGTTATTAGCAAAAAAAACAAACGAAAGCATTTTAATAAAGATTATTTTTTTCGCTGGCCGGATTCATTTGTCATAATTTTTCTGTAATCAGTACGGCCGTTTTGTTTGGAATGATAGTTGGACCAAGAGCCCAGAGCCGCCAGACCTACGTCATTAGTGCAAAGCTGAAATTTTCAGGATTATTAGTACAATGTCTTGTTAAGATGTATGTGTACCCATTAGCTTGAAAGCGGGGCCGTTTCTGAGATAGCGCGAAGTACAGATAGATAAAAATATTACTTACCTACGTTAGAGGTGCAAAGCTAGTATTTACATTTTTTTTCAAGAATATTATTTAAAATTAAAATTCATTACTGCCAGACACTTTCCGTGGGCCAGTACTTCTGCCAGACGTCTTGAAAGTTGTGAAAAAATTAGGTAAACTACGTTATAGTAGCAAACCTAAATTTTATACATATTATCTAAGGTACTATTTTAAGACCCTTTGTATGACCAATCCAAAAAGCGTGTAAAAACCATTTAATATTTTACAATTATATTCTTGAAATAATACCAAAGATAATATACCTCAGCTTCCTAATTACTACAAATATATGTCTGGGGGGATGATAGGCCCTTCGGCCGCATACAAAGGGTCTTAAAATAGTACCTTAGATAATTGTATATTGTAGGTCTGGCGGCTCTGGGCTCTTGCTCTAAGTGATTTTAAATTAAAAGAGCCCCAAGCATTGTCCTTGTTTTGTTTCTCAACCGAATATGACCTGTAAAAGCTGCATTGATTAATTTCTTTATTCGCATTAATAGTTGGTTACAGAAGAAAATTAATTTATTTTAATCTTAAAACAGAAATCTGCGGGAGTTACCATGTACCTTTTTGTTGGTGTGTATTATCAGTCAGTTACTCCGTGATCATGGCGCTTGCAACAGTGCCGAAATATCGGATACTCACAAACAAAAAGGTACATGGTAGCAATCCCGCAGATTTCTGTTTTAATGTTACTGACCATGAAAGTTTAAAACAATATGTTATTTTAATCTGTTGAAAGTTATTTAATATGACATTATATATATAAGAAAAATTATATTATATAATCAGATCTTCTACATATTAAACTAAGCAATTTTAAACTAAAACACCAACAAATGTCTACGTAAACTAGAATCTACATTTTACAAAGGCCTTCCTTTCTCGGGTTTATAATAAAGGCATCTAAAAACTTAATATTCAAAGTTTGTATCATGCCCAATTATACATATTTAACTAAGGCAACAGAAAATAAGCATTTCCTATAGACTCAAGAAATAATGAGCTAAAGTTTATCTGGCCGAGTCTTCAAGTGGATCTGAGCGTTCCCTAATTACAGTTTTGAAAGGAAACGCTTCTCCTAAAGTTTGTTTTACGATATTTTTGCCGAAGTTCTTGAAATTTGTTTCGTTTTTTATTTATTTTGTATGATAATTTTGATAAGATATTAGAACGCCCTGCGTTTTGTGGACAAATGATTATTTCTTTATACTTTTTTTTTCTCGCAATAGACTTTAGAAATATTTAGGTTTTGGTGTAAATTTTAATAGATTTACATGGTTATTACATGTGTGTATATTTAAGTATGACATTTTTTCTTTCTTAATTTTTTAAGAATCTAATTATATTTAATAATCATTGCTAACATTTAGCTAAATCTGGCTATTTCTCAATTATAACAAACATTTTTTATAAGCTTATGTTTTTTTTCTATAAAGTTCCGAACACCATTGGGTCATTCATTCATTAACTCATATTGTTGTTAATGATGTAACGTACTGGCATAGTGTAGCGAAAATATCAAATTCTTATTATAATCATAATGGCCATGGCCATTAGCTTCTTATGATGATTAAAGAGCACTTGACCATGTGCCTATATTAGGTTTCATAATTTAGTTTATAGATCCATTGAAAATGTTTACGACATCAGTAGTTTCTTAATCACATAGTTTTTTTAGTCGTTATTTTGGTAAGTACAATGTTTCTAACTCGATATTGTCATTGACAACCTTAAAAGTGCATTAATGAGCATAAGCCTCTCCTTAGAAATCAGAATTTTGCCTACCACTGGCTGAACGGGTAGGTACAGGATTCCTTAGACTTTTCCTTCTCTTTGTCCTACGTAGTTTGTTTCGTTAGTAATGGAGTTCTTGATTTAATAAAGAAAAACTAAAATCGATCTCAGATATCCTCCTCTTTTAAGTCTTTTTAAAATAATCGAAGGTGGAAGTGTTCGCTATATATTTTTAGTTTTATTTATGACTAGCTTTCGCCCGCGGCTCCACCTGCCTGTATGTCGGTTATCACGTTAAAAAAAGCGTGGTAAATAGCCTATTTCTTTGCTCAAGCCGATTCAGTTGTTTTAGCGTGAAACTGAGATATATATAAAGACAGAAAGACAGAGTAAATTTTGCATTTATAATGTTAGTAAGATAAAGATGATGATGATGATGAAAATTGTTGTTAAGATGCAGATAAACTGTCAAAATGTACAACATCTAATTACTTTAACTGTCAAAAAAAGACGCCATCTTGGATTTATGAGAGCGAAATAAACTGTCGTATGCCTATTATCATACTCGTCTCTGAAGATAAAATACGATGTGCTTAAGTAGCGGGTGTTTTTCCATAATGTAGTCATATTTTGCGGGCACTTTAGCATGAGTGGAAAATGTGAATGAATGACTGGAGATTGTGAAGTCAGAAAGATTGGGATGAAATTGCCTAACCACTGTGATGTTAGGCTGGATGAAGGTATTCGGAAGAAAATTCTAGTAACGATGAGGACAATAAATAAAGAAGTACATTTGAGGATTTTGGAAGACTATGAATGTTAACTACATATGTATATTTGTCCCGTAAGTAGGATTATAAACAAATATTTATTTTTATAAAATACTAGCTGATTCCCGGAGCTCCGCTCGCGTCCTAGGGGTTTGAAAAATAGATGTTGGCCGATTCTCAGACCTACCCGATATGCTCACAAAATTTCATACAAATCGGTCCAGCCGTTTCTGAGAAGTATGGAAACGAACATTGTGACACGAGAATTTTATATATATAAGATATACTACTAACATATAATGAGTACTTTAGACGCAAATTCTACAACAAATTATTGTATGTAAGAAAGTATCAAAATGATAAATTTCTAATAGATATTCATACAACAAAATTTTCTATATCTAACTTCGCATTAAGCTTACTAAAATTTAATAGGATCTATCTATCAAATAAGCTCAAATTCTCGTTATTAAATAAATAGTTTCCAGGAGCTTACAATATCGAACATTGTAACAAAGCTAGTTGGGTTATCAAACAATGGCGGTCCGGCTCAGAGGCATTTAAACGGATATTACGGTACAACCTCTATTAATATGATTATAGGCTTAGAATGTACCAATTTCGGTTTCTTGAATAAGTAAACAGTTGCTGATATTCAATTATTTCTTCAATAAGATTACTTACATACGGTAATTTAATAGGAATAATCTCTATTGGTAAACTAATAACAAAAACTAATTCTGATATTCTAGAAATTACTTCGTAAATACCGTTTACAACTTCTTTATATCTAATATTGAAAGTCTTATGTGGACATGTCCGTGTGGTGACGGATTTAGAATACAGAGTGTCACCACCCCTATTCATCCCGCGGGTGTCGTAAAAGGCGACTAAGGGATAAACTACGCAAGACAACATCAATGCAAAGAGAAGGAAAACTTGAAGCCAACCCTATACCAATCCGTCTGGCCAGCGTGGTATAGTAGGCCATAACCTCCCTTCTAAGGAGAGGCCTATGTCCAGCAGTGGACTGTTGAAGGCTGTTGATGATGATGATGAAGAATGTGAACATACTCGACTGAATTTATTGACTGCTTCGGTGGCGTGATGGTAGCGTATGTGACTGTCTGGGCTTGAGATTTTATATAAAATGTATTTATTAACAAAAAAAGCATATAATATGTAATTAAATCGGTCACCTAGTTTTTATAGTATAAGCTCTCTTTAGTTTGGGATTAGGTTACGTTATATGTCAGAAAAGAAGCAGTGTAACCACGTCCGTACAAGATATCGATTTTGAGAAATTCTTTCGTTCATTTTCACTGACCGATTCATGTCATTTACAAAAATTCAACTTATTTAACCCTTCAACTACGTAGTTCTAAAGGTAAAAAGAGTAATCTAATGGTAACAATGCGTTTATAACTTTTAAGATTCAAATGTCCATGTATGTTTCCAGTCACTCCAAAGCAGGTTACCTGTCTACTAATTTGTAACCTATTCTAAAAATAAAAATAGGCTTAAAAACTATAACACAACTACGTAATTTTTTTAAGAACATTATGTAGGCTATGTCACCGAGGGTATTCGAATCATTAATCGATATCACATTCATTAGAATCCGTTCAGTAGTAAGGTAATACAGTTTATCAGACAAACATACATAGACTGTAAAATTGTCGTGTGAAGTCGGGTGAAAAGTTTCATAAATTAGTATTTGCACCTCATACCTCTTATGTAATCATATATAACTTAAATATCATTGCAATACAACTAAATAAATAAGTTTTCTACCCCTAGATATCCATGTTGGATCGATCCGAGCCATAATTTCAATACCGGGGGTGACGCGCCTCACTGTTGCATTATTCATAAATGTGACGTGTTGACGGCCAACTGAAACTGTAATCTTGAAGTGGAGCTTAGGTCATACTGAAAGCGGGTAGCGGATTATTGGTTTTGTTAAGATAATAAATATGCTAGGCAGTTCGGGAATTTTGCAGAGCAGCATTTAAAATGTTTTATCATCATCATCATCAGCCTATCGCAGTCCACTGCTGGACATAGGCCTCTCCCATTGCACACCACTGTAACCAATAACATATATTAAAATGTTTAATATATGTTATTGGTAACAAAACTGACAAAATAACTTTAAATAAACGATTTATTATATGGCATGATTGACACATTATACATGAGAGCACACGATGCGTGGAATGACCCATAAATAACTACTTTTTAATTGAAAATAAATAACGAATATTGACGGATTTGCTGACTTTTTTACAACAATGTTTACAACTTAGCAATGTATGGTTGCGCCGTACATGTACATTGTTCACAACATAATAATGCAACAAATTATAAGTACAAGACTTCACGTCTTTTTAAACGTTAAATGGATTAAATTACACAAGTTGTGTAGAATTCAAATTAACGTTAATTTTAACTAATTACACGCTCCTGTCATCATTATTCTTCATCAAAAGAATAAGCGATAATTATACGTAACTCGCTAACAGTGAGACCTAGCTTACACGTCCTTTCTGAGAATCCACTTACGAAAATATTAAAGTAGGGTCTCTTACAAGATATGGTTGATATATATTAGTATATATATGAACCAGTTACATCAAAATTGTCTTACCCTCGATTTCATATATATTATTTAAAATGAGAAATGGACTCACACGAGTATTGTGAATTTTCTCTTAGAGTCAATAATGCATCGTTTCAAAAGTGCTTGAAAAGGTCTACTTGAAATAAAAGACTTGATTTCGGTTTCAAAATAATATGAAAAAACGAATTTGCGTTAACAATTTTATGCTCTTATTAATAAAAATATTAAGAATTCGTGATTTAAGGGTGCCATCTGAAAATCATTTTGCTGTAATAGTAACTCGTTCAGACCCACATATTGTTGTTAAACGTTCTATAAATGTTTTATTTCTCTCTGTTTTATGAATTGCGGAAGGAGAATGAATCATTTTTTCATTTTGATATTTAATTTTAATTTTTTGATTTTAATTTTTTCATTTTCATTTTTTCATTTTAATTTTTTTGATTTACTAAATTACTTATAGTATATTTTTCTTTTTTTCCAGTTTCCGCCAAGATTGCTTTGGTGGACGATTACTGTCCTGTTAGTACTCACCGTGATAGTACCAACATCAGACTCCAGCAGTAAGTACAACATTGATTAATGTTAAAGAAAAACGAATATCATACATCTATACCTATAAGAAAATAAGTAAAATAATCTCTACATCACATCGTACTCTATTTTAGGTGAAGTTAAAGCCAAGCAAACCTCTAAAATCTATCAAGCAATATCAACAGTTTGAATGTAGACTATTGCCAAGCTCTTAGTGCTTCAACTACTCCTAACAACTTCCACATTTGTATATATGGCAAATGATCTCAATTTTTATATATATAAATATAAATCTTCTGTTCGTGTGTTTATAATGGAACTCCTTCTGAACAGCAGGACCGATTTTGATGATTTTTTTATGTGCCTACAAGTCGGGTCATCTAGTGTGTTATAAAAACCTCCATAGGCTGATCTGGGTAAAATTGTCTGACCAAGAATAAAAATTCCAAAATATTAAGCCAAAACAATATTCACAATGTATGCCTAAATTTCAATCAAATTAAAGAATTAATGCAATTTTCAGACAGCCAAATCACACGCCCTGTAGATTTACATATTCTGGCAGACCTATTTGTAAACTAAAATTATGGTTATGCGACAACAATGTGACATGTCCAGGTCGGCACACGCGGCCGGCCACGGAGATATATAGCTGATAATCTGGCAATTTATTTACCCAAAAAGCGCGTTTTTTTTTGTAACGTTTGTAGTTAGTTTAATGTGGATATTCCGAAATAAAAAGTTGAGTTACGCAAGACCTAAACCTGTGTTGGATTTAGTGTTTGGAAAAGCTTAAAATACGGAAGCATTCTGTTGCAAATTTTGTTATAATTTTAATGATAGGGTGTTGACATAATCATGGATTTGTTATTTCATACTTTTTAATTAACTGACGTTACTACAGTCAGCGGAGCCTGTTATACTCACAAGCTGCCCGGCAGTATTTTATTTCACACTGGTCACCTTTTTTATTTTGAACTAATATTGACATTCAAAATTTGTTTACGTAGCAAAAATTAAAAGCTATTTTAAAAAATAAAAATCTAAGTTGTTTTTATGTACATTTTGCTAGTTAGGCAATGTAATGACTATCTAACACGTTTAAATGAAATATAGTTTTCCTTTGAATTACGTATAGTTAGCGTGATTAATTCTAATGTAATTGCACCTGTACACCTTGAAAAGAGACAAAAAAGGAAGTTGAATTACTGAAATGTGTGACTAAGATCATAGTGCGTGTGCCTAATAGAGGCGTTTCATTAAATCTAAAAACGATATAAGATGTTTGCTGTAATGTGTCAAAATAATGACGAATCCATTTTAGGTTCAGAGTACTTCCAAGTCATTCATTTTGTTATTTTATAGTATTATTAAAAGTCTGTAAAACACATTGGCATAATTATGATTTAAGATTGTAACCATAATGTCAAAAATGAAAAATAAAAAATATTTTTGTTTTGTCCGTTTGTCCCTCAGACTTTTAAAATCTGTAAAATTCAGTAATTATTATCATAAATAAACTGAGACTAACTTCAAAATTTCTTATTGCAAAGAACGTTCACCCACAGAGATTTAAAATATTAATTAAATAATTTGACAATATTTAAAAATCAACTGTAATAAGTTGTCCATCCCTATTAATCCTTTTTTCCAATTTCGTACCTAGATTTATGCGCCGCCGTCATTTAAATCAATAACTCCCTTATTGATTTAAATGACAGTAGGCGCTTAGATTTTTTTGTTGCTATTTGAATAGCTTCCATAAATTTCGTACATTTCGTTTCTTTCTCACTCGACCAGATGATAATTATTCATTTGAGACAAATCCAACATATTGCCAGTTTAAATAATTAGTCCTAATTATATCTACGTCCAATATCTAATATGAATAGTATATTTACAAACTTAAAATAATACGATATGTTATAATCATTTTGCGTAGACTCAAATATGCACATTTGCGATGGCTTAATTACACAGAAATCACGAATGTTGCGCCAAACATACATTAAATTTGCTATTTCCTGTGCTGATTAGTCATATGAATATGATTATCTCTTCAATATGTTTGATTTCTAATATATCATCTCTTAAAATAGCACTTCAATATGACAATTAGCATCAAATAGTCTTTTTTTTAAACCGTCAAAAGTCAATGGCCAATCCTCACTAATCTTTCTATGTTGATTTATGTTTTTCACGAAACAGCTCATGTATTTACGTCTGATTTGTCTAAAAGTTTGCTTGATAACTGTGGATACGTGCGCAGATTCTCTTGCCTTCGCTGAATTTTTTATGCAAATCTATTTATGTATGTTAAGGTTTATTAATCGCATGATATCAACGCACACGTTTAAAAGCTTGTTTAAGCGTGACTTGGGTTTGATAGAGAATATAATATATTTCATACTAGCTTTCGCCCGTGGCTTCGCCCGCGTGTATGTATGTTATCGCGGTAAAAAGTAGCCTATGTCCTTACCCAGGTTCAGTTCTATCTTCATACCAAATTTCATCAAAATCGGTTCAGTGGTTTAGGCGTGAGAGCGTAACAGAGAGACAGACAGACAGAGTTACTTTCGCATTTATAATATTATAGTAGGGATTAAATTTGAAAAGTCATTGACCCGCTAGTAAAATTATCAAATGCAGTGTTTTGTGTGTGTGTCAAATAGCACTCTGACGTACTAACACAGTATCTTTTTTTATTGTTTTTATTATATGGAAACAGTAAATACACTAAGTGATACATAAATATGGACTCTCAGATAGTCCAACTTGGAGGAGCTACAAGGGGTTTAAAAACTTGACTCTCTGAACATGACTTCTGGTAACTGAACAGGGGTCTCCTCCTATGCTTGTTAGACACCGATACTATAAATAAATGAAATCTAGATAAAAATTGAACGCATTGTAAGAATGGAGCGTAAGGCTAAACATGTATATCATATTAATTATCATGTTTATCAAAGAACTTCGCAACACTAAATAGATCACTGCACTACCTGAACAAACTGGAATTAAATTGCACTAAAGTTTGATCCGAGAAAGCAAGTTTTATAACTTAGTTAAAAAGTTTTTCTCGCAATTTCCTAGTTTATAAATAAACAAGTTGTACTACAATTTGCATGGAAAGAGTTAAGAAATCTGGTTTTGATATTAGAAAAGTACCTAGTTAAAACATATTGAGTTTTAATAATATTTCTTTATTTTTGGATGTTGTTGATTTATTCCTTATAAGCAAAGTTCTGGTACAGAAGCATTGAGTTGTTTAAGGTTGCTTATCAGAACTCATGCATACAAAGAAGAAATAAGATTTAGATTATTATTTTCTAACAAAAAACACCAATAAAGTGATGGTTCTTCTACATTACTTATTTGTGTTACTTCTTTTCTGCTTATCATTGAAGTGGTTTGGATCACTATATATATCCATTTGTTCATCAGAAATTTTACTTAGGGTCTTTCTACAATGAGTTTCAAACTTTTGTGGTTTCATCTAAGACTTAAAGTTTTACTTCGAAATTCATCTCCTCTTGATCCTAAATTCGCTCTCATTAAAACTAGCAAGTAATATGGATAGATGTGGATTATGTCAATACGACTATTAACCTCGAAATACACTTAAATACGAGTATATTAAACCCATGTCTTTAATAAAATAATGATCTCCACTTTCCAATACTTAGATATTAAATCTTCTTGCTAGCCTTTATTCCCAAGTTTATTTGGGGTCGGCTACTAGTTTAGCCGGTTTTACCTGAATATCAGTTTTTCCACGGAGCGACTGGCATCGGACCTCCGCAACATTGTTTTTGAACTAGTTGTCAGTATATTTGAGGGCACTGGCTTCCCAAATAACGATTGCCATAGATGTTCATGATAACCAGGACCGACGGTTTAACGTGAATTACTACCGCCAAACTTCCATACTCCGGGCAGTTATTAGGAGTTTCTTATCAGAAAAACCCAACATTTCTTTTGGCCCAACCCGGGATTTAAACCCGAGACCTCTTGATCAGCAGTTGCATACGCTAACCAGTAGACCAACGAGGCAGTCAATACTTAGTTATTAAATGAAAAGTAAAAATATTTAATTGAATAATTTGTCAACAGATGTTCGCAGAAGACTGCGAAAGCCGACCAAAGTATCCACGTCAGTGTCAAGCAGCATCTCAAGATCCTCGGACCAAGTCATAGCAGCCAGCGTGAACAGACCTAAAATACGAGGACGTCCTATTTTAGCCAGTAGAAAATCATCTAATGCTATCGACAATTCAGTTGCAACTGAAGATCATAAAGACAAAGATGGTTACAAAGTTAGTATTCTTTTTATTTTATCTGTACAATAGCTAACCAGTACTTCATCTGCGTCTCTTGAAACAAGTATAATTTATCAGCTTTTGCAATATTTGCTCGGCATGAAATATGAGCCTTCCTCGATCAATGGGCTAATCGCCACCAAGTTTTTTTTTTAATTACACCATTAATTCCTGAGACTAATGTATTTGTAATAAATATGAAATGTGTGTTAGCAGTTGATGCTATTAATATTTTAAGCATCCGATAAGAAATATTTTTTAAAGATTGCACCACTAAGGCAGTGAAGTAAGGGTCAAAAGGTTGTATGTAGAAGCTCGTAGTTTCTAAAGATTGTTTAGTTAGTTACTATATTGTTGTAATCATAACTATGTGCTTTATGAAATAATAAGGCAAGCAAAGCCGCGAGCAAAATTTGGATCTAAATTTAACTGAACTTATTGTTAAAACATAAATGATATCATTGAGAAAGGAAGAGTGTTTTATTAACTTTTGTTTAGAAGTCCATTTAAAAGACAAAAAATGGTAAATTTTAGAACACTTCGCTATACCCTCTAAGTAATGAGACAGGAAAGACAGTGGTCCCAATATTGAGCCTTGCGAGAACTTTGACACAAAATTATTTTTACTGTTAAAAAAATTAATTTTGAGCAATTCTGAACCTTATTCTCTTTGGATAGGATCAAGATATTAATTTATTTTATGTCAGAGTAATTTTGCAATGTTGACATATAACGCGGATATGAGTGAACTTTCCGAACGCAAAAGTAAAGTTGTTAGCCTTCAAAATAAGTATTTGCCTACGCATAGCGGTTTTATTCCGCATTCGCGGATCTTAAATCAATAAGAATAAAGGTCATAATCGATTGTTTTATGTGTATAATATTTTAAACTTCAACCCTGTCTTTAGGTTAAATTTATGTAGTGTATGAGTCTTACTGAGAAAGCGCAGTGCTCAAATATAAATGCTATATTTATTCGCTGTACATAACATCTCCTAAAAATGCTGTTAAAACCAGAAAAAACCATTAAACCGAATGCTTGAAACATGTATTCTTAAAAAAAAAATGTTGAAGTTTATGATTAATGAATTTAAATCATAAACTTCAATGTAATAATACGATATTTTAACTCAAATAACCGTCACTTTTTTCCTCATTTGAACCGGATAAAATTAAAATTCACTTTCGCCTATATCAACGTCGGTTATTTGCAAAAAAAATCAAACATTCTAAAATATCAAACGTGTATTGGCATAATTATTAAGAATATAAAGTGTCTCACTGCTCATAACTTATTGTTGAATGGAAAGACCAAGATACATCCACAGTAAAGAGGTAGATTGGCTGGTAGAGAATACCATGGGCATTAAGTCCGCCGATGTATACGAGTGCATGAAGTTATAAATAAAAAAAAACTAAAGAAAAGGAAAACTTGATTTGAACACTTTTTTTAATCGTGGTAACACCAGGGTCGTTTTCATACCGGAGTCCGCAGCGGGATGGTGTTTCGAAATCAGACAGACTAAAACCACATAGAGTGCCAATCTGCGCCTAAAATCCAGGAACCGCTATGTTCTATATTATGTGGGTGGTTTCCGCACTTAGTCCTTTAAGTGGACCATTGTATGAGAGGGCGAACATCACTCCAGCCAGCACACCTCAATCTAGATGCGGATAAGGTCTCCGAGTCTGTCCAGACATTCTGCAACAGATTTGGGAGATCCAAGGGTGTTTTTTAGATCCAAGGGAACCGCCATTATTGACATCTGGATAAACTTGACATAAACTACATACCAACATATCTTGATTCGTATAGTAGACAAAACTGCCTTTCTAGACAGTTATTTAAATCTGGCAGTGAACTAATAAAGCCTGTTGTAAATGATGATGATGAAAAACCAATGTGATTATAAACTTTTGCAAGCTTTGTTCAAGAAATGAGTCACTTTTTATTTAATATAATTTAACAGGTTTCCATTTGCCACGCCATATCTCTCACTGCGAGGAATATGATTAACACAAGGAAGTTAATTTTAAAGACACGTTTCCAAATGTGTCATTAAGGATACTGTTGAACCGCGGGCGAAAGCTAGTTATGAATAAAGAATATCAGAAATAAAACACTGTCTATCAAATTGTTCTGGCAAATTTACATAACAGTTTTAAATGCTCTGGAAGATTTAAAAAAAAAAAAAGATAAAGCTAAAGATCGCTATAGCTGATCAATTATGCTAAATACCGATATTTAACATTGATGATGTTCTCTGGCAATCTTTTTAGATGCCTATAATTTAATGAGATATTAATAATATAACTAATTCGTAATAAGTTACACCTAATTCGCATTAATTTAGTATAACACATCATCATCAACAACCCATAACGTACCCACGCTGGGCAAGTGCGGGTTAGGAAACTGGAAAAAACACGTTGTGTCTACGCAATCTTGCCGTTGGATATTTTTAAGCTACTCGAAGGCCTCCAACCAACTGTTATCTTATGAAAATAATCGGGACAGACTGCTTAACGTGACCTCCGAATCACGGAAACGCTCATGACATAATATTATGCCACAAAACGATTACCCATCTAGGTTCTGACCGCGCGATCGTTGCTTACCCTCCAATCACGCTTCTTATATACGGTACAATGCATACTTTCCTGTATTAAGAAGTGTGTGCCTAGTACAATTAATTTATTTTATGCACTCAATATATATATATAGTAAGTATATAGATAGATAGTTTTCAAAGTTTCGTAGATAGATGTTTATATTATTTATTCTATAATCCTATTTGATTTGAATATTTAACATCAAAAAATTTGTTCTTTCTCCAGATCGTCTGCTACTACACAAATTGGTCCCAGTACCGTACCAAGCTCGGAAAATTCACTCCTGAAGACATCCAACCAGATCTCTGCACGCACATCATCTTCGCTTTCGGGTGGCTGAAAAAGGGCAAACTTAGCTCTTTCGAATCCAACGATGAAACTAAGGATGGGAAAACTGGTCTCTATGATAGGATCAACCAATTGAAGAAAGCTAACCCTAAATTGAAGACTTTGCTGGCTATTGGTAAGTTTTTTTACATGCTCACATAGTTTCTGCTAAATTTAAACTATCTTTAGCATAAGATTTCCAAAATCCAGTTTCTTAGTATCTTCTTTCGTCACAAAAACTATTTAGTCATCTATGTACATCATTATCATCAATAGCCTTCAGTCCCTTGTTGGACATAGGCCTCTCCTTAGCAAGGAGGGCTTGCTATCCTATCCAAATACACCACGCTAGACAGACGGGTTGGTAAACAACTTTTTACACACAACGCCATCTAGTCCCCAAACTAAGCTGAGCTTGTATAATGGGTAACTAGACAACTGATATAAATACATAAACATACTTCCTTTTTTTTTTGTAAATACATACTTATTATACATAGAAAACACCCAAACTCCGAAACAAATATTTGCGTATCACACAAACATTTGGTCCGACCCGGGAATCGAACCCGAGACCTCTTAATCAGCAGTCGCATACGCTAACCACTAGACCAACGAGGCAGTACGAGTAGGGTATGTTTCAAGATTTCCTTCTTCTTGCAGTGTTGTGAAGTCATCGTCATCTACTACTACACATTTTGTTTATATGACAGCATGGATGACACAATTATTTAAACGGTCTCCTAGCCCTTCCTATTCCGCTAAATGTTGTGGGCTCAAATCCTAGATGAAACAGTTATAATACAGAAGTTACCCTTAAAAAACTAGACGACTATTGTCACGTTCATCAGCTAAGTACTCTGTCAATTTTTAATTTCTTAAAACATTCTAAGGATATTTCCATAATCTTTAAAACACATTAAAACTAACTCTTAATTAGTTCATAAAATATTTATAGACATGAAATTAAAACAACCTCTATTCTTATTAATCTAGATGCACTTTCAAAACTACATGAGAAATCACGATAAGCACGCAAAGTTCTGGAATCGATAGATTAGTGATGGATTACGGCAGTATCGATAAGAACTAATTTATTCCATCATCTTTATCTAATAAAAAGTGACAACTCCAATAATATTAAAACAGGGGAAAAAAAGTTGTTGTTTGTTTAATACCATGGAAACTTCTTATTTATTTTAAAACCTTGATTTATTTTCTTACCTATGAATCGCGTTAGAAACTGAGGAAGTTCTCAATTTTCCTCCTTTCTAAGGAGCGGTCTATGTCCACTTTTACAGGTCGTTGATGATGATGATGACGTTATTTTTTGTGCATGTCACAAAAAAAGAGTTTCTTAAAAATTATTACTACCATTAATATATTTGTAGTTTTTTATCATTTCCCGCATTGAAATAGTTTTTTTTTATATTTTAGTTACTTTTAATGCTAGATTTACGGATACGGATATACGGATTTATTAGACTAATCGATGTAAATTTGAAAAATAATGGCGTCAGGTAATTTTTTTTTACCACTCGTATTAATCATTAGTTTCCTTATAGTATTTAAATTTACACGGACGGAATACCAATAATTATTATATATACAAACGTGCATGCATATTTAAACTTTTCCTACTATTATAATTTATGACAATATATTAATAAAAATGTTGTTAAAATATTATGTTTTTAACATAAGATTAACAATCATATGATTATAACCACATTTGAAGCGGTTAAACTTGATGGGATTCCACATTTTCGTATCCTATTATGAAACCTGTATGCCAAGCTCCTTCTTAGGTACCTACTTAATGATCTAATTTATTTCCGAGGTAAATATTCATGGCGACATAAATAAAAAAGTGCCACTGATACAGGATCTTAACAAATTTTAACAATAGGTACAGGCCATACCGACTAGTTCAAAGAAAGTATAGATTACAGGTATGAACCTGTGTTTAAATAAAAAACAAAACTAGGTTTAATCAATTCTTGCCACTAAGCAGTAGCGCTGTTTGTGTTAGTGACTAGAATTTTTCGCCTATAGCCAAGTTTATATTCAAAACTCACAACCAATATTCCTATTTTACTACTACCATCCATTCATATGTACAATTAATTTTTATATACTTTTATTTTTCACATCTAAGCTCTCCAGTTTTTTTGGTTCATTACAATTTTTCTGCTCCGTGCTAGAAAGAAAATCAAAACTGATATAATGTGATCTTTTTATGCGTGATTCTGCCAATACCTCTAATATAAATTCTCTAGAGAGTATTTGTATTTAACGAATAATGTTGAGCATTTCACAAGTTCCGACGTGCCAGTTATTACATAACACTTAAATCAATCATCACCTGTTCAATCTGCCGATATGCGATGCAATTAATAATATTATGACTCAAGTTTTTATAGGTAAACTTTCTAAACGAAATGTTCGTGAATTATAGGCGTTTTTATGGTGACGGAAATCGTAAAGTAATCGCATTTTAAATGGTATATTATTAATAAAAGGAATTAAGTTTATCGACAGATTTTTAGAAATACTGCTCTATTCCTTAGAAGCTCAGAATCAATTTCTAATAATACAGTAAATTAGAAAAACTATACAAATTGGTTGAAGTTAATAGAAATTATAGACGTGAAAGAATTATTTATCAATTCATGTCTGTAAATTTAATACTATTGCATATTATTTAATACTATTGCCTTCTCCCTGTTCACTATAGAGTAGGAGTCGATGGGTCACCTGTAATACCAAATGGCTACCTGTACGTTAAAATCACTCACACAGCGATCCTTCTTCTTATTCTTCATAGCCTTATTCCCAATATTATTTGGGGTCGGCTATTAGTTCGGTTCCGGTCGGTCCTCCCAACGATGGTTTTTCTACATATACTCAAACTCCTCATCAACTTCAATAGTCTTGCCCCCTATTTTGTACTTCTACTTCAAAGTATTTAACATTTATGACGAAATGTGGGCTTTGAATAAAACTTCGTGCCTCTTCGCTGATATATCCACAAACATACGTACGTCATTAAAATGAAACGCGACCTTAAATTCAAATGGAACAATAACCACATGTACCTTTCACTATCATTACACGACCAGACATGCCTTTCTCACAACACAAAGCTCGTTCGTGGCACATTTTCACCTATTTTCCCGGTAATGTCAATAAAAACTGTTTCTGTTTTCATAAGAGCGATGTCGCAACATTAAAAGCCCTAGCAATCGACATGCTATCTTTTTTACTGTTCCCAACACTATACTGTTGCGAAAAGTTGTTCGCGTTAACGATTAATTAGTGCTGACGGTTTTGCTTGTTAATATTGTCTGAGAACTGATATTGAATGGAGATTGTAACGAAAGGAATCGATTGGAAATTCGCAAACAGAACTATATGTTCAAGAGAATATTGAATATCTTCGATTAATTATTTTACGACTGTTATGAACACGAGAATACTAGAATAGAATTAATTACAGCGTCAGATACATTACAATATTACAAATACTATTGTAGATACTACTACATTTTAGATATTCAACATTATGAATTGTTTAAATTCTGAGCTGCACCAAATGTTCGTAATGACACATATATTGGGTGTTTTCTATGTATAGCTTTCAACCGCGGCTGCACACGCGTTATATCGGTTGTCACGGTAAAAAGAAGTCAATGTCCTTCCTCAGGCTATAAGTGCAGTGGTTTTCAATTTATCGCGAACAGACAGACGTACGCGGCGGAGGACTTTATTTTAAAATATGTAGAAATAATATATATCTGTATTTACAAAAAGAAACAAAAAACATTTATTACCCAGGCACAACTACAAAAAATATGGGTAAAGCTGACTGATTGCCAATCAAATTCTGTCTACGTACTAGTCTTCTAACCCTAAATACTTCGATGGTATTGAGTGACAACCCTTTCCCAATGAGAAACTCTAAATAATCCTGAATAAAGTATCTACGATAAAAGCTTTGATTACTGTTGAGTTGGCAACGTCCCGAACATGCTATGACTAGCTGTTTCACGCATTTTTACCCGAGGTTTTGGTTTTAAATCGCGAGTAACACCAGGAAGTGAAGCTAATCTAAAAAAATAACCTAAGTTACTCCTTCTGTCATCAAGTTTCTGCCTGTGAAAGTCCCATCAAAATCAGACCAGCTGTTCCGGAGATCGGCCAGAACAAACTGACAAACTGACAAAAAAAAAACAAATTCAAAAAAATTGATTGCTTGATATAAACAAATAAATAAATATTATGGACATTTTACACACAACGCCATCTAGTCCCCAAACTAAGCAGAGCTTGTATTATGGGTAATTAGACAACTGATATAAATACATAAACATACTTTTTTTTGTAAATACATACATATTATACATAGAAAACACCCAGACTCCGAAACAAATATTTGTGGATCACACAAATATTTAGTCCGACCCGGGAATCGAACCCGAGACCTCTTGATCAGCAGCCGCATACACTAACCACTAGACCAACAAGGCAGTCGGTACCGGCATATTGGTACCGTATATATACTTTGGTTATAAATTAATAAATAATATATTTGGGACATCTCACACAACATCATCTAGTCCCTAACCAAGCAGAGCTTGTACTATGGGTACTAGACAACTGATATTAATACATATATATATATACTTTTTTTTTGTAAATACATACTTATTATATTTGTGGAGTAAACCAGTATTAGAAAAGAAACTCATTCATTCACATCATAAGACTCATAACAGTTCGCGCGATAGATCTACATTAAAACACTTTTTTTTTAATTCCTGTAACACAAAGATCAAATATTCAGTGTTTGTGTTTAGACATTAAATGAATATAATTATTTTTACTTATCAAACAGTAGTATAAGTCAAAATACTGGTTTAACAAATTAGTATAAAAAATAACTGTTTGTTTAGATAAAATATTCAGATTAAAAATACACGATCCTGGCAAAAAATTAATGTATTTTTCTTAATATTTATCTGAATATGTATAATGTAATATAAATAATGCCTAGTTTTTATGTGAAAATTCAACAATGCAAATTCTTGTTGATTACGGAAAATACTTTGGTTGATAAATGTTTGCATATTATTTAAATATTAAAAGACGCCTACATACCTATTTTATATGTAAGCCTACCAAATTGACTCTACTCTGCCTGATGGAAAGCATGAGTAGAATCCAGGAGTAGCCCAGGGGCCACTATCCTAACTGCGAGTGTAGGCAATGCAGCATGGTGACCCATACCATGGCGGCCTGGTCAGAAAATTCTGCATCATTCTCCCGGCCTCCTAAGGCTGGTGGAATGATGCAGAATTATTGAGCCTCCGGTCTCACACTCACCAACAAAATACGGCAGCAAGAATACTGTCATTATTAGGATGGTCTTCTGTGTGAGGGTAGTACTGCCCCCCCGGTCGAGCCGGCCCATTCGTGCTGAAAATTGATATAAAATTGATATATCTATCCCGTATGAATATCTAAGTAACTATGAAATCATAACGTATATTATTAAAATGGTATATTAATTGCCTCGGTGGCTCACTTCGATCAAAGGTGGCTCAGTAGTAACGTATGCGACAACTGTACTGTGGGTCTGTGAGTCGAATTTCGATGAATTTTCCAATCAAAGTGCAATCTTTGGTATCTGTTAGTTGAAGGTTTTTAACAAAACATCCATGCTTGTGATATTGAAAAATGAACTCTACGTTGATGAAACTAAAGTATATAGTTCAACAACAAAGTTTAGTCATCTTAAATTTGGTAATGTTAACAAGAGAATCACTACGACTGAGTTGTTATTCGATTTAAATAGTTTTGCTTACCAACAAACCACACTAAATTATTTTCACCACATATGTCGGTCATTCGAATCTTCTCGTAAGTACCGGACCCAAATAAGTGATTTCATTCACTTATTGTGAGACGGTTAAAGTAATTTTCAGGAAACCGCCCTCGTAAAGCTTACGAAGAAAATCAATTTCGTGTGAAGTAAAGTAATGTGTCCGCTGACCCTGTCGACATAAAACTTGTTAAATAAAACCTTTATTAGCGTTTTTACGACCTCCAATTGATGGCGCCTTAAGTTATTCATGGCCAAGTCTTTTCACGGTTCACATAGTTGATTTATATTAAACAAGGCTTATCCCCAATTGCCTTCAGAAATGAAAAAGCTGTTAACTCGAACTTTAGGAACCATTTGACTACCCTCATTCTGTATGATTTTAAAATGTATTAAAGTTAATAGGATTAAATTTGAACTGAATGTAACTAGAATCCGTGTACATATTGCGTGTTTATTTTAGCAAAAGTAATGGTCTTATTTTTTTTACTATGTTTGGTCAAGGGGTTAGTAGCCCTGACTGTTAAGCCAAACGTTATGGGTTCGAATCCCACTTAGAAAAATAACAATAAAACATTATACATAGAAAACACCCAGACTCCGAAACAAATATTTACAGATCATTCAAACATTTGGTCCGATCCGGGAATCGAACCCGAGACCTCTTGATCGGCAACCGAATACGCTAACTACTAGACCAACAGGGTAGTCATATATCTGATTTGGTAAAATGTATAATTAAAAATATAATATTTCTGTTACTAACATTTCAGTATTATGAAGGTTTAGTGTAGCACAATATAGTGACAAAAATCTTTACTTTCTCCAGGTGGCTGGTCTTTTGGAACCCAAAAGTTCAAGGAGTTATCAGCAAGCCGGTACGCCCGCCAGACTTTCATCTACTCCGCGATCCCGTATCTCCGTGACAGAAACTTTGATGGACTGGACATGGATTGGGAATACCCTAAAGGAGGAGATGACAAGAAGAACTTCGTGTTGCTACTTAAAGGTAAGGAATTCAAGTTTATTGAAGGTTCCGTTTGGACGCTTGAACATTTTTAACATCATATTGGTTGATATTCAGCTCGAGACCATAAAAGAGCATTGAAATTAAAAAAATGACATTCTAAGTGTAACCCTGTGTACTATCCATACATACAAGTTACCTAGATCATTAAAAGTTTGCCTGGTAGAGAATGCTCTGGGCCGTTCGCCGATGCATACATGTGCATAAAGGCAAACATTATTTAGTCGACTGTTCTCACTTATCTTCAAAGAACAAGTAACTAAGTTTTGTAAGGAATACCTCTTCTTCTTCTTCCTAGCCTTATTCCGAATATTATTTACTTAGCCGTACCTACATTTTAAAAGAGCATCCATGAAGTTTCTTACCAGATTCTTCTCCATGAAGGGTAAGGCTGTAATTGGAACTGGCAATTAGAATCGCTCTCATTTCTATTATTGTCATGACTGTTAATAACTGCCTAAAATGGTTACATGAAGTATGTTTTGAATTTGAATTTGAAAGTGTTGAAATAAATAAATAGCTATTCCATAAATCTCAAATATTATAAAAAACAAAAATAGATAAGAAACCAAATACATTCTCTTATAAATAATAACACAAAAATAAACACAAAAAAAATTTTTTGAGCTTAAATCTTTCTTCATCTTTACGTACAAAGTACATTACGCACGGGAAAGATTAAAACATCTAAATTGTCTAACCATATCTTATGACGCAATCAAACTTACCTAAGTTCGACATTTTACCTATTACAAGTACCGCGTCCTTAGATAATGTAAACTAAGAACAAGTCCCAAACGTCAATTCCGGACCCGAACTGTGTCCGGCAAGATATGGATAATACAACATTACCCATATCTCGCAAAGTACAGGTCCGGATATGACGGATTTGAAATTGAAACTGTCTACGACACACGTTCGTTCAGTTTTAGCCGGTCCGAACTAAATAATTAGTCTATTATAGGGTTCAAAATCCCATTTCTCAGCAAGAAAATGTCAACAACTTTTATGAGGCAGTCGTAGATTTCCATTTCAATATTTTGCTGCGAGATTCATTTTAAATGTAATCTGTTGCCGGATGGCAATATCTGTGTCCGGTTAGATCTTATAAATATTGGCAAATATCGGACTGTGGCGACCGCACTCAGGTGCTGTTGTTTTATAGTGCTATGAAACTATAGATGTGACGGTAATTATTTTTTATAAAAGTATTATACACATTACAAAATGAAACTGAAATTGTGATTGAAGAATTGTTATAAGTTATTTGCAATCGAATGTTTTAAGACAGACTATTATCAAATATATCTGAATCTAATCGAGTAGTTTATGAATAGTAAATAGCATTTACTGATGAACAAGGACATCGCCAAAAGAGCGCCAATCATCAATATATAGTGGTGGTGCAGTTTCGTTAAGAAAAGACAAGTGTGGTGCACTTTCGTTAAGAAAAGACAAGACAAGCAGTGCATGTGGCACTATCTTCTCATCATTATTGATATTTCATGAATACAAACCTTTACTTTTAATATGGGACAAGTGACCAGATAAATTATTTGATATATTAATAATTATGGCAGTCTTCCCAAAATCTCTTTTGATATATAATTTTAAATGTCAAACAACCTTATTAAGCGTAATTACGTATAGTCTAAGAGTCCAATATCAACGAAGAGAATTTCTAATAATTTGTTTAAGGATTATTGTAAAGTAATTAATCAAATTTTGTATGTAAAGTAATATTTAATATTCGTTACATCAATGTAAAATACTCACACTTGGACATAATTATATTAAGGCCTTTCATAGACCACTGCTAAACATATGTCACTCCTTAGAAATGAGGTTTTGGTTAATACGCTAGCTTAACGAGTTAGTTTGAGGTTTGCTTCAAGTTATCTAGTAATGTACTGCAAAGTTTGTTGCCTTAGTTGCCTCTTACAACACTCATTTGACCCGCAATGGAGACAATCTCTATTCTGAATACGTTACAATACTGACAACAAATACGTTCAGTACAATATTGACATGACTTGCCTCGTCTATTCTTTATAGGGCTGTGCGCTATCAAAATACAATTTATCGGTATATCGAGACTGTGTCGCTACCACCGTGCTCGATTGCACCTGTCGCCGGCACGAGAGTGTCGTTCAATAACAAAAACATTGTTGTCGATAAAAAAAATGGTTTTCGTAATAATTTATAGCCAGGCTACGCAATATCGCGTTGTAAAGGTTTTTGTTAAAATGTGCCATTAACCATTGTTGATAGCCTAGATACTTTTTGAAAGTTATTTTTGAAAGTGTTTATACTGTGTGTATAATTTAATAGTGGTAATTCATTTTCCAAAAATATGTATAATGATAAAAATTTTTTGCTTGCGAATTAATATACAAGCTGGATTTACATCACCTTTTTTTAAAAAACTTAAACCGTTTACAAACTCCAGATCATAATCTATATCTGATCCGTCCAAACTATTATATTATTCTTTTTTAGTCGTTCTGGCGTGTTTTTGTAAATGAATTTTTGTTTTTATGACCAAATCTTTGTATTTACAATAGTAATAACATTGATTTAGCAGTAAAATTTCAAGCATTTATAAAAAAAAAATCAGTAACTTGTTTTTTTGATACCTAAAGGCCAACCTCTTGTCAATTTAACTAATAGTCTAGTCAATTGAAATAGGAAAAGATAAATTAAATATGAGGATGAAACGAAACCCGTTTATATGTTTATAATAATAATAAATAATTCATAGGTTCCTGTACAATTACGTACGTTTTAACTATCCATCTAAGGCGTGCATTAAAATAATGCTATGATCGACCATCAACACATTTTATTTTAGTATCTTTCATTATGTTAATGTTTTTTAATCAAAGTCATATCGCACGATTTGAAACGGTATTCAATACAATGATCTTTAAATCAATCGATCTATTAAATAAGGTCACTATAATAATAAATTATAAACTCATCGATGTTTGGAATTTTCAAATTTACGACGTATCTTCAAGGTAAAACAGAAATGTATGTGTATTTTTAATATTATCCGTACATTAATGTTAAAATACCATCATTATTTTTATTAAATATCATCAACAGTATTACATAATCCATTGCTGGATTAAGTCTTCTTTATATAAAAGTGGTTTAGACTTATTTCACCAGGTTGGCCTGATTTGTATAAGAAGTTTTGGGTCACTTCTTTGTGCGTTGCCGAATATTTTTTTATCTCAGCCGGCTCTTACCACATCCACGGGATGCACACTCCCTATTGTTAATCCGTCACCATACAAACTAAAAAAATATACGGGCGCCAACAAAAAAATAAAGTACAAACGCGTGTAGATATGTAAATTCAAGAATAAACTAAGAACTTGTTGGATTACTTTTTGAATACTCAATTTTTCGAAATTGGTTTTTAAATTGTATGGTCCCTCAAAAAAAGATAATGAATTAAAAAAATATATATAATATCTTTATATTTTGTTATCATTTCCGTAATTATAAAACCAATTATTATATATTTTAATTTAAATAATACATCTTTAATGTTAATACATTTAATGTTTAAGAAACGCTAAATTATTTTTAAAAATAAAAGAACAAACTTAATAATTATTTAAAATGTAATTAAAGTTTACGTTATCTCATGTAACTTGACGACACGAGCAATGGAATATTGTTTATTTATTTTTACACTTTTTTAAATAAATTATTATTTACTCGTTTTTATTCCATAGTCTATTATAATTATTATTACAATTTAAAATTGCCATTGTCACTCTTACAGTATCTTTATTACTAAATATATATATATTTATCTATTTCCATACAACTTGTTTATATAAAATATTTTTATACGTTTTCTTTATCTATATTACATGAATATCGGCAAATAAATAATTCATCAAAAACAAAGGTCTGTATTACTTGAATATCGTTCAATAAATAACACGTTAACAACAACGGCCTAATAAATAATTAAATCAATATCGAATTCCACAAGCAATTGCCTTCTAATTAAAAGCAGTAGTAGATTAGAAACAATGTATATAGTACTTCTACTGTTCGTATGGCCTTAACCCTGTCCTGAGAGAACACCCAAGTCCAATAGTGAGACATAATGGGTTGTTGATGTTAATTGATGAGTAATGCAGCATTTACTAGCAGTTTCGTCTACGTTTTATTCTGATAAATGACTTTGATTGCCTTCTTTACCTCTTTAGGAGAAGGATTATTACAAAATCTAAGTGCTCGCTTCCTGCGCCTAGTAGTTTTGCCTGTGCGTTGTCTGTCGGGCAGTCAGTAACAGATTTTTTTAGATATATAATTATTTTTTTAAAAGACAACTCGCGCTTTAGGAATACAAATCCTGTGTCGCGTGGGTCTTTACAAACACAAAGAACACCACAGCTCAGAACAACTTTTTAGTTTCAAATAAACTATTATTATTATTCAACTGTCATCAAAAGTCATATACTACAAATCTCACGCTCTACTTATTCGTAAAGAAATATCGTAAAACTATCGACCTTCTTTCCGACATTTAACATCCCTAAATATGCTTTGTTCATCAAAATTCGCATCACGTTTCGTCAGTGTTCTGTCACGACAGCGCTTAGTCGTGTACCAGACGTTCACAACAAAATTATTAGACTTTCGAAATATGGATGGACTAACGTAGGCATCGGACAAATTGTTGTTATTATAACATATTCTGGTGATGGTTATTCACAAATCATGAATATGTTACTTAATATAATAAATAAATATTTTTGGATATCTGACACACATCATCTAGTCCCAAGCTAAGCAGAGCTTACTTTTTTTTTTGTAAATACATACATATTATACATAGAAAACACCCAGACTCCGAAACAAATATTTGTGAATCACACAAATAATATTTGGTCCGACCCGGGAATTTAACCCGAGACCTCTTGATCAGCAGCCGCATACGTTAACCACTAAACCAACGAGGCAGTCTATCATCATCAGTCTCAGTCAATTAATGTTATTCATGTTTTGAAAGAAAGGAACAGAATCTGTACGATGGCAATTCACTATAAGTCGTACAAATACTACTGGGACAGCACTATGTGTGATCAAAAATTATTGTTCTAAGTTGAGTGTTCTTTATATCTGTTTCATATTATTCCGAATGAGGGAGTTATCTTTTTTAAAGTTCCAAGGAAAAAATAATTCAATGAAACGTTTATATAATTTTAATAAAATAAAAAAATAATATTTGAGAATTGCTTTCGCTCGCGGCTCGTGGTTGAAAATCATCTAAGTCCCTTCTTAGGCTCTAGATTATTTATTTACCAAATTTTATTAAAATTGGTTTATTAGTTTTGCCATGGAAGCCGGACAGACCGGCAGATAGAGTTACTTTTGCATTTATTTTTTTCTCTTTTTTTTCTCTTTAAAAAGACAACTCCCGCATTAGGAATATGAATTCCTGTGTCGCGGGGGGCTTTACAAACATACATGAAACGCACACAAAGAACACCCAGACTCAGAACAACAATTTGTGAATCACACAAAGTGTTATCCCACGTGGGATTCGAACCCAAACACTTGGCGCAGTAGAGAGCGGCGTGGCGACCGCTTAAACCACTATGCCAACCGTGCAGTCATTATAATATTAATAAGTATTAGTGAGGATTGTATTCAAATATTTTATATAGAAACTAGCTGATGCCCGCGGCTCTGCTCGCGTCCTAGGGGTATGAAAAGTAGATGTTGGCCTATTCTCAGACCTACCCAACGTGCACACAAAATTTCATATAAATCGGTCCAACCGTGTCGAAGGTGTAGGTATCGTAACTAACATTGTGAAACGAGAATTTTATTAATAAGATTATTAATACAATGAATATTTCGCATTAAAATACTTGTAATCTGTTGTATTTCACTTTCAAAACTAAATTATTTAATTTTTAAACGCACTAGTGTTCAAGTGGAGAAAAATGTATTTCTAATTCTAAATAATGTATGTTTGTTGATGTTAATTGCTTCAAATACTCAACTTCAACAAACCTATTTTCATGAGGCTCGTTTTGATGTTGCCAACCAGCAAAATGCATTAATCCGCAATTAAACCCAAGAGTATGTAGACCCCATGAGGATAGGCATGGGTCATTAGCAGCAAACATTAAGCGGGCTAATTATACCCTATGACAAACAGCAGGGTTGACTTTACAAGTAACAACAAGTCCTTGAATAAAGTAGGGTAGTTCTAATTAAATCTTGACTATAATTAATGTAAGTAATGTTAATTTAAATAATGGTATATTATTATTTTTAATGTTACCAAAAATATGTTAATGTTGGCCATTGTTTTTAATCTTTTTTTTTTAGTTTATGTTTAAATGTTATGGGACGATTCAATGAATTTAAACTACTAAAAAATAATTTTTCATTTATTCAAATGGTTTGTAAAATGAATAATCTAAATTAAACTTGAATTATTTCATTAAAATAGTAAAAGGCCAGAATCTGTTATGTCAGGCTTGAGCATAACAAGGCCATCTTGTTAGAGAAAAGTCAAAAAAATACGGATATGAGGATCTGAATAAAATTAATACTGTGATTGATTTTACGACAGTTCTGCGAAACGCGTTCTAATATGACCATTTCTACCGTCATCTTCTAAATTTAAAGGGCTACTTAGAGAGAGAGAGAGAGAGAGAGAGAGAGAGAGAGAGAGAGAGAGTTAGTGATATTTTCGTTTTTAACCGACTTCAAAAAAAAGGAAGAGGTTCTCAATTCGTCGGAATCTTTTTTTTTTTATGTATGTTCAGCGATAATTTCGTCGTTTATGAACCGATTTCAAAAAATATTTTTGCATTGGAATGGGCGTAGCTTACAGGTGGTCCCATTGTCACCATATCGGGATCTGATGATGGGATCCCAAGGTAATCGAGGGAACTCCTCAAATATCATAGGCACAATGTCGCGATTTGGGTACTCGGAATAGTTTTTCATTGAAGTCGGTTCCTTTTTGTTAAAATTATCAACACTTATGATACTTAGATTTCTATTAAAATTTAGGGGTTACCTACGTTAGAGGGCATCTTAGGAACAGCTTAAGTATAGTAGGTGGAAACGGTCATTCGTTTATTAATTTTATTCTACTACAGTCAACAGTCACTTTAATAGTACTGACCATTTTTGATCGTAACAAATGCATTAGGCACGCTCAGTCCATGTTTTACTATATACAGATACATGAGTCATATGCTGTATCCTCGACATTTGACCAAGGTTAGGTATAAAGATTTTTCTATTTAAAGGATTGAACTCCTTTTGAAATCTAAATAGTGTGTGTGTGTGTGTGTGTGTGTGAGTTATCTTACAATACGTCACAATTAAACTGCCTCCTTGGTCTAGCGGTAACGTATGCGACTGCTGACCAAGAGGTCTCGGGTTCGATTCCCGGGTCGAACCAAATGTTTGTGTTGTTCGGACCAAATAAAATATATTTTCGAACATTTTACACACAACATCATCTAGTCCCAAACGAAGCAGAGCTTGTATTATGGGTACTAAACAACTGATATAAATACATAAACTTTTTTTTGTAAATACATACATATTATACATAGAAAACACCCAGACTCCGAAACAAATACTTGTGGATCATACAAATATTTAATCCGACCCGGGAATCGAACCCGAGACCTCTTGATCAGCAGCCGCATACGCTAACCACTAGACCAACCAGGCAGTCATATAATCGATTCGGAGTTATTTAAATTCTACCAAACACAATACTCTCAAGGCAAATTTTACTTGAGAGTATGTTTGAAGATCCAAAACCGCGTGAAATTGACCTGACATTACAATTCGCAATCACTCCATGTTCCCTCGTGAGTAATTCCACGCAGTAATCAATGTAAAAGGAATTGCTTGGGGTCTCATAAAAAGCGATACTCGGATTAGGATTTTATTTATAGCGTTCAAGATTTCAGTTTCCAAGTGTGGGTAATAACCGTAATTTAGAAAACGGAGGGATATCGTTTTTAGTTTTTTCCAAAAGACAGTCCCCATTTCATCTTAATACATTTTTTTATTATTAATTTTATTATGACGATGACTTGAAACTATAAATAAGATTAGCAAAAATTGCTGATATTATTCGGCTGATTGCCATCTAATCAAAAGAAGAACATGAAGTATCAACACCCCTAGAGAGAGATTTATGACCAGCATCAGTGGGCAAAGTTTGTTTAGTATTCAGGATTCATAAGCGAACTATATTTGTGTAACACTCAAATAATTTTATTGAAACGATAAAACGAGATAGAATTACGAATACTATCGTACGTGTAACAGTAGTATCGACATAAGATGAGCAATAAAAAGTTATCAGGATTGGTGTATGGATAAAATAATACATGGGTCAGTGACCTACAGAAGTTAATTGCAGAAAACTGCAAGCAAATAATGACAACCGAGTTATGACGCATGTCAATCTTCTTAAGTAAAAATATAACGCTCGCGCTAACACTAGCACCCAACCCTACAACATCGCATGAGACAGCTCCTTTGCTCAGTGTTTGAGTATGTGCTGATTGAAGTCAGTACAATTGTTCGCCGTTCGTTTGAACACTACGATATTGGATTAAATATTTGCACATACAGACAATTTACAAAGCGCAATTTGGTTTAACACATGGTTGATAATTAAATATTTCGGATTTCTACAGCCAACGCCATCTAGTCCCAAACTAAGCAGAGCTTTTATTACATGTACTAAACAACTTAAGTGAATATTTACACATGCTTTTATGTAAATACATAAATATTACACATAGAAAACACCCGAACTTCGAAGCAATAATTGTGGATCACACAAACGACGCTCAGCTCTTTGTTTGTAATTTAATCAACTCGGTACTAAAATAAGGTTTATGGTAAGCAATCTTTGAATTTACTTTAACTTCAATAGTGAAAAGAAGCGTAAAAAATATTTAAGGTTCGGATAAAACATTTGAACACATAAAAATCTTTGCAAATAGTTTTAGCTGTGCAAACGATCCAAAATTTCTTAATATTAGAAACTGTATTTATAGATTGTTGATTGTAATTATACTTCAAGATCGAGTAGTGCGATAATTTCATTGAATGACAATAATTATGAATACATTCATTCATTCATTTGGACCAAATGTTTGTAAGATCTGCAAATATTTGTTTCGGAGTTTGGTTGTTTTCTATGTATAATATGTACGTATTTACCGGGTCGGACCAAATATTTGTGTGATCCACAAATATTTGTTTCGGAGTCTGGGTGTATTTTCATGTATAATGTGTACGTATTTACAAAAAAAAATAGTATGTTTATGTATTTATATAAATTTTCTAGTATACATAGTACAAGCTCTACTTAGTTTAGTGCTAGATGACGTGGTGTATCAGATGTATAAAATATTTATTTATTATTCTAAGCATCAAACGGTCATATATATTTACGGCAAACATGCAAAACTAAATATAACTAAGCAATATTACTTGATAGACATAACTTCTGTAACAATCAAAATTATTCCTTCCGCATCTGTATATAGAATTTGTATTACTTCGAGGTACAAAATTATCGAACAAAAAGTTATCGTAATATAAATGAAATACTTGTATAACAAAGGTAGATTTCATCTACTCGATGAAATGAGGTTAAGTATTAATTATAAGGTACAAAAAGCGACAGGTGTGATCGATATCACTTAATAGATGGCGACGTCATACCGATACTATCACAGGTATAACTTACTACCGTGGGAATTAGATCATCACACTAGATACTAGAATATAGATCAAATTTAAATTAGAACATATTATATGTATACATGATATTATACATGTGTGAGAAAGAGATATGTTTATTTAAAGAGGTACTATTTTTTAACTTATGTGTAGAGAATTAGGTTCACATGAGTTGAAACGAATATGATACACTTTAGATATCGTTATTAATGAGTTGCTTTAAAAATATGTTGTATGAAAGTGTACTTATTTATTGTATGTGATGTTTTCAAACCTCCCGAAGGCCTCCAACTAATGATAACAACTGAGACCGACTGCTTAACACGACCTCCGAATCCAGCTTTAAAACATTTCATCATCATTAACAGCCTTCAACCGTCCACTGTTGGACATAGGCCTCTCCTTAGAAAAGAGGTTTTGGGCCTACTATACCACGTTGGCCAGACGGGTATAGGGTTGGTTTCAAGTTTTCCTTCTCTTAAAACATTAACGTAGCCACAACGTGTCTTGCTAGTTAACAACCCGCACTCATCCAGCGTAGGGGCGTATGACCTGAACCCTCTCCTGAGAGAAGACTCTAACCCAGCAGTGAGACCATAATAAGGTATATGATATTCTATTCCATATGTGAAAAAGCAGTCACTTGACCTAATGAGTATATAGAGGAACAATTACGTTTGTATAGACAACTTCCATGTTCCGTACGGAAATACTTGTGTATGAGGAAATGTGTTGCGTTCATATTCACTCAAATGCTTGCGGAATCAAAGGTTGGAACGTATTAATGATAGACCCACGCCTGCTCTTCATGAAGTTGAACGACAGTTGGAAAGTGCCCTTTCTGGATTGCTAAGTTTAAGTAGTTTAATGTTGTTTCAATAAATTGCAAGCGGACCTAAAATTAGTTTCTGTCTGTGTTGCTCTTTACAAATTTATGGACATAAAGTTTTAAAATAAACAATAATACTATGAAAAATGTAGTATTACGCATCCTTCAACGCTGGAAAGTTTATCTACTGGGTTCTAAAACAGACATATTTACGGAAAAGTTACGGAAAGTTTATTTGTACGTTTTATTCCAAACTTCCAGAGCATAACAAATAGTTTGTGTTATTATTTTATTCACAAAGAATTGAATCCGAGAACTTTATTTTTGTAGTTGAGCACACTATCATTACAATTGATGAAAGCAAATTTGTGTAAAAAAAATCGATTACGATAACTCAGCTTCTTTTTAATGTTGAATTTAAAACATCTAACAAACAATGTTTCCACTTGTTCCGTCTACGAACTCTGAACATGCAACAGTGTAGACATCGAATTAATCAAATTAATACTATGAAAATTATGATTGATTAACCATCTGCCTTGCATGCTACACGCCGACTGGCAAAAACCTTCAAGAAAAACACTAACATAGCGTGGAATAATGCGTTCCTAAGCACCCATCCAATCAATTAATAATGGATAAGTGCTATTATATTTCCTCGTTTAATATAGGGTAAAAATGGCAATAAAAAATTAAAACATTAAATTACTACTGTTTTACTGTGCGCTTATTAGAAACAATCACCGAGGGTAAGCAACGACCGCACGGTCGGACCTAGATGGGTGACCGTTTGTGGCATTATATGTAATGAGCGTTTCCGTGATTAAGCACTCGGCCCCGGTTGTTATCATAAGATAGCAGTCGTGAAGCTTAGTTGGAGGCCCTCGGACGGCTTAAAAACATCCCACAGCAAGATTACGTAGCCTCAACGTGTCTTGCCAGTCCCCAACCCGCACTAGGCCGGCGTGGGGAAGCATGGCCTTAACCCTCTCTTGAGAGACTCGAGCCCAGCAGTGGGACGTTACGGGTTGTTGATGATGATGATTCATACTGTGGGTGTTTTATGAGGCGACAGTGGCAGCGAACTATGCAATTCTACAGCATTCCAAAAAGAAATAAAACTTGAAAAATATCCTAAACCAACTAATCTAGCGTGGGAAGGGGAGGCCTATGTCTGGCAATCGACTATTAGAAGCTTTTGATGTTAGAGTTTTACAAGGTTGTTTAAAATACATGTGTTTAAACCTTTTTGATAATATAATTGCCGGAAGATGGGTCAGACTGTATTGAGTCTGACCCGATCATTTAAAATATAAAATCATTAAAGTTATTCGTTACTTTATCAAAGGTCACACGTTCTTAGGAACGAAATATATATTATTATTATGGCAATATTATGGAGTTATCAATGCACGTTGGTTTTTTAAATTTCTATATTTTCATTGGTATTCATCCGTCCTTTTATTGTATTAAACAGTCCTTTCTCCTGAATCAAAGTGTCAAACCATAATTCTGCTGGAATATTAATATATTCTGCTGAATATGGATTAGTACATAATCTAAAGTAAACTCTATAGAAAATAAAAAATACAATCATCTCATCTCATCATCAATGTCTACTAAAAGGTTACCGTTAATTTTACAAGTGTATAAAAATATTTATAAGGTCATGCGGTTTTTACACTCATCAAAATTATATAAATTGTAACTGAGTATTATTTTGATTAATGATCATTCCCGAAATTAAGTTTTTAAACCATAATTATATACTTACAAAACAAGATTTTTCAGTTGTCATCTTAAGGTTACACAGTCAATAGATGTATGTACCATTCATTACAACAGCTTCTAATAACACACTGCTGGATATAAGCCTCTCCTTCTAAATTACATTTTTGACCTACTATACCACACTGTGACGGCCCCGTGATGCAGAATCAAGCATCTTAGTAGGCATAGCATCTACTCTGCCTGATGGCAAGCATGAGTAGAATCCAGGAGTAGGGGCCACCATCCTCATTATGAGTATAGGCAATGCAGCATGGTGACCCATAGTATGGCGGCCTGGTCAGAAAATTCTGCATCATTCTCCCGGCCTCCTGAGGCCGGTTGAATGATGCAGAATTATTAGGCCTCCGGCCTCACACTCACCAACGAAATACGACAGAAATAATACTGTCATTATTGAATGGTCTTCTGTGTGAGGGTAGTACTGGCCCGGTCGAACCGGCCCATTCGTGCTGGAATCAGCCTGGCTCTACTACCAATATGTAGTTATAGGTGTGTATCTGTTAATATAAAATACTAGTTGACCCAGCGAACTTCGTACCGCCCAACTTTAAAATTCCAGAACTTGATCGCAGCGCCACCTACCGGGTCCAATTGCGAATCTAAACCATTCCCAGATCCCCTTGAACACACACAAAAAATTTCATCAAAATCGGTCCAGTCGTTTGAGAGAAGTTCAGTGACATACACACTCACACAAGAATTATATATATAAAGATAAAGATTGCCTATTATACTACTCTCTATATTTTACTACTACTATATTTTACTACTCTCTTAGAAATTCTTATATAAATATCTCGAAATTCCGTGTGCTCATGACCGTTTAATGTGGGTTTCAAACAATGGAGCGTATACTTCTGTATATATCTTTTAAGACATTACTTTTCAATATAAATAAATCTCAACGTTAGTACGTATGAAAGTATATAGTTTATAATTTTGTCTTTCTATTTTGTCCATTTTTTGGAAGGACTGTATCGATTACGATTCAGTTACAACGGATTTCATCCTTAGAGTGACTTTTTTCATGTTCTTGGCAAAATGGGTAATTAAAAGGAAGGAACTCATATGGTTCCTCATTTGCTTCTTGCGGAACCCTAATAAAAAAATTACACGTTGGTGCTATTATGTCAAGTTCTCGTTTCTAACCTTTTAGCCTTCAAAGGTCAAGTAGTGTTAATTTTACTTAAGAGAATACAAATCAATACTAAACAGTGGCTTTAGTAACTTTTAGTTTTAACTATTCATGTGTAACGATAGCAAAAAATTTATATATTTTTTTCATTTATTTTACCACATTAAAAAATAGATCATTCATGTCAGTTGTTTAGTATCCATAATACAAGCTTGATTAGTTTGGACCTAGATGGCCTTATGCGTTACTTATCAAGAACATAATGTTATTTTTCTTTTATTTTCATTACGTATAAAATAAAAATAAAAATAAAAATATAATTATCTCAAATACAATCAATCTATGTTTTAAGTTAGTCGCAATTATTTGATTAAATTTAGTATGAAAGAATAAGTAATGAACACACACATAAACGTTTGAACACACACTAACATTTATTTTATACTCATATTTTTAATGAGACCTACAAACTCAATAACCTCTATTCTATTGTTTTGATAAAGTTCTAATATATGTGTAACATACTTTCAAAAAATTTATGTGCGTAACAATATTTTATTATTGAAATAATTCATAAGTGACGTAATATTAATATGAACAAAGCATATCTACTTACAAAAACAAACCACTATTATTTAATTTCTTCGATCTTGGACATCGTCTAACCCTTTTGCGAGTGTTGACAAAATATTTATCAAAAAGTTCTTCGGGTGATGGCAAAAAAAACTGAAATTCATAAGAAGTAGCCCACAAAAGGATTATATACACATAGTCATTTAGATCCTCGAAACAGTATATGTCCAGAAACACACCCAATAGTACTGAATCCCTGACGATGCCCTTGACGAATTAGATTCACGAGAACGGCTGAAGAATGGCTTGTAAGAGTACCCGATAAATAGACCACACTAGTTTTAGGTTAACATTTAAAGGTCTAAATATTTGTATCAGGGCCACTAGCTAGTACAATGTCTCAATTCGACTCAATTCCACAAAATTCTCCAGTGAAAATCAGACTACCAAAATTTATGACCGCGAAATTATTAAAGTATTTGACCTCAACTAGAGTAGGCTGACATAATAACACTCTTGCCTACAAAAAATATTTATAATTTAAAATTATTTTTTTATGACTCCGGAAGTAAATTAAGTAAAAAAAAGTAATTTCGACACTATTGTTTTATTTTTTTCATAATATATTCTTATGATACACTTTTTTAACTTAATTTGCTAACGATACCTAGTTCACGCTGTGGGTACTGGCGGCCACAAGAAATCTAGGCCACGGTCGTGTGAATTATACATATCAAAAAACCTTATCAATTACGAAATAGCATTATCGTTGTTATGCTGTCTGTACGTGTATCACTTATATAACTTTCACATATATAATTATGTTTTGTTTATGTAAGAAATAATAACGCTATTATATAGCTATTATTTCTTACTATTTTGGAGATGGCAAACATTTATTTTATTATAATAGAATTCTTATGAAATAATTTTTTGATTCGCTTTTTACGCTCTTTTTAATATTAAGGTGATTGTAACACATGTCTACAGGATTTATTATTGTTTTCTTAAATTGTATTAACAAAATGATTAAATTTAAACACACATTTAAATTAAATTGGGGCGTACATATTTTTCATTGTCATATTTTTCATGTCCGTGTGGTGAAGGATTAAGAATACAGAGTGTCACCACCCCTATTCATCCTACGTGGGTGTCGTAAAAGGCGACTAAGGGATAAACTACACAAAACATCATCAATGCAAAAAGAAGGAAAACTTGAAACCAACCCTATACCAACCCGTCTGGCCAGCGTGGATAGTAGGCCAATACCTCCTTTTCAAGGAGAGGGCTATGTCCAGCAGTGGACTGTTAAAGGCTGTTGATGATGATGATATTTTTCATTAGAGTTAGAGAATTCGATGCTTGGAACCACAAACCACTATTTATACCTACTACCTACACACCCTAAACCATCATATAAGTAATACTATAATGAAATTAAAAATAAATTCTCCTGGCCTCCGCTGGCCATGAGAATGATGCAGAAACATCTCACCAAGCCGCCATGGCGTGGACCACCATGCTTTGTTTCTTATTTGTTTCTTAAAAAAAGACAACTCCCGCATTAGGAATATAATTTCCTGTGTCGCGGGGGACTTTACAAACATACATGAAACGGACACAAAGAACACCCAGACTCAGAACAACAAATTGTGATCACACAAAGTGTTGTCCTACGTGGGATTTGAACCCACGACACTTGGCGTAGTAGGAAGCGGCGTGGCAACCGCTTAAGCCACTAGGCCAACCGTGCACTCACAACAATATGCCCAATTGTGGCCCCTACTCCTGGATTCTACTCATGCTTTCCATGAGGCTGGGTAGAGTAACTTTGGGAGGCTTAAATATTTGAAATAAGCAGCTTATACATTTTTCCTTTCATATATAACTCTAAACAGAACGTGTGGTAATAAATACAATAGCTATAATTTTTTCTTCTTCTTCTCCTTCCTAGCCTTATTTCCCAATATTATTTGGGGTCGGCTACAAGTTCAACCGGTTTTACTTGAATATCAGTTTTTCACGGAGCGACTGGCATCGGACCTCCGCAACCCTAAGGGAGAACTGAAATTCGAGGGTTGAACTAGTTGTTAGTAAATTTAACGGCACTGATTTCCCAATAACGATTGCCATAGATGTTCATGACAACCGGGACCGACGGCTTTACGTGCTCTCCGAGGCACGGGCATGAATCACTGCCAGACTTCCAAATTCCGGAATATCCTAAAAAAACACTTTTTGGCCCGACCCGGGATTTGCACCCGAGACCTCTTGATTAGCATTTGCGTACGCTATCCACTAGACCAAGTTACAGTTACAATAGGTATAATGTTATAGAAAAAATATACCAAAAATACAATAATAATGACAGAAATGTTTACGTAAATAAAGATATACAGCACATAAAAAATGTCCTATCGGGTTGATAAATAAATAAAAATTATACAAGCCGTTGAATAAATAATGTTCATGACTTTATTTATCAGAGTACATAAATTCACTTAAGTAATATCGTAGCTAAATGTGTTGTTCTTCCAAGGTCGTTTATATTTTCTCATAAAATATATGTCTTCCATTTATACTCGGAGCTTTCCTTGAAAGCAATTATACTTTAATATAAACACTACTTTGACGGAACACCGTGAAGTTTCCACCGGTTTTATTCCTTCACCGTTGCGTGTTTTCGTTTGGTTAATATCAGGGTGTTCATATGATAAAATGAATCAATATTCATACCCTAATCTTCGTTCATGACTTGAATATTTGGCACTCCCCTGTACCAGTTGTAGAACAATTTCTGCCAATTTGTAGAACATATATAGGTATCGTTGGGCAGCAGCGCACTTATGACTTTGAACTTGACAAAGTGACTCTACTCTGACTGATAGAAAGCAGGAGTAGAATCCAAGAGAAGATGGCACCATACACATTGCGAAGGCAGATAAAGCGACATTGTGAAGTTTATAAATTTTAGAGTACACATATTGAATCCCTACTAAAATTATAAATGCGAAAGTAACTGTGTCTGTCTGTCTGTCTGTTACGTTTTCACGCCTAAATCGCTGAACCGATTTTAATGAATTTTGGTATAGAGCTAGACGGAACCTTGTAAAAGGACATAGGCTACTTTTTACCGCGATAACTGATATACACGCGGGTGGAGCCGCGGGCAAAAGCTAGTATGAAATAGATTTAATTTTTTAAGATTCTAAAATGACTAATCGATCGGTTTTATTTCTTCCTTCTTCCTTCCCAACTTGCTTGTAAATAAAAACAAACAGTTTTGACATTTTGAAGGTCAACTTATCTAGTCCGAACAATTCTACCTCGTATGTATTTCTATTTGCCCGCAACGGAAACCGACTCGCTAGCTGGTTACAAATCGAGGCTAACAAGAAGATCGGACGTTCACTCATGGTTCCTTTCACAATCATGCCCCGCAAAGCCTTCGTGAGATATGAATTTATAAACGCTGTATGTCTAGACTTGATGAGTGAGTCAGATTATTTATACTAGCTCCCTTAAGGTGTAGACTTAGATATATTAGTAACAATTTTATATAAATACCTTCAAAATTATCGCACATGGCAGTTTGATCCTAAAATTATGCATGACTTGTGATATCGTAACCAAACTGCTGAAAATCATTCATAAATACTTGTATATACTATATAATAAATACTAAACTATATATTAAAGATAATTATTAAAGCCAGAGACACGATCTTAATCACGTATATTATATATATTTGTGCACTTTTAGATAAGTAAAAGAAAAAGTGGACTACGTCAGCATAGTATTTAAAATTACCCATATATATAGAAGAATCAATGGTTCACAAGGTTGTCTTAGTTATTTTCATTATATTTTGTATTTTATACATATAGTAACAAAAGTCGTAAACGAGATATTTTCCAACCTGAGATAAATTGTGTAACTAAATTAAACTGAAATGTGATCCAAGTCAATTTCAAATGCTGCTTTGATATAACTCAAAATAATTTATCTATTTAAGTCATAATTTTTTTAAATCAACTATAATCAGAATAGTTGCTATACACTTAATATAGCAAGGCCATAAGCCATTCAACTTGATACATATTTTTTAGGAAGCATTAAAATTTCCAAAAATCAAGTCCAACGTATTTAGTAAATAATAATATCTTACTTAACTTCTGATAATATTGTTATCTAACCGACTACAATAGTTACTATTAATCATTTTAACATAAATAATTATTCAACAGTCCTTGATACATTTAGAGAGGAACCATTCGAAAATTCCTTTATGGCCACAATGCAAACCTTGCTATAATAACATTAGATTATTATAGCATCTTTGTTAACGTTCTTGATGTTTTCAAGAAAAAAGATAATGATTACTACTCATCAACAGCCTTTAACAGTCCACTGCTGGAAATAAGCCTCTTCTTAGAAAGGAGGTTTAGGCCTACTATACCACGCTGGCCAGACGGGTTGGTATAGGATTCGGATCGATTCAAACCGAGACGGTGCCCGCATCAGGAGCGGGCAGGCGCTGGAGAAGTTCAGAAGGAGATCTCACCCAGGACTTCTCCTCCTCCTAAACGGAGAAGCGCGGAGAGGGCACACTGTGTGGTTTTTAGTCGGTTCAAGTCCGACACACCACCCCGCCGTAACCCCCGGTGGGGTGACGGTCCATGATGATTTTCCACACATTAAAAAAAAAAAAAAAAGGATTCGGATCGATTACTACTACATTGATGGAAATCAGATTTACATGGAATTAAAAGTTGACCGCCTTGTTGGTCTAGTAGTAAACGTATGCGACTGCTGATCAAGACGTCTGTGGTTCGATTCCCGTGTCGGCCTAAATGTTTTTGTATTCCACAAATATTTCGTTCGGAGTCTGGGTGTATGTTTATGTATTTAAATCAGTTGTCTAGTACCTACCCATAATACAAACTCTGCTTAGTTTGGGACTAGATGACGTTATGTATCAGATGTCTGAAATATTTATTTATTGATATTTTGTTTCAAGATTGTTGTATCTCATCAGGAGTTTCAATCAGTTACAACAAATTTCTAAACTCCTGAATCTCCAATTATACCTTGAAGTAACAATGTGTTTTTTGTTACAGAACTGCGTGAAGCATTTGAAGCAGAGGCTCAGGAAGTAAAGAAACCCCGTCTCTTGCTAACTGCTGCTGTTCCTGTAGGACCTGATAACATTAGAGGAGGATACGATGTTCCTGCTGTTGCTAGGTATATCTTCATAATTGTTATTAACAACCACTCTTGTGGCCATACCATACATTACTTGGTAAGAAAAGCATCTTCGTATCCGTATGACTCCTTATGTGGAAACTAAAATAACATCATGCAGTTAATAACCAAACTATAAATATTTACTAAATTTACAATGCTTAAAAACCTTACAATCAATAAGTGTAATGAATCGCTAAAGTAGCATTGTACTTTTCATCGGTTGAAATCAATTCAATTTGAATAAGACTAGAAATTTAGTAACGGTTGCTTTATGTTACAATTTATTAAGTTCAAGGACTTATTAAGAAATACTCCTAAATTTCTCTTACCAGAATATATAAAGTTCTATTTAATCAACGATATAGTAAACTTCAAATATTCGGGGGTAAAGGTTTAGGTAAGCTTAGCCCACTATGTTCAGGCTCCGTAGATAATAATTTGCCTAAATAATTCCCCCATATTGTCGACTTCCTGAGTCCATTTGTATTTAAATTCCGACCCAAATTATTTATACTGAGTAGAAATAACATTGTCGCATGACTGTTACGAAAATTTCTCTTATTAATATTTTTTTCCTACATTGTTTAACTCCACGCATTTTCCCACATTCAAATACATTGTACCGATTGCAAACTTAGCAGAAATACTGAATGAGAAATTTTTAATCAATCTTCAATCTTATGGCTTTGGAGGAAGTATTTCATGTTACATTCTCGTGTGATAATATCGTTGCCGAACTGAGTGCGTAAATTTATATGTCAACGGTCTTGACGTGTCTATCAGAAACGTTCAAATTTTCTTTGTTGTAAATGCGATGTCACTTTCAAAGGTTTTTACATTATGATGTTGTTGATAAAGAGTTTGTATGCTTGCTTCTCTGAAATATAATTTGATTTACTCGTTATTTATAACTTTGTAATCAAGTCATTTTATCTGAAGGGGTATTTGATATTAAACGCCTACATTATTACTTTTAGTCCCATTTGATTCCCGGTGAATCGAAACAATGATCATCTTTATTATTGTCCAAAAATTTCGAATATTTGGAATCATAAGTCTTTGAATAAGTATCAATAACATAATTAATAGCTGAATTTAAAAAGTATTTCAATTCAGACATACAATGATTTCTAATGAAATCTCAATTATCATAGATTAACATGAATATTGTAGGTACTGTAACCCCATAGATAGTATCAAATCAGATAGTATTGGTTAGTATCAGAAGCTGAATAACTGCGTTCATGCTTACGATATTTTAACTTATTCAGAAAGTTAAACATGCGTAGGTTTTGCAGAAACTATTGCAAAAGTTTTCTTTAAAGCTAGATTAACTATATTTGTGCAATAATCTTTATGTAAACTTTTAGAACATAAAGACTTTACCATACTAGAGTTAAAAATATACAAAATCTTTGCACTTAAGTAGGTCTCCTCCTACTTCGTGTTGAAAATTGAATTCTAATAATTCTTTCTTCTTCCATTAGCTACTTGGACTTCATCAATGTTATGGCATACGATTTCCACGGTAAATGGGAGAAGGAAACTGGACACAACGCCCCCCTGTACGCCCCCTCGTCAGATTCTGAATGGAGGAAACAGTTGTCTGTAGATCATGCGGCGCATTTATGGGTCAAACTTGGTGCTCCTAAAGAGAAACTTATCATTGGTAAGTTTGTATGTTCTATTAAAATTATACGTGTATATTTATTTCATGTTACGTGGTATTTAAAAGAAATCAATTAATTTTTCACAATAACGACCCGTAACATCCCACTACTGGTCTCGGGTTCCTCTCAGAAGAGGGTTAAGGCCATACGTCCCCACGTTGACAGAGTGCGGGTTTTTTAAAATTCTTATTAGAAAAAATAAATTTTAAATTAACTGATCAAACTAACACGAATGAAACAAACATTACTTAATTAATATTAAAAAAAACAGCATTTTTAAAACTTAATAAAATATCGGATATGCAAAAAAAATTACCTCTTTTGAAAATAAACATTTGTACTACACACAATATTTCCAAAATTTGACTACATCTTTTATTAAAACCTGTATAACACAAGTATTTGGTAAGGAATCTACCGACATAGAGGCGTCACAGTTGTTGAACATTTCCAAGACCTAAATTTTACCTCTTTACTAAGTTCGTGTTATGTTTACAGGAATGCCAACATATGGAAGATCATTCACCTTATCCAACCCCAATAACTACAAAGTAAATTCTCCCGCCAGCGGGGGTGGCAAAGCCGGCGAGTACACAAAGGAAGGCGGTTTCCTTGCCTATTACGAGGTTATTATAATTAAAAAATATAACGCTAAGCATGAACATAAATTATTTAGGCATGTATATGAGTTTACCACCGTGTAAGAGAACTATTTTAGAAATTTTAGCGGCATTTCTTTTGACGAGAAATGGTTATATTATATTTTACCCGTAGCGTTAACTTTACCAATGTTTTATTTTAATAAAGAACCGACTTCTAAGAAAAACTATTACGTGTATCCAAATCGCGATAAGGTATATTATGATAATTATATGATATTTGAGGAGTTCCCTCGATTTCTCTAGGATCCTAATATCAGATTCTGGTGTCTTTGTCATGGGACCACATAGGAGGTACCAACTTTTTAGTAAAAAAAGTATTTTCTAAATCGGTCTACTCAATCGAAAGTTCTGATGTAAACAACATAAAAAAGCAGCAATCGTCGAATTGATCACCTCCTCCTTTTTTGAAGTCGGTTAAAAAAACAAAATTTCTCTCACGCACACACACAGAACCGAACATTTATAATTTCATTCAGAAGCCGCAATAATAATGTCTGAATCGATTTGCAAGCTCGATAATTTAATTAAATGAATGATGATGACGAATGATGATGAAGAGAAAGCAAAAGAGTTGAAACTTATAAAATAAATTTGATGAAGATTGAGTTTTTTTTTTAAAGACAACTCTCGCATTAGGAATATAAATTCTGTGTCCTGGGGGACTTTACAAACAGATGAAACGGACACAAATAGCACGCAGACTCAGAACAGCAATTTGTGAATCACACAAAGTGTTGTCCTATGTGGGATTAGAACACACTACATTGGCGCAGTAGAATGCGGCGTGACGACCACTTAAACCATAATGCCAACCGCGTAGTCAGTTGAGTCGATTAAAGATGATGTTATTTGATGATAATAAATTTGATCCTCCTTTAATTGATAATAATTTTAATACTATGATTTAGGTTTGCGAGTTGCTGCGTAACGGAGGAACATATGTTTGGGATGATGAAATGAAGGTACCATACTGCATTAGTGGTGATCAATGGATCGGATTCGATGATGAAAGATCTATCAGGAACAAGATGAGGTAATTTTAGTCAATAATATTATTTCCTTCCTAAACATTGGCCTTGTCGTTTATCGAAATATAGTCGCAACAATAATCTGTGGAATTTTGTCTTATGAAAGTAAGACAAGGTTTTTTTCGTTGAGATTTTTATCAGATTTAGCTATTTTATGGTCGAACGTTTTCGGCTTGATATGTTCAGTTTTATTAAGGCTAGGAGAATAGTCGATGACGAGTTATATTTAGATTTTCTTTCTTGTGAGATCCTTAAGCATTAAATCAAACTGTTTTAATATGCACGAGTATTTTTTTTAAATGGTTTGGGTCTATTAAAAGTTAACTAGTGCTAATATTTATAACTCAACTAGCGGCCCGCCCCGGCCTTGAACTTAGGGTAGATATAAGTATTAAAAAATATTTTTAACTTGACAAATTATATACTAAAACCTCCTCAAAAATCAATTTATCAGTTGTTATTAACAACATGAAAATCGGTGTATTAGTTTTTAAATTTATCATGAACAGACGTTCAGACAGATGCAGCAGAGGACTTTGTTTTATATGTAATGAAGTTTTGACTAGTAACTTAAATTAAAAATATATGGGTGCTATAGTAAATTTATTTAGTCAAACACTATTCGTAATACGAATCTTATTGTAATAAACATATGTGACATAATTTCTAATTGAATTATTGGCAGATGGATCAAGGATAACGGTTTCGGAGGCGCCATGGTCTGGACAGTTGACATGGATGACTTTACTGGCAGTGTATGTGGTGGTGATGTCAAATATCCTCTTATTGGTGCTATGAGGTAAGCATATTACGATAAACCTGTTAAAATTTATAATTTTAATTAAACTAAGATGAATATTTAGTCGAATTACGATAAAGTATGAAATGCACTTTTGTTTTTTCTTTTATATCATAAAAAGGACAACAAAAATTCTAGGTCGCTAGGTGTCGACTTCACAAATATTTATAAAATGAAGACAAAAAATAAACACACACAGAATAATTATTTGTGAATCACATAAATTATTGTGCCGTATGGCGATAATAGTCTCAAACTAAGCAGAGTTTGTAATATGGGTACTAGACAACTGATATGAATACATAAACATACTTTTTTTTGTAAATACACACATATTGTAATATAGAAAACACCCTAACTCCAAAACAAATATTTTCGGATCAAACAAACGTTTGGTTCCACTCGGGAATCGAACCCGAGACCCCATGCACAGCAGTGTCATACGATACCACTGCGCCATCGAGGCAGTCATATGCTTAAACAACTAGAACGGTAGAAAGCGGCGAAATGGCCACTTAAACCACCATTTGTGTAGTAAAGTCATCTTAATAATTTAATCTTCAGAGAGGAACTCCGAGGTATTTCCCGAGGCAAGGACGCTAAAGACGTCAACTGGTCATCAGTCGCCTCTACCGCAATAATTGAAGTACCTGAGAAACCTGAACCCATCAAGATTAGTCTCAGCGATGTGATCAGCAGAATCAAGAAGCCTGTGAAGACAGTAATCGTCAAGAACAACAATAACGAAGATGAAAAGAACAGTAAGTTCTTCTTTAAAAGTTTATTTAAATAGACATGGAGTTTCACTTTATATTGTTTAACTACTAGTTACTAGTTTAGTAGGTAGTAGAGCAACGCTGATTTCAGCACGAATGGGTCTGCTCGACCAGGGCACTACTACCCACACAGAAGACCATCCTAATAATGACAGTATTCTTGCCGTCGAATTTTGTTAGTAGGTGTTCATTCTTCCGGCCTCCGGAAACAGAATTATCTGACGAGTACGCCATGGTATGGGTCCCCATGCTGCATTGCCTACCCTCACAGTGTTGCTCATACCCATTATTTCTGGATTCTACTCATGCATTCTATCAGGCAAAGTTGAGGCACTTTGGTAGGCTTAAATGTGAAAAAAATAAAAAAGCCCAAAATCTTTAATGCTTAGCAAAAATAAAAGATATGGCGGAATAGTTTGTTTCATTAAACAATAAAATTATCAAGTTTTTAAATCAGTCACACATTAAAAGACACTTTCAAAACCGAACTTGTGAAGAGCAATTATTGAATTATATTTTAACAAAGAAAGTTTTGTTGAAAACCATAAAAATCATTTACCAAATATTAATTAGAAACTTCTCTATCATTGTCATCAGTCACCCACGCGTTAATTTTTCGAAACAATAGCTTCGTCATTCTCTAATACCAAAAGTTGTTTAATAACATACTTAAACACTTTCACATAATATTGATAATTGACGCCGTTTACAGAACCTATAATGGCTATCTATAATTTTAGTTCAAACAGTTTAACTTTCTAAAATTCCACACTGCTGTCACTAGTAAAAGTGTCTGATTGATATTACGTAACTTTAATGATGACAACTAGTGCTAATTAATAACCGTAAACTGACAACGAACATAATAATATAATAAGTTGGTATAAATAGTACATTGCATAATCATGTTTCTAAAACTGTAGACTCATTTTAGTACAGTACACATTTTTGGCAAGTGGATCCACAAAAAAAAATCCCTATATCTCACTACATATTATAAAATATAGTTCTGTCAGTAGCTAGAGCCCAAAAGGGATTGACCACAAATAAACGTCAAATCAACTTTATAAAGGAAGGTTCAACTGTCAGCTCTAAAAGCAAGCATTTCTCAATCCTGGGTACTGCACCTGATTGGACTATTTTAATGTATACGTATGAAAAGCACTATAAAATCCCAGAGGATGTTGGTGTTTCCACATCCAGACCTGACATATTTCTCTTTTCTAGACACATTAAACATATAATACTAGTAGAGCTTACTGTACCGTGGGAAACCAACATTCCTAAAGACCACGCAATAAAATTAAATAAATACTACGATCTAACAAATGACCTAAACAAAAATGGCTATATCGTTAATTTATACGCAGTAGAAGTAGGAGCGAGAGGTATATCAGCAAAATCTCTCTATAACCTTCTGAAAGACCTTGGCCTGTCGAGAACTGCAGTAAGTTCTATTTTAGAACGGGTATCTAAGGCTGCACTAATAGGTTCCTACCAAATTTGGCTAGGCAGGCAACTTGAGCAGTGAAGGTGAGCGTTGCTGCGCACCTCAAAGGGGGCCTCCTTAAACCTACGCCTAGGTCGCAAGTCCTGGGAACTGCTCTGGGTGGCCCCCGCACGGTGAATCCATGGAATGCTAAGAAGTTCGTCTCTCCGTGTCTGTCTATCCGACTGCTCGCGAGAAACTCCAACCCACTGCACTGATTTTAAAGTAATAGTTGTAAATCTAGTAAAGGAAAATGACAAATAACTACAACGCTTCGTTTGAATCTATAAACGTCGTTTTCTTTCTTTCGTCAAACTTAAATAGCAAAAGTATTAAAAGTAACTATCTCAACCATCAAACGTTTTGGACGAGAATACATCTGTAATCTTAACACTTAAACCCAGGGATTATCTCCAAAAACTTTAAAACATGTAAAGTTACAATTTCGTTTAACCCAACTCCGGTAGGCATGTTAAAAGCAAAGCTTCGTTGTGAACATGTTTGGGAAATTCCATTTTCCAAACACGCGCTAAAATAAACATGATTTGAAACAAATGGAAGATACTTTAAGTCTTTAACGCTTTCCTTGGCATATTGTAATATGTATCGACGTTGTGATGTTGAAATTTTGTGTATAATATTCTGTGAACTGTACTAGAAATAATAGACTTTGAACAGAATACCTATTAACTTAGTCGAAGCCTACTAAAATGAAATTAACTATTTAATATGAAAATAAGATTAAGTAATTAAATAATAGTGATGAAATGTTAATCACAACTAACATTATAATTACGAAAGTAACTCTATCCGTCGGTTTATGCGTGAAAATACACCGAAAAGAACCGTCAAAATACACCGAAAAGAACCGTCAAAATACACCGAAAAGAACCGATTTTGATGATTTTGGTATAGAGAAACAGAGTATCTTGGGAATGGTCATAGGCTACTTTTTACCGATAATCGACATCTGGCTGGCGACTGGCGGAGCGGCGGGCAAAAGCTTCTTCTATATAATGACTATTTTAAAAGAGATTTAGGCTACACAATGAAATTAGATCAGTAAAATCAAGTCTCATAAAATAAACAGGATTAAAAATATTACAACCTAAGCAAAAAAAAATTTTGCCACAAGTAAACATAGTCAAATCTCATAGCAGATGGAAGAAAAACAAAAGAAACTGTATTTGACAGTAAAAGCTCAACTTCTAACAGAGTACCACAAGGGTCACTTTCAGGCCCTCTGTTGTTGCCAAGAATGGATTAGGGACGTCGACAATTCGTGACATAGTTGCTAAAAGTTTGAAACATCGAGTACTTTTGCCTTCAAGTAGTATAAACAGCCAGTGTTACAAGACCTTTGACAATGAGTATGCGTATATTTCAGTCCAATATTTTTGGAAGTGGAAAGGATCTATTTTAACTGGTGTTGAAGAAGAAATGGTGTTTGTGATTTAATGCTGTCGAGTTTATGATACTACCGACATCTTAACAAGTAGGTACAAGTTTTACGGCCTTTTGAGGTTTGTAATAAATAACATATTTTCAATATTAAGAACAATGATACAGTTATTTTGCACTCTTTCATGGAACTTTACATACAACTTTATTTAGGATAAGAATTTATTTTAAACGAACATTTAAGTGAAACAGTGACAGTTATGTAATTTATTTTTAATTTGTCAACATTTTAATTCTTTGCGGATCATAAGACACGACACTTCTCTATAAATTTCAATTTCATTGGATTAGGTTTAAAGAAAACTTTGCGTATTTCTTAGTATACGTTATTGATTTTCGTTTGTAAAAAGTATTGTATAAATGATAATTAACAATCTGTGACATTTCTAGTTGATCTTTTGTTAGCTTAAAGCTAACTAACTAACATAAATAAGTTAAAGAAAGAGATATTTTATATTTCCAGACAGTATATTAAATAATGTAAACGATTCTTGACTTGCAATCAATACTATAATGTTGTATTAATTCAAGAAACTTAAAACTCGTTAAAAATAAATAAAAATATACATAAATTCTTCAAAGAAAAAGTACGTACTTTTGTTAGTACCCATTTTTACGAAAATTTTATAAACGAATGAGGTGTAAACCGAAATACATCATCATCATCAGCCCATCGCGTTCCACTGCTGGACATAGGCCTCTCCTATTGCACATAACAAATAACAATCGAAACTCACTCACATGCTTACTTCTCATTAATTTGTTCTGCTGCGTTCCGTTGTGCCAATTTTAACATTCATACTTAATCTTTATTTTGTTTACATAAATTTATCCCACATATATTTAATACAAAAACATATAGGTATTCACTTACACAATATGTATAAGTGAATACCTAGCATGTTTAATAAATCTGAGTCCCCGAGCAAAAGAGCAAAAAGTAGAAATTTAATATCAAATCACTTTTCGTACTTGATGGATGAGAAATTTAATAAAATTCTAACGTATTTAGATTACAAAGTGATAGTACAAATAATTGAGAAATGATTGGAGACAAATTGGTTTTGATTATGATAAACGAGATCAAATTTGATTAAAAGTGCTCATTTTTTGTCAAGTTTGTAATGTAAATAATTCTCGACAATCTAATTGCTGGCAAAAACATTAAAAGTAGGTATAGAAAGAACAAAATAAAATTAGAAAGTCGTTTCAAATATTTTATTTGATTTATAATACAGGATTGATTAAATTTTCGCAAAATAAATTATCGTCAATCATATCATTGACATTAGCTTCTATTTAGAAAGAAGGTAAAGTGACTCTACTTTGTCTGATGGCATGAGTAGAATCCAGGAGTAGGGGTCACCATTCGCAGTGTGAGGGTAAGCAATGCAGCATGGTGAACTATACCATGGCTGCCTGGTCGGATGTTTCTGCATCATTTTCTCGGCCTCTGTAAGCAGTTCTGTAGGTTATCCTACGCAGTTTGCTCACCTAGTCAACTCTTACGATATTCATCGTACGAATAGTTACACATCGTATTCTTAATCCACCATCATCATCTGAGTTTTTAGATACTTAAACAATTTAACATCAATGTTTTTGTCCACAGAACGTGAACCTCAGATCCTCTGTTACTTGACATCATGGTCTGCAAAGAGGCCTTCAGCTGGTCGCTTTATGCCCGATAACATTGATGCTAATCTTTGCACTCACATCATCTATGCGTTTGCTACTCTCAAGGAACACAAGCTAGCTGAAAACGATGAGAAAGATGGTGAAATGTACGACAAAGTTGTGGCTTTAAGAGAGAAGAACCCTAAGCTTAAGGTACGTAAATTTTAGATGAAAAGAGCCTTAATACTTGGATAAGTTTATATAAGCATTGAAAAAAGCTTGATTGAAATCATTTATATAAGTATTGATTTGATAGCATGGCTTTACAGAACTGCATGATGAGTTTTTCTTCTAAATAAAGAAATTTCATGTGAATAATATTTTTAATAGATTCTCCTCGCTATTGGCGGTTGGGCGTTCGGCTCCACTCCTTTCAAAGAGCTTACAACCAACGTGTTCCGTATGAATCAGTTTGTTTACGAAGCTATTGAGTTCCTTAGAGATTATCAATTCAACGGTCTTGATGTAGATTGGGAATATCCTAGGTGAGTTTAATATTTATTTTATCATATTTTATACAATTTGATATATTACATACTATTTATAAATACGGGTGTATTAAAGGTACTTCAAAACAAAGAAAAAGATAAGATTTTATTTCATAATCATTTTCTTCGTTTTATATACATACATATTAGTCACATTTCTAAATATACATATTAAGAAATACATTAAAAAATTAAATAAAATACTAGACCATCGACTTCGGGTACAGGGCCCAAGAAACCGGTGATTAGGGCTCCAAAAATAGGAACCTCTTCACTATACGTGTCCTGTCAAAGAGGACTGTCTTCTGCATGAGACCCTTTTTTAATATTAATTATTATAATATCTAGTAACTGACCCCTAATATTCTTGGGACTAATAAAGGCTAGAAAGATGATGTTTTTTTGTATATTCAATCAAATATTTTTGACAACACCATTATCATCATAAATAGTATAGTATATTCTGTATAAGATATATTTCCTATATTATTTTTGTCTAGTTTGCTAAAATATTGTATCTATGTTGCAGAGGAGCTGATGACCGTGGAGCTTACGTAAATCTTCTGAAAGAACTACGCCTTGCCTTTGAAGGTGAAGCAAAGACATCTGGACAACCTAGACTTCTTCTATCTGCTGCTGTTCCTGCTTCCTTTGAAGCTATCGCTGCTGGTTACGATGTACCTGAAATCTCAAAATATTTGGTGAGATATTTTATTGTTTTGAGTAATTAATCATCGTCAACAACGTCCCACTACCTGGCTCGAGTCTCTTCTCAGTAGAGGGTTAAGGCCATAAATCCCCACGCTGGCCGAGTGCGGGTAATCGGGGTCTTAGGGCGGCTTAAAAACATCTAACGGTAAAAATGTTATAACCTAAGCCCTAAGACTTCAAAGACCTCCTAAGACCTCCAAATAAGCTTTACGACTGTGTTATCGTATAATAAGAACCAGGACCGACTGCTTAACGTGAGACGGAAACGCTCATAGCATATCATGCCACAAACGATCACCCATCTAGGAACAGACTGTGTCGTCCTTACTTACCCTCCGTTATTACAAGCATAGCAAGCATAATATAGTAGTTCAAAGTGTTACTAGTACTCTGCCTATAAACGTGCCCTATCCGTTCTTTACTTTCATCCAATGGTTGTCTGTAAGAGATCGCCTTAGTGCAATAAGGCAACCACTTGTACCGACCTAGCATTAAATTTCGGAATAAAATCACACAGAAGACCATCCTAATAATGACAGCATTTTTGCTGTCGTATTTCGTTGGTGCATGTGAGACCGGAAGCTTAATCACTAAACCAGGCCACCATGGTAGGTGTCACCATGCTGCATTGTTTACTCCCACAATGGTGACCCCTACTTCTGGATTCTACTCATGCTTTCCATCAGGCAGAGTAGAATCACTTTGGTAGACCTTAATATATATAAAGAAATATTATTACAAAGTTAATGTTGTTCATTGTTAATTTTCAGGATTACATCAACGTGATGACGTACGATTTCCATGGACAATGGGAGCGTCAGGTGGGACACAACAGCCCTCTCTTCCCATTGGAAAGTGCTACTAGCTATCAGAAAAAACTCACTGTGGTAAGTATTCCAAATCTTGTTTGCCTCCTATGCCACAGTAAAAAAAAATTGGCAAAACGATCATATATAAATATACATGATGCTAACTACTAAATCTTTTCTATAAAAACCTTTACTTAAACAGTCTTATTAATTCAACCAAATAACTACATAGAATTAGCCTCACTAGTTTTCCTTTGTGAGAAGTTTTTTTGTTCTCTAAGTGGTAAGTAAATCTCTGAACTATACCGTTCAGTCTCTCTAACGACCATTAAAGATAAGAGGCTAGAAACGCACACGTTGTACTTGAGATAAAAACCAGTTTCTATTGCATTTTCACGGTTCTCTTACAAGAACTAACATGAAAGACTTAACGAGGCACTAGTACTTTTCAAAAGTAAATAAATAAAAACTGATTTAATAATGTAGGTATAATTAAGTTTTCGGATTTCAACGTAACATAAGTTGAGATAACATAGACGACGAAATTGAAATTTGGCATTCTTAAATTGAAGTGCGTTAGTCCTGTAATGTACAAACTAAACCAACATTAAATTGAACTAAAAAGAGAATAATATTACCAACGCATTACCTTATTGGCGTGTTGGTGTAGTGATTCACAAATATCGGACATTTTTCGGTCATTTTTCGGACATTTTTACACACAACGCCATCTAGTCCCCTAACTAAGCAGGGCTTGTATTATGGATAACTAGAAATCTGATATAAATACATAAACATACTTTTTTTGTAAATACATACATATTATACATAGAAAGCACCCAAACTCGGAAACAATTATTTGCGGATCACACAAACATTTGGTCCGACCCGGGAATCGAACCCGAGACCTCTGGATCAGCAGTCGCATACGCTAACCACTGACCAACGAAGCAGTAAATCTGCCTTTTAAAAACTACTTTAATACTATCTCTGGCTGGTTTAGCTTAAGACCGTGTTTTATATTTATTTATTAAAACTTTTTTCAAAGTTTTGATTTAAATACCTCAAACAATTAAATAAAATTTTTTAAGTGTGTTAAAAGGAGTATCAAAGTTCCTGACTAATATGAGCTTTTATCATTACCTTCAGGATTACTCAGCACGCGAATGGGTTCGTCAAGGTGCTCCTAAAGAAAAGCTGATGATTGGTATGCCAACTTACGGAAGATCTTTCACACTGATAAACAACACGCAATTTGATATTGGTGCTCCGGCTTCTGCTGGCGGTAAGTATATAAAATAGAAAGTATTATAAATTCACTATATTTAGGTATGGGCATTATTTATTTATTTATTTCTTTATGTACTTTGTACAATGGCGGTCTTAATGCCCAAGGCATTCTCTACCTGTCAACCTTAGGGTGGTGAAGAAATCTTGTAGGGAAGTGCACAGATAACTAGTGAGAAATACTACACATACCTAGACATATACATACATACATACATACAAAGATACACATACATACATACAAATATACACATACATACATACAAAGATACACATACATATATACATGCACTTAAATTAAAATATATAATATTCGCACACTATGACAACGTGATATTGTGTTCCATCTATCGATTTAAACAATCTGACATTTCGTTGAGAAGGAGATCATGTATCTTCTTTTAACAATAGTATATTTATTATTAGTCAATATGTGGACTAGTAGTTGTAAGACTTCCCAAAAGTATCACGAAATAAAATGTATAATGCACTCAGATCGGAAGACAACATCAATGCAAAGAGAAGGAAAACTTGAAACCAACCCTATACCAACCCGTCTGGCCAGCGTGGTATAGTAAGGCCAAAACCTCCTGTCTAAGGAGAGGCCTATGTCCAGCAGTGAACTGTTCAAGGCTGTTGATGATGATGATCGGAAACATAATTTGATTAATATTTTATCCTTATAAATACATGTTGGTATATCTTATTAGTGCGATTCAGAAAAATAAATCAACACCATCTATCGGCAAGTGGTAGTAATAAGTTTTATAAAACATATTACAAACAACTTACTTTTAGACAGTACTTCCCAGTGATTTTCTGATCCTGACTTCTCTAGCCACTATTTACACTCCCCAGAGCATCTAAAAAAATAGATGTCTTTCTTTATTTATTATGTTTCTCAACTTTCTTAGTCAATTCATAGTCAATTTCACTGTTTCGCGTTAATTTAGTTATTATTTTTAAAAGGTAGTAGAGCCACGCTGATTTCAACACTAATAGGCCGGGGCAGTACTACCCTCACACAGAAGACCATCCTAATAATGACAGCATTCTTGCTGTCGTATTTCGTTGTTGAGTGTGAGACCGGAGATTCAATCATTCTGAATCATTCTCCCGGCCTCCGGAAGCATACAGAAACATCTGACCAGGTCACCATCATGCTGCATTGCCTACCCTCTCAATGTCATCATTGTGAGGGTAAGCAATTCAGAAATCAGCAGTGACCCCTAATCCTGGATTTTATAAGTGCTTTCCATCAGGCAGAGTAGAGTCACTTTGGTAGGCTTAAATAAAAAGAAACAGTGTTATTTGCAAATTTACAGGTGTCAATGTATATGTGGTAATTAAAAATAAATATCTTATTCAGGTACTGCTAGTCGCTACACCAACGAAGCTGGTTTTATGTCATACTACGAAATTTGTGAATTCCTCCGTGAAGATAACACTACTCTTGTATGGGATAATGAACAGATGGTGCCTTTCGCGTACAGGGAAGATCAATGGGTCGGATTCGATGATGAGAGGTCACTGAAGACTAAGGTAAGGTTTCATACTAATACGTAGCCATCTGCTGTCAACTAACTGCATACGTATAACAATAACTCAATTCATTGTACACATACATAAAGTAGTTTATTTACGAGTCCCTACTAGTATTATATGTCTGAAATATATATATATTATAAATGCGAAAGCAACTCTGTCTGTCTGTTACGTTTTCACGCCTAAACCGATTTTCGTATAGAGACAGATGGAACCTTGGGAAAGGACATAGGCATAGAACGACATACATGTGGGCGGAGCCGCGGGTTAAGCTACTATACTATAAATACGATTTGATTAGATTGCTGAGATGTAAGAAGCAACTGAGGGAGGGAATTATCTTTGACAACATCTCTGAAATGTTAACACAAACCTAACTGACCAATGTGGTACAAGAACCCAAAATATCCGTTTTGAGGACAGGCATATATGCAGCTGTAAACTAATAAGCTCATATGTAAAGTTGCTGACAATCAAAAATAAACTTAGTCGTTAGACAACCCATTCTGACGTCACAAAATCTTTAACATACACATTATTTAACACGAATAATTTATTACTTAAACTGCCAGTTAATTAGACTATTAAGCTCATAAGTCCAATCTATTGTTGACAGATGGCCTGGCTCAAAGATGAAGGTTTTGGTGGCATTATGGTCTGGTCCATCGACATGGATGACTTCAGAGGATCGTGCGGCACTGGAAAATACCCCCTAATAACGGCTATGAAGCAAGAGCTTGGCGACTACAAAGTGAAGTTGGAATATGATGGTCCTTATGAATCTTATAATCCTAACGGACAATATACTACAAAAGATCGTAAGTACATATAACTTGTTATAATTGTTAAAGCTTTTTTGAATCATGTCAAATACTTATATGTGGACTTTGAGCCCTAGAACTTAAGTTTTCTTCAAGTTAATAAAAAAACAAAAAAATATTTTTTGTAACAAAACTTATATTTAAACTTAACTTAGTAAGTAACATGCCCATAATCACTACATATTGCAGAAGTCCTCTGCTGCCTCTGTGTTGTCGTTGAACTTAAAAACTACTATAATTTTCATGCTGTTTTCAGCAATGTATAGATTGATTCTCGAGGATGGTTTTAGAATATAATTTGTCAAGCTTAATTTTTTTTTTAAATACCCATGACTACCCGTTCAAAGCCGGGGCAGGCCGCTAGTTCATAATGAAAAATAAAACATATGTTATGAGAAAAGAACTTTCTTGCAGCTACCGAAGTTGTGTGCGAAGAAGAAGATGGTCACATTTCCTATCACCCTGATAAAGCTGATTGTACACATTACTACATGTGTGAAGGAGAAAGAAAACACCACATGCCATGTCCATCAAACCTGGTATTCAACCCTAACGAGAATGTATGCGATTGGCCAGAGAACGTAGAAGGATGTACCCATCATACTCAAGCACCACCGGCACGACGGTAAACTTGTCACCATTTAGAAATAAACCAGTATATACCATTCAATTCATGATTGCTTATCAGAATAACGTTTTAAAATCATTTTTTTGAAGTATTTAGAATTTATTTGGTACTTTAAGTCCGGCTATAGCTATGTAAATTGCAATAATTATAAATACATAGTGTTCAAAATTAGATTTATCTATATGATTTACTAGTAAACTTCAAAGACAATTACTAACTATTTTAGTCTCAAGGGAAGTATGAAAGATTGATTATTTTTTTATATTTTTATATTGAATTTTTATTTATAAAAAGTCTTCGCGCCATTTAAAATAGTGCCACTGTGATTGACGGCTTAAAATTATTCAAGCACACAACATTTTGTCACATTATTAAATTAAAAGAAACGGTTAAATTATTACAATCGCCAACACAGTAGCGCTCTCGACAATTTTAAATTATACATTATACATATTAAATTAGTTTTCTGAAATAATTAACGCCAGTATGTGGAGATACTTTACCTAAAATAATGCAATTTAGAATAGAAAAATCTCCATTCGGGTTTTTAAGATAATATGTCTCACTACATATATACATAAAGGACCACCAATGTTGAATATTATAACATTTATTTATTCGGGTAAGTTGGCATCATGAATAGTGGAGAAAGAAATTGTGTGATAAACAAATGTAAATTTCTTGAACATTATAACTGAAACTTCTTAGATATATCTATTGTTAAATTATATTTCTTAGTTAAGTTGAATACTCTCCTAAAGGTACATAATATTAATAATACTGTAGTAACAGTTAGGTATAAACTGTAATTTCTTTTTGCTGTAACGTTTGATTTGTATTTTGAGAAGTGATAAAGCGAACGAGAGAATTAAATTGATACGTTTTTTTTATTTCATAACTTTGTGTTCATTTTTTGAATGAATTACTACAATAAAAACATTTGACTGTATTTTTACAAAATTAGTTTGTAATAAGTCCTCTTTAGTTAAATATTAAACAAGATTTTTTTTTTTTACTTTTTTTCGATAATTCTTTAACAATGTAATTTGTTTATGTAATAAACTTATTCCTTTTTTTTCAAGACTAATATTGTTTCAATCTACTTGTAAGCATTAAAAAAAGTCTGAACGTATTATTCAATTCAATAAAAACGTGCCAGCAACAGTAACTTTTTAAATCATTTTTAAACATTCAAATTAATCACGTCGTTTGAATACATCAGAATTAAAAATAACGACATTTTACATTATGTATCTTTGGGACTGTGTTATGTAATGATAGTTAGTAGTAAGCCTGCTTCCTTATACTATTACAAAATACTCAAAAAACAGACGTAACACTGCCTTCAACTGCCACAAGAAACTGATGAGAATCAGTGAGGATTTTTGAATTGAACGTGAATTAATTATAGTTAGTTTTATGATTAAGCTTGTAAATATTGTATTTAGATACAAAAGAGATGTAAGAGTATTATTAAACATTTTTTTTAAAAACATTCTTTTTGTATTGTTTATTTATTTATTACTAGCCCATTCCTGCGGTTATTATTGTAAGCCGCGAGCAACGCTGCGGATTGATGCTAGTCTAAAAAATTTGCTTCAGTTACTTCTTATGTCACCAGCTTTCTGCTAGTGAAAGGCTCGTCAAAATCGTACCAGCCATTCCAGAGATTATGTGGAACAAACAGACGGACAAAATTTTTAAAAATTGCTTTTTTGATTTAGGTACCGTGTACATACACGCGGATATCTTATGAGCCATCTGAAGGAGAAAACTGTGTAGATTGATACTACTGAGAGAAGAAAAAGAAAGTAAACTTAAAACATACACGAACCGGTCTCCTCTTTCCTATGCCGAGCAGTCAAAGACTGAAACTCACTACCAGCTCACGCGTTTCCTTCCCACTATGATCTCTCCTTTAAACGGGACGTGAAAAAGCATCTCACTAAGCAACCATAGTGTGGGCCGCCATACATTATTGTCTGCATTCGCAGCACTCTTGGATTCTGTTAATGCTTTCCATCAGGCAGGGTGGAGTCACTTTGGATGGCTAAATATAAAAAAAAATTTGTAAATCGAAACGAGAGGAGAGAAGAAAGATATATGTCTAATATTGGAGTATTAAATACTGTTGATAATAAATAAATAAATACTTCGAACATCTTACACACAACGCCATCTGGTCTCAATCTAAGCAGAGCTTGTATTATGGGAACTAGAACACAAATATAAATACAAAAGCATACTTTTTTTAGTAAAAACATACTATAAAACATAAACATACTTATTTTTCGTTAAAAAATTACAAATTGTACATAGAAACACCCAGACTCCGAAACAAATATTTGCAGGTCATACAAACTTTTGGTCCGCCACGAGAATCGAACCCGAGACCTCAAACATAGCAGTCGCACACGCCACCACTGCGCCGGTAATGATGATGATGTAGGTATAGGAAGGATATACAGTGGAAAATCTTTGGTAAATAAGACAATAAAGGAACCCTTCGAGCACAATAACGAATCAACTATGAAAATTTAGAGTGTATCACAAAATATTGCTCACGTCTTTTCTCTAGAAGCTCCAAATACAAAAAATAATGCATCTTCAATTTTGTTAAAAACTACTGATGTGGACTGTTGCATGTTTACAAGTAATACAACGCAATACCGCAGTGAGTTTAAATTCATATCGTGTACAATGCAGACTCGCGTGCTCTTGGCTCCATGTAATGAACTTGTAAACAGCATTCCGTATGAGATGTTGCAGATTTTTACCTTCGTATGGAGTATTGAAAAGTATTATTTTACTGAGATAATTCTAGAAATGACTGCACAAAGTTTGTAAATTTTATAACTAATTAGATTGTAATATATTTTATGAAAAATTGTGTTTATTGCCTCGATTTTTGACGCACGGTTATGGATTCATGAAAAGTTTAAATAATTTGACACATCTCACAGATTGTTGTCTTATTCTAAACTATGCCGAGCCTGAGTTATAGTAAGTTATTGGTAAACATACTTATACATTTCAAAAACCCGCATAATATAATGTAACAACTAATTATTTGGCACGGGTAGGAGTATCGGATAATCGTATAATTTTAACAAATAGAAACCGACTTCAAAGAAAAACTATTCCGAGTACCCAAATCGCGCTGAGTAGAATCCAGGAGTAGGGGTTACCATGGCAGCCTGGTTAGATTATTCTGCATCATTCTCCCGGCCTTCGAAGGGCGGGAGAATGATGCAGATTGATTGGGCCTCCGGTCTCACACTCACCAACGAAATACGACAGCAAGAATGCTGTCATTATTAGGATGGTCTTCTGTGTGAGGGTAGTACTGGCCGGGTCGAGCCGGCCCATTCGTGCTGAAATCAGGACGAATGGGCCGACATGAGTAGAATCCACGTTCATTCGTGGATTCTACTCATGCTTTTCATCAGGCAGAGTAGAGTCACTTTGGCAGGCTTAAATATAAAAAAAAAAAAAAAAAAAAACGCGATGATATTTGAGGAGTTCCCTCGACTTCCTTGGGATCCCATCTTCAGAGCCCGATATGGTGATGATGGGACCAGTAAGCTACGCCCATTCCAATGCAAATAGAATTTTTGAAATCAGTTCATAAACGACGAAATTATCGCTGAACATACATAAAAAAAACCGACGAATTGAGAACCTCCTCCTTTTTTTTGAAGTCGGTTAAAAATAGGAATCGCTAGATCAATAGCCCAGTCAAATGACTTGAAGTTGCTCACCTACTAGTATTTTCCCATCCCTTCGGAACATTTTTTTAAGATGAAATTTAACATCTGTATGTCTTTCGTACCCTGGCATCATGTTGTTGCCAGGGTACAAAAGTGCTACCATCATCGATATTACTACTATGTGTACTGTATTGTAAACAAAACAAAATATATCAATACAAATATATAGTTACTACCTGATACCTACATCATTAACTGCAAATAACATGGAAATACCAAGGTAACATAAATTAATTTCATTAGAGTTCAAAATGCAACCAATATAACATTGATTTACATAATATGTTCCCGAGCTAATGTGGTTTTATCTCTATTTGTGGCGTTCGAGTTTATGGACATACCACCTTTATATTAGCTGTTTCATTTATTTTTGTACATCGTAGTCAACCTACGACTGTTTGAGTATCAATTGACTATATTTAAACATAGATGTACATTTGTTGCCTATAAGTTTAGTCCTACTAAATTAAGGAGACTGGTGGGTACCTAGATGAGTTATATAATATATAATTACCAGATTATTGCCGGCTGCTTGGCCCACGTGTATATTGGTTATCACAGTAAATTGCAGTCAAAATCATGTAATTCTAATGCAAACATAAACTTAAATACTTTCAGTAGCTTTTGCGACAAAAAGTTATAAAAAATTCATCCTCACTAACTTCATATTTATAATATTAGTAGGATTACTATGAAAGGAAATAATGGATTTTTGAGATCGTTCATCTTGCAAAATGAAGTTGTATATCGTAGAATACTTGAATCTAACCAACCTGGCTTTCATAAAAAGGCTGATAAAAATGTAAAGAAAAGTTATGTAATGGATAAGACGAAAAGTCAATTATAAGGCATATAGATGAATTGGGGAATTGAAACAGATCAGTAACTCGAATTGGCTATAAATGACAAGAAGAAGAAAACAGCAGATACATTTGCATCTATATCAACTTTCAGTATGAATTGCATCTTTTATAAAATCAATCCAAAATGCCCAGAATTAGACATCACAAAATACAAATGCAGATATTCAAGAAAAGCATTCGACACCACTTTAACAATGAGTGGATATCAAGCGACGAGATTCAAGATTCTGAACTTCTGGGTTGGTGTCGGGTTTCAAGATGAGTGACAACTTTAAGATATATATACTTGAAATACGTAACTACTTACCATTAATAACACTCAGATATAAAACATAGTTTGTTTTTTTTAGGCCTTTGGCACACAATATTATCACCTAGTCCCAATCTAAACAGAGCTTGTATGATGGGTATTCCCTTCTGCAAACATATACACATTATACATAGAAACGAAATATATTTGCAGAAATACAAACATATAGCGACCGGGAATCGAACCCGAGATCGCATAAACTAACCACTTGACCAACAAGGCAATCAATAGTACTCATCGTACAACTTTGCGTCAGAATGTTCATTATGTAAATCAAATAAAAAAAATTAAAAGACACTAGTAAATGATTAACACAATGAGATTTGTACAGTAAGCTTTCTGTTGCAGTTTCCCTTGTTAAACAACCCGGAGTGTACAGATCCGTAGTCTCTGTAGAACTTTTATTGAAAACTTAATGCCACTCTCAAAGAGAAGGAACTTTTCAAATAGATTTAGTAGCGCTTCACGTACGCTGTATAGTTCGTTGAAATAGTTCAAATAAACACTTTTATTTTTAGGTAGTATAGAAATTAAAGGTTATCTGTTTCTACTGGCGTGATTCTTGGTAAAATAAAATGTTCTGTTAAATGTAAACAACATAATTGTATGAAGTTTCGAATTAACTACAATAGCAAATATTCACTTCAAATCAACAGCAATCTACATTACAAAATATATAATTGTTATCTACTTTACACAATACATAGCGTCCGCTTACTCCAGTACCGTCTATTGAATCTTAGTGTTTTTTTTATTCCATAGGTATGCTCATCATCGATCATCATCAACAGCCTTTAAGAGTCCACTGCTGGACATAGGCCTCTCCTTAGAAAGGAGGTTTTGGCCTACTATACCACGCTGGCCAGACGGGTTGGTATAGGGTTGGATTCAAGTTTTCCTTCTCTTTGCAGATGTAGTCTCGCATAGTTTGTCCCTTAGTCGCCTTTTACGACACCCGCGAGAAGAATAGGAGTGGTGACAAGTTTGTGACACATGGCATATCCGTGTGGTGACGGACTAAGAATACAAATATTCTTAGTCCGTCACCACGGATATGCTCATATATTACTATTTTATTTTATTTATTTATTTTTTAAAAAAGACAACTCCCGCAGTAGGAATATAAATTCCTGTGTCGCGGGGGACTTTACAAACATACATGAAACGGACACAAAGAACACCCAGACTCAGAACAACAAATTGTAAATCACACAAAGTGTTGTCCTACGTGGGATTTGAACCCACGACACTTGGCGCAGTAGGAAGCGGCGTGGCGACCGTTTAAACCACTAGGCCAACCGTGCAGTCAATGATGAAATACCTTATGATAGATTTATGATGTTCTCTATTTAGTTTTCATTGTCTTTCGGTTAATAGGATGATTATATTGTTTGGCAATATTATTGTTAGAATGTATGTTGGTAAAAAGACAGTGTATATTGTTTTGTAAACTTGAATTAATATCAAAAAATGCATTAACTTTACCGCGGCAGTCCCCTAGTTGCACACGACTTCTTTTTTTGTGTTAGATACAAGAATGAAGGGACGGTGACTTAAACTTCATTGGGGTTGGTCATCTCATTCATTTTGGTAAAATGCAGAAAAGTAATTACTCGAACATCAAGCCATACTATCATTTCACAAAGTACTGTGAAGCCACAGTATGGCTTGCCGTTCGATTTCAATTCCAGGAAGATCGTGAAGAGAGATTGTGATAAGCACAATGATGCGATAAGCATGAATCATCAGGGATTATTTACACATTACATAGACATACTACGATTAATTGCATAACCATTTTGCATGATTCAGGTTAACATTTCAGTATATTATTGTTATCATAACTAAGATAACTGATGATAAAAATAAAATTCTACATTAACTATATCACTGTGATGTATTTCCATTTGATCCATTCAGCCAAGCTATTTACAAGTCATTCAGAAATAACTACTTATTATGTAGATAATAGAGCACAGCTACGCTAACGCTCTTAAAATTGGGCTTCATTATCACATGACACAAAAGCATCGAGTGTTAAGCTTAGCTCAGTCACCAGGAGTTTATATAGCGACAGTTCAATGAACTATCATATCCATATAAATTTTACGTGAAGCCATAACATTGCAAATCAAAACTAGTCCTGCATTTTCAATGAAACTTGCGATACATACAAAAATGTATTCTGTTCGTTCAGATTTATGAATGAAATTTGAAACATCAGTATATGAAGCTACTAGAGTATAGAATATTTTATGTTTGTTGAAAGTAGTCTATTAATACGAGAAGAAAATTATGTTCATATATATCGTTATTAAATAGGGCCATAAAATGGGTACAGGTAAAGTGAGATAGACAAAGAGTGACAGAGAAGGATATACAATAATAATATATATATTTCGGACATTATAAACACAACGCTATCTAGTCCATAAGTAAGCACAGCTTGTATTATGTTTAATATACAACTGATATTTTTTTTGTAAAACGTACATATTATAGATAACACCCAAACTCCGAAACAAATATTTGCCGATCACACAAATATTTGGTCCGACACAGGAATCAAACCCGATATCTTAAACACAACGGTCGCAAACACTACCACTGCACCACCGGGGTAAATATTACCATTATCTTCAACAGCCTTTAAAAGTTCACTACTGGACGTAGGCTTTCGTTAACAAGGAGATTTTAGCCTACTATATAACACTGGTCAGATAGGATTTATTTCAAGTTTTGCTTCTATTTACAGTGATTTTATCGTATTTAATTATTATTAATCACCTTTAAGATTAATTAGTATACAACGATGATATTTAACCGAGTGAAGTGATATCATAGTTTCACATGAATGAAATAGAATAAACTAGAAATGAAGTGCCTCGAATGGAAGCCCTTATCAGGAAATTATTGAATACTAATTGAATTTAGAAATTATTTAAAACTTTCTTATTTTTCGCAACTAAACTAGCACTATAGATTGAATGTATAGAATGTATGAATATATACCTATATAGCAATATTATAATTTCGAAGTATTTATAATTCTAAGAAATAACTCTGTCCGTTTGTTTGTTACGTTTTCACGACTAAATCGCCGCACCGATTTCAATGAAATTTGTCATTAAAATATTTTCATTCTTGAGGAAAGATGTAGAGAGGAAAAAGAAGAGTTCCCTATCTGGTACCGATTACCGAGCGAAGACGCGGGCAAAGTTAGTAAGGTAGAGTATTCTTAATAGAATAGAAGGCATAGGGGTAACAAAAGTACAAATTTCTAGACCATCCTACTCTTGAACGATTAGCATGCACTACTTAGTTTTATTTTCAGAAATAAAAAAAAGATGCAAGAGTAAATAAATACTGCTAGGTTTCGGCTCTTCCTTCTTAAGCCGAGCATTCAAAAGCTGGAACTCACTACCAGCTCACGTGTTTCCTTCCCACTATGATCCCCGGGCCTTTAAGCGGGGCGTGAAAAAGCATCTCACTAAGCCGCCATAGTGTGGGCCGCCATACCTTACTGTCTGCATTTACAGCAGTGATGTGTGGTTTTCCCCACTCTTGGATTCTGCTCATGCTTTCCATCAGGCAGGGTAGAGTCACTTTGGTGGTCACAAAATATAAAAAAAAAGAAAAAAAAATGCAAACTGTTAGCCTGTGTTGACCTAACAGTCAAAAACATTTTACAAAATAAAATGGACATTTGTTTACAGAAGTTTTACAATTTTATAGTCGGATGGAGTTATGGTCTAAATATACTAGACGAATATATGATCTAAAGAGTTAATGACTCCATTAAATTTCATCATCACCATCTTAGTCATAGGACTGATAAAAAACTGCTCAATTTAGACCTCTCGAAAAACACCGCTTCATCATTATTATCATCATCTCAGTTCAACTGCTGGACATAGTCCTCTCCCAGTGGACACCACTCTGATCGATTTTTAGCTTTTCGCTTGCAAGCAACTTAATTCCAGTATTCTCTAACAACCTTTTTACAGATATCTGACCCTGAATTCAATTTCCCGTGTTTTGCTGGCCAGTAATCTCAAAAAGAAAATTTTGCAAGAATTTAGCCCGACCCACCAATGCGGTCATGTTAAGCGCCATACGCCATAGCGTGGAGTAAATTTACACTAAATACTTGTTAAATACTATTTCTAGCTCGGTATAAGTCATACGATTATAATACAACATTGACAATTAACATTACTAGATGTTTTGCTATGGACTGACTGACTTGAAGAAAATGGCTGGCGGTGGATGGATGTGGACTGCCCAAAACCGGCCTTCGTTCAGCAGTCGACGGCAGTAGCCGGAAAAATAATAAATAATATGCTTTATGAACCAAAAATCACAAGGATTATGCGATGCAAAGTTTTCTGGTTTATGATTTTTGACTGACTTTTTTTGATTATTGAATGGCGAAAAGACTTCGTGAAAAATGTTTTTTATTTAATTTGTTTTATGTTACTTTTAGTTCATTATATATCAAATTCAAATTCAAAATTCTTTATTCACTTAGGATGCAATACATCTCTTGTGACAGGTCAAGATTCTACATGTACATTTATGCCATGTTCGCAAACAATAGGTAGAGCCGGAGAAAAGAACATGGCAATAAAAACTCGCGGCCACTCCTTTCAAATCGCCAATGTTTACATAGTTTTAATGTTTATAAACCTGATATGGGGGTAAGGTGCTGCCACTAATATACTATACACCATGTTAGAGGACTGATGCAAATTATAGTGATTAAAAATTAGAACTTATGCTAATTTAAAAAAAAAAGCAACAGCCTCAGTGGGTACAACATAGTAGGAGCATCTACTTACAACAAAGGTAAAAACTATATGTGCTCAAATATTGGCCAAATTACTGGTAACGAAAGATTATCGATTCCTCTTCTATTCGATCTACTCGGTCCATTCAAATGTAAAATTTAAGGCACTAGAGCCACGCTAATTTCAGCACGAATGGGCCGAATCGACCGGGGCAGTACTACCCTCACACAGAAGACCATCTGAATAAAGACAGCATTCTTTCTGTCGTATTTCGTCGGTGAGTGTGAGACCGGAGGCCCAATCATTCTCCCGGCTTCCAGAGGCTGTATTATTTACCATCACAATGACGATGGTGACCCCTACTCCTGGATTCTACTCATACTTTCCATCAGGCAGAGTAGAGTCACTATTCTTCTTCTTCGTCGTTCCCTCAATGTTGAGGATTGCGACCACAAGATTTAGCTTCCACTTCGTGCGGTTATACGCAGAGTGGACCGCACGGTGCATGCTGCCGCTCACCGCCTCCTTTACAGTATCTTTCCAACGTGTAGGTGCCCTGCCTCGAGCACGCCTGCCGTCCATTTGCCCAACAATGATCTGCTTCTCCAGATTGTGCTTTGAGGTCCGCATAATATGCCCCAAGAAGCTTAGGGCTCATTTCAGTCACTATGGTACGCTTAAATTTAAAAAAATACTTACTTATCAGACTACTCAGATCACTCAGGCTATGGGGCCTACCCTTTGTTACTATTTCTAAGAATATTTTAGATCGATTACAAATTTAATCGATTTTATAATACGATTTTAGATAGATTCAGATGAATATCAGTATTTCCAAGGAGTGACTGCCTTGTACCACACATATGGTACACTAATTACCGTTAGTTAACAAGGATACACCAAGGCAGTCACCTAGTGACACACTAAGCCCGGCCACTAAGCCGCTTTTGAACATATTATAGTATCATTTTATACAAACATTTATCGTCAAGTTATATAATAACTAAATTACACTTAACCAGCTATAAACAAGGAGAAATTTAATATAAATTTGTTATAGTATAATATATCAGTCCACCAGTCTACCCGTGACCACGAGCGGTATAACCCGTTCGAAACGTCGGAATGTAGAAGGTATCGTGACCTTTTTAATTCTATCGCTAAAAGGTCCCGTAGGTATACAGTAAAAACATAAATTTGTTATTTCGATTTATGTACTTAGATTTACGGCAATTATTTTCTTATTATATATTTAGTACCTATTTGTGAAACAACGCCATGTATTCTCTCAAGTATAGTATTGCTATGTTGGAGTATTAACAACCAACCTAGTGTTTTTTTATATTTGGGATCACCACCATAATCACCGAGGGTAAGTAACGATGGCACGGTCAGAACTAGATGGGTGACCGTTTGTGGCATGATATGTTATGAGTGATTCCGTGATTCGGAGATCACGTTAAGCAGTCGGTCCCGGTTGTTTTCGTAAGATAACAATCGTGAAGTTCAGTTGGAAGACTGCGGGCTGGTTAAAAACATCCAACGGCATGGTTACGTAGACACGACGTGTCTTCTCAGTCCCCAACCCGCACTCGGCCAGCGTGGGGACGTGTGGCCTTAACCCTCTCCTGAGAGGAGCCCTGAGCCCAGCTGTGGGACATTATGAGTTGTTGATTTTAATAAACTTAAAACCATTTTCAAATTAAAACTAAATGTAGCTAGACTAGAAAACGGACATAAATACATAAACATACTTTTTTTTATAAATCCAAACATATTATACATAGAAAACACCCAAATATTTGTGGATCATACAAATGTGGCGACTTCCACATACAGGGCAAGCTTATAACATATAACAGCGCCATCTACCGAAGAAACATGGAACTATGAAGAAAACACATAAAGTTGTATACGGAGTAACTACTAATCCTCAATCGCGAAAGTGACATTCTCGCGCCGATTAGCATATATTATACAACATCCCAACATCAACTGTTGGGCAGTGGCCCCGCCAGGCACGATCACCTCGCCTGGTCGGAGGATACTCCCTTTGTGCTGGAGGAACACGACACCCGTTCCTCCACACAAACATTTGATCCGACCCGGAAATCGAACCCGAGACCTCTTGATCAGCAGCCGCATACGCAAACCACTAGACCAATAAGGCAGTCAACTTTTATTAATAACAGACGCACGAATGTCTAATGAAATTTGATTCAAAATGTGATAAAGAATTTCAGCAGTGACTCAGATCTCATTGCATAATTTTATTATCAGACAAATATGTATCTATTCTTTTAAAACATTTTTCATAAACAATTATCATTAGCTCATTATTACCTCTCTGCTTAATCATCTCACGACTATGTTTATGAACTAAAAGAAAACGAATCTTCTATTTTATAAACATGTGTAATATTTGCTGTGAAAACATAATTCACTAGTAACGTTAATCTTTGACGAAAATGGAATTCAACAAATTGATTTTTACATTCAGAATCGTAGGTTTGTAGCTAAGTCGCAATCAAGCAGATTATTATATTGTAAGGCTAAACAAATCCTATATATTTTAGTTTATAATAATAATAACAAGGATCAAGGGTCTGATGCAGAAGGCAGTCCTTAACACGACTATAGTGACGTGTAGTGAGGAGTTTCCTGTCTTTGGAGCCCTAACCACCAGTTTTTTGGTCGGTGGTCTACAATTTTTTATATTTTTAAATGTATTTTATATATTTATAAATAAAAATGTAACGTTATTTATTGATGCATTACTGTTAACATTGATTATTACAGATCTATTATCAGAGGCCCTCATATGACGACCAGATTATAAGATGTTGATCCTCTGAATCCCACACCTGTGACTTGGGAATGTGTGTCTATGAATGGGTGACCATTCTTAACAGATTAAAAATCTTCCGTACCTCGGAGTCCCTCTTCCCTTTCAAACATCTTTGGTAATCATTAGTGGAAGTCGAAAAGAAAAGTTCAACAATAGTTGACATTCAATATTGCCTAATGCTTGTTGTTTTGGCGAGTTCTGATGGGAGTTTTTCTACGTAGAAATAAATAAGTTCAACTGTATTATACTAGACGTAAAGCAGATCCTAACTTATATCGGGAAAAGAGGCCCGGAGGAAAAAAAAGTTAATCAATACACAACACAACAACAATGAACTCATATTTTAGCTTTATATTTACTGCAAGTGAGAGATTGTGTTGGTCTATATTCATTCATCATTATCATCATCAACAGCCTTTAACAGTCCACTGCTAGACATAGGCCTCTCCTTAGAAAGGAGGTTTTGGCCTACTATACCACGCTGGCCAGACGGGTTGATATAGGGTTGGTTCAAGTTTTCATTCTCTTTGCCAAATGCAAATAAACAAGTATATATAAACAAAACGATCTCCAACGTAGTCTTAATCGGGTTAGTAGAGTTCTCGTATAAAAACTACTGACACTACGTATTTTGTGTTGACCCAGACTCCGCACAGCAACATTCAATCAGCTATATTAATGAAATGCATAGATCAAAATCTCATTTATCTATTGAAAAATGCTATCAATTAAATTAAATTTAAAATTAACGATAAAAAATGAAAAATAGCTAACTTTTATCCAACTTTAAAGACCAAAAACCGACTCTAAAGACAAGTGTACGAGTTTAAAAAACTTTTAAAAATATTTGACTAGATTTTGCCAACGACCCTTCCGTAAATGTTAGTTATCCCGGCAATACTGGCTTAAATCCTTCTTCAAGAATCAAAGTATCTTCTTGACAAATTGTTTTGATATCGGTAAAGCAGTTTATCCGTGAAACGTAACTGAGAGACAGATAGTCTCTTTAGAACTTATAATATTAATATAGATATTATTTTTTACTTTCTAAATTAATTTCTTTGATCAAATAAGATTCTAATTCCGCTGATTTTATAAGAAACGGTGTCTCATTATAGACGGGTCTAGTTTCTAGTTCAACACATTGAGTTGGCATTCTGTGTCAGACAGCTAATCAATCACATTTTCAATTCTAATAGCTTTTATATTAAAATCCTGAGATGTTCCTGAGAATTGTACATTTAATCTAACGAATCTTTGACTTTATTATTAAATATAGATGATTATCTATCTACTTTTATATTTACGATGAAATGGACACTATCAAATTTATATATTTATACATAAATTTATACAGATGCATTTGAGAGTGACCACTTATAGGATGTATTTTTATTATATGCATAGCATGGAATCCTTCGCCTTCCGCATGTAGTTTATCACAGTTATCTAAAGAGTCCAGACATGAAAATATATTACCTGATTTTCTGTTTATATATTTGAGTGAGAATTTTACCAGGAAATAAATATTTTGGATGGCTTGTCTAAAAATTTGACTGCCTCGTTGGTCTAGTGGATACCGTATGCGACTGCTAATCAAGAGGTCTCGGGTTCAAATCCCGCGTCGGGCCAAAAAGTAATTTTGGATTTTTCTTAGGAAATTTCTAATAGTAGCCCGGAGTTTGAAAGTTTGGCGGTGATTCATGCTCGTGCCTCGGAGAGCACGTAAAACGTCAGTGCCCTCAAATTTACTGACAACTAGTTGAACCTTCGAATTTCATTTCTCCCTTAGGGTTGCGGAAGTCCAGTGCTAGTCGCTCCGTGGAAAAACTGAAATTCAGGTAAAACCGGTTGAACTAGTAGCCAACCCCAAATAATATTGGGAATAAGGCTAGGAAGATGATGGCTTGCTAAATATTTAACTTTTGAAACATTATTATTTGATACCAACTGAGTCTGTTTAGTAAGCTTTGGAATTAACCAACATAACATTATAGAGTATATTTACACTCAACCCAATAGTGACGGAGTATAAAATAAGTTGTGGAGCACGCACAGTACGGGAGTAGTGTTGTGACTCAAGTAGAGCTTGCTAGTGACACCATATCAGCATGTAAACTCTTCCTTTCACCGGCCAAAAGCCAAAAAGAAGGATAACTTTATGGCCAGTTTGCAGTTCAACTGGTTTATTAGTTTAGTTAATTTATTAAATGCAGAGTCTAGCATTGGACCTTCGCAACTCTGAGGGTTTACTGAATTCGGAGTTTGAATTAGTTGTTACTGATGACTAGTTATTTTGAGGGCACTGACTGCTTAGCAATGATTCCCATATGCTCGTCACATCAGGAATTGATGGCCTTACGTGCTCTCTGAGGCACGAGTCTAAAACACAGCCAAAACTCCCATACTCTGGACCGTTATGAAAAGTTTCTAGTAAGAAAAATCCATCAACTTCTTTGGCCCGAACCAGATATCGAAGCCGAGACCTTTTGCTCAGCTAGACCAACGAGGCCATTGCCAAATATGTACTAAAAATTATGAAAAGGTTGTATGTTATACAAACTATAGCAGAACTAAACGATTTACGAGTAGCTGTACCATATCCTATCCATCATACATCATTAAGATATCTAGCACACAAGAATTGACAATGATCATCTCAAATGAATGGAATTGCAAATTAAGTATACATTTAGCATGAAATAAATCAATTAATGTATGATAATTGTTTACATGGACGGCTTAGAAACTCGTGCGCATTCGTCTGCTACCGGCTATAAGAACAATATTACTGCGACTAGACATAGTTGATACTTATATTATTTTAAAAACTTTAAATATGGAACATACTTGTATTTAAATTGGGTTTCCGTTAAAATCAGATCACCTAAAAACAGTTGGTTAGTTGCGATTTATAGTGACATACAAACGAGCTGAATCGAGTTGTCCTGGGGGTGAATTAAATTCTAGCACATGACGTGGCCACCCATTTTGCACCAATATTAGATTCATTGTAGTCAGTAGTATGAGGCTATTGATCATGAGGTATCGGGTTCGATTTAAGGGTCGAGCCAAATGTTTGTATGATCTGCAAATATTTGTTTCGGAATTCGGGTATTTTCTATGTATGATAGTAGTAGTACCCTTAACACAAGCTCTGCTTAGTTGGGTACTAGATTGCGTGTTGTGTCAGATGTTTGAATATTTATTATTTATTTATATTTATTTTAAATGAGAAAAAATAAAAGTTTTCTCAAAAATTAGAGAAGGTGACTAGATTTGATTTGTATTTCTGGTGTCCTCACTTCTTCAGTAAAAAGCACCAAAATAGTTATTTTACATAGGTTCTCTATAGCTAAATATTACATAGCAACAATTCCAAAATATTCATCATCATAATCATCAGCCTATCGCAGTCCACTACTAGAGATAGGCCTCTCCAATTATTTGCACGCCAATTTATTCGATCCTCGGCTTTTCGCATCCAGCTCCCGCCAACCTATCCTCCTGCCAGTATGGCGCATAGCATCACTCAACCTGGTTTGTAGACACTACGTTTGCCGATACGCAGTCTTAACTCAAGAACCCGTTTACACCAAAATAATAATTAAGGTATAAAAATGAAACACGCAACCAAATAGTGTAATATTATGAAGTCAACAATAAAAAAATACCCTATACATAACAGCTAAAAAAGTTTAATAAACGATCAAGACTAGTAAATCGTTCTATAAATTTTCGAATGGCCACTGTGGCGCTTGAGCACGCTATTCATATCAGTCAGTTCTCTAGGTCAGCTGCGCGAGCGCGTCTTTCTCTTAATCAATGAGTCGTGAAAACGAAAACACATTCGCGATTCTGATGTGGTGGTACTAATGTTTCTGATTTAAGTATTTGTGTGTGAAGTTCTGTATTGTGACATAATATTTAGTGAAGTGATCAAATATTTGGGTACTTGGGTTACATTTATTTAAGGTTTGTACATTTTTTTTTATGGTTAAAAATAAATTATAAAATTTAAAAAGATACCTACAGTGTTGCTCCATAGTGTTTTTTGAATAATATTTTCATTTCATTATATTCAATGTATAGAAATTTTTTTTACGCTATTTTTTATCATTTTTTAAATTTTTACAAATTGTTACGAAGTGAAATATCCAAAATTACAAATGTAAATTATATGTCTTAATCAACGTTGATACTAAGCCAACTATGTACTGTAGCTTTATCCCTTTTGCTCTAAATTATGTTAGGGTTGCTTCACTATGGAAAAAATTAAAAACAATATATAAGTAAATTGAGTCCTCTGAGTTATTATTAAAAAGTAAAAATTTACTGATCTAATTATACTACTGATATTTTAATTATTGAAACATCATCATCAGCTTATAACAGTCCACTGCTGGACATAGGCCTCTCCTTAGAAAGGAGGTTTTGGCCTACTATACCACGCTGGCCAGACGGGTTGGTTTCAAGTTTTCCTTCTCTTTGCATCGATGTTGTCTTGCGTAGTTTATCCCTTAGTCGCCTTTTACGACACCCGCGGAATGAATAGGGATGGTGACACTCTGTATTCTTAATCCGTCACCACACGGATCATTGTTGATTATTGAAACATTTATTATTTATTTATATCAAATAGACCATCTGCTCATTTCCCTTCATATTACATAAAAATGATTTTTTCTAAAAACTATCAAATTTTATTACCCACTCAATTTTACTTTTATTACACTAAAATTTTATTCCGACAAGCTCTTCAAGTATACGATATTTCTGTATTCCTAATTTTCCTGTCTCAAATACTCCAGATTTCCAGTAAATTCCTCCTAGTATGAGAATGGGTATAAATTATGGCAATGAACGTTTTATATAACTCTTAACCCTTACGGATATAAGTGTGAATGTATCTAATGCGTACAGCCGCACGAATATATTACTTCATACCTCATGGCTTTTATCAAATTTACCGTGAATGTATAATTTCATGGTATATTAAGTAACACTTAAAATGTTGTATGATCCGTTACATTTATAACCATAGCTACAATCAACCAATGGCCCAGTATGTGGTGCAATACACATGAAATATTTAATTGAAAAAATCCTTTAAGTACTTTACATCTCTCATGTTCGGTAAGTAGGTTATTATTACCTTTAAATGGGGCTTGTAGGTGACTAATTAGTGCTCTAGGGTAATAATGTAGCTAGAAAAGCCCTAGGGCGGTAAGTAATTAAAAAAAAACACTTCTTTCTTTCAAAAAGTGAGTTTAATATCAATTTTAAATATAGAACGGCGAAGCTCAATTTCGTTCTTGAAAAAAAAAAAAAGTTCTTTACTTGATTCTTTTTAATGAAAAAAGGTGGGAATATAAAACTTTTACTTTAAATATTGTTTTATTCTTACAATGCCGGTTTTTTTCTACTTACCTCACAATCGAGCTGTAAAGCAGAATAGTTAGCTCGGGTGTAAGCACCAATTGCACCCTTGGTTACCAATCTATTATTATTGATAGATAGTAATAAAACCGATATGTTAAATAGGTTTGTTTACGTTTCAACAACTCAGAAAGGTCCACATTGATTTAGCTTTAATTATGGCACGTATAAATCACTATAGAGGCTGTCTTGTTTTCATGTCGCCCCCCCCCCTGGCCCAGTTGCAATAGTGTTTCGTTTTCTAATCAAATCAAACCATTTTATTTCAAATAAACCATACAACGGCACTTTTGAAACGTCAAGTAGTCAGTCAGTAGTCAGTCGTGAAGCTATTGGTCTGTTCCAATTCGTAGATCCTATGGAGAAGAACAGACAAGAAACTCCATGGACACTTTTCCAACATTGTTTTTACAATTTTTGGTTACATTATTTAAAGCATTTTATTAAATGTGAGGACAATGTAACGATGTTGATATTTACACAGGTAGTGTCCAAAAATAATTAATCTATTTTCTATCTTATTATATTGGCCAATGACATCCAATCACGAGATCAAAATAAAATATTAGCCAATGAAACAAAAGAATCAAGAAAGAGAATAAAATGGAAAACGAATAATCTTTGCAACTTGTCTTAGGGGGCAGTTTTGCTTCTCATTATCGATCAATGCATTAATGCCACAGATACTAACAAAAGTCGAAGTTTAAATTAACTATAAGTAAAACATTTCCATACCATCACCTACTATCATTAGTGGGCACTTACTACAAATATGGGTAAACAGAAAATATCTACAAGATTCTAACCATTTTTCTTTTATCATGATTAACTTTATACTGCTTTTAATGCACATCCACAAATTTATTTAATCCATTATAATATTAATAAAAAAAGTTTCGGACATTTTACACACAACACCATCTAGTCCCCAAACTAAGCAGAGCTTGTATTACGAGTAACTAGACAACTGATATAAATACATAAACATGCTTTTTTTTGTAAATACATACATAATATACATAGAAAACACCCTAAACTCCGAAACAAATATTTGCGGATCACACAAACATTTGGTCCGAATCGAACCCGAGACCTCTTGATCTGCAGTCGCTTACACTAACCACTAGACCAACGAAGCAGTTTCGTAAATAATTTTAGTTATGAATATATCGTAAATTACACCTGATATTTTTCTAAACATTCGTATTTAAATATACACGTATATCCAACTGAAACCCGAGATTTTACATCGTTATATTTATTTCATTCGGTCTAATGGCCCGTGGTTTTGATAAAATAAATGGCTTTGTAAAACACACATTCGCAGTTCTACCGTTGGTAATTACTGCGTGAGTGAGGTTATTCGATTCTTTTTTTATTTTATTTTTATTTAATAGTAGCACAAAGCGGCTCTACTCAGACTGATTTGCAAATTCCAAGAGTAGGGTTTACCATACCGATTGCGAATAAAGAAAAGTCAATGTGGTGGCCCACAATTACATTGACTGCACGGTTGGCCTAGTGGTTTAAGCGGTCGCCACGCCGCTCTCTACTGCGCCAAGTGTCGTGGGTTCGAATCCCACGTGGGATAACACTTTGTGTGATTCACAAATTGTTGTTCTGAGTCTGGGTGTTCTTTGTGTCCGTTTCATGTATGTTTGTAAAGTCCCCCGCGACACAGGAATTCATATTCCTAATGCGGGAGTTGTCTTTTTTAGAAAAAAAAAATATAAATATATATTTTGGACATTTCGGATATCTTACACACAACATCATCTAGTCCCAAACTAAGCAGAAATTGTATTATAGATTACTAAACAACTGATATAAATACATAAACATACTTTTTATTTGTAAATACATACATATTATACATAGAAAACACCCAGACTCTGAAACAAATATTTGTGAAAAACACAAATATTTAGTCCGACCCCGGAATCGAACCCGAGAACTATTGATCAGCAGCCGCATACGCCTACCACTAGACCAACAAGGCAGGATATGTTCATGTTGCTTTACTATGGTCTCACTCTTGTATACTATCCAAAACTTATAACATTACGTGGACTGAGCATGGGATCTAGGCTCCATAGTCAGCTCCTAAAACATATATTATGAAAAGGATTAAATTCCTAATGGAACATGTTTGCATGTACAGTTTAAGTACTTTGTTGTAAAATTGTATTTGTATTAAATTGCTATGTATAAATGTATAATTTGGTGACTGATTAAGAATACAGAGTGTCACCACCCCTATTCATCCCGCGGGTGTCGTAAAAGGCGACTAAGGGATAAACTACGCAAGACAACATTAATGCAAAGAGAAGGAAAACTTGAAACCAACCCTATATCAACCTGTCTGGCCAGCGTGGTATAGTAGTCCAAAACCTCCTTCTAAGGAGAGGATGTCCAGCAGTGGAATGTTAAAGGCTGTTGATGATGATGATGCTAATTAAATTAGAAAATGGATAGGAAGATAATGAAAGTCTCCTAAACATACTTTCAATCTCTCTTGATTAAAACCGTTAATCAATAAATCTAATTAAATCTAGAACCACAGGAGGATAACATTAAAAATAAGTGTCACGATTGTAGAAAAGTATTAATGTATTCATTCATTCATAAAATTGATGTTAAACATTCGTTTTTTATTTCAAAACTGTCAGAAGGCGTATAATCCATATCTATAGCTTGTAACCTCAATGACCTTGACTTTAAAACCTTGATTATATTCATGACCGTAATTCGTTGAAGTTTTTATACTACGAAGGTCTGCAACGAGCATATGACCCGCATAGTTTTAACCTATTTATGATAGTTAAAAAATATATAAGGCCTGATCATATGAGAGATTACTAAAATAGTTACGAGAACATCTACTTCTTTACTTTAGTTTAGTAAGCCTTTTTTACGACAAGAGAATCCCACATCGAATCCCTTTGCTCCGATTCTGGGTCGATTATCACTATCGCTCTCAAGTATGTAGAGTCACGTCAAATTTTATGACGAATGACCTTATTCCTGTCCTGAAAGGACACCCGTGCCCAGCAGTGGGATGTTATGGGTTGTTGTTACAACTGTAAAAAGTACAAAAATTTAAAGAGTGTGAGATCAGGATATAGGTTATATTTTTATCGTGTGCCTTATTAGTGATTCAAGCAACTTGGGTCTATACAGACCGTTTTTAGGGTTCCGTTGCCAAATGGCAAAAAAAGGAACCCTTATAGATTCGTCATGTCTGTCTGTCTGTCCGTCCGTATGTCACAGCCACTTTTTTCCGAAACTATAAGAGCTATACTGTTGAAACTTGGTCAGTAGATGTATTAAGTGAACCGCATTAATATTTTTACACAAAAATAGAAAAAAAAGCAATAAATTTTGGGGATCCCCATACTTAGAACTGAAACTCAAAAACATTTTTTTCATCAAAAAGGTGTGGGGTCTAAAGGTATCTATGGATAGGTCTTCAAAAATGAATTTGAGGTTTCGAATCTAATTTTTTTCTAAATTGAATAGTTTGCGCGAGAGACACTTCCAAAGTGGTAAAATGTGTGTCCGGGGGACACTCATTTACTACACATGCCCTGTAACTTCTAAAACAAGAGAATGATTAAACTAAAAAAAATATATAATGTACATCACCATGCAAACTTCCAACGTAAATTGGTTTGAACGAGATCTAGTCTACTGACTAGATCTCGTTCAAACCAATTTTAGTACGTCGTTTTTTTTTTAGTACGTCATAAATCATAAACCGCAATTTACTTTTCTTTCTATCAAAACACTATTATCAAAACATCGATGAAAGTTACAACGAACTAATTGTCTTACGAAACGACGAACGAAACGAACTAAAACAAAATCTTTTATATGATGTTTTTGCTGCTACGGAACCCTTCATGGGCGAGTCCGACTCGCACTTGGCCGCTTTTTTATTTATCAAGGGCCGGGATACTTTAAAATAGTAGCATGTGAACTTTTAACCATTGTCTGGGACCATAGCCACTTTAAAAGTAGTCGTAACCTTAATTATCTGTGATTCGATTGTTTATGGCGACAATAAAAACTATAGTTATGTACTGTATGTACTACCACAGATCACTAGAAAATATGTACCTTCTTAATATACCATTTCGGATGTACTCTGTATTTTTTATGTAAACGGGACTTATACGCGATGAAATTAAAAAGATTACGATACCTTCTACTTTCCGACGTTTCCAACGGGTTATACCGCTCGTGTTTACCGGTAGACTGTGTATCATGAGTATGTGTAAAAGTCGCGAAAGTTTAAAAACAGTTACCCTGTATTTCTTTATCAATCTTATGCAAATGTAAGTTGATGGAAAACTGAAAGTATTTCCTCTTCTTCTTTTTCTTCCCAGTCTTATTCCCAATATTATTTGGGGTCGGCTACTAGTTCAACCGGTTTTACATGAATATCAGTTATTCCACGGAGCAACTGGCTTCGGACCTCCGAAACTCTGAGGAGAACTGAAATTTGAAGATTGAACTTCCTAGTTTTCTTTTAAATAGGAAAAAAATTGAGTGAATTTAACTGGAATTGAACTGCATTATTTACGTGGATGAAAATTACGTAGTTTTCCTCTTGCTATTATAGGCGAGACAACATTCATAGACATCTCGTCTATTAGTAAGTGTTTATGGCCTTACTAGAACCTTTGCAACTCAAAAATTTCAAGTACATTTTAAGAGATTGATTTGGGATACTCTATAACTGAACTTCACAGATCGCATGAATGCGGAATATCTCGGTCGATAATTTTTTATATTAATCAAAACAAATATTATAAATTCAGAGGCAACTCTATCTGTTTGTCTGTTACTTAATTTGAAGTAGATAGATAGATAAATAGTAACTTTTTATTGGCACCATATTACAGAGTTACATTAATGAACAAAATAATTAAATATCGAGTGTACAAAGAGCGGCCTTACTGCCAAAACTAATTTCTTAGAGGCAACCTTAGGATTAATCAAAATACTTTGAGTCTTGAAGAAATATATAAAAACTACTCTTTACCTCAAAAATCGATAAACAATCGAGTGAAGCCAGCCGTTGGATATAATAAAAACGATACTAATGTTTATGAGAATGAAGCAAAAACCAATACGTGTAGTGTAATGTAGGAAGTAAGTCATAACGGTTCCGTTTCACTTCTAGGCAGGTATGTAACACATTGATAAATATGCAGTCGTAAGACACGGGAACGAGTGTATAAAAAATTAATACTATCATAAATTACGGGAATCCTAATTGTCCGTGTGGTGACGGATTAAGAATACAGAGTGTCACCACCCCTATTCATCCCGCGGGTGTCGTAAAAGGCGACTAAGGGATAAACTACGCAAGAAAAGATCAATGCAAAGAGAAGGAAAACTTGAAATCAACCCTATACCAACCCGTCTTTCCAGCGTGGTATAGTAGGCCAATACCTCCTTTTCAATAAGAGGCCTATGTCCAGCAGTGGACTGTTAAAGGCTGTTGATGATGATGACGATGATGATAAACTATGGCTAAATCCTTTGTTTCGTCTGTTCGGAAATCCCCGCGGATACCACCAGCTGGTTGCTATGTCAGACTTGAACGGAATAAAAACCTCACGCTATCTCAGATACTGGTGACCGGGGAACCAGGTATACCCTAGAAGGGAAAACCCTAAAACCCCGACGTATCTCGGGATCATCTGCTGCTTGTAGATGACGCAGATGCGAACCCCGATTGTCAAACATCGGGAACGTCGCACTACAGCCCCAGCCTGCTTCTGCTGGTGTGACAAATTGCGCTTATGGAGGACGGAGATCGTTATTCGGTACCGGTATTGCGGTACCGGCCCTGTTCCCGGGCCCTGCGGGCTGGAAAAGTTCTAAGCTTTCTTACAAAGTATGCCAAAGAAATAAACATACATTCTTTGGCAAAATATAGCCTTCTAGCGCATTTAATTTCCAATCATTTCGTCATATTTTCATATTTTATTCATAAAACTAATGATAAACAAAATCCATAAAACTTCTACTCAATCACTTTCATATAGACACACATATAGACCTGAAAAACGTTGACTTTTATTGTTTCCTACTATTTTTTCATTCATAATGTCACGTATTTAATGCATCTTAGCATGTCGGCCGGCTAAAAAACCCACGTTCCGATTTCCATGCCCTGATCATTATTCGGTCATGATAGTAGCTCTGAATACTATAGCCGCGGCTTTATATGAACTGAGGTACAGTTTTATACCTTTACTATTCAGGCGACATATGGTGAGACGTATAAAATGTTAATTCATCAATGTTTTACGTCGATTCTCTTCCTTCAAACGATAAGCCTCTCTTCTCTTGTATGATTGGATAATATTTTGTCTTGACCACGTGACTTAGCCTTGACGTCATTTCTTATATTTGTTAGTTTTCTTTAATAATAGTAGAGGGCGACCAAAGAAAAATGGATGGACTGCGTGAAAGAGGATATGGCCATGAAAGGAATAAACAGTGAACTGACGAGTAATAGAGAAGAATGGAAGAAGAAAATTCATTGCACCGACCCCAAATAAATTTGGGAAGAGGATAGATAGATGATTATTATGACTTCTAATAACGTTAACGTTTGTAGAATGTCAACTTGACTAGGGGTTAAGGGTAAAGTTCATGGGTTTATGCAATAATGGATTACTTAGAAGCTTCGATAAACATAGAAGAAATAACGTCCTTTATATTGCAAGTGGTTTAAACTTGAATGAAAACTTAATAAATTTTTTCAACGAATGTTTTTAAAACAACGGTCATTAACAAAGACATCTGAAGAATATCTAATAACATAATCTAATTTAAAAGCTGTATACGGTTGTAATTATACTTGAGGCCTAATAATTGTAAACTGTAATGTTTGTTTGTTTGATGTGTTTCCGTACCTAACTATAGAAGGGCAGTCAAAATCGTTATTGAACGATTGCCATAGATGTTCAGGTTGCACGGGCGTGAAAAACCGCCAGTTTCCATATTCAAGGCGGCTGTTATGGATTTCTTGTAAGAAGAACCCAATAACAGCTAGATGCTGAATTCGAAACCGAGACCTCTTGATCAGCAGTAGCATACGCTAACCGCTTGAGTCTAGCGGCTAGACCAATGAAGCATTACAGTACACAGTACTCTCTACTTCTTCTTCTTAGCCTTTATTCCCAAGATTATTTGAGAACTGAAACTAGTTCAATCGATTTTACCTCAATATAAGTTGAACTAGTTGTCAGTATATTTGAGGGCACTGACATGCTCATGCTACAACACAGCTAATCTCATAAATTATTCAATATACCCAAAAGATAATTTAAGATATGTTTGACTATTTTAATAAGGCTACACGATTGTTTCCAAAGAAACCTAAGATAACATTGTTTTATCATTTTAAACCACTTCCTATCAAAATAAACGTACCGTTCTCGTACCTAACAATGAGTGAGCTAGAGGCATTCTCTCAACAGTGATCAATTCATTTTATTTTTACGTTTAAACATTAAACTCTCATAATTTATTTTTTGTTTAATAAACGTTTAAAAGCATATTTATCTCGTTGTTATCTTTGAAGTCATATAACTTACTAAATAAAACAATTTCGTTTTAGCTATGAAGTTTAAAAAACAGTATGTTTATGGATTTATGTCAGTTGTCTTATTACCTTTAATACAAGATCTGCTTTGTTTGGGATTAGATGGTATTGTGTGTCAGATGTCCGAAATATTTATTTATTAACTTTATGGAATTAAAAGATTTGACCATATGAGAGCCGTAGTGTAGCTGTTCTTGGGCTAGTAACTGATCCTAGATGTTATCGTAGCATCTCACCCAGAAGCTTTGGAAACCTTACTCACTCACAGGAACACAACAACTCCAAAGTAATTGTTGTTTGGCTGAGGTCATCTGTTAGGCGGAGGTATTTCACTAGTTGTGTTGCTCCGATTCGTTACGATTCTTGAGTAGCAGATGCCCTTTGTGGTCACTTAAAGAACCTGTACCTCCTTCGATCCCGCACTATAATCAGGGTAATAGTAGCGTGATCTCTGTAACCATTACTCCATTGTGAAGCCATTACCGTTACAGTCTACCCATTTCTTGAACATTTTGGTTACGTAAAAAACATTCTTCGTAACTCATTGTTACTAGTAGATTAGTTTTCATAACACCGACTGCTAAAGCTAGGTAACAGCTTAGAAATTATGCAATAAATAATTTCACAGCGGGTGTAAAAATTAGTTTTTTTTTTTTATTACAATAAAAGTAAAATAAAAGTTAAAGCTTTCTCTGTATACACACGACAAATGAAATACCTGGTAAATTGTATATGTGTGTGTCATTGCGATAAGTATGTATCTGTATTGTGACATGGTCATGACAATTATAAATTTACTAATTATTATCATTAGAATTTGCTTTAAATTTTTCTAAATACTTTATTGAATCTGTGGATACAGTTCGTATTGTATATTAAGGTAACCATGTGTGTCGTTTATTAAAGAAATATCGCAATTCTTTATGATAGTTTTGACATCGAGAATTTCTCAGGAAATTAGAATAGAATTAACATCAATACAATATTTTACACAGTTTATTATTTTTCAAAAACAAAAATTACCTGTGTCTAGTATTCTTCTAAATAAAAAAAATGATAATTTCTGTAGAAAAAATATTATAATTACCTACTATTAACCATCGATTGTTATATACATATTTGGTACCTCATACAAATTTACAAACTCAAGAAAAAACTAAATTCATCAACACTTAGGTCAATTCTTTCTTTTTCTGATCTTTGAAACTAATTTGTCAGACAAATAACATATTTTTATGCAACGGATAGGATATTATTTACCGTTATATCCGATTAATAAAAATATTGTCCATGACATAAATCACGTTTTAGAATCGGTTAATTTAAATCATGAATGCAGTTTTAGAACGTACCGTATGAACGTATAATGGCGGACTTTGGCTTCATTCATATTCGGCCAATACATGAAAGTGTTCTACATTAATAAATTACAGATTTTTTGCATGCAGTAGAAAACTAACTGAACAGAAAAATGCTTTTTTTGTGCTTTTGAATAATAAACAGAAAGTGTAAAAACGTACTAGTATGCTTTCTATGCCAAAAAAAAATCTGTTACATAGAATTTTTAGAATAATAAGCAATTAGTTATTTTTTTAGTAACTAAGTTAGAATTTGACTAACTTTGACTGCTTCATTGGTCTAGTGGTTAGCGTAAGTGACTGCTGATCAAGAGGTCTTGGGTTTGATTCCCGGGTCGATCCAAATGTTTGTGTGATCCGCGAATATTTATTTCGGAGTCTGGGTATTTTCTATGTATAATATGTATGTATTTCCAAAAAAAAGTATGTTTATGTATTTATATCAGTTGTCCAGTACCCATAATACAAGCTCTGCTTAATTTGAGGACTAAATGGCACTGTGTGTTAAATGTCCGAAATATATTTCAAATGTATCTATATTTATTATGATAATTTTTATTTTGTTAGTTTCAACCTCGGCATTAACATAATAACGTCATATAAATTTGTATCAACACATCACAACACAATATTTTGAATCTTAAACGCTATATTTTCAAGAATATTTAGACGTTTTATTGTTTTTTTAATTTTGTAACCCTTTAGGCACATGTATTAAAAATGTGAATCTTTTACGTGAAACTTATCAAGCTGTCTAATTAAATGCCTTATAAATGTCATCAATTAAAACTATCAATAAGATAACATTATCAGGAGCCCTTTAGGAATCTAAGCACCAATCACAATCGTGACTGGATACCGGCTGAGGGACCGCTTCGCCTTCGCCTGTCAAATGTCAACAACCGTTGGCCGAACATCATTTGAAATTCAAATTTCGAAGGCTTACGTTCGAAAGACCGTTAAAATTGGCAGGATTAAATGAAATTGAAGTAAAGTATTAAATAAATAAGGAAAATAGTAATCGTTTATTTTGTTTTCTCCGTCCGCGGGTGTCGGTTATAGCTGTAAAAAGTGACTACTCGTATGTCCTTCCTCAAAAATGAAATATAACCATGTCGAATTTAATTTCAAATTCGTCAGACAGAAAGAGTTATTTTCCAATTTATGCTCCTAATATTTGAGTTGATGTTATGTATTGCAACAAAGATAAGAAAAATCCTTTTCATGAAGACGATTAAAAGAGGTTTAGAAACACTAATATGTCAATACGCTGAGGTGATCGATTACTTAACGTGATCTCCGACCCCGAGCAAACTACCGCCAAACTTTCCTACTTTGACCTGTTATTAATAAGAAGATATAATTAAGAAAAATTCAACTACAATTATACCTCTAGAATCCACACTCTAACCCGATACCTCTTGATACGTAGACGCACACGTTAATCAACGAGGCCTTACTTCTGCCCCTACATTTTTTTTTTAGATTTAAGCCTATACTCTGCTTGATGGAAAGTGTGAGTAGAATCCAGGAGTAGGGGTCACCATCATTATTGTGAGGCTAGGCAATGCAACATGGTGGTCTGGTCATATGTTTCTGACAGATGCAGAATGATTGGGACTCCTGTCTCACACACCAACAAAATACGACAGCAAGAATGGTGTCATTATTAGGATGGTCTTCTGTGTGAGGATAGTACTGCCCCAGTCAATCCGATTTATTCGTGCTATTCTTGCTGGAATCAGCTATCTACCTACTTCTTCCTTATATTATAAAACTAAAAACCTTTCTTAAATAAAGGATGAAAATTGCTCAATTATTAAGACATCTCAAAAGAACCCAAATCCTTTAATAAATAACTAACCTCTAATTATTTGAGTTTCAATTAAAACTGCTTTAAAATAGAACAAAGTTGAACCAAGATCTAATTAAAGTCAGATTATAATTACAGACGTTTCTCAACACTTCGGCGTTGAGATAAAAACTCTTAAAATTCAAAGTGAAGAAGGTTGTACGCTGATAAATTAACTCTTTTAATGAATAGCCATTACACTTATTGTTTGTTAAATTGCCGAGTCAAAGTATAGAATTAGACTCGGTAATTTTAAATATATTTTTTTTGAGTCTAGATAATGTGAGGTCTGTGCCATGACACATTGTTTTTTTTAAATTTCAAAGTCTTCCAAAGTGATTCTAGACTGCCTGGCGAAAAACATGAGTAGGATTTGGAAGTAAGGGCCACTAAAGTTTTTGCGAGTGCAGAAAATGCAATATGATGATATTAGCCTCAAGTCTCGAGCTTACCAACTAAACACGACAATACGAATGCTGTAATTTCAGGTTGGTCTTCTGAGGAAAAGTAGTATCGTCGCGGTCGAGGCGGCCCATTCGTGCTTAAGTCTTTTAGACTTTCATCATCATCAACAGCTTTTAACAGTCCACTGCTGGACATAGGCCTCTCCTTTGAAAGGAAGTTTTGGCCTACTTTACCACGCTGGCCAGACGGGTTGGTAAAGGGTTTGTTTCAAGTTTTCCTTCTCTTGGCGGTGATGTTAGCTGCTTATTTGTTCCTTTAATCGCCTCTCACGACTCCCATGGAATGAGTAGGGGTGGTGACACTTTGTATTCTTAATCCGTCACCACACGGACTTTACTACCTTAAAAATTCCAACAAGATAAAGTGCCAACATACCACTTAATCTTGTTATCATTTCCATTTGCACCAATAATGTAAGTGCATTGTCTGTTTCCTCACTCTCCATCATAATTCCTGTTAGTAATTTCACCATCACAGGCCAATATTTTTTTTATATCTAAGTAGTACGATTACATTACAAATAACATGTTGATGTAATAAATCATTGAAATTTCATTACAGCTGTACTAGAATTTCTTAATTTAAATTTAATGGCAAGTTTTCAGTAATAACATTAATAAAGATTGATGATAGAAAATACTTGAAACAACATCATTAACAATCTTTTTAGGTGAGCCACCTTACCCTGGAGTTACATCAGTGATACATTGGCATATCACCGAGTACCTCTTTACCTCCGTCGCATAGTCGGGCGTATTTGTCTCAGAGCCGTCGTTCACCCAAGTAGGGCCGGTCTCGGACGGCGTGATATGTCGTGCGGTGTCCCGCAGGGGTCAGTCTTAGGTCCGCTCCTGTGGAAGATTGGCTACGACTGCTTCGTGGTGCGATCTTAGATGGTGTCGCCGTAGCGTGCTTTGCGGACGACACGCTAGTGACAACGAACGGCGAGACACACCGCGAGGGCGACTGCTGGAGTTGCCTAAGTAGGGAACGAATTCTAGATCTGGGGGTAGTACTGGACGGACTTTGGACATAATTTCCAAAGTCCGGTCTCCAAGTTGGTTCGAGCAGCGCGTGCATTAGCACGGTTGCTGCACAACATGATAGGGGCCCGATAACTCCTGTAGGGGACTCTACGTGGAGTTGTTCGGTCGATGGCCCTTTATAGAGCCCCAGTATCGGCGTATATACAATACTTACATATAATATCAATTAAAAAATTATTTTCTCTTTTTGTTCCAAATAATCTGGTACTGTTGTTTCTATTTTGATCGGACTTTAAGCATCAGTAACCTTCTAGTGACAGGAAATTTGCACGTTAGCAACGTCTCGTCGAACCAAGCATCATAGTGGGCTATATAGATTGATAGGTAGATAGCTAAGTTATCGGAATAGCTAGGCACTAGGCCAAGAGGCTCGTCAATTTTTTTTATTCTCTAGATGAAATAAAATATATGTAAGTACTTACAATGTAAGGAAACCTCCTTTCTAAGGAGAGGCATATGTCCAGCAGTGGACTGTTGATGATGATTGATGAATGTAAGGAAGAGGTTGGGTTGGGAAGTTAAAGCATTGGAATTAGTTGATGTCAAGAAGTCTGAATTTTCTAACCGAGACCTCAAAATAACGGGAAAAATATGTAACAGAAACCTAGAAAGGCGTATCATAAATCTTTACTAATATTATATAGAGAGAAATTGATTTTTATGAGCTTGTGTTCATTTGAAAAGTAAACACTGACCCACTGAACTAGGACCCTTTTTAAGATTTAGGAGCAAACGAGTCATTTATTGGTAGCTTACCATCTTATTCATAGGTGGAGGAAATCTTCTACATTTTTCGGGATAGGCTTAGTAATTTGCAAAATTGGTTCAAGGGATCCTGAAATCGCACCATCCTGGTTCTCTCCAGATCTCTAATCAAATTTTTGTTACAGTCATCGAAAAAAATTCAAAAAATTCAATGCCTAATTAAATATTATCGGATGTCCACATTTTCATTAGTGGAAGACATCGATTGTATTCCCTATTATCTACTATTCTTGTGTCAGACTTGTTAGCATTGGATACAACGGCTGTTGATCTTTATAAGGTTTTTTTTTCTGTTTTTGCAACCTTTATTATAGATACTCGGCTTCTATTAGTCTTAGCGTAATGTAACCCAGTGGAACGCGAATAGCTGAGTGGCCTTATGTATGTATGTAGATGGGTGACCGTTTATGGCATGGTATGATAAGAGCGTTTTCGTGATTCGGAGGTTACGTTGAGCAGTCGGTCTCGGTTGTTATCATAAGATAACAGTCGTGAAGCTTAGTTGGAGGCCTTCGGTCGGCATAAAAATATTCAACTGCCAGCGTGGGGACGTAAGACCGTAACCCTCTTCTTAGAGGAGATCCAAACCCAGCAGTGGGGCGTTATGGGTTGTTGATGAATGTAACCCATTGCCTATCCAACACTAAATTCGATCCACCAGTTATTGAACTTACTACGTTCAACCAAACAAACAAATCATTCAATTTTATAGTACCTTTTAGATTGTTCTAATCTCGTTCATAAAATCACAACCGTTTAAAATAGAGGCTATTGTTTACACCCAACATAGTTTACAGTACACTTTAAACATTATAAACTACACATTAAACTAAAACAGAAAACGAAAGCTTTTAGAATTTATCATCCATTCATCTTCTAGCGTTTAATTGATGAGTTGTTGACATGGGTAGAACCCAACCCGGTATTATCTCTAATTCTAACAAAGGAACATTTATCCAAACTAAACAGGTTAATTGAGGTATAATAGTTCGGGAGAGTTTATCTTAAATTGAGGGAATTTGTTGAGGCAGGAAGAAAATTGGTAATCTATTTTGTTTGGAATCCCTTTTTCATAATTTAATAGAATTAATCATGTAAGTAATAATACTGCCTTGTAGGTTTAGTGATCGGACTAAATGTTTGTGTGATCAGCAAGTAGTTGTTTCGGGTTTTGTGTGTTTTTCTATGTATGATATGTATCTACGTATGTACAAAAAATCGGCCAAATACGTGTCAGGCCACGCACAGGAAAGGGTTCCTCAGTCACACATAACGGTATGTGTATTTAAAATCGTATCCAATAGATAATTGTTAAGCTTACGTATTCATGCGTTGATTTTGTATAACGTTTTCCAAGTGAGCGCATTTTGTGTGATCTAATCCATTATACTTTTCCTTCAAAATTCATTATATGGACCACCATCACGATTTTTTCCAGATTTTTTGAGCCAGCCGTTTGGCTTTTAGAGGGGGAGGGACGCCCTGTTTTTATAAAAAAGCGGCCAAGTGCGAGTCGGACTCGCCCATGAAGGGTTCCGTATCAGCAAGTAACATCATATAAAAGTTCTTGTATTTCGTTGTAACTTTCATCGATGTTTTTATACTAGTGTTGATTGGATGAAAGGTAAATTGCGTGTTACGATTTATGACGTATTAAAAAAAAACTACTAACTAGATCTCGTTCAAACCAATTTTCGTTGGTAGTTTATATGGTAATGTACAACATATTTTTTTTTTAGTTTTATCACTCTCTTATTTTAGAAGTTAGAGGGGGGGGGACACACATTTTTCCACTTTGGAAGTGTCTCTCGCGCAAACTATTCAGTTTAGAAACAAATGATATTAGAAACCTCAACATCATTTTTGAACACCTATCCATTGATACCCCACACGTATAGGTTTGATGAAAAAAAAATTTTTGAGTTTCAGTTCCAAGTATGGGGACCCCCAAAATTTATTGTTTTTTTTCTATTTTTATGTAAAAATCTTAATGCGGTTCACAGAATACATCGACTGACCAAATTTCAAGAGTATAGCTCTTATAGTTTCGGAAATAATTGGCTGTGACATACGGACGGACAGACAGACAGACAGACAGACAGACAGACAGACAGACAGACAGACAGACAGACTTGACGAATCTATAAGGGTTCCGTTTTTTGCCATTTGGCTACGGAACCCTAAAAAGTGCCCTTTAAAGTGGAATATCTCGCAAACGCATACCTAAATCAAAAAGTGGTTTTAGAAATCTCTTTAATGTTTTTAAAAGACCTATCTAATAATACCCCACACGATGGGGAGACCGCGAGAGAAAAAAAACATCCCCACTTTAGTGTAGGGGAGGTACCCGAAATAAAAATATTTTTAATCATTTTATTGTAGCACTATGTCGACGTAATTACAACACATATACATGTAAAGTTTCATCTTTCTAGCACTTTTTACTTACCGTTTGGACGGTAAGTCGAGGACGGATGGACGGACGGACGGACAGACGACATGACGAATGTAAAAGGGTACCGAGTCATAAACTTCGGAACCCTAAAACAGTTTATATATGTATTTATATCAGTTGTCTAGTGTACCCATAGTACAAGCTCTGTTTAGTTTGGGACAAGATGATGTTGTGTGTCAGATGTCCAAAATATTTGTTATTTATTATTACAAGCAGTACTTCTTTGTTTAATAAAGAATAAGTAATAAATACTTTTATGTTATTCCCCGAATACTTTGCACAAAATTTCGAACTGATCAGTTAGAAGTGACGACGTGCTATAAACTTACAAGCTCTCTATCTGTATGTTTTGGTTCATCTCCAAAATAGCTGGCGCAGTTTTAATGAGATTTTCAGTGGTAGGTAGTTAATGGCATAAGGTGCTAAGGCTACTTTATTTTAGTCTACCCTCGCCCAGTGACGTCACCTGCCGTTCTTGTTGTAAAGTTACAAGAACAAACCAGGGGTTTACACATGGTTCATCTAACAATCATCTAATAAGTTTCTTTTCATGTGAGACACAAAACTATAATGGGTTTGAAAAAACTAAATCAAAAGAGCCTTGTTTAGGGTACCATAGTTCACGATTAAGAACCCTTATGGATTCGTCATGTCCGTTCGTCCTCGACTTACCGCCTAAACGGTTGGTGCTAAAAAGATGAAACTTTGCATGAATGTGTTGTGATTCCGTCGACAAAGTAAAATAAAATTGTAAAAAAATTTTTTTGTTTGGGGTGGTTAATTTTTTTTCTCGTCTACCGCGTCGTGTAAGGTATCCTTAGATAGACCTTTTAAAAACATTGCGAGGTTGCTAAAACCATTTTTTGATAAAATTTTAAGGAGCATTTTTGTAAAAACAGTTTGTTCATACAATTAAAAAAAAAAAACAAAGGAGTCTTTTTCTATTTCTTAATCTAGTAGATATTTAACATGCGCAGTTAACCACAACGTATGTTTCTCTTGAGACACAGTATCTGTTCAATAGTATGGGCACGTACATAGCTTCTATCTGAGAATGCTGACACAAACCCCAAGGGTGTACTAGAAGCTCAAGGCGAATTTAAGACTCCTTACCCCAATTTCACTATTCTCGTTCATGTAGCTTTTATTGACCTTACTTGAAAATTTACTTTTTGTTAGAGATTTTTTGTAGAAACTAATAATATTTTTTTCCTTTATAAGTATCATAGTGCATAAGTGTAATATATACAAATAAATAAAATGGAGTGTCTGCTTGTAATATTAAAATAAAAGCTTTTTACTAAATGCATAAGTATGTATACACGGTACATATGTAATTTTTTTTTTACAATTTTTGTCTGTCCGTCTGTTTGTTCCGGGTAATCTCAGGAACGGCTAGACCGATGTCGACGGGACTTTCACTGGCAGATAGCTGATGATATAAGGAGTTACTAAGGCTAGTAGCTAGGCTTTTTCGGACTATCTTTGCCCCGCAGCGTTGGCTACGGTTACATAAACAAACGCGGGTAGCACCGCGGGGCTCAGCAAGTTTATAATAACAATAACTGAGACTGATGATGATAGACTGCCTTGTTGGTCTAGTGGTCAGCGAATGCGGCTGCTGAACAAGAGGTTTCGGGTTCGATTTAAATATTTGTGTGATCCAAAAATATTTGTTTCGGAGTCTGTGTGTTTTCTATATATAACAATATGTATATATTTACAAAAAAAGTTATGTTTATGTATTCATATCAGTTGTTTGGTACCCATACCCATAATACAAGCTCTGCTTAGTTTGGGACTAGATGATTCTTTTTTTCGTAAATACACACACATTACTCACAGAAAACACCCAACCTCCGAAATAAATATTTGCGGATCACACAAACATTTGGTCAGACCCGGGAATCGAACCTTAGACCTCTTGATCAGCAGCCGCATACGCTAATCACTAGACCAAAAAGGTAGTCAAGGTCTTTCCTAAGCCATTAAAAACCTCTTGACAGTTATACTCTCAATCCTCATAAATATAAAGCGACTACTTTTTTCTGTAGCAACTACACACATCAAAAGTGTCTAGGGATCAAGCATTTTTATGCGGATTTCTTGAGATTGAGATGTGGCTTTGTAATAAATTTATGATTTTATAAATTTATATGGATCCTTTTTGGTGCATTTCATAATTTGAATCAGGAACTGTCAAATTCGAGTAAAAGATGAAAATCAGCTGCCAATATTTTCCCTATAAAAACATACAACGCATTGAAGAAATTATTAGTGCTACTGTTTCCCTACTACTGATTAAAACCAACGTTATTATGGAGCGGCGACGTCATTTAAGCAGGGAAGAAATGCTCAGAGCCGTGGGAATGATAGAAGCTGGTTCCCGGCAACGTACTGTGGCTTTAGCTCTGAATACAAGTCAGAGTGTTATCAGTCGACTTTGGACACGTTACCGAAGCACTGGTACCGTGGCTGAGCGCCATGGAGGACGGTATCGCTGCACCACACGGAGACAAGACCGATACATTCAAATCTTAACTCGAAGAGCTCCAACAATAACCGCCATGATGTTAGCCGTGAGGCTTCATCACTCTTCAGGGAACTTAATTAGCGACCAAACAGTCAGAAACCGCTTGCATGAAGTGAACCTTCATTCCCGAAGACCGCTACGGGTACCACCTATAGCAATGCACAATCGTAGGATTCGATATCAATGGGCTCTTGAACACAGAAATTGGGCAGAAGAACAATGGCGTTTCGTGTGCTTTTCTGATGAGTCTCGTTTTGGTATGAGACCGGATACAAGACGTATACGACACTGGAGAACCCCTGGACGCCAACAGCGATTAAAATCCTGCCAGGAAGTCCATCCTTATAGTGGTGGAACCATCATGGTATGGGCGGGTATTTGGATCGGCGGAAGAACTGAGTTGATTTGGATCAGAGGCAACCTCAACGCTCAAATTTATGCTGAGAAGATTGTATCAGACGTCATCGTTCCTCTACAAGTGCAAATCGGTCCCTTATTTCAGTTAATGCATGATAATGCACGACCGCACACCGCAAGAGTTGTAAGACAGACTCTCGCCGCAGCTAACATCAATGTCCTGCCCTGGCCTGCTCAGTCGCCAGACTTGAACCCGATTGAGCATGCATGGGATATGCTACAGAGAAGAGCTCTGCCGAATATGGAGGGTATCCAGTCGCAAGAAGACCTTTTTTTGTTGTTGCAACGAACATGGGCGGCCATTCCACAGCGTGATTTGGATGAACTCATTTTGAGTATGCCAAACCGATGTTCTTGTGTTGTTAGTGTTCGCGGTAGAAACACGGATTATTAATTGTTTAAGTTACCTAATAAAATTTTAAAGAAAACTGTTATTTCAGTCTTTTTTTCGAACTTTAATGTTAGTGGTTCAAATGTCAAAAATCCCTTTATTAGGAAAATGGCAAATTTCTTTACTAATGCAAAGGTGGCTTGGTTTATCGTTACTGTGACAAACGAAAACACTTTATTTGATGAATCCTTAAAGAAATTTTTAATTAATATCAATCAGGAGAAAAGTTATTGCAAAAATATATGTTGATCCCTAGACACTTTTGATGTGTGTATTTGTATTGGGATCAATTGCAATAGGTCTCGATCACTAGATACTCAACTTGTAACATCGACTAGTTGTGATTAAAGACAATTTCTCCTAGTTGACCTCTTGACCAGCAGTCACATGCGCCAACCACCAGACCAATGAGGCTGTCAAGGGTACGTAACTGATGTGCTTGTGGTCTCTTTAGAATTGAGAAATAAAGCGGGGTATAGTCGGCCAAGACCTCTTTTCTAGAGGCCTATGTCCAGCAGTTGACTGTTAAAGGCTGATGATGATGAACACTTAAACAAATTGTTTATCAAACTACCACTATTAGCTTTGACCTGAGTCTAATGATATTTTCTATTGCGCTAATGAGAAAATTGCATTTACTAAACGTTATTTTTTACGCTTAGAGAAAGTGCGTTCTTACTGCAGACTTTACGCACAAAATAATCAACCAGAAACGTTTGGTATACAGCTAGTCATTGATTGTTATGAGATGTTTAGTAGGTGAGCACGTAAAGTCGTCGGTCCCGGTTGTCATGAACATCTATGGCAATTGGGAAGTCAGTGCCCTCAAATATGCTGACAACTAGTTCAATCTTCGAATTTCAGTTCTCCCTTAGAGTTGTGGAGGTCCGATACCAATCGCTCTGTGGAAAAACTGAAATTGAGGTAAAAGCGGTTGAACTAGTAGCCGAACCTAAATAAACTTGAGAATAATGGCTAGGAGGATGATATAACTTTAGTAGGTAAAGTGCATTAGAATTCAACTATATTGGAGGAAATCGCTAAAATATATCCTGTGAGAGCCGTTCTTAGTGTTTAAGCCATCCTCCAACTAAATTGCCTTGGCGTATAGCCAATTGGCCTTAGGTGTTAGGAAACAATCAGCGAGGATAAACAACAACGCCATATCTGTACCTAGATGGATGATCGTTTGTGGTATAATATGCTATAAGGGTTTTCGTGATTCGATAGTCACGTTAAACAGTCGGTCCCGGTTATCATCACATTATTGGTGAGTGTGAGACCGTAGACCCAATCAGTCTGCATCATTCTCACGGCTTCCACAGGCCGGGAGAATGATGCAGAAACATCTGACTTAGCTGCCATGATAGGGGTCACCATGCTGCATTGTTTACCCTCACAATAAGATCACCCCTAATCGTGAATTCTACTCATGCTTTCCATCAGGCAGAGTAGAGTTACTTTGGTGGGCTTAAAATATAAAAAAAAGCATAATGAGATTCTGCGACATTGGGCCTGGGCCTTGCCAACGAAATAGGACAGCACGATTGCGTTCATTTTAGGCTGATCTTAAATAGGGTAGGGTAGTATTTCTTTGATGGAGATGTCCCTATCGTGCTGAAAGCAGCGTGGCTCTTTTGGCTGTCCTTTGAGGAAGGACAGCTGTCTTTTGTTATTCATAATTAAATAAAATAAAAAACCTTTTATTTTATTGCAGATTACAAAAAGAAAAAATAAATTGAACGGTAATATATATTTTAATATTTGTTAGTAATTCAGTTTAGCTTTTAATTTATTTGTTAGTTTGAATTAATCACAAATTAAATAATTCTTAATGTCAAAAAGCTGAGAGTTCGATACTCTCTTAATTTGAGTGTTTTCATATTAATGTTATTATGTAAAGCTTCCCTGGTCAATGTAATTTTTTTTGATAGACAAAATTGTTGTAGAACTTGGTACTTTGTTAAAGGTACCAGAAATATACTGCAAACAATAATATGAACATAACAAAATACAGTTGCTCTTCAAAATTCATCACCACCTAGCTCTTTTAACATATATCCATCTCACTGTTTTCTCTAGCGAATCTAGACAGCAAAAACCCATAGAAATTCTAAGTATCACAGTTCAGTGGTCAACTGGAGTAATTTGCATGTAGTGCGTACGCTGCGAGCCGTACTAATGTTCTAAACAACAGATCGATAATAACACAGTTTCTACTCGTAAGAAACGAATTGATGTGTTAGGAGAAACGTTTGTTTTCCATTTAATGATTAATGTGATGTTTGTGTTAATATGGTCTATTATAGCTGATATTTCTTGCGACGTTTCTTTATGGAATTGTCTTCTTATGACAGTGAAAGTTATGTCAAAATCGGTGCATCCGTTCTGGAACCTGTAACTAACAAACAGTTAAACTTTCATATGCATTAAAAAAAATGTTAATTTGATACTACACACAGAGACTTAAATTTAATTAATTAGTAATTTTGAATGTATGCACCATCTATACATAAAAGATGGTGCAGGACAAAACAAAGTAATCAAAACTATTTTATAAGGCTTGTGTCAAATCGAGCATACAGTGCTTATGGCACACAGTGACACAGTGCTTAATTGTTACTTAGTAGTAATATTTTTTTCGATGCTCAATCAATTTTGACTGACCATCCGAGGGGGGTACTACACCATCTTTGATGTTCAGGCTGCTATGTAATCACACACGCGGGTGGTACGATAAGAGGAGCAAATTAATTGGAGCGATAATAGTGGCAATGGAAGACAGAAGGGCGTTATGTGACGTCAAGCCTCAGAAAGGAGACTGTGTTCAAACGTAGGGACAGAAATAGAGAAACAATACATAGCACGTTAAGAAATGACACGCATGAAACGAGCCACGAGCAAGTAGCGCATGTGATACCCGTGATTCGGTCCGTTACGGCCGAGAGGGTGATTAGGGTCATGGGGAGATGGAGGGTCTGTACACCCATAGGGACTGTACTGCCGAGTACTTAAGACTCTGGAATAGTCGGTTTTCATATTGATTGGTGTTTATTTACTTACTATTAGATGTTCTACTTACTTGTTCGACATTTTTACGACTCCCATAATACTTGATAGCTTCATACATTTGTTAAAATTACTTCATTTGATCAATTGTCGAAAATTCTCATAGATAACGAACTTTCCCTAGACAAATAACTTTTTAATGAATACCCACAATAGAGAACTCTCACGACAAACAAACAAACGATTACACACAATTTTGAATGAATTTAATTTGACAATACACTGTATATATTTCTCATGACTTGCTTTCGTTTCACAGTGGTATATAAGTAATATATTTTTTTAATAAAATCTATTAAACGGTACAAATAGTAGATATTTTTTCACTTAACGCCTGTCTAGGTGTCTCTACTATACCTGATGGAAAGCATATGTAGAATTTAAAAGTGGGGGTCGCCGTAATCACTGCGAATACAGGCAGTATGGCTATCCACATTGTGGCGGCTTAGTGATATGCTTCTTTAGGCCCCGCTTAAGAATTAAATTAGGAAAGAAACACATAAGTAGTAATAAGTTCCAGTTTTTGCCTGCTCGCCTCAAGATTGATTGAATTGCATCATGTCCTTTGGGACTGCCCACTTTACGAGAAACTAAGACAGAGATTGTTAGCGGGATCGTAAGATTGGAAGACGGACCGGTGTATCACGGAGACTTGATCTCCTCGGAGGTTAATTTCAGACAGTTGCTTCGTGAATGGGTGGCACATAGAGAGGAGCAAATTGAAGCGATTATAACAGTGACGAGAGAAGATAGAAGAGCGTCGGTGAAGTCACTGTTATGTGACGTCATGCCCGAAAAAGAGGAGAGTGTACTAAAGGAGATTGAGACAGAACTACTGAAACAGTTAGTAGGGAGTCAAGAATGGACACGCGTGAAACGAGCCACGAGCAAGTAGCGCGTGTCCCCTCCCGTATAACCGTGAGGTTGGTAGGGCCATGGGAAGGTGGTGGGATATCTACTCGCCACAAGAAGGAAGATCCGAACCGCTTAGTTCTGGTGTATATTTCTTTCACTATAAAGCGGTGACTTCTCAGGCAGATATTCATAAACATTAGTTTAATTAACATGTTACTTAAACTAGCCTATAAAAAAACAGACCTATATCAAAGGAGATGATTAGATTAGAAGGTAAAATTTTGAGTCTACACAGGAATCGAATCCGAGACCTCTTGATCAGCGAAACGCTAACCACTAGACCAACAAGGCAGTCAGATTATTTAAACAATGCGTAATAAAGTACCTACTTATATCTTACATAAAAAAAACTGCGTAATATATAAATATTACCTAAACTTTATCAGGGTGTGTAACTAGATTGGGTTTAATTGCAATATAAAGGTATTTTGAAATGTAAATTAATTCATTTAGTACTACATTACTTATGTATTTAGTTTACTGTTCAGTTACCTACATTTGTATACCATTTAGTTTAATGAAATGTCTGTTAGTAACTTCAAATTTACAGCTTTTCACTAAATATATACAAAAGGATATACACTTGTATACGGTACTTCCATAAAAAATATTATATATTTATATTGTATTTTTATATCCCTACTAATATTATAAATGCGAAAGTAGCTCTGTCTGTCTGTTACGCTTTCACGCCTAAACCACTGAACCGATTTTGATGAAATTTGGTATGAAGATAGAACTGAACTTGGGAAAGGACATAGGCTACTTTTTACCGCGATAAACGACATACACGCGGGCGGAGCCGCGGGCGAAAGATAGTATTTTATATTTTTCGGACATCTTACACACAACGCCATCTAGTCCCAAACTAAACAGAGCTTATATTATAGGTACTAGACAACTGATATAAATACATGAACATACTTTTTTTTATTAAATACATACATATTAAACATAGTAACACTCAAATTCCGAAACAAATATTTGCGGATCTCACAAACATTTGGTCCGACCTGGGAATCGAACCTCTTGATCAGCAGCCGCATACCCCGCTTGCGCGTCTGAACGCGAAGTTCTACTCGGCCAAATCGGACGAGACTTATCTCCGCCAGCCATCATTGCTGCCATGCTGGCAGGTGAGGAGGGATGGGGCGCAGACTGCTGGACGGGATTTCCCACCCCGTCAACAAAAAAGACTAATATTCAGATAAATGATTATAACCCGAGACCTCGAGATCAGCAGCCGCATACGCTAACTACTAGACCAACAAGGCATTTGTTTGTCTATTTATTTATTCCCGTTAATCTTTTGATCGATTGAACCTATTTTGACTGAACTTTTACTAGTAGATAGCTGATGATAGGAGTTACTTCATCAACAGCCTTTAATAGTCCACTGCTGGACATAGGCCTCTCCTTTGAAAGGAAGTTTTGGCCTACTATACCACGCTGGCCAGACGGGTTGGTAAAGGGTTTGTTTCAAGTTTTCCTTCTCTTGGCAGGATGTTAGCTGCTTATTTTGTTCCTTTAGTCGCCTCTTACGACACCCATGGAATGAATAGGGGTGGTGACACTTTGTATTCTTAATCCGTCACCACATGGACAGGACAGGAGTTACTTAGGCTATTTTTATTTAAGACTAGTAGTCACGACGCAATGATGTCGGTTGTCGTTAATGTGCAACAAAAACAGCGAGTAATACCGCAGGATTTATCTAGTATACCAATATAAAGCGTTACTTATAACGGTGTTTATCAATAGTCTCGTGTTGGCCGGCTGTAACAGTTATTATAATAAATTTAAATATTATACACATTATTAAGTGGGTTAACTGTAGATTTGAATGAATTTCAAATAAATATTTATAATAGGAATAATCTGAAACACAGCGCTATATAGACAGAAAAAATTGAGTCATAATTTAAGTGCCTAGTTTGAGCAAAACTAAACATAATTTTAATTAAGTTACGAACTGATGCAAACGATGCTTTGCATAAAAATATTTCCAATTTTAAATAGCCCTACAGTCAGTGACTGACTGACTGCCAGGCAATTTCAAAAGCTTAAATTCGTTCAACGTTATATGGGAAGATCTATGCTAGGAGTCTCTCTGAAGAACAAAATTCGGAACGAAGTTATTCGTCAATGAACCAAGGTGACCGATATAACTCTTAAAGTTAGCAGGTTTAAGTGGCAATGGACTATGCCACTTAAACCTGCTAACTTTAAGAGTTATATCGCAAAACAGATAACCACTAGGAAAAATGTGTTCTGGAGTTGAGGCCGCTACTTTTCAAACGTAATGTGGAGCGCCCTCTGCTAAGTTGCTAACATTTATCGTTATCTATTATATTCTCTATTCTATTTCTCTATTCTATTCTTGCTCTATCTATTCTTACTCTATCTATTCTTACTCTATTCTATTTCTATACTCTATTCTATTCTATTCTATTTCTCCATCTCAACATGAATGATGTAACCATGATTTTGTAAAAACATTTTGATTTAAAAGAGTGTCCATGGAGTTTCTTGCCCGTTCTTCTCCATAGAGATCTACGCTAGGGAATGGGCAACTACAGTACTTTCACAGTTTTTATGTCTTGTGACTGGGACTGTAGCTACATTTTTGTTTCGACAATTCAAAAGTGCCTGTAACTGGCCTACTTGAAATAAATGCTTTGATTTGATTTGATTTGGATTCGCTAATGTCACTCAGTCACGTGATCAAAACAAAATATTAGCCAATGACACAAAAGAATGGAGTAATGGAAGAGAGAATGGAAAAGAAAACGAAAAACGTTTGCAACTTGACAATGACCTGTTCAGTGTCTTGCTCTGTTGTGTGCCTTGGGAGAGGCCTATGTCCAGCAGGGCCATCCGCGATTGGGCGGCGTCTGCGTGTGAAGGACGTCGCCTAAGAGAGAGTCTTCAAGGGACGCAGCCCGCAACAGGAGCGGGGACCTGCCCGCTCCTGTTGAGATCCCCTTCTGTACTCCTCCCAGCGCCTGGCGGGGTGACGGTCTGTGGGGATTTCCACACGTAAAAAATGACCTATGTCCAGTAGTGGACTGCTATGGGCGGATGATGATGTGGATGTAGGGATAGATAGGTATGTACTTTTAACGCGAAAACGTTTTAAAAAAATTAATTGATTGAATTAAGACGAGATATATATTTATTTATTTACTTACAATTACATAATATATAAAACAAAAAAAAAAAAGATGAAATAACGGTCTCACCAAAAACGGAGCTTGAATTACGAGTCTATTCAATTGTTTTTTTTTTCATATTATATATTTTAATTTCAGTTTCAGATGACGAAGTACATTGTTACACTATTACGACACAATTGAGTAGTTTATCTGACGCCATCTGACTTTTTATGTGTGTTTTTTCTCCATTTACTAGTCTAGTCTGTCTGAAATTAATAATAATAATAAAGATTAAGTTAAATGAAATGTTACAGACTTTTCTAGAACATTCACAAAAACAAAATATATAAAAAAATATGGGAAAAATAATTTAACATGAACGGAAGGTTGTACGAACTAACGAAAGTGAACGAAGGAAGTCTAAATATGTATTAATATTGAAGTCATTAATGAGATTATATTTGGAGTAATATATCTAAGGTCTATGATTAAAGTGATTTATTATAAAATACATCGAATTCAAAACTCAAACTGTACAAATTTGCAGTGATAGAAGTTGGGAAGTTTGCCAAAATACACCTTCATTACTTAGATTGCAGTCCATTGCAGTTGAATTTCTATATAACGAACTACTGCATAGAAAAACATGCCACGTGGTCTGAAGGTTTCCAACCTCAATGTAAAGATAGCAACACTCATTAATGAAAAACTAGTGAATATTAAATATTAAAAAGTTGTGCATCTTTGCATTTGAATTGTGCATCGCTCAGAGTAGTTACTCTAATTTGTAAAACTAAAATTACAAGATTTATGTTAAAGACCATAAACCTTGTAATTTCAATATGAAAGAAATTGTGAAAGGTTATTTATTACAATAATCATAATACATATGATAGAGATGAAAGCCCATACATATATCTAGTATATATAATTGAATCTCGTGTACCGGTATTTGTTACCAATCTCCTTGTTGGTTGGACCGATTTGTATGAAATTTGGAGTGCCTATCGGGTAGGTCAGACCATCTGCCAACATTTATTTTTCTATAGACTTTAGCTGGAAGCATCACCATCATCATCAACAGCCTTTAACAGTCCACTGCTGGACATAGGCCTCTCCTTTGAAAGGAGGTTTTGGCCTACTATACCACGCTGGCCAGACGGTTTGGTAAAGGGTTTGTTTCAAGTTTTCCTTCTCTTGGCAGTGATGTTAGCTGCTTATTTTGTTCATTTAGTCGCCTCTTACGACACCTGTGGAATGAATAGGGGTGGTGACATTTTGTATTCTTAATCCGTCACCACACGGACATTGAAGCATCACAGTAACATTATTGATTTAGTTGTTAGTGAAACTTATTGCTAAGCCAGAATAAGTAGTAGTGGTCTTATGTTTCTTAATAACCATTTGTCAGAATTCTAGTAGCAATTATTATCTTAAGTTGGTTTGTTCTTTCTTATCATTATCTATTTTATCCTACTATTCATCATCTTCAACATCATGATCCACTGCTGAACATAGGCCTCTCCTTAGAAAGGAGGTTTGGGCCTACATTACCACGCTGGCGTCTGGCCAGCGTGGTATAGTAGGCCCAAACCTCCTTTCTATATAGGGTTGGTATAGGGTTGGTTTCAAGTTTTCCTTCTCTTTGCATCGATGTTGTCTTGCGTAGTTTATCCCTTAGTAGCCTTTTACGATATCCGCGGGATGAATAGGAGTGGTGACACTCTATATTCTTAATCCGTCACCACACGAACTAATATTGAATGCAAATGTAAAAAATAAACTACTGACCGAATTTAGATGAGACTTTAAAGTGACAAAGCTTAGACATCGAGTACGACTCGAGATCTGACCGGGAACACATGCTTTTTTAACCGCTCCCGCCTTTAAAAAATCATTTAAGTGGGTTTTCTTTGACCGATACCAGTGAAAGTGGTGTCTAGAGCTTCGTCTCGGCGCGCCCCACACGCCGGAAATAAGTGTTTTAGCCGCACGTACGCGGCTGAAGTGATAGTGCCAAAAAAACAGAAAGATTGGAGGTTATACCCAAAAAATTCTTTACTTTTGTGGTGATAATTAAGTGACTACTGAAGTTACATCTCTGAAAAAGGTGTCAAAGTGTGGGTTGGGCCGATCCCCAGCCGCTGCCATTCTTGGATTCATCCGGACGCGCGTGGTTTTTCCGGGAAACCCGAAAAAACAAAAACCACGTGGCCACGTGGTCCCAGAAGGAGTCGACCCAGAAATCTGGAAGTTTGGGGGATTGAAGACGTCATCAGGCAACACACTTTTCTGCAAAGAAAATTTTTTTATGAGAGTCTGAAAATTAATAAAAAAACATTAAAAGTTTCAAAGTTTGACCTGAAATAACTTTTGACTGAGAAGAAATTTCGACAATCTACAACTGCAGTTCTCTGCGCGCTGCTTGGAAGACCGGACCTAGATACCTTAGTCAATTTTTAAACTAGTATATACTTATACATAATTGAAAAAGTAAAATTTTTGAAATTCCTGAAAAATTATATGTAAAAACTTTAGATTAATTTTAGGCCATATAGGCATAAGGTAGATATAGATTTAAGATAAATTATAAAAAAAAATTCCAGATTTTTATCGTGTGCCAGCACGGAGATATTAAATTTTTCGTGTTTTTTTTTTCAAAATTAAATTAAAATAGGTAAAAATTCTTCAATTCTAACCACAGGGATGGCTCTATTGAGTTATTCTGGACTTAAATAAGTCCAAACTCGGTGCTCCTAAGGCCAAATTTGAAGAAAATTGTAAAATCCGACATTTTGGTTACTTTATTAAAATTTTTAAATCAGTCATACCTCCGAGCTGGTAGGTCGTGGAAAGCTGGGATTTTGGGTACTGGTATAACTACTGTAAAATTGGAGCTGACCCTAGAAGTTGAATATTTCTGCCTGTATATACTTGGACTTAAACCTACTATTAGAATTAAGCCCTGGACAATTAGACATTGAACTACATAAGTTCACAAAACTTTGACCAGAACATAGACCCTGTCCGGAACGTGGGCAGAGGCACAAACATCGTAAACACAACTACACACACATAAAACACGAACACCCTAGGTGACATAAACAATTACACTTAACACAATATACTACACAAAACACATAGGTACACAAGCAGTAACACAAGACAATAGTGTCTCTAGGGCATTGTCTGAATTGAGCGCCTCCACCGGTCGTAGAGCGAGCCTGTACGTGACAAATCTAATTTAGTTTAGATTCAATTTATATTATTGCTAGCTCTATTTTATATTTAAGTTTAAATTTTTAAATTTAATTAATTGATATTTCTTTTACAACTTATACAAATTTACCTTTTAATCTTATTTTATTTGAAAGACGCGCACTGACAATGATCGGCATCAGAACTCCGGTCAAAATACCGAACACCTCTCCATCAGAGCCGGACGTAACGCCCGGTGACAAAACCAGCCCTTCAGTCGAGATAAACCCGACAAGGCCAGTTAGACGTAGCGTGGATGAGCTGGAGCTCCGTGGAGCTACACAACAAAAAGACACAAAAACAGCAACCGTCCCGCAAAAACCCAAACAAAAACCTATAGAACGACCCCTGCTAACGGTTCCTGCGCCCTCCAAACGTGTTTCGACAGCTAGTCAATGCTGCGAGGCAATAAAGGAGCTGTTGGGTTTATCCAGGAACATGAAGAGGGAATACAGAATAGAAGTCGAAGACAAGGTTGACCTACTAGAAAAAATAATAAAAGCGTTTGACGAGGACAGGAGGAAGTCGATAAAAGGACAGAACGTAAAAACATCTGATGCAAGCGATATAAACGAGAATATAGGGAGCCAAATTCTGAAAAAAGTGGAAGAGAACGAAAGGCTGCTGAAAGAAAATGGAAGGGTGATAAAAGAAGTAAAGGAAAGAATCGAAGAACGCGAAAGAAAAGGACAAATGACATATGCTGGGGCAGCAGCAAGTGGTTTGAGTGCCCAGGCTCCGGAGCGAGCGACGCTGCACTCAGTCGTAGTCACGTCCAAAAACGAAAATGAAACTGGGGAACAGGTCATGGAAAGGTTAAGAAAAGCCTCGAACGAGGATGAAGGATGGATAAGGGTAGAAAGAATAAGAAAGGCAAAAGACAGAAGGGTAATAATAGGCTACAAGACAGAAGAAGAAAGGGACAGGGCACAACAAAGACTGTTGGAGAAGGAAAAGGACCTCACCGTAGAGGGTATTAAGAACAAAGACCCTCTACTCATTATGTACGGCGTCCTCAAAACACACAAGGACGAGGACCTCATTAACGCCGTAAAGACCAGGAACAAAGAAATCTTTCAAAACCTGGCCCCGGAACAGAACAGAATATCCGTTCTGTACCGGAAAACAGCGAGGAATCCTCATACGTGCCACGTGGTGCTCAGGGTCTCCCCGGCGGTTTGGACGCGTGCCCTAGACATAGGGAGACTGCATATAGATCTGCAGCCGATCAGGGTAGCTGATCAATCCCCTTTGGTTCAATGTTCCCTGTGTCTAGGGTATGGGCACAGCAGAAAGTTCTGCACAACGACTGAGCCTAGGTGCAGTCACTGCGGCGGGCTACATTTGCGAGCCGAATGCCCCGACTACGCCACCAGTGCAGAGCCGAACTGCTGCAACTGCCTGAAGGAGAAGCTGAGCAGCATTGGGCACAATGTATTCAGTAACCTGTGCCCAGTGAGGAAAAGGTGGGACGATATAGCAAGGGCCACCACTCAGTACCGGTGCTGAGGGCACCTCTGTGAATGCGGCCCCATACAAAGTATTCCAAGCGAACCTCCAGAGGCGAAAGCTCGCCACAGATGAGCTTATAATCGAGGCCTCTAAACGAAAAGCCGCGATCGCCCTGATACAGGAACCTTATGTGGGGACGGTGAGAAGAATGAAGGGGTACCAGAGCGTAAGGGTCTTCCAAAACACGGGAAATGGAGGAGGGACTGTGAAGGCGGCCATCGCCATCTTCGACCCACAACTAGACGTGATACAGTACCCGCAACACACCACTGACAACATCGTGGTGGTGGGAGTCCGAACCTGTAACTGGAAGATCACGCTGGTATCGATTTACTTTGAACCGGATGAACCCATAAGGCCCTACCTGGAGCTATTAAAAAAGATTGGGCGCAAGTTAGGCTCCGAGCGGTTTATAGTAGGAGGTGACGCAAACGCCAAGAGTACTTGGTGGGGCAGTAGGATTGAAGATCGAAGGGGAGAAGAACTGAGTGGTGTGCTTGGGGAGATGGACCTCCATGTCCTGAATAGTGGAAACATTCCGACTTTCGACACTGTGCGAGGTGGAAGACGGTACTGCAGCCACATAGACATCACCGCCTGTACGAGCGATATGCTCGCATGGATCGACGGCTGGAAGGTGGACGAGGGATTGGTGAGCTCCGACCACAACGGCATAGTGTTTGATATCCGTCTAAATAGGGCTAAAGGCACGAAAGTAATGCGTACTACACGTATGTATAACACCAGACGGGCAAATTGGGATGACTTTGGGTCGCGGCTGACCCGACTAATCTCTGTTAACAATATCACCGGTAACGGTGCAACAGATACATACCAACTGGAAAACACCATCCAAGAGTACAGTAGATTGGTCGGGGATGCCTGCGCGGGGAGTATCCCAAAGAAAAAGAAGACTGAATTACTCACTGTGCCGTGGTGGTCGGAGAAACTAGCACGACTGAAGAAGAACGTCAAGACCAGCAGACATCGAATTAGGAGTGCAGCGCCGATCCGTAGAGAGTGGGTGGTCTCGCAGTACCTGGAACAGAAGGAAATCTACGAGTCAGAGGTAAGAAAAGCACAGGTCGAAAGTTGGAAAGACTTCTGCGGAAAGCAGGATAGGGAGGGAGTCTGGGAGGGAGTGTATAGGATCTTGGGTAGAGCAACCGTGCGGGAAGAGGATGGGATGTTAAAGGACAACGGAACATATTTAGACGCAAGAGGTTCGGCTAAACTACTCGCGAGAACATTTTACCCGGAAGACTTGGTGGAAGAGGATGGGGAAGTGCATCGATGTATACGCATCGCGGCACGAAAGGAGGACGAGCTAACGGGTCATCATAACGATGACCCACCTTTTCGAATAGGCGAGTTGGTCGATGCACTGAAAAAATTTAACCCCAAAAAGGCACCAGGAGTGGATGGTTTCACAGCCGATATCTGCTCCCACGCCATAGAGGCTGACCCCAAACTGTTTCTAGATTTACTAAATCAATGCCTCCACCACGGCTACTTTCCCAAGATATGGAAGGAAGCAGTGGTGGTGGTATTGAAAAAGCCGGGAAAAGATACATATGAAATCCCCAAATCATACAGGCCGATTGGGCTTTTGCCTGTACTGGGGAAGATCTACGAGAGGATGCTGATCGCTCGCCTCAAATATTATCTATTGCCGAGGATGAGTACTCGTCAGTACGGCTTTATGCCCCAGAAAAGCACCGAGGACGCCCTCTATGACCTGATGGGGCACATAAGGACTAAACTCGGTGAAAAGAGGATAGTCACTATGATCTCCTTGGACATAGAGGGCGCCTTCGATAGCGCCTGGTGGCCGGCTATTAAGCTACGTCTGGCTGAGGAAAAGTGTCCGGTAAATTTGAGACGAGTGATCGGCAGCTATCTCCAAGATAGAAAGATCAGGCTCAGGTATGCGGGAGAAGAATGTAGCCGTTCAACGGAGAAGGGTTGCGTCCAGGGGTCTATAGGCGGACCCCTGTTGTGGAATTTATTGTTAGATCCATTGCTGCACGAATTGGAACGCAGGGCGGTTTACGTTCAGGCATTCGCGGACGACGTGGTGTTGGTGTTCGATGGGGATACTGCTCTAGAGATTGAAAGACAAGCCAATGCCTCTCTCGAGCATATGCGGGAGTGGGGGATCGGGATGAAGCTGAAATTCGCACCGCACAAAACATGTGCGATGGTAATCACGCGGAGGCTGAAATACGATCTCCCACGCCTCAGCATGGGCGGGATAGACATAGGATTGTCCACCAAAATCAAAATCCTGGGGCTCACCATCGACCACAAACTCACTTTCAACACACACGTAACAAACATTTGCAGAAAGGCGATCGGGATCTACAATAAGCTCGCGAGGATGGCCCGGATCAGCTGGGGTCTACACCCTGAGGTGATCCGGACCATCTACGTTGCTGCTGTGGAGCCCACCATTTTGTACTGTGCTAGCAGTTGGGGTGCGGCGGCAGGAGGGCTTGGTGTCCGAAAGCAGCTGAATGTGGTACAGCGCGGATTCGCCCAAAAGATGTGCAAGAGCTATCGGACGGTCTCCCTGCACTCAGCGCTGATCTTGGCTGGTTTGCTCCCTCTGGACCTCAGAGTTCGCGAGGTGGCCTCGCTATACGAGGCCAAGAGAGGGGTGGGCCAGCCATGGTTGGGAGACAGGGAGGTTGAACGAATGGCTCCGGCTATTGAGACACCTCACCCCGCGGAGCATACAACCTTGGAGTTCGAGAGTCTGGTAGACGAGGAGCAAATTCAGAGTACAAATAACATCCAGGTACGAATTTTTACGGACGGGAGCAAGATTGAGGGCCGGGTCGGCGCGGCGTTATCCGTATGGAATAACGAAACCGAAACCAAGGCCCTCAAACTTGCGTTGTCGTCCTACTGTACCGTCTACCAGGCTGAACTCTTGGCACTATGCAAAGCGGCCAGTGAGATTCTTAGGCGAGGCGAGACCACTTTTGGCATCTTCAGTGACAGCAGAGCCGCACTCCAAACAGTGACTAATCCTCACATTTTACATCCCCTCGCGGTGGAGGCCAGAGTTGCCATTCAAAAAGGCATGATCCAGGGTAAGGATATCTCCTTATTCTGGGTCAAGGCCCACGCAGGGTTGATTGGTAATGAGCGGGCCGACCAGCTGGCCAAGGAGGCGGCTCTGGGACTGAAGAGAGCACCGGACTACGATCTGTGCCCTGTTTCGTTCGTCAAGCGAAGTCTTCGACAGGCCTCGCTTGGCGAATGGAACAGAAGGTACATAGAGGGCGAGACCGCCTCCGTTACCAAGCTCTTCTTCCCCTGCGCGCTGACTGCTTACAGCATTGTCCGCAAAATGGACATCGCCGGCACCACTACACAACTGTTTACGGGGCATGGTGGGTTCTCCGAATACTTGACGCGTTTCAAGTGTAAGGAGAACCCATCATGCATTTGTGACCCGAGTGTCGCGGAGACCGTCCCACACTTGATCACAGAATGCCCAATATATGGCAGGCAGAGATATGATGTGGAAAGTGAAATAGGCATCAAAATTGTGACTGTAAATTTCAGTGAAATAGTTTTAAGCAAACATAGAAAAAAGTTTATAGAATATTGTACAAATATAATAAAATTAGTAAATAAGCGTAATAATTAAAAGTAGACTAAAATTATGATTCCTTAATAATGTTATTTATTAATGTAAATCATAATGTAAATAAATGTAAAAAACTAGTAGCAATTTGCACAATAATTTAGCATTATATTGTGTTTAGTTTAAATTTATTAGTCATAATTTAGTTTTAGGATAATGTGTAAATCAGTAGGGTACAGATGAAAATTAGTAATAAAAGTTGTCTACATTTTATTTACCCCCGAAATAGAAAATAAGAAATAGCAATAGAGAGAATAGAGTAGGAAACAGGAATCCCACCTGGAAAGTATGAATGACCGAATGAAAGAAAGAACTAGTATGCGGCATGAAAGTGCGAGAAGCATTAAAGCGAGAACTGGTATGAAAGGAAACAGTAGGAAATAGGCTCCAAAGAACATTGGAGGTGCTAGTATTAAACAAAAAAAAAAAAAAAAAAGCTTAGACATCAGCCCCCCTAGGCAAGTCTCAAACGTTTCTCGTTTTCTATTCTATTCTCTATTCTATTGACTGCCTTGTTGGTCTAGTGGTTAGCGTATGCGGCTGGTGATCAAGAGGTCTCGGGTTCGATTCCCGGGTCGGACTAAATGTTTGTATGATCTGCAAATATTTGTTTCGGAGTTTGGGTGTTTTCTATATATAATATGTAGGTATGTATTTCCAAAAAAAAAGTATGTTTATGTATTTATATCAGTTGTCTAATACCCATAGCACAAGCTCTGCTTAGTTTGGGGCTAGATGATGTTGTGTGTTACATAGCAAACAATATTTTTTTTTATTTGCTAATGTCACTCAGTCACATAAGTAAAACAATGAAACAAGAGAATAGAGAATAAAATAGAAAAAGATAAATGTTTGCAACTTGCAAAATATCAGATTTGCAGAAATAATCAACATATTCACGTTCTAAGCCCCGATCACAAGGACCTTCAATATTTTCAACAAAAGACTTTTATATAGAAACAAATTCATGAATGCCCATTGATTCTGTACGGATTGGCAATTCAATGTATTCCCTGTACCGTATTTATGGCAAAGGGGAATACACAACAGGGTTAATATATTACAGAGCTGTTGTGCCCCCGCTAATTTCAACGCGGACATGCTAATACCGCCCAATGGACAATTTATTGAGCATTGTTGTATAGAGATTTACACTCGGCTATTGTACTCAAACCGTTGTATTATTTCATTGACAATACCATTGAAATAATTTAATTTCAATTTTATTTATAAAACGTTAAAAATGAAAGTAGAATTTAGTCATAGGTGGATATGACGTTTTGATTAGCAGAGTTATTTATTCGTATGAGGGTTGTAATATTTATGTCATACTTAATGATATTATTATTTTGATATATAAAATTCTCGTGTCACAATATTCGTTCCCATACTCCTCCGAAACGGCTTGACCGAATCTTATGAAATCTTATGCATATTCAGTAAGTCTGAGAATCGTAAGTGTAAGTGTGTAAGTGTGCATATTCAGTAAGTCAATACTATCTATTTTTCCTAGGACGCGAGCGGAGCCGCGTGCAGCAGCTAGTTTTGATATAACAGAAGATCGATTTTTATCTGAACCTGCCAAAGTGACTTTACTCTGCCTAAGGGCCACAGCACACTAGCTACTTTTAGCATCGGCGATCGGCAACTAGTCGCTTTTTAGAAGCTAAATACGGCGACCGAACGCTCTACACCGCACACTTAAAAACGTCAAACGCAGCGATCGAGTCGCTTTTTAGAAGCGCGACACAGCAGCTGAACGCTACTTTCCGCACACATTCGGATGCCGGTAGCATCGATTTGGCATCTGAGCAGTCGCTAAAACGCGCGTTTCCGATACCGCGATCGAACGCAGGAAGTCGCTAAAACGCGATGCAGCATCGATGCAGTCGCCAAATCGCCGATCGCCGATGCTAAAAGTAGCTAGTCTGCGGTGGCCCTAATGGATAGTATGAGCTGAATCGGAAAGTAATTTTCACCTTACTCATCGTCATTTCAGACAGTGACCCATATTAAGACGTCGATTCCAAGATGGCGTCGTCGTATGTCAGATGTCCCCTGTTATATAAATTGAGTGCATGCGTTTATGTCCACATCTGGACATAGATCTTTCTAATTGCTAAGGTAAATATGTAACAGGATTGGTAAGGTGTGTAATTAGATTGAGTTTAATTACAATTTAGATGTATTTTGAAATGTATATTACTTTCCTTTGTACTACGATTACGTATTGTCTTACCTATCCAATTACCTACATTCTTATGTCATTTAGTATAATATCTACATAAATAAATATAATTATAATACTTTTTGTAATTTCAAACCACGAGGTTTTACGGATGTAGGTATATGATGAAAACTTACATTAAAAAATCTTTAGTTTTTAAATTTTGTCTCTCTGAACGTCCGGCTGTATGTCTGTCTGCCTGTATGTCTGTCTGTATCTTTGTTCCGGAGAACCTCTGCAACGGCTGAGTCAAATTTTACTTTCACCTGCTTTCAAATAGCTAATGATATGAGGACTAAATTGGGCTTCTTTTTTAGGTTAACTTCCCCTCGCGGCGTTGCCTAAGTTATTTTTGTAAAGGTTGAATAATGAGCTTAGGTAACACCGCGTTTAGTTAATCTCTAAAAATAAATAACATTGAAGTATCTGTAATATGAAATATATGTTTTTTTTTGTCTAAAAAAGACAACTCCCGCATTAGGAATATAAATTCCTGTGTTGCGGGGGACTTTACAAACATACAGGAAACGGACACAAAGAACACCCAGACTCAGAACAAAAAATTGTGAATCACACAAAGTGTTCCTACGTAGGATTTGAACCCACGACACTTGGCGTAGTAGGAAGCGGCGTGGCGACCGCTTAAGCCACTGTCAACCGTGCAGTCAAAGTCAGATTTTTTTTTACACCAAAAAAGTAATTTTAAAATTTTTTATATGTTAGTTTGTCTGTTTGTTCCGGGTAAATTCTAGAACGCCTGGAACGATTTCAACGGGACTTAGACTCGCAGAAAGTTAATGACATAAGGACTACATTAGGCTATTTTTTTTGGCTAACTTGGTTCCGCTGCGTTACACTCTATTTACTCTACTTACAGGGATAAAGAACTACTTTTAAAACCTATAAGTTGATGTGATAAACACTCACTCACACATACACACACTTACACACCCACACACACACACACACACACTTGCACTGAGTATTTTAAATAGATGTATTAGTATTAACAAGTAGATATAAGTCCTAGGCATCGACTGCCTTGTTGGTCTAGTGGTTAGCGTATGCGACTTCTAATCAAGAGGTCTCGGGTTCAAATCCCGGGTCGGGCCAAAAAGTGTTTTTGTGATTTTCTTAGGAAATTCCTAATAGCTGCCCAGAGTTTGGAAGTTTGGCGGTGATTCACGCCCGTGCCTCGGAGAGCACGTAAAGCCGTCGGTCCCGGTTGTCATGAAAATCTATGGCAATCGTTATTGGGAAGTCAGTGCCCTCAAATATACTGACAACTAGTTCAATCTTCGAATTTCAGTTCTCCCATAAGGTTGCGGAGGTCCGATGCCAGTCGCTCCGTGGAAAACTGAAATCAGGTAAAACCGGTTAAACTAGTAGCCCACCCCAAATAAACTTGGGAATAATGGCTAGGAGGACATATATAAGTCCTAGGCATAAGATAATCTTATCGTGTGATAGCCACAACTCAGGCTCTGCCTAATGCGGCTGTCACAGTAAATGTTAGAATTTTTGTATCTTATTCTTGAAATAAACATTCTTATTCTTATTTACAATAATGACTACGGGTAAACGCGCCGCTCTCAGCTGGTAGAAAATAAAATAAAGGAAACATATTCTGGCACTGATTGCCATGTCTAGCGAGAAAAACACTCGACCTGAATATAGTACTAGGCATATAGTGAACATAGAAACACTATGGAAAGTCTACAGAGACAGGTTTCGTTTAGAAAGTATAACTTGGTAAAATGGCTAATGAACTACTCGTAATGGCATACGGTTTGCGTTACATGCTTCAATACTTAGTGGTAATCAGTTCGAAACTAGATTGATAGACGATATGCTCGACTACCTTGTTGGTCTAGTGGCTAGCGTATGCGGCTGCTGATCAAGAGGTCTCGGGTTCGATTCTCGGGATGGACCAAATATTTTTGTAATTCACAAAAAAATGTTTCGGTGTCTGGGTGTTTTCTATGTATAATATGTATGAATGTACAAAAAAAATATGTTTATGTATTTATATCAGTTATTTAGTACCCATAATATAAGCTCTGCTTAGTTTGGGACTAGATGACATTGTGTAAGAAGACCTTTTCGGTCTTCTTACACAATGTCATCTTCTTCCTTCCTTCCTTGCTTCTTACACAATCAAAAAAAAATATGCACAGTGGAATTTGAAGAAGTAAAGCGCCTTGACCATAATAATGAAAGCAATTTTTATTTGCACAGAGTCACGTGTTGATTTTATGATTTACTACCTGAATTCCGCGGTATTACGCGCGTTTATTGTGAAGCTTAAATCAATCCATACTAAAATTATAAATGCGAAAGTAACTCTGTCTGTCTGTCTGTTACGTTTTCACGCCTAAACCGCTTGACCGATTTTAATGGATTTTGGTACTCAAATAGTTTGGAACCTGAGAAAGGACTTAGGCTACTCTTTACCGCGATAACCGACATAGTCGCGGGCGGAGCCGCTGGCTAAAGCTAGTAAAAAATAAATATATATAAAAAATAGACAAAGTTACCTACTCCTATGTAATCAGCATACAGACAGAACATACAGACAGACTAGTAGAATAAATAGACAGTTATAAGTACTGTATATACTTTCATAGGCATTCCGTAACAAGCTGTTTATTTGCTATAACATAAAGACACGTTAATTTTATTATTTGTATTGATAATATTATAATAGACGTATATTTATAATAATAATCATACAAAGCGCCTTAACAAATCATCATCATCATCATCATCATATCAGCCGCAAGAAGTCCACTGCTGAACGTAGGCCTCCCCCATTGATTGCCATTTCGACCGGTCGGTAGCGGCCTGCATCCAACGAGTCCCTGCGATCCTAATCAGGTCATCCGTCCACCTTGCGGGAGGTCTTCCTACGCTGCGTTTGCCGTCACGTGGTCTCCACTCAAGCACCTTTCTGCCCCATCGGCCATCGGTTCTCCGAGCTATGTGCCCTGCCCACTGCCACTTCAGCCTGCTGACTCTCTCTGCTATGTCGGTAACTTTAGTTCGTCTACGGATCTCCTCATTTCTGATTCGATCCCGTAGAGAGACCCCAAGCATAGCCCGCTCTATAGCTCGCTGTGTGACCTCGAGCTTCCTTATGAGGCCCATAGTTAGAGACCACGTCTCGGCACCGTAGGTCATCACTGGTAACACGCACTGGTTAAAGACCTTCGTCTTTAAGGACTGTGGTATTTTGGACGAGAAGACACTGCGTAATTTCCCGAACGCCGCCCAGCCGAGTTGGATTCGTCGATTGACCTCTTTCTCGAAGTTGGATTTGCCTAGTTGGACCGCTTGTCCCAGATAGACATAGTTATCAACAACTTCGAGAGCCGAGCCTCCCAGTAATACGGGGGTGGGCGAAACATGGACATTTGACATGACTTTCGTCTTGTCCATGTTCATCCTCAGGCCCACCCGCTGGGACACTCTATTGAGGCCTCCGAGCATTGTGCTGAGCTCCTCTAAGGACTTTGCCATGACTACGATGTCATCGGCAAACCGAAGGTGAGTGATGTATTCGCCATTAATATTGATGCCGAATCCTTCCCAATCCAGAAGCTTGAAGGCGTCTTCCAGGGCATTTGTAAATAGTTTAGGCGAGATAACATCACCCTGCCTAACTCCCCTTCGCAACGGAATAGCCTCTGTGCTCTGGTCCTGTACTCGGACCGACATGGTGGCGTTTTTATACAAACACTTCAGCACTTCGATATACCGGTAGTCAATGTGGCATCTCTGAAGAGACTGCAACACTGCCCAAGTCTCGATCGAATCAAAGGCTTTCTCGTAGTCCACGAACGCTAAGCATAGTGGCAAATTATACTCCTCGGTCTTCTGTATAATTTGCCGCAGCGTATGAATGTGGTCTATGGTACTATAGCCTTTACGGAAACCGGCTTGTTCGGGAGGCTGGAAGTCATCAAACCTCCGTGCGAGACGATTCGTAATCACCCTCGAAAACAGCTTATAAACATGGCTCAGAAGCGAGATGGGCCTGTAGTTCTTCAATAAGGTTTTATCGCCTTTCTTGAAGAAGAGAACCACCACGCTTCTGTTCCACGCTTCGGGCGTAGTACCGTCGAACAGGACGGGATTAAAGAGCCTCTGAAGGACTTTCAGTACCGGTGTTCCACCCGCTTTCAGAAGCTCCGATGTGATTCCGTCCTCACCCGCCGCCTTGTTGTTTTTTAACTGTTTGAGGGCCATCCTAATCTCATACAGGCTGATGTCCGGGATGTCTTCTGTGTAGTGTCGGGTTAATTTGGCTCTTGGATCTTTATCCAAATCGTCAACAGGCGTAGCAATCGAGGTATATAGCTGTCCATAGAACCTTTCGATCTCCCTCAGTACCTCTGGCTTAGTAGACGCTACACTGCCATCTTCTTTCTTCAGCTTCGTCAGCTGGCTTTGCCCAATAGATAAGTCTCTCGCGAACACTTTGGAGCCCTTATTTCGCTCTATCGTATCTTTAATATGGTGAGTATTAAAGATACGGATGTCGTGCCGCAAGGACCTAGAGATCCGTCTATTGAGCTGTCGATATGCTGCAGCGTCCTCGGAAGTTTGCAGCGCCAATGAGCGTCGTTCTGCCATAAGGCCGAGGGTGTGATCTGATAGTTTTTGAGGTCTATCTTTCCGGCGGGGTCTAGAGAAGGTTTTCCCTACCTTGTAGACAGTTTCTACCAGCCTGTTGTTGACCTCGTCCACAGAAACGCAATCCTCCAGGCCAGAGAAGCGATTTGCGAGCTCGAGTTGAAAGCTCTCGGGGTTTTGTATCTGGGCTGCAGTAGGTCGGAGCGTGGACTTCACTAGTCGAGACCTTTCCAGTTGGACATTGATATTCAATGTGCCTCTAACCATTCTGTGATCGCTCCCGGTTTTCACCCTGTGGATCACGGAGACATCAGTGAATATTCGTCTCTTTGTGGACATGATGAAGTCGATCTCATTTCTTGTGGAACCGTCGGGACTCATCCAGGTCCACTTCCTATGGGGTGGCTTTTTGAAGAAGGAGTTCATCATAAAGAGTTCCTCCTTCTCCATAAAGTCGGCCAACCTCTGGCCCCTGGGATTCCTCCGCCCACATCCAAATTGCCCCACTCCCAATTCGTCATCGCCCCTTCTACCCAGTTTCGCATTAAAATCCCCCATAACAACAGTGAAGTGTGTTTTGGAAGTATGTATGGCCCTACTAATGTCCTCATACATAGCTTCCACTTCGTCGTCCGGGCGCGCCGAGGTCGGAGCGTAAACCTGTATTACCTTCAACGAGTATCTCTTTGATACTCTGAGTATCAGGTACGCAACCCTGCTCGACACACTCGTGATACACACCACGCTGCCCACAAGGGATCTGCGAACGAGGAACCCGACACCACCCTGGGACTGTTGGTCGCCCTCCCGGTGGTAGAACAAGTTGCCAGACTTTAAAGTCGTCATGTCCTCGCCCTCTCTTCGGACCTCCGATAAACCCACTATGTCCCAATGCAACTTGCTCATCTCCTCTTCTAACTCAACGATCTTCTCATCTGTCCTCAATGTGCGCGTATTATATGTCACCAGCGACAACCCACGTCGGTATTCCGTTGTGCAATTGCCTGAGGTCGTTTGACGGTAGCATCTCGCCCGGAGATTCTTAGCACCCCTTAACAAATACTAAAGGCAAAACAATGTCTACCAAGTCTTATACTTCAGTTCATAATTATGTTCAATCTATACATAAGACCGGGAGAATGATGCAAAAACATCTGACCAGGCTGCCATGTTATGGCATTGCTTACCCTCACATTAAGGATGGTGGCCCCTACTCCTGGATTCTACTTATGTTTTCTTTCAGGCAGAGTACAGTCAATTTAGTAGGCTCCAATATATAAAAAAACTCGCTCGCTCGCGCCGTAGGAGTATGAAAAATAGATGTTGGCCTATTCTCAGACCTACTGAATATGTACTTATATAAAATATTATAAAAATCGGTCAAGCCGTTTCGGAGGAGTATGGGAAGTAACGTTGTGACACGAGAATTTTGTATATATGACTAGCTGATGCCCGCGGCTCCGCTCGCGTTTTAGAGGTATGAAAAATAGATGTTGGCCGATTCTCAGACCTACCCGATATGGAGACAAAATTTTATAAAGATCGGTCTAGCCGTTTCGGAGGAGTATGGCAACGAAAACTGTGACACGAGAATTTTATATATTACTAGCTGATGCCCGCGGCTCCGCTCGCGTTTTAGAGGTTTCAAAAATAGATGTTGACCGATTCTCAGACCTACTGAAATATGCATATAAAGTTTCATAAAGATCGGTGAAGCCGTTTCGGAGGAGTATGGCAACGAAAACTGTGACACGAGAATTTTATATATTAGAAGATATATCAAATGATCCATTCTTTACTAAATACATATGTAAGTACATACGGTACTCACATGAAAAAGCATTTTTTTCGTCTGTCTGTTTGTTCCGGGTAATCTTAGAACGGCTCCGCCGATTATGGCCGTACTTTCACCAGCAGAAAACTGATGGCATAAGAAGTAACTCTAGTTATTTTTTGGTCTCGCTCTGCGGAGTTACAATTGCTATTCACAGCAATAAGAGCAAGTAACATCGTTGGACATAGCTAGTATACACTAAAAGTAAAATAATATTAAAGCGAAGTTATTGGTCGTAGCGAATAACAATCGCGATATACATGATGGGAGCCATCTTTATTATTTAGGTTTATACATCTAGCCTTACTCACTAAGATATTACTATTGTAACCGACATACAGCTACATTATATATACTAAAACCTATCGCTACAATGCTTATAATCACGTCTTAATCTCGAGATAAAGACTGTCCGAATTCTACATGATCAATAATGGACTCATATCTGAAATATGCTGGCCAAGCTTATCTATGTGTTATCAATGATCAACAACCCATACGTCCCCACGCTGGCCGATTGTGGGTTGAGGACTGGCAAAACACGTTGGCGCTACGTAATCTTACTGTTGGATGTTTTTTAAGATGACCGAAGGCCTCCAACTAAGCTTTACGACTGCTATCTTATGATAACAACCGGGACCGACTGCTTAACGTGACCTTCGAATCACGGAAAGGCTCTTAACATATCATACGATATACGGTCACCCATCTAGTTCTATGTGTGAATTCTATCAATTACTTCAAACATTATATGACGTAGGAATAAATAACAAAAACTTTTTATTTACATGATGGTATTATTTGAAGTAGACTTCAAAGCTCTAAATGAATTTTCATTTTGATTTTATCTCACATTCCAATAAAACAAATATGATGAAACTCATTCCAAATAAAACAAATATGACAAAACATTACGATTAAATACGTTTTATTGAATATTTTTTTCATTTAGTCTATCAAACAAAGCTATTATATTTACGAATTCATGGACCCTAGCCACACACACATACACATAAGTATAAAATACTTTACTGTAAACAACGGACTGTATTATACAGAACGTTTTGAATATTGGTTTAGTTTTATTATTTTCAATCATCATCATGGTCATCTGGATATGACATTCATCATGACACAAAGGGTAAATAATAAGAATGAAAATATGATTTCCCATTGCAATGTTTCTTTGCAATTTATATGTTGTGTTAGTAAAAACTAATGATTTAAAGGAACATAATGAAAATTTTCCAGAAATTAATATTAGTAGAAATAGTCCTTTTCTAGCGATACAGGAATTTTGTTGCAAAGTCAAATAAGCCAAGTGCCAGTCAAAACCGCACCCAAAGGATTCGGTTACAAACATATATTATAAACAAACATACAGGTGAAGCTAATATAAAGCGTGTAAAGAAGTGGTCATCATTTTCATTGCGAATCCAGGCAATGCAGCATGGTGACTAGCACTATGGAGGGCTGATGAGATGCGTCTGCATCTTTGGGGCTCCGGTTACGAACTCACCAACGAAACACGACAACATGAATGCTGTCATTTGAAGTTGATGTTCTGAATGTAGGTAGTCGATCGATTAAGTCGACCCATTTGTGCTGAAAACTTGAAAACAGAGAAGGAAAACTTGAAACAAACCCTTTACCAACCCTTCTGGCCAGCGTAGTATAGTAGGCCAAAACCTCCTTTGTAAGGAGAGGCCTATGTCCAGCAGTGGACTGTTAAAGGCTTTTGATGATGATGATTTGTGCTGAAATCAACGTGGCTCTACTACCAATTTCTTTTTTTTTTAAATATGAGATTGCGTTATGCTGATTCCACATTCTCGTATCTCATTCAATATAAATAAATAAATAAATAAATATTTTGGACATCTGACACACAACATCATCTAGTCGCAAGCTAAGCAGAGCTTGTGTTATGGGTACTAGACAACTGATATAAATACATAAACATACTTTTTTTTTGTAAATACATACATATTATACATAGAAAACACCCAGACTCCGAAACAAATATTTGTGAATCACACAAATAATATTTGGTCCGACCCGGGAATCGAACCCGTGACCTCTTGATCAGCAGCCGCATACGCTAACCACTAGACCAACGAGGCAGTCATTAAATCAACGATATCTGCATTATCTTTGAATAGATAATTAGCATCGAAACATCGTGTAAAGTAAATAACTGTGCAACTTCTAATTTCAGCGTGAAGTTGAAATTGAATGTTTCAAACAAACTTATTCACTTACAATTTATTTGTTAGGGTTCCGTAGCCAAATGGCAAAAAACGGAACCCTTATAGATTCGTCCAGTCTGTCTGTCTGTCTGTCTGTCTGTCCGTCCGTATGTCACAGTCAATTATTTCCAAAACTATAAGAGCTATACTGTTGAAATTTGGTCAGTCGATGTACTCTGTGAACCGCATTAAGATTTTTACATAAAAATAGAAAAAAAAAATATATTTTGGGGGTCCCCATACTTGGAACTGAAACTCAAATTTTTTTTTTCATCAAACCTATACGTGTGGGGTATCTATGGATAGGTCTTCAAAAATGATTTTGAGGTTTCTAATATCATTTTTTTCTAAACTGAATAGTTTGCGCGAGAGACACTTCCAAAGTGGAAAAATGTGTGTCCCCCCCCCTCTAACTTCTAAAATAAGAGAGTGATAAAACTAAAAAAAATATATGTTGTACATTACCATGTAAACTACCAACGAAAATTGGTTTGAACGAGATCTAGTGAGTAGTTTTTTTTTTAATACGTCATAAATGGTAACACGCAATATACCTTTCATCCAATCAATTCACTAGTATAAAAACATCGATGAAAGTTACAACGAACTACAAGAACTTTTATATGATGTTACTTGCTGGTACGGAACCCTTCATGGGCGAGTCCGACTCGCACTTGGCCGCTTTTTTTAATTATATATGTTTTGATTAATTTCAGAAAACTTCTACAAATTCTTCTAACGAAATGAAGTAACTTCAAATACAAAATGGGTAGCGGTCTCAGCAGCGCAACTAGTCGAAAATGGTCAGGCCGAAAACATGAAACTCCTCCACATGCGGAATCTTCGCGAGTTCTGTTCCTCCTATACCTGATTCATAGGACCTGGAATGTGGTAGTAGACCATGTGGATTCCAAAAGTGCCAGGTTAGTTTTTATTTTACATCATATTTTAAGAATGAAATTATGTGCTATGTAGTTTGCGTAAATGACTTTTAACTAAAATATCTCGGATGAATAAAAAAGTTACATAACGCACTTAGAACATGAAAGTGAATTATTTTATTAAACATTTAAAAAAATGTCCCTGGAAGTTCCGAAAAATCATTTATTGGTCATTTATTGGCATATACATGCCTACATATGTAAAGAAAGATGTGGCAATGCCTGGGAGAGAAAAACAAGGGATAAGGAACTATGGAGGAGGGTGGGGGAGGCCTACGCCGAGGAGGCGACTACAAAGTAAACTTAGTTATAGTGATATAAAAATTAGAAATGAAACTGTACATACTATGCTTTTTTTATACACCTACATCTGCAATATAATTCTCCATCCCTCCTACTTCACCCCTCCTTCTACCCCCTCAAATCATTATCTCATAGAGAAGAGCTCCGAGAACCTTATTCACTCAGTAAAAAGCGGTAAAAAGAATATTTATCTCCAGTTTTCTGCACCATTAGCTTTTTTGATCCAAAACTTCAGGAAAAGCAAGTTGAACATTCAACCCTACATAACGATTAATGATTTCCAGATGGCGTGGGTGTCATACAGTCCCAAGTTCAGGCGAAGCTTTACGTCAGCAGTTTGACTCCGTCAGCATTGCTGAGTCCGATCTTGGATCTTGTTACTCCGACTGCAGCTGTAGCTACTGCCGGCTTCGAATATGCGCCCATGACTGTGTCAGGTGGGTTCACACTCCATATTATGTCGTATTATAATATATAGATGCTATGTATTTTTCCAAGTGTCGTGGCTTCGATTCCCACGTGGGAAAACACTGTGTGATTCACAAATTGTTGTTCTGAGTATAGGTGTTCTTTGTGTCCTATTCATGTATGTTTGTAAAGCACTGACTTCCCAATGCGATTATCATAAATGTTCACGACAACCGGGACCGACGGCTTAACGTGCTCACCGAGGCACGGGCGTGGATCACCGCCAAACTTCCTTAAACCTTTTATTAGGAAATGCCTTGTTGGTCTAGTTAAGTCTAGTGGTTAGCGTATGCGGCTACAGATCAAGAGATCTCGGGTTCGATTCCCGGGTCGGACCAAATGTTATTAGTGTGATTCATAAATATTTGTTTCGGAGTCTGGGTATTTTCTATGCAAGTATGTATTTACAAAAAAAAAGTATGTTAATGTATTTATATCAGTTGTTTAGTAGCTCTGCTAGCTCTGCTTAGCTTGGGACTAGATGATGCTGTGTGTCAGATGTCCGAAATAATTATTTATTTCCTGTAAGAAAAACCTAACAACACTTTTTGCTGGTTCCGGAATTGGAACCTGAGATCTCTTGATCATGGCAGTCACTCAGTATGCACTGTATTATCTATAAGCGAGTGTTCAGATTACTGTAGATTAGTTTAACACACATATTTTTCGTATTTATTTTTACTTAAATCGAATAGGTAATAAATAGGAAGCAAACGAGGTCATAAAAAAATATTTTGATAAATATTTTCTTTGTTTTCAGGTAAGGCAACTAAGGCTTATATTGTTTGGAAATAATATAAACTGCTGAAGATGACATCATTACTAACTGCTTCATTTGCACAACTACACTCGGTTCCAAAAATAACGGGTCAGTCACATAAACCCGAATATCTCCCGAACTACGTATGCCATCCTAATGAAACGAAGACTGTTCAATTGAGAATTTAATTATACAGATAAAAAATAAAATAAAACTTAGTTACACCCACAATATTAATCTTAAATAAAAAAAAAACTAAAGTAGTCATATTTTTCTTAAGATTACATTTTTTTTATGATTGTTTTTTTGCTGTTTTTCATCACTGGAGGCTTCATCACGTGGAGGCAATACAAAGTATTAAATGAAGAAAGTGATGAAAAACAGCAAAAAAACAATCATAAAAAAAATGTAATCTTAAGAAAAATATGACTACTTTAGTTTTTTTTTAATTTAAGATTAATATTGTGGGTGTAACTAAGTTTTATTTTATTTTTTATCTGTATAATTAAATTCTCAATTGAACAGTCTTCGTTTCATTAGGATGGCATACGTAGTTCGGGAGATATTCGGGTTTATGTGACTGACCCGTTATTGGTTTATGTGACTGACCCGTTATTTTTGGAACCGGCTATATATTAAATAATAATAATAACTAGTAGTCGTCAAGTGGTAGAAATTCGATCAATTAATATGAATTATAAATGGCAACAGTTGTCTTGTCAAAAACTATAACTTCTATAATCACAGATTTCGCCAAGGCTACGCAGAGTATTTATAGGTGTATGTCAAATACATGGTAGTGTGTATAATGTTGATGATAAGATTTTTATTTACTATAATAATCCGACCGTTTTCGGCCATGGCGACCACTTCGACCCCTTATAGGGCTTGTTGCTGAATTGCTGATGCGCCCGGAGATGGCTTAGACAGCCGATTTTCGCAGCAAATTCCCTTGCACAAAGTGGGTAAGTGAGCTTACCGCTCTCATAATTATAGTAAATGGCGGCGAGTTGAACGGATTTAAACTCATCGCGCTTGGCGTCGAGGTCAGTTAAACGCTGTTCCTCAAATTCGCGGATTCGCTTCTTCACAATTTCGCGCCATTCCGGTCGTGCTGCCAAACTCTCTATCTCTTTATTTACTAAATATGTTTGATAAAACATTAAGAAAACCTATAGTGTTGGAAGAATGAGTTAAGTAAGTTAGTTAGTTAGTTAAGTTTAGCTAAATTTACTGTTCTGAATGTTTGGTTTGTACTAAATTCAAACATTCAGCAGCATGTTACAGAACATAGAAATACTTGAAATACTCTTACAAATTTTTTTAGTCCTTATGTTTTTGTAGAAATCCAAGTTGCACTTGTATTTACAGTAGGGTATAGAGGCGTTTAGAGCAACATCACAAGAGCATCTATTCAATAAGGAAAAACATTTTAACTTTTTATCCTAAGCTGTCGGTCCTGGTTTTCACGAACATCTATGGCAATCGTTATTGGGAAGTCAGTGCCCCCAAATATACTGACAACTAGTTCAATCATCGAATTTCAGTTCTCCCTTAGGGTTACGGAGGTCCAATGCCAGTCGCTCTGTGGAAAAACTGATATTCAGGTAAAACCGGTTGAACTAGTAGCAGACCCCAAATAATGTTGGGAATAAGGCTAGGAAGATGATATTTAACCAGATTTGCGTTACGATGACATTGCTCCAAATTAATTTAGGCATCAAAAATACGAAACATAATAATGAAGAAACAAAAATCTAGTACATGTCATATGAAACTAAATACACGCTTTATATTAGCTTCACCCTGCTTCACCTGTATGTTTGTAACCGACTCCTTTGGGTGCGATTTTGACCCACTTTAATCGGCCAGATTTTGTTAAAACTTTGTAGATTTATCGAGGACCGATGAAAAAACACTAATTTGAAAAAAAAAACTAAAAAAAAGTATGAAAAACTCTAAAAAGTAGAATATAATTTTAATATAACAAAGCGTGGTGTGCTTTCTGAAAATATTTCATTAACGTCGCCCCACGCTTGTTACAATAAAATGATTTTCTACTCTTTAGTTGTAAAGCGTGTTTAGTTTTTTAGTTTTTTATAACTATAATTTTTTTACTAGTACTCTCAGCATATAGTCCGTTAGAATCCTAGCTGGCTACATGTGTGATCTGATATGACGCTTTTATGATGCCCATGGGAAATTACGAATGCAAGACTCTTGGCCCCTCAGTATAGAGAACACTAAGATAATCTTCAGTCTCCATCGATGTGTGTTACTATTTCTGCTTGACTGCCTTGTTGGTCTTGTGGTTAGCGAATGCGTCTGCTGATCTAGAGGTCTCGGGTTCGATTCACGGGTCAGGCCAAAAAGTGTTTTTGGGTTTTTCTGAGGAAGTTCCTAGTAACAGCCCGGAGTTTGAAAGTTTGGCGTCGATTCACGCCCGTGCCTCGGAGAGCACGTAAAGCCGTCGGACCCGGTTGTCATGAACATCTATGGCAATCATTATTGGGAAGTCGGTGCCCTCAAATATACGATCAAATCCTTACTAATATTATAAATGCGAATGTAACTTTGTCTGTCTGTCTGTCGTGCTTTCAAGCTAAAACTACGGAACTGATTTAAAATGAAAGTTCATCATCATCAACAGTCTTTAACAGTCCACTGCTGGACATAGGCCTCTCCTTAGAAAGAAGGTTTTGACCTACTATACCACGCTGGCCAGACGGCTTGGTAAAGGGTTGGTTTCAAGTTTTCCTTCTCTTTGCATCGATGTTGTCTTGCGTAGTTAATCCCCTAGTCGCCTTTTACGACACCCGCGGGATGAATAGGGGTGGTGACACTCTGTATTCTTAATCCGTCACCACATGGACAATGAAATGAAATGAAATAAAATACAATTACCAATCAAAGATGGAGCTTTTTATATGATACACAAATGTCTTCTTTGACAATTTTATTCTAGGTGTTTAAGTAATGCTTTTAAGACTGCCTTTGAAGGCTTCTTATCAAAAATAAAGCCTGTTAAAAAACTTACTTTGAAGATTTGACGGTGACATTGACGAAGACACTTTATCTCAAAAGCTTTTTGAGGTACGGTATAACTCGGCGGAGAAGCGTTGTTTATGAATTTTTGATGTTTTGCTGTCGGCTCAAGGGCGTTTCGAAGTGGTTTGCTAAGTAATTGTTTTGATAACTTTCTTAAAACTCACTGGTTGTGTCTACTTTATATCAAACTATGATTAAAAAACAGGAGTAGGTCTCCGTCACATAAATATTTACTTGTTTTTATTTAGGAAGTCACAAATATCAACAACAGATAACGTCCCACTACATGGCTCGGGTTTCTCGCAGGAAAGGGTTAAGGCCTTACATCTGCATCTTCATCATTTGCCTGCACGGTTGGCCTAGTGGCTTGAGCGGTCGCCACGCCGCTTCCTACTACGCCAAGTGTCGTGGGTTCAAATCCCACATAGGACAACACTTTGTGTGATTCACAATTTGTTGTTCTGAGTCTGGGTGTTCTTTGTGTCCGTTTGATGTATGTTTGTAAAGTCCCGCGCGACACAGGAATTTACATTCCTAATGCGGCAGTTGAAAAAACTACCCTGCTTTAGTGCGGCTTAGGTCTAGAAATACACTTTGTGGCTACGTTATCTTGCCGATGGATGTTTTTAAGCCGTCCGAAGTCTACAACTAAGTTTCACGACTACTATCGTAATAACGACTAGGGCCATCTGGTTGACGTGACCTTCATATCACGGAAACGCTCATAATATATTTATGTGGCATGAAAAAGTCACCCCTCTAGATCTGACCGTGCCATCGCTGCTTACCCTCTGCGATCGTATCGTGAATCTCATAGATGCCAAAACTAAGTTTCAATTATAATATATGTATATAATATTAATAAAATTATGAAACAGTTATAATAGTTATTTAGATTTATATTAAACTAGCTTTCGCCCGCGGCTCCACCTGCGTGTATGTCGGTTCTCGCGTTAAAAACTAACCTTTATTCTTGTTCAGGTTCTAGTCTATCTGTGTACCAAATTTCATTGAAATTAGTTCAATAGTTTTACCGTAAAAGTCGGACAAACAGACAGACAGAGTTACTTTCGCATTTATAATATTAGTAAGGATTTTTAGTTTAGGCAATTAGGCATTAGTAAGAATTTACAAATTAATAGTAGATTAGTAGCCAAGGGCTGTAAGGCATCAATTGCAGCCCGAGATATTTAGGCGCCCGCCTATAGTTCGAGGGTGCAATTGGTGCTTACACCCGAGTTAACTATTCTGCTTTACATCTCGTTTGTGAGGTAAGTAAACAAACAGGCATTTTAAGAATAAAACCCGCCTTTTTTCATTAAAAAGAATCAAAAAAGAACATTTTAATTATTTTTTTCAAGAACGAAATTGAGCTTTGCCGTTCGATATTTAAATTTATGACTATTATACTCACACGAAGACAAGGCTTAATAGCAAAGCGACCTCTTTGGTCATTGGGCTGAATGCATGATGTCTATTGCAGTATGGTTAGATGTACGCGAACTTTTTGAAGGAAAAAAGTGTTTTTTTTTTATTACTTACCGCCCTTGGGCTTTTCTAGCTACATGATTACCCTAGAACGCTAATTAGTCACCTACAAGCCCCGTTTGGATGTAATAAGAACCTACTTACCAAACATGAGAGATGTAAATTAAAATTAAATAAATTTCTGAGTGTATTAGTTCTATTTATGGATGCAATCAAACGGATTGCAAAAGATCCATTTGGAACTGGCTATATTTAACAATTGAAAAAAAAAAACAAATCCGGTGCACACCCACTTTTATACTTCAGGAATGAAATGTTTTTTTTAATACTCGTGTATTTATTTAAATGTAATCTTTAATTTAACACCGATTTCAGTCCGCATATGTTGCAGAATTTCGATTACATAGGGCGTGAAGTCCACTTCAAACAATTTACTTGCAGAAAGTGAAAAACAACTTGTCTACTTCACCGTATTAAATTAACAAAGGTCTACGAGAATGATGGTCCTTAATAGTTTTAGGTTCATGTCAGGTATGAATTTTGTAGTAGAGCCTAGGTAGGTACTTACTACGCAATTACAGAAACCTTTTCTAACGAGCTTAAAGATTTCATTCTACGCCATCTAGTAGTGAAAGGCAGAAGGTTTACAACATTACAAACTGCCTTTCACTTGCTGTAAGCCTTTTTCCTCCAAGCGTAACATGGAACGGAATTACTTAATAGTTGCAAGGTATGTACAGAGACGGCGCTAACGTTATAAATTTTGGTTATGTTTGAAAAATATCATAAATTGTGTGTGTAATTTAACCTTACTGCAGCAAAGGATATATTATTATTTTCCTACCAACTATAAAATCAGATGGGACCACTTTTATGCATACTTGAGTTCATGTCGCATTTCAGCGTATTTTTTATTTAGTGACTTAACACATAATTATTTAATTCTTTCAATATTCTACAATTTGCGGTTTAAACTCTAAAGCTCTAAAGTCAGTCAACTCTAAAGTCTTAACTCTACACTAAAGTGTAGTGCCCCTCTTCATTGGTTTCCACATCACCCTATGGTAGGAAATATACATATACTGGTAGAGAATGCCTTTCCGTATTGTACTTTTGTGTATAATTAATAAATTAATAATTAAAAGTTATTTTTAGACTTTCACGACTTTTATACATGATTTCTGTTGTATACCGGGACTTATTCGATTATAGAAGCATCGGAAGGAAACGTCATATTATAGAAGGCATACGTAACCTTTTGAATAATTTTATCGCAAAGAGTGCCGTGGTGTTACCAGCAGTTATTGTTGTAAATCGCGAGTAAAGCCGCAGAGCGAAGCTAGTCTTATGAAAATTGGTCTAATTTATTCCTTGTATTATCAGCTTTCTGCCAATAATTGCCCCGTCAAAATCGGTGTTCGACAAAAAAAGATACAATTGTTTTTTTTGATGCAAGAATTGTATTTTGATTTTACATACTCCAATTTTCTATGCTCGAAAAACAAACATATGACTGCCTCGTTGGTCTAGTGGTTAGGGTTCAATCGGGTTCAAATCCCGGGTCGGGCCAAAAACTGTTTTTGGGATTTTCTTAGGAAATTCCTAATAGCTGCTCGGAGTTTGGAAGTTTGGCGGTGATTCACGCCCGTGCCTCGTAGAGCACGTAAAGCCGTAGGTCCCGGTTGTCATTAACATCTATGGCAATCGTTATTGGGAAGTCAGTGCCCTCAAATATACTGACAACTAGTTCAATCTTCAAATTTCAGTTCTCCTTTAGGGTTGCGGAAGTCCGATGCCAGTCGCTCCGTGGAAAAACTAAAATTCAGGTAAAACGGTTGAACTAGTAGCCGACCCCAAATAAACTTGAGAATGAATGGCTAGGAGGATGAGATAAGTTATTCTATGCAACAAAAACTCAGAACTATTTAGCTCAATGTAATAAAGGAAATCTTATAAAATATAAACTCAATTCCAAAGCACGCATAACATTTGCACATACAAAAGGGTATAAAACTTTCTTGATCTGTACACACTGAGTATTGCACATTGTTGACAATTTCTCAACTTTTACCATCCAAACGGTTGCTCAGATTTCCATAATGTTATTATTGCTCAAATGTTCCTGCTACAATGTCGTTGTTAAAGACATCCCAGATATTAACCGAAACAAACAGAATTAAAAGAATATTTTCTTGACATAACCATAAATATATTATAAACATTATGTGAAAAGATGGCAATTTGTAATTACATACAGATACTTTTTTATAGATTTTATATGATAATTTTACATAAAGTTTCGACATCAAAAAACGCGTAGAATAAAAACGAGAAAATTAACTATTTCAACTCAAATTAAATTTACTATAACATCAATTAATTGGAATACAACTATAAACATTCCATTGATGACATGCTGTCATATAATGAGGTCCAAAGCCCTCTGTTTATCCCTCGACGCGTGACGTTGATAACGTCCCTCCGTATAAAGGGAGTCAAGGATGGCTAGATTTCGAATGAACCCTTTTAAATGGAAATCAAATCTGAGCATGGGAATTTATAAAACAGGAATTCATAAATAACTAAACGAAATAATGCTATGATGTTTTATCATGACTGTTTGTCGAAGTGAATCCAGTCTACTTGAGCAAAAGGATTCTACTCACCATATTCGAATGCAGACAATGCTGAATGATGACCTACACTATCTTACAGATGCTTAAAATAGATACAGAAAAGCATTTAACGAATATTAATTAAGTTCTTGCAAATTTCATGGCGACTACTTCGACCCCTTATAGGGCCTGGCGCTGATGCGCCCGGAGATGGCTTATATAGCTGATTTTCGCAGCAAACTCCCTTGCACAAAGTGGGCAAGCGAGCTTACCGCTCTCATAATTATAAGTGAATAGCGGCGAGTGGACGGACTTTAAGCTCATCGCGCTCGGCGTCGAGGTTAACTAAACGCTGTTCCTTAAATTCGCGGATTTGCTTCTTCACAGTCTCGCGCCATACCGGTCGCTGTGCTGCCAAACATTGACATTAGAATAAACATGTTGCAAAAGCTCAATGATGCAGAAGAATTTCACTAGGTTGCAATAGTTTGCGTGGCCATCCTGCATTGTCTGCATTCTTAATAAGGATGTTGATCATCATCATCATCACCAGCTATCGCAGTTCATTGCTGGACATAGGCCTTTCCAACAGCACGCCACTTGATTGATCACTTCTCTTAGATTCCACTCCTGCATTCCATCACGCAGAGTATAGTTCCTTTGGCAGGCTTAAATATAAAAAATAGTAAGTAATTGAGTAGATGTTTGTGTGGTTACCGTAACAATGTGTACAGCACTTTATCAAAATTATAGATATAAAATATATACATGTATTTAAAAGTAAACCTCTGAAACAAAAACAATGACAATCATATCTTAGCAAGATAGTTGCTATTACGGTATTTTAAACGTTCCAAACAAAACTATTTAGCTTTTTCTCAAATAAAGACAATGAAATTTCATTCAATAACACGTATAAACCTATCTTGCTATTATACTTACCGTATAAATATTTATCTATTCTCTGGGCAATAAAAGCGTTATATGAGTTGAAATACTTGAGATGCCAGGTTTCTGCTCAGCGCTGAGCGTTGAGCGCACAACGGTATTGCGTGATAGGAGCTACTGCATTGCTATTATTGCTTTAATAATGATTGCACGCTGTTAGAGCACGGTCTCACTGTCAGCGGAGAGGTTGATTAAATCACAATTTCAAAGATAATCTATATGTATTTACCCATAGTGTTAAAAGAAAAGCGTTTCAAATTTTTCTCGTATTCAAATTATTTATAAATTTAAAATGTATAGTTGTCTTAATATGTATTTTATATGTTATGTTTAACTAGGTGTACGGTTTTCATTTTACTTTTACAACTTCAACCGCAGAAAACTCTGCGGGAGTGAGCTCGTCTTATATAATAGTATCCTAAGTCCTGAACTTAGCCTTAAGGCCAGTGAAGGTTCCTTTAAAATGGATCTAACCATTACAGAGATTAAACAATCAAACAAATAATTTTAGAACTGATTTTTTTATCTATACAAATAAATAAAATTGGAGTGTCTGCTCGTAATATTAAAATAACCGCTTTTTAATAAATGTATATGTATGTATACACGGTACATATGACAAAAATATTTTTTTTACAATTTTTGTCTGTCTGTTTGTTCCGGGTAATCTCTGGAACGGCTGAACCGATTTCGACGGGACTTTCACTGGCAGATAGCTGCTGATATAAGGATTTTTTTTTTTAATTTTTTTAGACTAACTTTGCCCCGCAGCGTTGCCCGCTCAGCTAGTATTATAATAATATTATAATTGTACAAACTACACATTCATATTATACGCATCTAGTGAAAATCAGTTAATTTTAAATCACAAACAAATACCTCAATTCACCAACATGTAATAATAAGTATAACTATCTAAAAATGTGAACTCTGAAAGACTGCTATCGCACTCCGATTATATCATGAGACGCGGTGGACAAACATTCATGAAACTTTGTCTAACACACCAAAATATTTCGCTGGTAAATAAATAAAATAAATATTTCGGACATCTTACACACAACGTCATATAGTCCCCAAACTAAGCAGAACTTGTATTATGGGTAACTAGACAACTGATATAAATACATAAACATACTTTATTCTTTGGTAATACATACATATAATACATAGAAAACACCCAGACTCGGAAACAAACATTTGTGGATCACACAAATATCTGGTTTGACCCGGGAATCGAACCCGAGACCTCTTGATCAGCAGCCGCATACGCTAACCACTAGACCAACGAGGTAGTCAATTTTACCAAAATATTTCGCTGGTAAATAAATAAAATAAATATTTCGGACATCTTACACACAACGTCATCTAGTCCCCAAACTAAGCAGAACTTGTATTATGGGTAACTAAACAACTGATATAAATACATAAACATACTTTTTTCTTTTGTAAATACATACGTATTATACATAGAAAACATCCAGACTCGGAAACAAACATTCGTGGATCACACAAATATCTGGTCTGACCCGGGAATCGAACCCGAGACCTCTTGATCAGCAGTCGCATGCCCCAACCACTATACCAACAAGGCAGTCGAGAATGCAAGACCAGAGGCCCAATGATGCAGAAGAATCACACTAGGCCACAATAGTGTTGGTCACCATGCTGCATTGTCTACATCCGCAAAGAGGACAATGACCAGGTGGTCATTGTCCTCTTTGCGGATGTATTAGATTCTATTCTATTAGATTCTACTTATGCCACAGAATACATAATAGTACCAGAACAGAAGACTCACTCCGAAAAGTAAATTAAAGTAATAGATACCCTCGGTGTCAAAAGATTAAGTTCAATTCAGATCGCACAGCGCCTACAATTGCGTCTCTTTCTATCGTGTAACTCTTAACTGTTCTGACGATGTCTATACGACCGACATGTTTGCCCCGGCAGGCAGCCGGCCGACTATACCTAAACTGCGGAGTGACACCCCCCTGCTTATGCTTTTCATCAGGCAGACTGATGCTACTTTGGTAAGCTTCACTTAAAAATAACAAAAAAGTCTCTTGGGGACTACCGCGGTAAAGCTATTGCATAGCATTTATTAACAACTTATGTAATTATATTTTTTATTTTTTTACTTTTGTAGTATTTTTTTTGATATTAATTCAAGTTTACAAAACAATATACACTGTCTTTTACCAATATACATTCTAACACTATTATTACCAAACAATATAATCATCCTATTGACCGAAAGACAATGACAACTAAACATAGAACTTATTAGTAATATGAGCATATCTATGGAATAAAAAACTAAATAAAAAAAGAAGATTCTAGATTGACTGTGTTGTCAAGGCAGCGGATAGCGGCCGGTGGCGGCAGCACGCATGCGCCAATCTGCCTATAGAGCACGGAGCTGCCACGTCCTTGTCGCACTGCAGTTACGATCATATCTCTATCCCTTTTTAGGGTGTTAGGTTTTTTCGTTACGGAATTTCTTGATTCAGTCGCCGCGCTCAAAGCCCAGGATAAAAGCTATACAATATCTTAAATACTATGAATCACACAAGGAGTTGTCTCGTGTGGGGATCAATAAAGTCAGATATTTACTCGGTCATAAAATCTTGCTTTTGAAGCAATTTCCTTTACTATTAAAAGGTTATTGCTACTTAATACCTTGAACTAAAAACTTGTCGGTGTGATCGCTTTCTCACACATAAGTAGTACAGAGTGAATGTCAAATAAAAGTAATATAATTTATAACTTTTTACGGTTTCAAGATCACAGGATGAGAGCTTACCGGCTATGTTTAAAAGCTCACACTGAATACAGGCTGAGTTTTATATGACTGAATTAAAATTTTCCCTTTTGTTTTTTGTTTTTAATCCGTGTGGTGACGGATTAAGAATACAGAGTGTCACCACACCTATTCATCCCGCGGGTGTCGTTAAAAGCGACTAAGGGATAAACTACGCAAGACAACATCAATGAGAAGGAAAACTTGAAACCAACCCCATACCAACCCGTTTGACCAGCGTGGCATAGTAGGCCAAAACCTTTTGACCTTTTGTTGAACTAATTGTCAATATGTTTGACGGCACCGAATCAACAGTCATATTTTATGTCAAACGAAATCGATTTAAACTTAAAACATCACTCTGTATATGCGATACTCAATACAACATCCGTTGTGAGTCATAAAAATTGTGCAAAGAAACATGTACATAGTTAATAAGATCAAAAAAAATAATTAATAACTTTTTTGATATTTAAGTATAGAACCAGCTATAAAACTTTATATCTGCTTGTAAGCACTTAGGTTATAATCTGTTTAATTCGTATAAGTATTTATCTTTCCCGTCAACATCATCATCTTTGCCGAAGGACGTCCACTGTTGGACGTAAGTCATCTCAAAACTTTTCGTAATAGCCAGTCATAATTTGGGTTTAAATTTTACGTTTCGAAGTTTGAATGTCTCCTATGTATGTTTAATGTTTCCTATGTATAATATGTACGTATTTACAAAAAAACTATACAATGTATGTATTTATACCAGTTGCTTAGTATCCATAATACAAGCCCTGCTTGGTTTGGGACTAGATGCTGTTGTATATAAGATGTCCGAAATATTGATTTATTTATAATGCCACCATCCAACGCCTTACCGAGACCTTCACCATCATGATCAGCCCATCTTAGTCCACAGCTGGACATAGGTCTCTACCAGTGCACACCATTGTGATCGATTTTGGGCTTCTTGCATCCAGCTCCTGCCAGCTATCCTGCGCAAGCCGTCACATCACCTGGCCTGTGACGTTCTTCACCAGGTCATTGGATAAACTTGTTTACAAACATTACTAACTTTTTAGTGTTAGCTATAGAAGTATTAATATTATAATTAATTTTAGATTGTAATATTTGCAGAAATCAATATAAATAAAGCCTTAAAACATAAAATTAACGATAAAATGTTTCGTTGAACCTAGATCCTCATGCTTGACTATAAATTTACATATTCAATGTTGCTTTTGCCAACGGTTTCAGGAGTAGTATTTTTTTTATCAATACTCACAAATTTTTTTACCAAGACAAATTGCTGGCGGTTTACCAGGCGTTCACATTTAGAATCAGATAAATAATATAATCGTCTCATTCGAAATATGTTTGTAAATATCGTGTATGTTTTTATTGCGGGCTTAAATTGTTTTTTGGTTCATTAAAGGATATTAGTAAACTTATTATGAAAACACACTTTTTTAAATTTTTTGCATGTTCGACATTATCATTCTGGTAGATTTAATTATAAAACTTGGAAAAATATTAGTCCAGAAACGTCTCCGCTTTTAATGCAACCACTGCCTAACTTTTCGCCTCCCGATAAGAAGACGGTGCCTTGTTGGCTATTCACATGTTGAGTTTTACTTAGCGACATGGATGTACGTGTACAGTAATAAAAAGACAATAACGGATATCTATAATGTTTAGTGTCATTGAGATTGTGCGCTTTTCCACACTACTAGATACTTGTTTCAAATTCAAATACAATTCGTAAATATCCAATGAGTACAGAATTGTTTCTTTTCTTTATTTCTTTTAAGATAAGTTTATAGATCACCAGATGAGTTGAATGGGTTTTAAGTAATCTTTTCCATATTTATTTACGAGATATGTAGGGTGTACAGTTTGTATAGTCAGAATATGAGCAGACAAGGCAAGACCTTTCCGACCAAGACCGCTTTCTACTTTACCAAGTGTCGTGGGTTCAAATCCCACGATACACAAATTGTTCTGAGTCTGGGTGTTCTTTGTTTCCGTTTCGTGTATGTTTGTAAAGTTCCGTGTGTTTGTAAAGTGTCCTTTAAGTTTCTTGTCTGTTCTTCTCCATAGGATCTACGAAATGGAACAGACGATTAACTTCACGACTGACTACTGACTGACTACTTGACGTTTCAAAAGTGCCGTTGTATGGTTTATTTGAAATAAAATGGTTTGATTTGATTTGAATCCCCGAGACACAGGACTTTTATTCCTAATGCGGAAACTATAACGGCTGTAAGAACTATGTTATTTCAGGAGTTATAGAAGTCTTACTTGTAAAATGCACTAACTTGGAAATCTTCGCACTAAAATAACGAAATATTAAGTAAACATAACAATTATGTATTGGGCACGATTTCAAATCCACGTGAAATTATGAATGACAACGGAACCCTATTTTATACCTGGCCGTTAGCAATTTTTTATGGTAAAAAATTAATTTAAAAAATCTAAGAAAGGAAATCGCGGTAAGAAGCTAAAGATTATTATTAAAGCCACATTTACATATATTACATAAGTTTGAATTAAGTTGTCAATAATTATAAGACATTTATTTTCAAAATTAAATTAAGTTTTATCCACACATCTAAAAAGATGAGACTATAATTTAAAATAAAGTACCTACTTTAAATGTTATGTCCATAACATCTATGATAGAAAGCGGAAATATCATGTCTTCTTAATTAGTCTAAATGTAAACTTACTAATATGTAATAATTAAAAAATATATATGTTTTTTTAAAAAGGATGGCTTATTAGCCAGCTCTAACTTGTTCTAGTATATTTTTATTTTTCCTAATGTTAAGAAGTCACTCAAACTGAAAAAGACCGAACATAGTGTATCTGCAAGGTAGTAGAGCAGATTCCTGCATGAACGGGCCGGCTCGACCGGGCTGGTACTACCTTCCTACAGAAGACCTAAAATGACAGCATTCACGTTGAGATCAGATGCCTATTGGACAGCATGTTCTCCATTGTAGCATTGCCTGCATTTGCAATCAGTATGGTTACCACTGCTATTGGAATCTACTATTGTTTTTCGTCAGGAAGATGGGTAGATAGGATTGTAGGTAGATTCACTTTGGCACAAAAAAAAGAATCTAAGCGATATCGTCTAGTGCTTAGGTTTTAGAGACATGATAAGTCTTTCTATAAAAAAAAAGATATTCCGCTGTGGTGTAGTAGACTGAAACCCGATTCTAGATCTCTTTTATAAAACAGAACATATCGAGCTCAAAATAAAAATAAGCAGTAACTTTATAGTTTGTAATTCCCGGTTTTTTTTCGACGTCCAAGACATAACGGTGAATGAAGATGAAGATAAACAGACAGAAACAAATAGCACAAAAATGTAGTCAAAAAGCTCATCATTCTTCGTAATCTATGACCACAGACAATAAAAAAAATGTCGTTAACGGCCAACAATTTAAATTTTTTACTACTTAACTACGTACTTCTTGAAACGTGAAAATAGTTTTTATTTAATTTTAAAACCACTATTTCTTTCTATAATGTTTATAAAGTTGTTTATAGCACTAGTTTTTACAATATCATGAGATGTTTAAAGCTATTACATAAAGATTATTATCTTATAATGCAAAAATCTAGTAGCAGATCTTCTTTTAATGAGAAACATTTCAAATAAACAATGTTGCTACCAGAAAAAAGAACCTCAAAGTGGTGAAATGGTTCCGTACTGTCTTAGCTAGCACATACGTTAGTCCTACTCTGTGGGTACAGGAGGAAGTAATACTAAAATGTCTATAAAATTAATGTTAGTTGGAACACCTTATGCAAACTTTATTTGATGAGATTTATGCTGATGAGATTTAGGACACAAATCGGTCTGGGGTGCCCAGATACCCCGTGTGGTTCTAGGGTTAAGAATATAATCTTTTTAATAACATAAGAGTCTAGCGGTTAGTAATTCTAACTGCTGTTGATGATAATACGATTATTATTATTGGGTATTTTATGACTGGTTTAAATTGACAAAAAATGGATAAATTTCAAGTCTTTCTCAATGATTACTCATATCAAACTCATAAAATGTACCATTTTAGCCTACCTCAATAATAGCTCTATCTAGATGAACTTATCACGAAGTATGTGACATGTAACAAGTGGAATAGGAATGCTTTGCTCTGTTAAGCACCCCTATATTTATGGATACTTTTTTATGCATATAAAAACGCCTTTATTTTGCCGGAGTTCGCATCTATTAAAGACAAACCGACCAATGCTAAGTAACGTGGAACATTAGCTTTTAACAAGGACATTCGAAAGCTTTCTTGATGTTAGTTTAACAGAAATCAATCAAAGTATTCGGAGGTCACGTTAAGCAGTCGGTCCCGGTTGTTGTCATAAGGTAACAGTCGTGAAGCTTAGTTGGAGGCCTTCGGGCGGCTTAAAAACATCCAACGGTAAGATTACGTAGCCACAACGTGTCTTGCCTGTCCCCAACCCGCACTCGGCTAGCGTGGGGACGTATGGCCTTAACCCTCTCTTGAGAGGAGACCCGAGCCCAGCAGTGGGACGTTATCGGTTGTTGATGAATCAAAGTATTTACATTACAATCTTAGGTTAGATATATGGATAGAAAACTGTATTTTTAAATCGTATTACACAGTCTCAAGAGAGTTTATAAAATTTCTGATGTTTATTGTACAAAGAGCGGCCTTTTACGTATATGGATTTATGCTAGCGTCCAAGGGTTGTAAAAAATAGATGTTGGCTGATTCTCAGACTTAACCGATATGCTCACAAAATTTCATACGAATTAGTCTAGCCGTGTCATAGGAGTTTGGTCACACCGCGATACGTGAATTTTATGTATAGTTTATATATTTAAGCCTACCAAAGTGACTCTACTTTGCCTGATGGAAAGCATGAGTAGAATCCAGGAATAGAGGTCTTAGTGCCAAAAGCAATATCTTTTACCCAAATCCTTTTACTGCCTTGTTGGTCTAGTGGTTAGCGTATGCGGTTGCTGATCAAGAGGTCTCGGGTTCGATTCCCGTGTCGTACCAAATATTTGTGTGATCCACAAATATTTGTTTCGGAGTCTGGGTGTTTATGTATGTATTTACAAAAAAAGTATGTTTATGTATTTATATCAGTTGTTTAGTACCCATAATACAAGCTCTGCTTAGTTTGGGACTAGATGATCTTGTGTTTAAGATGTCCGAAATATTTATTTATTATTATTATTTTTTTAAATTCAATAGAGGTTAATACAATTTATAGAAATTTAATTCAACCTGATTTAAAAACTAGATAATTAGTTAAAGTCGTATCTTACTGCAAAGCTATACTTCTAGCATTTTACTTAATTTTACTTATACTAGAGTATTTTACTTAAAATGAAATTTTAAGAAAATAGCAATAAAAGTGACATTCCCTCGAAAACGCTAGCGCGTGTAATCGGTTGAACGATTGACCTATTTCAGTAAACATCGTTACTGCATCGTTTTGATATCGTTTTATTGAATATCAATTACAATATTTTTAAATTCTACAAGATATTCCAATAAATAGTTAAAAAAGCCCAGAATTATGAAGGTGTTAGCTATTGATGAGATTGTACTTTAGAATGTTCTGTATCTTATTATGTTAAGTCTGTTTAACCTAATTTATATAAGTATTGTTTTAAGAGGAACTTGAATTATAAATTAAATATCGAAACTCCGCAGTCTGTTAATAATATTTTATTTTTTCTGACATATCTTTCTTTTTTTACTTCCAAGGAGGAATATCACTACGACAGATTTTATATTGAAAAAATAAAACAAAATGTCACAACCGAAAAACAAAAATTAAGTAAAAATATGTTTCCCTCTTTAGAATATTTAAATTATATTGATTTGAGTATAAAATTATATTTTATGCTAAAAGATTGTAAACTTTAAGTAGTATTTATAATCTCGGTCTGATTTAAGCTAAACTTGTCTTAAAATCGATTATTATCAGAAAGAATACTCAAAGCTAGATCAACAATCGTATTAGAAGCACTGTTCATTTTCCTGACGATACAAAAACGAGTTGAGCCTCCCCGAATAAGGCCGTAAACTTGACACTCAAGTTAGTGAAGTTAGTAGCAACAGTGCACGGTGCGCGTGCGCACGATCGTCGGTGTAGTTTTTGAAAAATAAAATGTGTACGTGATTTGTGAAGTGATTGTGTGTTTAAAGTGAATTGATTTTTATATAGCGATTTCGTGTGGAGGTGAGTTTTATTAATATTTTTTTTATTATAAGTAGTAAAGAAAAATATAATAAATTTATAAAAAAAAACTTTAGTACTTAAAAATTCAATAAATTTCATAAATCTGATTTGGAAATTTATTTTTACAAATAGTCAGTAGTAATGTCTTGTGAAAAACTGAATTTTAAAGTAAATAATAAGTACTTACATAACAATCTTGAAATTTTTAAGAAATCTTTCATAAATAAAAAAAATGAAATTACTTTGAGTGAAATTACGTGGTCAGTTATGATAATTGTATTTGTTAAATTATTTCAACATTATACTATTCGTAACAAGATGAGTTAATTACTATAATAATTGCAATATAATTATTTTAAACCATTGCATGTTTTATACTTTAATTTTTTTTCATTTTGTCACTTTCTTTTGCGAAATTCTTGTTCTGTGACTTACCTAATTAAAAAAAATATGTTTTAATTATGCAATTCTGCAATAATAATTGATATCATTACCACTCTTATAAAAACGCTGAACCGATATGAATGAAATACATACATTGGTATAAAGGTAAATTAAACCTTGGAAAAGAATATAGGCTAAAATAAACGCAGAGCCACGAGCAAAGCTTAATAAAATATAGCTATCTAGTATAATAAAATAGCTCCTTCATGATCACACTTCAACACTTATATTTGTCGAATATACTAACATAAATGATTGCCTTATTGGTCTAGTAGTTAGCGTATGCGACTGCTGATCAAGAGGTCTCGGGTTCGATTCCCGTGTCGGACCAAATATTTGTGTGATTCACAAATATTTGTTTCGAAGTCTGGGTGATTTTCATGTATAAAATGTATATATTTAGGAAAAAAAGGATGTTTATGCATTTATATCAGTTGTTTAGTACCCATAATACAAGCTCTGTTTAGTTTGGGACTAGATGATATTGTGTGTAAAATGTCCGAAATATTTATTTATTTATATACGCAAACAAACGAACTAATACTAATATATGTGGTAAAATAGCCACTTCATAATTACGCTTCGACACTTAGGAGCAAAGCACTAACCATAAACACAGCGAAAACTATGGAAAAATGTTAGTTCACCATAATTTGAGAACTAGAAAAAATCTTTATAATCAATAGTACCTACATATAATAAGAATGCCTCAGACATACAGTCTTGAAAATGCATCGCACTCGAACTTATGACCTTAATTCCTCTGCAACTGTTCGATGGCTTCCACACTGATAACGGTACAGCCCAGCAGTGGGCTAAATTCAATTTTAGCGAACAGTAAGTCGCGGTTTGGAGAAAGCCGATATCATTATTGGATCGAGATAAATCTTCGATAAAGAACTGTAAGTAATGTTTGAAAAAAAGCAATGTAAAAATCCGCTATTTAATCATGAATATAGATTTTAGATTTTTATCTTTCGTTTTCAGCTAGGTTATATATTTTTTACAAATAATTCTTACATTGTAAATCTAATATATAAAATTCTCGTGTCACAGTTTTCGTTGCCATACTCCTCCGAAACGGCTTGACCGATCTTTATGAAACTTTATATGCATATTCAGTAGGTCTGAGAATCGGCCAACATCTATTTTTGATACCTCTAAAACGCGAGCGGAGCCGCGGGCATCAGCTAGTCTAATATATAAAATTCTCGTGTCACAATTTTCGTTGCCATACTTCTCCGAAACGGCTTGACCGATTTTGATGAAATTTTTTGTGCTTATCCGGTATCTATGAGAATCGGCCAACATCTATTTTTCATCCCCCTAAAACGCGAGCGGAGCCGCGGGCATCAGCTAGTATTCTATAAAAATTAACATCGAATTTAGTTAAATACAGATTATATTCAAAGTGCACTGTAGGTAATGATAATATGCTACATTTTACAGTTTCATTTGGAAACTAAGCAGAGCCGTACTGTGGTAATCACTCATTAACATGCATGCATATTTCTAAATCTATACAAAAAAAAATGAATTTAATGTGTCAGTTTTTTACTAAATGCATGTCAAAGTATACACGGTAGTTAAATCAGTCTGTGTGTCTGTCCATCTGTTAGTTCTGGCTAATTTCTCGAACCGCTGAATCGATTTTAACGAGACTTTCACTGTCAGATAGCTTCTGCTATTTTTTTTAACCTAGCGTAACTCATGACAGGGGGTGTCACTCCGCAGTTTAGGTATAGTCGGCCGGTTGCCTGCCCGGGCAGGCATGTCGGTCGACGAGACATCGTCAGAACAGATAAGAGTTACACGATAGAAAGAGACGCAATTGTAGATAAATATAATCGTAGGTGCTTCGGTGCAGTACAATCTGAATTGAACTTAATGTAATGACACCAAGGGTCCCTATTCCTTTAATTTACTTTTCGGAGTGAGTCTTCTGTAGGTACTAATACTATTATGTATGTGCTCATGATTTAAAACAATTAAAAAATAAACATATATTAGTCACTAATGAATTTTGTCTAGATACAGAACAAGAATCGAACTCACGACATTTAATTTCGCAGCCTTAGAGTTACTATCCACTAAATCAACAGAACCATCTGTTAAATATTTAATACTGACATTTGGCAGTTTTTCGGAGTGTTGATTCAACATTCAACAACATTCTATTAATTGTCAACAATCAACTGCGTAACACTAAAAAGTGATAGCTGTTTACTTTGCGATTTGTCTTTCTAAAAAACAAACTGCAATAGAGTGGTTCTATTTTTCTTTTAATAAAATACGACTTACGCATTAAGAATATTATGTATGCTGTGTCACGGAGGACTTTACAAATATTTGAACATGAAACGGACACACAAAGTACTGTCCCATTTTGGTTTGACTCCACAACACTTTGCAAAATTATTCCAACTACTGCTGAGAAAACCCATAAACTTCAAAAGTATCGGTAATTTACATGCGCGTAAAACATGCTATCAAGCTATATTCTAATAGATCGTTATTGGTTGGTAATTACAAGTAGCCATTAGTTGGAAGAGCTCTAAAGCTAGCTATGGTGTTTAGATGGAATCATGCTTTGGAAATTTGCTAATCATCTTTAATCTTGAGTGCTCATAGCCTATGTGATTAGGAACGATCGCCTAGGGTAAGTATAAAAGCGGTCAATACCCGGAGGGGTGAGTGTTAGTGTCATGAGTGTCTACGTGTCGTCCGTCAGTCCGTCCCGTAATAATTCACTCTTAATATATAGCCACAATATTTTCACCTCTAACAAGTATTGTAAGAGAAATAAATTGAATTACAAAAAGTGATCGAAAATATGTAACAAAAACGATTTCTGAAAGTCTAAACATTTTTTTTATTACATTTATCACGATAGCTACAATAACATTACTGTTACAACTTTTTAGTAGTGATTCAATATTTTTTTATGGTTATTTTTAAAGAACGCTTATAATACAATCAACGAATAAAGGTTTCTAAATCTGACCCCTGGACAAAAAACTAGTATCAAGATAAATGGAACTGAGCAAAATCTTGACAAGCATAAAATAGCAATATATTCTCTTTAACATAACGATGTTAGTCTTTAATAGGAAAAAAACTAACAACCTCCTCCGTTTTTGACGTGTACCGTTCGCAAAAAAAATGATATATATTCGCTATCATTCAGAGAACCAATTAATGGATCGTGCCAAAAGCTATAAGCGCTTTGAACGGTTTTTTGACCAAAAACACTAGTTTTTATTGCCTGTGGTAAAGGCTTTTAACACGCAAAGCCTAACTGCGGTATTATGTATAACAAAAAATATTGAACACATTGAATCACTGTCAAAATAGTGTAGACCTTTAATTTATTTTACATACACACCTACATACCCAACACCTTCATCTCCGGAGGGTAAGCAGATGCATACTAATAACTTATATCTTGCCAACTATAATTTAGGTAAGCTCATGTAATAACTGCCACAGCCGTTGGGCATTAGTCTACCATGGCTTTGCGTGACCGAAGTGTTTTCAGACTCCAACACGACCACACGGAAAGCTGCTGTTACATATAATTATTCTTTCGTTGCTTTTCTTAAAGAAGAGGGAAGTAGAAGGGCTTATCGCGAGTTTTATCTCAGCGATGGTAATTTACCATCAGACTTCGCGTTTACCTGGCTCCGGTAGTCCGCAAGGCTCGGCAAGGATTATTGTTTTCATATTCTTAATAGCTTTATTAAAATGAAAGTATGAACAATGACTAATTCGAAAATCTTAAGTTAATAATCGATACCCAGCTGACCCGGCAAACTCTGTGCCACTGAATTTTGAAATCCCAGAACTTTATCGCAGCGCCACCTACTGCGTCCAATGGTAAATCTGAACCTGTTTCGAACTTAATTGAAAACACACCAAAAAACAGCCGTTTAGAAGGAGTTCAGGAGTTCAATTGCAAACACACGAACAGTGTTTATGTATCCTACTAATATTATAAACGCGAAAGTTTGTGAGTATGTATGTATGTTTGTTGTTCTTTCACGCAAAAACTGGTAAACGAATTTAGATGAAGCTTTAGGGTACTTTTTACTGCAATAATCGAGATACACACGGGCAAAGCCGCCGTCGAAAGCTAGTATAAAGATAATAATTAAAAAATGTTATTTATATTAACACTGCCGGAACAGAAGCGAAACATAAATAATAATCAATCATTTATTAATCAAATTGTAGAAAGTGGCATCAATATTTAGGAGTTTTTGGAATATTTTATCATAAATTCCAAATTAATCTAATTACAAATTATTAAACATAGGAGTTGTATTATGTAACATGACAAAGTTAGATACGTAGGTGTAAACATAATTAACATATCTTCTTGCCTAATAAATTTGAATTTGCTTATAAAACTGACGATAAATTATATTACGTTTAAAAGTAGGTAAAATTATATAATATTGTCATTATCAACAGCCTCTGCTTTTCGATTGCTGGACATAGGCCTTTCCTTAGAAAGAAAAATTCGGTCCTGTAGGCAGATCTTCAGGAACACGCAGGTCACATAAGTTGCTATAGGATTTTTATTGATTTCAAGCTTATCCTCTTTTCAAAGTAGTGTTTTGTTTCTCTGCTTTATCTTAAGTACGACGGAGTCAAATCTAATTTTTTTGTGAATGAATTTGGTGTGTATTCTCAATTCATCACTGCATGGACTTTTTATGTAATACATACCGCATTGAGGGTCTAGCGATTAGCGTATGCGAATGGGAATGAAGAGGTCTTGGGTTCGAGTATCGAGTCAGGCCAAAAGGTGCTATTAAGTTATTCTGATTATTGAATTACATGATAACAGGTTGGAATTTGGAAGTTGGGAGTTTAACTCCCGTGCGTCAGAGAGCTTGTAAAGCCCTGTGCATGTCCCCTTGTCGTAACTAATAGCCACCGTGTTATGAGAATGAGGGAACTACACTATAATATCTCCTGCGTAGTAGTCTGGTCACCACTAGCCGGCTCGGCCGAAATAGGCTATGTTAAATAGCAAATCAAAATCAATAATGCATACTGAAACAAATTTTATTTCGAATAAAATAAAATTGTTTTCCAAATATTTTATACATCAAGTTAACTAGTACAATTTGATTCAAAAATAATACATTCAATATTTTAATCTTATAAGTTTAATAGAAAAAAAAAACACGTGTTTGATTGACACTCAGACATAAAGCTAAGCGATAGTGTCAATCAGACATGTCAAAAACAGTGTCAAAAACCGGTAAACAATAGACATATATTATATTTTAGCAAGTCATGAGCAGAGGCTTTTGGATTGGATTAAGCAAGCCAATCACACCGTATGAGGAAAAAATTGAATATATTATAAAAATATAGAGTAGAAGTTATGAGTAGCAAATAATAATAGTCACATATTTCATGTCATCATCCAAAGAATTGTCAGATATTTTTTCGTTCATTTTAGGTACGTAATACTATTTTGCACTCATCGACAACCCATAATGTCCCAGTGCTAGGGTCGGGTCTCCTCTAAGGAGAGGGTTAAAGCCATACATACCCCACGCTAAGTGCGGGTTGGGGACTGAAAATCTGACGGACTGACATTTTGGACTACTGTTATCGAAATTTTTCATATAAACGAAATGTAGTTACACACAGAATTTTTTTTGTTGACTGTACTTTCCTAAGAGTTTTTTTTTTTATTAAAATATAGGTACTATTCAAAAGGGTAGTCTAGGACAAATATCTGGTATGCAATAAGAGTAAACTAGCAAAACGAACAACTTAAAAATAAGCATTAAAAACCCTGTACAATTAATTGAAGGTCTTGTCACAGGTTGCGATTTCATACAGACATATTTTACATTCTTAATTAACTCTATTTTAAATACATATGTTCATAAATAATCATTATTTTTCATTTTTGTTGAGTGTCAGATATCAGTCTCGAAATATCTCAACGGGCGTGTTCTGTCAAGATATCACAAAGCGACTTCAATACAGGTTTTGTATCGAGTACTTCGCGTATGTCCAAATATTCATAACTGGTTTAAGCGGTACCTACTAGTATATACCATCTCACGTAGTATACTGTCTATTTACCAAACCACGACAGATGTAGAAATGTAAATTGTATCTGTAGAGCTGTGGTATAAGAACTTTATGTGTAGATTGATTTGTTTGGACTATTGTTTTAACATTGATATTCATAGTCGTCATCATCGATCTGTAATCCTTGATAGTTGCGTTTGGGAAGTATTATAGTACAAATTAACTTTTATATTGAAAGAAACTCAAAGTTGATCGTATGCTTCTACAGCTTAAGGACAACTCTAAGAAGGTTTTGTATCGAGTACTTCGCGTATGTCCAAATATTCATAACTGGTTTAAGCGGTACCTACTAGTATATACCATCTCACGTAGTATACTGTCTATTTACCAAACCACGACAGATGTAGAAATGTAAATTGTATCTGTAGAGCTGTGGTATAAGAACTTTATGTGTAGATTGATTTGTTTGGACTATTGTTTTATCATTGATATTCATAGTCGTCATCATCGATCTGTAATCCTTGATAGTTGCGTTTGGGAAGTATTATAGTACAAATTAACTTTTATATTGAAAGAAACTCAAAGTTGATCGTATGCTTCTACAGCTTAAGGACAACTGGGAATACCCTGTGATACCCATCCCCTGGGAATGGGGATTGTCCCATCGATAAGAAAAATATAGAAAGCGACAAGAGACCCGATTAAGCTAGTACCATCATTTATGCAGTCGATTTATTTTGAAAACCGTAAAATTAATGGTGATATTGATTCTGGAAAAAAATGCATGTGGAAGAGATATTGTGAGGAGAAAATGCAATAAACTTGAAAAACTGATGGTGAGAAAGGCCGTAACCCGCTGCGCTTGTCAGATTAAGTTTGCAAGATAGCAACAGTTGGCGAGCTATAACACGCGGAATTACTCCAAACTGAATTCACGACCCTCAGAATTGACACAAGGAGGCGGAAAGATATTATATATCACCGTCTATATAAGAGAATATCCTAAGTGACTAATTATTTTTAAGCCTGAAAGAAAACAGTTACAAGTCCAATGTTTATTGTATGACAGTAATCTTATTATTTTTCTAGATACAGGACCTTTACAATCATAGAATGGATATATTCATCACTGGGGTTGAATCATGATCTCAGTTCAGTTTTCTCCGTACTTCTGATTATCTGGGTCTATTTGATTTTATAACCACAGTTTGTCTTCCATATTGGCTTTAAATGAAAAATTACTATATTCCCAACGACAAATATCCAGAATCCAGTTAGAACGATTGCCGTAGATGATATTAAATTAACAATCTTATTTATTATTATTATCTAAGTTCGATATAGTATCAAATATTTAATAAAGTTTTGAATGTTAAATTAAGCTAATTAATTTAAATGGTTATTGGCCCATTAGAAGATAGTCCCGGTTGGCCAAAAGATTCAAACTATCTTAATAACTTAATTGAACCACTAATATTCATAATTATGTTTATTAGGCTATAATGGTCGAAATTCTCTATCGAAAATTTAAATGTAACTAATCCACCTTTAGGCTAATATGACAGTACTGTGAAAAGTGATGATAATTAAATTTTAAAATGTATCACTGACTATATTTGCACTTTTATAAATTATGAATATTAAGGTGATTGTTGTTATGTCTTTTCTAAAGACGGTCTCTATTTTACTCGTCCATATCTTTTATCATTAAATTAATTACGACGACGACTTGAAGACTAGAAGACTTTAGAATTGAAGACGTAAAATATTTAACCTCTTCAATTCATACGTCTCAGAATGGCAGAAATAGCTGATATTATTCGGCTGGTTTTCATCTCATAAAAAAGGAAATGTAATGTGTAAATTGTTGTCTAAATATAGTACAGTAGCATTATCGTCCTATGTAAAAATAAAAAATATCCAATCCATTCCTAAATGTTCCGAGGTAACACGTTAAAAACACTACTCAACTGAATTGGAAACTGCTGCTTTTTAAACATATTAAAAGTAAACCTATAATTTGTCATAATTATTTGTTTTGCTATTGTTTTATCCTTTAGTTTACTTAGATTAATTTTTTAAGTCGTTGTTTTATTATAATATCGCTAATAAGTATTACTTTTTTCACCGAGTTCAAAAAAAGAAGAGGCTCTCAATTCAATGATATTTTTTTTGTTTGTTTCTTCATAAATTCTTATTGGGTGTATCGGTGATTCTGTTTATATACCATAGATGTTGCTTGTCGCGTGGTAATATTCAAATTTGAATGAGATCTAATGAGTAGTTGGTAAGTTATTCCTCAGAATTTTCTAAATCTGAAATGACTGCCTCGTTGGTCTAGCGGTTAGCGTATGCGGCTGCTGATCAAGAGGTCTCGGGTTCGATTCCCAGGTCGGACCAAATATTATTTGTGTGATTCACAAATATTTGTTTCGGAGTCTGGGTGTTTTCTATGTATAATATGTATGTATTTACAAAAAAAAAAGTATGTTTATGTATTTATATCAGTTGTCTAGTACCCATAACACAAGCTCTGCTTAGCTTGGGACTAGATGATGTTGTATGTCAGATGTCCAAAATCAGTGTCTGGGTATAAGGAGATTTAATGATGCTCTTATTTTCTATAAGTAATGTGTTGAAACGTAGCTCTTAAGTTATACTACTTCTTATTATATCACAAAATCAATCGTAAATCGATTCAGTCTAAAACAGTCTTCGCAATAAACATCGATTAAAATACTAACACAGTAGGCAATGGAGCGAAAACAAAACAAATCAATCAGCTACGTTAACAAATATTGTAATCGATTGTAAATGGAAATCAAAACAATAATCGACATTACAATTGCATTTCACGACATTTTCTAGTGCGTAAACAATTTTTATGTCATAACTATTTTTGACGGATATAACACAATTGTACAGAAGTTACAAATATGGTTATGGTCAATTTGAATGGTTCGATAAAGTTTTTACGCTTTTTCTTTTATGTTTATTGTAAACGAATTCGGGCCTAGTAGTAGGTCAATTGAATGGAAATGTGACCTTACATGATGGATGCAGATTACCTAAGACCGGAATAGTTGTTGTTTCATTCAGCAGTGGATATCAATAAGTAGATTTCATGATCTTGTCTTTTGCTAATCAAAATCTGTATGTGGAGTGATTTCTATGAGTTCTAAGTCTACCATTATTAATAAAAGTCCATTGGTAAAGCTTAAATTATTCAGATTTAATTTTGTTAATGTGTTTATTGTAGGATTAAATTTAACGACATCCTGTTCTTAAATTGATTGTCAATGTCACATTTTAAGAAATAATTTTCAACATATTTGAAATGCTTTTTACATTAAATGTAAAATTTAATTTATTAATAACTATTGATATGCTTTAATTTATCTTATTATTAGATAATTGTAATAGACATTTTCACAGTTTTTGCTGCATGTAATTAATTAATTCTTTATGGCTAGATATTTTAAGGCTAAGTAATAACGACGAAGTTTGGACTCGGTCATAGTACTTAGCTTACTCATTGATTTGTTACATAATATCATGTTCAGTGTTTAGTTTGTACATACTAAACGCTTTTCAGTAGCTTTTCTTTCAAGTCTTAATAATATACTAATAAATGTTTTGGATATCTGACATACAACATCTGACATACATCTAGTCCCAAACTAAGCAGTGCTTGTATTATAGGTACTGGAAAATTGATATAATTACATATAAATTTTTTTGTAGATATAGAAAATATAGAAAATTTCCGAACCCATAACTAATATTAGCAAATCATACAAAAATTTGGTCCGACCCGGTAATCGAACCCGCAGTAGTCTATTAAAAGTAGTTGATGAAAATGCTTTTGTTATCATACTTTTTACCACAGAAACCGACAACACATCTAACATACACGCGGTTAGAGCCGCAGTCAAACGCCAGTAATAAATAGGCACTGATTAGAATATATAGGCAGTAGTTAAGATGTTCACAAATAGGCAATAACTATAACGTAACTAAATACAGTTATAAAAGAGCGGAAGTCTCAAATATTTAACATAAATTTAGTTAGAGCAACCTCAGACGAGCATTTTATGGGTACGATGACGCAACTGTGCATAGATTAGTATAGTAATATGCATGGACTAGCGTTGTTGTGGTTAGAGATTCTTTCACTTTTGTAGTTAGATCATTTCGGACAAAAGTAATTGTGTAGTTGGTTATATTAGATGAAATTTTCGGTACCGGACGCCGCCCAAATGGAGAGTATAAATCGAGACGGTGCCCGCAACAGTGCGGGCAGACGCAGGGAGGGGTCCAGTAGGAGATAACACCCTGGCCCCCTGCCTAAGAGACACAGGCGAAGAGAGGTCACACCGTGTGGTTTTAGTCGGTTCGAGTCCGACGCACCACCCCGCCGTAAACCCCCGGCGGGGTGACGGTCCGTGGGGATTTCTACACTTTAAAAAAAAGATGATATTTATTTTATTTTCTCAGTTGCAGCTAGTCCTGCCTGTATTCAATTTGGAGAGTTCTTTTTAATTTAAAGGAATGTAGGCACTCCCTCTTTGGATCCATTCTTAAAGTTTGAATGGGTCCAAGAAGAAAGTTGAAGCAACAAGAAAATTTTAAAAACCAATGTCGCCTGGGCCAATTTTACAAATCTATTGTAATCTTATAATAAAATTGGTTCAATAAATTAGGCACCACGATTTAACATACAAAAATACATAGAGTGCCAAAACTATTACTCTCCCTGTTGGTTTTGCCGTAGTCTTATAAAAAAAACTAACCACAAATGGTAAAACAGCTTAATTCAATTCATTTTTAACACATTTCTTTACAGTTAATTTATTTATAACACGAATGAGCACAATTGATAAGTTAAGCTCTTCCTGCATTCGTATATGGCACGCCTCTTGAATTTTGACGGGTTATACGCTGAAATAATAAACTATCTGTGACAAGTTCAAAGTAGAACGTCATGCTTGACAGTTAACCGTTTAATAGTCACACGCCTTCGACCATACAACAAATTGCTTCTAACGTCTTTTTGACGTAACAACAAATTGTTATGTAGGTGTATTTATGATTATTAGTTTGGTTTGATGTGTTTACACGATTTAAGATAAACAGTGGTCTAGTGAAAAGATGCAGTCAAAAATGATATGGTATTAATTAATGTCTTATGTTAACAGTAATTGCACTAATCCCTGAAATCAATGCGTCTTCTTCTTCTTAGCCTTAATCATTCCCAAGATTATTAAAGGCTTCTTTCTAAACTGGTTTTACCTCAATATCAGTTTTTACAGGGAGCGTCTGGCATGAAATCTCCGCAACCCTGAAGGCGAACTGAATTCGAAGGTTGAACTAATTGACAGTATATTCGAGGGCACTGACTGCCCAATAACGATTGCCATAGATGTTCATGACAACCGGGACCGACGGTTTCACGTGCTCTCCGAGGCACGGGCGTGGATCATTTCCTAAGAAAATCCCAAAAACACTTTTTGGCCCGATCCGGGATTTGAACCCGAGACCTCTTGATTAGCAGTCATAATTTATTCCCAAGATTATTTAAGGCTTCTTTTATAACTGTAATATTCTAGGATTAAATATTTTGAAAATTCTCGATGTAATTGAAACTGCCTAGCTTAAAATACGACGATCGTTTTCGACGATCTTAAAACTACGCTTTCATTTAATTAAATCAATCGTAGCTAATATAATTATAATGACAAACTTGAAACTTTGTTAGTTTTTTACGCTTTCAGTGTTTATATACTCAACTGAATCCACAAATTTTGACAAGCTTTGTAAATGATTAACCAGCATATGGATTATTGAAAAAAAATCATCATTATCATCAAAGGAGGTATTGGCCTACTATACCACGCTGGCCAGACGGGTTTGTATAGTGTTGGTTTCAATTTTTCCTACTCTTTGCATTGATGTTGTCTTGCGTAGTTTATCCCTTAGTCGCCTTTTACAACACCCGCGGGTTGAATAGGGGTGGTGACACTCTGTATTTATAATCCGTCATCACACGGACACCAACAAAAAAATGAACTGCATCAAAATGTTATACCCAAAATTACAAACCGGTGATTTTAAATTTTGAAATTTCGATAAGGCACGTGTCACTAAGGACCCATGTGTGTCACCGTGTCCAGCTGTGGACTTTTGAAGGCTCTTGTCGATAATAACACACAGAAACCACTCGCCACAGAAACAATTCTCCAAGCTACAGAGCGTGATAAAGAAATTACTTAAAAATCGACCAAGTATAGGATACCGTAGTCACCCATAACGACACGTGTCTTTAAAATCATGCCCAATAAATAATTGTTATGTTCATTACTATTTCGTTATTTTTGTACAAAGATTTCCAAGTAAGTGTATTTTACAAGTTAACTCTCTATAACTAGTGAACTAACAAACTTATCTAAGCCGTAATAGTTTTCCTTTAAAGTCCAGCACATGGACTACCATCACGAATTTTTTGAGCTCACTTTTAGTTTTTAAGGGGGTAAATGCCCTGTTTTAAGAAAAAAAGGTTATTAAAGTTGAATAACTCGCAAATGGATATGAACTACGAAACTCTAAAAACATAACCTTAATCGTACTCGCTTAGAAATACTAAACTTAAATTAAAAACCTATCTATTTCATAGTTATTATAAATTATGGTTGTTTTTATTTCATAAAAGTGAAATACGCTAATTGATTCAAACATCAAAGGTAGGCAAGGAATGTTCAGTTCAGCATAATAAAAAAGGTAGTATCAACTGCAGTTTAACGGATAGTAACACCTGTCTCGTGAAACCAGTTGCAAATGCCTTCGTTTGCTGTTTTTGTAATTATTTGTTTTTCCTTTTATAACATAACCTTAATTATATAACATAATAACTATTAATAACATACACCTTTGAGTCTTAAATGACGTTATGTAATATAAATATTTAGAGAATTAACTTATTTTCGTTATATTTGACTTTGACTGCCTCGTTGGTTTAGTGGTTAGCGTATATGTCTGCTGATCAAGAGGTCGTGTTCGATTCCCGGATCGGACCAAATATTTGTGTGTTCCGTATTTGTTTTGTTTTTGTATTTATATCAGTTGACTAGTACCTATAATACAAGCTCTGCTTCGTTTGGGGCTAGATAGCATTGTGTGTAAGATGTCCTAATATTTATTAACAGAGTTTATTAACCGACGCCAAATAGTTGAGTTTGAAAACATAGAGAGATGTTAGTACTAAGCAATAATATGAACGACTAACTAAGATATCTAAAAGATATTTTAGCGAAAGTTGCACCAAGGAAGCTGATTATCTATTCATCTTCACAAAAAAAGTGCTACAGCGTAAATAAAATGCAAATGACTGCCAACAGACGTGATTTCGCAATGAAATATAAAAACTATTCAAAACAAGTTAATATTATTCCTTTCGCTAATACATCACAAATGAATAACATGACGACTTTGAGTCTTTTAGAATTCAGCTTTGTAAAAGTAACACTTTCGCTGCATGTCGACTGTACATTAAATACTGTATCTTATATCTATACAAACAAAATTGTAGTGTCTGTTTGTGACATCAAATGAATAGTTTAGTTCGTTCATATATACAGTACTAGCTTTCGCCCGCGTCTCCGCCCGCGTGTATGTCGGTTATCGCGGTAAAAAGTAGCCTATGTCCTTTTTTTTTTCTAAAGACAATTCTCGCATTAGGAATATAAATTCCTGTGTCGCGGGGGACTTTACAAACATACATGAAACGGACACAAAGAACACCCAGACTCAGTACAACAAATTGTGAATCACACAAAGTGTTGTCCTACGTGGGATTTGAACCCACGACACTTGGCGTAGTAGGAAGCGGCGTGGCAACCGCTTAAGCCACTAGGCCAACAGTCTATTTGCATTCCAAATTTCATCAAAATCGGTTCAGTGGTTTACGCGTGAAAGCGTAACAGACAGATAGAGTTACTTTCACAATTATAATATTAAAGTAGGGATTTACATCAAAAGAGAAATTTTTAGATAATCTTTAGCACGGCTGAACCGATTTTTACAGGACTCTTCCTACAACAATAATAGTAAATAACACTGAGGTTTTTTATAATATTTAAGTCTAACAAAGTGTTATAACTTATAACAAACAAACTAGTTTATTTATATAATTTTAATTCTTTAGTTACTTCGTATCAATATATTACTCATAAAGACTTTTTTATTAAAAGAAAGTCGGTTTGTGATGTATTTAATAATTTATTTAATTAAGTTTTGGATTAAACTCATCCAATGATTACTTTTCGTTGAGATTTATTATGACCTTATTGATGAGACCGTTTTACACAAGAGTATCACGGTCATAATATATGTTTAACTGTGTGTGTTGAATAACGATCTTTGTCCTCGATTGGTTCACGCCTAAACATACCAGGTGAGGACACCTGACATCCTAACAGAAACAGGCCCAGGTTGCTATACAGCTCAAGCACACGTTTGGAGACAGCAAGGGAACATCAGAGTTCCCACATAGGAGACAGTCATCTACAAGCTGTAGGTGGTACAGATATTTTCTTTCTAAGGTGCACCTGGTTCCCCGGCTTCTAGTATTCGAGACGTAATTCGGCTTTTGATTGGATCGAATATTAACCACCAGTGATTGGTTTTAAAGGGAATTTAAAAGTGGAACTCTCATGGTCCAAGAGGCTCCGAGAATGAACCCGGTACCACAGAAGACTCAGGTGCCTGAGAATGATCTGCGTCCTTTTATAGCAAAGTACGCAGTTAAAATTTTTAAGGTGGTACAGATATTTTTAAGATTATAATCAACATGATTGTAAGCCTTCCAGCGTGTGATTCGTATGAAAGTATGTCACTATATTATCGTCATTTAAAACATTTTACGTTAGCAGAAATTCTGCAATGTAAGCCAAAACATAAGAGGCAATTGTTTCATCTGGCAAAGTGGCACAGAGCTACACGTCGCATTTATGAGGTTGAGAGTGCTGTCCGTTAGATACTTCTTTATAATACTAACACAATGAATACATCGATTTTTTCTATCTGTTTGTGGTATAAGTCAAAATCTGTACATATGTTGAGTTGGTTTATGTATGCCTCAAATACTCAAACAGTAGGTACTACTCTAAGATCAATTTTTTACCCTAACTTCTATTCAATGCAATGACGATGTTTCATAGTGAAGCATGATAATAAAAATAAATAATAAATATTTCGAACATCTTACACACAACATTATCTAGTCCCAAACTAAGCAGAGCTTGTATTATAGGTACTAAACAACTGATATAAACATACTTTTTTTAAACATATAAAATATAAACATACATATTATACGCTGATAACATCCAGTGTCCAAAACAAATATTTGTAGATCACACAAATATTTGGTCCGACCCGGGAATTGAACTCGAGACCTCTCAATCAGCAGCCGCATATGATGATCACTTGACCAACAAGGCAGTCAAATGATGGGGTAAAGCTATTAATAAGTTTTTAAGTTTTTTCTTTTCAATCAGGTGGGTAATCTATTGGATACTGGTAAACAGCTACTGTACTTGATCCTATCACTGACATTAAAGATTGACTAGTTTTCCGATTCTAGATAATTCGATATGATTAAATCCATAATTCTTTTCGAAAGTGCATGTCATTCACATTTATTTATTTCAATTGATTGATTTGATTTGAATGAAAAAATTAGCATTTTCTGTTTTTAGATTTTCGACTTTTAGAGTCGTGTAATTATGGTATACTGCACTCGCAAGCTCGAGGGAGACCTAATTGGTAACACGATCAAAACATCGATCTATAGAAGACTAGCTGTCCCGGCAGACGTCGTCCAGCCCTTAAAAGATTCCCATAAAAAAGTCATCCCCTATTTTCTAAAAAAAGATTTTCCCGCTTTTCTGTTGAAATTTTCCTGAATTTTTTTTGCTATAAACCTCACGGAGCCCGAGACCTTTCCAACGAATGCAAAACTGTGGAAATCAGTTCGTGCGTTCTGGAGTTATAGCGTCAGGAAGGAAAATCCGACTTATTTTTATATAGTAGATGTCGTAACCGTTTAAATTATTTAATCACGAATAAGTAACAGAGACAAGATTGAGATGGTATGGACATGTTATGAGGAAGCCGGCCTCTATTTAAAAGAAGTCGGGACGACCTCCGTTGACATGGTGGACCACCATGACTAAGCTCCTGAAGAAGGAGAATTTACTAAACTCGACAACCCTTGACAGAATGTCTTGGTGCCGTGAAATAAGGAGAGTCGACCCCACTTAAAGTGGGAAGGGGCTAGGAAGAAGAAGAAGAAGAATAAGTTTCGCTGTACAACAAAAAACTTTAGATGGAATACAAGAAATTGGAAATCTCGAAGGCGATAGCGGGAACCAATAAAGAAGTCACTAAAAATTAAACTTGTTTCCTAGTCCTTAGTGAAAATATTATTGCGCGGCCATTTAATGAAATATCTAAACTACTAGTACAATTAAAATAAAATATTTAAATACATACCCAAATTCACATTTCCTCGTCATATAAACAACTTGCTTAATCTAGTTCAAAATTAACAAATTAATTGCGTTGTATCTAAACACATTCACTTTCAAATTAATAGTTTGCATCTAATAAATAAAGTTAAAAATATATGAGACATTTATTGCCAGTTACATATTTGAAGTTTGACTTCATTAAAACAAAAATTTGTTTTTACGTAAGGAATTGGATTTGATTGATCTACTTCACATATCAAGTGATTACTAGAGATTCGATCATTAGATATTCTTAAAACAATTAAGGATCAATTTTTATAAGCGTATTATTATGTCAAGCATAGAGCAATACTCTAAAGAACACATATCAAACGGTACTATGTTGACCATGGTATCATCACCTATTTATATATTTTATTCAAACCAACCTTTGAGGCATTCCGTGTGGTGACGGATTAAGAATACAAAGTGTCACCACCCCTATTCATTCCACGGGTGTCGTAAGAGGCGACTAAAGGAACAAAATAAGCAGTTAACATCACTGCCAAGAGAAGGAAAACTTGAAACAAACCCTTAACCAACCCGTCTGGCCAGCGTGGTATAGTAGGCCAAAACCTCCTTTCAAAGGAGAGGCCTATGTACAGCAGTGGACTGTTAAAGCCTGTTTATGATTGGGGCATTTCTCTCTCTCTCTCATTTTTCTATAGAGCAACAAATAGCAACATAATATTGTAGTTTAAATTGTTATTTTTTACGATGATTATAGAACTGTTTTGAATTTTTACTATGTACAATCTGTGCATTCAAGGACATAGCTATCTGGGTGTGTAGATTTTTTTGTGTGTGAAAATATTTGGTTAAGATATTCGACTGAATTATACAGCCCAGCAGTGGGACGTTATGAGTTATTGATGAGTCTTTTCTGCAGTTATTTTGAGAGCTTCAAATTATAGTTCAAATTGTTAATTATGATTTAAATGACATTTCATACCAAAAAGGAATTCTAAAAGATTAAGAATCGGCTTTTATATAAGCCGTTTAAAATCCAAGCCAAAACTTAGTGTATATCTTATAAATTAATCACACACGATTGAAATCTACTCGAAAGCTGAATGGTGACTTAAAATATGTAGGCTACTTGCCGGTATACAGTAGTCGCTTGTACCGTTTTAACAACTGCGCCGGCTCCGAGGTAAATAAACCCAGCGGTAGCGACTTCAATTAGATACCCAACATTGTGGGCGCTTTTTGCTGGAAATGGTGAGAAAAAAGGGCCTTTCGATGGTCTGGGACAGCCATGATGGGCACCATGAGTAATTGCTACGTATCACCGTATAATGGGCTTTGCGCTTTGTATTTTATAGGCTTGGGGGAGTATTAAATTAGTGCTAACAGCGTTCTATGTCAGTCGTCGGGTAGTGTAGAAACAAGGAATTTATTACTTTACATCTAAGTTAAGAAATACGTGAATAAATAGCAGATTTAAAGTATAAATCTTTTAATGCTTACTGATCATTACCGCTCGTAAATTTAAAAATACACAAATGCATTCCTGTTCTTTTAGAACCAGTATCAGATTTTAGGTAGAAAGAGTTTGCGGTTCCTCTATGGTCACTTACATAGCGAAAAAAAACGATAAAATTATTTATTATCTTTTCTGATGTCACTTTATCACACCGGTTGAATCTACTAATCTATGCATAAATTAGTTCTCCAACGATGTATAAAAAAACGTAAAACGCATTTTAAACATACGTCGCATGATTTCCACTCGCTTTTTTTTTGGAAATTATCGTGAATTTTGTCACATGTCCGCTGAGCAAATGTAGTCATAAATTAAATTATTTTAAGAGACAAGTCAAATTTCTCTGTACAAATAAATTTTATCACTTAACACATCATAAAAGAAAGTTAATAAAATAGTTTTAGTACACACAGTTTCTAGCTAATCTACTAGACATTAATAAACGTTCAGATTTGCATTTTTCTGTGCGTTCAATATTTAATATTTCGGATATCTTGTGTGTAACAACGTCATCTAGTCCCAAACTAAGCAGAGCTTGTATTATGAGTACTAAACAAGTAATATAAATACAAAAACATCCTTTTTTTTGTAAATACATAGAAAATACTCAGACTCCGAAACAATTATTTGTGGATCACACAAATATTTAGTCCGACCCGGGAATCGAACCCGAGATCAGCAGCCGCACACGAACCACAAGATACACATCAAATGCTATAATTTCTTAGATTAAATTTTTTATTTTATAATATCTTCAACGCCTACACATTAACATATTGTGTCGGAGTTACCGACATGTAATTATTGCGACCAGGTCATATTCTATACGAAATAGTTGGTTGCCAAATACTCTAACGCAATAGTAATATAATTAAAATGTTTACTCAAATAAATTAAGTAAATATTTTAAAATGTATTGTAGTAGAACTAATAAAGATAAAAAGGAAATAGCTTTAATATCAAATAGTAGTTGGAAGCATGTTTTTTTTGTTAATTTTGAATACTGTTAACTTTTTCATTGGTTTTGATTTTATCTTTACATAAACCTACTTTTTTCTTGTTATATTTAAGCCTGCCATTAGAATAGAGAATCCATCAGAAGGGGTCACCATCTACATTGAGAGGATAAGCAATGCAGTATGGTGACCTGGTCGAATGTTTCTGCCGGAAGCCGGGAAAATGATTGGGCCTCCGGTCTCACGAGCGAAATACGACAGCAAGAATGCTGTGATTATTAGGTTGGTCTTCTGAATGAGGGTAGTACTACCTTGGTCGAATTTTAAATTATAGATTTTTCTAGAATAAATGAAACTTAAGTTACTGTTTATAACATCAGCTATTTGCCAGCCATTTCTTATTATAAACATAACTTTACTTTTATTATTTAAGTACCATATGTTCTGTTACATACAAATATATGTGTATATATGTGCACGGATTGATATAATTATGTGTCTGCTTATATCTAAAATTTCAAAATATTTATTTATATATAAATAAATAAATAAATATTTTGAACATCTGACACACAACATCATCTAGTCCCAAGATAAGCATAGCTTGTGTAATGGGTACTAGACAACTGATATAAATACATAAACATACTTTTTTTTTGTAAATACATACATATTATACATAGGAAACACTCAGACTCCGAAACAAATATTTGTGAATCACACAAATAATATTTGGTCCGACCCGGGAATCGAACCCGAGACCTCATGATCTGCAGCCGCATTCGCTAACCACTAGACCAACGAGGCAGTCTGGTACAAAATATGTGTGTTTTTTACCTTTAACAAGTCTTTCCACAAAATATGGATCTCTGCCAACCTGTAACCTGTGTTTTTTTTATTTAATAGTTAAAATAGAATGTATTGTTTAGTGTATAAATTATTGTTGGTCCTAATTCAGGGTAAAAAAATTAGTAAAAAACTACAAATTAAAAAAAAAGTTACATCATTCTTTTGTATAGTTTTAATACTTAACTCCTACCACGTCCACCAAATTACAGCAATTTTTTAGGGTTCCGTAGCCAAATGGCAAAAAACGGAACCCTTATAGATTCGTCAAGTCTGTCTGTCTTTCTGTCTGTCCGTCCGTATGACACAGCCACTTTTATCTGAAACTATACGAGCTATGGTGTTGAAATTTGGTCAGTAGATGTATTCTGTGAACCGCAATAAGATTTTCACATAAAAATAGAAAAAAAACAATACAGTATAGGGGTCTCCATACTTGGAATTGAAATAAAAAAAAAAAACATCAAACCCATACGTGTGGGGTATCTATGGATAGGTGTTCAAAAATGAGATTGAGGTTTCTAATATATTTTTATTCTAAACTGAATAGTTTGCGCGAGAGACACTTCCAAAGAGGAAAAATGTGTCCCCCCCTGTAACTTCTAAATTAAGAGAGTGATAAAACTAAAAAAACTACAAACGAAAATTGGTTTGAACGAGATCTAGTAAGTAGTTTTTTTGTAAAACGTTATAAATCGTAAGCTGCAATTTACCTTTCAATCGATCAATACACTATTATAAAAACATCGATCAAAGTTACAACGAAGTACAAGAACTTTTATATGATGTTACTTGCTGATACGGAACCCTTCATGGGCGAGTCCGACTCGCACTTGGCCACTTTTGTTTATTATAGCAATACAATCAAGTTTAATATTCCTCTGCAATCCTTTATGGAATACAGGCTTGAATATACTTACTTTAAAGGTATCAACTATTTATTTACCTTCAAGCTACGATTAAGTAGTCTCACTTGATAAGTTGCAATCAAGATTTATGCAAATTAGTGGTGTACTTTTATTGACCGGGAGGGACAGCGCTACGAAGCGAGATGAGTTACTGCTTGTCTATGATTATATAGTCACAGGGATGTCAGGATTTAATGGATATGAATGTGTTAACGAAGTGAGTAACGAAGTCAGTGAACTTGATAATAATAAATAAATAAATACTTCGAACATCTTACACACAACGCCATCTAGCCCCCAGAAGTTGTATTATGGAAACTGGACGTATGACCTTAACCCTCTCTTGAGAGAAGACCCAAACCCAGTAGTGGAACATTATGGGTTATCGCATATATAGATAGCATCTAAACTCTGAAACAAATAATTGCGGTTCACACTAAGTCACCCCTTCAGAGTGGAAGACATACGCTCCAGAACTAAGCGGTTCGGGACTTCCTTCTTGTGCCGAGCAGTTAATAACTGGAACTCACTACCAGCTCATGTTTTTCCTTCATACTAAGATCCCAGGTCCTTTAAGCGGGGCGTGAAAAAGCATCTCACTAGGCCGCCATAATGTAGTTCGCCATACTGCTTGCATTTGCAGTGAGTATGGTGACCCCAACTTATGGATTTTACTCATGCTTTCCATCATAAACATAGTAAAGTCACCTTGGCAGGCGTTATAAATGTCTATCATATTTAAATGAGAAGATCTTCTTACTGGGAAAAGCTCTTCATATTTATACAAGCTTTTTATTAGCTTCACCTGTATGTTTGTATGTTTGTAACCGACTCCTTTGGGTGCGATTTTGACCCACTTTAAACGGCCAGATGTTGCTTTCTGAAAATATTTCAATAACGTCGCCCCACGCTTTTTAAATTAAAATTATTTTCTACTTTTTAGTTGAAAAGCGTGTTTGTTAAGTTTTTTTAAACTTTTTATTTTCTCTGAAATTGAAAGAAAATTAAAATTTAATCTATAAGATCAAGCAAGCTATCAAGTCATAAATATTACAAGACGGAAATATACCAAGTCATTTGAAGGACATACGAAGCTAATTTTATGACTCAATAGGATGATCTTATTGAGTCATAATTTAAATTTCTAATCAGGAACATATAGAGAGGAATATAAATCAACCTAGGAAACATGCGCAGAGACATATAAAGTGCTCATATTTTTTGCTCCCTGTGTCTAGTCGCACTTACACAGGGTTAAATAGGAGGTGAGCAAAAGATACCTTTATTAGTAAGTAGATAGATAGAAGTTAATTTATAACTAGCTTTCGCCCGCGGCTCCGCCCGCGTGTATGTCGGTTATCGCGGTAAAAAGTAGCCTATGTCCTATCTTAAGTTCAGTTCTATCTTCATACCAAATTTTATCAAAATCGGTTTAGGCGTGAAAGCGTAACAGACAGACAAACAGAGTTACTTTCGCATTTATAATATTAGTAGGGATAGGTGATAGTGAGACATTAGATAATATTATTTTCAACATGTATCTGTATGTAATATCAAATGAACAGGGGCCTCTCCTTTGAAAGGAGGCTTTGGCCTACTATACCACGCTGGCCAGACGGGTTGGTAAAGGGTTTGTTTCAAGTTTTCCTTCTCTTTACAGTGATGTTAGCTGCTTATTTTGTTCCTTTAGTCGCCTCTTACGACTGTCTGTTGGTTTCAACTAATGGAACAGCTGGACCTGGAGATTTAACGGAAATTTTACTGACAGAAAGCTGATGTCCCAAAGAGTTACTTTAGGCTATTTTTTTGGATTAGCATCACTCTGCGAACTGTACTCAAAAAAAAGGATTTTTTTATTGTTATTAAGAGGTTCTCAATACGTCAGAATCTTTTTTTTTATGTATGTTCGGCGAAAATTTCGTTTATGAACCAATTTCAAAAAATATTTTTGCATTGGAAAGAGCGTAGCTTACAGGTGGTCCCATTGTCACCATATCGGGATCTGATGATGGGATCCCAAGGAAATCGAGAGAACTCCTCAAATATCATAGGCACAATTGTCGCGATTTGGGTACCTACTCGGAATAGTTTTTCTTTGAAGTCGGTTTCTTTTTGTTAAAATTATTGTCACATTCGTAGCGTACAGATTATAACTATTCGATACGTATATACGCTAAATCGTATGGTTCGTATTAATTGTATCCATATAGGAACTTAGCCTTCTTTGGCAGTCGAGTGATTTTAATAAATAGTCAATTATAAATATAAACAACAGACAATTCAATCTGAAGGGGTTTTTTGTAGCTTCAAATTAACAGCTTTCAATTTGGCACTTACACCAAAAAAACATTTTTGTTTTAAGTGACATAATTTTTCGCCTTACTGCCTTGTTGTTTCGGTTCATCTCTGGAACGACTGTACCGTTTTTGACGGGACTTTTACTGACAGATTGTCCATGATATAAAGAGTACTGTTTTTGACTAGCTTCACCTTCACTAGCTTAAATGCTGCGTCTAGTATTTATATATTAAACGTAATACAGACCGTATACATACTTTTATACATCACGGCTTCAGATCGTGACATTGAAATTATTTCAATGCAAATCATAAGCTTTTACATTATCAATATTCAGTATGAGAACTCTTATTCATAATGCATTCAATAGTTTAGAATTACGGTTATTCTAAGAACACCGACATTTAAATTTCAATTACCATAAAATGACAGCTGCATAAAGACATGAAACCATAAACAAAAACTCACATTCAATGCTTGCCAAATATGACACTTCTGAGCATGTTCTTAATTTGAATATAATAGAAAATGGCCACCCAACATGGAGAACAAAATGGCGCCAATTTATATGCTAAACGCTGTAGAAGTATCCATCTGATTTTGTTTAAGGAAATAATTGCATCTGGAATCCTTAGAAGGGTATCCGTATTTATTCATAAGATGAACATGTTTATGGTTAGAATCAGCCTAGTAATATAACCTCTTATGTAGATTAAATATATATTAATATACTGCCTCGTTGGTCTAGTGGTTAGCGTATGCGACTGCTAATCAAGAGGTTTCGGGTTCAAAACCCTGGTCGGGCCAAAAAGTGTTTTTGGGTTTTTCTTAGGAAATTCCTAATAACTGCCCGGAGTTTGGAAGTTTGGCGAAGCACGTAAAGCCGTCGGTCCCGGTTGTCATGAACATCTATGGCAATCGTTATTGGGAAGTCAGTGCCCTCAAATATACTGACAACTAGTTCAATCTTCGAATTTCAGTTCTCCCTTAGGGTTGCGGAGGTCCGATGCCAGTCGCTCCGTGGAAAAACTGAAATTCAGGTAAAACCGGTTGAACTAGTAGCCGACCCCAATTAAAATTGAGAATAATGGCTAGGAGGATGATGTAGATTAAAAATAAAAAATACTTAGTTACCTAAACTTACATTGCAGCAGATGCACATACTTCATACGTTACCGTTGTGTAACTTTTAGAACCGTTGAAGGCCGGTTCAGAAACAAATGCTTTTAGTTTGCTTATACAAAAGTTACCTATATTCAGAAGGTATTATAAAAAATTTATGTTTAAATCTATACAATTAAATAAAATTTGCAGTATTTGTTTGTAATATCACATGAACAGTTTTTCACTGAATGCATATGAAAGTAGATATATATATGGTAATTACATCAAAAATCATTTTTTTTTATCTGTCTTTTTGTGTGTCTGTTTGTTCCGGGTAACTTCGTAACGACGGATGACATAAGAAGTAAATTAAGATACTTACTTCGGGGGGAGTCAGATAGTCTGTGAGATTTTAGTTAGTTAGAGGTTAGATTAATCATTAGAAAAGGTTGACGAACTCAGCTATACTTTCGTGGAGTCTATGAAGTGGAAGTTTCTTCATCCATCCGTAGATTTTCGACAGTTTCAGTTTCGGATATAAAAGATCGCGTAATTCTCAAATTATGTACGAAACAAAAGTTGTCGAATTTAAACCATCTTGGCCTGAGAACATTCAATAATTCCAAACTCGGTCAAATTTACGTGAAATTGAGATCAATTAATTAATTGTCACGGTTTCATTATTGTTCACAATTGTAATGTTTTGGTTTAATTGTAAGTCATTCCAATTCTTGGTTTTGATACTCATTCAGAATAAATCAATGAGCGGTAAGCACAATCATCTCTTTTTATTTCAAAGACCAAGACATGAATATATTACATGTCACGGGAGGTTTTAGTGTAAAACGGATAAAAGAACATCCCAAGTTAGAACAACAATTTGCGGATCACTTCAAGTCTTGTCCCATAACAGGTTCAGACACCCACTCACTATCAGCCCCATTTGTATGTTATCATCTGTAGATAGGAAGAATTATTTGCACACTATTTTAAGAGTCGAGTCATGTTTCTTGCTGTTCGTAAGTTCGTAAATTCTCGAATTTTAGTATTACACCAAGAAGATCAAAATTTGCCAACTATTTGGCAAATTTTGATCTTCGTGGTAGTTGTTTCTTGGAAGAACAAAAATTTGTGAAGGTCCACAGTAAGTTTCATCATATTCCAGGTTATCTGTGCACGTATAATTGAAACGTAAAGTTTGAATGATGTCAAAAATGTAAAATCAAAACTCACGCGTCCCGAATATAGCTAGTATTAAATGCAAATGTCAGACCTGAATGTAATTGATAAAGAGCAGCGTTTTACTCTAAGTACCTACCATTAATTCTACGCAACCTTAAAACAGAACAAAATATATTGAAAAGACAAGTATTCTGATTGCCACATTGCCACAATACACATTTTAGCTAATGTAAGATAGATCAAGGGACCGCAGTTACGTGAAATTTCTCAAACATAGAAAATGTATAATTTGTTTTCATTGCATAGTTATTTTTTATGATTTTATGCCATGTTTGTTACACTCTGACATGTTTCTTATACCGATGTGTAACAACATAACCTAGTTTAATGTCAATTATACTGTGGGATTATAATCGTATTGTATGCTATTGTATCAGCCTCTCTCTATTGAGAATAAAAATAAAATACCTAATATTACAATCCGTTACATATAGTTCAATAATTATTGTTGTAGATCACGAATTCACAATTAAGCCATTTGAGCCCACGTGACTTTCTTTTATTGCAAACTTAGAAACATAGCCTAAAAAAATGTGTTTACTAAAATCAACTTTATTTTGAATTATATAAAGATTCAACTTGCATGGTACATCGTTACGATTGCCAAAGTAATGTGGTTTGAGAGTGTGTTGCAATTTTAATAACGGCGCATTAATCGGTAACTGTAGAGGCGTGTGTTACCTTTTCGATCTAGATGATGCTTCTGATCAAACGGTATCTACGTAACGTATGCGATTTTTTGCGCTGTGAAAAGGAAAGAAGTAATGAACGTGATTTTAATTTCGTTGTTACAACTTTGTTGCATGTGGCTGACTTAGAGATATGTGATTTGATATATCAATCGACATCTTTGTAACGTTCTTGCATTGCTAAGCTTCATTTACTTTCTCACATGTGTATCAAACGATCTAGGTCGATCTAAACGAATTTTTCTAAGGGGACACAAGTTATTTTACAGCTATTGTGATTATCAGGGGTAGGAGAGTAATATAATTCTAATTGTTTTAAAAAAAATGACACTCTCGAAAACAAAAACCCGGAAGCTTGGTACACTCTCGAAAACAAAAACACCCGCAAGCTTGGTACACTCTCGAAAAGAAAAACACTCGCAAGTTTCTTTTTTTTTTTAAATATCCTGGTACGAAATAGATATAATTAAGCATTTTTCCTAAGACATTCAAGATCTTTTAGACAGTTAAACTTTCATTTCTCCTAACTTTGCAGCATCGATTTTTTTACTGATCCAATTATTTGTAATGGGATCAATTGCAATCGGTCTCGATACTCAACTTGTAACATCGACTAGTTGTGATTAAAGACAATTTCTCCTAGTTTCATCGTAACTTGTATGATATGAAAACTTTTAACTTTCATACATCTGTTGTAATGATAAATAAACCACAACAATTTTCATGCAGAACCCGTCGTCATGAGTAATGCCTTTACGCTACTTTTTATGTTCTATTTTATGCGGCTATGTGGTTAGGAAAAAGTTGTTCAATATGTATTTCTCTTTATAGGATAGTTGATGGAATGTTGTCTACTGTCTGTATGTCTAAAAGACAACAGTGTATATAAAACAGTAGGGAATGTTGTGTTGCGTAATGTATTGAGGTTCGTTAATTGCTATTTATATTATATAATTTTCAATTAAAATACGACACATGGAATTTTTTTTTAATTAAAGAGTCGCCATTTTTCTGTCGTGGTGTTGTCTGAAGCCATTCTTCCTTATATATCATTTTTCAGACAGCACAGAGAAAATAAAGATAAGATTAGGGTAAGACAAATGGATAGGATATGAAATAGTAAAAATAATACTCTAAGAGAGACTGTAAGAAAGGGATGGGATGAGATAACAGATACCATTAGCTTTGCTAGGGATACATTCGATAGAACATGTCATTAAAATTGACACTTGGTGTCTAAATAAATATTTTTTGTTAAATATAGCTCATATTTATTTATTTAATTAATTCAAAATTTACTGCACATGTTGTACAAAGGCGGACTTAATGCCATAAGGCATTCTCTCCCAGTCAACCTTCAGGCGATGTAGAAATATGATGAGGTAGGTGCAAGGACTGAATATTTTCACATTAATAAATTTTACAATCGAAGAAATTACGAGATAAGCCTAAATCAAATAATACTAGGTTACACAAATAATAATAAATAAGAATAATAATAAATTTACTTTGTATATTAATAAATACACATAAATGTTAACGCAATTTTATAGTACCTATCCTCATACAAAATTTAGACGCAAATCGTATATCGCACAATAGTCTATTTTTTCATTTAAGATGGCACAGTATGTGTCTGCAGTTTCCCAGTCAATGTATAAATATGTAACATTAAACAAAGATTGGTTGAGTAGTTAAGGCATGAAAGCGTAACAAACAAACAGACTGACTGTTGTGTTTAAGATATGAGTATAAATTGCTCAAAACATTAAAATGATTTGAGCTCAATTCATCTTTGTCATTCGATGGAAATATTCCACTTTCTTTTATTTATTAACCATCTTCAAATATGACTTAATGTTTACTATGGAGTGAAACCGTGTGTTGATGGATTAAGAATACAAAGTGTCACCACCCCTATTCATTCCATGGGTGTCGTAAGAGGCGACTAAAGGAACAAAATAAGCAGCTAACATCACTGCCAAGAGAGGGAAAACTTGAAACAAACCGTTTACAAACTCCTCTGGCCAGCGTGGTATAGTAGGCCAAAACCTCCTTTCAAAAGAGAGGCCTATGTCCAGTAGTGGACTGTCAAAGATGATGATGAGGGAGTGTAACAACGAAGAGCTCATAGCCGAGTCGACTTAGGTGATTGGAAACAATCTTCGAGGCGGTCGAACCAAGATGGGTGACCGTTTGAAGCATGATATGTTATGAGACTTCCCGCGATTCGGAGGTCACGTTAAGCAGTCTGTCCCGGTTGTTATTATAACATAGCAATCGTGAATCTTAGTTAGAGGCATTCGGCATTAAAAACATCCAACGGTAAGATTATGTAGCCACAGCGTGTCTAGCCAGTCCCTAACCCGCACTCGTCCAGCGTCGGGGCAACCCTCTCCTGAGATTAAGACTCGAGCCCACCAGTGGGATGTTATGGGTTGTTGATTTGATAACAATGAACTGTTAAACGCTGATGATGGTGTTTCATACCCATTACGTATTACATAGAGAAATTTATACAGAATCTAGTCAGAATAAAAAATATTACTACTTAATTAGACACACACATACCAAAATAAAAACGGTAATCAAAATAATTATGTCTAAAAAACTACTTTCTTATAATTTTACTTTTAATGTAATATCTACACTAGCGACGCACCCCGGCTTTGCACAGTTTAAACTTGACAAATTATATACTAATACCTACCTCGAAAATCAATCTATCCATTGCTGAAAGCACGAAAATTGTTGCCGTAGTTTTTAAGTTTATCGCGAACAGACTTTTTTTTAATGTGTACTGATAATACGCAGAGACAGACGCGGCAGAGGACTTTTTTATAATATTTACTGATAATACGTATGTATTTATTTATAAATATATTAGTATTCTCGTATTTATCAGCAGTGTGACTACATAAAACACGGTCTAGTATGAAATGAGACGGCTAATGTCGGTATGTGAAATGTATGCGCTGGTTCCCACTACGCCGGACCGGCAGATTTGCCGGACCGGTAAAACTGCCGGAAGGGCTAGTGGCTGTACAAGTTATATGAAGCTGTTCACATTATCCCGGATCCGGTATTTTTGCCGAGTCCGGCATTTTTACCGTGCGTTTTGTCACTACGATCGTCCGGTAAAAATACCGGACCGGAGCAATGTGAACGAGTTTGATCCGGTATCTGTCCCCCGCTCGCAGCACCTGTGCTCCCCTCGCCCCGCCCGCGCTCCCCTCACATCATTTTGCTCGCATTTTCTTCAGTAAATCGTCAAAAGTGGTTGCTGTCATTCGAAAATAGAATGTACCCAATGTTTTCTTTCATTTTGCCTTCTATTAAAATACCACCACAACACAACAATTTCGTCGTCCATTGTATGCACAGGTCCAAATTTAACTGAGCTGAGTACTTGACTGTCCGAGGCTCCGGTGTAATGTGAACACTCTGTCCGGTGTCCCGTTTCCGGTAGATTTACCGGTCCGGTGTAGTGGGAACCAGCGCTATGAGGATATTATTTTCAAAATCAAAATCAAAATCAAAGCATTTATTTCAAGTAGGCCAGTTACAGGCACTTTTGAATTGTCGAAACAAAAATGTAGCTACAGTCCCAGTCACAAGACACAAAAACTGTGAAAGTACTGTAGTTGCCCATTCCCTAGCGTAGATCTCTATGGAGAAGAACGGGCAAGAAACTCCATGGACACTCTTTTAAATCAAAATGTTTTTACAAAATCATGGTTACATCATTCATGTTGAGATGGTACATTATGTGAGAACGATGTAGCAAGACGTGCACGTTAAAAGTGTCCATAGTACAACAAAAATACAATTGAAAAATAAAATAATTAATTCAAATAAGCCGTGGCAACTAAGAGATGACCAGTCACAACTGACAGCGCCCGTTCACGAACATGACGCATGGATCCGCACCATTCAACTCAACCATTTTGAAGGGAATCAAATGATCAGACACACGCGCCACCATCAGCGTGACATTTGAGCGAGCATGACATACTCTCAACCGCCAGGGCAGATTCAGGTCAAGAAAAGACGTAGGTTTCCAGTGAATGATAGCTTGAATAGCTTCCTAGTACATAGTACTCACACAATATGGGCTATGCGATTATATAACACTAAAGAGATTGAATCTATACAATGCAAAGAAAGTTGTACAATCTTCAGCAGCTCCAACAATACCATTCAATGCTATCAATTTATGCGCCCCTGTCCTTGTGAAGCAGAACCAGCATTGAGCCAAGCATTTTTATCAGCGATATAATCGCTCAACTTGTAATATGCTTGCTTACATAGTGTGCGTTTAATGCATGTTTTAAATTTTGTCTCATTCAGTTCAAGAATACTTTGTGGAATTTTATTATAGCATCTCAAACAGTACCCCATAAAAGAAGAGTCTACTTTAGCGAGTCTAAAGCCTGGCTGAACTAGTTGGTCCCTATTTCTAGTACTGTAATTATGTTTGTCACCTCTTTTGCCAAAAAGATGAAGATTTTTCCTAACGTACATTATGTTTTCGTAGATGTATTGACTATGTACCGTCATGATGCCAATATTCTTAAACAGTTCCCTTAGAGAATCGCGCCTACGAAGATTATATATGGCTCTGATGGCTCTTTTTTGCAGAATAAATATAGACTCAATATCTGCAGCCCGTCCCCATAACAAGATGCCGTAAGACATTATACTATGAAAGTAACTGAAATAGACCAGTCTAGCGGTATCTTCATCAGTAAATTGACGGATTTTTCTAATAGCATATGCTGCTGAACTTAGCCGCCCCGCAAGAGATGTTAAATGAGAACCCCATTGTAGCCCTGCATCAAGCGTAATCCCCAGGAAAACAGTTTTATCTACGAATTCAAGTTTCTCTTTATTCAAAATTATATCACAATCACTACTCTTAACATTCGGTAAAGCAAATCTTATGCATTTGGTTTTTTTTTCATTTAATACCAAATTGTTTGCTGTGAACCAATTCTGGACTTGAACTAGGGCATTATTCACGTCATCTAGATTTTGGGCCCGTCTTTTTATCTTAAAAATTAAGGAAGTGTCATCAGCAAATAACACCATATTTTGAGGTTGATTTTTTAATAAATATGGTAGATCATTTATATATACTAGAAAGAGGAAAGGACCCAATATTGAGCCTTGAGGAACCCCCATTTTTACTTTTAAACCCTGTGAATTAACACCATTTATTTGTACATATTGTTGTCTATCACTCAAATAAGATTTAACCAAATCCAGTGCAAGTTTTCCTAGTCCGTAATGCTCAAGTTTCAAAAGTAATGTGTCGTGATTTACGCAATCAAATGCTTTGGAGAGGTCACAAAAAATTCCTATGGCGTCTTGGGACTCTTCCCACGCAGTAAATATATGCTTTAATAAGGTTACACCGGCGTCAGTTGTACAACGTCCCTTGGTGAAACCATACTGTTGATCATGTATGATTCTGTTGGTGTTAAAATGATCGAGCATTTGATTAAGCATTACCTTTGCATTTATTACTATTGCATTACATTAGCATTTCATTGAAACAATACACCAAATGCCTAAGTTAGCTAACCAGATATGTTAATTTCTCGTCGACGCCTCCATTCATAGTAATGTTCATATACATGACAATACAGTTTTACTTTCACCGAAAATCGCCAACTCATTTGTGATAAGTATTGAACGTTTTGGCGACTCATTCCTGTTGAATGATGAACTTACGTAGAAAGTTGGTTTTGATTTCTTTTGAAAGTGTTAAAGTCGGGATGATTTTACAAATGTCTATTTTGAGTAGCAAGGGTCAATGATCTATGAAAGCTATGAAGAGGTAAGAACTGAACGATCAATAATACTAAATAGATACGTAAAGTAAAAGGGAATAAAAACCTTCGGGAATATCATCATCATTATCTTCCATCCTTATCCCAATTTCCAGTATGATTAATCCTTCTATTCTACTCTATCTCTCGTAATTTCAATGTTAACTCCGTTTCTAGTCATATCTACTTGCACACAATCCATTCACCTTCTGGAAACAATCACGGCTTCAGGAGGCCGGGAGTATGATTCAGAAAGATCTGACTACGCCGCCATGGTATGGGGCACATGCTGCATTGCCACCCTCATAATATGGATGGTGACCCCATGGTAGAGTCAATTTGGTAGGCTGGAAATATATAAAAAAAAATAAACTGAATTTCGTTATAAGCGTTATAGCGTTAATGTTTTTGAATCAAAAGCTAGTGCTTTTATTAAAATATACAGCGAAATACATGTAGCAGGTGGCAGCGAAATACGATAGCATAGTGCCGATTGTACTGGAGTTAGACTTGGAGAAGGCCTAAGTTTGTCTACTCGTGGACTATACTTTGACTGAGATAATTATGATACGAGATTAGACTGGAGGAATCTAATCTCCTAAACAAATTTACCATTAGATGCTATATTACACTTGTGACGAATCTTATTACTGATGATATACGCACAGTAACGACCATTAATACTAACCAATTGTTTTCTTTTTGCAGGTTAGTTGCAGTACAATTACATCACTTGGTAAGTTTAATTTTTTACGTAATAACAATGTCCAAACAGTATTCGTGAACTACTTACTTTACCAGATTGAGGTTTGTATTCTTAGAATATAATATAGAAAGAAGAAAGTTTTTAATATCCGTAATTTGCTATGATACTGATGACTGATGAGAATCCTGAATTTTATTAGAATTTTTACAAAATATTTTATTTATGTCTTTTCATCATCAATTCTGTCTTACGGATTATCTTGAGAGATCTATCACGAGCTTAAAGCATATTTGAATTCAAAATAACTTTTTATGATATATTTAGAGATACTCATTGATTACCAGATTACCATAAAGCCTTAGCCTAGCCTTAGCTTAAAGCACACTTTACAAATTATTGTAAAGTACAATAATTTGTAAAGTGGGCTTTAAACTACTCATTTAGTAACAATTATTTTGTACTGAACTAAGCGTGGGGATCCATAATTGTCTTACTGATGCAATGTTATGTTTTAGGCAAACTTGTCAAAGCTGTTGATCCTCCAATAAAAATAAATATAGACAAAATTTTAATCAAAGTGATAGTGCAAGTTTAATTATTAACCTACAAGTGTAAATATTTAAACCAATGAAAGCAGATACCTCTGCCTAGATCGGGATGCGCATGAGTGGCTAACTGTGACGCCGTTTCGCTCAACCAGCTCGTAATGCGTGACAAAACTGTTCACACGAGACGTGTGGCTTAAGATTTATTGGTACTAGAAGTTGCTAGATGCGATAGCGATTTAAAATATTCGATATCTAAATCTTTAACTTGAAGATGACACACAATTTACGTTTTTTACGAAACTTCGCTAACATCAACATTAATATTCCTCTGTTGCATTGAAATATAACTCTTTTACCCCTGAATTTTTTTTTACTGCTTATAATCTAAATAGGTACACATTTCATGTGAATTAGTATATTATTTTAAGAGCAAGAAACATATACGTGAACGATAAACGGATCGTATAATTCACTATCGTTTTTATTTCTTACTAGCTATTGCACGCGGTTCCGTCCTATGTCCTTTCTCAGGCTTTAGACTATCTTGGTACAAAATTTCATTTAAATCGGTGCAGTGGTCGAACAGACATACAGACAGACGCCCCAGAGGACTTTAATTGATAATAAATAGTGATTTTTACGAGTACCACTCAGCGGCGGCATAAATAAATAAAATAAATATTTTGGACATCTTACACAAAACATCATTTAGTCCCAAAGTAAGCAGAGCTTGTGATAAGGGTACTAAACAACTGATATAAATACATAAACATGCTTTTTTTTTGGAAATACATACATATTAAACATAGAAAAACACCCAGACTCCGAAACAAATATTTGTGGATCACACAAATAATATTTGGTCCGACCCGGGAATCGAACCCGAGACCTCTTGATCAGCAGCCGCATACGCTAACCACTAGACCAACGAGGCAATTCTTTTTTATTATGTTCCTATTTATAATATATACACATGCATTTGCAAAAAGAATAGGAGTATACATGTGTAATTACAACAATTACAACACCGCTTCAGAGTGGTTGACATACGCTCCCGAACTAAACGGTTCGGCTCTTCCTTTCTGTGCCGAGCAGTTAAAACCTGGAACTATCTACCAGCGCATGTGTTTCCTCCCTTCTATGACCCCGGGTCCTTCAAGCGGGGCGTGAAAAAGCATCTTACTAGGCCGCCATAGTTTGGGTCACCGTGCTGCACTGTACGTTGTGGCAGTGAGGGTGGTGGCCTCCATTTCTGTTTTCTGTTCATGCTTTCCATCAGGCAGGGCAGAGTCATTTTGGCAGCTAATATACAAAAAAAAAAGTTTTCTAGTAGGTAACCATAATACAAACTCTGCTCAGTTTGGGACTAGACGGTGGAATGTGACTAATATCCGAAAAATTTCTGTTTTTAACTTATTCGCATCAGGTTCCAAAAGAAATACGTGATCATTTCAATTATACCACATCTCGCTTTACTCTTGATTGAAGTACATTCAATTAACACCAATGTCAATTAATTCGAAATCAGCAATCACTATTATAGTTAGGTACGTACAAGTGAGCCGTACATACGTACGGCTCACTTGTACGTACGTAGCCGTACGTACAAAACGCAACATGTGAGCCGACCGTTGCTAATTAAATGAAAACCCGTTTCGGTCCGGATTTAAGTAAATGTGGTCACATACCTGAAGAATAGGTTGGTGCATCCACAATTATTAAACCTTTAAGCTTTTAAAACACAATTTACCGCTTCATCGAATTAGAACAGATGTGCATCCTTCTTCCAGTTTTTTTTACGATTGGAAGGACGGAAGTAAGAAAAGTGTTTCGAAGTTGTTAGTCTTTTAATAGCCATTTGTATGATATAAATGTAGATATATTTTTAAAAGATAACTCCTGACTTTAGAAATATAAATTCCTGTGTCGCGGGGGACTTTACTAACATACATGAAACGGGCACAAAGAATACGCAGACAATAAATTGTCAATCACACAAAGTGTTATCCCACGTAGGATTTGAACCCGGAGTAGGAAGCGGCGTGGCGTCCACTTAAACCACTAAGCCATAAGTGCAATGCATACATAATATTACCCTATACATTTGACACCAGTTTAAGAAACTCCACATTACGTTTTATAAAAGATAGTAGAGACACCCTGGTTTCAGCACGAATAGGCCGGTTCAATCGGGGTTGAACTTCTCTTTCACTGAAGACCAACCTAAAATGACATAAAATGGCATTCGTGCTGTTGTATTTGCCCCCAAGCCCCCATAAATGATAAATGATGATAAATGATATTTATTTCTGTAAGTAAATCTTTTCAGACATTTTTACAAGTCGGACTTATAGCTAGAAGGCGCCGGCATTTCCTACGACTCACTCTGGGAAGAAACGCCGAAACAAACCACAGAGGTGTCTTTTTTTTTTTTAAGTCCGTGTACAATATTAAAGAGAACTATGTGAGTGTAGTATAGGGTCTGGGTTGGCCTTTTGAAGAAAGGACCATAGTTTTGAGTCGATACAGACGGCACACGGGCCCCAGCCATCGTGTAGCCTAACCGATGTAGTCAGGAACATAGTATGGGTACCTTGCATTATCTGCAATGTGTATAGGGACCACTACACTTGGATTCCACTTATGCTTTCTATTAAGACAGAGTAGAAATATTTTATTTTAGAAGGCACATATATTTAAAAGGAGCTCATTACTCACGCTTTTAAAGCAACGTGAGTGCTAAGTCTATACAATCCTTCAACATACTGCATACCATACTATATGTGTATGTACGTAAACAGGTTTTATAGTGACCCGGATTTGAAGCTCAAATAAATAAGTATAAATTATATTATTATCTTTTTTATAAGGTGTAAATAATAGGTTGTAATCAAATTGACTCTGCGTGCGAGTGTTTCCAAGAATAGGAACTGCCACCTGTTACTTTGATTGCGTGAATGATACGTTCGTATTGTGTGTATGATATTAATGGTCTAAGTCCCAATGTGTTTTTAGGGTTCCGTAGCCAAATGGCTATGAGTGCTTCATAACTTTACAATAATAAAAAAAAAACATTTTTTTTTCATAATGATAAAAATCTGAAGTGACGAAAAAATTCTAAGTTAAAAAAACAACACAACTGTAGTATAAAAACTTAATTACGCTTACAAAAGTTACAAACGAATGTAGTAATAAAGCTAATAAAAAGCGCGTTATAGTTACAACCAAATTGAAAAGCGCTTTTTGGCTTGAAATCCGTTAAAATTTACCGGTTTCTTGGTAGTTTTCCACTACTATCTTCAAAATATCTATTAATTTATTACTTTTTAAAACATCATTCACATCTAAAACTATTTACTTCGTAAATAAATGACATCGCGATTTCATTCGCAAAACATTTTCACCCATTCCGCATTCTCCGCGAACACACGCGAGCACCACTAATTGGATTATGGAATCCGTTTAGAAATCACTTCTTAGCCATGTTATTGAATTCCGCGTAATACAATACTGCATTACAGTCGGTGAGAATTTAAAATCAACGTACGAAGTACGCAATGGATGCAAGATGTTGTAAGTTATAGTAAGAAAGATGAATAGGCAGTGATATAGCAAAACAGTGTGACATTCGATAGCGACTTTCGTTCCATATTTGAAATTGATCATTGGTTTCGATAAAATGAAACAATATGAGGTATAAACAGTTTCTTGTGAGACTTGAGTTGGGATTGTAGTCTTCCGTTGTTTAAGCTTTTGTCTAATATATTCATACTATAATATTGCTAGTTTAATTCTTTATTAGCTGTAGTTTACGTCCTATTCTCAGAACTAGACTCTTATTCATTTCAATTGATAGCAGTAGAACTCATTTTTGTTCATTGTTTTTCTCGTAAGTCTCACAATTCATTTCAATTCCATTTTCAAATTATTATCCATAAACGTGCGAGAATGTCCCCCATCAAATCATTTGACCTGTCCCAAGAGGTGAAATGCCAACTGTTATTCTCGTTAACTCACAGATGAAGTTCATCGTATGCATTAAATTTTCATAAAAGCCCGACGATTGCAGGAAATGGGAGACGCATTCAAGTGCGATATAAAATGCCTAGCGCCCATAACAACGCGTGGTTGTGTTGCAAACGTGACCAGAATGAGTTGGCGGTACTTTTGATATGCCATGAGACGTGTGATGCGTTTCGACTTTTAGGAAATACAATTGTGTGTGACGTCATGAATATTATACATGAAGATAAATGCTTAATGTACGTATTTATACATATACTGCTGGAAATGGAACCAAACAGTTTCTATTTAAAGTGAACTAACTGTGCTTTGCGATTATTGTTGCGCCACCGAGGGCGAAGCTTGTCCCCTATATCCCTGAACTTCGATTGCGACTACTAACAGACTTTTAAAACCCAAGTTTATACCAAAGTGACTCTACTCTGCCTGATGGAAAGCATGAGTAAGATTATGAGGAGCTACCATTCTCATTATGAAGGTAAGCAATGCAGCACGGTGATCCATACCATTACGATCAGACGAAGGCGGAAGAAAGACGCAAATGATTGGGCCTCCGGTCTAACACTCACCAACGAAATACGACGACAAGAATGCTGTGATTATTAAGATGGTCTTCTGGATAAGGGTAGTACTGCCCCGGTCGAAAGAGACCATTCGTGCTGAAACCAGAGTGACTCTACTACCTATATTCATAACGTCCCACTGCTGGGCTCAGGTCACCGCTGAAGAGAAGGTTAAGGCCATATGTCCCCACCCTGGCGGAGTGCGGGTTGGGAACTGGCAAGACACGTTGTAGCTACGTAATCTTGCTGTTGGATGTTTTAAGGTAGCCCGAAGGGCTCCAACTAAACTTCACGACTGCTATCTTATGATAAAAACCAGGATCATTGTGTTCCTTTTTTTTGTAACTCTGTAATTTAGTGTGCAAATAAAAAGTTATCTATCTATCCCTATCTATCTCTGTCTATCTCTATCTATCTCTATCTATCTCTATCTATCTCTATCTATCTCTATCTATCTCTATCTATCTCTGTCTATCTCTGTCTATCTCTATCTATCTCTATCTATCTCTATCTATCTCTGTCTATCTCTATCTATCTGTATCTATCTCTATCTATCTCTATCCATCTCTATCCATCTCTATCCATCTCTATCCATCTCAATCTATCTCTATCTATCTCTATCTATCTCTATCTATCTCTATCTATCTCTATCTATCTCTATCTATCTCTATCTATCTCTATCTATCTCTATCTATCTCTATCTATCTCTATCCACATATCTCCGAATCACGGAAACGCTCATTACATATAATGCCACAAACGGTCACCCATCTAGGTCCGACCGCGCCGTCGTTGCTTACCCTTGGTGATTGTTTCCAATCACCTAAGGCCACTCGGCTGTGAGTACTACCTATATTACTTACCTATATTATCTAAATTACTTTCATAGCGTAACAAATCTAATTAACATTCATCAAACATCATCAACACCCTTCAACAGTCCACTGCTGGACATAGGCCTCTCCTTACAAAGGAGGTTTTGGCCTATACCACCCTGGCCAGACGGGTTGGTATAGGGTTGGTTTCAAGTTTTCCTTCGCTTTGCATTGATGTTGTCTTGCGTAGTTTATCCCTTAGTCGCCTTTTACGACACCCGCGGGATTAATAGGAGTGGTGACACTCTGTATTCTTAATCCGTCACCACACGTTAACATTAATGGTGAGAAAGACAGTATGCAAATGTATTCTTTTGGGTAAAATTACTTCGTCATTATACACGATGTTTGACGCGCCGGCGCTGATCGGTACATATAATAAAATATAGGGATAACACATTGTTGGTATCTAGAAAATTTACTTTTCTAATACTTGAGTTTTTACTTGAAATTGACTGCCATGTTGGTCTAATGGTTGGCGTATGCGGCTGCTGATGAAGAGGTCTCGGGTTCGATTCCCGGGTCGGACCAAATATTTGTGTGATCTACAATGATTTGTTTAGGAGTATGGATGTTTTCCATATATGTAATTATAATAAAAAAAATATGTTTATGTATTTATATCAGTTGTTTAGTGTCTGTAATAGCTCTGCTTAGTTTAGGACTAGATGATGTTATGTGCAAGATGTCCGAAATATTTATTTATTTATAATTTAAATCAATAGAAACATTTTATCAGCATTTTGTAGAACAAATCGGTAAAGTAAACAAATTGAGAAATTGATAACGACTATTAAATAAATTGATAAGTTATATTGAATCATTAAATTAATTTAATTATTTTTTCATTATATACTAAACAGCTATAACCATCCTCGTTTATACAATATACTATAATAGCATAAAAACCCAAATGATCATTTCGACACACTGATATTGAACTTAAAAGCGAGTCAACAAAAGCATTCTCCCTATTACAAACTTAACATTGCCGTCAAATTTACAAATACATCGCCAAAATAGTATACAAAACAATTTAGATAACCGCAAATCCTAAATTTGTAGACCATAATTTGATTTACAAGTCATTTGAACCTTATTATAAAAGTCGTTAAACCCAATTTCGTTTAACTTTTAAATTAAAACCGTAACGGTCAACAACTTCACTGCAGTCGTCCGGTAACGGCAAGCTTATTTACTTTTGAATAGAAAAATGTCGTGATCGTCGGTACTGTTAAGTTCCTTCATTTTTTCTCCACTTAATGTAGATTGCTTACCCTTTAGTGGACTGTGAAGGTGATTGAATAGGAAATAATATGGCATTATGCTATGTTCAGCTATTTTAACCGAAGCATTTAAGCGGTTAGGTTCTTGAAAACGTTTTATTATGTCACTTTTCTTAAATCCTTAGATATATTTTCGGACATTTTACACGCAACGCCATCCAGTCCCAAAATAAGCAGAGCTTGTATTATGGGTTGTAGATACTGATATAAACACATGAACATATTCTTTTTGGTAAATACATACATTTTATAGATAGAATACACTCATACTCCAAAACAAATATTTGCGGATCACACAAACATTTGGCTGGGAATCGAACTCAAAACCTAAAGCATAGCAGACGCACATGCCGCCACGGCGTCACCGAGTATATGCGTAAGCTTAGTTTTTGGAAATATTTTTGAATAATTTTCATCAGTCATTATCAACAGTCTTTAACAATCTATTATTACAAATATATGTCGCCGCGAAATGGAAGTTTTTGTGGATTTTAGTGAAGTTTTCTGCTAAGTTTGCCTTCTTAATTACCTCCATATTTACGGGATAAATAGGGATGATGACACTCCGTACTCTTAATTCGTCATCGCACTTTGAATGATTTACGCGAATTAATTTACTCAACAGCTATTTGGCCTTACGTGGGGAATATATGCATGAAGTGTCTAGTCGTCGTTGTCGTCGTCCTGAGCCAGTGTGATGCTTACAGAAATCTCCTCACTCAGTAAACGACTCATCGACACACAATTCACCATTTATTCGGTGAAAAATCATAAATAATCCTTATCTTGGATTTTCTACATGTGCTCTACTACCTTCAAATATGCGAATTATTCAACAAATCCGTACATTATACACATGGCATACCATTGCACTTATATTATTCACCTCGCCATAATAAAACCACATATTTGATGACCATAGTTGCTAGTAACTCCGAAGTCCCGTACAAATCACTTGCAAATAACAGCTCTGTGGAGTAGAACTCTCGATATCCCCGTAATTGGTACATTATTACTGAGAATACTATTTTAAATCTGTATCTGGAACAAATTATCCGGTCAAACAATTCGAAATATATGGACAGATATTTAGAGGGGTTGAACTTTCGATTCCAGTTAAATTACACATATTCGTACTAATCTTTTTAGTCAATAATAACCATCCACATACCTCAATTTCACCTAGCCCGTGGGCGTCCTACACTACGTTTGCCAAGACGCGGTCTCCACTCCAGAACTCGACGACTGGCAGGAGCTGGATTCGAGAAGCACAAAATCGGTCCGAGTGGTGTGCGATGGAAGACACCTATGTCCAGCAGTGGACTGCGATAGGCTGATGATGATGATACCTCGATTCATTCAGTGATTGTAGCCGACTACGTTTAAACCTTTGATAAAATATCAGAGGGAAAATCTCTATATCGAAATTCAGGGTTACTTGTCACTCACGTAGTTCATTACTCCAGGTTCAGTGTTTCATCGGTGTATGTGGAAGTTGCCATGATTCAGTGTTTCGTCGATGTACGTGGAGGTCGCCAGAATTTTTACATCAGCTAATTTTAGGGACACACTATATACCTACCTATTTGATGTACTTAGGACGTCTCTACGTTAAGCGTAACGCGTAGCTGCGTCGGCACTATTATTATCTTTATGTGAATGTAATAAGCAGTCACCAATAAACCTTTGTCACATTCAGTTGTCACATTTTATTTTATATCACCTCTACTCGGACACGCAAGTAGTCAATGACCCCTAAATTGAAACACCTACATAGTTATACTCATATAACAATACCAACAATCAAGGTTGAGGCTATTAGGAGGTAAAAATTTACCTTCATTTATAGTTCAGTTTACACTCACCCACAAAACGGCAAAGTCGTAACAAATGGAAATGGAAGGAAATTGTTAAACTCAAAACCCGATTCAGAACTAAAGACAGCGGCGCACCAATACCATTCCTAGATTTATTTCTAGTTATTCTCATACAGTCGTGAGCACAAGTGTTTCATTAAATCAATTGCTAAATACTTCTAATATGGTACAATATACCAATATACTATACAATTTTGGAGCTTTAGAGTTAGTTCAGGAATTATCGCGATTGATGATTGTCAGATAACTTTTTATGATGATTAATCTGTTTACTGGTCAGCTTGTCTAGTGATGTACTTTATTTCTTTCTTTCTTTAAAATATAACATTCGCATTCAGAATATATTCATGTGTCGTGGGATATTTTACAAGAGAAAGACGAAACAAACACCTGGACTGAGAAGAGAAAGAACAATTAGAAAATCGCACAAACTGTTATCCTGTATAAGATTTGAACCCCCACACTTGACGCAGTAGAAAATGTTGTGGTGATCGCTTAAACCACTAGGCCAACCGTGCAGTTTTTTTTTCATTCATTCAAGTAATAATAAGAATACTATTATAATGCCGCGAGCAATAATTAATAACGTGTTAATTAATTATTATTTAGTTATACAAAAATACTACTGTAAGTGACACCTTTTTATAAGACTAGGGCGAAACCGAAGCAAAAAGAAAGGGTATCAGTTTTGACAGTCTATATACATACGAGAATAATGCATGTGACTAACGGCCTGGGTGTCATAGGCTAGGTATATAACTTTTATATACTTACAGAGTCAGGTTAAAGTTTTATAAACTTTTTTTTATTTCATCTCTCTTAATTTACAAGGCATCACACACTACATCATTTAGTACCATACTAAGCAGATCTTCTACTTTGGATACTAGACAACTGATATAAATACATAAACATACTTTTTTTTGGTAAATACATACATACATCATATAAACGACTGCACGGTTGGCCTAGTGGCATAAGCGGTCACCACGCTGCTTCCTACTGCGCCAAGTGTCGTGGGTTCAAATCCCACGTGGGATAACAGTTTGTGTGATTCACAATTTGTTCTGAATCTGGGTGTTCTTTGTGTCCGTTTCATGTATGTTTGTAAAGTTCCCCGCGACACAAGAATTTATATTCCTGATGCGGGCGTTGTCTTTTTAAAAAGAAATAAAAACACTTGGTACGACCTGACCAAGGAGATCAACTAGGCAGTCAAATGTAGTATCCTATCCTCATCATCATCATCATCAACAGCCTTTAACAGTCCCTCTCCTTTGGACTGGACATAGGCCTCTCCTTTGAAAGGAGGTTTTAGCCTACTATACCACGCTGGCCAGACAGGTTGGTAAAGGGTTTGTTTCAAGTTTTCCTTCTCTTGGCAGTGATGTTCGCAGCTTATTTTGTTCCTTATGTCGCCTCTTACGACACCCATGGAATGAATAGGGTTGGTGACACTTTGTATTCTTAATCCGTCACCACACGGACTATCCTATTCTATCTTAGTTTAAATCATCATTATATTATTATAAGTCGTCATTTTTATGGTTACCATATACTTTTTTTTTTTTTTTTTTTTTAAATGAGGTCTGTCTTTAGACCTCCCAGCTTTTCCCCGTTCGTAAAACAGGACCTTGTCAATCTAGTTACTTTATATTTGTCATAAATGTATATTTTTGTAGATATGGTGGTTGTTGGGTAGATTCCCGTTTTTATCTATTTGTATTTTATTCTTGTTTAAGTATTATCTGTTTATATTTTATGCTATTAATTTTTTATCTTAATTTTCTATGTATTTCTTGTATCTAATTTTTGTATCTTATTATGTTAAAAGACTTATCTTGCTTACTATTTTTGTTTACTTCTTATTATTTACAATTTCTTTATTGCTATTTTTTAAAAGTTACTCATTGTTTTGACTAGATTTGGTTTACGTTTCTGCCGTTGTTTTGTTTTTCTTTTTAGTTACATAATTTTTCACCACTTTTAGTTGCATGGATCTTTAATGTTTTGTTAGTATTTATTAATTCCCGGCATGCGAGAGAGCGATACTTATGACTCTGTGTGTTTGTTTGTGTGCGTGTCAGTGTTATATGTATTCTGTGTCCCTGTTTGTGTTCTGAAATACCATATACTTTCAACTCCAATTGTCTAAGCCTTTGTAACAGACGTTGACGTTATACGCCATGAACATGAGCGTTGACAATTAGACAATTAGGTTAACAAGAAAAACTTGTCAAGCTAAATTGGTAGAAAGTTAGAAACTGAGTGGTCGGTTGTAAACGTAGTAGTATTTTCTACGTAGTCTGGTTTAAGTAGATATATATTGAACTGGACTAATGATAGTGCAGTTAAACATGAAAGAGCCAGTAATTCTTTCGTCAATGAAACAAAACCTATATCTTGTCTCAAAAACTGATAACTGGGCAATGTAACAGTGAAAGGATTTTTCAATCATTCAGTACATTAACATTCTTTTTTTTGTAAATACATACATATTATGCACAGAATATACCCAAACTCCGAAACAAATATCTGCGGATCACACAAACATTTGGTCCGATCCGGGAACCGAACTCAAGACCTCTTGATCAGCAGTCGCATACGCTAACCACTAGACCAACGAGGCAGTCATTACTATAAAATAATTATTATTGCAATTAAAAATATTTTATTTTATAACAATTCATTAATTCACCCTCTACTTCTGAACAGAAGATTCTTCAAATGTAAATAGTCTTTCATTTACGCGTCAAGTATATCTCAGCAATATTTAATTCTCCCAAATCAATAAAATGTACTCAACACTTGTGTACTCGCAATTACCAGAAGGAAACAGTTATACTATTACCGTGTGGGAACATTTGACAAAGAGCCATTGTGTTGCTTCGCGATATTTGCAGTGACATCCATCCAGTACTTCTATTAGCCTCACTACTCTTTGTTCTAAACACTAGGAATATAGCTTCATCCATAACTCCTTTATGGATAGATCCCGGATTCTGTTTCATGTTCTTCTCATTAGCAGGTGAAGTATTGATATTTGAAATTGCAGTATACGTACACGCTATTTTTGCCTATAAACATTATAATTCATTCAGGTTAACGCTCATACCATATCATATCACCCATCCAGGTACTAACCGCGCCGTCGTTGCTTACCCTCGGTGATGGTTTCCAAATCACCTAAGGCCACTTGGCTATTAGCGCTTTCTATAGATAATTAGTAATATTTGTAAACATAGTCAATATTAATTCTAGAAGAATATTAAAAAAAGAAGATTAAAATGTTCGAATTTTGATTATCAAAGTCACGTGTTTGACATTGATTCATAGAGAATCTAGAAGCAAAACGCGATGACTTTTTAAAAAGCGAACCAGTCGTGCGATGCTACTGTAAAAAGAAAAAAAATCGTGAAGTGTTTTATTTTTAAACGATCTTTTAACCTCTTGGATAGTATTTGTCAACTATCAAAGAGTTATTTAGGTAGGTACTAGTTATTTATGGCGATAAATAATCATTGTCCTTCCACAAGAATTAAAGTATGGCTCCCATGTCAAATTTCATTGAACTCGGTTTAGCTGTAAAAATGTCTAAATTAAAATGCCTAGTTTATTTCCATCAACCCTTCGGGTGCCTGGTGGGTCTGACAGACCCATCACTTCAAAACTTCGACGATATTTTTTAATTTTTTTAACCTAAAGCGCTGCGCTTCTCATTAGCTTCGCGATATGAACTAGCAGCCATTTTGTCTCCTCTCCCGTAGTCCGCAACGCACACGCATTCAGATTAGAGGTGTTTTATGTGCGCTCGGGTCTCAGGGACCCGACCAGGCACGCGGCGTAACTTTTATTCCGTAAGTACTTACTTTTTTTTTTTCTTGTTTATTATGTTTTGTGTGGTAAATTGTTTACGAAAATAATATTTTTTCAGTTAAAAATGGTTAGTAACGAATTTTGAAATCTGTCAAGCTTTGGAGAGAGATTTAGGGGAAAATGAATACGAAGATGTGGTTTTTGATGATAGTGGAGATGAATCAGTCTACTTGGATGTACCACATGGGTAAGATAGTGCTGAGGAAGTAGCAGAAGTCCATGCTGAACCCAATAATAGTGAAAGTGATGACAGTGATGTTGAAATGTCTCAGCCATTGAGTAATTTGTCTCACGCGTCGATTTTTTTTCCTTTTTATAATTTAGCCTACCAAAGTGACTCTACTCTGACTGATGGAAAGCATGAGTAGAATCCGAGAGTAAGGGCCACCATGCTCATTGTGAGGGTAGGCAAGGTAACATGGAAACCCATACTACCATGGCGGCCTGGTTAGATAATTGGATAATTGTGAATTTTTGTTACGTAAAATATGAGAATTTAAATTAGGTAATAAACATTTTGTAAAACAACTTTTGTTTTAATTTTTACAATCATATAATTTAAATGTCAGTGAGAATTCATAAAAACCCTGTATTTAGCTTTCTGACTCGTTAAGTAGGTAAAAACCAAGCATTTTGTTTACGGGTCTCACAGACCCACCAGGCATGCGAAGTGATTTTTAGGTACCAGGCACCCGAAGGGTTAACTTGGATACGTATCTAATAACTCAACTAAGTTAATGTTCATTTTTAAATTAATATCATGCTGTTAAAATTGTTTTTACCTATCTAAATAAATACAGATTCTTCATTTACGTAGCTAATATTCTGAATTGTTAGTGTCATTTTTCTAGTATGTACATTTGGAACACTAAATTACGAACTCGATGCAAGAAGAATTGCTTATAATTCACACACCAACTTTGAAATGAGTTTAAATTACAAATTTGCTTTTGACGACACTCCTAACATTTTCTTTTGAAAAAACGTCTAGCTTATCTATGATATTCTAAAAAAAAATTGCTTTAGAGTACATCGACGCGTGGGTGATAAACTAATTTATTGCAGGAAGCAATACTTTTTAAGAACGCAACGTTCTCTATTTAAATTTATTTTAAATTACGAACGTCTTATCTTTCATCATTTAATTATATCAACAAGTTACATAGTAGTGATGAGAATTTTATCTGTCGATTATAAGCGATGACCGAGATTCTGTTGTTATACAAACTCTTTTACTAACAAAAAAAATAAGAATAGCTGATAAAAATTTAAAAACATATATTTCTACAAGTAGCGTGTACATATTCATGCTAATTTAACTTCCTTGTGGGTCTAGCGTCTCGGGTTCGAATTACGGGTCGGTCCAAATTTTTGTATGATGTTTGCAAATATTCGGTTCGGAGTTTGGGTGTTTTCTATGTATAATATGTAGAGACAAATTATAATTTGTATTTGTATCAGTTGTCTAGTACCACCCGTAGTACAAGCGTTGCTCAGTTTGGGACTAGCCACTAGATGGCGGTATGTGTCAGATGTCCAAAATATTAACTTAGAAGAGAACTTGAGGTTATTATGATATTACATTAAACCATCAAGATGTATGTATATCAATACAAACTGTTATTAAAAGATAATTACACAACAATGTTGATTATGAACAGAAGAAAATTTCAAATAACTTTATACATAAATAAAAACTACTTTAATATTATTGCAAGTATTCACAACGGCCAACACTACGTACGCTATATATTGATATATAACTTTATCACTACTAAAACATACACCCAAAGCAATAGTGTTGGGACAATTTATTAGAGTATATCGATACGGTGTAACATTGTGACTAACTACTTCCTACCGATACAGATTATAAACTGGTATTGCCGTCGCCACTAAACTGATCTGGTTTTGAATCTCGAAACGATGCACGCAACGGTTTTTGAAGCTGCCAGTTATTTTACTGTGGGAACGATTAAGTTTTTAAGGTTGCTATAATGGTGATTACTTAATCATTTAAATGGAACTGTGTTCGAAATTCGAATCTCAGGAACATAATATTACTAAATGGACAGATGCAACAAAAATAATAAAAAAAGGTATAATGTTCTAGGAAACATGTTTTTTTTTTCTTTAAACGATATTTAAACAAGAATGTAGTTCATTATTCGGTTTTGTTGTAACTTATCTTTGCAACTTCCGTACCTGTGAACCGATTTGAAAAAGTCCCATTTATTTGAGCAGCTATATTCACTGTTAGCAATTGATAGGAATAAATCAAACTAATAATTCCACATAACAGGTAATTCCATTTAACAGCTTTTCACTAAATGCATTGTTGAAAATATACACAGTACATCAAAAAGAAATTATTGAAAAAAAGCTGTGCTGAGTAATTTCTGGAGCAGCTGGATCGATTTTGACAGGATTTTCACTACTAGGAACTAGTATGTAATATGACGACGGCACGGTCGATATTTTTGTGAAGTTTTAATTGATCTAGAACAAGTGACAAACCATTATCCTGTTATAGCCGTGATCCCGCTCCACTCGCTGTCTGCCCCAACCTTTAAGAGTATAAAACTTTATAACCACATGCAGCATGGCACGTTAACGCTAAGCACTCGTTTCGTTTTCATACAAACTGAATTAAGTTAGCCAATCCCGAATCTGCTAGCAGCACGCGCTCACGCGTCGTAGCGCGTTTTTGGTGTGTTGGACCTGGCGTATTTTCTATACTAATCGGTGTACTTGCATACAATATTAAAATCTGCCACTCCGCGCTACGTGACGGAGCGCGGTGCAGTGTGTGAATCGCCTTACCATACAATGAACCTGTATATCTTAATGATATTTATTATCTTTCCAAAGCCAAAGGTTCTCTCTTTACTCTTTACTGCGATACCTGGCATTACAGTGCCCTCAAATATACTGACAACTACTTAAACCTTCAAATTCTCCCCTCTCTTAGTTCTCCCTCAGGGTTACGGCAGTACGATGCCAGTCGAGGCGGTGTCCATGTGTGCCGGACGCCGCCTAAGAAAGGGTCGCCGCATCAGGAGCGGGCAGGCGCTGGGAGGAGTCCAGGTGGAGATCTCACCCTGGACTCCTCTTCCTCGTAAAAAAGAAGCGCAGAGAGGGCACACCGTGTGGTTTTTAGTCGTTGCGAGTCCGACATACCGCCCCGCGTGCCGAAGAAAACCCCGGTGGTGTCACAGTCCATAAAAAAAAGAAAATACAATGCCAGTCGCTCCGTGTTAAATTGATATTCAGGTAAAACCGATTGAATTAGCAAATAATATTAGGAATAATTTCTAGGAAGAATAAGATTTAGACGTATAGATAGATTTGTAGGTATTTGGATATAGATAAATGACACCTAGACAAAACAAACGACATCGCTCTTCACATAACTATTTGTCTAAATCAGAAACGAAACAGTCCTGTTATATGGTATTATTTATTCTGTTCAAAAAATATATTCACACCCTATTAAAGACTTATGATTAAATATGAAATACGCTTCAAATTCATTTTAATTGCTGTTAAAGATATATTTAAATATTGATTCGAAATTAACTTGAAGTTTTTTATGGTCATGACTTTGCGTGTAAATGTAGATTTTGTCGCAACGGTGTTGAGTTACAGTATATTTTTTTAGATAATCTTTAGTTTTAGTTTGATCTATTTTTGTTCTACTTTAGGTGTAGGGTGTGGACCTTTATTAGTTATTAGACTTTCAAACATCTCTTTCCATTAAAGTGATCCGATAGTAAAGATTCGCTGACTTTATCATGAATGAGCCTGATCGACGGGGTGATTCTACCCTCACACAGAAGACCAACCTAAAAATGACAGCATTCATGCTGTCGTATTACGCTGGTGAGTGTAAGACAGGAGACCCAATGATTCAGTTGCATACCACACAGAGAATGGTGACCCCTACTTCTGGATTCCACTCATGCTTTCCATCAGGTGCAGTAGAGTCACTTTAGTAGATCTAAATATAAAAAAGTACAAGAGGAGTTGGAGGTGTTTTGCCACTCCTTATATAGTAAAAGTAAAGGGACGTCACTCCATCAATAAATTCACTTGATGTAAAATAATGTAAAATTACTCTACACAATATGATCCTGGTAACACTCCAATATAGCCGGCCGAAATGCGTCGGAGTACAGCCTAAAAAAAAATAAACAAAAAAAAATACATACAATGTTTAGATACTTCGAATTTCAAATACAGTACATGAGTGAGATTATGAGACACCAGTATTAGTTACATGCGTTCAAACAAGCTCTATTTCAAATTTCGATGTTAACATTGTTCTTGTAAATCATGCAACTTATTGTCATGTCCCAGGAACACCCATTGTGTGCTTACCGCGAACAAACATTTCCTACTTAAATTCACTATTGTTCTTCATAACGAAGTGTAGGGTGACCAGGTTATAGGAAATGAGGTGTCGTTATGTGTACACACGACTTGAATTCAATGGATTGGTTGTGCAATGTTTGTAATGATTATTGTGCTTTCCACGAAGGGAACTGCTGTACTTTTATAAGGCAATTGAACTCGATTGAATGAAAATTGGACCTCCAATCTTTCAGTCACCAATTATGAAATGTTTTTTTTTACTGGTTATTCAGACTTATTGTCTAGGTTTTCTTGATCGCACAGTGGTTCTCTAAAAACTAGTTTTCAAACAACGGAAGCTTTAAGTATAAACTAATTCCATTTTTGAATTTAGTATTTATTAAGATGTTAAATTCAAAAATGCATTTAATTGACATTGAGCCACTGTCTTAAAATTTTGATTTGCATAATATCTAAAAAATAATAATCATATAATTACTATCTAGATTCCTATTAACTATTAAACATATTTAAACCTGTTTAAACGTGTAAATCAAATGTAAAAAATAAAAAACTGGATAGCTTACATTTGCGTGTTAGGTACTTAATATACAAATTAAAAAAAAAACTGAAAACTAAGAGCAAAGCCGCCATATAAGAAAGAAGTGCATTCTTCTTTTGAAACGTTGCCCTTTTACTAATAACTGCTTGCTTCGTGTTCAACAGGCGTGAAATAAGCCATGAGAAACTATGCTAGGGATGGGATAATTAATCGATAGTTTTATTTTCAAAACAAGTACTTGATACAAAGATGAAAGAAAAATGTAGTAAATCCTGTTCTTGTTTTAAATTATGTTTCGTAATAAATATATGTCAGTAGTATTTTAAATTGATGTGTTGCGTGATGTTGACTGGCAACAATCTTAAATTGCGTAAATTTAGTTCCTTTTTTTATTTTTGAAAGAAGACTGGAATTACTTCATCAAACATAATTATTTTAGTTTGCCTAGAGCTAGTAACTTTTTCTTTAAGTTTCACTTTTATTAAGATATTTTAAAAAAAAAAGCTGAATAGAGGCTTTTCTTGTTTTATGGAAGTAGTAACCGCCCTCGTGTATGTGGATTATCATCACGGTAAAACCTATATAGTAGCATGTCCTTCTTCAAGAATCAAAGTATCTCTATGCTAATTTTCGTTAAAATCGGTGCAGAAGTTTGGTCAGGAAAGCGTCAACTACTGACAGCTAGACAGAGTTAATTTCAAATTTATAATTTTAGTATAGATACAGCCATCAAACACTACTTTTTTTATTGGCATAATAAAATAGGTATTGAATTCAAAGTCTTTCAATCTAACTCGTCTGCGACTGATATTTCTAAAATTGAAAACTGAATGAATAAATGACTTTTGAGATTATTAGTATATAAAAATAGATGTAAGACAGGTATTTATCGTCTATCGACGGCATATATGTGTAGACGGTTATCTGATCGTTACTTTTATACGAGTAAAGGAATACCGCCAGCTAATAATTACGATAAAAAAGAAACGAATAAAACATATTCGATAAATTCCTCCATAACATAACTGCGTTCATTTATTACATAACGTAAATAATAGTTAATAGCTCATATATTTTTGATAAACAATATCATAATGAACTACACTTGTCAAACAGTCTAGTACTAAAGTGATCCGCGTTGGAAAATTAATTGATATGTTTAAAACTGTTAACTTAGTGTAAAAGTACTGTGATTGTGTGGAGGAAGTTTGGGAACGCTTGTGGTATTGTTGGTGATCGGATCCGAGTTCTATAAAGTTATTAAGATAATTGAAATTCAAGATTGCATAAATTAACTTTTTTAAATGTGGGTAGACATGCATGACAAAAGAAATTTTTATTGAAGTTGTTGACATTTGAAGAGTGACAGTAAGAGGTTTAAAGTGACACATTAATTTGATATTGTCAAACTTGGATACGAGTCTTTTTGCTTTAGAGACGTTTGGTAGAAATTGTAGTGTTGCTAATTATTCAATCGTTTCTTTTTAGTAACATTACTTATAGTTAAAAAATATTTCTTTTCAATCAAAATGACTACCAATGTCACAGTAAGACCTGGCAAGAGACAAGCTTCAAGTTCGCCGCGGAAGGTTGACTCCGGAGACCAACTTACACCATCTCTGGTTAGTGAAATCGTACAAAACGCTGTTGCAAAAGAAATTAATTCTTGCATGAGTAATTTGATGGGAACCGTCACGGATATTTTGAACAAGGAATTGAAGGCAATTAGGGAAGAGATAGGAGAAATGAAAGAGTCTACTAGGTTCATGAGTAATCAATATGACAGTATTGTGAAGGAGCAGGGTGAAGCAAAAGAGCTGGTCAAGCGCCTTGAAACTGAAAATATACTATTAAAAACATCTCTCCACGATTTAACAAAACGAGTAAATTTTTATGAACAGCACGCGCGCGCCAGTAATGTTGAAATTCAGTGTGTCCCAGAAAAGGCGAACGAAAACCTACTCGACGTGGTCTCAAACCTCAGCAAATGGGTTAACTGTTCAGTCAAAGAATGCGATATCCAAAAGTGTACACGCATTGCTAAACAAAACCGTGCTAGTAATAGACCGCGATCAATTGTCGTCCAGCTGTCTTCACCGAGACTGCGGGATAGTTTTCTTTCGGCTTGCATAAATTATAATCGTACCCACCCTAAAGACAAGCTTAAGGCCAAGCACCTTGGATACCATGACTCTCAATCTCCCATCTTTATCTGCGAACATCTCTCTCCTACTACTAAAGCTTTGCACGCCGCGGCTAGATTGAAGGCTAAGGAGAAGAATTATAAGTTTGTTTGGGTTCGGCATGGCCGAATTTTCTTAAAGAAGGAGGAAAACGCAGAGTCCATTTTTATCAACGATGTAAGCGCATTGGATAAACTAATTAAGTGAACTTAGTTTTAATATATATGTTTTTTTCTTTTCTTAAACTGATTAAAGCAAGCATTAGTAGTTAAATTATGTAATTTTCGATAATTTAAGTATATACTACCAAAATGTACGTGGGTTAAGGACTAAAACTCACAGTTTCTATACCAGTTTATGTTGTTGCAACTACGACATCATAGCATTAACGGAAACCTGGTTGAATGGTAGTGTCTCAAATTGTGAACTCTTTGATGAAAATTATATTGTATATAGAAGAGATCGCGAAACCTCTGAATTTTGTATAGATAGTAACAAACATGAGGGTGGGGGTGTATTGATAGCTGTAAGTAAAAAGTACAGATCCAATCGTTTAGAATCAACGCAAAGTAAATGTGAGGACTTGTGGATAACTCTTGATGTTTTAGATGAAAAAAAAAATACTCGACAATTGGCAATTTGTATAGTATACTTACCTCCCCCAGTAAAACAACAAACTCTAGATAACTATATGACAAATTGTAATCAGTTCTTTGACAGTTGGAATGGTTCCACTTGTATTATGGGTGACTTTAATCTAGGCTCCATAAATTGGAGTCAAATATTGAACAGTTCTCCAAGTGGAAATAACTTATCACCACTTTGTCAGTCATTTATTGATTTTGTACACATTAATAGTCTAACACAAATTAATAAAGTACTCAACCATAATAATAGGATTCTTGATCTAGTACTGTCGGATGTTGAGGATTGTCATGTGAGTGTATCCGATGATATTCTGTGTTCTATCGATCCTCATCACCCGCCACTTAATATTTCTGTTGCCTTGGCCGGTGATGCTAAGTTGGAGCGGGCTCATTTTTGCAGACTGAACTTTCGCAAAGCAAATTACCGCACTATTTGTGAGCATTTGGACGAGATAGATTGGCTTGCGGTGTTGGATAATGAAGATGTTAATACAATGCTTGCAAGATTTTATGATGTTATATATAGTGTGATTAATGAGTTTGTTCCATACTGTAAACCAAAGAGTAATAGATATCCAGTCTGGTATAATAGACAACTTATTAAACTACTAAGAAAGAAAAAAAAACTGAGGCAACGTTACAAATTTTTCAAAAATCCTCTCGATGAGTGTGAAATTAGAGTGTTAAGAATAGTCAGCAAAAAGTTATCCCTAAAATGTTACTACAATTATGTCAATGCTATTGAAAATAATATATCTAGTGACTGCAAAAGTTTCTGGTCATTCTTAAAGGCTAAAAGGGGTGGGACAGGTGTTTATCCGGCTAGTATGAGCGATGGAGTTGAGTTTGCTAGCGACGGAAATGAAATAAGTAATATGTTTGCTAAGCACTTTGCGTCAGTATACACACAAGATAATCAAATTAATTGCTCAGATAATATATTATCATCTTCTTTCGTAAATGAAAATTTTGAGAATGGTGTGCCAAATAGTCACTGTTTTACTTCATTGACTATTACGGTCAAATCATTGCTAACTAAAATTGAAAACCTAGATGTGTCAAAGGGAGCCGGACCGGATGGCATCCCTAACTTGTTTTTGGTTTCATGTGCTAAAAGTCTTAGTACCCCTATTCTTATGATCTTTAATAAATCTTTAAGTACCGGTAGGTTTCCATACGTTTGGAAAATGGCTAGAGTGGTGCCCATACCTAAATCAGGCAATAGTGCACTAATCCAGAATTATAGACCGATTTCTATTTTATCCGGTCTTGCAAAACTCTTCGAGTCTGTAGTAAATTTACATGTGCAGCATTTTTTCAAGCTCAGTCTCACATCTCATCAACACGGTTTTGTGAAGGCCCGCTCTACTTGTACAAATCTTTGTATTTTTGTGGAGACATTGTCGGAAGCTTTAGATAAACAGAAGCAAGTAGATGTAATATATACCGACTTTAGTAAGGCTTTCGACAGAGTTTCCCATGAAGTTCTTTCAATAAAGTTATCACAAAATGGATTTGGGGGAACCTTTCTTAAGTGGATCCAATCATATTTGACGGATCGGAACTTTCATGTCGTATTGAACGGCTACTCATCAGATACGTATAGAATTACATCCGGTGTTCCTCAGGGCTCACATCTGGGACCAGTGTTATTTAACATATTCGTCAATGATCTTCCCAATTGCCTTTTAAACTCGACTTCATTTATGTTTGCTGACGACCTCAAAATTCTTAAAGTAATTAACGGCCCAAATGATGTGAAACAGCTTCAAACGGATTTAGACGAACTCTCCAATTGGTGTCTATCTAACAAGATGCAGTTGAATGTATCCAAATGCCAGCACATTAAATTTACTCGAAACCACAAAATCATCCCTACGGCTTATTACATTCAGGGTACCAAATTACAAGAGGTTGATTGTGTTAGGGACTTGGGTGTAACTTTGGATAGGAAACTGACGTTGGTGCCTCACGTGGAGAATATAGTTGGAGCGGCCTCCAAAATGCTAGGTTTTGTAATCAGAAACAGCAAGGTTTTCCGGAATCCGAAAACCAAGATACTACTTTATAACTCTTATGTTAGGAGTATACTGGAGTACTGCAGTGTAGTATGGCGCCCGCACTATTGCATCCATAGTCTCCGCATTGAACGCATACAAAAACGCTTTATGTGGCATTTAATAAATACATCTGGCATGCAAAATACGCTTAAGAAGTCTTCTTATCATTATAAACTAAATCACTTCAAAATGGATACACTTGAAAAGCGTAGGAAAGCACTAGACCTTATTTTCTTGTATAAAATCGTAACGAGTAAAATAGACTGCCCAACACTTCTCGATAAAATTAAATTGCGGGTTCCATCAAGATTTCCACGTTCATTGATCACTCCTTTCTACCCACCCCTACGAAGAACTGTTTTGGGATCAAACTCTCCTATTTGTCGTATGACTAAGCTTGCTAATGAGTACAGCTCACTGGATATATTTAATGATTCTTTGTATAACTTCCGAAAATGTATTTACTCCCTCATTGAAAACTAATTTGCATCACATTGTAAACACTAAAAACCTTTCTTTTTGTTTTTCCTTGTTTTAAGTATGCGGGCGGGAGTCATCACTGTTTTGGAAATCGGCAGTTTTGATTCTCGTTCTTGATATTTGAATCCAACGGGTGTTAGTTATATTTTCCAATTTTTTGTGCATGCTGTGTTTGCTTGAAAGTGGTTGGACATTAGCCTTAATTTTAGTATATGTAATCTAGACTAAGTATTAATGTATCGACTGTAAGCAAACCATAAATAAATAAATAAATAAATAAATAAATAAACAATAATTATAGTTATTTGTCTACACAAACGAGTTGTTATTGTTCATATAAATGAATTATTGAAATTATTTAAATATTAGTATTTGTTATTAATAATGAGCAGTCGAAACAATTTTTATTTTTATTTTTGGAAACTGAAGTACATGAATTATTTATTCTTTATTTATATATATATTTCCCTCGTACGATTGATGCATGTTATGACACCTAAAAATGTTACGCATTTGAATCAGTGATTAGTGAATTTACTATTTCCTGTAATAAAATTTAATTTAGAAGCAATCGGTTGTCCAAAATAAATAGTAATTTAAATAATAATAAATCAATCGGAAACTCAAAACAATCGGAACTTGGTTGTTAGAAGATTTTAAATATTTCTCAATACATTTAATTATATACTATCACTTAATCTATCATAATATATAAATACACTCAGACACAAATAGAGATTAGAAAATATTTAATCAAAACCATCTTAATTGAAAAACAAAAAAACTAAATCAAACAACTTTTCTGGTTTCATTAATAACATGAAATAGTTGGATTAGTATATATATTTAAATTAACAGATACAATTCAATTGGAAAAATATAAATAAAGAAATACAGAAGGTTAAATAAAACTTCTGGTATTAGGAAATTGCATAATTATTACTAAATTATATGTTATATCATCAGTTATGGAGTACATCGAGAGCGTCACTAAGGCGGCCTCGCGGAAGCTAGGCGTACTAAACAAGGTGAGACGGTTCTTCTCGCAGGAGCGAACCTGGGTCTTATAGAGAAGACACAGATGCTCCGGATTGGAGTACTGTTCTCATCTATGCGATGGATCTGCGCAGTATTTACTTGACGCTCTCGATCGGTTGCAGAGGCGAGCAGTTCGCATCATAGACAGTCCCGAAGCCACCGAGTTCCTAGAACCTTTGCAGTTGCGAAGAGATGTCGCCTCTATGGCAGTCCTCTATCGCCTTTACCATGGTGAGTGTTCTGAAGAGCTCTTCCAACTCATCCCACCCTCTCCCTTCCTCTACAGAACAACACGATCTGGCCAGCGAAGTCACCCCTTCAGAGTGGAAGACATACGCACCAGAACAAAGCGGTTCGGATCTTCCTTCTTGTGCCGAGCAGTTAAACACTGGAACTCGCTACCAGCTCATGTTTTTCCTTCTTACTATGATCCCGGGTCCTTTAAGCGGGGCGTGAAAAAGCATCTCACTAGGCCGCCATAATGTGGTTCGCCATACTGCTGGCATTTGCAGTGAGTATGGCGACCCCCACTTGTGGATTTTACTCATGCTTTCCATCAGGCATAGTAAAGTCATCTTGGCAGGCGTATATAAAAAAAAAAAAAAAAAAAAGTTAAACTAAATATTTTGGATGTCATCTATAATATTTGTTACTGAGTAATTTAATTTAATATATATATGTAGATAGTCCTAATTGTTTATCGTCATCGTCTTGGTTTTATTCAAACTTATTCATGGTCATTGCAATGACATTTTCTTCTACTAAATCATTTGTAAGTTCATTGTTTTATCTCTTTTTAGTCATTCTATTGTTTTTTCCTACGATTATTCTCTTCTCTCGTGTTTATAAACTTCCATATAATATCTTTACCTATGAAATTGCCATTTTGTATGCAATAAGTGAAAGAACTTATTTTTTCAAACTTTTTTATTTCTGTTATTCCCATGCCCTCCCCCAACATCCCATGATATAGCCATGCAATCGACGCATCTTTGCCAATTGGTAGTTTATTGATGCCCTTCTTGTAAAATTCAGCTGGACGCGAGGCAACAAACTCTTCAAAGGCATTTTGTACTGCCTCTCGGGAATTGAATTTTTTACCCACTAAAAAGTTGTCTAAATTTTGGAAAAAGCTCACTTACTGCTAAAAACGGCAATTTCATAGGTAAAGACCTAATACAAAATTATCTTCAGCGCGTTTTTTTCTCCCCTCATCTCGTGTAGTTATGATAACTGAGTTAATTTTAACTGTAACCCAAAAATTTAAGACTGCTCTGTTCAGCTCAAAATGTAAGCAATAAATTTCTTAATAGGTACCAATCGTTCAAAAACCACAGAATTCTTCAAATACAATTTTATAGATATTTAAATACTACTCAGTTTTAAACTAGGCTATATTTTAACCTCAACTTTCATTTTAAATCGATATTTTACGAAAGATCGTAATGGAACAAATCAGCCGTTTCAATATCGATAGAAAGTTGTGCACATCACTAACCTTATTAATATTCATGGTTCGTGAATGTAGTGTTCTTGTTACTTCTTCATTATACATGTACAAATTACTACGAATGCATCTGTAAAAGAAATGTGCTCTATAATGTGTTACACTTATTGATATGCCAGTCTGTTCATCAGCTTTCAATGCTTTTACAAATATTACCTGAAGATATTCATTCATTCATTTCATTCATTCATTCCTTCCAGTATTTTTTTTAAATTAACAACAGCTTTTAATATTCCACTGCACGACTTAGACTCCTGCTAGGCGTAGGTCAAAATTTCTATAAATATATTGTATAGTAGTAGTAGATCCCAAGGTAGTAGAGCCACACTGATTTCGGCACGAATAGGCCGGCACGACCGACCCTCGCATAGACCAATCTAATAATGAAAGCACTTGTGCTGTTTTATTTCATTGGCGAGTGCAAGACCGGCGGCATAATGGTGCAGAAGCATCTTACTAGGCCGCAATAGTGTAGGTCACCATGCTGCATTGTTTGCACTCACAATGAGGATGGTGACAACGACTCTTGGATACTGCTCATGCTTTCCATCCGGCAGAGTACAGTCACTTTGGGAGACTAATACAACGTTAAAGAAGAATTGGTATAGAGTTTTATTTTCAAGTTTTTTTCTCTTTAGAATGTTATATTGCGTAGTTGTCTCCCTTCACCGCATCACACGACACTTATATTCTTCATTCATTACCACACGGAATATATTGGTTCGTGTTTTTCAAGGTGGATGACGCTATTACATAAATACATCATCTTCCTAGCCTTTATTCCCAAGTTTATTTGGGGTTGGCTACTAGTTCAACCGGTTTTACCTGAATTTCAGTTTTTCCACGGAGCCACTGGCATCGGACCTCCGCAACCCTAAGGGAGAACTGAAATTCGAAGACTGAACTAGTTGTCAGTATATTTATATAAATACAATACTTATATTTCATCATAAAGTAAAGATGAGTTTATAGTTTGGCAGTCCATTGCCAGCAAGCGACATTTCTTGTTCAATGATACACAAAAACTTGAATATACTCATTATACCCATGTTTAATGACAAGGCAAAAGTTTTCTCACTTTCTAAATATCTCAATACAATTATCTATTTAATAAAGTACCTTCACGAAAGTAAAAGTTTATTTCACAAAGAAAGTTGTAAAATGTATCAAAATAATGATATTTTGAAACCACTAATGACATTCTGATGTCTCGCTGAGAACTCCGCGGAAAGTTACGCAAGGATGCATTTTTTATCAGCCTTTAATGTAAATAAACTAGCATCCGTCTGGAGCTCTATTCCGATGTATAAGCTATATTACTGTAAAGTTTAATGCAAATCTGTTCACGAGCTCTTGCATGAAAGAGTATCAAACAACCATACATCCTCAGACTTTTCGCAATCGTAATATTAAGTAGAATATTATTTGTACGAACTGAAATTAATTAAAACGTGAAGCATGACATTTTAAATAAATAAAAAAATACCAAATCTATTTCAAAATATCCAAGCCTTCACATAAATACCTACAAGTCGCAATCAGTCACTACACAACCCTGGTAAAACGACACAAGAACGTATTTAGCAATTTTCATCGTAACGGCATCAACTAAATACGCAACATATAACCCCTAAATAGGTATCAATTTTCTATAGACTTACTATATAGTTACGTTCTTATAGATACTTAAGATGTGTAGGTACTTACACAGGCGAGGTGGAGTGACGACCTGCGTAAGATGGCTGGCAGGAGCTGGATGCGAGAAGCCCAAAATCGGTCAGAGTGGTGTGCAATGGGAGAGGCCTATATCCAACAGTAGACTGCGATAGGCTGATGATAATGATGATGATGATGAAGATGTGTACGTGACATTTTACCTTTTCTTTTTTTTTACGTGTGGAAACCCCCATGGACCGTCACCCCACGGGGGTTTGTGGCGGGGTGGTGTGTCGGACACGAATCGACTGAAACCACAAGGTGTGAACTCTCTACGCCTGTGTTTAGGGAGCGGGCCAGGGTGTTATCTTCTTCTGGACCCCTCCCGGCGCCTGTTGCGGGCACCGTCTCGATTTATACGCTATATCGCGGATGGCCACTACAGCGGATGAACGGGAAACCCGTCCAGCCCATCCGTGGCCACACTCAGGGCGGCATGTACCTACCATAAGAAGCTAGTTTTCCTTGAAATCAAAGCAGCGATCTGCCCCCCTAGCGAACTTACAAACGTTTTTACCTAAGTGACTTAGCCCTGCCTGATGGAAAGCATGAGTAGAATACAGGAGTAGGAGTCACCATCCTCATTGTGATTGTTAGCAATGCAGCATGGTGACCCATACCATGGCGGCCTGGTCAGATGGTTCTGCATCATTCTGCCGGTCTCCGGAAATCGGTAGAATGATACAGAATGAATAAGCCTCAGGTCTTACACTCACCAACGAAATACGACAGCAAGAATGCTGTCATTATGTCGGATGGTCTTCTGTGTGAGGGTAGTACTGCCCCGGTCGAGCCGGACCATTCGTGCTGAAATCAGCGTGGTTCTACTACCTCTCTATTCTATTTCTCTATTCTGTTTCGTTGTCGTTGGATAATATTTAGTTTTGATCACATGTCTGAGTGACATTAGCCAATGAAACAAATTAATAGAGAATCCTACTAATATTATAAACGCTAAAGTTTGTGAGTATGTATGTATGTATGTATGAATGTTTTTGCTCTTTTACGCAAAAATCACTGAACAGATTTGGATAAAACTTTACAGTAATATAGCTTTTACATCAGAATAACACATAGGCTACTTTTTACTGCAAAAATCGTGATACACGGACGAAGGGTGATTATAAAAATACATAAATCGTAGACGTCAAAATGTATCACTGTTTATCTCCTATCAAAACTTCACAGGTTGCTATGCATAACACACTTGCATAGCAACCATAATGATAGTTTGTAAATGGCTAATTTAAAAATGAGTTCTGGATAATCACTTAGGCTACTTTTTATCCCGAAGCGCCGCTACTACAATATAAAACGAAAAACGTTTGCAACTTGGCTAGAGGTTCTATATCTCAGTAATAAAGATTAGCGACCACAAGACTATCAAACCAGATGTCAGAAATAGCACGTTTGTATTTATAAGCCTATAATAAATCTATGCTCTTTTACAATAAGACAAGCAAATTATAATCTCCTGAACGCTTCTTTGCTTGGACTAATCACACTAATGAAGATGATCCGATATAGTAAGATAAGTTGTCTCATTAACATACTAACTTGTAACGTTGGAGATCTACCCGCCAAACATATATGGACCGGATCATCTGAAGTACCTACGGGACTAGATTTAGAGCTCTGCTCGAGCTTCTTTTGATATTTAAGCTATATTTCTTTAAATTTCATTAAAATACGTTCAATAGTTTTTTCTTGGAATTGTAACATTTATTTTTTGCGAACTGGCCATATGAAGGGAATCTACTCTGTCTGATGAAAAGCCGTGTGGTGACGGACGTCCGCGTGGTGACGGATTAAGAATACAGAGTGTCACCACTCCTATTCATCCCGCGGGTGTCGTAAAAGGCGACTAAGGGATAAACTACGCAAGACAACATCAATGCAAAGAGAAGGAAAATTTGAAACCAATCCTATACCAATCCGTCTGGCCAGCGTGGTATAGTAGACCAAAACATCATTTCTAAGGAGAGGCCTACGTCCAGCAGTGGATTGTTCAAGGCTGTTGATGATGTTGAAAAGCATGAATAAAATCCAAGAGTAGTGGATTATCACACTCATTGCGAATGCAGACATTGCAGCATAGCGAACATATTGTGGCGACTTCCAAGCAAGCGACAAACATACAACAGCGCCATCTACCGACGAAATACTGAACCACGGAATGAAGTATACGGAGTAACTACTAATCCTGAATCGCAATAGAGAAATTCTCGCACCGATTAGCATATATACAACATCACAACATCAACTGTTGGGCAGTGGCCCGCCAGGCACGATCACCTCGCCTGGTCGGAGGATTCTCCCTTTGTGTTGGAGGAACACGACATCTGTTCCTCCATACACATTATTATTGCTTATTGAACGGCATCATATAGCCTTCGGTCTGGTACTCATAAACGAAAAACAACAGCACTAATGTTGTCATTTTACGCTGGTACCCAACCGTTTGTGCAGTAGCACTTGTAACTATACCCTAGATAGCGGTAGTCGCTTACCAGCAGGTAACATCTCTGCTCGTTTACCCTTACATCATAAAAGTTTTTTTAACTATCTAATTTTTTAAGCGCGACTTCGCGTGTTTATATCTTTTTTATCGCGACAAACAGTAACCTTTGTCTTTCTATATGGTTAAATCTATTTCTATACCGAAATTCATCCAAGTCAGCTCAGCAGACCGCTAAACAACAGGGTTACTTTACAATTCCATGTATTTCTTTTTTAACCTTTAAGATATTTTAGTCATTAAAAATTTTATTATAAATTTTATCCCTACAAACCTGAAGTGCATTTAATAGCTTCAGTATTAAATGACTACAGACGGCAGGTGGTATAAAAATACTTCACCAGAGACACATAAATAGACCTTATCTAGTCGTCCATCGAGCACATCCTGCAGCTGCTATTTCCAATGCAAAACAATAAATGAATGTCTCCTGCAATACGCTAATATTTTTAGTCTCTAGTTGGAAATAATGATCCTTAATAATTATTTTTCCTTTTATCCGTATTCGCAACACAAGAGTTATCTATATTTGTTACTTTGTAGCAGTCTACTGCCTCGTTGGTCTAGTGGTTAGCGTATGCGATAGTTTATCAAGAGGTCTCGGGTTCAAATCCCGGGTCGGGCCAAAAAGTGTTTTTGGGACTTTCTTAGGAAATTCCTAATAGCTGCCCGGAGTTTGGAAGTTTGGCGGTGATTCACGCCCGTGCCTCGGAGAGCATGTAAAGCCGTCGGTCCCGGTTGTCATGAACACCTATGGCAATCGTTATTGGGAAGTCAGTGCCCTCAAATATACTGACAACTAGTTCAATCTTCGAATTTCAGGGTCCCCTCCCTTAGGGTTGCGGAGGTCCGATGCCAGTCGCTCCGTGGAAAAACTGAAATTCAGGTAAAACCGGTTGAACTAGTAGCCGACCCCAAATAAATTTGAGAATAATGGCTAGGAGGACTTTGTAGCAGTCTAGAGACCAAACGCATAGGCCGAATTGGTTGATCATTATTTCAATCGCTTCGTCTTGGTAAGCAATTCAATGTAACGTAAACCAGACATCATTCTATCACAGTAAAGATAATGATGTAAAGTTGTTGCTTGTTGATAAACATCATCAATTTTCTAGCCTTTATTAGTTCCAAGATTATTTTGGTGTCCTCTACTGGTTCAATCGGTTTTACCTGAATATCAATGTTATCGCGGAGCGATTGGCGTGGAAACTTTGCAAACCTGAGGAAGAACTGGATTCGAAGGTTGATCTCGTTGTTTGTACATTTTGTTAATAAAAAGCAAGTAATATTAAACTACGAAAATTGTATTTAGCCGGATTTGTTTTGTTAATATTACTAATATTATAAATGCGAAGGTAACTCTGTGTGTCTGTTACGTTTTCAAGTCTAAATTGCTAAACCGATTTTGATGAATTTTGATATAGAGATAGATGGAACGGATTTTCTAAAAAACTAAATTATGGAAATAAGTTCCCAAATGGCGAAAATATATATCAAAGAATATATTAATCACATTGACATTAACCTCTTTCAAAATGAATTAAATAAATGAAGTTTGTACACTATCACAATATAAATGTAACCAGCCATATCATAATCAACTATAATCTACTTTCAAATGGGATCAAAAAGCCATCAAGTTTCCTCCATCAACTTGAAGAAATAATGATTGTGGCTATTAACACAAATACAAGACATGAACGGATCTGCTATCTTTAGCATAGTCTGTTGGCTAATGTAAACTCAAGAATAGATTATAATAAATGCACTTAAAATATGTGTCATGATAATTTATTTTCTAATGAGAATGCATTCATCAAACGAAAATGTGAGATTCCATTTTAAATCAAGTTAAATTTTCATTTTATCATATTTCTTAACTAACTTTAAGAGGCTCCTCCTATGTCGGTTATCGCGGTAAAAAGTAGACTTTGCACTATCTGGGTACAAAATTTAATTTAAATTAAATTAGTGCAGTGGTTTTTGAGCTTATCGCGAACAGATAGACAGACAGACTGACTTTATCATATAATAAAAAAGTCCGCCGCCGCGAGGCTATCTACATCACTACATATTATGTAGTGATGTAGATAACCTCTAATTACTAGTATATGCGTTATATTGGACACAGCATAGTAGAAGGACCAAAAGCCGACAAGAAGCACATACCGAAAGCTGATCCTGACCAATACCACAGAATACATAATAGTACCAGCACAGAAGACTCACTCCGAAAAGTAAATTAAAGTAATAGATACCCTCGGTGTTAGAAGATTAAGTTCAATTCAGATCGCACAGCGCCGAATCACTACGATTATATTTACCTACAATTGCGTCTCTTTCTATCGTGTAACTCTTAACTGTTCTGACGATGTCTATACGACCGGCATGTTTGCCCCGGCAGCCGGCCGACTATACCTAAACTGCGGAGTGACACCCCCCTGCCAATACTTATTATAGGAATAAGGAGTAGGAATAGAAAAAAACTGCAATCGTACGCTGAGCAAACATTCATCAGTTATCATCCCATTGCACACCACTCCGATCAATTTCGGGCTTTCTAGCATCCAGCTCCTGCCAACCATCCTGCGCAAATCGTCACTACACCTGGTCTGTGGGCGTCCGACACTACATTTGATGAGACGCAGTCTCCACTGCAGATCTTTTCTCCCCAACGGTCAACAGTTCTAAAGCTAGTGCTAAAGCACACACACACACACACACACACACACACACACACAATGTGTGAATCCAATAAAATTAATATATATTACTGGACAGTTATAATAAGGTAACCATTGTCTAGAGTGGAAGGCGCTGACGACTGTAACACATTACACAATGTATATTAAGTACGGTCGTCATCGACAACCTCTTATTACCAAAAGAATTGTCTGGTCCTGTTAAATTTAATCTGTAATCTGAAATAAGAGAAAATTGTAAAGCAAAGTGATTAAATAAATAAATAAAAAAAAAAAAAAAAGCTAATAATATGACCAGGTATCTGCCATCAGAACCTATTATAATAAAAAGGTATTCCAAAAAAACTCACTATCAAATATCCAATTTCACCACTTACATAATTACTTCTATTTTACCGGACACAATAAATAAAAAGCAACAACATTTACATTCACACGAAGTACCGTTATCACGAGATGAATGATCTTATAGGGCGTTTAGGGCTTGCCGGCTGTACATTCACTGTCCTATTCATTATTAATTATAAGACAGTAATGTATTTTATACAAGATTCAACTCACGACTTGGAGTAATGGTATTTCAAGAATTTAATTCAAATCTCTTGAAATACAATAATAATATATTATGTACTAAGGTGATTAATGGAACGTAAATAGCGAATTTAAGTTCTTATATAAACATACCGTTTTACTCTATTTAAATAAGTTATATTCGGAACAACAGATAAATGAAATTTATCTAAAACTAAAGTGCTGAAAGTATTCAATTTCGGAAAAAAATGTTTTCCAAGAAGAAAGTACTATATTGATTTGTTAGAATTCGTTCTGTATTTTATCCAGTAAGAATGTTTATCACTGTAGTGACAATTGAGAGTTTTTATGTCGAACAAGGCGAACGTTTATATCACAGTATAATTCAATAAAAAAATAATCTTAGAATTCACGTCGAAAATATCAGAGACATAGAAAATAGTATAAATGTTTTAATGAAATAAATTCCGGTTATTTTAATAATAGACACTGTTTAGAACTTTACAGTCGCATAGCACAAGACATATTTCAATAGCGTATGAATCAAAACAGAAGTCGTATCGTTTGAACCGTGGGAATGTTTCCAATAACATTGACGACACGTCATGTTAAACCGTGTAGTGATAATATATTTGAATTTTAACCACCAAGATATTGAAGCGATTTCTAGCATTGTTTAATAATCTATACAGGTATCCTATGTGTGATAACAGATTTTCTTTTAAGCCCACCAAAGTGACTCCACTGTGTCTGATGTGCCAGTCTCACTGCTCTGCTGTCATTATTAGGATGGTCTTTTGTGTGATTGTAGTACTGCCCCGGCCCATTCGTGCTGTAATCAGCGCGGCTTTACCTTCAAATAGGCCAGATATTTATAAAAAGCCTAACATAGCTTATAACAATTTCGTGTAAGAAAATTATATATGCAATAGGAAGTAGAGCTACTCTGATTTCAGCACGAATGAGCCGGCTAGACCGGGTGCCGAAAGACCAGTGCACCAGACCGCCTGGAAATAAACATAGGAGGACGCTGAAGTGGTGTCGACGTATACACACAAAATAAAGCATATTAAAATACGTTTTATTAAATATTATAGTTCACTTACAAGAGATACAACTGAAATAAATTTACACAATTCTCGTCATTTACAATAACCTGCCCTGCATAGCATAATATTGTTTATTTTTAAGGTTCCAATTAATGTTTGTTCAATCATTCTTTACACTGCTAACTATTCTCCTTTTTCACTATCCTATTCTACATATTACATTATAATATAGTTTGTTGAAACTAACTCGTAAATAAAACTTTTAGGTTGTCATATAATTATGACATTTATTTGCTAATCTATAGAGTCTTATAAGCATTAAACTGAAACTGTTCTTACAAGATATAAGATCGTAAACACTAGTTTGTTAACTATAGAATACAAACTACTCAACCATAATCGAATTACTCAAGTTGCTAACAAAGAAACTATGGGATTAAAGAAATCCTATTATAATTATTTTCCTGTGCTCCGTGAACAAAAGCTTCACAGAAAAAGCGATATTATTTCTTCCCACCTTTAATTACAGTTCTAAGAATAATATTTCACTGTTAATGAATTAGACATTTGTAATTTGATTTTGCAGTGAATGCAGATTCGCAAATTAAAAATTTCTCTACACAGCTAAAAGACGATGCGATTGTCAATAATTAAGGCATCAGAATTCGAAATCATGCAAACTACTTCTATAGAATATACATTATTTGAACATGTTTTAATTATAAAATTGTCTAATTATGTATGACACACATTTCTGATGCCAAACTGCTTAAATAGCAACCACGCGAGTATATTCTTAAATTTAAAATTCTCGTGTCACAATGTTCCCTCCCATACTCCTCCAAAACGGCTGGACCGATTTGTCTAAAATTTTGTGTGCATGTCGCGTAGGTCTAAGAATCGCATCTATTTTTCATACCTCTTGGACGCAAGCGGAGCCGCGGGCATCAGCTAGTATTTATGTTCATTAATTTATAATTATTATGAATCATTATAATAACACAGAATACATAATAGTAGCAGTACAGAAGCCTCACTCCGAAGAGTAAATTAAAGTTATAGATACCCTCGGTGTCAAAAGATTAAGTTCAATTCAGATCGCACAGCGCCGAATCACTACGATTATATTTACCTACAGTTGCGTCTCTTTCTATCGTGTAACTCTAAACTGTTCTGACGATGTCTGTTCGACCGGCGTGTCTGACCCGGCAGGCAGCCGGCCGACTATACCTAAACTGCGGAGTGACACCCCCCTGATAATAATATTTATTATTCAAATAGCGATTCATTCAACATCACAATCATCATCATCAGCCTATCGCAGTCCGCTGATGGACATAGGCCTCTCCAATTGCACGCCACGCCAAAATTACAATATTAACTTAAATATAACACTTAACAGAACCCTGAGATCGTGCTGGGATGTTAACCAGTCAAACCAGGTGTCGCATTTACAGCCCTTGCTAAGTTATAAAGTAAGTTTTATAAAAGCAGGGTCCCTGCCACTGACATAGCCTAGGCAACACAAAACACGATATAGATAAAGCATCATATGTCCAGCTGTGGACTGACAAAAGCTATTAACGATAATGATGTGCGTATAAAATGTGTTTTAGGTCTCGAGTTCGATACCCGGGTCGGACCAAATGTTTGTGTGATTCATAAATATATTTGTTTCGGAGTTTTGGTGTATTCCATGTTTGTACAATACAAATACAATACAATATGTATGTACTTACAAAAAAAGGTGTGTTTATGTATTTACATTAGATGTCTAATGTAAATACATAAACACACTACAACCCATAATACAAGCTCTACTAAATTTGGGACTAGATGACGTTGTGTTTAGAGATGTCCGAAATATTTATTTATTCTTATGAGCTTAAATGTAATCGCGATATACAACCTTCCACAAAGTTTCATTTTTTGCAACCTCAATCTGCCATAGCGACGAGATGCTTGGCAAGGTTCAGTAAGTTATTAATAACGTTGTCATTTCTCCGTAACATGATCCATACCACTCATATAAAATAACGATCGGTACTTAACGCTCGTTTAGTTTACCGCCGGTATACTGGACACAATCTAAACCTTCAATGGATGCACCTCATAATTTATAATCAGATAAGTTGATACAGCCAAGTGATAAATTCTTCCTCTGCGTAAAGCATAGGGTAGTCAACGTTTTTGATTTACTGCAAGCAATATAAATGGTTGTTTAAACGAATGACATTTAAAATAAAATAAAAATATAAAAGATTGATCTAAAGTGCATATAGACTGTTACTGTACAAAGTAATCGATATTAAAGTGGATAAAGTTACAAGTTAGTTCTCAAAACGTATCAAGGGATACTCTAATCTAGTTCTTCTTTAATGTTGTATATATACTAATTGGTGCGAGAATTTCTCTATCGCGATTCAGGATTAGTAGTTTTCTTCGAGGTTCAGTGTTCCTTCGCTAGATGGCGCTGTTGTATGTTTTTACTTGCGCTGTATGTGGAAGTCACCAGAGTAACCATGACTCATGGTTTCTCCTCATGCTTTCTATCAGGCAGACCAGAGACACTTTGGCAGACCTTTTTGAAGTAATAATTATTTTATAGCAATAATTTTACCATTTGACAACCCTATACATCGCTCTAGGGAATGTACTGCAGTCACACAATGTAATAGTGGGACTGCTATTATAAGTTATGATTTTGCAGAACGATAACATTATTTAGAGTCACAGAGCAAATTGATGGTAAATATATGTGTATGTGTGTGTATGTTCCTAGGGACTTTCCATAATTTGGTAAGGAATGTCTAAAAATTTTTGTTCAATTTTTTTTTTACACAAAACCTTTTTCTTCTTTTGAGATGGCAACCAGCCGAATAATATAAGCTATTTCTACCAATGTCAAGTATTTGATGTGCTCACTATTCAATTCTAATGTATTCTAGTCTTCAAGTCGTCGACGTTATTAATTTAATGCTAAAAAAATGTGAATAAGGTGAAATAGGGACCGTCGTCGGAAAAAAAACCTTACTAAAATAAGTTTTGGCCTGTCAAACGAGACGTTCTAACTGTCAATGATTGACTAATATTAGATTTATTATATCATAATGGAGATTCTTTTTTCTTTTTTCGGAAGTCGGTCCCCTTTTCATCACATCAAAATTTTTAAATGCATACGACAACGACTTGAAAACTAAAAGACTTTACAATTGAAGACGTTAATTATTCGACATTAGCAGGAATAGCTGATATTCGGCTGGTTGCCATTTCATCAAAAGAAGAAGAAGAAGATTATATCTTAAGACATACATACAAAAATAGCATTGTAAAAATCGCATTGCTTCAATCGCTACCGTTGCAATTCTCGTTTATTTTGATTTCACTCTTAAACCAATACTCTTTTTAACATAAATGCAGACTGCTGAAGTTAAATTTTAGAAAACGGCCATAAATCTGCAAAGGTCTTCCATAATGAAGTTCTCGGTACTTGATTACTTTACCTATATAAAATAGCCTAACGTTAGAATAATTAAACACTATATAATTATAAGCTGCTATTTAGCTTCAGTATGTGGTTTTAATTAAATGAAAAATAATGGTAATGGCCTGAACGCAATTTTGCTCATTTTCCTGTGTACATTTGTCCCTCTTTTGGTACAGTGGAGAGTAAATTTCCGTCTTTATGTCTTGTGGTTATTTTAAATGTAAAATTACTGTACACGGAGAGTACCTGTAGTTGGTAAGCGTTTACCTGTACGTACATCCCATTATATAGTTGTGAGGTCATCCGAGGTTCAAACCCTCCCCTTATTCTCATCTTAACGTAGCTTGTCACTGACTCGTCTAATTTTTATATAAAAAATGCATGGGAGCCACAATTTTTGACTGCACGGTGTGCCCTGTGGTCGCCACGTCGCTTTCTACTGCGCCAAGTGTCGTGGAGTCAAATCCCACCTTGAACAACACAACACAAAAATGTTTGTTCTGAGTTTTCGTTATGTCCGTTTCATGTTTGTAAATTATAAAAACATAACACAGGAATTATATTCCTAACACGGGAGTTCTCTTTAAAAAAAAAAACCAAAAAGAATTCCCAGGTCTTTTGGAAAATATTACATAACAACAACCAAAAATATTTACGTATGTTATGATTAGTCGTGTCCGCAGTGAACAGTGATAGGTATGTTTACACTGTATACAATGTTACAATAGAATTTCGTCTGTTGCATGTTAAATAGCGGTTTTGAATTTTAATGCCCTGATATTACCTTGCAATGAACTTCATATTTTGTTAGTGATGTGACCGCTATCGATGTTTTAATATAATGTCGATAATGATTACCATATAAAATATGTATTCGTAGTAGTCAGTTTAAACAAAGAATTAGTTTAAAATTTATTATTTATCTTTGTCTGTTTATCATTAGGAGCAATGTTTGATACGATTAAGATACGCCATTGGTGTGTACAAAAGAACAATACTTAATTAAAACGATTTTAAGATAAACTATGCTATATTGTAACATACTGCACCATATTTTCTTTTATTGTCAATAGCCTTTGAAAAAAAAAAACAAATTTTGGATCACCGTTAATGGTTTACGAATTTAATTATATCATTAATTTGATAATTGGTTAGTTTCAACGTTTATCCTTCAAGTCAGTACTCATGTGTTTTGCAGTTCGACCTGGCAAAGTAATAATAGATTTCTAATTTTAGCCTATTTTTAGTCAGTCTTAATGAAACCGATAAAGTGATATTAGGCGAAAGTAATTAATTTTTTTAATTTGCGAAAGTGACGTTTTACATCATTAAGTAGTAGTTTACAAAATTATTCCATAAAAAATGTGACTTAAATTAATAAGTGTTTTAAATTTATCGATAACATGTTATGTCACATCCCTAATCTTGAAAGCGCCAAAGATACAAACTTATTCACATGGAGTATTATGATGCATATGCGTAGGAATGCAACTCATTCGCTCGATGACGATGTGATTGGTCAGGTTCGATCATATTATAGAGGTTTAGTATGTCGGAATGATAAAATTATCTGAAGTCAAGTTATTTCAAATTTGTTTATGATTGCACGGAAGGTGTAGTGGCTTTTAGTGGTCGCCACATGGCTTTCTACTACGCTAACGTATTAAGGGTTCTAATCCAACATGGAATAACACTTTGTATGATCCACAAATAGTTGCTTAGAGCCTAGATGTGTGTATCTTTGTAAAGTTCTTCGCGATACAAGCTGCCTTGTTGGTCTAGTGGTTACTATACGACTTCAGATTCAAGAGGTCTCGGGTTCAATTCCTGGGTCAGTCCAAGTGTTTGTGTGATCCGCAAATATTTGTATCAGAGTCTGGGTGTTTTCTATGTATAATATGTATGTATTTACAAAAAAAAATATGTCAATGTTTTTATATCAGTTGTCTTACCCATATTACAAGCCCTGCTTAGTTTGGGACTAGATGACGTTGTGTGTAAGATGTCCGAAAGATATTTATTGTACTAATGTGGGAGCTCTCCTTGAATTATTGTTTTAAAAATTTATTAAGTATTTTTGAATTTGATTGATATTTCTTGATATTCGGTCGTTTCATTTTTTTATTATGACAAATGTTTAAACGTGTTACCTGTTAAGGGACATAGATGGAATTAGAAACTAGCAATTTATGAATCAGAAATGCGCTGACGCTCTATTAGTTCCCCCAGAATTGGAAGGGAAGGAAAGGGTTAGACCTTCGATAAATTCATTACCTTCATAAATGTTTTCGCGAAGAGAATGAATTTATCGAAGGGTTTTCAATTATTTCGTGTAATGAGTTTACATGTAAATTTTATTTCTCAGTTCTGCTGTTAAATTTACATACATACATAAACAGTGACACAGGTCTTCCAAGTCAAAAATTTAGTCTACATTAATCGAAATACTAAAAAGTTAAAAAATATGTTGTAATAAAAGGAAGCTATAGGCCTAACAAGATTTCAGATTAGTGTTGCCATCGTCTGTATACATAAATTATTTTTAGTGTTGCCAAACAAATTTCAAATAGTTTTTACACCAAACTACTTAATACTTTTTACCCAATACTTAACTTAACTCAACACTTAACTGCTTTAAGCTCACTTTAATTAAGCGTCAGTAACTACTGAGGCAGAATTTCTTAATTTTTATCCTCCCAAGGGATGTGAGTAATTAATTATTAAGGCGAAAACACAATGTATCAAAAGCCATTAAAAGATCCGTTCAATTGCGGTTTCTTCAATGTTTATAACTGTCGTTAATTTTTAATAAACACTAAAGAAATTTATTATGTTAAATATGCTCATTTAACATAATGAATTGCTTCTTTTCTTAATAATATGCAGAAATCTTATCACTTTCTAAACAATTTTATGATGATGTACCCCTAGCAATAACTTGACGCCAACCAATTTCGGCCATGGCGGTAGCCTCAACAGTGACCAACCACCTGTGTACTATACTACGCTGGCCAGAATAGCGGTATAGGGTCTTGTAGAACATTTCCTTTTCCTTAGATCGGCGTAATAGAAACTTCATCATCATCATCATCAGCCTATCGCAGTCCACTGCTGGACATAGGCCTCTCTCTCCACACTACTCTGATCGATTTTGGGCTTCTCGCGTCCAGCTTACCGTTCAACAAAACACGTATGTCTGATTCCAAAGTAGGTGGCAATTACTATAAAATCTTCCTATTAACACCCTTATACATTTGCTTAAACTGCAAAACGTAAATCAATTGAAATTCTAAATGAACGGATTTAAACATATTTATGATCTAGAATTCCATGATAAACTGTTTTATTTATGGTACTTTCTTTTTCTTTATAAACAACACATTCACTTTTTAATTTTACCAAATGTAAACATGTATTTATTAAGTTGATCTCTTCGTCTTCAGAACCTGTATGAAACCAGCTTGATGACCTGAAATTGACCTGAATTAAAAAGTTTTTACTACTAAAGTAAATCTGTCAATTAAAATAATTTGCATTATTTGTTTCTATATTTACACCTTCATATACTGGAAGAGAAAACAAATACATATTTTAACCAATTTGGCTCATTTGATGAAGTTCCTTTCAGGTTCTCTGAGAGCAGTACTTTTTTTGGAGGAAAACTACCCTATGTGGCACCTTGACGCCATGTAGAAGTCACAAGAAATAGATCGTGAAATCTGATTCTCCTATACGCTTGTTAGCTTTTCCTAAAAGACATAGGTTACTTACTTTCAATCAATTGTCACCTCCGCTTGTTTGTCCGTTATACCCGGGCGTATCTCGATTATTGCAGTAAAAAGTAGTCTGTGTGTTATTCTGATATATAAGCTATTTTACTGTGAAATTTCATTCAAATCCATTCAGTAGTAGAAAGTAACAAATGTATGGCAATGATGTAACGTCAACAAGAGGTCGTAAGTCCATCCTACTAATTACTTTTAATATCATAAATGCGAAAGTAACTCTGTCTGTCTGTCTGTCTGTTACGTTTTCATGCCTAAATCGCTGAACCGGTTTTGATGAATTTTGACATAAATATAGACGGAACCTTGGGAAAGGACATAGGCTACATTTTACTGCGATAATCAACATACACGTGGGCGAAGCCGCGGGCAAAAGCTAGTAATATTATAAATGCGGAAGTAACTCTGTCTCTCTGTCTGTCTGTCTGTTACCTTCTCACGCCTAAAGCGCTGAACCGACTTTGATGACTTTTGGTATAGAGATAGATGGAACCTTGGGAAAGGACACAGGACACTTTTTACCGCGATAATCGACATACACGCGGGCGGAGCTGCCGGCAAAAGCTAGTAAACAATATAAAGAAGAGAACCGACGTCAAATACTTGCATCTTGTCACTGAGGGAGCAGATCTTTTGTCTGTGTACAAGAAAACCTATGTTTTTATCGCCTTGGTTGCGCAGAGGTAGCATGCAACCGCTGTACTTGAGTCTCGATTCCAGATTTGGACCAAATGTTTGTAAGATCTATAAATATTTGTTTCGGAGTTTGGGTGTTTTCTATATACAATAATAGGTGTAGTAAAACTAATTATTATAAGTGAAATTGAAGGCTGGAATTGAGTCAACTAATCACAAAATTGTTTTAGGACATAGGAAATCTAATCTTTCTAACGCCATTCAGTGGAACCCAATCAAACTTATACAACGCGAGATATAGATAATTAAAGCCATATATTTAAAAAAATGGGTTTCTTTTTACTACATACAACCATTATAATATATTTACAAAAAAAAGTAAATATGTATTTATATCAATAAATTGTCTAGTACCCATAGAACAAGTTCTGCTTTGTTCGGGACTAAATTTAATGGTTGTGTGTCAAATGTTCAAAATATTTATGTAATTTTTTTTGTGCCCCTAAAATTTTTCAACTTGATAGATACCTATCCATTGCAGTACTCAAAATGAAAACTAACAAATTATAAAATCACTTTTGAAGTTACTTTGACGAATACAACATTATAGTTACCAGCGCAAAAATGGATTAAAAATTTTACAGAAAATTATTTCAGTATCTGATTTTATGGAAAAAAATATTATTGTCTTAAGCATTAAATAACAATTTAGAGCAACCGCATAATAAAAAATAAAAATAATAATAAACATTGGTTTAAATGTTGTGTCCGTAACCAGTAACTTTCTTTCACTCATAAACCATGTGAAATTTACGTTTGTGGATGAAAGTGCCATGCGGGCTTAATACCACAAACAGAAGTAATAAATTTATTATTATTTAGTGGTGCACTGTAAAATAATATCGATGTTTCGAGGGATAAAAATTTATTAAATCAATATGCAACGGTAACGTGTTTAATAAAACTCCTTTAATACTGAGGAAACATTTTCTAAGCATACAATGCTTTACTCGAAAAATTATATTTTTGTAAATGTTTGTAAGTAGTTAAACTTGAAAGGTTGAGATCAATGATATTATAGTAAAATATAACATCATTGGTTGAGATACTATCATTTCGAATGGGTCTGATAATATTAATATTATTTTGCTCTGAATTTCCGCATAATAGTCCAGTCAATAAAAGCTTAACTTTGCCATTTTGGTTGAACACCTGCAACCAACGCCAAAATTTCCGTAAGTCTTCGTAAATTAATATACTAAAATTGCAGGGTGCTGCAATACCGGCAAAGGGTGCAAATACATTGCAAAAGGGTGCAAAAACAACTTTTTCGTCTATATCTCGCGATTGGCTGGAAAAATAAAAAAAGATCCTGTTACAAAATTGTAGGAAATTAAATCCCCTACAAAAACTTGGAAACGTATTTTCGCGTATCTCTCATAGTTTTTGCACAAAATGCATATAAAGGTGCAAAATTGTGAAAATGTTATTATTAATCTTATGTTTTCATTTTGAAGCGATCCTACATGTTTCCTTGGGATTTAATTAATATTTTTGTTTATTTATTTTCTTTTTTTTTTTTTAAAAGACAACTCCCGCATTAGGAATATGAATTCCTGTGTCGCGGGGGACTTTACAAACATACATGAAACGGACACAAGGAACACCCAGACTCAGAACAACAATTTGTGAATCACACAAAGTGTTATCCCACGTGGAATTCGAACCCACGACACTTGGCGCAGTAGAGAGCGGCGTGGCGACCGCTTAAACCACTAGACCAACCGTTATTTATACCTTTTTTCATATACCTAATAATCTTGACAAAAAATTCTTTTCAATTTTAATAAATAATTTTTATTATTTTATATTTTTTTTATTCCATCGGATTCAGCGCAAATTTTCAAATTTGAGAAGATGGTCATCTAATGAACGGGAGGCATGTAATATGCCTGATAGAAATGTTATATACGTTGGTGATACAAGAGGTGAAATGCCTAAACACAGTTTACTAGGATCTGCATAGGTGATGTTTTTAATCCAGAAGGCAATCTCTCATCATACATCTCATCGTTGATATCTGTTATAGATGCTAATTGCGCTGCAGATTTTTTTACATTTAATTGGAGTTCTTTTATATCAAATACAACTTGCTGGTGTGTACACTGCGTTGCCAGTAATTTTGATCACAAAAATTAAGAATTATATTTCTAAATTCAAGTAACTTTTTCAACGCTTGAATGCCATTTGGTTCCTGTAAGTTGTACAAGTTCGTTTACAATCTCTACTACAGCCAATATTGAATAAAATAAATAAAACAAGCAGAATGCATTGAGGTACCGCTACAAAATCCTGACAAAACGACAACATGACCTACCCGAGAGCTATTCACGACCGAGATTTATACTTACAGAAACGAAAACTTAGTCTTGCCAATAGTAAATTTATTTATTTATTTATTTATTAGGTTCACCAACGTTTGCTTACACTAAAACTAATACAAAATACATTCACATAGATAACAATAGGGTGTAACAAACACTTATAGGTAAACACATCATGCTAATTAAGTTAACTACCTAATCACAAAAATTATTCAATATTTAAAGAGAAAAAAAAAGGTAAAAGTTTACAAAAAAACTCAAGTGGACAACAGACAAGTGCTGTAAAGTGCGATGTTTATTTGATAACAGATTCACAGAATGTTCCTAAAAAGGTGTAAATATCCATGCCTGTACCATGTTTGTATATCTGTGTGTGTGTGTGTAAATTTTGTAAATTATGTGTGTTAAATTTAACATTTAAAGCACTGGGAAGTAAATATGAATGATACTAGTAGACTCAGCTAATGTTGTTCTGCCATTTAATTATCCACTAAATCTAATATCGATTATTAAATTGGAGATGGCCTTAAATATACCGACAACTAGTTCAACCTTCGAATTTCAGTTCTCTCTCGGGTCGCGGAGGTCCGATGCCAGTCGCTTTGTGGAGAAATTCAGGTAAAGCCTGTTAAACTAGCAGCCAACCCCAAATAATTATGGGAATGAAAGCTATGAAGAATTTAAAAAAAGGTTAAAGGTCCTTTTCAAACCTTCTTACTACTTATCACCTTAATGACAGCACTTTCATGAAATTCCCCTAGCTCATAAAACGTAATCATTACGTCTATGATATATACGAATTTTAATGAAACTTACTTTATAATATTTTCTGTGAGAGGATATTAAAAGATGCTCTAAAGTTGAAGGAAACGACTAATATATTTAGGTTTTAATGTGTCGTTAAGCTTTTAGGACTCCCTTCGTATAATACGTGCCAATGAATGCCTTTTCGTTTTATTGCTATTTATCTAAGAAGTTTTATGTTTCTATATATTATTTAATATTTTAATAGTCATGTTTATTAGTTGACTAAACGATGACTAAACGACACAAATCAGAAAGAGTAATACAATATTTAATTGATATTCAATTATGTGTGAAGTGTTTTAAGTTCAATATTACAAAGTGTCTCAACGATCCCGTGTCGCGAAAGGCGCCTGTGCATAAACGGCTTGGTAATATGAACTTTAAACACTATGCATAGGATTTAATATTGTTTAAAGATTGCAAAGTTCTTTCTAATACGTGCCATTCTTAGTTAAGGTCCTGCGGGCTGCTTAAAAGCATCGAACGGCAAGATCACGTGGCCACAACCCGCACTCGGCCAGCGTGGTATCCTGAGAGTAGATTCGAACCCAGCAGTGAGACATTATGGGTTATCGATGAACCTGTCTAGCCCGAGTAGTATGAGAGATACCGACATTTAATCTACCGTGTATTAACCAGCATTAGATTGGAAAATTACTCAGAGAAAGTTGAGAAAAAAGTTGCTAAATTTACTTTTGAAAAAAAAAGTTATATCAGATTATAATTTTTGCTGGTCCTGTTTTCATTACCGTTTCAATGAAGTGTAAAATTAAATATCGATGGGGTAAGTGTTATCATTAATTTATTTTACAATATAATCGGTATTCTGTATCGGATATTATTGCAATATATCGCACATATTGAGAAAAATTGCAGTCTTTCCAATTCTTGGCGATGCAGTTGGTTGATCTAGTCTGACGTACATGAACTGAATTATTCAAATATTCTATAATTTAGGGGCAAATAATATGGTATAATCACTCAATAACCATAAATGTATTTTTTACATAGTCCGTAGGTAATGTGTGTCTTATTTTGGCCACTTATAGAAGATGAATGACAGAAGATTTAGGAAAAATAGTACCTATTTGTGTAGAAGTATCAGAAAACGATTGTCTACATCGGCAATTTATCCACCAATGTGATGAAGTTCTGAATAAGCGTGGTATGCTAAGCACCAAGGTAGAATCAAAAGACGTACTATGTCAGGAATGTTGTTAGTGGAGATCAATTGTGTATGCCTACCCATCTGGGAAATTGACGCAACTTTATGATTTGTTTATAAATAAAAGGTTAAATATGTGACTGCACGTTTGGACTAGTGGTTTAAGCGATCGCCACACTGCTTTCTACTAAGCCAAGTGTCGTGGGTTCAAATCCCACTTGGGACAACACTTTGTGTGATTCACAAATTATTGTTCTGCGTCTGGGTGTTCTTTGTATCTATTTCATGTATGTTTGTAAAGTCTCCCGCGACACAGGATCTATACGTCTAATGTAGTTGTCTGTTTTTTAGAATAAAAATATGATTTTTACTTAGCCTATAAAAATTTGATTAAGTCATTAGAGACTTTCATTTAAATTGTCACGGTGATTGGATGGCAAATTATAAAAAATCTATTTCTTAAATAATAAGAATATAAAAAAAAACAGATGCCACACAATGCCAATGGTTTATCGATTAATTCAATAGAGTATGTTAACGTGTGAAACTTTATTCAGAATGTAAGCTAACTAATGCATTATTCAATCGATTATAAATCGATTGTAGAATAACGATTTATTACACGTGATTAGAATATCAGTCGTTAATAATATAGTTTGTGATACATTAAAGTTTGTCAGAAGTCTTCACAACAAGTACAATAATAAATAATAATAAATATACATTTCAAACATCTCACACAACTTAGTTGTCATCTAGTCCCAAACTAAGCGAAGCTTATTTTGTAGGTAGTGGACAACTAATATAAACATACTTTTTTTGTAAGTACTTATATTACACAAACATTTTGGTCCACCCCGGGAATCAAACCCGAGACCTCGAGGCAGTCAAAATAGACGTCTTCCTGACTCTGTATGCTATGTAATGTTCTCATCTATCGCCGCATAGGTCGTCAAACCAACAAGCCCTATAATCCCAAATAATAACAACCAACCTGGCACCGAACCCGCTTAGCTATCGGGGACGGTGATTTACCTCGCAGTCCCGTTCATTTTATTACATGTGCAGTTAAATTGTCGTCTTCATATTGCTTTATCATCTATCTTATTCTTAGTATCTGCGATGGCATCATAAGACAATTTAAATTGTTGGACACAAAACTAGATTTTCGTCATTTCTTTAATTGACTCATTTTGTAGATTCTAAGCACTCATCAGGAAGTATTAAGGCATTTTTAGGGTTATGTAGTTCATGATTCGGAATCTTTATAGATCAGTCCATCCGTCTGTCCGTCCTCGACTTACCGTCCTTATATTTCCTTGACGATAGGCACCCCCAACGCTTATTTGCTTAATTTTTAAGTGAAATAAATATAAACCTTAATGTATTAAGATTAATGTCTACTTTGTGTTTTCTGTTGGTTTTTTTATAAATCTGCCCACACTGATTCCACTCTGCCTGATAGAAATTATGAGTAGAATCTAGAAGTATTGATCACCATATTTATTGTGAATAAGACAATGCAGTATGTTACTATTAGTAATCCACACTTTGGTGACCTATTCAGGTGCTATTTTATTTTAAATATAAAATGTACAGGAAGTTCTTTAAGTGATACCAAGCTTATTTGTTTTAATCGAGGCATTCTTTCTTAATTATTACTAGCTGAGCCCCGCGTTTGTTGTTGTAACCGCAACAACGCCGCGGGGCGAAGCTAGTATAAAAAAGTAGCCTAAGTTATTCCTTATATCATCAGCTATCTGCCAGTGAAAGTCCCGTCGAAATCGGTCCAGCCATTCCAGAGATTACCCGGAACATACAGACAGACAGACAAAATTGTAAAAAAAAAATATTTTGGCATTTATGTACCGTGTATACATATGCATTTAATAAAAAGCGGATATTTTATTATTACAAACAGACACTCCAATTTAATTTATTTGTATAGATAACCTCACAAGTTTCAAGAAGTTAACTCCAATTGATGATGAATGAAATAGTGATAAGCATTTGTGAATCCGCACTAGCTGATACCCGCAAGAAGGAAAACTTGAAACAAACCCTTTACCAACCCGTCTGGCCGACGTGGTATAGTAGGCCAAAACCTCCTTTCTAAGGAGAGGCCTGTGTCCAGTAGTGGACTGTTAAAGACTGTTGATGATGATACCCGTGGCAGCGCTTGCGTCCGTTTATAAAAAATAATTTAGATCCAATTTTCTTATTAAATAAATACACACTCACAATTTTTTATAAGAATCGATCAATTCTTTGACCCCAGAGTTTTGTATAAATAGACATATTTAAATATTAATATGTCATCTTCTTAGCCTTATTCCCAAGGTTATTTGGGGTCGGCTACTAGTTCAACTGGTTTTACCTGAATTTCAGTTTTTCCACGGAGCGACTGGCATCGGACCTCCGCAACCCTAAATTTGAAATTCGAAGATTGAACTAGTTGTCAGTATATTTGAGGGCACTGACTTCCCAATAACGATTGTCATAGATGTTCATGACAACCGGGACCGACGGCTTTACGTGCTCTCCGAGGCACGGGCGTGAATCACCGCCAAACTTTCAAACTCCGGAACCACCAAATATGTAACCACCAAATATAACGGCATCTTCATATAACTCTGCAAATGTTGACGGTTCTCAACTCTAGAAGATATTATCGACAAACCAGTTCATGTTTGAGCTCAAAACCTCAAACAACTGCATACGCACATGCAATAATATCATAACGGCTACAGTGGTTAAATAGAAATAGGTTCCATTGGCAACTTGGTGGTGTATCTTGAAATATATCAGATTTTGGCGAACTGGACGCATAATGGTAACTGTAGTAGAATGAAATAAAGTTCAATATTACAATTAATGAACTGAACTCCCGAAACTGCTTATAACAGTTTATTACTTGAATGTATTATTCTAAGTATACTTAGATTACTGAGAATAATACATTCGCATATCTCACACACGTTTGATCTGAAATTCGATAGATCCTGAACGATAGTAACCATTTTGCTAAAAGTTAAAAGAATAATCGTGCTTATCACTTAATTAATTCTCCTACACAGGACTCGCACCCACAATTAATTATCAGAGCCGCTAATCAATAGACCAAGAAACCAGTCGCATTACGAATGTATGTGTGGCGACTTCCACATACAGTGCAAGCGAAATACATACAACAGCGCCATCTGCCGAAGGAACACTGAGCCACGGAGAAAACACGGAATGAAACTATAAGGAGTAACTACTAATCCTGATTCGCGATAGAGAAATTACAACATCCCAACATCAACCTCGCCTGGTCGGAGGATCCTCCCTTTGTGTTGGAGGGACTCGACACCCGTTCCTCCTCATATGCTTGCCCTTATCCCAATTATTTAGGGTCTATGTAGTACACTTTTTATTCTTTCATTCTACTAGATCATTTATCAATTCACTATTGACTCCCTTCGTAATCATATCCTTTCTTGTGAGAGATCAAAGACAATGAAAATGGACTATGTGTAGTCCTTTCCTTAGGTCTTCCTCTCTTTTGTGCCCTTCAACTCTCATAAGTAACACTTTTCCTTCCACATTTTTCATTTCACGTCCTGGCCAGTCTAATCAGATATGTGCTGGTATTTCTTGATTAATAACTCATTACGATGCTAAGAGACCGAAGAATTCTAATGTAATGTAACCGGATTACGAATATCAGGAAATGTTGAATATTGTATGCATCATATTTGTCATCTGTTCCAGTTAATAGTTTTAGCATATTTATACTTCCTATGGCACAAATACCCAAAATTTTATATAACGATTCTCGATTTCCTCGTTATGCGATTATTGCATAATTTCTAAATTCAATCGATTCTAGCGTGTTATTATGATTTAGTATTCGAAAGGAAATCGTATGGTAATGAAGACTTCAGCTTCGCCTTGATAAAGTTTTTAATTATTAACATCTTTATATTGAAAGATGTAATAAAATATCTGATTATCTCGTTGATTTATTACTCATAAGTTTTCTTTTTAAATCAGATTAATTGCTTGTGAAATTAGAATATATTAGAAACTGTCGTTGTAATTTATAATTCAATGAAATCAATCATTAGTCTAGCGGTTAGCGTACGTGACTGTCGATCAATTGGTGTCGGGTTCAGTTCCCCGGTTAGGTTCATAGTGTAGTAAGGTTTTTTTTTCAAGAAATTCTTAATAACAGCTTGGATTATGGAAGTTTGGAGGTGTTTTACTACCGCGCCCCCTGCCTATGCCTATATACATATGACACTCTGCAGTCTGATACCAATATAGAGAGATCCTGTTCTACCCAGATATAGAACAAATAATTGTACTCATAACAAGATAATTTTCCGTTAATGGAAATCGAATCTACGGCCTCTGCCTTAGAAGTCAGGAACACTATGTATGCTTACTAAACTTTCTAACTGAATTGGGAGGTTACAATCCAATAATAATCTAACAATTTAAGTGATAAGACACTAACATTACGTGGGATAAAATACCCCTTGACATTTCCCATTCATTTAAGTCGAAGCCGAAGCAAAATCATTCAAAATTATATCTATTTATAGGCACCACTTTCGAAGAACCTGATCACTAACACTTAGTTTCCATAGAAAGACCTACAATCGGTCATCGTGACAGTTATTAGAAATCTCATTTTCCGCAGGCGATTTCAATAATACGATGATCGTGGACTGTGTTTTACTGAGAAAGTAGAACAAATTGCATTGGTATCAGATTTTCATGTCGATTTTCTTTTAGTTAAAACATATAAGTGTACGTGCACATATACGGTTTATATATAATATTGATATAGAGTAATTTAACTTTTACCATTACGGCCGATATTTTATTGGTAATTAATCAGTAATATACTTAAGACTGTTCCGTTACTAACAGAAAAGGTACGGCCGTAACTACTGGACGCAGGAAGCTGAAACTTAACCACGGAGGTTTTTTTTTAAAAGACAACTCCCGCATTAATAATACAATTTTTCTGTGACGCGGGACTTTACAAACATACATGAAACGGACACAAAGAACACCCAGTCTCAGAACAACAAATTGTGAATCACACAAATTGGCATTTGAACCCACGACACTTGGCGCAGTAGGAAGTTGTGATGCGACCGCCCAAACCACTAAGCAAACCGTGCAGTCAATCAGGATTAGAGATACGAAGTAACTATTAATCCTGAATCACGATATAGAGATTCTCGCACCGATTAGTATATTTGCAATACCCTAACATCGACCATTGGCTTTTTATGTGTGTTTTGCTGGATTACCTAAGATTGTTAACATCACACTTTAACTTAAAAGTTGCATGAGTCAGCTGGTTTTTTATAAGAATTTGTATGTTAATAACAAGCTAATTTGCAAATTCGCAATGTCGCAAAATCTTATAAGTGAACCGCTCAACCGTTAACAATAATAATTTTCACCAAAATTTACCAAATTGATAAATTGAGCTTTCATATTTAGCTTTCAAATAATTATAATCGGAAATTTAAGATAATGACGTATTTTTTTTCTGGGAACGCAGATAATTTGAAGGATATTATGTTAAAAACAGTCATAATTTAAAAACAAAATTAAATGGAAGATTTTACGCGACAGGGGAAGTATTTTTTTTCATTTTGTAAATGTAGATGAAGATTTGAGCACTCTTTGTAGTTCGTTCTAGAAGTTATTTCACGGTGGTACGAAGTTTTAGAGCGACAATGTATCAGTGAACCCAAAAGTTTCCAAATAGTTATTCTTATGTTTGATTCAATTTATCTTGATTTAGAACAAAAAATTATTGATGATACGAATCTATACAATATATTAAATGTGTATTTTTATTTGTTACAGTGAACTCACATTGCTGGAGGGTATGGCGAACAGCGGGGGCTGGAGTGAGGAGCCGGTCTCTAAGGTAAGCTTCAAAAGTGTATATTATGAAAACACATTTCGATTAGGAAGTAAAGTGAGTATGTAATGCAAAAGAATAATGAGGTACCTCATAATCACAAAGATACTTTGTGGTGTTTTTTGTATTTTGCCTATGAGTTTAAAGACAAATTTTGTATTACCGTGTTCAGATCATTTCTATGTCATCATTTTCCTTCAATTTTTATTATTACCTAGGTTTAGTTAGAGTCGGCTAATAATTCATCTGGTTTCAATTGAATATCAGTTTTTACACCGAGCGACTGGCATCGGACCTCGCTGCCACCCTAAGGACGAGAGCTAAATTCGGAGGTTGAAATCTAGTTATCAGTATATTTAAGGGCAATGACTTCCCAATAACAATTGAAATACATGTTCATAACAACCGGGACTGACAGTGACTGACGTGCTTTTCGAGGGTACAACCCAACCAACCAAAATCTCAACAGCACTTAAGACCAGGGTATTGAATCGCATATCAACGAGATAGTCACTGACATATCTGTATGATATATATATACATATAGTCTACCATATTACCATATTACATTAATGCATAGTTTTTGACTACAGGAGTCTGAGATGAGTATGAGAATTATAAAGTTCGTACGAATTTTCATTAACGAAAAGTATTTTTATCAGTTTTTATAAAAACCTTTTCACTTTTTAATATAATAAATCCCATACAGACATTATAATTACATGTCTATGTGTCTGTCAATCAGTAATAATTACCTAATACAAAATATATTGTACAGTTGGTGCAAAAAAAATCATAGTCATATTGTTCAATATGAGACTGAAGTAACCTATGTGATGAGTGATGACCTTAATAAAAGTATTAGTGATGTGTCGGATATCCGTATCCGCAGATATTCGGTAAACGAAAAAGGTTTATTTCTGTATTTGTATAAATTTAGACGGATTTTAATATACATCTTTTACATTATTAAAATAAGTAAACAACAAACAACCACAACCCATAACGTCCCACTGCTGGGCTCAGGTCTCCTCTCAAGAGAGGGTTAAGGCCATACGTCCCCACGCTGGCCGAGTGCGGGTTAGGGACAGGCAAGACACGTTGTGTCTACGTATAATCTTGCTGTTGGATGTTTTTAAGCCGCCCGAAGGCCTCCAACTAAGCTTCACGACTTCTATCTTACGATAACAACCGGGACCGACTGCTTAACGTGACCTCCGAATCACGGAAACGCTCATTACATATAATGCCACAAACGGTCACCCATCTAGGTCCGACCGCGCCGTTGTTGCTTACCCTTGGTGATTGTTTCCAATCACCTAAGGCCACTCGGCTATGAGCGCTATAAATGTGCGCGGTCGATCAAAATAAGTAAAAATTGGTGAAATTCTAAATTCGCTGTCTTACATTAAATTTTAAAAAATCAAATACATAACTCAGTTTGTAATGTTATCAACGGTTACAAAAAACTATTTGACTATCTTAATAACGAAATTCAACTCTTCAAATGTGTATGATATGTATATCAAAATTATAATAAAAAGGCACGTGCAAAGCATGTCGCAAAATGTCGTGTAGAATTCTCAGCCTCAATAATCCTTTCAAGGTCACACGTATGTAGGTTCATCAAGTGAGAAAAAACTTGGGTCAATATCTTTATTCAACTTACTAGTAGTTCATTTGCATTAAAAAAATAATGACACAACAGTGATACATGTTTATAGCTCTAACTAAACAGGTTCTAAGCTTCCGTACTTAGCGAAAACTTCTAGGAACCTCATTAGTCAGGGATAATGACATATGAATGATGGTGATCTAACCCTAACTAATCAAGTTCAAATTTGTTTCCTTCTAAGATTTCCTGGAACTAAACTGGTATATTTATCACGCGATTACATTTTAACGGCCCATCACTATCCAATATATGATTATGATCATAATTTGATGTAGTGTAGTTTCACTTTTATTCATTTTATAGTTATAATTAAATCTGCCAAATATTATTAATGTGAAGAAATCATTCAATATGCTCATCTGCCACAAACACCTACGTCCAATAGTGCACTAATTTCGCCTACCGTTGAAGAAGTAAACAGGTTTTTCTTATAACAGAACTAAAGCTTTTACTTGGATTTTTAAAGCGAAGTGATTACCATTAAACCCCCACGACCCATTCGATGGTCGGTTTCAAAGTTCTGTATATAGACTGTTGCCAAAACTTTAAGGGTGCAACGTGTATCTAGTTAGCCGTAACGTAAAGACGCCCAATAATGCAGAAGCATTTCACTAGCCCGCCATAGAGAGGGTCACCATCGTGCATTGTGTGCACTCACAGAGATTATCAGCACGCCCAAACATAATAAAACATGATCTCCTAAAGGAAGCAAGACGCCTAATTATGTTTTTATTTATAAATACTAAAGCAGAAGTTGGCGCGCTACAGAGTATTAAACGTGGCGTGCTAGATTTTATTTTCGTGGATGTTAATGATGCTTAACTGTTCATCATAATATCAATATACAATACAACAACTAGATGTTTTTATTAATAATTTTTTTATACCGTATTTTACAGCAAATCGATGATTTACCCATCAAATCTGGAGTCAGTGCAAGGAATTTTTTGGTCGTCTTCTACTTTTTTATTCCTCAACTTCCATTCTATGTATTTATGTTAAACTATATGTGTACTAAATATATTTCCCTATCGATGTTATTTATACTACTGCCAGTATTGTCTGCATAAAAACTTATTAATTTATAGTTCATCCATACTTCAACGAATCTCTTCAGATGGTATTGACATTTTTCACTTACATTTTCTAATCACCGTAGTGAGTTTGAGTTCTACATTTTAAATTATCGAATTGAACAGGCACTGAAATTCATATTTCTATAAATCTTATTCATCATCAAACAATAGCCTTTAACAGTCCACTGCTGGACATAGGCCTGGCCTTAGAAAGAAGGTTTTGGCCTACTATACCACGCTGGCCAGGCGGGTTGATATAGGGTTGGTTTCAAGTTTTCCTTCTCTTTGCAACGAGGTTGTCTTGCGTAGTTTATCCCTTAGTCGCCTTTTACGACACCCGCGGGATGAATAGGAGTGATGACACTCTGTATTCTTAATCCGTCACCACACGGACTTTTCTAATCACCATAGTGAGTTTGAGTCCTACATTTTAAATTATAGAATTGGACAGGCATTGAAATCCGTATTTCCATTAATCTTATTAACATTACTTATTTTACTAATAAATAGCAAACAGACAATTACTCATCCACTTTCTTTCATACATTCATAAGTCTCTCTTCCATCAATTACCATCTCGAAATCTTCAGACAATTGGTGTTCAGTTCACAAATAATTAATTTTATTAGACACAATTCTAGTTGCGTGTCGAAATTAACAAAAACTCTTAGAAAACGAGATCGTGGGAATAGTTAGTGATAAATTACTTGTCGAGTAAGGTAACTACACCAGTTTATGTCCGACTTTATTGTTTAGAAGCTTCATCTTTTTACTTTTACTATGGGAATATGGATATGTCTAATGTAGGCTTTTTTCCAAATTTTCTTTTGCTGGGCTATTGGTTTAATTGGTCGACCTTTCATATTTACTATTATGTGAAGTTATATTTCATTTACTAATGCTTGCGATTTGAACTCAATAGATAACTATAGCCGTTTTAATCAAATTACAGAGTAGGGTTATCGTACAATTTTATTACACGTCTTTGAGATTTAGATTAGATGAACTCTTTCGATATCTTAATCAAAATATTATTCATTGTAACTAAATATGTACATACACATGTACAATTTAAAACAAATAACTCAAAAAAGTTCTCACATTAATTATAACAAATTCGTTTATCAAGATACTGAGATAAAAGTTACCAGTTGTCCCCTCGGCCATGAATATGAAGCGAACGTTTGGAATAATTTGTCACCCGGATGACAATTTGGCAAAAAATTATCAATTGTCACCCGAGTGACAACAACAACACCCGGAACACAAGATTTACCGATGTGTGCTGAATGCTTGATAAATGCGCGAATGACTTTGTCTGCATGGGTGCGGCTGTGGGATGCAGGCGTCGGATGCTGTTTAAGCGGTCAGTTCATTTTTTTCTCCCGCACTGAGTTTCAAACCCCAAATGGGACAACAATTTATGTGATCCGAAAGTTATTGTTCTATGTCTGGGTGTTCTTGGTGTTCGTTACATGTGTTTGTATCCACAGGAAGGTTCTTGTTTGAGATTTTTGTTTTAAAGAAGAAATACACAAAATAGATAACCCGGTGAACTTCGTACCGACTTATTTTTTTTTTTATATTTTGGACATCTTACACACAACGCCATCTAGTCCCAAATTAAGCAGAACTTGTATAATGTATATTAGACAACTGATATAAATACATAAACATAGTTTTTTTGTAAATACATACATATTATACATAGAAAACACCCAAACTCCGACACAAATATTTGCGAATCACACAAACATTTGGTCCGACCCAGGAATCGAACCCGAGACCTCTTGATCAGCAGCCGCATACGCGAACCACTAGACCAACAAGGCAGCCAATAAGTTTTCACACCATAATCACTCCAGCTTTTAAGTGGAGTCAGTTATATTAATTTATAATTTTAATTTTTATATTTATATATTAAAAGACAACTCCCGCATTAGGAATATGAATTCCTGTGTCGCGGGGGACTTTACAAACACACATGAAACGGACACAAATAACACCCAGACTCAGAACAACAATTTGTGAATCACACAAAGTGTTATCCCACGTGGGATTCGAACCCGCGACACTTGGCGCAGTAGAGAGCGGCGTGGCGACCGCTTAAACCACTAGGCCAACCGTGCAGTCTGTTGACAAACATATGTGCAGAAAAATATATATATATTATTTATATTATTGACAAGCCTATTCAGAAGCACAAATCTTCAAACTTTCATTCTAACAAAGCAAAATATCTTCTTATAAATATTGGTTTTATTTTCTCTCTTTCAAACATGTGGGAGTACAATAAAATTTCTCTATACTACTATTATCTTTTATTCCTCAATCAGTTCTCTCATTATATATGGCAACATTAAGTATAACTATGTAAACTATTTAATAATATTACGCAAGCTAACAATGCATTTTAAAAATTGTATAAAATTTCAACCTTATGATATTAATAATACACAATATACATAATACAGTAATTACCCGTTTGCATTTACATGCTTTTTTGAATGTCAATCATTAATCAACATCTTTTTAGCCTTCATTATTCCCAAGTCTATTTAGAATCGGCTATTAATTCAACATAAATATCAGTTTTTCCACTAGCTTCGGAACTTCGCCTCCCTGAGGGTGAACTGAATCCAAATTATCCGAGGTTGAAATACGTACTAATCAGTATATTTGAGGGCAATGACTTCCCAATAACGATTGTCATATACGTCATAACGTCAGTCCCTGTTGTCCTAAAAATATTTAGGACAACAGGGACTGACGTTTTCACGTGCTCTCTGAAGCACAGGTTTTAGATCTCAATCATGAAAGACAATTATTTATAATAGAATTCATTAATAAGAAACAGGTGATGTTGTTACAATAAGGTTGATCAAGTTTAGCAAGGTCGCGAAAAGTCGTTGGATAAAGTAGTTCAGGACCGGTTGTTGTAAGATCCTTTTAGAAACCCTAGGCCCAGCAATGAACCCATTGCCGATGAGATGATGATAATGAAGTATTTTCAAGCAAATCAAAATTAATCAAAGCATTGTGCCCTCGTATTTCGTTCCATTAAACATCTCACATGTCGCTATGGTGAGGGTCACCATGCTGCATTATATGCACTTACAATGAGGATGATGGTCCCTATTCATGTCCAATTTTTTCCATCAGGCAGAATAGTCACAAAAAAATAGGCCAGTTCCCGCTGCATGAAGGGAAAGCCAATATCTGCCTCGCTGATTAAATACAAGTTGATTTCTTGTGTTTCTCTTTAAATAAGGCAACTGATAAAAGATTCAAAAGTACACAAGATTTTTGGCTAATAAAATATGTTAGTAGTGACGGATTCGGAGTACAGAGGGTCCGTTATCCCTATTCACTCCGTGGGTGTCTTCAAAGACGAGTAAGGGAGCAAACAATGCAGGACTACAGCATTGGAAAGAGAAGGAAAACTTGAAACACACCATTTATGGTGAACACACACTTATCCGCGCCGAACGAACAAAAGTCAAGGAGGCCTCGCACACTTATCCGCAGCGGAAGAATCGACCGCGCCGAAAGCATCGACCGCGTCGAAGAAATCATTTCAAGAAATAGTACTCGTGCGTTGCTCTGTCATACGCAACTGATAGAATGCGGGCGCATCGATCGAGGCGATCGCATCATCCGCGCCGAATTTTATGACGTCATCCGAATTCGTCTACTATTTAGGGTTCTTCCAGATGCGGACGATTCGACGCGGGTAAGTGTGCTAGGATTCATGAGATTTCATATAAAGAATTCTAAAATTCGTTTCGTTCGGCTCGTTTGACGCGTTCGCCTCTGATAAGTGTGCGATTACCTTTATCAACCCATTTCGGCAGTAAGGTCTAATATACCAACACACTCTTTCTAAAGAGAGGCCAATGGCCATCAGTGGACTGTTAACTAACCGCTCAAAACGAGACCTGTAATAGAGACACTTTTAAGTCATAGACTACTGTTTATCACGATAATGGACATACGAGTACACGCCGGCAGAGTCGCGGATAAATGCAAGTAGTAAAATAAAAAATGTGAGCCGTCACGGGACGCCTGGCAGATGTGAAACATCGCCATTATTTTGTAAAAGTAATATGCAGAAAAGAACATATTGTAATAGGAACTAAATATGTCATAATGATAAAATAAAATATTACTAATTATTAAAATAGTACGGTGTGGCGTATAATTATAATTATAATAATTATAATTAAATAATTATATTATAAGTATAATTAAATAATTATATTATAAGTATAATTATAATTATAATTTACGCCACACCGTACACACTACTGCATATAGACTGTATATATATATCATCGTATAGCGTGCCGTGGCGACGCGTCGCCAGGCGTCATCAGGCCAGAAATCTATTTTACGTGCGCCTATAGATGTTTCACATCAAAAGTTTGAAATAATTTATACTTAACAAATAATGCGCGTATATTCTTACGACTTTATAACTTTTATTTCACATTTATGTTTCAAGAATAACGTGTCCTCATATATTGCTGTTAACTTTCGATTTATTTCCTCTGGAAAGTAAAACTTCAAACTTTTTACAAGAAACTTGTTAGGTTCATAGCTTCACTGGTTTCTGCTCCACATAATATATGTCTGTCTTTAATAAATAATTAATAACACTGTATAGAATAGAGAGGTGCTCATAGTCAAGTTGCCCTAGGTGATTAGAAACAATCATCGATGGTAAGTAACGACCGCGCGGTCAGTACTTGGCTGGGTTGCCGTTAGTGGCGTGATACCTTTTTTTTTAAAAAAAAGACAACTCCCGCATTAGGAATATAAATTCCTGTGTCGTGGGGGACTCTACAAACATACATGAAACGGACACAAAGAACACCCAGACTCAGAACAACAAATTGTGAATCACACAAAGTGTTATCCTACGTGGGATTTGAACCCACGACACTTGGCGCAGTAGGAAGCAGCGTGGCGACCGCTAAAGCCACTAGGCCAACCGTGCAGTCAACCATGAGCACTCTGTTATTCGGAGGTGACGTTAACCAGTCTATCCTGGTTGTTTTTATAGGATAACAGCCATGAAGCTTCACTTGAGGTCTCCAGGTGTCTTAAAAACATTCAACGGCGAGATTACGGTATAGCCACAACGTTGTCTTGGCACAACCCGCACTTGACCAGCGTGGGAACGAATGGCTCTAGTGTTCTCTCCTGAGAAGAGACTAGAGCCCCGCAATGGGACATTGTAGGTCGTCGATGTATAAAACAGGAAATGGTACCATCGATGTCCATTAATGAAGATTGGGATGGAGATTTTTACGTAAATGAGGCACCTGATAGGACCATTCAAGAGTCACTCATAAGCTCCACTTGTATCGTGTTATCTCTCTACAGTGCTTAAAGTATAGCTTGAGTTAAAAGTCTTTTTAGAACTTCCGATGTACGTTTGAGGTGGGTATTATCCCCTTGATTTGGGACAAAACTGGCACATAAAGAATAGTAATATAGGTTATGCAAAATAAAATCGTTTGCTCAAAGTTACTTCATCAGTTTAGTAGCAATCTGTCACAGATATCATCATATTAAAGACTGTAGTTGAGACGACCTATACAAACGACTACCAAACCATTACTCTCGTCGCAATGGTAATAGTTTCCAATCATCAATGAACCATAATGTGCCACTGCTAGTCTCCTCTCAGGAGAGGGATAAGGCCATCCGTCCCCACGATGGCTGGCAACTGGCAATACAATGTTGCGGCTACGTAATTTTGCCATTGGATGGTTTAAGCCACCGGAGGCTGTGGTAATCCGTGTCAATGTACTTAACATGTGTAATAAATTATTGCAGTGTATAAAGTTCATTGACCAATGCACACACGCACAGACACGTTACACGGAGTTGTAATAATATTTAAGACAATACATATTGTTAATAAAAGGAGTTGTGTTGATCACTTGTTTCCCCGTCCTACTAGGACATCCGTCGTACGTGTAGCCATGTGTATCGACGTCGGGTGTAGTCTAAGTAGTAACTTAGGCTACACCCACTAAAGAAGAACCCACAATGGCCTGGATTTCGTTTTTTGCTTCGTTGACGATATTTTAATAGCATCCGAAAATGAAATTCAACACAGAGCCCACATCGAGGAAGTGCTAAGGCGATTAAACAACCACGGGATTACCATCAACTTGGAAAAATGTATATTTGGTCAACCTGAGATAGATTTCCTGGGATACAAAATCACATCACAAGGTGTAACTCCGTTACCGGACAGAATAAAAGCCATCGACGAGTACCCATTACCAAGGACGATCCGCGATTTAAAACGTTTCTTGGGTATGCTTAATTTTTATAGAACAAGCATACCCCACGCAGCTGCACATCAAGCACCGTTGAACAAGTACATGTGCAGAAGCAATAAGAAACGAGATAACAGCATTATCGAGTGGAACGACGAGACCCAGGAAGCTTTCAGTCAGTGCAAGAATGGTTTAAAACAAGCCATCGCTCTGAGCCCCCCCGCACCCGACGCACCGTTATCGATTATGACAGATGCATCTCAAACATGCGTCGGAGCCGTTCTTCAACAAAATATTAACAAACAGTGGAAACCAATCTCCTTTTTCTCCAAGGCGCTGTCGCAAACGCAACAAGGATACAGCACGTACGACAGAGAGCTCCTGGCAATCTATATGGCCATATGTCACTTTCAAAATTACTGCGAGGGACATGAAATAATCGTGTACACTGATCACAAGCAGCAGAACCCACAAGGCCTTCAACTGAACTTCAATACAATTTCTTCATTTGCATAATTAAGCTATGTGCAAAGTTCTTATTTAAAAAAAGTCATGTGGCACTCGGGGACTGCCGCGGTAAAGCTATTGCATAGCATTTTTTATCAACTTATGCAATTATAATTATTTATTTATGCAGTATTTTTTTTTCTTTCATATTAATTCAAGTGTACAAAACAATATACACTGTCTTTTTACCAGCATATATTCTAACAATATTATTGCCAAACAATAAATCATCCTATTAACCGAAAGACAATGACAACCAAACAGAGAACATAATAGTAATATGAGCATATCTATGTAATAAAAAAGAAAAAAAAAGAAGAAGAATCTAGAATGACTGTATTGTCAATGTAACGGATAACGGCCGGTGGCGGCAGCACGCATGCGCTAATCTGACTATAGAGCACCTCCTTGTCGCACTGCAGTTACTGTTAGAATAAGTTAAAATGGAACGCAACCAATTTTAGTTCCAGTTTCTGTCACCGATGTCTCTGCTTCCTCTTCCTGTCTAGCTATGTACTTGACCGGTCACGAATTAAACAGTGTGAGTTATTTTTACCAAATATTTCTTTTATTACTACATCCACGTAAAATCCTACATGGTAGCAGAGCGTGTTGCAGTGTAGTACAGTAGGAAATATCAGAAAAGTAAAAATACAAAAAGCATTGGCGGCATACTTGCAATTGAGGTTATATGTCAACGTGGTTGCCGTAAAAGTTTTTGTAAAAATAATTCTCAGTAAAGATGGGTTCTAATCATATGTTTAATATTGAAAAATTAATTGGAAGAGAGAACTTCGCCACGTGGAAGTTCAGTATGAAGACTTATTTACAGCATGAGAACCTATGGTGTTGTATCGAACGGGCTAACAACGACCCAATTGATGCTACAAAGGACATAAAAGCCAAGTCCAAGTTAATATTACTTATTAATCCTCAAAATTATGTTCATGTACAGGAGTGCACAACCGCTAAAGAGGTATGGGAAAGCTTACACCAGGCCTTTGATGACAATGGACTTACACGAAGAGTCGGCCTGCTGAAAGACTTGATAAACACGACACTAGAATCATGTAATAGTGTTGAGGAGTATGTCAGCAACATTATGAACACTGCTCACAAACTGCGTGGCATTGGATTCAATGTAAATGATGAGTGGCTCGGGACATTAATGTTGGCCGGCCTACCAGATGAATACAAGCCTATGATTATGGGGCTTGAGAGCTCTGGCATAAAAATAAGTGCAGATTCAGTTAAGTCTAAGCTCATACAAGAAATTAATACAACAAGTTCAACGGCTTTTTTCACAAAATCAAAAAGGAATAAGAATATTAATAATTCAAACAATAATCAGTCAAGTAAACCGAAGGGGCCAAGATGTTATAATTGTAACAAGTATGGTCACTATGCCAAGTTTTGTAAATCAAAAGTGACATCAAGTAAGGCAGAAGGTTCAAGTTATGCAGCGGCATTTTCAACAACAATTAGAGAAAATGTGAGTAAAAGTTGGCTAATAGACTCCGGTGCATCCATGCATATGACAAGTAGAGATGATTGGATGTATAATGTCAATGTGCCAACAGTGAAGAGTTTAACTGTGGCAAATAGAGAGCCTCTAGCAGTAAAGGGAGTCGGATGTGTTGATATTCAACTTAATGGGGATAAAATACAAGTGAAGAATGTATTGTTTGTTCCTGGGTTAGCTGCAAATCTCCTTTCAGTCAGCACTATTGTTAAGAGTGGATATAATGTTACATTTAACAATAATGGATGTGATATTAAAAACTGTAAAGGACAAGTAATATGTACTGCAACATTGAACAACAACTTGTATATTGTGAACACAGGTAATGAAATGGTTCATCTGACATCAAGTTTAGTGAGTTGTAATGATACATATTTGTGGCACTTGCGAATGGGACACTTGAATTATTCAGACATAAGAAAGTTGCCAAACTGTGTAGAGGGTGTGACTTTAACTCCGGATAAAGGTAATGATTTATCATGTATACAATGTTTTGAAGGTAAACATGCCAGGATGCCATTCAAAAATGTGGGTTCAAGAGCAGCAAGACCTCTTGAATTAATTCATTCAGACTTGTGTGGCCCTATGGAGAACTTGTCTTATGGAGGTATGAAATATTTTTTAACTTTCACCGATGACTTCACCCGAATGGTTCATGTGTACTTTCTTAAAGATAAAATGAGTGTTCTACAGGCCTTTAAAGATTTTAAGTGTAAAGTAGAAAATCAATTAAGTACTAAGATCAAAATACTTCGCACTGACAATGGTAAGGAATATTGCAATTACAATTTTGAGAATTTTTTGTCTAACCATGGCATTGTTCACCAGACGTCCACTCCATACACTCCGGAGCACAATGGTATGGCAGAACGGATGAACAGGACACTAGTGGAACGTGCAAGATGTATGCTTTTCTATGCCAACCTAGAGAAAAGACTGTGGGCCGAAGCTTTAGCAACCGCTGCATATATTGTTAACCGATCTCCCACAAAGTCATTGGAAGGTAAAACACCCTACGAGTTATGGAAAGGTAAAAAACCCAATCTATCTCACATGAAAGTATTTGGCTCCGAGGCTATGGTATATGTACCAAGCCAAAAACGTCAAAAATGGGATAAAAAATCTGAGAAAATGATAATGGTGGGTTATTGTGAGAATACCAAGGGTTACCGTTTAATGAACCCTATGACACATAAAATAATAAAGAGTAGAGATGTTGCGTTCTTTGAGAAGAACAATGAGAATGTTAGTGTACCCATTCAATGTGATATTGATGTTACAGCCAAGGACAGTCAGTCAGCGAGTGACAGCACTGCTCTACCTACCACCAGTGGGACGCTAAACAGTACGTCTCTCACTGATAAGTCATGTAAAAGAGAATCGAACACAAAAACAAGTAAAAGTGAAGACTCAAGTGAGTATGATACAGATTATGGGGAACTAGATGAAACCTATCAACCTCCTAGTTATGTGGAGAAAACCTATGACGTTAATGTGACAAAGAGGTCACTCCGGTCACGTTATAAAGACAATAATCAAGATAAAGAGAGTTATTTATGCTTCTTTACTGACTTGACAGATCCGCAGACTGCAGAGGAGGCATTATCATCAACACAAGCCACTGAATGGAAAACAGCCATGAATGAAGAGTATAGTTCCTTGATGAAAAACAAAACATGGAGTTTAACTGATCTTCCTCCAGGCAAAAAGGCTTTACCCTGCAAGTGGGTATATAAAACCAAAACTGATCACAGTGGAAATATTGTTCGTTATAAAGCAAGACTGGTAATTAAGGGCTACGCCCAACAAAGGGGTGCTGACTATGAAGAAACTTACTCACCAGTTGTCAGATATACAACTATTCGTTACTTATTTGCCCTAGCTGCCAAGTATGACCTTCAAATAGATCAAATGGATGCCGTGTCAGCCTTTCTCCAGGGTGAAATTGATAAAGAAATCTACATGCAACAGCCAGAACAGTACAGACAAGGATCTCAGGTATGCAAGTTACATAAATCCATATACGGTCTCAAGCAAGCCAGCAGATTATGGAACACCAAACTAAACAATGGTTTGCATGAGCTGGGAATGCAACAATCAAAAACAGATCCCTGTGTCTACTATAATGGTGAAAAGAATACATTTATAGCTGTATGGGTTGATGATTTAATGATATTTACTGCTCAAGAATCAATTAAAAATCTATTGAAGGAAAAATTAAAACAACACTTTGAAATGAAAGATATTGGGCCAGCAAGCCAGTGCGTCGGTCTGCATATTACAAGAGACAGAGAGAAGATAATGATAGATCAAGAAAGATATATTAAAGATATCTTGGCGCGGTTTAGAATGACAGATTGCAAACCCGTCAAAACACCATTTGAAGCTGGTATGAAATTTAATAAATCAGAGAAAGAAGAAAAGTTTGTCTGTCCCTATCAACAAGCGATAGGCTCCTTACTATATGTGGCTCAAGGTACACGACCAGATATATCCTTTGCTGTAAATGTACTGAGTAGATACAACAATAATCCAAGCTCCGAACACTGGTCTGCAGTGAAGAGAATATTTAGATATCTACAGGGTACAAAAGATTTGAAGTTAGTCTACACCAAAGATGGTAATGAAGAGATAACTGGGTACTGTGACGCCGACTGGGCCAGTGATTTGTACGACAGAAAGTCGTGCACAGGTTATGTATTTTTGTTACAGGGTGGTGCCATATCCTGGCGGTCACACAAGCAGCAGACTGTGGCCCTGTCAACTGCTGAGGCGGAGTACATGGCGATGTCTTCCGCGGCGCAAGAGGCGTTGTGGCTGCAGCAGCTTCATAGCGAGCTCAGTCACCAGCTACAGAAGCCACTTCTCATCTTCAGTGATAGTCAGAGTGCAATTAGGCTAACTACTAATGATTGTTACTTACCTAGAACTAAGCATATAGACATTCGTTATCACTTCCTAAGGAATCATGTTAATAACATAAGAATTAAGTTTTTGTATGTAAATGGGGAAGCAATGATAGCTGATAATTTGACTAAGGGCACTACTGCTGTTAAACATTTGTATTGTGTCACAAAAATGGGGTTGTGTTCCAGGGGAGGGTGTTAGAATAAGTTAAAATGGAACGCAACCAATTTTAGTTCCAGTTTCTGTCACCGATGTCTCTGCTTCCTCTTCCTGTCTAGCTATGTACTTGACCGGTCACGAATTAAACAGTGTGAGTTATTTTTACCAAATATTTCTTTTATTACTACATCCACGTAAAATCCTACAGTTACAATCATATTATTCCCTATCCTTTTTTAGGGTGTTAGGTTTTTTTGTTACGGAATTTCTTGATTTGGTCGCCGCGCTCAAAGCCCGCGATAAAAGCTATACAATAGCTTAAAAAACACGACTAGTATCATACTTCTTCGGTAGTTGCTTTCCCTCGGTGATTGATTCTAGTTACCTAGGGCAACTTGACCGTGATATGTTTGCAGTATTATGTAGCAAATGTACTCAGTATTCATAAATGCTAAACACGTATGAGTTTTTTCATCGAACCATATCAATAGCAATATTTCATCGAGTGTCGTAACAGACTGACATGCAATTATCACTTGACATATTGTACAATAGTTGAGTGAATAAATATACGCATGTGCACATAAAGTTCAACACAAAATTTGTAACCTTAACATTTTGTACAGAATCACAAGCATTAATGAGGATGCCATCTTTTGATCGGTCGAATAACTAGCTAACTTTAGCGTCTAACTGTAACGATTATATATGTGTAAAATTCTCGTATCAAAATGTTAGTTGTCAAAGTATTTAAGCTTGTTAAATAGGACGTAAGCTATTTTTAAGCCCTTAGACAATAAAGGATGAAGCGGACGCGAGCGGAACCGTCATCAGCTAGTTTATACATATAAATTACCGCCTTGAATGACTGATTCATCAACGCAGAGGCTACAACCGCTAGGCTTCAAACTTGAAATTTTAGCAGCTGATGCTTTTTAACAACAAACCTCAAAATCTTTACATATATAATTCTTCTGTGAGTGTGTATGTCACTGAACTTCTCTCAAACGACTGGACCGATTTTGATGAAATTTTTTGTGTGTGTTCAAGGGGATCTGGGAATGGTTTAGATTTGCAATTGGACCCGGTAGGTGGCGCTGCGATCAAGTTCTGGAATTTTAAAGTTGGGCGGTACGAAGTTCGCTGGGTCAACTAGTTTTATATATATAAGTTCATTTTCGTCGTTTATGAACCAATTTAAAAAAAACATTTGTCCATGTGTCCATAATATTTTTAACTTATTAGTAGTCTCAAATTGATTGAACAGATCGCGTATACGAGGTGTTAATTTTCTAAATACAATAACTAATTTTCATTCTATTTTGATTGGTGCGGACTGCTCAAGATCAGGATAGCTGGCACTTCTTGGGGGAGACCTTCGTTGAGCAGTGGACGGCGATAGGTTGAGTTAATGATCTATAATATTTTTTGTATTCCTTAGTTTCTAATTATACTCTAATGTTCCAGAGTGCATATTTGCTAATTAAGCTGGAATTGGACAGAGGTATAATCATATTAAATTCATTCATATAAAGCTCTAAGATGAAAACCATAAAAACCTAAAAAATTGAAAAAGTCTTCGCATTTTTGAAGTCGGTCAAAACGACCTTTTAATTTTGAGTCACCATCATTCATTTCACTAACAAAAACATGTCTCATAAGCACAAAATAAATAAAGGATTAAGTACCTATTACATGTGAAGGGAAAGTGTATTTTATGTGTTTACAAATTAGGTATGTTTTATGTTGTTAAACATAAAGAAGTGTCTAATATAAAGTGTTACTACCGCCGTAACAATGGTTGTTCTGTAACATTGTACAACTATTTCCTTATTAACTGTGCTGTTGTATAGATTATATCTCAAGGTACTTGACTGTTTTATTCATAATATATGAAGTCTTTTAATGCCTATTATATGTTGTAAGCCTAAAGAGATAGCGGGTAAAGAACTGTTGGATTAAATTTACAAAATATTAAGAACTGTTTTTATTTTATTTCCGTCTCGTACTTACTTTTCATACTTAACTACATTTTAGTATTTGCTTTCTTCTATTAGGTTAGATGTAATTTAATATTTTTTTTCATATATTCGTCGTGACCTTGTGTGGTCACGTGTTTCCTTCCCATTATGATCCCGAGTCCTTTAAGAGGGGCACGAAAAAGTATTTCATAAAACGGCCATGCTTGCTTTCGCATACAGTGTGATAGGCCACACTCCTGGAATATACTCATACGTTCCATCAGGTAGAGTAGAGCACTTTGGCAGGCATAAAAATAACACTCTTGGATTATACTTTTACTTTGTCTCATGAAATGACCACAAAAAACACCACTCTTGGATTTTACTTGTACATTGTCTCATCAAATGACCACCAAAACCACATCTTTTGGATTCTACTTGTACTTTGTCTCATGAAATGACCACAAAAACCACATCTCTTGGATTCTACTTGTACTTTGACTCATGAAATGACCACAAAAACCACATCTCTTGGAGTCTACTTGTACTTTGTCTCATGAAATGACCACAAAAACCACATCTCTTGGAGTCTACTTGTACTTTGTCTCATGAAATGATAACAAAAACTACATCTCTTGGATCCTACTTGTACTTTGTCTCTGGAAATGATCACAAAAACACCATTCTTGGATTCTACTTATACTTTGTCTCATGAAATAATCTCAAAAACACGACTCTTGGATTCTACTTTTACTTTGTCTCATGAAATGACCACAAAAACCCCGCTCTTTGATTCTACTTGTACTTTGTCTCATGAAATGACCACTGAAAACACCACTCTTGGATTCTAATTATACTTGCTCTCATCAAATGAGACAAACAGTTGTCTCATGAAATGACACAAAGTAGAGTCTCCTTGTCAGGGCCATAGATTAAAAAATAACGCTTACTCTTATAACTTAGGCCACACAAAAGTACACCGTCCACTGTCCGAAGCGTGTTCCGTTTGTTAACCCCGATAGCTTTCTTCATAATTAACGTACGCCGCAATGATGTACCACAATTAGTTATGTAATTATTCAGAGCAATCTAGCATTGGCAGTAGATAGTGTTCACCGTGCGAAAGTAATATTATAATTTCGCTAATAGATTTAAATAGACTGAAACCACTAGTATTAAATAGTTTTAGTACTCTAAATAGTTAGTACTCAAGTAACCGCTTTCACCAATATCCCCTAAAGTTAAGGGGACTATTAGAGAGAGTTATATAATCCTTAGCGATATTTTCTTATTCGCTGTCTGTTACAAACTTTAGACATTGATCCATTTTGCACCAGCCTGATATTTAAGCCTACCAAAGTGACTCAACTCTGCCTGATGGAAAGCATGTGTAGAATCCAGGAGTAGGGACCACCATCCTCATTGTGGCATGACAGCCTGGTCAGATGTTTCTGCATCATTCTCCCGGCCTCTAGAAGGGAGAATGATGTAGAATGATTGGCCTCCGGTCTCACACTCACCAACGAAATACGACAGCAAGACCGCTGTCATTATGAGGATGGTCTTCTGTGTGAGGGTAGTACTGCACCGGTAGAGCCGGTCCATTCGTGCTGAAATCAGCGTGGCTCTGTTACCTACTTCGGTAAGACGGCTCGTAAGTGAGCGTTACTTGGTCAATTTTTACTGACTAGTTGGCAATGCCAGTGTTATGAGACGCAGAACAGAATATCTATATACAATTATCTAATTATCTAATCTAATACAATTATATCACATGTATATACAGCCTATAATATGTAATTTTATTTGCATATGTGTGGAGGCCTGCTATTAGCAATTTGGTTGTTTTATATATTTACTAGCCGCCCGCCCGGGCTCCGCACGGGGACATATAAAATTGAAAAAAAAAACTCAGATACTTTTGTGGTCTGATGCACAACACTTTGCTGAAGATCATAACATGATCAATGTATAGCTTACGATTCTATTAAGGACATACAGACAAACGTTCATCCTTATACACTGAACACTGCCCGAGTGACATGTAAAAATTTTGTTCCGTATTTTAAAATTAATTTTAATTAGTAAATAAGTTAGATTAAGGTTTAATTATTTGTGTAAACGTATCATAAATGCGTAAATACTCGTGATAAAATTGTAATCCTTAGAATTGTTAAAGTTTTCGGTAAAACAACAATACCGGTAACCTAGAAACATCAGCTGACGTTCTAACTACGGACATAAACGGATAATTCAGGGAAGTATTGTTTACTTTTAATTAATAACAGCACACAATCGTCACTTTAACTCTCATAAACATCCATGCCAATTTCTAGTATAGTTTTTTTGCTGATTTATTACCCTGTACTGGTTAAAAATTTCTTTGTTGAGAACCGGTCATTATACAACAAAACATAGTTGAATTAAAGAAATTCCTGTTGTTATTTCCAAATCGATCTTCTTTAGTGATTTAGATACGTGTAGATCGTTTGTTGTGCATTATTGTATTTAATTGATATCTTAATTAGTTAAGTTTAATTTTTTATTTTATAGTGTAACATACCCACTTATGAAAAAGTTAATCCTTAAGAGAATAAAACCTTTGAAATTGAATATTTATTCAATTACTTAGATACATTGGACTAATTAATCTTTTAAAGCTAATATACTTCATTTAATTTCATGGAACTGAAAGCTTCATCTGTCCTTTTACCCCTTTCTTCGCTAACTTTCCTTTAGTGTTCTATTCTATCAGTTCTCACCGTTTCTTTACTTTAAATTTTCAGTAACCAATTCTTAAACCATGCCTGTGATGACCCGAAAGGCTGCTGCCCAGGCTATGGAGCTAAAATTGAGAACGGCCCTCCAAGAGCTCAAAGAATCAAACCTCCAAGTCCAACAATTGTTACAGGAGAGAGAAGAGAGTGAGGTGGAGGTTGATAAAGTTAATAGCAAAAACTCAAGCTTAAAACGGCAGCTAGTAGACCTACATCAGCAATACTTGGACGTTGTTGATGAACGGGATCAGCTGAAGGTGGTCACGGATGGTTTCAGTAATTGTAGTATTTTATATGATCAGGCTTTATTTAAAATTAGGGACCTGGAAGATGAGTTAGTTCATGCCAATAGTTATATAATAAAGTTAGAGAAAGAAAAAGCATGTAATCAGGTTAAAGAAACAAACCTCTTATACAATGAATTATTAAATAGTGATTGTAACCCCCCTTCCTTAATAACTATTGATCTGACTGAAGATTCCTTACTGAAACAGAATTATTCAGTTAGCAATAAGAAAATAAAAAAGTATGCGAAACTGAATAGATTAATTAAAAAATGTTATCAATTTAGGAAACAACACAAACACTTTTCCAAATATATTCCACTGAGGAAAGAGCGTGTTAAATTAATTAATAAGTTAAATAATTACCAAATAAAGTTAGAAGACAGTATAAAAATATATGAAATTGATACTCAGTATTTGCAGTCTGAAATACAGGTACTTCAGGACTCACTACGTTCCCTTTCTAGTAGGTATGAAATTTCTCAGAACGAAATTAAAGAACATATTTTTGCAGCAAAGGAGTTGGTAATGTGTCAATGTTTTTGTCAGACAGTTACCAACCATGATACTGTCCAGCCTGAGGTAATGGAGTACCCGTCCCAGGTTGAGAATTTGTCTCAGGACAGTATACTGAACCAGGAATCAACTAATATGACACAAGATTCACACATGGTACAGCCTGAGTTATATGATAGTCTGCCTGAGATTGATAATTTTGTCTCACCTAATAGTCATGATTGTAATCATTCAGTTATGTTCTCTGACAGTATAGGTAGGGGGCTAGGTAAATTAATTAGTAATAACCTGAGTTATTGTACCCAAAACAATTGTATGCCCGGGTCAACCTACAAACAGATTATGGCATCAGTAACAAAAAGTGTTTGTGATCCTAGTACCACCATTAGTATATGTATTGGCAATAGTTCTAATATTAAAAAGGAAGACATCACTGACTGTGTTTCAGAGTTGTTGAATTTGAATTGTAAGAAAATCATATTGTGTGCTTTTCCATATTTTGAAAATTTAAGTAATAGTAAAAACAATTACATTTACATGTTAAATAACCATATACATTTTTTAGTAGGTCACTATAGTGATAAACTTATATATCTTGATATCAACACTTTTGTTGATAAACTTAGATCGACTCGGGGTAAAGTGCATCTACCTATTAGTTGTAGACACAAAATAGCTAGGCTATTAGCTTTTAATATTCACACAGACATAAGTAGTATGTCTAAGTTTAGTTATATTATTAACACGGCGACTATTACTAATAATAGTAATGTACAGGTGACTTTAAATGAATATAGCATTAGTGCTATAAATGTTTACAAACATTGTACTGAGGAGAATCCATGTGTCACCGTGGAAAATCCTCAATTAGGGTCTATTAGTAATAGGGTCTTTTTGTCTGAGGATGGCACGGGAGTCTCCGGCCTCACTCCAAATATTAATATTAATTTAAACTAGAAAGTGAGACAATGGAAGGTACCATTAACAATATTGTTAATCCTACCAACAGTAAGGTACCTTCTTGCACTCAATTAGTTAGCAAAAAGGGGCCTCATCAGAACACCTTAAAATTATTCCACCAAAATATCCAAGGCATTTCTTCCAAATTATTAGAAATTGAATTGTTTTTAGAAAATAGTAAGTTTGACATTATTTGTTTTACTGAGCATTGGCTACAGGATTACCAAATGCTTATTAACTTTGAGATCTATATGGTGGGTAGCTGCTTTAACCGTAAAACTATGCTTCGTGGAGGTTCCCTAATTTTAATAAAAAATAGTTTTAAATTTAAGCAACGTGATGACATAGTGGATCTTTCGGTTGAACATTGTGTCGAACTGTCCTGTGTTGAGCTAGATAAGCATGTAATTGTGTGCGTGTACAGACCCCCAAACTATCAAAACTTTACCTTATTTGAATCGATAATGGAAGATGTCCTGGCAAAACTTGCAGCCAATAATAAATATACAATTATTTGTGGTGATTTTAATATCAATATTTTAGAAGAAAATTCAAATAGTAGTCGGTTAATAAATCTTTTTAAGTCATTTGACTTGACCAACACTTTTATAGAACCTACTAGAGTCACTCCATCTTCTGCTACTTGTATAGATAATGTTTTCTGCAATTGTAATTACTTAGATAAAGCCATAGTAAATTGTCTACCGTCTGACCATAGTGGACAAACAGTAACTTTTAGGTGTAACACGCCATTGCAAAAAGTTCAGATTAAATTTAGACCTATAACTTCCAGCAAATTAGATAGATATAATAATTCCCTACAAAACAAATTAAGTGTTATGAGCCTTGACGATATTAATATAAATCAATTGTATGAGCGTTTATTTTCAATAGTTCACACGGAATTCAACAAAACTTTTGAAAAGAAGACAAAAAGTATTTGCCCTAAATTTATATTTAGTGATTGGGCAACTAAAGGTATCAGAATAAGTAGGGAAAGACTATTTGAGCTTTATGGCCTTAAGCCTTTTATAAACTCTGAAACTTTTAACAAGTATGTTGCTAAGTATTCAAAAACTTTTAGAAATACATGCAAGGTTGCTAAAGCCCTGCACATTAGCAACAAGATCAAATCGGCAGAAAATAAAATAAAGACAGTTTGGAAAGTCATAAATAACGAGACTAACAGGAAGAAAATACGTAACACTAGCTACACATTAGATACAGCATGTGGTCCTAAAAGCTCAAATCAGGAAGTAGCTGAAGAATTTGTAAATTTCTTTACCAATATACCATCAAAAACTACTGAGGCTCTTAATTCCTCACCTGATGTCTCAATTGATTTATTAAAGGCGAATGTGTCTAGCTGCCTGGCTGAATTTAAATTTAAACACATTAACCCTATGATAGTTATTAAGGCTTTCCGGCAAATAAAAATCAAACTGACCGAAGATCTATGGGGAATGTCTATCAAAGTTTGTACATCCATACTTGAGACTATAGCCCCATACTTAGCTTTAATTTTTAATTTATGTGTTGACCAAGGAGTTTTCCCTGATTTAATGAAATTCAGTAAAGTAATACCTCTTTTCAAATCCGGGGACAGTAAAGATACTAATAATTATAGACCTGTATCCGTGTTACCAGTTTTTAGCAAAGTTTTTGAAAAGGTAATGCTTAATCAAATGCTCGATCATTTTAACACCAACAGAATCATACATGATCAACAGTATGGTTTCACCAAGGGACGTTGTACAACTGACGCCGGTGTAACCTTATTAAAGCATATATTTACTGCGTGGGAAGAGTCCCAAGACGCCATAGGAATTTTTTGTGACCTCTCCAAAGCATTTGATTGCGTAAATCACGACACATTACTTTTGAAACTTGAGCATTACGGACTAGGAAAACTTGCACTGAATTTGGTTAAATCTTATTTGAGTGATAGACAACAATATGTGCAAATAAATGGTGTTAATTCACAGGGTTTAAAAGTAAAAATGGGGGTTCCTCAAGGCTCAATATTGGGTCCTTTCCTCTTTCTAGTATATATAAATGATCTACCATATTTATTAAAAAATCAACCTCAAAATATGGTGTTATTTGCTGATGACACTTCCTTAATTTTTAAGATAAATAGACGGGCCCAAAATCTAGATGACGTGAATAATGCCCTAGTTCAAGTCCAGAATTGGTTCACAGCAAACAATTTGGTATTAAATGAAAAAAAAAACCAAATGCATAAGATTTGCTTTACCGAATGTTAAGAGTAGTGATTGTGATATAATATTGAATAAAGAGAAACTTGAATTCGTAGATAAAACTGTTTTCTTGGGGATTACGCTTGATGCAGGGCTACAATGGGGTTCTCATTTAACATCTCTTGCGGGGCGGCTAAGTTCAGCAGCATATGCTATTAGAAAAATCCGTCAATTTACTGATGCAGATACCGCTAGACTGGTCTATTTCAGCTACTTTCATAGTATAATGTCTTACGGCATCTTGTTATGGGGACGGGCTGCAGATATTGAGTCTATATTTATTCTGCAAAAAAGAGCCATCAGAGCCATATATAATCTTCGTAGGCGCGATTCTCTAAGGGAACTGTTTAAGAATATTGGCATCATGACGGTACATAGTCAATACATCTACGAAAACATAATGTACGTCAGGAAAAATCTTCATCTTTTTGGCAAAAGAGGTGACAAACATAATTACAGTACTAGAAATAGGGACCAACTAGTTCAGCCAGGCTTTAGACTCGCTAAAGTAGACTCTTCTTTTATGGGGTACTGTTTGAGATGCTATAATAAAATTCCACAAAGTATTCTTGAACTGAATGAGACAAAATTTAAAACATGCATTAAACGCACACTATGTAAGCAAGCATATTACAAGTTGAGCGATTATATCGCTGATAAAAATGCTTGGCTCAATGCTGGTCCTGCTTCACAAGGACAGGGGCGCATAAATTGATAGCATTGAATGGTATTGTTGGAGCTGCTGAAGATTGTACAACTTTCTTTGCATTGTATAGATTCAATCTCTTTAGTATTATATAATCGCATGGCCCATATTGTGTGAGTACTATGTACTAGGAAGCTATTCAAGCTATCATTCACTGAAAACCTACGTCTTTTCTTGACTTGAATCTGCCCTGGCGGTTGAGAGTATGTCATGCTCACTCAAATGTCACGCTGATGGTGGCGCGTGTGTCGGATCATTTAATTCCCTTCAAAATGGTTGAGTTGAATGGTGCGGATCCATGCGTCATGTTCGTGAACGGGCGCTGTCAGTTGTGACTGGTCATCTCTTAGTTGCCACGGCTTATTTGAATTAATTATTTTAATTTTCAATTGTATTTTTGTTGTACTATGGACACTTTTAACGTGCACGTCTTGCTACATCGTTCTCACATAATGTACCATCTCAACATGAATGATGTAACCAAGATTTTGTAAAAAACATTTTGATTTAAAAGAGTGTCCATGGAGTTTCTTGCCCGTTCTTCTCCATAGAGATCTACGCTAGGGAATGGGCAACTACAGTACTTTCACAGTTTTTATGTCTTGTGACTGGGACTGTAGCTACATTTTTGTTTCGACAATTCAAAAGTGCCTGTAACTGGCCTACTTGAAATAAATGCTTTGATTTTGATTTTGATTTTGATTTTATAATATTTTAGATGCTATTTGTTTTTTTAGTCTGTAAGCCCTTTTGAAACTAAAATAAATTTTGTTTTCACCAACCTTTCGGGGAGCTTCTAGCAAAGAGACAGTTTAAGTGACTGCTTTGGTGGCACAGTGGAAGCGTCTGCACAGCTTTGCAAGCAAATCAAGCACTACAGTCGCATATGTTACCACTGGGCTATCGAGACAGTCATCGTATCGCTGTTAGCCTTCAATAAATAAATAGAAGATTTATATATAAATCGGATCTCTACAACCCTGAGGACGAACTTAATTCAATTGTTAAACTAGTTGTCGGAATATTTGAGGGTACTGACTTGCCAATGTCGATTGCCATATACGTCTATGACAACCGGGACTGGTGCTCTCCGAGGTACGGGCACATGCCCAACTGTCAAACTTCCACAAAAACAAACAAACCGACCGGGGATTCAATTCGAGATCTCTTGAACGGCAGTCTCATACGCTACTACTAGGCCAATAAGGCAGTCATTTTACTACGAACACCATAAAAAAACTGCATTTGCTTTACTTCAAGGAAACGCTCAAAGCTGAGTAGCCTTAGGTAATTGGAAACCATCACCGAGGGTAAGCAAAGCGAGGTCAGACCTAGATGGGTGATCATTAAGCAGTCTGCTCCGGTTGTTAACATAAGATAGCAGTCGTAAAGCTTAGTTGGAGGCCTTCGGGTGGCTTAAAACATCCAACAGCAAGATTACGTAGCCACAACGTGTCTTGCCAGTTCCCAACCCGCACTCGGCCAACGTGGGGTCGTTAGACCTTATCCATCTCCTAAGAGGACGCGAGCCCAGCACTGGGACATTATGGGATGTTGATGACAAGGATGTATCAAAGTCTGACCTGTTATACTGACCCGCGTTTTAAACATAATAAAATTTCGCAAAACACAACAGAGTTACAAGACATTTCATTATAGTTACACCACTAATTATTACTAATTACCCATTGAACCATAAATTCTAATCTTAACGATTCAACGAACAAACGTAACAGTGACATAACATAATTATTATAATGTTAGTCTCACTACATTTGTTATACCATGTGAATTTTGCAGACATCTTTCATTTTTGTTTTGGTTTAATAACAAGCTATATAAAAAGCAAATTAAGATGTAAACTAACGCTCTAGTATCCTTCTGGTTCGTGTGGCTTAATAATAAAGTCTTTTAAAGTTGACTGTCTTGTTGGTCTAGTGGTTGCCGTGTGCGGCTGCTAATCAAGAGGTATCGGGTTGGATTCCCGGGTCAGACCAAATATTTGTGTGATATTTGTTTCGGAGTCTGGGTGTTTTTCTATGTATAATATGTATGTATTTACAAAAAAAAGTATGTTTAAGTATTTATATCAGTTGTTTAGCACCCATAACACAAGCTTTGCTTAATTTGAGACTAGATGACGTTGTGTGTAAGATGTCCAAAATATTTATTTATTTTAAGTCAAATTTGGTGACAGCAGCATCTTCTATCGGGTCCAATATTACTTTCAAACCATCGAAGAAACAAGAGTGATGCAGACACAATACATCTGACCAGGCCACCATTGTATGGGTCACCATGCTGCATTGCGTACCCCAACAATGAGGATGGTGATCCCTACTCTTGGATTCCCCTCATGCTTTCCATCAGACAGGGAAGAGTCACTTTGGTAGGCTTAAATAATAGCACTAGGAACTCGTTGTAATGCAGATGCAAATAAATCCTGCCGGCTGTTTAAGAGGAGTTATATTATGACAAACACACGTATAGTAGATTAAATCTAAATAAGAATTTAAGTAGTGTCTATTCAATAAAATATTTATAATAATATTAATATTTTATTGGAAAACTTATATTACAATATAGATACAATGATTCTAATACTTAAGTATATATTTGCGTTTGTCACATCCCTACTTATAATATTATAAATGCAAAAGTAACTGTCTGTCTGTCTGTCTGTTACGCTTTCACGCTTAAACCACTGTACCGATTTTGATGTAATTTGGTATGAAGATAGAACTGAACTTAGGAAAGGACATAGGCTACTTTTTACCGCGATAACCGACATACACGCGGGCGGAGCCGCGGGCGAAAGCTAGTTAAGAATAGGGTAACTGGTAACTGCATTGACAATGAGTATTGATAACTTCCAGCAGGTTGATATTTCGATGCTTAAACTAGGCTCGAAGCTTGTACTATAAGCATCAGCCATCCCCCCTGATAGAAATATAATAAAAAACATTAAACATCACTAACAAAAAGGTACATGGTAGCAATCCCGCAGATATATATTTTAATGTTACTGACCATAAAAGTTTAAAACAATATATTAAACATGGTGTTTACTTTGTGTTTACTGTGTGTGTTCATAAGTGATATCAGGCAGTGAATGTGACCCAAAACTAAAAAGTTTCTACCGATTCTAATCCATATGAACTATATTTTGGAACCGAGCAACTTGAGACATTACCCGCAATGTAACGTTTCGAGAGGCCAACTTGAAATTCGAGCTTTTTGATTCAGATTTTGGAATAGAGTTGAGGTTTATTCATTTTTAGAGTTAGCCTTACATAGGACTTCATAGTCAAAGCAATATTTAACGCTTATAGAAGTGCTAAAATACAATACATCAATAGTGAATATTACTTGCTTATGTTTTGTGTTACTTATTTCGACTTTACGGATTTTCTTTGAAATATTAATAGTTTTATGCTCAGCTAACAGAGAATCTTTTGTCTGTTCGTAAGTGGTCGTATACGCCTTTTTACTACACCCTAGACATATTCTTATTGCATAGCGGGACTATTGGTGATAAAATGATTTTAAAGACTACCTATGACACCTATTCGAGAATAAGACCCGCTATTTATCAAAAACGACGAACTCGCACTCTGCCAGCGTGGGGACGTATGGCCTTAACCCTCTCTTGAGAGGAAACCTGAGCTCAACAGTCGGACGTTAAGGGTTCATAAATGATTTTATACCAGCTATTACCAGTTTTTACTTAGAGCGACTGGTATTAGACCTCCGCAACTCTAAGGGAGAACTTAAATTCGAAAATTGAACTAGTTATCACTTTGAGGGCACTGACTTCCCAATAACGATTGCCATAGATGTTAATGACAACCGGGACTGACATTTTAACTTGCTCTGCGAGGCACGGGCGTGAATCACCGCCAAATTTCCATACCCCAGGTTGTTATTAAGAATTTCCCGTAAGAAAATACTTGACAACGCTTTTAGCCCGACCCGGGATTGGAACCCGAGGACCCTTGATCACCAGTCGCATACGCTAACCACTAGACCGACGAGGCAGTTTAGGAATATTAGTATAGAGTATGAATATATTAAGGTAAAAGAGGTATCAACCTAGTTAAGACAAAAATATAAATAAATAATATACTTTAATTCCAACAACATAAATAAACATTCCGTGTGGTGACGGATTAAGAATACAGAGTGTCACCACCCCTATTCATCCCACGTGGGTGTCGTAAAAGGCGACTAAGGGATAAACTACGCAAGACAATATCAATGCAAAGAGAAGGAAAACTTGAAACCAACCCTATACCAACCCGTCTGGCCAGCGTGGTATAGTAGGCCAATACCTCCTTTTCAAGGAGAGGCCTATGTCCAGCAGTGGACTGTTAAAGGCTGTTGATGATGATGATGATGAAATAAACATTGGAAAATGAACTTAATAATATAATATTCATACCGGTTACAACAGAATTATTGCTGTTATATTAACGTGACGTAATAACACACTATTCGAGAAAGTTGAAGCAGATTTTTTAATTATAGGGCTCTAGTTTTGCTACTAAAATGTATCTTCAAATTATGGAGAAACGAAATAAATAGTTTTACGTAAATTTTATACCAGACACCGTAATTACTATCGTGTTTCGTGAATGTTCAATTCAAAAGATAGATGCAAAAAAATTGTAGGTAAAAACTGGCGTATTATTAAACATCACCGTAACCTAATAACGTCAGTAATTTTGTTTGTTTCGCTTCTGTTTCGTTACTCGCATGATGATCGTAATAATTTAAGTTTAATTTGAAAGTAAAGAAAAAATAAGCTACCAACATTAAAAAAAACTGCTCCTGACAAATAGAAAAATATTTATTTCCAACGGTATCTTAGACCTTATCAAATTTTATATGTAAAACATGTTGTCGCGAGTCCTCTCGCGTCCGTTTTATCCTTCATTACCTAAGGATATAAAAATAGTTTACTTTCTATTCTTAGACCCTCTGAATATACACTTCTTCTTTCTAACCTTATTCCCAATATAATTTGGGGTCGGCTACTAGTTCAACCGGTTTTACCAGTTGTCAATAAATTTGCGGGCACTGACTTCCCAATAACGATTGCCATAGATGTTCATATCAACCGGGACCGACGGCTTTACGTGCTCTCCGAGGCACGGGCGTGAATCACCGCTAAACTTCCAAACTCCTGGCTGCTATAAGGAATTTCCTAAGAAAAACCCAAAAACACTTTTTGGCGCGACCCGGGATTTGAACCCGAGACTTCTGAATATACACACAATATTTATTTAATAAGGAACGATCAATCCGTTTCGGAGCAGTATGAAAACTAACATTATGAGTATGGGAATTCTATATATTTAAGATAAATAATATAGTGGGATTGCTGTTCAAATTTGAATTCTTTACATTCCTTTTAAATAGTTTTAAAACAGTGATGAATATTTGCTTCAGAATGGAACTGTAAATTCACCTCACCTTAATAATTACTTACGTATTCGTTCGAAAGTTTACTGAAATACTTTTGATGTAAGTTGCTTTCTTTTCTTTTCATAGTTAATGAAGGAAGTATCATATCCTCGTTGGTGCTCTCTATTTTATTTAATTCTGGTACAAGATATAATATTATTTTAATTTCCGATTAACTACTTTTTTTGTTGTCGACCATCTTTATGATACCAAATCTCTTTGGAATATAATTCAATTTGGATGGGACAAGGGTAGAATATCAATAGGGAAAAACAGAGACACAGAGATGGTTACCCTCATGAGAATATCTCTAAGATACTATAGGTCTCTAACAGAGAACTAAACCTAACTTCCCCCCCTCCCTTTCCGTGTGGTAATCCCCCCGCCCCCGGAAACTACCAATTGCTGACTACGTCGGTCTCAAACCGACTAAAATCGCACGCCATGTTGGGTACTAGAAGCCGAGGAACCCGGTGTGCCCTCGAAAGGAAATCCCTGAAACCCCGACGTACCTCAGGGCAACTACGGTTTGTAGGTGGCCCTCTCCTGTGTGAAGAACGACCCTACCACTGGTTCCATTTGGTTTTTATTATCAACTCATACTATACTATATACTATGTAGGGATAAATTATACTGTGTTTAGAAAAAAAACATCTTTGTAACATTTTTTCTTCTTACAGGACAAACAACGTCCTCCGATCTATAATCCTGAGGACTACGTGACCTCTTTGAAGAAATGGGGCAAAAAAACAGGCGGGGCAAGTTTGTACGATTTGGAAGGGGGTCAAGATGGGAACAAATCTCGGACGTTACCAAACCAGGCCAGTAAAGACTTCAGGTAAGCACACCTTCCTCAAAATACTATTATTTTTTGCAATTTAAATTAACACTACTATAAATCGAATTGGAAAACATATATAAAAATCGGCCAAGTGCGTGTCAGGCCACGTACAGGAAAGGGTTCCTCAGTCAATATATTTCTGCAAAGTTTCATGTTTCTAGTACTTACCGTTTGGACGGTAAGTCGAGGACGGACGGACAGACGAATCTATAAGGGTTCCGAGTCATAAACTTTGAAACCCTAAAAATGATATAAATAACGTATTTAATATATATATATGTATATATATATATATTTACATACATACATATGAGCCTACCGAAGTCACCCTACTCTGCCTGATGGAAAGCATGAATAGACTCTAAGTAGTGGTGACCATAACCATTGCGAATGTAAGACAATGTAACAATATACCATGGTGAGCCACACTTAGGCAGCCTATTGACATTTCTACATCATTGCGGGTATCTATTTACAGAAATCCCTGCCTTGGTATGGGAGAAGAAATGACACTACGCAAATTCGGAACACCGAGCGAACTCCTCACAAAGCTCCGAGCTGATCTCAGACTGTCTTTTCCAAGGTATGTTAATATTTGTTTAAATTTAAACATCAGGAACTATAATAGCTTTTAAGGTTACACGCTAAACGCCTTAGGAGCTGAGAAGTGAATAAAAGCGTTCACCAAAGTTTTGTTACAAAAAAATTGCCTCAGTGGCTCAGTGGTAGAGTATACGACTGCTGCGCTTGAGTTCTCGGGTTCGATTCCCGGGTCGGACCAAATGTTTGTGTAATCCACAAATATTTGCTTCTGAGTCTGGGTGTTTTCTATACATACATAACAGGTATGTATTTACAAAAAAAGTATGTTAATCCATTTAGGGGCCGTCCATTAATCAGGTGATGTTTTAGCCGTTTTTTAACCCCTCCCTCCCCCCTGGTGATACGTGGTGAGGTTTAGAACAACCCTACCAAAATCACGTGTAGTTTTAGTACCTTCAAAAAAAAATTGAGCCTGGAAATGGCGAGTCAAGAGGACACTGCACGCCGTTCTCGGTTTACATTATTGTTAGTCATATTAAGGCGATTCTGCCCCGCGCTCCCTCGCGTAACGCGGAGTGGCAGATTTTAATATTGTATGCAAGAACATCGATTAGTATAGAAAACACGCCAGGTCCAACACACCAAAAACGCGCTACGACGCGTGAGCGCGTGCCGCTAGCAGATTCGGGATCTGCTGCTCCGCGCCTATGCGCGTGGGCGCATCACCAGTTTGTGAATCGGCTAATCTTGCGTTGTTAATTTAGTGTAAACCATTTTTGTGTGAATGCCGATTAGATTAGATTATTATGCAAAGTGTTGTCTCACAATTTTAAGCCACGGTAATATAGGAGTGTCTTTGACCTAAGGCGTCTATTACGACGACTGCGTAGGCGGGGGGCGTGGATGCTCTCTTACAAAATCAAGTGATCCATACTATTGACACATCGGTCACACGGTTAGAATCGACCTTTTCTATTTTTAACCCCGCTATTATGATGCCTATTACTAATAGGATGCCCTTGAGGTGAAGGTGAGGTAAGTAGTCTCAGGTATTATGTGTTAGTGCCGTAGGTAGATGGCCCGAGGTACGGCGGGGTTCTAGGGATTTCCTTTCTAGGGAACACGGGGTGCCCTGACTATAGGTACTTTGTATTAGTCGAAAGAATATGTGCACACAATGCGTTTCCTACCAAGCATCACCATTTAAGTAAGGATGAAGAGCATGATCATTAGTTTTGTTTTGTTTTTACTTGAAATTTCAAACTTGAAAAGGACCATCGACTTTTAACTCATGTAAAGAGTGCTGCAAATTCTAAATTTCTCAATATTCGTCAACGTTTGACAGTAAACTGCTGGTTCTAAGCTTTCCCGTAGAAATGAGGAGTCTATTTTGATCCTTTAGTCGCCCTCTTATCACACTACGGAATTAATTAGGGCGGTACTAGTGACTACTAGTCATTCAGTATTCCTAATCCATCATTACGGGGATATATCCCAATACTCCCTTTTTACAAATGTTACCAAGTAATGAAGATGAAATAAAACCTGGAGTACTGGAAAACTAATACTATACCCAATACATACACTCGTAAGATAAAGGAATATGAATGAAACTGATGATGTTCTCCCATCATTACGGCTATTAACCAGTAGGAGCCCATAAAATTACGGGTATTATCGAGGCTTTAATGTTGTACTAAAATGTTGCATGATAGAGTAAGGCTTGGTAAAGCAATTTAAAATAGTTATAATAGAAATAACATTTGAATCTGCCCTCTAAAAAGTAAATAATAAATATTTCGGACAATTACACACAACGTCATCTAGTCCCAAACTAAGCAGAGCTTGTAATATGGGTACTAAACAACTGATATAAATACATAAACATACATTTTTTTGTAAATACATACATATTATACATAGAAAACACCCAGACTCCGAAACAATTATTTGTGGATTACACAAATAATTAGTAGATACGACCCGGGAATCGAACCCGAGACCTCATGATCGATAACTGCATGAGTACCTTCATCACGTTTGGTAGTGAGTGACTGAGTAGGGCTTCTGTGTTTAAATCAGCCAAAGCATTCAAGGATGGCCGCGAAACTGTCGAGAATGAACCACATGATCGTCAACCGCAAACCAGCATCACACTAGACAACATTCGCCACGTAGAACAACTCATTTTACACTACTCTAACCTTCTGAAAACTGGCGAAATTCGCTTATAGCTTGAAAAGGAGGAGCATTCCAGCACGAAGTGCGATTCTTCTCCAGGATAACACGCGCCCTCAAACTGCGCATCTCACGTTCTATACAATATCTAAATTGAGGTGGGAGGCACTGGAACACAACAACCACATGTTTGTACTACTGAAAGAAGCCCTCGAAGGTCAAAGATTCCACACCGACGAAAAAAGGTGGACAAAATCTGTAACTAGTGAGAGGAAATACCTAGAAAAACTGTAAATTTTTATAATATTTTTCGATAGTAAATAAACGTGTAAGGGCATTTGTCTCGATTATTATTATTATATTATTTATTTTTTACATTATAGCATCTTGTACTTAAAAATATATGAAATAATGAATATTAATATCTCCATAAAGAAATCATCTGCAATAAACGTAATTACCAAGTATATTAAAGACAAACTATTTTATGTTCAAATAAAATTTTAATTAAAATACTTTTTATTGACCACAACAGATCGTTAAGTACAAGTTCAAACATCCTTTTTAGGGTTCCGTAGCCAAATGGCAAAAAACGGAACCCTTATAGATTCGTCAAGTCTGTCTGTCTGTCTGTCTGTCTGTCTGTCTGTCTGTCTGTCTGTCTGTCTGTCTGTCTGTCCGTCCGTATGTCACAGCCAATTATTTCCAAAACTATAAGAGCTATACCGTTGAAATTTGGTCAGTCGATGTATTCTGTGAACCGCATTAAGATTTTTACATAAAAATTGAAAAAAAACAATACATTTTGGGGGTCCCCATACTTGGAACTGAAACTCAAATTTTTTTTTTTCATCAAACCCATACCCATCTATGGACAGGTGTTCAAAAATGATGTTGAGGTTTCTAATATCATTTTTTTCTAAACTAAATAGTTTGCGCGAGAGACACATCCAAAGTGGAAAAATGTGTGTCCCCCCCCCCCCCTCTAACTTCTAAAATAAGAGAGTGATAAAACTAAAAAAAATATATGTTGTACATTACCATGCAAACTACCAACGAAAATTGGTTTGAACGAGATCGAGTGAGTAGTTTTTTTTAATACGTCATAAATCGTAACACGCAATTTACCTTTCATCAAATCAATACACTAGTATAAAACCATCGATGAAAGTTACAACGAACTACAAGAACTTTTATATGATGTTACTTGCGGATACGGAACCCTTCATGGGCGAGTCCGACTCGCACTTGGCCGCTTTTTAAATTAAATGAAGTAGTCTTATAACTTTATGTACTAGTTATCTAGATAATCTCTAAAAAAGACATATAGGCCATTTGGTGTAAATTAAAATTGTTGTTTTAATAGCTTCACCTTTACTAGTAGAGAAACTTTTACGAGAACATTTATTTACAAAAAAAATGTTTATGTATTTATATTAGTTGTCTAGAACCCATAATACAAGCTCTGCTTAGTTTAGGACTAGATGGCGTCTTGTGTAAGATGTCCGAATATATTTATTCTATAATTATTTTTTTAATCCAACGTCATCTATTGAGGTTAAAATAAACCACCTAGTCGTTGTATTTTAGTGGTTTATTCACCAGAATAAGACTTCAGAACTCACGGCTCAATCAGAAGACGATTTTTCGTAATATTTTTTTTAATCTGTACTACCTTCGATCTGACATTTTGTAACATTTTTTTGTTAAATGACAACAACTCCCGCATTATGAATATACAATCTGTGTCACGGGGGACTTTACAAACATATGTGAAACGGATACAATGAACGACCAGACTCAGGGTAACAATTATGGATCACACAAAGTATTGTCCCATGTGGAATTTAAACCCACAAAACTTAGCGCAGTAGAAAAAGGCGTGGCGACAGCTTAAATCACTTGGCCAACCGTGCAGTCAAAGTAGTAAGGTCACAAAACGATCTAATTTTACTACATTAAAAAAAATTGCTAAATTTAGCAGATTGGCCCATTTTTTTTTTTTTTTTTTTTTTTAGTGTGTGAAAAATCATCATGGACCGTCACCCCACCGGGGGTTACGGCGGGGTGGTGTGTCGGACTTGAACCGACTAAAAAACACACAGTGTGCCCTCTCCGCGCTTCTCCGTTTAGGAGTAGGAGAAGTCCAGGGTGGGATCTCCTTCTGAACTTCTCCAGCGCCTGCCCGCTCCTGATGCGGGCACCGTCTCTGTACGACGACCCTCTCTTAGGCGGCGTCCGGCACACACCGACGCCGCCCCCTCGCGGCTGGCCACATAGTGCGGGTGGAGGGAAAAACCCGTCCCGTCCACCCGCGGCCACACTCAAGGCGGCATGAGGCGCAGATGTTCGCGCCTCCGCCGCCCGAGTCGCCGGCGGCGAATCTGGTCCGATTGGATGTCGTCCTCACGGGCCTTCTCCGCCGCCTCCTTCTGCGTGATTACGTCCTCGCAGAAGGTTGCGACCGCGGTGAATGCGCTCTCGCTGCCGACCATGGAACGAACGACGGCCGGCAGTGAGAGATCCCCTCCGATGACTGCAGTGAGGACCCGGCGCTGCGTCTCCCATGCGGGGCAGACCGCCAGCGTGTGATGAGCCGAATCCTCACTGCAGTCGCAGTGGTGGCAGGCGGGACTCAATTCCCTCCTGGCGACCGAGTGCAGGTACTTTCCGAAGCAACCATGCCCGGAAAGAACCTGCGTCAGTCGGAAGGTAAGGGTCCCGTGCTGCCGCACTGCCCATTCGCCGATGACCGGCTGAAGCGCCTCTACGGTGGCGAAGCCAGCACGTGGAGTCTCCAGCCGAACCGACCAGCGATCCATCGTGGCTCGGTGAGCGGCTTCGCGCCACTCGCGCACGTCCTCGGGCGGAGGTCCAACTCCACCACTCTCCGCCCGGTAGTTAGCCACTCGCCGATAAACGTCGGCGAGCACTTCCGCCTCCAAATCCCACGGGGGTGTTCCGGCCAGGGCGCACGCCGCCTCCGTCGATACGGTGCGGTAACCCCGTATGGCTCTGACCGCCAGAGTTCTCTGCGGCCGCCTAAGGCGCGCCCTATTCTGCTCGGTCAGAGCCGCCGCCCACACCGGTGCACCATAGAGTGCCATAGACCGGACAACCCGTGTACAGCTGCCTCGTGGCGACACTGGCTCCTCCCAGATTGGGCAAAAGACGCCCAAGGAAGGAGGCAGTGCCGATCAGCTTCGGAGCAAGCTGTTGGAAGTGCTCGTCGAAGAGCCACCTACCGTCTAGGACCAGACCCAGATACTTAAAGTGGGCCCGGACCGGTACGAGGACCGAGTTGACCTCGATGAAGGCGCCGGCTGGTGGACCACGACGGGGCCCATGGAAAAGTAGGGCTTCCGTCTTTTCTAGGGCCACCCGCAAACCCAGCGCCTCAATGCGCCCGACCACCAGGGAGACTCCTGTGGTGGCCAGGCGTGCCGCCTCTTCGAAGGTCGCCCCCCGGGCTGTCACAAGAGTGTCGTCGGCGTAGCAAATTACACCGACGCCGGGGGGGAGACGCCCTCGCAGGACCCAATCGTATCCCATGTTCCACAGGAGTGGTCCGAGGACAGACCCCTGTGGAACACCGCACGACATGGCCCGACGTCTCAAGACTCCTTCTCGGTCCTCGTACATGACAGTACGCTCCGTCAGATAGTCTGCCACTAGCCGCCCCAGGTACTGTGGCACTCCGTGGTACTGGAGTGCGGCCCTGATGCAGCTGAATGGCAGACTATTGAATGCGTTGGCGATGTCCAACGACACCGCCAACAGCACGTCGCCTGAGCCCACCGCCTGTTCAGTCGCGGCCTTCAGACGCAGAATTGCGTCGACCGTCGAACGCCCCTCCCGGAATCCAAATTGGGCGTCCGACAGATCGGGGCCCACCTCGCGCAGGTGCCGGACGATGCGGGCGTGGAGCACCCTCTCGAACAGCTTACCCGCCTCGTCCAGCAACACGATGGGCCTATAGGCCGCGACCGAGTCGGCAGACCGACCTGGCTTCTGGAGCAGAACCAGCTTCCCGCTTTTCCAACACTCAGGGAAGCGTCCGGACGCCAGACTAGCGTCTAACACTCCCCTGAGGCGGTCCGACATATGATCGAGGGCTCGGGCCAGCACTCGGGCAGGTACCCCGTCTGGCCCGGGGGCGGTGTTCTTGGATCGAATCCTTAGAACAGCCGCCCCTACCTCTGATTCCCTGACGGGCGGCACATCAGCCTCGCCTTCGTCGTCGCCTCCGGCCATGACGGCCATCGACGGGGGCGTGTGCTCCGCCCGCTGTGGGAATAGGCCCTCGACCACTTCCTGCAGGAAGCTGGGCTGGAGAGTCTCCGTGAGGGGCAGGCCCCCCGCGCAGAGCTTTTTGCGCACCGCACGATAGGGCCGACCCCAGGGGTCACGCTCGAGACTCTCCAGCATCTCCTTGCGGCTCTCCTCTTTGGCGCGGCAGATGGCCAGCTTCAGAGTTTGCCGGATCTCACGGTATTCCTCTTGAAGCCGATCCACCTCCTCACCGACTCCGCGGTGGCGTCGCCGACTACGAGTGAGGCACCTCCGGGCACGAACACAGGCCGCACGGAGGGCCGCCAATTCCTGGGACCACCAGTAGACCTCCTTCCTTGGAGGCCGACGCCCACGTACGCGGGGCATGGCCGAGTCGCAGATCTGCGTAATCGCACTGCAGAAGCGACCAGCCCCCACGTTGACCTCTTCGGCCGGGGCCTGCGGAGGCAGCCAAGAGTTAAGAATGGCCGCCTCCTCCAGTAAGTCCCTGTCGAGCTTGGCGACAGACCACCGCGGAAAGCGGGAGGGACGCCGCGCCGCGTGACCCCTACTGGCGTCCTGGGACCGGGAGAGCTCAAATCGGATATACAAATGGTCCGAGAGCGTCTCAACCTCATCCAGGACACGCCAGTTCTGTACACGTGCGGCGAGTGCAGGGGTAGCGAACGAAAGGTCCACTATCGACCCCCCCTGTTGTCGCACGCACGTGTTGGTGGAGCCTCTGTTCAGTAGACAGAGGCCCACCGAGGCCGCCCACTCCTCTACGGCCTTGCCCCTGGCGTCCGTCGCCGGGGAACCCCACGCAATGGACTTGGCGTTGAAGTCCCCCAGCACGAGGACGCGCCCAGACGCTAGTTGCCGCATCGAGGTCTCCAGGTTGTTCAGGAAGACCTCGAAGTCACTCAAACTCTTACTGGGGGAGAAGTAGATACCGTAAACAGTGATCCCCCCCCACTCGGCGGCAACATATCCCGTGCCCCTGTCTTTGAGCGACAAGGGCGGGGAACCAGCCGCCGTGGAGCCGACGACTGCCACGGAGCCGTCCCAGTCACCCATCCAGTTTGGACGGGGAGGGACGAAGTAGGGCTCCGCGACTACGGCCACACCGACCGACCACTGCGCCATGGTTTGCAGGAGGAGATCCTGCGCTGCGGCGCAGTGGTTCAAGTTCGTCTGGACGAGAAGGTTGGAGACTTGATCCATTAAGGGTTCGTCTCTACAACCTCCTCCATGGGCGTCGGTGCCGACGCACTAGTGACGTCGGAGGCAGCCTGGATCGATAGGCTGGCCTCCGGCGCTTGCCGAGACGCGCGGGGAGGCTTGCACCCCCCCTGCCCGGTCTGGTGATTGGCGGGCTTATTCGCCGCCGCACACACCGGGCAGTGGGGGGCAGCTGAGCAATCTGCCGCCTTGTGCCCCGGTCGACCGCAGCGGAAACATAGACCGCTGCAGTCGAAGCAACTCTCGCACTTCGAGCGAGTGTGTCCGGCGGTTAGGCACTTGAAGCACCTCATCGGCCTCGCAGCCAGGACCGTAACCCTGGCATTCACAAAGCCGACGAGGATAGCTCCGGCGTCGCCCAAAACTTTGGCTGACGCCACGGGACAGCTGACCCATGCAGCGCCTAGCCCGCCTGGACCGGGGCGGATGGTGCCGACCCTGATGTTATCCGCGCTGCAGCCGGTCTTCTCCCGGATTGCATCGCGGACATCTTCGGCCGTCACAGAATCGTCCAAGCCCGAAATACGCAGCTCCGCGCACTTCGTGGGCCTGGCGATCTTGACGCCATCCAACTCGGCAAACATGCCCCTCAGCGTCTCGGCACATTTGTCCGCAGTCTTTGCGCCTTCTGCCCCGGGGAACTCGAGGACTCGAGCTCCCGTCTGGGCGCGGCGCAACCTGACCCCTGCCGGTCCAAACTCGCTGGCAAGACTGGCCCGGGCCTTTTGGAAGACAGCCGCATAGGTCAGTCCGCCACTGGCCGCCTCCGGTGTGACGGTCACCACTACAGCCGCGGTTTTGGGCGGCTGTAGTTTTCGCGGCTTCTTTTTGGTGGCCGCTGCCACCACCGGCGGCGGCTGCGAGGCTTCGGCTGCCTTTTCGGCGGCCCTTCTGGCCCGCTGCCTCTGCCGCTGTTGGCTCCTCTTTGAGCTCCCCACGACTTGCCAGCTCTCGTTATCGGCGGCAGAAGTGGAGGGGCCCGGCAGGGGTGTTGGAGTGGGGAGAGGGGGGAACTCCTCTCCTATTTCAGGCACCGCCTTGGTCGGCGCTGTGGCCGGTGTCTTGGCCGGCGCCTTCGCCTGCGCCTTCGCTGGCGCCTTGGCAGACGCCTTCGCCTGCGCCTTTGCTGGCGTCTGGGCCGGCGCCTTCGCCGGCGCTTTCGCCGGCGCCTTGGCCCCCTTCCCCTGTTTCTGGCGAACCTCAGGGGCCGGGGCAGAGGCCGCCGCCGCATACGACACCGGACCTCCCTCAACGGGGAGTTCGGTCGGCGCCGCCGCAGTCTTCGGCCTCTGCGATGCCAGCGGCGGACGTACCACTGGGGGTGGAGGTAGCATTGCCTTCAGATCCGCCAGGCGACCATCCAGCATGTGCCCCACCGCGACTAGCACTTGGCGCAGCTGGGCGTCAGGCATCGCCGCATTGGCTGGGGCTGGGGCAGGCTGGGGCAGGGCAGTGGCCACCATCTCGGGATGACTCGCTTGAAAGCAGGCGAACTTGTAGCCGAGTTCGGCCACCTGCGCCGTCAAGCGGTCATTTGCCGCCTGCAGACGAGCCACGTCTCCGACGAGTTCGTCCACGGCCCCCGTGATGGCGGAGGAAGAATCCTTAAGGGCCCTCACAAAGGAGCCCTTCAGGTTTGTGGACTTGGTGGCCACTCGGCGGATCACGTCCACCGCCACCTTCGCCCTATCCTGCACGGAGGGAGGAGCCTGCGGTACGTCTCCCGCCGTCGTCATCAGCTCCTTGACCCTCTGCAGGAGTTCCTCTACCTCCTCCTCCGCCTTTGCCTCTTTGTCGGCCCTGTTGCGCCGGTAGGTCTCCGGCTTAAAGACGGAGCCTGACGGGCCTGGGACCGGCGAGGGTGACGCCGTTCTGCGTTTCGGCTGGGATGCGTCACCGTCGTTTTTCCCGGCGAGCTCGCGCTTCCTGCGGACGTCAGTCGGCTCCAACTCCATTGGCACCGATTCGTCCGTGTCCGCCGCGGCAGTCTTGGAGCGCAGGCGCTCCGACACTCTTCGGCTCCCAGTCGTCTGTTCGACTACTGGGAGCCCCTCCAAGATGGGCGTGTCCAACAACACCCTCTCTATGGACGCGATTTCGTCCTCTCCCAAAGAGCTCCCCTTGCAGGTGCCCTCCTTCTCCGTCTCTATTTCCTTACCAAGGTCCGTCGTGCATTCGTTTACCTTTGTGCTTGCCATTTCGTTTTCATTTTCCGATCCGTTTTCTTTTGTAATTTTTAAGTTTAACATATCCATAATAAGACCCACGAGAGGGGGAGAAATACAAGTCGACCCGGGCAGAGATCCCCCGATACCCGGGCAAGCGTAAGGTTTTAGCCAAACCGAGGGGTCCGCAGGTACCTCGGCTTGGAGTGCGTTCGCAACTGAACTTCCCATCAGCCATGCATCCCCTGGCCACGCACCAGAGCTTGAGATTCGGGGTGATTTTTTATAGAGGTTTTCTTCCTCGCGGTCCAGGCGGTTAAGCCAAGACCCACGCCCCCGATCAGAGCATTCTTCTCGGGGCTACGCTATGCCGACGGTGGCAGGAAAACTACGTCACCCTGCCTGCTCGGTGGTAATGTGAATACACGCCGAGCCCGCCCTCCTTTCTCCACCGCTACTAGCGGGAGAAACTCCGACCCATGAAGGGTCCCACCTTCGGTTTTTTAACGAGGTTAACCTCCTCCTTGCTCCGAAGAGCGAAGAGCCAGCAGGGGAACCGGCGGGAACGCCCGCCCCGCTGGACCAGGCCTTGCCCGGGAGCCGATGATGGCTCCTCTCCAGCTAGAATATTAGCCGCTGGCGATAATCCTCTCCTCCAGATAACGCGGAGGAAATGAGGAGGAACAGTGCTATCGCCAGCGCCCAGGGTGCACCACGTGGAGGTTTTCTAGCCAGTAGCACCCCTAGCAGATTGGCCCAGTGGTAACCACGTACTAGAAATAGGAGCGTAGATAGAGCTTCTAATAGGGTGGTCTGACCATCTGTTGAAGGTCCACGGAATTCTTATGAAAAGCAAGGGGAGTGATGAACTCCAGAGCTCCAGTAAAGAATTTCTTAAGAATAGCTTTTCCACTAGGCTTCTTATTTATGATGAAGCATGACTCAATAAAGTATTGAATTTTATTTCAATTCAATTCAATAAAATCCGATAGACAATTATTGCCATGTTCAGGAGATAGTCGGAGCAATAATGTAAAAGCTTAATTATCCATATATTTCTATTTTCCTATTACCAGTACACCACAACATCTAATAAAAAAGTAAACATATAGAAATACCGAGCCATAATTGCATGTTAGTTACGTCGCTTAGTCTTCGAACGGTTTGAAGCTGTGTAGGGCCACAAAAATATATTATTTATTTATTTTACTCTGCAACAAAATCAACTTTATTTTAGTTTGTAACCTGTATATAACCTAACATTAACCCCACATAGGTAGATATCCATACGGTTACTGCGATCGAAATGACACGCCCAGTGCTACAAAAGTTTGGCAATGTGGATGACATTGATCTGTCTGCGGATCTCCTTATTCCTGATACAATTAAACAGAGAAACTCCAAGTAATACCAATGACCATGGTTTTCTGACGGTTCGAGTCTTACATAGCCACCAACTGGAGGTATTCGGACTTCCGTACAGACGAAAAAAAAAGGGGAGACTCCTCGCGCTCTAGAAAGTCCTCGCTCTTCTAGAGGTAAAGGGAACATAGATGCTCCCATTGAGTAGGTACAACGGGTTTACAGAAATTTCTACCTGACACGAAAGATTTCAAAATATAGTAGTATAAAATGTTTGTTTATATTGAAAATTACGTAATTATATGTGCTCGTATTCTTAGAATGTTAAAGTTCTTATTAAATTAACAAACTCATTATCTAATCCTCCAGTTTAAAAACCGCACATTTAACGTTTTTATACTTCACAAAGCTGCGACGGTTCAAGCGAATTGCAATGGTAATTGTTACTATAATTTTTCTTTTATGTCGTCAAATTATAGCCCTGGGCTTTATTGCAGGACTGAGGCTAGGGTTGTCAACGTATTCGATGGATTTGTTAATTAAAAATTAATTGCAATTATACGGTGTGATACCTTTACTTTACTTGGTAATAAAAATATGAGCATAATTATTAATCGAGAAATATGCGTGAAACTTTTCCAGAACACAACCCAAACAGATCACTCCACAACTTCTATGTCATAAGATAGGTGGACTCTCAAAGTTACAACGCAGTTATGACTCTTGCAAAAGCCACCAGTATTAGATTAGTTTTCAAATCTATATGAAAAATAAATAGTATGTATCATCATTATCTTCCTAGCCCTATTCCCAAATTTATTTGGGGTCGGCCACTAGTTTAACCGGTTTTACCTGAATTTCAGTTTTTCCACGGAGTGACTGGCATCGAACCTTCGCAACCTTCGAACTGAAATTCTAAGATTGAACTAGTTATCAGTATATTTGACTTCCCAATAACGATTGCCATAGATGTTCATGACAACCGGGACCGACGGCTTAGCCTGCTCTCCGAGGCACGGGCGTGAATCACCGCCAAATTTCCAGACTCCGGGCTGTTATTTAGAACTTTCTGTAAAAAAACCCAATAACATTTTTTTCGCCCGACCAGGGCTTGAACCCGAGACCTCTTGATTAGCAGTCGCATACGCTAACCACAATACCAACGAGGCAGTTTAAAATAATATTTATGAAATTAATTATATGCATGATTAGATTTCAGCACATAATAGTCTTATTGAACCTTCTAAAGTGTTACTAAAATCATAGAATACAATAAACATACCAGAAGTTATGTGATATAAAACTTATGATCGTATTAAAGGATTATTATTAAGAAAGAAACAGTTAATCATTTACGTTTGATGTGTATTTACTATCTTTATCGCGTTAAGAAAATAGCGGTATTTAATAAATATTTCAGTTTATGTACCTATTTATTTTCTCAATTTCTTGTAGAAAATAGCTGGTTTGACTGACGATGAAGTTCTGCTTCGATGGCAACTTTTGATCTGGACTTCTAATATTTTTTATGTATGACCTTGTCAAAGTGACAATAAATAGAGCTTGTTAAAATAGGCTATTGAGATGCATCAGCACCATTTGGTCTCCAACCTCGTACTCACCAACAAAACAAGACGGCAAGAATGCTGACATTTTAGTGTGCGTGGAAATGGCTGGCATTCCGAAATTTAGTCTAAGAGTGCACATGATAGTTGCATAACATGTAGCTGATTATATATCGGTGCTAAATCCTTTATTTAGCACCGACATAGAAGCAGCTGGATTCACTTCTGAATCAATGGATTACAGTATTATAGTACTAGTGGTTGACACAATACGTGCGCTGTTTCTGTGATAGATTTTTTGAAAGCTGCCTATAATGCATTAAATTTTTTTCATCATCAGAGAAAGTACTGAGAAAGTTTTTGAATCCTTACTTATAATATGCGAAAGTAACTTTGTCTATCGCGCATTTACGTCAAAATTACTGAACGGATTTTAATGAAATTTATAGTTTAGAACCTGAGAAACGATAGGTTAAACACGGGTGGAGCTGCGGGCGAATACTAGTTTTATATATTTTCGACTAAGCTCTTTAGGAAGAAACTTTATGACCAATTGAGTGATTTGTCTAAAAGTGATGTGGCAACCCTAAGGGCAGTGACAACTCTAATGGTGACTAGAGTTGTTTTAACTTTATTACAACAACTTAGACTTGCCCTTTAAGATGTCTTGAGGAAAATTCTTCCAAGTGGGTAATTGTTTTCATTTATTTTATCTTGATGTTATTTTTTTTAATAGAAATTAATGTTAGACAATCTCATCATAGCCAGCTTCTATCACAGCTATATATTATATATATATCAACGTAAAATTGTAAATACACTATATAAATATACTAGCGATATTGTGAACTGTCGAAAAATTGAGAACCGTAATAATCTGATTACAATTTGCCGCAATTTTGTGCAAGCGAAACCGACCAATCGTAACACGGTATGGGACGGTACGTACCTCGCGCGCTAATGGTTGAACGGCATATGCCCCATGCCGCCATTTTTTTATTTTTTTTATTTATTCGTTTGTTGTCGATCGGTCCGTGTGGTGACGGATTAAGAATACAATGTGTCACCACCCCTATTCATTCCATCGGTGTCGTAAGAGGCGACTAAAGGAACAAAATAAGCAGCCAACATCACTGCCAAGAGAAGGAAAACTTAATAAAAACCCTTTACCAACCCGTCTGGTCAGCGTGGTATAGTAGGCCAAAACCTCCTTTCAAGGGAGAGGCCTATGTCCAGCAGTGGACTGTTAAAGGATGATGATTGTTGTCGAATATAAATAAAGTGTTGTAGTGATTGTAAATTAATTTTGTATTGAAAATGACTCACAGCCTTAGAATTAGTTTAATAAAATTGTTGCGGAAATAAAATAAACCTATGTCTATGGACACATAACGACCTTTTGTAAAACCAACCAATCAGAAAAAGCCTTCGGACAGAATTTCTCTATCGCGATTCAGGATTAGTAGTTACTCCGTTAACTAGGCTCCGTGTTTTCTTCGTGGTTGAGTGTTCTTTCGGTAGATGGCGCTGTTACATGTTTTTCGCTTATGCTGTATGTGGAAGTCGCCACAATATTAAGTAACTAAAATAACATGGAAAATTTATCACTTATTAATTGATAATGGTATTAACCTCAGGATTTTTTTTTTAACTGTATACATATAAAGGAGATAACGTGTCTTGTGTCACCTACGTCATCATCGTGTCTCGGAGTGCCATATCTTGTTTTATTATATCTTTTGGACCTTAGAGAAAGAAAAGATAGAAGTTTCATAAACATCATGTTTTAAAAGATTCTGCTTTAATTATTTCAGTTTCGTCCAAGAGTTCGCCTGTGAGCCGCTAGATGGAGTCACGTTACTACTAGAACTTCTGCGCAACGTGCAGCTCAGTCAATCCGGTGAAGGTTCGAGGGGACCACCGGCCGTGCGAAGACGACCACTTCTTGATGAGCTTGCTTGTTTGTAAGTGCTTTTCACTAGGTATAATATAAGTAATATCTGGTACTAGCTGAGCCCCATCTGTGACTTCTATTGCCCGCAGCGTGATATACGCGAGGATAAATTTGTTTTAATAAAATCGATTACAGTGAGCCAGCCTTAAAAGATAGGTATATACTGTCGCCAACTTTTTTTAGACTGAAAGCGGTCATGCTGGCCGAGTGCGGGTTGGGGATTGGCAAGATAACTTTGTGGCTACGCAATCTTACCGTCTTCGGACGGTTTAAAATCTTACCGTTGGATGATTTTAAGGCGTCCGAAGGCCTCCATCTAACCTAAGAGACTGTTTAACGTGACCCTCGAATCACGGAAATACTCATGACATATTATGCCTTAGACGGTCACCCATTCAGGTACCGAATACGCCGCCGTTGCTTACCCTCGATGATTGTTTCCAATCACCTCAGGCCACTGGGCTCATGCTGAACATGTCGCTACACACTTATTAACATCACAATCGACATGAACTTAAATAGAGCTTTGCGTCATCGCTTTTCAGTTCCGATAGAATTTTGTGAAGAATTTTAACGTCTGTTCCATTCAAATCCAATTCGGCCACTAAACTATTTCTACTAGACCGATATCTGACACACTCCATCTTTAATTTTCTTTTCTTTTTTCACAGACAATGTTTGTGGAGCTGTTGCAGTAGGTACCCTGACTGCGTGCGGAGACTGGTGGGGGGTTCTAATGGAGTATATACGCTTACAGTATGCATCATGTCTACCGTTAACAAATGCAGGGTTATAGCATTGCAGGTAAAAAGATAATTTTCTTTCAACAACATTGGAACTAATCTTCTCTTTTGGCTTTGAGCAGTCTTATTTAAATCATCAGCTTAAGTTGATCAAGCACCATGTACAATTGTATCTTACTCAGTATCATGAATAGTACAGTGCATTTTACCGCTAACACTAATATACTGTCTTTTTTCTGATTGCGTTGTTTCTTTTTGTATATTATTCACTGCATGTTCTGAACTAGATTGAGAAGCTGAAAATTTTACTAGTTAGCATGTGTGCTATAAACATAAGTACATAAATAGTTCAAGTAGAATCAAAAATAAACCTAAAACTGTGTTCTTAAAATGTTAATATTATAAAACGAGAAAGTAATGTTGGGACATAATTCCTAATTAATACATAAGGGATGAATTTCAGTTCTTACGTCGAAAGTTCCTACATGGAATTTATTATCCTTGTATTTTGTTTCAATTTGAAAAAAAAATACCATTCTGACTATTTGAATATTAGAAAAGTAATTACCCTCTTAACTAATTCTCTTTGATAATACATTCGAAAGCAAATGGAATTCATCTAAAACAATTCATTTTACTTCAATCAAATTAAAAATTTAATATGACTTTCTTTTCTTTTCAGCTCTTAACAAAAGCCTGCTATCCACCGGCCCAAGGTCACAGCATGGTATCTGAAGCTCTCTCAACTCTCCGCCTTCGTTACGGAGAACCGGTTCGCTTCAGGTTCCTTGTAGGAATGCTGCAAAGTGCCGGTGGTACTGGAGACCTTCAGGCAGCTGGGCTGAGCTTCATTAATGCACTTCTCAGTAGTGCTCCCACTCCGCAGAGAAAATTGTATATACAAGCTGAATTGGAGCAGGCTGGATTTGACATTGTTACTTTGAAAAAGGTTCATATTTAGCAATTAAAAACAAAAATTGATTATGTATGCTTTGAATATTCTGTACTTCATCTTCATCAACAGCCTTTAACAGTCCACTGCTGGACATAGGCCTCTCCTTGAAAAGGAGGTATTGGCCTACTATACCACGCTGGCCAGACGGGTTGGTATAGGGTTAGTTTCAAGTTTTCCTTCTCTTTGCATTGATGTTGTCTTGCGTAGTTTATCCCTTAGTCGCCTTTTACGACACCCGCGGGATGAATAGGGGTGGTGACACTCTGTATTCTTAATCCTTAATCTTCTTAATCGTTCCTACCTCCTTAATCCTAAATTCTTAATCCGTCACCTCACGATATTCTGTACTATCTCTATTCTAATAATAAGGGCAAATCTTAGTACATTTTTTTTTAGTTTTCAACTTATTAAATCTCCTATTCTATTCATATTTCAAAACGGAGTTGTATAATTCTATAAACGTTTAGCTTTTATATATATTTTTTTCTAGATGGTAGCCAAACTGCCAAACGCCAACGAGAACGTATCGATTGAGATAGCAGAGTACGAGAAACAGTTAATAGACATCGACTCACTGAGTGAGAGGGCCCATGAAGCGCAAATAGAGAAGGACGATCTTAGGCAAAAACTGGACCTGCTTGAAAAGAGAGTCAAGGTATTTAAAATAAACTACAGTCCATCTTATTGTAATTTCTTCTACTAGTTAATTTCATCATTAAATATCATTCTTAAAATTATAGATTCTACAAGAAGAGAAGGGAATCCTCCTGTCTCTGGAAAAGTGTTTGAAAGAGAAATGTTGTGAACTACAAGAGGAGGTTTCTTCTCTGCGTTCAGAACACGGCAACTCTAATAGGAAGAAACCATTTACTATGAAGAAAAAAAACTCAGTACTCAAAAGTAGAGGTAAAAGAAATATTCCATCTTACTAAGTAAAATTGAAATAAATCAATCTTCTTTTTTTTCTTCTTTCTAGCCTTTATTCAAATTAAAATAAATGAATAATTTTCATTAATGCTTTTTAACTTAGTTAATTAAAATATCAAGATTGTGCGAAACTATATAAAACTTTTGCTACGTGTAACACATTAACACATCTATGCGAATAAACTTGTAGCACCGTAAAATGATCAACAATCTTTTTATTGTTATAGATGAATCCTCACCGCCAGAAGATGAAGGTATTAGCTCATCAGAAAGATCTTTAAGTCCTGAAGGTGATCCTCAGAGGGAATCCATGGTCTATGAAATGTTTAACGTTAAAAATGAAACATATGACCTCATGCGCAATAAACGGCCACTTCACAAAAAACTGGAGAGTAAAAAGAATGACAAAAAGTCTTCTGATGAAGAAGATGAAACAACTATTGATGAAGTTATTCAAGAACTAAGAAACATTGTTAACCATGCTGAATCCGAACAGTATATTAAAGACAATTTTAACGACAACCGGTCATCTAGATGTAATCAATCTTCAGAAATTAATGTTCCTCTAGAATGCAAAAAGCACAGAGAAGAAAAAGAAGATTCTATAACTAGCACAAGGCACAGCATACAGATAAAAAGTAAAGAAGAATTCGCAGATGATAGTGTTGAAGATGATGAGGAATCGGAAATAGTTCCGACTAAGATTGTTCCACACCCACCCAGAAAGTCACAGAGTCTGCTTCATTTATTTGTTCCGCCTGCAGATCAGGGTTTATTATACAAACCGACGGACTTATTCGATGACAATTTCTATTCAAGTGATGAAGGATCGGACTCTCTGTTAAGCGCTTCTAAATATAATGCTAAAAATTCCAACCAGAAAGTGAGCAAAAAACCTTCAGGTTCGAGTTTTGACTTTCATGAATGCCGAGCTGTATTTAATGCAATAAGCAAAGATGATACTAGACCTAAACGTTCTAGAACTCGTTCCCGAGAAGATACTAAGAAGACATCCATAAAACGTAGTGAATCCTTCCAAACATCTGAAAAGGGTTCCCGTCAACGGGAATATATTGACAGTATGTTTTATGGAGAAAGTCAGTCATCTTCAGTTGGAAAGGGGCCAATACACAGATCAAACTCGAAATGTAGCCGAGTGGATGAAATAGTGAACTTAATTGAATCCAAAAAGTTGACAAAAAGTTTGGACAGGATTGATGAAGGCCTTAACTCCATGGTGGATATTGTAATGCTGACAGAGCCCAAAAAACCAGCATGGCCGTACGAAAGACGACAGAGATCCTGCTCCAGGACTAGTAGTGATGCAGGAAACGAGAGTCCTTTAATCCCTATTACAAGATCAAATAGCAAACTAGGCAGTAATATTCGATACGAATCCAGAACGTGCCCAAAAGATGATCCCATATTCCGAATTGATGGTCAAAAATTTTACAAGTCTCAAGCCAAATTAAGCCCTGGACTTGACAATAAACCTTTTAATAGTTCTACATTTTTAGTTAAACGTGGTCACAGCAATGCTGGCTTTTATTCTGGTCCTCATATGCTAAGGGATGCCCCTGCTAGCATGACTAGTCTTGTCGTTAATGGCACACATAGTCATGCTGATTTAAAAAGAACCCTATCTCCGATGGGGTCGTCTTCTAGCAAATATGGTGCTCACAAAGTACTAGATATGCCTTCTGGATTATACTAACGTGGACTATTTTATATGTTATTCAGAACCAACGACTAATTTAAGGTTTCGTAGGTACCTAATTATTTTGACTAGTGCAATATAGACCTTTAGTTAGTAGTTAGTAGTATGTAGTTAATAAAACATTAACCTTTGTAACAAAACCGTTTTGACTTACATGGTTATGTGTAACGTTTTAGCTCTGTAGATATTTTTGATGAATGTCCCAAAACTACGAGGAGGAAGCTCCTAAAAATAATTTATACTTTTTGATGTTTAATTAATTTATTGTTTAGTATCTTGGTAATTTTGTTTTCTAGCAAAATTGGCTTAAGATCACAGTTTTACTGCAGCCAAGTCTATATATTGTTTTAAAGATATACTCCGCAAGGTTCTTTCTGCAATGTCACGTACGTAACTTTGCAACTAAGCAATGGTATTTATAAAGATTGAAATTCGAACTCACGAGTTACAGTTTGGTTCAGAAAATGCGATTGCATTTCATGTAAGTGACTGTGCAGAGTTCCATGAACATAGGTCACTTTTATATGACTTAGTACCTCAATTTAATCTTTAGTTTTATGTTCAAATTAACTAATTGATAAATGGATCCACTGCCAAGTTATTTACCCATTGTAAATATTATTGTTATTCGATTAAAAGTAAGTTTTCTTGTGCTTACATCATACTGAATTAAATACATATTAAATTTTTTCAGACTTTTATTATGAGATAGAATAAATTTTACACCGTATTTTGAGAATAAGTACACAAATAGAACAATACCAAAATTGCAGTTAATGAATAAATATTATACTCATTACAAATTACTCTAATTGAGGGGGCCTATTTCAGCTAAACCTGCTTCTCCCATGCCAATTACGCAATTATTTTTAAACTCTAGAAACTATTAAACAAAAAAAATACTTTACTCTTCCTTGCCTATATCGAACTTGATAAAATGGTTTTGAATCAGTTAACTACATTTTCTTTGTTTTGTCTTTGGTCTTCACTTTTTATCAAATGATGTACAATTACTTTTCTGTATTTACTACTTACTTTCAGCCTCTTTCATGCAATTCAGTACTTTATTGTACAGTATTTTTTTTGCATCAGATGCCCATATGAAATCAAAGTGGTTGAATGTTGGCCTCTCGACTCGAAGTAGTCTGGCATCGGGAAGTGCATCTCCTAGAATTTCAATATCTTTGTGGTTGACTTCTTTGTCGCTTAGGCCATAATGAATGTATGACCGGACATTAACGTTGGCAAGATTGTATTTTGGAGGGTTGAGACTACCGTAGACAGCTAAGTTTCTCAAAGGGGTAAAATTGTAGCGACGGAAAGCTTTGAAGCGGATGATCTGGCCGAAGTGAGCAACTTGTCTGATGGACGCACCCGCGGGAGCGTGAGCCAAGAACAAGGGGATCAACGTCTGAAAAATGATGTAGAGTATTTATAAAAATATAAATTTCCATAGTGAGGAAATAATAACAAAAGTAAATAAAAAAATTTTTTGGACATCTTATACACAACATCATCTAGTTCCAAAGTAAACAAAGCTTGTGTTCTGGGTAATAAACAACTGATATAAATACATAAACATACTTTTTTTTGTAAATACATACATATACTAGCTGTCTCGGCAGACGTCGTCCTGCCCTTAAAAGATTCCCATAAAAAAGTCATCCCCTATTTTCTAAAAAAAGATTTTCCCGCTTTTCTGTTGAAATTTTCCTGAATTTTCTTTGCTATAAACCTCACGGAGCCCGAGACCTTTCCAACGAATGCAAAACCGTGGAAATCAGTTCGTGCGTTCTGGAGTTATAGCGTCAGGAAGGAAAATCCAACTTATTTTTATATAGTAGATTAAACATAAAAAAAACACCCAGACTCCGAAACGAATATTTGTGGATCACACAAACATTTGGTCTGACCCGGGAATCGAACCCGAGACCTCTTGATCAGCAGCCGCATACGCTAACCACTAGACCAAGAAGGCAGTCACAATATAGTCACATAATACATTTTAGTTTCGAGGCTACAGTAAAAGCTATAATAACTCAGTGGTTTGATATCCACTCCCGTTTATTTCAAGGTTTACATAAAGGATTTCCTTTGAATTTTAAAACAGTAATATAATATAAACTGATATGTTGAGTTGCGTACTTTTATAAGTATTTTTCAAGGTAATATTGCAATCGCATACACAACACCTGCCACTTAAGCTGTTAATTGTAGTGTTTTATTTTTAAATTAAATAGAAAATAAAGAGCTATTCTGTCGTATACTCGTAGCAAGGTATTTTTTCATATTACATACAAAGGACTCTAAAATAAAACGTACGTCATTATAATATTCCCTGCTTCCGAGATCTCCGATACTTAAACTGCAGATACGCTCAAAAATAACACGGCCATCGCAATAATTGCTTCTGAACCAGTTCATGAAGTCTCGATTAGCAAACACTTCACCTTTACCAAGTGCGAAAGCAGTGCTCTGTAAAAAAATAAAATTATTCAAGTAATGTGTCACTTACAACTTGAAAAAGTATCAAAATGCGATTCAAACATTGAGAGCTCCCTCAAAATATGGGCTGGGGCAAAACTATAAATATAATTAAATATTTATTTTACTAAAAAATAGGGTACTAGAAAATTGATATAAATAAAACATACTTTTTTTGTAAATACATACATATTAGATACCAACTTTCGCCCGCGGCTCCGCCCTCGTGTATGTCGGTTATCGCGGTAAAAAGTAGCCTATGTCCTTTCCCAAGTTCAGTTCTATCTTCAAACCAAGTTTCATCAAAATCGGTTCAATGGTTTAGGCGTGAAAGCGTAACAGACAGACAGACAGAGTTACTTTCGCATTTATAATATTAGTATGGATAGGCAACACCCAAACTCTGAAATAAATATTTGCGGATCACACAATATTTTGTAAGACTCGGGAATCAATTCGAGACCTTAAACACAGTAGGCGCATACGCTCCCACTGCGGCATCACTACTTTATATATTAATAATATCATTGATCAGATCGGAGATTAGAGTGCTAACTTTCCTATCCATCCCGAGGGATATCGCAAGACATTGTCTACCAAAACAACATCACTTCAATGACAAAAAACTTACACAAGCTTATACAATACCGTCTGTACCATTTGTCAACGTTGTATGACTCCACTCTGCCTGATGTATGAGTAGAATCTAGAAGTACGGGTCACCATCCTCATTGTCAAGGTAGGCAATATAGCATGGTGACAAATACCATGGCGACCTGGTCAGATGTTTCTGTCATCATTCTGCCGGCCTCTGGAAGCCAGGAGAATGATGTAGAATGATTGGGCCTCCGGTCTCACACACACTGTCATTACTAGGATGTTCTTCTGTATGAGGGTAGTACTGCCCCGGTCGATCGAGTCGGCCCATTCATATCGAAATCAGCGTAGCTGTACTACCTACACTAAGTAACTGAGACTGTAACCTGGTCAGTTCAAAACAATTTAGTAATACCACTCACCTCGAGTATACTCTCGTAGTTAGCCAAAGAATTAAATAATGAAACGTTATTGTGTGTAAAGAAAGAAGCTGGAGCCAGTCCTTGGAACGAAATGAACTTCTCACTGTATTCTGGTCTTAAAGAATTCAGGACTAAAAATGATGTTCCACCCTGAGAGTGTCCAATATAGTGAAGTTTCTTCTGTCCGGTTGTCTTGAGGATATAATCAACAAAAGCAGGTAGATCGTGGTTACCGATTTCGTCCCAGGAGAATTCCCAAAAGGTCTGAATTCTACTATCAGGATTATAGCGTCGGTGTTTTCTGGAGTAGAAATTGCCTCGGGCATTTCCTAACCAGACATCGTACCCTGCTTCCGCTAAAGTATAAGCTGTGAAAATAACCATTTAAGATTATGTTAGAAAAAATATGTTTAATAATCTAATAAGATACACTTGCAACAAGGTCAATGAGGGTAGAAATTCATAGCTTGATTGTCATGATAAGTTTCCAAGAGTGGTTCTTGGAAATTCACAAAGATATATAAGTATTCTAAAGAAATCAAAAGTTTGTTTTCACCATTTACTATTATTTTTAATTATCTCTATTCGATACGCTAGTATTAATGTTATCAATTAATCACTGTCACTGTTCGCATTATTTCAGGTGCGTCTTAAACACTTAGTATCATTCGGATTAAGATTTTCTGTTTAGTAATTAAATCCATAATATTATTGTACATTCATTTAATCACATTCGTTTATCATCACATAGTAAATCGTTTAATCCTTATTCAATTAATATTATGAATAACAACAGCTGTATGTGGTGCAAAAATACTGGTGGCAATTACAATCTTAATGCCTACTTAAAAACACCTTACCTAACTACTACTTGTAATAAACAAATTTATCAAAACTAAAGAGAATTATAGGTGGATTTCGAATACTTAATAAGACATTTCGCAAAAGGTAATTTCATGAAATTATTATTCAATTTAAAACATGATATTAAATAGGCGACATTAATTTAGATATTAACCTTATTAAACTTGTAATGCACTGCCTTTTTGTTTAGCTCTAGTGTTTAGCGTATGTGTGTTTAGCGACTGCTGATTACGAAGTCTCGGAGTGAGATTTTCGGGTCCTACCAAATGTTTGTGTTATCTACCAATATTAGTAATAGAGTTTGGGTGGTTTCTATGTTTTATATGTATGTATTTACAAAAAATATATATGAAATATGTATCTATATCTGTTGTCTAGAATCTATAGTACAAGCTCTACTTAGTTCAGGACTAGACGATGTTGTGTGTCCAAATGTCAGAAATATTTATTTATTTAATAATGTATAATTGTATATGTATGTATTATTAAGGTCAATAACAAAAATAAAAATTAAAAGCTTGGTTACTTTCATTATTTAAAAATCACATGGATTAGTTCACTGTCGTTCTCAGCGTGCGATATATCTAAACCACCTAATATAATATTCTCTCTACGTATGGATGTGAATATGTATACTTTTATTCACTTAGATTTTGCAAAGCAAACACGTACTAAAGACTTACTACTAAACAAAGGAGTGCTCTATGACATTACAAGACAAAAACAATTTATTTTACTTACCTAAGGCATCACTAGGGCCGAGCACAAGGAAATCAGCAGAGGATGACATAAGTCCGTGCATTATGAAGGCCACGGGTCTGTCACCAGGTGAGTTGTACCTGACCCTTCCATGGGGAATTCTGTGAGCTGCCAAGATGTACCCATCGGAAGTAATAACTTCATGTGTCTCTTGAGGGTAGCCATTTCTTTCTATTAAACCAGGCTGTAATAGTAGAGTAATAAAAATGTGAGTAAAAATTACCATTACGATACTATTAGTGATGGATAGATTTCAAACCACGGTTATCGAAATTCAATGGATTTTTTTAACGCTAACTACTTATTTCATTAGATGTCTTTCTGAATCGGTTTATTAAGTATGAGTTGACGAATGTCGATAGGATGAAATAGTTTCAAAGAGATTTTGTCTGACAAATATCTAAGGTTGAAATAGCTACATTTCTGCAGTATTACCTACATTTCTGGAATAAAGAAAGTCAAGTACTACGGCTACGTAGTGAAGGACGCCGACAGGCGTGGTGGGGGGACGCCTTGCGCAGGATGGCTAGCAGGAGCTGGATGCGAGAAGCTCAAAATCTATCAGAGGGGTGTGCAATGGTAGAGGCCTATGTCCAGCAGTGGACTGCGATAGCCTGATGATGATGATGACTACGGCTATGGTAGGTTCCACTAATGCATTTTTTTTGTGTCCCCAATCTTATATTTTCGTCATTTTTCTATTTATTCTCATATATATTAGAAGATGTATTTTTATTCAATTGACAAAGAAACTTGTTACTTGAATTTAAAACGATATTACGAGAAGATAAACAGATACGAAAAAAAAAATCCTCTTAAATAATCTCTGAACCCGATTTAACCTCAGTAAATTGAGAGTTACATAAGAAACAAGAGACGGACACAAGGACACCCAAACTCAGAATAACAATTTGAGAATCACACAAAGTGTTATCCTGGGTAGGATTTGAACTCACAACAATTGGCGTAGTACACCGCTTAAACCGTTAGGCCAAACGTGCAGTTGAAATACAACATTACAAGTATATGGAGAAGGCTATCGTATTACTATAACTCTAATTGACTTTTGTCTAGTCAGACCCTTAAGCCGAACATTAATGAAGTTATTGCAGATAACTATAAAAATCAAGCTAAACTTACCACATCTCGCAGTAAATCCTCTTCAATATTACTAGAGGACCCCACCCGCAGCTGTGACTTAAAGAGTTCTTCAACATAATCTGCATTCGGAGCTCTCCTGCCTGCGGCTATTACCGCTATGGTCAGAATAGCAACAAACTTTAGCAACATTTCGCCACAATGATAGACCAACTGGTCTTGAATTCGTATGGTGTGTACAATATTTATATACGATTTTATCATTATCATTCTGCAAGCAGATTTAGGTAATCGAATTAAAAAGTTGACGTCACAAATAATTTAATTAACTTTACACCAAACCCTTCACTGGACACTATCTGTTACAGATTATTCTTAGCTTAGTAAAGTTGTGTTATCACTTAGACTTATATATGTTTTAGAAATTGGGGTGTTTTTTTATGAATAACATGTATGTATTTACAAAAAAAAATAAAAAAATATGTTAATGTATTTATATCAATTGTCTAGTAATACAAACCCTGCTTAGTTTAGGAAGTTACTTTACTTAGTTATTATAAATACGAAAATAACTTTGTCCGTCTGTCAGTCGCGATTTCACGCAAAAACTACGGAACTTATTTGTTTGAAATTTGGTACACAAATAGTCTCGAACCCGAGAAAGGACATAGGCTCTTTTTGCCGCGATAACTGAAATACACGCAGCCGGATCTGTAGGCGAAAACTAGTGATGGATAAAAAAGTACTTTAATTTTGTAATAATCATTTTAAACGAGCGCCTGCATACCTTAGAGGCCTTGTAGTATCAGCTAAGTGGGTAAGTGTAATACAGATGTTCTGTCAGGCGTTTAGATGGAAACATTTAATGAATATTGCTATAATAAGTAAAACGGCCAAGTGCATGTCAGGCCACGCACATGAAAGGGTTCCTCAGTCACTCATAATGGCACGTGGATTTAAAATCGTATTCAACAGATAATTGTTATGTTTATGTATTAATGTGTTAATTTTGTATGACATTTTACAAGTTAAACCTCTATAACTCCTGAACTAACAATGTCATCTAATCCGTTACAGTTTTCCTTCAAAGTTCATTATATGGACTACCACCACGAATTTTTCCAGATTTTTTGAGCCAGCTGTTTAGCTTTGAGGGGGACGCCCTGCTTTTACAAAAAAGTGCCCTTTAAAGTCAAATATCTCGCAAACGGATACCTAAATCAAAAAATCGTCTTGCAAACCCTTTTATGTTTTTTGAAGACCTATCTAATGATACCCCACACGATGGGGTAGCCGCGAGAAAAACAATCACCGCACTTTACGTGTAGGGGAGATACCCCAAATAAAATTATTTTTCATAATTTTATTGTAGCACTTTGTCGACGTAATTATAGCACGTATTCAAGCAAAATTTTCATCTTTCTAGCATTTACCGTTTGGACGGTAAGTCGAAGACAGACGGACAAACAGACATGACGAATCTATAAGGGTTCGAAGTCATAAACTTCGGAACCCTAAAAAGTCTTAAGTTTATATTGTTCAATAAGACACAGGTGTTAACCACCGAATGGCTTGGCTTTTCGAAGTATTTGCACTTAATAAAATTAAATATCTCTTTATTTTACACCAGATTAATTACAAGTTAACCTTTTTTAGTGGACCGTTTTTATTTCGACAGACTAACAATGGTTGGAAATTTATTGTTATGATTAAAAAAAAAAAAGATTATTTCTATCTACATTTTGATAACATATGTTCAGATTAAAGATTAGTTATCTTGAAAAAAAATAGTTTCCTACGTCAAACTGACGACGTCAAGACGTATCTCGGACTCCCGATCAAATTATAACCAAACCTTATCAGTAACATGATATTGTATAATTGCGAATTTAATCAATGTGTCATGACGTTAATTGTTTAAATAATTATTATTTTAATATACATTACATTATCACTAAGAATGAATTAGTTAGCAACAGTGTTAGGGTGTTAGGAGGTAGTACAGCCTCCCTGATTTCAGCACGAAAGAGTCGGCTTGACGGGAGCAGTACTCATACAGAAGACCAACCTAATAATGACAGCATTTTTGTTGTTTTTGTTTGTGAGTGTGAGACCGGAGGCCCAATCATTCTGCATTATTCTCCCGGCATCCGGCAGAATTATCTAACCAGGCCGCCATGGTATGGGTAATCATGCTGCATTGCCTACCTTCACAATGTCACAATGAGGATGGTGACCCCTAATCCTGGATGCTAGTCATGCTTTCCATCAGGCAAACTAGAGTCACTTTTGGTGGGCTTAAATATAGGAAAAAACACAGACAAAGAGTACTTTCGTTGTGTATTTGCCTGTCCTAATACATAGGCGAAGAACAAATTTCTGAACGTTTTTTGCATAATTACTACATTATATTGGTACAATAAAGAATGTTATCACATTATTAAATAGGTATACGTATCGTCAACAGCCTCTAACATTCTACTCTTGTACATTTAATCTCGGTAGGAAAAGTCTTTGGCCTAGAAAAAGTGTACTGGCTTTTGACTTCAACTTTTCTATACACATGTTTATAGATTTGTGTAATTAATCTAATGAGCTTCATAACACGTAAGTAATATTGAATAAAACTTCAAAACATATATAAAGTAGTTTTATATTTCAGTCAAATTATAGCATGTCTTCAGCATTCTTCATGCAAGCCAAAAGTTTGGGGAATAACAATTCTTTCGCGTCAGACGCCCAAATAAAGTCATAATGATTAAAGGTCTCCCGTCCAACTCGGAACAGTCCAACAGTATTGGGCAGCTTGCCTGCAAGAGTAATAATGTCCTTGTAGTGGACTTCTCGGTCGCTCTCTCCGTAATGTAGGTATGTTGGCACCTTCACGTTAGAAAGGTCATATTCTGGAGGGGATATCCTGCCATACACTGCGAGGTTCCTGAGAACACTGAAGTTGAAACGACGGAAAGCCTTAAAACGGATAACCTGGCCGTAGTGAGCAACCTGGCGGATTGAAGAACCAGCTGGAGCATGAGCCAATAGTAAGGGAAGCATTGTCTGTAAAAGTAATACAATGTTATAAATCTTTTTTAATTAGGTGATACTAAAACCTCTTAATATTAAAAAATGTGATTGTGACTTGAATCGGCTTGGACTTAAAGCTAACTCAATCTTACTGCTATTTTAAATGAGACAACAACTATTGTTTACATATTTATGGATTCGATATATGTGTGTCTGGATGGATTCCATCTATTAATATTCTGCTGTGTATATAGCTTGGAACAGTTAATTTACTACTATTCATCTCAATAGCTTTGTTTTGGATTTCTAAATCTTTTAAAGTACGTTAAATGGATTTTCATGTGGTTTTCTGCAATTGATAAAGTGTTTGAAAGGAAGTTTTTTTATTTGTATAATCTGGCATATAACAGTGGATGAAATTCAAGAATTTCAAAGACTAGTAAATAATAAATAGCATAACTGCCTCGTTTGTCTTGTGGATAGCGTATGCGACTGCTTAGCAAAAGGTCTCGGGTTCAAACTTAGGTTGGGCAAAAAAGTGTTTTTGGGTTTTTCTTATTTCCTAAAAAGCAGTCCGGAGTTTGGAAGATTAGCGGTGATTCATGCCACGGAGAGCACGTATAGCCGTAGGTCCCGGTTGTCATGAACATTTTGCTGACAACTAGTTCAACCTTTGAATTTCAGTTCTCCCTTAGGGTTGCGGAGGTCCAATGCCAGTCGCTCCGTGGAAAAACTGATATTCAGGTAAAACTGATTGAACTACCAGCTGAACCCAAATAATCTTGAGAATAAGGCGAGGAAGAAGAAGAGTAAATCATAAATTATTAATTATGAGGACTTGTTTGTTTTCAATTGTTTTATAACATGAGGTTAAATTATACTTACAGTATTTACACTCTGTCCTAATATTTGGCCGATACCAAAGTTACAAACACTTTCGAAAATAGTATCAGCGCAGACTGTACCATGGAACCATTGCATAAACGCGCGGTCACCAAAGATCTCCGCGTTTCGTGAAGTGAAAGCCATGTTCTGTGAAAAGGTCATAATTTAACATTAATAACAATATAAGTTAAAAGAAAAAGACAGAGAGAATAAGAAACTGAGGAACTTTATGACCAAAATATATTATATATTATATTATGTATGTATTTACAAAAAAAAAGTTCAAAAAAAGGCACGGGCGTGAATCACCGCCAAACTTCCAAAAGTTTGGCGGTGATTCACGCCCGTGCCTCGGAGAGCACGTAAAGCCGTCGGTCCCGGTTATCATGAACATCTATGCCAATCGTTATTGGGAAGTCAGTGCCCTCAAATATACTGACAACTAGTTCAATCTTCGAATTTCAGTTCTCCCTTAGGGTTACGGAGGTCCGCTGCCAGTCGCTCCGTGGAAAAACTGAAATTCAGGTAAATCCGGTTGAACTAGTAGCCAACCCCAAATAAACTTTGGAATAATGGCTAGGAGGATGATGTATGGATAACACTCACCTCAAAAACATTCTCGAAAGGTGCAAGACCATTGAAGACAGAGTGATCATTATAGTCGAAGAAGGAAGCTGGAGCCAATCCTTGGAAAGAGATAAACTTTTCACTGTACTCCGGCCTCAAGGAGTTCAAAACTAAGAAGGAAGTTCCACCCTGAGAGTGTCCAATATAGTGTAGTTTCTCTTGCCTAGTTACTGAGAGAATATAGTCGACGAAAGCTGGTAAATCGTAGTTGCCGATTTCATCCCAAGAAAACTCCCAAAAGTTCTGATTTAATATACTGTTGGGATTCATTCTTATGTGGTTTCTGGAGTAGTAGTTCCCGCGGGCGTTACCCAGCCAGACATCATATCCAGCCTCAGCTAATCCATAACCTGCAGAAAAGGTAAAGGTTTTATGTAATTTAAGAATTTGCCAGGTGTACATTTATTATCAACCTATTTATCGATTCATTTTATCAGGTCATTTGATTTGGTGCTGAAATATACAACGTACAATAAGATTAAGATTTTAATGAAGTATGATACTCCATTTACCCTACCAAAGTGACTGAACCCTGTCTGGAAAACACGAGCAGAATCTAAGAGTGCTGCCCACCACATTTGCTGCGTATGCAGGCAATATAGTAAGCCGCCATACTGAGATGCTTTTTCACGCCCCGTTTCAAGGACCCTGGAGCATAGTGGAAGGGAAACACGAAAGCTGGAAGTGAGATCTCAAGCACGGCAGCCGTGACTTTCTTGATTTAATAATAATCACATATCATGCGTACTTGTGTAAGCTAGATGTAGTTCGATAATTAATCATTTATATTTGAAACAATAAAGCAAAATAAAGTATATTTATATAATAAATCAAATCATCTTATATCGATTAAATTACAACGATAACACACGCCAAGTCAATTACAGATAACGGATCTAAAAAACAAAAATAACAAATTGGTTTGTACTGAAATGTGCACTGAAAGTGATAAAGAACACACCTGGTTTACTCTAAGGGCCACAGCAGACTAGCTACTTTTAGAATTAACGATTTTGCGACTGTATCGATTCTGCATCGCGTTTCAACGACTTTCTGCGTTCGAACACGGTATCGGAAACACGCGTTTTAGCGACTGCTCAGATGCCTGGATCGCATTTGCTGTAGTGTTGTCTATAATTTTCCCACGCCAAATCGATGCTACCGGTATCCGAATGTATGCGGAGAGCAACGTTCAGCTGCTGTGTCGCGCTTCTGAAAAGCGGCTCAATCGCTGCGTTTGGCGTTATTAAGTGTGCGGTGTGGAACGTTCGGTCGCCGTATTTAGTTTCTAAAAGCGACTTGTCACTAAAAGTAGCTAGTGTGCAGGGTACTAAGCTACGAAAATGACGGAGAAGTCGATTTTTTACATATTTACGCCTACTTTAATGACTACACTGTCTGATGGAGGTATGATGGCTGGCATAATTAAAATCCAAGAGTATGGGTCACCATCCTCATTGTGAGTACAGTGAGTGCACACAATGCAGCATGGTGACCTACACTATGGCGATTTAGTGAGATGCTTCTCTATAATTAGCTCTCACACTTACTAACAAATAAGAATTATTAGTCTAATAAGTAGTTAAGTAGTTGTAGTAGTTAATTTTTTTTTTTTAATTATTTTGGACATCTTACACACAACATCATCTAGTCCCAAAGTAAGCAGAGCTTGTGTTATGGGTACTAAACAACTGATATAAATACATAAACATACTTTTTTTTTTATAAATACATACATATTATACATAGAAAAACACTCAGACTCCGAAACAAATAATTGTGGATCACACAAATATTTGGTCTGACCCGGGAATCGAACCCGAGACCTCTTGATCAGCAGCCGCATACGCTAACCACTAGATCAACAAGGCAGTTTATTATTTATTACTTGTTTTTATATTAAAAGTGGCGAAATGGCACTAAATGATAACTACCAAGATCTATAGGCACCTGGTACTCAAGAGTCACAAGTTCGTTGCCAGTTAGGGGAAGAGGGTTTGGGTTGTGTTTATCTTCATGACAAAGCATGACCACGATAAATGTACTCTTTTGCAGGAGCTGGATGCGAATAGCCGAGGATCGAACTAAGTGGCGTGCAATTGGAGAGGCCTATATCCAGCAGTGGACTGCCATAGGCTGATGATGATGATGATGAAGGGAACTATTATATAAGTACGGTAAAGCAGTTCTGTGGATAGACGGATGACACCGTTAAGTGACATGAATGGTGTCGGATCAACTGGAGTCATCAGTGTAACGTTTCGAAAGTGTCTGCAAAGCCTGCTTAGAATAAAAGTTATTTGATTTACATTTCGATTTTGCCCACTTCTCATTTGCTCCTTTTACGAATTAAAAATTTTACTGTCTTATTGGTCTAAACCTTATGGCCTTAACCCTCTTTGAGAGGAGACCCGAGCCCAGCAGTGGGACGTTATGGGTTGTTGATGATGATGATGATGATTGGTCTAGTGGTTAGCGTATGTGGCTCCTGATCAAGAGATCTCGGGTTCGATTCCCGGGTCGCACCAAATGTTTGTATGATCTGCATATATTTATTTCAGAGTTTGAGTGTTTCCAAATCATTGTATTTGTAAAAAAAAGTATATTATGTATTTATATCAGTCGTCTAATACCTATAGTACAAGCTCTGCTAGGCCGAAATATTTATCATTATTATTTATTATTTAAAAAGTTAAGAGTTGGTCAAGCAATAAAAGTTGGACATATGTACATATATTAGATACATAGGTATACTGGTAGTGTTTCAATTTAATTTAGTATGGCGTGCGTGTTTTTGTTACTGCAATGGATGAGTCCAAGTTATAATTAAAAATACTCTATCGAACTGATGACAATTGAGATTGACTGATAGTCTTTTTTTATGCGACTTTTAAGAAACATTCTGCTATTTTAGATATAAATAAATGTATAAACTAAAATCGCAGGTTTGTAAAGTTTGTATTTTCATGCACTCGAGTTTTTTTTTTACAATTGCTAGCTTTTATTTTTATGAGTATTTTTCATTCTGTTTACAAAGATCATAATCATCATCATCGTCAACAGCCTTTAACAGTCCACTGCTGGACATAGACCTCTCCTTTGAAAGGAGGTTTTGGCCTACTATACCACGCTGGCCAGACGGGTTGGTAAAGGGTTTGTTTCAAGTTTTCCTTCTCTTGGCAGTGATGTTAGCTGCTTATTTTGTTCCTTTCAAAGAAGAAATCAATCATAAAAGAAAAGGTTCTAATTTAATTATTGTTCAAGGTTATAGTCTAAGTTCAATTATAGAAACGCTGATTTCAGCACGATTGAACCGGCTCGACCGACGCGGTACTACCCTTGCATAAAACCAACCAACGAACCTATAGACAATCATGGCAGCAAACCTAGCCAGTTTATTATAAAATGGGAATTAATGTATATCAAACTTACCCAAGGCAGTACCGGGACCTAGTACCAGAAAGTCAGCAGAGGAAGACAGAAGTCCGTGCATCAGGAACACGACAGGTCTGGGTCCAGGTTTATTAAAATTGTCCCTTCCTGTAGGGATCCTGTGGAGTTCCAAAATATATCCATCGGAAGTAGTGACTCGGTGGGTCTCTTGAGGGTATCCATATCTTCTGATGAGACCAGGCTATGGAAGTATAAATACATAAGTTAAATGGATCATTATAAATACGAATAAAACTCTAGTGTCAAAATTAAAGTGCCAACTATTGTACAAAAGCTAGAATAACCAACAGCATACACTAATAATTAGGACACTGAAAATTAATTGAGATGGACTCGGACTGGCAAAATGGTCTCAGAAGCTTATACTGCAATTGGATAGACTTAGGGAAGACTAAAAAAAAAAGAGACGAAGAGAGGCCTATGTCCAGCAGTGGACTGAGATAGGCTGATGATGATGTAAGACTGGCAACAGATGAATGTAGGCTGTCCAATATTGAAGTAGTTGTTGTTTCTTAGGGGAAGACTTCTTTCAGCAGTAAAAAGCGCTAAAATGATGAAGATGAGTAAGAGAACTTACCACATCAAGCTGAGAATCCTTTTCAATGTCAGTGGAAACCCGCAAAGCAGGTTGAGATTGCAAAAGTTCTTTTACATAGTCCGCATTAGGAGCTTGTCTGGCCGATGCCAGAGCTATAAGCCCTAACAGTATGATAACCTTAACCTTCATTCTGAAAACCTGATCAGACTGTTCTTCGAGTACTTTATATCGGAAATATATATCATATTTTATCAATAAACCGCAATGTACTACGTAATCACGAAGATATACTGATATGTAATGATTCTGATTTGATTCTCTTAACTAATAACAAAGAGATAACAGCTTTTTTTCGTGCAGAAATCCCCACGGATCTCCCACCAATTGGTGGCTATGCTGGACTCGAACGGACTAAAACCACACGCCGTCTGGGGTATTATAAGCCGAGGAATCAAGCATACCCTTGAAATGAAGCCCTTGGAACCCCGAAGTACATCGAGCCAACAACGGCTTGTCGATGGCTCCCTTCTGTGGGGGCCCCGATATTCCCTTTTGTTATTCCTAAAAGAGGGCGCGCACGCTCGGTAAAGTTCACGCCGCCATCCGGGCCTGCTTCTGCTAGAGTGAAAGATGACTACATCTGTCATCCCCAGGCACGCAGGCAAGCATGCTCGAAGAAAGAAAGATTTCCAAGCGCTCTCGTTCCGTATCATGGCCGCAACCATTTTACCGAGATCACGCTTCAGCTTTCCCCACGCCGGACATTATGCCAGAGTGTGGAGAGCCTTGTACGGAGTCTTGCCATTGCAGTGGTTTGCCGAGACCTCTTGATTAGCAGCCGCATTTTTTTTTTTTTTTTTTTAACGTGTGGAAATCCCCGCGGACCGTCACCCCGTCGGGGGTTACGGCGGGGTGGTGTGTCGGACTCGAACCGACTAAAACCACACGGTGTGACCCTCTCTGCGTCTGTGTATTGGAAGGAGTCCAGGGAGGGGATTTCCTTCTGGACTCCAACCGGCGCCTGCCCGCACTGTTGCGGGCACCTACTCCAGTTTCGACTCTCTATTGGGCAACGTCCGGTCACACGCGGACGCCACCCCCTCGCGGTTGGCCTCTACTGCGGAAGGACGGGAAACCCGCCCCGCCCATCCGCGGCCACTCTCAGGGCGGCATGAGACGCAGGTATGCGCGCCTCCGCCGCCCGGGGCGCCGGCGGCGGATCGGGTCCGATTGGATGGAATCCTCCCGGGCCTTCTCCGCCACCTCCTTCTGCAAGATTACATCCTCGCAGAAGGTTGCGACCGCGGTAAAACAACTGTCGCTGCCGGCCATGGATCTTATGACGGCCGGCAGCGAGAGATCCCCTCCGATGACTGCAGTGAGGACCCGGCGCTGCGCCGCCCAAGCGGGGCAGACCGCCAGCGTGTGCTGGGCCGTGTCCTCACTGCAGTCGCAGTGGTGGCAGGCGGGACTCTGTTCCCTCCTAGCGACCGAGTGCAGGTACTTTCCGAAGCAACCGTGCCCGGAAAGTACCTGCGTCAGCCGGAAGGAAAGGGTCCCGTGCTGCCGCCCTGCCCACTCCTCGATGACCGGCTGAAGAGCCTCCACGGCGGCGAAGCCAGCGCGTGGGGTCTCCAGCCGGAGCGACCATCTCAGCATGGTGGCTCGGCGAGCGGCTTCGCGCCACTCGCGCACGTCCTCGGGCGGAGGGCGAGATCCGCTCTCCGCCCGGAAGTCAGCCACTCGCCGATAAACTTCGGCGAGCACTTCCGCCTCCAAATCCCACGGGGGTGTTCCGGCCAAGGCACACGCCGCCTCTGTGGACACCGTGCGGTATCCACGTATGGCTCTGACCGCCAGTATCCGCTGGGGGCGCCAGAGGCGCGCCCTGTTCTGGGCGGACAGAGCCGCCGCCCACACCGGTGCACCGTAAAGTGCCATCGACCGGACAACCCCCGTGTACAGCTGCCTAGTGGGGACACTGGCCCCGCCCAAATTGGGCAGAAGTCGCCCTAGGGCGGAGGCAGTGCCCACCAACTTAGGGCCAAGCTGTCGGAAGTGCTCGTCGAAGAGCCACCTACCGTCATGATTAGCAGCCGCATACGCTAATCACTAGACCATCAAGGCATAATACAGTCTCTCAGCAAATGTCTCAATATGAGCAAAATTTCAAATTCTTATTTGGAACCCTTCCATGCGACTTCAACTCGTATTTGGCTGATTTCATAGCCGTTATCGAAAATTAATTAATAAAGATTATATCGGCCCATTGTTTTTAGATGACATTGTTAAAGAGTTCGTAGGGTTCTTATCAGCTTACATCCTTATCTGTAGTTTCTGCGCAGGTTATGTCGTTTGTGTCTTTCTACGTAGATTATACATTAAGATTCTTAGATACCAAATTGGTGACATATTTTTCTATAATATTGTAAAGGTGACAAATAAAGTTGTCTTGGTTACTACTTAATACTACGTGACTGTCGCCGATGGAGTCCTCCTGACAAGAGTTAGAAGGCGGGAATTTGATAAGAATTTCGGTGATTATCATATATATATAGGTAGATAAACTTCTGCTTCATTCAATTGCCGTCCACTGCTGAACGAAGGCCTCTCACAAAGAGCGCCCTACACTATATTTTCTTAATCAAGATCTCCACTCTAGTACGTATCAGCTCCAGTTACCATCACTTAGAGACATGAACTTCCACCAAAAATCATTATAGTGTAATATTTTTTATTGAAATCGTGTTTCTTCGTCATCTTCTTTTTAAAGTAAATTCAGTACGATTATAGACACTCGTAATAAAAAGTTCAAAAACTGCAGGTGATAGCTAGTTTTATTATAATTATGAAGAGGAATCCCCACGCTATTGAATATTTTTGTGCTTATCGTAATGCTTATAAAACTGAACTCCAGTTCTGTATGAGAATATCTGCATATAGATTTCAATTTTTACACGGAGCGACTGGTATCGGACCTCCGCAACCCTGAGGATGAACTAGAATTCGAAATTGAACTAGTTGTCAGTATATTTCAGGACACTGACTTCCCAATTACAATTGCCATACATGTGCATGACAACCGGGATCGACGGTTTTACGTGCAAACTTCCAAACTCCGGGAATATTAGGAATTTCCTAAGTAAACCCCAAAATCACTTTTTGGCTCATTCCAGGTTTAAATCCCGGGTCATCCCGGGATTTAAGCCCGAGACCTCTTGATTAGCAGTTGCATACGCTATCCACTAGACATACGAGGCAGTTTATTCATACTTATTTCTTTACTCATGTGTGTATAATATTTACATAATTCATTATTTTACTAAATAATTTTATGAAAACACCATAAATATCGCATGTAGTGGTGAATTTTGAAACATTTTTGAAACCGAGACTAAGGTAGACAAGAGGCGAATAATTAGTGAATCATATAAACAAACAAACAGCGTAGTAGGAAAATCAATGGATTGGGAGTTCAAAAAGGGAAAGACCTTTCAATTTCGTCGAGATCAGCTATAAAAACTCAGTGACATCAAACTACAATATTCACGAGCTTCTGCGATAGACTATGACTATGCGAAGATAGACTATGAAATACTATGAAACTGCGGCGAATTTTATTACAGTCGGACATAATGTCAAAGCTACAACTAGGCGGTCTAGATCTTTTAGATCTCCTTAATGCAGTGATGTCATAACTTATTGAACGCCTCATCTCATGTCAAGATCACATATCATTATAATTTTCTCAATTACAACTCATCTGCTTGATTTTGCTTCGTACATATTTTTTTTATATTAGCTGTCAAAATGACTCTGCCCTGCCTGATGGAAAGCATACACAGAATCCAGAAGTGGAGGCCACCATCCTCACTGCCACAATGGACAGTGTAGCACGGTGACCCACACTATGGTGGCCTAGTAAAATGCTTTTTCATGCCCCGCTTAAAAGACCCGGAGTCGTAGAAGGAAGGAAACACATGCGCTGGTAGAGAGTTCCAGGTTTTAACTGCTCGGTATAGAAAGAAAGAGCCGAATCGTTTAGTGTGAGAGCGTATGTCAACCACTCTGAAGCGGTAGCTTCCTAGACCAGCACGTGTTGTCCTGTATAGGAAAAGGGAACCGAATATGTTTAAGTCTAGAAATGGAGCAGATCCTGGAAAATTCCAGATCTTAACAACACCGGGTTTGAGTGTAGTCTGGTGTTCTCCTACAATAACTGATCCTAGTAGTTTTATCATGTATATAATCACTACATACTACAAAATAAAGTACTCCACCGTGTCTGTCTCTGTCTTATCGTGATAAACTCAAAAACCACTGCACCGATTTAAACGAAAATTTTGTACCCAAATAGTCCAAAGCCTGAGAAAGGACATAGGCTACTTTTTACCGCGATAACCGACATAGAAGCGGACGCAGCCGCGGGTGAAAGCTAGTTATATATAAACCCTTAGATGACAAGCATCGCTATATTAATGTTAATGAAAACTGATTGGAACATGGAACCGACTGTGATACAGACCAAAGATTATTATTAAAGAAACGAGAAACCATTGAATATTATAACTTAATACTGATCTCCTATTTTTTTAAATGTAGTCATACTTGCAACTATATTATACCAGACCTATCTTTATTTTTTAAAATACCATTAGTTTGTCTGTTACCCTCGCGACTAAGGCACTGCATTAAATTTAATTAAATTTGGAATATAGATAATTTGATTCTTGAGGAAATATAGGCTACTGTTTACGGTGATAACCGTTACTCGGTTAAGCTAATAAGCTAAGCTAAAGCTAGTCTTTCTCAATAAATGTCAAATATTACCTACTTTTTTAAATGTTGTATTTACCTATCACAGAACCATGCTTCGGCATGTATGTTTATACATGGATACTTGGATTCGACTGAAATGGTATCACGGCGTCACTTAAAGGTCGGCAACGCACATATGACTATTGAGATTTAAGTATTTCTTATATGATACTTACTTTCTATAGGGCCATCATCAATGCTCATCTGCTCCTTTTTTCCCATATACCACTAAGCATTTCTATTTCCAAATGCTACAAGACAAAAAAACTGCACTTAAGTTTTCAACTGTATTTTAGTCTTTTAAACGTGTTTGGAAAAAAAATTGATCGTATAATGTTAGATTAAGGTTTAAAATAGTTCACTAGAATGATATGTCAACACTTATATAGAAACCAATACCTAAATGGAATTTGCTAATGACATCGATCCACTGTACAAGAGCTACCAAACAAAGTACAAGGTGCGACAAACCTTGCATTCCTTTTCAGTCAGATTAAAAAAATGTAAACTTTATTAGACACCAGACAACATCTAGGGTCCTTATCAATCTGCTAACTACAATTATACAAATGGCGACCTTATTGCTAAGAATCATTAATTCCTGGCAACTTTAAGTTTTAATCGTGGCGTACTGAATTATTTAAAGAAAAATCATCATCATCAACAGCCTTCAACAGTCCACTGCTGGACATAGGCCTTTTCTTAGAAAGGAGGTTTTGGCCTACTATACTACGATGGCCAGACGGGTTGGTATACCAACCCTATAGGGTTGGTTTTAAGTTTTCCTTCTCTTTGCATTGATGTTATCTTGCGTAGTTTATCCCTTAGTCGCTTTTTACAGTTTTTACGACACCCGCGGAATGAATAGGTGTGGTGACACTCTGTATTCTTAATCCGACACCACATCAACAGATAGAGATAGGACAGATAGAGATAGGACAAAGAAATATGGAATAGCTTTATTTTAAGTGACATTAAATCAGATTATATTAGGTATATACCACAAATATACAAGAAATAAAAAATAGACTGATACAATTCTTCGTGATATGACTGAACAATAAAACAACGCACGGCTGAAACCGCTGAGTCAAAATATTGTTTTAAACTTTCATGGTCAGTAACATTTAATTATTTATCTGCGGGATTGCTACCATGTACCTTTTTGTTAGTGAGTATCCGATGTTTCGGCGCTGTTGCAAGCGCCATGATCACGGAGTAACTGAAAATCTTGCGGGTGGGATGTTATTGGCAAACATATTGGTCTACTCTCTTTCGCAGTCTCTCTACTCACTAACAAAAAGGTAAATGCTCCTGCTAGGTATCCTCATTTTCCCATAACCCCCCTGCATCCTCCGCTTCGCAGAAGCGTTCTCTGTGCAAACTCCACTATCCCACGACTTTGCAAATTACTGAATGGTTGTAGCATTCTGGTCGATATACACACTGACTCACTTGGCAAGTTCCGTAAAACCATACTAAATACCTGAAAAAAGGTCTAGTACTGTATTTTTAGCATAAGTATATTTAAAACATTGTTGTTTGTGGTGCACGTTGTGCTTACCTATAAGTCATTTGTTACACTATGTCACTGCATAATTTCTGCTAAATGTATCTTAACTGTTAAACAGTGTATACAATTGTTGGTGAGCCTATGAAGTAAATAAATAAATAAACTATGCAACAATGTTCCTTAGCTCACTTGAATATCAGAAATTAAGTAAGTCAGTGAATTTGTATCTTCTTTTAAACTAAATCAAATACATATGCCCACAATATTGAATTATAACACCCTACAAAGTTTGATGTTAACCAACTCGAGTCGAAGTCGCCAGCAAAAGTTTATTACATTTTGAGGTTTCAAAATGTTAGATTCACTAAGACATTAGAGTCATGCTCATTTTGGCATGAAGGTCGACCAGGGCGGTAATACCCTTGCATAGAAGACCAACCGTAAAATAACAGTAAATGTCCTTTAATATTTCGTTGATGAGTGCGAGTCCCAATAATAAATAAATATTTTGGACATCTTACACACAACGTCATCTAGTCTCCAATTAAGCAGAGCTTGTATTATGGGTACTAGACAACTGATATAAATACATAAACTTAGTTTTTTTGTAAATACATACATATTATACATAGAAAACACCCAGACTCCGAAACAACAATTTGTGGATCACACAAATATTTTGTCCAACCCGGGAACCGAATTTAAATTTAATTAGGGAGAATAGTAATTTTGACAAACCAAGACATTTAAAAAAGTATGCCCGCAATAATTAAAAAGCTAAGTCTACTTAATACGGAGCCTTTTCTGACATAAGCATGTTATCATATATGCCAAATACTTCAGCCTGGTAATGTATGTCCGAGAATTATAAAACTATCGTAAAACAAACAAGTGTCGCTTCGAGATTTCGTCGCTTTTATCTAGTTTATGTAAGACGTGATTCATTGGAGTGCCGTTACATCAATTAAAATGCTTGCTTCTGTTCAGTTAGCAACTAGTCTTATATAATGAATTGGTTTTGAAATGGTGCAGTTTTACTCGAAGTTCAATTGTAGAATTCCTATTATAGTCCATATAACTGTTGCCTGTTAATAAAACATAAAACTGTTTTGAAGTTAGCGGTGATTCACATCCGTGCCTCGGAGAGCACGTAAAGCCGTCGGTCCCGGTTGTCATGAACATCTATGGCAATAGTTATCGGGAAATCAGTACCCTCAAATATACTGACAACTAGTTCAACCATCGAATTTCAATTCTCCCTTAGGTGTTGAGGCCCGATGCCAGTCACTCCGTAGAAAAACTGATATTCAGGTAAAACCGGTTGAACTAGTAACCGACCCCAAATTATATTGGGAATAAGGCTAGGAAGAAGAACTGTTGCCTGTAAACTTTCAGGACAAAATTTGGATTTGCCGCTCACATCCGTGCACACGACAGAAGTAACCGTCGCCGTCGTGTAGACGGATACGTTGAAGACGAACGATATCTTCACTATGTATGAATTACTAATAATAGATGGATTATAGTTTTTTAAACTATTACGATTAGTTACGATATAGCTACTCAGAAAACAATGTCCATGCAAGTTTTAAAGACTGGTCGTGTGATAAACTCATTCACTTGGACGTCTGTGAGGTCCTGGATTTATTTCAATCTAGCCGGCCCTGACTCTCTTACGAGGTGATAAGAAACTTAACTAACACACATGCCTAGGACATGATACTACATAAAATATTCCTTCCTTAATGGTAAAATAAAGTGTTATAAAGAAGAAATATGTTCAACAATTAATTTAATGAAAATGAGAAGTATCAACATGTAGACAAAATCATAAAGCTTTTAATTCAAGTAGGCCTTTTCAGTTATTTCGAAACGTCACATAACTCACTCTGGATGCTCGGTTCAAAAATGTAATTGTTATGCAGAACAACCGACGGATAACCCCAAGGAGCTAGATGCATTTGATTAAGCATTAACATACACTGTAGCTGAAGAATACGAGGAAAACGATTATGTTACTTGATATTTGATATGAAAAGAATGTGAAGTTCAGTGCATTTACACCTTTACAAATTTTGACCAAGTGTATTCCTTATTTCGTAAGTTTTTACACTTTATGGTAGAGTTTGTCTTCAAGTGTAAAGAGACCCAAGAAAAAATATTTCCCTTCAGAATTTCAAATCATTTATTATATATTTCAGATTATCAGGCCACAAAAGTGATTTTGAGTTTTTCTTACAATAAATTTTTAATAACAGTCCAGAGTATTAAAGTCTGGCAGTGTATAATGTGTCTCGGAAAGCACTTTAAGACGTCGGTGCCGGTTGTCATAAATATCTATGTTAATCAAATTCAAATTCAAATTCAAAATTCTTTATTCACTTAGGATGCAATACATCTCTTGTGACAGGTCAAGATTCTACATGTACATTTATGCCATGTTCGCAAACAATAGGTAGAGCCGGAGAAAAGAACATGGCAATAAAAACTCGCGGCCACTCCTTTCAAATCGCCAATGTTTACATAGTTTTAATGTTTTAATATAATAAACCTGATATGGGGGTAAGGTGCTGCCACTAATATACTATACACCATGTTAGAGGACTGATTCAAATTATAGTGATTAAAAATTAGAACTTATGCTAATTTAAAAAAAAAACAACAGCCTCAGTGGGTACAACATAGTAGGAGCATCTACTTACAACAAAGGTAAAAACTATATGTGCTCAAATATTGGCCAATCGTTATTGGGAAGTCAGTGCCTTCAAATATACTGACAACTCTTTTAACCTTCGAGTTTCAGTTTGCACTCAGAGTTACGGAGATCCGATGTCAGTCGCTCCGTGGAAAAACTGACATTCAGGTAAAACCGGTTGAACTTGTAGACGACCCGAAATAATGTAATATAAATCTTTGGAATAATAAAGGCTACGAAGATTAAGATGATGACTTCTTAAATAGAAAAGAAAAAATAAAACCTTTTCGAAGTCAGTTAAAAATCGAACACCGTTAACGTTCAATATTATCAGATTACTTTATTTAATCAAAAATATTGTGTAAATACAAAGAAACTGGTTCGTGTTATCAAGACACTGGTATTTATTGTATTTACCATCAAATTCTACTTCAAACTACATGACATTTATAATATTACAAATGACGTAAGCATAATCGCTTTTGCTTATTAATTTATTACAATAAAATCATTATTATATGTAGGCTTACATTTTGGTACAAAAAGATAACGGGAATAGGAATGATAAAACTTTTATGCGTATGTAAAATATGAACGATACATTCTCAGTTCTCTTCGGACTTTTTTTGATAAGGAAATTAAAACTTTACATAGTATGTTATACACGGTGGGCCGAATTTGTGATATGGACTAACCTGATCACTTTGTACCGCACCGAGTGTTCTTTGTTCAAACCAAATACATGACAATACTTTGTGTGAACTACAAATTGTTCTTCCAAGTCTGGATGTTATTTATGTCAGTTTAGTATGTGTTTAAGGGGAGACGCGTCTCTGGGTACATCCTTTGTAAGGTAGTAGGGCCACGCTGATTTTATACCCTCACACAGAAGACCATCCTAATAATGACAGCATTCTTGCTGTCGTATTTCGTTGGTGAGTGTGAGACAGGAGGCTCAATCATTCTGCATCATTCTCCCGGTTATTGGAGGCCGGGAAAATGATGCAGAATTATCTAACCAGGCCGCCATGGTATGGGTCACCATGCTACATTGCATACCCTCACAATGAGCATGGTGGCCCCTACTCCTGAATTCGACTCACGCTTTGGTAGGCTAAATTAAAAAAATACCTAATGTGGAATTGGCCTCAGACTAAATATTGTGGCATTTTCCTATACTGCAATTTATGAGACTACGTTACCTTTCACTGATCATCTCAGTATAAGAATGGAGGGCTGGACACACTAGCGCCGTAAAAAGCAATAAAATAATTTTATATCAACAGTTTTACCATTTTACACACTCTACAGTAGATCTGACTCATAGACATTGCCGTCTAAATATTGGTAATGTACTTTTCCATTATTAAAAATTCATGAGATTTCAACGGTCACGCGTCCTTGTACGGCTGTCTAGGTCATCGTTCGGCGACACCCAATAACCGCTCATTATTGACACTAGTAACGTCTTAAAGATTCGAATCATTCACCCCAATTCATTCCGTGGATAACGTAATAGTCAACTAAGGGAACAGACTGCAAAAGAGAAAGGAAAACTTGAAACAAAGTCAACACCAAACCAGCGTGGTATCATCATCATCATCAAAAGCCTTTAACAGTCCACTGCTGGACATAGGCCTCTCCCTAGAAAGGAGGTATTGGCCTACTATACCACGCTGGCCAGACGGGTTGGCATAGGGTTTGTTTCAAGTTGTGGCGGACTGACCTATGCGGCTGTCTTCCAAAAGGCCCGGGCCAGTCTTGCCAGCGAGTTTGGACCGGCAGGGGTCAGGTTGCGCCGCGCCCAGACGGGAGCTCGAGTCCTCGAGTTCCCCGGGGCAGAAGGCGCAAAGACGGCGGACAAATGTGCCGAGACGCTGAGGGGTATGTTTGCCGAGTTGGATGGCGTCAAGATCGCCAGGCCAACGAAGTGCGCGGAGCTGCGTATTTCGGGCCTGGACGATTCTGTGACGGCCGAAGATGTCCGCGATGCAATCCGGGAGAAGACCGGCTGCAGCGCGGATAACATCAGGGTCGGCACCATCCGCCCCGGTCCAGGCGGGCTAGGCGCTGCATGGGTCAGCTGTCCCGTGGCGTCAGCCAAAGTTTTGGGCGACGCCGGAGCTATCCTCGTCGGCTTTGTGAATGCCAGGGTTACGGTCCTGGCTGCGAGGCCGATGAGGTGCTTCAAGTGCCTAACCGCCGGACACACTCGCTCGAAGTGCGAGAGTTGCTTCGACTGCAGCGGTCTATGTTTCCGCTGCGGTCGACCGGGGCACAAGGCGGCAGATTGCTCAGCTGCCCCCCACTGCCCGGTGTGTGCGGCGGCGAATAAGCCCGCCAATCACCAGACCGGGCAGGGGGGCTGCAAGCCTCCCCGCGCGTCTCGGCAAGCACCGGAGGCCAGCCTATCGATCCAGGCTGCCTCCGATGTCACTAGTGCGTCGGCACCGACGCCCATGGAGGAGGTTGTAGAGACGAACCCTTAATGGATCAAGTCTCCAACCTTCTCGTCCAGACGAACTTGAACCACTGCGCCGCAGCGCAGGATCTCCTCCTGCAAACCATGGCGCAGTGGTCGGTCGGTGTGGCCGTAGTCGCGGAGCTCTACTTCGTCCCTCCCCGTCCAAACTGGATGGGTGACTGGGACGGCTCCGTGGCAGTCGTCGGCTCCACGGCGGCTGGTTCCCCGCCCTTGTCGCTCAAAGACAGGGGCACGGGATATGTTGCCGCCGAGTGGGGGGGGATCACCGTTTACGGTATCTACTTCTCCCCCAGTAAGAGTTTGAGTGACTTCGAGGTCTTCCTGAACAACCTGGAGACCTCGATGCGGCAACTAGCGTCTGGGCGCGTCCTCGTGCTGGGGGACTTCAACGCCAAGTCCATTGCGTGGGGTTCCCCGGCGACGGACGCCAGGGGCAAGGCCGTAGAGGAGTGGGCGGCCTCGGTGGGCCTCTGTCTACTGAACAGAGGCTCCACCAACACGTGCGTGCGACAACAGGGGGGGTCGATAGTGGACCTTTCGTTCGCTACCCCTGCACTCGCCGCACGTGTACAGAACTGGCGTGTCCTGGATGAGGTTGAGACGCTCTCGGACCATTTGTATATCCGATTTGAGCTCTCCCGGTCCCAGGACGCCAGTAGGGGTCACGCGGCGCGGCGTCCCTCCCGCTTTCCGCGGTGGTCTGTCGCCAAGCTCGACAGGGACTTACTGGAGGAGGCGGCCATTCTTAACTCTTGGCTGCCTCCGCAGGCCCCGGCCGAAGAGGTCAACGTGGGGGCTGGTCGCTTCTGCAGTGCGATTACGCAGATCTGCGACTCGGCCATGCCCCGCGTACGTGGGCGTCGGCCTCCAAGGAAGGAGGTCTACTGGTGGTCCCAGGAGTTGGCGGACCTCCGTGCGGCCTGTGTTCGTGCCCGGAGGTGCCTCACTCGTAGTCGGCGACGCCACCGCGGAGTCGGTGAGGAGGTGGATCGGCTTCAAGAGGAATACCGTGAGATCCGGCAAACTCTGAAGCTGGCCATCTGCCGCGCCAAAGAGGAGAGCCGCAAGGAGATGCTGGAGAGTCTCGAGCGTGACCCCTGGGGTCGGCCCTATCGTGCGGTGCGCAAAAAGCTCTGCGCGGGGGGCCTGCCCCTCACGGAGACTCTCCAGCCCAGCTTCCTGCAGGAAGTGGTCGAGGGCCTATTCCCACAGCGGGCGGAGCACACGCCTCCGTCGATGGCCGTCATGGCCGGAGGCGACGACGAAGGCGAGGCTGATGTGCCGCCCGTCAGGGAATCAGAGGTAGGGGCGGCTGTTCTAAGGATTCGATCCAAGAACACCGCCCCCGGGCCAGACGGGGTACCTGCCCGAGTGCTGGCCCGAGCCCTCGATCATATGTCGGACCGCCTCAGGGGAGTGTTAGACGCTAGTCTGGCGTCCGGACGCTTCCCTGAGTGTTGGAAAAGCGGGAAGCTGGTTCTGCTCCAGAAGCCAGGTCGGTCTGCCGACTCGGTCGCGGCCTATAGGCCCATCGTGTTGCTGGACGAGGCGGGTAAGCTGTTCGAGAGGGTGCTCCACGCCCGCATCGTTCGGCACCTGCGCGAGGTGGGCCCCGATCTGTCGGACGCCCAATTTGGATTCCGGGAGGGGCGTTCGACGGTCGACGCAATTCTGCGTCTGAAGGCCGCGACCGAACAGGCGGTGGGCTGCGGCGACGTGCTGTTGGCGGTGTCGTTGGACATCGCCAACGCATTCAATAGTCTGCCATTCAGCTGCATCAGGGCCGCACTCCAGTACCACGGAGTGCCGCAATACCTGGGGCGGCTAGTGGCAGACTATCTGACGGAGCGTACTGTCATGTACGAGGACCGAGAAGGAGTCTTGAGACGTCGGGCCATGTCGTGCGGTGTTCCACAGGGGTCTGTCCTCGGACCACTCCTGTGGAACATGGGATACGACTGGGTCCTGCGAGGGCGTCTCCCCCCCGGGGTCGGTGTAATCTGCTACGCCGACGACACTTTAGTGACAGCCCGGGGGGCGACCTTCGAAGAGGCGGCACGCCTGGCCACCACAGGAGTCTCCCTGGTGGTCGGGCGCATTGAGGCGCTGGGTTTGCGGGTGGCCCTAGAAAAGACGGAAGCCCTACTTTTCCATGGGCCCCGTCGTGGTCCACCCGCCGGCGCCTCCATCGAGGTCAACTCGGTCCTCGTACCGGTCCGGGCCCACTTAAAGTATCTGGGTCTGGTCCTAGACGGTAGGTGGCTCTTCGACGAGCACTTCCAACAGCTTGCTCCGAAGCTGATCGGCACTGCCTCCTTCCTTGGGCGTCTTTTGCCCAATCTGGGAGGAGCCAGTGTCGCCACGAGGCAGCTGTACACGGGGGTTGTCCGGTCTATGGCACTCTATGGTGCACCGGTGTGGGCGGCGGCTCTGACCGAGCAGAATAGGGCGCGCCTCAGGCGGCCTCAGAGAACTCTGGCGGTCAGAGCCATACGGGGCTACCGCACCGTATCGACGGAGGCGGCGTGCGCCCTGGCCGGAACACCCCCGTGGGATTTGGAGGCGGAAGTGCTCGCCGACGTTTATCGGCGAGTGGCTAACTACCGGGCGGAGAGTGGTGGAGTTGGACCTCCGCCCGAGGACGTGCGCGAGTGGCGCGAAGCCGCTCACCGAGCCACGATGGATCGCTGGTCGGTCCGGCTGGAGACTCCACGTGCTGGCTTCGCCACCGTAGAGGCGCTTCAGCCGGTCATCGGCGAATGGGCAGTGCGGCAGCACGGGACCCTTACCTTCCGACTGACGCAGGTTCTTTCCGGGCATGGTTGCTTCGGAAAGTACCTGCACTCGGTCGCCAGGAGGGAATTGAGTCCCGCCTGCCACCACTGCGACTGCAGTGAGGATTCGGCTCATCACACGCTGGCGGTCTGCCCCGCATGGGAGACGCAGCGCCGGGTCCTCACTGCAGTCATCGGAGGGGATCTCTCGCTGCCGGCCGTCGTTCGTTCCATGGTCGGCAGCGAGAGCTCATTTACCGCGGTCGCAACCTTCTGCGAGGACGTAATCACGCAGAAGGAGGCGGCGGAGAAGGCCCGGGAGGACAACATCCAATCGGACCAGATTCGCCGCCGGCGACTCGGGCGGCGGAGGCGCGAACATCTGCGCCTCATGCCGCCTTGAGTGTGGCCGCGGGTGGACGGGACGGGTTATCCCTCCATCCGCATTATGTGGCCAGCCGCGAGGGGGCGGCGTCGGTGTGTGCCGGACGCCGCCTAAGAGAGGTTTCGTCAAACAGAGACGGTGCCCGCATCAGGAGCGGGCAGGCGCTGGAGAAGTTCAGAAGGAGATCCCACCCTGGACTTCTCCTACTCCTAAACGGAGAAGCGCGGAGAGGGCACACTGTGTGTTTTTTAGTCGGTTCAAGTCCGACACACCACCCCGCCGTAACCCCCGGTGGGGTGACGGTCCATGATGATTTTTCACACATTAAAAAAAAAAAAAAAAAAAAAGGGTTTGTTTCAAGTTGGGGTGCTGGCTAGAAAACCTCCTCGTGGTGCACCCTGGAAACGCTGGCGATAACGCTGTCCTTCCTCATTTCCTCCGCGTTATCTGGAGGAGAGGATTATCGCCAGCGGCTAATATTCTAGCAGGAGAGGAAGCCATGCCATCGGCTCTCGGGCAAGGCCCGGCCAGCGGGGTGGGCGTGTCTGCCGGTTGCCCTGCTGGCTCTTCGCTCCTCGGAGCATGGAGGAGGAAACCTCGTTAAAAACCGAAGGTGGGACCCTTCATGGGTCGGAGTTCTCCCGCTGATAGCGGTGGAGAAAGGATGGCGGGCTCGGCGTGTACTTACACTACCACCGAGCAGGCAGGGGGACGTAGTCCTCTTGCCACCGTCGGCATAGCGTAATCCCGAGAGAAGTGCTGTGGTCAAGTCTCGCGGCTTTGATCGGGGACGTGGGTCTTGGCTTAACCGCCCGGACCGCGAGGAAGAAAACCTCTCTAAAAAATTACCCCGAATCCCAAGTTCTGGTGCGTGGCCAGGGGATGCATGGCTGATGGGAAGTTCAGTCGTAAGCGCACCCCAAGCCGAGGTACCTGCGGACCCCTCGGCTGGGTTAAAAATTTTCGCTTGCCCGGGTATTGGGGGATCTCTGCCCGGGTCGACTTTTATTTCTCCCCCACTCGTGGGACTATTATGGAAGCTGTTAACACAAATATAAAAGACAAACGGACTGGAAACAAAACTAACGACACAATGGCAAGGCAAACGGACATCGAACGCACGACGGAAGGGCAAATGGAAGTTGGAAAAGAGAAGGGCATCCTCAAGGGGAGCTCTTCTTCGGTTGTGGACCTAGTGTCCAAGGAGGCTGTGGTGGCACTCGGGCCGCCCACCTCGGTGGGGCTCCCAGTAGTCAAACGGACTGCTGGGAGCCGAAGAGGAAGAGGAGGAAGATCCTCGGAGCGCATACGCTCCAAGTCGGCGGTGGCGGGCAGGAGCGATGCTGCGCGCCCGGAGCCGATGGAGACGGAGATGCGGGCGGGCGACAGCAAGAAGCGTCTGCACTCCGAGGATGTGGACAGCGAGGCAGAGACGCCGGTCCCGAAGCGCTTCGGCACTGATGGTTCGCGGGCCCCTGTCTCGCTGCAGAAGGACTCCGTGTTTTCGAATGCGGAGTCCTACAGGAGGAAGCGACTGGACAAAGAAGTCGCAGCGGAGGAGGAGATCGCTGATCTCCTGCTTAAGGTTCGGGAGCCGGTGGAGGGAGAACCTCCCCAAGCCCCCATTTCCGTGCAGGAGAGGGCGAGCGCGGCGGTGGCCATTATTAACAAGGTGGCCATCAGGTCCGTGAACTTGAAGGGCGTCTTTGTCAGGGCCCTCAAGGACTCCTCCTCCGCCTTGTCGGAGGTTGTAGGGACCCTGTGCGGAGACATGGAGCGCCTCAAGGAGGCGAACTCCCGCCTGACGGCCCAGGTGACTGCGCTGAGTGCGCAGTTTGCCCAATTCCAATCGACTGCACGGTTGGCCTAGTTGCTTAAGCGGTCGCCACGCCGCTTCCTACTACGCCAAGTGTCGTGGGTTCAAATCCCACGTAGGATAACACTTTGTGTGATTCACAATTTGTTGTTCTGAGTCAGGGTGTTCTTTGTGTCCGTTTCTTGTATGTTTGTAAAGTCCCCCGCGACACAGGAATTTATATTCCTAATGCGGGAGTTGTCTTTTATAAAAAAAAAAAAAAAAAAAAAAAAAAAAAAAAAAAAAAAAAAACCGGGCCCAGCGCACTCAGCAGGTGGCCCCGCCCTCGCCTGGGCCGTCTCAGTCGGAGGCCCCAGCCCCGCCCGGACCGTCTCAACCGGAGACTCCGGCATCGCCCGGGCCGTCTCGGGTAGAGGTCCCGGCGCCGCCCGCGCCGTCTCGGGTAGAGGTCCCGGCCCCGCCCGCGAAGTCTCGGCTAGAGGCCCCGGCCGCGCCCGCGCCATCTCGGCTAGAGGCCCCGGCCCCGCCTGGTGCGTTCCCTGACGCCATGCTGCGTCAGGTAATGGACGCCTTGACGCGGATGCTGGACGGGCGTCTGGCCGGCTTGGAGGCGAGGCTTCCCCCCGCGCCGGTTGTTCGCCCCCCGCTCGCGTCGCAGAGGCCCCCGGCTGCTGCCCTGGTGGGGAGCCGCGTGACCTACGCGGCGGCGATGGCGGCCCCGGCCCCCCAACAGCAAAAACAGCAGCCGAAGAAGGGGGCCGGAACACCGGCCCAGGCGCCGGCCAAGGCACCGGCCAAAGCGCCGGCCAAGGCACCGGCCAAAGCGCCAGCCAAGAAGGGGCCTCAAACGGCGCCCCCAAGTGGAGCGGACTTCCCCCGCTTCCCGCCCCCGCGCCTCCGATGGGTTCCTCGGGACCAGCCACCTCTTGGACGAGGATTGGCAGGTTGTGGGGGCCTCGAAGAGGCGGGGGCAGCGGCAGCGGGCGCGGGCGAGGAAGGCTGCCCAAGGCGCAGCCCAAGCCCCGCAGTCGCTGCCGGTGGCGACAGCGGCCTCTAAAAAGAGGCCGCGGAAGCTGCAGCCGCCCAAGACCGCGGCTGTAGTGGTGACCGTGTCGCCGGAGGCGGCCAGTGGCGGGCTCACCTACGCGGCCCTGTTCAAAGGGGCCCGTCCCGGGCTCGCCGCTGAGTTCGGGGCCGCGGGGATGAGGCTGCGCCGCGCCCAGACGGGAGCTCGAGTATTCGAGTTCCCGGGGGCTGAGGGCGCCAAGACGGCCGACACTTTCGCCGAGAGGCTGCGGGAGGTGTTTGCCGCCCAGGACGGTGTCAAGGTCGCCAGGCCCACCAAATGCGCAGAACTGCGCATATCGGGTCTGGACGACTCCATCACGTCGGAGGATGTCCGCGATGCAGTCATGGAGAAGACTGGCTGCGCCGCGGGCACCATCCGAGTCGGCACCGTCCGGCCGGGCCCGGGAGGCCTCGGCTCGGTGTGGGTGAGCTGTCCCGTGGCGTCGGCCAAATTGTTCGCTGACACTGGGAGCATGCTCATCGGCTTTGTCAATGCCAGAATCACGGTTCTGGCTGCGAGGCCGATGAGGTGCTATAAGTGCCTAGTCGCGGGACACACTCGCACCAAGTGCGAGAGCTGTTTCGACTGCAGCGAACTTTGTTTCCGCTGCGGTCGAACCGGGCACAAGGCGGCAGAGTGCTCTGCCGCCCCTCACTGCCCGATGTGTGCGGCGGCTAAAAAGCCCGCCAATCACCAGATGGGGCAGGGGGGCTGCAAGCCTCCCCGCGCTTCTCGGCAGACGCCGGAGGCTAGCCCGGCGACCCAGGCTGCCTCCGACGTCAATCAGGCGACGACGTCGTCCCCCATGGAGGGGGTTGTAGAGACGATCCAGTAATGGATCAAGTCTCCAACCTCCTGGTCCAGACGAACCTCAACCACTGTGCCGCGGCGCAGGATCTTTTCCTGCAAACCATGGCGCAGTGGTCGATAGGTGTTGCCGTAGTTGCGGAGCCCTATTTTGTCCCTCCCCGTCCAAACTGGATGGGTGACTGGGACGGCTTCGTGGCAGTCGTCAGCTCCACGGCGGCTCATTCCCCGCCCTTGTCGCTAAAAGACAAGGGTACCGGATATGTTGCCGTCGAATGGGGGGGAATCACCATTTATGGTGTATATTTCTCCCCCAACCGGAGTCTGAGCGACTTCGAGGTCTTCCTCAACAACCTGGAGACCTCGATACGGCGATTGGGGTCTGGGCACGTCCTCGTGCTGGGGGACTTCAATGCAAAGTCCATTGCGTGGGGTTCCCCGGCGACGGACGCCAGGGGCGAAGCCGTCGTGGAGTGGGCGGCGTCGGTGGGCCTCTGTTTGCTGAACAGAGGCGCCACCAACACGTGCGTGCGACAGCAGGGGGGGTCGATAGTGGACCTTTCGTTCGCTACCCCTGCAGTCGCCGCACGAGTAAGGAACTGGAGTGTCCTGGATGAGGTCGAGACGCTCTCGGATCACCTTTATATCCGATTCGAGCTCTCCCGGTCCCAGGACGCCAGTAGGGGTCACGCGGCGCGGCGTCCCTCCCGTTTTCCGCGGTGGGCTGTCGCCAAGCTGGACAGGGACCTACTAGAGGAGGCGGCCATTGTTTGCTCTTGGCTGTCTCCGCAGGCCCCGACCGAGGAGGTCGACGTGGGGGCTGGTCGCTTCGCCGATGCGTTAACGCTCATCTGCGATGCGGCCATGCCCCGCGATCGTGGCCGTCGGCCTCCTCGGAAGGAGGTCTACTGGTGGTCCCAGGAGTTGGCGGACCTTCGTGCGGCCTGCGTACGTGCCCGGAGGTCCCACACCCGGAGTCGGCGACGTCACCGCGGAGGCGGTGAGGAGGTGGACCGGCTTCACGAGGAGTACCGTGCAGCTCGGGAAACTCTGAGGCTGGCCATCTGCCGCGCCAAAGACGCAAGTCGAGTGGAGATGCTGGAGAGTCTGGAGCGTGACCCCTGGGGTCGGCCCTACCGTGCGGTGCGTCAAAAGCTCCGCACACAGGCCCCCCCCCTTACGGAGACTCTCCAGCCCAGCTTCCTGCAGGAAGTGGTCGAGGGCCTATTCCCGCAGCGGGCGGAACACACACCCCCGTCGATGGCCCGTCGTGGTCGTCGTCGGGGCAGCGTGGGTGATGTTCCGCCTGTCAGGGAATCTGAGGTAGGGGCGGCTGTTCTGCGGATTCGATCCAAGAACACCGCCCCCGGGCCGGACGGGGTTCCAGCCCGAGTGATGGCCCGTGCCCTCGACTACATGTCGGACCACCTCAGGGGAGTGTTGGACGCTAGCCTGGCGTCCGGACGCTTCCCTGAGCGTTGGAAGTGCGGGAAGCTGGTTTTGATCCAAAAGCATGGACGGCCTGCCGATTCGGTCGCGGCCTACAGGCCCATCGTGTTGCTGGACGAGGCGGGTAAGTTGTTCGAGAGGGTTCTCTCTGCCCGCATCGTCCGGCACCTCAGCGAGGTGGGGCCCGACCTGTCGGACGCCCAATTCGGCTTCCGAGAAGGGCGTTCGACGGTCGACGCGATCCTGCGCCTGAGGGCCGTGACCGAAGAGGCGGTGAGAGGCGGCGGAGTGGTGTTGGCGGTGTCATTGGACATCGCCAACGCCTTCAATAGTCTGCCATTCGGCTGCATCAGGGCCGCACTCCAATACCACGGAGTGCCAGGGTACCTGAGGCGGCTGGTGGCAGACTATTTAGAGGAGCGTACCGTCGAGTATGAGGACCGAGATGGCGCCTTGAGACGCAGGGCCATGTCGTGCGGTGTTCCACAGGGGTCTGTCCTAGGACCACTCCTGTGGAACATGGGATACGACTGGGCCCTACGAGGGCGTCTCCCCCCCGGGCTGGGTGTAATCTGTTACGCAGACGACACCCTGGTCACGGCCCGGGGGGCAAACTTTGAGGAGGCGGCGCGCCTGGCCACCACGGGAGTCTCCCGGGTGGTCGGGCGCATCGAGGCGTTGGGTCTGCGGGTGGCCCTGGAGAAGACGGAGGCCCTATTATTTCATGGGCCCCGTCGCGGTCCGCCCGCCGGCGCCTCGATCGAGGTCAACTCGGTCCTCGTACCGGTCCGGGCCCAGATGAGGTACCTGGGTCTGGTCCTCGACGGTAGGTGGCTCTTCGACGAGCACTTCCGACAGCTTGGCCCTAAATTGGTGGGCACTGCCTCCGCCCTAGGGCGACTTCTGCCCAATTTGGGCGGGGCCAGTGTCCCCACTAGGCAGCTGTACACGGGGGTTGTCCGGTCGATGGCACTTTACGGTGCACCGGTGTGGGCGGCGGCTCTGTCCGCCCAGAACAGTGCGCGCCTCTGGCGCCCCCAGCGGATACTGGCGGTCAGAGCCATACGTGGATACCGCACGGTGTCCACAGAGGCGGCGTGTGCCTTGGCCGGAACACCCCCGTGGGATTTGGAGGCGGAGGTGCTCGCCGAAGTTTATCGGCGAGTGGCTGACTTCCGGGCGGAGAGCGGATTTCGCCCTCCGCCCGAGGACGTGCGCGAGTGGCGCGAAGCCGCTCGCCGAGCCACCATGCTGAGATGGCCGCTCCGGCTGGAGACCCCACGCGCTGGCTTCGCCGCCGTGGAGGCTCTTCAGCCGGTCATCGAGGAGTGGGCAGGGCGGCAGCACGGGATCCTTTCCTTCCGGCTGACGCAGGTACTTTCCGGGCACGGTTGCTTCGGAAAGTACCTGCACTCGGTCGCTAGGAGGGAACCGAGTCCCGCCTGCCACCACTGCGACTGCAGTGAGGACACGGCCCAGCACACGCTGGCGGTCTGCCCCGCTTGGGCGGCGCAGCGCCGGGTCCTCACTGCAGTCATCGGAGGGGATCTCTCGCTGCCGGCCGTCATAAGATCGATGGCCGGCAGCGACAGTTGTTTTACCGCGGTCGCAACCTTCTGCGAGGACGTAATCTTGCAGAAGGAGGTGGCGGAGAAGGCCCGGGAGGATGCTATCCAATCGGACCCAATCCGCCGCCGGCGCCCCGGGCGGCGGAGGCGCGCATACCTGCGTCTCATGCCGCCCTGAGAGTGGCCGCGGATGGGCGGGACGGTTTTCCCGTCCGTCCGCAGTAGTGGCCAACCGCGAGGGGGCGGCGTCCGCGTGTGACCGGACGTTGCCCAATTAGAGAGTACACGTTAGAGGTGGTGCCCGCAACAGTGCGGGCAGGCGCCGGTTGGAGTCCAGAAGGAAATCCCCTCCCTGGACTCCTTCCAATACAAAGGCGCAGAGAGGGTCACACCGTGTGGTTTTAGTCGGTTCGAGTCCGACACACCACCCCGCCGTAACCCCCGACGGGGTGACGGTCCGCGGGGATTTCCACACGTAAAAAAAAAAAAAAAAAAAAAAAAGGGTTTGTTTCAAGTTTTCCTTCGCTTTGCATTGATGTTGTCTTGCGTAGTTTATCCCTTAGTCGCCTTTTACGACACCCGCGGGATGAATAGGTGTGGTGACACTCTGTATTCTTAATCCGTCACCACACGGTGCGTGGTATAGTAGGCCTAAACCTCCTTCTTGAAGAGGCACCTAAATCCCAAAGTATTTATTGCTGTTGGCGATGTAACAGCTTTAGGATATGAGATTACAAGTGTCTCGGATTATAATACATATAATTCACATTTATTCACTGCTGGACATAGATTTCTTATTAATGGAAAGGAGGTATGTCAAAAGGTTTCACACTACCATTGCTACCGGTTAATAAGGCCCGATACACAAAGAAATAAATAATCGAACTTGGTTTTCATATTACAGCAAAACCTTTTATTGAAATTACCTTGGATCTATTGCCCATAGTTCTAAAAATAACAAACATGGCAATAAATTAAACTGCTAGATGCTTGTAGATACGCCTGACGCTAAAATAAAGCGCCCATAAGCTGAAAATAAACAATAATTACATTTAAAAGTAGTGTGATACTCGTGTTGTATCATTCAACCGCTTGCGTTCTGCCTCAATACCCGTTCTAGAACGTCTATCATCATATTGGGAATAAATTATAACGTCTGTGGCAGTAACAACGGAAAATTGTGGTTAGTTTTTTGTCTTAAAATTTAATATCTATAATTTACTTTGTGTCTATGTGTTACATAATCAAAATAAGTGTTTTTACATGAATTTATTTCTTGTAAATAGTTTGTTAACTGTTAAATACGACGAAATTATAGCTTATGTACACAAGGTCAATTCGTGATATTTTTCTTAACGTAATCAAATATTAAACAATACATTTTATAACTAACGTAACGTTTTTATCTCAGTATATAAATACTTTATATGTATATAGCATTGATTTAAAATTCCCTATTTATTGATTGCATTCAAAGCTACGTAAATTATATTAATATCCTTACACATCTCATATGCGGCTGTTTATTCCCAAAAAACTGCAGGTAAACATAGACAAATGAAAACGGATTAACTTGAATAGCTGTTAATATTTTGTTTAAAAAAATTGGAATGTCCAATTTTAGTCTCTCAATCCTGCCGTTCTTGGTATTGATTTCGTTATATAAGACGAAGGTATGAAATAAGTAAGGGGCAAACCAATCAATTGATTTTAAATTATTTTACGCCCTATCCTTATGCCTACAAAATATAATCAAAGTCAGACAAGCTGGTGTTTAAACCGTGACATGAGATATGAATATGTTGAAAGACTATTGTATGTATATTTTACAAATCATTCCATCAAAAGTTTCTTATCTTATTTTTTAATCAAGATGACTAAATAAGGGTGCGTCTATGTCGATTATCCCGGTAAAAAGTAGCCCCTGTCTTTTCTCAGGAAGGTTACCTATGTACAAAATATCATTAAAAGCAGTGCAGTGGTTTTTGAGTTTCTCGCGAGCAGACAAACAGATAGACGACTTTATTTTATAATATGCAGTGATAGAGTTACCCTCTATGCTTTATTTAGTTTTATAATTCTAATTAAATTTGAGATTCCACATTATTAGCGACAACTGTATCTGCTCATGACAGTTAAGTTATTCTTTTTTATTGTTTTCACGTCGCGTAAACTTTCCATTAACTTCCATAAATATTTTAATTCCGAAATTTGTCATATCAGTGCCCAGTTTCAGTAAGAATAACAAACAGTAATTTATGTTTAAATTATCTTAATACAAATTATACTCGTATGTATACTCGTATTTAGGTTTAGTTATTGACGCATTTTTAGGGTTCCGTAGCCAAATGGCAAAAAACGGAACCCTTATAGATTCGTCATGTCTGTCTGTCTATCTGCCATTCCGTATGTAACAGCCACTTTTTCCGAAACTATAAGAACTATACTGTTGAAACTTGATAAGTAGATGTATTCTGTAAAGCGCATGAATATTTTCACTACCCCATACTTAGAACTGAAACCCAAAAAAATTTTTTCATTAAACCCATACGTGTGGGGATATCTATGGATAGGTCTTAAAAATGATATTGAGGTTTCTGATATCATTTTTTTTAAACTGAATAGTTTGCGCGAGAGGCACTTCCACTTTGGAAGTGCCCCCGTAACTTCTAAAATAGGTTAATGTAATACTAAAAAAAATATGATGTACCATGCAAACTTCCACTGAAAATTGGTTTGAACGAGATTTGGGAAGTACTTTTTTTTTATACGTCATAAATTGTAAACCACAATTTACCTTTCATTCAATCAATACACTTCTATTGAAACGATCAAAGTTACAACGAACTACAAGAACTTTTGTATGATGTAACTTGCTGTTACGGAACCCTACGAAATCCAGCACACATAATTAATAAAGTTATGTCAATAAAGATAAGAAAAATAACCTAGACATGTTTAAATGGATCGAGAAATATTTAATGAAACAAAACATTTGCGTCATCCAGTCATTTAGAAATTATGTAGTATATGTTTTATCATAGTGTTGTTTGTAGTTTAATATGTCTACATAAGTTTATTTCAATGACAAGTATACAAATTAGATATATATATATACATAATTATTATAATATGGTCATTGTTATCGCTTCCATTCTTTTCAATTTCTGTAAGAGATGCACTCAAATATACTGAAGGTCATCAATTCATCTTCTCTTTTGCAATCGATACCAAAGCAAATTATGTCTATTCACAAATTATGTCCATTTACAAATTATTTAAGACTAGTTTTCGCCGGCGGCTCCGCCCGCGTTTATTTCGATTATTGGAGTAAAGAGTAGCCCATGTGTTATTCTAATATATAAGCTATATTACTGTAGAGTTTCATCCAAATCCGTTCAGTAGCTTTTACGTGAAAGAGCAACAAACATACTTACACACATACTCACAAACCTTCGCGTTTATAATGATAATAAGGATTAAGAGCAGTCGACATGTCAACTCTAATTAGAAGCTAAGATGCCTGGCCTAAGTCTCAAAGATTTTCATTAGGAAGTAGAGTTATGTCTTCTAGAATTACAACAAAGTCTAATTAATTTTAAAGTTAAATTTTCAATCATTTATTTCAGACGAGCACATTCAGAGTTCAGTCTCTGTAACCAGAAAGACGTCGCTTAAAGTGTCTTTTAAGGCAAAAACCCTCTTCGAAAATGGAATCACATGAGAAGAACTCCAAATCAGGAGTTTACCCAAACTCCCAGAGAACTGACCTGGAAATGGAAGCAAGGACTCCAGAAACTGGTAAGGAATGTAAATTAAAGGACAAATTGTTCAGTTGGCAGCGATGAGCAGTTGCAAGTTAACAAAGTATATTTATTTTACTGTTTCTTACCCCTTATCTTCTATTTACCCCTTTAAAAAGTCATCATCACTATGAGCTAATCGCAATTCACTGCTGAACATATGCCTCTCTTACACGCAGTACCTAATGTTGTCAAAAACAATTCACTTAATACGACTTGTCGTTTTTAGGGTTCCGTAGCCAAATGGCAAAAAACGGAACCCTTATAGATTCGTCAAGTCTGTCTGTCTGTCTGTCTGTCTGTCTGTCTGTCTGTCTGTCTGTCCGTCCGTATGTCACAGCCAATTATTTCCGAAACTATAAGAGCTATACTGTTGAAATTTGGTCAGTCGATGTATTCTGTGAACCGCATTAAGATTTTTATATAAAAATAGAAAAAAAACAATTTATTTTCTGGGTCCCCATACTTGGAACTGAAACTCAAAATTTTTTTTTTCATCAAACCTATACGTGTGGGGTATCTATGGATAGGTGTTCAAAAATGATGTTAAGGTTTCTAATAACATTTTTATCTAAACTGAATAGTTTGCGCGAGAGACACTTCCAAAGTGGAAAAATGTGTGTCCCCCCCCCTCTAACTTCTAAAATAAGAGAGTGATAAAACTAAAAAAAATATAAGTTGTACATTACCATGCAAACTACCAACGAAAATTGGTTTGAACGAGATCTAGTGAGTAGTTTTTTTTTAATACGTCATAAATCGTAACACGCAATTTACCTTTCATCCAATCAATAAACTAGTGTAAAAACATCGATGAAAGTTACAACGAACTACAAGAACTTTTATATGATGTTACTTGCTGATACGGAACCCTTCATGGGCGAGTCCGACTCGCACTTGGCCGATTTTTAATAACAACTTCAATTAAATCTTGTTGCAGCTAACGGCTCTCTACCAAGAAAACTAAAAGATCTGGATGATTTATTGCCATATGTCGGTGACTTCGGCTGGTATCAGCGTTATCTGTTCTTCTTAATGATTCCATTTTCCTTCTTCTTTGCATTTGTTTACTTCGGCCAAATCTTTATGACGGTGGTACCTGAAGAACACTGGTGCTATGTTCCTGAACTTGGAAACTTGACCGTAGAACAAAGGTGAACAAAGCTGTTTTTTTTCAAGTGTTCAAACTCTCTTTAGAACCATCGAAGTTATTATGAAATTGGAAAAATTAAAAACAAGTCCTGTAGTTACGGCAAAAAAGCTTACTAAAGTAATTACATATGTTTATATTTTACTTGTTTTTTCAAATAAGCTAAAAATACATAGAGGGGCATTCAAATTATATATTACCGATGTCAAATCGATTAAGAAACTTAACAAGTAGTGAAAATCCAGGTAGAATGTAAAATAGTTTTGTGTGAACGATTGTAACCAATCACTTATGAATCTAAATGTAGAAACAGAATCCTGTGCATTCAAAATTAGACTTGAAGAAACGAATGTAGCGATTTAACCAATAGGTTATTTTACAGATCGTTCAATAATTTCCATAATATTTCAGACGCCACCTCTCAATCCCCATTAAGAACGATAAATTTGACAAATGCACAGTATATGATGTTAATTGGACAGACATCTTGAACAATGGTACCGTGGACCCTGATCCATCTTGGAGTATTATAAAGTGTAACAGATGGGAATACAACTACACTGATGTGCCGTATGAAACTATAGCTACACAAGTATGTATGAAAACAACTATCTGTCACTACTAAAAAGCACACATTTATTAGTATAAATAAATAAATAAATATTTCGGACATCTTACACACAACGTCCTGTAGGCCCAAACTAAGCAGAGCTTGTATTATGGGTACTAAACAACTGATATATTTACATAAACATACTTTTTTTGTAAATACGTACATATTATACATAGAAAACACCCAGACTCCGAAACAAATTGTGGATCACACAAATATTTGGTCCAACCCGGGAATTGAACCCAAGACCTCTTGATCAGCAGCCGCATACGCAAACCACTAGACCAACAAGGCAGTCAAATTTAAAATTGAAACAATGCTTTATGATATTCTTTACTCAAACAGCAAGGATGGGTGTGCGACAAAGACAGCTATCCAGCCACAGCGCAATCTATATTCTTCTGTGGTGCCATAGTGGGAGGTTTCATCTTCGGCTGGATAGCGGACAAGTATGGAAGAGTGCCAGCTTTAGTTGGTTAGTAGATCTTTTCACAAGTATCTTTCTAAATGAGTGCTAGATGGCTAGTGTCACATCTGATGCATTTATTTTTTATTTACTTTTAAGTCCAAAACTTGACTGGACGTTTTCACGAACTTTTCTTAAATTCAAAGAGTCATTTATAAAAAGTCAGGTAACCCTTTGTGTTACATCTAAGTATTTAGATTTCTTTGAAAATTGAGAGGCAACTTAAGTCCGCTAGAGTTGAAGAAGTACTCTTAGCAAGGTTTATGCAAAGTTGGTGAAAATGAGCATGAGACAACTATTTCTCAGTTTAAATAAGAATGTAGAGTTTGTATTCCTCGTTTATATTTATGGCCATACATCTATACGCTGGCCGAGTGCGGTTTGAGGACTGGCAAGACACGCGGCATCTTACCGTTGAATGTTTTAAGCCACCCAAATGCCTCCAACAGAACTTATCTTAGGATAACAACTGGGACCGACTGCTTAACATATAAGTAACGTGAATAAGACATAAGATTACAAATTAAATTAAATCCTATATATTTTTCAGGTACAAACTTGGCGGGTTTCGCAGGCGGTATAGGAACAATATTTACGAATGACTTTTGGTCATTCTGCCTCTGTAGATTCATTGTAGGCCTGGCTTACGATAACTGTTTTCTCATCATGTATATCGTGGGTAAGTATAATTCAGTATAACTCTTAAAAAAATTACGTAACTTTCCTAGTGATGTAATGGTTGGCCATCCCAAGAAGTCGTGAATTCAATTCTCACTCGAGATAAATGTAATGACCATGATCATTTTGTTCTGCGGTCTGGGTGTAATTAATATTTAATTAGCTTTTATTTAGCGTGTATTTTGGTTTTCGTGAGTCTATGTCATGTCTATGTCATATTTGACGGTACAAACTCTATACCGTAATTCATCCAAATCGGTTCAGCGGTAGCTGTAAGAGCTTAACAGATAAGCTGAGTTAGTTCCCAATTTATAATATTAGTAGGGATATATGTAAAAATACATGCTCAATATTTCGGATATTTTACACACAATGCCATCTAGTCCCCAAACTAAGCAGAGCTTGTATTATGGGTCACAAGACAACTGATATATGTAAATACATAAACATACTTTTTTTTTGTAAATACCTGCATATTATACAGCCAAACTCCGAAACAAATATTTGCGGATCACACAAATATTTAGTCCGACCCGGGAATCGAACCCGAGACCTCTTGATTAGCAGTCACATGCGCTAACCAGTAGGCCAACGAGGCAGTCAAATGTATGGGGTTAGTGTATAATAAACTTGCCTTTATATTAAGTTATGAGTAGTAATAAATTACGGGCCTTCAGAGATCAACACTGTGAGTGTATTGTGCTCTAAAATGTAAATCAACTTTTTTCCAGTGCTGGAATATGTAGGTCCAAAATGGCGTACATTTGTAGCAAACATGTCCATTGCTGTTTACTTCACATTTGCCGCTTGCATCCTGCCATGGATAGCGGTAGGAGTGAATGGCTGGAAGATTTACACCCTGGTGATCAGCGCCCCTCTTGCGTTGGCTTTGATCACCCCTTGGGTTGTGCCAGAAAGTGCCAGGTACGTGATTCATGTTAGTATTTAAATATGCGGAGGCTGGCAGAATGATGCAGAATTATCTGACCAGGCCGCCTGGTTTGGGTCACCATGCTGCATTGCTTACTCTCACAATGAGAATGGTTACCCCTAATTCTGGATTCTACTCATGCTTTCCATTATGCAGATTAGTTACTTTTGTAGTTAAATATAAAAAAAAAATTACCTTCATCAAACATCATCATCAACAGCCTATAACAGTGCCTACAGCAGTGCCCAGAACCCTTCTGTTGCAGGCACAGAGTATTACACCACGTGGTTTTAGTCGGTTCGATTCAAAGAAACAGTAATGAAATACATTATGATGATTTGTGACATAATCATGTATGTACAAGTAGGCAATATTTTTCTACTCACAACAGATATGCTTTACACGTATTACACTGACCCGTCAGATAAATCTTTATATATATAATTCTTCTGTGAGTGTGTATGTCACTGAACTTCTCTCAAACGACTGGACCGATTTTGATGAAATTTTTTGTGTGTCTTCAAGGGGATCTGGGAATGGTTTAGATTCGCAATTGGACCCGGTAGGTGGCGCTGCGATCAAGTTCTGGAATTTTAAAGTTCGCTGGGTCAACTAGTATTTTATAAGTCTAGTGGTAAACGATTCTTATGCTAAGCCAGAATCGACTCAGTCGTGGTTCGATTAATCATCACTTGTAAGTTTCAAGAAAAATAAGTTTTCCAATCTTACGATCATACGAGCATTTAGTAATTTACCATCAGTTACATAGTGACTCGTTTACAAAACTAACAGAAATTTTATTACAGATGGCTGATAGCCCAGGGCAGAATAGACGAAGCTATCAATATAATGAAGACCTGTGAAAGGTGGAACAAAAAGAAAATTCCTGATGAAGTTATAGCCGAATTCAGAGTAAGATCTTGATTTTATTAAATAAATTTTGATTTTGTTTTAAAAATAACAAAATCCTTTAAGAAACTAAGATTTATTTCCTAAAATAAAGAAACCGTTAAAAAATCACATCCAAAATCAAAACAAATTTGTCACTAATAAAAGAGAAAACTCTTCTCACTATCCTCCTCAGTGCAGAAATTATATATGACGAAGCGATGTTCTGACAATTTGCGCATACCTACAGAGAAGAGAAGAAACAAAGTGATTTAAAAAAATCCGAGGAACTTATTATCACAAAACAACCTCTTTGCTGTTTGGTCTTGAAATAAATATTGGATGCACCTCAAAAATAACAGGAGCTAAATAACAGAACCCCTATATTTCCTTTAGCTCCTCAAGTTCTTCTTTATATGTAAAACTTAACAAGTCAGAATTCTGTTAATTAGACTTTCTGACTATTAAATTTATACTCATGGGTCAACCATTATGTTTGTTTATAGGAAACCGCCACAGAAATAGCCAAAAAAGAACAAGAATGCAAGAACTACAGTGTAATTGATCTGGTACGAACTCCTAGACTGCGCCGACACACCATACTTCTCGTCTTGATCTGGATGTCAATAGCTATGGTGTTTGATGGGCATGTGAGGAACGTAGGGTCTTTAGGTAAGAATTAATGGTATCTAATCAACTTTGAATAAAATCAAACTTTATTTTAACAATGGCGATGATAGCTACATCACATAGTGCCTATTCAATTGCAACTCTGCTAATTGTTTTTTGGTAAATGTCAGCAGCAATTATTTGTAAGCATGAATATGTCTTTTGAAGGTCTACGCCTATGTGCATCATTAAATTTAATACTTTCTAATAAAGTTGTTTCATATAAATAAATTAAGTATTTTGTTGTTTTATTTTATTTATCTTTTCTTCAAGGTCTGGACATGTTCGTCACATTCAGTGTTGCAACATTCACTGAGTTCCCCGCCGACGTTCTGCTCATCTCAATTTTGGACGTGTAAGTTACCAACTTAATTTATTGAAAATACAAAAGTGTTTTGCTTGTGTACTCCGTTATTTATAGGAGGCCACAGCATTCACTAAAATATTGAGTACAATTTTCAATTTAGTTAGCGATGGCGAAGTATCGCTGGCAGTTGTATTATTTATACAATGTATTAACACTGTTCTTGAAGGAAAACGCAGAATATCTGGCAGAGTGGTCACTCTGGTAGGCATAAGAAGATTAAAATAAGGGGATAGAGCACATGAGATCGAACTATCAGTGGATTATATGTATATTATTATTTATATGTATATTATAAAACTACGCAAGACAACATCAATGCAAAGAGAAGGAAAACTTGAAACAAACCCTATACCAACCCGTCTGGCTAGCGTGGCATAGTAGGCCAAAACCTCCTTTCTAAGGAGAGGCCTATGTCCAGCAGTGGACTGTTAAAGGCTGTTGATGATGATGATGATGATGATGTATATTATTGTTACAGTATCGGTCGGCGATGGCTCGCATTCAGCACCATGGTACTCAGCGGTATCTTCAGTTTCTTGGCTACTGCTGTTCCCATAGGTAAGTTCGAAATTAACAATATCAAGTTTCATATGCAAAATACATAGAAAATAGATCAAACAAAACCCCAATTTGCTTGCCCCTGTATTGAGATATTAACAAAGATCTAATTTTTAGCAATTCATACCAAACTCGCGTTCATAAACTCTTTTGTTATGTATGGAAGCGACAAAATTTCTTGCATTTATTTTTTCTTTTTCATTTATCTTTTTATGAGAATCCAAAGACGACGTCAATAGGCAATATTAGAAAAAGAATAATTATTTTACAAATCTAGTGAGCTTTATAACTGTTATCCTAGATAACGACCGGGACCGATTGCTTAACGTGACTCAGAATCAGGGGACGCACATAGTACATGCCACTGACGGTCACCCATTCAGATATATTGATCGCGCCGTGGTTGCTTTCCCTCGGTCATTGTTTCTAGTCACCTAGGACAACTTAGCTTTGAGCGCCTCGTTAACATAAAAAGATGAAGTTTCTTTAACTTAAATTAGCCATCTTTGAAACTGCTCAGATTCATACAATAATACCTATATATTATATCATTTTTTCTCATCTCTTTTCCAGGAATCCCATCAGCGTCTTTAGCCATAATCGGTCGTTTTGCCGTCAACATATCATTCAACATCGGGATGCAGTACGCGGCAGAACTTCTCCCAACTGTGGTCAGAGCCCAAGGTCTTGCCCTCATTCATATCAGTGGATATGTTGCCACAATATTGACACCCTACATAGTATACCTGGTAAGTTGTATCATCACTTCGATTTATTTACGCTATTGAAATAGTACCAGATAGTAACGAAAGAAAAGAATTCTTGTCGTCGTTGAGGCGGTAACTTTTTCTTGCTCTAACGTAAATTTTATTTTTTATTTCCAAATATTTTACTTTTATATTTTCAGGCAACTGTAGCTAGAGAGATACCGTTACTTATTCTGGGAGCTTTAGGCATTTTCGGTGGATGCCTTAGTCTATTCTTACCAGAATCTATGGGCAAGGACATGCCCCAGACCATACTAGACGGAGAAAATTATGGACTTGACCAGAAATTCTGGAACTTTCCATGCTGTAACAGGTAATAACTAATTATGCATATGCATTTCGAATTTCTTAAGTCCCTTTTTGTTTGGTTCAAATTGAAAAGTCATCGTGTGAATAGTAATCTAATCCAGAGTACGACGTTTGAATTTTCACTCCAAGCTGTTTCTAGATCCTGTTTCATTTAGTGATAGTCATCATCAAAAACCCCGATAGAGTGACGACCCGAGCGTATAAATATCCTAAAACACATATCAGTTGTACTAAATGTTTTCATTACTAATACGTTGTGTTTTTTTCTTCACAGAAAGAGGAAGACCTCAAAAACTCAAGAACAAAATCCTACATAAAAATACACAGTTTTTTTTATATTTACATGCTGGTTTGTGTAACAGATCGCATAATATATGACAATAAAATTAATATAAAAATTGCCATGGTCGTTTCATATTTTCTTGTTAATGAGAACCTCGTGATTTTCGAAATAATCAAATAACTTTAAAAAAAAGATTTACATGCTAGCGAGCTAAATACTTTATCTTGCAATATTTAGACGAACGAATTTGTTTTTTTTGAGTCAACATAGGTTATATACAAGCCTTTCCTTCAAAAGTCCGTTAATATTATTTCGCTACATGAAATAAAGAATAAATAACATAATTTTTTTTATTTTTTAATAGGAATAAAACTTTTAAAATAATAACTTTATACAATTGTATAAAGTTAAGATAAAATTTAAAGTGTAGAAAAAAAACTACACTTTAAATTGTATTCTCTTATATAACTTTATTTAACTTGTATCAAGTGTCAACAGCCTTAAATTTAAATATAATAAATTTAGCGTTATTAGTATGTATGTATTTATAAATACAGCTCAATATATAACAGCTCTATATAAATACAGTAACAACGTAACAAATGAATAATTTGAGAGGGAACTGGTACCCATAACTCAAGTTAGATCTTACCACGGGTACCAGAGTTCCAATAAAACCACAATGACTTTTTCCTTTATTCGCGTTTTCATGTCTGTAAAAGTGTTGTGTCACTTATATGAAATAAATTATTATTTTTGTGGTGGGGACCATATAAAACTCAACCTTACATTTTAAGCCACATGAATAAATTGCAAGACTATATCGGTCTGATGGACTATTAATTCTGGAGTATCATTGATCTACCTTATAGATAAACTATTAGGCCCTGCGCGCACGGGAAACTTTTGTCACTGTGACTGTTTTGTCACTTTCATGATGGCTGTAGAATTATATGGAGATGCGCGCACGTTGCGACGTGACAATCGGATGACAAAACTGTTTTGTGCCTGCGAAGAAGCCTGCGACAAAACTGTCACCGCGCCGCTAGATTTAGATACAAGCGCGCGCACGAGTGACGAAACAGTTTCTGCCTGTGCCCTAAGCCAAAAGCGGAAAGCGGAAAGGATTAACTTTTTATTTATATTTTCAGACAACTTGAAATAGCATTGTAATCAAAACAAAAGTGTCTCCTAGCGTTCAATCACCACATTATCATAAAGGGTCTAAGCAGTATGCCTTGAAGTTGTTCTAATAAAATATTCAAGGTTTTTCTTCGAAATTACTAGAGCTTGAATTATTTTTAGCGAAAATGAAATATGATATAATTTGTGTAGGTGAACACTGGATGAAAGATTATTAGATGTTATTTAATTTTGAGAATTACAAAATAATCGAATAATTAATGTTAATTGTTATAATCGAATTCTTGAACTAAAAAATCGATAATTTTACTGATAAGAGATCACACAGATTGTTTAATAAATATTTTTGTTTTTCATAAAATGGATTTATATTTATATTGTAAATACAGAAAAGATTTAGAAATCGATCTTTTAGAAAATGATTTTTATTAATAATCGATTCTTCATGTTCTATTCTAATCGAATCAAAAATCCCTACAAAAAGTTTATCCTGACGCCATTTTACGTGCCCCGCTCTCCGCTTACTTTTGATTGCCCGCTGGCGATAAGCAAATATATATAGTATACTAGCTGATCCGGCGAACTTCGTACCGCCCGAATTTGAAATCCCATAGCTTGTTCGCAGCGCCACCTACCGGGTACTATAATTTGAGATTTAAACTATATATCCTATCTCTCAAGTTAGATCGAACTGCACATGGTGTGCGAATTTTATTATAATCGGTTAAGTGGTTTAGAAGTCCATTGAGGACAAACATTGTGACACGAGATTTATATATATTAAGATAGATGAAGTGGAAAGAAGACCAGTACTTTAAGAGAAAAGATTAAAATAATATTCTGACATATGATAAATACTAGGCATGCCTTTTAAGTTCTGTCGTTTCCATATTTAACGGCAATTTTGAATTTGGAACAGTTCTATATTCGAATGTGTTTAAATTTTGAATCTCAAAACATTTTTAACACCCCAACTTTAAAGTGGAATAAATGTTATAATTAGTGTTTTGAGCGAAGGGAAAAGTGTACTAAACTATGTGGTGAATACTTTGAACATATGCAGTAATTCATTAAAAGTTTCTACACTCATTCGAAAACTTTTACGCCGTATGTATTCGCAAATAATGACTGTCTCTTCCAAATGCATATCGTTAAATGAATCATGGATTTACAAAAATGTTTCGTGACTGTCACTCCCCGTGTGCGCACTCAGATTTTGAGACGCGACGCGACACGACAAAAACTTTTTTGTCGCAGCGACAAAAGTCACCCGTCAGCGCACTGCTTTATAAGCCACAACGGCGGTAGTTGTCATTTTTGTGGCGCCATCACTTCACTGCGCTTGGTTATAAATAGGAGTGATCTGTTGTATCGGTACGCATTTCTGACGAATGCGTCGCGGAGTGTGGATCATTGTCTTTGGACAATTAGTACTACTCTGTTAATAGATGTGGAAAGCTGTCTTTGACAAGTTAGTACTGTCTGAATTGCGGTGGGTGCGAGGAAAACTGTCTAACAGCTAGTACAGCCCTATGTGACCGCCCTTGCTGTCTATCTAACTGTAATTTGTTTAGATACGTTACTTAATTAACGGTTGTTTGTGTCTAATTGCATTTCTAAGATTATTTTGTAATTAATGAAATAAATCGTTTAGAATTAAAGTAAATTGTTTAGAATTATAATTATTTTTATTATTTTTCACTTCTGGACTCTAACATCAGAAGTTGGATCGATCTACGTTCACAAATTATTAATTTTCAATATTTGGGAAACGATCAACTACCGACATTTAGTTAGATATTTTCATTTAATTTGCCTATACTTCATTATCTAGGTGTGTCTTACGATAGAGAGCATTGACAAATGCACAATAGATCGCGCTGTCATATAGAACCAAAGTGAATATACGCAGTGATTCGCCGCAGAGGTCCCGGGAACGATAAACGCGATCGTTCGTTAAAAAAAAAAGGCATTGCACACTATTAGTGCTCATTTGAACGCTATCGAAATTCAGTGTTCGTTGTGATTTTTAATAAGGGAATCCGACTTTTGTGATATTCTTATCCGCTCTAAATCAAAGTCAAAAATCAAAACTAAATCAGTCAAAAATCAAAACAAAGTCAAAACATAGCAAATATAAAAATCGTAAAGGAAGTGACGACTTCTATATTTGGTTTTTAGTGTCAATTACAAACGGTTTTAAAACGATTATTTTAATAAAATGAGGGTATTTGTACCACATGTGTGTTCGTGTGTATAACGCTTTCTTTCCAGTTAGTAAACATTGTGCTAAGCGATGGAAACTGCATCCGTGCCAATGTACAAGGTGTACAATGTGGTCCACCAGTGCCGACACGGTAATGAGAGAAGGTTAGAAGGTTCAGTTAAGAAAAACTTGTGAGTTGTGCTTGACGCTGTACTGGTAAGATCAAATCATATTACATGTTGAGTTGTGATTTATTTTCACATAATTTTGATATGTAGTGTACAAAAGTGAATTGTGTGCGCAATTTAAAATGATGAAAAAATGGACTGTTTGGCGCGTATACGAAAATGCCTTAGGGCTGATGCAAAGCTGTGGCTTAACAAAAGGGCTTAAGTAGTTGGTTTAGTTTTAACAATGACCTCATCTCATACCTTTTGTTATTGCGAATATTTGGTACTAGCTATTGCCCGCGTGTATGTTTCTATCTTTATACCAAATGTCATCAAAATCGGTTCAGTGGTTTTGGCGTGAAAGCGTAACAGACGGTTACTTTCGCATTTATTGCGAATATTTGGTATAACGTAAATAGTGAATAGCGCTCAAACGAATGTTTGTAACTACCCCACCTGTGCATAATCAAGTAGGCGTTCTTTGCTATGGTTACGAACTATTTTTAACGAAGGAATGATGAATAATAGCAGTTGTAGTAGCTGCCTAATGCAACCCGAACTTATTACTTAAAGGTCAAGTAACTTTTATCCATTTACTTAAAATGTTACACTGACACAGCAAGTGTGACGGGACATAATACCCACACACGTTGTGATTAATCTGTTTAACTTTTATTTATGGAAACGAAAAATAGATACTTGTCAGATTATAACAATTTACAGTGTGTACACCAAGTTACTAGATGTTTCTCCGTAAATTTAAAAATTGAAATGACCATTATTAAACAATTAGCTTTAGCCAGCGGCTCCGCCCGCGTGTATGATGTCCTTTCTCAGGTTCTAAACTATTTGAGTTCCAAAATTCATCAAAACCGGTTTAGCGGTTTAGGCGTAAAAACGTAACAGACAGACAGACAGTTACTTTCGCACTTAATAGTAATAATAGTAGGGATTATCAAAAAAAAAAAAAAATGACAACAAGAAATAGTTGATGATCAATTACATTTCTAATTTTTATTTTGATAATTCGATGAATGGGCTATTATTTTATATTGGTGGTTGGTGAGAGCAAATAAATCGGGAGTATATAAACGTGTGATGTAACTATTCACAATACGGCAAAAGGGTGCGTGGACAGCAGAGCTAGTCCTGACGGAGCCTATTTAAAACAGCTTGAGGAACTCTTATCATCCGCCGGTAGATGTACTATGTCACATTATTTACTGGTGATTGCATTAGTCCACTGTTATTGTAAAATCTATGAAGCGTTATAACAGTGGTAAATGTTTAAATTCTAAAGATATGATGTTAAATTTATTTAATAGTTCAGAGTAGGTAGTACGAAAGTGACTTCACTTGTTATTAATGGTTCAAAGAAAAAAAAAGTAAAGAAACTTCTATGAACCTTCTATAGTGGACTCCAAACTAAAACTTCATATTTTAAATGTAATCTAATAGGTTTTACACAACATCAACAACAAATTGTAAATGTTAAAGAAAGATCTCTTATGATAAAGCAAAACATATCGTTTGTTAGTCATGTTTTAATGTTTATCGAAATGCAAAGTATTGATACCGGTAAAGACTGCATGTCTATCGATCTTAATAGTACGTCTACTTAAGCATGCTATTCTTGATGTTATAGAAACATTATGAAAGGTTTTAAATACCCTCACTAGTGTCGGGTATTAAATGAACTGTTATGTTGTTTGTGTAACAATAATGATTAATGGTCAGGTTAGACCGAGCTAAAATGAGGTTTAAGCACTAGTCATTGTGAGAGTACCAATTAGTGTTCCGGAAAGATAATCCTCATGCCTGACTGGCTATTTCAGGTGTTAAATTTTAAGATCATACACAAAATCATTGTAGCAAACTTGATCGTAAAGGTCTGACATTCATATAGGATCAAGATTAATAACATGTTCATAAGCACGTTACGAGCCAGCTCAGGTTATTGTGATCTTTCTTCCTGACAGAGGTACTTATTGAAACGTCAGTACCAGTGATGGTTTCGACTGCTTTGTTGGGTCGACAGTTAGTGTATGAGACTACTGTTCAATAAAGGTTCGATTTCTGGGTTGAACAAACAATAACTAATAATACTGTGTACTTCTAATTATAGATATGCTTGTTACGGCCCGAAGTTTAAAAGTTGTGGTCAACGCTCCGTGACTCGAATGAGTACAAAGAGTCGACGGTCCTACGCCTGATCTCTTTCGGGTCATGTTGGGTGGCCGTCTCATCGAACCAAAGGCGTACACCTGTGTTAGACAAGTACTTGTGTGCTGTAGTGTCTACTGTGTTTTTGGTTGCTCACCATTGGGACTGGCCGCCGTAGCAGAAAGGTAAAAAGGTTAAAATGGTAAGGTTTAACTACAGACTCGAGACGATCGACTATAAGCAGACGGTGGCTTATTACAGTAAGTGATTGAACGACACCTGTCGGACAAGCCCTGGTTCATAAAATGACTTTGAGGGCAATTAGTCTGAATTCGAATTCACTGCGTGGACATACTTGGACATGTTTCGGGTTTGCTTGACGACAATCGTCAAGCTGCAGACATAACCAAAACTGGTGACCCGGTATCATATCCTAAGAGCTTTGCGATTATTGGGAACATCCTTAACCGAGTACCGTGAGACTTCTGTAACATTTTCTGACATCCTCCGGGTCTTGCGTCCTGAGAGATATGCGAAAGTTAGTAACATTCTTGACGATATTACTGCGTACATACTGAGGGCACTGTTATTTTTAAATATCCTAAAAGCTTTGCTTGCTAGTATCGCCTTCTAAAAGCTCTGATTATTCATGACGGTAATGAAGCATATTGGTGACGTTAAAGTAATACCGTATTCAAAACTAATGCAATTTTTCATGCTTTCCTTAGATGATAACGATGCATTGAGAGCCTCGTCACTGTGCAAGGTGCAGTCTACGCGAGCCGAGCCCGGGCTGTGACCTGGTGTCTGCTGCTGCCTGGTGAGGCGCAGACTTGCGGCCTGCTCGCTGTATCGCGAGGTGCGGACTTGCGTCCTGCATGCCGCTCAGTGATAAGCGGACCTGCGGTCTGTTCTCCGTGTGCCCGAGATGCAACCTTCCGCCTGTTCACCGTGTGTACGAGACGCAATCTTCGGCCTGATCCCCGTGTGCGTGAGGTGTGGTGCAATGTATGGCGGATGGTGGAGAGCATGAGGTGTGTATATTGGAATGGACCCATGGACAGGGTAACCAGCCCCAAACTCGTGGTCTTCCTGAGATAATTTTAAGACCCATGGACAGGGTAACCAGCCCCAAACTCGTGGTCTTGTTGAGAGAGGTAAGACCCATGGACAGGGTAACCAGTCCCAAACTCGTGGTCTTGATGAGAGGTTTAAGACCCATGGACAGGGTAACCAGCCCCAAACTCGTGGTCTTGTTGAGAGAGGTAAGACCCATGGACAGGGTAACCAGCCCCAAACTCGTGGTCTTGTTGAGAGAGGTTTAAGGCCCATGGACAGGGTAACCAGCCCCAAACTCGTGGTCTTGATGACAGAGGTTTAAGGCCCATGGACAGGGTAACCAGCCCCAAACTCGTGGTCTTGATGAGAGAGGTTTAAGGCCCATGGACAGGGTAACCAGCCCCAAACTCGTGGTCTTGATGAGAGAGGTTTAAGACCCATGGACAGGGTAACCAGCCCCAAACTCGTGGTCTTGTTAATTTTAAGTTTAAATGTTTAAGACGCACACTTATGATAACTGTTCTTATGATATTATGGTTCTTATGGTAACGGTAGACCTTCATGCTGAAGTCTACTCTTGTGTTAGTACTAAGTTTCTAGTTTTATTTTAAATGTATCTAACAGTGACTGTTTGTTTCTAATCTGGCGCGGATTATAAATAATCTTTCACTCTTTTCCTTGGAGGTTCGAACCTTTCTTATTTGTGTTAACTGTTATTATCTTGTAAAACTATTCGTTAACTCTAACTGTTTACGCTAAATTTGATAACTGTTTTTAGTAACTGACCAATTGGACGATGATGTACTTACAGAGGCGTCCAATAAACTTTTATTTTTGTACATGTTCCAGTAACCGCGAATGAGAACAATGAAGAAGTGTGGTCATCCGGACCTGCCGAGGACGTCAGGGTGTCAGGAGAGGCCGTATAAGCCACAACGGCGGTAGTTGTCATTTTTGTGGCGCCATCACTTCACTGCGCTTGGTTATAAATAGGAGTGATCTGTTGTATCGGTACGCATTTCTGACGAATGCGTCGCGGAGTGTGGATCATTGTCTTTGGACAATTAGTACTACTCTGTTAATAGATGTGGAAAGCTGTCTTTGACAAGTTAGTACTGTCTGAATTGCGGTGGGTGCGAGGAAAACTGTCTAACAGCTAGTACAGCCCTATGTGACCGCCCTTGCTGTCTATCTAACTGTAATTTGTTTAGATACGTTACTTAATTAACGGTTGTTTGTGTCTAATTGCATTTCTAAGATTATTTTGTAATTAATGAAATAAATCGTTTAGAATTAAAGTAAATTGTTTAGAATTATAATTATTTTTATTATTTTTCACTTCTGGACTCTAACACTATATTATGATGAACTTTTAAACTTGAAGTATCATCATTCTTTTTTTTGTTTACAACCGATTTGACACAACACATTTTTATGTTGAATCCAACATAAAAATTCATTGGTCTTCACAGAGTTGGAAACCGCGAGCAACCGCCAAAACTTAATTGCAAAAGATTCGGAATTGAGAATTCTCGGTCTTGTAACATCTAACCGAACGCTCAATGCATAATCCTGTCAACATTAATCTACTCTGGCTGATGGAAACTTACTGAGCACATACTTTCTGTAAGGCTGTGTCTATCAATCCCGTATAGCCAAATATTTGCCGTTATGTTATGATTCACGTTTCCTATTTCGTCAATACCACCCATAGAGTGTCCTTACCGTTAAATACTTGGAATTTGGAGTTCGGAAAAGCATTAATAGCTGACTTATTGAGCATATGCTTTCTGTAAGGCTGTGTGTATCAATCCCGGCAAGCTGAACATTTGCCGTTATGTTATATTCGCGTTTAATATTTCTCCCACATCGAGAGTATATTTATTCGCTACAAAATAACAATTTCAATCAGTACAAGGCTTGAGAATTTTCTATATTTCTATCGTTTTATTTTCCATTTATCATTTCGAAAATTACTGATCAATTATATTCAATCCTTCTTATCGCAGGCAGAAATAAATTATATTTTTTCCTTCCTTCACTCATTTCCACTTACTAAAATTATAAAGAATCGTTCAATGCAGAGAACGCTGAGTCACGAAATGAATCAAAATAACAAAAATGTTTATATTTCGACCGTAAACATCTGATTGCCTACCATCCAATATTTTCAATGTCTATTGTTCTAAGATCAAGTTTATTTTAAACAAATAAACAAATAGCCCTTACAAATACTACTAGCTATAGATCTCATTAGTATTTTGGTGGATGTGCTTTGTAGGCATCACGGGGTCTGAACACAATTGAAATTAATGTTTTCTATTAGAAGTGTTTTGTGTTTTAAATCCTCAGTGTTTTTATTGTTCTATATTGTGAATTGTGTTTTTTTTATTTAACTTTATTGTAATATATTTATTATTTATATTTAAATCATCATATTTAATGAAAAAACATGATATATATATGATTTGATTAATGTTCTTACTTCAGTCTTCCATCGAAGTATAACGATCATGGGTCTCTTTGGCATACTAGCAATATTTTTATTAATCGCTTTCAATGTTCAAATTTAGTTTGCACCTAAATTTAAATTTTTATTAATTATTTTATCACAATATTGCAATAAGTGCACTACAAACATGATAGGCATAATGACTACACTACTCTCGATTCTAGCTTATTTTTACTTCCTCGGCGGCCATTTAAAATTTATCTAAGGAATATTTTTCTAAGAAATCTCTCTCTATTTCATTTTTCCGACAGCTATAACATAAATAAAATGTATAAAAACCTGTTAAGTTTGTTTATTATCGTTGCGGAAGTCATGCCATCGTTTACGAGACGAAGGGATAATCCAGATCGCATTGACATAGTTGATATGACGAAACCTACAACTTGGAATTCCATGTCAATGTATTATGGAGCAATGGAGAAGCATTGGTGAGTTTTCTATTCTTTTTACTTGTTAATTTGGTTCGCATAGTGTTCTTAATGAATGCGCCTCATGCCACCTTGAGTGTGGCCGCGGGTGAACAAGACGGGTTTCCCCTCCACCCGCATTATTTGGCCAGCCGCGAGGGGCGGCGTCCGTGTGTGCCGGACGTCGCCTAAGAGAGGGTCGTCGATCAGAGACAGTGCCCGCATCAGGAGCGGGCAGGCGCTGGACGACTCGTAAAAGAGAAGCGCAGAGAGGGCACATCGTGTAGTTTTTACTCGGTTCGAGTCCGACTCACCACCCCGCCGTAACCCCCGGTGGGATGACGGTCCATGATGATTTTCCACATGAAAAAAAAAGTGTTCTTAATTAACAGTTTGTAATAATCTCCTGATTTGGTCTCTTTTTAGAAAATAATACGACGGCTTATTATGGGGTTTGTTTTCGCTTTTCTTTTTCTTGGCATAACTATTGTCCTGTGTAGTATGCTACTTTAGTCGACTCTTACGAAACCAATGGGGTCAATGGAAGTGGTGACACTTCGTCTGTCAATGGACGTGAACAATATATTTTATGTTAAAATTTACTTTATGTTTTGCAGGAAGATGTGCACAAATTGTGGTACACCTAGCCTTGGTACCGGCATGCATTTAGAACAATCAGAGACTTCAGGATCTATGCACCCAGCCGTCATACCATCTGAATATTTGTTGAGTAGATGTTAGTACAGTACACTTTTCAAACTGAGATAATAGTGCCTCCTTAAGTAGAATTGAGAAAAAAAATACTTAAAAAATCGAATCGTCAAACCGACTTCTTTCAATCAATCAAACATTTTAAAGGGAGATCGATTTTTGATTTTTCGGAAGACGGAACCCATTTCATCTTATCCACATTTATTATCATTAAATTCACTACGACAACGACATGAAGACTAGAAGACTTTAGAATTGGCAGAAATAGTTGATATTTTTCGGCTGGCTGCTCTATCTCATCTCATCAAAAGAAGAACAATCTTTTGAATTGTATTTTTCTTGTGAAGATCTTTTCTACCTTCCTTTTTGAAAGTTTCTTAGGCTTGGCGCCACGAGTTTTATTCTATTCATCTTAGATCACTAGACAATCTCTTACATACAGTCCTTCATTTCAGTATGATATGGTTTCGCTAATTTCCTTTATAAAAATTCAGGTTTTTTGCTGTAAACGGGACTTATTCGCGATAAAATTAAAAAGGTTACGATACCTTCTACTTTCCGACGTTTTGAATGGGCTATACCGCTAAAACATGTGTATGTGTACATATAAAAATCTCGCAAGTCTAAAAACTGTTATTTTATGTATTTTTAACTTGTGTATGTATGTTGTAATTTATTTTTACGATTGTGGTATTTTGTCATTGTCATATACAGTCACTTAAACAATCTTCATCTCGTTGTCTCCTTTATCCAGAAATTGCCAGGCAGAAAATACGTTTAGTGTACTGAGCGAAAATGAAGCTTAAAAATGAAACTAGCTAATTTATTCTACTTCTTCTAGTGACAGTGATAGACTTAACTGGAATGACAGCGATCAACCCTACCATAGTATTAACCCTAGATGTTGCCCTGCAGTGGGCGGCCCTCAAACATGATCCCAGGGAGCCCACCCTTTTGCTGTTTAGGTTTGGGTGGACGGAGGAAGATAACAATAATGTGAATATTAGAAGTTGCACTTGTAAGGTTCCTGGTGAGTCCAATGAGCACTTTTTGGTTAATAAGAATTATTTACTCCTAAACCACTAACAAAACCATTTCGGTTTACATCAGTCCATCAGCTACATCTAATTTAAATTAAACACCTAGTTAATGATGACAGTAATTGTAACAAAAGCAAGAGTTGCAATGCAAATAAACATTATTTGTTTATTGTAAACAATTTTGACCAATTTTACAGGTTTAAGTTACGAACTTGCTGAATGGATCGCTGCTAATCTAAGCCACGTGGTTGGCGTAGCAACTGATGCCCCCACCTTCGAGTCCGAACAAACGAGGGAGTTCGCAAGCAGAACAGTGTCAAACGTACTTGGTAGAAGCGGAATTTATATGATAGAAAACGTCAATTTCAGGAGAAAGGTTCCAGGTACGGAAATAAAATAAGCAACGACAACCGAGGCAGGCATAACTAGAGACTACATATATTAGTAAGAGAATTAGAGAGACGAAATTTTAATATCCTTCTCTAATCAAAACTATAATCTCAACTACAAACTATCATGGTGACCCCCACTCTTAGATTCTACTCATGCTCTCCATCAGGCAGAGTAAAGTCACTTTGGAAGGCTTAATTATTTAAATCAAAATTATTAATTTTTCATCGAGTGATATTTCTGGATTCTATTGCTGTCACTCAGGACACTTTTGTCGGCGTAGTCTGCAGACGTTTTCACTTTTATCAGCTCGTTCCCTTTTATCCCTATTTCGTAAGAAAAACATATTCTTAATATATTTGTTAAAATATAAATTTATGTTTCAGAACAAGGCTGCCTATCACTAGCAATGCCTTTGAAACTTCTAAACGCAGTATATGTTCCTGCACGTCTAACCGCATTCTGTCCAGCGGTGAATGAAAACAGACAAACTGATGTGCACGTAGTTATGGCATTAAGGAAGGATATACACGCGCAGGCCAGACTACCCAACAGCAGAGTCTATGACGTAAATCTGGATGAGATACTTAGTTAGTAAGTAGTAACCTGAATGCTTGACAGATTATTAGATTTAAAATACCGCGGAAGAACTACAGATCAGTTCAACAGAAGTGATAAGAGAGCTCACATAAAAGCAATGCCTGAAGCATCTTTGCGTATTGTTTTGGAGTTACAAGAGGCAATACTGTAACGTTTCGAAAGTGCCTGAAAAGGACTAAATGCTTAGAATAAAAGCATTTTGAATTTGTGTCCGGGAGCTGAGGTACTCAAACGACTCTAATGTACAGCCTCTGTCCAAGCCATAATATGTGAAATTATTGATATATTAAAGTGAAACTTTATTGTCATACGTTTTTATTTAGGTACTTAACTGTATTTTTTTCCGCTAAAAGATAAATTAATTATTTTTTTCCTAGGCCCATACTTCAAAAAAACTGACTGAGAAGCGTCACGCTAAACCTGGATGGCAAATTCAATTCTCTTCCAATTTATATAAAACTGGAATAGAGAAAGCATCAGGATCAGAACAGTATTCTTAAATTGCAAACAAAAGTTACCTGGTTTTGAGTCTAATATACATTTCGCAACGCCTTTCTAACACTATCATGTTCTATGAACTAAATTTACATACTACGAACGAAATATGAAAAATAAAGTTACATTAAAATTGTTATTCTGTGTTTAATTCTACTACACTAATAATCTAATCATCAAAACTGTCCTAATGATTGCTGAAATCGCGAGATATACATACATGAATGACTATGGTGCTACTGCTTAACATTATTTTTATTGATTTTAAACTGTAGGTTTAGCCTTTGGTCTTGTAAAGAAGACACAAATGCTCAGGCGAGAAAAAGCGTCTCACCTTGTTCAGTACACAAAACTTCTGCGAGGCCTTAGTGAGGCTTTCAACTTACTGACGCAGATTGAGATCACGACAGAAATCCACTTCTAGAATACCGAGCTTATCCTGCAGTTGATTACTCAGAAAAAAATGGAGGGGAAGGAAGAGGGTTTTTGTTAGAGAGCCCCCATGCCTGTATTTTCTTGGCGTTGAATTCAACAAAATCCTCCAACCGTATCGAGCTATTTTCCTCAACGTCTGCTGGATTAGCTGTAGGCTGTCCAAGCAGTAGTGTCAACCTATCGCCGTCCACTGCATGCCGTCCCGTCTCCCCCAAGGAACGCCAATCATCCCGCTTGGGCAGTCCGCATCCATCCGCCGCCAGTCACCCTCCTCAAATCGTCGGTCCATCGTGCCGCAGGGCGTCCTACACTACGATTGCCTAATCGCGGTCTCCACTCTAGCACCTTTCGGCTCCAGCGTCCATCAGTCCGTCTGGAGACATGTCCGGCCCACTTCCACTTCAGCGTACTGATTTTCGATGCGATGTCGGTAACTCTAGTTCTCTGTCGAATAATCTCGTTACGTATTTTATCGGACAAAGAGACACCCAGCATCGCGCGCTCCATCGCACGCTGAGCGACTTTAAATTTATGGAGCAGTTTGATAGTGAGAGTCCACGTCTCGGCTCCGTATGTCATTACGGGTAGGACGCACTGGTTGTAGACTTTGGTCTGAAGTGAATGAGGTATTGGTAACTCAAAAATAGGCTGTTGTCGTAAGATGTCGTAAGTTCTATCACTTGAATAGAGATGAACTGGTGTACCAAAGCATGGCTCTCTCAGAATTAACAGTTATTTCTCTTTATATAAAAAACAGTCAGTCCCCAACCCGCACTCGGCCAGTGTGGGGACGTATGGCCTTAACCCTCTCTTGAGAGGAGACCTGAGCCCAGCAGTGGGACGTTATGGGTTGTTGATATAAAAAACTTAAGACACAGATGGTCGTTTATGATCGATAAGAAGACACTTATCGATCATAAACCACTACCAACTAAAAAATAATGTAAATCATCTATACTGCAGCACAGTTTACCTACCTACTGTCATTACTGTGGTATTATCTATAAATAAACTCTTTATAATTTAGAACAAAACAAAAAATCTAAAATGCATTTTAGAATCAATTCTTTGTCTATAAGAATATATTGCATGAAATTTTTTTCATACTATTATGTTATTATTGAAAATACCTTGGAAAGGTATGTCTTTGTTATTTTCTGTTTTCAATAACATTTTTTGCATCTGAGACTATTGAATACCAATTGAAGAAGTATTTAATAGATTCTACAACCCTGGTCTAATTAGATCTATCATAGAAATAGTGAAGCTTAGAACTAAAACTAAGGGGAGTTGATCTCTTCGCTTAAAAACTTTTTTTAGAAGAAATTTGAAAGAACTTTAAAAAAATGTATGCTGTATTCGCGGTTATTATGATGATAGTGTCGTTGGCGATCTACAAGTCAGGGAAGTTTGGAATATTTAATTAAAGTTTTTTTTTTTAAAGTCAGTATTTTTTTGTGTCTGGTCAAGTGATTAAATCATTACTATTAACTATACAGATAAAGCAACAGAAAATGCGTATCGGAAGCTTCAAAAAGGACCGTCTCAATGTATATAATATTATAGCTGATTATATTATTTAAGTAAGTAAGTAAGTTTGTTTTGCATACAGACAGACTAAAGGTTTAATTTACCACCACAGATTTCTACATTGTAGGGGCTGTCCATTAATTACGTGAGGCTTGAAAGAGAGGGGGAAAGTGTTCACAAAAAATTACGAAATATCACATTAACAGCCTTCAACAGTCCACTGCTGGACATAGGCCTCTCCTTAGAAGGAGGTATTGGCCTACTATACCACGCTGGCCAGACGGGTTGGTAAAGGGTTTGTTTCAACTTTTACCTGTAATATTTTACATTTATCACAAAGCCCAAAATGGAGCTGGGCGGGTCGTGTGGCGAGATATGATGACAGTCGATGGACAATCAACATCACGAAATGGAACGGACCATTAGGCGTTAGAAAGAGAGGTCGCCCGTGCGCCCGGTGGCAGGACGAGATTATGGCCTGTGGAGGAAGGGACTGGATGACCACCGCCAAAAATAGGGAATCATGGAACTCTTTGGAGGAGGCTTTTACCCTGAGGGGGTCCACAAGTTAATCATGAAAAATTATATTCATTTTATATTATATTATCTGATTTCAACTGTCTCATTTTAAATTTTAATAATTATTATTTTAATAATTTGTGGAATAAATAAAGCTATTTTATTTATTTATATAATATATCTACCCATCCCATGAGTGTCGTAATAGGCGACTAAAGGAGACACTACACTGTCAATCCACTTCTTATTGCAAGGCGTTTGAGCAGGAACATAATTTATGTACCTTTTCTAGAATTGGTTGCTGGTTTCAGAAATCATTGCGTTCAAACTTTAGCGTCATCATAATGACTATCTTTATATTATTGTTAATAAAGAAACCCTGCATGCACATACGAACTTGCCGTCAAGAGGTATCGCAAGCAAATGTAAGAACAGTTGTATGAAAAAAAATTGAGAAATGTTTTAAAATATAGTAAGCCTTATTGACAATGACTAAGAAAATATATATCACATTTCATTTACACGGAATTAATTAAAAAAACATACGACCCAAAATGGAATGTATTGTGTTGCTTTGTATTAGATAAATCGAATTTTAAGCTGTGTGCTGCGTTTATCGAATAAAGTTCTTATTATTATGGATTCATTTGAAAATGGCGCCAAAAACCGCCATTATGAAGTTTGAAAAAATGTTACCAGTGTCAGCAGGAATCATTTAAGACTTCTGCGAAAGAGTTTAATTAGATACAAATCTGTCCAGGTATAAGAAGTTAATGTGGAGCAAAGAAACCACCTCAAACATGCATGTACTCTTCAGGTATAGTTTTTTTCTTGGAAGTCGTATAAAAACAGCTCACATTGCAACTAAGTCGCAATTCGTCGCCTCCCTTTTGAGTTGCCTGTGACAGAACTAGGACCCATAAACGCCTTTTGATTATAAAACTCTCCGGTTACAACACTCGGTGAACAGTAACTTTACAAACAGCATCTACGGAGACCATAGTTACGATTTGTGTTGTAAGTGATGATAACTGTCGATGTTTTTCTTCCTTTCTGTGCACGCTAATCTCAGATTCATTGTAAGAAGTTATTTCTGGGGGCACGACAGTGCCTTCGCCAAGTCGACCATGTCAAGTATTTTTTTAATCGTGAAAATATTACCAGGAAATGCCCGAAGTCAAAGACTGGTAATGCAAAATTATGTATGCATACTGGTTCTTTTAACTCCAAAAATAACACCGGGTTTTCATGTCTTCTAAGTTAAGCGGTCATACGCTTGTTTGCCACTGACACATTGACTCCAAATCATCAATCTTGACTTATTCCAATGACAAAGTATTCTTTCAAGGTTTTAATGTCACTCGGTGTATAAGTAAAAGAAACACTAAATAAATAAGCTTTATTTTTGACCAAACTATTACATTGCGCAAAACTCCATATAAGAAATAATAATTACATATGTAAAATAAAAGTAATAAGAAAATAGATAACTACATAAGGTACAGACCACCCAAAATATGGTCAACATTGAAACGTTCAGGAATTAAATTCAGAATTATATTTTAATTCAAACTAGAATAAAAAAAATTAACAGTTCGAAATTTCAAATTCACAATCTCTACTCTTGACAACTTGACCGATTCAAATTATATCCTTAGCACAATTAAAAAAAAACTAAAAAAAGGAAGCCTTATATTTCAGAACGAGCACCAGTGCGGCCACTGAAGCACCTCCTTTTATATTTTACGCTAAAGCAATATATTTTTTTAATTTACAATACGTTTACAGTTCCACGCAAATCCGGTACCGCTAAGTACTACCGTTTCTAGACACCGCGTATTAGCTACAGACCTACTCAATATAATTTGTGATACATACCGGATAGTGACGTCATAAAAAAATATCCGACAATAATTAGAGTTTGTGAGTCTACGACTAATCAAATCGGATCAGTCAGTCAGTATGGCATATAAGAATCATAACTAAAGAGTAGACAAAACAGTAGCAAAATATCATCGAATTCATGAAAAATAGGCAAATGTAGAACCGCCATTGAAAATTGAAATATGTTATCTGTATTTTTTGTACATCTGACAGATCACACACTGTTACATTACTTCGGTTCCTTTTCTCAAAATAAATTCCAAATTTAGTAATAAAGCTACAGGAAAGATGTTTTATGGATGTTAAACTATCCACTAACTACACTGATTGCGAAATTCCGAATTTGAATCTTCTTCAATAAAATTTGTTAGCATAAAACTCGCTATTATTGTTCTTTGTTCTAATTATTGTCGGATATATCCATTTAGTAACTGAAAAAACTGTTATTAACTTTATCGGAATCAACTTCAGTTATATGCAAATAACAAATTTGAGAATAATTTAAATATATTGATGTTTAAACTTGAATATATACTTTAAACCAAAGGCCTTAAAGTCTAATTTACTCTATAAAGGAGCAGTTTCTGCACATACATATAATTACTCCTTTTAACATATTATTGCCACACTTACTGGCACTGCTTATTTTATTAGAAGCTAATATTTGTGTAATATTAAAAATAGATTTTTTTTCTATGAATTGGTGCACCTATACCCTTTTAATTTTCATAATACTATGTTTTGGAACTTAGGTTTCATCATTTTAAAATTACCTTTACAAATAATATATTTTAAATACATATTTTTTTTGTGTTTAAAGTGGTAGGTATTTTGACAACCCTAATCTGATTAATAAATCAGTGATGCCAAATAAAAAAAATATAATCGATTAATGTAATTCTATTTATTCTGTATTTTTACAAATAAAATGCATTAAGACAATATGACTTTAGTTTAAAATAAAAGTATAACACAATACAATTTTGATCGGCCATTTTTTTACCATGTTGGTAATACTAAAATTTATTGCACGCTTCCTTAGATACGATACGCAGAAAGCCATAGCCAATAATTACATTTTACAATACTTGTTCAATACTGCAATTTTGATGAAATCATAGACAAATATAGAAGATAACTATTTTTAAATGTATAAACACTAAAATGACCCATTTACATCTTAGCTTGGCCCAAAAATGCTGTCAGGAATGCTAATGTAAGCATTGTGCCGACCTAAGGGAAATAGTGAACTGACGTCTTAAAATGCTTATACCATGGGATTCCCCTACTTTATACCAAAAATTACAAGGTTCCCCTAAATTAATCAATAAGCTAATTATAATCTAAATAATAATATTGCTACACCATTTGTATTAGATGAAAAAATATTGGAAAAACACACTGCATTATTTTTTTAATAATTAAATCTACATATAACTGTGTATAATATATGTGTTCTGTATTTAAAACACATTGGCTTCTATAGTCACCATAGTAAATTGAAAAGAGTCTTACTATAATGCACCATAGAGTCAAAGATGTTGTATCCTAACTTTTTTTACCATAATCATGAGGGTACTTTCAAGGAGTTCCTACTGGATATCAATGTAGCCAACTTCATGTGGATAGGTATGCAAAGTACATACAAAAGGAAATAATTACAAAATCACATAATCTTTTATAGGTAGATAGGTATCACTAATGACTTGGCTTCGTCAAATAGTCAACTGACTGCACAGAGACTTCTGCAGGGAAAAGTTATGACACTTTCTGGACATAGGTGACGTTTTATAAGCATTATTAAGAATATAGATGTCTTTATCAATATGAAGCAAGATTTTATGAGTGGTGACGACAGTTACAAATGTTAAAGTATAATATAACAAGGAAATTGTCCCCCAAACCAATCAGGTTCCAAGATGTCATACGAAACGTATTTTTTTGGGATCTGATTGGCCAAGGGGCGGGGCTTGATCCATACGTCACTACTTTTAACAAGTATGTAACTATATTATTTATAATCTGGTCTTTTATTGACTATAATATATTGAGGTTCGTTTTGGATTATCTAGAACATTCAAAGGCAGTCAAGCTTTTATTTGACGAAACGTTTACGCTAATTTGTCAATTGGTATCCTCAGTCAGTTACCATTATCGACACGTACAACTGGGTTGGTCTGGCTGCGGCCACAGAATTTTAATCCCTGTGCGTATTTTTATAAAGTCCAATTTTGTTTTTGTTGTTTACTAAGGCTTTATAGGTGATGTAGCTATAGCTTATCAATATTTATATGACAATTATAATGAGATACTTAAAATATCATAAATACCTACTGTAGGCGCGCGAGTTCATGTCCATCCTGAGGAATGCGATAGTGCTGTGAACTACTCTATGTGACATTTTTGGCATTTATAGCCCATTTCCTTTAGTAGTTTTTGTAGACTTGTAGGATAGCCGCCAGAAGCTTGAATTGGGAAATCAGAAGTGGGAATTTTTTGGATGGACATTACCTCGCACGCATACTGTATCTAGGCATTGAATTCCGACAGTTAAATTAAAACTCTGACACAATTTGGATTGTCATATGACAGAGAGATGACAACAAGTAAATCATTAAAATTGAAACTACATTTTTTATTAAAATATTTTAGACAATATTTTATATCGATCATAATTTTATTTATATTATCGAAAGCATATCCCAACACTACAATATAGACACCAGGGAGATTGCTCCCATGTGGAACAATTACTAAACTACTGTTACTAACGTAGTAGTTTTAGTAATTTGTACGTGACCTAATTTAAAGGCTGTCTATGGCACTGAAAGCCTAATAACAAGCCAACCCAGTCGGTCTTTTTATAAAAAAAATATTAAAAGCCATGCTCTTAATCCTTCCAGTCTTTCTTGATGTCAAAGCACCACTCCCACTGCAGGTGAACATTCTTATCGTCGTCGGTGAAGAGGCTGTTGACGGAGTATGATCCTCGGGCCACCAAGCCTGAGGGTGCGTCTTCTGGTGGCGTGGTGTACGACTGGATCTCGGTCTTCGGAGGGTAGGACCCAACCATATGGGTCATTTTGTCAACTATAATGGTGAAAAAAATACTGATTTTAATACACAGAAAATAAAAGCGCAATCTAAAACTCTTTCTAACAAAGATCAATATATAATAAATGAAACACTAGGAAATATTTCAATTTATGACAATGTGCACAAATTGATGTAACCGAGGAGAACAATTGTGGAATGCATTCCATAAACTCATCCGCAAATATACACTTTTCCAAATACACTAAATTGAAATAAAATCGAATTAAAATTAGCTACTTATTTTATTTAGCACAAATTTAATTTCATATTAATGCTACAAGTAATATGTAAAATTCGATTTTATATTATTTTGAAATTCTTTTTCGTAATACGTATTATACCCATGAAGAAAAGAAATACACATACAAAATAAAGACAAAATAAAGATATACAGAGAACAAGTACCTTGTACCACATAGATCTTTGTCACAAAGAGTTACGAGTTACGTTTAAACGAATAAAGCGTATACATACGACATACATACGACAAGTATTGCAAACATAATTTTACAGAGAACAGTACCAACCACTCATTCTGAAATATACTAAGCTTGCAAGCAGAAGCGGGATCTGGTTTGCACTGTATCATTATTGGGAAGAATATCAAATAAAGTATAGAATAAGATTCAACTCCAAAACTGAACACGTGACTTATTTATTGTGTCTTATTTGTTGTGTTTTTTTACCCAAATGAGTCTTCTTTTTTTTTAATATTATTGTGTTATGATTGTACTTGGCTTTTTGTAATAAAATTATTATTGGTGTCAAGTACTCGTAGGCAAAAGAAACATGATTTTATTTCTTGAGCCATTTCAAAATATAGTCAACATTAACCCCTTCGGGAATATTAGCTGTTTTTTAAATTAGAAAAGTAAACCATGCTGTATAATAATAATATAATCTGAACTGTCTTGATGAAATTCCGACCCCGCAGTTTTAAAAGGTCTTCTACACGGTCGGAACCAACCGCCGACCAACCAACCGCTCGCGTCAGCCGATAGCGTTCCAGACGGTTGGGGCCTGTCGCGAGGGATGCGCTCGCGACCAAGGCCGTTGACATCAACCCACCATCAGTCTAGTCAACCGATTTCTACACTATCAATTATTATATCAACCCGACCAAGGACAGGATGGTCGGCGGTTGGTTCCGACCATGTAGAAGGCCTATAACCAACACCAAACAAATATTTAGGTAGATATAGGCACATAAAACATTTAGATAGATATAGGCACATATACAGTGTGTTGTGAAAAACATAAAATATAATGAAGAGATACAAAACATCAATAGAAGCGAATATATTGCAACTTGCATTGTAAATATTATTATTCATATAACTCGTGCGAGCTAAGATGGCACCTGGCTCAAAACGAAACCTGATGCTGTTCCCCCATGTGACCCCTCTGTCGTCTTGCAAATAGCGTAAGCATTACTATTACCGTTGCACAAATCTTCCCATAATAATTACAGTTTATCATTTAAATCACACATGTAATGAATACAGTTTTAAATTGGAGAGACACGAATGGCCTGGCTTTCAAAAGCAGTGTTAGGCAATTCCTTTGGGTTTTTTCCACAGAGTGTGGTTACTGAAGCTAAAGTCCTGTCCCGGGAGGCGAATACGTCACCATACTTCTGAGTAGCGAATGACAATGAGCGACGGTAGCCCGTCTGTAGGTGACCCGTTAGTCCCCATACCATAAAACAAAAGCTGTTTATATTTTTACCCGACTACGGCGCACATTGGGCGGAAACTAACCCCTCATCATATATATTTCTTTATATGTAGTTGATCGAACTCGTTTTACCCAGGATATGGTGGTTTAGCCTGCTTTAGGGTTGATAGGGGTGGTTTCTACCCCTGAAAAGTGAATTTCCGCAGTGCTACAAAAAAAGCAGACATAATTACGAGTATCTAAAAAAATGATTTCATTTAGATTAGATTTACTGCCTCGCGCGTAGTTTTGATCGTTTCCGCCCACTGTGCAGCGAAGCTAAAAGGAAGGAGTAATAATCGTTTTGTCTATGTATATGCTCTATATGAACTTTTAATAACTGAGGTGTCAATAGATTCGTTATAATGGAGCGGGGATATGTATATCATCAACTCCATAATGTTTGGGTCTCCTCTCAGGAGAAAATTAAGGCTATACGTCCCCACGCTGGCCGAGTGCGGGTTGGGGACTGGCATGACACGATGTGGCTACGTAATCTTGCTGTTAGAAGTTTTCTTAGGCCGCCCGAAGGCCTCCAACAATGCTTCACGAATGCTATCTTATATATGATATCAACCGGGACCTACAACTTAACGTGACCACAAACGGTCACCCATCTAGGTCTGACCGCGCCGTCATTGCTTACCCTTGGTAATTGTTTCCAATCACCTAAGGCCTCTCGGCTGTGAGCGCTTGTAAGCGATGATATGAATATATAAATTGTGGTTACTGTTTGTCTTTTCCTAGTGTGTAATAATCCCTTCATTCCAGTTCGAAAACATCAACAGCAAATTAAATGAGGTACCGCCAAATGTAAACATTAAGGTGCGTTCAAAAGCTATGAATACATTGAGACATTTGTTGTGCGAACGTCGATATACAAATGAATGCAAACCATATATTATGGACTCGGTTTATTTTATACGTACCGGGTACTGGAATGGGCCGCGTGGAAAAATATAACACATATTATCATTCACATATAAGTGTGTACAGTACTGGGCAAGAAATAATGGACATCGACCTCTAGAAAGAGACAATTGGCTAATTTCAGCTTTGTAAATCGTTTTCCCTTTGGCACGAAATTCTACTCCACCGCATTGAACGACTGACAATACAATTAAGTGTGCGAAAGAGACAATGTTCTACAAAGTCAAAATTAAATAAATAAATATTTCGGACAACTACACACAAAGTCATCTAGTACCAAACTAAGCAGAGCTTGTATTATGGGTAGTAAACAACTGATATAAATACATAATCATACTTTTTTTTGTAAATACTTACATATTATACATAGAAAACACCCAAACTTTGAAACAAATATTTTCAGATCACACATTTGAACCGACCCGGGAATCGAACCCGAGACCTCTAGATCAACAGTCGCATACACTAACCACTGCGTGAACGAGGCAGTCATTTTAGAATTCAATTGTTTTAGAATTCCGAGCTGCTATGAATAATAAAACTGTTTAAATCCTGTCCAGATGTTTCTGGACAGGAATTAAAAGCGCAGAGTCAAGAACTGTCCCACTATTACAAGAAAGAAGATTTACAATAGATTGCAGATATATAGAGATCTGACAACACAGCACAACTAAAAAAATGAGGGGATAGAAGTGATTCATATTGATTGAAAAATGTATAAATAAGGTCATTTACGTGGCAATAGTTTTAACATATGTACCAATTATCGCTCGGGCTACGTCTTAAATATGCTCTGCAGTAGTAATTCAGCTCCATTATTGCCCTTAAAATAAGCTATTCTCTTTAAAAAGGCTACAAGATTATAACTTAAGTTCATTCGGAATAAGAAAAAAGTTAAGTATCGGTCGAACCCTGCAATAGTATGGCCCTTAAGCTAAGGCTATTCACACACTGGCGACGCGCCCACGCGCGTAGGCGCGGGCAGCCAATCCCGAATCTGCTAGCGGCACGCGCTCACGCGTCGTAGCGCGTTTGCTCGTTCTGTCGAGCGTACTATAGAACTCTCATGTGTAGAATTAAAGGAGCATATTATTGTTTGTGTTTACCGTCCACCACAGAGTGACTTTAATTTATTCGAGAATATAATGGAAGATGTACTTAAAGTACTTAGTTATGGTAAAAAGCATGTAGTAGTATGTGGTGATTACAACGTTAATATACTAGAACAGTCACCTATGTGTATTAGATTATGTACTTTATTTAAATCATTTAATTTAAAACATTTGTTTTGTGCACCCACAAGGATAACATCACATTCTGCTACTTGCTTAGATAATATTTTTTGCAACTGTAGTTATTATAATGAGGTTATATTGAGTGATTTAACATCCGATCACTGTGGACAGAAAGTCACTTTTCCTATTCATACAGTGGCTAAAGTAAATAAGATCACCTGTAGGCCAATGAGTACAGCTCGCCTAAACAAATTTAATGAAAATGTTTCTGTCCGTATCACCAATATAGATTTTAGTCAGGATGATCCGAACTACCTTTACGCGTCTTTGATTAACATGATCAAATCGGAATTTAATAACATATTCACAACTAAGACTTTTTATAAAAATATAAAAATTAGCTTTTGTGATTGGGCAACTACTGGCATACAAATAAGTAGAGCTAAGTTGTATGAATTGTATGGCATGAAACAATATAATTTTGACCATAAGTTTGTTCAATATGTTAAAAATTATTCCAAAGTATTTAAAAAGACTTGCGCTGCTGCCAAGTCTTTATATTTAAGTAAAAATATTAAACAAGCAGAGAATAAAATTAAAGCCACTTGGAACATGATTAATGCTGAATCTGGGCGGGTCAAGCCACGTGAACATAATTTTGAATTAATTATTGGTGATATAACTGTAACTGACAATTTAGACCTGGCGCAAACATTTAATAATTTCTTTGCTGATATACCTAAAAATGCAACCAGCTCCCTAAGATCATGTCCGGTTGATGCTCAATCACTTATGAGAAGCAGTGTGAAAGAGTGTACTGTACCATTCAGTTTTAATTTTATAAACCCCACTGACATAATAAAAATATTTAAGTCAATTAATTGCAAAAAGACAGCAGATTTATGGGGTATTTCTGTTAAATTAATTAATAGCATTAATATTAAGATAGCACCACATTTAGCAACAATATTTAATCGATGTGTTGATACCGGTGTGTTTCCTGATTTGATGAAACACAGTAAAGTAATTCCTTTGTTTAAAGCCGGTTCAAAAAGCGACCCTAGTAATTTTAGACCTATTTCTATTTTACCAGCTATTAGTAAAATCTTTGAAAAAGCCATACTAATGCAATTAGAAACACATTTTAATTCTAATAATCTACTGCATAGTGAACAATATGGATTCACAAAGGGTCGCTCAACAGTAGACGCAGGCTCTAAACTACTTAAACATATATATAGTGCCTGGGAAAACTCGCAGGACGCCATTGGTGTTTTCTGCGATCTCTCAAAAGCATTTGATTGTGTGATGCATAGTACACTTCTGCTGAAACTTAGGCATTATGGCATAACAGGTACAGCGCTTAATCTTGTTGCTTCTTATCTTAGTGAGCGAATACAGTATGTTGATATTAATGGAATAAGGTCCTCCGGATCACCAGCGAGTATGGGCGTGCCACAAGGCTCAATTCTGGGTCCTTTTTTATTTTTGGTGTATATAAACGATTTGCCATTTTTTACTAGTAAGTTATGCGATATTGTTCTATTTGCTGATGACACTTCTCTTATATTCAAAACCAATCGCAAAAACGATTACTCTGACGAAGTAAATAGGTCCCTCGCATTAGTCCTTGACTGGTTTACATCAAATAACTTGCTTTTGAATTCTAAAAAAACCAAATGTATTAAGTTTAGTTTGCCAAATGTAAGGAATATCAGTACAAATCTAGTTTTAAACAATGAAGTTATTAATTTTGTTGATTCAACGGTTTTTTTGGGAATTACTTTAGATAGTAAGCTACAGTGGGGCGCCCAAATATCGTGTCTCGCAGGGAAACTCAGTTCTGCAGCGTATGCTGTCAGCAAAGTCAGACAGCTTACGGATGTGGAAACAGCAAGGCTAGTATATTTCGGTTATTTCCACAGCGTCATGTCGTATGGCATTCTGCTATGGGGCAATGCAGCTGATATTCAAACAATTTTCATTCTCCAAAAACGTGCAGTGCGTGCGATTTACAAACTAGGTGCACGAGTTTCCCTTAGAGAAAAGTTTAAAGAGATAGGCATTATGACAGTTGCATCACAATATATATTTGCAAACATTATGTTTATAAAACAAAATATGCATTTATATCACAGGAATAGTGACGTTCACTCGGTGAACACGAGACATAAGCATAAATTAGTAGGTCAATATCATAGGCTACATAAAACGCATAATTCATTTATGGGTCTTTCCGTGCGATTTTTTAATAGGTTACCAGCTAGTGTTATGAGTCTATCAGTGGAAAAGTTTAAAAATGTAGTCAAAACTTATCTTATACGTAAAGGTTATTATACAGTTGACGAATTTTTAAATGATAAAGAAAAATGGATTTGACTACTTGCTCCTTATCATTTTATTCTACTCATGTGAATGTTGTTATCACATTGTTTAAGAACATGATTTTACTTTTGTAAGTAAAGATTCTACGTGACTAATAAAGGCCATTCTTCTCTTTCTTTTGATCTTATAATTAATATTTTATATTTAATCTTTCGTTACCAGTAATTTGGCCAATATTTGAGCACATATAGTTTTTACCTTTGTTGTAAGTAGATGCTCCTACTATGTTGTACCCACTGAGGCTGTTGTTTTTTTTTTTTAAATTAGCATAAGTTCTAATTTTTAATCACTATAATTTGCATCAGTCCTCTAACATGGTGTATAGTATATTAGTGGCAGCACCTTACCCCCATATCAGGTTTATAAACATTAAAACTATGTAAACATTGGCGATTTGAAAGGAGTGGCCGCGAGTTTTTATTGCCATGTTCTTTTCTCCGGCTCTACCTATTGTTTGCGAACATGGCATAAATGTACATGTAGAATCTTGACCTGTCACAAGAGATGTATTGCATCCTAAGTGAATAAAGAATTTTGAATTTGAATTTGAATTTGAATTTTTTTGGTGTGTTGGACCTGGCGTGTTTGCATACAATATTAAAATCTGCCACTCCGCGCTACGCGGCGGAGCGCGGGGCAGTGTGTGAATCGCCTAAGATGCAACTAACGTTAACGTTAGTAGAATGTCAAATTAGTCAGAGGGCAGGTTCCAAGCTATACAAATCGATGCTATCTTCGAACATAGGACAACGGGGCTTGGTCGATACGTTACTATTTTCTTAACGCGAACTTTTTGAGTACCTCAGTACTTATACTTGTGGCAATATGGACTAAGTTTATATACCTGGTACTCCGAGCCGGTAGGTCTTCTGCACGTATTTGAGGCCGTGTACGATCTCGCGTTGCACGATGAAGTCTATCCTGATCTTGTACTGCACGCCCTCCTTGATCACGAACACCTGAAATCATGAAAGACGAGGACATTTGAGTAAAGCGTTTGTCACAATCACAGCATGTATACCTTTCATCATCTACCTAGCTTTTATTATCCTCAATATTATTTGGGGTCGGCTACTAGTTCAACTGGTTTTACCTGAATATCAGTTTTTTCACGGAGCGAATGGCATCGGACCTCCGCAACCCTGAGTGAGAATTGATTTGGAAAGTTGAACTAGTTAAATAGTCAGTATATTTTAGGGCACTGACTTCCCAGTAACGACTGTCATAGATATACATGTCAATCGGGACCGAGTACTAAACGTGCTCTCCGAGGTCCAGATGTGGTATATATGGTAAAATTATATATCTTTCCTTAAGGTTTTTTTTTTTATTTGGAGCCTACCAATGTGACTATACTCTGCCTGATGGTAAGCATGAATAGAATCCAAGAGTGGGGGCCACCAGACTGACTGCGATGCAGCAAGTATGGCGATGCCGACCCAAACTATGGCGGCTTTAAGAGATGCTTTTTTGCACCCCTCTTAAAGGACCCGGGATCATAGTGGGAAGGAAACACGTGGGATAGTAGCGAGTTCCAGTTTTTAACCGCTCAAAACATAGCAAAGCTAAATTTTATCAAAATCGGTTTAGCGGATTAGTCGTGATGGTGTGAGAAACAGAAGGGTTACTTTTGCATTTATAATATTATACCTACTAGTAGGAATTACAAAAACGACATAAACATTCAACAAAATTTAAAAAACTCCCAACTGATTGGACCAATGTCCATTAAACATAGCTAAAAACACCCCCAACTAATTTACCTTTCAAACAAAAAAAACAAAAACGGTTCATCCGTTCGGGGGCTACGATGCCACAGACAGACAGACACACACATATACAAACAAACACGTCAAAATTATAACACCCCGTCGTTTTTGCGTCAGACGCAAAAGCAATAAATTTTAAAACAGCTGCAGATGTATTTTTTAATAATTTGAAATATTTTATACTATATTTTAACGTGAACACCTTGTATATTTACCTAATAAAAAGACATGGCATTATCACAATATCTAAACAAACAGATATGACAGTACGATATCCCGCCATTCGAGTTTTTAGGTTACGAACTAAACAAATCGCCTACATAAATCATTGCACTCGCTTTAAAATAGTAGAATACTAAATATTAGTCCCGATAGTAGCAGAAAATAGATATAGCTATTTAAATCTGTTGTTGTTCTAGGGCACAGTGTTTGATTTGGTACCGGACACCGTCTCAGTTAGATCTCAACGAGCAGATTTGTTTAACTAAATGTACTAAAGATGTTAGAAAAAAATATTCATCATCATCAAAAGCCTATAACAGTCTACTGCTGGACATAGGCCTCTCCCTAAAAAGGAGGTTTTGGCCTACTATACCACGCAGGCCAGACGGGTTGGTAAAGGGTTTGTTTCAAAGTTTTCCTTCTCTTGGCAGTGATGTTAGCTGCTTATTTTGTTCCTTTTATTAATTGAAAAAAAATATTGGTTTATGTTCATTAAAATGTTATTGAATCCAAAACTACATTATGTCAATCGTGAGCCAAGGTTAAGATTTATCTGTTCGTGAATATTTTTATGAATCATTTACTTTTATACAACTGTTAACATAACTTTTTATTTATCTTTTTTGCTTTAAAAGAGATCTTGTTCTGCAAATTTACATAAAAGACATTGCAGTTTCAATGCTTAATATTATTTGAGTCTAGATTTATTAAGCTCTTTATGACAAGAACGATAATGAATGATTACGATAATAGATTACGTAGAAATGTTTATTATAACAGGTGAGGATAACGTTATCATCTCTAGAGGCACTGATTAAGGCCTTATTAATTATGCCCAATAAATATTGAACTAATTCTTACTCTTCAACAGCCAGTCAGCCAGTCCAGCAGACCATAAGTATGCCCAACTATCCAATTTGCAAACGTTTTTTGTTTTTCAATATATTTATCTATTCTTTTGGTTCATTGGCTAATGTCACTCAGCTACGTGATCAGGTCACAATATTAGCAAATGAAACAAGAGAATAGAGAAATAGAATAGATAGAGAATAGAATAGATAATTTTAACAAAAAGGAACCGACTTCAATGAAAAACTATATCGAGTACCCAAATCGCGACAATTGTTGCTATGATATTTGAGGAGTTCCCTCGATTTCTTTGGGATCCCATCATCAGATCCCGATATGGTGACGATGGGACCACCTGTATGCTACGCCCATTCCAATGCAAAAATGCAAAAAAGAATTTTTGAAATCGGTTCAAAAACGACGAAGTTATCGCTGAACATACATAAAAAAAAAGATTCCGGCGAATTGAGAACATCCTCCTTTTTTTTGAAGTTGGTTAAAAACGAAAATCGTTTGCAACTTGTCTAGGGGGCTCACGTTTTATTGTTCTTTACAGTATTATTCTGCGTAGTATGATGATCCCTTTGTCTACTCTTAGACACCAACGAAATGAATAAGGCAGTGTTATTTTTTTATACCTATACTAGTTTTGGACGCGTTTCCACAAGCGTGTTTGTCGATTATCGCAGTTGAGAGTAGTTTATGTTCTTATAGCAAATGATATTGATTTTACTGCAGCGGTTTAGCTACGCAAGCGTTACAGTAATTTTATAATATTTCAATGGATTTCACATTTCACCCGGCACTTTTCTAAATTCTGGTGAAACAAAAGTAAACAATATTTCTAAAGACAATCCTCGATCAAAGAACTTCTAAAATCTAAGAACAGTTTCTTATCTAAACTTAATCTACGTACTTCAATCAAAAACAATAAATAATCTACAAGTCACAATCCTAGAAACAGTCGGTAGCAACAACATCCTGTATACAAATGGCTTGGCATTAAGCCAGAAAAGCGATAATCGTGACTGCCGGAGTTATTGAGAACCAGATGCACCTGTCACGAGAATGAATTGGTTGAAAGGCGGGACTATTAAATGTACTATCAGTAATTAGTTTTGGACTTTAGGTTGGGTAATATTCACCACAGTGTTAACTGGTGATGGTGTATGTATAATAATGATTCCATACATTTCACACAACGCTGTTTGATCCCAAACTAGGTAGAACTTGTGAGTAATCAGAGTTTTTTTAATATACTAGATGACCCAGCGAACTTCGTACCGCCCAACTTTAAAATTCCACCTACCGGGTCCAATTGCGAATCTAAACCATTCCCAGATCCCCTTGAACACACACAAAAAATTTCATCAAAATCGGTCCAGTCGTTTGAGAGAAGTTCAGTGACATACACACTCACAGAAGAATTATATATATAAAATAAAGATAAAGATAAATGAGCCTGTCAAACTCAACTTTGCCTGATGGAAAGTATCAATCTAAGAGTAGTGGTGACCATACTGCGTTGTCACCAGTATAGTCTGGCCCACACTATGGCGGCCCATTGAGATGCATCATGGGGCCTCCATAGGCCGACCGTTTATCTGAGTCCTCGCCTGCGCGGTAACAGGGGCGCGGGGTTATGACGACAAAGGGGACTCACACAGGAGATACACTCGTGTGTATCTCACTAAGCGCCCCCGCCGCCCGCACCTGTCTCAGTCCCCTTTATCGTCCTACCCCCGCGCCCCTGTTACCGCGCAGGCGAGGACTCAGATAAACGGTCGGCCTATAGTATTGCACTCACCAACGAAGCATAACAACACGAATGTTGTCAATTTAGGTTATTTGTCTGTGAGAGGGTAGTACCGCCCCAAACTAGCCGGCTCATTCGTGTTGAAATTAGCGAGTCTCTACTCTCTACCAAACTGCTGACAAAATTATACATCGGTTAAAAGTAAACTGCTCTTAAAAACTGATCACTCTACTCTGTCTGATGAAAGCATTAGTAGAATATAAGAGTGAGGGCCACGATAACTCACTGCGAATTCAGACTGCAGTATGGCGACCCACACTATGGCAGCTGAGTGATTTGCTATGGGCGTGAGAGGAAAACAAATGAGGTGGTACTGAGTTCCAGCTTTTAACTGTTCGACACAGAAAGTAAGAGACGAACCGTTTAATAGTAATGCGTATTCCAAATACACACAATAAAACGATCTCAACATTTTTATTGGCTTATTAAAACACATTATTCATGAGTTCTTAAACACAGTGCAATATTTATTTAAGTTAAAATAACGATGTATCGGGGTACGTCAGTAGAAGTTCTAGCCTTACTAATATTATCTGAAACGATTTAAACGAAATTTGGGACACAGATAGTCTAGAGCCAAGCTTTTTATTTAGCACCAAAGGACAAGCTTTTTATCGCGATAATCAATATAGACGCGGGCGGAGCCGCGGGCTATAGCTAGTTTTATAAAAGTTAATAGCACGTGTCCCAGCTATTTATAACTATCATTGTACAATGTTAACACTTACGTACAATGCAAGAGGAAGCTATCAATTTAACTGCTACAGGAAAACAACAGTTGTATATATTTCCCTGCCTCTAACTTGGAAATTATTTAGATAAGAATTGTTACTAATAATTAACGTTGTATACAATTTGTTATAATAGAATACTTAAAACAACAATAGTTGAATATCAATAAAAACTGTGTGTAAACTGTAAAACTGATGAAAATTAATTTCTTTTGAGAAACGCAGTTGAATGAGGTAATCAATCAAATCAAATCAAACCATTTACATTTGAAACAAACCAATATCAAGTCAAGTAGTCAGTCAGTAGTCAGTCGTGAAGCTAATTGTCTATTCCAATTCGAAGATCCTATAGAGACGAAACTCCATGGACACTCTAATCCAACATAGTTTTTACTTATTGATTGATTGAGGTCGTGTACTTTCTTTTTGAATATAAATCGGTAGGTGGACAACATTATCTCTTTTTAAGTTCAGTTTACTGTTTGTGTCGAAATGTATTCACTAGTGACACTGCTAATAAACAAAACATTGCATTCTAATTCCGTCAAGCTTAAATCAGTATTTACATAATTTAACGTAGTATAGAATTAATTTCTGCTGGAAAGTAGATTTACTAAAACTTTGGGTGTAATTCTGTATGTCTATTAGTTTGTGCTTATTTGAAAACGTAGTTGTAATACTTTCAAGTTTGAAGGCAATATAACTGCCTCGTCGATCCGGTGGTTAGCGTATTGGATTCCCGGGTCGGACTAAAAATTTGTGTGATTCGCAATTATTTCTTTCGGAGTTTGGGTGTTTCTATGTATAATATGTATGTATTTACAAAAAAAAAAGTGTGTGTATGTATTTATATCAGTCTAGTACCCATAGTCCAAGCTCAGTGTTAGTTTGGGAACTAATGATGTTATGTATAAGATGGCCGAAAGATTTATTTATTTACTAGCTTTCCACCCGCGGCTTCGCCCGCGTGGAATTCGTTTATATCGCGCGACACGGTAAGGGTAGATTAAACAATAAATATTAATAAATAAATAAATATTTCGGACATCTTACACACAACGTCATCTAGTTCCAAACTAAGCAGAGCTTGTATTATGGGTAGTAAACAACTGATATAAATACATAAACATACTTTTTTTTTTGTAAATACATACATATTATACATAGAAAAACACCCAGACTCCGAAACAAATATTTGTGCATCGAACAAATATTTGGTCTGACCCGGGAATCGAACCAACAATCTTACATGATTTTATGTTTGATAAGAAGGAACTTCGACACACTACTACCTTTATTTTCGCGATAAAAAGTATCCTATGACCTTTCCCAAGTGCAGTTCAGTGGTTTAGGTGTGAAAGCATAACAGACAGACAGAGTTACTTTCGCATTTATAATATTAGTAGGGATTAGTAATGAGAATTCTTACGGTGCGGACCGGGCGAGATATTTCATCAAAAGTGTTTATGTAGTCGGAATGTTTTAATACTACGCACGTATGCATGTAATGTTTCCATAGCAACATTTCAACAATACAAATACTCATAGTTACCCCTACCTGTTTTTTGAGGTCAGTCAAGTCCCCGCTGAGGTCCAGCTCTACGTCATCACGTCCAACAACGCAAAGCGCCAACTTCTTGACAATTACCTTGCGTTCGTCGTTTGGATCTGTTGAGGAAGAAAAAGGACGATTGTATTTTTGACGATAGTAGAGGATTAAACATCATCAGCCTATCGCAGTTCACTGCTGGAAATAAGCCTCTCCCATTGCACACCTCTCTGAACGATTGTGGGTTCTGGCGACCGACTGATGGCGGTATATCCATCCAAATACGTGCAGCTAAATACCACATACCGGTGATGGGCAGCAGCATCACCGGTACAATAAGTACCCTGCGATTGGCAACCCGCCTGCCCAGCGTGGCGATTATGGGAATGCAACTTGTAGATTGGTCACTGATATATAAAAAAATAGTCATCATTATCATCAGCAGCTATTAACAGTTTACTGCTGGACATAGGCATGTCCTTAGAAAGGAGGTTTTGGCCTACTATACCACGCTGGCCAGACGGGTTGGTAAAGGGTTTGTTTGAAGTTATCCTTCTCTTGGCAGTGATGTTAGCTGCTTATTTTGTTCCTTGAGTCGCCTCTTACGACACCCATGGAATGAATAGGGGTGGTGACACTTTGTATTCTTAATCCGTCACGTCCGGACGTAACAAAATAGTATTACTAACTCAATATAGAATTTAGAACAATAATTATGGACGGTTTCACCACAGTGTATTTGCGGTAAGGAAAAGGACGATTATATTTTTGTGTTATTTCCATATATCTAGGTTAAAATTATTGTTATTTGTCTCTGTCAACAAAAAAAAGTAAACCGCTACAGGTAGATAGTAGTAGATTGCTCACTGAAATAAAAAATATATAGTATGAATAATATTCTAAATATAGTATTTAGAACAATAATTATGGACGGTTTCACCACTGTGCATTTGCGGTTTATAAAACGACCTTATATATTTTATTTTATAATCCATTTGTTGTATGCCCTAGCCCTACTTTTCTAAACAATCATAAATAGCAAGGAAAATAACACAATTAATTCGTATTCGAGATCCTAATTGAGTTTGACTTTCAATCGTAAGTAAAATATAAAATAATCTATTATTATTTTATGAATGATTCTTGTGTTACATTTTCACGTTTTTTTTTTAAAGTTCATTTGTTGGGAAGAGAAAAGGAAGGAAGGAAAAAGAGCATGAATTATGTGAAAGAAGATATGGCTTGGAAGGGAGTTACCAGTGAAATAACGAGAGATAAATGGAAGGATCAAACATATTGCATCGTCCCCCAATAAAATTAGGACAAAGGCAGGCAGATTATGTTCGTTTTGCTGGCATGCCTTAAAATAGGATAGTCTTTAGACCAATAGGAACTGAGCTAGAATGAAATGAGACTCGGACCAAGTTCCGTGTGTCAGTTCCCAACATTTTTGCAAAAGGCGATCCTTACATGGAAGAACACTTTTTAGATAAAAATAAATGTACAAACCAGAAACAAAAAAAAAAGATGACAAAATTTAATGTTAAGAAATATAAGCACAAAATGTTGTAAGCGAATTTAAACTAATAAATAAATGTAGGCACAGGAGCTGACAGGTCGATAGTAAGTTATTAACCTCACAAGGACGCTTGCAATGAATTCAAAAGATGGCAATAGAGAACGGCTCTTTTAAACATTCCATAACCTAATATACTTAGGACTTCCGCCACTCATATGGCATCGATATTATAATGAGTATCGATTACTCGTTCATTCGGTGCACAATACCTTGCAGGCAGTATTGTCTGTCGCGAGCCAAGGTCATACGCGAAGGCATGAAACATTGATGACATGTCTGCGTGCAATTAAAACGCTATGATACATATCGCATTTTTACCCGACTGTGTGAGGGTTAAATTATTTGATTGTATGTTTATTTATGGTATTTATATTACCCTAGCAACTGCCTCGTTGGTCTAGTGGTTAGCGTATACTACTGCTAATCAAGAGGTCTCGGGTCAAATCCCGGGTCGGGCCAAAAAGTTTTTTTGGGATTTTCTTAGGAAATTCCTAATAGCTGCCCGGAGTTTGGAAGTTTGGCAGTGATTCACGCCCGTGCCTCGGAGAGCACGTAAAGCCGTCGGTCCCGGTTTTCATGAACATCTATGGCAATCGTTATTGGGAAGTCAGTGCCCTCAAATATACTGACAACTAGTTCAATCTTCGAATTTCAGTTCTCCCTTAGGGTTGCGGAGGTCCGATGCCAGTCGCTCTGTGGAAAAACTGAAATTCAGGTAAAACCGGTTGAACTAGTAGCCGACCGCAAATAAACTTGGTAATAATGACTAGGAGGATATATTACTCTATCATGCTTGGAAACTAAAAAGGGTTAAATGGATTTTGTAAAAATTTTATCTTGAAGTAAATCATTTCATTACTGAAGGTGATAAATGATGGTCGGGTTTTTGTTTATCTATACAAATAAAAAAAATTGGAGTTCCTGTTTGTAATATCTAATAAACATATTTTTACTAAATGGAAAATGTATACGGTACTTACATCATCCAAACAATTTTATAAATTTTTGTATGTCTATCTTTTTGTTTTGGGTCTCTGGAATGGCTGGAAAGATTTGACGAGAGTTTCACTAGCAGAAAGCTGAAGATCTAAGGAGTAACTTTGGCTATTTTCTTTTTTTTGATTTGGTTTCGATTGGCGGCTTTACTTGCGACTGATTGAGCTGGTTTTCAATAATTAGATTGTTATCATCATTATCATCAGCCTATCGCAGTCCACTGCTGGACATAGGCCTCTCCCATTGAACACCACTCTGATCGATTTTGGGCTTCTCGCATCCAGCTCCCGCCAGCCATCTTACGCAGGTCGTCACTCCATCTCGCCTGTGGGCGTCCTACACGACGTTTACCGAGACGCGGTCTCTACTCCAGAACTCTGCCATCAGTTCTGCGACTAATATGGTAAACTGATTGTTATAGCCAGTCACTATTGATTTTTATTTATCATAATGAGAAACCAGTCATTTCCTTTTACAATTTGGATAACTAACCAAATATCTGGACTATTAAAGGTGGGCAAGTGGGCAATTACCTTTTATTTATAGTCAATATAAAACTCGGGCAACGCGGTTACCCCTATAAAAACTTCTAAGGATATAAAGCCGTTATGGGTCATTTAATTATAAGATGTCATGTAGTACATCGTTGAAGGGCACTTTGGAGTTAATTATAAGGGCAGAAAAGAGTTCACGACTTCTCATAAATAAAGGGCGCTCGTATAAGCTATTCTAGTGGTTAGCTTATGCGGCTGCTGATCAAGAGGGGGGGTTCGATTCCCGGGTCGGACCAAATATTATTTGTGTGATTCACAAATATTTGTTTAGGAGTCTGGTTGTTTTCTATGTATAATATGTATGTATTTACAAAGAAAAAAGTATGTTTATGTATTTATATCAGTTGTCTAGTACCCATAACACAAGCTCTGCTTAGCTTGGGACTAGATGATGTTGTGTGTCAGATGTCCAAAATATTTATTTATTTATTATTTATCTATACAAATCTATACAAAATAAAGAAAATTGATGTGTCTGTATGTAATAACAAATTACCAATTTTTTTATACCAAAAACGGAATTTTAATTTTTTTTTGTCTGTCTGTTCGATCCGGGTAATCTCTATAACGGCTCGACCGATTTTGACGGGAATTTCACTGGCAGAAGCTGATGACCTAAGAACTAACTTAGGCTAATCTTTTTTAGACAAGCTTCGCTTAGCGGCGTTACTCGCGACTTACAACAATAACCGCTGTACTCAGATGGTTAAAAGTACTCTTAAAAAAAATAGAATACTTTTTTTAAATATACGCCCCCAAAACAATACCTGCAGGCATAAAAAATATATTCAAATCGGTTCATAAATTACAGTGTATGAAAAAAAACATGAATCCGTAAATATAAGCTACATTTTCCTTATCTAGCTTTACTTTTAATTAAACATTAAAATAAATAACAATTTTCCTCCCCAATGAATCCCTACAACTACTAACTGACACACAAAAGAAATGCGAGGGGTGATCAATGAGTAATGATAATCAATATGAAACAGAACTATTAGTATAAAAAAAGTATTTTATTTTTCAACATAGTCTCCTTGCAAGTTAATACATTTAGTGTATCTTTTTTCTATGCCCATGATTCCCTTAGAAAAAAAATATTTGTCTTGACCCTCCCAAAATGCCTCTACTGCGGCCATCACTTCACTATTGTCCGCAAATTTGTTGCCCCGGAGGTGTTCTTTGAGCCGAGAAAAGAGGTAGAAGTCACTGGTAGTACAGATAGATCTGGCGAATAGGGAGGGTGTTCGAGCAGTTCGAACCCCGTTTCTTCAATGGCAGCCATCGCAACTGCGACTTTGTGAGCCGGGGCGTTGTCTTGGTGAAACAGCACTCCAGCGCGCAGTTTACCGCGTCTTTTTGACTTAATAGCTTCTCGCAATCTTCTTATTTGGCCTGCGTAGTAAGAGCCTGTTATAGTGGCCCCCTTTTCCAAATATTCCACCATAATTCCTTCTACATCCCAGAAAACAGACGCCATAACCTTTCCCGCTGAACTTGACACTTTGAATTTCTTAGGCGTTGGTGAGGAAGCTCGTTTCCAAGTCATTGAATGTTGTTTGGTTTCGGGATCAAAGTGGTGGATGGTCCCAAAACGCGACAAAAAATTTTCTTTATCGGCCTGGAACTTTTGAAGATTCACCCTCGAAATGTCGACTCGTTTCTTTTTTTGCTCGTCGGTTAACATTCTCGGTACCCAACGCCCAGAGACCTTTTTCATATGCATTTTGTTGACAATGATTTTTTGAAAGCTGCCATAGGAGATCCCTGTGACCTCAGCTACATGCCTTACGGTCACCCTTCGATCGGCCAACACGATATCTTCCACTTTTTTGACGTTTTCTCCAGTAAGGGACGTGGAAGGGCGTCCCTCGCGATGTTCATCTTCAGTGGAGGTTCTGCCCAGCTTAAATTCCTTTGCCCAGCGTGCGACTGTGGAATATGGAGGAGCAGACTTCCCCAATGTATCCTCTAAGTCGCTGTGTATGTCTTTGGTAGACATTTTTTTCAGGCAGAGGTACTTGATGACAGCTCTTATTTCATTTTTCTCCATTTTGATGTTTTCTCTTCGACAGTTCGTATTCAAATGAATGTATCTCCCGGTAATGGTGTCCTATTTACACATTTTTTTGAAGCTGAAGTAGTGGATATATAAGCAAGCAGAAAAATAATAATTTGGGTTTTTGTGCGTTCTAGAAATACTCGATTATCATTACTTATTGATCACCCCTCGTATTATTCCAATTCAGAAATTACTGCAAAATATAAAACAATTGGATAATACATCAATACTAGCTAATGCCTGGCTGCGCTCGCGTTCGTTTCATATTTTATTATCTAGAGGTATAAAAAAAGTTCACGTCCTATTCACAGATATCATCATCATCAACAGCCTTCAACAGTCCTCTGATGGACATAGGCCTCTCCTTAGAAAGGAGGTTTTGACCTACTATGCCACGCTGGCCACACGGGTTGGTATAGAGTTGGTTTCAAGTTTTCCTTCTCTTTGCATTGATTTTGTCTTGCGTAATTTTTTTTCTTCCGAGCCTTATTCCCAAGTTTATTTGGGGTCGGCTACTAGTTCAACCAGTTTTACCTGAATTTCAGTTTTTCCACGGAGCGACTGGCATCGGACCTCCGCAACCCTAAGGGAGAACTGAAATTCGAAGATTGAACTAGTTGTCAGTATATTTGAGGGCACTGACTTCCCAGTAACGATTGCCATAGATGTTCATGACAACCGGTACCGACGGCTTAACGTGCTCTCCGAGGCACGGGCGCGAATCACCGCCAAACTTCCAAACTACGGGCTGCTATTAGGAATTTCCTAAGAAAAACCCAAAAACACTTTTTGGCCCGACCCGGGTTGAACCCGAGACCTAGTAATATTCTCAGATAAATACACAAAATTTCATAAAAATCGATCGAGCCGTTTTGGAGGAGTATGGCAACGAGAATTTTATGTACCTACTAGCTGGGTCCAGCGGTTTATGTAAACAGCGAGTAACACAGCGGAGCAAATCTAGTCCAAAAAATATAGCCTAAGCTACTCCTTACGTTATCAGCCTCCTGCCAGTGAAAGTCCCATCAAAATCGGTCCATCCGTTAAAGAGTTTACACGGAATAAACAGTCCTACCATGTAGGTCGACAGGCTTATTTCTGAAGGTCAAATAGATTGTAGTGCAAATACAATTGAAGCGTAGAAGATTGTTAACTGACCGAGAGATGAATAAGGAAGAGGGCAGAACAAAATACGTACACAAGTGTAATTAATTAATTTGAGAAAGAAATAATTAAAAGCAGTGAATTATTTCTGTGAAAAACACAAATCTTTAATTCAGCTGGTTCCTAGACTACATACTTCATCTAGGCGGAGAATTCTCACTTGTGTGTTGAAGAGTCTTTAGCCGTTTCCACCAACTATACATTAATCGTCTCCTTACTAAGACCCTAATTTAAGTAGCACCTAAATTTTTAAGAGAAATCTAAACACTTGTTGGTTCCGCAAGATATATGAACAGTCCATTGGCACTGCAACCTAGTTTTTGACACCCTCCCACCCCTAAATAATTACGTAAATAGTAATTACCTAAAGGAGAAAAATAATAGTTTTAAAAAACAAAACAAAAATAATTTTAATGTAACAAAGCGTGAGGTGACGTTATTGAAATATTTACAGAAAGCACCCCACGCTTTGTTACATTAAAATTATTTTCTACTAAAAAGTAGAAAATAATTTTAATGTTAAAAGATATAAAAGACTAAAAAGTCTTTTATATCTTTTAACATATTTTTTTAGTTTTTTTTTTAGTGTATTGTCATCGGTCCTCGTAAATCTACAAAGTTTGAACGAAATCTGGCCGTTTAAAGTGGGTGAAAATCGCACCCAAAGAAGTAGGTTACAAACACAGGTGAAGCTAATATAAAGCGTGTAAAAATGATGTTTATTGAAAAAAATAGGTATATTGTTTAGCTAACAATCGTGTTGAATGGAAACATTTGGTTATAATCACTACTCTTTACTTTGCGTCTTGTTATGATCTCTACATAAGAATTATGAAGACTTGACTCCCACCCCCCTATAAGGAGAAAAGAAGGACCCCCCTCCTCCCATAAAGCACCTGATGTAATAAATGAATGGCCCCATACACAAGAATCGAAAACACTAAATGCACTAGTATCAAAAAAAAGTTCAAGAGAAAATCTCTTACCAACAATAACGGCACCAGCTTGTGCTTCTCCGAGAAGGGCTTCTTTGTACTTCCGTAACGACTCATCCTCTTGATCGGCAGCAAGAATTTCATCGATAGTCTTCTCTGGTGGTGGTCTGTATGAAGACTTGATTTCTTCCTCGTCTCCTTCCTCTTCAGGTGTACGGGTTACCTCGGGCTCACCAGACATTGTGCTAAAACAACGACAAAAAACGGTCAGACTATCGTGGAAATCATATTTCTTCGTTTATTGGTCAGGCTTAGGTTCGGCAGTAATGATACGGTCCTTACAAACCGGTTAAGCAATTACTTCATTGCTTCTAAACGATTGAGCGTGGTTTCCACGGCCTATCTGAAGGGGCAAACACTCAAGACTCAATATGATGAATATAGTATTGCTTTACTTGATAATAGCTGTTCCTTTTGATGTTTGTTCGCAGTTTGAAATTATTTACATTCATTATTATTTTTGCAAATAAGTTGCCTAGGATTGCATTCAGTTATTAGTCCTACAATCACAGTCAGTATAGCAGTTACTTCCGTAAAAACCGGCTCAATCGTTTCAGAGATTAGTCCAAACAAAATCTTTGGAAGGAGAATCCCAAAATTATTCATACAATAAATAACACAAAATTAATCAAAGAACATTAAAAGTGTTAGAGTATAAGATATGTGCTGTCGTCAGGATTGACGTCAGGTATTTATCGAACTGACGTATCATTCGTCTAATACATTTATGAGACTTAGGGCATGAACTGTCAAGCTCAGTCCGATTTGGTTTATCACAATGGAACTTGTACGGCTGCGAGGCATGTAGGTACCTTCAAAGACGAAACAACGTGACGCCTAGAGGCTTTTTGAAATGTAGTGTTACCGTCGCATGCTTCGCATCAGTTGGACGCAAAAGAACAGAAACGATATTGTGCTCCAGCATGTCCATTTGCCACGAAAAATGTAGCAAAACAGCAAAAATCGCAAAATTGAATATCTCGGCCATGTATTTAGGCCCAAAAGATATAAGCTGCTTCAATTAGTAATTTTGGGCTAATGGAAGGGTAGAGACGTACTGGGCGAAGAAATCGTGGCTGCGAAATATCCGGAAGTTGAACGGTATCACCTGTTGAACAACTCTTCCTTTGAATTTCCTTCCTTCCGTTGAATCCTCGATCGGATCGCATGGTGATTCTATATCGATTAATGGCATGCCAACTATTCGATATTAGAATCGGATTAGATCGACGTATTCTTCTAACTTAACTACGTTATTTACCCTATATAATGAATCTGCAGACTAGAACCCCTGGAATTTAGCCCCTAGAGGTCGATGATGATAATCGAAATCAAAGGACTCTAAAAAAGTAATGAATACCTAGTTTTTTTTTTAATTAGCTAAAATACTTCACTAAAACCCAGAGAAACATTCTATGTGGTTTGCATATAATATATGTACTAGCAAATTTCGAAATAGCTAACAGTTGGATGATCATCAGAGACTACATCCAGTACCATAGTAGGAGAAATCCAAAAATATAAAACTTAAGGCCAGGTGGCTAATTTAGGTACTATTACTTATATATTTTTTACCGACTCCAAAAAAGGCGAAAGTTCTCAATTCAATAATGTTACATCTCTCGTTTTTTTTATATTGTTACATCAGAACTTTGTGTGAGCTTATTTCGATTCTTTTATTTGAAAGCTGGTATCTCCCATGACAAGGAAACCAGGATCTGATGATAGGATCCTGGAGAAATCAAAGGAACTCTTCAAGTATCATGGGCACACCTGTTGCGATTTAGGTAATCGGAATAGTTTATTTTTGAAGTCGTTTTTTATTTTGTGTCAATAAATAGTTCTAACAAAAAAGAAACCACTTATCCCTACTAATCTTTATATATATAATTCTTATGTGAGTGTGTATGTCACTGAACTTCTCTCAAACGACTGGACCGATTTTGATGAAATTTTTTGTGTGTATTCAAGGGGATCTGGGAATGGATTAGATTCGCAATTGGAACCGGTAGGTGGCGCTGCGATCAAGTTCTGGAATTTTAAAGTTGGGCGGTACGAAGTTCGCTGGGTCAACTAGTATATTATAAATGTGAATGTTTGTGATGTGTTTTTATGAAAAAAAATTACCATGATAACTGAAATAGCAGAGCCGCGTAAGCTTGTATTGAATAAGTCACTTTTAACTTTATCTCAGATTCCGTCTTTTGCATTTTAGTATCCTTATTCATTTCCTTTTATCTTTATCCACAATACTATCTATTTCCAAACCCAAAATTATAACCATTGTTTATCAATTCGACAGTGATAGCTTAATAGATAGTTGTACAGAACAGATAGTAGGTGCCTAAATAAATATAACAGATATTTCTTGATAAGAATAACCAAAAGTGCTACTATTATGTGTATGAATATATGTTCTGATCAACTTTAATTGATCAGAACTGTGTATTTTTCCTAAAGTAATGAAGCTGCAGTAAATGCAGTGGCAAATATTTTAATGGGAAGTTTAAAAAATATTTTGATTTAAGAGTCTACCTTAATGCGAGTCCCAAATTAGGTTAGGGTCAAATTACTGTCTACTATGGATATAGATGAGATTAAATGTTTTTACTTAAAGCACCTGTCATCAGACCCCAGTAACCCAGTGCTGGGTGATAACAAAGTTCTATAGATGAAATGCTGAACTCTATTAGGTTCCAGGATCAATGGTTTAGCAACAAACGAGTCTCAATCTGACAAGACAAATCCACAGATTGACATTGTTAAGAGTGCTTAACAGTGCAAGGTTGTAATGGTTGCTACATATACTCAGGTCCTTCAGTGTTAAATCAAGAATAAATGAGACTTTGTTTCCTATTGTGTCCAAATGAAGCTTTTAGCCACCTTCAGCCAAAACCAATAATGCCACATCTACAGCAGAAACTTTGATGAAGGGTTTTTATTGTTTTTAATATAAAATAGCCATAAGCTTATTCTCACACCCCTAACCCCTATAGTAAAGAAATAATATGGGAAACAACCCTGAACATTTTTTTTTCTCAGTACCTATTGAAGATATCTTCATGAAGTTGAAACTGTACAATATGACTATCAATAAACTAATTATAATATACTAGCTGAATCCCGCGGTGTTACCCGCGATTATTAAAATTGCGACTATAATTTGAGATTTAAACTATCCTATCTCTCAAGTTAGATCGAACTGCACATGGTGTGCGAATTTTATTATAATCGGTTAAGTGGTTTAGAAGTCCATTGAGGACAAACATTGTGACACGAGATTTATATATATTAAGATATTTTTTAAGTTATTGCAACATTAGAAACAGTAAAAAACAAGAAGTATATTTTTCTAGCTAGATACTTTCTTAGTATTGTTACAAAGTTTATGGTGATGGTCAATTAAGCGGATTCGGTCGGACAATACTTTCCTGTTTGAGATACACTTCCTTAGTTGACTATTGAACTATAGGCCTTATAACTCTAAGATCTTGCGAGAAAACAATATTGACATGTTTACAGAATGTCTTCTGTACCTGATAACATACAGACTATCTTATCTATAACCTGCCGCCTTTAGATTGTAGTATTGACATCTGATAAATTTTCTGGACTCAACCAGACAATAGTTGAAAATGATTCAATGTATGAACCCGATTGTTCATTCGCTAATTGCAATGTCTATAAATTATCTTCGTCCTAAAAGTTTCAGTAAGATACTGCAATCACTGTAAGAACTACCTACTATATGTAGAGTATTTAACCATCCTGAAACTTAGAACTCTACGAGATCAAAGAGATCTCGATGATTTAATTGAAACATATAAAAATCTTAAAAGGACTTTATGACCTTATAGAACGTTGGACAGAATGTTTATACAAAGTGACTACTACTATAAATACTCATCTGAGCAGCCACAAAATATTCATCTGAGCGACCACAAAATACTTCTCTGAGCGGCCACAAAATACTCATCTGAGCGGCCACAAACCTTAACTTTGAGCCAGCTTCTCAAACATCAATCCACACTTCTAACTTTTTACTCACTTTTAGCTTGGAAACAGATAAATCAAGTATATCAAGATTTCTAGACTGGACCACTTAATCTACTATTTATTTTTTATATCCAATTTAGTTTATTTTAAATATCTAGTCAAAATCTACTCAGTCAAAATGAAATTATACTAACAACCTCAGCAGCTGTGGCACAATGGTATAAGAGGTTGTCTTGCCGAATGAAACCAGAATATTCGTAGCACAGTTGTCTATTTAAAAAGTAGATTACAAAATTTATTATTTTCTCATCATTTGTAGTTTAATTGAAAATAAAAAAATTAACACTAAAAAATCTGTTGATAGTCATAGTGATAATAGTCTCACATATGTTTCAGTACTAGATAGAAAAAATAATTAAGTACATAATATGTATAACACTTAGAATCTTATTAGACCCTATAATATACTATTTTTATGTATTCTGAAAGGGTTGTTTGCTAGTAAATTCCCACCAAAGTGAAATTAAAATATTATTAGACAAATAAATATGATATATTGAAATCAAGCATTGATAAAAAAAATGCAGTCTTCGTAAAATCGCAGATTCTTAAAAATTTAAGAGAGCACAGATCCGACTTATCTTTACTCACGTTACTCACAACGAAACTCATGAATCATATCATAACCTATAGGGCAAAATTAATCAATTAAAAAAAAACTAATTATATGAATATAAATACAATTCATAAATCGACGCCTCACAGACCGGATTTTCCTGATACCCATACAGATAACGAATATTCAGAAACTATCGTTTTGGGAGATAAAGCGATATACGTGCGCATTTCTGGAACCGCCCAAACAAGTCAGACTAGCAAAGCTTGAAAAACCGACCGTGAATTAAATTAGACCTAGACTTGTCGTCAGCCACTATAATATATCAAATAGCATGTTCTAACATCCACGAAAATGAATTTGCGGCTTCGTCATTCCAATACAATACAGCTTCAGAGTAGCCTTATCTCAACGTTAGTTTTAACCAAGGTACAACTTACATTTCAATATAAAAAGCCGCTTTAACAAAACAAAATCAATAACTCCTTTTTCACAATAGTTTGATGCACTAATCGCCACTCAAAAAGATAAACAACTTACGAAATTTTGCGATTTGTAAAATCTATAGATCAAAAATGACGGACAAACGCTTCCGGGCGGTCATCGAACTCTCAAAATTAACTTTATTTGTCGAATTAATCGAGAATTATTCGTACTTCTTGCATCCACAGTATATCTATCTCACTTCCTCATACGTAACTTTGATATGCTTTAGAATGTAAAGTGCGATAGCAATGTCAAAGGGTACTAGAAATATCTTCAATGTTGCCATGCAGTACTTCCGGTGAAATGATTTTAAAATATATTTTCATGTAATGCGAAATAGCCAGGGACATGTTAGAGTTGAAAAAATATTTTTATTAAATTGATGTTATATTTTTCAAAATAAATTAAGGTATTTTTATAAAAGTATAACACAATCAAATTAGAAAATGTTGTCACCTCATTCATGTCAAATAACAATAGACAGTTCTTAGATAAAGAATTTATAGATACAGGACACAACTAAAGATTTTAAAAACCACACAGTCAAAGAATACAGCTACACAGTCCAACGCTAACATGTTTACCTATGGAGATTATATAACTTGATTTGCCTCCAGGGGCGCCGCCACGCTGGCCACTTTACTTTCAGTGAACCTGCGCACCTACTAAAGGGCACTAGAGTATTGGATTGTACATGGGAACTTTACGAGCATGAGACATCTTTGTGTGCAGGGTAAAGAAAATCAAAAACTTGATAAAAGCCCTTTAACAAACCAACCCGTCTGGCCATTGTGGTATGCATGTAGCAGGCCATAACGTCTATTTTATGGCGTCTGTTAACATCAACATCTTATAAAAGTCTCCTTAATAATTAGCTTAAGATGGGCAAGGTTGCAGAGAGCCCGGCTATATTTATAAAACTTTACTTATTAGCCATTGAAATGTAGAACCTAGTTGTAAATTTGTAAAGAAAATATATCTAGTCGAAATAGAAAAGAAAAGACAATATTGTTGTTATTATTAATTTTGATCTATATATTTAAGCCAACCAAAGTGATGCTACTCTAATGATGGAAAGCATGAGTAAAATCTCATCGCATTCTACCAGCCACTAGTAGCCGGAAGACTGAAACAAAGTGATTGGAGCTCACCGACGAAATACGACAGCGCGAATGGTGTCATTAAGTTAGTTTGTCGTAAATTAATGTAAATAAATTTATACACTTTTACAGGTATTAAATTTTAAACTTTTGAAAATAAAGATCGTCGCTAATAGGTACATATAACTTTGACTTCATCATTTAAATGAGGCATATCATTATGGATTGTAAATAATTTTGATTCGTCTTCAACAACAATTTTTAGGTATTAAAACAAGAATAAAATTTTAGTAATCCTATCGCATGCATTATAAGTACTTATCTATTTCACTTCTTTGGCAGAGACCATGAACCAGTGTAAAATTTACCAGCCTACCTATTTCACAGTTGGCAATTGGCAATGGATTTGTCATTTGACAATGTTGACAGCTGACTGACATTCAAGTAGAATCAAATCAAAATAACCAAATGGTCACCAAAAAATATATAACGCTTTTGCAACGCAAATAAATATTTAATTTTATAATTTCTTTATTTTTTTATATAAAAATTCTTTTTGTCAAATGCAATCAACACTATAATTATTTAATTATGCTGGTGAGCTTATTCAATAAGACTTTGGTTTTCTATTTTTGAATGACCTTATAAAATAGTTTTAATATATTTCAGAAGTTTATATTACGGCCTCCAGATATATTTAAATATCAAAATCGCATAGCCAGAACATGTACAACCAATCTTTCAAAACCAACAGATGATGAGAAAGAGCGGGAATTGGAGAGAATTGCAAAAAATGTTAGTGTTGTTAAACATCTATTCATCATGCTTATAAGCAGAACCCATTTTATCAAATTTTGTTTAATGCTTTCAAATTCATCATCATCAGCCTATCGCAGTCCACTGCTGGACATAGGCCTCTCAAATTGCACACCACTCTGATCAATTTTGGGCTTCTCGCATCGAGCTCCTGCCAGCCATCTTATGCAGGTAGTCACTCCACCTCGCCAAATTACCGCTTTCTAAAACTTAGTGCTTGTTATTTTTTTTTATGATTTAAATTGCTTAATATTTTACTACTTATACATCAACTTTATTTTTAACATACCTAGAAACGCAACCTGGCTTCGTGTGGAAGTTTTTCAAACATTGGATTTTCCATTACTATGTTAAACCTGTATTACCCATAAATACCTTTCTCATGAATCTTTTAATGTAGTTTTCAGTAGTAGACAGAGTTCGTTCTATGTTATTTAGGTCGGTTTCTGCACTTAGTCCTTTAAGTGGAGTCCGAGTCTGTCCAAACAATCTGAAACAGATTTGGAAGATCCAAGGGTGTTTTTTCGTGTTTCGGTGACACCAGTACACTCAATGGGTATGTGCGACATGGTTTCCTCTGCCCCTAAGCATGCTCTGCATAGGGGACTATCAGTTATGCCTATGGTGTAGAAGTGTTTATTTAATGAAGGTATTGGTAGTAGATAGAGTGATCTCTAAATACTACGGAAAACTGCATTAAATTTCTTTGCATACATTGCATAGGTTATTTATATGTATAAAATAATATTGAGTTGTTGGTCTCCTAATGTTAAGTCATGATTCTAAGTGTCTAACTACTTTTTTTTATAATGTATATCCTTCTGTGTTTAAAATCAAATATATAAACAATAGTTTCATATTTCTTTATTGATATATTTCAGGCATCCATTGATAGTCCTCCAACAACCTGTTGTCAATCTGGTTGTGCAAACTGCGTCTACATAGCTTGGGCTGAGGCCCTGTCAGCCAAGATGCAAGATGATGTAGAAATAGCGGAAAAAGTTATAAAAATGGTGGATGATCCATCTATGCAGGCATATCTGGAACTGGAACTTAGATTAAGAGGTTTGAAAAAGAAGTAATAATGTAATTAGTATTTGGAAATGTATATATAGATATTGTAATATAGCATAGACAAGTAGAGTAAGTAAAAAACCTGTAACATATAGAAGTTTTAAAATAAAAATGTATTCATTAAAATAAATTAAAATAAAAATGTATTCATTAAAATAAATAAAAATAAAAATGTATTCATTAAAATAAATAAAAATAAAAATGTAAAATAAAAATATATTGTCCGTTAACATGCAGCTGCTACATGCATGCCACAGCATGCATGTAGCAGCTGCATGTTAAGATTAAGAATACAAAGTGTCACCACCCCTATTCATTTCATGGGTGTCGTAAGAGGCGACTAAAGGAACAAAATAAGCAACTAACATCACTGCCAAGAGAAGGAAAACTTGAAACAAACCCTTTACCAACCCGTCTGGCTAGTGTGGTATAGTAGGCCAAAACCTCCTTTCAAAGGAGAGGCCTATGTCCAGCAGTGGACTGTTAAAGGCTGTTGATGATGTTGATGACACACATGGGTAACTAAATGCCTGTTCAGTGTATATATACATATACACTCACACAGTATGTATACAAATAGCTGACCCATACAGCCATGTTTGCACCTTCTTTACCTGTTGCATGATGTTTTACAGCAAAAACAGAATTGTATACCATAAAAAAAGTTATGGTGAGCCAACCGTTTTAGAACCTTTATAGAAGAATAATTTTTTCATACATTTTTTTTCATAAAATAACCATTTATACAATATGCAAAGAAAACTTTTGATGTTTGGAAGAAATACCGTTTTTGTAACATTTGTCATTGATACTCCGCCCCTTTTGGTTGTAAATATGAAGTAATAACCTTCCTAAAGAAATTTTGAAATTAGAAATTTATGAGATTAGTCAGTTCAACCAAATTAACTAACTCTTCAGCATAAATATTAATATAGATTAATATTAAGAGAATAGATTAATAATATTAGTAAATATTACTGGAGGAATTAACAATTATCATGCAGAATAATTTTAAAACAAAAAAACTGTAAATTTAATATTCAATGTATGTATATGATGAAGATACATTATTATATGTTAATTATATTGGAATAATGATAAGAGGCGCAGCAGTGTACTAGAGTATATTTATTCGTGGTTCACAAGATACAAGTAACAAAAGTATATAAGAACATAAACAACCGTAACTATGCTTATTTCAAATCAGTGACAGACATGTGTTCAATATGATTACAGGCCAGTACATAATATATAAATATATACGACCTCCAATACGCCCCTTTAATCTATTACACATGTGTAATATCACTTTTGTACTTGTCAGTACTCTGTACATAAAACCAAATAAATCACTAACACTTCTGTGTTCAACTGTAGTAATAAAAAATATAATTCTCGAAAATGTGTACATACCCACATACTAAGAGTAGATAATTATTATGAAGTATTTAGAAATGCAGTATTCAATCTTATATCTACTGATGTATAATATTAGCAGACTTTATATTTGGAACTGTCTTTTGACTAAGGATTTGTAGAGTGTGCAATAACATTTAAGTAAAAATGTAAATAAAATATATATTTTTGGTCGAAGAAAAAAATTTTGTGATTATTTTATTTGTGTGAATGATGCCTGCTTGTAAATACTTTGTAAGTTGATTGAAAGGAAAATATTTACCTTGCTTTAATTTTTAGGAGTTGATTTTTGATATTGCAGCTCTGTTTTCTGAGCCAAGTTGCATTTCAAAAACGACAATGTTCATTGAAAACTGACAAATACAAATTAGAATGGAAATAATATCTCAATGCTAGGTCACATGGTTTCAAATCAATCAAATCAAATCATTTTTATTTCTAATAAACCAATACAACGTCAAGTAGTCAGTCAGTAGTCAGTCGTGAAGCTAATTGTCTGTTCCAGTTCGTAGATCCTATGGAGAAGAACAGACAAGAAACTCCAATGACACTCTTTTCCAACATAGATTTTACAATTTTTTGGCATTTTATTAAAAAAACAGTTAAATGTGAGGACAATGTAACAATGCGGATACTTACACAGGTAGTGTCCAAAAATAACTAAACAATAATATAATATAGCAGTTGTGAGATGACCAGCCCCAATGGCCAAAGCCAAATGGCGTTTGGCCAATAATACAAAATAATAGTGGCGTTAGTGATTATGTTCATCGCAATTCACAAGAGCATATTCCTACCCTTAATTTTTCCCGAAAGTCTGCTAGCACGCACAGCTTGCACTGGGCTATGAGATCTGAAAATCGGGAGTCTAATCTCGTTATATTAAAATAGCTAGAAGGCACTCGGGTATCGCACCCGAGTCCGAGTCCCACATTTTGGTAGGGCTCAATAGAAATCATGACAGGAGCGTCTAAGCACCGATCACGCCACAATTGGAGCAATTTTTGCCTGATGTAAAGGTGTCACCATCCTAATTGCAAGGGCGGGCAGGTAATGCAGCACCGTGACCCATACCATGGCATCATCATCATCAATCATCAACAGCCTTTAACAGTCAACTGTTGGACATAGGCCTCTCCTTAGAAAGGAGGTTTTGGCCTACTATTGGTAAAGGGTTGGTTTCAAGTTTTCCTCTCGTTGCATTGATGATGTCTTGCGTAGTTTATTCCTCAATCGCCTTTTATGTCAACATATGCATATGTCAACAGGGGTTGGTGACACTCTGTATTCTTAATCCGTCACCACTCGGACATACCATGGCGGCCTGGTCATATGTTTCTGCATAATTCTCCCAGCTTCCGTTAATCGGGAGAATGATGCAGAATGATTGGGCTTCCGGTCTCACATCAAGAATGCTGGCATTATCAGGATGGTCTTCTGTGTGAGGGTAGTACTGCCTCGGTCGATCCTCGATCAGCGGACATTACGGAAGTTTAGCTATAGATTCAACAAAGCAGAGGCTTCCACTGACTTTTCTTATTGTGTCGATGGCAACACCTATACGGTTTTGGCCGAATGCTATGCGATGCGAATGGCTTTTGGTGTTGCTTAAGTAGTCAAGCGTGCACGATTCTGAGCTCTCAGGGCATTTTAGCAAGTGCTTAGCAAAACTTATTTTATCTGGAGAAACATAGTCGCACTTATTTCCAACGGATGATGGATTAATCTTTCAGCAAGCAAGATATAATTATTTATTTTATGCGTCTAAAGCCTTTAAGCTTAACACAACGGCGAACATCGCAATTGACAACGTTAATAACAGCTTGCTAATCTCAATTAACATTTTAATTCAAGGTTGAAAGTAAGCTTTCATGCGTCGCTTTAATATGGTAATCGAGTACAAGGGTCACGAAAATATACAAAGCGTAGGTACAAAGATTATGCTTGGTCGGCCTGTTTCGTGTAACATAACTTACATGTGTGTGTAACATACCTACACGAGCAAAAACATCGTTTTTACTCATGTATGTTACACACTTTTGACTTGAATGTAACGTTTTAGGACGTTTTACGAATTATTGTTAAGGTGGTAGAGCCATGCTGATTTCAGCACGAATGGGCTGGCTCGGTAGCACTACTACCCTCACACAGGAAAACAAACTTAAAAATGACGGCATTAGTGCTGTAGTATTATTGGTGTGTGAAACCGGAGGCCCAATAATTATGGCCCAAATATCTCACTATGGTTGTGCCTCACCATGCTGAATTGTCCGTACTCACAATAAGAATGGTGACTCTTACTCCTGGATTCTCACACTTTCCATAAGTAAGGCAGAGTAGTCACTTTGGTTAAAGTAATTATTTATAAAAAAGTATAATTATGGTAAAACCTTATAGAGGAATGGGTGATATGGCTCTCGAACACATTAAGAGAGGCCTCCGACCAGGCGAGCTAATTATGCTTAGCAGGTCGCGACCAAAGTCCTTCTATCGGGAAATTGTAATGTTGCAATGTATAATATAATTCATATCTTACGGTGATATGATTCACTTCATATAGTTATAAACCGTGATGTTATATATTTGTAGCACGATGCAGAATTAGCAGTTTCGAACTTTTAATTTACTTTTAATGTATGTACTTACTCCCGCGAGCTCGTTAACTTCCCTAAATAAATAAACTTAATTATCTATGATCAGCAGTTTTTCCGTAGTGTGAGCCTTTATTGGATAATAACATTGTAATGTTTCGTTGAATGTGGAAGGCTTAATATGTTTAGTTGAATGTTGAAGTTGTAATAATAATAGGTAGGTATGTTTTGTTGAATGTGGAAGTGAATGATGCTCTTATATGAGTTACACGGTATACGTGTTACTCATATAAGAGCATCATTCATCAGCATTTGAACAACAGTGGAATTAGTTATCATGGGCATAAGACTCCATGAGTTCAGACGTTCAAGGTGTGACGGTCCCTCAGTGTTGCTGCATTTAAATATAAAAAGGTTTGTGAACGTACACGAGTTCTTGAAATAGACAGAGCTTCTGTGCTTGTATGAATGTGAAGGACCTGTCGGATATACAGAACCACAGTGGTTCACGATACTACATACACATATTCTGGAGGTAGTAAAGCCACGCTGTTTTTTAGTACGAATGGGTCGGCTCGACCGGGGCAGTACTACCCTCACTCTGAATACCATGCAGAACATCGAGAATGATGCAGAAACATCTGACCAGGCCCCCATGGTATGGGTCACCATGCTGCATTGCCTACCCTCACAATGAGGATGGTGACCCCTACTCCTAGATTCTACTCATGCTTTCCATCAGGCAATAGAGTCACTTTGATGAGCTTAAATACGTAATATATTGTACGTATGCTTTCTATCAGGCAGAGTCCAAGAGTTCGCTTGCTCAAATGAAGAAAACCTTTTCTCATTACTCTTCAAATATATACCTACAGTCATACTTTGATTATATCGGAGAAATAAAAGTTTAAATTAAAAAAACATCTTTATTTACAAACAATCAACAGCAATATTTATGTAAACACATTGTACTACACAAACAATAATATTTCGAAGCATAATTCTTCAATAATTATTTTGCATTGTTAGATTGAAGATATTTGGATACAAGATCTCTTAAAATATGTATATGGGGTTAAAATGTCTACTAAGTAGATAGTATGTGAAATGATTTGAGTAGCAAAACAAGAATGGCCGTCTGACCTATTTTTATAAAGAAAATCTATGAAGCACTCTAACAAAATTTCACTTTTTTAAATGACCAATTGAGACATTCCTTCTACCCGGTTATTAAGGTTTTCCGTATAATTGTATCAAAATGGTTTTAGGCCCTCTTAACATCGATTTAATAATAATTTCAAAACATAAGACGTTAAATTCGCCGCTTGTACCGTAAAGGCAACGGGTTCGTTTTTGCAATCCCAAGATTGCTAGGTTCGAAAACCCGTCTAAAATACTAGTAACTTTTACTAGCAGTCTTTTATTTAACATTCAGAACCTGATTCTTCTTACACAATTAGCTAGTAATGGATTTTAAACCATTGAGTAACACACGTTTGTCGCTACGAAGTTACAATATAATTAAAAAAAAACACATTCTGTGTGACAACAGGGTAATGTCACAGAATACATAATAGTAGAAGCCAGCACAGAAGACTCACTCCGAAAAGTAAATTAAAGTTATAGATACCCTCGGTGTCAAAAGATTAAGTTCAATTCAGATCGCACAGCGCCGAATCACTACGATTATATTTACCTACAATTGCGTCTCTTTCTATCGTATAACTCTGAACTGTTCTGACGATGTCTGTTCGACCGGCGTGTCTGACCCGGCAGGCAGCCGGTCGACTATACCTAAACTGCGGAGTGACACCCCCCTGGTAATGTGTTGAGTCCCTTTGGACTTATGCTTTGACAGATAGGAACGGCTGAGTATCTAATCCCTACCTTGTTGCTTTATAAATTTAAACTAAAGTAAAGAAATACCTCCTTAGAATCAAAATTACATTATAAAATGGACTTAAAACTAATTTTTATTATAGTAATGTATATATATCTAAATATATATTTTTGGTACATTCGTTAGGTAGGCCCATATTTTAAGCATATCAAAACAGCGTCATCAATACATTTTAACTAATTTATTCTAACTATATGGAATCGAGATATCGCACTCTCAGAATTAAAATCATCAAACACAGAATGCAACATATCGAATCATCAAATAAGTAATTCTGCAGAAAAATGTAGGAAAACTGTAGAACTTAACATAAGTAAGCTATGTGAATTTTATCTCTTTCTTATTCACAATTAACATCCTTTATTCAAATGACCAGTTATGATCAGTTCACTTTTTTACTAAGGGTGCGATACGTATATTACCTACATGTTATTGTTACGACGTTCTTGTTATCTACTAACTTTTCTTTGTCTTATAAAAAGTATGTAATTTAAATATTCTTATCTTACCACGGGGATTTCCATTAACACATACTGGAATTGGCATTAGGAGTGCGTACGATCTATTCATACAACTACTAATTTTTTTAACTATACTCAATTTGCTAAATTGTATAAATTTGATAACAATATTTAAGTCTAATAAAAATATATAGATATATTTCAAAATACATAAAATTTTGTCTTCCTGAACTTAATAGGCTGGTGTAAAATCAGCGCTTTCATATCTGCTACGTAGGTACTTTATGTCAAGCATTAAGCCGGCCATTTTGCTATTAGTAAAACAAGATGGCGGACTTATTTAAACAACTTATAATATAATATTTACACTAGCTTATAAAATGCAAAAATAAGTATTTTGTAATTAATTCCTTATTAAAGTCATAATTTCACAGATTCTGATGTCCAATTTATATTAACTTTTGGCCGTATATAGGACGGCTGAGTTCTCATTTTAGTACATACAAGTAAATGTAATAAAAATGACGCAATAATACAAATTGTAATAATAACACAAAACGAATATTTAAATAAATATTTAAATATTCGTTTTGTGTTATTATTACAATTTGAATAAAAAGTAATACATAAACATAAATGACATGCAGCTGAAAAGTACTTGTTTTATGTACACCTACCCTACATACATAACACGGTTTTATTCTGAGTTTTTTCCTCCTGACTGAAAAATAATTATATTATTACAAAAATGCCCTAAATAACTTCATATATTCACTCTTTTTATTTATTAAAGTCTCATATTCAAGGTAATGATTCTTACATAATAAGTACCAAAGACTTATCTCATAGGGCACTTTGTAAATAATATTACATTTGCCTTTTTATTACGTCTTTTTGAAAATCCAATATAAGAGTTCATATACTTTGGCTTTATTTCAATGAAATATGTTTAATATATTTCATTTAAAAAGAAAAAATAATATAGTTTTTTCATAATACATTTTGCCACCAACATTTAATAGAATTGTCCTTACAAATCCAGTCTTATAAAATGATGCGCAAATAGCACTCATTTTGTATACCTATATCTTATATATAAAATTCTCGTGTCACAATGTTCGTTCCCATACTCCTCCGTAACGGCTTGACCGATTGTTATGAAATTTTTAATGCATATTCAGTAAGTCTGAGAATCGTTTAACATCTATTTGTCATATCTCTAGGGCTATATAATGTACCTATCTACTTTAAAGTACCGTAAACGTAGTTTGTCGTAAAACAAGCTAATTTTTCAATCATTGAGATGAATAAATGCCAGAAGTAGTGTGTATACAACTTCTTGTCCAGCGAAATACTTATGTAAACATTATTTCTCTTAGAATACATACCGTTTTATATGGTACAATACAATTAATATAGGACAGTACAACAGAGAGACACATTTGAGAAAAAAGCGTCACATCTTTTCGTTAGTCTCGTTTCGGGTACATTTTTTAACTACATACATTTTTTTAATACGAAATTATATTAAGTTAACACTAACATTCATTTTAAATTGCACAATGATTCAATTTACCTAAATGTTTATGACTAGACATCACGAAATATATTTGAGCCATCATCTCCCAACTGTTTAAGTAATTACATTAACAGATCCAGTATAAAATCTACAACCAAGTACCACAATCATACTCCAGACAATATAAACGTTTCAATGCAGCCAGGTTTCTGGCACGTTTCGCCGAGTTATCTTCTATATTACTCTGACCAAACTGGTAGAATATCATGTAATCGTTATAACTATCTTCGATATACCCACTTTCGTTAACCTTCAAATCCACTTTCACTTCATCTAAATATTTCTTTTGGGTCATATTCTTATCAATTTTGACACCTAAATATCCATCTTTAGGAACCTTTACATCTAAATAGCTCCCTTTATGGACATCCCTATCTAGCTGCACATCTTTTAAAGAGTTTGCATCGTTCTGTTCAATAACTTCACAGTCGTTCTTCAACCAGAAATACTGTAATGAGCTTTGTTAGCGTCATTCATCACAGAATAACACAACTGGAGCTGAGTGATGGTCACGGTGAGGGACGAAGCAGTCACAAGCTGGAGGGCCTGGGGAGGACAGCGCTGAACCAGGGCCTAATGAACCTCCACACGAGAGACGAGCTCGGTCTCGAATATTGAGAATTGAACGGTTCAATCCCCAAAGAGAGTCTTCGTTTTCTGGGATGGTGTTAGAGAGGCCTGGGCCTAGAAAAAAATTTGAGATTAAAAACTTAAATATGACACTCTAAAGGGTTTCCGTGGAACTTGAATGCAATAAGCATGGTAAAAACCTGATTACAGAATACAAAGGCGTTTTCAAGGAGTTATACTCTATAGTTAAAGCAAAACAATCTGTTAAAATAATGCATTTGTCATAGTGATAACGTTTTATCAATAGTTTATACTTACGATATCTGTTTATCATGCTATTTCTTCTTTCATAGTCTTCGCCAACTAGCCACCATGTTCGCATTTCCCCCTTTCCCTAAAATTAAAAGAAATGTATTTAGATCAGACGCAGTTGAAAAGAAAGAATGGTATGTTATTATCATTTTTGAAGATAATGTAATACACCAGAAATGGCTGAAACTGTAAGATGTAGTTGCTACCCAATATCTCAAGCTTGAGATTGAGAGAGATTGCTTAAAGCATCCACATTTTTGTTAAAAACCAATTTATCTTATATAAATGACCTCACTAACTACCTTAATGTTAATGATTCCTCTCTCCTTAAAGTGATATCCACCATGTTGCTTAAGTAATTGATAGGTGTCATTGCTGATATGGATTCGTTGTGGTTCCCCGCTAGACTCCATCCTAGCGGCAGTGTTCACAGTATCTCCGAACAGACAGTAGCGAGGCATCTTCATACCGACCACGCCTGCTGCACATTGTCCACTGTGTATTCCTGAGGAAATATTTCTTTGATTAGTCCACAGTCCTACAATTTGGCAATACTGGCAGACGAGGATCCTAATAATGTTTTACTTCTTAAAGTTTTCGAAGTACTCTCCATAAGTTGAGGATGTTTAGAGAAGCTCTATGACATGCCAGGATGTGAAGCCGCTATAAAATATGCTGGTAATTCGTTGATATAGCGATATAATATATATTTCATAGCGATTCGAGTCACTCGGTTGCCTGTCTCGTTTAATCTCGTCTGGTCTTATGAATTAAGTATCTTATTCTTATATAAAACCAAGTCATAACGGACAAAATAAAAAAGTAAGTAATATTGTTTGGTACTATGCTTACCTATTCTTATATGCAGTCTTGCAGCTGGCATATTGCGCATTCGAATTTTTGGCACAGCATCAAGCACGTGTAATGCCAGTGACGCCACTTCTGCAGCGTGTTTTGAGCATCTTTCAGGTAGACCGCCTACCACCATGTAAGCGTCACCAATGGTTTCTACCTATGGGAAAAAAGTCGTAATTAAAAATGGCTCTGGAGACTTATAACGTCAAATAATCGACTTTAATACTTCGTTACCTTAAACTGTATTTTTTCACAGACTTTCTTTGTAATAACTAAATTATTCTTATTAACGTGTTATTACCTGCTGAATAGCAATTAAGTACCAAAATTATCATGAAAACCATGAAAAGATTACGCAAAACTAAAGAAAACACTTTTATGTAGAAGTTAAATCATTCTTCAATTGTAGAAAGTTGTAGAAGTAATCGAATGTAGTCGTAGGAACAATGAAAGTCTGCGCCTTATGTTGATACAAGGATAAACTTATACATGTGTGGGACAGAGAATTAGCCAAAAGGGATACAGATAATTCCTTCTGGATGTAGAACAAAAATGTACTTACTTTATAAACATTGTAGTATGATATTATGTCGTCGCAACATGTGTATAAGTCGTTCAATATTTCCACAATCTGTCGACAAATGGTATGTATTAGATGTATCACTGGCTGTGAATATGGTTTAAGAAGCTTTCAAGTACAGGTAAATTAGCTTGGAGAAATTTTTGCGTTTGTAGTAGTGTATGGTCACGTGGCACCTGCGGACAGCGTAAACTGGTTTATTCTGTTTTTGTGCGTGTTTCCACTTTCCACTATCAAGTGACGATTTTTTGCTTTAGATTGAAATATCTCGAAAACGGTGCGTCCTAGGCCACAAATAACAAAAATTTTGACCCCCCGTAAACCCCCCGGAGTTTTATAAACCTAGATGAAAGGAAAAAAAAAAAAAGAAATATATAAATCGGTCTCTCCTCTTTGAAGTTTCACTTCTATCGTGTGTGAATCGCACACACACCTTTTTTTTTTTAAAGTCAAAATTTTTTTCTCTAAAATAAAAACTTGTTTTTATTGAAAACAAAAATTAGAGTGTTGCTAGGGATAAGTATAAAATTAAATAGTAATGTTAGGATATCGAAACATTTTTGTATAGGCCAGAACGATATAGTGGAAACGCGCTCTAAGATCTGAGTAATATACACACCACTACATATGCCAAAATTTCTCGAGAATAATTTCACTGTATTTGCGTATATCCATTAAAACTTTGTTCGTAATGTTTCATAATTTTAAATCCCCTTTTGAAATTACTATTTTGATGATGATTTCTCGAAAGGATAGCTGTCAATCAGAAACTAAGGCAATACAAGCACTTAATACTGCATACTTAAGGATCGCTTTGTTTATAAACCCTTCTACCTGCAAATCACCACTCCATACTGTGTTCTGATTTTAATTATGTAAATTTACGGACTACTTAATAAAATATTCAGAATCAAATATTATTTGAGACGTGGGTCAAAGATGGAAGACCTTAGCAACCACGGGGCCCAGCCTTTACAAGTGTTCTCAATTGCTTTCGATTATCATATTCAATATGTCCCATTCTTATTTATTGATCTCCCACAGATGAAACAAAAATTTTGTTTCTTGTATTTAAATTGTTTGAATGTAATCATTGTATAAACATCCATCCATTCATTAGCGTAGAATACTGGATTTGTTGAGGTTCGTAGACTATAATTTTATGATACTTAGGAAAAATATTCATAAACATATATGAAACTGCGGGAGACGTCTAGTATTCACACAAAATCTACATTTATCAATAGTTAAAATGTATAAAAGGGAATAAAACAATGACTCATACATATTATAATAATGATACAGTAAGCTTTCTTACCTGCATTGGAGTGTTGGTTGCTGCCAATTTGGTAAACCCAACAATGTCACTGAAATATATTGTGACGCAGTCGAAGCTTTCTGCTTGAACTCTCTCGCCACGTTTCAACGCTTCTGCCACAGTCCTATGAAGAATATAATTAAAAAATAAATTAAACCACTTATGTTTGTGACCTTCAATATCGTCTAGTACTTGGTTAAACAGATCTGATAGCAGTAACTACACATAAAAAAAAACCTGTATCGTGAAGACCGAAAGCCGACCTTAGGGCCGAGTTTTTGATGTGAAACATCTATAGCCGCACGTAAAACAGATTTCTGGCGTGGCGACGCATGCCGTGGCGTCGCGTCGCCACGCTATACGATGGTATATATATACAGTCTATATGCAGTAGTGTGTACGGTGTGGCGACGCGTCGCCACACCGTACACACTACTGCGTACCACTACTACGTAATATTTTATTTTATCATTATGACATATTTAGTTCCTATTACAATATGTTCTTTTCTGCATATTACTTTTACAAAATAATGGCGATGTTTCACATCTGCCAGGCGTCCCGTGACGGCTCACATTTTTTTTTTTTATCGAACTTTATTCGATAAAAAAACTCAGAGAAGTACTTACTCCAATTAGTCATCTTAAGTCGTGGACTTCAATGCTACTACATCATGTTAAATAAAGGTCCTTTGGGAATAGAATACAGGGTATAGGTACAGAAATAATTAGTTCATATTTTTTTGAACTTAGTTAAAAATTTATATCTTACTGATGACGTCAGTACGAATTATATGATTGCAGTATAAAACCATGTACCTACTAGTTAATTAGCTCTCATATTAAGTTTGTTTTGCTCAGTTTGTAATTACTATAATTAAAGCACTCAAAAATGCCACTAAAGGCTGATTGTGACTTCAAAGTGAATTGAAAATAGTAATTGGATGTACAAAACGAGGATAATTATCCGACCTTGTCACGCTTTTGTTTATATCATTCGTAACTATTTTATGGAAAATTTTAGCTCTACTTTTAGGGATGCACGCGAGGTCAAATCTTGATGTATTCTTTGTAAGATAGTCGTATTTTTAAATGTTTAAAAGACCATATTAAAAACTGGACTAACCTAATGCTGGATTTCAATCGGGAATCAATGACAGTTTAATATGGTACAAAGGCACATGATAGTATAATATAGCATATATGCTACTTTTATCAACAAAGAAATTGATAGCCAAAGTTATTGCGAGAGAATCGACGAGTAAAATATATTTTCTCTATGCTAAACATTACGAGTACATTATTTTGTCTTTAACTTAAGCATAGTCGTAATTCTTCATAGGGCCAGTATCATCAGAACCGCAACCCTTTTAAGCCGGTCACGTATCCACACCCACAGATAGAGGTCACACACAGTGGGGCGACGAAGGTTGTTTCGAATTCATATTAAGACATATTACGGATCCCAAATTTGTTTGGAAAGAGACTTTAAATACGAAATTGAGGCCGGGTCTATGTTTACATTGTAAAACTTTTTATAAATTGTGTATTAATCAAACTAAAGAAATTGGAAGCGAACAGATGATGGGTAATATCGGGTGTATGTTTAAGCACTACTTCGTCAAATTAACGCCCTTCGACGCGACGGTGGTATTTCTTCTTCAAATTGAAATAGGTTCAAGCAAAAATAAATATTTTTCCAAATAAAATAAAATAATTAAAATAAAGATTAGCTTTATCATTTCGTTTGATAGAATTCTGAGGAATCACGCGTAAAATTCTGCTAAATTTAAATCCATTTAGTTAGTTTTGTTAAGTTTACAACTATTAATTAATGCGCATTACACACATTGATATGTGAAGAAGTCCTATTATTTATTATTGTCCGAAGTCAGTAGTTTAACAAAGAATAATAACGCTTCTAAAAATATTTCATCTCATTCAGAGCGGGTTTTGTTATTCCCTCGATTTGTACATCTAAGTGGGGACAATTTTTTATGCAATGTCCCGTGAAATAACAATCTTAGCCGAGGATTTAGACCCAAATGGATGCGTCTATTTTTAGTTTGGATGAAAAGTAAATGGTGCTGTTATAATATATTTGGAAATTTAATCATTGTCAAAGAGGGTAGAAAGACATAATGTGCGGATGGGTATAAAGGTTCAAATAAAAGGCATACGTCCGGAGCAAGCTTGTTTGTTTAATGTGAAAGAGGTCCTGACGATAAGTTGAGGTCGTTGTATATTGTTCCATCTTTTGCTTCCCCGGCTAAATAGCATTTGAATTTGCCTGATCTTTTGATCATCTTACCAGGTTTTAAGCCTACTACGTAAACTGTGTGTCACTTGGTTCGAGATTTATTCAGACTTGTCTGTTTTATATTCAAAATACGAGTACTTAGTGAAACTTTAAAATAAATTTAACATATTGAAAAACTGATATTCATTAATGTTTCATCGACGAGTTTCATAACTTATTCTATAGAACAGTATATTTTGGTATTATAATATCGTTATCCAGTGAAACTATAATATTGGTTGTCTTCTGAAATGATGAATTATGGATGATATAAATGAAAAATGTATAAATATTAAATTTTGTCATTAGCATACTATTCTCCTAGATTGTTCCGATTTTTTAAGCAACTAAACACTAGTGATTTCAAAGGGTAGGTACCCACAGCTATATAGAGAACTCGGTACGCAAAGGCGAGGTTAACATAAATAGTTAAGTGACGTAACTAAATAGAACAATCAAAATCATAAAAATTTCCAGTTTTTAGATTTTTTTTACATTTAATAAAGCAAATGAGAAGTGGAACTATCATTCAGTGAAGAAACTGGACAAAATATATAACTTAAGTTTGCTGGATCGTTGAGTTTTAGCCGGATTGATATAATCTTCGATAAGTTACAAGCCTCCTCTTCCTAGCCTTATTCCCAATATTATTTGGGATCGGTTACTAGTTCAACCGGTTTTATTTATTCTTTATTGTACAATCATTTTATTATTACATTTACAAGGAAATTACATTAAATTTACAAAGGCGAGTTGTCAGTAAATTTGAGGGCACTGACTTCCCAAGTTACAAGGAAAATGTATAAAAAATACCACTGATAAGTTAATTCTAAATTTTTCATGAATCTGTTTAAGAATATTTTAAAACAGATGATTTTTTATATGGAATACGAAATTATTCAAAAAGTAAAAACTAATAAATATTTTAAGACTTCAATCGTAACATTTAAAATTTTCACTTCATTCATTACTCGCGAAATACGTAAATTGAAATCTTAATATATATAAATCTCGTGTCACAATGTTTGTCCTCAATGGACTTCTAAACCACTTAACCGATTATAATAAAATTCGCACACCATGTGCAGTTCGATCTAACTTGAGAGATAGGATAGTTTAAATCTCAAATTATAGTCGCAATTTTAATAATCGCGGGTAACACCGCGGGATTCAGCTAGTATATAATAAATACCGATAATTCTGACAATGTCAAGCGATGAATACTTTGTTAGTGTGTTATTAAAGTATAAAAAAAACACGGCCAAGTGCGAGTCGGAAGTTCGTTGGAAGTTTGCATGGTAATGTACATCATTTTTTTTTTAGTTTTATCATTCTCATAAGTTAGATGATACAGAGGGACATATATTTTACGACTTTGGAAGTGTCTCTCGCGCAAACTATTGAGTTTAGAAAAAAATGATGTCAGAAACCTCAATATCATTTTTGAAGACCTATCCATAGATAGTCCTATCCATAGTAGATCCCCACATGCATGGTTTTGATGAAAAAAATTGTTGAGTTTCAGTTCTAAAGTATGAGGACTCCTAAAATTTATTGCTTTTTTTACATTTTTGTGTAAAAATATCAATGCGGTTCACAGAATACATCTACTGACCGAGTTTCAACAGTATAGCTCTTATATTTTCGGAAAATAGTGGCTGTGACATACGGACTGACGGACAGACAGACAGACAGATATGACGAATCTGTAAGGGTTCCGTTGTTTGCCATTTGGCAACGGAACCCTAAAAATCGTTCGGTAGTGACTAAAACATGTTAAAAGAAGGCTTATACTTCAAAGATTTCTGTTGCTGGGTGTAATAGATATCAAATTTTACACAATAACGTTGGGTACGAAATTGACATTCCAATTTATTCAGAATACCATACTAATTTTCGTATAAAGAAATATTATATACATTTACATTGTTTGTATTTGATAGTATCAAAGCTTTTATGTGTATCCCTTTTTTTACGTGTGGAAATCCCCACAGACCGTCACCCCGGCGGGGTTACCTATGCGGCGGGGCGGTGTATCGGACTCGAACCGACTAAAAAACCGAATGTCTTTGCGCTTCTATTTCCCCTACTTTAAGCTCTTCAGGAGATTTTGCTTATTATTCATTTTATTTTTCATTCATTCCAAATTGACTGCCTTGTTGGTCTAGTGGTTAGCGTATGCGGCTGCTAATCAAGAGGTCTCGGGTTCGATTCCCGGGTCAGACCAAATATTTGTGTGATCCACAAATATTTGTTTCGGAGTCTGGGTGTTTTTCTATGTATAATAAATAATAAATAAATAAATAAATAAATATTTCGGACATCTGACACACAACATCATCTAGTCCCAAGCTAAGCAGAGCTTGTGTTATGGGTACTAGACAACTGATATAAATACATAAACATACTTTTTTTTTTTGTAAATACATACATATTATACATAGAAAACACCCAGACTCCGAAACAAATATTTGTGAATCACACAAATAATATTTGGTCCGGCCTGGGAATCGAACCCGAGACCTCTTGATCAGCAGCCGCATACGCTAACCACTAGACCAACGAGGCAGTCAATTTGGAATGAATGAAAAATAAAATGAATAATAAGCAAAATCTCCTGAAGAGCTTAAAGTATAATAAGTATGTTTACGTATTTATATCAGTTGTTTAGTACCCATAACACAAGCTCTGCTTACTTTGGGACTAGATGATGTTGTGTGTAAGATGTCCAAAATATTTATTTATCATAAAATGAAACCAACTAAATTTACTAAGTAGTTCGTGATAAGTGTACACACCACACTAAATCACAAAACTGTACTTACAAATTACTGATATGTGAAATTACTTAAAGCAATACTTAACACTATTATACAAAATAATTATTTTGAAATTCTTACTGTATATTCACATAAACGGCAATTAGGAGTAAGTAATCCATGTAATCAATATTATCTTCTTTTGATGAAGTGGCAACCAGCCGAATAATAATATTTCTGCTAATGTCAAGTAATTAACGTCTTCTTCTTTTTTTTTATTTGGTGCCTACCAATGTGACTCTACTCTGCCTGATGGTAAGCATGAATATAATCCAAGAGTGGGGGCCACCAGACTGACTGCGATGAAGGAAGTATGGCGATTCCGACCCAAACTATGGCGGCTTTGTGAGATGGTTTTTCACACCCCTCTTATAGGACCCTGGATCATAACGGGAATAAAACACGGGGATGGTAGCGAGTTCCAGTTTTTAACCGCTCGGCACAGGAAAGTAGAGCTAAACCGTTTAGTTCTAGTGCGTATTTCTACTACTTTAAAGCGGTGACTTCCAAGGCTAGCACGTGTTGTCCTATTTGGCGATTCTGAACTCTGAACATAGTTACGTACACGTATATCAATTATTTCTAAAATTCTGAAATAAAAATCTTGTGTGGCGGGAGACTTTACAAAAATACATGAAACGGACACAAAGAACACCCACAGTCAGAACATTAATACTACCGTACTGCCTTCAAACAGAAGATCAACCTAAAAATTACAGCATTAACGTTGTTGTATTTCATAGAAGCTCCAATGATGCATTTCACTAAGCCGCTGTACCTATTATCGGTCACCTTGCTGCACTGCACTGTATCGACAATGAGGGCGGTGCCCCTACTCTTTTTGACTCACACTACTAATGATTTCAATAAGGCAAAGTAGAGTAGTACTTTTGTAGACTTAAGGCCGCTGCATACGTGACGGGATTTTAGACGGACGGGAAGTTTTGCAAACATCGTTTCATACAAAATGTATAAGGAAATGCATAATTCACGGAAACACCGACGTGATGGGAACGTGGAACGCACGGGACGAGCTAAATATCGTCGCCGACGATGTTTAGCACATCAATAGCAATTAAAGCCAATTCTTGAAATGAAAAATCCGTCTTTCCTTGTTCACAACACTAGTACTTTAGATCCGAGTCACAGTCACGGTGCGTATGCATTTACATCACGTCCCCGTTTATAACGAGGCAACCACGTCCCGTCCGTGTAAAATCCCGTCACGTATGCAGCGGCCTTTAAATATATTAAAAAATACTTGTTTATATAACAAGTAAATTAAATACCATATATAATATATATAGATATAAAGGGGAATAATAACCTTATACGTACGGATATATTTATATACATTGCCGTTTTTTATCACAAGTTTCTAAGCTGTCTCTTACCTGGGCAGCATTCTATTCAGTAAATCATCAGTCCTCTTCTTCTCCAGTAAAAGTTGTTCCGTCCTTTCAGCAACGATTGTCTCAAGATTCGACGCGTACTTCTCCATCATGGCTAACATGTTGTCGAATATGTTTGTTTTCCTATACAAAATTAATAACAATTAAAATCATTTCATACCATATCTACGACTATTTGACTTATGCAATGCAGGTACCAGGAAATTTATAAACATTGATAATCTCACACACAATTATTTGTCCTGAATGGGAATATCTGGATTAGCTTATAGCTATTATAGTCTGCTGGAATTCTACCTAATAAGGCCTACAGACTCATGCCCATTTTTACCAACTATAATTAAATCGTTCCTTACTAAAGAGACCCCTAACGTCGGTATCCTCTAAATTTTAAGAGACGTTTAGGCTTACGTTTACACTTAGGGAACGCTAAAGAAAACTGCCATAAGTTCGATAAGATGTTAACAATTAATCGTTCAAAATGTAATTTAGTTTAAGATGTTCACTAATAAAGTACTCTAAAATAAATAGTATAAAGATAAGTAAAGCCATTCGTTATTCAAAAATTATAAGAACATTTTATGTCGTCCTAAATAATCTTCCGGATCAATTTCGGTTCAACGTGGCGAAAATATTGATGTGAAGCCTCAAGTTTATTTTCTGTGGTGTGAGTTATATTTGCGTTGTTCCTCTTAAAATATATTGTCAAATCAGCATACGACCTTCACGATATCGGATATCGTGTAAACCCACTCTGACGTAGAAGAAAGTATTATTAGCCTTGCACCATTGACTTGCACAACTCCATAATCGCTGCTATGCGATTATGGAGTTGCGCAAGTCTAACCGCTGCTACCATTCAAAAAAATAATAAAAAATGGGGAATGCGTTTAAAAAAAATACAATTTGTCAATCCTAATATTTTGCCATTTTTAAACAATTAGCCAAGCAACTGATCGATGCTTCTCGTGACCAAAAGGCAGGCCTTTTTCTAGCACAATGAATAAACATTGCCATTTATTGTAGCATTGCTGCCAGTCTTTAGGGAACGCTACTAGTAAGCGATGATGCTAGGGAATTTTTTGATGCTTGTATGTAAATATTCTTTAAGTTAATGTGGTAAATAAATGTATATTACTAATTACTACAGAATATTTTTACTAGTGCCCATTTTATAGTAAGGAAGTTTTATTTGTTACAAGCACCCGGGACAGGAATAATGGCACGAATTTGTAAGTATTACAATTCTCGTGTGAATTATTTATAGTTCTAAAAAAAGTTATAAGAGCAAACAAGCACACAATTGAAGAGTCAGCCACAAAGATGCCTGCTCAATTGAAGATATTTAATAAATCTCTCAATTTAAATTAGTGAATTTAGTGAATGAAGTTGCCAGATACCAAAAGTGCTTAAGTGGGTACTTAGGCACGTACATACTGATTTGAATTATTTATTTATTTTATAACTTTATGCACAAAAATATATAACTGAAAAAAAGAACGGTACTTATTTACCCCCTTATCACAAAATCTCGAGGATCGATCGATACATATATGTGAATTTGTAAATAAAACGTTTAAGTTGTCATAAAACTTTTAACGTAACAAAAGTTGGTATGAAACTAATCACGTTGAATATTTTTTGTCTACCACAACAAATGTAAATAAGAGAAAATATTACTGTTAAAAACAATCAAAGCATTGAAATAATTTCATGAGATAAATTCCATGTTTCGAAATAATAGCTTCTCCATTACTATAGAAATATAATTAAAAAGAACTACTACATTAACACAAAAGTCTTACACTTTCGTATTTAGGGCCATCGCACGCTAGCTACTTTTAGCATCGGCGATCGGCGATTTGGCGACTGCATCGATGCTGCATCGCGTTTTAGCGACTTCCTGCGTTCGATCGCGGTATCGGAAACGCGCGTTTTAGCGACTGTTCAGATGCCACCGGCATCCGAATGTGTGCGGAGAGTAGCATTCAGCTGCTGTGTCGCGCTTCTAAAAAGCGACTCAATCTCCGCGTTTGGTGTTTTTAAGTGTGCGGTGTAGAGCGTTCGGCCGCCGTATTTAGCTTCTAAAAAGCGACTAGTTGCCGATCGCCGATGCTAAAAGTAGCTAGTGTGCTGTGGCCCTTAGCGATAAAGATAAATTACTTACATACATATTACCAATACTATTAAAAATGATTCTACTTCTGTATAATATCAGAAAATATTTCATACTCACATGCCAGCATGCATATCTTTAAGTCTCAGTCTCACGAGTCGCAAATCAGGCCTGCGGTCAGGACGCTCGCTCCAGCACGCGTTCAACACCGCTAGAATCGCTGGCCTAGCCACTAGTCCTCCAAGCGGTGGTCTGAATAGCACTCCGCCGATAGGTTGACGGACACGACCTATGATTTCTTAAAATGAAAACAAAAGTGATTAGTAATCTTAGGCTATAGTGATAAGTAGTCGTATTTATCCCTACTTCCCTACTATATAATATTATAAATGCGAAAGTAACTCTGTATGTCTGTCTGTCTGTTACGTTTTCACGCCTAAACCGCTAAACCGATTTTGATGAATTTTGGTATAGATATTTAGGACCTCGGGAAAGGACATAGGCCACTTTTTACCGCGAAAATCGACACACTCGCGGGCGGAGCCGCGGGCAAAAGCTAGTGTATTATAAGTAATGTTCAATTTACAGTCCTTACATTTTTTTTTTATTAAAGCCTAAGTGACTTTACTCTGCCTGATGGAAAGCATGAATAGAATATAGGAGTAAGGGTCACCGTCCTCATTGCAAGAGTAGGCAATGCAGCATGGTGACCCATACCATAGCGGCTTGGTCAGATGTTTCTGCATCCTTCTTCCAGCCTCCGGAGGCCAGGAGTATGTTGCAAAATGATAAGGCCTCCGTTCTCACACTCACCAATGAAATACGACAAGATATGCTGTCATTGTTAGGATGGTCTTCTGTGTGAGGGTAGTACTGCCCCGGTCGAGCCGGCCATTCGTGCTGAAATCAGCGTGACTCTACTACTTTGCTTTCTATGATGTTACAAAACCGACAAAGGAACTTATAACTTATAAGAAGTATAGGAAGTTTTGGTATTTTTTTAGTAAAGGCAACATTTGTCTTGAGATAAGGGGCAAATGGCGACGCAACAGGTCACTAAAAGTTAATAGAAAGTCATTAGACTTTAGAAACACACTTGAAACGGACACAGACAACATCCAGAACAACATTTTGTAGAACACACAAAGTGTTATCCCATGTGGGATTTGAAGTACTTGGCGCAGTGGAAAATGACGTGGTGACCATTTCGACCATTAGTCCAACCGTGTAGTACCTATTAAATTCTTTTAATAATATTAGTATTACCATATTATATGTACATTTTTAAGATCTTATGAAATTGAGTGATTTCACCTTTTTAGTTAAAAATGAACGTAATCATTCGTTATCGTACAAAAAATCCTTCGACAGAATATTTCAGCGTGGTAACATTAATTACGAGTACTTAGAAATCGAGCTCACTGATAGTTCAATATTCAATTTCGAACGTAATTCAATTAATCTTTTTTTTTAAATTTTTTCAGTGTTTACTTAATTTGAACTGTGGTCGTTTTTACACAATTTAAACTTTTTTCGCAGAGAGAGAGAGAGAGTTCAAAAGTTTTGCAGAGTTTTCTGCACTTCTTCAAAGTGTAGCTATTATTATTTTATTATATGTTTAAGTCTATCAAAGTGACTGCCCTGCCTGATGGAAAGCATGAATAGACAAAGACAGTATGACATGACTCGGAAACCTTATAGATTCGTCATGTCCGTCCGTCCTCGACCTACCGCCCAAACAAACGGTCGGTGCCATAATGTTGAAACTTTGAATGTGAAATTATAAAAAAAATATTTTCATTTGGAGTACCTTCGCTATACGTGAAGTGGCGATGTTTTTTTTTCTCACGTCTACCTCATCGTGTGAGGTATCATTATCTAGGCCTTTTAGAAACATTACGAGGTTACTAAAATTTTTTTCGATTTAAGTATCCGTTTGCGAGTTATTCAAATTCAAAGCGCATTTTATTATAAAATCGAGGTGCCCCCCCCCCCTCTATAAGCTAAACGGCTGGCTGGTTTACCTACTTCTGTGCACCCTTTTAATCCTACTAATATTATAAACGCGAAAGTTTGTGAGTTTGTATGTATGTTAGTTGCTCTTCTACGCAAAAACTACTGAATGGATTTTGATGAAACTTCACAAGAATATAGCTGACATATCGGAATAACACATAGGCTACTATTTGCCGCCATGATGGGCCTACAAGCAGGTGGAGCCGCGGGCAAGAGCTAAAATAAACGTACAAATAATGCCCTCTACGTATTACTGTAGATACAGATCCTATAGACTTCATTGAGTAACGTTATATTATTATATTCTTCACGTTTTCATTCCGAGACTTCTGATTAATTGCGATAAGTACTAACATGTAGCAAGAAGTATTATTTAATCATTTTACGTAAAATATTGGTTATAAATATGGTATACCTGTCCGAAAATAAAGTAATGACAGTTGGTGTCAAGTGACATTGACAGAAGTGTTTTCCCGCTCGAGTAGCAAGCGCTGATTTTTTGATATGTTTAGTAATGAAAGTAATGGTTAATGTAGATTTAATAACTCTAGGAGTCCAGATGGAGATCTCACCCTGGACTTCTCCTCCTCCTAAAAGAGAAGCACAAAGAGGGCACACGGTGTGGTTTTTAGTCGGTTCGAGTCCGACACACCGCCCCTCCGAATCGAAAACCCCGGCGGGGTGACGGTCCGTGAAGATTTTCTACACGAAAAATATATTTAATAACTCTAAAATAAAGTGTAAATTGACTTAGTGCGTTTCACTAGAAGACAAATTAATAAACTGTTACTAGAACAATGAACCTAAAACTAAAAACCAAAGAAGTTACATCAGCTGGACAAACTTGACTGACGTTGTTATTGACCCGTAATCCTCTGAGTCTGTTTAATATAAGTCTGCAATGGGTTAGATTACTTAGCTGTCGGAGTTTGTTTTTATTGTTTGCGGTTGTAAACAAGAGTTTCATCTTTATTAAGTGGAAACTTTCCTATGCAGCTAAATCAGTTTAATCGTCTAACGGTTCAGTGACTCATTTATTGGTTTTATCGGTTTTATAGAGTTTGTTTGTTTGGTTGAACAAGATAATCTCAGGAATTACAGGTCCGTTTTGAAAAGTTATTTTAGTGTTAGATAGCGTATTTATCGTGTAAGGTTATTTAAGCTATTTTCCTCTTGAGAGCTTTGAGTAAAAAAAGTAAAGTTTCGCAAAATCATGTATTACAGAATTGTTCCCATTTAGAAGTTATTAATAAAAGTCCGTGATAGCAAATGTCTATCTTTTATGGTTGGCTCACTATAACCATTACGCTGAGCAATAAAATTCTAGGGTCAGCCAGTATACTTTATACATTACGAACTATACATATTTAACGGCTAAAATTAAAGGTATTATTGTAATAATAATAATGACTGAATTGTGAACCAGATATTTACAAAAAATATTTTTAAGTAGGTATCTAGGTGCAAGTTCGCTCGGAGGCAATCGCTTACAGGTAACCGTGGACAGAAAACATAATTGGAAGAAAATAAAGGACCGACGAGGCAGTCAAATGAAATAATCTCAATTTATTCAATTTAGTCTGTGTGGTGAAATTGAGTATATATGCAATAAGAATGAAAAAAAATCATCATCATCAATGTCCCTTTGCTACTAACCCTACTAATGTCCGCTGTCCATTTCAACATCGTAATGGTGCTTATTCCCATTGAAAAAAAATGAACGAAACTATCTTCTATAAGGTTAATCTTCATATTTAAAACTTCGCTTCGAATAAAAACATTCATTTTTTGTAATTTTTGGTATTGAAAAGTTTTTTATAAGACAGAATTAGTACCAATAAATATTTGAAAAATCTCGCCCTGGTTGCCGCGACACAAGCCACGAGCTTAGTGCGGAAACCGCTATTAAGTTCAAAATATAATAAAATAAATAAATGAACAATGTTAAAAATCTCTGGTTAAGACTTATCATATAATTCAGCTACGATTTTACGTGACCATTTCATTTCTGCCCTTGCCCTTGAGAGCCCTTGAAAATGTTTATACATTATTTTTCAGTCTGTCTGCATTAATATGTAACCGTCCTTTTTCAAATGAATGCGCCTTATCAGAGGAATTCAAGCAAATAAACTCAAAAGCGTGTTCTGAGATATTTTTCTGACAATATTCAGCTTGTAAGGAGAAACCAAACAAATAATTTATTATATAAGTAACTTTATGTTGAATTACGTATTCTAAGATTTTCTTTAAAAACATGTTGTGTACAGAAAAAACCTGAATATACCATTTACGAAAAAACTGATGCGAATTAAGATGGGATGAAATTGAGTAGATACCTATAAATTGTACACATGTATTTACAGACCAACGTACCTAAGATATCCACATTAGAGAACGTGGGAAATGGGCAAGTTACACATCACGGTACATCGTAATTGTAGAAGCAATATCTAATTACCCATATCACCGTCTCGGAGATAGAACTAATGATGTTTGGTGCAATGTGTTATGTTCTCTTAAACATTATAAACTGTTGGTAATTTTGATCCTGTTACAAAACAAGCTACCCACAAGGTTTAAATTTCATCTTGTTCTACAGTTCTATACATTCATAAAAACACGCTATTTCTAACGACTCATACGGAGTGAGTTGCTTTTAAACGAGTTTGTGCATTTATTTTTACTTCTAGGGACAAAAGGAGTAAAAGAAGGTATTAAAAAGTGACAATGCACTTGTGACTCTTGAGTTGCAACTATCCATTTAATGATCTACCTGATCCTTTGCCCCTTTTTCAATAAAAATAAATAAAATTTACCTGCATTGGTAAGAATAGTATCGCCCCAAGGTCCATTTCTCCCAAGTATTTCATACAGAATGATGCCGAAGGAGTATACGTCTCCCTTTTGCGATCCTCTAGCAGGAGGGTTCGGGTCTCTTAGTAGTTCTGGCGCACGCCAGAGCATACGCCTTTCCACACGCAGAGCATCTTCTGCGTCAGAACATCCATCTGGAATGAAGAAAGAGTTAAGAGATTCTGCGAATAGGAGCAAGTTTGTTTCAGTTAATTCCTTTCGAACGTTGAATTTTATGTGTTATGTTTTATATATTCATTTATTTTCAATTGGTTACAAATTTATATCACGCTGTTTTGGAGGAAGATACTGAATATAATTTTCAATTTAGAATTAATATGTTGCTATAGATGTTTAACTTAAAAAAAATGTACTTTACTTGACTCTCTGTAGGTAAAATCACTATGGATTATCTTTCAACCATCTAGCGATAAATACTTACATTTTAAATTATGCAATCCGTAGTCAGCAATTTGCAGCACCCAACGACTATCTACTAAGCAGTTACTCGAAGTTAAATTGCCGTGTGAGACTAAAGCTGAATCGTGAAGGTAAGTTAGGCCTCTTAGAAGATCTGCTACAAGGCTGGCCACAAACATGTCATCCAGATGTAGGTCTCGATCAGCCAAGACCCTGGCCAGAGAGCCTCGAGAACAATAAGCAGAAACGATGCATGTGGAGCCACTTTCTACACATACTCCTACGAACGCTGTCAAGTTTTCGTGGCGAAGTTCTCGAATCTGTTGGAGGAAATGTTTTATCATTAATTGGAATCGATTCAACTTTGAAATGTTAATATTTCGGTTAGATAGATATGGGTTAAATAAAATATTTATATATTTCGATATCATGTAATCAAATCCATTGGAAACTGGTCACCTCTATTTTTCTGAAAATGTGTTTCGAGCGCGTTAACAACTTTACTTTTATATTTGTTATATTGTGTACAAGTTGCTCCTTATTTCTAGTATTGATACTATGTATACAATTTTTTTTTTGTTGTATATTTTTTCTTATATAAATGACGTTCTCATTAAATACTGAGGTGCTACTGTCATTCTATTAGTTTTTTTGAATTTTATCCCTCAGCGAATCTCGAATCTTCAGGTTAAAAATCGGCCAAGTGCATGTCAGGCCACGAACAGGAAAGGGTTCCTCAGTCACCCTTAATTATACGTGGATTCAATATCGTATCCAATAGATAAATGTTATGTTTACGTATTAATGCGTCAATTTTGTATGACGTTTTCCAAGTAAGTGCATTTTACAAGTTAATCTTTATAACTCCTGAACTAACAAAGCCATCTCATCCGTTATAGTTTTCCTTTAAATTTCATTATATGGACCACCATAACAAAATTTTCCAGATTTTTTGAGCCAGCCGCTTAGCTTTTAGAGGGGTGACGCCCTGTTTTTTTAATAAAAGTGCCCTTTAAAGTGGAATGTTTAGCAAACGGATACATAAAACAAAAAATCGTCTTAGAAACCCCTTATTCTTTTAAAACGACCTATCTAATGATACACCACACGAGGGGGTAGCGGGTAGCCGCGAGAGGTACCCCAAATAAAATTATTTTTCATAATTTTATTGTAGCATTTTGTCGACGTAATTACAACACATATTCGTGCAAAGTTTCATCTTTCTAGCACTTACCGTTTGGACGGTAAGTCGAGGACGGACGGACGGACGGACAGACGGACATGACGAATCGATAAGGGTTCCGAATCATAAACTTCGGAACCCTAAAAAGTGCCCGAATAAAACGTTTCTTCAAAATAAAAATAGTTTCTATGTTGTCAGCATTTCCCCACAGGAAAATAACGTACGAAATGACACTCTAGAAACAACTAGAATACACGGCGGGTTATTTCAATGTCAGTCTACTGACGAATTTTATATACCGCGTATGATGCAGAGCAAAGCCTACTCGACAATTTAATTAATTTGGGCCCATTGTAGCTTCGAGTATAGCGTAATATCCAACAATTTTGTGGTGTCTAAAGGTCCAACTCCGCACCATTTAATATTACATTTGTTGGGACTCGGCTCACATTGGTCTGTCTTTTTCTCATTTAATTAACCGACTTCAAAAAAGGAAGAGAATCGATAATTTCGTCGTTTTAATAGGTTGTTAACATTAAACCTCCGCAAGAATTGCAAGTCCTTTTGGACAGGTTCAAACATGCGTGTTCTCTTTTCTCTATGACCATCAATGCTAAAAAGACTGTCGTCCTTACACAAGGCTACAATCAGAAACCCAATATTCTGCTGGATGGTGTGGCTCTAGATGTCGTGGACCAATTTTGCTATCTAGGCTCCAATGTCTCGAACAATCTGTCGCTAGATGTAGAAATCGGAAGTCGGTTGGGTAGGGCTGCCACGACGTTCGGGAGGCTAAGTATTAGAGTGTGGAACAACAACCGTCTTACTACCAAGACCAAAATGATTGTGTACCAAAGTTGTGTCCTAAGTACACTCTTATACGGTGCTGAAACTTGGACATCTTACGAAACAGGAAAGAAGACTGAACGGCTTTCACATGCGCTGCCTTCGTAGTATTCTGAACATAACTTGGCGGGACAGGGTCACAAATGAGAGAGTGTTGCAAATTGCACAGCTGCCCAGCATTACCGCAACGCTTAAACAAAAAAGATTGCGATGGCTGGGGCACGTGCATCGAATGGAAGCCACTAGACTACCGAGGCTTACTTTGCTAAGTGAAATCGCTTTTGCCACTAGAAGAGTTGGGAGACCCATGTTACGGTTCAAGGATTGCACAAAGCGTGACATGGTCGCTTTTGGGATCAGCCCCAAGAAATGGGAAGACCTCGCCAGCAACCGAGGCAAGTGGAGGGGCTCCTTGGTCGAGGGCTGCAGGATACACGACGAGGCTTGGTTCCAGTCTTTGGCCGAAAAGCGCGAGAGGCGGCATAAAAACAAGAACAACATGAACACTACACCTAGTCCAATAACCCGGGATCCATTGCTTCGGTGTCGATCTTGCGGACGCCAATGCCGCTCTCGTATTGGACTATACAGTCACGCCAAGCATTGCCACAGCAACGTTGCTTAAATCATCGGAAAAGATGTAAAGGCCTGTTATATTTGAAAGTATGTTTTTGTAAGTATTTATATTATTAGAATTGTTACTGTAGATACATGTAGTGTTTTTTATTTTTTATTAATTACATAGATTATATCTACCACAAACCGAATCCTTCAATATCCGTCCAAAGGTTGTCTGGAAGGAATCGCCGTGAGCGATAAGACCGCCTATTGTAATACCACATTGTTAAATTCTATTAATATTAATATCTGTGTACAAAATTTTATTGGTGTACAATAAAGTTGTAAATAAATAAATAAAATATTTTTGTGTCATTAAATTCATTACGACGACGACTTGAATACTAGAGGATTTTAAAATTGAAGACGTTCAAACGTACTTGACATTGACAGAAATAGCTGATATTATTCGGCTGGTTGCCATCTCATTAAAAGAAGAAGGTATATACCTATTCTAATTAATTATGTATGTATTTTAACTAACTAAAAACTAGTATTAGTCAAGTCATAAATATTAATTTGCAAATAACGAGCTTAACACACTGAAAGTTTTACTAGCAAAGAATAACTTTGTAACACAACCCCCACACACACGTCAAATTCTCTTGAAATAACGATTTGCGCTTGGAGTCAGAAGCTTTGAATAAAGACTGCTATTACGAGGGTTTATTACTGTTCGTCAACATTGACCTTGTTTCAACCGTATTTGTCAAGCGTAATAATAGAATAAAACTCCCAGAATTTATTTGTGTATGTATATTATATATGTATATTAACATTTCAATGTTTTAAAACAATTTAATTACATTATTATTACTGATATGTATCCTAGTGAAAGAATATTATATTGACTATATTGACTGGCCAGTTTTATTGTTACTTTAGCAAACCGAAAGAATATTTTTAATTAAAGTGTAATTGTTTTAGCCTTTATACATATATTGTATATTTATAGCCGTTAAACCTATTGTAATTAGTATGTTTCGTCACAAGATGACAATTATTATTTTATTATAAATTGTACCACATGTAAGTGAACTGTTGTTCTTATGAGAAATAAAGAGTCTATAAACCCATATTCAAATATGACACGGTATTTGTTAATTAAAATTGCGTTTATCTATACGCAAAAATCTTCACGAACCTGCCAAAGTGACTCCACTCTGCCTGATGAAAAGCATGAGTAGAATTCTAAAGTAGTGTTCACTATACTTAGTGTAAATGCAGACAATACAATAAGTGACCCACACTATGGCAACTGGGTTTATTGGGTCTTGCACTCAACAAGGAAAGAATGCATGTAATGCAAAGCATGGATCCTGTCATTTAAGGCTGGTCTTTTGTGAGAGAGTAATATCATTCATTTTGTTATTTATTTCGTTAAATTTCTAACTTAACATTAATATACGCGCTTATTACCTTCAGGTGTTGCTGAAAACCAGCGCTGTACCAGTGTAAGTGGTGCAGCATTATGCTGAGCAACATCTATTTTTAATGTACACTGCGACGCAACCGCACAGCAAATGTTTGTATTGTGTTTTTATTATGTATGTATTGTAAACATAGAAAATGATCTCTTGAACTTGTGTTAATATATACCTGTTTACATGATGTACACCATTAGCATTACTAATAACGCAATGCCATGTAATACCAAATATTATTTGACTGTTTGCAGTGATATTAAAATAAACGTATTTTTTTTTCTAAGTGAAGCCGGCCCGTTTTTGTTAAAATCAGTGGGCCTCTACTATGATAGCTATCTATATGATTAGCTATCTACAAGTAAAAGTCCTGTCAAAATCGCACCCTCTGGGACAAACAGACGGACAAAATAAAAAGAAAATGAATTTGGTGACAAGTTAAATTGCAAACAGACGCTTCAATTGTCTTTATTCTTGTAGATATGCTAACAATGCTGAAATGTAAATACATATTATCTTTATATATCCTCTGTAGATCCTCAGCTGAAAGATCCCTGCCTCAGGGATTAGTCAGTAGAGAACAAGGAACTCAATTCCAGAATCCTATCATATTTTTACTACACCTATAAAGTTTATGTACCATAAAATATGTGAAGAGTTTGTCGAAAGAAAATAAACTTTTAACTCCTTTTATTATCACTACATAACTCGGAATGTTATTTCGTTTAATAATTATATAATATACAGGAACCCACTAATGTATAGGAATTAATTACAGTTCATAGTCGAGTGGCCTTAAAACATTCAATGGCAAGATTTACGTAGCCGCAACGTGCAATCCCAATCCGCACTCGGACAGCGTGGGGACATATGCTCCTAGCCCTCTATTGAGAGAATACCCGAGTTCAGCAGTGGGACGTTATGGGTTGTTGATGAATTATATAACTGTTTTAAATTTTTAACTCTTCTATTTTTTTTTTAATTCTTCGGACTCTAAAAAGTAATGAGTTACTTTCAAAAAGCTTTCCAAACGTCATAACGAGTTGATCAAGCTTTCGCACGCATATTAAACTAACAGCATCAAGACTAAATAAAGCTTATAAAAATAAGATTAATCTCAAAATAAATTCCAGAAATGGTTGACGATATTTGCCTTTATTTCACAGTTATCCTTAGATACATCAAAAGAATTCTCATGATAAAAAATGACCTTATTAATAATCAAATTTCAAAAGAATATAAGGTAAATACTAAACTAGTAATATGCCTTCGAGGGATGTGTTCCTTTCAGGTTGATCGTTTAGAAAATAAACCATTGAAAGCAAAACTATTTGGTGTTCTTATTAATTACGTAGATATTTAAATGCTACACAAGTTCTAAATATGTTTTACAGAAGATTTTTGTTTTGCTCCACGAAAATTAATTATTGTTCATTTAAATCTAGACTAATTATTATATAGAGGTTATATTATAAAGGTACCTACGTAATATCAAACAGTTTATAAGGTGAGGTGAGGTTGTGACATTGCAGGGGGTAATCTCCCAATGCCTCCGCAGAATCCTTTAATACTTCGGTCACATTACGAGGAGAGAAGACGATAAGATCAAGACTTAGAAGACCACGTATGCTCTACTCTCGGACTACGATCCGTGCTTCCCTATACACAACTAGTGAGCTATCAATCGCAGAATGGCTTTAAATATAGGTCACGGCCCTCAGAATTGAGAACAAAGACACAAGGAGTAGGGGGTAATCTCTGGAGTCTGGAGCTACGGGTCCGGATAGAAAGTCACATTATTTGTGATAGTCTATATTTTGACCCGTATATTGAATACGGATTTGGATGAAACTCTGTAGTAATATAGCTTACATGTCAGAATAACATAGGCTACTTACTGCAATAATAAATATAGTATAAGTTCCAATAGTAATTGTAACACAAAATTTTAGAGTCTAAACTGAATACTTGTATAGCACTTTTAACCATTTTTACCAGATTGCAGTTACAAGGTGGGTAATGTTGCGGGTGGCACTTTACACATACATTGATACAATTACTATGTACTGCTAATGCAATGTATGTGTGTGTCCCTACATAGCCCTTTGTGGCATTTTCGTTTTCGTCTAGGTAAGGTAAGGAAACGGTTTAAGTATAGTTGTGAAAACGGGCATTAGTTGTGTAAAGTGTACTATAATTTTAGCCTCCTTTCATACTACATTATTCTTCCTAGTCTTGTTCCCAATATTATTTGGGGTCGGCTACTAGTTCAACCGGTTATACCTGAATATCAGTTTTTCTATGGAGCGACTGGCATCGGGCCGCCAAAACCCTAAGGGAGAACTAAAAATCGAAGGTTGAACTAGTTGTTAGAAAATTTAAGGGCACTGACTTCCTAATAACGATTGTCATAGATGTTCATGACAACCGAGACTGACGGCTTTACATGCTCTCCGAGGCACGGGCATCATCGCCTTTCCTACTACCTAATATATGCAATTGAACAAAATTGTCTATATTTAATATCAAATTAACAGTTTTTTATTAATGCATATGAAAGGAGTATACGTTACTAACACAGAAAATGTAATTAAAAAATTTTTGTCTGTCTATCCGTCTGTCTATTTATCTATTTGTTCCGGGTAATCTCTTTAATGGCTGTCTTGACTTGACTGTCACTGCTATAAGGCTGATGACCTAAGGAGGAACTTAAGCTAGCGATTTACAATAATAACCGCGCGTAACACCGCGAAACTCAGCTAGTGCTTAAATAAAAACAAAAACAATGAGCAATTACTTTCAGAAGAAGAAAACTCGTTTAATTAACTTTAATGGCATATTTCAATGATGTTCGCTAAAGGATCCATGTGACTTTTAAAAGAGTCTAAGAACTTCTATAATTTACCAACCTACCTACATACTCTAAATGAAAATTAATTCAGACATACCGTCAGGGTTATAATGATTTCAATTCCATTTGTTACTTGAATTAAGATGACAACAAACCACAAAGTTATATGGGACGGGAGGATAAGTAAAACGTATGCAATTCAGTATAATTTTAACAAAAAGGAACCGACTTCAAAGAAAAACTATTCCGATTACCCAAATCGCGACAATTGTGCCTATGATATTTGAGGAGTACCCTCGATTTCCTTGGGATCCCATCATCAGATCCCGATATGGTGACGATGGGACCACCTGTAAGCTACGCCCATTCCAATGCAAAAATATTTTTTTAAATCGATTCATAAACGACGAAATTATCGCTGAACATACATAAAAAAAAAAACCGACGAATTGAGAAGCACCTCCTTTTTTTGAAGTCGGTTAAAATAGAAAACACGAAAAGATTATCTAAGCAATTCTGAATTTATGATTGCATGAGATTAGCCTCATGATATCTATAGCCTGGCAATATGCTGTCAGTCTTTTGGGAACGCTACCAGTAAGTGATGATACGGAGGAATTTTTCGATGCTTGTATGTAAATATTGTAAATACGGTTACATATTATTGCAATTGCAGTGACAATGAGATACTGTTCATTATTTTGTTATGGCGATTGATAACGGACTAAAGTCAATTAATCAATCAACAATCCATAACCTCCAACTGCTGAGCTCGAGTCTCCTCTCAGGAGAGGGTTAAGGCCATACGTCCCCACGCTGGCCGAGTGTGGGTTGAGGTCTGGCAAGACCCGTTGTGGCTACGTAATCTTCCGTTGGAAGTTTTAAAACCGCCTAAAGGCCTCCAACTAAGCTTATCTATCTTATGATAACAACCGGGACCAACTGCTTAACGTGACCTCCGAATCACAGAAACACTGATATCATTCCAAAAACGGTTACCCATTTAGTTTCCAATTACCTAAGCCCTCTCTGCTAGGAGCGTTTCCTCAACTGTTAATGATTCGACCAATCGTTCATACATTTTAGAAGAGCCAAGTAAAATCTAAGTATGAATTGAATGCACTCACTTGTTTCAGCTCTTTCTTGATAGCTCTTGTGATGTCGATACTCTTCTTCTGTAGTTTCTTAACAGCCACGATGTTACCTCTGTGAAGAGCTATGGTAGTGTGAGCTCGTCGAGTCTCCATGTCGTATTGACCTGACGTCTAGATGAAGGAGCAAAAAGTAAATAAATAATCACTATTTCGGCCTTGTTTATTCTAGTGGTTTGCGTATGCAGCTGCTGATCTAGAGATCTCGAGTTAGATTCCCTGGTCTGACCTAATGTTTGTATGATCTGTAAATATTTGTTTTGGAGTTTGGGTGTTTTCGATGTATAATATGTGTGAATTTACAAAAAAGTATATAATAAAAGTAAAGATATTATATCAGTTGTCTAGTACCCATTTTTTTTTAACGTGTAGAAATCCCCGCGGACCGTCACCCCGTCGGGGGTTACGGCGAGGTGGTGTGTCGGACACGTTTTTCTAGTACCCATAGTACAAGCTCTGCTCAGTTTGGGACTGGATGATGTTGTATGTCAGACGTTCGAAATATTAATAACAAAAGAATTATAGACAATGTACGTTGATCTATGGCGGCTTAGTGAGATATTTCTGCGTTATTGGGCCTCCGGTCTCACTCTCCTTAACGAAATACTACGAAACGAATGCTGTCGTGTACTCATACAGAAGACCAACCTAAGTTGGTCTTCTGTGTGAGGATAGTACTGCTCCGGACGAACCGGGCCTATTTGCGTTGAAACCAGCGTTGCGTGAAAACTTGTGGAATAAAGAAGCACTCACATCACACAATACCTTATCAGTTCCTTGATGTGTGTTATATGGCGTAATAAACTTCAAATCCTTAGCCTCGATCCTCCAGAGCACTGAGGCTAACTTCTGCTCGTATCTGTAGTGACGTATCATTAGTGCAGCAGCCAGGATTGCTGCAGCCGCTACTGCCGCGGCGGCTGATAGGACTCCAGGATCGTGAGGTATGGAGCATTTGATGCCATCGAAGCCGCAGTCGGGTTCAGCTCTCGGTGGACCTTGACCTATCCATGCTATGTTATTCCCTCCAACCAGTTCCTGTGTGACAATATCGTTTAGTTTTAGCTATTGAGCTTAAATTGTTAAATTATATTTAAAGTTCCTTAAAACTAAAGTTCGGAGGGGATTATGGTTAAATCATTGATACATATAAATAAGTGGAAGGGTCATTATAAATAATTAAATATTTCGGACATCTTACACACAACATCATCCAGCCCCAATCTAAAATCAAACCAGAGCTTGTATTATGGGTACTAAACAACTTATATTACATAAACATACTTTTTTTTTCGAAATACATACATATTATACATAGAAAATACCCAAACTGGGGATTACACAAATATTTGGACCCGGAAATCGGCATTAAAAAAGCGATTCATTCTCATGGGTTTTATTGGCGTGATCCGTAACGGATCTAATGAGAATATTTTGTCTCAATAGATCTACTGTCAACATTAACTTACAGAAATGTATTAGTGACAATTTGTTTTGTAAATTAAAAATGCTATAAAAATAATGAAAAAAGCAAAAATATTATTTTCAGTTCCTTACACCTAAGTCAAAACGATCTTTTTGAGAAAAAAGAGAGGGTGAAGCATTATAAGGGAAGCAAGTCTAAATCGATAAATATTTATTCCAAAGTGAAAATTGGTTGGTGTATTTTTATCAATTAATTGTCACTTATTCACATCTTGCAATCAGGGACTAATTAAAAATAAAATCGTTAAAAGATGAATCATGGATCTGAGCAAAGGATCTTTCAAGATTATACCAATTGAAACAATCGCAGTAGAATAACATCTAATGTGAAAAAAATATTCTCACTACAAATCTGGCCAATAGATGCTCTGAGAATGAAACAAATAATTCGAAAACATTACAGACGTTTGACATTCTACTAATTGGGTTGCAAAGCTTTTAATGGCAGTTATTTCAGGTAAAAAATTTAAGTCTAGACGTATCGTAACTAATTTAAGCTGGATCTAACTTAATTAGGTAATTAGGAAAAAGCCTCAAAGGAAAAACATGAAGTCCATTAAAGACCATCGGTCAAAGCAAAAAAACAAGCGTTTTCCTAGTTTCTTGTAGAACACCTTCGTCCCTTTTGCTGTTAATATTTTACTCTCGGTACTGTGTTATATACATTGTGGTGCGTGTGTAAGTGAAATCATACGACAGCGCCTTCTACCATAGATACACTGAACCATAGATTAATGAACTATATGGTGTAACTACTAATCCTGAATCACGATATAGAAATTCTCGCGCCGATTAGCATAGATACAACACCCCGACATGAACTGTCGTTTTTAATCATTATTTATTTAATTAAATCAGGTAAAATGCAGGATCTAGAACATTTTACGAAGGTAAAATCTTATATATTGTTCTATTGGAAGAAAACTCTCTTTAAATGAAGTGTAGTTCGGAGACCGCATAAATCTATGTAAAGCCAAATGAGTATTTAATGTATCCCTTCGATCGTCTGGAGCGTGTACTTAAATCGAAGAAGCTATTGATTTTGTCGCATCTGTATCAACTTACAGTCCACGTACAAGGGGTTTTAATATATCTCCACGCAATTACGTAACGAGGAAATGAAATCAAGATATCACACGTATATTTTAAAAGGGAATTGCGAAGCGGGGATCAATTGAATGTAAGCCTTATCAAGGCCCAGGCCTTATTAGGCTGACCTACTTTAATAGAGGGTAAATTCATAATTCTAAATGAAGATTGTAGGTACGTCGTTCTGCTGAGTCGGCATTTTAAATTATGATAATAATGTCATGATTTATTATTGTAAAAAATACCTTTTGTGTTTGCTACAATCTCGATTTCTCGTTAATTCTACATGACTTTGTCCTTATGAAACAACAATTCATTATACTGACACTTTTTTCTTAACTTGAAGTTTTATTTCAGGGAAGAAAGTAGTCTAGCATCTTCTTCTAAGTTTAACGCAACACTACGCTTAATCAAATAATAATAATAAATAATAAATAATTCGGACATCTACACACAACGCCATCTAGTCCCCAAACTAAGCAGAGCTTGTATTATGGGTAACTAGACAAATGATATAAATACATAAACATACTTGTTTATTTGTAAATACATACATTTTATACTTAGAAAACACCCAAACTCCGAAACAAATATTTGCGGATCATACAAACATTTGGTTCGACCCGGGAATCGAACCCGAGACTTCTTGATCAGCAGCCGCATACGCCAACTGATAAATGATAAATGATATTTATTTCTGTAAGTAAATCTTGTGAGACATTTTTACAAGTCGGACTTATAGCTAGAAGGCGCCGGCATTTCCTACGACTCACTCTGGGAAGAAACGCCGAAACAAACCACAGAGGTGTTTTTTTTTTTTTTTTTTAAGTCCGTGTACAACATTAAAGAGAACTATGTGAGTGCAGTATAGGGTCTGGGTTGGCCTTTTGAAGAAAGGACCATAGTTTTGAGTCGACCTGTCCATACAGACGGCATACGGGCCCCAGCCATCGTGTAGCCTAACCGATGTAGTCAGGATCCACAACCCGGAACGCGACACTGCCGCCAGCAGGACACTTGAGTAGGCCGTGGAAACACTCAAAACCACCAGAAAATTACTAAAATATACATAAACTAACATTACAAGCACACTATACTCACATTTACAAATATACACAAAAAAAAAACAAAAAAAAATACTATACAATTCAATTTCAACGAAAAAATACACAAATTAGAAATGTTCATCACTTTAAAATGTGGGAGCGAGCAGCATCAATCCCAAGCAAATTTGTCATTTAAATAATCAGTAACTGTGTAGTAAGCTTTATCACACAGTTTTTGTTTAACTAAAGATTTAAATTTGTTAATACTTAATTCATGAACCCCTAGACCAACAAGGCTGTCAAATAACTATTAAGTGGTAGGTAAGCATCAAAACCTTAATTACCTTGTTTACATGATGCAAGATAACAATACTTCAATGTACCTATAAATAGTCACTTGTTTATTGTTATGTTTATTTAAGGAGAAGATCTCCTTGGAGGATAAGCACGTATTGTCGTATAAAATTTCTACATTTTACCGACTATTAATTACCGGACTAAGTCAAAGCCAACGGAGGATTATTTTGACAGGTCGTGTACTTGTATGTTTGTTTGAAGTTCATCTGTTCCCTCATAGCTCCTCATCTACTTATTGGAACTGGACAAATGAAGTTTCGTTAGAAGCGTCTTGATTGTCCGCTGGTTATAAGCTATATGACATGTCACTGAATTTTAAGTACTGAGTTAAGAATTTGAGATAAATATGCTGTGTAGTAATTCGAAAGAGCTTAACTTGTACATTTCAAATATATATTAATAGCTGTTACTAGTGACTGTCCGTATTTATTCGATAATTGTGATATTATTAAAGTAGCTATGCTTGTCTGTTGCTAAATTATAATATACTTTACAAATATAAATATTATAATATAACGGTACCAAAACATTTAAATAAAAATAAGTAAAACTAGAACTCCACTACGTCAAAAAATACACTGAAAAAGTATTTCACTATTCTTTTTTACCATACAAGACAGGATACTGGATTAAACAAAGTTACTCAAGAAGCTTAAACTTTGAGAAGCCGTGGTCACGCGTTCTTAAAGTATTATAGTATATTTCTATGTCACGTGTGACTACTACAACTTTATGTAACTAAATAAAATAAATACACAACATCATCTAGTCTCTAACCAAACAGAGCTTGTATTATGGGTACTACACAAGTGATATAAATAAATAAACATACTTTTTTTTGTAAAAACATACATATTATACATAACAAACATCCAAACTCTGAAACAAATAATTACAGATCATACAAACATTTAACTGCGATAAACTATTTAACGCAAAGATGTACATAAACATAAAAAACAGCTCATCAAAACCGCTTTATGGCTGCGAAACGTGGACACTGACTCAAAGAGACAGAGATAAGTTGGCAGCATTTGAAATGTGATGCTGGAGGCTGATGATAAACATCAGTTGGAGTACTTATGGAAAGTAAAGGAGAAAGTAGGAGTCGTGGCCTATCAAGAGGTCAAACGGATTGCAGAAAATAGAAAGGAGTAACAATTGCTCCACCGACAAGGGCCTGAACCTTAAATTGAGAAGAAGAACCGATTTACAGGCGAGTACGCACGAAACGCAGGCGAAATCAAGAACAGTATAAAATGAAGTAACTTCGGCTGTAAATTCACCTAGATATTTTTACTCGTATAATTGTTTTGCACTATTACATATTGAACATAACGCGACACTTCATTTACGTTAATGGAGTTGCAAACTTTATTGATCTGATGTTCATTTAGAATGTATAATTATAGGGCAAAACGTTGTGACTTAAATTGGTTCAATTTCGATAGTACCCAATCCAAGGTATTTTAGATGCCGTTGTGTATTTAATATCTGTGTAAAGAAAAACACATGGCATTGATATTGAGCCTTATTTGATATTTGTAGAATATAATGCCAGCTACACACGTTAAGACAAAACGTTTCGACCTATCTGTGGAGATCGATCAAAGCAGATACATCGAACGTGTTCATGTATGAGAAATGTTTCAGATACGTTGATCGTTGTCGATATCTGAGACGTGTGTAGGTTACTAGGATAGTATTATTTATCTGTGCGAACAATTTGTCGAAACGTGTTCAGCTTGGGACTCGTAAAATAAAACACAAATAGGAATTGTGGAGGAATGGGAATAGTGTTCCTCCATCACAAAGGGAGGATCCTATGACCAGGCGAGGTGATCATGCTTGTCGCACCACTCCCAACGGTTGACATACAGTAGTATACAGGCGTTCATCTCTGCCAAAGAATAAACCCAAATAGGCATAATATGCATTACAATGTTATGATACAGAACGTGTTTATGTGTGTATGAAATATTGAATTTTTCGTTTTGCCTGTGGGTCTATTATCATCAGAGAGCGCTGTGTTTAATTAATAATTATTATTAATAGACAATAGAGCCTTTGAACTACATAATTAATAAATATAACCATATATAATAACTCCTATTCTATATTAAAATACTTGGAAATTATCTTTACAAAAGAGGTCTTTCAAATAACATTCACAAGACGAATATTTATAACGTTATATTTACAGATCTGTACTGGTTCATAACTTGCTGTAATTATAAAAAAAAACGAGGGCGAAGTAAAAGAGCTGTACGTGGTGAGATATCTCGATTCAAACGTTTGACAATAAATAACCGATACTCACACCTACTGAAGTGTCCCATGTTATAAAAAAGCGGCCAATTGCGAGTCGGACTCGCCCATGAAGGGTTCCGTATCAGCAAGTAACATCATGTAAAAGTTCTTGTAGTTCGTTGTAACTTGGATCGATGTTTTTATAATAGTGTATTGATTGAATGAAAGGTAAATTGCAGTTTACGATTTATGACGTATTAAAAAAAACTACTTACTACATCTCGTTCAAATCAATTTTCGTTGGTAGTTTGCATGTTAATGTACAAAATATATTTTTTTTTAGTCTTATCACTCTCTTATTTTAGAAGTTACAGGGGGGAGGGGACACCCATTTTTCCACTTTGGAAGTATCTCTCGCGCAAACTATTCAGTTTAGAAAAAAATGATATAAGAAACCTCAACATCATTTTTGAATACCTATTCATAGATATCCCACACGTATGGGTTCGATGAAAAATGTTTTTTTGGGTTTCAGTTCCAAGTATGGGGACCCCCAAAATGTATTGCTTTTCTTCTATTTTTATGTGAAAATCTTAATGCGGTTCACAGATTACATCTACTTACCAAGTTTCAAATTTATAGCTCTTATGATTTCCGAAAAAAGTGGCTGTGACATACGGACGGATAGACAGACAGACATGACGAATCTATAAGGGTTCCGTTTTTTGCCATTTAGCTACGGAACCCTAAAAACCACGTACAGCGTCAAGATAAAAATTGTTTTCTATGTATAAATATGTATGTATTCACAAAAAAATAGTATGTTTATGTTTAAATTATCACCAGATTTCAAAAACGTTTGTTTCAATTTTATACACAAAATACAAGCTCTGCTTATTTTGGGACTAACGATGGCGTTGTGTGGACGATGCCCGAAATATTTATTTACTAGCATTCGCCCGCGGCTCCGCCCGCGTGTTTGTTGGTTATCGCGGTAAAGGGTAGCCTATATCCTTTCCCAAGTTCAGTTCTATCTTCATACCAAATTTCATCAAAATCGGTTCAGTGGTTTAGGCGTAAAAGCGTAACAGATAGACAGACAGAGTTACTTTCGCATTTATAATATTAGTAGGGATTACTAGCTGATACCAGCGGCTCCGCTCGCGTCCTAGGGGCATGAAAAATAGATGTTGGCCTATTCTATTCAGATCTACCCGATATACACACAAAATTTCATACAAATCGGTCCAGCCGTTTCGGAGGAGTATGGTAACTAACACTGTGATACGAGAATTTTACATATAAGATATCAATCAAATAACCATAGTAGAAGTCATTTTCCGTGTTCACATACTTAGTAAGGAGTTTATTGATATACTTACTGGCAACAAGTCCGATGTGTTTACATATCTAAAGGTACCCACGGGTTGTGCGCTCCATCCAGCCGGGACTTTCGGGTCAGCCAATAAACCGATCACTGTGAAGTTGCCTTCAGCATCGCCAGCTCTGTCCATATTCACCTGAACAAAAATAAAAGTATTATTTAAGCACAGTAAATACTAGATTGTAAGTCGTTAACAAGAAGTCAGTACATATATTTATGTATTTTAGTAACAAAAGTAAATGTTAGCTTTTTTCTTTTTTAAACGCAAATGGAAGGGCCATTTCAGGAGTAGTGGCACACCATATGGTGTTGACGGTGAAACTTATTTGATTACTAGACGACGAACATGTTAAGGAAGAATTAATGAGATGAAAATGGCCATATGGTTTTAGTTTAATTGGTTTGATTTCAATACACCACCTCGCCACAAGCCCCGGTGGGGTGACAGCCCGTGAAGGTATTCACACAATAAAAAGGGTTTTTTGGTAGCTAGTCCAAGGTTACTAAGGACTTGCATAAATGAACCATGACATGTAAAATCAACTTGATACACAAGAGTACCGTTTTAAAAACTGTTAATGTTGGCGAAGAACTGTTAATAAGCACATTATGTAGAGTCACGGTAATTTCAGCACGAATGGGCCAGCTCGACCCGGCCAGTACTACCCTCACACAGAAGACCACCCTAATAATGACAGCATTCTTACTGTCGTATTTCGTTGGTGAGTGTGAGACCGGAGGCCCAATAATTCTGCATCATTCTCCCGCCCTTCGAAGGCCGGGAGAATGATGCAGAATAATCTAACCAGGCTGCCATGGTAAGGGTCACCATGCTACATTGCCTACCCTCACAATAAGCATGGTGATCCCTACTTCTGGATTCTACTCATGCTTTCCATCAGGCAGAGTAGAGTCACTTTGGCAGGCCTAAATATAAAAAAAAAAAAAAAAAGAATCACAACCGGCCAAAGTCCGCCTGATTGAACACATGAGTAGAATCAAAAAGTAGTAGTAACCATCCTTATTGTGAATGCTGACCGCAGCATAGTGACCCACACTATGGCGTCTAGTGAGGTTTTTCAGCATCATTGGGCTTCAGGTCTCACACTCACCAACGAAATAGAACAGCACCAATGCTGTCATTTCAGGTTGGTCACCTATGCGAGGGTAGTTTCGTTACGGTCGAGCCATCCCATTTGTGCTGAAATCAGCGTGGCTCTACTATATCGAAAACAAAGATTTACATCATCATCAACAGCCTCTAACAGTCCACTGCTGAACATAGGCCTCTCCTTTAAAGGAGGTTTTGGCCTACTATACCACGCTGGCCAGACGGGTTGGTTTTCCTTCTCTTTGCATTGATGTTGTTTTGCGTAGTTTATCCCTTAGTCGCCTTTTACGACACCCGCGGGGTGAATAGGAGTGACACTCTGTATTCTTAATCCGTCACTACACGGGCACAAAGATTTTTCGGAAGAAAAAATCATCTCACTTATCACACCATTATTAATGGCACGGTTTGTCTAGTAGTTTAAGCGGTCGCCATACCATTTCCTACTGCGCCAAGTGTCGTGGGTTAAAATCCCACCTGAAATAACACTTTGTGTGATTCACAATTTGCTGTTCTAAGTGTGGGTGTTCTTTGTGTCCGTTTCATGTATGTTTGTAAAGTCCCCCGCGACACAGGAATATTGTAATCCTAATGCGGGAGTTACAATTAAAAAAAAAACAAGAATTTTCCTGAATGATAAAACAGTCACTATCACTAACCACGACTGTATATGTCAAGCTTAGTTGTACAGGTGAGAGTACAAAAGCCCTTTCGATATGTTTTGTGAATTGTTTATCCACGTGGATTCTGAGCTTTCCACAAACATTACTCAGTCGCCTCTTCAGCGTAAAGGGTAGGGTCTTATTTCTAAACCAGATCCTAGTCTAGCCGTTTTTGTCTACACACATTTCACGAAGACTTATATATAATTTACGTAAAAGGTGACCTTTACTGATAAGCTATAAGACGAAAGGACTTGGGTTCGATTTGGTTGAGAATAATTATGTAAGAAATATTATGGTTTCTTCTTCCTAGTCTTATTCCTAATATTATTTGGGCTATGGGCAATTTCTCTATACTGTATATGTACGAAAAGGCTACTGAGTTTGGACAAAGTATAGCTTAAGACCACAATTACGCTTAATTATATTTTTTCGGACATCTTACACTCAACCTCATCTAATGCCAAACTAAGCAGAGCTTGTATTATGGGTACTAGACAACTGATATAAATACATACACTTTTTTTTTTTGTAAATGCATACATATTATATGACTGCCTTGTTGGTCTAGTGGTTAGCGTATGCGGCAGCTGATCAAGAGGTCTCGGGTTCCCGAGTTGGACCAAATATTTGTGTGATCCGCAAAATATTTGTTTCGGAGTTTCTGTGTTTTCTATGTATAATGTATTCATATTTACAAGTGCTTACGTATTTATATCAGTTATCCAGTACCCATAATACAAGCTCTGCTTAGTTTGGGGCTAGATGGCGTTGTGTGTAAGATGTCCGAATCATTTATTTATTATACATAGAAAACACCCAAACTCCGAAACAAATTTATATTTGCGGATCACACAAACATTAGGAATAGAATCTCGACCTCAAGCACAACTGTTGCATACTCCGCCACCGAGGTGGGCACCTTAAGATTTATAAAAAAACTTGAATATAATCTCGAAATAAATAAATACATTTTTTTCACCGACTTCCAAAAAGGAGGAGGTTCTCAATTCGTCGGAATCTTTTTTTTTATGTATGTTCAGCGATAATTTAGCCGTTTATGAACCGATTTCAAAAATTCTTTTTGCATTGGAATGGGCGTAGCTTACAGTTGGTCCCATCGTCACCATATTGAGATCTGATGATGGGATCCCAAGGAAATCGAGGGAACTCCTCAAATATCATTGGCACAACTGTCGCGATTTGGGTACTCTGAATAGTTTTTCTTTGAAGTTAGTCTCTTTTTGTTAAAATTATGTAATACCATTACTTTATAAGTACATAGCCACCATAAAAGCCTAGATAACAAACCTATAATCTCACTGGAAATAGTTTATTTTTGTCAACAAAGCAACAAAACTACCTATTAAGTAAAAAACAATGTAGGACCAACTCTATGTTATTACTGTTACAGTGCCTACGTCTTTTATGGGATCTGGTTATACGATTACATCATTGCCAGTGTAGAGAAAGATTTTATAGTTGACTAGCTTTTAGCCGCGGCTCTGTCTGCGCTTATGTCGGCCTGGCCTTCCTAACCAAGTTGCAAATAGTTACTATTTTGTTTTGATCACGTGATTGTGTGAAATATATATATATAAAAAGCGGCCAAGTGCGAGTCGGACTTGCCCATGAAGGATTCCGTATCAGCAAGTAACATCATATAAAAATTCTTGTAGTTCGTTGTAACTTTGATCGATGTTTTAGTAATAGTGTATTGATTGAATGAAAGGTAAATTGCGGTTTACGATTTATGACGTATTACAAAAAAACTACTAACTAGATCTCGTTCAAACCAATTTCCGGTGGTAGTTTGCATGGTAACGTACAACATATATTTTTTTTAGTTTTATCACTCTCTTATTTTAGAAGTTACAGGGGGGAGGGGGACACTCATTTTTCCACTTTGGAAGTATCTCTCGCGCAAACTATTCAGTTTACAAAAAAATGATATTAGAAACCTCAACATCATTTTTGAACACCTATCCATCACCATCATTTTTGAACACCTATCCATAGATACCCCCCCACACATATGGGGTTGATGAAAAAAAAAAAAATAAGTTCCAAGTATGGGGACCCCTAAAATGTAGTTTTTTTTTCTATTTTTATGTGGAAATCTTAATGCGTTTCACAGATTACATCTACTTACCAAGTTTCAAAAGTATAGTTCTTATGGTTTCGGAAAAAAGGGGCTGTGACATACGGACGGACAGACAGACATGACGAATCTATATCATAATTTTAACAAAAAGGAACCGACTTCATAGAAAAACTATTCCGAGTACCCAAATCGCGACAACTGTCCCTGTATTTGAGTTCCCTCGATTTTCTTGGGATCCCATCATCAGATCCCGATATGGTGACGATGGGGCCACATGTAGGCTACGTCCATTCCAATGCAAAAATAATTTTTGGAATCGGTTCATAAACGACGAAATTATCGCTACACATACATAAAATAAAAGCGGCCAAGTGCGAGTCGGACTCGCCCATGAAGGGTTCCGTATCAACAAGTAGCATCATATAAAAGTTCTTGTAGTTCGTTGTAACTTCGAAGTTTCACTAGTAAATAGTTGATGATACAAGGAGTAACTTTGGCTAATTTTTACACTATCTTTGCCCCGCGATATTATTCGCGTCTTTACAAGAATAAACGCGGGGCTTAGCTAGTCGCTAATAAATATTCAATACATGGTCGAAACGACTACTTTAACTCATAGTTTTACGATCATTGACTGCCTAGTTGGTCTAGCGTATGCGGCTGCTGATCAAGAGGTCTCGGGTTCGATTCCCGGGTCGGACCAAATATTTGTGTGATCCACAAGTATTTGTTTCGGAGTCTGGGTGTTTTATATGTATATTAAGTATGTATTTACAAAAAAAAAAAGTATGTTTATATATTTATATCAGTTGTTTAGTACCCATAATACAAGCTCTGCTTAGTTTGGGACTAGATGATGTTGTGTAAAATGTCCGAAATGTCCGAAATATTAAGATGCTAGCTTTTGCCGGCGGCTCTGCCCACGTGTATTTCGGTTATCGCAGTGAAAAGAAGCCTATGTCCTTTCTCAGGTTCTAGACTGTGAATCAAATTTCATTCAAACCGGTTCAGTAGTTTTGGCGTCAAAGCGCAACAGACAGTCAAAGTAACTTTTGAATTTATACCATATGAAGCGCTCATAGCCGAGTGGAGTCATAACAGATGAAGCTTAGTTGGAAGCCTTCGGGCCGCTTAAGCACTTCCAACGGCAAGATTACGTAGCCACAACGTGTCTTGCGTGTCCCCAACCCGCACTCGGCCAGCGTGGGGACGTATGGCCTTAACCCTCTCTTGAGAGGAGACCCGAGCACAGCAATGGAACGTTATGGATTGTTGATGATGATTATGATATTAGGTTGATTGTCTATGGATTAACAGTACCATTTTCCCTTCACTTCCTGTTAGCCACAGCATATGCAACTGCTGATCAAGATGTCACAGGTTTGATTTTCCGGATCGGACCAAATGTTTGTATGATCTGCAAATATTTGTTTCGGAGTTTGGGTGTGTTCTATACATATATAATATGTATGTATTTACAAAATTTATGTATTTATATCAGTTGTCTAGTACCCATAGTACAAGCTCTGCTTAGTTTGGGACTAGATGATGTTGTGTGTCAGATGTCCGAAATATTTTATATACGAGGTCTCTCCCAAAAGAATCCGACCTACGTTCATATCTTCGCGCGGAGAGACTGGAGGGACCACTGGAGGGTGCGAACGTCACCAGGAACTCCTAACCTGCTCGTCAGTAGCCTGAGATACTGATGAAACGCCTTAGTTCCCGCGCAGCGTGTATTTGTTTACGACTTTTTTTGCGTTCGTCGCAATTTGCTTATTGCTAAAAATGGCAGAACGAACCGAACGAATTTGCATAAAATTTTGCTTTAATCTCGGTATAAGTTGTGCGGAAACTATTGAAATATTGCCAAGTTGTTGTTGCCCGCTTTAGAGATATCAATTCTACGATAAAGAGACTGGTGAAACAAATGCGACTTAAGCGCTAAAGGCTCTCCTGAAGTCTGACTTTCAAGAGTGCTTTAACAAGTAGAAACATGGATATGAGCGATTTGTTCAATCAAATGGGGACTATTTTGAAGGATGCCAAACCCGGATGACGAAGAATAAATCAAGTGCCGAGAAATCGAAATAGGTCGGATACTTTTGGGACAGAGTGACTACTCCGTCTGATGGAAAGTTTGAGTAGAATCCAAGAGTAGGGATCACCATCCTCATCGTCTGTACAGCCTCGCAGATGCCGCTTTTGCACGTACACTATAGAAGCTTAGTGAGACGCTTCTGCATTATTGGGCCTCTGGGAGGTTTAAACATAAAAAAATCGACCAAGTGCATGTAACTACAACTATATAACTATACAACTATATACTACAACTATAATGGTACGTGGATTCAAAATCGTATCCAATAGATAATTATTATGTTTACTTATTAATGCGTTAATTTTGTATGACGTTTTCCAAGTGAGCGCATTTTACAAGTTAAGTCTCCATAACTCCTGAATTAATAAAGTCATCTAATCCGTTATAGTTTTCCTTCAAAGTTCATTATATGGACCACCATCATGAATTTCACCAGATTTTTTGAGCCAGCCGTTTAGCTTTTCGAGGAGGGGGACACCCTGTTTTTACAAAAGAGTGCCCTTTAAAGTGGAATTTCTCTCAAACGAATATCTAAATCAAAAAATCGTCTTAGAAACCCTTCATTGTTTTTACCCTTTTTTGTTTATCTTATGATACCCCACGCGACGGGGTAGCCGCGAGAAAAAATTACATCCCCACTTTACGTGTAGGGGAGGTACCCCAAATAAAAATATTTTCCATAATTTTATTGTAGCACTTTGTCGACGTTATTACATCACATATTCTTGCAAAGTTGCATCTTTCTAGTACTTACCGTTTGGACGGTAAATCGAGGACTGACGGACGGACAGACGGACGGACGGACGGACAGACGGACATGACGAATCTATAAGGGTTCCGAGTGATATACTTCGGAACCCTAAAAATAAACCAACTAAACTGATTTTGAAAATACTTTTACAAATAAAAGATCACATTATTTGTGAGCATCATAGGCTAAATAGTAACCCGAGTTATAATTACTGTTATATACGACACACGCGAGTGAAGCAATGATCATAAGTAGTGATGTAGCTAAATGATAGTCTTGCCGATATCAAATAATGCTCGTTTTTAATGTCGACAGATATCAACTTTTGACTTGACAGAGGTAGTGAAATTTGATCCAATGTAAATTTATCTTTATGTAAGTTTAGTTTTCGAACTTATTCCCCATCTATAACTGTTATTATATCAATATTATTAATCTTCGTTTCCGTCGAACAAACTTTACCCCTCTGTAGGTAATCGAACGCGGACTGAATGTAAATTAGTGAAGAGGCAAAATGAAGTGGTTTATTATTTATGTATTAAAACGTGAGAATAATTATTATTCATACGTATTATTTAGAGAATTGCCCAAATAAAGTTCTGAATAAAATTATCTACTGTTTTAAAAACATAAATAAGATATTTTTGCTGTTGTAAAAAAGTTATATTTTTCTAAATAAAAACCTATGTGTCTGCAACGCTTCACTGTCCGTTCGATTTCACTGAAATTTTGACGTTAACACATATTCTTGAAAAAAGATATACACTGCTCTTTTCAGTGTTGATCAACATATACGCTGGAGGAGCCTTAGACAAAAGCTTGTAAAATATGCAGACGTTGGAGAAGTTGTTCGCGAAAATTATAATACTTTGCTTCCTTTGAAGAGTTTACCCAATATCATCAAGTCTTATGTAAAAAGCGCCATGGAATTTAAATGTAAGCTACAAAACTGTATGATGGTAAACTTGAATTTATATTAAAATTTCATTCTAAATAGTTTTAAATAATAAATTATTAAACGAATGTAAATGCAATCAATGAACATTTCTTACATAATTTGAGCTTTTATTGTTTGATAATAAATTTTATTATGCCGTTATGCATAAAATCTATATATTAATAATTAAAACTTACTTTGTAAACTTTCCACGAAAACCACGCGTAAGGAGGATTATGAAATTTTGCCCACTATAGTCGTCACAAAATAAGAAGCCCGTTTTGACATTTGTCATTTGACATGCCGCATGTAAGAAATTGAAAAATCAAATTCATAATCCTATTTAATTACTATGTTACCCATTCACTATCACAACGCATATCTTAAATAAGCATCAAGTTTAACTTGATATTGAATTATTGCACTCAAAACTAACACAAAATCAAAAATTGTAAGCACGGCACACACGCTCGTATTTCTCCCGCACACAAAGAAACTTACAGAGACACCAATAAACCCACTAATTAAACACATGCGAAAAGAGGGAGGGCTTCTACCTGTAGCTACGGATTTCGAAAAACCACACATGTGCAATTTATGCAACTAGTGAAGCGAAGTGATAATCATATAAAAATATCGAATGAAATTCAGTTAGCTGTATTATCTGCTCTTTCTCCTAAAGTTTTTATTGACTGTGAAAAGAAAAATAAACACGAGTTTCCCTCGAATATACTCTATACAAGCGATGTTTTATCATAATTGGAATATTTACTAATTAACTACCAAAAAACCGGATATCATCTTCTCGAATCTAGACAAGAACACAGGTAAAACTGCAATAATTTTATTGTTAAGGATTCTATTGACCAGTAAAATGTAAATATTTATTTAAAACTTGCCGCTTAGACAGTTTAAGTGTTGCGTTCTTAGTTAAGTAGTGTAATCTTACGGTTGCATATTTTTCCATTACGGCCTTTATTAGTATTATTAAATGGTTATTCATTGGCGATTGATCGTGTTAGTGAAAATTTATTGGGACCAGAATATTGTGCTATTTTTGTTGGGAACCAGCTTGGACCCCTTCCTGTCGCATTTTTCCACATTTCTTTAATTTTTGGAACCTTCGGATAGCTAAAATTTTGAAATAAAATCAAGGTATAAATGATGGTTGAGTACCACAATAAATTAAAAATCATAACTTTATCTACACTTTTTTTACGTTTACATAATTATAATATTACAATTTATTTATATCTTTAATAATCATTCGCACTTAATAGGATCGTATAAAATATCGACAATCATAAACATCACATCACATCTCTAACACAAAGGCCGACAGCGGCCGCTTCCCGAAACTATCGTGTGAGTGAGAGTATCAATAAAATACTTATCCATTGCGCTATTAGACCAGCCGATTCATTGACCGATTTGTACTAAGCAAGCAATGGTTTTAGTTCCTAATGAAAGGGATTAATTTGGTATTTCATCATTTTTCTAAAATATTTTAATTAATTCAGTATGAAAAACTATAATATTATAATATTTAGATATGAAATGAGATGCCATCTTTCTTGTAATTCACAATACAGCTGTTATTTTTGCAAAAAATCACTGAACAACGCGACATTTTGTCGCAATCAAGAGCAGTGAAGACGTCGCAAGTTGACATGCGACTAATGTCCGAAAATGGCATCAAGCCGCTTTGAGGCCAGATGCGTTCGCAAGCGACACGCCTCAATTGCATATCTCCTGTAGGTATTTCTATGATCTGTGATGACCACGATATTCTCATATTTGAAAATAATTATTTAAATTAAAGTTGGTTCATGTTTAATTATGCATGGTCACGCTGAGTAGCATAAGTATGAAAATTCTAAAAGAATAAAATGATAGAATATTCGGTTAGGTAAAAACTTCCATAAAACTTGATATTTAGAACTTACCACTACCTGGTTTCTTGATAAAACGATCGGCAGTGTCTTAAATATCAGGATAGTGACCGAGCAGATTTGTAAGGGAGATGTAACACAAAATTAACCCGTCACACTCGGGAAGTGAGCGTTGTCGTGAAATTGCCCGTCAGTAAGTAACTTTTTATGTAATGGACTTTGATGACTGAGCACAAATTCACGTTATTTCTTAATCATAGTAAGTTATCGTATGCGACTGCTGACCAAGAGGTCTCGGGTTCAATTCTCGGGTCGAACTATTGTTGGGTTTTTCCTACAAAAAATATTTAGTTGCAGCCCGGAGTATGAAAATCAGTTGTCACGAGCATTTATGGCCAACGTTATTGGAAATCCAGTGCCCTGACATATACTGATAATAGTAAAAACTAATATAAAGATAAAACTGCTTGAGCTAGCAGCCCACCTCAAATAGTCTTGGGAATAATAAGGATAGGAAGATTAGTAAGTTTATAGAATTTTCAAATGTTCCAGACACACATTTTAGCTCTGAAAATGTTTCCAGTAGCTAGTCTTATAATAATATTGCAGTACTCTCGACAAAGGAAGACACTTAACCTTTTGAAATTTCAAAATGCAATAAAACGGTACAGCTTAAATAAATGTGTAGTGCCAAGTTCGAATATGTTGAACAAAACATATATAAGTATGCAAAAGTATTTTAATATTACTGTTTTCTTATAAATCAATAATTTATAATATAGATATCATTTTTAGGGTTCCGAAGTTTATGACTCGGAACCTTTATAGATTCGTCATGTCCGTCTGTCCGTCCGTCCGTTCTTAACTTACCGTCCGAAAGGTAAGTGTTAGAAAGATAAAACTTTCCACGAATATGTGTTGTAATTACGTCGACAGAGTGCTACAATAAAATTTTGAAAAAACATTTATTTGGGGTGCCTCCCCTACACGTAAAGTGGGGATGTTTTTTTTTCTCGCAGCTAGCCCATCGTGTGAAGAATCGTTAGAAAGGTCTTTTAAAAACAATAAAGGGTTTCTAAGACAATTTTTTGATTTAGGTGGTATCCGTTTGCGAGAAATTTCTCAAAAAGCTCCCTCTCTAAAAGCTAAACGGCTCGCTCAAAAAATCTGGACAAATTTGTGATTGTGTTTCATATAATGAAATTTAAAGGAAAACTATAATGGATTAGATGACTTTGTTAGTTCAGGAGTTATAGAGGCTTAACTTGTAAAATGCGCTTCCTTGGAAAAAGTCATACATAATTAACGCATTAATACGTAAACATAACAACTATCTATTGGATACGATTTTAAATTCACGTACCATTATGGTTGACTGAGGACTCCTGTGCATGGCCTGACACTTCTTTATTAATATTTCGTCTGACACACCCTTTAAGCTTTTTGGCTGTCTTCAATCACTTTCTACCAGGTGACCTGTTGTCCCTTTCACAAGTCCTATAGCTTCATTCTCTATTGACCAGAACAATGATGAACCTAATGAGATTTTTTTTCTCATTAGATCCTTATTACAAAACCTGCTCGATTGAGAATTAATAAATAATAAGTACCTATGTAAGTAGTAAGTACCTACACACATATTATACATAGAACACACCCAAACTATAGGTACATATTTTCGGATCACACAAACATTTGGTCCAACCCGGGAATCGAACCCAAGACCTCTTGATCAGCTGCCGCATACGCTAACCACTAGGACAACAAGGCAGTCAAATTCGCGAAATAGTCGAAAATTTTGTACTATAGTGGTCACTAAATAAGAAGCCCGGTTTGACATTTGTCATCATGGCGTAACTGATACGATTAATTCGTGTTTTTGAGTGCTATTTTTCAATATCAAGTTAAACTTGATGCTTATTTATGATACGCGTTGTGATAGTGTATGGGTAACATAGTAATTAAATAGGATTATGAATTTTATTTTTCAATTTCTTACATGCGGCATGTCAAATGACAAATGTCAAAACGGGCTTCTTATTTTGTGACGACTATAGATAGTGTTTTAAATTAAATTAAATATTTTGGACATCTTACACACAACATCATTTAGTCCCAAAGTAAGCAGAGCTTGTGTTATGGGTACTAAACAACTGATATCAATACATAAACATACTTTTTTTTTGTAAATATATACATATTATACATAGAAAACACCCAGACTCCGAAACAAATATTTGTGGATCACACAAATATTTGATCTGACCCGGGAATCGAACCCGAGACCTCTTGATCAGCAGCCGCATACGCTAACCACTAGACCAGCAAGGTTTAAATCCACAACGCTACTATTACTACTACACTATTAGTGCAGACAAAATATAAATTAAGTGTATTCTTAATTTATCTATTAATGGTTACGAATATTTATTTTCTCACAAATACACACACAGGGCTACTTTATTCAGACACTGAATTAAGTAGCCCTGTGAGACGTGCTTAAACTGAATGCATGTAAATTTTTATGAGTTTCCAATACGTGTGAGTCCTACGGTAAACGGGCAATGCTCTGGCGAGTTCGTAACTTTATTTCACTCTATATAAGTTATGAAGAAAATGTATTCTATTAAATAATGAATTTGATTATCAATTCATTCCATAATAGAATACATTTTATTCTCTACACATAAATAAATATTTTTTCCTTTTCACACACAAGATTGTCTAGTCCGAAACTCAGCAGAGCTTGTATTTTGAGTACTAGACAACTTATATAAATACACTAGTTGACCCAGCGAACTTCGTACCGCCCAACTTTAATATTCCAGGACTTGATCGCAGCGCCACCTACCGGGTCCAATTGCAAATCTAAACCATTCCCAGATCCCCTTGAACACACACAAAAAATTTCATCAAAATCGGTCCAGTCGTTTGAGAGAAATTCAGTGACATACACACTCACATAAGAATTATATATATAAAGATAAACATATTTTCTTTATAAATACATACCTATTAGAAAACACCTGAACTCCGAATCAAATACTTGCGGATCTATATTATATTTTTAATTTCGAATTAACAGGTTTTCAATAAATGCGAATGAAAGTATTTACACAACAAAAACAAACATTAAACAATATTTATTAAGATTTTTGTTTGTCTGTCTCATCATCATCAATCATTAACAGCCTTTAACAGTCCACTGCTGGACATAGGCCTCTCCTTGAAAAGGAGGTATTGGCCTACTATACCACGCTGGCCAGACGGGTTGGTCTAGGGTTGGTTTCAAGTTTTCCTTCTCTTTGAATTGATGTTGTCTTGCGTAGTATATCTTAGTCGCCTTTTACGACACCCGCGGGATAAATAGGGGTGGTGACACTTTGTATTCTTAATCCGTCACCACACGGACATTTGTCTATCTGTTACGAAACCACTGTCAGTTTTTGAAACCACTGAAATTATTTTGAGGGGATTTTCAATGACATATTGCTGATAATGTAATTAGTAAACATCAACATATAGTAAACAACAAAGACTAGTAAACAACAAAAGTATATGTTTTCCAGAGATAAGTAGAACAAACAAACATACAAAAAAATGCCTTTTTGATTTTTTTCATTTAGTAAAAAACTATTCATTTTTTACACACAGAGACACTCACATTTTAATAATTTATATAGATAATTACGACGGCACGATAAGACTTCCGCCCCCACTCAAGCGTCCTACATCCGATACTAACCTATTTAAAATAGTATATCAAAAAATAGACACATTTTCTGCGAATCACTAAAATATTTTGATTTAATTTTGTCCGTGAAAGCCTGTGTGATCAAATAATTAGGTATTTTTCTTAATGTTTTCATGGAAAATGGTTTTTACTTTATCTAAAATAAATGTGTTCTCGTTTACTTTTTTATTTAATTTATTACGAACTTGTTATTTATTTATTTACTTTATTACTTGTGTAATTTATTCCTAAAAATAAAATTTGTGTAGGCTAATGGTCCTAGTTTTTCGTCTAAATTTGAATAGAATTTTGATATTTTCTTAATGAAATTATTGTATACTAGCTTACGCCTGTGGCTCTGCCTGCTTATATCTTAATTATTGCAGTTAAAAGTATTAATTGATTTGATTAGGACCATATGAATACAATTCATTCAAATTTGATTTAAATACGTAAGTTTGCGACATGAAATAATATGTAAAATACTTAGTATGTAGCTTAAATGTAAGTTATATTAAAAGGTTTATATTGAATAATCAGTTTGTTTTTTTTATCGTCATAAATGGATTTTTTTATTAATATTTATTATGCAGGTGTATATAATTTAGCTAGTAACTATAGCGACAATAAAATAGAACAATAACTGGAAAACTCGTATAATCAACTTATACAGGAAAAATAGAACCTATTTATTTTCCGAAGGCATTCCTAAACTTTATCATTCATAACACGATGACAAATAGAAGAATGTGATAATATATCTACAGAGGCTACGAGTCCGTAGCGTAGCGCGTAGCTGTGACGTTAAGAACGTAGCTACTGCGTAGCACATTTGAATTGCTAACATTAAGCAAATAATGTGATAACATCCTGTATAAAATGTTCCTGAGAACTTGAAGAAATATTTATATTCAACTTTGTTCCTGGAAATGAATAATTGACTACGTTGTAGCTCGTAATAGTAGTGCTATGAAATGTTTATAGTTTTATAATACACTAGCTTTAGCCAGCGGCTCCGCCCGCGTCTATGTCGGTTATCGCGGTAAAAAGTAGCCTATGTCCTTTCTCAGGTTCTAAACTATTTGAGTACCAAAATTCATCAAAATCGGTTAAGCGGTTTAGGCGTGAAAACGTAACAGACAGACAGACAGAGTTACTTTCGCATTTATAATATTAGTAGGGATATGTAATTATCTGTCATTGGCTATAACTTTATTACTTGTTTAATTATATACAAATAATTAAAAGGAACACAGCAATTGAAATTGAATAATTAATGTATACAATTATAACCCGCTTTGAATTGTTTCCGGTGCAATAGTTTCCATGACACTTGTACGGTTGCGTTTCCTCGCTGGATTGCAACGGACATCCTTTGCACAAAGAACGAGCTAGAGCGGGAGTCACCACGTTCATGTGTCATAGTAGTATTATTTTAGTTAATATTAATATGTGAGTTAACTTATTATCCCTATATGTACAAGTACAAAGAGATACTTAAGTTCTGAACAAGTATAATAAAAAAAAAGATGTGTCACTCGGGAACTGCCGCGGTAAATCTATTGCATAGCATTATTTATCAACTTATGCAATTATATTTATTTTTTATCTATGCAGTATTTTTTTTTCTTTGATATTAATTAAAATTTACAAAACAATATACACTGTCTTTTTACCAACATTCATTCCAACATTATTATTGCCAAACAATATAATAATCCTATTAACCGAAAGACATTAACAACTAAATAGAGAACATAGTAATATGAGCATATCTATGGAATAAAGTAACACTAAGATTCAATTAGACAGTACTGGAGGAAGTGGACGCTATGTATTGTGCCTACGATATCCGATTTGATTAATCTATGACGCATGCCATGCGCTCGTTATTTGTCCTTGTCGCACTGCAGTTACAATCATATTCTTTATCCTTTCTTAACACGAGGTATTAGGTTTTTTTGGTAACGGAATTTCTTGATTCGGTCCCCGCGCTCAAAGCCCGCGATAAAAGCTATGCAAAAGCTTAAAAATAAATTTCAAATAATGATTGCAACGATTGGCTTCACTGCATGAACTATTTAGTGGTTTAAGCAGTCACCTTGCCTCTTGCTATATTGAAGTCCATCTATACTAACTTTTAAACTTTCGCGTTCCATGATAATTATTATTATTTTTACGGGAATTAACGCGATCACTTATTTAGGGTATTACATACCTCTGATTTGCCTGACGTTTCGACCAGGTTGTACCGGCCGTGGTCACAGGCTGACTGTCTCATCGGCGCACGCCCTCCGTTGTCGAATCCGTCAAGTAGAAGGTTCTTCATCTTCCCGCACATTTTCGATATTGTTGATGTTTTTGTGTCGCCATGTACCGTCACATACCACACTAACAGTGTCCCTATTCTGTAAGCAAACCGATGAGTCCCTATTCTGGTGTTTAACCGACTGCGCAGAAAAGCGAGGTGGTATGTTTTTCAATACTGGATTCCACGCTGTAGATAATTTAAAACCATCTTCCCGATTGAAAGTTTTATGTTTTTTAATCTCAATCGCTTCACGTACAACTCTTGAGTAAAAGTGACGTTCGGTGGAGAGGACTTGCGTGCTGTGAAATTCAATCCAGTGGTTGATGCCTGCATCGAGTGCATGTTCTGCAATCGCTGATTTGCTCGTCTGTCGGTTCTTCACAGCAGCGATATGCTCTTTGACCCTTTCTGCAATAGTCCGCTTAGTTTGGCCTATGTAGGAGCTTCCGCAGCTGCAGTCTATTTTATAAACACCCGGAGTTTGTAGTTTCAATATATCCTTCGGTGTGCCGACGATGTTGTGAACCTTTATGCCTGGTGTGTATACTGTCGGAATGGAATATTTCTTTAATACAGACCCGATCTTATCCGTAACTCCCTTGACATAAGGCATATAGGCCGGTTGCCTGTTCACTTCTGGATACTTGCGTCTTATTTTCGGTTGCTTCCGTCCTCCTTTCACTTGATATTCGTCACCTTTGAGTACCTCCTGAACATGTTCTAGCTCCTGTTCAACCTGGTCGAAACGTCAGGCAAATCAGAGGTATGTAATACCCTAAATAAGTGATCGCGTTAATTCCCGTAAAAATAATAATAATTGAAGTCCATCATCCCCACATGGGACAACACTCTGTGCAACCCACAAATTGGTATTCCAAGTCTCGGAGACACCAATTATGGCAAACTTATGGGTGGATAGCGAATAAAAATTACAGTGTACACGATTGCAGCCATGTTTATTATTTAAGTACTGATTTACTACTCTAAAATAACTCACTAAAGTATATATTAGGTATGGATCTATTTTGCTCTTACAACTACATTATATATTCTAAAACATTTCGCTACAATGCAAATAATCACGTCTTGATCTCAACGAGGAAATGACTGTCCCAATTCTACGTGCTCGATAATAGACACGTATCTGAAATATGCTGGTCAAGCATATCTCTGTATTAGTTCCATCAATTACTTTAAATAATATATGACGCAGGAATAACTGTCATAGATCATATGTCTCCCTTGAAGAGGACTCCTCATAAGACATAGTTCTACAAATTGCTTTGAAATTGAGAAACCAATTTCGAATAAACCACATGTCGCAGAGACTACTCAGTAATTGATATTGCACAATGCAGAGAGACTCATCTTGAATTCACATATTCAAGTTTGGAGAATCTTATAACCGCCATTTGTCACTATAAGTGGCGACATCTATTAATAGATTTAGGAATTTGGTTTCATAGATGATATCAAATCAAATTATTTTTATTTCAAATAAACCAATACAACAGCACTTTGAAACGTCCAGTAGTCAGTCAGTAGTCAGTCGTGAAGCTAATTGTCTGTTCCAATTCGTAGATCCTATGGAGAAGAATAGACAAGAAACTCCATGGACACAACAATAACATAGCTTTTAGAATTTTTTGGTTATATTGTTTTAGGCATTTTATAAGAAAAAGTTAAATGTATTGATGTATGATATTCACACAGGTAGTGACCAAAAATAACTAAACTAAATATACTGATGTTGTATGTACATCGATAACAGCTTTTACTAGTAAAATATTTTTTTCTACACAGACCTTTTCTTAGAATTAAGGTCTTAGCGTTGGTACTATACCACCATGGTAGGACCGGTCAATAAAGAGTTTGTTTCTAATTTTTTACCTGTTTGCAGTGTTATTTTTTTTTCATAATTTACTTCTTTTCTGTTGTTGGATGGATCTTATAATACTTACAGTATAAAAAATAGTTTTAAAAAACTAAAGAAACACGCTTTTAAACTAAAAAGTAGAAAATAATTTTAATGTAACAAAGCGTGGGGTGCTCACTGAAAATATTTCAATAACGTCGCTATAAATCTACAAAGTTTGAATGAAATATGGCCGTTTAAAGTGGGTCAAAATCGCACCCAAAGGAATCGGTTACAAACATACAAACAAACATACAGGTGAAGCTAATAAAAAGCGTGTAATAGAGATCATAATACTTCTTATTCTTAATCTCACACCATACAGAGAATATAAGAATTTCGATTTATAAATCATTATGACGTGGCGCCATGTATTGATACATTCTGAAATCTAACTTATTTAAATATTATCATCTATACAAATAAATAAAATTGTTGTCTCTGTGTAATTTCAAATGAAGTTTATTACTCAATGTATATATCTAAGTATATACGTAACAAACATCAAAAGGACATTTTTTTTGTATATCTGCCTGTCTCTCTGTCCGTCCGTCTGTTTGTTCAGGCTAATCTCTAAAACAGCTATATTGATTTTGACGGGACTTGTAGAAAATGTATAACATAAGGAGTAACTTAGGCCACTTTATTTTTGATTAGCTTAGCTCCGCGGCTTTACTCGTGATCTACAACACGGTGGGACACAGCTAGTCCATTATAATATTATAACTTAGAAAAGAACTGTCTCTCTTTCTGTCTATTACGCGTACAACGAATTCAATGACATTTGGCATACTTTGGTTCTTGAGGAAGAACACGGGCTACTTTTAAAGCTATAACCTATATATATATATACAGACGAGCGATCCCATGTCCAAATGCTAGTGAATAATAGAACGACTAAAGTGACGCTACTCTGCCTGATGGAAGGCATGATTAGAATACAGGAGTAGGGGCCACCATCCTCATTGTAAGGGTAGGCAATGCAGCATGGTGACCCATACCATGGCGGCCTGGTCAGATAATTCTGCATCATTCTCCCGGCCTCAGGAATGAGAATGATGCATAATGATTAGGCCTCCGGTTTCACACTCACCAATAAAATACGACAGCATGAATACTGTCACTATTATGATGGACTTCTGTGTGAGGGTAGTACTGCCCCGAGCCGGATCATTCGTGTTTAAATCAGTGTGGCTTTACTGCCTCAATTTTGAATGTAATATGTTTATGTAAAGCGAAGTTAAACAAATTGTTGTCACCGTTCCGCTATAAAGTTGAGACAAATGATTCATGTTCGTGGCTTAAAGTACGAGACAATATATTCCAGTGTTTATACATTTGTAACTTAATTTATAACATATTTGCTCGTAAATGGTCTCTTATTTCACCAATTTCAATATCGTAATGTATCTCATTACGTACTTGTGCGTTATTGTAATGTAAAACGCACGTTCTTTTTTTAATAAAGTAAAACTAACGGTTTATCAAGATGCTCGAACAATACTCTTTTAAATATTAGCAAAGAGTTTTTATGTCAGAAAGTGGTCAACATTTTATGAATAAAATTAACTTTGAGAGATAAATATAATAAATAAATTCTTTAATTGAATTAATTTTGACAAAAAATTACAACCATTTATATGTGACAAAAACAGAAAAATATTAATATACTTTATTAGTAATACTGGCTGTTTGTGCCTTTGCCTAAAGAAAGCGCCGATGCGCGCGCATTCCTAATTTGTGAACAATTAAATATTATTCCGCGCGCTTTTTCTTTTCGCTGTATTGTTTAGATTTATTCGATCAAGAAAGTCCGAGTTTTATTTATTTCCTCGCACATATGTTATAAAACGTCGTATGACATACGTGCGCTTTGATAATTACAGCCTCAGGTTTCTTGTAATATCGCATCGGTTGTAGTTTTCGACTTACCGCACTTATATCATAATGTACTATTAACTAACTAAGTCGTAAAGATTAATAATATAACTCTGTAACAATATAATTATGATGACGACACATATCATCAGGAAACGTGTCTAAGTAAATTTTTTCATATTTATGCAAAATTTTCTTATTGGTCTAGTGGTAGGCGTATGCGGCTGCTGATCAAGAGGTCTCGGGTTCAATTGCCGGGGACCAAGTATTATTTGTGTCATTCACAAATATTTGTTTCGGAGTCTGGGTGTTTTCTATGTATAATATGTATGTATTTACAAAAAAAAAGTATGTTTATGTATTTATATCACTTGCCTAGTACCCATAATACAAGCTCTGCTTAGTTTGGGACTAGATGATGTTGTGTGTCAGATGTCAGAAATATTATTATTTTTTTTAACCAAAGTAACTCAACTCTGCCTGATGGAAAGCATGAGTAGAATTCAGGAGTAGGAGACATTGCAATAACTGAATTGAAAAATGCTGAAATTTGGAGAGCGTAAGCGAGCACTAAAAGAGGATAAAGGAAAATTTCACCCCTAAGGGAGTGGAAAAGGCAATCGAAGTTATACATAAGAACACGAAGGCGAAACCGCGAGCTTACCAATATTTTTTTGGGCATCTTACACACAACACCATCTAGTCTCAAACTAATCAGAGTTTGTATAATGTGTACTAGACAACTGATATAAATACATAAACATTTTTTTTTCATGTTATACACAGAAAACATCCAACCTCCAAAACAAATATTTGCAGATCATACAAACATTTGGTCTGACCTGGGAATCGAACCCGAGACCTCTTGATCAGCAGCCGCATACGCCAACCACTAGACCAACAAGGCAGTCAGCTAGCAGTATTATAAGACTGCCTTTATTAGGAACTCTTTAATATACTTACGTCAAATCCTTGTACAGATCTATAGGTAGTAGGTCTGAGGAGCTTCATGAGTGTGGCGCCATCTGTTGGCGGGATACCGGAGCGAATGGCCGCTGTTGCCGCCCGTGCCCACAGAGTGACCGCGTCATAAAGATGGGCTGCTTCTATTGGTACCTGTTTAAAAAGAAATAATTAACTCTTAACTGAAAATATTTTTTATGAAGTGACTAGCCGAGCCGACCAGCGCTATTTTATTTGCGACTCCTCAGCTCGGGTCAACTTCTACTGGTGGTAACGTAATTTTGTTCATAGAGAAACGTCATAGTTTTTTTTTTATAATTAGAACCAGTAGTTTCTGACCAGTAGCTTCGGCAGAGTCTAGATAAGTGTTCGTGCCATGCGGAGCGCACTCACCGATCGACCACGACGCGGATGACAAGTCTAGGAACTACCTTACGTCTCGTTGTCCTCACTTTAAGTTACCTACGTGTTGATTAAAGATTATTTAAAATAACTACTTTCGTTTTCTGCTCGAGAAACACGACGCAGCCCACACAATATGTATTCCGGAAAAGGCAACGGCCCTTACAAAACCCTTTTCCGACATACTAAAGGATTAGTTATTGACACACTTAAAGTTTATACCAGTTTTTGTACGTAAATTTGAGATCTAGGATAAATAGGATCTGAAATACCCAATTTACCCTATCTAAGACAAATTTAATTTATATTTAGGCACTTAAGCTAAGGTAAATTGAGAAAACCTTAAAACCTCAATCCACGTAAGTTGTTGCTATACGTAACATCCTACTAATATTATAAACGCGAAAGTTTGTGAGTATGTATGTATGTTTTATGTATGTATGTTTTTGCGTAAAAGAGCAATAATCAATGTTTGTTTGTTGCTCTTCCACACAAAAACTACTGAACGGATTTGGATGAAACTTTACAGTAATATAGATTATATATCAGAAGAACATATAGGCTACTTTTCACTGCAATAATCGAGATACACGCGGGCGGAGCCGCGGGCGAAAGCTAGTAAGTACACATTCCGCAGTCATAAATATAAAATGCCTTCTTAAACAGACTGTTCTCGGAAATTCTTCCAAACTGCAACTAAACATTCTTATATAACTTTTCCTTCGTTTTATGACCTGCTATTAAAACTTTTGCTGGTAGGAAACAAATAATTCCACATTTTCTATCACATTTTTAGAAGGCATACATACATGTTATATGAAATATGTATATACGGTAACCATCTACGTTATGTTACATAGATACGTGAAATAATAATAATAATTTTTTAATGCTAAAGGTTTGCAATTTCTCTTAACCTAGGACATCATTTTATACAACCTTAAAAAAGATAAAATGCAAATTATAAGAGGTAGTCGTTGACTGGTATACTAGTGATAACTGTGTTACAGCAGCCAGGAATATATAAATACCGGTAATAGAACCGGTAGAAAAGTTTAACGTAATATAGCTTTGAAGTCTAACTGATATCTGTCACAAAAGATATTAAAGCTTAAATTTATTCTAAAATATGTACATACTACATATTTTAGAATAAATACACCTAAATAAGATAGAAATTTTGATGGCATTTAACAAATATATGTCATTCGGCGTGGCAATAGGGTATACGTTAAAGTTACCTACTAGAATATTTTACTCTATCGTAAATCTACTACAAAAGGCTCATGATGAAGGTCGACAGGAACTGAATAACCATTGTACTGAAATCCAGCAAAAATCGACCGACGAATTCAAACGATAGGCGTTGACTTCGCGTCAAAAGCATGTGGCTTCTAGTATAATGTTATACATACTGAGCGTAGCTATGACTTTGAAAGTGCGTTGTAGTAGTTGTTGTAGTAAAATTCCGAACCGAACAAAAATCGTTTAGTAGACAATACAACTTAACTTTCGATTGTAACATCATATCGATACAATCATCATTACATTTTATAACATAAAGTCCTCCACAGCATTTGTCTGTCTGTCTGTTCGCGTTAAACTCAAAAACCACTTCACCAATGTAAGTGAAATTTTGTACCCTGATGGTCTAAAGCGGGAGATTAATGCAGAATTATCTAACCAGGTCGCCATAGGTCACCATGCTACATTGCCTACCCTCACAATCAGCATGGTGACCCCTACTCCTGGATTCTACTCATGCTTTCCATCAGGCAGAGTAGAGTCACTTTGGTAGGCTTATATATTAAAAAAAAACCCTGAGAAAGGACATAGGCTACTATTTACCACATTGACGCGGGCAGAGGCGCGGTCAAAAGCTAGTCTTATTAACCCAAATGATTCACCTCTAATACGATCACTAAGATTCGGTCTAGTACTTTAATTGCGCAATGAAATATTGGAACTACGTGGTTTGTCGCCTTTATTAGATAATAATGAGCTAGATGCGAGAAGCCTAAAATCGATCAGAGTGGTGTGCATTGGGAGAGGCCTATGTCCAGCAGTGGACTGCAATAGGCTGATGATGATGATTAGACAATATGGAATTGTCCATTAAGTGTGATGCGCTGGGAATTAGCGTTGAGATTTAACGTAAGCCTTGAAAATATTATGTGTCCAAAATCAATCAGTTCGCATGAACATTTTCAATGTGACAAGGGATTATAATAAACGGATTATCTCATAAAAAGATTGTTTAAAATTCAGTTATTCCACACTTTGTGCATTTGAGTGGAAATTGAAATGTAAATTAATTTAATATTACTTTATACTTTTCCGTTCAGTTTCAAGCAATATAAAACTAAAATTGAACTGCAACAATGCGCGTCATCCGCCCGATAAGCACTTGAAATGTGAACATTTCACAAGAACCTAATGCGCGGTTATGCGCAACACATTCCCGATTATGAGTTCGAACTTGTTACTGTGCTGCTATTAGGAGAATGTTACTACTTTAGTTATTTCAAACTGCTACATAATTCGTAAAGTAATAAGAGGATTGGGTGCCACAATTAGACAGGCTTTAGAAACAAGATATGTGTATTTTGAACAAGCTTTCTAACAACAGATGACAATACAGTAAAAATTGGTAAAGTTGTAGCAATTTAAGTAATGTCCTACAATTATGTTTTATTTTTATACTAGCTGCGCCCCGCGGTGTTATCCGAGTATTTTCGGGATGAAAAGTAGCCTAAATAGGTGATTAACCAGAACTCATTTTTAACCGACTTAAAAAAAAAAGGAGGAGGTTCTCAATTCGTTGGAATATTTTTTTTTATGTATGTTCAGCGATAATTTCGTCGTTTATAAACCGATTTCAAAAATTATTTTTGCATTGGAATGGGCGTAGCTTACAGGTGGTCCCATAGTCACCATATCGAGATCTGATGATGGGATCCCAAGGAAATCGAGGGAACTCCTCAAATATCATAGGCACAATTGTCGCGATTTGGGTACTCGGAATAGTTTTTCATTGAAGTCGGTTCCTTTTTGTTAAAATTATTAAATTAGCTATTTACAAACTGTAATTATAGTTGCTATGCAAGTTTGTTATGCATAGCAACCTGTGAAGTTTTGACAGGAGATAAACAGTGATACATTTTGAAATCTACGATTTTTTTTTATAATCACCTAGCTTTCGCCCGTGTTTGCAGTAAAAAGTAGCCAATGTGTTATTCTGATGTGTAAACTATATTATTGTAAAGTTTCATCCAAATCCGTTCAGTAGTTTTTGCGTGAAAGAGCAACAAAGATACATACACACATACATACCCACAAACTTTGGCGTTTTTAATATTAGTAGGATAATAGTAGGCGTCTAAAAGGTAGGCGTTAGTAAAAACTAGTTAATGCAACTGTACATCTTTGCATTTGCACAGCAAATGTTTAAATTAGCTAATTTTGCACAGCAAATGTACATATTTTTCGTGGTGTAGAGTTTAAAGAGGCTATAATATTATTAGTAAAAAATGTATTTCGGTATCGTTAGGTCGATAATTTTTCGTCCTTCCACATATATCAACAAGAATGAATAATTATTGTAACAGATACATAAGGGTCTCTGTTTATAACCTTATGTACCTATATTTATGTAGGTACTGGTATATTCCCGTTAATTAATGTAAACAAGGAAACATAAATCAACGTAAAGCTGTGCTCAGCTTGAGTCCAGCTAGCATTACACATTTAGTATGTTTCAGATACTAAATGTGTAATGATAGATAGCCGTGATCTTGAGTATGAACATACACTGAGCTGTGCAAACTATCGGACGTAAGTCGTGGACGTGACCTTTGACTGACCTTGAGCGTTCGGACATCCGACAGAAATCTGGCATAAGACCGACTGACGAGGCTGTGCACACTTATCAGTCGCTGCTGTCAGCCGCGTCCGTCAGCCGCGTCCGATCATGTGTTTCCAGCTTTAGCCTTTAGTATTCCCAATCTCATTTGAGGTCGGCTACTAATTCAAGACATTTTATCTGAAAGCCAGTATTGATTATGATTGATACGGAACAACTGGTGAACCCCTAAGGAAAAACTTAAATCGTTGTTTGTACTGGCTGTCAGTATATTTGAAGGTACTGACTTCCCGTAACGGTTGACATAGATGACGAACGGGAACGGCGGCTTCACGTGCTAAGAGCGTGCTACACCGCCAAACTTCCCTACTTCAGGCTGTTATTAAGAATTTAGTGTCAGACAAAGTGTTTAACAAATAAGAAATCGAACAAACTAAAATAAAATAAATTCTCCTACTATCCTGTGTCTAACTATTAACTAAATCTTTATCACTCACATAAACGTAAATACTAACAATAAACGCCTTCGATTACTACAGTAAACAGAACTACTTAGAAATACATTTGTATTTCATGAAAGTCGTTCACTATAGAAATAAAAATACGTATTTTTTTCCTCTTGTATCAAGCACAAACTTTTTGCAAAGATTTTTCTTTTATCCCCTAATGAAGCTTTATTGTTGTAAATATTTTTGATACCGATATTTTGTCCAATATTTATTCTATCGGAGTCTACTGCTGAATGTAGGTCTTACCAAGTGCACACCACTTAGTTCGATCCTCGGCTTCTCGCATCAATATTAATTGCTTTACAATAAAATGAACTTATTTCTAGATTAGCATTAAAATTGGATAACTTTACGTGATGACGTCATAACTAAACATTAACTTTTCATTGACAAAACAGCTCATGTATAGCTTGTGCTATCTCTCTTCTACTCGGACGCATAACATACAACGCAGTGGAAGAGAGATAGATGAATCAAAAGCCGAAGTTTAGGCCGATCGTGCCTCCCTATCGCTTATCGGTTCTCTCAGTTTTTTTATATGTAAGCCTACCAAAGTGACTCTACTCGGCCTGATAAAAATCATGAGTAGAATCCAGGAGTAGGGGCCACCATCCACACTGCGAGTATAGGCAATGCTGCATGGTGACCTATACCATGACACGTGGTCAGAAAATTCTGCATCATTCTCCCGGCCTCCTAAGGCCGGTTGAATGATGCAGAATATTTGGGCCTCCGGTCTCACACTCACCAACGAAATACGACAGCAAGAATGCTGTCATTATTAGGATGGTCTTCTGTGTGAGGGTAGTACTGCCCCGGCCGAGCCTGACCATTCGTGCTGAAATCAGCGTGGTTCTACTGTAGTCGGAATATCAGTCGGAATATATAATTTATAAAACTTCATCACGTCAAAAATTCATACCTCAAATGTATCTCGATAGTTTTCAAGTGCACAGAGGTCAAGTTATATTGAAGGACTACAGTTATCATCATCATAAATGAATCTAAACAGGATTCCTGACCTACCCTACATTAAATACAATATTGTTTTGACCTAGTTTGAAATCTGACAAGCCTTTAGAATTTACGCCTATTTCGGTCGCATAGATATGTGGAATGCCTCATAAATGCGAGTATTGAAGCCATTTCGACGGAGACTAACGAACACTACGTGACAGTCTGATTTAGGCATACAGTAAATATTGTTATATTACTGTTATTACAAACTTTACTGTTCGTTTAAATAATATGGCTTGACAACAATTTGTTTTCGTTTACATTTACCTAAGACGATTGTTGTAACTCTGGCAGTTTTGTTCCCATCAGATTCAAAACTAGTTAGACATCTAACATTCGTGTGCCATAGTTTGTGTTTGTAAACAGTCCTCGAAAATTTGCATGACGTTTCAATTAGATTGCACTATATGTTACAGCTAATGCAGTTGGCCATTTTCGAAATAAATCTGATTATTACTCTCTAAGAGTATAGCTTTCATCACGACTAAAAATATATTAAAGCCGAAACAGCTTTGAATTAGCCAAATACGATTTGATACAGAAATAAATAGAAGTTCAGCTTACAAATTTGAAAGTGGATCTATGAAGCTTTAAACTTTGTAGATTAACAGGAGTATAAAATTGGTAAATCAATTATTTTTAGACGTCTATATTGCGGTTGGCTAAATTAGTTTACGTACAGCAAAACTTAATTTGCTATCAAGTGGAGTGTGATGAAATTGTATTTGGCTTTATAAAATGTCCTACATTCAAGTGTGTTTGGAACGCTTGATGCATTTTTTATGCATAAGCCTGACAAAGTGACTCTACTCTGCCTGATGGAAAGCATCTATGAGGGCGGTCTAGTAAGATGTTTCTGCCTTATTTGGTATCCAGTGTCGCAGTCACCAATAAAACATAACGGCATGAATAGACCGTCAATTTTTGGTTGGTCGTCTGTGAGATGCCACAGCCCTGGTCGCCGACCAGTTCTTACTGCAATCATAGTAACTGATTTGTTGGTCTAGTGGTTGGCGTATGCGGCTGCTGATCAAGAGGTCTCGGGTTCGATTCCCGGGTTGGACCAAATATTTGTGTGATCCACAAATATTCGCTTCGGAGTTTGGGTGTTTTCTATTTATAATATGTATGTATTTACAAATAAAAAGTATGTTTATGTATTTATATCAGTTGTTTAGTACCCATAATACAAGCTCTGCTTAGTTGGGACTAGATGACATTGTGTGTAAAATGTCCGATATATTTATTATTTATTAACTCTTATGAAAGAAGCGTAATTCTGCGTTCCACGAATTCTGGTTTTGTTGATGGAATCTTTTACAGTTACAAGATTAAAAACCATAGCCTACATAGCTCGTTGTTGGAGATATTTGATTCCAGTTAGAAGTGACGTAATCTTGAACCCTATTTTTACATACTTTTAAAGGCAAACAACTTATTTCTTCTGTGCCCCTCTTACACCTCCAACTTTATCAACTCCTCTTTTTATGTGCACTCAGTCCTGCTATGAAATGCGCTCCCGACCGAAATCAATGTCCACAAATCGCATTAGCTTTAAAATGAAAGTGCGTGAATTGCTTCAAAGTGAATTGGCAGTACAGCTACAACGATAGTACCCGTGAGTATATTTTTATTATATTATATGTATATGTAGTTTTATATATATAGAGTAGTAGTGTATATGTATGTGTATTTAGGAATATCTCGTACTAGCTTTCCACCCGCGGCTTCGCCCGCGTGGAATTCGTATATATCGCGCGACACGGTAAGGGTAGATTAAACAATCTTACATGATTTTATGTTTGATAATAAGGAACTTAGACACAAACTTTCGACACAAAACCCTTCTTTCTACCTTTATTTTCAATCGGTTCAATGGTTTAGGCGTGAAAGCGTAAAAGACAGACAGAGTTACTTTCGCATTTATAATATAAGTAGGAATTACACCATCGGAAAGTAGAGATTTCATCAAACAGAAAACACCCTAATTTTTTGAAAAAAGTAGATATTTTGACGGGTGAATTTTCGGTATTAAGTCAAAATCGGGTGAAAAAATAAATATTTCAAATCAAATAAATTACAGTGTATTCGAAACATAAAAGGTAAGTTTTCACTAAATTTCGTTTAAAAATAATTTTATTTGTAAAAGATAAAAATAAAAAACCAAAAACTTGGTTTTTTGAATTTTTCACATATAATTTGAGGTTAAGTGAAAAAAAGTGTAAATAAAAAATCGGCCAAGTGCGTGTCAGGCCACGCACGGGAAAGGGTTCCTCAGTCACCCATAATTGTACGTGGATTAGAAATTGTATCCAATGGATAATTGTTATGTTTACATATTAATGCGTTAATTTTGTATTACTTTTCCAAGTAAGCACATTGTAGAAGTTAAGCCTCTATAACTCCTGAACTAACAAAGTCATCTAATTCGTTATAGTTTTCATTTAAAGTTATTATATGGATGGAATTTTTTGAGCCGGCCGTTTAGCTTTTAGAGGGGGGGGGACGCCCTGTTTTTACAAAAAAAGTGGCCTTTAAAGTGGAATTTCTCGCAAACGGATACCTAAATCAAAAAATGGGTTTAAAGATCGTCTTAACAACCTTTTAATGTTTTTAAAAGAGCTATATAATGATACCCCAGATGATGGGGTAGCTGCGAGAAAAAACACATCCCCACTTTACGTGTAGGGGAGGTACCCTAAATAAATTTTTTTTTCATAATTTTATTGTAACGCTTTGTCGACTTAATTACTATACATATTCATGCAAAGTTTCATCTTTCTAGCACTTACCGTCCGAAGTTCGAAGGTTCGAAGTCATAAACTTCGGAACCCTAAAAATTGTAGATCTTTTGATTACCTACAACTTTGCCATTTAACTTTTTTCCATAGGACTTGTAGTTTTGCTGGAAATCGAGATAAACCGTTCTTTACCCTTTGTTTTATATATTTAGCCATCCAAAGTGACTCTACCCTGCCTGATGGAAAGCATTAGCAGAATCCAAGAGTCGGGGCTACTACACTTGCTGCGAATGCAGAAAATAATGTATGGCGGCTTAGTGAGTTGCTTTTTCACGCCCCGCTTAAAGGACCCGAAAACCTCCCCCCCTACCCCTTCCCGACCTCAGATCCCCCGTAAATTAATTTTCCTTTCATTTTTATAATATTCTCCTCCTTTTCCAATAGGTTTCATCCTACTATAATTTTATTTGTTTTCAAAAATTACCGTGAAATAATCTACCGTGGACTACTGGTCTATATGTCATTGTCAAACTATCATTATGGTTGCCATGCATTTGTGTTATGCCTAGCAACCTGTGAAGTTTTGACAGGAGATAAACAGTGATAGATTTTGATACCTACGATATATGTATTTTTATAATCACCTAGCTTTGGCCTTTGTACTCGATTATTGCAGTAAAAAGTAGCCTATGTCCTTTCCCAAGTTCAGTTCTATCTTCATACCAATTTTCATCAAAATCGGTTCAGTGGTTTAGGCGTGAAAGCGTAACAGACAGACAGACAGACAGAGTTACTTTCGCATTTATAATATTAGTATGGATTTAAAAATTACATTTAAGTAGGTTAATCTTTTTTTACATAGTTATTCTCAGTCATGGTTTTTTTTCATTGCACCTACCGCATCACATTTCTACGACACCTGAAGGTTGACTGGGAGAGAGTGCCTCATGGCATTAAGTCCGCCTTTGTAAAACATGTGCAATAAGTTTAAAATAAATAAATACTAAAAAAACCTTTAGTGTCATCGTTATAATCATCAACGGCATTTAATAATCAGACCTTATAAATGAGGTACTATACCTCGCTGACTATGCAACCAGATACGCTTAGAGAACAACTCATAACGTCTCACTGCTGAACTCGAGTCTCTTCTTAGGAGAGGGTTAAGGCCATACGTCCAATGGCCGAGTGCGGGTTGAGGACCGGCAAGACAATGTCATAGGTTACATAATCTTGCCGTTGGATATTTATATAAATCTCCCAACGACATCCAAGTAAGCTTCACGACTGTTATCCTATGATAACAACCGGGACCGACTTTTTAAAGTGACCTCCGGATCACAGAGAGGCTCATGACGTCACGTCACTAACGATCACCCATCAAGGTACAGACCGCACCGTCGTAAGCTACTTTTGGTGATTGTTTCTAATCACCTAGGGCAACTTGGCTTAGCAATAAGAAATGGGTATGATCTATTCGCGTCTAAATAGATGTTTGTATTTTTTATAAACATTTTACTGTTCTATTACCATTTAAATTGGACAACCTAAAAAAATTTGCTTTTGTTGAAACTTTTCGGCACTAACGCGAACATGAAGGGGATCCTATTATTTTTTGGGCTTTGTTGTTTATCACTGTCCTGCTTCCTAAATAAGTGAGTGGAATACAAAATAAGATATTTCTAAAACTCATTATCTCGTAGAATAGATTTAAGACAGTTAAGATAAGCGAAGTTGAATTCTTGGGATTAAGGTATTCTTAGTATTTATTATTCAGGTTAACATAGACAATTAAATGTATTATGTAGTAAGTATCTAATATCAGTTTGAAGTCGGTGCTACATTGGTTACGAATTTATACAGATTTAAGGTACCTAGTAAGTACACATTACAATACTACATTATTTCAATTTAAAGATAATTAGGAATGTTCGTCACCACACGGACCGTCCGGTGACTTGTCCGTGTGGTGACGGATTAAGAATACAAAGTATCACCACCCCTATTCATTCCATGGGTGTCGTAAGAGGCGACTAAAGGAACAAAATAAGCAGCTAACATCCTGCCAAGAGAAGGAAAACTTGAAACAAACCCTTTACCAACCCGTCTGGCCAGCGTGGTATAGTAGGCTTAATAATAGGCGTAAAACTTCCTTTCAAAGGAGAGGCCTATGTCCAGCAGTGGACTGTTAAAGGCTGTTGATGATTGATGAGGAATATACAAGAATTGTCACATATTAGTTCAAATTAAAATCTTAATTTTTAGGTAGGAACTTTTCATTTGGTGTTATTTTGAAGTCGGTTCTATTTAAACTGTCTCCGACTTGATTCACCAACTTGAAAAACTTTTATACTTTAATGTATTGTCGGCTTACAGACGCACGCGTCCACTTGCTATTGTCGTTAATAGTCATATAAACTAGTACTACTTATATATACTTATTTGTTTCTCAATACATACATATTATAGTTACATTGCACTCAGACTCAGAATACATTCCTGAATTCCTGATTCCGAATTCCTGATTATTGCATTAAAAAGTAGCCTATGTTTTTTTCTGATAAATAAACTATATTACTGTAAAGTTTCATTTAAATCCGGAAAAAGCAACAAGCATACATACACAATCACAAACTTTCGCGTTTATAATATCAGTAAAGATTATCATTTGCAAAAGAATACAATGAGTTATTTAATAACAGCAACTAAAAACACAAAATAAGCACAATATTATGAGATATGTGGTGGCGTCGAGTTTCGACTCTCGAAGCGCGGTTTGTAGGGCCACGCTGAGATCCGTCGTTTCTCGACGTCGTCAGGTGTCTCAACTGGGTAGGAGAGCGAGAGCTCTGCCATACGCTCGGCAAAGACCCGCTAATTCTGGCGTGATCGCGAGGGTAGTTGCAACGTTGCAGGTAATAGGGACGATATTTCGAGAAGATCAAATACCTACTGGCTAGCACATAGGTGAAATTTAATAAAATATTTAATTGTTTTTATTTCATTCTACAGTGGGACCTGAAAACTGTGTGGAAAGCGAGAATGCGTGCAGGTTCTTACTTTATTTTGCCTAAAAGTTGTGGAACATCTACCTTATTTCTTAAAAGCTTGTACAAAGATATGAAACGTATATCTAAAACGTATAGTTTTTTACTTTGTAGCGCGTATTATAAATTAGCGAACTAAGTGGCGTGCAATTGAAGAGGCCTATGTCCAGCAATAGACTGCGATAAGCTGATGATGATGATGATGATTAGCGCATTGAATTTTTCTACACACAAACATTCTACATATAATATAACATATTTGCTTTAACTGTGAAACAAAAACAATTTTCCTTTTTAGCTAGCACAACTTTTATCAATAAATTCATAAACGAGTACATAGCATATATATGGAAATTCACGCTTAACTTATAATGGTTGCGTTAACTTCTTCCTAAGTTAATGGTAGTGCAAACTTACTTGTGTACTTAACCTAAGAGTCTTACGCTAAATTTATCTCGCACCCCGTTTACCACGAAACTCCGCAGAAGATTTAATGTTTAAAATAAATATTATGTTACCAGTATAACTGGTTTTTTCCCGCAGCTTCGATCAATTTTAGTCATTTTAAAGGTTTCAAAGTTCATGACAACTTATAGTTTCGTCATAACATTCATCTGTCCTCGACTTACCGCCGAAACGGTTAGTGCTAGAAAGATTAAACTTTTAGATCGGGCAAACGCGTTTTAGGCCACGCATAGACAAATACAATGGCAAGTGGAATTAAAACCATTTCCAATATATAATTGTTATGTTTACTTATATTATTATTTCCTTGTTTTTGGATAGTAGGGGAAGCCCTTTTTTTACAATAAAAGGTCTTTTCAAGTTAAATAACCTAAGATACCTAAATAAAACCTACCTAACGATATCCCACAAAATGGGGTAGACGCGAGAAAATTTCAGAATATTTTTACTAAATGCATATTAAATTACACAAGGTATTACTAACACTATAGATACATTTAATTTTTTTGTCTGTCTGTCTTTCTATTTGTGACGGCTAATCTCTAGAACCACTGGACCGCAGTTATCGTAAAAAAAAAGTCAAATTGCGGGTCAAAGTCAAACACCACAGGACTGCTGGTTCAATTTACATATAATGTGATCATATTTCAGTAATAATATTATGTTGGTATAATTTGAGAAGATGAAAATAGAATACATTAATAATAAAGAGCAGTAAGCAAGCAATTAAGCACCTCCTGCTGTTAAATAGGATAATAGGTTGATTTATATATTCACGTAATAACCGTAATAAACATGGTTATAAAATAAAAGTAGCAAGAAGCCCCCATTATATTATAACATATAATTCTTAAAGAGGTAACAAGCCAATTGATGCGAGTAAATTTAAAGCTATATATTTCCTTTATGTTTCAAACGAATGGTTTTCAATAAATCTTCAAGAAACTAGAAACAGTCACATATAGAACAGAATAGAATTATCTTTATTGTACACCAGTTAAATCAATTTACATTTAGAAGTCCATCAAAAGTATGACCATGTACAAATAACGACTTTATCGCTGAAAAGCAATTTGCTCCAGACAACATTGGGATGGAAAAAGTAGACTGAAAGTAAACGAATTCACGGGCATTTGTTGAACTGACGTCGGACAATTTTGATTGACATCTAAATTTGAAGGTTGAACAGTTTGTCAGTACAGTTGCAGGCATTGGCCTCTTGTCAGTTTAATTCAAATTATTTATTTTGGACCTTCAATCCATATTTTGTTAGTTACAGTGAATTAACCTAGTGTTAGTATATAATATATATAAGTACATACATTAAAATATAACATATAAGTACATACATTAAAAATCCCTACTTCCCTACTAATATTATAAATGAGAAAGTAACTCTGTCTGTCTGTCTGTTACGCTTTCACGCCTAAACCACTAAACCGATTTTGATGAAATTGGGTATGAAGATAGAACTGAACTTGGGAAATGACATAAGCTACTTTTTACAGCGATAACCGACATACACGCGTGCGGAACCGCGGTCGAAAGCTAGTTTATCATATTTAAGTACATACCAACAAATTAGCAAGTGTGGACATACAACCACCTTGTCATGAGGGAGGAGTCCCACCTATATGAAAATACATTCAGGATGCTGTTAGAGGAGGAACGGAGGCGCGCCAGCATGGAAGCGCAACGCTTCCGCATTATTGCAGCGAAACCATCGACATTAGCCTCCGCGAACATGCCTGACGCGCTACACCTCCATGGCAATCCCAAAAGCACCCTAAATGCGTTGTTATATTGCACTCGCAGGTCGCTGTATGTCCCCTGCGTAAACCTAGACCACAAGCTGCAGGTGTAAAATGATTGAGGTACGGACGTGAAACGCCACCTAAATTCCGTACTTCGGGATTTTGTTAAGAACTATCTGAATCCCTCGGCGTTACTCGCGGTAGTTGCTATAATAACGGGTAATGCCGTGGAGTGAAGCTAGTCTAAAAGAATTGAATCAGTTACTCCTGATGTCGTGAGCTATTTGAGCTAGTCTCATCAAAATTGGCTTAGCCGCTAAATCGTTAGAGCCGTTTTCGAGGCCACAAATCCTTAGTCTTACTAATATTATAAGCGCGAAAGTTTGTGAGTATGTATGTATGTTTGTTGCTCTACTTTACAGTAATCCCTACTAATATTATAAATGCGAAAGTAACTCTGTCTGTCTGTTACGCTTTCACGCCTAAACCACTGAACCGATATTGATGAAATTTGGTATGAAGATGGAACTGAACTTGGGAAAGGATATAGGCTACTTTTTACCGCGATAACCGACATACACGCGGGCGGAGCCGCGGACGAAAGCTAGTATAGCTTATATATCAGAATAACACTTAAGCTAGTTTTTCCTGCAATAATCGAGAACACGCGGGCGGATCCGCGGGCGAAAGCGAGTACATAATTTATATAGAAAGATATATACACAAGATTTGCTCGTTTACAAATATTATATATACTAGGTACTTACCGATGCATCTTCAAAGATTCTGTGGTAGTTAGGTACGCAGAACGGTGGAGCAGCTGACAGCTCCCGGATCATTTGACACAGCATCCTAATTAAATGAAAACCATTTTTAAGATACATAATATAAAAGCTTATAAATTATGTCAAAAATATTTCGAACATCTTAGGCGAGTAGAAAAAAAGTTTATTTCCGATAGAATAACAATGGCTAATAGATTTTTAGGGTTCCGTTGCCAAATGGCAAAAAACGGAACCCTTATAGATTCGTCATGTCTGTATGTCTGTCCGTCCGTCCGTCTGTCACAGCCACTTTTTTTTTAACTAGCTGTTGCCCGCGGTTAGTCTTGAAAAGAGCAAGTAACTAGTCTAGTCTAGTAAATTGGTCCAGCCGTTCCAGAGATTACCCGGAACAAACAGACAAACAAACAAACATTTTAATCATCGCATTTTGGATGTTCTTATCTCAATTTAAGGGTCAGGCCCTTGTCTATTTTCTGCAATCCGTTTGACCTCTTGATGTCCACGACTTGACTTGGATGTAAGTCCCGTAAATACTTTCATATACATTTAGTAAAAAACTGTTCAGTTCATATTACATACAAACACTCCAATAACATTTTTTTATATGGACACTTGCACTCGAAATGAACCATACTATACATTGAAGTCAGTTGTGACTTAAAATTTCTTGTAAACTAAATAACTCAAAAACATATCCACATCCACACACAAAAAATCCATTCACACATTTAAAACCTAAATAGTAATACATTTGATAAGTTTCCCTGGAAAATTTCTATTTGAAATTCTCAAAAATAGACCTCATAAAAAGATTTATAAAAAAACGAATTTACTATAATGTTCCATTAGGTGCTAAACTAGCCGTGAACAGTACAACACTATTCGTTTTCAAGCCAATCTTTTTTTAAACAGTCATATTATATTGTAAAACGAACAGAACCTTTTGAAATTTGAACCAGAATTTTTTTGCTGTTATTTTGTTGACAGCTATTTTCAATAATAAGGTTTTTTAGATCTCCTCAAAATTTTGGTACACTTGATGTATAAATTAATTCTCGTTTAATATGTACCAGTTTATTTTTTTTATTAATACTATACATCTATACAAATATATAAAATTGGAGTCATTATCATCATCATCATCAGCCTATCGCAGTCCACCAGTGGACATAGGCCTCTCCAATTGCACGCCACGTAGTTAGATCCTCAGCTACTCGCATCCAGCTCCTACCAGCCGTCTTGCGCAAATCATCACTCCATCTGGATTGTGGACGTCCTGCACTACGTTTGCCGAGACTCGTAAGGAAAAAAGAAATGAAAATTGGAGTGTCTATATGTAATGTCATTGAACTGTTTTTTAGTAAATGCATTTGAAAGTATTTACGGTACTGACATTCAAAATGCAATTTAAACATTTCTTTTGTTCATTTCTGAAACAACTGGACCACTTTTTTAGAGACTTTCACTGGCTGTTTCTGTTCGTTTCAGATAGCTGATGAAATAAAGAGTAACTTGGGTAATTTATTTTTAGACTAGCTTCATTCCACGGCGTTACTCACGGTTTACAACAATAACCGCTGGAAACACCTTGGGGATCGGCTAGTTTCTAATATTTTTTGTATGAAGTTTACTAGAAGGTTTTATTTATAATAGTCGTTTTTGCAGTATCATGTATATGAATAATTGCCACGTAAAGCCGTCGGTCCCGGTTGTCATGAACATCAATGGTAATCGTCATTGGGAAGTCAGTGCCCTCAAATATACTGACAACTAGTTCAATCTTCGAATTTCAGTTCTCCCTTAGGGTTGCGGAGGTCCGATGCCAGTCGCTCCGTGGAAAAACTGAAAATCAGGTTAAACCGGTTGAACTAGTAGCCGACCCCAAATAAACTTGGGAATAAGGCTAGGAAGATGATAATAATAATGATAATAATATATCTCTTTATTGTACACTAGGGTGGTACAAGTGGTGGCCTTATCGCCCGAAGGTATATGTATGTATATGAATGAATTATTTAGATTTCAAACTTATGTAAGGGGCCGTAATCACGTGATGTTTTTTAGCCCTTTTTTAACCCCAATCAAAATCACGTGTAGGTTTTAGTACTTTCGAAAAATCTTAAAATTGAGCCGGGAAACAGCGAGTCAAGGGGACACTATACGCCGTTTTCGGTTTACAAATCGCGCTCTTGACGAAAAAATAAATACATGTGATATATTATACTATACCCCCGTACCTTTCCCCCTCCCACTTTCCAGCCTAATACAATTCATACTTCAATTCGCCAATAACTCTGTATATTACGCTTTCACATCTATACCGTTACAACGAATTCAATGAAATTTGATATGGAGATCCTTTGACGGATTGCCTTTATTTATTGCCTGATAAGCCAGCGCGGGACCTGTAGCAAATTCCAGTGCTAGATTCTCCCGTGTATTATGTTTCCAAAACAAGGTACTTATTGGTATTGAATGAAATAGACTGACCCGTGTGGTGACGGATTAAGAATACAGAGTGTCACCACCCCTATTCATCATGCGCGGGTGTCGTAAAAGGCGACTAAGGGATAAACTACGCAAGTCAACATCGATGCAAAGAGAAGGAAAACTTGAAACCAACCCTGTACCAACCCGTCTGGCCAGCGTGTTAAAGGAGGCCTAATACCTCCTTTTCAAGGAGAGGCCTATGTCCAGCAGTGGACTGTTAAAGGCTGTTGATGATGATGATGAAATAGAATGCTGTAAGCAATCTTTTCGTACTGAAAGGGTTCTATCAATTTATTAACATTATTATTTTTCACCAAATATTGAATCAAAGTATCAACGAATAACATGAGCTACATTTCATCTTCATCTTCTTATTAAAGTGAAAGCGCAGAGTGCTGTTGGTAAATAATAAAATGTAAATGTCTAAAACCCCCAACCCTCTCATATTTTCATTGTAATTTTGAAATAATTTTACATACATCTCATTCTGGATGCAATATTTATGAAAAACAAACAATATTTGTTTAAATAAGACGGTATCCTAGTTGCATATTAATGTTTTGAGAGACAACACGGCTTGTTTTGCTTTGGATAAAAGTTTGCAACATATATTATATTAGTCTTTACTTTTAACGAAATTTGCTCTCGGCTCTGAGCCTTGTTATGTAGGTGATCAAGGTAAAAAATATTCTAGGTCCTTTCTCAAGGATCAAAGTATATCCTTGACAAATTTTATTGAAATTGGTGCAGTGGTTTACCCGTAAAAGTGTACCAAACAAACACAGTTACTTTCGATTTAATAATATTAGTATGAATGGATTTAGAAAAAAATATCGTAGGTATTATTCAGAAGTGACTGCCCGAGTCTATACCTTTGGGAAATCAACATAATACAATCAGGACTACTGCCATTCATTTTGTTGTAACAACAATAAATATTGTACAAAAGCACTTTGCACAATTTGTGTTTTTTTTTGTACAGGAGTAAACTGAGCACGTCGGGGTTCCAGGGTTTTGATTTCTAGGATACACCTAGTTCCCTGGCTATTGGTACCTGAGACGGCGTACGGTTTTTGTCGGTTCGAGTCCCATATGGTGGTATCCAGGGGGATTTCCACACAGACAAAATAAGGAGTAAACCAAACAGACTGCTTATGGAAAGTGGAGTCACTTTCCATAAGCCGTCGTCAACCATGAACTCCTATTATTTTATTTTTTGAAGGATGTATGACTGTTGGCCTTTGATGGCCTGCAGTACAGGATTCTCAAGCATGCTACCGAGATCTGAGGTTGGATCACGTTTTTGTTTTGAAGTTTTGAAATAGGATTAAATAACAGACTCCATTGTTACACAAATGTAAATAAAAATGATAAATGTTATGTTATAAAACAATATTTTTAACATTCATTTGGCGTAGTTATCTAACGGCAATCATTAAAGTCACGCGTCGGATATCTGCTAAATTTTGTGCAATATTTATGGTATTTAGTTTCGGAATAGTTAATGTCCAAACCCGAACCTAATCTGGGATTTTTCCCAGATTAGGTTCGGGTTGACTTGGAGAACTTGGAGAATGATGATAGAATAAAACTCTTAGATACATTTTCATTGCCCTATTGTTGCTAAGATTATAATGGAGTCAACTATAGGCTCCTGGACAAATCGAGGGAACTCCTAAAATATATAGGCAGACCTGTCGCGATTTGGCTACTCGGAACAGTTTGTCTTTGAAGTCGGGTTTATTGTTAAAATTCTTAAACAGTAATATGAAACTTTTTCTATTTAGAATTGAATTTGACAAAATAGTGGTTTTTGTCGATATATTCCAAATCTCCTTTCAGACGAAAACCACGGTTGGTTCTGACTTTAAAGCTTATACAAAGAAATTCTGACAGCAAACCTAGAACTTAGCTTATTGATTGATTGAAATTATTATAATTTGTTTACAGTAGAGCCCCCATGCTGTGTCTATCATGGAATAGAATGTAATTTAATGTCTATGTTTTTCGTACAAGAATACCTCAAACAAATAAGTGCGCAAATGTTTGCCTAATAGTTACAGAGCTGGGTCTATTAAGTAACCTTTGAATAGACGAATTCATGGATAGTATTGGTATGTATAAGTATAAAATAATCACAAAGTATTTATGATAGTATACAAGCAGTACTGACATAAAAATTGTGGAATAATAATAACTATTGATATTGATGAAAAATATAGAACGAGGTAGTTGAAAATTACATGCAGTCAGTCTTGGCAGAAGAAGATATGTGTACTTAGGCTAAGTACACACGAAGCGTTTTTCTCCCGTGCCCGCTGCGGTGGTGGAACTGCGGTTTTTTTTCTATAAACACGAAACCGGTTATTTCCGCGGTTTACGCGGCCGTCGCGGTTGCGATCTTCGCCCGCCACGTTTGCGGGCAATGATCGCAAGACAGGCGGTTGCAAGATGCGGTAATGTTCAGTTGAGGTTCAGACCGTCATGGACACACACCAGAAACGAGCTGTTGCATTATATTTACTTCACAGAAGAATTAAAAAAAGAAAGACCAGAAGGTTTTGGGTTCATCCACTAATAATGTCACGATGCGGTCGCCCGCCAAGCGAACGAAGAGCGCACGTCCGCAACCCGCCGAGGGCGCGGGCGACCGCGACCCGCGCGGTTCTACAGGTTGCCCGCCGGTGCAGCGGGAGCCGCAAACAACCGCGCACGCCGCGGGCGCAAAACGCGTCGTGTGTTGTGCTTTGTTTTTTTTAATACAAATCTGCATTCTACGGAAGCTGCGGGCCCGCAACCGCAGCGGGCACGGGAGAAAAACGCTTCGTGTGTACTTAGCCTAACTCGGGTCCGTCCTTGTATATGTTGGGTCTCGCGTTAAAGAGTAGCCTATGTCATCATCATTATCAGCCTATCGCAGTCAACTGCTGAATTAGGTCTCTCCAATCGTACGCCACTCAGTTGGATCCTTGGCTACTAGCATCCAGCTCCTGCCAGCCTCCTTTCGCAAATCATCACTCCACGTGTGGACGTCCTACACTACGTTTGCTAAGACGCGGTCTCCACTCAAGGACCCGTTTACTCCAACGCGCTTGGGGTAGCCGGTTGGTAGGGGTATGTACTTTTCCAAAAATAAAAGTATTTTTATGGTGTATTAAATTGAATTCGGTGTAGAGTTTAAGCCGTAAAACAGTATGAGACAGACACACTCACTTTCGAATTTATAATATTAGTATGTATAATAAGCGAATTCATGTTATAATTTATAGGCAAGCATATACACATAGTAAATAAAGTTACATGGGTGTATTGATTGGTAGCTAAGCCATGTTACTGACGGTTATACTAAGTTATTAATTAATGGCACTATCCCTAATTAATCATTTGCGGCATATAATAAATGTTATTAAAACAACATCATAATTTTCCTGTAGGATTAACCAGGGAATATAGAGGGTAGGTTGTCAGTAACAATAAATCAATTAGTTTTGTATTTCTACTTATTTAGAATTTCTCTAGGTCTTTCAAAGAAAACCAAATTGAAGAAATATTTTCGATACTTTTGGGTCAAAACCTCTTTTATAAACAGAGAAGTAGTTTTTTTTAAATCCCCCCATATACCACGTGATGGTGGCTATTTTGGACTTGAACCGACCAAAAACTGCACGACTTCCCGGACAACAGAAGTCGGGGAACCAGGTGTACTACATTTGGGGTTGCGTTTTTTAGAGGACGCAATTTTATTTTTTTGATGTGTAGGGGGGGGGGGGAGGTCAGTGTAAAAACTGAACATTTTCGCTTATAACTTTTTTATTTATAGTTCTACGACAAAGAGTTACTGAACCAAAGTTGTAAAGAATTTTATTTGCAACAAAAAATGTTAATTATTTTTTTTATCAAATCAACATTTTAAGAGATATATCGTAAAAAGCATTTTAACCCCTATTTTCAAGATGGCGGCCATGGGACAAGGGTGGTGACCCCACAAACTTGGTTTTATTTTTACACTGACCCCCCTACACACAAAAAAAATAAAATTGCGTCCTCTAAAAAACGCAAGGTAAGGCCTAAAAAATGTAACATTTCAATGGACTAGGTGTCTAAACAGAGTCCAGCAGAGTACTGTTAAAGGTTATGATAAAGATACCACTGTCCCCTCCACCAATGTACACCAGTAGTGAGATGCTGTTCACCAAAGAAATGCGACAATACGAAAGCTGTCATTTTAGATTGCTCTACTAAGCGACGGTAGTACCGCCCCGGCCAAGCCGTCCCGTTCGTGCTGAAATCAGCGTAGTTCTTCTACGTTACTATATTATTTCAAAAAAACTTACTCATAGTGTGGATTGGTGGGAAACGAAGGTGTCAGCTTCAGAACCGCTCTGAACGCCAAAATGTCGCTACTGCTGTTCTGACCCAGGTGATCTGTTTTAGGAAAAAACTTGGATTAATGAAGTTTTATTTGTGTACTAGAAATCGGTTGGTCTAAAAGTCGATGCTGGATGAAAGTTAAGAAACAAAAGTTGTCTTGGTATGAACATTTTATGCGGAAAGATAATGAAAATGTGGCGAGGAAAATGTTGGATTTGAGGGAGTTGAAAGGTACAAGGGGAGAGGAATACCATAGAAAAGATGTATGGACTGTATGAAAAAAGATATGGCTAGGAAGGGCGTGAACAGTGAAATAACGAATAATAGAGTAGAATGGAAGGATAAAACTGCGCCGTCCGTAAATAAATTTGTAAAATTGGCAGGCAGAGGATGATTAGAACGGCTAGTGATCGAATGTAGGTATTAAATTGTATTTAATTAAGCATTATAATTTCAGTCATATACCTGTAACAATGTCAAAAGACACGTGCAGTATATTCAATTTAAAAACAAGCTCTGTTTAATTTTGATTAGATGACGTTGTTGTTGTTGTGTGTTGTTGTGTGTATGATGTTCCAAATATTTATAATTAAAGGTAATAAACACTACCTTTCTCCCATGGGTCCACTGTGTATGTCCATATTACGAATAAAATTGAAGTTATATAATGACAAATTAACAGATTAACTAAATACATATGACCTTAATTATACCTGTATGTCTTAACTAATATTGACTTTCACATGACTATCATCAGAAGATAGCTAACAATATAAAGTGTAACTTAGGATATATATTTAGAATAGCTTTGTTCCTCGTCGTTACTTGTACCTTTAAAACAATAGTATCTTCATGGCTTAGTGACTTACCAGCATGGGTGATAGCTGCTGTACTGGGATCATATATCTCATCATCGACGGCGACCACGGCATATTCTCCATTAGTCAGCAGACCACGTTTCTGAAGAACCTTCACGAAGTCCACCAGGGCTATATGTTCGCCCAGGAACACGTATACTGTGGACAAAACGCAATATATCGTTTAAAAATTTAAATATCGTAAAGGTCAAGTTTAATGCAAAAAGGTTTCTGACGATGCAAATAAGTTCATATCACAATATTGTACCATATTTAACCACATGTACAAGGGAGTACACCTACGCTTATTTCAACAGGAATGGCCTGACAGCATTGGTGCTTACTGTGTGGTGGTGGTGTTGGAGTGTGTGACCGGAAGGCCAATGATGCAGTAGAAACTCAATATGCAGTTATAGTGAGTATGGTTACCTAAACTCTTATATAGTACTCATGCTTTCCATCAGCTGAGTTGAGTCACTTTGTTAGGTTCATATAAAAATAAAGTACCGTGTGGTGACGAATTAAGAACACAGAGTGTCACCACCCCTATTCATCCCACGTGGGTGTCGTAAACGGCGACTAAGAGATAAACTACGCAAGACAACATCAATGCAAAGAAAAGGAAAACTTAAAACCAACCCTATACCAATCCATCTGGCCAGAGTGGTATAGTAGACCAATAGGTATTGTAAGGAGAGGTCTATGTCCAGCAGTGGACTGTTAAAGGCTGTTGATGATGATATAAAAAAATATTTTATTATTAGTGGGAGGCAAACGATTAATTCGTTCACATAACAGTTAAAAAACTATATTTAACGTTATGTCTGATAATTTCAGCTTTACTTCAATATACATTCGCTCTATAAATACTTTTCAATCATCCATCTTCTCTAAGTGTCCAAAACTGTTTCTTAACTTTTTTATTTATAACGTTTCGTAACAATCGGCTGAGTATTATAAAAATCAAAGCATAACAAACAAATAAACAAACTCAATTTCACCTTTGTAATGTAAATTGAGGAGACATTAAATATTTTATTTTATCTTTCTGCATTTTTTACTTCATATAAAATTCAGCCATAAAATAAGAAGGAAAACTTTTTATTCTTTCCTCTTGATATTAATTATGTCTCCGGACAGTAAATTAATGCCTTCATTAACCCTGACTCAATGAATAATAAATAAATTAAATCACGCAATATTGCGAGCAAACAGCAAAAGCAGTGTATTTAAGGACAACTTGATGAAGTATTGTACATTAAATTTCGATCAGAAATCACTACGGAATTGGGTGAAGTGCTTATTGAGATAAAATTGTTTTCGTTCAGTATCAAATACTTAAATACGACCTCGAAAAACTCGTAGAAATGCTTTAAATACCGTAAGCTTAAAGATTTAATACGTGTTTAAAACTCAATCACGAGCTATTGTTAGCTCCATAATTATTTTAAAGCAAAGATTGTACATTTCTGTGCTCCTTCATCTTTCGCTTCATTACTTGATAAATTTTCTCAAGGCTAATGGTGTGCTTAAATTTGAGTGGGTCGGTAGCACAGTGGTATGAGGTCTCGGGTCCGATTAGCAGAAAGACCAAAGGTCAGTAGGTTTGTTGACCAAATATTTGATTCCGAGTTCAGTGTTTTCGATGCATTATATAGATGTATTATTTTATATAAAAGAGGGAAATATATAGGTAAATAAATAGGTATTATTTCAGTCAATCTAGCTATCAAAATACAAGCTCTGTATAGTTTGAAGCTATATGTTTTTCGGGTTCCGTTTCCAAATGGCAAAAAACGGAACCCTTATAGATTCGTCATGTCTGTCTGTCTGTCCATCCGTCCGTATGTCACAGCCACTTTTTTCCTAAACTATAAGGGCTATACTACAGAAACTTGGTCAGTAGATGTACTTTGTGAACCGCATTAATATTTTTACACAAAAATAGAAAAAAAACAACAAACTGTCTCCATACTTAGAACTGAAACTCAAAAAAAATGGTTATATGGATAGGTCTTCAAAAATGTTATTGAGGTTTCTAATATCATTTTTTTCTATACTGAATAGTTTGCGCGAGAGACACTCTTTCAAAGTGGTAAAATGTGTGTCCACCCCCCCCCCCCTGTAACTTCTAAAATATGAGAATCATAAAACTAAAAAAATATATGATGTACATTACCATGCAAACTTATAACGAAAATTGGTTTGAAAGAGATTTAGTAAGTAGTTTTTTTTAATACGTCATAAATAATAAACCGCAATTTACATTTCTTTCAATCAAAACACTATTATTAAAACATCGATGAAAGTTACAACGAACTACAATAACTTTTATACTTTTATATGATGTTACTTGCTGCTACGGAACCCTTCATGGGCGAGTCCAACTCGCACTTGGCCGCTTTTTATACTGATCTATTTATCTATTCGTTCGTAATTCTGTTATATTGTGTTTTTGTTATGTAAGTATAAATGCTTCAAGAAAATGTCAAGAAGGACAGAAGTGACGCGAGTCAATCATTTGACACCAACCTTTATAGGCTCGTCTGGAAGAAAATCTATTATTTTCATTTTATATTAAATACTACTATAAACATATTAGAAGTGTCAAGAGCATCAAACTGAGTTTGGAATATCACATTAGAGGGCAATACTAATGCTGAGAGCATCTCATTCATATGCTCTGGAACATGTTATCATATGTTAATGGAAATTGGAGCCTTGGTGCAAGTTAGCTCATAAATTTCAAAGAATGAAAAGCTTGTTTTCATGTAATTTAAGACGTTTTCTATTTCAATGTAATCATTAAGAGGTCTCGGGTTCGATTCCCGGGTCGGATCAAATATTATTTGTGTGATTCATAAATATTTGTTTCGTAGTCTGAGTGTTTTCTATGTATAATATGTATGTATTTACAAAAAAAAAAGTATGTTTATGTATTTATATCAGTTGTCTAGTACCCAACTCAAGCTCTGCTTATCTTGGGACTAGATGATGTTGTGTGTCAGATGTCCAAAATATTTATTATTTATTTAATAATACGACGATGTTACGATGGAGCAGTGACGTTGCCACTATAAAAAAGTAAATCTAGTTGACGGACATTGATTGCAGCACGACTAGGCCACCGTGGCCGGGTGGTGTTACCCAAAAACAGGAGATCAATCTCAAATGACTATTATTCTCATTTTGAATGCAGATTATACAGCATGATGACTCACGCTATGCACCTTTGGGTTTACGGTCTCTCACCCACCAACAAAACACGACAGCAAAAATGCTATCATTACACGCTTTATATTGGCTTCACCTGTATGTTTGTAATCGACTCCTCTGGGTGCGATTTTGACCCACTTTGAACGGCCAGATTTCGTTCAAACTTTGTAGATTTATCGAGGACCGATGACATTACACTAATGTGAAAAAAAAACTAAAAAAAATGTTGAAATAAATTAGTCTAGAAAAAAAAATAGTTTTAAAAAACTTAACAAACAGTCTTTTAAACTAAAAGGTAGGAAATAATTTTAATGTAACAAAACGTGGGGTAACTTTCTGAAAATATTTCAATAACGTCGCCCCACGCTATTTACATTAAAATTATTTCCTACTTCTAAGTTTAAAAGCGTGTTTGTTTAGTTTTTTAAAACTATTTTTTTTAGGTTAGTCTTCTGGAAGAAGTACCACCCCTGTCTAGCCAACCCGTTTGTGCGAATCAGCGTATCTCTACTAAATTTTTACCTAGATAAAACAATGTATATATAAAATTAAACCGCTACCTATCTATTTTTTTATATTCTAATCAAGTTAATTTTAAAGAAATATCTTTTACTTCGAAAGAAAAGATATTAAGAACAGATGCTGTTGTTTAAAGATACTGTTCAGCGAATGAAGAAAATTTTGTTATTAAGTCACCAGTGGAAATTATGTTTTTGAAAACAAATTTTGTTTCGCTGTTGGCTTTACAGCAAACAAAATTTAAAAAAAGTGTATAAATAATTAAAATAGATATTTGTTTAATCGAACGCTGAGTCAACGCTGAGTCCCTCGGAGTGCTATTGTTGTTTATTCATAGAAGTATTTGAGAAAGGCTTAGGACCTCAGCTTTCTAAAATTACATGATTTTTCTATTTATTTTGAGCACGTTTTGAAGTCGAAATTAAATTGTTATTTGCTTGAGTTTCATAGCAAACTAATACTATCAATTTAGATCTGTCTGGAAAAAATAATATACCTATGAAGCCAGTCTACTGAAAACCCAGCGGCACAGTAATGTATTACAAACACATGTGTCATAATTTGACAATTAATACACATTTTTATAATAAAGAATATAAGCGGCAGCTTTATAAAATTTTCAGACGAGGGAGAAGAGAAAGAAAGCCATAAAAACTGTATTTTTTTTTATACAAGCCTGATAAAAGTGACTTTGCTCTGCCTGATGAAAAGTATGAGCAGGGTCGAAGAGTGTTGGTCACAATCCTTATTGTGAGTGCACACATTGCAGCATGATGATCAATACTATGGCGGTCTAGTCAGATGCTTCTGCATCATTGAGCCGGTGGTCTCGCATCCACTGACTAATTGAAACAGCACGAATGCTGTCAGTTTTTGGTTGGGTTTTCATCAGGCTACGTATTACCCATTCAAGCTAAAATCGGCGTAGCTTTAGCACCTTGAGCGTACTACTATATAAACAATAGCCATAATATTGATAGTTTTTGTTCTAAGATCACTTTTTCTTACCTTTAGGCAACAAAGTCTAAGTATACGACTCGACTGCACGAGCCTTGCTTGTCACTTAATAAAAAAAAAAATTTCAAAACTAGTGATTAAAATTATTAATCACATTTAATTTATTTGATTTGAAATCCACCCAGATTCATAACGTATGCTCCATGCAATTTACCTTTTATTCAATCAATACACTATTACTGAAACATTATATTATTAAAACATCGATCAAAGTTACAACAAACTACAAGAACTTTTATATGATGTTACTTGCTTCTACGGAACCCTTCATGGGCGAGTCCGACTCGCACTTGGGCCCTTTTTTGTTGTGGGATTGGCTTGGACAAAATAACAGGGACTGGCATGCTTTGCATTGTTATCCACACGCCGAGTCCAAGACCGTTTTGTCTTTGCAGTGTTTTTTTTTTAAGTTTTGGTTTTAAGCATTTTTATTAAGTGTAAAAATTGTAAAAATTTCTTAGTCTTATTCTTAATTTTTACTTAAAAATTCATATTACCACCCTTTTGATTGGATGACCAAGGAATAAAATAAATAATTTATAATAATTCAATAAAATGTAGGTAATTTAAAGTTATTGGTACTCTTTTACGACAAATATTATTGACTAGTTTTGCAATAAAACGTCTGTTAACACTATCAAAGTTATCAAAGACGTATTTAAATATAGAATTTGAAATTGGACCGTCTACAAAGTTTATTGGTTTTAATTTGAAACTTAAACAGCATTTATCACCACTATCAATTGAGTTTTGACCTTCAGACACTTTAATTTCCACGATTTTCAATAAATAAATAGAGAAAATTTAATTTGTATATGCCAAGAATCGGCTTTTTGATTAAGATGATTCAAATCAGCAAATTGAAAAATCCTTTAGGTTGTTTTTATGCTACTGAGCCTCGACCTTTCACAGGTCATCATTAGCAAATATTCGACTACCACTTTGTGAAGTTATGAAATTGCCAATTCAGATTGAAACTCGACACAAATTATTCATTTTCTGTTTTAACCATCTCGGGAGAGAATTCTATACTAAAGTCACCTCTATCACAGATTAATAAATAGTCCTCTATGCTAAATTTTATCAAAATTGAAGAGACCGTGTGATCGTGAATTTGTCAACAGTATTGTAGATGAAGAAGTAACAAAATTACTCTTGTTATTTTATCACGCTCAAACGAATTCTCCAATTTGGATAAAACTGAAACCTAGGGTACCTTTTGTCATTAAAATAATTATCCTTACAAATTTTAGCCCTTACAATATAAGTGCTAATATAATTTAGAAAACTAAGTTGCCTGGAATAGATTGCTTTTGGCAATACATTGGATGTAGGTCATTTAATGTTGACCCTTGTAAATCTATAATACGGTGTAAAATTAAAGAGTTTTCTATAGATCTTGCTAATTTATTTAATATGAGCATGTTGTTAATGTAAGTAGCCCTGGCCGGCTCGATCGGTGCAGTGCAGTTTATGTATGCATATTATACTCTGTCCATTCGTTTAATATCTTTTTGACAGTTCAAGAAATTTCGAAAATAGTGACGCTCTCGCACGTCACCGATTCGATTTGAAATTAAAATCAATTTTATTGAGGAAGAACTTTCAATCGATTTAATTAAATATTTTTAGTTTTAATATTTATTATTCGTTAATTAGTTTTTTAAATTATATATGAAATAATTAAAAGTATAAATGATAGATCACTAAATAAGAAATATTTATACATTTAAACAATACAACGGAGGTAGCTTTCAGATCTCTTAGGTGTAAAAGGGAGTATCTAGTCAGTCGTGGAAGTTTATTGGAGACCGTATTATTAAGTTTTTGTACTAGATGAGGACAATTTATTTCACCATTAACTAATATGTGTAATAATGATAAATCTAAAATTTGACGACGCTTTTTTAGTGATTGTATTTTGAAATGGATAAGTCTGTTTGTGTAGCTGGTTAGTTTTCTTGAAAGGTTAAAGGAGAAACCCGAAATCCATACAAACTTGGGCCTGGCGTTACAGTGCTAGAATTTGGTCATAAATTACAATATCTATGTCGATTTCACGAGCCTAATTTTCAGGTCTCCCAGCAATGGCCAAATTGGTAAAATCAGACAATGATTACATTTTAGGTTATGTTTATTATTTGAGTTATTTTAATGAAAAATTGGCCAAGTGCGTGTCAGGCCACGCATAAAATAGGGTTATGTACCCACCCATAATTAAATCGTGCCCAATAGATAATTAATAATAATAATAAATAATAAATATTTCGGACTTTTTACACACAACGCCATCTAGTCCCCAAACTAGACAACTGATATAAATACATAAACATACTTTTTTTTTGTAAATACATACATATCATACATTGTTGTATTTGCTTATTATTTCTTTATTTTTGTACGAAGTTTTCTAAGTCAGCTTATTTCACAAGTTAGGCCTTTATAACTTCTAAAATAAAAAAGTTATCAAAACCGCTATAGTTTTCTATAAATAACATGAAAAACACGATTTGATACATTTGTGATTTTCTATGGCATAGTCACATTAATATAAAAATGCAAAACTACCCTTTCATGCTATATTTAATGCTGCCAGTTGTAGATATTTTGAATTGCCGCCATTGTAAGTAGTTGTGTCACGATTCGCTGGCCAGAATCTATTTACATTGATTAAAATACCTATTAAAACAATCATTTATACTAAAACAAAGAAGTATTATTTATTTATAACAGTATCGATTTCCACTAAATCGATCCTATTTTAGGAATGCTACGTTTGTGGAGCTAGTTACGTATATTGAAATAAGTGTTGCAGAGGTTTACAAAGATTATTACAAAGATTATTTTCTACACTTGGCCATTGCAAATGAAGCTAAGATTTCGATAGGTTAATCAAGCAAAATAGACGAATTTTTTGGTACATATCCCATTCGTGTAACGCTTAGGCCCAGAATCGGGTTTCTCCTTTAATGGATGGTGGATGGATAGTGGATGCCAAACTACACAACAATAATCCAGGACAGATCTGACGAAACTCTCGTATAATCTAATAACTGACACTTAATTTTTAAAATTTTTGGTGTTTCTCATTATAAAACCGAGGGTTTTAAGTGTAGAGACTATACGATCATAATGTTTCCTAAAATCAAGTTTTTTATCAATAATAACGCCAAGGTCCCTAACACTTGCGACTTCTTAAATACGTTGGTCAAATACTGTATAAACCCCAGGCCATTCAGCATTACGGTTTCGAGTGAAACGAATATAACAGCATTTGTCAACATTCAGTACCATTCTGTTATCTTTGCACCAACTAACCAATCCATCAAGATCTCTTGCAATAGCATTTTGTCTTGAACATTCCTGATTGGTCTCATTAACTTGAGATCATCCGCATAAAGATATGGTTTGCTATTTTTGAAGCAAGAGGTGACGTCGTTCATGAAAATATTAAAGAATATAGGTCCTAAATGAGAACCTTGAGGAACCCCAGATATATTAAAAAAGATCCGATTCATATCCACTGACTACTACCTTTGATGTCCGCTCGCGCAAGTATGAGGAGCACCATTTGTGAAAAGTACCAGCGAATCCAAGTAGCGATAACTTCTGTAATAATATACTGTAAGGAACCTTATCGAAAGCTTTCGAGAGGTCATTACAAATAAAATCAACGGGAGTGCGATCGTCTAAACAACGGGATATGTCATCAATAAAATACACAAGATTGGTGCAAGTCGAGCGAGCAGATACAAATCCATGTTGAGTCTGCGAGAACACTCTTAATATACCATGATACGTAAGGACATAACAAGGATTCTAGCAACTTGGCGAACACAGATAGTATAGTGATCGGCCTGTAATTTTTGACATCGCTTATATCGCCGGCCTTGTGGACTGGCATAATAAGGCCTAACTTCCAAAGTGAAAGAAAGATTTAGTTTGTTAGAATGTATGTTGGTAAAAAGACAGTGTATATAGTTTTGTAAACTTCAATTTATATAAAAAAATGCATTATAAATAAAAAATAAATAATTATAATTGCATAAGTTGATAAAAAATTCTATGCAATAGCTTTACCGAGGCAGTCCCCGAGTGCCACACGACTTTTATTTTATTAAATTAACAGTAACAATACTTACACAAGTTAAATTATTTTATAAAATGATCGATTATTTTAATCATTTAATCGACTTATCGATTTTAAGAACTGTTTTATAGTCTGTGATTGTTAGCTATGCACAGGGCACTTCACTACGCGTCTCTAAAGTACGATATTACTGTAATACATTATTTTGAAAAAAGAAAACGGTAATTTATAGGCGTGATGTGTCAAAAAGATATTAAAGGAATGGACAAGGTATAGTTGTCTAGTACCCATAATAGAAGCTCTGCTTAGTTTGGGACTAGATGACGTTGTGTGTAAGATGTCCGAAATATTTATTTATTTATTCTGCATCTCCGCCGGCTTCCAGAGGCCGTGAAAATGATGCAGAAACATCAGACCAGGCCACCATGGTATGGGTCACCACGCTGCATTGCTGACTCTCACAATATGAGGATGTCTACTCCCTACTCCTGGATTCTACTCATGCTTTCCATGAGGCAGATTAGAGTCACTTTGGCTGGCATCAAATAAATAAAAATCAAAAATAATGCTTCCCATCAGGCAGAGAAGAGTCACTTTGGTGGGTTTAAATATAAAAAAAACTCAAATGTGAATACATACTTATGGATTTGTGTATGTGTGTATATAAAAGTCGACTCAAAGTAATATTGTGAATAATAAAGGCTAGAAAAAAGAAGGAGATCTGAAGTATAATCATTTCATCTTACTACATCGTGAACTAGGTCTGCAACAATATTGCTCGTCTCCATATTGTGTATAAACGTTTCACATGTCATTGTTATTCTTCAGTCTACCGTCTAAATTGAATAGTTGATTTTGAAGAGCTTATTGGTCTACTACATAGAGATTTAATAGGACATTCTCAAGAATCATTGAAATCCTGACAAGGTTTGCTAAATATATATATATTTCATCTTACTACATCGTGGAGTGGGTCTGCAACAATATTGTTCGTCTTTATATTGTGTATTAACGGGTCACGTGTGTTATTGCTATTCTTCAGTCTGCCGTCTAAATTGAAGAGTAGATTTTGAAGAGCTTAATGGTCTACTACACAGAGATTTACTAGGACAATCTCAAGAATCATTGAAATCCTGAAAAGGTTTGTTATCTTTATATATATAATTCTTCTGTGAGTGTGTATATCACTGAACTTCTCTCAAACGACTGGACCGATTTTGATGAAATTTTTTGTGTGTGTTCAAGGGGATCTGGGAATGGTTTAGATTCACAATTGGACCCGGTAGGTAGCGCTGCGATCAAGTTATGGAATTTTAAAGTTGGGCGGTACGAAGTTCGCTGGGTCATCTAGTTTATATATAAATATATATATTCCAACTTCTTTATTAACAATACTGACTTAAACATAACAGCTCCGTGTCACGTGTGTGTGTGTGAATCTGGGCATTGAATTTTATACAATGCAATAATATATTAGGTACAGATGTACATTGACACTGTTACCACATAACTTCAAATTAACAGCTTATCACTGAATGTTTATGAAAATACATATTTAAGTTTCAACCGTGTGGTGACGGATTTAGAATACAGAGTGTCGCCACCCCTATTCACCAGAAAAAGGCGACTAAGGGATAAACTACGCAAGACAACATCAATGCAAAGAGAAGGAAATCTTGAAACCAACCCTATACCAACCCGTCTGGCCAGCGTGGTATAGTAGGCCAAAACCTCCTTTCCAACCCGTCTGGCCAACGTGGTATAGTAGGCTAAAACCTCCTTTCTAATGAGAGGCCTATGTCCAGCAGTGGACTGTTGAAGGCTGTTGATGATGATGATGAGGAAGTTACAACAAAAAACACATTTTTTGATGTCAATCTCTTTAACGGCTGCATCGATTATGACAGGATTTTTACTGTCAGATACCTGATATTGTAACAAATAACTTAGGGCTACTTTTTAGGGTTCCGTAGCCAAATTGCAAAAAACAGAACCCTTATAGATTCGTCATGTCTGTCTGTCTATCTATCCGTCCGTATGTCACAGCCACTTTTTTCCAAAACTATAAGAACTATACTGTTGAAACTGGGTAAGTAGATGTATTCTGTGAACTGCATTAAGATTTTCACATAAATAATAAAAAAAAAACATAACATTTTGGGGGTTCCCGTACTTGGCATTGAAACTGGTAAAAAAAGTGGTAAAATGTGTGCCCTCCCTGTAACCTCTTAAATACGGGAGTGATAAAACTAAAAAAAAATATGAAATACATTACCATGCAAACTTCCACCGAAAATTGGTTTGAACGAGATCTAGTAAGTAGTTTTTTTTATTAGGGTTCCGTTGCCAAATGGCAAAAAACGGAACCCTTATAGATTCGTCATGTCTGTCTGTCTGTCTGTCTGTCCGTCCGTATGTCACAGCCACTTTTTTCCGAAACTATAAGAGCTATACTGTTGAAACTTGGTCAGTAGATGTATTCTGTGAACCGCTTTAATATTTTTACACAAAAATAGAAAAAAAGCAATAAATTTTGGGGGTCCCCATACTTAGAACTGAAACTCAAAAATTTCTTTTTCATCCAAGCCATACGTGTGGGGTATCTATGGATAGGTCTTCAAAAATGATATTGAGGTTTCTAATATCATTTTTTTCTAAACTGAATAGTTTGCGCGAGAGACACTTCCAAAGTGGTAAAATGTTGGTCCCCCTGTAACTTCTAAAATAAGAGAGTGATAAAACTAAATAAAATATATGATGTACATTACCATGTAAACTTCCAACGAAAATTGGTTTGAATGAGATCTAGTAAGTAGTTTTTTTAATACGTCATAAATCATACACCGCAATTTACATTTCTTTCAATTAATACACTATTATTAACACATCGATGAAAGTTACAATGAACTACTAAAACTTTTATATGATGTTACTTGCTGCTATGGAACCCTTCATGGGCGAGTCCGACTCGCACTTGGCCGCTTTTTTTTTAATACGTCATAATTCGTTACCCGCAATTTACCTTTCATTAAATCAATACAGAATACATCTACTTACCAAGTTTCAACAACAAAGTTCTTATAGTTTCGGAAAAAAGTGGCTGTCACATACGGACGGACAGACAGACAGACATGACGAAACTATAAGGGTTCCGTTTTTTGCCATTTGGCAACGGAACCCTAAAAAACCGCAAATAACCTCAGCTGAATAAATGACAAACAAAACTTCGTCCAAAACTTTGGTATTTTTAGACTTTTATTTTGATGATATCTGAGTATAGACAATCAGTAATCTATAAAGTTAAATCGGCCTGTCATGCGAAATGACGTAAAAGTCTGAAGCTAGAAATGAAGACAGACAGAACAGCCATTACCACACAACTTTATACTTATATAAAATTCAGTCTATTAAAAAAAAAAGCGGCCAAGTGCGAGTCGGACTCGCCCATGAAAGGTTCCGTAGCAGCAAGTAACATCATATAAAAGTTTTTGTAGTTCGTTGTAACTTTCATCGATGTTTTAATAATAGTGTTTTGATTGAAAGAAATGTAAATTGCTGTTTATGATTACGTATTAAAAAAATACTACTTACTAGATCTCGTTCAAACCAATTTTCATTGGAAGTTTGCATGGTAATGTATATCATATATTTTTTTTAGTTTTATCATTCTCTTACTTTAGAAATTACAGGGTGGGGGGACACACATTTTACCACTTTGGAAGTTTCATAGAATTTTTAGAAAAAAATAATTTTTGAAACCTCAATATCATTTTTGAAGAACTATCCATAGATATGGTTATATTATAGATATGGATATCCCCACACGTATGGTTTTGATGAAAAAAAAAAATATGAGTTTCAGTTCTAAGTATGGGGACCCCCAAAATTTATTGCTTTTTTTCTATTGTGGTATAAAAATATTAATGCGGTTCACAGAATACATCTATTGACTAAGTTTCAACAGTATAGCTCTAATAGTTTCGGAGAAAAGTGGCTATGACATACATACATGACGAATCTTTAAGGGTTCCGTTTTTTGCCATTTGGTAACGGAACCCTAAAAACTATATTTAAGAACTGAAGATTTTTTTTGTCCCAAGATAAAAGTTTATAATCCCAAGCTCTAACCAAGTTTGATCCTAATTCCCTGTGAAAATTAGCTTGTCCTTCCACACCTAGTTCTTAAACAATATTATTATTCCCAACAATCCCTACATAATGTGTTTACACAACCTCTTGTGTGAGACCTCAAATAAGGATTGCCCTTCTTTAACCTTTTAGTACTGTTGACTTCGTTATGTTTGTTAAGAAAAATGGACCTACACTTTTTCTATTTATTGTTCCATCATAGTTTTTAAATTTTCTTTTTATTTAGAAACCTGCCAATAGTGACTATTCTGCCTGTGACAATGCAGCATGGTCACTCAAACTATGGTGGCCTAGCAAGTGATGATTCAACTTCTTTGGACCTATAGTCTCCCACTCACATCACAGCACAAATGCTGTCATGTTAGGTTAGTCTTCTTTGAGAGGGTAGTACCAACCCGGTCAATACAGCAGAAATTTACTATAGCGGACTGTTGAACTGCTTTTTCCCCAGTATTAATGTTCAGAAAATAACTTCTAATCTTAGGGAAATAAGTTTAGTTGGCTTGTAACCGACTCCTTTGGGTGCGATTGCACTTTAAACCGCCAGATTTTGATCAAACTTTGTAGATTTATCGAGGACCGGTGACAATACACAAATTTGAAAAAACGCTTAAAATAATTGTATAAAAAAAATGTTTTAAAAATCTAAATAAACACGCTTTTAAACTAAAAAGTAGAAAATAATTTTACTGGAACAAAGGGTTTCTGAAAATATTTCAATAACGTCGCCCCACGCTTTTTACATTAAAATTATTTTCTACTTTTTAGTTTAAAAGCGTGTTTGTTGAGTTTATAAAAACATTTTTTTTTAAATCCCGCTTATAGGACCCGAGATCATGGTAGGAAGGAAACACATGAGCTGGCAGTGAGGTCCAGGTTATACACAGGAAGAGATAAACCATTTAGTTCTGTTGCGTATTTCCTCTTCCTAGTTCTGCTATAAAGTGGAGACTTTCAAGGTCAGCAAGGACTGGGTGGGATAGTGTGTAAAGGTTAATATATTTTTTTCTAAAAACATCTTATATTTGAGAATGGGCAGAAGGAAAACGTCAACAAAACACAAGAACGAACAAGACATAGATATTTAGGAAATATTATATAGATATTATAAATATAGATATTGAGGAAATAACTTCTAATCTTGGCAACGTAAGTTTCGCTTGCTTAGAAATTACACCTAGAGACATTTCTAACGGAGGGTAACAATTCTCAGAATTTCTCGTTTGCCTATTCTAACTCAGTTAATATCTAAATGTTGGAAGTATCTGCAGAATTTCTGTGCTAGTATTTCACATCTGAAATCTTAAGGGTCACGTATTAAGGGTTAAGAAATTATTTAAGAAAATAATATAATATCATCAAATATCAGAGCAATTAAGTAGAAGTAAAACGAGAAAAAGTAGGTGCAATATCTAACAGGAAAATAAAGGGTTAAATCATTTGGAAAATTAAGAAAAAGAAAAATATATAATCATAACATGGTAGTTAGAACACTCCTAAAAAATATAATATTGTTTTTTTTTTCTAAAAATTATAAACTAAAACAAAAACTTCAGACACAAAACAAATTAAATACAAATCGTTTAATACGTTATGCAACTCCGATTCCAAAAATTTAAGCAGTAAACTTATCATAAATCAAAATCAATCACTTTGCAAATACTTCAACGAGAATAATATTTATTTATGTTACTTCAAAGAAATTGATATGACTTGAAAGTCAACCAACGTATTTCAGTACCTGACATTTGTTGCGTATAGGGGTTACAGTCTGAATACAAATGAAACTTTATCAGCTTTACTGAAATGAACACCTTGAGAGTTAGTTATCTGATGCCTAGAGTATTCCACTGAAATTCAATTCCATCCAATCCAAAATTACAATCAAACAAATTATCAGTCTGAGCGCATTTAGAGAAGTCATAAGTCTTGGATCGTAAAAGTTTTGACATTACCAAACAACTCAAAACCCGTCTTTATCATGTCTTCAATGTAAACATGGCCATAATAATGTTTTATAATTTTTTTAATATGACAAACAAAAAAATTAATACTACTAGTACCATCCAGACCGTATTCGGCCACGGCGACTGATCAGCGTGAGCTTCTTTACTTGTGAGTAACTAGTAGTAGTAGTAGTAGTAATAAATTTTATTTCATATAACTTACACAACACTTTTACAGACTGTCTGCAATTCTATTGTTGCATTCCCTCGAGTGAGTGAGGTTACTAGAGGGTTACCCTCCACTTGGGAGGGGTCCAGATGTTCTAATGACAGTCGTACCTGAACCTCTCCTACCTCTGGCGCAGAATGGCACATTGTGTGGTTTTTTTAGACGGTTCGATTCTAACACTCCGGCCCGAGGAGGTTTCCATACGAAAATTTAATTAAACAATAACCATGCAATCGTTAAACTCTCAAATAACAACAAAGAAAACAAAAGAACTGTCAGAGCATATAGTGAATGAAATATAAAATTGATATTCGAAGATTATTGAAGTAAAAAACTGAGACTATTTATTTGATATAGAATTGTTTATTCAGTACTGAAATTGAAACAACACATTAGTCTTCAAATATATATGTTTCTGAACTATATCTTTTACATTTTTTTTATTGATCTACTTAGATGTTATGAAATACAAATATGTCCTTATTTGTACATAGAAACTGGCCAGCGGCTGTTTTATTTTAGTCATACATACATGATTTATGAGAAATTTAAGTAATTACTTATAACGTGCGTGCCTTGGGAATAAATCGTGATTGTAAATTCATAAGATACAATACACATAAGATATTATATCGATAACATCCCTTGATAGATGTGTAATATAAATTGATGTTGTAAAGGTTATAAACAATTTAAGGAATGGAGCTGGAAGTGAGAAGCCAAAAATCGATCAGTGTGGCGTGAAATGGGAGAGGCCTATGTCTAGCAGTGGACTGCGATAGGCTGATGATAAGAATGATGAACGGTCATGGAAATGAATGCACGCTTTATTATTTACAAAAGACGTTAATTTCAAAAGAATATTTAGAAGTTCTCAGATCGTTTTGATGTCTAATTTATATTTTTGATTGCTTGACCAGTTATGTTTCAAATTTCTTAGCATATATTTTTTATCATGTGAACTATGATATAAATGTAAATTATGCTGTTCTCTTTCGTTTTATATAGCCGGAATTCGTTTGTGTATGTGACATAACAATGAATACAGATTGAGATGCAATGTGCACGTGGCAAGCGCGATATAACTTTCAGCGATCGCTGATAGAGTGGCCCCCACTTCTGCACTACGGCAGTGGTTCATAGAGGTCATATTCGGCTACATTTGATCTCCAATCTAAAAACAATCAATTCAGACAAATGTAAGCACGGGCCATTATTTACAAAATACTATTATTCTGTAGAATCCAATTCTTATTTAGGATTAGTATTTAATTTAATATAAATATTTTGGAGACTTAAATAATAATACAAGAAGAAAATATTGTATTTTCATAATTAATAAATACTTGATGTTTGTATGTAGAAGAAAGCTTAGACTTTGTAACAAAATAAGGTAAAAAGTTTTGAAAATGAAACGGCTAAGATTACTTAATAAATTTTTTAACGAGTAATGGATTTAACATATTGTAATCTATACAAAGTTAGTTCAAAAAACTAAAGTGTGTGAATGGCTGCCTGTTTGTAGTATGTTATGTTTATGTGTGTCTAATCTATTTATGTATCTGTGTATACTTTTTGCGACTGTTCCAAATGTACCTTATACTATGGGTATGGTTTCAGTATTGGTATCCAGAGTCTAGATATTTCTACTCTAAGGCTAAGAACTCACGAAGCTGGTTTTTCTCGTGCCCGCTGCGTTGGTGGAACTACAGTTTTATTTCTTAACTCACGAAACCGGTTAGTTGCGCGGTTGCGCGGCCGTCGCGGTTGCGATCATTGCCCGCAACGTTTGCGAGCGCTGGAGACAACCGCTTCGTTAGTCCTTAGCCTAAGAGCGTGATATTTACCGAATTTCTCTATTTCTTTTGGACCAATATAGTCGGCAGACGGTATTGTTATTCTATTAAGTATGTTTAATATTTTATCTTATTTAAGTAAATGATGTCGAGTCTAGTGTCTGCGATTATAACATATATATATGTATGTTACTTTATTATATATATTCATTATATTCAGCAGTTATTTGAGCAAAAATTATATTTAACCGAAAAATAAAGTGCTAACTACTGGATCAACATGGAGTGAGAAAAATTAAATAAATAAAATGTATAAAACAGTAATGTAATATCATTAAATGTTGCTTTTTAATTTATTTATATTCAATATATATATATATATATAGTATATATTTATTATAGAAAAAAATAAAATTGAATTGTCTGTTCATAACTACAAATGAATAGTTTTTTATTAAATGCTTAATATTTATGACAATTCATACTTTTTGTTTTATTCTGACTAATTTCTGAAACATCATCATCAACAGCCTTTAACAGTCCACTGCTGGACATAGGCCTCTCCTTAGAAAGGAGGTTTTGGCCTACTATACCACGGTGGCCAGACGGGTTGGTATATAGTCCAGAAGGAAATCCCCTCCCTGGACTCCTTCCAATACACAGGCGCAGAGAGGGTCACACCGTGTGGTTTTAGTCGGTTCGAGTCCGACACACCACCCCGCCGTAACCCCCGACGGGGTGACGGTCCGCGGGGATTTCCACACGTAAAAAAAAAAAAAAAAAAAGGGTTGGTTTCAAGTTTTCCTTCTCTTTGCATTGATGTTGTCTTGCGTAGTTTATCCCTTAGTCGCCGTTAACAACACCCGCGGGATGAATAGGGGTGGTGACACTCTGTATTCTTAATCCGTCACCACACGGACATCTCTGAAACGGCTGGACGACTAATTTTGACGGGACTTTCACTAGCAAAGAGCTGATGACACAAGGATTAACTTAGGTAAATTTTTGTACACTAACTTTACGCGGCGTTACTTGTGCTTAACAACAGTAACAGCGGGTAACAGTACGGGACTTAGCTGGTATTTAAATTTTAAATATAAGTAGGGCTTTTTTTTTTTTTAAAAGACAACTCCCGCATTAGGAATATAAATTCCTGTGTCGCGGGGGACTTTACAAACATACATGAAACGGACACAAAGAGCACCCAGACTCAGAACAACAAATTGTGAATCACACAAAGTGTTGTCCTACGTGGGATTTGAACCCACGACACATGGCGCAGTAGGAAGCGGCGTGGCGACCGCTTAAGCCACTAGGCCAACCGTGCAGTCGTAATATTATTATTATATGCTTAAATAATATTATATGAAATAATAACTTCTATAACAAAGAAATATTGTGTCATGATGACGTAGAAAGGTTTTCATAGGAGTTTCTCATCCACTTACTAATAATCCGTCCGTCATGTTTGGATAAACTAATGACAATTACGAAGGGTATAAGGCAAATTTATGGTACACTATGTATATAATGTTTAAACAGGTAAGTGTAGGCTGTAGGCAGGTTTTTAGAGTTCCGTACCCGATAGATAAAAACGGGAAACTAGTACTAAAACTTCACTATCCGTTTGTTTGTTACCAGCCTGTATCTCATGAATCTTGAAAGATAGGTAGTTTGTTCTTTTGCTGTAGATATAACAACAAATACTAAAATTAGGATAAAATGAACAAAATTTAGCGGAGTCCTATGTGTACAACCAAATAATGTGTTTTTACACTAGGCGCACACTAGGCGACAGCGACAGCTCGACGACTTGACGCGACGACAGGCTGCGGCTGACAAACTTCATATAATTTGCTCTAAGCTCCGCACACTAGGCGACAGAGACGCCCGATGAAACGACAACGCCGCGTCTTGTCGCGGCCACTAGACGCGGCGACAAGTCGCCCAGTTTGCGATTGCCCTTATTCTGTTTTTTGCTTGATGTTTTTTACTAGCTTTTGCGAATAGCTTCGCCAGCGGATATGTTGTTAACCACAATAAAAAGTAACCTATATCCTTTTTCAGACTCTATCCTATCTGTTTACTAAATTTCATTTAAATCAGTTCAGGAGTTTTGCCGTGTCCATCAAACAGACTTACATTCACGTTTATAATATTAGTGAGGTTGGTACGGAACCTTCCGTGCGCGAGTCCGACTTGTACCTATTCGATTTTTAATAAGAACCATATGTGTGTTCACATAGTATTACTTAACAACCCAAAAAACTCATTTTGAGGGGTTTGGTTACACACGTTTTTAAGGATTATTGTTACAAAATAATTAATTTGTGAGAAAGTCGTAATTATTATTAAACATAAACTGTTGTACCCTTATTTGCCTTTTTTTATCACAAGTGTTTTCACTATACGTAGTACAGATATTATCTGTTTCGGCACGTAACAGGGACCATCTGTGACCCCAGTTTCCCCTTGACTCTTAAAGGACAGGTCTATAAAACCGTTGTTAGCACTGCTTGAAACCTTTTTAGGGTTCCGTAGCCAAATGGCAAAAGCGGAACCCTTATAGATTCGTCATGTGTGTCTGTCCGTCCGTATGTCACAGCCACTTTTTTACGAAACTATAAAAACTATATTGTTGAAACTTAGTAAGTAGGTGTATTCTGTGAACCGCATTAATATTTTTACACTACAATAGAAAAAAAGCAATAAATTTTGGGGGTCCCCATACTTAGAACTAAAACTCTAATTTTTTTTCATCAAAACCATACGTGTGGGGATATCCATATCTATAATATAACCATATCTATGGATAGTTCTTCAAAAATGATATTGAGGTTTCAAAAATCATTTTTTTCTAAACTGAATAATTTGCGTGGGAGACACTTCCAAAGTAGTAAAATGTGTGCCCCCCCCCTGTGACTTCTAAAATAAGGGAGTGATAAAACTAAAAAAATATATGATATACATTACTATGTAAACTTCCATGCTTGCTTCTACGGAACCCTTCATGAGCGAGTCCGACTCGCACTTGGCCGCTTTTTTTCTATTAGTAAGTACCTAATACCGAGAATGTAAGGAGGAGAGAATTCTCCCCGGAGTTGTAGTTTGCAACACAGAATATGCTATGAATACTGTAAATCACCTCTTACCTCTTGTTTTATCGTGGGTTTGGTCCACGATCCGCTCCATTTCAGAGATGTGGAGAGGGATGTAATCTGCGAAGCGATGTTCAGCCGTTATCACCATGCCGTTAGTTTGTGCCAGTTCCTGTCAACGGTATAATTTATGTTATAGGTATTTACATTTCAACAGTTTAATAAAGATTAGTGCCGTGTAAATATCTCCTATTACATAACATAATATCTAGTTCCAAACTAAGGAGAGTTTCTATTATGGGTACTAGACAACTGATATCTATATATATATATATATAAATGAATTGCTGTTCGTTAGTCTCGCTAAAACTCGAGAACGGCCTGACCGATTTGGCTAATTTTGATTTTGAATTATTTGTGGAAGTCTATAGAAGGTGTATAAGTGTATATATAAAAAAGCTGCCAAGTGCGAGTCGAACTCGCCCATGAAGGGTTCCGTAGCACCAAGTAACATCATTTATAAGTTCTTGTAATAGTGTATTGATTGAATGATAGGTAAATTGCGGTTTACGATTTATGACGTATTAAAAAAAACTACGTACTAGATCTCGTTCAAACCAATTTTCGGTGGTAGTTTACATAGTAATGTACAACATATATTTTTTTTGGTTTTATCACTCTCTTATTTTAGAAGTTACAGGGGGGGGGGGGGACACACATTTTTCCACTTTGGAAGTGTATCTCGCGCAAACCATTCAGTTTAGAACTAAATGATATTAGAAACCTCAACATCATTTTTGAAGACCTATCCATAGATACCCCACACGTATGGGTTTGATGAAAAACAATTTTTTGAGCTTCAGTTCCAAGTATGGGGACCCCCAAAACGTGTTGTTTTTTTTCTATTTTTATCTAAAAATCTTAATGCGGTTCACAGATTACATCTACTTACCAAGTTTCAACACTATAGTTTTTATGATTTCGGAAAAAAGTGGCTGTGACATACGGACGGACAGACAGACAGACATGACGAATCTATAAGGGTTCCGTTTTTTGCCATTTGGCTACGGAACCCTAAAAATGAATTGCATTTTTTTATTAATTATGGATTCCTTTTGTTTTTTTTAAGTTTATTTTATACAAAAGTTTAGGCCTTCTATTTATCGATTGAGGCAGTACGAAGTGTACCGGGTCAGTTAGTAAATAAATATAAATATTTTTTTGTAAAGCTTTACTATTGTCAAACTGCTAAACAAATATTGTAGATCATACAATCATTTTATCCAACTCGGGAAATATACCCGAGACCTCATTTATATGACATGGGAGAAAGGAGACAAACAGACAGACAGGTTGATCTAAAATAACTACCTCCGTCCTTATCCAACATTTTTTATTTATATTTCGAAGACGCTGAGATAAACGAATTAAGTACCAAATTTATGTCAGCTCTATAAATAGATGTTTACGGACACAAGCAAGATGGATACCATAATGGAGGATAAATAAAATGTACCCAGTATCTTGACGTATTTTTTCAAGCATTTATATTCTATTAGATACATTTGGTTCAAACAAAAATACCGAGTGCTATATAATGTGCTGCTTTTACTATATAGAAAACTACGACTGACTCGATATTACAAGGGTAGCGCATGCGATTGCTGTTTGTAGGATTTGCAAGTATTGTGATGTTTTTTTATGTTAATATGTATGTATATGTCAGCAATATGGTTACCGTAGTACAGGCTCCACTTAGTTTATAATGTGAGAAGATTTCATTAGTTGATCTATCTACCATAGTACAAACTCTGCTTAGTTTGATGCTAGATGCTGATATGACAGAAGTTTTAAATTTTTATTCATTATCATTAAATTATAATGAGCAGAGATCGGAATTGGGTGTGTGAAAATACCTAAAGTTTGCAGTAAGTTTGCAATAATAATATGGAGCTGTTACAACCACTGTTCTTGCAATTGAAATAAATGTTTTTAATTTTTTTTTTTTGCAGTGCAGGTTTAATAATTTAAAAAAAAGCCGACTTCAAAACTATGTAAAGACGCGAAAATGTTCGTTTTCCTTGCATCAACCTGTAGCAAAACTTTTTAACTTAAGATACAGATCAAAAAAAGAAATTAAAACCGAATTAGCATTTTGCAGATATATAAAATTCTGTGTTTGACCGACAAAGAACAATTGGGACTAAAAGACCGAATTTTAACCGGAAAAGTACGAAACAAAAATTTATTTAGAACTGTATTAGCAGCTTGTAAATGTTTATAGTTCGGTGTTTCAAAGGCAAGGAACATGTAAAAAAAAAAAACTAAACCGGTTAAATTCAAACCCGGTTTAACTGTGGTTGTAACAGCTACCTATTATGTCCCGCTGCAAACTTTAGGTATTTTCACACACCCAATTCCGATCTCTGATAATGAGTCAATTAACCGGCGGGGTTTCCTGATCAAAAATGAGTCAAAAATCAACTGAAATTCATAGACAATTGAATTGACGCACTTGGAATTTTCATCCCATGTGATTCAGGGAAGGGAGAAGGTAGTTTTGACTCCAGATACTTAATTTACGCACTCAGAGAGAAACACTGAACGATTTTTTACAAAGATGAGTACTACTGTGGTGGATATCTACCAAAGAATGTCTTTCTCACGCACGGAAGACCATATTCAAATGACAGTATTAGTGTAGTCGTGTCTTATTAGGGCGAGACCGGAGGCACATTGATGCGGAAGCATGTCACCAGGCAGCTATAGTGTGGGTAACTATACTAAAATTTTTTTTTTTTGGTTCGACATCTTACACACAACATCATCTAGTCCCAAAGTAAGCAAAGCCTGTGTTATGGGTACTAAACAACTGATATAAATATATAAACATACTTTTTTTTTTGTAAATACATACATAATACCTATACATAAAAAAACACCCAGACTCCGAAACAAATATTTGTGGATCACACAAATATTTGGTCAGACCCGGGAATCGAACCCGAGACCTCTTGATCAGCAGTCGCTTAAGCTAACCACTAGACCAACAAGGCAGTCAATGTCAGCATTCGCAATGAATTGAGGTCACTACCCTTGAATTCTACTCGTTCTTTACATCGTTCAAAGTAGAGTAATCTTGGAAGCTCAAAAAAGCCTCACATTGTATACTAAATGTTATTCAGTCTGATATTTACACAAATGTCTCGGAGCCTTGTTTTAGTTCTTTGAATAAATCCAAGGGCATATTTGATGTGTTCTTAAAGAGTGTTTTGTATTCATATTATGATTGCTGAACCGCAGCATCCGAGATATAACATGTCATGAAAGTAGGAACAGAACCTTTTTTTTTTCAGTTTTTGAGTGACGCAACTCTCAGCGGTAAACATTAGCTTCGTTTTTAACACGCTTTCAAACCTAGGTTATTGTTTGTAATCAACTTTCACTACCGTATTTTTTAGTTATTGTATCCTGTTTTTTTTTTTATAAAGAAGTCGCCGGCATCTGTCACACTGTAAAGTGTTTGAGCAGGTCTTAGAGCCACGCTGAATTCAGCTCGAATGGGGCAGTACTACCCTCACACAGAAGATCATCCTAATAATGACAGCAATCTTACTGTCGTATTTTGTTGGTGACTGTGAGACCGGAGGCCAATAAAGGCTGGGAGAATGATACAGAATTACCTAACCAGGCCGATATGATATGGATCACCATGCTGCAATTCCTACCCTCACAATGAGCATGGTGGCCCCTACTCCTGGATTCTACTCATGATTTCCATTGGGCAGAGTAGTCACTTTGATAGTCTTAAATATTAAAAAAAAGTGTAAAGCAACGTTAGCATGACAATAATAGCAAGCAACATTAATTTAACACGGCAGTAATTTTCTAGTATTTTGTTGAGGTATGTGTTCTTGGTCAATAAATAAATTATTATTATTTTCCTTCCTATCATTTCCATCTGCAAAACGTTTAATTGCACAAAAATATTTTTTCCCTAAAAGTTCAATTAGGTATTATTGTCATTAAAAACATCGAAGTTTACAAGACAACTAAAATTTTGTTCCAATACAACCAAAATTTTGTTTGTCTAAATTGCTGTGATGAAGTATTAAATAAATCGTGTGCCTAAGAATCTACACTATAAAGGTATATATAGAAAGTTTGTGATTGAGTTCGAACAGCTTTGTTTAACAAAGTTTCAGAGCTATTACATTGCTCAATTTATAAAATGTACCTATTTCGTGGAAAATTTTGTATAAACTACAAAATTTCAATGAAAGTTATTGAGAGAAAGTTGTTAAGTTCTCTAAAACAACAAGTTGTAAAGTACGGAACGTAATACTGTAAATGACCTAACGTACGACATTGATCTTAATAATAGTACTACTGAAGTACTGTACCTAAATAAAGTAATCCCTATTGGATTCTATTTTATTCATCTTTCCTTGACAATAAACCTCATCTGAACAGAGAGATGATGTTTTTTAAAATAACATCTTATATTTAAAATTCTCGTGTCATAATGTTCGTCCCCATACTCCTCCGAAACGACTGGACCGATTTATATGAAATTTTGTGTGTATATCGGGTAGGTCTGAGAATCGGCTAATATCTATTTGTGATGCCTATTCCAGCGTCATAATATTGATAACAGTAAAATACGGAAATTATATAAACACATGCTTGACCAGCACATTTCAGATATGTGCCGATTATCGAGCACGTAGGATTCCGGCTGTCATTTCCTTGTTGATATTAAGACGTGCTTATTGTGCAATGTAACGATAGATTTAGAATATATAATGTAGATATAAGATCATAACTAAGAGATTACATGTACATACCTTAGTACGTAAGGTTAGATAATAGTACAGTAATTAATAATTAAACATGGCTCCGAAAGACTACACGATCATTGTTATTCGATATTTACCTATAAGTTCGCTATAATACCCCTCAGACGCGAGCGGAGCATGCGTCAGCTAGTAAGGATATATAATAATAATACCTTTTTGTTTGAAAGCAGACCATTCATGCACTTATACAAAATTTACCTTACACATAGGACATATATCTATATATCTATCACACATAATCTATACCTTACACATATATCGAGTTTTTTTACTTTGAACCGTAATTTTCATCATCATCATCATCAGCCTATCGCAGTCCACTGCTGGACAGGCCTTTCCAATTGCACTATATAGTAAGATACTAAAACTAAGTACATAAATATGCTGAGTGTCATGTGTTCAAATTCCAAATTGAAATGACCAATACTTTCTATGATCAACAAATTGTTGTACTGAGTCTGGGTGTTCATTGTGTCCGTTACATGTATGTTGGTAAACCTCAATTCCCCGAAATAGGTATACCTATTTGGTTGAATTGAGGTTTACGTAGTACGAGGGTTATAATTATTTAAAAAAATCTATTTAAATCTCCACCAACCTTGATAGCATCCATTTGCTGTCCAGCTGCTGTCTGTTCATCACCAGCAATGATGGCGAACTTACTCCAACTGAAGGCTTTCAGCAGTGCTATCACTGACTTCGAAGCTTTGAATGCAGGTGGTAAAGTCCTTGCGAAGGTTGCACCGAGGCCTGAACCTTTCTCGGAACCATGATCGCCGGCACATTTCTGTGAAAATTATTTATTTTTAATTACCTATTCATAAAATGGTACCTAGATAATGGCCTGATCAGATCACAATACTAAATTTCTATAAACTACACTGGTTAAAAAAAAACAGCCATAAAAAAGTGGCTGTGACAAACGGACGGACAGACAGACAGACAAACTTGACGAATCTATAAGGGTTCCGTTTTTTGCCATTTGGCTACGGAACCCTAAAAACAGGTACAATTGGTAGCGTAAGTTAAAAAAAACATTTATAATGGACATGATGATAAAAATAATTTATTAAAATGATGAAAAAATGTGAACTAAAACAACTGCCTCGTTGGTCTAGTGGTTAGCGTATGCAACCGCTGATCAAGAGGTCTCGGGTTGAAATCCCGGGTCGGGTCAATAGTGGGTATTTTTTACAGATTTTTTTTAATAACAGCCTGGAATATGGAAGTTTGGCGGTGATTCAGGCCTTTGCCTCGGAGAGAACGTTAAGCCATCGGTCCCGGTTGTCATGAACATCTATGACAATCGTTATTGGGAAGTCAGTGCCCTCAAATATACTGACAAATTTTTTTTGGTTTAACGAGTAACGGAAATCCCCTCGGAACGCCACCCCGGCGGTGTGCCGGATTCGAACTGACTAAAACCACACGGTGTAACCTCTCTGCGCCTGTGTTTTGGGAGGGGGTCTTATCGCCTTCTGGACCAAATATTCAACCTTCAAATTTTAGCTCTCCCATTGCGGAGGACCGATGCCAGTCGCTATGACAAAAAACTATAATAATATTCAGGTAAAACCGGTTGAACTAGTAGCCGACCCCAAATAATATTGCAATTAAAGGCTAGGAAGAAGAAGAAGATATATATGTGAATTCTATATGCTATTCTATTATAGGTCTCGGGTTCGATTCCCGAGTCGGACCAAACATTATTTGTGTGATTCACAAATATTTGTTTCGGAGTCTGGGTGTTTTCTATGTATAATATGTATGTATTTACAAAAAAAAAAAGTATGTTTATGTATTTATATCAGTTGTCTAGTACCCATAACACAAGCTCTGCTTAGCTTGGGACTAGATGATGTTGTGTGTCAGATGTCCAAAAATATTTATTATTTATTAATATTATAGCATTGAGTATTGTTTAAAGTTAAATAAAATTACTGTTATCTAAACTGTTACAGTGAAGTAAAAAAAATATATTTTTTTTACCGTGATAACTAAAATAGACACGGGCAGAGCCGCGGGCGAAAGCTAGTATCTATTATATATTTAGTTCCACGATTTCATGGAAATCTCTTTAGGATAATGTTATGTAAATCTGTAAACAAAAACTCATCAAAGTAATTTTGTAATAAAAACTTTTTATATTTATATCTTGAGAATTAAAATAGACGATTATTCTTAGAACAACTTAATCTATATATACAAATATTTTAGCGTCTGTATGTAATATTAAATTAACAGTTTTTTTTTTTAATGAAAATGAACGTATATACTTACACCATTGATCTTTGTCGGGTTGTTACGGGTAATCTCTAGAACGGCCTGATTGATTTTAACAAAACTTTCAAAGATCAGCAGATCAACAGAAAGCTGATGACCTAAGAAGTAAAGGCCGCTGCATACCTGACGGAATTTTACACGGACGGGACGTGACGGGAAGTTTTGAAAACATCGTTTCATACAAAATGTATAAGGAAATGCATACTTCACGGAGACACGGACGAAACGGGAACGTGGCACGCACGGGACGTGCTAAACATCGTCGTCGTTGTTTAACATGTTTAGCACGTCAATATCAATTAAAGCCAATTATTGAAATGAAAAATTCATCTTTATTTGTTCACAACACTAGCACGTTAGATCCGAGTCACAGTCACGGTGCGTATGCATTTACATCACGTCCCCGTTTATAACGAGGCGTCCACGTCCCGTCCGAGGTAATATCCCGTCACTTATTATTATATTAACTTAGGCAAAGTATTTTTTTTTTAACCGCGAGGGGGCGGCGTCGGTGTGTGCCGGACGCCGCCTAAGAGAGGGTCGTCAAACCGAGACGGTGCCCACATCAGGAGCGGGCAGGCGCTGGAGAAGTTCAGAAGGAGATCCCACCCTGGACTTCTCCTCCTCCTTAACGGAGAAGCGCGGAGAGGACACACTGTGTGGTTTTTAGTCGGTTCGAGTCCGACACACCACCCCGCTGTAACCCCCGGTGGGGTGACGGTCCATGATGATTTTCCACACATAAAAAAAAGGCCAAGTTTTTAAGGCTAGCTTTCTTCCGTGGCGTCACTCACAATTTACAACAAACAGCCGCGGGTAACACCGCGTGTCACAGCTAGTGTACCATAAGCTTTTATTTCAGTTTAATCAAATATCCACTGATGGGTTTTTAAGTGAAAAAAAATCAATTTAGAAAATAATACTTTTTTTTAATGAAATAACTCGATCGCTCTTTATAAAGATATTAAAAGTAACTGAAATTTGAAAATCTATGTACCGGGATTATGTCTGTAATTTTGTAACCAATTTTTTCATGATTTGAATAATTTATACTTTTTCTACCTAACCTTATTTCCAATATTATTTGGGGTCGGCTACTAGTTCAACCGGTTTTACCTGAATATCAGTTTTTCCACGGAGCGACAGGCATCGGACCTCTGTCTGTATGTTACGATTTCACGGCTAAAGCCGGTGCGATGGATTTAAACTATTCTAAAAGTATTTTTTTTTAAACAAGGAATTTATTAGGAATATAAACCCTGCGTCGCGGTGGACTTTACAAACATACATGAAACATACACAAAGTATACCCAGACTCAGTACAACAATTTGTGAATCACACAGTATTTTCCCACGTATAATTCAGGTTACTAGAGATGGTGACAGTATATCACAACCCAGTTATATAAAAAAATTCACAGAAAATATTCCGTTTTTATACAATTAGGTATGTAATAAATAATGTATACATTCTCCACATGTCCAACGTAGACACGTGTACGATCAGCTACATCGTAGTTAGCTCTACGACGTAGTAAGACCTACGAGAGCTACGATAAATTACATCATTGCTTGAACTTTGCATGAGATAAGTTCTAATAAATTCCAGCCACGCGTATGTTTTTCTCTCCACCCGCTCTAGAAAAGTTGCAATTTTTTTTTCTATTCTATTTCTCTACTCTTGTTTCGTTAGCTAATATTTTGATCTGATCACATGACTGAGACTGCCTTGTTGGTCTAGTGGTTAGTGTATGCGGCTGCTGATCAAGAGGTCTCGGGTTCGATTCCCGTTCGATATCAGTTGCTTAGTACCCATAACACAAGCTCTGCTTAATTTGGGAATAGATGATGTTGTGTGTAAGATGTCCAAAACATTTATTTATTTATTTATGTATTTACAAAAAAATAATATTTATGTATTTATATCAGTTGTCTAGTACCCATAATACAAGCTCTGCTTAGTTTAGGACTAGATGGCGTTGTGCGTAAGATGTCCGAAGTATTTATTATTTATATATATATATAGAGAATAATAATATAATAATTTTAACAAAAAGGAACCGACTTCAATGAAAAACTATTCCGAGTACCCAAATCGCGACAATTGTGCCTTTGATATTTGAGGAGTTCCATCGATTTCCTTGGGATCCCATCATCATATCTCGATATGGTGACGATGGGACCACCTGTAAGCTACGCCCATTACAATGCAAAAAGATTTTTTGAAATCGGTTCATAAACGACGAAATTATCGCTAAACATACATAAAAAAAAAAAAAAAAAAGATTCCGTCAAATTGAGAACCTCCTCCTTTTTTTTGAAGTTGGTTATAAATAGTAAACGAAAAACGTTTGCAACTTGACTGAAAACTGAAAAGAGAGCCGAGCCGTTTGCAACTTGACTGAAAACTGAAAAGAGAGCCGAGCCCAGAAGTGAAACATAATAGGTTGTTAATAAATGTTTTTCAAATAATTGCAAAAAATATACAAAACAGGAATAACAACTAAATTTTAACGAGACTTTTATCCCTGAACAATATACCAGCTAAAGCCACAACGGTTTAATTAAAGCATCAGAAAAACTGTGAAGCTGTGGTTTCATTTAAAAATTCACTGTTCATTTAAAATGTTCATAAAAATTGCAATGCAGTATTTAGTCAAATGTATCTTTATCTATATAAATCTTCTGTTCGGGTGTTTGTAATTGAATTCCTTCGAAACTTTTGATGATATTTTTTGTGTGTGTTCAAATGGGTTTGATAATGGTTTACAGGTGGCGCTGCGATCAAGTACTAGGATTTTAAATTTGGGCGGTACGAAATTCGCCGGGTCAGTTAGATTACGTACAAAACTCCTGGTAACAATTGCCAAAGACGTTGGTATAGCAATCGGTACCGACGGATTAACTTGCTCTTTGATGTTTGAAGGGGTTTCATCATCATCAACAGCCTTCAACAGTCCACTGCTGGACATAGGCCTCTCCTTTGAAAGGAGGTTTTGGCCTACTATACCACGCTGGCCAGACGGGTTGGTAAAGAGTTCTATTCAAGTTTTCCTTCTCTTGGCAGTGATGTTAGCTGCTTATTTTGTTCCTTTAGTCGCCTCTTACGACACCCATGGAATGAATAGGGGTGGTGACACTTTGAAATCTTAATCCGTCACCACACGGACAGGGAAGGGGTTTCAATGTATAAGGGGATTCATACTTAAACTAACCTGACTAGGATTGCTTTACTTTACAATGTTGTTATGCAACTGTTATTAGTTTTTACACAAGTGTAAAAATTCTTTGAACCCCTTTTCACCCTAAACAACAACTATGTAAAACGAAAGAGGTCCATTATATATTTGACCTTCTTTCCTTCGTTTATAAAAAAATAGTTTTTATTATTAATTTTAGGTGTGGTATAAATTAAAAGTAGAAAGTGTATATATACCAAGTACCATGTATTTTATCTTAACTCATGATGTGTATGCTAAAATTGGATCCCTGTCTAGACTTGTCTGTACAAATTTCCTAATATTTAACATGTGCCGGTAATCTATGAGCGTACCTTTTATGAATAAAATAGCAGATTTCATATTTTTTGCTATATCCCCAATAAAGGTATCTAAGGGCCACAGCACACTAGCTACTTTTAGCATCGGCGATCGGCGATTTTGCGACTGCATCGATGCTGCATCGCGTTTTAGCGACTTCCTGCGTTCGATCGCGGTATCGGAAACGCGCGTTTTAGCGACTGCTGAGATGCCAAATCGATGCTACCGGCATCCGAATGTGTGCGGAGAATAGCGTTCAGCTGCTGTGTCGCGCTTCTAAAAAGCGACTCAGTCTCCGCGTTTGGCGTTTTTAGGTGGTATTTTTTTAAGTGTGCGGTGTAGAGCGTTCGGTCGCCGTATTTAGCTTCTAAAAAGCGACTAGTTGCCGATCGCCGATGCTAAAAGTAGCTAGTGTGCTGTGGCCCTAAGAAAAGCACTTTATAAGTCTTGTAGGATAAAGTTATCTATTTATACATTAGATTCAATTTCTTTACATTTTGTGGTTACATATCTTACAATTATATTTCATCTCATTTATTGTTTTATTTATTTATGGTTAGTATATTTATTTTTATTGGAGTTCGGAAGTTTGGCGGTGATACACGCCCGGGCCTCGGAGAGCACGTAAAGCCGTCGGTCCCGGTTGTCATGAACATCTATGGCAATTATTACTGGGAAACCAGTGCCCTCAAATTTACTGATTAATTTAATTCATTTCGAATTTCAGTTCTCCCTTAGGGTTGCGGAGGTCCGATGCCAGTCGCTCCATGGAAAAACTGATATTCAGGTTAAACTGGTTGATAACCAAATAATATTGGGAATAAGGTTAGCAAGATATTTATTTTTATCTAATTAAGTGTTGTTAAATGTAAAGACCGCTTTTTGCGGCATAAGCCTCTTCCAAACATTGACTAGTGGCTCTATCTATTGTCAATCTGGACCACAGGTTGCCTGTAGCTTCCATGATATCGTTGCTTCATCTTTTAAATGGTCTGCCCTTCATTCTTCTCTTGTCTCACCAATATAATACCGATCTGACACTAAATGCAGAAATGTCGTATTTCTTCCTTTCTATATTATGTTTGGAACGTGATCGTCAACAACCCCGGCGGTGACGAACCATTCTAGGAGAGGGATTTGTTTTTGCTCTACTGTTCTACTTAGGTTTAATTGTTTTTATGGTTGTTTTTACTCGCAAGGGTTCGGCATTATTAATTTTTAAGACTGGTTTTCTTAATTTAATTTATTCATTTAGGGGTTTTTGATTAAAACATAATTATACAACATGAGAAAAATATGCAAAAGTAAAACTCAAATACACTTTTCAACCGACCACCGACCCCAGAGACATTTTGGTTTTTTTTATGATTTATTTAACAAATTTTAAATTCAAGATGCCAGATTTAATATTTGTCTCAACGTGGTTGATGAATATCAAATGAAAGGGCATGTCAAAATCTAAATATTGAGCCGTAGAGTTTCACATTTAACACAATTTAAAAGAAATAACTTGAAATAAGAAAATAAGTAAAGAATGGTGTGTATACAAGAACTTACATGTGATATGAGAGGGAGATTCCAGGCGGCTGCTAGCTTGGCTTCCGTGTGACAGGTACCATCAGGTCCGAAAAACGCCACCACCCCCAAGTCACGCATTTGCGTCATCACCCTGTATAACAAAGCAAAGTCAGATTATAAAGCTGCTCGGTTGGTTAAGTGATTTATGAAGTCGCTTTTTGTCATCACTTTGTATAAAAAAGCAAGGTCTAGTTATAAAAACTGCTCGGTTGGCTTATAGTTTATGTAGGCGCCACGCCGCTTTGTACTGACCAAGTATTGTGGTTTCAAATTGTGGGACATAACTGTGTGTGATCTAGTGTTGTTAGGAGTCCGGGTGTTTTTTGTGTCCGTTTCATGTATGTTTGTAAATTCCTCTGCAATACAGGATGTATATAACTAATCCGGAAGTTCTATTATAAAAAAAGCATAGAGATAAATTTAAAAATTCTAAATATGTACTGTCAGTGCTAAATTTTGTAATTTCAATTCTTCTGTTCTAAATAAAACGAAAATAATATTCAAATCGATTTAATAAATATTAATTAACCGACGAAAAATAACGGAGAAGGTTATTAATTCAACTAATGAATTTTGGTTATTATTTCAACTAATGAATTTTTATTCAATTAATGTTTTTTTTTTGTTTCAAAATTATTTAGGTATGCTTACACTAGTTTAAGAAGTCACTTAACCAGTTTAATATTTCCGCTTTTCAGTCCTTTCGGCGATTCAATTTATTGCTAATTTTTTTTTTAAATATGCTATTGCAGTAATCGTGAACAATTTCCATCAAGGGCGTGATTCCCAGTTGAATTTACTCGTAATAGAATTTATATCTCTGATTCGTGACCACTGGCATCATTAAGTGATAAAGTTACAGAACCAAATGAAAAACGACATCAGATCTACGCTGCACTGAATTTTCCAATGATTTGTTAATAAAACAATTATTTAATGACTGGTCGCAGAATTTGGTGCGTAGGCTTCGTTAGATTTATATTGATCAAAATATAGCCGCAGCTTTACAATATCATCATCATTTTCCTAGCCTTTATTCCCAAGTTTTTTTAGCTTTACAGTAGGTACAGTATATTTAATAAAAAAAAATGGTATACAATTATCTATGCAAATAACTAAAATTAGAGTGTCTGTATGTAATTTTTTTTTTTTTTTAAAAGACAACTCCCGCATTAGGAATATAAATTCCTGTGTCGCGGGGGACTTTACAAACATACATGAAACGGACACAAAGGACACCCAGACTCAGAACAACAAATTGTGAATCACACAAAGTGTTGTCCTACGTGGGATTTGAACCCACGACACTTGGCGTAGTAGGAAGCGGCGTGGCGACCGCTTAAGCCACTAGGCCAACCGTGCAGTCATATCAAATCATCAAATATTAATTATACAGTTTTTTTACTAAATGCATACGAATATATATTTACGGTACTTATATCGAAAATGCTTAATTTGAAAGTTTTTGCACAACAGCAATTAATAAAATTAATATTATATTTGATCTTAGCTTACATCACTTTAGTTGACGTCATTTAATTTCCATAAGTTAAATGCTCATAGGATATCATACCACAAACGGTCACCTATCTAGATACTGACCGCACCCTCGCTGCTTACCCTCGGTGATTATTTCTACTTTCTCACCTATTGCAACTTGACTATGAGCGCTTAACTTTATTATAAAACTAGCCAACATCCGCAGCCCCGTCTGAACTTTTGCTGTCCGTAGCGTTATGTTGCACAGCGGAAAAAAAATTGTTTCCCATAATAAAGGTTATAGTGAGACAACCTTAAAAGATAGACATATAATAATAATAAATATTTCGAACGTCTTACACACAACGTCATCTAAACCCAAACTAAGCAGAGCTTGTATTATGGGTACTTAACGTAAGTGTAAGTGATACAAATACATAAACATACTTTTTTTTAATATACATATGTATATAATACACATAAAAAACGCCCAGACTCCGAAACAAATATTTGCGGATCACACAAACGTTTGGATCGACCCAGGATTCGAACCCGAGACCTCTTGATCAGCGGCCGCATACGCTAACCACTAGACCAACAAGGCAGTATGCTGTTAAGGACTTTTTATTAGAACTTTTAAAGAAGAAAAATTCTGTCATACATGATTTTTGAGAAACTTGAACCGTTTATGCAGCAGCGCACGCAGCGGAAGCTCTCAAGAGGAAAAAAAACCCTATTTTGAAACATTCTTCATTGGTGCTCAGCTCCTATTCGTCTCAGCATAATGATATATAACCCATAGCCTTTCCCGATAAATGGGCTACGTAATACTGAAAGAATTTTGGAAATCGGACCAGTAGTTCCTGAGAGTAGAGCGTTGAACGGAACAAACAAACAAAGTCTCTAGCTTTAAAATATTATTAGAGATATAGGAGCGATAAAACCCTAACAGTCATTAACGCCATGACTCTCATGCCGGAACCACACTGCGTTATGCGCTATTCGTTATGTGACTACACCGTATTCGCTAAAATATTTGTTATTCACGCAAACAACAAACATGCCTTCCACACTTCGAACTGAATTATGGTAGGCTGAAGTATGGTAGGCCAAATATGTGTGATGTTTGCGTGGAGCGATAGAGGTATTGAGAGTATCCGCAATTTATTAGTTCCTAAATGCTTCTTACAAGTACATAGTTGCTAAAAGACTGAAGATAATAATAAATATAAATTAATAAATATATAAATAACTTTAGCATACACCGTACATGTCGATACACGACGAGCACATAGCGAGCGAATGACCCACCGAAGTGTGGGCAGTCGATGCGCATATTCGCCTTATTCATGTCTTTTGAAGTGTGTCAAAAAACCGACAAGTCGACGGATACGCGTATTTGCTATTTGTGCTTATGTGTTATGCGTACAAATAAAGCGAATATTGGCGAATATACTCTCCACAGTTCACCGTATGCGCGTGAATAACCCGCTTATCGAATAGAGAATATCGCAGTGTAGTTCCAGCATCATAATTTAATTCCTACGTTTAGTACCTTGAACCTTGAAATTAGGTCGAAACGGGCGATGTTTCAACCTAATTCCAAGTAACAACATTATCCGTAACTGCGTATCTCAGGAACTTACGTCATCCCATTATACACCCACTTACTACCATAAAGTGAATATATTTAGTCCACTAGAGTATTGTTTATGGTAAACAAAGAATACGAGTCTATTACGCCTTTATCGCCGGTAATAAAAGTGAAGGAGAAATAATTTAATATTAACAAAATAATTTGACGACCATTCCTATAAACAAACCTTAATTTTATTTACTTAAAGTTAGTAAGAGAGTTTAAGTAATCACTTGTTCGGTGGTCTAAGTTTAAATTGAAAAGTTTCTTATTTTCTTATGTAAAAGAAATTTTAGTTAGGTGTTAGTAAAGGTAGGTATTATCACTACTGATATTATAAATGCGAAAGTAACTCTGTTTGTCTCTTACGTTTTCTCGCCTAAGCCGCGAACCAATTTTGATGAATATTGGTATAGAGATAGATGGAACACACACAAATTGTTATTCTTAGTCTGGTTGTTCATTCGCGACACAGAATTTATATTCCAAAAGCGGGAGTTGTCTTTTGTAAAAATAAAAATAAAGAAAAATATTCTCTCATTTTTGGTTTGTTTTAGACCTTTTTAAGATGTACAATACTGTAGTACATTATTTTGATCTATCTCGTAGGGTACAGCCAGCGTTTGCAATGTAAGCGTAAAAAACATCACATTAGAAACCTCTAAAATTATTATCTACTATATTATGCAAGTATTATACATAAAAACCTTCCTCTTAAATCACTCTATCTATTAAAGAAAATAGCATCAAAATCCGTTACGAGGTTTTAAAGATTTAAGCATACAAAGGGACAGAGAAAGCGACTTTGTTTTATACTATGTAGTGATTACATACGAGCCTAAGTTACTGTCGGTTGTTCGTCATAGAGATTATTCGTAGCAAACAGACAGACAGACGGAAGGACAGACAGACAGACAGGAAAAAATTAAATAAAATGATATCAGTATATTATATTGCATTTATTTATATTAGATCACAATATATACCTACGTACATACATACATATACACATACACACAACTATACATACACACAATAAAATATACAGAAAAAAAAAAAAACAAAAACAGTAACAACGGTCAACTACATATTAAGGGCCTTATAGGTTAGTTTGAAATTGCGAACAGACACTTAAAATTTAATTTATATGTATAGATTAATGTTTTAGATCTTTCACCGTGAAACAACAATTGAATAAAAATTTCAATGACAGAAAAATAATCGTCACCATTTATTTTTTTCTGTCCTTTGATTAGATTTTGCCAATTGTATTTTTATCGGTACAATTTATTCTCTTTTCTATTCTTTTCTAATAAATTCTTCTTCATTTTACTGATTACTTCTTTTTTTATTATACCCTCTTTAAAGTGAACTATACTCTTCTCCTTGATGCTCTTCAAGGTCCGTACATAACATTCTTTTTTGGATTAACCAAGTTACATATGATAGGAGGTTCTTAATATGAATTTATTTGTTCATTTCGTTTAGGTACTGAAATAAGATGATTTATTTATTTATTTTTTTATTTACAACTTCATGCACTTTTGTACATCGGCGGACTTAATGCCCAAGGCATTTTCTACCAGCCAACCTTTGGGGGGTGTAGGGATATCCCTACACCCCCCAAAGGTTGGCTGGTAGAGAATAGGTAGTATGGTAGGTGTATCGAGGTTAGAGCTGTACAGAGCAATATGCAATTGATTTAAAAATAAACTAATATAACATAAGTTAACATATACATATATAGGTATAGATATATATACAAAAATACATACATAACATACACATACACAACATACATAATGTCATCTCTGCATAGGTAGAAGAAACTACCTTGATTGATCCACAAATATTCGTTTCGGAGTCTGGGTGTTTTTCTATGTATGATATGTATGTATTTACAAAAAAAAAGTATGTTTATGTAATTATATCAGTTGTTTAGTACCCATAACACAAGCTTTGCTTACTTTGGGACTAAATTATGTTTTATTTAAGATGTCCAAAATATTTATTATTATTACTAGCTGTGCCCGCGACTTCGTTCGCGTGGTTGTCGAGAGCAAAACAACGTCGTTTAGATAAGAGTATATCACCTTTTTGATGATTTAGATAAGAGTCCTGACTTTGGTATAGTTGATTACGTTAATGCTTCTCTATATACTATGTTAGCGGTGGAATTACCCGGAGCATATACAAAAAGGTTGTTTGGGTTGCTAACACGTGATAGAGAAACATAGAGTTGGCCGTGTGAAAAACAATCAAAAGTAAGGTCTACACCCGCAACGGATAACGTCTGGCCTTGGGCTTTATTAATAGTCATAGCGTAACAGAGGCTTACAGGAAATTGCACACGTTTGAAAGTAAACGGAAAATTATTGGGGATAATGGGTATCCTGGGAATGAAAACAACATCACCGGAGCCGCAACCTGTTAAGATTTCGGCTTCGATGACATTTCGTTGGAGATTTGTTACTCTCAACCGAGTTCCATTGCATAGTTTTGGTGGGCTTAAATTTCTGAGTAGAATGATTGGTACTCCGACTTTTAAATAAATTTTGTGTGCTGGAAGACCTGGTGTATTTAGAGAGTCTAAAAACTCTACTGGATAGTGGGTGGCATCTCCTTCTTCTAAAACCGTGTTAATAGATAAATATTCCCTACTTTCTCCAGAAACATGTACCAATATTTGAGAATTTATTGCTGCTGCTTGGTCGTTGCGAGGTGCCAAAATAGCTCGTTGGCATAGCCAAGCAGCGTCATGGTTCGAGATCTCTGATGGATCTCCGTATACAGAGGAAATGAGTTCCTGCTGTGAGGCAACAGAAGAACACAGGCTTTCGACTAAAGTTACTTTACCTCCTTCTTGAGTCGGGTATGTGCCGTTACCAATTTGAAGTAGTAAATTTGAGAAAACCTGCGCGTTTGCGTCACCTCCCAAATATGCTCGCATATTAAAGCTCAAATTAGTTAATATGACACTACGCCATAAAATAGAGCTCTTTAAACAGGCACCTATTTCATCGGCCCTCGTTCCTCTGGGTATTATAGGGAGTGTCTGCCTGAAGTCTCCACAGAATAGCACCGTTAAGCCTCCCATCGGTCGGTCATTTTGTCTTATATCTCGCAACGTTCTATCTACAGCTTCCACAGCTTTACGATTTGCCATCGTACACTCGTCCCAAACGATAAGGGCGCAATCGCGTAAAACCCTTGCTTTATCACTATTGCGAGACACGTTGCAAACAGGGTTTTCTGTGCGGTCCAAGTCGATTGGTATTTTAAATGTTGTATGTGCAGTTTTTCCTCCTGGTAATAAAGTGGCAGCTATTCCTGAGGAAGCGACGGCAAGGGCAATTTTGTTTTGGCTCCTTATTTGAGCCAAGATAACTTTAGTGAGGAAAGTTTTACCTGTTCCACCAGGTGCATCTAAAAACAGCATTTCTCCTAATGAATGTTCTACACTACAGCATACTCTATCAAAGATTTGACGTTGTTCTGACGTCAAATTTGAACAGCCATTTCGCAATATTTCTGCTAACTCTTCGGGGTTGTAATTTATTTCAGATGTATACTCCCTATTAATTCGTTCCCCACCAACTGTCGGTGTCGGCAAGCCGTATTGACTGAGGGGGTTCCCTCCTATACTTGTAACTATATCTTGTATAGCCAGCAAAGCCCTATTATGGCAGCTTTCACGTACTTGGTCAGAAGTTTCACTATTTATATTTTGCTGTCTCAAAAAATCTTCGGCAAACGCGTCTTTATATTTTTGCCACAACTGCCCAGCGTCCGATAGGCCACAAAATGTCAACAAAATGGCAAATAAATGGCGCAAACGATGTGGACTATCACTGACGCATGCTTCGGCTAAAGCATCATCCCAATGCTGATCGCCATCTAATAAATGCCGTGCGCGGCAAGCAGCTTGAAATGTGGGATATTCTATATCGTCCACTTTGCGGAGCTCAGCAAAAGAAGTAGGTCCTCGCACTGTGTGAAGAAGAAGGCGTAAATAATAACACTCTGCATTATTTGGGTGCACCGTGTATACTCTTCCAATCACGTGTTCTTTAAAAATGCCGGACTCGCCTTCTACAGCAGTTCCACGTCTCCTGCGATTAAAAACACCTTGCTGCTTGTTATAAGTATAATAATGTGGCACTTCATTGTACAACAGAGACTTAGCGAAATTGTCTCTTTCGCAAAGGCGAAAGAATGCGAGCAAGGTGGTTTGTCTTGGGTTGTTCATTCTTTCTGCCACATTTTCTGGCTGAAAGTAAACTCGCTGCCCGCCTTCCAGGTGCACGTCAAGATGGATGACTGGCGGATACCTTTCATGAATAGGGAAACTCAAAATGCGCCAAACTGCCTCCGAAGAGCTTATGTATCGGCCAGATTGATACCTTGTCACTTCATCAAATTGGTTGTTATTTCTTAGTGCTATCATGGCTTGATCACTACCTTTATTAACATATTTACATATATATTTTATAGATTCGACGCTATTACAAATTTCAACATTAATGTGTGCTTGAAAAGCGTTTGACAAAACTGGAGAATACGGTACCACCCAACTATTATTTAGAATTATTTCTTGTCCACGGAATCTGACAGTAGCTGTGAAACCACCTTGTGACGGTGATCTTCGCCGGTATTGCGGATACCCATTTTCCCCAGCCATAGTTAGTTCTTTCAGTGCTCTGGGGTATTTTTTTGAGCATTGACCATCTTTCATGCACGGTGATTCCCTGTTTAAGAGGCCACATGGCCCGTGAACCATATGTGTTTTTACTATGTCATGCAAAATCGGATCTGCATTATAGTCCGGAAATTCTGCACTTATGACACTGTCTATAGCATCGGGACGAATTTTTTCTTCCAGCCACAGAAGAATGTGCGCGTGGGGTAAACCACGCTTTTGCCACTCGACGCTATACATAAAACAAAGAGTTGAACCGAAAACTTTCTCCTTTGTAAGTAGATTAATCAAGACTTTGAGTTTTAAATGAAAAATCCTAGCAATAATGTCATGTCTGTCGTATGACGCCTGTCCTGTGAGAAGTGCCTGGCAAATCTCCGTCCACTTTGGATTTGTTGTAAATGTTATAAAAAGGTCCGGCCGGCCGTATTTACGGACGTAACAAAAAGCATCTTGCGTTCGTTCGTGCATATACCGCGGACCGCCTGTGAAACTGGATGGCAAAATAACCAATCGACCCAAGTTTTCGACGTTATTATCTGATTGCATGGCGTCCCGCAAGTGCACGTATTCTTCAGCGCGTAACCGTCGCTGGTTAGTGCGAATATACACTAAACGTTCAGTTTCTATTTTTGCGTACATGTCCACAATAAATTGGCTGAACAAACCACGAAATCGTTGCAAATATACGAAACTGTTTTGCCTTATTTGTAAAAGGTAGGAATAGTATTGTTGAGCAGATATTTTTTTTTGATAATTAGTGACTCTCGTAGTAGGGTTCACTTGGTACAGCCCAAAATTGTACCCATCTTCACCATGACAATAGATTAGTGGATATTGCAGGGCGTCGTAAGCTCGGTGGGTTTCCAAAATGCGTTGAAGGCGATCGTCGCGTGTACGCAACACGATATCACGTCTCTCACACTCCTGGTCGACTAAAACAACTGCAACTTCATCTGCGACGGGTGCATTGTGTCTTCCACGGTGTTCACCCACAGGACGTCTATCGGCACTTATAACAATTTTGAAATCATTGCTGCCTTGTGGAATTGACTCCAATGCAGCTTTGAATTCACGAACGTACTGGTTAACGCGATGCAGCAATTCTTGAAGTTGACCCAAAAGCTCAGCATTGAGCTGGGGAAAATTGTGATTTCTAACATTGAGCTGTTGCGTGTAATCGGATACAAAATAAATTTGGAGAAATTTGGGTTCATTTTCTGGCAGCAAAGATCCAATAAGGTGATAAACTTGACCTTGTACTTTGAAGGTTGGCATGAACGGTCCTTCCGTTATTTGTTTTGCCCCAAAGGAAGTCATTTGGAAAGCACTGTTATATAAACGAATATTATCCAAAAAACGGTTCGACTGGGGATGATCGCCATTCAGGAGACTTATAAGTAAGTGTGGTGGATCTTGGAAATTTGGAAGAACAATTTTTCCATTTGAGCAGCACATTCCATCTGTCTCTTTCCTCCATTTCAAAGCATGACAAAAATTACAAATTTCTCTCATGTCACCCACGAAAGTAAAGCCAGCATAATTAATTCTAGACGAATATGTGAACCCTGATTTTTCCCTATTGTCCCAAGGTAATAAAATATTTGCATCGTCATTTTCCATGGACTCATCAGCTCCGCTATTTGTTTCTCTATTCATATGGTATCGAGCTCGTTCTATTTCTAGGCGAGATTGACGTTGTTCTGCTGTTTCTGCTCGTCTTAGTTCATCTATTCTTTCCCTTTCAGATGCAAGATAACTTTCATTGTTTCTTTGTACACCTACATAGTTATGTCTAGCTATTTCTAATCGTTCTTCTCTTTGGGAGAGAGATTCAGACTCGCGCGAGAGAGCGTGTCGCTCTCGGTCAGATGACAGACGTGCTTGGCGTTCCTCGATACTCTCTTGAGAACGCAAAGTCGCGGTCCGAGTTCTTTGCGAACTTAAGCGCGACTCCCTTTCTGTGAAAGTCTCTGACTCGCGTGAGAGAGACTGGCGCTCCCGATCAGCAGACAGCCGAACTTCGCGTTCCTGGATATTCTCTTGAGAACGCAAAGTCGCGGTCCGAGTTCTTTGCGAACTTAAGCGCGACTCCCTTTCTGTGAATGTCTCTGACTCACGTGAGAGAGAGTGGCGCTCCCGATCAGCAGACAGCCGAACTTCGCGTTCCTGGATATTCTCTTGAGAACGCAAAGTCGCGGTCCGAGTTCTTTGCGAACTTAAGCGCGACTCCCTTTCTGTGAATGTCTCTGACTCACGTGAGAGAGAGTGGCGCTCCCGATCAGCAGACAGCCGGTCTTCGCGTTCCTGGATACTCTCTTGAGACCGCAAAGTCGCGGTCCGTGTTCTTTGTGAACTTAAACGTGACTCCCTTTCGGTGAACGTTTCCGATTCACGTGAAAGAGCGATGTGCTCTCGGTTAGCAGATAACCGTGCTTCACGATCTTCTTCCGATTCCTGAGACCTACAAAGTCTCATCCTTTTCGCATTTCGGCTACGCAGCGAAAGGTTAGTTTTTTTTCTTTGAGGCATTTTCAAGGAAAATTAAAGCAATAAACAAAACTAACAACACTTATGACTGAATAGCCTACAAACTTAAAAGAACGGTGCGTCGAACAGTCTAGTGTGACAACGTATCGTCTGTTCGTGGTCGTGACTCAACGAATTGGCAACACTAACTTACTGTATAACGATTGGCACTATTGGATTCAAACTACGAAGTAAATCAAATACAATCTTAACTTCGTACTTCAAACCAATGACCAAAGTTGACCAAACGAAACCAATAAGATAAGCAAATACTTTTTTTTCGACCAATTTAGAAAATCGATAAACCAAGCAACCAAAGAACTTTTACGACACACGCAAGAACTTTTAAGACACCTAACGAAACCCAATTTGCCTAGTAAACACGGTGGACGTCATCCTCGCGCGGAAAATCTTAACACCGCGATTCAGAAAATGACGTCATTTGCACAACGCCATCTATCGGATTTAGATTTCAACTATCAACATTAGTTCTATTTTTAGTCTTAAGATGTCGTTGCAAGTACTATACTTAATTGCGTAACGTAATATTTTACTTCTTGAACTCACTAAATTAATCATATCTTTTGATAGAGTGAACCGATTTCGATGAAACAAAAACTAAGTTAAACCTCAAGTTGCGTATAATTTTTGTATATAAACATTGTCAGCATTGAATTCGTAGATTTTACGTGATGTGCGCACAAACAAACAGACAAACAGACAAACAGACAAACAGACAAAAATTTCAAAAATGATGGAAATGGGTTCTGTTACTTATCTTTTCACACGCTGGCTATTTTTTGTTTCAATTTCTTCAATGTACAAAAATGACTTTTCTACAGATTTATTATATGTATAGATTATCTACGAGTACATGATATTTATTGTGCCTCGTTGGTATAGTGGTTAGCGTATGCGGCTGCTGATCAAGAGGTCTCGGGTTCGATTCCCGGGTCAGACCAAATATTTGTGTGATCCACAAATGTATGTTTCGGAGTCTGGGTGTTTTTCTATGTATGATATGTATGTATTTACAAAAAAAAAGTATGTTTATGTATTTATATCAGTTGTTTAGTATCCTTAATACAAGCTCTGCTTAGTTTGGGACTAGATGACGTTGTGTGAAAGATGTCCGAAATATTTATTTATATATTATTATTATTGCAAGTAAATCTTTTATATACACGTCGAATTTACAGCTAGAAAGTGCCGGCATTTCCTTAGACTCACTCTGGGAAGAAATGCCGAAACAAACCACAGAGGTGTTCCTTTTTTAAAGTCCGTGAACAATGATTAAATAATAAACTATGCAAGTAAAGCACAGGGTCTGGGTTGCCCTTTGGAAAAAAAAGGACCATTGTTTTGAGTCAACCTATCCATACAGCCGACATCCGGGCCCCAGCCATCGTCTACCGCTGACGACACTACCGCTAGTAGGACAGTTAGGTAGGCCGTGGAAACACTCAAAACAACCAGAAAGATATTAAATATGAACTTTTATCACAAGAATAACATAAAATATCATTGAATCACAGAAATGTAATAGACACTATTGACACAAAACCTGTTATCAAAGTTTTCCAACTACGTCAAGTGTTGATGACATTAATTTTCAAATATTTGTAAAGTTACCCAATTATCTGGCTCAAAGTTTCCGAGACGTTCAAAGGAAAAATGCCTTTCCCCATAGTTTGGAGGTTATGACAGTAAAAGGTAGTCTTGTATTACAATTTTACTGAGTATTTTTCATTATGAAAATTAAATATATTTCTTTAAAAACTAGAATAAATAATAGAATAAATAAAAAAGTTTATTACGTTAAATTACACTTTCAAAGTATTAAAAACAAGAGTGTCAGTCACCATCCTGATTGTGAGACACATAATTCAGTTTGGTGACAAATACATACGTATTATACATAAAAAAAAAGCGGCCAAGTGCGAGTCGGACTCGCCCATGAAGGGTTCCGTACCAGCAACTAACATCAAATAAAAGTTCTTGCAGTTCGTTGTAACTTTCATCGATGTTTTTATACTAGTGTATTGATTGGATGAAAGGTATATTGCGTGTTACGATTTATGACTTATAAAAAAAAACTACTCACTAGATCTCGTTCAAACCAATTTTCGTTGGTAGTTTACATGGTAATGTACAACATATACTTTTTTTAGTTCTATCACTCTCTTACTTTAGAAGTTAGAGGGGGGGGACACACATTTTTTCACTTTGGAAGTGTCTCTCGCGCAAACTATTCAGTTTAGAAAAAAATGATCTTAGAAACCTCAATATCATTTTTGAAGACCTATCCATAGATACCCCACACGTATAGGTTTGATGAAAAAAAAAAATTTGAGTTTCAGTTCCAAGTATGGGGACCCCCAAAATGTATTGTTTTTTTTCTATTTTTATATAACAATCTTAATGCGGTTCACAGAATACATCGACTGACCAAATTTCAACAGTATAGCTCTTATAGTTTCGGAAATAATTGGCTGTGACATACGGACGGACAGACAGACAGACAGACAGACAGACAGACAGACAGACAGACTTGACGAATCTATAAGGGTTCCGTTTTTTGCCATTTGGCTACGGAACCCTAAAAACATCCAAATTTGCGCCCCCCGCCACAGAGGCAGAAGTTCTTCACCGCTACTTCTGAGCCAAGGAAACAAACTTATATTCTTTACCAATCTACCTTATGTTGATACAAAAGAAAAATATAAATAGGTTTAATACCTATTTTATATTTTTTCTGTGTATCACGCCCTTATCATCATCATCTTTGCCAAATTTATCTAGAGTCAATATTAATATGTAATGATAATTGAATCAACTCAGTAAAGCTGAAAATTCTACCATAATTAGTTGGACATATTAAAGCTATAAAGCTCTGACGCAGTTCACAGTCATCTGTGGTTTAACTTCATTTTGCGATTTAAACTAATACTACAAAGTTTCCTATTCTAATTTCCCATTGGAGTTCAATAATTGACTACGTATCTATATTTACCTATAAAATATATACACACTAGCTGCGCCCCGCGGTGTTACCCGCGTATTTTCAGGATAAAAAGTAGCCTACATACGTGATTATCCAGAACTCATTTCAAATTAGCTATTTACAAACTATCATTATGGTTGCTATGCAAGTGTGTTATGCATAGCAATCTGTGAAGTTTTAACAAGAGATTAACAGTAATACATTTTGACATCTACGATTTATGTATTTTTATATTTTTATAATCACCTAGCTTTCACCCGTGTATCTCGATTATTGTTCGTCTAGTGTAGTACGCGCCTGCTAATCAAGAGGGTTCCGGGTCAATCCCGGGTCGGACAAAAAACAGCTTTTGGGTTTTTCTTAGGAAATTCCTAATAGCAGCCCGAAGTCGGAAGTTTGGTGGTGACTCACGCCCGTGCCTCGGAGAGCACGTAAAGCTGGCGGTCCTGCTTGTCATGAACATATATGGCTATCGTTATTAGAAAGTCAGTGCCCTCAAATTTACTGACAGCTAGTTCAACCTTCGAATTTCAGTTCTCCCTTAGAGTTGCAAGTCCGATGCCAGTCGCTCCGTGGAAAAAAATATATTTAGGTAAAACCGGTTGAACTAGTAGCAGACCCCAAATTATATTGAGAATAAGGTCAAGAAGAAGAAGAAGAAAGCCCCGTATTCATGGTAAACATCTGTTTAGCAACAAAGTTGAATCAACGTGTTGCGGAGTTGCTGTCAACATGTTGCTGACAACACTGCGTGTTGCAGAGTTGATATAGGTTGTCCACACTGGACCACCTGTATTGATTTAAACATAGTTGCTAGCAACATTCTCGCTGCTCACCAACAATGTTGATCAACTGTTGCTAAACAAATGTTTACCATGAATACGGCTTAAGTCATACAAGTAAATAAAATCAAAGTGTCTATTTGTAATTTCAAATTAACAGCTGTTTAATCAATGACTATGAAACTATATGCTGTCATGTGTATAGAGATTCGAACAAATTGAAATTATTTAAATAATTAATTATAACGACTAAAAGAGAATTTATTAAAAACATTATGAAAACTAAAGAACAACGCAAAATAACAGATCATCAGCCTATCGCACTCCACTGCTGGACATAGGCCTCTTTCATTGCACACCACTCTAATCGATTTTGGGCTTCTCCCATCCAGCTCTTGCCAGCCATCCTGTGCAAGTCGTCACTCCCCCTGGCCTGTGGGCGTCGTACACTACGTTTGCCGAAACGCGGTCTCCACTCCAGACGTCTCCTACTCTAACGGTAATCGTTTCCGCGGCTGATATTGCCAACCCACTGCCACTTCAGCTTGCTAATTCGATGAGCTATGTTGACGACCTTAATTCTCTGAAGACTCAATTCATTCCTGGTACGACCCCTCAGATAAACGCCGAGTGAAGCTCTTTCCATAGCATGCAGATTAACTTTCAGCTTGTGGACAAACCGTACCGTAAGTGGCCGGGTCTCGGCTCCGTATGTCGTGACAGGTAGGACGCACTGATTAAAAACTAACGTTTTAAGGCACTGTGGTTTCAACGACGGTTTTATTAGTGTTAATCGCTTATATCAAACTAACTTAAATCAAAAAACTGATGTCAAAGAAATGCTTTTTTATATTAGACGCGGCGGGTACTTGTATATTGTGTATACGTAACAGACATAAAACAACTCGAATATAACGTTTCCGAGAAACGTAAGCAAATCAAACGTACGTTTATATATTTAATAACAAAATTAATCAAGAAATTAAGTAAAAATTAACTCTCATCACCTTAGATGACGTCATTTGATTTCCATTAACTCCGTAGTAACAGATGTTGTAATAAGCAAGTGTGTACTCCCCGAGAGAGAACAATGCCTTTTGTTACTCATATTGGTACTGTAGTGTCGCCTTCCCGTGTTTTGAAAACATCAATAATATACAACCTTTTGTATAAGAGCTAATAAATTATGTTATGAATTGATAAGGAATACATACATAATACTATTTTACACAGTTTTATAAAAAAAAACTAAGCAAAGCTTCTACTAGGTCTTAAATCACAATTACACAGAGAATTGAAAAATGAATGTTTCTGTTAAATGTTATTAATTCTTTAAAATAAATAACTAAAAATATGTTCATGTATATATGTCGCGTAATTTTAGAAACAGTTCACACTTTACCCACAGTGCCTAAAGACTAAGTATTATGACGTTCGGAGCCGAATATGCTCGGGCGTTTCTCTAAGGGATCGTGGGCTGGCCATATTAGACGCAGAACTGTGGAGGAATGGGAGACGTATTCCTCCAACACAAAGGGGGGATCCTCCGACCAGGTGAGGTGATCATGCCTGGTGGGCCACTGCAGGACAGTTGATGTTGGGATGTTGTATATATGCTAATCGGCGCGAGAATGGCACTTTCGCAATTCAGGATTAGTAGTTACTCCGTATAGATCGTTATGTGTTTTCTTCGTTGTTCAATGTTTCTTCGGTAGATAAAGTCGCAACATAACCCTCAACCACTGGGGTAAACGGGTTCTCGAGTGAATATCACGTCTCGTCAAACGTAGCGTAGGATTTCCACAGGCCGGGTGAAGTGATGATTTGTGCAAGAAGGCTGGCAGGAGTTGGATGCGAATAGCCGAAGATCGAACTGAGTGGCATACAATTGGAACTGTGGTCGGCTAATGATGAAATAGATTTCATATTTCACGACACAGTAGAATATAAAAATGTGATAACCTATTGAATACACATACTACACGTGTTTTTAAGTATGACATATTTTAAAGTTTGAACATTAAAGTAAAAATATGGCATTTACCGAACACTTAAACCGGCATAGATAAAACATAAATACGACAGACAACACAGAACATATCCTCTATGAACAGTCTGCCACAAGTCGGATTAAACTGTCACCTGCGTAATACTCCTGGATTGACTTCCTATCCGATTTACAAGAATACACACTCATGTCATCACTTCTACTTCTATTCTTCTAATTACTGTGGTAAACAGACTTCTATGCTTCTGAAATAAGCTAAACATGCTTAATTTATCAATGAAGATAAAACTAAATCAGATTAATGAACCGATATTTAAGGAGTTTGTCAAACTTACAGTAATATAGAAGAGTCATGCTTGCTAGAGGTTAATTTTATTGACATTCTTTAAAATTGCAGAATAAAATAAATGCATATATATTTAATCCAATATATATATGTTGAACTAATTCTCTGAACCATGCACTCCCATCCATGAAGAAGAGTCTCTGTGAGTGTATGTGATAAATTCCAATTTTTTTTGAAATACTCTTCTTGTGTGTGTGTGTGTAGTCACCAAAGTAATCTACCTGTAGTTGGTCCATTTATAACCATGATTTATTTACATTAATGGTAACGTCGAATAACCAAAAATATAATAAAAGTAATATATAACATCAAAATTATGCGAAAATAACTAATTAGAATATAAATATTCTAGTTATTTTACCTACCAATTTTTTGGTAATGCAAATGAATGTAGTCTACCTAATTATAACTGTGCAATTAATATGTATGCATGCAGTTCTAATTATAACCCTAATTTGCCGACGGAAACGTGTTTATTTGTTTGTGACGCTATTAAGTTCTACCAATTTAATAGGATACGAAACGAATCTATATAATACGACAAAACGCAAACTATATTTACATAAATAATTCGGACATCTTACATACAACCCTATCTAGTCCCAAACTAAGCATAATTTTTAAAAATACATTATAATATTCATAGAAAATACCCAAACTCCGAAACAAATATTAGCGGGTCATTCACATTTGGGTCGATCCGTGAATCGAGTCCGATTTCGATTTGATTTGATATTCGATTAATCAAAGCACAACATTCGCATACGCTCCCACTGTGCAATTATTAGTCATTATCACGCAAACAAAACTGCAACCAAAAGGCAGTAATATTATATATACACACCCTAATTTCGGTCGCATCAATGACAGCTTAATTCATTTAATTCTGGACCACATATTGGGCTGGACTGAACTGACACGCTATCGGCAATCGAATTATGTATGACAATGTGAAGAGGACACCAACACATATAGCTTAAAATTTTTGGACTGTATAATGGTATGATTAAATAAAATAAAACTTTTGTTCAACACTTATGAAGGTAATAGAGCCACGTTAATTTAAGCACGAATAGGCCGGCTGGACCGGGGTGGAAGTACACTCGCATAGAAGACCAAATAATAAAAAAAATAGTTTTAAAAAACTAAATAAACACGCTGTTAGACTAAAAAGTAGAAAATAATTTTAATGTAACAAAGCGTGGGGCGACGTTATTGAAATATTTTCAGAAAGCACCCCACGCTTTGTTACATTAAAATTATTATCTACTTTTTAGTTTAAAAGCGTGTTTGTTTAGTTTTTTAAAACTATTTTTTTTTCTAGACTAAAATAGACTAATTTTTACATTAGTGCATTGTCATCGGTCCTCGATAACAATGCACTAATTGGTCCGGCGTAGTGGGAACCAGCGCTAACACTGTTTGTTAGGCAGAACAGATTGGCTTTACCAGGCTCATCTAAAATGAATCCCTATTCAAAATCAAAATCAAAATCAAAGCATTTATTTCAAGTAGGCCAGTTACAGGCACTTTTGAATTGTCGAAACAAAAATGTAGCTACAGTCCCAGTCACAAGACATAAAAACTGTGAAAGTACTGTAGTTGCCCATTCCCTAGCGTAGATCTCTATGGAGAAGAACGGGCAAGAAACTCCATGGACACTCTTTTAAATCAAAATGTTTTTTACAAAATCTTGGTTACATCATTCATGTTGAGATGGTACATTATGTGAGAACGATGTAGCAAGACGTGCACGTTAAAAGTGTCCATAGTACAACAAAAATACAATTGAAAATTAAAATAATTAATTCAAATAAGCCGTGGCAACTAAGAGATGACCAGTCACAACTGACAGCGCCCGTTCACGAACATGACGCATGGATCCGCACCATTCAACTCAACCATTTTGAAGGGAATTAAATGATCCGACACACGCGCCACCATCAGCGTGACATTTGAGTGAGCATGACATACTCTCAACCGCCAGGGCAGATTCAAGTCAAGAAAAGACGTAGGTTTTCAGTGAATGATAGCTTGAATAGCTTCCTAGTACATAGTACTCACACAATATGGGCCATGCGATTATATAATACTAAAGAGATTGAATCTATACAATGCAAAGAAAGTTGTACAATCTTCAGCAGCTCCAACAATACCATGTAATGCTATCAATTTATGCGCTATTTCCCTTGGTCACGCCATCACGCGTGAACGGCTGGGCCGATTTCGCTAATTCTTTTTTTATAATATATCTTGAAGTACGAGGGTGGTTCTTAGCAAAAAAAAATTAAAAATTATCTGATAAGTTTTATTGGAGGGGTTCCTAGAATACAAAACAATTGAGTAACGTTGAATCGACTGTAAGGCGGTACGAAGTTCGCGGGGTCAGCAAGTATAAAATAAAAAATATACAAATGTTTTAATCTAGTTCTTGTTGTGCTAGAAGAACTGTGTCGGTTAAAAATAGATGTTACTATGTGAGGTTCGTGGTTTTTGTTTCTACAAGAGTAAATATTGAATAGCGATAAATACGGTGTGTATTGACTGTACTACAGTAAAATCTAGAATCATTTTTTTTTTCATAGAAGCCCAGTTTTATTCGACGAGTCATTACCATTATTGGACGACATTTTCTTCCTAGCGACTATAGTAGTATTTGGACTTAAAATATTCTGTTTTTTTTTATTTCTTATTTATGGGGTTGATCCGGAAATTGTGAAAGCCTTTTGCTGTAGTAATGTTTGCAATATAAAGAAAAGCGCACATAGCCGTGTAAAATTAGTTGATTGGAAACAATTACCGAGGGTAAGCAACGATGTTGCGGTCAGAACTAGATGGGTGACCGTTTGTGGCAGGATATGCTATGAGCGTTTCCGTAATTCAGAGATCACGTTAAAGAGTCGGTCCCGTTTGTTATCATAGGAGGCCTTCGGACGGCTTAAAAACATTCAACGGCAAGATTACGTAGCCACAATGTATCTTGCCAGTCCCAAACCCACACTCGGCCAGCGTGGAGACGTATGGCCTTAACCCTCTCATGAGAGAAGACCCTAGATCAGTAGCGGGACATTAAGAGATACTGATAGATCCTCGAAACACACAAAAGTCCGTCCTTAATCTTACTTTTACAATAAAGATAGATAGATAGAAAATTCTTTTTTTGTACACTGTGTTACAGATTCATAATACAGAACAGAACTTACATTTAATGTACAAAGGGCGGCCTTTTTGCTAAAAGCAATCTCTTCCAGGCAACCTTGGGATGGATTAAAATGTTTTGAAAATATGTTTAAACTAGCTTTCGCCAGCGGCTCCGCCCGCGCGTATATCGATTATTGCGGTAAAAAGTAGCCTATGTGTTATTCTGGTATATAGGCTATATTACTGTAAAGTTTCATCCAAATCCGATCTATAGTTTTTGCGTGACAGAGCAACAAACATACATACATACTCACAAACTTTCGCGTTTATAATATTAGTAGGATTAATATGTTTAAATTAATATGTTCAATATGATTAAGACACAGGATTTATATTCCTAAAGCGAGTGTTATCTTTTAAAAAAGAAAGATAAAAATGTAGAAAATCCTTACCTTAAAGATAGACTGTCTTTATCCTTCGGTAAATGAGGTCTGGGGCGGCCAATATCAGCAGCGACGAAGCGAAGCTTCAAACCAGGAAGGAGGCTCGGTTCTCGATTGATAGCTGCTATGGCCAGTGGCAAAGCACCCAGAACTGTCTGTAAAGATACATATTTGATAGTTAATAAAATATTAAGTGGTGAGTATTTTAGATAAATAAATAATAAATAAATATTGCGGACATCTTACACACAACGTCATCTAGTCCCAAAGTATAAGTATATAGTAGTAAGCATAAGTTTATATTGATATACAATATACAATATAAACTTAAGCTAAGTATAAGTTTAATCAAATTATATTGTAATCAAATTTTCTGTATTCACTATCATTTTGAATTTTGAAGACTTATATGTATTTAACTTATACGCTTCTTCTTCTTATCGTGTCAATGGCAACACTTTACATGGTTTTGGCCTAGGCGGATTGCGTTTGGCCTTGTGTTGATCCATTGTGGTGAGAGGATTTGTCACCTAAACTCTGCGATACCGAGTGTTAGGTGACCAGGGTGCTCCGGACGTCGGGACTCTTGTGCTCTTTTTTACGACGCTCGGGGAGGCTCCTCTCGTGCACCCCTTATACGCTTAAAAACATCATACACGAAGTAATGAAAAACGTGTACGGTGTTTTTTATCTAAAGCTAAACTATACAAGGTCAATTAAGTCATTCCTTTAAGGGATCATTACACCATGAGCTATTCATGCCTCATCTATCGAGCCTTTATTCCCAAGTTTATTTGGGGTCGGCTACTAGTTCAACCGGTTTTACCTGAATTTCAGTTTTTCCACGGAGCGACTGGCATCGAACCTCCGAAACCCTAAGGGAGAACTGAAATTCGAAGATTGAACTAGTTGTCAGTATATTTGAGGGCACTGACTTACCAATAACGATTGCCATAGCTATTCATGACAACCGGGACCGACGGCTTTACGTGCTCTCCGAGGCACGGGCGTAAATCATTGCCAAACTTCCAAACTCCGGGCTGCTATTAGGAATTTCCTAAGAAAAACCCAAAAACACTTTTTGGCCCGACCTGGGATTTGAACCCGAGACCTCTTGATTAGCAGTCGCATAAGCTAACCACTAGACCAACGAGGCAGTCCAGCTATTCATGCCTCATTAGTTCTGAATATAAATTGAAAATACCTAGACGGTTCAAGGTTGTAGTCCAATTTTAGCTTTAGCTTCGAGAATTATGAAAGTATCGAAATATTGCTAGTTAATTTAATTACATTTTCTTTTGATAATATTAGTCTTTTCATTATAAGGATTCCAAGATTAGAGTACCCATGTACTTCGGAATTTCTATTTTATATTTCTATATGAGACTGCCAAAGTTGTTCTTGACTGCCTTGTTGGTCTAGTGGTTAACGTATGTGGCTGCTGATCAAGAGGTCTCGGGTTCGATTCCCGGGTCGGACTAAACATTTGTGTGATCCACAAATATTTGTTTCGGAGCCTGGGTGTTTTCTATGTATCAACAACAACAACAACAACAACAACAACAGCCTTTAACAGTTCACTGCTGGACATAGGCCTCTCCTTTGAGAGGAGGCTTTGCCCTACTATACCACGCTGGCCAGACGGGTTGGTAAAGGGTTTGTTCCAAGTTTTCCTTCTCTTGGCAGTGATGTTAGCTGCTTATTTTGTTCCTTTAGTCGCCTCTTACGACACCCATGGAATGAATAGGGGTGGTGACACTTTGTATTCTTAATCCGTCACCACACGGACATCCGTCACCACATCCGTTTCTATGTATGATATGTATGTATTTACAAAAAAAAAGTATGTTTATGTATTTATTTCAGTTGTTCAGTAACTCATAATACAAGCTTTGCTCAGTTTGGGACTAGATGACGTTGTATGTAAGATGTCCGAAATATTTTTTTTTTATTTAAAGTGTCTTTACTCTGCCTGGTGGAAGTTTTTTTTTTTTTTTTTTTTATTTTTTTTTTTGCGAACATCTTACACACAACCCCATCTAGTTCAAAGCTAAGCAGAACTTGTACTATGAGTACTAGACAACTGATATAAATACATAAACATACTTTTTCGCAGTACAATGGGCGGCTTTATCGCAGTCTACGATAAGGCCGCCCATTGTACCACTGTTTTTATTGGATTGGATCCTAGAATGTATCTTTTGCATCATGGTGTGCAATAAAGAATACCTATCTATCTATCTATCTACTTTTTTTTGTAAATACATACATATTACACATATTAAACACCCAAACTCCGAAACAATTCTTGGCGAATCACGCAAACATTTGGTTAGACCCAGCTATCGAACCCGAGACCTTTTGATCAGCAGCCGCATACGCTAACCACTAGACCAACAAGGCAGTGTTCATCATAGGCCTATAAATTACGGGTATTATTTTTCGTAACAATGTACTACAGTAATATCGTACTTTATAGACGGGTAGGGAAGTGGCTTGTGCATGGCTAAAAACAACAAACTATAAAACAGTTCTTAAAATATCATAAATCGATTAAACGATTAATATAATCTATCATATTATTATGTCCAAAATAATTTGACTTCATGTAAGTTTTGTTTCTGTAAATTTAATAAAATAAAAAGGAAATTAAAATAGTATGACTTCAAGATTGATGACCACTGACTTAAAATGCAACTATGCACGAGTTAGTAAAATTTAAGTTGAAAACGCGTGGTTAATAACGTTTAAATACAGATTAATGAGAAAATACATTTGAAAAATCACAAAATACTTACTAAACCGTCAAGTGACTGTGTTAGGAAGTTTTCTTTGTTCTGGGCCAATTATCTATACATATAATAAATCTGTAGAAAAGTCATTTTTGTACATTGAAGAAATTGAAACAAAAAATAGCCAGCGTGTGAAAAGATAAGTAACAGAACCCATTTCCATCATTTTTGAAATTTTTGTCTGTTTGTCTGTTTGTCTGTTTGTTTGTGCGCACATCACGTAAAATCTACGAATTCAATGCTGACAATGTTTATATACAAAAATTATACGCAACTTGAGGTTTAACTTAGTTTTTGTTTCATCGAAATCGGTTCACTCTATCAAAAGATATGATTAATTTAGTGAGTTCAAGAAGTAAAATATTACGTTACGCAATTAAGTATAGTACTTGCAACGACATCTTAAGACTAAAAATAGAACTAATGTTGATAGTTGAAATCTAAATCCGATAGATGGCGTTGTGCAAATGACGTCATTTTCTGAATCGCGGTGTTAAGATTTTCCGCGCGAGGATGACGTCCACCGTGTTTACTAGGCAAATTGGGTTTCGTTAGGTGTCTTAAAAGTTCTTGCGTGTGTCGTAAAAGTTCTTTGGTTGCTTGGTTTATCGATTTTCTAAATTGGTCGAAAAAAAAGTATTTGCTTATCTTATTGGTTTCGTTTGGTCAACTTTGGTCATTGGTTTGAAGTACGAAGTTAAGATTGTATTTGATTTACTTCGTAGTTTGAATCCAATAGTGCCAATCGTTATACAGTAAGTTAGTGTTGCCAATTCGTTGAGTCACGACCACGAACAGACGATACGTTGTCACACTAGACTGTTCGACGCACCGTTCTTTTAAGTTTGTAGGCTATTCAGTCATAAGTGTTGTTAGTTTTGTTTATTGCTTTAATTTTCCTTGAAAATGCCTCAAAGAAAAAAAACTAACCTTTCGCTGCGTAGCCGAAATGCGAAAAGGATGAGACTTTGTAGGTCTCAGGAATCGGAAGAAGATCGTGAAGCACGGTTATCTGCTAACCGAGAGCACATCGCTCTTTCACGTGAATCGGAAACGTTCACCGAAAGGGAGTCACGTTTAAGTTCACAAAGAACACGGACCGCGACTTTGCGGTCTCAAGAGAGTATCCAGGAACGCGAAGACCGGCTGTCTGCTGATCGGGAGCGCCACTCTCTCTCACGTGAGTCAGAGACATTCACAGAAAGGGAGTCGCGCTTAAGTTCGCAAAGAACTCGGACCGCGACTTTGCGTTCTCAAGAGAATATCCAGGAACGCGAAGTTCGGCTGTCTGCTGATCGGGAGCGCCACTCTCTCTCACGTGAGTCAGAGACATTCACAGAAAGGGAGTCGCGCTTAAGTTCGCAAAGAACTCGGACCGCGACTTTGCGTTCTCAAGAGAATATCCAGGAACGCGAAGTTCGGCTGTCTGCTGATCGGGAGCGCCAGTCTCTCTCACGCGAGTCAGAGACTTTCACAGAAAGGGAGTCGCGCTTAAGTTCGCAAAGAACTCGGACCGCGACTTTGCGTTCTCAAGAGAGTATCGAGGAACGCCAAGCACGTCTGTCATCTGACCGAGAGCGACACGCTCTCTCGCGCGAGTCTGAATCTCTCTCCCAAAGAGAAGAACGATTAGAAATAGCTAGACATAACTATGTAGGTGTACAAAGAAACAATGAAAGTTATCTTGCATCTGAAAGGGAAAGAATAGATGAACTAAGACGAGCAGAAACAGCAGAACAACGTCAATCTCGCCTAGAAATAGAACGAGCTCGATACCATATGAATAGAGAAACAAATAGCGGAGCTGATGAGTCCATGGAAAATGACGATGCAAATATTTTATTACCTTGGGACAATAGGGAAAAATCAGGGTTCACATATTCGTCTAGAATTAATTATGCTGGCTTTACTTTCGTGGGTGACATGAGAGAAATTTGTAATTTTTGTCATGCTTTGAAATGGAGGAAAGAGACAGATGGAATGTGCTGCTCAAATGGAAAAATTGTTCTTCCAAATTTCCAAGATCCACCACACTTACTTATAAGTCTCCTGAATGGCGATCATCCCCAGTCGAACCGTTTTTTGGATAATATTCGTTTATATAACAGTGCTTTCCAAATGACTTCCTTTGGGGCAAAACAAATAACGGAAGGACCGTTCATGCCAACCTTCAAAGTACAAGGTCAAGTTTATCACCTTATTGGATCTTTGCTGCCAGAAAATGAACCCAAATTTCTCCAAATTTATTTTGTATCCGATTACACGCAACAGCTCAATGTTAGAAATCACAATTTTCCCCAGCTCAATGCTGAGCTTTTGGGTCAACTTCAAGAATTGCTGCATCGCGTTAACCAGTACGTTCGTGAATTCAAAGCTGCATTGGAGTCAATTCCACAAGGCAGCAATGATTTCAAAATTGTTATAAGTGCCGATAGACGTCCTGTGGGTGAACACCGTGGAAGACACAATGCACCCGTCGCAGATGAAGTTGCAGTTGTTTTAGTCGACCAGGAGTGTGAGAGACGTGATATCGTGTTGCGTACACGCGACGATCGCCTTCAACGCATTTTGGAAACCCACCGAGCTTACGACGCCCTGCAATATCCACTAATCTATTGTCATGGTGAAGATGGGTACAATTTTGGGCTGTACCAAGTGAACCCTACTACGAGAGTCACTAATTATCAAAAAAAAATATCTGCTCAACAATACTATTCCTACCTTTTACAAATAAGGCAAAACAGTTTCGTATATTTGCAACGATTTCGTGGTTTGTTCAGCCAATTTATTGTGGACATGTACGCAAAAATAGAAACTGAACGTTTAGTGTATATTCGCACTAACCAGCGACGGTTACGCGCTGAAGAATACGTGCACTTGCGGGACGCCATGCAATCAGATAATAACGTCGAAAACTTGGGTCGATTGGTTATTTTGCCATCCAGTTTCACAGGCGGTCCGCGGTATATGCACGAACGAACGCAAGATGCTTTTTGTTACGTCCGTAAATACGGCCGGCCGGACCTTTTTATAACATTTACAACAAATCCAAAGTGGACGGAGATTTGCCAGGCACTTCTCACAGGACAGGCGTCATACGACAGACATGACATTATTGCTAGGATTTTTCATTTAAAACTCAAAGTCTTGATTAATCTACTTACAAAGGAGAAAGTTTTCGGTTCAACTCTTTGTTTTATGTATAGCGTCGAGTGGCAAAAGCGTGGTTTACCCCACGCGCACATTCTTCTGTGGCTGGAAGAAAAAATTCGTCCCGATGCTATAGACAGTGTCATAAGTGCAGAATTTCCGGACTATAATGCAGATCCGATTTTGCATGACATAGTAAAAACACATATGGTTCACGGGCCATGTGGCCTCTTAAACAGGGAATCACCGTGCATGAAAGATGGTCAATGCTCAAAAAAATACCCCAGAGCACTGAAAGAACTAACTATGGCTGGGGAAAATGGGTATCCGCAATACCGGCGAAGATCACCGTCACAAGGTGGTTTCACAGCTACTGTCAGATTCCGTGGACAAGAAATAATTCTAAATAATAGTTGGGTGGTACCGTATTCTCCAGTTTTGTCAAACGCTTTTCAAGCACACATTAATGTTGAAATTTGTAATAGCGTCGAATCTATAAAATATATATGTAAATATGTTAATAAAGGTAGTGATCAAGCCATGATAGCACTAAGAAATAACAACCAATTTGATGAAGTGACAAGGTATCAATCTGGCCGATACATAAGCTCTTCGGAGGCAGTTTGGCGCATTTTGAGTTTCCCTATTCATGAAAGGTATCCGCCAGTCATCCATCTTGACGTGCACCTGGAAGGCGGGCAGCGAGTTTACTTTCAGCCAGAAAATGTGGCAGAAAGAATGAACAACCCAAGACAAACCACCTTGCTCGCATTCTTTCGCCTTTGCGAAAGAGACAATTTCGCTAAGTCTCTGTTGTACAATGAAGTGCCACATTATTATACTTATAACAAGCAGCAAGGTGTTTTTAATCGCAGGAGACGTGGAACTGCTGTAGAAGGCGAGTCCGGCATTTTTAAAGAACACGTGATTGGAAGAGTATACACGGTGCACCCAAATAATGCAGAGTGTTATTATTTACGCCTTCTTCTTCACACAGTGCGAGGACCTACTTCTTTTGCTGAGCTCCGCAAAGTGGACGATATAGAATATCCCACATTTCAAGCTGCTTGCCGCGCACGGCATTTATTAGATGGCGATCAGCATTGGGATGATGCTTTAGCCGAAGCATGCGTCAGTGATAGTCCACATCGTTTGCGCCATTTATTTGCCATTTTGTTGACATTTTGTGGCCTATCGGACGCTGGGCAGTTGTGGCAAAAATATAAAGACGCGTTTGCCGAAGATTTTTTGAGACAGCAAAATATAAATAGTGAAACTTCTGACCAAGTACGTGAAAGCTGCCATAATAGGGCTTTGCTGGCTATACAAGATATAGTTACAAGTATAGGAGGGAACCCCCTCAGTCAATACGGCTTGCCGACACCGACAGTTGGTGGGGAACGAATTAATAGGGAGTATACATCTGAAATAAATTACAACCCCGAAGAGTTAGCAGAAATATTGCGAAATGGCTGTTCAAATTTGACGTCAGAACAACGTCAAATCTTTGATAGAGTATGCTGTAGTGTAGAACATTCATTAGGAGAAATGCTGTTTTTAGATGCACCTGGTGGAACAGGTAAAACTTTCCTCACTAAAGTTATCTTGGCTCAAATAAGGAGCCAAAACAAAATTGCCCTTGCCGTCGCTTCCTCAGGAATAGCTGCCACTTTATTACCAGGAGGAAAAACTGCACATACAACATTTAAAATACCAATCGACTTGGACCGCACAGAAAACCCTGTTTGCAACGTGTCTCGCAATAGTGATAAAGCAAGGGTTTTACGCGATTGCGCCCTTATCGTTTGGGACGAGTGTACGATGGCAAATCGTAAAGCTGTGGAAGCTGTAGATAGAACGTTGCGAGATATAAGACAAAATGACCGACCGATGGGAGGCTTAACGGTGCTATTCTGTGGAGACTTCAGGCAGACACTCCCTATAATACCCAGAGGAACGAGGGCCGATGAAATAGGTGCCTGTTTAAAGAGCTCTATTTTATGGCGTAGTGTCATATTAACTAATTTGAGCTTTAATATGCGAGCATATTTGGGAGGTGACGCAAACGCGCAGGTTTTCTCAAATTTACTACTTCAAATTGGTAACGGCACATACCCGACTCAAGAAGGAGGTAAAGTAACTTTAGTCGAAAGCCTGTGTTCTTCTGTTGCCTCACAGCAGGAACTCATTTCCTCTGTATACGGAGATCCATCAGAGATCTCGAACCATGACGCTGCTTGGCTATGCCAACGAGCTATTTTGGCACCTCGCAACGACCAAGCAGCAGCAATAAATTCTCAAATATTGGTACATGTTTCTGGAGAAAGTAGGGAATATTTATCTATTAACACGGTTTTAGAAGAAGGAGATGCCACCCACTATCCAGTAGAGTTTTTAGACTCTCTAAATACACCAGGTCTTCCAGCACACAAAATTTATTTAAAAGTCGGAGTACCAATCATTCTACTCAGAAATTTAAGCCCACCAAAACTATGCAATGGAACTCGGTTGAGAGTAACAAATCTCCAACGAAATGTCATCGAAGCCGAAATCTTAACAGGTTGCGGCTCCGGTGATGTTGTTTTCATTCCCAGGATACCCATTATCCCCAATAATTTTCCGTTTACTTTCAAACGTGTGCAATTTCCTGTAAGCCTCTGTTACGCTATGACTATTAATAAAGCCCAAGGCCAGACGTTATCCGTTGCGGGTGTAGACCTTACTTTTGATTGTTTTTCACACGGCCAACTCTATGTTTCTCTATCACGTGTTAGCAACCCAAACAACCTTTTTGTATATGCTCCGGGTAATTCCACCGCTAACATAGTATATAGAGAAGCATTAACGTAATCAACTATACCAAAGTCAGGACTCTTATCTAAATCATCAAAAAGGTGATATACTCTTATCTAAACGACGTTGTTTTGCTCTCGACAACCACGCGAACGAAGTCGCGGGCACAGCTAGTATATCATAATAGTGCACTTTTTATTTATTTACAATACTGACTTAAGGAATATTATATCGATATATTTTGATTTCAAATCTAATCGGTGACGTGTGAGGGCGTCACTAATTTCGAAATCTGTTGAACTGTCAAAAAGATAATAAAGGAATGGACAGAGTATAATTGCAAATTCTCAATGCACGATCGTGATTCACACAATGGCGCAGCCCATTGAAATCTTTGTACATCATTGGGTAGAAGCTATAGTAGAGGAAATAGTGTTAAGTTCCTCCGACACATAGGCCCTCCTATGTGTCGGAGGAACTTAATCTTCTGACCAGGCGAGATCATCATACCTGACGGGTCGCGACCGAACGGTTGATGTTAGGAAGTTGAATACAGACTAATCAGCGCAAGAATTTCTATATCGCGATACAGTCGCAGTACAGTACTTCCTTTGCAGTTAATTACTTCGTAGTTCAGTGTGTTTGCGATAGATGGCGCTGTTGAATGTTTTTCGTTTGCGCTGTATGTGAAAGTTACCATAAAATATGTTACAAAATATGCTCAAAACAAGTTACTCTACTGTAAAAAAGAAGATGCTAATTATAATTATTAAGACACAGTGAGATATAATAATATCTTAAACAAAACAAAATACGTCACAATTTATTATTCTGTAAAGTTCAAAGAAGTTTATATCGTTCCGTCACAACTGAAAGATGATAGCCTTCCGTGAACCTACATAACCTTCATCCTTTGTATATCGAATTATCTCGCTATCGATATTAAAAAGGCGTCAGATAGCGTAGTATTAACCCCCGACAACAAGGTTCAAGCACCTTATGAGTTATTTGAACGATCTATTTACAAATATGTGTAAGGTAAGGTTAAATATATGGCAGAAGCTATCGGCCAAAAAGGATAAAAAATTTGCTGGATTCCTTTTATAGAATAGAGGCGGAGGGGAGACCGTAGCTATAAGATCTGAATACTCTGCACTTTGTTCAATAAGCCTTTAAAAACACGCTTAAAATCTTTAATCGTAGGTATGTAATTGCAATAGTATTTGAAGAACATCTTTTTATTTATATATATTTAGCCTACCAAAGTAACTTTACCCTGCTTGATGGAAAGCACGAACAGAATCCAAGAGTGGGGCCACCATACTTGCTGCGAATGCAGACAATAAAGTACGGCGGCCCACACTATGGCGGCTTAGTGAGATGCTTTCTCAGGCACCGTTTAGAGGACCCGGGATCATCTTTAGAAGGAAACACGTGAGCTGGTAGTAAGTTCCAGGTTTTGACTGCCTGAGTGCCAGTGTGTCATGACATGCCATATAATGCCATAGTCACGATGCTGCATTGTAGCTTTTGCAATAAGTAAGTTGACCACTTCTTCTGGAATCTCTTTCTCTTCTTCCTAGCCTTATTCCCAATATTATTTGGGGTCGGCTACTAGTTCAACCGGTTTTACCTGAATATCAGTTTTTCCACGAAGCGACTGGCATCGGACCTCCGCAACCCTAAAGGGGAACTGAAATTCGAAGGTTGAACTAGTGGTCAGCAAATTTGAGGGCACTGACTTTCCCAGTAACGATTGCCATAGATGTTCATGACAACCGAGATCGACGGCTGTACGTGCTCTCCGAGACACGGGCGTGAATCCAAACTCCAAGCTGCTATTATGAATATCCTAAGAAAAACCCGAAATCACTTTTAGGCCCGACCCGAGATTTGAACCTGAGACCTCTATTAGCAGTCGCATGCGCTATCCACTAGACCAAATATCTATAAAATATCTATACTATCTTTCTCTCTTTATTATTAAGAAATAAAACACATGTCTTATCTCCTGATATAGGAGAAAATAAAATATTACTACATTTATTACAAAAGTAATTTAAGTATAAAATTAAATTCTACACGGATTAATCCCGTTTAACGAACTAACTTTTGATTGTATCCTACGCTACCCAGATACGGAACCTATCTCAGATCAATGTTCTAGAGAAATCCCAAGTCTAGAATACCTTGGTTATAATTAGTTTGGGATTCACTTTAATAACTTTTGATATTGTAAAGCAATTTTAATTAACTTGAAGGTTTGCCATATCTGTGGGAAACATATTTATTGTCAACTAGCTGACCCGGCAGACATCGCCTCAATCGATAAGTATGAGACCTAAACTTTTGTATAAATAAACTTAAAACAAACAAAAGGAATTAATTAATAAAAAATGCAATTCATATTTATATATTAGCCTTTTAAACCTTCTCTGGACTTCCAGAAATAATTCAAGACCAAAATTATCCAAATCGGTCCAGCCGTTCTCGAGTTTAAACGAGACTAACGAACAGCAATTTATTTTTATAGATATAGATAGATAGATTTCCTATAAAACCTATACTAATAAGTAAAATTGAAGTGTTTGTATATAATCAAATGAATAGTTGTTTAATTTATGCATATTAAAGAATATACGGTAATAACATTAAAAATCATTTTTTTTTAAATTGTAAGTTCTTTTTTTTTTTTATATATAACGCCTGCCAAGGTGACTTTACTATGCCTGATGGAAAGCATGAGTAAAATCCACAAGTGGGGGTCGCCATATTCACTGCAAATGCAAGCAGTATGGCGAACCACATTATGGCGGCTAGTGAGATGCTTTTTCACGCCCCGCTTAAAGGACCCGGGATCATAGTAAGAAGGAAAAACATGAGCTGGTAGTGAGTTCCAGTGTTTAACTGCTCAGCACAAGAAGGAAGACTCGAATCGTTTAGTTCTGGAGCGTATGTCTTCCACTCTGTAGGGGTGACTTCGCTGGCCAGATCGTGTTTATGTTTGTTCCTGCTAATTCTTGAAACAGCTAGACCGATTTTTACGGGAATTTCAGTATCAGAAATCTATATTTTATAGAAGTGTGTTATTCTAAATACTCCAAAACATGAAATAAGAAATATTCAAACCACGACTCGCTACTTTATATAGATTAGATAGCTCAGTTAGGCTATCCCTCCTTATTTTTATAAATGTGAATAAATGTGAGTAAGTTTGTTTGTTACGCGTTCACGCGAAAACTACTCAACCGATCATCATGAAACTTTGTACACATATTCTTGGAGGTATTAGAAGTACTTAACATAGGATACTTTTTATGTTTTTTTTTTTACCGCGATAACTGAAATAGACGCGGCCAGAGCGGCCGGCGAAAACTAGTAGGCTATAAATCATAATGCTAACGTCCGAAAGGGTTGTATAACGGTTAAAAATGTTGCCAAAAAAGAGGAAAATATTTTTGGGAGCTTTTTTTTGATTGCGAGAAACGACGTTAAATTTTCACAAAAACAATTTATGGAAAAGTTGTTTCCCTTTCAACGGTCTAAAGGAAAGACACAGAACCTTTGCTTTTTGATAGTCAAAGGTTCTCTATGTCAGTAAAAATAGACATTCAATGTCTATTAGGGTTCCGAAGTTCATAACTCGGAACCCTTATAGATTCGTCATGTCCGTCTGTCCGTCCGTCCGTCCGTCCGTCCGTCCGTCCGTCCGTCCGTCCGTCCTCGACTTACCGTCCAAACGGTAAGTGCTAGAAAGATGAAAGTTTGCATGAATACGTGTTGTAATTACGTCGACAAAGTGCTACAATAAAATTATGAAAAATAATTTTATTTGGGGTACCTCCCCTACACGTAAAGTGGGGATGATTTTTTTTTCTCGAGGCTACCCCATCGTGTGGGGTATCATTAGATAGGTCTTTTAAAAACAATAAAGGGTTTCCTAGACGATTTTTTGATTTAGGTATCCGTTTGCGAGATATTTCACTTTAAAGGGCACTTTTTTGTAAAAACAGGGCGTCCCCCCCCCTCTAAAAGCTAAACGGCTGGCTCAAAAAATCTGAAAAAAATCGTGATAGTGGTCCATTTAATGAACTTTGAAGGAAAACTATAACCGATTAGATGACTTTCTTAGTTCAGGAGTTATAAAGGCTTATATGGTAAAATGTGCTCACTTGGAAAACGTCATACAAAATTAACGTATTAATACGTAAACATAACAATTATCTATTGGATACGATTTTAAATCCACATACCATTATAGGTGACTGAGGAACCCTTTCCTGTGCGTGGCCTGACACGCACTTGGCCGATTTTTTTTACTTTTGGTTCTTTATAATGAAACACACGCCACGGGCAATTAGTAGACACAGACAATTTTGCTTGGGTAACCATATGCGGTATATAAACACTAGAGAATTAACCCGATCACGTTCAAAGATTACAAGGCCCCTCGTTAGGCCTGAAACAAGTTGAGTATCCCCAAAAAACACCTGAGTACAACCGTTTATCCGTAATAAATGTGATTAAAACGTTTTCAAACTAGTTTTAGAGAAGGAAACTTCAATTATAATTATTAATTCGATTTTACTTCAACCTTGTTGTTGGCATACCCAAAAAACGAACGAAACGATTTGACAGCCCCTTAGCTCGTTTTTGGTGAGAGTCGCCAAAGTTTGGAACGACCTGCCTGGGTCTATTTTTTCTGATAAGTTGAACTCTGGAGCCTTTAAGAGTAGTGTGAACAGGTTTCTTTTGGATGGGCGTGTATCACCTTCGTCTTCATCTACACTTTCCATCAGGTGAGATCGAAGACGAACGCCTATTCCATTACAATAATTAAAAAAAACCTTCATATATTTTGAGTATCAAGAATCAAAGGATCTCTATGTTAAATTTGAACGAAATCGATGTAGTGGTTTAGCCATGAAGTTGCAATAGATAAACTAGTAATAGGAACATCGCATAATTATACCGTCGATCTTATTCTGATAACTTTTATATCATTCATCCTTATTACTTAGTGTTAAAACAAAGTCCATGCACAATAAATAATGAAAGCGACCACCGTTTTGAAAAGAATTGCCAAATGCCATCAAGCGTTTATTGTAAAAAAAAAAACAATTTAAATAGTGTTTATGTCTCACTGTCCAGAATTTACTAAGTAAAGGACAACCGATACTCAACGCCATAAAGTCTTTTAAGCCAAACAGCAGTCTTGTGCTATAAAAGCTAAATTGACAGATTTTTTTTTTCTGAAAACATACACACGGCACACACAATAAACATAGAAAACAGACCCAGATATTATTGCTCATTTGACTGAACATCTCCTCCTGACCTGACCTTGAAAGAATATCAGCCAAGAAAACGCCCTTTTCAAAATTTAATTTTTTTCGGATATAATATCACTACATAGTATATAACAAAGTCGCTTTCTCTGTCCCTTTGTATGCTTAAATCTTTAAAACTACGCAACGGATTTTGATGATCTTTTCTTTAATAGATAGAGTGATTCAAGAGGAAGGTTTTTTATGTATAATACATGCATAATAAATATAGTAGATAATAATTTTAGAGGTTTCTAATGTGATGTTTTTTACGCTTACATTGCAAACGCTGGCTGTACCCTATGAGATAGAACAAAATAATGTACTACAGTAGTGTACATCTTAAAAAGGTCTACAAAAAAGTCCGCGACGGTATATATCTATCTCTTAGGGATAACCCACAATAACCATTTTTTTATTTTATATTTTTACGAGAAATAATCGCTTATTTACGAAGCAATTAAGCAATACAGTATTAATCTTTATCTAATTAAGTACCTTAAATACATTGTGTATTTAATATAGATTAATATGGCCCTTTACAGTATGTAATTTAAATTAATACTTTTGAAGATATTACAGATTTCAAAGGCAGGAACAAAGCGAATTTGGCGGTACCGGCCGGTGCCCGTTAGTTGCCGCTGCTGTCGATTTGTCACTATCAGTTATTAACTATGACTAAACACAATACTTTATTATGAATGAATATTCTAAGGCGGTACGAAGTTCGCCGGGTCAGCTAGTATATAAGAACAGAACACGCGGGACCAAAGCTAGTTTACTAAATGCAAGGAATTAATAATTTTGGATTTAAACAAATGATATTTTTAATACAACCGCTACGAGGTTTTTATAGAATACTAGCTGACCCGGCAAACTTCGTACTGCCAAAATCGATAAATAGAAGACTTAAACTTTTTATAAAATAAACTTAAAACGTTATTTTGTGACAAAACTTAAGATTTATCAATCTACGTAGTTAACAACTTTCATATTTATTCACCTTTTAAACCTTCTCTGGACTTCCACAAATAATTCAAAACCAAAATTTGCCAAATCGGTCCAGCCGTTCTCGAGTTTTAGCGAGACTAACGAACAGCAATTCATTTTTATATATAGAGATAAAAATATGATGACGAAAATGCATTACAAACAAATGATATACATATGTGTTAAGTAATTTTATAGACTTTTCAAATTCAATCCATTTCAATTTGTGACGTGTCAATCAATATGTCTAAACCTTACGCCCTTTGAAGTGTTAGTTTTTAAAAGCTTTCTAGACTTTGAAGTGGAGCGAAATAATTAAAATATGAAGAAATAAACAATCTTTCGTGTCCCAAAATAGTTGGACAATCACGAAATACTCGGTAAATCTGTATTTGATTAATAAATAAAACTTTAATATTCTCCATTTTGAAATTATCTGAAAAATATTTGACTTCATGATAATCTTTGAATTGCTTGTAGCAATTAGAATGGAATACTCGTAAAACTGCGCAATATTCTTACAATAAACTTTAATCAGAGCGCTCATAGCAAAGTTGCCATAGTTGATTAGAAACTGAGGGTAAGCAACAAGGGTATAATCTAATATATAAAATTCTCGTGTCACAGTTTTCGTTGCCATACTCCTCCGAAACGGCTTGACCGATCTTTATGAAACTTTACATGCATATTCAGTAGGTCTGAGAATAGGCCAACATCTATTTTTTAAACTCCTGTGACGCGAGCGGAGCCGCGGGCATCAGCTAGTAATAAATAAATAAATATTATGGACATCTTACACACTACGCCATCTAGTCTCAACTTAAGCAGAACTCGTAATATGGGTTACTAGACAACTGATATATATAATTTTCGTAAAAAAGTGTACAAAGTTTTGTAATAATATTATATAGGTACTTTACTTACATCAAAAAGCTATTATTAAATTTTTTGTCTCTTTGTTGTCCGGTTTGTTTGTTCCTGGTAACACTTTGGTCACGAGTGATAAGAGGAACAGCATATTATTATAGATTTCTACAAATACATATATGTATTATATTCATACACACTAGACACTAATATTTAAATAAAATCGGCCAAGTGCGTGTCAGGCCACTCACAGGGTTCCTCAGTCACCCATAATGGTACGAAGATTTAAAATCGTATCCAATGAATAATTGTTATGTTTACGTATAAATTGTGTATTAATTGCGTTAATTTTGTATGACGTTTTCCAAGCAAGTGCATTTTACAAGTTAAGCCTCTATAACTCCTGAACTAACAAAGTCATCTAATCCGTTACAGTTTTCCTTTAAAGTTCTTTATATGGACCATCATCACGAATTTTACCAGATTTTTTTAGCCAGCCGTCTAGCTTTTAGAGGGGGGGGACCATTTGTTTTTACAAAAAAGTGCCCTCTAAACAGGAATTTCTCGCAAACGGATACCTAAATCAAAAAATCGTCTTAAAAACCCGTATTGTTTTTAAAAGACCTATCTAATGATACCCAACTCGATGGGGTGGCCGCGAGAAAAAAATCTCACTTTACGTGTAGGGGAGGTACCCCAAATGAAATATTTTTCATAACTTTATTGTAGCACTTTGTCGACGTAATTACAACACATATTTATGCAAAGTTTCATCTTTCTAGCAACTACCGTTTGGACGGTAAGGCGAGGACGGACATGACGAATCTATAAGGGTAGAGGAAAGTAACCAAATATGGAATAGTATCCCTAAAATGGAATACCGCCATTTCTCGGAAACGAATAGTCCTAGTTGCAAAAGACAGTGATCTTCTGTCTCTTTCCATCATTATACTTACGTATAACTCGTGCGACCTAAGATGGCACCTGACTCAAATGTCAGTCGTTTGAAGTACTGAGTGCAAGAAAAATATAATTTATTCTAGTTTTTTTAAATTTCTACATTTATTTTGCTTCAATTAGTTTCACATAACATACTACTTTACCTTAAGTGGTACTTTACTACCTGAGTTAAGAAAATACATATGCATACCAATAGGAAGCAGGCCTCATTCATTATTTACCCGAATGCATTCTTCGTGCAGTGATTTAAATAATATTAGGTAATACCTAATATCTTTTTAAACGAAATTACGAACTGAAATATGGTTTTAAAATACAATTTAAAGTCATGATAAGCCTTTTAATCGTAGTCTCTGAAAATCATATGTATTTGGATATTCTTTATTTTAAACTATTGCGTCTCATAGTCGTCATGCTGGTTTTTTTCGTGTGACCTTTCTTAAAACAATTGGGGTATCCAGACAAATCTAATGATATATTTATAAAATAAATTCGTGGAGTGATTTATATGACATTAGGTAATACCTAATAAACTAAAATTATTATTGAAAGATTCTTGCATCGATAATAGTGTTGCTAACGCTACTCGCAGGATGACAGAGGGGTATCACGCGGGGGAACGGTGTCATGTTTCGTTTTGAGCCAGGTGCCATCTTAGCTCGCACGAGTTATACAGGTTTCGACTTGTCAGTCGGGCGAACGTTGTGGTCGTGGTGAGACTGTTTTGTTTTGGCGCTGTGAGAAAAGTTTTTAAGGTAGGTAATAACGAAGTATTTCTCTCAAAACGTGATTGGAAATAATATTGTATATTATGACAATGCATTGATTACATTTGATTGTTTTAGAGGTTTTTTCATGTCTGATTGTGTTTAGTAAAAAAATCTGATATCCGTTTTGATTAGTTTGAAATTTCCGAATATGGACAGTCCGTGGGGTCTAAATATGGACTATTCCAAATTTGGATATCAAACTATCATCTGGCTAGATTTCAAATTTAAAATTTTTGTTGTAGAATAGCGTCTTATAGTTCAAAGGGAAAATGAAAAGAATGGAACACAGATCACATGACAGAAGCTATACGAATGGTTAGAAAGAAAAAATGGGTTATTTTAAAAGAACAAAACACTTTGATGTACCAAGAACCACTTGGTTGTGTCAGAAAAATAAGCTATCTCCAGAAGAAGCTGCAGCCACTTAATTAGGAAGAAAATCTGTTTTAGGTGATCAGCTTGAAAATCTACTAGTAAGATATACTTTAAAGATGCAGAGCAAGTTTCATGGTTTGACGAGGAATGATGTTCGTAGAATGGCGTATATGTTGGCCAAATGCAATCATTTAGAGAATCCATTTGGTGAGTACGAAATGACTGGAAAAAGTGGCTAAAGCTATTTTTGTGTGGTTATATAGTGGTTATAAGCAAAAACTTTCGGTGAGAAGACCCACTGGCACATCTTTTGCAAGAGCTTTTGGTTTCAGTAAAGAAAAAGTAGACACTTTTTTTATCTTCTTGAAGAAGTCTACACTAAGGGTAACTATACTTCGAATTGCATATATAACGTAGATGATTCCGGGCTTACAGTGGTTTTTGACATAGACAGTGAGCCCGATATCATAGAACTGGAAACTCCTGACTCAGAAGATGCAGAGTGTATGTTCTGTAACAGCCTGTTTTTTTGAGATACTCGAGGAGAGACATGGATCATATGCCTCATGTGCGAGCTCTGGGCACATGGTGATTACGCAAGTGCAGAGTGGATACATGGAAATGTGATTTTGCAAATAACATAAGTACCTTTTTAAAATTGACCAAAGATCCTGTAGATTTCATAAAATTAAAGGTTTATTATTCATAGTTTTATAGTAGTCCATATTTGGGTCCCTATTCCATAATTAGATGCCTTTAATTTGATTATGTTTTTGAGAAAATTTTATATTTTAAATTAATATATGTCAAACAAAACTGTCACTAAGTTAAGCGCAACTGTATGACTGACAATATAAAAGAATAAAAGTTTTTGATTTACATTAACATTTTATTTTATAACAGAAAAACAAAATGGTATTCCATATTTGGTTACTTTCTCTACTGAGTCATAAACTTCGGAATTCTAAAAAAGACAACACGTAGGTACATACTATAATATCACTAGATAAGCTCTTTATTATTTCGACCCAAGAGAATACTGAATTCACAAAATTTAAAGTGTTGTATTTTCATTACATATAATATATACAAATAATATTTTAACTTTTGTTCAAGTTGAGTGTTTCTTTAGCAAACTTTGCCGGCACTTTACATAAACAAAATTATTTTATTAGATTCTGTAATAAAATTTACTGAGACACTAACCCAACATTGGTATACTTTATACAATAAGGGTAATAAGTAAAAAGGAAAAAAGAAATTTATTATAAAGAACCCACGGTTTTGGTTGTAAACCATGAGAGAGAGAACACCTTGAAGCCAAGCTGGTCTAAAAATAATAATATAAGTTATTCCTTATGTCATTAGCTGTCTGCCAGTGAAAGTCTCGTCAAAATCGGTCAAGCCGTTTCGGAGATTAGATGGAATACAGACATCAAAAATTTTATATAACTTTTTTTGATATAAGCACCGCATATACTTTTATAAGCATTTGATAAAAAACTGTTATATTGATATTACAAACAGACACTTCATCATCATCATTAACAGTCCACTGCTTGACAGACAGACAGTCACTTCAATTTTATTTATTTGTATAAATATATAGAGGTGGCTAGATACGAGTATATAAAAGAATAAAGGAAACTTGTTTTGCCTATTTTTTACAGTCGGTCCTCGATAGATGGCGTGACTATCGATTTACATGTCGATATGGTTTTATTACCACCAACTGTACATAATGTTAATCTATCAGTATGTGAGTGTGAGCAATTTCGAAGTGCTCTCACGCACACTTAGCACTAATGGAACTAGACACAACAACTGCACGGTTGGCCTAGTGGCTTAAGCGGTCGCCACGCCGCTTCCTACTGCGCCAAGTGTCGTGGGTTCAAATCCCACGTAGGACAACTCTTTGTGTGATTCACAATTTGTTATTCTGAGTCTGGGTGTTCTTTGTGTCCGTTTCATGTATGTTTGTAAAGTCCCCCGCGACACAGGAATTTATATTCCTAATGCGGGAGTTGTCTTTTTAAAAGAATAAAAAAAAGATGACACTATCCCACGACATAGTGCGGACACCTTAAATTGACGCTTTAACTTTTTATCCAACTTCAAAAAAGGAAGTGAACCGGTTTCGATGATGTGATCATGTGGTCCCATGAAAGGAAACCAGTATCTAATGATAGAATCCTAGGGGAAATCGAGGGGATTCCTCAAATATCATACTCATCATTAGTACTCGGAATAGTTTTTATTTGAAGTCAGTTTATTTTTTGTTAAAACTATATTATTTTTAAATGACGGCCTTGGTCGCTCTGGTATAAACATGATGCCCTCGGGCCGTGGTTCGTACCTTCGGTGCGCTCGAGGTGGCCTTCAGCAATGTTTCTTTACTTTACGACGTTAATCATAAATTATGTTATAAACGAACGCATTAGTTCAAAACTAAGTCTAAATTACACAAGGAAAAGTTTAATAATCCATAACACGACTACATAAAAACTTTTGATAAATAAATAAATTGGTTGGTCTAGTGGATAGCGTATGCGACTGCTATTCAAGAGGTCTCGGGGTCAAATTCCGGGTCGGGCTAAAAAGTGTTTTTGGGTTTTTCATTTTCTTTGTATTAATAGATTTTCCGGCAATGTACTTTGAGTTTTCTATTTCCTGATAAAATTTAATATTTAGATCCAGTTTGTTAGGGCACTGACTTAAAAGCATTTTTCATTTATTTTTAAAAGCGTTTATTAAACCAGCAATGTTTACATGCATGTAGGTAAATATGTTCGGCTCAAATCTTAAAAACAAATTAGAACTACTTCCCGATGTCCCTTTAGCCTCAACTTTGGTGTTCATTTAAACACTCATTTGCAAAAAAACGGGAGGTTTCGATTTTCTTCCGGGCTGAAAAAAATAAAATACCAAAAAGGTTTTAATCATTTGAACATGTTACTGGCCAGTTATAAAAGTGCCATAATGTTTAAAAGAGTACCTTCCAAATTCAAATTTTTGACTGAGCCTGGTTTTCAAAGAAAACAACTTTTAACTACATTTTGTGGCGCGAATTCCCTATAGTTAATATCGACTCTAATTAACTTTTTGTAAATTTTTATTAAATTATCTGATGTCCTTGTCATTTAAAAGTATTGTTATTGCTGTTTAGCAAGCTCGGAAATGGTAGATAAAGTGATAAAAGCGAGCAAAATTATTGCGCTGCTTGAAGAAGGTTGCAGCCAATGCTTCGTGGCTCAGAGGCTAAATGTGAGTCGGTCGATAGTTCAAAGGATCTGGCAGCGCTATCAAGAGACCGGTTCCGTCAAGAGAAGGCCTGGTTCTGGCAGAAAGACATGTACCGAACCACGGGATGATCGTTTTCTAGTTAGTCAAGCGTTCAGAAATCGCAAATCTTCTCATGTGGACCTCAAGAACAGACTCGAAGAAGTAAGAAATGTGCAAATTTGTCTATGGACGGTCAGGATGAGGCTTCTCGCTGCTAATATGCACAGTCATCGCCCGGCACGCGGCCCTAAATTACACCGTGGATATCGAGTTGCCAGGCTTAGCTTCGCTCGAAATTGTGGGTCATGGACTCATGAAGACTGGGATAGGGTATTGTGTATATGATAGACAGAGGCATGTTTTGAAAAAATGACACCTTATGGAGGGGCTCTGTTATGTTTTGGGCAGGAATAAATTCTATGGATCGTACGGAGTTAGTCTTCATCGAAAACGGTACACTGACTGGACACTGATACATAACGGAAGTTCTAATTCCTTATGCACAACCCGCTTTAACCGCTCTTGGCGAAAACTCAATTTTTATGGACGACAACGCTCGCGCCCACCGGTCTAGCGATGTGGAAGCGTATATGTTAGAAGTCGGAATTCGTCGTTTGGACTGGCCAGCTAGAAGTCCGGACCTCAATCCCATAGAGCATGTCTGGGACGTTCTGAAGCGACGAGTGAGATCAGTGCAGGCCGGCTCCGCAGACCATCAGAGAGCTAAAGAATGTGATTTCAGCGGAGTGGGAACGTATTCCCCAAGAAACCATAAAAGACATAATCGCTAGCATGCCCAGACGAATGCAAGCCGTGATTTCAGCAAGAGGGGGTCACACTCAATACTAAACTTTTATCTGCTTTTAATGTTTTCAATAAAAACAAAGAAATTAACGCGTTTCAGTTTTATTTAGCGAGCAGGTACAATAATAGTGTTTTTAGCTTAAACATTATTTCTCAATAATTTAATCAAAATGTAATGATAAAACTGATGAAAACTATTCCTTCCTAATTAATTTATAAAATTCTGAGGGTAACAATACCTAAAATTGTCAAATAAACAAATAGTAACTATAAAATTGTTCTTTGCTTAAGTGCCCGTTTTTTTGCAAAAGAGTTTATTTTTATTGACTTATACAATTTACTATGCATAATTTTCTTGTCACTATATTGGTCACTATGAACTCTGAAATCATCTTTTCACGTTTTCTTTGCTGGTGTGCCTAAGATAGTTAACATCTCGCTTATAACGATAGAAGTCAAACATGATTGCAAAGATCTTAATTCATCCTAATAAGTTTAGTGGTGGTAGTGGTGATAAGAGTGTAACAGACAGAGAGAATCAGAGAAAGACAGAGAGAATTACTCTTTTGCATTTATTATATTAGAATGAATACCGCCCTCATCTTTTAAATGAAATTATTTTTCTAGGCTTTGTAATAAATTCATTAAAGAAAGAAGTTCTCAATTCTATTCTATGTTCTCAGTTTATTATCTTAGAATGATGTTAATTACAAAAATTGCTTTCCTTATTTTTAAAATGCTTCTTGTTCGGTTACATTTTAATTTGAAGAAAAACCCATAAGTAAACTAGCGAATGCATATTACTATTTCATAAAAACTTGATTTGATTCAATTAAACTTTTATTATAACTTCAGAAATTGAAGCATTCAAGCTTTACAGACGTGCTCTGTTTGCAAAGACAGCCAGTTCAACCTACACCTACCTACCTAACCGTCGGAATACGTGCAACGTTACATTAATGAGACTATTATCAAATACAAAGAAAAACATACAATCAAAACTCACCTGACTCCTTCCATATGCCCCAAGGAACCCCACAGTAATAGTTTTATCATTTTCCCAATCGCCACTCACACTAGGACACACGGTTGCACCACCACAATCACTGTTCACTACATCGAATAAATTAAATCCTTCAACGTTCATCGTACTCACTGACAAATTGTCTTCTATCAAATTTGATGTCAGGCTAGAATGTATATTATTCAAATACACAGAATCTAATGTATTTGATTCAATGTATTCTAGATCATCAGTCACTGTTGTATTTAATGCTTCACATTTCTTGTGATTTCCGTCACTTACTATTATATTGATAGGTTTATTTGTATCAATATAAGTAGTATTATATATTTCTCTATCGAATGCATCTGTTTGATTATCTTGTTCTTCATATTCATCGATATCATAATTTAGAATTTGTATATCACCTTCAATAGATAGTCCGACTTCTATGAGAACAATTAAAATAAAGTACACTAAATACTTATACGCCATTTTGTTTGCTTGAACTCAGGTTTCGTTCTTCATTGAAGTTTTTCTGAAACAAGACATTTTGGGGGTTTAGCGTGTAGATAGATGGTGTTAAGGAGAATAATAAAAGAGTACTCACGAAATAACACAGAAGTATAATAGTTGGGAAAAACACAGATAGTTCACAATAGTTATTAGGATAACACTTAGCACAGTTCACAGCGGAAGAGAAAGAAATATAATATTTATAGAATAGTAAAGCAGATAGCACTAAAACTAAAACTGGGTAAGCAGCGAGCTACCAGTAAATACGAGCAAAGCAAGGAGCGGCGGCGGAGACAACAGTACGTTGTTCGCGTAGCTAAGCGTTCAGCAGACTGCCGGCCGGCCAGTGTTCACCGATGCTCCGGCGCCGATAAGGAATGCGGGTCCTCCGCCCTCCTCACCGCGCCCCCGCTGTAGTGATGAGGCGCTGTCGATAATCGTGGTCGATAAATAGTTATCCATCGACCACGATAGTATGTAATGTTGTTTTGTGTCGGTGTGTAAATATGTGTGTGGGTAAGAATCCCTACACCACCCCCCCCCAGAGACCGTCAAGGGCGATAAAAATCTGTAAATTTTACTCGACGCCCAGAACGGGTGGTATAATCCTGGGGTACGGGTTCTTTGGCCTGGACAGACAGCATGTAAGCCGGTTTAAGTCGGTTTATGGATACTGTGGTCTCTTTGTTGTTTAGGAGAATCTTAAAAACTTTATCCCCCCTGGCAAGAACTTTATGCGGCCCAGAATAAGCAGGTGTGAGCGAACCTCGAGACGCGTCTTCACGAAGAAAGACGTGTTCACAGGTTTCAAGCTCCTTAAAAACGAACACTCTGGACTGACAATGGCGGGAAGCGGGAACGGGACGCAACTTATCTGCGAAATTTCTGACGCGAGCAGAAAAATCCGATAAGTCGGTGCTACCGCCAGTACTGGGTTCAAAGAACTCGCCAGGGAGTCTCAAAGGCTCTCCATAGACCAGTTCTGCTGGTGATGATTGCAGATCTTCCCTAAATGCAGTACGAATCCCTAACAAAACCCACGGCAACGATTCAGTCCACCTGTCGTTAGCGTGGCATACAATGGCGGCCTTGAGTTGACGGTGAAACCGCTCGACAAGGCCGTTACATGCCGGATGATAAGCTGTAGTGCGTTTATGTTCGAAACCAGCTAGCTTCGATAGGTTTTGGAATAATGCCGATTCAAACTGTCGTCCACGGTCAGTTACTATATCCGTTGGACAACCAAATCGACATATCCAAGTGGACAATAAGGCCTTAGCTACGGTTTCCGCCGTTATGTCCTCGATTGGGCACGCTTCAGGCCAGCGAGAAAATCGGTCTACAGCTGTCAAGCAGTACTTAAAACCGTGCGATTGCGGTAATGGACCTATAAGGTCAATATGTATCTGTTTAAATCGCGCTCTTGGTAATTTGTACGACCCAAGAGGCGCAGAAACGTGGCGATTGACCTTCGCCTTTTGGCACTGCAAACAAGAACGAGCCCAGTTCCTACAATCCTTCCTCACCCCGGACCAAACAAACCGTTCGGCCACTAATTTGGCAGAAGCATTAGCACCAGGGTGACTAAGGGAGTGCAGGCTATCAAACACCTGCTTCCGGAAGGGCATCGGAACGTATGGCCTGGGAGTTAAGTTACTGACATCGCAGTAAAGTGACAATGAACTTCCGGGGACCTGGCACTTCTCCAAACGCAAGGATGACCCTTCCGATAATAGGGTCTGCAGTTCAGAGTCGGATGTCTGACCTTGAGCCAAAATCTCTAGGTCAACAGGTTCCTCTAGTGCCTCAATGCGCGACAAGCTGTCCGCAACAACGTTGGTCTTCCCAGAAATATGCCGAATGTCCGTCGTAAACTGGGAGATGAAGTCCAAATGTCTATACTGCCTGGGTGAACAGTTATGTTTCCTTTCGTGGAAAGCAAAACTGATGGGTTTATGGTCAGTATAGACAATAAAGTGTCTTGCTTCAAGCATGTGCCTAAAGTATTTTATGGCTTCATAAATGGCAAGAAGCTCCCTGTCATAGGGTGAATATTTAATTTGCGACGGACTCAGCTTCCTGGAAAAGAAGGCCAGCGGTTGCCAGGCACCATTTTTGAGCTGCTGCAAGACTGCGCCGAGTGCCTTATCGGAAGCATCTGTGACAACCGCGAGTTTAGCATCGCAGTCAGGGTGTGCTAATAAGGTTGCTTCAGATAGACAGGTTTTACAGGCGTTGAACGCTGCCAAGGTGTCACCAGTGAGGCTAATGGGCTGCGTTCCTTTAACAGAACCTGTTAACAAGGTATGCAACGGAGCTTGAATTTCAGCTGCACGTGGAAGAAATCTCCTGTAAAAATTAAGCATGCCTAAAAAGGCTCTGAGTTGCCGCACGTTCTTCGGAGTTGGGAAGTCCCGCACAGCCTGCACCTTTGAATCTAAAGGCTTACAACCGTCTTTGGAAATATGGTAGCCCAAAAACTCGACCTCGCTTACGCCAAAAATGCACTTGGAAATGTTGACCAACATACCGTACTGCTTTAATCTACCAAACACGTCGCGTAGATGCTGCTCATGTTCCTGAGTAGTGCGCGAGAATATCAAAAAATCGTCCAAGAAACAGTACACATTATCAAGTCCCCTGGTCATTTCATCTACAAAACGCTGGAAGGTTTGGCCCGCGTTCCTTAGACCGAATGTCATATAGGGGAATTCGAATAATCCGAATGGCGTCGTGATCGCCGTTTTCGGAATATCCTCCGGGCTGACAGGTATCTGATTATAAGCTTTTTCCAGGTCAATTTTTGAGAAAATAGTACATCCAGACAAACTATGACTAAAGTCATGGATGTGCTTAATCGGATACCTGTCAGGAACGGTACGGGCGTTCAACTTACGGTAATCACCACAGGGACGCCATCCGTTATTCTTCTTAGGGGCCAAATGCAGTGGAGATGACCAGGGGCTTTTAGAAGGCCTGGCAGTGCCGCATGATAGCATTGCTTCGAATTCCTGCTTCGCGATTTTGAGCTTGTCCGGGGCTAAACGACGTGGAGTTGAAGCTACTGGAGGTCCTGGGGTGGTGATTATGTGATGTACAGTGTTGTGAGGTAGTGTAGTACGATGCACTCCAGCCGGTCGAACTAATTCGGGAAACTCATTAAGAATTTTGTTGTACCGAGTCTCGCTAGTTACCACCTTAACAGAGGAAATATTTTTAGTATTAGCTAAAGTTGCATTAGTTGTTATAGAAGTTAAATTATCAATAAGGCGCTTATTTCTACAATCTACAACTAGGTTATAATAATTTAGAAAATCTACGCCAATAATTGGCTTAGTTACGTCGGCTACTATAAATCGCCACGTAAAATTTCTACGTAAGCCAAAATCTAAATTTAAATGGATAAAACCGTAAGTAGAAATGTCCGAACCATTAGCAGCACATAAACTGTAACCAGTCTTCGCACGACGATCACGGAGTGTCGAACGGGGATAGACACATAGGTCGCTGCCCGTATCGACCAGAAACTGCATCCTCGAAGACTTGTCAGTCACGAACAGGCGACCAGTTGAACGAGTAGGGCAATCGTTAGCCGCCATTACCGACTGCCCCTCATGTTTTCCGATTTGAAGTCACAGGGACGAATACATGTAGCGGCCTTCTCCCCAAATTTCCCGTGGTACCAACATAATGGGTACTTGCGGTAGTTGGAGTCGGATCGCCGCCTGGAAGTGCTCCGATTACGTCGTACTGAGGGCCGAGAGCGAGAACCTCCACTCCACTCAGATGACAGTTTCTGGAACTGTTTCCGCAACTCAGCCACTTCCCTAGCCAAATCATTGATGACAGACCCAGGGATGTCGTTCACTACAGCAACCTTCGGCGTTGAAGATGCCAGATCATTCACTCTGTCGGCTAAATCTGCTAAGTCTTCTAAAGAAGCTGTAGATGGTTGTCCAGCAAGGACGGTCTGAATCCCATTGGGCAATCGGCTGATCCAAATAGTTTTCAAAAATTCGTCAGGGACGTTTGAGCCTGCCAAACTCCGAAGATGGCGAAGAAATTGTGAGGGTTTGCGGTCACCGAGTTCTTCGTGCGTCAACAATTGCTTTATTTTATTTTCTTTCGATGCGCTCAGCCTTTTAATAAGTTCGGTCTTCAACTTATTGTACCTTTCCGTCGCAGGGGGGTTGACTATAATGTCCTTTACTTCTCGGGAATATTGGTTGTCGAGGTGTCCAATAATGTAATTAAATTTCGTATGGTCGTTAGTTATGCCAGAAATGGCGAATTGGCCCTCGACTTGGGCAAACCATATGTCGGGCTCTTCGGCCCAAAACGGTGGCACTCTGACGCCAACTTTGAAAATATCGACATTCTCTATCGACTTGCCCCCATCACTATTGCTCGAGTGTGACACGTTGCCACGATCATCTTCGCTATTACCCATCACGTCGGGGTCACCAGTTTGGGGGTTTAGCGTGTAGATAGATGGTGTTAAGGAGAATAATAAAAGAGTACTCACGAAATAACACAGAAGTATAATAGTTGGGAAAAACACAGATAGTTCACAATAGTTATTAGGATAACACTTAGCACAGTTCACAGCGGAAGAGAAAGAAATATAATATTTATAGAATAGTAAAGCAGATAGCACTAAAACTAAAACTGGGTAAGCAGCGAGCTACCAGTAAATACGAGCAAAGCAAGGAGCGGCGGCGGAGACAACAGTACGTTGTTCGCGTAGCTAAGCGTTCAGCAGACTGCCGGCCGGCCAGTGTTCACCGATGCTCCGGCGCCGATAAGGAATGCGGGTCCTCCGCCCTCCTCACCGCGCCCCCGCTGTAGTGATGAGGCGCTGTCGATAATCGTGGTCGATAAATAGTTATCCATCGACCACGATAGTATGTAATGTTGTTTTGTGTCGGTGTGTAAATATGTGTGTGGGTAAGAATCCCTACAACATTAAGTTTAGTTGGTTCACTATGTTTTACACTGTTTTTGGACATCTTACACACAACGCCATATAGTCCCAAACTAAGCAGAACATGTATTATGGGTACTAGACAACGGATATAAACACATAAACACACTTTTAAATATTTGTGGAACACACAAACCTTTGGTCCGACCCGGAAATCAAACCCGAAACCTCAAGCACAGTAACGACCGCACCACAGAGGCTGTTAAATATTTGAACATTTGGACATCTTACACACAACATCATCTAGTCCCAAACTCAGCAGAACTTATATTATGGGTACTAAACAACTGATATAAATACTAAACAAACTTTTTTTTTTGGTGAACGCCCAGACTGAGAAACAAATATTTGGTCAGCAGCCACATACGCTAACCGCCTGACCAACAAGGCAGTCAAAGAAACACATGTTTGCGTTTTACAATTAAGATTCTGTAGGATTTTCATTTTGTCGGTTATTCACAGACGCGCTGATGACGTAGCTTACATTGTAATAACAATATTTTATAACAGAGGATTTCAAAACATTAACTTATTTACTCACTTAAGCCGATGAATAAGGAAGATGAAAATTTTGCCGAACTGGGTCATTAATTCAATGTTAACAAGGGCTAATAGGCTCATTGAGGTGCAAAATTATTAGTAAATAAATATAAATGCTTAGTATTATGTTCTGGAATATTTTTTAAATAACTTAACATCGGTTTTATATGCGGCTCATTTGGTAGACTTGCTGAGCCCTGCGGTGTTACGCGCGCGAAGTTGATCTAAAAAAAAAGCGGCCAAGTGCGAGTCGGACTCGCCCATGAAGGGTTCCGTATCAGCAAGTAACATCATATAAAAGTTCTTGTAGTTTGTTGTAACTTTCATCGATGTTTTCATACTAGTGTATTGATTGGATGAAAGGTAAATTGCGTGTTACGATTTATGACGTATTAAAAAAAAACTACTCACTAGATCTCGTTCAAACCAATTTTCGTTGGTAGTTTAAATGGTAATGTACAATATATATTTTTTTTACTTTTATTACTCTCTTATTTTAGAAGTTAGAGGGGGGGGGGACACATTTTTCCACTTTAGAAGTGTCTCTCGCGCAAACTATTCAGTTTAGAAAAAAATGATAAAAACCTCAACATCATTTTTGAACACCTATCCATAGATACCTCACACGTATAGGTTTGATGAAAAAAAATTTTTTGAGTTTCAGTTCCAAGTATGGGGACCCCCAAAATTTATTGTTTTTTTTCTATTTTTATGTAAAAATCTTAATGCGGTTCACAGAATACATCGACTGACCAAATTTCAACAGTATAGCTCTTATAGTTTCGGAAATAATTGGCTGTGACATACGGACGGACAGACAGACAGACAGACTTGACGAATCTATAAGGGTTCCGTTTTTTGCCATTTGGCTACGGAACCTTAAAAAGCGTTTATTTTATTATAAGATAATGGCAGACGGAACAGATATAAAAAAACGTAAACCTTTTACACTGGCTGCACATGCATGTGTAACCGCTTGTCACGTACGCGGCGAGGCTGGAAAATACTTTTTCACACTGTCACAGCCAATGGATAAGCTCTCAATGATTATCTTTGCCTACTCCTGTATCAGTTTTGACCGTGTAGGTTAACATATTAAAAAGTTAAGCGATCCTTAGTAGGCTAGTCTATGGATAGGTTGATGATTCTTATTACATGGAGACTCTCCGTGCCTTGGACATTAAACTAACTAAGTAACAATACGTGATGTCAGAAGAACATCTTTAAATCTAAAAATTAATATGTGTGAAAACTTTCTATAGAACTGTGGCGACTTCCACATACAGCGCAAACAAAAAACATACATCAGCGCGATCTAACAAAGGAACACACACACGAAGTATCAATATGGAGTAACTACTAATCCTGAATCGCGATAGAGAAATTCTCGGGTCCATTAGCATATATACTACATCACATTTAAACAACATACAACACATACATAGTTTTGGGAATAAAGACTCTTAGAAAAAGATTGGGACTATTTCACATAATAAACGAGGAAATCCGATCCTATTATACAGACGCCATTAATGTACATTCTCGCGGCTATTCATGGCAAAATATGTATTCATGGCAACACGGTTCAATAGAATCGTTACCTCACAAACGTTTATCCGTTTTTCCAACAGGTTTTTTTGGATGGCCAATCACTATCCGTTGTAAAACCTGTTGAACTAGTAGCAGACTCTAAATAGTCTTGGGAATAATATTGGCTAAGAAGAAGAAGAAAAAGATTAAAGATTTTTTTCTGGAAGGCTTTTATTACTTCAAAATAACCAAGCCCTTTGTACCGGCGTTTGTTGTTAGAGTTTTCTTTCCTATATTAGAAAAAGGGATATACATCCTGTGTCACGGGGACCTTTACGAACATACTCGAAACGGACACAAAGTACACCCACACCCAGAATAACAATTTATGAATCACACAAAAAGACCCATGCCCAGTAAAAAACAGCATGGGGACTGTTTAAACCATTAATGACAAGGGCATTTGCATAACCGTTTTTACCGGGCACACGGGACCAGTGCCCAAGGCCCACCAGCGTCAGGGGGCCCTCCAACGAACCGACAATATGTTTCTCTTACACATTTAGTCTCGAAAAATATTGTTAGGCAAGTAAAATATTTTTTTTCACAAAAAAGTTACAGTTTAATACAAAATAATCGAAATAAGTACTTATGGTCGTCACAAAATAAGAAGCCCGTTTTGACATTTGTCATTTGACATGCCGCATGTAAGAAATTGAAAAATCAAATTCATAATCCTATTTAATTACTATGTTACCCATACACTATCACAACGCATATCTTAAATAAGCATCAAGTTTAACTTGATATTGAAATATTGCACTCAAAAACACGAATTAATCGTATTAGTTACGCCACGATGACAAATGTGTAATAGTAAATAGCTTGTAGTATTAGTTATGCCCATATATACACTCTTGTGTGCCCTACGTCTTGTGTTATACATACTCTTGTGTGCCCAGAGATCGCATAGTTAAAGACGGCCCTGGGCATTTATGCAGTCAAATACACGCCATTCTATTTTTCCAAATAAATACGGTATAACCAGGTCAATCTGATTTAAATAACAATAGTAAAAGGTTTATGGAGGTTGCAAAATATAAATAGATTCGTATCTTAATCTCTATTGACACACAAACTCATGGTCAAGTGGACCCTTTGATACATTGAATGGGTACACAAAATCACTTTGTAAGATACGCATCAGTCGCTGTCAATATTTGTGTAAGAGTAATGGACCAAAAGTTGACAATATCTTTTGTACCAACAAATTTATATGTATTTTGTATGTATTGACTACGTCGTGGCCAAAAAGAAGGATAATCGTGATGGCAGCCTTTGTATGTTCCACCGTAGCGTATAAACTATACTCTGTCCATTCCTTTATTATATTTTTGACAGTTCAACAAATTTATAAATTAGTGACGCCCTCACACGTCAGCGATTCGATTTGAAATCAAAATCAATCGATATAATATTCTTTATGTCAGTATTGTAAATAAATAAAATGTGCACTCTTATGATATATAATTGGCCCAGAACAAAGAAAACAGAGTTAGAGTCTTTATTCTTGTTTGGTTTGTTCTTTTTCCAAATTCCAAATTCCAAAATTTCGACCTAATTCCTTGCAAATAATCAATCTTGAAGTCAAACTATTTTAATTTCCTTTTTATTTTATTAAATTTACAGAAACAATACTCACATGAAGTCAAATTATTTTGATCATAATAATATGATAGATTATTTTAATCGTCTAATCGATTTATCGTATTTCAAAAACTGTTTTATATGTTGTTGTTAGCTATGCACACTGCCCACTTCCCTACCCGTCTATAAAATACGACATTACTGTAGTACATTATTACGAAAAAAAATACCGGTAATTTGTAGACGTGATCTGTCAAAAAGACAATAAACGAATGGACAAAGTATAGGTACTAAACTGATTCATATACAGGTGTCAAAACAATTCTCACCAATAGAGTTCCGAAGTTCATGACTAACCCTACATTTTTTTGCAAAAACAGGGCGTGTACCCCCCCCCCCTTCCCACTCTCAAAGCTAAACGTCTAGCTCGAAAAATCTGAAAAAATTATGATTAGTTATATCCCTATCCCTAATAATATTATGAATGCGAAAGTAACTCTGTCTGTCTGTTACGCTTTCACGCATAAACCACTGAACCGATTTTGATGAAATTTGGTATGAAGATAGAACTGAACTTGGGAAAAGACATAGGCTACTTTTTACCGCGATAACCGACATACACGCGGGCGGAGCCGAGGGCGAAAGCTAGTAGTTCATATAATAAACTTTAAAGGAAAGCTTAGATGGCTTTGTTAATTCAGGATTTATAGAAGCCTAGCTTGTAAAATACGTTTACTTGGACAATTTCATGCAAAAGTAAACATAACAATTATCTATTTGATACGATTTTATATCCATGTTCCATTATGGATGACTTCGGAATCCTAATCTATGCGTGGTCTGTCACGCACTTGGCCAATTTTTCTTCCTGTTTATTTATACTACTACTATACTGATATCAATATATAAATTTGAAGAGGTTGTTTGTTTCTTTAAACGCGATTATCTCAGGAAATTACTGATCTGGTTTGAAAAATTCTCTCAGTTTTACATAGCCCATTAATCAAAGAAGACTATATTCTCCGTATCGTCACACTCTGACCAAAAGAAGTAAAGTATCAAAGAAAAATGTTTCAAAAAACGGGAGAAATTGCGCTGCATAAACGGTTTTAGTTTCATAAGAATAATGTATGATAAAATTGTTCCCCTTTGAAAATTCTAAAAACAAAAGGTCCACGACAGTATACATCTATCTTTTAAAGTTGGCTTACAATAACCTCTTTTATGGTAAATAATTTTATACTACACCTGATCGGAACAGTAGTCAATATTCTCTGAAAATGAAAAGAGAAAGTTAGTCTTTTCCTTGACCTAAATAAGCGGGAGGAAAAAATGTATGAAAATCCATTTCTAAAGTGTTTTAGCGGGAGAGAAAGTTGTATGAATTTTCATTTCTAATGTGTTATCTTATCTATGGCGCGCGCCTGTCAAGGAGTTTTCATATAATATAAATATGGAATCTCCGTGCCACTGACATTCTTTTGTGAAGAATAAAAAAAAAACAAAAGAAACGCGAAATATTTATAAATATTATGTCAAATTCTAGCTTAGAAGTTGACATAATTGTGTCTTACATGGTGTCTTACGTTTTGATTTTATTTTATAAATACTTTATATGTTCCTCACAGGTGTAGTATAAAGCACTGTGTAGCACTCGGGTGAAAGTCCCATTCCTACCTCGGGAGTATTGTGGCCCTAGGCTGGGCCTTCGGGCCACAAACTGCTCCCTCGCTAGTAATCGGTTCTTTTCCTCCCTCGGTGAACAATGTACTATTTTTCACGCTGTTTAATATCACGTTACTGGCAATAGAAGACGCATACGGGGTTGCATGTGACAACATGTTTTTTGATATAGGTGTAAACAAACTGACAGGTCACGTAATGACGTAAGCACGTGACTAAAGAAGTTCATGAACACAATCCCAAGAGACACAATTGCGTCACCACCCTTTAAATCCGTCATCTGAGGGAAGGGACTCACAAAGAGTATTTAAATCAGTTGCCTAGTATCCATAGTACAAGCTCTGCTTTATTTGGGGCTAGATGATGTTGTGTGTTATTCTTCCGTAATATTTATTTATACTTTTTGCGGTAACTGGGAACTGTCGACAAGTCAACAAACTGTTCAAACTTCAAATATTTAATTGGGAGTTTTACTGTAAAGTCAACTCTTGTCTCACTGTAACATAAAACGACTTAATAATTAGAATTTCAAGACTGTTTCAAGAGCGAGAGCTACTCTAAGAATTCTGCGTAAATTTTAAGCTTATTATAATAAATTAGATTGTTCTATTTTAAGTCCTCTTTACTGTCCTTTTTAGCATTACTTTTTTTGCGTTAAAGTAATTTTATTCACAGTTGAGTCTATTAGATGTCAGTGGTTACTATGCATCTACAATTACTTTAAAACTCTTTTTATTTGTTTTATCAGTCAACAACCCATAACGTCTGTCCTGAGAAGAGACCTCAGCCCAGCATGGCTCAGATCTGCTCTCCAGGAGAGAGTTAAGGCCATATTGCCCACGCTGTCCGAGCGCGGCGTAGGGACTCGCAAGACAGTGTGGCTACGTAAATCTTGCCGCTGGATGTTTTTAAGCCGCCCTAAAGCCTCCAACTAGGCTTCACGACTGCTGAACATAACCTCTAAATCACAGAAACGCTCATGGTCATCTAGGTATTTGCTAACTGCGCCGTCGTTGTTGGTGATGTATTCCAATCGCCTGAAGCCACTTACCTATTAGCGCTGCATTTTTTGACGTGACAACGTCTTATAATTCGATGGAGCCAGCTGCATGCAGGAAAAAACATGATTCATGCGGGGTTACCTCGCCCTGAGACGTTTCATTTAAGGCTTGAAGTGCAAGCGAGAGTGCGGAACGAGCGACAAAGAGGCACAATCTTATGACTTTCAACCATCGTCAGTAAAACGACTTTACAGACAACCGATTTTTTTTTCAATTTGTTTAATTATGTGATGAAGTTTTAAAAAAATTATAGTGCAAGTGTATGCAAGTGCATAATGGTTACCTATTTTCCAATGAAGAACGCTGATGTCTGTACTTTTCTGTGGTGGTGGGCGATAAAAGTCACTACAGCCTAATGTGATTTTTTGTACACAAATGAATTTGTATACTGGTTCCTTGTTTTAATATATGATTTATTTAATATATAATTGGACTGCACGGTTGGCCTAGTGGCCTATGCGGTCGCTACGCCGCTTCCTACTACGCCAAGTGTCGTGGGTTCAAATCCCACGTAGGACAACACTTTGTGTGATTCACAATTTGTTGTTCTGAGTCAGTATGTTTGTAAAGTCCCCCGCGACACAGGAATTTATATTCCTAATGCGGGAGTTGTCTTTAAAAAAAAAAAAAAAAAAAAAAAAAAAAAAAAAAAAAAAAAAAAAAAAAAAAAAAAAAAAGATTATTAATTAGTAATAATAGCCAATAACTGTAAGCAGATATTTATATACTAATTGTTTCTAAGACTTTCTTTGCCTGATATAAGATAACAGTTGCTATTAAGTTGGGTGTTTATATAGCGTTTGGTCGATAAGTCGAGGACGGGCGACCCTTAACTTACCGCCCAAGAGGTTAGTGCTAGAAAGATGAAACTTTAAATGGATGGCTTAGATAACTTTGTTAGTTTACGAGTTATAGAGGCCAAACTAGTCAAATATGTTTACATCTAAATATACATATAATATATAAATATAACTTAACTAGCTTTCGCCCGCATTACCGTTCGAGTGTATCTCCATTTTTGCAGTAAAAAATAGCCTATGTGTTATTCTGATGTATAAGCTATATTACTGTAAAGTTTCATCCAAATCCGTTCAGTAGTATTTATATAAAAGAGCAACAAACGTACATACATCTTCACAAACTTTCGCGTTTATAATATTAGTAAGGATATTATGTAAACATAACAACTATAAATTGGACAAGATTTTAAATCCACGAGTCATTAAGTGTGACTACGGAACCCTAGTTTATGCATGTTCTGACACGTACTTGGTCAATTTTTCTTTTACGTGAAAATCGTAAAAGTTATTTAAAAAATCATGGAAAGAAATAAATAAATTATAATTAGGTACACTTTACGTTTAGCGATAAAGATAAAAATAATAACTTTCAATTAATTAATAACAAGAATAAAATTAATATACTCATACATTGAGGAGCTGGATGCGAGAAGCCCAAAATCTATCATTAAGGTGTGCAATAGGAGAGGCTAATATCCACCAGCGGACTACTTTAGGCTGATGATGAATGAATATACTTTGATTATATTGTGGCGACTTCCAAATACAGCGTAAGCGAAATACATACAACAGCGCCATCTACCGAAAGAACACAGAATCACGAAGAAAACAGAATGAACTATACGGAGTATTTACTAATCCTGAATCGCGATAGATAAATTCTCACGCCGATTAGTATTATACTTGCAACAACCTAACACCAACCGGTACCGTGGCAAGCCATTCACGATCACCTCGTCTGGTCGGAGGATCTTCCCTTTGTGTAGGAGGAACACGATACCCGTTCCTCCATTATATTTCAAATCATATAGAAGCTAATTTAACTAACTACATTATTGTTATTTTGGTCTTCTATGTGAGTACCGCCCCGATCGAACGAGCCTTCCTATTAGTGCTGAAATCAGCATGGCTCTACTATCTTGAACTTCTTATGAAGAAAAGCTTAACGAAGCAGTTCAGAACGAATTGGGTCACGTGCAACTTAAACATCAGGTTAATTAAGTATCTCTTCAGTTCCACAACTCGGAACTTGTAGTAAATACAGAACCTTCGAGAGAAAGTAACTAAATTAAAAAGATTGCCTTATTGGTCTAGTGGTTAGCGTATGCGGCTGCTGATCAAGAGGTCTCGGGTTCGATTCCTGTGTTGGTCCAAATGTTTGTGTGATTCACAAATATTTGTTTCGGAGTCTGGGTGTTTTCTATGTATAATATTATGTATGTATTAACAAAAAAAGTATGTTTAATGTATTTGTGAAAATTAGTAGTGTAATTTAATTCTAACACACACATCAAAGTACGTATATTTATATAGATAAATATTAGGTAAATGTAAGGAGCTCTCTAACGCAGCAACACGACAAAACAGGATGGACCAATTACACATAACCTAATAAAGGAAGTCAAGTGCCATCGTAAAATAGCTGGATAGTAGTGCATAACAACAGAGGAAGCTATGAAGTGCATAAAGAGAATCAGAAAATAGCAATATCCTGGTCTAGTCTATTATAAAGCTTTATTAAAAAAAAAACAAAGGAGTGATTTATAGTTTATTTTTAAAAGAAGAACAATTATAATGTTCTTTTAACGGATTTTATCTAAGGCGGTTAGTCTTTAGAGATGTCTTAAGACTGCCTTGTTGGTCTAGTGGTTAGCGTATGCGGCTGCTGATCAAGAGGTCTCGGGTTCGATTCCCGGATCAGACCAAATATTTGTGTGAGTCACAAATATTTGTTTCGGAGTCTGGGTGTTTTTCTATGTATAATATGTAATGTATTTACAAAAAAAAAGTATGTTTATGTATTTATATCAGTTGTCTAGTACCCATAATACAAGCTCTGCTTAGTTTGGGACTAGATAGATGATGTTGTGTGTAAGATGTCCAAAATATTTATTATTATTTATTATTATGTAATGTAACTTTTTGTAATATTTGTTTCGGAGTTTCGGTGTTACCTATATATAATAAGTAGGTAGAAGAGCTACGCTTATTTCAGCACGTATGGGCCGGGTTGACCGGTACTACTACAGGGGCAGTACTACCCTCACAGAAGACCATCCTAATAATGACAACATTCTTGCTGTCGTATTTCGTTAGTGAGTGTGAGACCGGGGGCCCAATCATTCTGCATCATTCATCAGAATAATCTGACCAGGCCGCCATGGTATGGGTCACCATGCTGCATTGCCTATTCTCACAATGAGAATGGTGATCCCTACTCCTAAATTCTACTCATGCTTCATCATCATCATCAACAGCCTTTAACAGTCTACTGCTGGACATAGGCCTCTCCTTAGAAAGGAGGTTTTGGCCTACTGTACCACGTTGGCCAGACGGGTTGGTATAGGATTGGTTTCAAGTTTTCCATCTCTTTGCATTGATGATGTCTTGCGTACTCATGCTTAGGTAGGATTAAATATAAAAAAAAAATGTCTTACAAAATAAGAAAGTAAAAATTCATATCAGTTGAATAGTACAAGTTCTGCTTACTTTGGGACCAAATAGCAAAATTTTATGCTGAGACTTTTTATCAAACTGGTGATGGCCTAACCAACCAAATATAAATCCAAATTATACATAATATCAGTCCGGAAATAAGGCTATTCATAACCAATAAATAACGTATTATTCATCTAAGCGGTTATAATGCGGTGTTCAAATATTTACTGAGCAATATATACCGATAACAGTTTATTTTATGATCAATTATCACAAAGTATTATCATTATCACAACGTTTAACAGGTTTCTTTTTCTAAAAAGTCAATAGCCGCATTAGGTATATAAATTTGGTGTCGCGGGTCACTGAACATTCATGAAACGAACACAAAAGACACCCAGAACAACAATTTGTGAATCACACAAAGGGTTGTTGTACCACGTGGTAAATGATGCTGATATGATGATGCTAAAACACCTCACTAAGCCACCATGGTGTGCATCAGTCAGTATGCTGCATTATATGCACTCACAATAGGGAAGGTGGCCCCTACTGCAGGATTCTACTCATACTTTCCATCAAGAAGGGTAGAGTCACTTTGGTAGGCTTATATAAATATGTATAAAAAACCATGTTAGTGTTACAAGTTTTTAATGATTCATAATATTATGTATATTCAAAGTAAATTGACCATGAAAATCATATAAGGAAACCATTCCTTACATTTAAGTTGAAGAAGTTCATTACTATTCGACAAAGGTTGCTGTCTTATTTTGCTTTGTGTGTAACAAAAAATAATTTCAAGGAGCCAAACGTGATAAAATATAAAGAAGTTTTTAGTTCTTTCAAAACAAAAGCTTCCACGGAATTCTCAAAGGATAAGTAAGAGGATATATGCTATGTTAGAGAGTAATATTTTGTACATACATATATGTATGTAGTTTGTGATATATACATATTTTTTTCAACAGTTTCTTTTAAATAAGTTGCTTATTTAGGGAATATTTTTTTTTAGACATCTGACACAACATCATCTAGTCCTAAAGTAAGCAGAGCTTTCTGGGTATTATGGGTAGTAGACAACTTTTTATAGACATACTTTTTTTGTTACTACATACATTTTATATATTGAAAACACCCCAACTCCGAAACAAATATTTGCAAATCATACGTACGTCATAAGCTTCACGACTATTATCCTATGATAACAACCGACTGCTTAACGTCACCTCCGAATCACAGAAACGCTTATAGCATATCATTTCACAAACCATCACCCATCTAGGTAGTGACCGCGCCGTCGCTGCTCACCGTCAGCGCTTCACATCGTCCGACGCCTCGCCAGAACACACTTTTCGTAACTCGCGTCCCGCATTTACCAGCTAAATTCCTAAATCAAGCGTGTGTAAATAAGTTTTACTTTAAAATGAATTCTATGTGCTCGGCGAATCGATTAAACTCGAAACGGAATTATCTGCTTTTTGTGAAATAACTTTATAATCTATACTTAATATTATAAAGCTGCAGAGTTTGTTTGTTTGTTTGAACGCGCTAATCTCTGGAACTACTGGTCCGATTTGAATGAATCTTTCAGTGTTGGGTAGTCCATTTATCGAGGAAGGCTATAGGTTATTTTTTTTTTCAAAATTAGGGATCCGTAATAAAATTGCTATTTTGTAACACAAGGTGTAAAACCGAAAACCTATTTTATCCACGGAAACGAGAAAAACGCGGGTGAAACCGCGGGGCACGGCTAGTACTATTATAAAAGCAAACTTTTGAAGGGTAATAATTACTGATTTCCGACACCGCCGCCGAATGTAAAATCGCACAAAAGCATATTAATTTGGAATGAAAACGATATATTAACGTGTTCAAAGCTGCGAACAAAACCTAATGACTTGTTATATTTTATCAGTTAAAGTATCTTCGGAAATGCAACTTTGTGTACCTTTACTGTAAACTGTGTCACTTCGTCGGCAAAGAGGAGGCTGAACAGAGTAATTAGTAAACTCGTACGACACGACCTCCGGTGCTTCAATACTCTCTCCATTAACAGAGCAATCGAGCAGAATCGGGGGTCAAAAGTGTTCGTACAACCTCTGGGAAGAAGCCAACTGACGAAGTTGACCACAACAAGTGGAGAAGTTGTTGCCTCAAAACCGGTGGTCCTTTCGGAAGTGGAAAACTTCTATAGCCGGTTATACGCTTCGCATGCTTCGCGACCTGATCCCGAAAATGAGGACACCAGAGCTGCATTAAGGCGCCACTATACCGAAGACCTGCCGGAAGTCAGCACTGATGAAATCGAGATGGCTCTTAAACAGCTTAAAAATGGAAAAGCCCCTGGAGAGGATGGTATTACATCAGAGCTCTTAAAAGCTGGAGGTAAACCCGTACTGAGGGAGCTCCAAAAGCTCTTCAATACTGCCCTCTTTGAAGGGAGAACTCCGGAGATGTGGAGTAGAAGTTTGGTCGTGCTGTTCTTCAAAAAAGGTGATAAGACCTTGCTGAAGAACTATCGACCCATTTCCCTTCTAAGCCACATTTACAAGCTGTTTTCAAGAGTCATCACGAACCGTCTTGCGCGAAGACTCGACGAATTTCAACCACCGGAGCAGGCCGGATTTCGGAGCGGATATGGCACCGTAGACCACATCCACACAGTGCGGCAGATTATACAGAAGACCGAAGAGTATAATCAGCCGCTGTGTCTAGCATTCGTGGACTACGAGAAGGCCTTTGACTCGGTTGAGATCTGGTCTGTTCTGGAGTCCCTGCAACGTTGCCAGGTAGATTGGCGATACATCCAAGTGATGAGATGTCTCTACGATAACGCCACCATGTCCGTCCAAGTACAGAACCAGCAAACAAAGCCCATACCATTGCATCGAGGAGTGAGACAAGGGGATATTATTTCCCCGAAATTGTTCACTAATGCAATGGAGGATATGTTTAAGACGCTGAACTGGAAAGGACGTGGCATTAACATCAATGGCGAATACATCTCTCACTTGCGATTTGCGGACGACATCGTCATAATGGCAGAGACACTGCAGGACCTGCAACAGATGGTGAACGACCTAGCTGATTCTTCTATGCGCATCGGCCTACGGATGAACTTGGATAAAACCAAGGTCATGTTCAATCAACATGTACTACCGGAACCGATTGCAATACACGGTACCGCTCTCGAGGTTGTTCAAAAATATGTCTACCTTGGGCAGACATTGCAGTTGGGTAGGAATAACCTCGAGGACGAGGTGAATAGAAGAATTCAGCTGGGTTGGGCGGCGTTTGGAAAGTTACGTCGAGTCTTCTCATCGTCGATCCCACAATGCCTAAAAACGAAAGTTTTTAACCAGTGCGTCCTACCTGTCATGACATACGGAGCCGAAACGTGGACACTTACGGTGCGGTTGGTCCACAAGCTCAAAGTTGCTCAGCGTGCAATGGAAAGGGCTATGCTCGGCGTTTCTCTGAGGGATCGTATCAGGAATGAAGTTATCCGTCAGAGAACTAAAGTCATCGACATAGCCCACCGGATTAGCAAGCTGAAGTGGCAGTGGGCTGGCCATATTAGCCGCAGAACTGATGACCGTTGGGGTAGAAGAGTTCTGGAGTGGAGACCGCGTCTCGGCAAACGTAGTGTAGGACGCCCACAGGCCAGGTGGAGTGATGATTTGCGCAAGATGGCTGGCAGGAGCTGGATGCGAGAAGCACAAAATCGATCAAAGTGGTGTGCAATGGGAGAGGCCTATGTCCAGCAGTGGACTGAGATAGGCTGATGATGATGACTGTAAACTGAGACTCAACTTCACTTAATCTTTCTACGCAAGACATGTATAGCGCCGCAAACTTCTAAGTACTCCAGGAAATTACACAAATTAAGTAAACTTCACAAAGTTTATTCATTATATAAGTTAACAGCAACGTAAAAGACAGTTCGTCGTCACTACAAACGAAGTGAAACATTGAATAAGTTTTTTTTAAGTACTATTAATACTCTCGACTGCCGCCACTTGATGGAACTTGTTAAAATACGTTCTTGATATTTTAACTGACTTGAACTTCTATTTTATAATTATGTTTTGTAAACGGAAATTTACTTAGTTAATACTAAATTAATTATAATAAAAAAATTATTTCTATTTATGTCTGTGCACAAAAATTGATACCTGAGGGCCTCAGCACACTAGCTACTTTTAGCATCGACGATCGGCAACTAGTCGCTTTTTAGAATCTAATTACGGCGACCGAACGCTCCACACCGCACACTTAAAAACGACAAACGCGGAGATTGAGTCGCTTTTTAGAAGCGCGACACAGCAGCTGAACGCTACCACAGATTACTGAATAGTTACTACGTAACAGATACTTCACTCAGTAGAAAATTTCCAATACCTATTACGATAATTGCCTACTCCCTCGCGTCAACAACCACTGTACGCTAAAATGCGCCTAAATGCTCAAGCGTACAGCAGTGACTGCTTCGCACCGCGCTATTCCACAGTAATCGCAGGGCTGCCTCTTCGATAAAATTAAATTAACATAACTTTTTATCTATGTTATTGAGAACTGTGAATATGTTCTGACTTTTATGTGGCAGTTAAAATTTTTATCATTTATAAAATATTTAACCAACTTATAAAACGTAAAAAAATGTAAACGACAAAAACTAGTAATAATTTATCACTATCCTTTCTTCATTGACAGGTAAATGGAAAAATGATAGGTGTTTATCCCTTCTTTTGCTTGATTTACACCCATCTACAGCACATAAGGTACCACTCGGCATCGTAATACGCGTACGAACGAACAGCACTATTAAAATTGAACGGCGTGCGCGCGCTTCGCTTGTGAAAACCGCACTGAATTTGAGCCGTCGGCGGCCCGAGACCGCTCGGCTGGGCGGTAGGCACTTATAGCGCGCAAGTACATGGAGTGACGGAGGCCTGACGCTACTCTCCGCACACATTCGGATGCCGGTAGCATCGATTTGGCGTCGAAAAATTATAGACAACACTACAGCCAATGCGAACTAGGCATCTGAGCAGTCGCTAAAACGCGCGTTTCCGATACCGCGTTTGAACGCTGACAGTCGCAAATAATGCAACATGACGCGCGATTTTGATACCGCGATCGAACGCAGGGAGTCGCTAAAACGCGATGCAGCATCGATGCAGTCGCAAAATCGCCGATCACCGATGCTAAAAGTAGCTAGTGTGCTGTGGCCCTTATTTGTGTACAATGAAGTTGTAAAATAAATAAATGAAAGTTTTAAAATCAATTGTGTAGTTTTCCTACACTTTTAAGGTTTTTTTGGAGGTTTTACTTTGCCTGGTAGAAAGCATAAATATAAACCAAGAGTCAGCATCTTCATTGTGAGTGCAGAGATAGTTTTTGGTCCCTTCTATAGTTGTAACCAAAAATTATTACAGCACTCACAACGAAGATTCTGATGTTATGCTGATCCATATTGGTCGTGTATAGAAATACCTTTGAGACAATGTTTTTACACAATATTAAAAGAATTTTCGCAGAGAATCACAAACCACAAAAAATTCAGAACAAAAATGTAGAAAGAATTTTCAACATAAACAACGAACTATTTCTTGACGGGGATCTACTAAGATAACAAATTCAAAAGAATCAACTTAATTTATTTAACCAGAAATGAGTATCGTAGAAATAACCATTTATTTCCTCTTATTGTAACCCTAGACAAGACCGAAATCTTTGTCAAGATGCGTACTTCTAAAATATATTACTTGCAGGCGCTTTCATAAATTTTCATTTCATAAATAATGGCATCCCTGGTTAATTTGAAACCGTCCATGTGCGTCATCAATATCCTTTGCACACGAATTTTTAAGCCCGCTTTTTTAAAACCAAAAAGGTTGCACTACTTTGTTAAACTATCCGGTATCACATCCCCGAGCTGTGATTTTTCCGCATGGCAATTAATCAGGGTATGTGTTGACATTGTTGAATTTCCGCCACAGTTATGTTTTTAACTAGCTTTCGTCCGTGGCTCCGCTCGCGTGTATCTCGAATATCGCAGTAAAAAGTAGCCTATGTGTTATTTTGATATATAACCTATATTATCGGAAAGTTTCATACAAATCCGTTCAATAGCATAAGCGTGAAAGAGTAACAAACGTCCATCAATACTCACAAACTTTCACATTTATAATATTTACTAGCATTCGACTGCGGCTCCGCCCGCGTCTATGTCGGTTATCGCGGTCAAAAGTAGCCTATGTATTTTCCCTCATATCCGCTAGGATATCAAAAGGCGGGAAACTTGCCAGGACTGTTGCCGCCTCCGAAGAGATGGTGCGGTATCCTCTCACGATCCGGATGGCCGCTACTCGCTGCGTTTAGTTGAGCTTAGCTCGGCAGCGGGAGGATGCCGATAGGCGCTTAGCCCATATCGGCGCTCCGTAAAGGGTCATGGATCGGAGCACCGCACAGTAGAGCTGACTTCTTGCCGCGGGCCCCCCAAGTAAGGCAGTAGCCTCTGTAGGGAGCCCGCCAATGCTCTAACTCGGGGAATCATGCGCTCAAAATGCACCTCAAAGCTCCAGCGGCTGTCCAGGGTGAGGGCGAGGTAC